>JACTNT010000032.1:0-2487643 GCA_022343325.1 Plenodomus biglobosus | reverse complement strand
TCCCTAACCCTAACCCTAACCCTAACCCTAACCCTAACCCTAACCCTAACCCTAACCCTAACCCTAACCCTAACCCTAACCCTAACCCTAACCCTAACCCTAACCCTAACCCTAACCCTAACCCTAACCCTAACCCTAACCCTAACCCTAACCCTAACCCTAACCCTAACCCTAACCCTAACCCTAACCCTAACTCTTAACTTCTTCTCTTCTTATACGTAATAAATACAACCCCCTTACTATACCCTATAAAAATTATAAAATAAATTCCTTTATTATTCTATTTTCTTTACCTCTAAATAACTACCTATCTTATATTCCCCTTATAATTTCTTACTACCTTAGAATAATATAGAGAATAGAGAATACTTAAATTTTCCTATCTATAAACTACCTAATCTTAAAAACTCTTCTTATATATTATCTACTTATATAGAAACTAGATATTCTATTCCTTTATATTTCTTACTATATTCTCTTTCTATATTCTTTTTCTACCCCTATTTCTTTTTCTCTATTCTATATACTACTATTTTCTACTTAGAACTATATACTATACTTTATACTTTACTAAACTTTACTAGAAAATAGTATATACCTTCTTTACTCCTATATTCTTACTATAAAACTTATTTCTTTATCTTATACCCTACCTTAATTATATTCCTTACTCTATACTACTATTCTTTTTTCTTATATCTATTATAGTAACTTCTTTATCTTAAATTCTTCTAGTAACGTATAGTAACCTTTATCCCTATATCCTAGAATTATTCTATAATAAGAATTACCTTAACTCTACCCTCCTATCTCCTCGCTACCTACAGCCCCTAGTATAAGCCTAATCCCTATTACTATCGCGTTTATAAATACTTACCCCTATACCTCCTCTCTATACCTCTTCCCTAGCTACCTAGCGTACGCCTCGTCTCCTATCTCTACAAATCCTGCCTCTCCTATTATCTAAATCCCCCTTCTTATTATTCGCGTAGTAAATGCTAGTAGTACTACTATATTTAGCTACTAGCATCTCTTCTCTATGCCCTTACCTATTGTATAGTACTTTTAACTAACCTAGCACTACTAATAGTTATTCCTTACTATCTAGTCTATAATCTTCTTATAGAATTAGTCTACCTCTACTCCTCTTACCCTCTCCTACGCTACGCACTATATCGCCTAGTACCCTTTCTACCCCTCTTCTTCCTACCTTATAAACTCCTCCCTAATTAGCTAGTATATTATATATCCCTACGCTAGCTCTATAAACCTCTCCTCTACTACTACCTATTTCTACCCCTACTCCTTATACTCTTCTATCTATACCTCCTCCCCCTCTCTATATTAATTACATCCTATAGCCTCTATATCCCTATAGCTTACCCCTTATCTATCTAAGTATAAACTTATTAGCTCTTGTTAGCATCTATTACTAATTAAAAACTAACCTATTACTACTATATCTATCTCTTCCTTCTCCTTCTCTATTATCTTCTCTACCTCTCTATATTCTACTAGCACTACTATATTAAAGAGCTCCCCCCCTTAGCCTCTATAACTACTTACTTAAGTAAAGTTACTTATACTCTATAGTATCCCTACGTGTAAGATATATATAATCCCTATAAAGTCTACCTCTATCCCTAGTACTAATATTACTATAATTATCCCCCCTTAGTCTACCTACGCTTCTAGCTACTCTATATAATTAACTACGTCTACGTAGTAATAAGCACACCCTAGTGCCTTAGCTAGCTACTTATACTACGCCTTACTCTTATAGTATACTACCCCCTTCTATCTACTCTACTCTAGCTTTTCTACCTACTACTAGCATATTACTAACGCTATATCTATAAGCTTACTACGCTTATACTATAATATAAAGTACTACGCGTTCTACTATACTATACTAGCCTAGATATACGTAGCGTAACGTATAAGTATACTTAACTCTAGCTCTATCTCTTATAGTAGTAGTAGTGTAGTAGTTAATATTACTAGTAGGTATCTAAGTAGCTATAAGTTCTTTACTATTAGTAGCTTCTCCTACTAGTACCTTAATATAAATACTAGATAGCACTTATTAATTACTACCTACTATAGTAGCCCCTTAGCCTAGAGCATCCTTATATATCCTAAAAAGTTACTACTACTATAAATATTGCCTACTACGTCTACGCTAACTACTACTACTAATACTAGATTACTCTTACTATACTTCTACTTAATATAGTCTACGCTGCTATACTAGATCTACTAGACTAAGTCCTTAATTAGCGCGTAGTATAGTACTATAACTACTATTACCCCTATCTCCTCTACGTATACTAGTAGCGTAAATAGTAAGCTCTTACCCCTACCTATTAGAAGCACTATAATTAGTAGTATCTACTTCTTAAGTACTATATATAATACCTACTCCTACTCTACTAATTAAAAGCCTACGTCTAGCTTACTAAGCACCTATTATAGCCCCTACTATATAGTATCTACCTACGCGTCCTATACGCGTACTTCCTTCTCTTTTAGTAGCTAGATAAGCGCTAATATACTATCCTATATCTATCTCTTTATTATCCCCTTACCTAGCTTAACGTATATAGCCGCGCTCCTATCTACCCCTAAGAAGTAGTACTATACTACGCTTAGCTACTAGAACGTATTAATTAACTATATACTAAGATACTTAATAATATTAATCTATACGCTATAGTAGTCTACCCCTATTACTATTATCTACGAGTTCTATAGCTCTAGAATATCCTCCTCCTCTTTATCTACTTCTACCTTATCTACCTCTCCTACCTTATCTTTATATCCCCTACTAAATAACTCCCCTACCTAGACTCTTCTAATCCCTACTATAGTATAGTAGTATCTAAGTATATATAACAACACCCTAAGCCACTTACCTATCTTACGCTAAATTACTCTTATTAGTTAGTTAGTATTCTAAGCCCCTTACTTGTCGCTCTATACGTAGTTACTTAACCTACCCCCTAATACCTTAACTATTAGATACTTGTAGAATAGCTATAAGTACGCTAGATATATAGCTATTACCTATCCTAATAGCGCTAGTAAGAAGCGTAGTATAATCTTTAGCTTATTAAATTATAACTATAACTTATAATAGCAAACTACTATTATAACCTAGCTATCTACTATAAACACGTTACGGTCCTATAGTAACCTATTATAGTGTTAAATAGTTATAATCTCTAACCCTTATTTAGGCTAGCTAGACATTATATACACGTAGAAAAGTAGTAGCTCTAAGAACTAGTTAACCTAGCATAGATACTACCTAACCCTTTTACCTCTCTACTAGCCCTCTACTATCTATAGCTATATACCCCCCTCTTTACTACGAGCCTACTAAAGTATCTATACTAGCTTATCTAAAAGCCTGTTACTAGTCTAGGTAATAAAAGATATGCTATACCTAGTAAAAGATATATTATCTATAATCTACGCTAGATTAATATATAGCTAATTCTCTACCTTTTACACTTATAGTAGTAACTATAGCTACTTTAACACATCCTTAAGAATACTCTATACTATCTTATAGAACTAAGCGATTAATATTAGCTACCTATTAAGATAAAAAATCTTCTTATTCTTAGACTAGTATACATTACCTATATTACCTTAATTCTAGGTAATATACTTACTATATACTAGTAGACTAATTATCTTACTTATTAGACTAAGTAACCTATTTATAAGATACTTACGGCGTATCTCTAGAAACTCCTTATAGTTATTATCTATCTTGCTACTAGATTATACTATAGGTAGTAGCTTAGCTACTCCTACTACGCGTGTATAGTATACTACACCTATAAGTATATATAAGTAATTTTTAGCTATCTAGAACTATCTTATCTTAGGGTTAATACCTAATATAGCTAGAAAATAGATTAGCCTACTACTAAATAGCAAGCTATAGGTCCCTATAAGTATAAATAAACTTAGCAAGTCTAGTAATACTGCTATCTACGCCCCTTAATTACTACTATCTAGAGTAGACTATAGTAACTACGCTAGCCTTCTCTACTCCTCTATCTATAGGAATAACTTACGGGCGTCTTTTATAAGATTAGTTAGTTTTACTTAGGATAGCTAACGCTATAGTACTACGCTACTATTACTATCCCCCTTATCCTCCCTCTCCCCCTTAGTATTACTCTTATAGCTACTACTCTTATAGCTACTACTCTTATAGCTACTAGATATATAGCTACTATCCTCTTCTTTTACTTCTTAGGTCTTATCTTCTATTACGTAGAGATAGTAATATATAAACTTAACTATATAGCTTATATACTAGGCCTAACTCTCTAGGTTCTATAGCTAGGCTAATAGTTACGTATCTACCTTATACTATTTAGCGCTGTAAAGCTAACAGCGTAGTTCTTATAGAATACTAGCTAGATGCTTTACGCTATTTTTAATAAGCTACTCTATAAGTTTTGCTGCTAGCTATAGCTTAGGCTTATTCTTATTAGGTAGCTAGACTTAATATACTAGATATACTAGATTCTAGCCCTTAAAATACTTAGGCTATTACGTGCGCTTAAACTATAGTATTTTATCTATCTTTGCTATCTCTCCTACTACCTATTCTACTTCTTTAAGTTACTATTAGACCTATTAGTAGTAGTATAGTTACTACTCTACTACGCTAGACTACTATTCCTATCCCTTATAACCCCTACTACCTATATAAACTAGAAAATATCTCTATAACCTACTACTACTAAAAAATATCTATACCTAGATAGTATTATATAGTGCGCTCTTATTACCTATCTATAAACGTTAATACGCTATTCTATAGTACGTCTTTATATTTCCTTAGTTAATAGTAATAAAGCTATATACTATATACTTTATACCCTCTAGTAGCACCCCTAGCTCTAGAATTAGTAATGCTAATAGCTTAGGGAGTAGGATAGCATAGGGATTAATAGTAGCAAATTACAAAAAGTAGTTAATAATCTATTGCTGTACTATAATTAGGGTCCTATACTACTCTTATAAGTGCTAGTTAAGATTTAGAATACTTATATAGTGCTACTTATATATAAGTATACTAAATTTAGAGAGAAAATAGAATATAGTATTATAATTATCCCTTAATATCTTCTTAGGCTAGTATTAGCTATTAATATAGCCTACGCTACCTATACTAGTGCTATAGAGCAGTTCGTCTTATATAATAATAGGTGCTTAGCTATCCTAGATAGGTATCTCTATAGCTATAACACTACTACGTTATAATATAACTAGGCTAATAAATAGGTTTAGGGTACCTAGTAATAGGTTAGGGTTAGGTTAGGGTTATATAGGCTATAGGTATAGGTATAGGTTAGGTCGTACAGGCTAGGGGTATAGGTTAGGTTAGGGTCGCATAGGCTAGGGGTATAGGTTAGGTTAGGGTTATATAAGCTATAGGTTAGGGTATAAGTTAGGTTATATAGGCTATAGGTATAGGTATAGGTTAGGTTATATAGGCTATAGGTATAGGTAGGGTATAGGGTACCTATTAGGTTATAAGCTATCTAGTTATAGATTATTATCCTAGTATATATTACGCTATACTAGACTTTTAAGTATATACTATAATATAGTTAGCTCTAAGTATTAGCCTCTAATATATACTACAACTACTAACTATTATTTATACCTTAGTAGCTAGGTAACTCTAATACCTAGGGCGAGGTTTGTCTAAAGAGAGGGTAACTAGCGTACGTAGAAAGGCGACCCTCGCGCTCCTAATCTTTAGCTAAGATATAGTAGCTATATAGAGTCGCGTAGATAGAAGGTAAGATAGAATAATTATATTTATTATAGCTAGTTATTATAGTAACGTAATAGATTTACCTATATACTATAACTACTTACTATTATTTATGCCCTAGTAGCTAGATAACTCTAATACCTAGGGTAAGGTATTTCTACCTCTTATATATAGAAAGGCGACCCTTACGCTCTACCTAGGGCGAGGTCTATCTAGAAGGAGGAGGACCCTTACGCTCTTAAACCTTAACTAAGATACAGCGGCTATATAGAGTCGCGTAGATAGAAGGTAAGATAGAATAATTGTATTTACTATAATAGAAGGAAGGATAGAATAATTATATTTATTATAGCTATTAATTATAGTAACGTAATAGCTTTACGCGTTTCCTTAGTAGGGGCTAATTATACTATAGCTATATTAATAGAGTAGGCAGCTCCTCCTCTAAGTTACTACTAATTTTAATCTCCTCTTCTACCTATATACCTATAATAGGCTAAGTAACGTAGGCTAGGAGTTTAAAGAGATTATCTACCTTATTATAAGGTGCTAGTTCATCCTCTACTACTATAGGCTATTCTAATTCCTAAGGGAGCGCATGCTTTAGTATTATAATTTACTAGATAGTTTATATAGAAAGACAATGCCTCTAGTTACTAATAACGTCCTTACTAATATTAAAAACCCGCTCTACCCTAATACTAGTAATCTAAATTAGTAGAATATTACGTGTAACTTATATAAGGCTTAGATATAGAGCTTTATAATCTTGCTACTAGTCTAGGATATTATACTACGCTAATTTAATATTATAGAAAATACTAAGATATATCTCCCCTTATTTATAGGTCTACCCTATTATATTATCTTTAGGATCTTAACTTAGGGTTAAGGCTAATATAGAAGACCTAGAAGACATACTACTTAAGTTTAAATAGACTAGTGTTAGAGGTTTCTAAAACTATTTATTACCTTATAATTACCTAGGGTAGCTAGTAGACAATAGGGTAAAATCCCTACTTCTATAATTATTATACCAATTAAGGTAATTAAGGAATTGTTAACGATAGATGTGTTTATCTTAAGCCTCCTAGCTATTATCCTAGACGCCTAGTTAGCGATTACTATAATAAATAGCTATAATAAATACCTTATATACAGTTAGCTTCTAGGATAGATCTAGGATAGTCGCGCAGTTAAATAGGTACCTACGCTCCTTGTCTGTCCTAGAGTAATATTTTCTAAGTTTAAGCTAGCCCTTATTAGCTATAGCTCTTACTATTACTAGCTATTTAACGTTATCCCTATTCTCTAGGTCTTTACTAAGGTCCTCTATTATCTAGTCTAAAAAGTTAAAAAGTTTATTGTACATAAGCTAAATAAATTAGATCTAAGGTTTACGATTCTCGCTAAGGTAGTTTATTACTAACTTAAAGTTCTTAAGCATATCTATAATAAGCTATAGGTAGTGCCACTTAGTAGATAATAGTCTAAGTTGTTTTAGGTCTTAAGAAGTGCATTTAGTATCCTTAGTACTAGCGGAATTGCTAGCAATATTTAATAAGATTTCTTATTATAGCTACTTATTAATATATAATTTAAGCTTAATAGCTTAAGCGCACATATTGTATATTAAGTTCTATTAGGTTTTTACGTCTTAAATAATAGATAGACGTTCTTTTAGCGGTAGTAGATGTTAGGTTACAATAAAGCGCTTAAATTGTTATAGCGAATAATTAATTACTATATAAATAGCCTAAAGCTTTCTATAGCTTAGTATATAATAAATAACTATAATAAATGCAAACGTACCTTGCGTAGTAAATTTAGGACTAATATCTAGCTTTTAATATCCTCTAGTTGCAGGGGCTATAACGTGTTATTACTGTCTTGTTTATCTAGCGAGGCTAGCTTAAGGTAGCGGATAATATCTTAAATAACTAGGTTAATTATATACGCTAGGTATAGAATAGTATTTTCCTTCTAATTCTAGTATATGCCCTTATTATTAAGCTTTAACTCTAAGTAACAAGTAAGGGTGCTATTGTTGCTAGCATTATTACACGTTATAGCTAGGAGTCTTTGTTTAAGTTTTGCGTTATAGAGGGCCTAGAGTATTTCTATTACTATAGAAGCTCTAGTGTAGCTCCTATAAATTAGGATAAAATCTAGTAGTTTATTAACTAGCTACTAGTTATTATTAATATAATAAGTTTTTATAGCAAGAAAGCTTAGGTGGTTACTAGTAGACTAGGCATCTACCGCAATTAAGACCTTTATTATAGGACCTAAGTTGCTAAAAAGGGTAGCTTTTGCGGTAGCGACTTAATCCTAGAACATCTTCTAGAATTTATAATAGTTTATTATTACAGCGTTAGGCTAAAGGAACTAAATAAAGCGTTAAAACGAGGGTCGCTCTACTATATAGAAGGACTAATTCCTATTAACTACTATATATACTAGTTCCTTTTTAAATGCTATATATAAGTATTATAGGAGTAATCCTAAGGGTTTTTATTATATGCGAAAAGCCTAAAAAGTAGGAGGTAGCTAAGAGTGTATAGGTAAGGGTGTTTAGATACAGCCCTAAGAATTAATATAGTTAAGGAGGTATTTAGTACTAATTAACTTTACTACTAGATACTAAAGTGCAAACCTATAGTTTAGATAAAAGATATATAGTTATCTATTTACTATACTTACTACCTCCCTAAAGTGTGTCTAAATTACTCTAGTATAAGTTAGTAAATTCTACTATAGATTACTTACGTTAAGATCTATACCCTATATAGTCTACTTCTACTAGATATTCTACTTATAGAGAATCTCCTTTTTATCCTTAGAAGGTAATATATCTTTTAGTAGATATTAGAGTAATAGGATAGTATTCCTACGTCCCCCTTTAAGGTTATAGGGCGCGGTTACCTTTAAATAGTGTAGGACGTCTAGAATTTCTAGAATTTAAGTTAATAAAGCTATAGGAATTAGATAAGGATATATATAGTATAGTAGTAGGTATTAGAGTATATTTATATAATATTGCAAAGTAAGATATAAAGTAAATAGGGTTAAGTTTCCTATAACTCTAGTTTTAGGGGGTGTTTCGTGTTAGTATAGGGGATAGCCTAATTTTAGTATTATAGGACTACGTGCGTAATTATTAGCTATAATTACTATATTAGCATTACTTTTATAGTGTAGACTATCTTATTTAGGCGAATATTAACACCACAATCTCTATAATATATTATCCTAATCCTTAAACCCTTTAAACTCTAACTTACTAGCGTCCTCACCCTTAGAAGATAAATTAATCTTATAGTTATCCTCTACCCCTAAGTCTATACCTCCTATATCTAAGTCCTCCTTAGCCTCCTCCTTATACTTACTATCTCCTCCTATAATATAGCGATTTTTATAGTTAATAGCTATTTCCTTATTAAGACTAGTAATAGGTAAGAGTTTATAGAGTCTACCCTAGTTAGTATACTTATATAATAAAGGATTATAATAAACTTACTACTACTATTTATCTATAACTATTTAGAGTTCTTTAGCGCTAAGATTATTAATAAATTCCTGCTAACTATCTCTAGCCTTCTTATTTTTAAAAGTGTTATTAGTAAGATTAACTAATCCTTCTTAATAGATTTTATATATTGTTCCCTTAAGAACACTACTAGAACCCTACACTTAAGTTATTGCACAGCTTAATATTACTTAGTTGCTAGAGCTTTTACTAGTCTAGGGCAGCTTATTTATAGACTTTTTAAAGGTCCTAATTGTAACTAGGTGGTTAATATTAGACTATTTCTTATAAACTAGTTAGAGGTTAGTCTATAGCTACTCGCCTATTAATTATTAGTATAGGTATATAATTATTTACTATAATAACTTACTGCTCTTCTTTTTATTAAATCTCTTCTAGTTAAGCTCTTCCTAATAGTCTATAAGATATATCTTTTAACCCTCTTTATTTAGGCGTAGGTATTTATCCTTTTTTAGGATTCTTTTCTTCTACTAGGACCTTGCTGCGCGATCTAACGCGTTTACAGCCTTAATCTCCTTTACCTCTTAATTTTAAAGTGCAGCACGATCTCTCTACTATACTACGTAGGTGGTATTGCTAAGAGGACCCTTATAGGGTGCTAACATATGCGTAGGTTAACCTCTACGTAAGCTACCTTGTCCTCGTTACTATAGAATATTCTAGATCTCCTACTACTTAGAAGTAAAACCCTATTTAAATTAGCATATACTATAATAATATGCTAGGATAATTACCTCTATAAGCTATTCCTATTTATCTACTTAAAATCCTTAAGGAATGTTATACTTAATAGGTAGTAGCAGGCCCTCTAGTACTAGAAAGGAGGTATTATTAATATTAGTAGAGGGCTCTTCTTTAATATAAGTAGACTCTATAGTGTAGTAGCTATAATTAAAGTATGTAATAAACTTAGTACTATGTAGTGCTAATAGTAGTAGGTTAGTAGTAGAGGTAGGCGCGTGTAATATTCTTGTGGTAGGGTTTATAGTAGCTATTTACTTAACCTTAGTATATGCGTATGCTAGCGCGTAATCCTACCTTATACCTTACTCTACACGTATTTTCCTAAACAAATTCTAATTTATAACTACACTAACTATAGTATTTTCCTAGGGCTATACTACTATAATATTATAATTATTACACTAGCGCGTTAATATTAGCCCTATAAGTGTATTATTATAGTAAATTATTATAGTATTAACCTATTAAATAGCTAGGAAAATTATCCTAATTACTACCCTAACGTTACTACTATAGTTACCGCGTATTCTAGTAGGACGCGTCTAAGCTACTATAAACCTTAACTTTTGCTACACCCCTACTAACTAACCTACCCTTTTTTACTACACTACCTATACTACTATAGTAAGGACTAAATAAACTTTACGTAAGACTACTAGTAGAAAAGTACTAAGGAAAGGCCTCTATATACGTGCTGCCCGTAAAGCACCTATAAATAAGGATAGTTCTAAACGTAAGAAGCGCTGCTTTAAGGTAGGTAGTTAGTTATTATAGGTTTTAATTATATTTATAAACTAATATCCTCTAGCTATTACACTCTAAGAAATTAGGCGATATTAAAAGAGTACTAAGCTACTCCTCTAGAAGCTGCTATTCTCTTAACTAGTACGCGAGATCGTTGTAGACTAGACTAGCTAGCAATATTTCTACTTTTAGAGATTAGTAATTACAGCCCTATAGGAGTTAACTAAGGCCTTTATTATTAGTTATCTTAAGGGTATATTAATAAAATCTACTTTATTAGAGCTATACTAATAAAATAGACTATAATTTAAATGTAATCTACGTAAAGAGGGTTACTATCTAGTAGAAGGATTCTTAGCTAGCTAAGCGCTACTATAGGAAATTTAGTAGAGATTTTAAGTAAGGGCTATTAATAGTTATAGGGTTAATCTCTTAATAGAATCTATACTATACTATAATAAATATCTATAATAAATATACTATCTTTACTCCTATAATATAGTGTATATAGTATCTTATAGTTATAATCTATCTAATAATTATATAATATACGTATTTAAAAAGGGGTACTTAGTTAAAGGAGAGGATGTATACTAGCTATATATATACCTTAGAAAATATCTATAATAGTAAACCTTCGCGAACCCTAAACCCTAGACCTAACCCTTACCTAACCCTATTATATAAGACCTATAACCAAACCTATACCCTATTACGTAAGACCTATAACCTAACCTATACCCTATTATTTAAGACCTAACCTATACCTATAGCCTATGTAACCTAACCTATACCTATACCTATAGCCTATATAAAAAATCTAGGTTAGGTATAGGTTAGGTATAGGTTATTACGTGATCTAACCTAACCCTTACCTAACCTATACCCATTTACTACCCTAAATATAACTAGATCGTTGTAGTATATAGTGTAACTAGGGGAGCTAATAGAGTTAATAAATCTGTATAACTTTTATATATAATGTTAAAGCCTATACGTAAGTAATAGCTAGGTGTTTAGGGGTAGATAGAGTAGGTGTTAGGCCTCTAATTTTCCTTGCTAAAAGTAAGAAACCCTAACGCTAAACTATGTTAGGCGGATGTTAGGCCTTACACCTCGCGTTATAGTAGATAGGCTTATTCTTATTAGGTAGCTAGACTTAATATACTAGATATACTAGATTCTAGCCCTTAAAATACTTAGGCTATTACGTGCGCTTAAACTATAGTATTTTATCTATCTTTACTATCTCTCCTACTACCTATTCTACTTCTTTAAGTTACTATTAGACCTATTAGTAGTAGTATAGTTACTACTCTACTACGCTAGACTACTATTCCTATCCCTTATAACCCCTACTACCTATATAAACTAGAAAATATCTTTATAACCTACTACTACTAAAAAATATCTATACCTAGATAGTATTATATAGTACGCTCTTATCGCCTATCTATAAATATTAATGCGCTATTCTATAGTACGTCTTTATATTTCCTTAGTTAATAGTAATAAAGCTATATACTATATACTTTATACCCTCTAGTAGTACCCCTAGCTCTAGAATTAGTAATACTAATAGCTTAGGGAGTAGGATAGTATAGGGATTAATAGTAGTAAATTATAAAAAGTAGTTAATAATCTATTACTATACTATAATTAGGGTCCTATACTACTCTTATAAGTACTAGTTAAGATTTAGAATACCTATATAGTACTACTTATATATAAGCACGCTAAATTTAGAGAGAAAATAGAATATAGTATTATAATTATCCCTTAATATCTTCTTAGGCTAGTGTTAGCTATTAATATAGCCTATACTACCTATACTAGTACTATAGAGCAGTTCGTCTTATATAATAATAGGTGCTTAGCTATCCTAGATAGGTATCTCTATAGCTATAATACTACTATATTATAATATAACTAGATTATTATAGTATATAGTATAACTAGGGGAGCTAATAGAGTTAATAAATCTATATAATTTTTATATATAATGTTAAAGCCTATACGTAAGTAATAGCTAGGTGTTTAGGGGTAGATAGAGTAGGTATTAGGCCTCTAATTTTCCTCGCTAAAAGTAAGAAACCCTAACGCTAAACTATATTAGGCAGATATTAGGCCTTATACCTTACGTTATAGTAGATAGGGTGTTATTTTTATAGGGGCAATAGGGGTATATTAGTTACTCTTAGGTAAACCCCTACTATGCGCTAGTCGCGCATAGCTATTTCCTACCATAATTTTCTAGGTTTTGATTTTCCTCGCACGGTTATTTCCTGCCATGATTTTCCTTGCACGGTTATTTCCTGCTGTAAACGTATAGTTATTTCCTGCTATAACATACAGTTATTTCCTGCTATGATTTTCCTTGTATAGTTATTTCCTACTATAAACGTATAGTTATTTCCTGCTATAAACGCACGGTTATTTCCTGCTGTTATTTCCTGCTATGATTTTCTAGCTTTTGATTTTCCTTATATAGTTATTTCCTGCCATGCGCTAGTCGTGCATAGTCCTCTTTAAAGTTATTTCCTAGTAGGAAATAACTTTCCTATAGTATATAGAGTTATAACTTTTAAGCTATACTAGACATATTACTAGACGCTATACTAGATATAGTATAGTCTTTACCTTAGCGCGCTATCCTAGACACGTTAATGTACTAGATATATTAACGTGCTAGATACTATAATAACTCCTCTATATAGGTTTTAATTTTCCTTATATAGTTATTTCCTACTATACGCTAGTTATATATAGTCCTCTTTAAAAGTTATTTCCTACTAGGAAATAACTTTCCTATAGTATATAGAAAAGTAAGGAGTGTATTTTTTTTATGTTGCTATTCTTTACAAAATAGCCTCTTTGCTTTTTCTTAGATCCCCTTATACGTTGCTATAGCAAGCTAGTAATCCTACTAGTCCTACTAGAGAGTTCCACTTAATATTTCTTATTAGGCGCTTATTATATATAGCTAAAACGATAGTACTAGTAGAACGTTATAGAGTCGCTTAGAGGTAGGTAGGAAATAACTTTCCTATAGTATATAGCCTTACGCTAACTCTAGAATTAAGTCTACTATTCTCTTAATAGGACTTAGATTAATACCTTATAGCTTAGGAAGCTCTAAATAGGTACTATAATAGATGTAACGAAAGTAAGATTTCTAGGTAGTTAGAGACTCTACTACTATATATAGTTGCATAGTACTTAATTCCCTACTATAAACAATACGAGGCACTAGGAGATTCTTAAGCACTTATAGACGAGATATTAGTAGTTAGGTAGAAGGGCGGTAGCACTATCTATTCATTATTACACAGCAATACATTTGGGTGTTTTTGCTCCGCTAGTCCAAGAGTGCTCGCTTGCTTTCCTTTCTAGTCTTATAATTAAGAAAGGGTATATCCCTCCTAACTCTTTACTAAGACACTACTAAACGCGTCTACGTAGCTAATATAGTATATGTAGGAAGGTAGTAGTATCATACTTTATCTACTATAATTACAGAAATATATTAAACTATAAAAACACTTTCCTATTAGTGTACTACCTATATATTAATATTTCGTGTACGGTAACAACACAATTCTCTTAGCAAGTTAGTAACGTTAATCCAATAAGTTGATTACTAGACTAGTGCTGTTAAATCCTGAAAACGAGTGTCCCTGTATTCCTTCCAAATGAGTGTCCTAAAATATCTTTCCATCTCACCACTACGTGAGAATGTTGCTGCAGATCTAGCTCTATTTGCAGCGCACTTTCGCAATTTGTTTCTCTTCCGGAATTGATTGATGGGATTGCCAGTTGGATGCCGCGCGAAAATATCCATCGATAGAGATACGGATTGAGCTACTAATGCGTTGTAACACTTTGAGCGACCTTGGGGCATCCTATCTTCTTCCGCAAGTAGAGGCAATGTTCGGGATATTCTCGAATTGGCGGGTCAGGCGCTTGCATGCATCATCGAAGCAAGCATGCCTGGAGCCAACGCACTAAAATTTCGATTAACGTAGTCTATAATAGACATCCCGAGAATTACTTACGCGGACGGAGTCAGTGTTGCCATTCTCTACTTGCCCACCACATTCCCTACACGCGTTGTCGGTAGCCGTGTTATCCAAGCTTCCGCCTGCCCTTCCACCCTGACGGCAACTACAGGCTAATCCAGAGCTTCATATTCATTTAGTGAATTTGGACTAAAGAGAGATAAAGCATTATACTTACGCCGCAAGGATGAGGAGCAGGAAAGATTTAGTGACAAACATGTTGAAGTTGGTAGGACGTTGAGTTCAAAAAGGATCTTTCTGAGGTATGTAGAGTAAGCTGTATGATGATGATAGAAGAGAATGACGGGCTCTGGGGGAGACTTTATAGGGAATCTCTGCTCTTCGCACTACTCCCGTGACAGCATGTATACGCTGCATCGTCTTCGTCGGCGAGTGCGGTGGAAAGCGTCGTACGAGCCTTATCGTTCTCGGTGGTTTTTCCAAGATTTTTCTCGGTGCCCTTCTTGGGCTGTAGTACGGCTAATTACGGTGTGTACCTCTGGCAAGAAAAGTTGTCCTTGTCACCGAATACGAGATTGTTGTGGGGACTAGAGTGTATTCATAACAAAGCTATGTATTTTACAGGCCATGAAAATTTCGAACAGTGATATCCTATTTCAAGAAAAGGTCACAGAAAATACTCTTGTAAAGAAAATATTTAGAATACTATATGGCCTATTGTAAAATTCTTGTTTTCATGGAAGGCTAAAGGCTCGATTGATGGCTAATCTGTAATTGATGCCACAACATATGACTATAGCTAGACCCGAATCCCCCCACAAATGATAAATAAGACGTATAGTTGGCGGCATCCAACTCTATATCTCTGACTTTAGGTCTAACTATCTAATGTCTAGTTTGAGATTCTTCCCGTAGATACAGTTAGACCTCTGCATAGATCAGCGACGATGGGTGGACATAGCGGCGGTGGCCGAGATTGCTGACCTTGCCATGAAGCCACATTTTTCTCTACATTGGTCTAATGTGACATGGCTCTTACTAATTTCTGTCTCCTCGTCTTACACTGCTTCTGGTGATCGAGACAGTGGAAGTGGCTGTTAGTGCGATCTCATGTCGTAAGGAATCCGCGCTGGGAACATTAGTATGGCAGCCCAATCTACTTTTAATCAACATGGTGTCATCTTCCATAGCCACACTGTGCTCTTTGCCACCGATTTATAAGCGTCATTTTTTCTCATCCGCTAGCGACACGCTAAGTTTTCCACATTGCTACTGCGAAGCCTGTTCTGGTCCCGCCAACGTCGTGGATTTGAAGCGATTCCAGCCATATGCGGGTGTTTGGGTCCATTAGCATTGCAAAAACTGAGCCTCTACTTGCCTCATACAAGACTCTCCTCCATATGTGAAGTACCCGTGCTTTGTCGAGTCCATCTCTGTTGTAGCATAATTTGTAGGACTCGGCCCACGAATTCAGAGAATTTTTGTTTGCGCTTGTCTGATGGTCTCTAACCACATTTTCTCGCAAAATGGCTATTTGACCACACGTTCATGTCGCGGTGGCTAAACCCTATGGTGTTCTGGCAGCCATGAGTATTCGAGCCACCCATGTCAGCGCAGCTAATATGGTGTTATTTCCTCCATGGTTTTTCCACAGGGTCCCCTGGAAGGACAAAGTCTTGCCTACAACCCCAAAGCCGATGGAAGTACCAGACAAGAGCACGTCAGGCCGCATGCCTGCTAGTTCTTGTATCATCTTTAAGAAAAGATGAAGTCTTGTGGTTCAAATCTCGAAGAGACAATTACCCAAAATCAGTCCAATCGAGTTCGGTGTAATACCGGAGAGCCCGTATGCAATATACAACCCGGCGAGTGTTTTGCCCTGAAGGAGAACGGAAAGAAAGCACAGCATCACTAGATGGATCGGGTGCTGGCCAGTGTCAAAGCCAAGCCCGTAACGCAATTTACTCTCAATTTTTCCTAGCTTTTGCCTGCAATGTGTGATAGGCCACCAGCCCTTTCCACGAACTCCCCTTATAGATGGAATCCAACAATGCAGCAGCCAGCTTTCGGGATGTAGTGCAAATTCGTTTAGCTATTACTCTTTTTATGGTTCTGCAAGAGTATTAATGTAGTTCTAGTCCAGATAGTCCCGGAGTTGTTTTGGTGGTCAAATTTTCGGCTGGCATGTCGCGCTGAGTATTATTCCAGTTGATGCTCCACTTAATCCGCAGGACCTAAGCACATCGGGGTGCATGCCTGCTAGTTCCCGTAGCATACGACGTCAACAGAGCGAATTCTGCATAGCTTTTCCTATAAAACACTAATAGCTCGGCTTCTTCTCGATATACCGCAGGAACTAGCAGGCGTGCAAGCCGATGTGCCTAGGTACTGGATTTAGAACGGAATCAGCAAGTGTATAGCGCAACTTTCTGTGCTATTACGATTAGCTAGATATGGCAATCTTCGCCTGATTTTGCTTCTGTGGTGGATCCAATTCAGAAGTCTAGAATCCGCCACTGGTATGTGAGCAACTCAAGTGGGCTCATTGTGACATGTGATAATCTTAAAACCACCAAACTTGGTAGTGCGTGTAGCCTTTCATATACCTATCTTGTGGCCGCCTGCAGCAAACAAGAAGGGTCTAACAGCTGAAGTGTTAATAGGGACTGTCCTAGACCAAACATACAATGTTCAATTTCAAAGTAACCTAATATTAGGGGTTTGGTATCTAAAAGTTTCTCGCAAAATTGTCTAAGCGACGTAGTATCGTCGTATATTGGTCTCAAATATACTGTATGTGATACAACAATGCCGCTTACTATGTTACAGGCAAATCAGGTGTGATTATATTATCGCGTCGAGGGTCTTAGCCTAAGAGCGTGACTAAGAGAATGCAATACCCTAGTCCTTTAATGTTCCGTGAATATCCATAAGCGGCTAGAGCCTTGTTCGCTTAATCTCTCAACACGTTCACTCTTTCGCCCTAGCAGGCTACATACCCTGCTAGTAAAAGTCTCGCTTCTTTAAGTGTTACGCCGATTTAAACATGTCATATTCCTAATTAGGGTTGTAAGACCTTTTTAACATGCTATCAACTTCTCCTTAACAGAGATGATGACGAAAATTGACCAGGTCATGTTAACAAAGTCAAAGTAACAGATATTGACACACCACCTCTGGCAGTCACCGGCTCATGTGCTGAACATGTCGTGTTGCCACCTAATTCAAAGCTCAAATACGAAATTGTTCACAGTTTATTCAAAATTGGCAAAGAATTTAAGAGGAAGTATTAATTAGGAACAGGATTTTGAGTGGGCCATCCGCTGAGTCGATTGTACCTAGTCAAATGATGGACGGTAGTATTACAAAAGCTTTCACCCGCTAAGTACAGGACAAACGAATTGACTACACATAAAAAAAGCAGGCCTAAGCTTTTTATACGGCACGTCTGCGCCCCATGTTAAGCAGCGGAGAATGAGGTGTCAGACTTCTAAACCGCTGGCGAAGTGATTGCATCTATGGCTACGGAAACATTGCCGTAGTGCATCCCAGATATCAGAAGCTTGACAACATGGATCGCTAAACTGGCTGCTACAATGGGAAGCATCAGCCTATGCATGGAACCATCGTACTTGATGGATTCTTTTCGTATATACGATATTTCGGCTCCGCGTCTATGCCTTCTTGCTCGCAGGGATGTTTCTCCAGCGGCAGCGAACCCACTGATTCCACGAAGGGTACTTGGCTAAGCTTTGGGGCTTTCATGCAGGCTTTTTCAATCCAGCTGGCGACAATTTCGAGGCCAATTGCACTGTTGATCGCACATGCTGAAGATTAGATACGATAAAAGGGAGTACCGTGTGGAACTCACAGTAGGACCGATCGCTGGAGGAATTAAATCAACCAACCATCAAACGCTTGCATGCGTGCCATCACCCAGCTATATTGAAGAGCTGTTCTACATGGGGCATGTGTTTCTGCTGATACTTTTCGAATGCCAGCTAGGATTTTCTGGTAGTGGGATTTGTTCGGGTGGCTCTTTACCAGCGCATAGCAGAGTTGTCTAGAATGTATTTGCGAACTGTACCGCGCCTTCGGTGGCTAGGTTTACCAAGCACAGAATTGGGGATGCCTTATGAGCTGCATCGCCGACGTGGACATTTTTGCCAAAGGACCTTGGAGTACAATGGCCTCCTCAAGAGATACGAATTGACGCGCGTTCGCATCTCTGTCATCATAGCCGAGAAGACTTGGAAGGGTGTCGGAATTAGAGCAGTCAACCAACTCAGCGGCTTTGCCATCGGCATCAGCCTTAGCATAGCGTAGGTGATAAGGGTTCTTGACCATCTATTTGCCAGGGGTTTACAGTGAACAACGAAGTAGATAGCATTAAGTTGAGTCAGGAAGAGACACAAGTAGCCATTGTCGGAGCTGCATGACTTAGCTGGGTGCCAAATGCTGACTGGAACGACGCAACGCCTGCAAGACCATTGTATGTTGTTCTCAGCATGTTTCTCTTCTGCATTTTTGAGGCCTGGAGACAGCTCGTTCGGTTTGCGCTGAAATATTCCGCGGATGCCGCTTTGTTCGCTACCGATAGTCAGTATGGCTATTACCTAATCTTTTCCTTCGATTATGTCAACAGCATGGGCGCTGTCGATGAGCTTAGACTTTTCAGATAACTTGTCGTATAATATATGTAGACAGGCTTCTCGATCTAAAGTAAGTGCCAGATAGTCAGCACTAAGATCAGAGATTCTCTATCAGCATTTTGCTAGCCGAAGACTTACGGAAAGCAGGACTGGTACCTTTTGTTGCCAAAGTGGATGAATGGCTCCATGAGAAAGTTCTTCCCATTTGGTTGAACCACGGTACCAGAAACTCGCATCTCAGTACATAGCTTGTTTACTGCGTCGAGCAGTCCCAGTTGATGCAAGATGAGTGCCAATTGAGTGTGGACAGTGACACTTGCCGGTGCGACGGCATGCTCATCGAGGAAAACATAGTCGAAGCCCGCCTTGTGAAGGCTATGTGCGAAGATCAATCTGCCAACGCGGGCATCCACGACGATGGCCTTGAGGGGCAGTCTCGACATAGCCATTCATGGTAATGGAGTTGTAGAAGATGGTAAAGATGAAAGCGACTTTGTAAAAAGAGTAAAGATCTTGTGATTGTGCTTGGCCATATAGAGGTGTGCATCGACTACCCATGGTGACACATGATTCCCGCTGGACATTGTAGATACTACAAAATGCTATCATCTTGGTTAGATGCTAATAATGGCTCGGTGTGCGCGCCCAACGATTGCCCATCCCGTAGCGGCCTGTCTGGCCGTCAATGTTCATGACGGTTGGCAAATGCCATGTGGGTGACCACAAGTTGAATTGGTAGACGTGAATTGGTGCGAAAATCGGCTTGTCAGTCTGCGCTGCTAGAGGACTGAGATTACACGTGTAGAAGGGTACTCGGATGGTAGATTGCTATTGGGCAAATGTCTTGGGCTGCGAGGCGCTTGACTTAGGTACTTGATGGTACCTACGCCACCCGGCAATAAAAGATTTTGAGCAGCACGACATGAATTTATCCATACCTACGTAGATTCCGCCATCAATCTGTATATCAGATTACGTGCCTATAATGCGGTACCGTATATGTCCGGACTAACGGCGTTAGAACCTGGCGAACAATGTCTCTTCTTCTTTGTTACGCACATGCAGGAAACCCATGACTCAGCTTGTGGTTGATATAGCTGCTTCGTAGCAGGCATGCCACGGGCTGTGCCTAGTTAACTACACCAGCCTCCCACTCTGGAGCTGTTCGTGTCGAGGCCGCTGCGCGACAGTATACCCGCACCAATCACGGTGTTTCCCTACGATAGGGTACAGGACTAGCTACCATGGTCTTTACGTGCTATCAAGGAGCATGTATGGACTTTTGGCTCAGTATCACAGTGACTCTTTTGTGGTGCTGGGGGCCTTGCCTTGCGGGATGGGCCAATTGTAGTGGCAGTGTGGCCTTGCTCGTAATTACTTAGCGTTGACACAGGCTGGCCGCCACATGACTGCCATATTGTGCGTTCAACATTGCCATGCATGTCCTGCACTTTGTCTTCTGGACTGCACACTCGTCAACCAGGCTGGCGAACTAGATAACATCCACCACTTCTTCCTCCGTGGACAACTCAACGGCAAGTCATGAGTAACCGTCATGTAGAAGCCCATCTTGGCGACAGCAGCCACGCTCGCCTCACGTAAGTCGACATCTAAACTTAGGTACCTACATGTGTCCTGCTCAGGTCGCTCGCGTCGTGTCGCGTGGCGTCTGCTAATGGCTACTACAGCTGCGATCCCTGCAGAGAGCGCAAAGTCAAGTGCAATAGGACGTTTCCCAGCTGCAATCGCTGCACCCGCCTTGGTTCTACCTGTGCCTACCGCAGCCGCATCACTCATCGTGCAAGCCAGTCAGCTATCATACCCCAGCTCGAAAAGCGCATTCGAGAAACTGAGGCTCTGCTCGCGTTACAACTGACTGGCACTAATCTGGATTTGTCCAACGACAACTTCATGCCCCTTCCCTCCACCTCTCCCTCCTTCACAACGCCCACCTCGCCTGATTCAACCGTCAGTCTATCGCCCACTGCAACAGGCCAACTGCTGACTGATGATGATCATGTGCCCGTTACGGGCGACTACAAACTCGCGTGGCTTGCAAACACCAACTTTGGCGACATTCAGAGCCTTGTGCCTACCACAGTAGACATGGAGATGGCTGTGGCTATGAACCTCGAACCTATACACTCTGATCATCCCCGGCGCCAGAATTGGCCTCGCTCAAGCAAAGACTGGTTTACAACGGGCACCCCTGAGTCCACGCAGTCTTTCACACCGGCCCACAGCATCTCTGCCAAGGACCTCCAGGATCTTCAATACATTTTCCTCAATCACATTCACCCTGTTATGCCCATCATCAATCCAACCTGTTTTTACCAGGCTCTGCAAAATGCCCCTGATATCGTAGCAGTCATGAGTGTTAGCTATGCAATCGCCCTGCTTGCTACCACTGTCCCCGATACACTTCCATCACTCCAGAAGCCTTGTTATGCACTTACCAAACACTATGTCGACGAAATCTACTGATCTTGATGCAGACTTCAAGCAAGCTTCTCTGCCGATCATTGACCAAGTGCAGTCGATCACTAGACCAGAATTACTCACACCTTTCTCTGGCTTGGTTCTGACGGTCTTCGCTCTGCGGAAAGTGTTCGAGCATACCTTGCAAACTGCTACCGCTGAAAGAATAGAGCCCCAATGGGGCTTACCCGGATTCTGGGACCGTCACTACTCGTTGCTCAAATTAATAAGGGTTTTAGAGACGCTAATAGAGCCCATGACTCTACCACAAGCCCTCTACTCTGATCCCGTGGCCTTCAATATTTACCTAGTCTTCCATGTGGTCAAAATTGATTACGAGGGAGCCATTCAAGAAGGCGAACGACGAGACCTACCACTTGCTACAGTCGCTGCCATTGAGGATGAACTCATCGCGAATGCCCTAAAGATTGCGGCTGCAGTACGATCAAGTTGGGGTCACCAACGCTTTTCAGTGAGTTCCTCATACCCACAAACGTTAATGAACTTCCTTATGTCTTAATAATTTTGTAGTGTGACAGTTCCTCTTTGAGCGGCGCATTTGTGGGCTGGTCACTCCATATTGCTGTCAAGGCTCTCAGCCGCTCTACCCTACCAGACCACAAACAATCAAGAGCTCCCACCATACAAATGCTACATGCTTCGCTGGACGATGTGGAGCTATCTGATGGAACTTGGCACAAAGGTTTATCACAAGTTTGTCCCCATCCACGGCCATAGATACGCTGTCCATGACTACTTTTTTATTCCCTCGAGCATGGTCGGTATATTAGATTTAAAGCAGAATATGGTACGCAAAGACGCGGGATCTTCAGTCAAAGTTTCCTGTCTCCCGTTTTTCTCTGGGCGACACAACGGTTTCAATGATGGCTAGGGAACATAATCCAGCTATGCGCCTAGACTTTTAAAGAACTTGCATTCTTCTACGACAAGATCTTTTTTTGCTTCTGGATACTTTTAAACTTAATGCATCATCCCTCAGAAATCACTACGTGTGTATTGTAGGAACATCTCTGCGAAGACATTGCTCTTCCTACGAGTCACAATGTCTAGATCTCCGCCAGGATATCAATGTACTGTAAAGTATTTAGCTACGTCACTTGATGCAACCTGATGGGAGGTAAATCACCGACAGGTAGTCAAAGATACAATACGAATGTTTCTGCCCGTTTTATAGATGGCACTTCCTAGTCCAGATGCTGAACGTGGTAATTTCTTCTTCTAGGTTTTGAATTCTAGGCGGGTCAACTTTTACAAGCAGGTGCACAGAATTCCACAGAGCCAGAAATTCACTCACTTGGAGTGAAGATAACATGAACCAATTCAGCGATGCAGATCGAACGATCATTTTGAGCAACTTACTTTGAAGGAAAAATTCGTAGGTAGTGCTGATTTCGGCCTCATAATACTCTTCCTATGCCTTTTTCGCCGTCTCTAGTCCTAACGATTTGTCCTTTATTATGGGTAGCAGCTGGTCTGTCATTGCCTTTGCCTAGGCATGGAGCTGCCTCTACTTGTCAGATTCGGGCCCGTGATAGGAAAGGCCCAATTCTTTCCGAAACTATGTACTGAACGGTCAATATGGCTGCTTAAATCCGGAACATTCAATTACCAAGTTGCTCTGTACAGAATTGTCGTTAATTTCGATGTGATGGACACGAAACTTGCCAGCATGGAGGGTGCTCCAAGAATCTGGTGTTGAAGTAGCTCTAAGCCCAGCGGGCGACAATAAGAAGCTGTACCCCACGCAATCAGCGTACCAAGATAAGAAGGTATCCAGCGAGTGACTCACTCAAAGCCATGCGGAGTAGGCCGTATTTCCTTGAAGTGGTCCTTTGGACTGTACTCGGCTGCATGATCTGCCAGAAAATGGCAGGGTGCCAATAGCCCTTCGTGGCCTGGGATTTCGGTGACTGATTTGGCTGAACCTTGTGCGACGGGATCTCGCATACTAAAGGATGATGCAAAGCGCTACCAAACTCGAAAACGGTGACATGAGATCCATAGTAGGTTCTACGCTGATCTCTAAAGGAGCGGAGCGAACGCCCGCAAACACCGATTCCACGCATGTGAGAGTCTTGTCAGCGAAGACGCATTCCAGAGAAGATTGTAGCTATCAAGACTTTGTAATTAGTTATATGAATACTGTCTTTTCTCAAGTACTGATCGGAATGTTGAACTAGTCTAAGCCTTCATCAACCGTCCAAACCCGAGTGATTTCATAGTTCCACAGAATCGATACTATAATTGATGTTAAGCTGTGGAACTGGATCTTTGAGGAGTTTAGATGAATATGGTATGCCATTCCAGCAGCTGCTGGGACCGACATTGACGGTGGTAGGGTTGGAACAGTCCGTTTGTAGGCAATATGACAACTTTGAAGCGGGGGATGCGGAGTAATAAGTATTGGGCATTGAAGTCCAAATTTTTTTTACATGCGGGCGCGTCCCCACCACTGCTTCGGTCCTGCCGCGGGCATTTCTATGGCACCTTTACTTATTAGGAGGGGCCTGTGGTGTAAAATGGGAGTCACGAAAAGGAAGTCTGGCATCTAGAAGTATAGAAAAAATAGAGACAATCGAAACGTGATTTATCGTCATCTTGTTGACTCTAAATCTCATGAAACTTTACATGTAATAGCTTTTTGAAACACATATCTCCACCGCCAAGCTTCAAATCTAGCGATATATACCAGATTCCTAGGACATCGAGTACCCCTGAAGGGAGGATCAGATTGCTATGATTTAGCTGCTATCATTAAGAAATATACCTACAAGGTCTTTGGATATATAGGAGTTGTAACTAAGGGTGAATGAGTGTACGAGTCTGGTACTCATCTACAATACGCTAATTCGATCTTGGTGGAGATTCATTCAAAGCCAGGGACACCACAACAGAAGACGCAGAGGGTAAAGTTTCATTGGATTATTGTGGAAATACCACGTATATCTACGCTCTGGCTAGTGGTATTAGAGCGCAGAAGAGACCTCAAAAGTCTCGATATATCCGAAGCACTCCAAATTTGATGTTGACCTAATGTGACATGGTCTGAACACATGGTCATGCCAATGAACTCAGGATTGTTGTGGAAAGAACTCAAAGTATTTTGAGAATATTCCATGAAACAGTCGTGGGGCGCCCATACTATTGGCGGAGACGCCAGCAGAGGATGGCAACATACCCCATGTCCCACTCCTAGTAGAGTCGATACAGACCACTGTCAACAATGGTCTGGAACTCGGCGCGCTGGTGGCCTGCCACACTATTGGGATCGGGCTCAGTGTTCTCAGCAATGTAGTATTCTTTAAACTTGGTGGTGGCGTGAAAACCCAGGAAGCGCTCATGGATATCGTCGCGCAGATCAGCGCTATCAGCATCTTGTGCAGAATCGTGCCAATGAATGGTGATCTCGCGCAAATCAGGAGCCTGCTGGAGGATTTTGACGACGAAGTTAGCGCGCTCGCGGAGTAAGGCAGGGAAGATAGCCTCGACGCAGCCAGATGTGTCAGTGCGGATCCAGGTAGAGTCCCAAACAAAGGTGACTTCGACCTTGCGGATGTTCTCTATGGGTGAGAAGCCGGCCGAGGCGATCTGGTTGAAGGCCTCCTCGTAAAAGGTGGTGTGGGAGAAGCTGGCAGTGGCCTCGATGCGGAGTACGGTGACGTCGTAAAACCAATCCTTGGCCTCGGCGTTCAGCTGCTTGGAGAGCAAGTGAAGCTGTACAGGTGGTGGGCACCGGGTGAGGTACATGAATTTGGGGATATGCCGCCATTTAGCGTGGACAACAACAACGGGACGTTTTGTGATAGCTGCAGCATTTCCACCTAGATCATCTCCGTCGTCGCTTTCAGTATCCTCGTTTCGGTCGTCGCTGCTGGTATCATCAGTCCCCTCCGACTCTTCACCATGCTGGTTTGCATTATCCTCTTCGGCATCATTGTTTTGGGCATTCTGTATAGTACCATCGCCTTCGATATTCTCTCCAGCACCCTCCCCCTCCTCTTGTCCGTCTTCATAGCCGTGTATTCCATCCTGCTGGTTATCTTTGTGTCCATTATCTGTACCTTCCTGCTCCTCTGCCTCAGCTTCAGTTGAAACGTGTGAGATTGTTGGCACGGTCGGCGCTGGGAGTTGCTGTGTGAGAGGAAGTGAAAGAGGTTGATTCTGTCCAGAAATGGAGGTATGTGTAAGGGGGGCAGCTCTAACATGGCGGTCATTCCCGTCATCTTCCTCATCTTCATCGCTATCTGACAGCTCGCTGTCACGGTCATAGTAATCGGCGCTGTAGATTACTCGTGGGGCGGGTGCGGCTGGAGCATTGGCGGCCAATTCGGCCATCTGCTGCTTCGCGTCTTGTTTCTCGAACCACTGGCGCAGCAGTTTTGTGGACTCGATATGGCGCGTAGCCACATTATTGAAGATATTATGGCGCACCTCTAGAGGAAGGCTTGCCAGAGTGTGGGTACCTTGATCAGCCATTCTGGGGGAAGTTGGACCTCGTTTAGGCGTAAAGCGAGGTGAGGTGCAGTGGCAGAGGGGACTGTCGGCGAGGGCTTGGTGTATATTATGAGCTTGGAATTTTGCCCTTTTGGGCGGTGAAGCTGCGGTGCTGTTGCCTGGTGAATCACGCGCGGGGCTGCACTCACGCGATACGGAAATACGAAAAGGCCTGCGAAGGTGATTTCAGGCCTCAATGTATCACATCATCCTCTCAGAAGATGACACTCCATAATTTCAGGCGAAGATGCAGCCTTCAATCTTGCAATCTGGCCTTGTCGTTGAGCCTGCTCTGGGCCGCGGATTCCCCACGCTCGGGACCGACTTCGTCACGTTACCTCACTCATCTCACTTCCAAGTATGAAACTTGGATCGGAGTCATTTTCGAATTTTACTATTTTTTGTATAAAGTTGGCAAATCTACATTATTCCACTTCCGTTAGTTACAGCTCGAAGCAAATTTGAACCCCAATCAGATGATGACTTTCACCTCTCTCACCAAGTGAAGTAATAGGGATAGTACACCATCTGATGGCCTAGGTGTGTTATTGAAGACTTGTACCTTCCTCTTTGTCAAATTTGGAACGCTTCGTTCCAAGATGAAGCAGTGTCTAGGCATGTCGAGAATGGGAAGCAGCGTTCTAACTCATGAGTTCCTATGGTAGGCGCGTCGTGGCTTCAGGGCGTCATTGCGAGCAACCATTTGCAAGAGCTCTCCTGGCTCGTCTCCAATAGCAACGAGCTCCCCAGAAGGACTACTTAATCTCATTCGTATCGTTCTTCTTCCTTCACTCCATCCATCCACTCATCCATCCATCCATCAACTCCAACATCTTTACTCTTCCTGACCTTCAGCAACATTGTCAGACAACTGAACACAAGCATCCACATCAGCTACTGTCAACATCACTGCACTGCACGCCATGCTCATTACCACTGGCGTCCTTGCTGGCCTGGTTGCCATCGGTGCAGCTTCACCCGCACCGACGGCCGGCGACAGCCGTGCTCGCTGGTCCATCAGCTGCGACAACAACGACAAGTGTAAATACGTCCAGAGCAGTACTGAACAGCTTCAGGGTGACCAACATGTTGCATCAATCGAAGATCGCAGCACGATGGCGTCCCTAGGATCGTGCCAGGAATGTCTCAGTGAGGGCATCCAGCCCCCAGCATGCAATGTGAGTACTTCCTGGGCCGAACATTTACTGTGCAGTCTTGACTAATGCGTGCAACTTTAGGCTTGCAAGAGCGTGAAGACCGAAGTCGGTGCCACAAATTTCGGCTGTCACGGCGATGTCACGAAGGACCAAATTTGCGTCTACGTCAGTGGTTCCATGATGCAAGAGCGGGACAACACGACTAGAGTCGCTATCTCCCTGTTGCGCCGCGGTAATGGTACACCAGAGTACAGTCCAGCAGCGCCGGACTACACTTCCAGCCGGCCAGAGCACCACCACGAACCTGCATACAAAGGCGCGTCCAAGGGCCCAGGGGACCAGTACGAAGCACCTGCTCCGATCAGTTATGGTTCACAAACTGAAAAGCATTTCACATCAAAGCTGTACGTTGCTCATGGTACAACTGCGTCCGGATACGCCTCTTCTAAGCCAACACACGCTGTCGGCAAGCCTGCCGGAGGCCCAACACATGGTTTCAGAAAGCCGGCCAGTCCTTCTGTGACGTCCGTTGCAGAATACATCAAGCCCTCTCAGGCGTCCGGAAAGCCCTCGCATGGCCCCAAGTTTCCCGCACATGATCTCCCTGTGTATGGACCTGGTCAAAGTTCCCATGGCCCTCATGAACATGGACACAAGAGGCCAACACCAGTCTCTCTGACGTACTCCAAATTCTATGGCAAGCCTACATCCACACATGATAAGCCATCTTATGGATCCGCATCGCCTGCCCATGGCCATACTGTACACGAACATGGACACAAGAGGCCTGCACCAGTCGTTCCGGGTACCTTCACCTCCTATGACAAGCCTACACCCATACACGCTAATCCCTCTTATGGGCCTGAGTCGCCTGCCCATGGCCCATCTGCACATGCACAAGGGGAGACTGAGAAGGGAGTGGCAGAGACTCCTGCTGTCTCAAAGAGACCTTCTCCATTTCCAACAAAATACCCAGAGGTAGGAACGCAGTCCCCCAAGTTGAAGGCGTCTACCCATGGACCTGAGAAGCCTGCTTACGGGCCACCGGCGACGGCACCTGCCTACGGCTCACCCACGCCCGTCGGCGTGAGGCCATCTCACGGACCTGGAAAGCCAACAGCATATCTCCACAAGCCATCGGAGAAGGAATACCCTGGACACCCTGGACACGAATCTCCCACTTCCATGAAGCCCACTGGAAGCAAGCATTCCGCCGCCAAACCCAACGGTGGCAAGCCCACAGGAGGCATTCCTTCATCCGTCAGACCCGCGTCGAAAGACAGCGTCTCCAAAAAGCCCATCCCATACATCGAATTCGACGAATCCGAATGCATCGACTGCCACCAAGGAGATACTTGCTACGTACATTGCCCCCCTGCCTCCTCCTCCCTCCCCACTACTCTTCCAACATAGCATCCAACCACTAACATACCACAGACAGAGTGCGACTGGCTGTTCACCTGCGGGCAGAAGAAGAAGTGCTTCCACAACGGCGCGCGCGACATCGTCGAGATTTGTTACGAGAAGGGGCAGAAGTGCGCGGAGGGTGAGAATGGCGGGTACGAGGAGCCTGTGCGTCAGGTGAAGAGCTATGGGAAGCCTGCGCGTGTGTCTGGTTCGGGTGACGAGAAGAAGGGCGGGCATGAGTGAGGTGCGTGAGGTGGGTGGTGTATACCTGGTTTGTTGTGGTTGTGGTGATTGAAGATGTGGTGGTGTGGCGATACGACGCATTGCGCTTGTTTGTTATGTTCTTTTCTGTTCCTTCAATGTTGTTCGCGTGGATTGGAGGGGTGTTGGGTCTTTTTTGTTGTTATTTTTCCGCTTTCAGTATTATTACGGTAGTGCCTGATCGTTAGCTACTTCCTCGCATCACAACGCGTTCTTTCTTTTGACTGATTGCTTGCAAATGTTACACTAACTCATGCTTTCGGATTTGCAGTGACGTACGGTCATGTCTTTATAGGTAATCTACCCTGCCTATACCTACGTCGTCGGCTCCTGTACTCCTATATTCCTGATGTAGTTTGGCACATGGCCTTGGTGTTCGCAACGCCCCGAAGGTGCCACATCTTGCCTGGCCTTACGGAAGTTTTAGACGGAAGATGACGCGATTCGAGCGCGAGGCTCCGGCGAAGAGTCGTATGAGTTTTGTCACCAACGGTGATTGAGTAGAGAAGAGCGCAATTTCGCAACGGAAAAAGCTGTTCTTGTCTATGGCGAGGACGTATAGCGGCGTATATGTATGCTAAGCATGCGTGAGACTTGAATACAATACGGATATGGCCATTCAGCCCTTGTTCCGAGATGCTCTGCTCTTTCTGGCTGAAATGGCGCATGGCCCAGCCTTGGGAAAAGACACAATGCGACGTTTTTGTGGCAAGCCCCTTCATGTGGGATACGGTATGGCTGTTGGATGGCTATGACATACAAGTCAAGGCCTCTGTGAGTCTGGATCAGGATATCGCTCATGAATCTCCCGCATCGTTGGTGATATGGTCCACACCAGCACCCTTCATGACCGCTGGCCCAATAACCTTGAAATGCCGCCTATACTAACACTTAGACTCAAGCTGACCTTCATTCCCTTTGCTTGTGCCGAGAATTCTTGGTTATGCTGACTCCATTCTCTCTTGATTGAAGCTCTCTGTTGTAAAACGGTTGGTCTGTGCGACGCTTTAGTCTGCGATGCGCTCGATATTTCAGCTATTGGCTTCCACTTCGCGTCGTTCGTGTCGTTCGTGATAGGTTTAACCATGGCTTCGATGCTAGCAAGCGACGGTGGTGGGAGGTTCCCGTAGGTCAGAACGCCAGATTGTGTTTGTGTGATAAAACTGTCATAGCGGTATGGGTGAAGAATCAGGTGGTGGATTGAGGATATGCCATCTCGTTGGGACTTAATACGCCCCAACATCTTAGAAACGGTCCTGTACTGGTTGAGTTCCCAAAAGGCGTCGTGCCTCTCGGTGAAAAGGACAAAGCCGTTCCCTGCTCCAAGTGCAATGGTACGCGGTCGATCGATCCAGTTCCCGTCTTGGATCTTGGTTTGTAACACTTTCAGGAGTTGGGATGGAAGATTCATCCACGAATACGCATTACCATCCTCGGCAAACCAAGAGTCGTTGTACGGCCCGAGTACGCATCGAATCTTCGGTACATTTCGCTTCCACTGCCCCTGCGCGTCTCGGGCGTATAGAAAATTGATGAGCTCAGAAGGTATTCCAAAAGAGTCGATTCGGTCTTGGTTGCTCGTATCACGCCACATGAGTAGAAAACATCTTCGTATCCCAAGGCGATATGGTGAATCTGGTTTATCTGAGAGGAGTTCAGTAGTTTAGCAAGTTTCTGTGGTAACCGAGCGCTACGGATCGTTAGCAGATGAGATAGAAATGTCAATCCCTACGTACTAATCTTGCTTCGATGGACATTGAAAGAAGTGGCTGCCGCGTTGCCCAAAAGTGAACGTGGTGTCACACATAGTGGCCCGTATCAAGGTTGCGCGCGAGTGAGTAATGGGCCAAGTATCTCAATATGCATACAAGTATGAACACTGTCGTATGAAGGAGTGTCTGAAACTGATGTTGCGTTGATTCTACCCGTCGACATCGACCCGTGCCAAGCCGATCGTCACCAGGATCAAATCAGGATAGCAACCGGCTCCGAGCCGTCATCCGACCGTCAACAAGAGAACAGAGTCAACAAACACATCCCAGAAACAACTTCAACACAGGACTGGCTGGAATACAAAGTGACGTGGGTGCTTTGAATGGGGAAGCCAGGCAATGAGCTTAATTTGGTGTGCTTTGCAGGCATTGGTCACACATGACGTCACATCACAACCCATCCAATAACCGTTCAGCATGAGCGGAGCGTCGAGCACTTCTTTCTTCTCCTTTGGGCCTGATGATAGTTTCATCTCGAAGAGCTTTGCGGAATTGAACTTGTGAGTGTAGTTTAATTCTGATCTATCTTAGGCAGCCCGACCATGACGACTATTTGAGCTAAGCACATGTCGGGAGCTTTTCAAAATGAGTCCCATTGACGATGCTCTCCACGGAATTGGTTTTCAGAGTTGAAAAATCATAGCACGACTTTCAGGTAGTCTCTCGCTAACCAGGCCACAGTCGCAACCTCCCTTCATCACTTCGCGATCTTCTGGTTAGCAGCACAGTATCCGAAGTTCACTGGGCGGCTCTAGGCACCGTCCCCGACTCATGGGTCCTCAGTAGCAAAGATGCCATGGGCAAGAACTCCCTCCGCTGGGGCTCGTCTATCCCCTCACGTCTTCAAATGATATTGAACAAAACATGGCACTCACCGCATCTTCGCTGCTTCCTCGGTCCAGATGACTCCTTCATCATTTGGCATCCCGAGCTGATTCGATGGGCCAATCTCCCGCCCGCTTTGGAAAATGCTATTCAATCCTGGCTTACACCCAGCGGATGGAGGGCTGGGCCACCACGGATAGCCACGTGGGGAACCGATGGTGCATTCTTTGCAATGAGTGAGTACGGCGACGTCGTATACCATTTCGGCGAAAAGGATGAGAATGGAGAGGTGTACTGGGAAATATTCAAAGAGACGGTAGAAGAATGGAAAGCAGAGAAGGGGTTTCAATGGAGCAGTTTGTCTTTCATCGCCCTCGATGCAACAAGCACAGATCAGTTTGTTGCAGTGCGACGGGATGGGACGTGGGCGGGGAGCATTGACGATGTCAACGAAGACGCGCTTGAGAGTTTTGCTCTCAATTTTTGGGCAAAGGCAAAATCGAAACACAAAGCAAATGCTAGTAGGAATCAAAACGATGCCCCAGGTTCAGGTCCAGCAGCAGAGAACAGTCCTACGGAACGGGATCAAAAAACACAAACATTATACGCAAAGTGGTCTGAGGAAACGGCGACGATGTTTGCCTCAGCATCATCATTCCTCTCTGGACCCAAGCCAAAACAGCCACGCAAATTGCAAGTCCGCTCAGCATCGTCCAGCTCAGACGTAACAACACCAACTACTCCACCTCTCATCCGCACACCATCCACCAGACCGAAACTGCTTACAGTGTTTCCGTACCTCCCGAATACTATCACGACATGTACTTTAGCGACGTGTACGCTGCTCAAGTCGGAGACTGACAGCATACATGCGTGCCAGCATGATGTGGAAAGACTCCTTCGGGCGAGTGGGTTGTATAGCTATGAGTGGTTGAGGCAGGAGAGGTTACGGTGGCATCCAGATCGGTTCGGAAGATTGTGCGATGAGCGGTGGAGGGAGACGGGGAAGAAGATGGCGGGGGAGATGTTCAAGGTCATGAGCGCCTTGATCGATGATTTGAGAGCGAAGGAAAAGGCGGGTGGTACGGAGGGTCCATAGCTACATCACGGCATGTCCCATCTTGACGATATAATTCCCCACGCGGTGAAAACAATTCGAGCTATTCCCAATGGTTACAAGTGCAGGTGCAGCTGAGCCTCAGGGATGACCTGGGTATTGCACAATTAGGATGGACGTTGTAGTACCGAGTTCACTTGAAGAAGAACCATACCAAGTGCGCCAGAAAACGTTGCAAGACCTGTTATAGCATCGTGATTCAATGTCTACAATGGTGACGCCCACGGGTTTTGAGACTGATAGCACGACGTTGGGAGAGAGGAGCCATGTCTTAGCCCAACACGCACTAGCCTCATGCTCTAACGCAGGTGACGCGATGACGTCCCGCCCCCAGCCTCACCAAGCTTGCACCAGCTCCAAGCACCGAGCTAGCTATCTCTGAGGCGACCGCACCTTCTTCTCTCCACCATCCCCACACCCCACACCGCCAGACTCGCTCGCCTCTCCCTCGAGCTCCCCGAACCTCGTCCCGGAAGCTCTCACCCTTATCGGCTGCACAGCTCGAGCGACACAGCCACCATGCAGCTCACGACGCTCGTCCTCGCCGCGCTCAGCGCCGTTAGCGCCACAGCTACACCATGGGGCGGCAACCAGGTCGTCGTCAAGGAAGAGTACAAAGTACCCGGCGACAACCCACTGTACTTCTGCGGCGACCCTGCCGACGACATCTTGAAGATTGAAAAAGTCGACCTGAGCCCCAACCCACCTAAGCCGTACGTGAAATCTCCCCAATCCACCCAGCACAGCAGCCAGCCGCAAGCCCAGGTTACGTTCAAGCCAAGCCTGTGACAAGGCAACTTTGCACGGCAAAACAAGTGTGGAAAGCGAGCAGGGAAGGGTGCAGAATATATGAATCAAGCATGCTAATGATGATTTGCCACAGTGGCGAGACGCTTTCCATCGTCGCAACAGGCGACTTTAAGGAAGAAGTAGGCGAGGGCTTCAAGATGCACCTCCAGGTGAAATACGGCCTCATCACGCTCATCAACCAGCAAGCAGACGGCTGCGACACGATTGGCAAGGCGGATCTCGACTGCCCGCTCAAAAAGGGCGAGATGAAGTTGACCAAGGATGTTGATCTGCCCAGGGAGATTCCTCCGGTACGTTGTTCCCCTGTGCTTTGCGTCATGGCGAGGTGATTGTTGTTGTTGTGAACGAGGTTTGCTGATGTTTGTGTCTTGCTTGTAGGGCACGTACACTGTCCTTGCGGATGTTGTGACTGAGGATGGCGATAAGATTACTTGCCTTACAGCCAAGGTTGCGTTTCACCGGTAAATGCGCTGCCGTCAGCCAACCGCTCAACCCACTATGGACCGTCCAACCACCTTTGATGGCTGCTTTATCATTAAGGCAGACTGGCGGCTCAAGAGGCGAAGACGGTGTCAGTGCACGAGAGAGTTGGGCAGGAGAATGAGCTTTGAGTTGGCAGCTGGCAGCTGGCAGCTGTGTGCGACGGGTTTTCTTCTTGATGCGCGATACCAATGCGACAACTGTTTCCATCTTGGTGTCTAGCAATGGGATTGATCATATGCGAACGGTATAATGTAGATATGACAGCAATGCATACTTTGTTTCCTGGGAGCAGTCTCGATTGAATCAACTGGGTATGGTGGTTCATTGTCGCATGTCGCCGCAGCACATGTCTTTCTTCGTGCATGTGTCTCTTCTCATATCAAAATGCCTTTGTTGTACCTATGTACATAACCCCCCTCTCTCTCTTTCTTAAAACCATCTCCCCCATCTTCCCACCCAGCTACTCTACTCTCCAAACAAGCGTCTAACCCTCTTCAACACGCTGTCCTTCTCCGGATCATATGGATGGTCTTTACTCGGAATCTCCAGCAGGCTGGGAAAAGCAGCAGTGTACGACTCGACGCGATGCCGTATCTTCTCGGCAATGTGCTGGTTGATGAGCAGAATGGCAATGTCCTTGCGCTCCGTGGTGAAGCGGTCAAAGGCGGCTTCGATGGCGGCGGCGTCTGTTTTGGCGTCGACGACGAGGAAGTTTTTTTGCGCGTCGGGCGGCGCCGTGACGTGGCCGACGCCGGCGAGGAGCATGCCTGTTACCGTGTCCTGGGTGTGTGTGTTAGATTGTGGGTGTGGATATGGGTGTTGGTGTGGGTGTTGGGGGAATAGGTGGGTGTGTTGTTAATGGGAGTGTAGATGCTGAGGCTGGTGGGGGAAATAACGGCGAAAACGGGGAGAAGAATACCTCATCGCCTATGACGGCGAGGAATTGGCGGTCCTTGTACTGGGCTGCTGGTGCTGCCATGGTGGTTGTGTTGGGGGGTGTGGGGCAGCGACAGGCAGCGCGGCCAGCTGGGTCGTGAAAGTAGGAGCTTGGACGGGGTGGTCCATCGTCATAGCACGGAAAGGGCGCTAAGGACGGAATAGGCCAACTGTTTGGATGGCCGCTCGTCTCTCTTCCTTTCTCCAGCTTTCTTTCGTGCTTTGTTGGCTTCCGTTCCTTCTCTCTTTGAACCAGCACGCCATGTTGTGACTTCAGTCTCTCGGCTCTTACCCTCTTTTCTGGCCTTGTGCTACTCTGCACTGCACCACCGCCGTCTCCTCCACCCGTAATCATAATACTGGCACGATAGACAATACAAGATGCCCCGTCTTGTCCGCCGCGCGCCCGTCCTCGAACGCATAAAAGCCTACATCGACCCCTCGGACTGGCTCATCTGGATTTCAGAGGAACTCAACAGCTCCGACTGGGAAGAGTTTGCCTCGACATACTCGATATACCTCGGCTTCGGCGCAAACCTGCTCTTCATCCTCGCACAGGCAAACAGCGGCGCCTCCTCGACTTCGGAAGACGATGGTGTGTTCAATACGGTGCAGGGCCCGGGCTGGCTGAAGTGGTTCGCGAATCTGCTGGTGCTTGCTCTCATGGGTGCGAGTTTTGGCAATGCCTGGCTGGTCTGGGGAAAGAGGCGGCATTACAGGTTGTTTGAGCAGAGCGTGGAAAAGGCGCCGCAGACACCGAGTGCGAAGCGCGTGCGAGTCGATTCGTCTCCAGCCAGCGCCTCGCCTATGGCATTTGTGCGCAACCTGGTCGTCAACTCGGCTGCGAGTCGGGCGCATCCCGATGAGCACCGCGATGTGTGGGAAATTGCAGTCTGGGATCCTAATCCGCTGTGCTTACAGCTGTTCTGCCTCTTCAGCCCACTTCATATCCTACTATACTACTTCAATCTTCCAGTTCCCCAACTAGATCCGCGGCCTAGTGTCAAGGTCACCACCACCGTTTTCATCGGCGCAGTGCTGTCACTGCAGATGTGGTGGTTGCGCAGCTCCTTTATCCAACAGACCAAAGACAATGCCATCATCAGCCGCGAAGTCCTCCACGAATACGACTCCAAGTTCGTTCACCCATCCCTCCAGAAACCCTGTCGAGACGTCGCCATCCAAACAATCTCCAAGCACCCCTACAGAGACTCCAGCGTCGGTGTACGAGGCAGCAGCGACGGCCTGGCCAGCGAAATCACCACGTATACTCCCAAAACCGTCATCAACCGCACCTTTCGCACCAATCCGAATGCAAACTACGTAAATCAATACGACCCAGACAATGGGCCCACCTCCATCGCAAGGTCCACACAAAACACTCCCCGCCAAGCCCACCATTTCACCTCCTCCACAGACGCAGACTTCTCATCTCCGATCCGACAATCACATACACCGAACCCATTCCGCCAAGCCCCTGCCATACCACGAACTGGGGCCAATGATGGCGGTTACCTGGGCGTCAAGATACATGCAGCGTCGCCGTTGCGCAAGTCGGCGAGCGCAAATTTTTTAAGAGATGGCGAAGGGAGCAGGAGTGCATCGAGGGGCCGAGAGAGTCTAGGCGGTGCGGGGGAAAGGAGGGTCCGGGAGAGGGAAGGTAGCCCATTGAAGAGAGCGAGCACGCCAGGCAGAGACCCATTTGTTGCTGAAGAGGGGAAGAGGCTATTTGGGCAGGCCGACAGGTTAACGGGATATGGGGGGTTGGGAGTAGGACGGAGAGAGAGTTCACGATTCCCATGATCCCCTGTTGCTGCAGCGAGTGCAGCTGTGGAAGTGGTACTGTAGGTAGGTCGTTGAGATCAAGAAGCTAAGAAGCCAAGAAGCCAAGGTGATACAGAAGTACCAAAAGATGCATGAGTATGAGAATCATATGCTCTCCTAAACCCGTGTGTATATCTCTCTCCGACTCTCCTTCCTGCATAAGCATTTCCTAATCTGAACCGTCCACAATCCAACAATTTTCAATTTTTTGTTCTTTTCTCTTTTCCTCTTTCCTTCTCGTCCTTTTTCTCCCACTGGGTATAGTGGATGGGAAGAAGCATATTCAGACTGGGAAAGTTTGGAGAGATGAGTAGAGTGCGTCATAATATATCGGCTATGTATCGAGGGACAAAGGATGGAGATGCAAGTTTACTTGAATTGCAGGTATATTCAGGGCTCCTTCGATTGCCCACCATGCCTGCATGAAAAAGCTACTCACAAATCCTTGTTCAGATACTCAACAGGACCAACATACACCTTCCGCCCCTTCACCATGAAGTAAACAAGACTCGTAACAACCACGACGCCATAAATGAGAATGTTCCAATTCATCAAGTCGGGTGTCGGATGCGGAAACGTGGGGAAAAACGCAAAAGTAAAAGCAACGCACAAATACACCACGGCAACCCCATTAATCCAGATCCCCGCCTTGCCCAGCGAAAACTTGCACGGCAGTAGCGTCTCCCCGTTCCAGCGCTTGACAAACATGCACGCCGTGCTGATGATGTACGAAGAGATGAGCGCACACGTGCCCAGCGACGCAATCGAGTTGAACGCCACCGTGCTCCCAATGTTGATGAGCGACAGGCCAATGGTAATCGCAAACGACACAATCACGCTGTTGACGGGGATGTCCCAGCCTGGCCGCACGTAGGACAAGAACGGGCTAAACGGGACTCCCTGGTCGCGGGCAAAGGCGAAGAGCTGCCGCGAACACGTCGCGACGTTGTTGATGCAGCTGAAGACTGCCATGATGGTTGTGATGGATGCCAGTGCTGTAGCGGCGGGCAGCGATTGCGTGACGTTGTAGAGGACCTGGATATGGGGTTGGCCCGTGGGCGTCATAATCGCGCTCTCCACGTCGCCCAGACAAATGCAAAATGTCACCAGCATGAGGAATCCCAGCGTGCTGTTTGAAATGGCAGTCCACAGCATAGCCCGGGGCAGCGTGTGCGACGCGTCCTGCAACTCCTCGGACATGTGCGTCGCGGCGTCTGACCCGAGCAGCGAGAATACGGCAGACAGCTGTCCCACCAGCACAGACAGCCCGACGCTGCCCCATCCTGCGTTATCCTGGAAGCCGCTGAAGACGTCTGCAGCGGGCGTGCGCGGGCCAAGAACCCACATGGTGATGAAGATTGCGAAGAAGCCGAAGATGTGCAGGACGAGGATGATACCCTCGATCAGGGGCAGTTTGCGGGCAAGCAGCGTGTTGAAGATTATGGAGAAGCTGGCGACGGCGATGACAATGAGGGTGCCGTGCCAGCGTTGCGGGGTGTAGGTTGGGTTGTTGAGGATGACGAGGCCTTGGATTTGGTTGGCGGCGAGGAAGGCGACGGAGACGATGCCCGTTTGCCAACCTAGAACGCATAGCCAGCCGACTATGTAGCTGAGGAACTTTTGGTGTTGCTTGGGCGCGAATTCGGACACCCAGTGGTATTGTCCGCCTGATGTGGGCGCCCTGGAGGCTCGTAAGTCAGTGTCTCACAGATTCCCTTTGGACAAGCCATGCTCTGCGTATACTGTGTAATATGGAGCGTCTAGATCAATACTCACATCGATGCCATCTCAGCCATGGAAACTATCACAAACCCCATACATATTGCAGTGACGAGGAACATGACAATAGCGCCACCAGTGCCACCATTAGTCAATGGTATGATAAGCGTCCTACAAAGCTCATCAGATGGTGAATGTATATAACGAACCCATCCATGCTCACGTAAGTATCGTCTCCCATGTCGCCATCAAGATCATAGAGTACCCGAAAATAGACACGAAATGAAAGTTCCGTCGCAGCTCTTGCTTCTTCCCCATCCGATACATGTCCCTCCGATCGCCAGGCGTACCCGTCTTCTCGGAAACTTCGACATTGTAAAAAGACTCGCTGTCCGCTGGCTGGTTGGCAGCCTCTGCCTTGACGTCGGACATGGCGCCGCGAGTGTAACGAGAGACAGAGAGAGAGGTCCGTTGCGATTCAGAACGACAGGACTCAGTGTCCAACTTATCGAATGAAAGGGAACACAGCCAAGAAAGACGTCCTCGGAGCTAAGCAGTCGAAGCAATAAGAGGGGGCAGAACAAATGCGGCGTGGGTTTACGAGAGTGGCCTCATGTATGCATGTGAGCTCGCCGTTTGCTGTGTGGACCATGACTTTGCTGCGCTAGAAGCCTGTGACCCTTTGTGCATGGGGTGCCGGGGAACACGTTCTACAGCATAAGTATGGTAGCGGCAGGGTTGCAAGGATTCCAAAGATTCTGGGCCGCGATATCAAGGGTCTGGTACGCACCGGTTGCTCAAATGGTAGAGGACTCCGCGCCCCCTCCCATCCTGCGCCAATGTGGCACATGCTGCAGGGTGAGAAGAGAACCCGCAGCCCGTGTGCCAGAACTTCAACTCATGCGAGATGAATTGATACGCCTGGGAATCAAGTGGACGGGACGGCTTTCCTCCGATGCATGTGCTAATGCCAGACGAGATAACGGGCGGTCTTGCAATGGAGTGATGTGTATGCGCATACATACTACTGTATGTACACAACATGTTCATTCATTCGCGTGTGCAGGGGGCGGGCCGTCCGAGGCGCAGTGGAGAAGCCTCATCCCGCGCGCACCAAACCAAATGCACTAGCTCGCTTCTACCGGTCGGCGTCGCTTATATCACGAAACAAACTCCAGGGCCCTCTGATGGCATGATCGAAGCGACATCCAATCCAAGACGTGCGGGGGGTTTTGCCCGAGCCCTGTTGTCAAGTTTAATCGCCGGGGTCAAGGTGTGTTTACGGTATCCGCGCCTCTCCATTACTTCCGATTCCAATGGCTGCCTACGGGGATGGAAGCGTGAACTCTGCAAGGCAAACCGTGAGAGTGCCTGATAATGGTAGATCGCATCCTATCAGGCACTTTGTATGATTCCCAGCAGACAGGTGCGGAGGCCTGAATCCCCGACCGATTGAACCGACAGTACCTGGTGCTGTCATGGCAGCTCACTGTGCCGCATGCACCTATGTTTAAGACTGAACTGTTTCTCCCTTGCAGCGCGGCTCCATGGTCTTGAAGGCAATCTGCCGGTATTTGTACACACACCATGGCTGTTCCCTATCGTTGGGCTAGCGTCACGCCGGATGATTATAGCGGAGCTCTTTACGTGGTCGCTTTCTTGGGTTTCACGTACTCGTCCATCACCTTCCTCACGCGGATCTATATCAAATGGCGACGATTGGGGCTAGACGATGCAGCTATGCTGGCTGCAGAGGTAGGATTGCCGCACTCGGCAGAAGTTATCGGACACGTTTTTGATCAACGAGACTAGGTCACTAGTATCATTCAGTTTGCTCTGCTGTTGACGTCTTTGTCGGCTGGACTGTCGAAAACGTTTGGCTTCCTCACCCAGAAAGACTACTTGCGAGTGGCATCTGTGAGACGGCTTTGAACTGGGTATGGAACCATGTGAGCTGACACATCACTAGACTCAGTATCGCGTTCAGGTAGTCGTATACCTCTCTCTCGGTCTTTCGAAGCTATCAACCATCTTGCTCGTACAGCGCCTGTTTCCAGAAGACATGAGGGGTGCAAGATTGATATGTAACGTTGTCACCAGTGCGATCGTGCTTTGGACACTCGCCACTGCATTGCTAGTTTCGGTAGGCTGTTCAGCGGAAGGCCTTTCGCCAAAGATGTCGTCGCAAATATGCTCGGGCATCGAAACTCGGTATCTGGTCGTGGTCGCCACGGACGCTATTACCGATTCCATCCTCGCGCTGTTACCTGCTTTCTTATGCCGCAATCTTCAGATGAGACTCGAGTTCAAATTGCAAGTTCTAGGAGTGTTCGCGCTACGCTTACCCCTAGTCCCTCTGGCAGCTTTGTTCTTCAAGAGCTGGAAAGTCTCATTGCATAGTAGCAATCCCGGTGTTGCACGCACAGCTCCTCTGATCTATCAGCAAATTCAACTCTGCTACTCACTCATAGCCAGCACGATTCCTTGCCTGCGGTCCTTCCTACAAAGCTTCGATACCGGCAGCGGCTTCAAAGCAGGCTTTGGAAGCTCGTCGAATGGATATCCTTACGCATGGAGGTCCGGGGGCCGTCAAATCAATACTGTACATACAGATAAGAGCGAGACCTACGAGATGAATGCATATCTGCCCAGCAGAAAGTGTACCTCAAGTGCTCGGAATGAGACGTACGGGGAGAATTCAATTGTGAATAGGACGTCGTTCAATACAAACGGCGGTCTCCCTACAACAGACAATGGTGTGGACTCCAAGAGGAGGAGTACTCAGGAGTCTGACCGGAGAAGTCATCAGAGTACGCAGGAGCTATTCATCAGGAAGGATGTAAAATGGGAAGTGAGCCGTGAGCGGGTTCGACGAGGAAGTGATGTAAATAGCCCTGGTATGCTTCGCATTGCTGCATAATAATCCACAAAGATCATTTTGCTGTTCTTCATATTTGGATTCTCGTTAATCGCGTGTAGAGTAAAACACGAAAGTGATCCTATATATCACTGCTCTCATCTTACAGTACCCATGCACCCATATGCACGTGACGAATGTTCCTCAGCGGCAAGAAGTTAGCTTATCATAGGTATACTTTTTCTTGTAATCAAGTACAGCATAGAAGTATTTCCCTCTTTTTTGCCACCCTTTTTTCATATGAGCACGATATTCCACCCTTGTAAAATGTTTTTCCAACGGTTTGCCTCCCTGTTGATCTACACACGCCATCTCATCGAATAAAGAGTTGGAAGAAAGCTATTAGTACCACAACTCCACATTATACTCTATTTGGCCGTTGTATTCAATCAATATTGGAATCTTAATTCAATCGCTAGTTACGCAGGTACATAGCGGTATAGAAGCTGCGATTCCCGCAACCATGCCGTGAACAAGATCTCAGCAAGGACCAGATGGTTCAAGCGTAGCTGTGCATTGTGTGGTGCAATGACGTGGGTGTACTTCTTCCCTCGAATTATAATGGCATTGCCAGCCCCGCCTATATAATCATCTCGTTGTGCATCAATGCCATGTAATATGTAGTTCCAGACATAGTGCAAGGATTATGCCTGTGGCGAGAGGTAACTACGCTAATCATATGTATGACCACAGTAACTTGAGTACGGTGGAGCTAATACCTTCCCAAATATCATACAAAAACTATCAACGTCCAATAGTAGTCTGCCTACTACCTAGCTGCTGTGGCTTTGGCTGTCGTAGTGTCAAGGCGACGATCTATGACAGCCGTCAAACCGCTGATCTGCGCTAAACTCTCCACATCTCTCCAATGAAAACGCAAGTTTAGGCAAAACTAAAGTTCCACAAAGAAACCAACACTCCACAGTTTCCAGCATCAACGGTAAACTAACGCAGTACAACGTACCGCTGCATTCATCCCCGTTTGGGAAAAAAAGAAACGAATGCTGAATATTTTGCTTTCAGGCAACCCCAGCGGCAAAACTAGGCAAGAGCCGAGAAGAATCCATTTTTCAGTAATCAAGGTGCATCAATTGGGCTTGGCGATGCTACGTCAGGACCAGCACGGCACTTGGATCTGCATCATTCGCGTGGCAATCTTCGGTCATGGGGATCCATGGGGGAAAAACAGATTGGAAGATCGTCAGTAATCGGATAAGGGACGAGATGCGGGGTGAAAAGGACGCGTGATGTGCCTCGCCAGGATACATAAGGGCAGATGGTGAAGCTAAAGTTGTGCGATTGAACCGAGGCGCGTCTAGCGCACACCTTTGAAGGTGTGCTAGCGTGGAAATGAGCCGCTACTAAACACCAACTCCACGCTACATCTGGGACGAGACGGGACGCAAGAGAGCTTTGCCTAGATTGGTCAGGAGGCGGGGGAGGGGTCCTCGGTCTGGGGCATTCAGGACGGGTCCGGGGAGGGAAAGGCGAGGCAGGGCAGAGCAGTCGGCTACTCAAAGTACAAATAGCCAGGTAGTATACTTGTTTGGTTCTTGCTCAACTCGATTGTTAACTGCTAGTAAGGTACTACGTGTGGTTGTAATTATGGGAATCTATAACAAGCTCGCGGATGACATCAGTGAGGTGGATGTCATCATTGCAGGAGGTAGGCACTGTGAACACGTCAACGTAGCTTTTTTGTCTCCTGCTAACAGTGCATTGTAGGAGGTACAGCTGGCTGTATTATCGCTGGTCGGCTTGCAGAGCACGACCCCGACCTGTCGATTCTCATCATCGAGGGCGGCGCAAACAACAAAGACGTAGCAAGCGTCGTCAACCCCGTCTTGTTCCTGCAGAATCTCCTACCGGCCACCAAGACCGCGCTGTTCTACAAGGGCAACAAAGCCAAGCAACTTGCAGACCGCGAATGCATTGTGCCGTGTGGAGGCACCCTGGGAGGCGGCAGTTCCATCAACTTCATGATGTACACGCGCGCCCAGCGCTCAGATTTCGACTCCTGGAACATGCCTGGCTGGAGCGCCAACGAAATATGGCCCTTCTTGAACAAATTGGAGACCTACCACGGACCAGGCGAGAAGAAGGACCACGGCCAGAACGGGCCAATCCACGTTTCCGACGGTGGCTTCCGCGCCAAGGCATCTGAAGACGACTTCATTCGTGCAGCTGAGGAGATTGGCTTCCCTGAAATTGAGGATCTCCAGAACTTAGAGAACAATAACGGGTTCCAGCGCTGGCAGCGATACGTTAGTCCAGATGGCAAGCGTCAGGACACTGCGCATAGATACATCCACCCGAAGCTTGAGGACGAGCAACATTCAAACCTCCATGTCCTTGTCGAGTCCAAAGTCGTACGTGTCTTGTTCGACGAGAACAAGCGCGCATCCGGTGTCGAATACACACCCAACCCCGAGTTCCAAATGGAGATTGGCCTTACGGGCCATCCTGTCAAGTCTGTCAAGGCTCGCAAGCTGGTCGTCGTCACATGCGGTGCGTGCGGCACACCACCCGTTCTCGAGCGCTCTGGTGTGGGCGAGACGAAGATCCTCGAGCGCGCTGGCGTGCCCGTTGTCGAACATCTTCCCGGCGTTGGCAAGGACTACCAAGACCACCACCTATTGCTCTACCCATACAAGACCAGCCTTGCACCCGAAGACACCATCGATGGCATCCTAAGCGGCCGCAAGGATGTCGCCAAGATGCTCGAGACCAAGGACAAAATGCTGGGCTGGAACAGCATCGACATCTCAGCCAAGCTGCGCCCCTCTGAGAAAGACATCGACGCCCTGGGGCCCGAGTTCAGAGCCGCATGGGACAAGGACTTCAAGAATGAGGCCAACCGACCCCTCATGCTCTGCGGCCTCATCAACTGCTTCCTCGGCGACCCTACCACCGTCCCAGCAGGCCAATACGTCACAACCGGCACATACACCGCATACCCCTACTCACGTGGGCACATGCACATCACCGCCGCGGCGCCCAACGCCCCCCTCGACTTCGACGTCGGCTTCTTCACCGACAAGCACGACATCGACCTGAAGAAGCAAATCTGGGCCTACAAAATGCAGCGCGAAATCATGCGCCGCACCGCCTTTTACCGCGGCGAACTCGCAGCCGGACACCCCCAATTCCCCACCGGTTCTGCAGCCGCCATTACCGACGCCGTGGACGGCCCCTTGGATAATGTCCACGATATTGCGTACACCAAGGCCGACGACGCGGCGATTGAGCAGTGGCTCCGTGCAAACGTAAACACGACATGGCACTCGCTGGGCACGTGTAAGATGGCGCCGCGCGAGGACGACGGCGTCGTGGATGCGGCGCTGAATGTATATGGTGTTAAAGGGCTCAAGGTAGCGGATCTGAGTATTGCGCCCCAGAATGTCGGCGCGAATACGAATAATACGGCACTGGTGATTGGGGAGAAGGCGGCGGATATTATCATTGCGGAGATGCAGGGTGGTGTGGGGACTCCGCCGTGAGTTACATACCTGAAATCAAGGATAGCTTTTGGGAAATTTTTAGTACTATGTTTGGTTGTCTTGAATATTGAGGAAATGGCATTTGCCTGCGTGGGCGTTGTCTGTTGAACATGGTTATGCTTGTTTGGGAGGAGATGTTATGTGTGTTGTGGGAAAGTGATGATGGATGGGGAACACTACGTACACATCCTCGAATGCGTCATAAGAACCCAAACACCTTTCTCTTCCACATACGACCATAGGACACTGAAAATAGAGCTTCCCGTTCGCTCAGCTGTACTCAAGCAGTGTACCGGCGGACTAGTAGTCAGGTGGGTGACCACTGGCGAATCCCCGCTGTTGTATGTTTTTAATAGTTCTTTTTTTCTTCAGTAATTCGAGACTTTGATTTAAAAAGACATTGATACAGGGGTGCTAGCATCAAAATTCGGTTTTTTATATATCCTAGAAACTTCAACGCTAGCAGCTAGACTTAGGTAAACATGAATTGAGTTAGATATATAGTCATATTTGTATTTAATTTAATAGGTTAAGCCGTATATTTATAGTTAATTTAATTTAGTCTTAGCAAATGAAATAATCAAATTAGTTGCAACTGATCTGGCTGTTCCCCAGTCTGGTACTTTGACGACTCTGATTTACGGCATGGCGCGGAATATTGTATCCACCAGCGTGACTTCATGAGCTGACTAGAAACATCGTGTATGAGCAGCAACTGTAGGTTGTTGTTGTCATTCATGTATTTTATCGCGCGCTCCAGATTATTAATGCATGAGACTTGAAACGATGTATCAGCCACAGTTGACTGACCATGTTTGCTTCTATTTGGTGAACTAGAAACTGACCGCCAGAGTCTGTATTGACAATGAAATTAATATTGCGTAATTGGAAGTCGCTCTCTATGTCTTCAATTTGCTGACGAAGTGGAGGCTTCAACATCTCCCTTGTTCTGTTCACTTTTCCGAGTCTTTATTCTCATTATGAGGAAGGCCGCTACGACGGCCAACACTATGATTCCAACTGACGCGGGTCCTGTCATGCAGCGATATTAGCCTGGTGTATCTGCTAGCAGGATCGACGGGAGTTCCAATTGCCATACCTGCGATTCTCCAAAGCTTACCAGAAGAAGGATTCTTCTTGTCACCAGTAAACTCCGACACATTCTGACCAAAGTATGTGGCGAAGAAGGATAAGGGTAGCTGTGCGCATGTTACAACGGAGGACAGAAACTTTGTGCAGTCGCAACCTACAAAAACAACTGTGAAGACCGTGAACACGATGACGGCTTTCCCCTGCGTGATCGCGGCCTTCGCTGTCTTGTTGGCTGACGATGTTTGTTCGGTTGCTGCGCGAGCTTCGAGTAAGCTAGCAGCCTTCTGTTCCAGATCAAGCAGCTCTATGACCTATCTGCATGAGCACAAAAGTTGTCCTGACGGTTCCCAGATTGGAGAAGACGTACCATCTTATGTGCTTGTTTCGCTTCACCACGAAGTCTCTTAATGTTTGCTGTTTCAGTCTGTAGGCGCCTCATCGCTTGAGACATCTGCACGCCGGCCTCTCCATCGATTCTTGTGGCAAGAAAGGCATTGCCTACCTTATTCTCAAGCAGAACGTCCATATTCTTCGCGAAAACATCCACAACGTGTATTTCTCCACCAGAGGATGACTCATTCCTGATCGCCAGCCTGTCAAAGTTCGACTGAGTAATGTGGAGCTTCGGTTTTCCATTGTCGGTTTTGACTTCCAAGGGTTTCAACTTCTGAAAATGCTCTTCCAATGCTATCAGTACTGTCTTCTGCTTCTCTAGCAAGAGCAACAACATGTTCAGCTCGTCGAGAATGTCTGCAATCTCCAATGCAAGATTCAACTCTGTTAATCCGGCAGCTGCTATAAGCTCGGTCGTTTTCGAGGCCTGCCGTTTGCTGAACTCTTCAAGCATTTCAGTGTGAGTGGCAGCCTAAAGAACGCATTAGCATGTTCTTATTCAAAGCCACAATGCCATATTCACCTTGATACCAATCGCCCATCTGTAGATGCCTACCAGATCTGGTTGATCGCTTGCAAACACGTTGTTGACTGCGCTGGCAACGAGCATTGCGGTCAGATCAGACAGGTCGTGACACTTGCGAAGATCAAAATGAGTCGAATCCATAAGGCGTCCGGAAGGCATTGTAGGGTCACCTGATGGAGAAAGGACAGAAGGGAAGCATGAAATGAGCGTATCTGCCACAGCCACCGTCATCTTCATGTCAAAAGTGGAAGCAAGTGTACCAGCAACTATTCTGGCTCATGCAAGGTCGAACTTACTATGATTCACGGCGCAGATCCACAACTGATCCACCATGATAATGTGGCTGTCGTCTTCCGCAGTTTCCATGCCCTTCGCAGTCATCTTTGATGATTTGCTCGTCCACTTCGAAATTGTTTGTCCAGCATCTCTGGTTTCGGTATTGTTGAGGCCCGTGTAGAAGAACTGATCCAGGGTCTTCCTAGGATGCTTCAAGCGAGGCGTTATTGTGGTCTGACTTGATTTCGCGCGCTTCATATTCTCAAAAGTATCCCAGTCCGAGTATTGGAGCTATTTTCCCACCACTCAGTGTGTGCAGCTGATAATTTGTAAAAGCATCGACATACGAAGAGCGTGAAAGGGTGCTGTGTGCCTGCAGATTCAATTACATGAGCTTCAAACGATGCTTCCATGGACCAGGCATGGTCTGGAATAATATTTGGTGGAATTGCTGATGTTGGCCGTATCTTTTCGACACATGCTTTATGGAGAGAGTCCGCTCCATCCGGCGCAATTTTCGCCACGCAGGTCTAAGATCACATATTCGCGTCAGCCAAGATATCAATTAATTCTATGTCCCAATCTCGCCATACCTTCAGGATCTCGACGTCGTTGACGGGTACATGAACCCATCTAAAGGAATCGCTGGGTATCTCTGGACCAAATTCGCTGGCTTCAAACTCCTCCGATTGCATGCGTGCTAGCGTTAGGTGTCGCGGAGGCTGACGAGGGCCAGAACAATTGGACGTCATATCATTGATGTACAGGTTTCTGCATTGAAATGAGCCGACCACTGACAACTGGACAGACTGAGCGAGCAGAATTTCAACTTACGACCAAGGATCATTGGCTCCAGCTGCTGCAGGATCTACTTGTGTCGCAGCGCTTGCATCTGCCATATTCGTTTGTAGTGGCTTTTACTGGTGTGCAACAATGAAATAAAGCTGGTAGATCCAGACGCGAAAAGATATTGCACAAGGCTACAAAAAGTGCTGTTCATGGAAGGCTTTGGCACAAGGCTGGAGCATCTTATAAAGGCGAGAGCTGCTCACGTGTTTATGATTCCACCAAATGCAGCGCTCTGTAACGCTTCGGGATACAGGCAATAGCAAGGCTGAGCTCCACGAGCCAACGATGTATGAGAATTCCGGTGCGCCATGCAGATCGTGGCGTGCACTTGCCCGCTTGCGTTGCTTGTCCAGCTGTCAGCTGAAAATGAGGAACACCGTCATGCTCTCCGGAACTGAGTGGTAATGCGAGGCCTTCTAGGACCGACACATGAAAGAGGAAGTGGTATTTGCCTGCAGAAAGCTGAATAAATTTTCCGGACTGACGAAGGATCGGGAGGCGGTAGAAGAGATGAGATTTACGCAGAAAATGAATTGACAGCCTTGCCTAGGTGTTGAGGATGCGATGGAGATGCACCCTTTCATCCTGCAATATCATTTGCGGGGACTTTTGCAAAATGCGTGGTGAGACTATAGAGAGATTTACCGTATATATTGATGATGTGGCAGAGGAGGACTCGATCAACGTCCCCGCTCAGTTGTTAATACAGCGATTAGACTTTAGGGGTTTAGCTCAACGTGGAATCCTCTATATTAACAAATCTCTATATTAACAAGGAGAAGGCTCTGTAAAAGTCCCTTCCGTCTAATGGCTACAGTACAATAGTCAATCTCCTTAATCCTTCCTAAGCTCGTAGCTAATATAACATACTTTATATAGAGTATTAGCACGTTAGATTATATTCTTACTAGTTTGTTGGCTGCGATACCTGATATGATACAGATGGATAGGGTGCTTTTTCAACCTCCCTAAGACACGATAATCCTTAAAGGCACCAGGACAGGAAAATAACATGAAATATTGAATTAAGGGTTTATAGTAGTGCTGTGCTTATATACTACAATAATGCAATTTATCATACATACCTACACTCTGTATACACGCGATACTCTTTTCCTCTAATGTATACTTATGCTAATAGCGCACCGAACAGTATCCTTCTTACAATGATAATAAACTTTCTCTTGATACCGTATACACTAGGGATGGTGAGGTACCGTAAGCCAGAAATTAGGGCCGATTTTGGACTAAAGGATTAAAAATACTTGGATTATACGGCTACTCTTGTACCGTAACTTTGCGCAGACACAATTAGAAAAGATTGTCAAGTTCTTACACGACAACTTGAAGCATTTACTTCGTGTCTATAAATTCAAGAGCCATTTCTTCCCCGTGGAAATCTGATAGCAAGCCTCGATCATGTTAGAAGGCATGTCGTTTGTTCGTCTTCCGCCTGCGCCTGCGCCTGATCAGCAGCGTATGTCTTAGACTCTTTGCCACGGTTCAACCTTATCACACTGTGCTTAGACTACCTTGGGGAAGTGACCTAGTATTGGCCGAATATATATCAACACGAGGAGTTTTACGAGTAGGCTTGTAAGACCGCGTAAGTTTATCAGCAACTTCTCTCTGTTTCAGGTAAAAGATTTGATATCGAAAAGGGCCCTTGGTCACGGCAGTTCTGTACCAAAATGCTACCAACTAGTCTGATTTGATACTGGAGGAGGAGCCTCTGGCGGAATTGCGTAGACAGTTCGGTTCGGCCTCTATTCTGATCAATATTCCGAAGTTTACGAGGGCCCTTGGTCACGGCAGTGCTGTACCAAATGCCACCGACAGGTCTGTCTGACGCTGGGTGGGAGAGGGGTACCTGACGTAGGCAGTTCGGCCTCATGGTATTCTGCTCAATGTTCCGAAGTTTACCAGCAGCTTGCTCTTGGGTATAAAAGCCTACACTCCCCTCTCTCATTATATGACATTACCATCATCATCATCACCATCATCATCATCACCATCATCATCATCACCATCATCATCATCACCATCATCATCAATACATCTCTTCATCCAAAACCCCTTCTTCCTGCTTCCACCACAACCAAAAAACAAATCCCACCACCAAAAAAAATCCAACAAACCCCTTCTCCCCAACAATGAAGCTCGTCGTGTCCCTCTCCCTCCTCATGGCCGCTCTCGCCACGGCCACCCCTCAACCCGCCCAACGCCTTGAGGGGCTCGCGGCTCGCAAACTGCTAGAACGCCAGGCAGCTTGTAACTACGACTGCGGTAGTGCTACTTGTCGGTGCACATCGGGCACTGCGTGTTGCTGCCAGGGAGCACCTACTTTTGCGTGTGGATTTGCGGGAAGCTGCTGAGGCTGGGGATGTGGTTGGAAGGGTTTAGTGGGTCTGTTTATATGATGCCGGGAGTGTTGCAGGGAATATGGAAGAGGCGGTGAGGTGGTGGTGGTGAAGTGGGCGGTTGGTTGTTTAGATAAGGGAGTATAAAAAAAATTACACCACGAAAAAATTGGTGCAATACTCGGTGCATCGTTTCTTTTGGCCAGTGCGATTCGTGTTTGAGATTTGAAATTGAACATTTGTCCCAAGTCATGGGACTCTGGCTGTAGCTTTTGTGAGCCCGTTTCTCGTAATAAGGCTATAAACCACTCGCTTTGAGTGACTGAGAATAAGGTTGAGGCAATATGGTTGATTAGTTGGGTTTGTAAATATTCTGAACAACTGATCTGCTAGCTGCTGCACGCCTGCCCCTTTGTAGTGAGAAATTTGTTGTGCGTAGAAATGACTAACTAGGCACAAGGCCAATTTCGCGATTTAGTATACTAGCTGTAACGAACCTTCGTTACATACTAGGTCTTTAGACTAATCTATGTTGATACTAATACAGGTCTACCCTTATCTAAGGCCCCTCTACCTCTATACATAAAACGAGCCTTACGCTTATAGATAGATAGATACGTTCTTCTTATCCTTTTAATAAGACCTATAGGTATAGGAATTAATCTATTTAACCTTTGATATAGGCGTATACTCCTATATACCTCTAAGGCGTATTAGATCCCTTTCAGAACATCCTACTTACTGTGCCGTGGCACATGGTGTTTACTACTTTTAATTAGTTTTGTTTTCTTCCTTGTTTCTCTCTTAGGAAGGACTAGCTTAGGGCTAGCAGGAAAGAGGTTTAAATATCGTAGCTAGGAGGAGGATTGGAGGATCCTCAACCAACCCACGAGATATTAACATGGTGAATTCATTCTTCCTTTACAAAACATCTCCTCCTTACAGAAGCTTCCTATTTGCTACTCCTCTCCTTATCTAGCTTAATAAACAAGCTACCTACGCCTTGTAATAATAGAAGAGTAACACCTCTCTAATGGAACATTACCTGTACCGTTATAGGCCAAATATATACAAATTCAAGGATGTTTACAAGTCGACTTTTAGGAAGAAATACGATAAAATAAAATATGATGTCATATTTGAACTTGAATTTTAATAGGTTAAGCCTCGTAGTTGTTTCAATACTGATTGCGGGAGAGGAGGCTGGGGATAGGTGTGGGGAGGCTAGGCAATTCGCCTCACTTACTAAACCTGGCTTGGCCTTTGAATTCAACGAATTCAATGAATCAAGTGAATTGAACAAAAATTAGCAGTATTTACTTGCAAGTTGATCTACTAGCCCAAGATTAATGTTTGTACTTAATTCAAATTAAGTCTTGGCAAATGAATCAACTAAATTAGTTGCAAACAATTGGGTTGGACTGATGCTCTAGTCTGTTTTGGCAATCGTGGTCGTAATAAGACCGCGTAAGCTCATCCGCAAGACTTGCTAGTTTTAGTCAAAGGATTTAATATGTACTCCGTAAAATGGGGCCCATTGTGCCACGGTCGTGCTGTTACAAACGAGAATGCCACTGATAGGGTCTGTTAAACAACTGGTGAAACACCTACGGTACTGTAGATCGTTCGAGTCGGCCCTCTCTTTTCTAAATATGTACCATAATGTCCCAAAGTCTTGTCTAGCGAAACTCTCATGTATATGTATAAAATGCCTACAGTCCCCCCCCCCCCCGAATCTCCTTGATCTCCTTTTGCACTGGTAGCATCAGCATTTAACTCATCATTTACACTATCAACACATCTCCAAATCCTCAAAAAAAAACTTCATCCTTTCTTCTCACTTCACTCCCTCCCACGAGCTGGTGAATACAAGAAATCTACCAAAAGAATTTTTTTTTTGGCACAAAAGCCTTGCACAATGAAGCTCGTCCTCTCCTTCTCCCTCTCTCTCCTCATGGCTGCTCTCGCCAACGCTGCGGCCGCTCCTCAACCCGCCCAACGCCTTACGGGGCTCGAGGCTCGCGAACTGTTGGAACGCAAGGCAGCTTGCAACTACGACTGCGGTGCTGGTACTTGTCAGTGCGATACCAACAGAGGAGTTCCCTACTGCTGCAAGTATGCAGAACCTTCGTCAGCGTGTACAGCTATGGACACGGCACGCTGCTAAGGCTGGGGATGTAGCTGGACGGGCTTGGTTGTGCCTAGTTTTAACGTGGGATGTCTGGATTGTTGTAAGGGAATGTAGAATAGGTGGCACTGTGGATGTTGTTGATCCGATAGGAGCATACATTAACATCAACATAAAAAGTTGGTTAAATACTCGGTGTCCGGTGTGGTGGATCTATTGTTCAGCCAGTAAAATTCGTGTTGGGTTTAGTAGTAGAATACGTTAAAACTAAAATTCGCCATCTTTTTCTTTTCTCTAAAAGTTTGTGCAAAATATTTCCTAGGTAAAGAACGCCATGTGCTATGCTAATTGCGGTGCCAGAAAAAACAAGAAGCCCCTCCGCCCAGTTCTGATACACAAAACAAAATGGCCCAATCCATGCCCATGCCATGTTACGCCATCAAAGCTCCTGCACAGAGTTCCTCTCCACACTCCTCCTGCCCAAGCGGAAGCCAACCTCCGTCCTCCTATCATCCGTCAGCCTACCCCACTCAAGCAGCAGTCTAAACATGTAAATCTCCATGTCCTCCTTGCGCAACACCTTCTCCGTCCACACCTTGCCATGTCTCGCAATGGCCTCTGCTTCCTTGGCCCTGCCCTCCATCATCCTCTTGTTCCGCGCGTCCACTCCGTAGCCACCAAAGTAGGCCAATGAGCTGAAGAGATCGTGGAGCCGGAGGTCAACGGGCACAAAGTGTTTCCACGCCGTCAGGCGACCCTCGTACCATTCGCGGAACAGGGCAGTCTTGAATACTACAGAGTTTGATTGTAGGAAGGGGATGAAGCGGCCCGAGAAGCCGGAGCCGTCGGCATCGAAGAGATAGCGATACCGCCAATTCTGCTTAATGTCGATCCTTTCACGGAGTCCGAACTCGCGCGTTTGGTCGGTGCAGTCTTGGCCAACGCATCGGACAATCTTCTCGACGAAGCGAACATCCATCTTGGTTTCAAGGAGACGTCTGATGTCGGCAGTACGTTTTAACATGTACTCGAGTTGGCCGCTGTGGTCGGGTTTGGGGAGGAGAATCGGCTGGCGAGAGGTCTCGTTGTTGACGAGGTGGACCAGGCGTTGGCGAAGCATGCCTTTCCAGGTGCCTTGGGTCGTCAAGCCTTCCGTCGTCGTGCCACGCCAGAACAGCACATTTTCCTTGTCTTGGAAGCGAGGATCGGGGAACTTCTCGTCAAACTGGTACGGTGTTTTGTCCATGTAGCTCCAGGGCGAGGGGTAGCGGATATCGGCATAGCCGGGCGCACGACTTTGGCTGAAAATCGGAACAATGTCGTGGGTACCCATCAGCGAAGACGGACTGAGGTGCATGCCATGCAAGTTGGCGAGATCTGGCTGATGGCATGGGTCTGCCGATAGTGTCCAGTTCGCTACAAAGGCGCCCATCGAGTGCGCCTGAGTGCAGGTGTGACAGAAAGCTCTGGTGTTCCAGTGTCTTTCCTTTCGAGCACGAGATTTGGGTGAGCAGGCCACGGATCCATAGGTTTGGAAAGATGATTGAACGCTGCTGTTTTCGAAAAAGTGGGGATCTATCCGTATCTTCTCTGGGCTGGGCCAACTCTTCGCACGTTGTGAGCTAAAGTCTTTGCCTGGGTTGCTCGGCCCGGGAGTAGGATAGGGTTGGGGATTGTCAAGAGCATCTTGTAATCTCTCGTACGGTACGGCAACACGAGGCTCATCTTGGAGATTTATCGCGAGGTCCATGTCAGGCAGCGATTCTGCAAACCGTTGAATCATGGCCACCGCACCGTCCATCATCCAGCGATGGGTTCCTGGTACGTTGGTGAATACCTCTGCTTTGCCATCTCTTATGCGTACACCTCCCACAGCCTCATTCGTCGCCAGAACAGTGGCTGTTCGTAGCCGAAGATCATCCGCGTTGAACGAAGAGAAAGGGGCCAGGTCTTGTTCAATATTGTCGTAGTCGTCGATGACGATGGAGCTTCGAGCTACTGCGAAATCGTACCACTTGTCGAAATTCGGGGGTGGGTCACGCTTGTAGCGCTGCTGGTAGTGTATAACGGCTTCGGCCAGTGACTGACTTCTGTACGCTTGCGAGGCCCAGCGCTCATGCTCCGTGTTGGCAGCTTCAAGCAGAGTCGTGATTGGATGTTCCATGACAGGACCTTGACGACGGTACACAACGACACCAATACTAAAGGCAATGAGAAGAACGATGAATGCTGCCGACTGATTCCTACCGAGCCGGACCGGAACAGTGGAGCGTATGCGGGTTTCGATGTTGGTATCAGTGAGCAGATGAACAATGAGCGCAATGGTGAGTAGAGACAAGCACAGAACAAGTCCGACTGTGGACTTTGGTGGGAATGCGTAGGACACGCCGGTGCCCAGGGCTCGAAGTACGCCAATATATGCAGATGTGAATGCAGCGATAAGGATCGCGCTCATAACGCCAGACGACCGTGCCTTTACAGTCAGCGCCATGTCAAGCGTCAAGGGGGGGAGGGGGTTGCAGACATACCGATTTGAGGAAACATAACGTCATAAAGGGTATCATCAACGACAAACGCAGAAGAGCAAGCAAATATTCAGAAGGAAATGAGAGCATCCACTCGCGGTGCTCAGGCATAGCGGGGTATACAACAAAGCCAGCTACGAGAAGGATCAAGGACGATGCCTGGCGAGCGTTAGTGATGAGCCGGGCGAGGGCCCTCGGTGGGGCAGGGGGAGGCGTACGATGAAAGTCAAGCCAATGAGAAAGTGATTGGAAGTGCCATCGTGGAGATGTATGGTCCAGTCGTCGGGCGGTGAGATGGCATCGTCCACGAAGCGATACAAGATCTGTACAATGAGACAGTCTAACAAGAAGCCAACAAACTGAAGCGAGGGAATGGCCGTGGCCGTGGCCGTCGCGCTGGCGGTGGGGCAGATGTAGGTGGAGCGGAGGGCGCCGGTCTTGAGGTTGACGAGGAAGCTGCTGATGGAGAGCAGGAGGGCAGGTATGATGTAGCGTGTGGAGCCATCGACGACGAAGCTGTAGACTCGGTCGAGCAGGGTGCGTGGGCGTGAGTCAGCACTCCAGGCGGGGTACTGGCGCTGGCTGGGATGGCGGATGCTGTGGTAGAGGGCGAGGACGAGGGGAAGAAAGGGCTGTGTGTAAGGTAGGGAGTTTGTCAGCAGGTGTCGTCTTGGGAATGACATGACATGATATGGGAGTATGTACGCACCAGCGTCGACGGACCGGCGCACTCGACGTGCTTGGTGACGCGGTAGAAGACGGCGATGCGACCACAGAGTGCGAACATCAGCACGGCCAGCAGCGCTCCCACGGCCCTCAGCGTCCACACTCTGCGGCGCCCCGGCTGGCCTGCCTCGGTCCATATCTCTTCTCCAGGCGGCCTGCGCTGGCCTTCGCTGAGCGCAATGGCGACGAAGCGAGGCGGCGGGCGCGGCTGCGCATTGCGCGACAGCCAGCCTTCGAGGGCGACAATGGCGAGGCCGGTGAGCAGCAGCACGAGCGCCACCGTGTGCAATGGCTTGTCCAGGGCGAACGAGTAGTCGATGGGCGGTGCAGTGCTCAAGTAGCCGGATGCTAAGACGAGGCCGCTGTTCGCTGGTCAGCCTTCAGTACCGCCAGGTCGCTTGCGCTGCTTACCACGGGAAGAAGAGGGCCTTCCTGTCCATGACCACGGCATTCTTCGCGGCGTGACGCTGGGCTACGGCTGCGAGAGGTGACAGCAATGGCGACTGGCGACGCTGGACATGGCCTGGTGGAGAATGCCGAGGGGGAGATCCGGTGCAGCAGTTGGTGTGAATGGGTGGGCAGACTGCATGCACTCTTGCCTTGACCGAGAGCTGCTCAGGCACGCTCCGCCGCCGCCGCCTCGCAGGCTGCCATGATTGGCCCTGCCAGCCTGTCAAGCCTCACGCTGCTGCGCCTTTCCCAGCCGGACCGCGGGGAACCTCAAGTGGGCCTATAGCGGCTCGTGCGACGGCCACTCCTCTCCGCTGAGCCCACTTGGGACCGATTTGCTGGCAGCACTTGTACCGTGACTAGGTATCTCTATCTCCTGTGTGTGCGACAGACCAGACCGACGATTGATGAGTAGTACATGAGGGGTCGTCGCCTACATTGCGATATAAACTTACTCTTCGTCGCTGATGATGATGATGATGATCATGATCATGATTCTTTACTCGTGCGGAGATACACGCTCACAATGGCCGCCGATCGTCAATGGAGAGAGCCTCAGGAACGCTCCCACATCGGTGACACACAGCACGGCTATGACGGCAGTCAAACACACCGACCACTCACCACACACGGCTGCAGCAACTTTGCAACTCGCCGGCCTGCCCGACTCAACGCCTTGCCTTCTCCACACCTGCTGTTTCTCTCTTGAGATAATCGCCACTTTCGCCCGATTCTTGAATCCAGTCTCTCTCCCCCCTTCTTGCCCCCTCTTGATACCCCTGGGTAGGGTAAGTAGTTAGTATCGCTTGCAAGACCTCAACCTGGAAAGATTACATAGTCTCATATTCGCCCCTTTCCATTTAAACAATGCATAAACCCCATCAATTGATAGAGAATAGAAACTTTCGTGGTTCACAGTTTCCATAGTCTCAACAAGACAACTGGATTCTCAAACTGACATGGGCTTCCCTGGTACATGTCACGTGCACTCGCCTATTCCCAAGCAAAACAACCACGTGCGGAAGACTACATGACCTCCATATATCTACCCTACTGACACTCTTCCCCACATTGTCCATGTTCTTTCCAACGGTAATTACCCTTGACCACACACCATGCTCCTAACAGCCTTTGAACAGCCACATTTACATACATACCAACCATCTAATCCAAACGCAACCTGTCGAATGGAAATGTGAACATGTAGAGTGTACATGCCATGGAATCTCTTAGATATATATATCAACTGTACCTGATTGTATTTCTGATGCTTGTAATGATACACAAGGTACATCATTGGAGAGAGAAGAAGAGGAAGAAGAGGAAGAAAATCACATGCCTCAAGTCGAGCAAGCGGCTCAAAGTATTCATACCCTCTCTCTTATATTTTTCGAGTCCTAGATCAAAAAGTCGGTTTACAAGCTATCGCAGTCATAGATATGGCTGTATTCGATTATCCCCTTTTGAAGGATATTCAGATTAAAAAGATCCAAGCCCCTTTTACAAGATTCTCTCTTACTTCCACATGCTCATCTACAACCACCCCTTCCGCTAATCCAACCTCTTACTTCCATCTGCCCAACTCGGCCGAATACCATTACAAACATCAATATACGCCTCCCACTTGGTTAAATCCTTGGCCCGGTCTCCCCCACCCCACTGCGCCACATCCCAGCGCTCATGCACACCTTCCTTGGTCCAAAACATGGTCCACTGGTTTCCCGGTAGATTCCACATGCCCTTGCTGCGCTCCTGATACCACTTATTCACTGGATTGCTCGTCCGACTCCGCCACACCACGCCGTCGGGAAAACATGTGCGTGTCAGCGCAGCCCAGACAATGTCCGAGACGCCGCCAGATCCCTGGGACGATGTGAGAACTGCGAATTTGTCGAGATAGGGGATCCAGTAGGGTGAGTCGGGGGTTGCACCCTCGGGGACAGGAGTGCCGAGAAGGGCGGATGGCGTCTCCCAGGTGCATATGGCCCCGCCTTCGTAGTCGCCTGCGATGATGATGCCGGCGACCCGGCCGCGGATGCGTTCGAGGTAGTCCTTTGCGTCGAGTTTGCGGCGGAACGAGTCGTTGATCAGATTGACAAGTTTGGGAAAGTTGATGCGCGGGTCGTCGGCTAGTTCGATGCTGGGGTTGGATGACGAAGGGGGTTGCCAGGCTCCAGTCATGCGTGGATCTGGTATCATGGTCAGGGGTATACCTTTTTTGAGAAAGGTGGCGGGCTTGGGCAAGGCGGAGCCAACAAAGCGAGTTGCTGGCGATGTAGGAAGTGATGAGGAGATCATGGGTTTGTCCGTCAACAAATTGTGAAGCAAAGGGTTTTTTGCCGGTGTCTTTTGCTCGTCGTCTGGAATCGCTTTTGTGGCAGCTTCTAGAGGAGTGAGGATCAGGCCCGAAGATGACGATGGAAGCAGCTTTAGGCCTCGCTCCACAACATCGAGGTTTTTCAGATGGCGCGCAGGTGCGGATCCATCGAGCCGTTGCAATCTCGGCTCAGGAAGTGATGTTACCTCCTTGTCCACAAACTTCGACAACGGATGATCGCTACCCAACGACAGTGGGTTGCCGAAACTATCGTTTCCGGGAGCTGTAAGCGTAAGACGTTGCAAGTCCTTCCTGATGTCACGATACTCGGCTTCCAGATTGACAAAGACGTGCGCGCCATCCGCTCGGTTCTCCGACGGTATGCCGCCAAGAGGGTCAAGAATAATGATTCGGTCGAGGATGCGTGCTTTGTTGGCTTCCTTATGCTTGCTGCCTGTGCTGTTGGTGAGCTCCTCAACGGCTTTGCCATGTGCTTGATCGGCGATGCCCGCGAATTCTCTAATCAAAGCAAGCAGGACGTCGTCTGCTTCGACCCTGACACGCTTATAGTTGCTGTCGAAAGCGAATGGGGTAATGACTGGAATGATACCGTCGTCAATTGGTGGAAACAACAGGTAGCCATTCTGAACCGTCACTTGTCCTCGAGCTGAGGCTGTGCTCGGTAGCTCATTTTCCACATTTGTATGGCTCAGGGCGTGCTGGACGACCAATGCTCCAGGCTCGTTGTGTACTTCCAGCGCAGCCACCAAGCGTTCTGCTTGTTGATTGACCAGATTTGCAAACTTGGAGTCCACTATCGTGCTAGACGAACCAGCTTCCTCATCACAGTCCAATACGACTGCAGTGCTCATTCCCAATTGCGCCATTTGACTGAGGGTCAATGCAATGTCGCCCAAGGTGCGATCGTCGAGCGTCTGTGGCTGTCGCAACTTGACAAGCGCCAAGTGAAGTGGCACCTCCTGCTCTTCTTCCTCATACTTCTTCTCTGGTATGGGATCTCTGGTGAAGACTGTGGGCTGGTATAGTTTGCCCAGATTTACTCCGGGGCGTACCGAATCACTGTCATTTTGCACTGTGGTGCTTGAATTCTGCTTAGTGGCCGCTGTAGGGACTGCCTTTGTCTCCTGCGGGGGTTCAAATTGTTTGAAGAAGTTTCTGGCATCGCGATTGCCAGGTGACTCCTTGAGAAGCCGGGTTAGATGCTCGCGCTCGGTGCGCTTGCGCTCTTTCGCTGAGCTCGACGCTTTTCGCGTGTGCGAGGTGTTGAGAGGGGCACATGTTGCGAAGTCAGCTGTCGAAGTCTTCGCAATCGACTGCTTCGTGTTATCGAACTTGGGGAGCTGTCACGGTCAACATTGCATCGCCATGGCACTTTCACCTGAACTAGACGGTGAGTCAATAAGACATACAGCCTGTGTGAGCTTCCCCAAGCCCCTCGCGGGGGCTTTGCTCCAACTGAACATGCTTCATGCTATCGTGCTCCTGCAGAAGACATGGCAAAGTCACGTTTAAGTAGTCGAACTTCCAAATGACTGCAGGCTGACATGCGCATGCGCACTCACGAAATTCCAGTGTTCACAGTCCCACTGCGGGAACTAGACGTCATTGGTACCCGCTAACCGATATCGGCCCGCGTCTGATGTCCGTCAGGACCGTCATCTCCACCTCAGCACCGCATCAACTTACCAAGCCGTGACAAAGTACGGGATTGTGACGCTCTGAAGCTTTTAGGCGGTTGCGTATAAAAAGCTTGAAATCGGCATTCACCCACGCCACCTTGAATACAAACAGTTGGCTCCAGTGAATAAAATGGCTCCACAACTCGCATGGATAGGTCTTGGTAACATGGGACGGGTACATTCAATCGATTGAAATCCATAGTACATCCACTGACCAAATTCAGGGCATGTGCAAGGTGTGCAATCAACAAGCCAAGCTTCAGCCTCCCCAATCTGATTCTCTTCTCAAACCAGAACCTCGTAGAAAAAGGCAACCTAGATAAACCCCTGATCCTCTACAACCGCACGCAATCCCGCTCAGACGACCTCTCCGCCAAACTCGGCTCCTCCAAGACCAAAGTCGCCCCAACAATCCAAGACGCCATCCAAGACGCCGACATCATCTTCCTCTGCCTCAGCGACGACGCAACCGTCACCGAAACAATCACCACCATCCTCTCCACCAACCCCACCAACAAACTAATCGTCGACTGCTCCACCATCCACCCCTCCACCACCACCACCCTCGCATCCCAAATCGCCCAAACCCCAAACTCCTTCGCCGCCATGCCCATCTTCGGCGCCCCCGCAATGGCCGAGTCGGGAAACCTAGTCTGCGTCCTCGCCGGCCCGGAGTCCGCAACCCGCAAGATAAAGCCATACACCACAAACGTCCTCGGCCGCGCAACCATCGACTTCTCCGGCCAACCCGCAGGAAACGCAACGCTCCTCAAAGTCATCGGCAATACTTTTATTCTCAATCTCGTCTCCCAGCTCGCAGAGGGCCATGTGCTGGCCGAGACGTCGGGCCTCGGGACGGACAACTTGCATGCGTTTATTGCGGCCATGTTTCCCGGCCCGTATGAGGCGTATTCGCAGCGTATGCTCGAGGGGGACTATTATAAGAGAGAGGAGCCGCTGTTTGGCGTCGATTTGGCCCGCAAGGATGCAAGGCATGCGGTTAGTCTTGCGGAGAGTAGTGGGGCTGGGGAGGCGGTCAAGATGTTGAAACTTGCGCAGGGCCGGCTGGAGGGCGTCAAGAGTGAGTTGGGCCCGCGAGGGGATATTCCGAGTGTGTATGGGGTTGTGAGGAAGGAGGCTGGGCTGGAGTTTAAGAATAAGGGGGATTAGGTTTTCACGAAGGGATGGTGGATGTGTAGACTATGATTTGGCACGGCTTCAAGCGTGAGTTTGAAAGGGTGGTGGGGATTTGTTGCATGGTTCTAAAATCCGGTGCCCATCATTATATTGAGTGCTAGGAGGTTGTCGAGCAGGTGTCAGGGAAGACGATGTTCACTATCCAGCGTACATCAGCCATACTTCCCTGGTTCGCGGAAATGCCACGCCCATATTTAACAAGCAGTACTTCTTCGCTTCCTCAATCACCTTTATTCACACCTTGACCTCCGACTTGACCTCCTCCTGCATAACCCCATCATTCTTCACCGCCTGACCCTCGACATCATCCGCATGCGTATTCACAATGCCAATCTCCGCCGTGCTAAACTTATCCGCCACATCCCTGTACGCCGGCACAAAGTTGACGCAAATGGGATACGTGGAAGCTGCCAGGAAAAACGCCAACGGGACCGTCATCGCCAAAGCCGTCGGCGCATTCCCCGTCGCATAATTCGTCTTGCCCTGCGTATCAGCCGCTGCGAACAACAGCGGCGGTACGACCGCGCCCCCAGCCACACCAGCTATGATGAATCCACTGCCCCTCTTGCTGTACTTGCCGAGCCCGCGCATACCCAGGGCCACAATGGTGGGGAAAATGATGGACTCGAAGAACAAGACGATGAACAACATGCTCATGCCCGTGTTTCCGCGCTCGGTAATACTGGGAATGGTGAAGAGGATGCACATGAACATGAAGACGATGAAGACCTTGCGCGGCTTCACAAATTTCATGATTGCACTGCCGACAAAACGGCCCAGGGTGAATGTGCCCTGGGCGCCGGCCAGGAACTGAGATGCGGTCGAGTTGGAGGTTGGCACGCCGGAAGACGTCAGGCGTGTTTCGGTGACGTAGTTGATGAAGGCGCCTGCGATGGCGACTTGGGCGCCTGTGTAGCAGAATTGGGCAAAGGTGGCGTGGAAGAGGCGATATTGTTTGCGGAAGGGGAGGATGTCTGTGCCGGCATGGGTGGATTCGGCTTGGAAGGCCATGTCGGCGTCTGTGTGGTTTAAGTCAGTTTTTGTTTCTTTCCCTTCAGGGTTCGCTGATTTCGATTTTGGTTTGGTGGTGGGAATTGTGGGTTAGAGTGTGGTCAGGGGTTTGAGTTGGAGTCATGCCTGGCAATCCAAAATACATACCAGTGATTTCAGGAATGGGCGAAAAGTAGTATCTACAAGTGATTTAAGTCAGTAAACCATATTCTGTGATGACGAAAAGTGATGTATCGCGTAATGAAGCAAAAACCGTCGACTTACACAATAGCCAACAGGAACACAAAGCACCTGAATTATAGTTAGTATATCATCAAAATAAAGAATAGAAGCTCCAACGAACCCGATAGCCAGATACGTCCATTGCACAGAAAGCAGGGCATCCTCGTCCGTCCCTGTTTTCGCAAAGAAGACATAACTCGCCAGTACCGGCGCAACAACCGACCCAATACCATTGAACGCTTGAGCGATATTGATCCGAAGCTCCGAGTATCTCGGGGGCCCGCAAACCTACTCACACATATGTCAGTTTCACACTTTAAATATTCCCAAAAATCATGTTCTTCGGCGGGGGATGGGGGGGAAGAGAACAAGAAGAAGAGCAAGAGTAATGAAACTCGCCAAAACCCACCGCAATAAACGGATTAGCAGCCGCCTCCAAACTCCCCAAGCCATTTCCAATAACAAAAATAGCGGCGCAAAACCCGCCAAAGCTGCGATATACGAGGCAAGGCCATGCAATCAGCGCGCCCGCGCCGTACAGAAACAAACCCCAGATGAAGACGGCCTTGTAGCCCCAGTGCCGCAGCAGCCAGTTTGCGTGGCCCAGCGAGGCAAGCGGATAGGCGCCAAAGTAGGCGGCTTGCAGGCCTGCGGAGCGCGCGCGCGTGATGCCGAGGGTGACTTGGAAGTGCTTGTTGAGCGTGTCGATGAGGCCGTAGGAGAAGCCCTGTGGGAAAGTTAGTCTGGGGTGATTTCAGGTGTAGAGTGGGCGGGTTTAGATCTTACCCAGAGGAAAAAGAGGATGGTGACGAGGAAGAGGGGATAGAGCGATTGGCGCAGTGTGAGTTCTGCGGCTTTTGTACGCTTGTCGTCGCGGGTGCGCAGCGTGGGTCGTTTGAAAAAGGCCATGGTGGGGACACCGTCTTTGACGCTTCGTTTCTTGCGGGGAGAGAGGGATTGATGGTGGGTATGGTCGGTACGTTGAAAGTGGCGATAACGCTACTCTTTGAATATAACCAGGCGACAAAAGAACCTCGCGCAAAGAAAAGGGCAAAGATCCTAATCCTTCGCGAATAGGTACACGATATATGTGTATATATGGTACCTAGATAGATGATGCGCACACACACACAGAGACACACAAACACAACGATAGTTCCCCATAAAAGATGGGCGGGAAACCAACTCCTCAAGTACATTTCCTCCGTCCACCAAGCTTCCCACCATGTCCCCCAATCCCACCAACCCAAACCCATGTTCCTTGCATGCACTTGCACTTGCACTTGCACTTGCACTTGCACCACTCCACCTCCACCCCCTCACCAACGGAACCATACATACACCATACACTATACACTATACACCCATACCATCCCAATTCCGCACTAGCCGACTCCAAGTACCGTAATCGTAATCGTAACCGTACGTCTGTCGTATACCATGTCATGTCGTAGTTTCCATCTAAGCCCAACCCAACCTAACTCAACCCAACCACCCACCATGCCATGCCATGCCATGCATGCATGCATGCATGCACCCCAGACACACACAGCACCGCATTCGCACCGCATTTGCACCCCAGACCACCCCAGCCCCCCCGAAAAAAACCGCCCGAGAATTTCCCCCCGATCGTATCAAGCATGTGCCCCATCATATCAAGTATGTGTATGCGGAGGTACTAGTAAGTACCATCCCCAACCCGCCCACTTTCCCACAACAGGGCAACTCCCCCGCCCCCGCCCCGCCAAGAAAAGAAAAAGCCGGGGTAAAAGAGGAAAATAAAAAGGGAAAAAGTCTGGGGATCGTACAGTGTGTATCGGGGGGACCCCGCGCCAAACCCAACGCGGCCCTCTAACTACTGTAACTAGCGCCACTCCCTCCCCCCCCTCGAAAAAAAACACCACACAAAGAATTAAAAACATGATCACGAAGTAAATGCCCATACTTGGAGTATACATACACAGAGTACACCGAAAGTTACCCCCAGCAACCATGCGAAATTCAATATTTCTTGTTCATAAAAATACAAAATAAAAAAGCTTTCAACATTTCCCCCCCTCCGTTTGGTGGTGGGTTCATACGCTGTTTTCTCGTTAGTACAGTATATAACTGTGTGTGTGTGTGTGTGTGTGTGTGTGTGTGTGTGGTATATAATCACCTCCTCATCACCGGAAAATAAAAAGGAAAATTAAAACAAAAAAACGCCCAAAACGGAAGATATTCAAAAAAGGAAGATAATTAAACGTCCAAAAAATCCAAAAAATTTCCCTTGTTTGTTCGTTTAATAAAAAAGGGGGGGACGTGTGTGTTCCCTTCGTATTTGGCGGCTATCTCTACATACCATACCATACTATCTACTACATACATAGGCATTTAATTTTCCGGGGTGTTTTTTTTGACCGACGGCGCTAGAGCGCGGTTTTGGGGGGGGGGAGGGAGAGGGCGCCGGCGTGACGCCGTTGGTGACGTTTGGTGACGTTTTTTTTGGGAAGCGAGCGGCGTCTTGAGTTTGTTCGTGTTGCGCGCGATTCATGGTGTTTTTTGTGGGCGGTAGAGGGTTCGTGTGCGATTCATGGTGTTTTTGTTGGCGGGTACGTTGGAATTGCGCGGGTGACTGCGTGTTGGTGGGGAAAGGAGGGGGGATGGGGATGGAGATGGGATGGGGTACAATAGGTCAGGGAGGACAAATGGGAAGCAAAAGTATACTCAAACAAAATAAAGTACAGCCAATGATTTTTTAGTGAGAACTGTTCATAATTAAATGTGTTGGATATATATGGTATAAACCACAACATAGTCCATACTACGTACACCTACGCAACACAACACAACACAACACAATACAAGTTCTACAACACGCTCAGCATAAAAATAATCACATGAATAAAATAAACCTGCACGAAGTGTTTCATCATCTACATTTCTTCATGCATGCGCCGAATCAGCGAGTTAATTGACTCTACTTCTTGTTCACCCAGAAAAATCCCGCCATATCCTGCACGCTCTACACCATCCCACACTCTACACCATTCCTACTCCGCAATCCCCAACTCCCTATAAAACGCCTCTGTCTGCGGTTTCCTGCCCAGAAACTCTATCAAAATCTCCATTTCCTCTTTACTCCCTCCGCGCTCCAGGACCGTGTGGCGATATCGGCGGCCCTCCTTGGGGTTCATGGGGTCGGACTTGAAGACGCTGTAGAACATGTCGGTCGAGTAGACTTGGGAGGAGAGGTAGCCGTAGTATCTGTTGTTTGTGAGGGCGTTGTTAGCTTTGGTCGTGTGTGGATTTACTGTATTGGATAGGAAAGGGAGAGAGAGAGAGAGAGAGAGGGAGAGACTTACCCAGCATCATAACCGCCAATCAAATGCCCAAATGTCGCCTGTCCGTTGCCCCAGTGCCAATCTCCCTTCTTCTCCCCGTCTAGCGCCTCAGGTCCATCGAGCTGACTAATCTCCTGCCTCAGCGAGTTGTACGTCTCAGTAATGTCCAGCTTCTCCAGGTCGGCATGACTAGCCGGCTCATGCACCGTCATGTCAAAGGTGCCAAAGTGCAATTGCCGAAGATTGAATAGCGCATCGTTGACATGCTTGGTGCTGATCAGGTTCGCAACCAACGAATTGGGAATCTTCTCAGATGGCTTCTTGTCCGAGCCCGATGACTCCTTATATGCGGCTTCGTAGTCGGGGGAGAGGTAGGAGTAGTGGTGTGATAGTGATCGGAGTTGCGATGGGGTCCAGCACCAGTTCTCGAGCATCTGCGAGGGTGCCTCAACAAAGTCGCGGACAGTGTTTGTGCCGTGGAAGCGCGAGTACGTTGTTCGGGAGACGAGGTCGTGAATACCGTGACCGAGCTCGTGGAACAGCGTCACTACTTCCTCGTGCTTGAGCAGAGAGGGCTTCTTGGGCGTGGGCTTGGAGAAATTGCAGACCAGTGCGGTAGCGGGGTAGCGTCGCTTTCCGCTCTCGTCTATGTAGCCAGGCTGGAGGTTGAAGTTGGCGGCATGCCCATACTTGCCCTCTCGTGGGAAAAGATCAAGGTATAGGTAGCCGACGAATCCAGCACCCTCGCCCTCGTCGTCCCAGACACTGAAGATCTGTACCTCGTCGTGCCACACAATGTCGGAACCCTTGCCACCGTCAGCCAAAGCGGCGCGGTCCTCTTCGCCTACAATCTCGACAAAGACCAAGCCGAACAGCTCCTCGAAGATGTTCAGCATGCCCTGGATCGTGGTCTGCAGTGGAAAGTACTCGGCAATGACCTGATGGTCGAGCTGGTAGTCCTTCTCCAGCATCAGGCGGTCGTAGTACCGGTTGTCCCACAAGTAGTAGCCCTCGGTCAAAGGCCCCGTGAGGCCGCGTTCGCTCGTGTCCTGCTTCTTGAGCTCCTTTAGCTTCTCAATCTCCTTCTTCCCGCCCGGAGCCAGGCGCACACGCAAATCCGCCAAAAAGTCGTCGACCGTCTTGCACGTCTTGGCCATCTTGTCCTCGATCCGGAACTGCGCGTGGCTGTCGTAGCCGAGGATGCGGGCGGCCTCGTCGCGGAGGAGAATGGCTTCGCGGAACAGGGCGACGTTCTCGGGACACTTGTTCTCGTTGGCGACGAAGACGGTCTTGCGAGTTTCGGCATTGGTGGCGTACTTGAGCGTGGGGAAGAGATCCGGGTACTTGAACGTCAGCCAAAGCTTGCCCTCGTTCTCGCCCTCGCCCTTCTTCAAGCCCGAAAGCACGTCGTCGGGCACCCCGTCCAGCTCGTCGGGCGTAAACCACAGGCCGCCGTTCTCCTCGTTCAAGTTCTTGCTAAACGCAATGCTGATCTGGCTCAGCCGCTGCTTGATCTCCTTGAATCGGTCTCTCTTCTCGCCCGCGGGCAGGCTCAGCCCATTGCGGATAAACGACTTGTGGTCCTTCTCCAGCAGCCGCTGCGACTCGGGGTCCAGCTGCTCGCCCTTCTTCAGCACCGCGTCGACCAGGTTGAAGACATCCTCGCGCATCGACGACTCAATGCCAAAGTCGTCGAGTAGCTGCTCGGCCTCGCTAGATGCGTCGCGCAGCTCCTTGTTGGTGGAGACGGCGTTGTAGAAGCCAATGATGTGGGACTCAATGGCCATTTTGTTGTCATCGTGAGCGCCGGGCAGAAGAACGCTCGCGAAAGTCGCCGTGTCGAGCGTGTTGTTCGCTACAACGCCATCCTGCACAGCGCGTGATCTCTCAATCTGGTGTGAAGCGATTCAAGTCAGTTGCCTGTTCCTACCACCCCTCCATGCGGGGTCATGGTTAAACGTCTCATGGGTGCAGCCGCAATCTGCACGGCTGCACTGAACGAACAAACACGGAAAGCGGTGGGACATACCAGTCTCTTTGTGTCGCTGATCAAACTCTCCTTGGTGGCCGTGAACTTGGGCGGCAGCTGCGGCGGCGTCTTGTACAGCTTGGAAACCATGGTCGAATTGGTCAGTGGCCGATATGGCTGCGTGGCCAAGGGACTGAGCAGCGGGCGGGGCCGGATGTACTGCACGAGGGAGGGAACGCGGACTCCAATTCGCAGTGAAGCCAGAATGGCGGACGTGGTGATGAGCACAGCGATAGCCGCGAAGAGGAGCTTGGTGAGGCGTGAGGAAGCCACCGTGTACATGCGCTTGGGGTTCAAGGCGTCATGCGACTATTTGTGGGGAAGCTGGTAGGTACAGCAGTATATTTGCACGGTATATCGCGCTATAGAGTGCGTGCAACCTGGATCTCGGTGGAGAATGCTGCAACTGTCAAATGACAACGTGACTTCTTGCTGGACAACCTTGGAAGTCCAGTTGCAGCTCCACCTGGGCAGTTCCACGATGATCCGCATACGAGAGACGTGCCGCCTGTGGATTCGGCCCGAATCAGCATAGTGACATGCTTCGCCCTGGCCCGTGGTACGGCAGGCACCACCTGCAACCTCCAACATCGATCGGTTCGATTCGTCATCTCAGATCGACCATGTCGTTGGATCAATCATGTCGTTGGATGACGCGAACAAACACCGTGATTGAACCACTACAGTACGTATCCTGGCATATTGCATCACATGGCTGCTTAGCCGAAGCAACACAACATTTCGTAACATCTATACAGCATGTCCTGCTTGTCAGCGACTTCATCTGCGAATGTATATGCTTAGCCTCACCATACAACCCATCTTCAAATCACAACACCACCACCACCATCACCACCACCACCACCACCATCATCCAATACTGCCATTTCAACCAGCGCATTCACTCGGCGAACAAACAACGTAACGTGTCCATATCAGTCAACTAGCAGCGGCGCAGTAGGCCAGCTACCACGCTGTCACCGATTCATTTGTTAAAATCTTAGTTTACATGTTCGAAACGAACCGCCAAACCACGCCTATCGTACATAACATCTCACGCGCATTCTGCATTTTGGTGTGTTTCAATTTCAAATAAACCCCCATCTCAACAACTCACACCGCATCAAGCGGTCTTGCCGGTTCCAAGTTTGCACTGCCGCGACTCTTCTCGCTCAAGCTCTCCGGCACCGTAATGAACGGTCCCCACCGCGGACTCTTCTCGCCCGCCTTTTCGTCGTTGTTGACATTGAAAGCCCACGTCTCAAGATGCGGCGCGCCATTCTGACTGAGCTCGTGGCCAGCGCCCATGGGCTTCGGTGGGCCCACTCGTGCTGGCCTGACGTCCCGTTCCTGCTTGTCTTTGCCCGTGAAGAGCAAGCGTAGAAAGGGTACGGATGCGGAGATGATGCCGGCGTTGGTCTCGACTTGGCCCCAGAGAAGCAGGTCGACGCCGAAGCGGGCGCTGTTGTAGGGTGACTCGGCCCATAACATCATGACCCACATGCGTACGGAGCTCGCAATGATAGCCATGATGCCGACGGAGAAGATGCCAATCAGTGCGAGGCGTTTGCTGACGGGCACGCGTAGGCTGAGCAGTGCCGGAATGGGCATCAGCAGGATGATAACATCGGTAAGCAGATTGGCAGCGCCGCAGAATATCCAGAGTTTGGTCGGATCGAAGCAGGCCAGCTTGGTTTGCTGCGTAGAAGGGTTGCGGTCGAATTGCGCAAAGTAGTTTGTTGTGCTCCATGAATCCGACGGGTTTTGGCACTGGAAGATGCCGGCTACGACGGCGGCAAGGGTGTACAAGGAGACGAAGCCGATTGTGGCATGTACGACGCGCCGAAACGTCCGCTGCGCAGCGATTGCTCGGTAAAAGAAGAGAATGCTGAGTTTGACAAAGCATAGCGCGGCGATGTAGGTGATGCGATAAAGCCACCATGTGATTAATGTACCGCGTAATGTTGCTTCGATCTCGGGTCGTTTCTCCTATGATGCCATTAGCACTGTGCGGTTTGACCGTGATGGTCTGCATACTGGTATTCGGATGAAGCTTGGTCGAAATTTGCTGCTTGTCTCGTCTTGATAGTAGTTGATGACAAAGTTTCCCCATGAGAGGACCTAGCAACAGTTAACACCACCATGGCAGGATATCATCGTATACTCTTACCAGTGCTGTTAACATGAGATGATCACTTGCGCTGATGGAGCCCATAAGGAAGTGCCGACAGTAATATCTAGACGACAGTGTCAGCTACATGACGATAGCATCCGGCGAGAGGTAGCTATACCTCAGCCCTACGATGACAGTCGATATCGAAGTCAACGTCGCTCCGACAATGACCACCATAAAGCCCGGGCGTATGTAAGTCATAACGTGGGACGATTGATCGAGATCGATCTCGCAGTCATGAGGTCCTCGGGGAAATTGATTGCCCAGTCAATGGGCGCAAGAACAGGACTGCTTGGACGATCTGCTGAGGTAGCAGGGAGGGATATTGAACAGAGATAGCAGTAAAGAAGAAGAACTTGTGCCATACAGTCGACTGATGGCAAGGGCGGATGCCTGCGGATTAGAATCGGCCACACATAGCTATCGTGTCAAACGAAAAAAACGTGATGTGCGCCAGCGGATGCAGATGGTTGATACCGTGATGCGAGATCGTACACATGTCAGGATCAATCGGCAGCCACGAGCGTCAACGTGTGCCGTGGAGGATGTACAGCCTTTCTCCACTACGCATGGTGCGGGATAGAACGTTCACAAACCAGGATGCTGGCGTTAGAAACCGTTGTATAGTTTGTATGATCGACTTTGTACCAGGATCATCATGCGATGGGCATGCTTGGAAGGCCTGGCCTGGCGTTTCGTTGTGCACAGTACGGTCACAGAGACGCGGGATCCAACCAGGGCCTACGCAGTGCTCGCCAACACGGAAGTCCACATCTACGTTAGTGCGAACGGTTGCTGTTGATCCTTCGAACAGTTGAAGGGCTGCATGAAGTGATCGGCTCGGCAACGCTATATCCACTTCCACGCGCAACTGTGAGACCGTCTGAGATTCAACGTCTGAAACACTCGTGCAGTGGGCCTTACAAGGCCGAATTGCCGCTTAACTGGAATTCCGATTGTACATCTGTAAGACTGTTGAGAGTGGATAACCGTAATTCGTCACTGATTGGTGTGAAATTGTGTCCATCTTGTGGAGATTACAGGAGTTCTGACTCTGGGAGAATCCTGCGGAAAGCGGTGCGTACGATGCGTACGATTGCCAATCAAGCATGCATGTTTTGATGACGATAAGATGATGAGAAAGCTGTGATGTACTTGTCGATGCTTACAATTAGAGCAAAAAGTGTCAAGATTAAAGAAATTGCGTGAGACGCAGTGTAAAAAGGTAAAGCATCGTGCAAACAGGATGAGGCCGCCCAGGACGGACACCCCCACGTACATTCCATCACACAAGACCTACTACATACATCTCAAATCGTGTATATATTATCACAAATTCCCAAATATACCATCGACTAGGTTACGCCGTGTTCTCTATTACCCAATTCTCCAAATCGCTCTCCATCAAGGAGGCGAGGTGGGAAATTGGTGAGCTTAGTTGCCGGGGGGCTTTCAGCAACATATCGGCTTCAGTGGGGGTTGCGCTGTCTACAACTGGTCGATTTTTGTTCGGCTCTCGCTTTGTGGTCAGTGGTTCGAGTTGTTGCACGCATAGCAAAAAGCTGGAGGGCATCTTTTTTTTGTGGCATATTAGTAAGTAGTAGTATCGCGAGGTGAAAGGGCGAGGTGAAAGGGGGAGACATTATAGTTAGTACTAGTAGCTCCTCCTACTACGCTAATAGTAGCGACAGTACCTTGTTTTAGACTTGCCAAGGACAGTAGTCACATGACACAACTTCTCCACCTAGGCACACCATTTCCAACCTAGCGCCGTGACGAAAAATGAGTCATATCTTGGCGGCGGCTGTGCGGCCTGCTTCGACGTCACCCGCACCGTTTTGACCGATAATTAGTGTACCAGTACAGTGCACAGTGCGCGATTAATTGCGGGACCTGGAGATGATGCCTTGAGAGTGAAAGATGGCGATTCAGATATGGCGCTGCTTATGGGAAATGCGGATCAACGTGGGACTTTGGGAGTGTTGCTGAAGCTTTATGGTGCAGAGGGTAGAAGAAGTCATAATGATGGATTTCATAGATGAGCAAGGCAATCAATTGATATATCATCATCCTAGTACTACATCCGTTTGCCATTTCCCTGTTGATGTGATACCACCGGCAAATTCGTATACTATCGACATGTTTCCCGACATCGTTTAATCTGAAAGGAGGCCGTTCATTATGTTTTGCAGCAAAAAGAAAAGTGAAGAAAAAAAATGTTGACAACGAGATAGATCACTTCTGGGTACGTAGTAGCGCACGTAGAGTTTCGACTTCGCCCTCGAGCCTGGCGCAGCGGACTTTGTAGTCGTCGCGCTCGGTCTTGACTTCTTTGAGCTCGGCCTCGAGACTGGACATTGCGTCGACTCGCTTCTGCCGGTAGCGGCGGGCTGCGAGGGTGTTGGCTTTACGCTTCTCGATACGAGAAGGCTCAGGTGCTAGGGGGTTGCTCTTTGAAGTTGACGATTTGGAGTGACAAGAAGAAGAATCATCAGGCGAGGAGCTAATCCGATCCTTGGTGCTTGTGTATGAAGAACCGGAATGTGAGTGTTCTGTAGCTGTTAGGGGGATGTATGGTAGGTGGTTGACCAGTGTACACACCTTTGCTCATTGCTTCGGACATGTTGGGGGCCATGCCAGAAGACATGGCTAAGAGGTTCATGTTGTCTCCCGCAGTCGTAAATAGAGAAGAGGCTCCCATGAGCATTTGAGTATCATTTCCAAGATAGTATGAGTCAGAATGAGTTAAGGAAAAAGCGTTCCAATCCGCGGTGGTGTTCAACAAGGAGTTAGGAGGGAGAAAGTCAGCCGTAAAAGTGGCTGGTGATGTAGAAGAAGTAGTGGTAGTAGAAGAAGAAGGGGTAGCAGATGAAGAGGATAGCCGAGGAGGCTCTAGGAGTGAAGCGCTATCATCGGCAGTGTTGAAAGAAAGCGCGTAGTCCCAGTTAATTGACGGCTCTGCAAGGTGGCTGGGCAGCACCTCGGCGTTGGGATGGTTGCCAGAAGATGATGAAGGACTGGCTTGGGACGAACTGCATGGTAACGGTGGAAGATTGCATGATGGGATGCTGAAGGGCGGGTCCTGGTACCCGCTGGTGAAATCGAAGAAATCCTCTAGTGAAATTGAACTATCAAAGGGCGCCCGTACACGGGGTGTCGAGCGCGAGGTTTGGGGGTGAGGGCAGAAGACGGCGGGATGGGAGGGGTGGCTTTATACGAGAACCTGAGGCAGAAGGGCGCAGGCAGACGGTGGTGGGTCCGGCGGGCTGAGCATGGCGTCTGAAGGCTGACCGCATATGCGCTAGCTCGTGTACATTAGTAGTGGCTACCTGGGCTGGCCTGGTACTACCGGTACTGGTGTGTGGACAATGGATCAATCTACGCTCGGGCCCTTCCCGCGCTTCTGCATCTTTTTGGCAGCATCGCCTAGTCCGAGGTTCCATCTGCAGACAGGCACACCACACAGCAGACCGAGTTTGCCATGGCTTCGACGCAGTCATCAACCCGCATCCTGCGACCCAGGCTTGCTGTGTCCACGGTAGACTCGCTGCTCGCATTCCTGGCACCGCCGGCCCAATGCGCCCGCAGCGCCCCCAGGGCCTGCTTTTCGACATCACCAGCACGATGCAAGAAGGACAACAACAGGAATCGCGGGCTCTCGGCGGTCAGAAACACGGGCTTGCGACCGAGGCAGACTCTGTCCGTCATGCAAAAGGACTTCGCCAACCAGCGACTGCCAAAACCAGTCAAGATTGACGAGAAGCTGAGGGGCACACCCGACCATGGACTGTGGGACTTCTTCAAGGACCAGCGACTGCTGCAGACACCTGTGGAAGAGTCACGGCATGGTATGGAGCCGCTGCACCCACAGGCGTTTCCCCAATGGCTAACGCAGCGACAGGACGGGCGTGGACAGTAGGCGAGCTGCGCAGCCGAGACTGGGACTCACTGCACCAGCTCTGGTGGGTATGCGTCAAGGAGCGGAATCGTCTGGCCACAGAGCAAATCGAACGCACACGCTTGAATGCGGGATACGGCGACCACGAGAGCAAGCAGCGGGACAAGACTGTCCAGGAGACGATGAAGGCCATCCTGGACACACTGGCCGAGAGGCACCAAGCGTACACCGAGGCCTTGGAGCTGGCGAAGCGCGACCCTTCTGTAAAACTATGGAAAAGAGATGGCCCGCAGTACATACAGCCTGCACCATACGTATGTTCAGCCCGACACGATGCTTTGCCATGTACTGACCAGCCTTCAGGATCTGTTCGAGGCTGAGGCCACCCAGTCCGATGCTCCCCCGCCGCCGTCAGAACCGACCGCTGATAAAGGCACGACTACATAAGATGGCACGAGACGACGGGGCGACTCAAACAACGCTGCAAGGAAGCGGTAGAGGTGCCAGCAAGGAGCAGAAGGCATCAGTATATGGTGATTTGTAACGTGCAAACCTCAAGGTATGGCCATGAGGAAGAGGGATACTGTCCATGGTCAACGTGACAACAATATGTATTATACACAACAGAAGAACGTGTTTGTACCATATGCCCAATCCAACCAGTCAAATGCTCCATAACCAAGGGAATTATCGAAAGTCTCCGAGATGGGACAAACGGGTCAGATTATGGAAGCCCGTGCTATGCATAAATGTTGACGAGCCTCACACGCCACTGCATAGCGGCGAGGCCATGCCCAAGGAAGCTACCCGATCACCCCCACATCCATGATCGCTCACCGCCGCAACATCAACACCTGCTTGTCCGCCTGTCCGCCCCCTAGTGGATTACTTCCCCCAAACTTTCTCCTGCCCCTTCCACACAAGCAGCTTATAGTACTTGACCATGGACGAGATCGCGCCCGAGTACGACGTGGTGGTGCTGGGAACTGGTGGGTGCTACCTCTACCCCGCGCTGCCATGATGATGCACCAGCAGCTAACCGTACCCAGGTCTCACAGAATGCGTGCTTTCAGGGTACTGCTGGCGTTTGTATAGAGGCAGACGGCCTGCTAACAGCTGCCAGTGTTCTCAGCGTCAAGGGCAAGAAGGTCCTCCACATCGACCGCAACGATCACTATGGCGGGTACGTGCAGCGGATGGCTTTGTCCCGTCCGGACCACTAACATGATGCAGTGAGGCGGCTTCGCTCAACATTGAGGCTGTAAGTTTCGTCTCGTCATGGCCCATGTAGCCCGATGCTGATATGCCCATGCAGCTCTTCAAGCGCTATGGTCAGACCGAGGGCGAGCCATGGAAAAAGTACGGTCGCGTCAACGACTGGAACATCGACCTCGTCCCCAAGCTCCTCATGTCCAACGGCGAGCTTACCAACATCCTCGTTTCCACCGACGTCACAAAGTACCTCGAGTTCAAGCAGATTGCCGGCAGCTACGTGCAGCAAGGACAAGGAGCCAAGGCCACAGTCGCAAAGGTTCCTTCAGATGCCGGTGAGGCGCTGCGCTCGCCCCTCATGGGCCTGTTCGAGAAGCGCAGGGCGAGGAACTTCCTCGAGTGGGTGGGCGCATACAAGGAAGACGACCCAGCAACACACAAGGGTCAGTCTCGAGACAATGGCCATGCACCCCAACAGTTGCTAATGATGGTGTCTAGGCCTCGACGTAAAGAACAACACCATGAAGGATGTTTACGACAAGTTCGGCCTCGAGGCTACCACTCGCGACTTCATCGGGCACTCGATGGCCCTGTACCCAACAGATGACTACATCACACAGACGGGCCAGGCGAACGAGGCCATCCAGCGCATCAGGCTCTACGTCAACTCCATGGCACGATACGGAAAGTCTCCATACATCTACCCGCTCTACGGTTTGGGAGAGCTTCCCCAGGGTTTCGCCCGTCTGTCCGCCATCTACGGCGGCACATACATGTTGAACACCGACGTCGATGAGTTCCTCTACGACGGCGGCAAGGTCATTGGAATCAAAGCCACCATGAAGGAGAAGGACGATACTGGCCCGGGCATGAAGTTTGAGACAAAGGCAAAGAAGATTCTTGCCGACCCCTCATACTTCCCCGACAAGGTCCGCGTCACTGGACACCTGCTCAAGGCCATTTGCATTCTCAACCACCCCATTCCCAACACAGCTGATGCAGACTCACTACAGCTCATCATCCCTCAGTCACAGGTTGGACGCAAGCACGGTAAGTCAAACTTGGTTTTCTCTGCAATACAAGCGTGTTAACACGTGTAAGACATCTACGTCGCCGTCGTCTCATCCGCACACAACGTCTGCCCCAAGGGTTACTACATCGCCATCGTCTCGACCATTGCCGAAGGTGACAGCAACCACCACCTCGAGCTCCAGCCCGGTCTCGACCGTCTCGGAGCGATCGAGGAGAAGTTCATGGGCCAGCCAATCCCACTTTACGAACCCCTCGAGAGCGGTACCAACGACAACATCTTTTTGTCCAAGAGCTACGACGCCACGAGCCACTTTGAGACTACCACAGGTAAATCACGATGTCCGACTTGTGACGTGCATGTGCTGACTTGTGTTTAGATGACATCAAGGATATTTACCAGCGTGCCGAGGGCAGTGAGCTAGTCGTTGAGGGTCTGAGGGAGGGAGCCAACTTCAACGTTGAAGAATAGACAGTCTTTCGCTATGAATTATGATGCCAGTTGCCATCCATCGTTTGGGTACATCACTCGAAGGTCGTTGATGGCGTCGAGTCTATAGTAATGCAATACATTCAGCCATACCCGATTATGTAATTACTCGAATTTCTAAAGTACGCATACGCTGGTGGCTATTTGTTAGCTGTGGTGTACTATAATATGATCATGGCGTGAGCGGGCGGAGCGATTTGCGGAGAACGGGTATTTCCTAATCGAGTAATCCCCAAAGTCATCGCTGTCTACACATCGTACTATCTCAGAGTAATACACTAGATAATCGTGAACTCGAGCCAATGAGTAACAAACGTCTCAGCATGCAGTCTAGATCCTTGAAAGCCAATTTGAACAAGGTTATGGCGCGCCTTCGTCCTCAACGTCACCAGCTGCTCCTCGGACCCCCAAAGTAATTGCTTGGCAGGGACGGAACACCTCCATGGTCGCGTAAACCATCGAGGTACTATCGTCGCGTCAACAACAAGACGTCTCCCACGAGGCTGCCACTCCTTATCCGCACCATCATGGCGCAATTCGGGCGCTACCACTTTCTTCTCGTGGCTGTGGTGTTCCACCTCGCCTACATCTACAGCATCTTCTCGATATACTTTGTCAGTCCTATTGTCCATGGCATGCGCGAGCATCGGGTGGAAAGCCAAGAAGCGCCTGCGAAGCGATTGGTGCTATTTGTTGGTATGGCATTGGAGAGCATATGTTGGGTTGGGAGCTGACATGTAGCAAAGGCGACGGTCTCCGCGCAGACAAGGCTTTCCAGTACTTCCCTAACCCAGATCCAAATCCCACGCAATCCTCTTCGATCGATGCAAGCATACCCCGCCCTCTCGCACCGTTTCTGCGCTCAAAAGTCCTCGAAAGCGGTACCTTTGGAGTCTCGCATACCCGTGTACCTACCGAGTCTCGGCCAGGGCACGTTGCGCTGATTGCAGGACTGTACGAAGATGTTTCCGCGGTCATGACGGGATGGAAGTTGAACCCCGTGAACTTTGATAGCGTGTTCAATCGCAGCAGACATACATGGAGCTGGGGCAGTCCAGACATCCTCCCCATGTTTGAACAGGGCGCTGTGCCTGGACGAGTAGACGCAGACTGCTATGGCCATGAATTCGAGGACTTTTCCAAGGACGCTTGGGTGCTGGATGAATGGGTGTTTGACCGCGTGAAGAAACTGTTTGCGGATGCGAAGACGAATGCGACGCTGGATGCGGAACTAAGACAGGAGAAGAATGTCTTCTTTCTACATTTGCTGGGTCTTGATACAACGGGCCATGCTCATCGACCGTATTCTTGGCAGTATCTGCATAATATCCAAATTGTGGATCGTGGGGTACAGGAGATCACGAAATTGATCGAGGAGTTTTATGACGATGATAAGACGGCGTTTGTGTTTACGGCAGATCACGGAATGAGCGATTGGGGCAGTCATGGAGATGGTCACCAGGATAATACACGCACGCCGCTGATTGTGTGGGGCTCCGGTGTTGCTAAGCCGGTGAAGACACAGATTGGGCTGGCGCCTGGTCATGGAGACAACTTCTCGTCGGACTGGCATTTAGATTATATCCAACGGCACGACGTTGAGCAGGCGGATGTTGCAGCTCTCATGGCCTACCTGGTTGGCCTGGACTTTCCTACTAATTCGGTCGGAGTTCTGCCCCTGGCCTACCTGGACACGGACGAAAAGTCAAAAGCGGAAGCTTTTCTTACGAACGCTAAGGAAATCCTCGAGATGTATCATGTCAAGGAGGAGCATAAGAAGGCTACAGAGATCCGATACAAACCCTTCCCAGGACTAGGCGACGAGGCGCACTCCGTGGGACACCGAGTCTCCGAGATCCAAAGGGCTATTGATACTGGCGTGAACAAGGCCGATTTCAAAAAAGCCATTGATCAGACCTATGAGCTGATTGATCTTGGGCTTGAGGGAATACGGTACTTGCAGACTTATGACTGGCTGTTCCTGAGATCTATCATCACAGCTGGCTATGTTGGCTGGATCGTATTTGCCATCACTACTGTCATCAACCTGCACGTACTTTCTGGAGAGGTACAGGCTCAACGTACCGCGCAGAGCACAGTCTTCTTTTCCTCAGTGGCTGTTGTGCTTTATGGGGTCTTGCTCAAGCAGCACTCGCCGATTATCTACTATGTATATGCCTTCTTTCCCATCATCTTCTGGGAAGAGATTTTTGCGCGGAGAACGTCGCTCGCTCAAGGTGGTAAAATCTTGTTTGGCTATGTCGAGTCGAAAGGTGATGTTGTCAAATTGATTCTTTCAACTACAGGCTTCTTCGGCCTATTACAGGCTTTGGTAAGTCTTCGAGGTACTGGAGGGTCTTCTCATCTGATGACATCTAGGTCCAAAGCTATTTCATCAGAGAAATCTACTCTATATGCTATTTGCTGGCAACGCTGTGGCCTGCAGTGTACGGGACAGAATTCATGCGTAAGAATGTGGGCACAGTCGCCACTTGGGTCATGTCGTGTATGGCTATGAGTGTCTTTACTATGCTCCCCGCCAACAAAGCTGAGGATGTCCGATTGATGTAAGCATCTCGTATTTCTTTGTGGGACTGAGACTAACGGTGAATAGCTTGCTTGGAGGAGCGTTGATGTTCATCGTCGGCATGCTCTACCTCGTCTTCGAGGAGCGAATCCTTGGAATCGAGCCTGTTGACTCGAGTATCAACGAGAAATCCCGACTCCTCATCGGCGTGCAGCTTGGACTTATTCTCCTATCTATGATCGTGACTAAAAGCAGCATCGGCTACATCCAAGCACGACAAGGTCTTCCACTGGGCGTACTGACTGTAGGCTGGACCACGCTGATAGCCTCGCTGTTCGTGCCCCAGCTACATGGATTCTATCCAAACAACCACTACATCCACCGTCTCGTGGTCATCTTCCTGCAATTCGCACCAACCTTTGTGATCCTCTCCATCTCCTACGAAGGACTCTTTTACTTTGCATTCTGCTCCTGTCTCTTCGCCTGGATGAGACTGGAACACCAGGTCCAACAGCACACGAAAAGTGTCGCCTCACCCCCACCAAAAACACCAAGCACTACAAACGGAAGCACCGTCACTAGCAGTGCACACAAGGGCGCTGTGGGGAAATACCGGCCCCTCAGTCTCCCCGACGCCCGCATAGCCCTCTTCTTCATCTACTTTTTGCAATCCGCCTTCTTCTCCGCCAGCAACATCGCATCCGTATCCTCGTTCTCTCTCGACGCTGTATACCGGCTCATCCCCATTTTCGACCCCTTTTCACAGGGCGCGCTGCTCATGCTCAAACTCATGCTGCCCTTTGCCTTTCTCAGTGCCGTCTTTGGCCTGCTGAATCGGCGGCTGGGGGTTGCGCCGAGCGCGCTGTTCATGCTTGTCATGGCTGTTACGGATGTGTTGACGCTGGGCTTCTTCTACATGGTTAGGGATGAGGGGAGCTGGTTGGAGATTGGGACGGGGATTAGCCATTTTGTGATTGCGAGTTTGTTGGGGGTTTTTGTGGTGGGGCTCGAGGTGACGAGTGAATGGGTTGTTAGAGGGGTGCGGTTTAGACAGGAGGGGGAGGGGGAGGTTGAGGTGGTAAAGGGGAATGGCATTGCGAAGAAGGGGGTGCTGTGAGGGACATGGAGATGGATGGACATGGGCTATAATGCGTCGCACGCTAGTCCTTTGTTTAAAGGCCTTGGAGTTATACAGGCATCAAACCACTATAATCGATACCCTTTTTCTCTGCTGTGCAACTTCTTTCCTAAAGAGGAAGTTTGAGCTTCGGTGAAACCCACGTGTACTGCGATGCGTGGTGCCGAGGTGGAAAGTTGAGGTTGCACAGGCGTCCACTAGCTGTCATCGACACTGTGTTGTCAAAGTTGCCTAATCTGGAAAGTCGCACAGGGGTGTCTCTCCAATGTCTACACGCCGCATGTGTGTGTGAGACTGGCATCAACATCTAGTCCCCCTCTTACCTGGCTTCGCTAAGAATAAAGGCCGAGGTTACTCGCTCGGGGCAGCATTGGACAGGAAGCAAAAGAATTGGCGAATGGCAGTCCGGCTGGCTGCTTAGTGGCACCGGCTGTGGCTCGCTGGTGGAGGTGCGCGTTGTTATCTTGATGCATGCAGCAGCCCAAAACATCACCACGACAACAAGCTGTACCCAACTTCTGCATGACCACCACAGCTCATTGCCAGTAGCAGACTGACGCATTGTTTATTTTGGCTGCATCGGCCCACTCTATTCTTGTGCGACAGCGTGTTCTCGCTTCTCTGCAGTATTATAACCGTCGCTCGCTGCCCAGTGTTTCGTGGTCGAAGCTGTTCCTCCCCAACCACCTGACCGACGTTTCGAAGCCACCGAATTATTCTCGAATAACCTCTCTCCCAACACCGGCGCTTCCCAACCCTCTCACTTTCCACGACGCGCAATCTCGCTTCCTGCTCGCCCTGCCATATAGTCGCTCTGCCGCTCGCCCGCACTCGCTACCTCTTCCTTCCTCATGATGGGCATCTTCACCAAACGACGCAACTCCAGCAGAGCCAATTCATACGTCGAGGAAGAGCCAAGCCGACGGAACCAGTCTCTTGACGAGTACCGCCCCGAGTCTTCCCGCAAGGACCCAGCCGCTCTGCAGCAGCCCACGTCGCCCACAGACGAAGACATGTATCCCCGCCCGCAGCAGCCCCAAGAATCTGTCTACGCGCCGCAACAGGCTGCCCCCAACCCGGGCCACGGCCCAATGCCCATGAGGAACCAGGCCATGGCACCTTCCAGCAGCATGGCGCCTGCACCCATGCCAGATCTGCTCGCCCAGGCCTTCAACCAGGCTGTCCGACCCTATACGGAGAAGATTGAGCAGCTCGAGAGTCAGCTCGCCGACATGCAGGCCTGGGTTGACCAGCTGGAGCAGCAGCGCGCCGAAGTCCACAACTGGATTGACAAGCGTGGATTGCGACCAGGTACGTTTCTCACCCAACACCCACCCACTCCTAGTGGCCTTCTGTACTGACACTGACGCTTTTCAGATGTCCCTGTTTCCATTGCAAAAATCATGGACACGACCACGGCCGACGCCGCCACCACACTCAACGCCCAACTCGACCGCAAGATCACCATCGTTAACTTCGATCTGCACCGCCTCCAGGACGATCTCAACGACTCCATCTCATCCTCGCATTTTGCTTCGGCCATGCTCAAGTTCCTCCCCGACATCCAGCGGCTCACACACCTCCCCTCGGGTCCCCGCTACGCCTTCGACCTCATTCTCAAGCTCGGTGGCAACCTCAACTCACACGGCGGCATCGACAGTGCAGACGCGGGCGATATTGCCGCTCGCCGCGACTTCTACAGCAGGCTCGATGAGACCATGGTCGACGTGGTCCAGCGTCGCTTTGGCGAGGGCGAGGACTGGAATGTCTCGCGCGAGATCAAGCGCATCGAAAAGACTGCCAGCTATCTCAGGACATATGGTGTCGAGCCGTACTTCCCCTCCACTCTTGAGTTGATGAAGCGGGAGATGGAGTTCCAGCCACAGAGCAATGGCGTGCCCAACGGCCAGGGGACTCCACCGCGGTACCAATAGATGTCTTGGGAGTGGCTGAGCGGGCGGTGAGCTGACAGTTTGTCCTCGTGCGATGAGCAGTAAAGACAAATTATGTTGTGCGATTAGTGGTCGGCGGAGATCATTGTCGGTGCAGAGGGTGGTCAGGCGCTTTTCACGCCGAGTTTCGAGTCCGCACAATCGCTATCCCTTCTCGCTATCTAAACCCAAAGACGATCATTTCTATGGCATTGCCATGAGCACCCTCACGCGGAAGCTTGGATTGCCAACCCTTGGGGAATCTGGGACGAAGAACAACTTGAAACTGGACCAGGACATTGTGTCGACCCCGCAGACAGGCCCATCCATCAACTGCACGACCGATGCGAATCCTTTGGTTGACTGCGATGGTCTGTCTGTCATTTCTGGTGTTTCTCAACTGGAATATTTACTGGCCATCAAGCACGATACCGAATGCCCTCTTGATGCTTCCTAGTCGTGATCATCACATCTGGATCCAGTGAACTCCAAACCCCATATCGACCCCGACGCCCCCATTGATCTCTTTGAATGGTAGCTCGCTCGTCGCTCCATCTTCACCCACCATTGCTCCGCTACCATCAGACCATCAGCACACCGCCCGCTCGAAACACTTCAAGCATTCCGTATATTCTTCGCTTTCCCACTCTAACCGTTCATACCCACCTATCCATCCCACATCATTTCACCCATGTATCATTTTCTTCCAAACATGTTATATCAGCATGGGTTTATACCTCCTTGGTCGTCCGTTTTGTTGTCCCTTGAAGGCCCCCTCTCCCCCATCATCCCACAACATATATGCCGCCGTGGGACGACACCTTACGACTTGTGTAGTTAATATCGGATTGTTTACGAATGTCTCTCCTGTTTCTCTTTTTCCCTATCTTTTTATTTTGTGCGTGTGTGTTCTGGCATGGCTCTGAGACGTTTGTTTGTTTATTTGTTTGTTTGGATAATCAGGAACAAGGGGAAGGGCACGGCAAGCTTGGTGACGCATGGGTGGGGGCGTTTTTGGCGCAAAAGAGAGATTTTTTCTTTTTGGCCAGTGGTGAATATAGGGAAGGAAAGGGGGGAAGGGTGATGCATGGGCAGTGAGTGGAAGGGTGTGTAGTAGTGTTATCGTAATTGATACTATGAAATTGTGAAGGTGGTTACTTGTGTGTGTGTCTGTGTGATGAAGCTTGTTGAAAGAAGAATGGCTGGTGTTAGGCTTGTGGTCCACCATTGTACTTTGTACTTGTATGTACTATATGCTGGTGATACTACCGTACACTCGGTATATAGGTATTTGGGTTGGGTTGTATGCCTGTCACCAAAGTTCAAGTAACGTGTTGTGTACTAATCGGATCACAGCCAGACTAATTCTGCATAGTTGGCCATGTTTCCGAGTCTCAGGAAACACGAAGTATTGCGATAATAAGTATGGATGACTGGAAAGAAGGACGTATGTTATAGACAAGGTGACTTGCTTGGCTAAGCTTCTTCGTTGTCGTAATACGCAGACCCTAACTAGATAGCAGGGGCATGCAACATAATCTAACCCGCGTATACGCAGTAGAAGTCTGTCGAACTCATCCACAGTAAAGTACGCCGAGTTATGTCTGTGCTAGAAAATCAGGTCGAAGGGAGGACGTCAAAGATCCGTGATTCAAGGTCCCACATTTGGTGTTAGTCACTCGGTCCTTTTTTTTTTTAGCGTGGCCGTTATTTAGCTTGCTAATACGGTACCTATAGTTGTAGTTTGTATAACCATCTGCACGGTACCTATAGCATGACAAAACTTAATCCTATCCGTTCAAAGCTGACGTTACAGTTCTAGCGTGGCGTAGACGGTAACGGTAAAAGTCTGGGGTTTATTATGTCTCGATTGGTTGAAACGTTGATGGACATGCCTAAGCTTCACACTAGATACAAGTTACGGTGATTGTGTTGATCTCATTGGCGAGGGCTTTGGTAGCTTGCGAATTTTACAGTCTTGGAGGTCCTGTGCTAGACTATACATATACAATGCCTAAACCGGACACATGATTTTTTGGTTAAATGGGAGACTCTTTTGTACTAGGTAGCTTGATACGAGTTCTTCGAGGTGGTGTGGGTAGCCCCCACTGGTGGTAGTTTGTTTACTTGCGACATTGTGTGTCTCAGGCGCGACCATGTCCGATCGGAGATGCAAAGCACATCCTACGGCACCGCTACCGCCACCATGCGTTAGTTTGGGCGTTTTTGGCATTTGCTGTTGTAATATGCATAAGGATATCGATATCGTTTGATTAGTCGCTGTCGATCTTGCTCTCGGCTGTTGACAGCAACACAGGTGAAACAATCGGTTCTGCAGTGTTTTGATTTCTTGTCGTATAGTATATGTTTTATTCGAGGTAGGTTGTTGAATAATGTAGGTCTGCTTTAGGGTCTGTAAAGTAGTGTCTAAGTACATAGCTTTGATCTCAAAGCTCACAACGATCTCGTATTGAGTGACAGGGATCATACCTACTTTTGCTAGAGTACAAGTATTACGTACTATGCAAAGCGATACTACGAAGCTTTACGGTGATCTTCGGAAGCCTTGGGAACACACGATGTAGTTCTCGTTGCATATGAGCATCGAGTCAATGGATCCTACGTATGGGTAATAAGTTTCGCGTACGGTCGTATATGTAGGGATCGGCGCGTTGAGTATCACCATACCGCGACACCTGCCTACTGAGGGTGAACATGTATGTAAACTCGCCTCGATCGGGAACGTGGCATGCTATATTTGCGATCAGAGACGTGGGACACTCTTCCCCTTCCGTTTCGTTTTCCTAAGTCTTCAACTCTCTGCATTTCAGATATGTCACAAAACAGCCTAGTGTACGTTATGGGATTTACTATATTAACCCAGCCAAAGCCTCCAAGTCAGTCCACATCTTCTCATCAACACTCATCACTTTCTATACCAAGCATCTTCCACCACCAAAGATTTCTGCCAACCCCTACAAAATGAAGACTTTCATCACAGCCGCCCTTCTTTGCCTCGTCGCAGGTGCAATGGCACAGGTCAGTTCAAGTTGCACTCCTTCCAACGCCGCAATCCGCACAGACTGATAACATGGCAGCAATCTACCCCTAACCCAGTGGAAGAAGGACCGTTCCCCTCAGAAGTGAGATCAATGATATGCCCTCGAACCAAGCGATCCTTCCAGGCTAATGCATAATAGCAAACCAGCGTGTTAGGCAAATGAACTCATCATGATAAACGACGTCTTCTCCCAAGGCACGGATTCAAGTCGCCGATTATGGGATGTGCCGAAACAAGAGATATATGTTATGCAGACTTGAGTGGCGCAGTTGGGAAACTCTATAGGAAAAGGCGCTAAGAGTCGATTGTATCTCTTGTATAATACACTTTTTTATCATGAATATGGTGCCTGATATTGAGCGCTCCTGGCTTTTGATGTGACACACGCTCCGCTATAAGAGCTGTCGCGATATAACTCTGAGCACACTTGGGAACAATCAAATTAAATCAAATATAAGGTCGTATTTGTATTTAATTTAATAGGTTAAGCCTTATATTTATAGTTAATTTAATTTAATTTAACTTTTATAGGTTAATATTTGTATTTATTTAATTTACTTAATTCGTTTAATTAGTAATTATAGACTAGCTGTTTGTAGTAAAGTGTGTACTGTATTAGGCAATCTATAATAGTTTATTTAGTGTTGTAGAAATATTATAATAGTTAGTTTAGTGTTGTAAAATTACTAGTCCTTACTCTAATTTACCTTTATCCTTACTACAGTCCTACTAATTATATAATACAAAAAATCTTATTACGTAACCTAATATATATATTAACCTTAACCCCCTTAACCTCTATAACCTTAACCTCTATAACCTCTACAACCTCTAACCTACTAAGTTACCCTAACCCCCTCCTCTATAAATACTAAGCTAACGTGTATAGTTATTACTAGCCACCTATAGGGTATAGCTACCTTAAGCTACTTATTAATAGCGCCTTTACCTCTACCTCTACCTCTACCTCTACCTCTACCTCTGCCTCTACCTCTGCCTCTACCGCCGTATGCAACTAACTCCTACTCGCTAAGTTACCCTACACCCTCTTTAATAGATACTAAGGTAGTATATATAGGTATTACTACCTTAAGCTACTTATAAATAGCGCTGCCTCTACCTCTAAAGCTACTTATAAATAGCGCCTCTATAAGACCTATAGGCCTAACTATGCTAATAAATAGGTAGGACTTTACGCGTGTCTACTAAGCATTTGTAACGACGCAGGTAAGTAGGAGGATCCAAAAGGGTTCTAATACGGCTTAAAGGTATATAGGAGTGCGCGCCTGTATTAAAGGTTAAACGAATTAATTCCTATACCTATAGGTCTTATACGAAAGGATAAGAAGAACTTGTCTATCTATCTAAGAGCATAAGGCTCCTTTTATATACGGAGGCAGAGGGGTATTAGATATAGATTAGAGCTAAGTTAGTGAGGACGTGACTCTAGCTCTAAATAGCTTAGGATGTAACGAGCCTTCGTTACACTACCCCCCTCCTTAAGAAAGATAGTCCCTATCTTTAGTAGGTGTTGATTTAGAGTTAAATTAGTTTTAACCTTTATTTTTCTACTTTCTTCTATAGAAATCCTCCTTTACCTATCTTGTTGCTATCTATAACGCTTCTAAATCCTATCTAAACTAAATCCCCTATTAAAGTAGAGGTGAAGGCAGCTTTTACGTTTACTGTTTTTAATATTACTATAGTAACGCTTAATTTAGTAGGCGCGCTTGCGGCTAGTATATATTAATATAAAACCTTGCCTTTCCTCCTACCCTCTACGCACCCTATTCCTATTAGTAAGCCCCCTGTTATTGCTCTAATAGTAGTCCTTTTTTAAGCCTAATTGCTAACGTTAATACAGCTACACTTATAATACCTATTCCTATGCCCCCTAGGGCTTTACCTAAGGCCTATTGTGGTATTTATTTGCGTGCCGTCTAGGCCCTAGCCTACGGCAATTTTATAAACTTCTAGTTTAAGTTAGTAGGCTTAAAGAAGTGTGCATATTATACACTTTAAGCTAGGAGGTATAAGCTAGTAAGTGTCCTAATAGGCTCTATATTAACTATAGCTAATAAACCCTAGGTGCCCTAGTATATAGGACTAGAATTTGTAAGGTTAAGCGCTAGCCTAGAGCGTATAAAGGGGGTAGAGAGGGAGGAGAGGGAGGCTCCTTTAGTAGAGGAGGAGTAGGTAGCCTAGGAGGCTAAAAAGGACACCCTCTAGAAGGAGGTTAAGGAGGTAGTAATAGTTCTATTAGTCTATGTGTAGGTAGTAACTACCTAGACCTAGGGCACTAAGTCTACTAAGCTCCTTCTAGCGAACTACTACGCTGTGTTAGAGGCTAATTAGGCCCTAAGGGAGGAGGTCTAGCTCCTTAAGGACGAGGTTTAGGCGTTACGGGGGGAGATAGAGGCGTAGCGAACTGCTATATCCTTAAGCGCGTCTAAACCTAGTCTAAAGGGACCGGCTAAGGGTATAGCTAGGGGTAGAGGCAAAGCTAATACCCCCCTTTATAGGCCTTATAGTAGGTTCTTAAGGAAGATAGAGCTAGCACTATTATTACTAGATAGTAGTCTTTCTAGTGTAGTTCTAGATCCCTCTAATTTAGAGGTAAATCTAGAGGATGCTATAGAGGAGTAGGTCTAAAAGGGCTTTAATACTCCTATAGTATTCTAACTAGTAGTTCTACTAGGCCTTAGGGAGGGTCTTAATAGTAGATGTTAGTTCTATATAAGTCTTGTATATTAGGTTAGCGTAATAAATAGGTCTATAACTACGCCTTATTATCCTATAGTAATATTAAGTCCTCTACGCCTTTTTCCTATACTATAAGCTACTTAGCTAAAGATTGCAGGGGTCCTAGCTAATTTAGATACTTATTATAGTACTCTTTTAACTTATAAGGGGCTCCTATAAAGTTAGAGGTAGGATACTAGGTAGGATCTAGATTATGTCCTAGCTACTTAACTCTGTACTTAAGAGTAGAGCGATATAGTTTACTAGCTAGGATTTCCTTAACCTCCTACTCTTCTACGCCTTAGATAGGGATACTAGGTGGTTTTAGAGCCTCTTGTCCTAGTAGGGGATCCCTAGGATCCTTGTAAAGGATATCTAGCGAGAAGACATTGTGTATCTAGGATCCTAGGGGTAGCTTAAGGCGGTAGGCGTGTCCTACTTGTTCTAATACCTCGTAGGGACCTTCCTAGAGTTTAGATAGCTTTTAGCTTAGTCTTAGGCTAGCAAGATTTATAGTAGATAAGTAAACTTAGTTACTAATAGTCTAGTCTATAGAGTAACAGTAGCGATTAATAGTAGATTATATCTAGTCCTAAGCCTTCTCTATATTCTCCTTAGCTTATTTCTACGTATTATATATATAGGTAGTAAGAGCAAGGGCGTCCTTATAGTTAATCCTTTTAAGATAGGTAGAAGGAGGTTTAGCAGGTTTCTAGTCCTAGCTCTACCTTGGTTTAGAGCTGAATAGGAGCTAGTATAGGGCCATTCTAATAGTGGTATAAGGAAGGGTAGCCTAGGCTTAATTAATTATAGGTAATAGTTTGCTCTAGTTGTCCTAGTAGTATGTTACAAAAGGCCTTAGCCTCTAGTTAATATACTTGTTTATAATTTTAGTTTAGCTATTAGTTTATTTATAGTAGGTAGTAGAAAGCTTAACCTTACTACCTATAATCTAATAGAATTTAGACTAGAAACTAGACATAAACTAAGGGCTATAATTAGAAACTATACTATTAGGAGTATAGCTAAAACAGTATATCTATTAGGTAAATAGGGTAGCTATACCTTAGGCGTTAATAGTTTTATAATAAGGGATTGTTATAGCTTGCTTAGATAATCTATTAATAATAACTATTACCTAATTATATCTAAAACAGTCCTAGGGAAAATCCTTAAAGTTAATATATAGATATTATATAGGTTAGTCTAGAATTAGTAGGGGATATAACATGCTAGGGAGTTAGTGCTATCTTAGATAGCCTCTATAGTAGGGGATATAGTTCTATATATAACATTTATAAGTAGCCTCTATACCTTTCTAATAGTATTAGCGGGTAAGGAGCTAATACGTCTTAGCTACAGAAGGGTGTGTAGAGGAGACCTAGTTGTAGGCTTCTTAGATAAGTCGCGTGTATAAGGTAGAGCCTTTAGGTACACATAGATAATTATAGTATAGGAGGAGTCCGTTATTAATCTAATAGTACTAGGGTAAGTGCTGTTATTCCTTATTAAAGGAATTCCTATTTTCTTTTAATAGTGCTTTAACTAGCTCTAAGGATCTAAGATTTATAACGTCCTAGTTAGGTAGAAGAATAGATATATAGGTTAATACTTACTAGTAGATATAGTTTATAGCTAGTTTAGAGTTAATTTAGTTATAGAGGTTCTTAGGACTAATTAACACCTATAACCTATTATTAGTTTAGAGATTCTTTAAATTCTTAACGTCCTACTCCCTGCGGCTAAGGATATTAGCCCTAGCGTTACTTAGGCCTAGGGTGTACTTAATTTAGAAGTTAAACTAAGCTATAGTCTCTACCTAGCGTGCTTACCTTACGTTAAGCACCTTAGTAGACATAAAGTACTCTAAGGAACAGTAATTAGTGTATACCTTAATTTAGTAGGGAGTTAAGGTTAGGTTAGCTCGCTACTTCTTAAAGGCTCTAATAATAGTGTATAGTTCCTTATTATATATCTCCTAATTAAGTTTAGATCTAGATAGGGCCTAACTATAGAAGGTAATAGGATACTACTTTCTATTAGGGTACTCTTATAATAGGACTCTAGCAATAACTCTATTAGAGGCGTCTATCTCTAGCTTTATAGGGTATTTAGAGTAGAAGTAGGATAAGGAGGGTATCTATAGTAAGGTAGATCTTAGCTTGTTAAACGCTAGTTAGCAATCTAAAGTCTATATAAAAGGGGTGGTAGGGCTCTATAACGTAGTAAGGGGCTTTGCTACCTAGGAAAATTTAGGAATAAATTAATAATAGAATCCTGTAAAACCGAGAAATAACTTTACACCTATAATTATCTTAGGTTTAGACTAGTTCTAGAGTATAGCTACTTTCTTAGGATCTACCTCTAAGCTATAGTTAGTTAGGATATAGCCTAAATACCTAGTACACTTTATATAGAATTCGCTTTTCTTAATATTAGCCTATAGGCTAGCTAATTAAAGGCGTTTAAGAACCTTACGCACGTGTTCTTAATAGGTCGCCTTATTATTAGAGTAGATTAGGATATTATCTAAATAGGTAATATAGAAATTATCTAAGTAATTAATTAACACGTTATTTATATATCGCTAGTAGGTAGCAGGTCTATTATATAGTCTAAAGGGTAATACCTTATACTTATAGGTTCTGTAATAGGTCTAAAACGTGGTATACTCCTTAGAGGCAGGGTCTATCTAGATCTTATTAAAAGCTAATTAAATATTAAGCTTAGTAAATATCTTAGCCTTTATAGGGCGCGATAGCAACTCGTTAATATAGGGTATTAGGTAGGCGTCCTTTTAAGTTAGGTTATTAAGCTTACAATAATCTATACAAATCCTAATAGTACTATTTAGTTTTTAAACGTAGAGGATAGGTAATATAAAAGGGCTCTAACTTAACTTAATAAATCCCTTCTATAGGTGCTCCTATATATACTCCTTAGTAGCTTATAGTTTCTCTAAGTTTTGCTTATATAGAGGGCTGTAGGAGTTTAGTAGGGGTTCCTCTAGGATAATCTTATAATTATAGGGTTAGTACTCTAGTAGGTAGTTAGTAGCTACTTTACTAAATATATTATAGTAGGCCCTATACTTAGTAGGGAGTTAGCTCTATATTAGCTCTAAGTTGTTATAGTTGTCCTCCTCTAGATCTTCTAGGCGGCGCTCTATTTTATATAAGCTAGTAGTAAAGAATTTATTTATAGGTTTCTTTAGATTAAAGTAGAAAGCATTTGCTAAAATAAGGGCTATCCTAGTAATAGGAGTTAAGGCGGGAATAGAGGTAGTTTAGATAGGAGCTAGCACGGTGAATGTAACTACTTAACGTGCTGCTAGCACCTTAAGGATTCCTTATATCCTATTAATCGCACTAGGACTATTAGCGTTTTAGATCTCTTCCTAATCCTATAAGGCGTCTTATCGCTAGATATTACGTTCTACTAGGGAAGAGGGTACTTATTAACGTAGCCTTATAAGTAGGGGGGGTAATAGATTATAGGTTAGGGGATATTTAGTAGGCTACACTAACTAAGATTAATCTATATTAACTAGGATCTAGAAACGTTTTAACTAATATAGTCTAATAATATAATCCTAGGATCCTAGGTCTATAATAACAAAAGGATAGTTATAGACCTTATATCTACTAACTATTAAGTAGAGGCGAATATAATATGCTATAGGAGAAGTAATTTAATCTTAAAATCCTTTAATAGTAAGCTTATAGGGTAGCTTTTAAATAGGTACCTAAAGGGAAGAAGAAATAGAATAAGTAATTTTAGAATTTAAGAAAAGAAAGCCCTATACACTAGTATTAACTAAGGAGTTTAATTAAACCCTAGAGCTATTATAGTATAGGGTAGTACGTGTAAGGAAATAAGAACCTATAAATAATTTAGATAAGGAAAGGTTAGAAAGATTATAATAGGTTAAGCCTAAGAAGGAGAGTCCTCCTAGGTAGGGTCTTTTCCTATCTAATACAGTTCTAAATTAAAAGTCTCTAACGCGTCTTAGTACTCCTCTACATCTTTAACTAATTCTATAGCCTAGATCCTTAGCTTAGGGTAGTTATTAGCGAAGTGTCCTACTTTACTATAATTATAGCAACTACCTAGGGTCTTAGATCTATTAGGAGTAGGTATTAAGGAAGGCTATTAGTAGGGTTGCGGAGTAGTGCTATATTAGTAGCCTTAAGACGTATAGGGTCGTGTTAAGGTGTTTGCTATACTATATATTTTCTAATTTAGTTCTAATTAGTGTTGTGCTATAGGGTTTAGGCCTTTTCTATAGTTACTAGTTAATCCCTTAGTAGGTACACTAGACTAATTTAGATAGTTTCTCCGCTCTATATTAAAGGTAGTAAGGTGCTTAACTATCCTTTTAAATAAGTTCCCCTAGAGGTGTCTAAAACCTAAGTTAGGAACTTAAATAGCGGGCGTTACTTTTAACTAGAGGTAGTAAAACTACTCTAAACAGGGTACTTGTCCCTTTATAGCTAAGCTTAAGAACTAAGCTTTAAAGGCTAGGAAGGTTTCGTTCCTATCTATCTATAATTAATTAAACACTACTCTACTTTCTACCTTCTTATTTCTAGTAATAAAGTAGGATTTAAGAAGGTTAATTATTTCCTTAGCGTTAGCGAATTAATCTATAAGGTTATTAGATAGGTATTAGGGTTCTAAGTATTCCTTTACTAAACTAGTGCTGTGTCCCTATACTAAAGCTATACGAGCTTGTTTATTCTAATAATAATCTAAGTTAATTTTAAGTTAATCCTAAATAGAAGCTTGCTATTATTTAAAGGTAGGATTAACCCTATTAGATAGAACCTTAATATTAGGGGTCTTTTCTAATTGTCTAGCTAGTTAGGCGTATAGGAAGGGAGTAACTAAGGGCTCTATAAAGTAGGCTACTAGCGTCTTTTTAGTAGATAGTAGGGGCTAATTAGGGGCTAATAAACTAGCTTAGGCGCGGTTAAGTTATTCTTATAGAATTAATATTTCTTGTATAAGAGCTGCTACGTCTAAGGCGGGTCTAATATCGCCCTAATCTCCTACTAGGTTAATTTTAGGGTCCTCTTTAGATCCTTCTTCTTCTTCTAAGGAGGCCTTTACCTAGCCCCTTAGGGGCTAGCTTTTAGTAGTTAAGCGGGTAGTTACGCTCCTAGCTATAGGGGTCTTATAGGAGGACATTAGCTTTACCTCTAATTCCTCTAGGTTATTAGTAGTCTCTAAGTTTCTACCCTAGCGTAATCTAACGCGACTTTTCTAAAGGTAATCTAAATTACGACCTAGTCGTGTAGAAGTTCTAAACCTATAGGCTTTGGTCGTTAGAAGTTCTAATAGAGTTCTAACTATAGATATATAATTAGATTATAACCTAAAGTAAATTAGTTATAATATAAATATAATACAATAATATAATATTCTTAAGAAGCCGTTACTAGTAGGGACGAAGTTCTTCTTGTAATGTAATAATACAGGTAAGTAGGAGGATCTAAAAGGGTTCTAATATAGCTTAAAGGTATATAGGAGTGCGCGCCTATATTAAAGGTTAAACGAATTAATTCCTATACCTATAGGTCTTGTATAAAAGGACAAGAAGAACTTATCTATCTATCTAAGAGCATAAGGCTCCTTTTATATGTAGAGGTAGAGGGGTATTAGATATAGATTAGAGCTAAGTTAGTAAGGACGTGACTCTAGCTCTAAATAGCTTAGGATGTAACGAGCCTTTGTTACAGCATTCCTATAGCTATTAGCTTTAGTCTTCTATTATAGTGTAGTAGCTTACCTAATATTATAACCTACGGTTTTATATTAGCTTACCTATATCTATATCCTTATAACTAGGTATATTAACTCTACCTATTTAAGGATAAAGGCTAGGTAATAAGTATAGTATTAGCTTATCCTTTACTATTAATTACGCTTACCTTTTAGGTTAAGTAATAGCTTAGTTAAGTATATAGCCTTTAGCTTTATATACTTGTAAGTTAAGTAGGCTATTAGCTTTAACTATTAGGTAGAGTTAGCCCTCTAGCGATTTAGTAACACTAGATCTTTGTTTAGGCGTCCGTTATAGGTTTTATAGATTAGCTACCTAGTAATTACCCCTCCTAAGATAATCTTACTTAATCTAGGTAGTCTTATACTACTATTAGGTTAGTATCTACTTATAGTCTATTCTTATAGGCTTATAGGACTTTATATAGGCTTAAGGGACTTTATATAGGCTTAAGGGACTTTATATAGGCTTAAGGGACTTTAAGTAAGCTTAATAGGCTTTACGTAATAGCCTTAGGCTATAGGATAGTATAATTAGGGGTAAAGCCTTATGTTGCTGTTACTAACTAAATAGGGCGCTAGTTAGGGCCCTTTTCTACGCTACTATACTAGGTTAGTTAGTAATACTTTATAGGCTCTAGGGGTAAAACCTTATATTTAATATCCTACTACTAGAGATTACCCTAGGCTTCTTGTTAAGGTCCTAACGTAGTTACGCGTAAGCCTAGAGGCTTGTCTTTAGATAAGTTAGGCTAGGGATCCTTATTATATAATAACTTCACGAGCTAGTAGGGGTAGTAACGCCTTTTTATAATAGTAAACTATGTTAATATTATAGGCTCTTTAGGGCTTAAGTAGTAGCCCTTCTAGGGTGTTTATCTAGGTATAGGTCTGTTAGCTAGCATTGCTCTATATAAGTAGCTAAAGGACCTATAGGATATTATAGATTAAGGGGATAATAACGCGTATAGTAGCGTATATACAACGCGTATATAAGGTGTAGGTATTTAAAGGTAAGAGTCTACTAGTAGTAAAACTGTAGCCTTAGGGGTCTTAGCTACTTAGTAGATTACTTAAAAAATTACTATAGTACTATAGATTATTATACTATATGCGTAATACTTATATATAGTATATAATATTCTATAGGGAGGTTAATATAGTATATAGCTTTTAATCTATATAAGCCTTAGTATAATTACTATTATAGTAGTGTTGTAATATTTTTTTATATAACTTAGTATATTTAAAATATCTCTAATTATTAGTAGGAGTATACCTAAACTATAAACATCTAGTTACTATATAAAAATACGTCTATACCTATATAAATAACGCGTTATATTAAGTAAAATACCTTACTAGATAGTTTCTATATATAAATACTATATATTTCTTAGGGTATAACTATAATATATAGCTGTTTATACTAGTAGTTATATATAGAGTTAGCCTATACCTACGTAGTGTTCTAGCTTTCTACCTCCCTACTATTACCTATAACGCGTCCCTTCTATAACCTCCCTAATTATTACTAATAATACTACAATTATGCCCCTAAAGCCTATACCTAAGCGTGCTACCCTATTTAGTATAGAATCTTTTCCTAGTAAACGTGTATAGACATATACTACACCTACTATCGCCCTAAGCTATAGGCTAACTAACTAACCCTCCTTACGTAAATAACTAGTAGCCGCAGCTAGTATAGCTATAGGTACTAACTAAAATATTACTAATAGGGCACCTAAGCCTATTATAATATTTAAAGATATACTTAAGGCGTCTAAGGCTGCGTCTATATTAGAGGCTATAGCGGCGTCTAAGGCTTTAGGGGCCCTAATAGTAGATACTATAGCTACTAACTTAATAAGCTAATTCTAAGATAGCTATAAAGGTATTAATTAGGTCTAGTTACCTAGCTATATTAAGGTAGTACGCACCCTAAAATATAAGAAGAGCTACATATTTAACTATAGCTATTAGGTAGCCTATATAAAGGAGCCTAAGAAGACCTATTAGGTCTATTAATACTACTATACCTATTATTCCTATATATAATATATTATTAAGGTTACTAAATTAATATTAAATACTTTAGCCTATATAAAGTAAAATCTAATTAGATATTATATTAGGAACAGCGGCAAGCCTATATAACTATAACGTTAACCTAGCTAAACCTTATTATAATACCTTCTAGAAAGGGGTATTACTATCCTATAGAGTGTTACTAATTATATTAGAAACTTTAATGTATAGGCCTTTTAATTTGCTATAGTTAGCTAGCTAGTTAATAATAACTACCTAATATAAGAGTTTAAAACTAAGTCTTTTAAAAATATAATTACCTTTACTAATCTAGAGGCTACTAATATACTTTAGTAAAGTTACTATAGTATATTAAGCTATATTATAAAGCTATACTACCTTATAAAACTATAGGTTATTAAGGCCTTATAGTAAGCCCTTAGTAAAATTTACCTAAGCTTTAATAGGTAGATAACTAAGGGCGGCAAGCGTAGCTTCTTTAGTGTAGTTACTTACTTTGCTAACTATACTAGGCGTCTTAGGGATCTCCCTATTACCCTCCCCTAGTTAATAGGTACCTACTCTAGGGAGAGGATTACTAAAGTTATAGTAGACACGCTATATAACTATAGGATTATAGCTAAACGCCTTAGTTACTTTACGCTTAATAATGCCGCTGCTAATAATATAACTATTACCTACCTTACCTAAGAGTATGCCTTTACTCCTGCCTATCGCTGCCTCTATTATGCGCCCTATACCCTTAACTTAGTTAGCTAGATACTACTCTTTAGGCTTAACCCTAACTTATATAATAACGACTTAGGATAGTTTTAAATAGAGGCTAAATACCTAAGGGAGTAGTAAAAGGAGGGTCCTTTTAGTGTGCTAGTTAATATTATTAACTATGTTAATATACTAAAGTAATATAAATTATTTACTATAGCCTAGAGGATAGTAAATAAAGACCTAAATACCCTAATTCTATAGCTAGTTAAGCTAGTTATTACGCGTTAGAATAGCTACTATAATACATTTATACGCGCTATATAGCTTAAGGACGTAATTAACTATTATACTACTAAGTATATTAACTACGTTATAATAGAGGATAGGTAGGCCTATAGTAGGCGTTAGGGTATTACTAACTATCTAGCCTAGATGCGCTCTAAAGGTCTTTTAGTAGTAGATTAGTAAGTTATTATAGAGTATATTAATATACTATAGCCTTTAAAGGAGGTAACCTTAAGCCTTAAGGGCTATAGTAGTTTAGGTAATTTTAGCGCGATATATAAGGTCCTACTAACGTATAAGGTAATCCTAGCTATATATAAGGCTAATATTAAGCTATTTAAGGATATTAACTTTAATACTACTACTACTATAAAGGACTATTTATATATTAACCTCTAAGTAGCCTAGGGTAAGCTTAACACCTACTATAAGAAGCTTAATAACTTACCTATATACTACGCTACTATATACCTCTATCTATACTATAAGACCTACTACTAGAATAGTTAGCGTAAGCACCTAGAGTAGCTAGCTACTAGGGAGGTAGCCTTATAATAGCTATAGGCTAACGTAAAACCCCTACTAATAACACCTTTATAGCTAAAAGCAACCTACTTAAGTAGTATACGTAGTGCTATTAAGGTAATAGCTAACGCCCTAGTTAGTAATAATAGAGATAAAAACTTAGATTAGCTATAATACTAGCGTATATACGAGCTAGCTTAGACTATATAATAATACGCTAATAGCTATTACCTTATAAAGTATTAGCAATAACTTTAGAGTAAGTACCTAGATCTAGTAAGATTTGCGATTAACATCCTTATAATACTAGCTAGTAGTTATTAATATAAGCGTATATTTAGTAAGTTAGAGGACTTACTAGAGCCCTAAAGGCGTAATATTAGCTCTTATTTATTATTAGTAGTATAATATATAAGGTCCTAGTAAGTAGTAGGCTTTAGTATCCCTACTAAAGAGGCCCTAGATACTATAACTAATAGTAAGATTAAGTAATTATATAGTATAGATAACTAGGAGGAAGTAGATATAGATGCTATGTAAATATATATCCTCTACTATACTAAACCTATAATTTAACCCCCTAACGCCTAAAACTACCTAAAACCGCGTAGGTTAGCCCCCTAAACGCACGCCTAAAACCGCTTAAATCTGCGGGGGTTAGCCCCCCCCCTACTGCCTAAAACCGTAGGGGTTACCCCCTAAAAACGCTAATATTTAGGGGTGTTAAATTAAATAAATTAAATAATTTAAATTTTTTAGCTATATTTATTTATATTTAATTTAATAGGTTAAGCCTTATATTTGTATTTAATTTAACTTAGTCTTAGCAAATAAATTAATTAAATTAGTTGCAACTGATTTGATTGTTCCCCAGTCTGACTCTGAGGCCTGCTAAACAAAGGGGGTCACTTTCAACAATATGTTATCACAGCCATGTACTTGAGTAACATACAGTGCCAAGATAACATACCAGGGTGGGGGAATTGCATGATGAAGTTCTGGGCCTCAGTATACTTGCATAGAGCTCTCTCCCAGCCACGAGGATCGAGGGCAGACAGCTGTCAAGTCGGTTTCGAAAAGGCATTTGCTTTCGAGAGCAGAGATACTAGTGTTGGCTAAGTCCCGTCGTCTTGGTGGCAATACGTACCGTACACCTCTGAGATGATTGGGTTGTTGCCATGTTGTAGCCATATGCTCCTGATACTATCGGAAGACATCTCCGAGTATAGACGGCAGCCGATGCAACGAATAAGGGTGGCACCATCTCATGCAGGAAATGAACAAATCTGGTGTCTTGCAAAAAGGCCGTGTATGCGTGTTCGAGGCATTCGAGTATCTTGGAATTTACGAATTTAGTACGTTTTGACCTTTGTATTAGATAATTTTTGATGTTACTACAAGGACAAGACTACAACCAGCGTTGGGAACAAATAGATGGAATAGATTTATCATGGCGAACTTACAGTTGACTTGATATACAGAATATCCTATTCATATTTGATCAAATTTGCCTCTGGTAAATACATCAAATGAATCAGTTGCAACTGATTTGGTTGTTCCCCACTGACTACAATGGTGTCCCCCAAAGCCATAACCAAGTAGAAATCAATAAAAACGGCACTCTTACTTCTGAATTCCCATCTCCACCATCACCCACAGTATATAACTCCAGCGCAGCAGCAGAACACAAACAAGTCAAGTACAGACGATAACCTCTTCACTCCCCCTCCAGCCCAATATCTGCACTTCCCCCTCCCCTAACCTCACCCAACAACCGCGTCCCCACCACCTCGCCAGACCCCACCTCCAGAAACACCGCCGCAACAGAATACAAGCCCGCAAACGGCTCATACACATACTCCTCCTCGCGCGCCTCCCGCCCGTCAAACAAGACGCTCTTGTTGAAGCCCGTGAACCGCATGTCGCGCGCATACGAGCCGACGACAACAGGGGCGCTGATTTCCTCGCCCGCGTTGTTCAGCGTGGTCTGGATAATCGCGCCGTCTTGCGCGAGGGTGCGGCGCTGGTGGGTTGAGGCTTGGAAATTGGTAGTTGTGTAGAGGATGTTGTTGGTCAGGTGCCATTGGTGGAGGTCTAGGTTTCTTTTCTCATTTGCTGCTGCTGCTGCTGGTTCATTGCCGCTGGGCTGGGTACCGGCGTCGGTGACGAGGCCCGCGGTCTCGTTGATGATGGATCCGAGGCCGTTTCCTAGCTCTGCGATGACGGGGTTCAAATCGATGCTATCGAGGACATTTGAGATCATTTTCACGAGGTTGGAGAGGCGAGCTTCCAGGTAGACTTTTGCGGTTACGTTTTGGATGAGGAGGGTTACTTTGTCGATGTTTAGGTCTACGCCGGCGTTGAATTGGAGGAGCTGGAGGACTTGCGCGTCGAGGTTGATTTTTGCGGTGAGGTTGTCTACGCCGATGGATATTTCACCTACGTGAACTGAGGCGTTTAGGAGCACGTCGGGAACTGGGAAGAGGGCGGACACGTTGGACGTTGCGGTGTTTGCGGTCTCGTAGAGAACGGCGGCTGGGTCACCGTCTTGACGGACGCCGAGCTTGTAGCCTGAGTAGCCATCTTGACAAACTGCTAGTAAGGGTAGCGAGAGGAGAGAAGCTGTGGAGAGCCGAGATAGCATTTTGGCAACTGTGGTGGAAGTGAAGGGACGCAGGTCAATGATCTGCTTGAATAAAAGTAAAGCACGGCAGCAATTCGATCGTAAACCTTAACAGAACGAGTAGCAGACAGAACGGTGCCTGCTAAACAACAATCTTCCCCATCGCACCCAGTTGTAGTCCACTTTAACTACAAGGATATTAGCGATGCAAGCATCAGCACTCCACCACCCGCAAAATCCCACAAATTAAGGAGAAAGTGGCGCCCTCTCTATCCAACGAACCGCACAAAATCAAGTTTTAGCATCCAAAATACAGGATTTTAAATGTGCATACCCCAGAGACGTTTCGAGTAGCTGTAGAAACCCCGGTAAAGGCGGCACAAGGGGTTTTACCCGAGATTGCCATTATGAGAACCCTCGTCTTAAGAAGTGCTAGATATTGCATCGTGAAATCCACATGGGAATTTTACAACCGCATACCATCACCATACCATAACCCTTTCATGCGTCGTCGGACATAAGCTGCGCCTTGTTCTCTGCTGTTCGATTTGCACGGCTGGCTACCACCTCGCATTACACTCATTTTTTAATTGCGACAGTCTCTGTTGCTCGCGAATAATTATGTTGTCCTCCATTCGCATACTACTCCTAACCCTCTGCCTTGCTTTCGCTACGATAGTCGCTGCGCAGACAACAGCGTCCGAGGCACCTTCACCTGGACCGTCAATGCCCCCGCCGACGGGTAGTACGCCGCCTCCTGGAAACGGAACGAGTGCCTCGCCAGCTCCGGGGAATCCCAGCGGATCCAGCGCACCAGACGTCTATCTTAGTGTCCCTGAATTGCATGTCGGTCGAATCGAACTTGGAGTTGAGAAACTGCAAGCGGATTTGAACTTGAACGCGCGAGTTGCAGGGCTCGTGACGGTGAATGCCGGTGTGCAAGTGTACGTTGAGAAAGTCAATATTACGATTGCAGATGTAGACGTCAATCTTGAATTGATTGTGCGATTGGGTAACCTCGTATCCATCGTTGAGCGTGTTTTCGACTCTCTGGACCTCAATCCCCTCTTGATCGGCCTGATTGGAAATGCGACAAACCTTGTCGGCGAGGTCATTGGTGCTGTCGATGGACTTGTAAGCTGATTTCAACTCTGGAATGAGTGTCAAATTGCATGCAATGCTAATGAGCACAGCTGGGATCGATTACGCAAAACGGAAAGACTCTGAATTTCATCGTGGACAACCTCGGAAACATTGTGCAAGAAGTCGTAGGAGGTGGCGATACACTGCAGCAGATTGTGGGCAACTTCAAGGTCATTATCCCACCCGCTGTAATTCCAGCTGTTCATAGCTAACACGCTTCCAGTTGAACATGACCGAGGTCGAGGGAACCGTGAAACAAGTTGGCCAAGGTCTTACTCAGAAGACTTTTAGCTACGAACCTCTGAATGCGCTTGTCGACATTATAACTAATGCAGCTGGTAAGTGATCATTCATTACCAGCACCAGCCTTGAAAATTATCAGCTCACACATAGTAGGCCAGGTAGTATCTGCAGTCGTGCAAAAGAAGACTGGAAGTGGTGGCGGTGGAAGCGGTGGCGGTGGCTCATCAACGACTTCAGCCTCAGGAACACCAATGCCTGTTACCCTGCCTTTGAGCTCAGCGACAGCTGCTTAGCATATTACTACGAGTGTGGTTATAATTCAATTCAACTTTATTCAGGATTGATCGTGGGCCTTCTAAACAAAGAGCAGTATTATTCCGTCATTTGTTGTGAGAAACACATTGTTCAGGCTACGTCGTGCTGCTAACATACCTATTCCTTTCATTGCCATTTTCATGCCATTTTTCGACCTGTGGGGGTCTCCTAGTGCGCAACATTGGATCTGTAAATCCAAGATTGTTGAGCTTTTGTGTCACATAGCCATGTCTCGAATGTTTTCGTTGTTGCAATAGAGCCCAAGCATCGAGCTATTACGTGTTCGGGAACATCACGAGACTGTGACATGATCTTTGCTTTCAAATATTTCGGATCTAGGGAGGGTCAGCCTCCGCATTTACGGCGTTTTCCTAGAGTGAAGAATACGTGGAGTTGGATGTGTTATGGTTTGAGTAGACAGATTAACGGTCTCTCCAACATGTTCGCCATATGTATGGAATTTTGAATTTGCATATGTATAAAGACAGTGATTGCAATATTGAGGTCGCCTGTGATGTCGAGGCGAGCGAAGGAAGGGGACCATGCCCTGATTTAGTGGTGCTTGTTTCGATGTTTTCAAATCAGGGGAAGAAATATGATTTTTGCCTCCACAATTTTGACGACGACTTGAGCCAGGGACGTTACATGAGCAGGTTGCGAACATGATTTAGAGGCAGATAGAGCAAGGTCATGTACCCTTTTTGCATTTATCTGTTTTTGAAGATCTGCCAGAACAAGCATAAGAATTTGGCATGCATTAATTGAAGTGAGCAGCTCTGAAGGGGAGAAGAAAGTATGAAGTGTGCAGGAGATTCAAACTTGTTGGTGGTCTTGGCAGGTTCAACCGACAGGCATGCTTGAAAAGTATCGTCTGGAAAGTATAAGATCTGGCGAATGAATAAAGGAACAGATTGCACGTTTTAGGTGCTTTAGAATAACAATCATCCACTCATACTCATGACATTGGATATCATGCATAATGCACCATACGAATTCCAGAAACAAACGCCCATGCTCTTTCATACCGAAGATAGTTCATGACTACCCTGACTCGCAAATCCCAGATAGCACAATCCGAAAAACATGTAGTAGACAAATCAGGAAAACCAACTGACTATCGCCAACCCATCCAAGCCCAGCTCACTTCCTCTGCCTGCCACCACCCCACACACCTACGCATAATCCACCCCAAAAGTGACCTTCCACGGCAAAGACTGCAGTCCCAGTCCTTTCTGAATCCTCTGAAACTCGTCCAAAGCCGGACCATCCGGCACACCCATCTTCATGCACGGCTCTGCCCACCTTTCCCCCACCACAATGTGCAGCGAACCTGCATACTGACTATACTCTAGCCCAACCCTAAGTTGCTTAATTCTATGACTTCTGATGCTCTGTACCCAGCGCGCATTCCCGTTGTTGATCAACATGTTAAGCGCCTCCATAGTAATATCATCCGTGAACATGGGACACGGCACAGGCGTGATGTCAAAGTCCGGAAACCGCAGTTTGAACTTGATCAGGCGCAGTATGTCCGAAGGCGGAATGCCATCTCTGCCAATATAAATCCGCAAGGTGCCCGTGGGATTCATGCTCTTCTCGAACCGCGCTTGGGCCTCGGGTTTGCGGGGAGTACTGGGGTAGAACGCTTTCAGATAGCCTTCGAGTGCGAATACAGGGAAGCGGTTTGTGCTCAGCCACATGGGGCGGAATTCCTGGCGGATCTTGCTGCAAACTTGTGTGAGAGGGAGGTATGGGAGGGGTTTGGAGGGTACAGTGCGCTTGATGCGGGTGTGGCCTACGCCACGGAGGGTGTTGGAACGAGAAGTGTATTTTGAGGTGGCGTATTTGGGATAGGTTGGCGGGAAGCAGCCGTGGGCGTACTTGGCAGCGTAGGCATAAATCTGGTTACGGAGTTCTAGTGGCATGGTATTTAGTAGGCTGGTTGGAATACACAAGGTGGGTGACATGTACGTACCACCAGGTAGGTTAAGAAAGCGGAACACACCATGTCTTTGATAGTTCGGGTTTGGACATTGGTCTTCAGGTGGCTCAAGGACTTCCTCGACGACAAGACTGTTGTTGGTCTTCTGGTGCTTACGTGAACGGCTCAGTTCCGCGCTGGCGGCTGCTCGCTTTACGTCCAGACGCTCGCTTGTAGTAGACTGAGACTTTGACATTTGCGCCCTTGTAGTATATGGTTAGTAACCGGTATAGCGATGATAATGATTGCAAGGCCTAGGAGTACTCACAGGATCAATATGGACTTCAAGGGTTGCCGGGTTGCCGTTGAGTGAATGTATGCAGGGGAGGTGATGAAGAAGTGAGGCTCGGTGTCGCGCGACGTTTTAAATGATCCAGTCAGGAATTTATCGATTAGCGTTTCGGCGGTGAGACAGCGGATTTGGTGAGGCGGGTGCCTGTTTGCATTGTCGTGAGTGGTAGGTCACTAGGGTAGGCTGTGATTGGGCAAGATGATCCTGAGCCTGTGGTACCATGGTTGATAGTGGAAAAGCACTATTGTAACGACTTCTACACTCAACCAAACCAGAACATGTAACGGGAATATTGAATACCGTATTGAATACTGGGATGGGGAGCCGTGGTCTAGGTTGGCTCATATGTACACCTCACAACATTCACACTAGGTCATCTGGGGTAGTCAGGGGTGCTCCTGGAAGTTGTATAGCAAGTCACTAGAGACGTGGACGTAAATGCTCCGAAGTTAATAGATACATGGTGGCTTTCTAGTAGTCGTTTGCTTGTAAAAATCAGTAAGAACGCAACTGTGACACCTTTGTTAGTGTTGAACATCTGTGCACAAGGGAGGATCTAGTCCTGTTTGGAGATGGATTCCTTGTCTAACCTATGTAGAGATAGCACTCGCATCTGGCATGTTTACGATCCAGTTCTCCCAGAATCGCAGACCATCGATGCCCTGCTCGCGACAAAGCGCACCCGTCTCTTCAGCCATCTCGAGTTCTTCTGTGGCCACGCCGACACTCCATCCAAATCTTTCGGCTGTCTCTTGCGCTGTAACGCCTCTCCCAAATGCTTGCCAGTCCCACGTGGAATCGTCACTAGGCAGGGCTTGATGGAAACCCTTGAGCCAAGCTAGTAGACTAGCGATTGTTTTCTCGTCGGTTCGGTCGCGACCCTGCACCACCAACAGACCACTCTTGAACTTTCGAAGACGCACAGGGAGTTTTAACGTGTCCCACATACGGGCGGCCTTTTCAAAATCAGCAGGGCTGACAAGTTCGACCCCGCCTCTTGCGCGATTGAACACAGCCCAAAGGTCCACCAGCGTCATGATGCCACCTTCTTTTTTCAGTACACCATGTGTGTCATCGGTAAGCCATTCGGCCAAGTTTTTTGAGAGTTCCGAGACGTAGAGTGACTCAGACCCTGACCCTGAACCGAGCATATCCTTCGTTGTCACAAGGCCTAGCGCAGATGCAGATTGAGATGCAAGTGCATTAGCTTCCGAGCTACCATTCGTTCCTAGATTTGCTTGGGATGCGAACTGTTCTGCTAACGCAATAATCTCTTTTGCAGAGGTCATCAGCGCTTCAAGATCCTCAAAAGCACCACCAATCATAGCTTCGTTATTCTGTCTCTGCTCTAAACCTCTCCGTTCCAGGCCCGCTATGCCCACAACTCTAGGTCGCTCGACTTCTACAGATGATTTGCCAGACTTGGACGAGTTGCGGTCTTCGAAAACGCCAGATGAAGGCCGAGGCTTGGGGATTGGCGGTGCGCTTTGTAGAAGCCACTTTCGTTGTACCAAAGCATTCTTCAGGCGCTCGTAAAAGATCTTCTCTCCACCACCGCGAAAAGAGAGCTTTATACACTCGATTGTCTCAGACTGCAAGGGTGACGACAAGACTGGGCCAGGAGACTGCGGTCTTATAGGACCCTGAACAAGATCGAGTCGCTTGTCTATGGCGGTTGTCAAGGAGGCACCGCAGATCTCGCAGTGCGACAATGAAGGATGGTTCTGGAATGTGCATCTAGGACAAGAGAGGGTCGAGCCCCCAGGGTTTGACGAGACTGGCACTCCATTCTTATTGTCCTTTGGGGGTGGCCCTGGGGCAGGCCTATTCGATATGGCCGCTATCGCCGCTTTTACAACGTGCACCATCGGCGGCTTGATACCACAAGCCAGACATGGCGGTATGGGCGTCCGAGAGGCCAAGGCAGGGTCGAAGTTGGAGGGAACTGGATTCGAGAAGGAGCAAATAGGGCACACCCAAGTGGCGCTGGCCGGAGGGGGAGCTGGCGCGGGGCTACCGTGCCGTGGAGGGGTTGTGGTGGATGAGGGGCCTTGTGGGGGTGCAGAGACGCCGCGGGTGAGCTGCTTCAGGGGTTTCGGGAAGAGGGTGATTTTGGCCGAGGACTTGAGGAAGCCAGCCTGCCCACAGTTAGCCAATGGCTTGTCGTCATGCTGCTGCGAGCATTCGACGGTTTGAATGGGCATACATAGAAGTCTGGCTTCTCGACATCCTTCAAGAAGAGCGCAACCGAGTTCTTGCGCGGCTCATTGTGGTCAACGTAACACACGCGGTGCGAGGTCAGATAGGCCTGGCCGTTCTGGTACTGCGGTATCTTGAACTTGCTGTGGGGAGAGGATTAGCAGCCGATTAGTAGGCAATAGACAGTCGAATATGCGTACCCCTCGTACAGTCCCACGGCGTCCTGGACGAAGAGCAGCGTCTCCTCCGGCAGAAGCGACGGGCGCAGTGCGGTGGTGAGGTCAAGCTGGTGTAGGAACATTCAGACCATCTGCGAGTGGTGTCGTCGTTGCCGCAACGGCCGTTCTACCACACGCCTCGGCCACTCTTGGACTCCTCGCTCCATCACCAAGACCGACCATCGTCATTGCGACCAGGCGGGGCTAGCGCAGGACAGGCCTAGTGCAGTGCCAAGGCAATCGGGGCAAATCAGGCGTGACAGCCCGTCGCTTGCCTCTTACCTCCTCACCCACAACGCGACTTGGACTGCCAGCCACTCGGCGCATCAGACGCTCTCCCATCACCCTGCCCACGTAAAATACTCACCTCACAGCCACCTCCATCTTCTCCCTCTCTCTGCCTTGCCCCCCCTCCACTTGTCATGTCGCTACCCACCGCCACCCTAGCGTGGTCGCGGCCCGCCTACAACACAGTCCCCCCTCGCACAACTCTACAACCCACACCTACTTCAGTACGGCTCACTTACCGCCCTAGCTATCACCATTTCCCCCCGGCTGACACGTCATCGCAGTCAGACACAGGTAACGCCGCGCCGAAAGGCAAAAAGGTCGAGTGGCCGCCTGCTGTGCGCGAGTACGTCCGCCGCGCTTTCGATCCTGCCAACGTTATACCTGGCATCTCCAGCGCTGAGATGCAGGCCAAGTTGAAAGACACCATCAGCTACTATGCTGAGCGGAATGCACACGACGAAGTCCATTGGCCCACGTATCCTCTCCCCCAAGAGCTGCTCCGCGAGGAGCGAAGAAAGGCTGCGCTTGCTTCTACGCCTGCTAACGGGTTTGCCAACGGCTTCCACCCTGCGCTCTTCCATGACACAAACGGACAAGCTAACCCAAGCACGCCGTCATCGAAGAAGCGCAAGTCTCAAGATGCCGACGAAATGCAAGCACAGCAGGCACAGGCTGTTGTCCCACCATGGCGCAAAACTAACCTAGAGTCCCGCATGACTTACGCCGAGGGTCACAGCGAGAAGCGCCACAAGAAGAATGTCTCGGACGCCACAAGTAAGTTCGACCAAGCCGAGCTGGAGAAACGACGCCAGCGCTTCAACCTTGGAAACGGCGGCAGCAAGTCTTCACCCCCATGGGGCTCCAAGGACGAGGACGAGATGCCTACTGGACCGGTCATTGGCACAAACCAGAGCCTCGAGAAGAGCTACTTCCGTTTGACTGCGCCACCCAAACCAGAGACTGTTCGGCCTCTCCATGTGCTCGAAAAGACCCTGGCCATGCTTACGAAGAAGTGGAAAGCGGAGAAGAACTATAACTATATTTGCAACCAATTCAAGTCTCTCCGCCAGGATCTCACTGTCCAGCACATTAAGAACGCCTTCACGGTCAAGGTGTACGAGATCCATGCCCGCATTTCCTTGGAGAAGGGCGACCTGGGTGAGTATAATCAGTGCCAGACGCAGCTCAAGGCGCTGTATGCGCAAAATCTGGGAGGCAATCCTGCCGAATTCAAGGCCTACCGCATTCTCTATTTCGTATATACGTGCAACAAGACCGACATGAACGACATGTTGGCAGAATTAACCCACGCAGACAAATCCCATGAATGGATCAAACATGCTCTTGACGTTCGATCTTCGCTCGCCCTTGGCAACTACCACAAATTCTTTAGACTATATCTCGAAGCCCAGAACATGGGCGGCTACCTCATGGACATGTTCATCGAGCGTGAGCGCCTCAATGCTCTTGCTAATATATCTAGAGGGTATTTTCTGCCATTTCTTGTTTTCAAGCGTCCGCTGACCATGTGCAGGTATTCCACTGTAGCTCTTCGTTTCCTCACTGACGAACTTGGTTTCGAAAACGATGAGACTTGTCGTGACTTCCTCGAATCGCATGGTGCACAGAACCTGATCGATCAAAAGAGCGACAACCCCGCCCGCGTAAAAGTTCGAGAGGGCGCGTCTCACTTCGAAGCTCTTCGTGCGGCAGCATTCAGCAAAGTAGACATCAAGGGCCAAATCTGAGCGGCGTTACGATTCAGCAATGCGTTCTTATGTCGTTGCATATGATTGTAGCTTTCCGCCATCGAATTTCCCAGACATGACCTAGCATCTCACGCTTTACACGTACGTCAGCGTCTACCATCCCCTTGGCGAGCGCCGTTTCGCACAGCGGGATCACAACATGCGGCTCTTGATTGTTCCGATATTGGTTGTTCGGGATTCGGAGGATCCGTGCTTTTTATTTCGATGGCGTGAACTTTCTTGTCTTTTCAGACACATGAAACGATACGAGTGTCATTCTCAACACTGCGGTCGCGCCTTGTCTCTAGATTTGGCGCGTAAGAGTATAACAGGCGAGATTTTTGGGACCAAGCTTGGATATCAGTGGGTGCTCTAGAGAGCAGAGGGGACCTGTGACTTCGTATCGAGGTTGATGGTCAAATTCTCGTGCTGAGCAAGTGGGCAAGACGAGCGTCCGAGGGTACATGGTTTGCGACGTCCCGATTCGGCGGCGCTGGACTTTCTGATAGATGGCGAGGTGCAAGACTTGGAGTTAGTGTGGTCCATTGTTTGGACCCTGACTCCAGTCTTCCAAGATGGAGATGCTTTGTTGGAAAGGGGCGTGGTCAGAGGCGTTGTGGTCAGGGGCCAATGATGTGGCAGAAACAGGGTTCTGGGCTATGATTGGTTTCGGCATGCATGTTTGTTTGCGCTAGGCATGGCCAAGTTCAGACTACAGGCGTTCGCGATGGTTACAATGGATTGGTTTACAAAAGTGTGGTGTTTGTAGACGCGCGTTGTGATGTTTTTAGTGCATGTGGTGAGTGCTGCATAACGTGGACAAGAACAGGCATAGTGTGGGCATGGCGAAGTTTTTCATGCCGACATTCCTAGACACGGGTGTTGGTGTCGTCACACGTTGAACTCACACAAGGAATTGGCAGGAGACAAAGGACTGTGGGCCGCGTGCTCATCATTCGCTGTGTCAAGGTCAAGGGCTTCGTCGGCAGAAGATGCGTTGTAACTTGGTCGTCGCCCCCAGGACGACTCGGATTGCCAAGTGAGTGCCAAAGTGACGACCGGCATGGCTCGCAGGGAAGACGAGGCCCAGTCAAAATTTGAGCTCGCGGTTGACTGCGCCACTCTGCAGCAACGGCCCAAAGAGAGTGTTCCCCCTGATAGTCCACAACGTACTTTGTACTGTATAATTCAAACTTTGCAGGTGGTACAGTAGGTAGATGCTTAGTGCAAGTCATTTCGACCATTCTGCGCCTTTGGACTCGACCACAACGCAGGCGCACGCTCCAAGACCTTCACAAGGCGGCGACTAGGCAGTCTCCCCGCACACGCCAATCTCTCGGTGCCGTCGCCCTGCCCTCGAGCGGTGCTGATCAGCGACTTGGGGCCCGACGCCGCGTTCACCACCTCACCTCACCACTTTCCCTCTCCACGACGTGCGCGAGCCCCCTCCCCGCTGTCGCCGTTGCCCGCCCCCGCCAGCGCCCGCCATGAAGGTGAGTGTTCGATGGCCCCGTGGCCTTTTTGCCACCTGCCAACCGCCCCCGCCGCGCCCCGAGTCCCGCCCGGGCATGTGCTAATGCTTGAGCGCAGTTCCGCAGGTCCATGAAGGGGGAGAAGGACAGTCGGCCACACCACATCTCCATCCCGCCCAAGGATCTGATTGCGATACAGCCGCCGAAGAAGGTGCGTCTAGTGTTTTTGCCCGATCCAGATTCCACACCGCGTCTGCCCACTGCGCGCGCGCGCGCGCCGGCTGCCCACGTCCCCCTTTGCGCCCGCTGTCTCGCGCCCCGCCGCCCTCGCCCCGAGTGGTGGCTGCCCGCCGTGCACAGGAAGCGCCGTGGGCGGGACAATGGGCGTGGGCGTGGGCGCGGGCGCGGGCGACGATGAGGGCGAGGCTGCCGGCGCACCGTGAATGCGCGGCGAGATGAGGCGCGACAGATCAGCGCCCATCGCCAGTCAGTCTGGCGGCCGCTGCAAATCACTACTGCCCCCCCTGGCACCCGCTTCCCGAATTGGACTGCCTGAGCGCTGAGCTAACGAGGCCGCAATTTCAGGTGATAAAAGCGCTCTACGACTACAAGGCTCCCGACGACAGCCCCGACTCCGGCTACCTCAGCTTTTCCCAGGGCGACTTCCTGCACGTCGTCGGCCGCGAAAACGACAGCGACTGGTACGAGGCCTGCAACCCGCTGCACGGTACCCGCGGCCTCGTCCCCGTCTCGTACTTTGAGGGCGTGGGCAAGACTGTGCGCGACAGCGGCTCAGCACCTCACTCGTCCACCCCACAGCCTCCACAGCCGCCCCAGCAGCCGCAACAGCCGCAGCCACCGCAACCGCAACCGCAACCCCAGCACCAGCACCAGCACCAGCATCAGCATCAGCACCAGCAGCCGCACGACTCGGGCTACCAGGAGCGCATCACCAGCCCCAACAACCCCGGCGACATGATGCCCCCGTCGATGCGCCTGTCGCGCTCGGGCAAGACGGGCGCCATGGTCTATGGCATCGTCATGTACGACTTCAAGGCAGAGCGGCCCGACGAGCTGGAAGCCAAAGAGGGCGAGGCCATCATCGTCATTGCACAGTCGAACCCAGAGTGGTTCGTCGCCAAGCCCATCACGCGCCTCGGCGGCCCTGGACTCATCCCCGTCTCCTTCATCGAGATCCGCGACATGACGACCGGCCAGGCAGTCGGCAACACACAAGCAGCAGTCACCGCCGCGGGCGTCCCCAAGGTCGAGGAATGGAAGAAGATGGCCGCAGACTACAAGAATGGCAGCATCCCACTTGGAAAGCTGGAAACAAACTCTGGCCAGTCGCTCCAGGCAGGCATGGAGCGTATGAGCATCCGCAGTCAAAACGGTGGACATGGCAACAACGCTGGATCGGTGAATCCAATTCCCTCCGCCATTGGCTTCGAATCACACACTAACAACCCACCAGATATCACACTCGCGCAACACCTCCATGGCGCAAGGCCCACCACGAGGCCAATACCGCACCTCAGACAACCTGCTCGCGCCCATCAAAGCTCAAGTGCCGCGCTACTGCTTCGCCGACGACATTTTCTGGTTCATCATCGAGTGCCAAATGGAGGACGGTCGACACTGGGAACTGCAGCGCCTGTACCAGGACTTTTACGACCTCCAGATCCAACTCATTGCAACCTACCCCGTCGAAGCTGGTACAAGTGGCTCCAGCGAACGAACCCTCCCATTTATGCCCGGCCCAGTCACCTACGTTACAGACAACATCTCCAACGGCCGACGCGCTAATCTCGACGAATACATCAAGAACCTCCTCCGTCTGGGTCCACACATTACCAACGGCCATCTCGTAAAAGGCTTCTTCGCCCCCCGACAAGGCGACTACGAAATCGACCCCGACGTCATAGCTGCAGAAGAGTACCGCAACAGCCAGCAATCACACCAATCCTCGGATCCGTCACAGGGCACCAGCCGGCAGTCTTCCGCCGACCAACTCCAACAATCCACCACACCTGTCACCCCCTACTCCAACGGCTCGACCAACGCCTCGCACCAACGCGGCCAGTCCACCGCCTCCCAAGCCTACAGCACCACTCTGAATCCGCCACCCATGAACCACGCCCACAGTTCCGGGTCGACCGCCACCACCGCCACCAATACCGGCACGTCGTCTGCGCTCAAGATCAAAGTATGGTTCGAGGAAGATAATTGCGTGGTCATTCGTATGCCCCTGTCACTAAAATTTGCAGATCTGTACAACAAGCTAGTGGAAAGGCGGAAGATGGAACGTCCGGGAGAGGTGGAGGAAGAACTCAATGTAGAGTATAGAGATGAGCAGGAAGGCTACTTTTATCCGATTGCAGATGATGAGGATTTGGCCATTGCAGTGGAGAGGAATCCAAAGTTGACTCTGAGTGTCACTACCAGACGAGATGAGTAAGAGTGTGGGTGGGAAATATGGAGATACGCGGGAGGTGTTGTTTCACTTGGTCTACATGATGCTTCTAGCTATGAGGGATGGAAACGGGGTTGTGTGGTTTTCACACCTTTTTTTTCTTTTTTCTTCTTCTTTTTCTTCAACTTCTTCTTTCTTTTCTCCTTCTCCCTTGACATGACAGATTCCCCTCCGTTGGGGTGGAGCAATTCACTGCACTTGATTTTCTTCTGACAGGGGGCGTTTGGCAAAAGGGAAAGGTCGGGGTTCTAACGATCGATACATTATATCCGGGCGTTTTGGGAGTAATGTAGGGAGCGTGTTTTGGGGTGTAGGAGTTGATGAAGTTAACTGAGGCTCTCTAGTTTTCTATGAAGGTGTATGAAGTGATGTATGAAGGTCTTAGGGGGGTTTACAACAAAGGCTTCTTCCTTCTTTTTTTCTTATTCTTATTCTTCTCTTCTACTTCTACTTATAATATTATATTAGTAGGATGTATAGTTTACGTTAGTGAGATGGAGTAAGGTAAAATACATAAGAGTTACTAAGCCCAAGTCCATGTTTGTTCTCCGAGTCTGGTATGACGAGTAAGCATGAGTGTCTACATCTATCCTAACCCTAGAGTGGATGCCACGTCAGCTGCTTTCATATTACAACATCTTCTCGTGTGTCACAGTTGGCTTCAGCCGATGATACCCACGGCCAGGGATGTTGTCGGATGAGAAGATGGAGGAGGGTTGTGCAACTAGGCCAATCAAAGCGTAGTGTTTATGCCTGGCTCGGTCGCATTTGCGAACCTCCGACGTCGGTCGGTGTTTGGATTCCCTGTCATTCTGCATCAGCGTCATTGCATTGGCGATCTTTTTTTTTGCGCATCAGCGATTGCATTGCGCGGCGAGTGTATATAAATCCCTAAATCCCGCAAAACAGTCCTAAGTGACGTAGAATCGGGATCGAGAAGCTGAAGAGTAGGGAAACGGGAAAACCAAGGGAAGAGGGAAACATACAGTTGAAGACCGTTGGTTACAGAGAGGAAGACTTTGGAAGTTATACATGCAGCACAGAAAGAGGGAGTTTGTAAATCATCGGAGGAAGCTGTTGTGGGGGAGAAGGAAGAGTGTGCCTTGAACAGATCATATCGGCATCATATGGTGTTTATCGCAAGCACAAATTGCAACACGATCCCAATCGCACTGTCCCACACCATTCCGGCGGATATCGATATATCAACCACTTCGCCAACCTCAGCGTTGAATAGCAACTTCGACACACGTCTCAGTACCCCTGCTCCAACCATACTCACCATGGATATTCCCAAAGACACCCTCCCGCCCTTGCCCAACCCACAGCGCGCATACAATACCCAAAAACTTGGCCTGAGAGTTGGCGTCGATGCGCTGTCTGCGGGAGCAGCGGGCGTGCTGGTAGCACCAATCATAACAATGATTGACAAAGGGATCATGGAGAATGCGAGCGGAGCAAACACTTTGGGTGATAGTTTACGCAAGAGCCTGAAGGAGATGGTGACGAAGCCGCAAAAGTTTGTGGGTAGTAAACCATTCGCATTGATATTTGTACGTTACACCTTGGAGCATGTCCATCCCCTCATACCTTGCACAGCCGAGACCCCGCAAAGCCCTTTAATACTTACCTTGAACATTCCACCCCTGAGTAAAAGAATAAGTCAGGAAGATAGATGCAAAATCCGCTAACCAAACCACGACATGAACCACAGACCCTCTACTTCGGAACCTACTTCACCGCCAACACAATCGACACCCTCTCTAGCACCCTGCACCACACCCCGCTCCCCAGCACCACCTCTGGCACCGCAAAATTCCTCGCCACAAGCACCGCAAACCTCTCCCTCTGCCTCTACAAAGACAACCAATTCACCAAGCTCTTCTCCGCCCCAGGAACACACCCGCGTCCCGTCCCCCTCCCCACATTCGCCCTCTTCACCATCCGCGACTGCCTCACCATCTTCGCCTCCTTCAACCTGCCCCCGCTCCTCGCGCCCCGCTTCGCAGACGCAATGGGCGAACCCGTGCAGCGCTTCGTCGGCGCCGCCAGCGTCGCGCAGTTTGTCACGCCTGCTGCGGTGCAGATTTTCTCAACGCCGTTGCATTTGCTCGGCTTGGATTTGTATAATCGGCCGCGGGTGGGGGGCCGCGAGAGGGCGAGCCGTGTGTGTAGGGATTGGGCGAAGAGTGCGCTGGCGAGGGTGGGCAGGATTGTCCCGGCTTTTGGGGTGGGGGGCGTGGTTAATATGAAGGTCAGGGGGTGGGGGATGGGGGGTTTGCAGGAACGGAGTTGACGGTGAGGAGGGGGTGGAGGGAGGGGAGAGAGGAGTGGGGTGTTTCTTTTTTTAAGGTGTGCCTGGCTAGTATGAAGTTTGGGGGGCACGGGAAGACAATCCTAATCCTAGGTGCTTATAAAAAAGAAAATCAATCTAGAAGTATGATGTATAGATTCGCCCGTCATGACACTCTATCCTACCCCATCTTATCCAGACTGATAAAAACCGCACAGTGCGTTATACTCAGGTGCGATGCTTTATATCGTTATTCTGCAAGTCCCCCGTACGCCCCTTCTCCCCATGCTCATCCAACATTCTATACCGCTGTGAGTATTTCGAGGGCAGAGGTAGAGGATGAGATTGGGGGTAGGGATATGTACCTAACTACCATGGCATTATAGTCTTTGGTTTTTTCCTTCTTCTTCTTCTTCTTCTTCTTCTTCTTCTTCTTCTTCTTCTTCTTCTTCTTCTTCTTCTTCTTCTTCTTCTATAATCACCACGCGACTGCAATTCGAGCTTACCGTACCTACCGTGAAAAAGTTGAAAATGAACCCAAGGGGCTCGCATGTGTTTTTTGTAACAAAGCAAGTGGTCTTTATAAGGGAGAGAATTGCCAATGGAAGAACATCATACCGGTATATGGTAGGCTTGGGTGTTTGGTACTATGGGTGCAGCGAGCGCCTTCTGCGGGCCTGCGAGTAACTAACAGCGTTGCGATAAACGCCACCATTTATCTCTTTGTCGACAAATAAAAGCGCGGTGGGAATATTTCATGTTTAAAAGAGTTTTTTTTGTGGGGGTTGCTTTGTGGTTAGGTTTATGGGGACCTTGTTGGAAAAAGAAATGTCCAATGTTCGGAAGTGCGAATGTATGGGCGGTGTTGGATTGGGGTTTTTGGGCCTCGATCTTTCAGCTTTCGCTGTTTATTGCCATGGCATTGATAATCGAGAATAACAACACATTGTGATTCTACATGTAAATACCCGATGAAGTGCCTTCTGAGGGATTACGCATTACGCATGAGAAATAATGCTCCTATACCATTCTACATCTCTCCTTCTCATCTCCTCTAGTCCGCGGCGTCCCCAAATCCGAGGCGCCTGTACAAGAGATCGGAAGCTGGCAGCCATGTTTGACGGCTTGCAAAAACAAAACATTGACGTGCTATGTCTGCGTTCTCTGAGGGGAGTCTGGCACCCGACGCTGAAAATTCAGACTATTCTCATTTATGACAGTGGATGGCGACTCTGTCTATGCACATAAGACTGAGAGTCGTGCGGGATATGGCTGTATTTGTGCTCTGCGTAAGCTCGGGGTTGAGATGCGTGTTCGGAATGCAAATGTTTGAAATGCAAGTGTTCGAAATGTAGATGGAAGCTTTTCATGTGTGTCTGGACTTTTGAGCGTATACATGACTTCTCTGAGAACACTGGCACAGCTTCTACAAAGTTTACGGCGCGTCGAGTACTTCGAAAGGTGTTTACGCGAAACGCGATGCCTTTGTTAGGAAGGGAGACTACAGTCAAAAGTCTTTGAAAACTGGGGATGTCTTGTCAATGAAACATGGGCCAAACTAATGTGGTGATTCGGACCTTTGGCAAAATGCTATATAAGTCGAATGCCTCACTACAAGAGACCAGCTCAACTTCTCTGCATCCACGATGTATATACAAGACCAAGGCCAAAAATACATGGCAGTACCCAGATATGTCCGCACATTGAAACTACTACACTATCTACATCATGTTTTCTGTTTCCGAGACTTGGGGAAAGGATAGTGTGTGCTTGTGTCTTGTGACCAAATGACCATCACACCATACCGATGGGAAGACGTTTGGGCGAGCCGACAAGAAAATGGATCAAGGTTATCTCCTTACCCGTACATGCAAGGATGTAGACGTGCAAGATTTAGTTTCTGAATCAAGATTAACCGCTTCTATGGCTGCCTTCCTGGATTTCTTCGATCGGCATCCAACGAGTCGACTGCTATATAATCCGCAGTGCTGGACAAGTTATCACACCTATGCCAAAGTACGATAAATTAATGATTGATCTTTCCATGATATCCATCTTGAAAGAGAGACTCGCAAATTGTTTGAAAATTCCAGTGAGATTGGCTATGGTGGGATCGGATCGACTCTAATTACCACAAAAGATGTGCACGTGCGTGTTGGGTTGCGTGCATATAAAAAGATCTGCTGCTGCAGCGCTGCTTGCGACTACAGAACGTAGTCTCTGATGTATTCCCAAATTACAACATCAAAATCGCATGTTCTTCGTCTTGGTCGGGTGCCAGACTCGGAATTATCGAGGTGAAAGTAATCAAGTCTTTGGATCATGTGAAGGGTCCCTGAGCTGGACTCAACGGTCCTGTACTTGGCTGAATATATGCAGGGATACCACCCATGGATTGATCAAGGTGCTCTCGAATGGCTAGATTGAGCTTCGATATTTTCAGTGAATCGCATCATAAGCAACAGCAATGAGCTTCATCTTTCAACTGCTTAAATTCGCAGCTTTGAAATTTGGGCTCAGGTTGAAACAGCGTGGAGAGATCGCCATGTCTTCCGAATTTGAGAGTTAAATCACTTTTTTCTGTATCGTGAGGGTGTAGCCTTTTAAGAACTAGAAGAGAAGTTCATGTGCCCTGCAAGTCGGCAAGTGGAAAATGCATTTCAGACGTCTCTTGGCCAAACTCGATGGTCCCATATTTCAAGACTTAAGTTAGAATCAGCCTCGCGAGCCACAAGATGCATATTTGTTTAATTCCAAAGATCGAGTAGGCTTCCGCTTCGATTATGTGTCGTGATTTGCGAGACCAGCCTACATAGAGTTTGAGCCCCATCACGCAAACATGATAATTCTGATCCAATATAGCGACACATGAATCGCATTTCGATTACCTTGCCTTACCGTTGAGTATGCACACAGGCTGCACTCGACTTCCAACTACTTCGACTCTCCTAAATGATGAATTGTTACTCCGAAAACGAGACGATCTTTGCTCTAATGACTTTTGTTTTGCGAGCATCAGCTAAACAACATACCACTCTGTCAGACAAGTAGTAGACCTCGGTATGTTTGGTGAGCGAGCAAGTGCCCTGATGATAGTCTAACTCCTGAGATGCTGCGTATAAAAGCCTCCTCCCGGATCCTAGACTTCTTTCCACTCACCTCGCAAATGCTGCTCTTCATTCGGAACTCTATTACTGAGTGGCCATGTTTTGGTCCTGGGGGAAATAAAAATCAAAAGGGCAGTTTTGGAGAGTATGCCCAAAGACTACCATGTCCTCGGGCGACAGGTTGTGTCCTAACCTCATTGTCAGTTTAAAATCTCGATTATAATGGACCATTCTGCTTTGTTACTCATCCCCTAAACTTAAATTGAATCATACAAGGCACATGCGAGCTTTCACCACTAAACCGGATGCACCTGCTTATGCATCGTGCTTATTTCGTATTTTATGAAAGCATGTAGCACGACGACATATGTCGGAATGATAAGGTTGATCAATTTCAAAGTCGGCGGATAAAGCGTCTCCTGTATCGCAAAGTGCCTCTTACTTCTAACCAGGATATCGGACCTTCCTTTCTCAGAAGACTTTTCTCAAAACCTCATGTCTTCAGTATTGATGTTGGCCGTGCGACAGCGCGAAAATTACTACATGTGGTGCTTAAAGTTTGCAAAGTGTTCGATCATGTTGCGACCTGAACGAGCAGTTTTCGAAATTCAAGCACACTCAGTAATTATGCAACTCTCAGTGCACAATACCCACTCTTCCGAAAGACGTCGAGTTTGTCCTATGAGACGGGCCGGGCCTCATGACATGCAATGGAAAACCTGTAGCGACTTTGGGATGTTTGGGTGTCAAGTGGACATGTAGACCCCACTACCATACTTCCTACAATTATGAGAATCTGAAAAGAGATGTAGGAAACTCGGTGTGTTCGTCTTCTTGGCTTGGAGAATTTCATTGGCCATTATGATTCCATGAACACTCTGACTCTTGTCGAATCACAACCACATTGCATATAGAACGTGCTCATGTGAAGTGATCAATTGCATAAACTATGGATGCCTAGCACCCGGTTACATGTCAGTGTATTAAGGATCCGAAAGAATTTGGACACTGTCCCATGCCCTTGCACATGTATACTTTTCCAACCATGCGCTTTCCTCGGTGAATTTCTGCCGCATGGATAGCTATGGTAGGTATATAAACCTCACCCAGCCGCAGTCTTTCTCTCTCCATTACAACTTGCAACCGCAGACAAGAATCAATGAACACAAGAGCAACCCGATGTCAGGAGCCTCCAACTTCCTGCCAGCTCAATTAATGAAAGTCTCCTTGTGCGAAAAAGCCCGACACAACGATACATGTCCTAAATGGAACACAACGATCCAAAAATGAGAAAATGGACATACTCGCGGGCATGACGATACTGAATCACTTCCCAAACGCCCAAGACCTTCCCGTCGTTCCAGAAAACATACCAGATCTACACCTATGTCTCAGACTTCACAAGGCGAGGTCTCTATTGCCTATGCCTTTTTTCTGGCTCTGTCTTCATTCCCCTAAGCTCGTGGAGTCTAACGTGTATATAAATCACACCGCTCCACCACCTACCTTCCTCTTTCTCCGTAACAGCCCCCAACAGTGCATCTAGCACCTTCGAAATTGGCAGCAAATAGGCGATATGTGGAGTGTTGTCCGTGCTGAAAGAGGTTCATCTAGTGGTTCATGTGTGTTGGAAGAACGGGAGGTCTGGAGTCATGTCTTTTCGAAAAGATGAGAGTAGCTCCGAGTCATGTGTGTTACTTCAGTGACGTCTTTATCTCCCCAACTCCCCGCCTCCCCTTCTCCGACCACCCATCCCATACATATCCACCACCAGACTCAGAAAAACAACATATCCCACCATCCCCAACACCACTCCTTTCGAAACCAGAAATGCCAATCACCAACCTTCCATGTTTTCAGCGAAAAATCATGGATACCTCACCATCCACCCACCCACCCCCCAAAAAATCACAGACAAATACGCTCGTATGCAGAAAAAAGAAAGAATACATACACCACACAAAATGTCATGGGGGCGTGTCGGTGCGAGAAAAAAAAAGGCCGTTGCAAACTCTCCATGTCAGGGGAAAAAAAGGAAAAAAAAGCATACAAACCACCAATACCAGCATGAGTGTTGTTTTTGGTATGTTTTTGACTTGGGTACGTTACGGGAGAAAAGGTTGCCTTGGGTTATGAATATGGTATTCCTCACAACTCTTTCGTTCCCCCATCTCCGCGGCGGCGCTCTGTCTATCCACCCACCAAATAAGCACAATGACAATCTTGGTGTCTGCGGGAAAAGCTGTCGGCTGACACCAGTAATGTCTGGTTCTTGTGGTCTTGTTTTTGGTTTTGTGTAGTGTGGGACTGGGGACTGGGGATGTATGAGTTTGAATCTAATCTGTTAGAGAAGACGAGAAGACGAGACGACGAAAGGGCGAAGAAATCTTCCGATGATGTGAGTGGGTCTAGAAATTTCTGGGCTATCCGGAATTGACGAAGAGATCATTTGATGTGTGGCGTGGTGTGGGCGTTGCTGTTGTTGTGCCAAAAAAAAACACTAGTAAAGGCGGAACATGTGTTTGTTTGGAAAGGGGTACCGTATGCATACTACCGGTACACGTATATTCGAGGTTCGAAAAATTACTGTGTATTGTGATGGGGGGTTTTATATCCCGCTTGTCGCATACCCACATGTTTTGGGCAAAGTGGCATATCAGTAATTATTCCGTCCATAAGGCGTATACCGCCCGGTACATGGTGTAAAGTCGCCATCGCCATCGCCATCGCCACCCACACTCGCTCACATCGTGTGCATTGCATCATACCCACAAACCCACCAAAACCCCCCCCCCCCCTCTTTACCTCCTCAACCAACCTCCACATCAACAACCCCACCTCATTATCTCATCTCAAACCCACATCATCCAGCGTCACGACAAAGAGCAATTCCAAGAAAAGCAAAGCAAAACGGACTCGAATTCGGCAACTATAGAGACAGACCAAAAAAGGCCACAGCTCTTCTGCAAACATTGCAGCAAAGCCATGTCGGGGTGGTTTTAGATACAAAACAGCAACAACAACAAATCAAACAGAAAAACAAGAGAGAGAGAGAGAGAGGCTCATTACATTCTCAGAGTATCATATTTACCAGCCGAAACCGCGCGGGAGCAGGGGTGCCCACGACCAAAACCTGAGGGCCCCCCCTTCCCCCGCCCACCAACCGACCCGCCCAACCTGTGCATCCCAAAAAAGAGAATGTCCATTTACATGCGGCTGCGATACGGCCTGGGGAGGGCAGGAGGCTGAAAGTACCTATCGGGCAGCCTATTGCCATACTGATCGAACCTGTAATCCTCCTTTTGTTCGATCCATTGCTGCATCACAGGAATAATCAGCCGAGGCTCTCCTCCTAGGAAACAAAAACGGATAAACAGCGCAAAGCAAGACGCAAGGCAAGCACAACAACAACAACAACACATCTACAACCTAGATGTGCGTGCACGCATCGGATGACGGGCACTCACCTCGCGCTGCTCATATTCGCGGCCCAGCGGCACTGGTTGCGGATTCAGTATTTCTTCGTCGCCAAAGCCTGCGTCGCCTTGAAACCTACGCTGGTAGTGTGCTGCGCCAATGGGCTGCGGGGCTCCGTATTCCGCGTACTCGCCGTACGGGTTCTGGGGGACGGCGGGACGCGCGTTGCGGCGCGCTTCGCTCTGCATCCAGGTTTCGCGCTCCGGGAGGCGGTCTTCAAAGGACTCGGGACGGCGGCCTAGGGGCTGTGGGAAGGGCGGGGGTACAGCGTGGTGCGAGTGTTCGCGGATCTCGGGGTAGTGAGGACGGTCTTCCTGCGGGTAGGGCACACGACGGGTATACTGGTCGTGCTGCTCGTAGCGCTCATCGTACTGCGTCTCGTAGCGGGCATCACGGGGGGCGTGCTGGTGGTGTTCCTCGTACTGGGGCGGCGGCGGGGGAGCGTGGTGTTCGTAGTGGACGGACGGGCCCTCGTGGTCGCGCTCAATGTACACATCGCGGTGCTCTTCGACGCGGCGGGGAGCAGCATCGCGGTGGTCAATGTAGACCTCGCGCTCAATCTTCTCCGTCGTGTGCTGGGGCGCCTCGCGGTGGATGTCGATGTCGATGTGGGTTTCCTTCTTGACGGCCGGCTGGGGCTTGGGCGGCAGGGCGATGGGCTCGAGGGCCGTCAGGTAGCCGAGGACCTCTGTCAGGCTGGTGTGGGCAATGTTGAGCTCCTTCTCCCGGTTCTCGAGCTTCTCCTTCTCGCTGAGCAGCCAGTAGACGCGGTGGCGGACGCCAATGCGGCGGCCGTCCTCGATGTCGCCGGCGACGCGCTCCGTGTGCGGCGTGATGTTCTCCAGCGCACCGCGGACGTCGCGCATGGCGCCGTAGACCCATTTGGACTTTTCGGGGTTGGACTCGAGGGCGTCGTGGACTTCACGGACAGACAGCAGACGGCGGACTTCATCGAGATCGGCACGCACGCGCCCGATGATGCGCACGTAGACGGCGTTGGAGGGCCCAACGTCGCGCATGCGTTTGGCCTTGTTCAGAAACTCGGTGAGCTTGTAGGCACCGCCAATTGCGCCTGCAGCGGCGCCGAGAGTGAGAATCTCTCCCTTGACCATGGCGGCGACGGCGAGCTAGCTACGTTGCAGTGGTGTGTTGGTGTGGGAACCCCTGGGAGCTGCCGGATGGGAGATATGACGTGTTTACTGGGGATGTGAAGCTCCTGGGTGGCTGCAGATGCCGGGGGCGAGCATCCCGCGCGAAGTCGAGCGGGCTACAGGAGGCGAGATGGGGGCGATGGGTGGCCGGTGTGGTGGTGAGCTCTTGCGGTGTTGTTCGCTCCAGCCCCAGCTTGTTTTGCGAGGAGGTTGGGGGGCTAGGTCAACTTCACCCTGCAGCAACTCTAGCCCAACCCGGGCTAGGGGCTTGGACCTCATCACCCATCACGACCAACCCGAGGTCTGTCTCCCGCCCTAGTCGTGCTTCTGACAATCGTGGCTTGATTTTGCCCGCCCTCGTCGGCTGAGCTGCATCAAATGGGCCGCTGCCTGCTCACACTCGAGTCTATTGTGTACGACACATACAGTTTGCGTACATCCTCACGCGTTGTTTACCTACATCGCCCTATATGTCATCCTCTATAGCAACACGAGCCAACATGGAAAACTCGCCTCGCCATCTGATTCCCTCGACTAAACAAAGAAGACCCGCCCTACCTGCCGTACTTTGCTATGAAAGCGCGAACCTTGGGATCGCTGAGGCTCAGCTCATTGCCTTCTGCTTCCTGGAGATCGCGCTCATTGTGCTCCAATTCGTGTTCCATCAGTACTAGCTGCTCATGGACTTTTGCACTCGTCAGATTGACATGTGCAAACGGCGTGTGCTTGTACAACGCGCTCATAATCACTTCCACGTCTCCATCAGCTTGACTCGATCGCTCCGCCAGTCTCTCGTGCGTTGATGTTGCCGTCGACTCAAAATGATCATTGAGCTTGCTGCTTCGTTCCTGATGCGTCTGCTGCAGAGAGTCCTGGAGTGCCTCCATGCTCTCGTGGTTCAAGGAGATACCTGCATATCGAAGGGCGTCTTGAAGTGTCACTGGGAGATCTAGAGCCTTCGATGCCTTGAGCTTCACCATGGGTGTGAACGCCAATGGATTGGAAGCTATTCGTTTGATAGAAGGCGTGGGAGCTGCAATGGGCATGGCGGGCATACGTTTCGCCGCAGCTTCTTCGACGTGAACGAGTGCTTGTTGAAAGTCGTCGCTACCCCTTGCTCCACTATTGATAATGTCGAGACGTTGGCTCATATATTCCACCGTGGATAGGATCTGATGTGGTCAGCAGCCTGCTGTTGCAACGATACTGCGGTACTTACGTATCTGAGCCATGCTGTTCTAGCTTGCGCCTTGTCTCTCTTGTTGCGATCCCGTGTTTCGATCATGGGCTGCCGAATCTCATGTTCGACCACCATCTCGGCAATAGAAGCAATCTCTGAATGCAGTTCTTCCATCTCCGCTTGTAGTGCTACTTTGCGTTCTTTGAGCTCTTCGTCTGGCGTAGCAGATTGCTCGCTAGATGATGGCTGCGCGAGACTGGTGAGGTAGACTGTGTCTACTCGAGCCTTGATCTCAGCCGTACGAAAGGAGATGATGGCCTTGCACCATTGCTCAATGCTCTTCTCGTCTTCAGTAGCTTCAGGCTCAGTGACAATCTTGGAAACAAGTCCTGGTAGCCGACTCAAAATCTGATCATCCGATGAGAAACGTTCTGAGAGGTAGTTTCTTAGTGTGGACTTTTCTGTCTCGATCTCTCGGCGTGTTTCAGTCAACTGCTCTTTAAGTGATGCAACCACATCGTCCACCTATATACATTAGTGACCTAGTGATAAATGCCGACTTGAAGCGTACCGAAACATCTAGTCTGGTTTTCTCTTGTCCCTCCTTCCTCCTGCGTTCGTTTCTGGCATGCTCGATATCGAGATTGGGCTTATCGAGAGCCTTCAACTTTACCAATGCCACTTTCTGTGCTTCTAAAACCTTGCACTGCTCTTCGATAGCAGCTGTTGAGCTTTGCAGAGATTCAATGGCACAGGCAAGCTCGTGATCCAAGATGGGGCGAACGGGCTCGCCCTCGCTTTCATACTGATGCAGCAAGCCCTTCTGCCGCAGAGTTTGGTATCTGGAGTATGATCAGAATTCGGAGTTGCGGGAGAGGCGTCAGGTTGCATACAGGTCCAGCTCTTCTTTTGTTAACAAAGTGTCTTCGTGCAGGTATTCCTCGACCCAAGCGGCAGCTTCTCGACTGGTTTCTGCATTCTCAAAGCCAAGGAGTATCTTGTCCAGATCAACATTGAGACCTCTCTCCTCCAGTATATTCAACAAGTGATGTGCCGCCTGTTCTTCCTCCATATTGTGGCGGTGGGCTCCGATGGTGGTGTTTTGAGCAAGGTCGAATGCGGTTAGATCTAACTAGTCTTCATGTACGGTCGGCCCTAGTCACCAACAGCGCAGTCGCGCGTTCCCGCACTCTGACGCGTAACATGGCTGCGACTGTAAATTCACTTTCACCTTAAACGGCCACATACTCTACCAAGATCAGCAACGATGCCCCCGTCTGCTCTTGACCCGGTTGCAACATCCTTCCAACCCTCGGAAGCCACGCAAAATGCTATGAACAACGATCAAAACGCTACCTTTACACCCGTATTATCCACCCCCACCCCCGCACACGAAGAATACCAATATCTCTCTCTCATTCGCGAAATCCTCACAAATGGCGAACACCGTCCCGACCGTACAGGAACAGGAACATACGCCGTGCATTTCCCCACGCAAATGAAATTCGCCCTGTCAAAACCTTCCTCCGACCCCACACAACCACCCGTCCCAATTCTTCCTCTCCTCACCACCAAACGTGTTTTCCTGCGGGCGGTGATAGGGGAATTGCTATGGTTTATTGCAGGCAGCACACACAGCAAATCGCTTTCGGACGCCGGCATCAAGATCTGGGATGGCAACGGTTCACGCGAGTATCTCGACGGCGTAGGCCTGAACCACTACGACGAGGGCGAATTGGGACCAGTATATGGCTTCCAATGGCGGCATTTTGGTGCAGAATACAAGGGACACGACGCAGACTACACTGGCCAAGGCGTCGACCAAATCGCCCAAGTCATCGACAAACTCAAGAACAAACCCTACGATCGCCGCATCATCCTCAGCGCATGGAATCCCGCTGATATCAAGAAAATGGCCCTCCCGCCTTGCCACATGTTTGCACAGTTCTACGTCAGTTTCCCCGGACATAAACAGGGCGAGGAGAGACCGAGGGGTGTATTACATTCACTGCTGTACCAGCGCAGTTGCGACATGGGACTCGGTGTACCCTTCAACATCGCCAGCTACGCGCTACTGACGCATATGCTTGCTCACGTGTGCGATTTGACGCCAGGCACATTTACACACACAATGGGTGATGCGCATGTTTACGCGGACCATGTCGAGGCGCTGAAGGTGCAATTAGAGCGGGAACCCCGCGAGTTCCCCGAGTTGAAGATCAACAGGGAACCAGGAGGAAGTATAGATGACTGGAAGGCAGAGGATTTTGAGGTGTTGGGGTATAAACCGCATGCGAGTATTGCCATGAAGATGAGCGTATGATATAGGTGGCAGTGATGTAAGAATAAGTTTTGTATATAAGAGAATCTACGTGATATTCACGACCGGAATTTATATACTATAAGATGAATGGGATGATGGTTTTGAAGATTAAATACGCTATCGTAAACAACACATTCACCTTCACCAGTCGCAGTGTTACCATCAGTCTCAACACTCCACCATTTCCCCATTCACAATCAGCCAAAGCACGCCGAACTAGCCATGGACACATCGTCATCATCATCCTCAAACGTGAACACTTTACTCCCCTTCTCCGTCCCCAGTGAAACCCGAGAAAACATAATACACTATCATTACAAGTCCAGCGCAAATTAAAAACATTGTACCATTCCTCTAAGATACCAACACCCACACGCGCCTCACTTCACCGCACACGCTGTTTTATCACGGCTGAAATATGTATTTTGCAGATTGGCAAGAGATAGGTAGGTAGGTTGGGTATCATAGTAAGGCCTTGACGATTAAAATCCCACTCTTAAATCCCACACTACCATACCTACCCAGCCGCTTTCTCCAAGAACCAAACGTTAAAAAAGCCACTCTCGAATTCCCAAATCCTACATTGGATGGCGCCTACATGATCTCTTATGCTCCTATACTACAGTTTGCAAACTCCTTTTTGATGGGGTCGCGGGGAAGTACTACTTGCCGGATCCCGGTATTCACGCATTCAGTTTTCCAATCGCCCTTCTAGTTGCGACGATGGATCTTGTGAAGAGAGCAAATTTATATCTTGAATCTCTGCTCCTTTGCCTTGGATGCACATCTGTAGACATCCGGCATACTAATCTAGCAGCCCCAATGACTTCCACATTTTGATACTGCGCAGCGCCGTGAGGCTCTCTAGGCTGCAGAGGGCGCACCCAGTGCTATATTTCCCCTTCAAGTCTGGGTAGTTACTATGAGGCGGTGAAAGCGAAACGCCATTCCAAGGGCCAAGCTTGCCGACTTAGAAAGGCGCAATTTTGTGAAGTTAGATTTGAAGATAGAAATGCGCATGTAATGATCGTGAACAGATCTAGAAGAGTTTGACAATGGAAGTGAGATGCATTGTCCACGTGCAATCAAGGGCAGGAGGACGGGGCACGCCACTGCGCTGTAGGCATTGAAACGCAGAGACTATATAGAGACGAAGAGGAATACCTCACTCTCAAGCATCTTGCATGTGTTCCTCCTTCGCCATCTCTTCCGCAAGCCACTGAGCCTCCCTCTCCATCTCCTCATCGCTCCTAGGTTTCCGACTATCATTATCCACAGCCGGAAAGCGCCCCATCTTCTCATCCTCTGCAAGTTGAGCCTGGGCCGCCTGCTCCTTCGCCTTGAGCTGCTTATTCAAATCCGCATCCTCGCTCTCCATCATCCCGTAAATTGCATCCGTGCCTCCCTGGGCCTCTAGATCGTTCTTCTTCCGCGGTATTATATGTGCGTGTACGTGAGGCACGCTCTGACCGGCATCGACACCATCTTGTATGGCTATGTTGAGGGCTGATGCACCGAATACTCGCTCTACCATGCGCGACACACGCTGTACTGTTGCGAAGAGGTCTTGCACTTCTGTGGCGGAGAGATCGTTGAAACGCGGCACAACGCGACGGGGTGATACGAGCACGTGGCCTGGTAGTAGTGGTTTGAGGTTGACTATGGCAAAGGATAGGCGCGTCAGATGGAAGACCTGTGTTGATATCGTTAGATGGTGTGATCATGTGGAATTGGCCAGAGGTCACCGGAGAGAAATATTTACCTGATTCGTCACCACGAACGTGCCGAATTTAATCACATCCTTGGTGAGTGGCATTGCCTTGCGCTTCGTCTAATTGTAAGTGTTAGGTGAGTTTCTTGTCAATACGCCAAGGTGTTGAGATGTTGGCTTCGGGTTTAACGGAGTTTCAATGTGACCCTCACGGAAACTAGCTAATTTAGGCTTAATGTTGTCTATGCCTCAATGTCTATTATCACCACCATCCACATGGAACTACACCTAAAACACTCAATTTCTAGCAAGAGAATGAATGAAACACACACATTACTTTATAGAATCTTATGTTGTGACTCTACATCTTCTTCAAAACAATTGGCCCATCAATAAAAGTACGCAGACTTTACCTGATCCGTCCCATGCTCAGCCATCCACTCGGCCGCCTTCAAGTATCCAAGCATACCATGGCCCTGCGGTCCAAATTCTCCCTTGAACCTGCCAATAACAGCATCTGGCAATATATACCGATGGCCTCTCCATGACCGGAATGCGAAATGATGCGCATGCACGGTCCAATCAAGATGGTTCATGAAATCCCAAGCCCGGATCTGGTACCGCTCATACAGCTCGTTGAGAATCGTGTAGTAGCCTTGGTCCGCAGCAGCTACGGCGCAGAAAGTTAGATGCTGGACCAGGGACCCGAGGTTGGAATCAGTAGCCCAGGACTGAGGTGAGGGGGAGGCAGAGCCGTAAGTGTTACGGATGTGATTGAGGAGGTCTGTGAAGGCGAGTCTGCGCTTTCGTCAGCCATCCCACGTGCTTTTTCTCAAGTATAAGCACTATCTACATGGAAACGCCGCCGCCCATTGAGAACCCCGCGACGATAATCTGCTTCGGTTCCGCACCCCTCGCCAGCACGCTCTGCACCGCATCCCCTAGTGCATCGAATGTAGCTTCCTGCATACCGCACCACATGTCGTGGAAGAAGCTGTGTACGCGATTCCCCTCAATATACACTGGATATGGCAGATCCCAGAAGTTTGGACCCTTGCCATCAGTCCAGAGGTTCTTGCCTAGTTCGTCGCGATGGGATCCCTCGAATGTGATGATTATGCTTTCTTTGGTACACATCACTACGCCTCTGCGTGAGTTGTTAAGACCAGTGTGAAGGCCGACTGCCGTCAAGGCTGGATCAGAGTAGCGAGCTTTCAGAGACTTGAGAAGATCATGCATGTTTGGTGATTCGGAGGCTCGCCAAAGGACGCTTGCAGCATGGCAGACGTCGACCCAGGACGATGTGCCGTCTTTCAATGTAACTAGGTCCATCGATGTCAGGTGATTGTAGAAAATTGGGAACCACTCTCTGAGTCTGAATGAGAGTGCGAGAGACTGTTGACTTTATGCATAGGATTTTGCTAGGAATGAAGGTAGCGCAAATGCCAAGTCAGGTGAACCAATCGGAATGCATAAACAACTTCGTGGACTAAGCAGATACTCAATACAAAGCTTCAGAGCTACTTTCAGAATGTGCAGATCCTCACCACACTGTAGTATACTCCGGATTCGAGCTCGTCAGCTTCTGCTTCCTCCACGCCCGCAACTCATCCTTATTCTTGTTATCCTCATCCAGTTTGGCCAAGAACTCTGCACCCTCATTATCCACCTTCCGATCTTCCATCTTCACTTGCTCCTCCTGAGGAACAAACCCCCCCTTCACCTGACGATTCTGCGCCATGGTAATAAGCTCTCGCTCATACGGCCACCAGTACAAACCCTCGTCATTGAAGCCAGGCTCTGGAATCACGAACTCGGGAATTGAGACAAGGTCGTCTGCTGTATTGGATTGAACCGCCGCTCCGGTAATGTACGACCAGCCGCGCTTGAGAAGTCCGGGGTGGGTGGGGTGGTATGTCTTGACCCAGTTGTGACCTTTCCCTGAGTCAATGGGCGTTCGGACAAAACCTTTAAGAGCTTCGGGTTGGTATTGGATTTGTTTCATGGCGTGCTGGATGACAGGGTGCATGTACTCATTTGTAATTTTGTGGTGGTTGTTTTTGTCGTGTTCTTTGGCGTGCTCACGATCGACGAAATAGTGACCTGGGGTACGTGGCTCGGATCCAGCAGCAGCCAAGATGCCCTGATATGAGTCGAGGATAGGGGCAATACCCCAGCCGCCGTAGTGCTTGGTCTTAGCATCTCCAGAGTGGTCTTTGGATCCCGCGGCCTGTGCACGTTCCGCAATGACGTTAAGCGCCCTCCTGTAGTCTTGGGTGATGGAATAGTCGATCTTGAAGCGGAGGAAGGGGTTGCAGCGGTCGACCATCCAGAAGAATGTTGTGATACTCATAATTTCCAGATCTCCACGACTGCAGTCTTTAAGGTCGTCGGCTTTCTCCTTCTCGGTCAGATCCGCCCATTTCTTTCCGTCTGCACGCGCCTTCTTTGGACCGTCTTCGCTGCCAATGCCTTTCTCCATGTCCTTTTTACCGTCGCCGCTGCCACCACCAATGTTAATATGTACCTGGATTGCGTCAGTCATTAACATTTGATACCCAATACAGCAAAACTTACGCCGGGAAACCAGCATTGGATGAGGTTGGTCTTGCTGTTTTTAGGGAGAGACCACAGAGTGGGGGCAAAGGACTTGCGATGCTCATCGAGCGCCAGAGCATGGAATGCGTTCTCGATTTCTGATTCATTAATTAGTCAATGTTTACCAAATAATCCCGGCTACTTACGCTCATGGATTTCGGTATTATGGAAAGCAAACGGCTTGTTACGGGCCATCACATCGACCCATACGTTATCGGGATATCCCAAGCTTCCGACTGTATCCCAAACTCCAACCACCTTGATGACGACCTTCTTCTCGGCCTGATCAAGCCAGTTACGGCCAGCTCCCTTAGAGAACTTCCAGTCTTCGCCCTTGACCTTGATTGTAAAAGTGTCTTGTTCCGGGTCGTTTGTCTTGACCCAATCTTTGTACCATTCTGTGCTCTCCAGATCAGTGGTCGCATCAATAGACTTGTAGATGGAGTACATTTCCCAGAATTGGCCCATTGCACTTGGCTGACAGATACCGACACGGCATACTAGGCCAGCGCAAGCACGGACAGTGTAAGCGCCACGGGAGAAACCGAAGAAGAACAGCTCATCTCCCTTGGAGTAGTTGTTAACAAGGAAGTTGTACGCCTCGCACACGTTCTCGTCGAGGCCACCTCCATATGCACCTAGGATACGATCAGTGTCAAGCTCAGTGGGAAGGAATGCCCAACTCACCCATCACGCTGGCTTCGAGCTTTCCCATGGCAGTACCAACACCAGCATCGTAGTAGACGATCTGTGGTGCCATCAATCCATTTGCATCGATGTACCACGAGTCAATTGATCGACTCATCTTGCCAACATTCGATGGGACAGTCTGTGCGCCATGGGCTGAACTCTGCCATGTGCCATCGCAGCAGATGATGATGCGCTTGATCGGCCGTAGAGGAGCTGGCTTCAATTCTTTCGGGGCGGGGAAGGCCAAGGGTTCGCTTCCTTGGACGAGATTGCCATGTTCGTCCCTGAAGCCACCTTGCGAGAAGCCTTCTTGCTTAAAGCCACCTTGCGAAAATCCTTTTGTATTGGAACTTTCCTGTGCAGAACCCTCTGATTGGAATCCAGATTGGCTGAAGGACATGTTTGTGATATGGTGAGAAAGTGTGCAATCAGTGAAGTCTGAATTGAAGTCAAAATTGGTATGCACTGGATTCAGTACTTATACTCGCTCCATCTCTAGCCCAGCAAAATAGCATACATCTTCCACTGATCTCGACCCCTCGCCAGCTGAACCATCGTCACTACTACATGAGACGGAAGCAAGCAGGCTACAAGCCATCTCGGTAGAACCGAAGCTGAGAGGTACAGTCTAGGACAGCGCTATACCCCGCATAATCAAGCAGCCTCGCTTGAAGGGGCATTGTTGCTAAAGGAGAGACATGAATATGCAGTCGCTTCGACGCTTCTGCAGAGCTGGTACATGCGGCAACAATGTCGTCCGCTCTAGAGCGTGGGCGGCGTAAAGTGGCTTGATGGGGTGGGAAGGTCCGTGCACCAAAACCAAAACCAAGTTCGTGTCACGTGCTGGCAGTTGTTCTCCAGGGCTGTCAACTTTCAGGGAGACCATGCCAACACAGTAGAAGCAAAAGATTGACCTTTCTGTAGTGATGCATTCCGAATCCAGAGATGGAGCCATGCATTTCCTTGATGACGCTTCATTGTTTTATAGTACAGCCAGCACACAACCGTGTCCCGACCCAGTGCAATTAACGCGTACACAGGTGACGTTGGCTCAGAGTAGCATGAATCCATGGCCCATGGGAGTGGTCAGGATATGATGCTGTGGTGACTTGTTGCATCTACAGGTCTCTCTCTGGCTTTCCGCAGCCTTTCATCTGGCACTTGAGGCTGTGGTGATGGACATGCGCTGAGATGACTTGGCACGGCCAAATTGCTCCCAATGTCGCCAATGGCTGCACTGATCAGGTGAGCGCAGTTGAGTGCACCCCTTCTTGGCACACAACATCGCCTTCCAGACCCCCACTCGGAAATGTGAGGCTGTCACAGACATCAAACAACGTGGAAGGCGCTCAAAGATCCGTCCGAAACGGAAGTTTCCTCACAGCTTCCATGCATTGGCCCTGGCAGGTCTAGGCGCAGCTAAAACTCGGCCCTTTTGCTGACCCTGTCACATGTCGAGTTGCAGCTCACCGGCCACTGCGTGCGACTTTTGCGCAGATCCATTCGCACAATCAGATCCACTCAGACACCGTGGGGACACATCGTGGGCTGTCATGTCCACCGCCTTGGTTGCGCAATCAGGGCTGCGCCGCTACCCTGCCTATCCATGGGCATCTCTTGCTATATATCTGGCCTCTCCATAAGTCAGACTTCACCATCAACTTGTATAAACTCAATTACTATTACCAAGCTATCGGCACTCGAAATCTCGTGTAGCCGACCCTTATCAAAGACTGGTTGCATTTGTGGATCGCCCGGTGGACGATTGTGGCCTGCCGTGGACCCTTTTTGACTCAGCCGGCAGCCCATTTTGCTAGGCCCTTTTGCTTAGCTTTGTTTGCACACCAAGAAAGCCACGCCGAGGAACGTTTCTGAAAGTGCAACCTCCCAAGACGGTCTTGGCTGGAGTATTGGGTTTCGTGCTCGGACAGCCTTCAAAACAAATTGCCCTCCATACACGCACCGAGCCTCACACATCACATACCGTTTCGGACACAGAGTAAAGGGCGACTACATTGATCTGCTGCTTGGCTCCCCGCCGATCTCACACGTTCAAGGTGCAGAGACTCCCACAGGTTGGATTCACGCTACCACAGTGCTTGACTGTGAGCATTTGTGCAACACGTTACGACGGTCCGAGGAGTAGCTTTGGAAACGCTTACGTCTGACATCAAAAAAGTATAAGAGTGGCGGACTTTGCTCGCCGGAGCCGCATTCCTAAGCATATACAGTACCGAGGGCCGCACACCGGAGTCATACTACATTGAAACTTGCGATTTGCCGCTGGCCTTCTGCTTTACAATCAATATCGCGCCGCGCATCGAATACACCAAGGTCGTCTGGAAACAATCAATTGCTTAAATACCGACTCTTGGCCTGCAGGCGTCCGCATCGACCGCTCACCCTCCCAATCCCACCGACCTCCTACAAATCTCAGCCTACGCAAGTAGGACGAAACAAATCCAACCTCCACCTCTACCGTCCCATCCCACACATCCGAACCACCATACGACCCCCCAACCAACCATGGACATCGCCGCCTCCTCGCGCGCCTACTTCGCCATGCCCTCGCCCACGCCCTCGGAAAAGATCTCCCTCCAAGCCTCAAACACAGTCTACACCTACCACTGCCTATGCAGCCACCTCCTCCTCGCCACCACAACCCCGCTCCCCTCCCTCCCAACACGCACCCACTCCCTCGACAAAGCCCACATAATGCCGCTCCCACCGCCACCACCACCACCCTCCACCAACACCTCGCGGCGCTCCTCCCAGGACCCCCCACCAGACCAGCACTACGGCCTTCTGCTCTCCACGCGCCAAGACCGCAACCCCGAGATCGTCACCTCCGACAACGGCTTTGAAAAACGCTATCTCCAGCGCTGCGGCCGCTGCGGCCTCGTCGTCGGATACCAGCTCGATTGGCAGCAATTTAGCGCCGAGCGCGCAGGCTGCAGAGACGACTGTGTGTTTTTGCTGCCCGGCGGCTTCGTCAAGACGAGCGATATGGTGATTGGCAAGGCCGCGCCGGCGCCGGCGAGAGACGTTGGGGCCGCTGCGGCGGGTGCGGGTACGGCGGCGGCGGCAGCGGGCGGTATGGGTACAGTCAGCGTGCACGAGGTTAAGGTGTGAATTGAGGTTTTTGGGCTCATATTTCTGCTTTTTTTTATTACTAGTTACAGGGTTTGAGGGGGGGAGGGAGATGGCTCCCCGCTACCCGTGAGAGGGCGTTTGGATGGGCGATTTATGTTATGATTGGGGAGTTTTCTTTTCTTTTTGGGAGCATGACGATGCTTTATGATTTTCGGCGTTTTTGGGTTTTTCATTTTGTCGCGTCTGGTCTTTAGCTGTCTTTGATTCCATGGATTGGACTGGTTTGGATTGGAGACAAATGGCACTGCTCGGGAGGGATTCGTTTGGTCGTACGGCAAGCAACAGGATAGGTACAGGCACAAGCGATGTACACAGATACCCCCATTTGGCGAATGCGCAAATGCTACAATAGCAAGTCTAACGTCCATCCCTCCATAACGAGACACCCTGTGTGACGGGGCACTTTTCCTTCCGGGCCTTCGGCATCTGGCCAGCGCAACTGCACAGAGTCGGGATTAACACACTACGTTCTGCATATGCTGCTCTTTCAGCGTGGTAGCCTCCGACTAAGGAGAGCGCGATGTTAGACACGCTGTCGGTTGTTCTGTCAATAGCGAGTACTAACCCTCTGCTAATACCCCCCTGTTTGTTCGTGGAGGCGAATCTTTGTTAGGTTCTCTGATAAATAGGAAGGAAGCGCAGATGTTAAAAATCAAGATTGCAGGCTCTAAAGGTTGAGTTAAGGTGAGGAATATGCATTCCAGCAGTTTCTCCGCGTGAACGACAACATCGCCAAAACTCGAGCGTGCTCAGTTATGTTCGTATGCTATTGTAACAAATTCGACGCTATGCTCACAGTGGAGATGGCTAAAGATAGCTGTGGCGCATACCCACAGCATCTATCACTGCGCACGTGCACTGCGTTCGGGCAGGCATATGGCCAACCGCAAACTCTGGAACGCAATGCGTAACAATGCATGCGCTCATGATGGTGGCAGAAGAAGCTGCGCTCAAGTAGGCGGGGTATCAATAGGATGGCTAACATGATGCTCAACAAAATTCGAATAGCGACTGTTCTATCCCAGCATACCTGCGCGGGTATCACATACGACCACGATCCTGTATACAGTACTATATGATGCGTGCTATAAGCGCTCTTACGGCCTCGAACAGTAGTTATCCGGACTATTGTTGCAGCAGGCGGACCGAGCAGCAAGCTTCTCGGACCGCTTCAGCCGCCAGCCTCTACTACTCTATTTTGCGGAACGCAACGAAAGAACACAGCTGGATCATCATTATTAGGCTGATCTTGCCCTTTCTCATTACACCGGTGAACCTAATGTGGTAATATTAGGCTAACTAGAGCATCGCAGTAAGACACAAGACAGCGTTGCATATAGAAAAGTAAGCTACTTAGTTAGCAGCTTCCAGATCGGGTTGCGTGACAAGACTAGCTGGCAGAGTGCAAGGCCAGCGTCGACGTCATGCACAAGGCTGTGGGATTGAAAAGTAATAGCCTTGCTTTTTAAGACCTGTACCTACCTTTACTACCGTTTACAAGTCTTTACACGGCGAACTTGAACAATGCCTATCAGCGTAGCTCTCTCTGGCAAAAGCTACTTCCTATGCGCAAATGGTATCAATCAAGGGTGAGTAGCTAGCTGCAATGCTCAGCCTTGCACAACTAAGATCGTCCTAGGAAGGTTGAGAGCGATGAATTTCGTAAAGCGCTTCCCGATCTAGACTACATTCATTACACGTATGTCGCTCTTGGCGTAAATGGCGAGTACTACAAGAAGTTCTTCAACAGTCAGACTAGAGAAACTGGAGCTGGTAAGTAGACATGTCATCTGCATTAGCAAAAGCTATAGTGTGCTAACTATGGCCTGTCTTAGCCTTGAGCATGAACGATCGGAACTGGGAGACCGATCAGGACGTGAGAAACGTCCTTAACGAGGGCGTAAAGTTTATATCTCTTGGACAAGACGGGTACTACTTCATGCGAGGGTCTAGAGGCAGTAGAGCCTGGCGACTACCAGATGACATCAACGCCTTCGTCGAAGGCCGCCCAGAAGATGATCCAGTGCGCTATGTCTGGTTGGGCAAAGATAATGCCTATGTTGCGCAGACAGGTCATAATCACAGGCAGTGGAACTTGCGAGGCAATTACGGCAGTCTTGACAACGCTATTCATATCCAGTACAACACTGGGAAGATTTCTGCATTGTGCATGAACCTCGAGTACGATCAGAACTATTTTGTGCGCTTCAGCGACGGAGCAACCCTGGGAAATGTATCTGGAGCTGCTCTTACCCTTGAGGAGTTCAGAGAATGGTTTCGCCGCATCGAGTCCGAAAAAAACGCTGACACCGAAGTGAACATTGACTCAAGAGAAAACATTGGCGCCAAGGCAAATGTCGACTCCGAGATAAACGACGATACGCAGTATATCGAATTCGCCAGTGATGTGGAAAAGTGGCTACCAGACAGAAAAAGAAAATATCCAGTATCTGAGAATTCAACCGAAAGCCGCACGTACGAGAAACACCTTCCTAAATTTGTGGAGGCGCTCGAGGAGGCTGACACCAAATGGCAAAGTATTAATTGCTTTGGGAGAATCAGGAAGTCGGCTGGCGGAAGATGGAGCATCAAAACTACAGTGGTCATAACATTTTCTCCCATGCCTGATGAGGAACGAACAGCACGTCTCAAGACGACACTCAAGAACATAATGGGTGATATCGAATTGCCCATCGAGTTCATTCAAGGTCGCGTGGCGAGGTTTCACAGCTACCACTACCTTGACTCCTTTTATGAGCCACAATCGCCACTCGTCTGTGGCGCTTCTTGCGCTCCTAAGGGAATGAAGTGGAGTGGGACTATTGGAGGATTTGTCACAATTACTGGTGACCCCGACAACGGAGCTGTTTATGCAGTGACGAACCATCACGTTGTCAAAGAAAATGATATTGACTTCAAGAAATCAATTCAATGGCCGGCTCAACTCCGTATCGGGCCTAGGGATAGGATGTTCGACATCTTGAATGGCAAAGCATCCATCCTTCCCCGTCCAAGGTCCGAGAGAACTCTAAAGCTCGCTCCAAATCGAGATAGATCCACTAATATCTTTCAGTGTTGACGACAGCATCGCAGAAATTTCTCTGTCAAGGGTGATAGAGCATCCTTCTGAAGTCGATCGGCGTGCATTACTACGAAAACTCAAAAACTTTGGCGCGGTAGAACAATCCGAAGAGAGTAGCTGCAGAGATGTTGTCGCATCAAATTCCAAGAACAATCGTGGTTGCAAAACTCAACAGGCGGGTGATAAGCTTTTGTCCAAGCAAAGAATTGAAATCGAAAAGCACTCCGCGAGTGCAGATCGGTTCATCGGAGCCACCTGGGCATCGAGTGGAGTAACAGCCTGGAAAATAGGTGATAATAAGGTCGAGCAAGACTGGGCACTTATCAAACTCTACCAGGACGATGGCCAGAAATTTGCAAATACCATTGACAACGTTCTACTACCACTACCGTCCCAGGGTCAATTCAGAGCTGTCAAACCTTGGCCAAGAGCATTGGCGGTGGACGTTTGTAAACGAGGGAGGACGACGAATTACACTGCCGGTAGAACGAATGGGGCACGGTCATGCTTGAACACCGAGGCAGGGTCTGTAATTGCTTACAGCGCAATTGCACTTCCACATTCATCGAACCCATTTTTCTCACGAGGAGGCGACAGTGGATCCTGGTTAATGGACAAAGCTGGCCAGCTTGTCGGGATGATACTCAGCGGCGATACAACGGCGGTGGAAACCGGCAGTGCGGGCCCTGGTTACGTGTACGTGGAAGATATTCTTGACGTCACGTACTTTACACCTGCCGAGTATTTGTTCCAAATGATGCAGGAGAGCTTCGAGACGGCCATGAGGGATCAAAAGAGACAGCTTTCAGGAAATTGTGCACCCGGAAAAAGAATCGTTCTCTATGACGGGCCCAGTACGGCTTACATGAGTGGGTAGGAAGCCGAGAGATAAGACGTTTTGGGGGCAGTTCAAAAAGAAAAGGCATGCCCTGGGATGCTGGGGACGAACAAGGCGGCGCGAGGGCCTGTCTGCCGGCTTGATGTGGTAGTTCGAGCAGGTAGGACCTCCCATCGTAGACATAGCAGCCAGGAAGTTGCCAAAGGTTGACGTTGTCGAGAAGCCAATTGTAGGGATCTTGCATGATATTTTAGATGGCATTACAGGCAGCCTTGCGCGTGCTGCATTTCTTAGAAAGTCGCCAGCATGACGCCACGGCAATTCTTAGCCAGATCTACCCTGGACATGGCGTTGATTCCGTTACGATACTACATTACGGTCGCATCTAAGCACGCTACCTACTGTAGGCTAAGACTTGCTAGTGCATCCTCATCTACTGGAACGTTTGTCCGTAATTCTTTGCTCTTAATCGCCGGTGAAACTGCCAGGCTGCGTCCTACCCTCGTCAAAAGTGGCTTCAAAGCTTGTAATATGATCTTCTTTAATTTTTCTTCCTATTAGACCCATCGATTTCTCCATAGACCTTCGTTATTGCGAATAGACAGGGGGGTCATAACGGAGAGTTAGTTAATAGAGAGTTAGTTAATAGAGAGTTAGTTAATAGAGAGTTAGTTAATAGAGAGTTAGTTAACGGTGTTGATAGAACGATTGATAACATAGCTAACATTGCCACAAGCCTTACCAGAGGCTAAGATCCTAAAAGATAATTAGCTTATAAAAAAATGTATACGCTGCTTACATATCTATAAACTTACAAATTAGAGGATGCAAAGGTCCGGAGTGCGAAACTGTCCCGGCACGCAGAGACGGAAGTTTCATTCATAGACACAAGCAAGCGTTCCACATTGGATTCAAGAAAACAGAGTTCGAATTTCGCTCTGTTCATACCAAAGGTACTTTACTGCACAGATTTGCCACAATCGTCTACACAGTCCTTGCCCCCTGTATCTGCTCTTAGTCGATGCATGACGACCAAGTAAAACCAATTTCAACGCCGGTATCCGCATGCCAAACCATGATCCCGTTTCGTGCATGTCGCGTAATCAAGTATGGAGAAGTGAAGAGAAGTGAGGAGAAAGCAGGTAGATGACGTGACCATCAAGGCCAGGCGACATCTAGTTCTCCGCAATCGTCTTGACAAACTCTGTTATCGTGTTAGCATGCGCTGTCCCTGATGAAATGCTGCAGGCGGACTAGGGAAACATACCCCTGTAATCAACCTCGTTGTTGCTCGCATCAATCGTGCTCTTGAACAACTCATCCACCTCCTCCTCACTCATCTTCTCGCCCAAGTTTGTCAAAATGTACTTGATCTGGCCCTTGCCGACAAAGCCCGATCTGTCTTTGTCAAACACCTGGAAGCCGCGGATGTATTCTTCAATGTCGAAGGGTTCGCGGAAGCCGCCGGGGCGGTTGAGAATCTTGGAGAAGGTCTCGAAGTCGACTGTAGCGTGTCAGCTCTGTGGCGGGGCATGGGGGTGGGCGGAGGGAAAGGTGTAGGCGCTCAGAGGGTAAAGGGGGTGAATGGGCAAGCAACCAACGTACAGTCACTTCCAACACCGCGCTCCAAATCCGTAATCTCAGCAAGCGTGGGGTTCTGTCCACATGCGCGCAGCAGGTCGCCCAGTGCGCCGCGGTCGACACGGCCGTTTCCGCGCTTGTCGAAGAGCTGGAAGGCTTCGCGGTAGTTTGTGGAGGCCTGGTTGCTGTTATCCATTGCTGCTCTCTTGTGAAGTTGGTGGGTGCAGAATCAAGCGTGGGCGTTGGCGTCGTCGAGGCCCGCAGTCGTGTTTGGCAGCCAAAGCCCGTGTGGAGTCGCACGAGACGAGCCAGACGCAAGGGACGCTGCTTTGCGACCCGGTCGTCGCTGCCTTTTGCCAGTCGAGCACACGGCAGGGACAACCGGCTGGCCAATGGCTGCCAATGGCGGGGCCGCGACATGCACGCCGGCAGAAAGCAAAGTTCGACGTACCATTGTGGGTGTGCTTGTGAACGTGGGGAGCGTGTTGGCAGAGAATGCGGATTGCAGTGTGTTCTACGGCCAAAAAAAAATTGTGTGTATATGGGATGCAAGGACTAGATGTAGTGTGTTGAGGGGAGACTTGTTGTATGCACCCTCAGCCTGGGCCGCGCTATTCTCCAAGCGCTACTTGACACCCGCCACGCTTGCTAGGCGTTGTCCTGGTAACGCTTCTACACCACCATGGCCCATTACACATCACACATCACACATCACCACAGCCAGAGAGGGGTAGGCTGATGCGATCATTCACGGCCTTTTTCCGCTTCTAAAGACTTCTTGACCGTCTATGCTCACTGCTCTTGGTTTGCACGTCTGTAACGAAGCCTGCGCGCTGTGCCTTCCTCGGCCTCTCACCGCTCTTCCAGACGCCAGCTCATCTAGCTTCGAATGGTATAACCACTCCCACACTTCAAACTCGCTTTGCACCACTGTTCCATGGCCTTTAACATGTTGCCTCCCCACGCATGCTCCCCTCATACATGCACCATCATCCTCTGATACAACTTCTGCATTGACGAGGGCACCCCGCCCAAGCTCCGCTGATTCATGGCCCAGCACACATGTCCTCAGTACCGCCGACGATGGACCATGGGGTCTTCCACCACATTTTCTTGGTGTTTACAACATACAGACTGTTTGCACTTGATGGTAGTAGCCCACATTCAATCGGCATCCGCTTTGCACCTCCAAGTGTGCTGCGCATAACGTACCATGGTCTCCGCTTGTGAACCCTGATGCAGAGTCGCGCCACACCGACGAGATCCCTTGGCTAACGTTCTCTGAGCACCCCTGTCCAATACCTCTTTCGTAGATCAGGAGCACGAGCAAGACTACAGTGAGCTACATAAGCTCTGTTATAGGTGGGTCAGCGGAGAACCTCACACGTGTCGAATAGAGCGCCACATCGCCGAAGTCAAGTCGACGCCCACGAACCGCCGTACTTGAAGTCCACAGGAACCCTCCTCTCTTTTGACAGCACGCCTAACATTTACCCTCATCGGTACACGCCTTGGCAAGACGATTGACGAACATGTTAAGACGCGATCCATTCTTTGAAACTAAGAACTACAACGAAAGCTTCTTACGGACAAATCTTCAACAATTTAGAGCAAAGCATCAGATGAAACCTGTTCACACCAGACATTGCTATGTCCTTGGACAAGCTTCGGGCAACGGCCGGCTTGGCTCAGATATTTGAGTGGAGCCTCTTTAGATCCCGAATCACCGTTGACTTGCTGGACTGTGGAGAACGCGGATAGCATTCGTTCCGAGCCGAAGTGTTCTGGAATACGATGCTATGAATGGTGGTGTGGAACACCCCTGCGGCTAGTGACTTCATATATGTACTGTATGTTCGACCTTCTGGTACCTTTGTGGAATTGGTGGAAGCTCGCTACATGGTATGTCCCCGCTCAAAAGAGGTCACGGCTTTGTTGATTGGAAACAGTCGCAGTATGATTTGATCACTGCCATGCTGCAATGCCGGTTAGCTGCAAGCACGGTAGTTGTGCAGGCAGAGAAGGTGGCTGCAAGTCGGGAAGTTGGCTTTGTCGAGCAGCTTCATGGTCAGCGACATGCCTACCTGCCCCGCTTCACACGATCATGCCAAGCAAGCGACATGTACGACAACGCGGTTCTGCATTGGATCTCTTGTTTGACAGGCGTTCGCTCATTACGAGCCCTATAGAAGCTCTATGACAACGGAATACTTCAGCCTCGTTGAACTGTTACGGCTCATGGCAATCCAAATTTGTGTGGATGGCACAACTTCCTGCGCCCAATTATTCGTTTCAGTCAACGGCAAAGAGCAGAGCACGCCTGATTAGACAAAAGAGCTGTGTTGCAGGCTTAGTCTGCTCAAGGAAGACTGCAAAGTAAGACGCTCATGAGGCTGTATGGGGACTGCGGAGTCATTGCGCATTTACTGTGGACAGCCAAAGCGGCAGGCCAAGACATCTCGGCAGACGCAACCATTCACAACAGGTTATTGCACGTCGTGGAACACTGAGGAGGTTGACTGTTGCTATGCATCATATTCTAACATGCTCTTCATCGGTGTTTGCTCGCGCATCAGTTGCCTTGTTGGGCTTCGGGGCAACTCCCCGTTTTCTATCAGCCACTCCTGTGCACTCGCGTGCATCAAGTCAATATATCGTGCGTCTACCCGTCGCGAGTCGCGGCGATGCCTTTTTCCCATTTGATTGGGGGGTATATGGTGTTGAGACTAGAATTCACATGTGGGATAGAGAAACCAAACGCCATGTGATGTTGCCAAGAAGGTTTCACGTATAAGACTTGTATGAAGGCCTCGTTAAGTTCCATCGATCCGACTTGACATTACTACAGAGACAAGTATGTGGTCTAATTTAGGCATCATATGCTCAATAGTCTTGTCAGGCTTAGCTTATTGCCTCTACTACGTCGGTCGTCGACCAAAAGGATTTCCACCTGGGCCTCCCACCCTCCCCATTGTCGGCAATTTACACCAAGTATGTGCGTGTCGAAACGCTATACTAACAAGTTAACATCTCTCAGCTCGCCCAAGCAGGAGATCAGCCGCACTTGCAATACCAAAAGTGGGCTCAGGAGTATGGGCCAATATACTCACTCATCCTAGGGACCCAGGTACAAATTGTGCTCTCCAGCGATCAAGCCATCAAGGGTTTGATAGACTCGAAAGGTGCCATTGCGAGTTCCCGTCCGGAATCCTATTTCGGGCATGAGCTCGTGAGCCGCGGTTTCAGATTCGCCTTTGAGGTATGCTTCTCGTGTTAATTCCGAAGAAGATTGAACTGATACAATCATCTTAGCCTTATGGTCAGAAATGGCGTATGGTCAGTATGCACCTTTCAATATATACTATTCCACTGACGGTATCGCAGCAACGCAAGCTTGCACACTACGCGCTCAATGCGAAGAGGGTCGTTGATTACACACCGTACCTCGAAGTCGAGGATAAGCAGCTCTTCTTTGAACTCATGCAAAATTCCAGCGATTTGTTGAGCAAATTCCGGCGCTTCTCGGCTTCTATGATGAGCAGCATCATTTTCGGGTAACTACGTTGCCTTGCCTCGCCCACCACATCCATTCCAACTAACATTCACCCCTACAGCTTCCGCTGGCAACGTTTTGACGACCCAAAACTTCAAGAAATCTTCCGCCTCATCATCACTGCCTCTGAAATGCTCTCTGCCGGCACCGCCCCTCTCGCCGACTTCTACCCCATCCTACGCTGCGTTCCCGCCTATTTGTACCCCCTGAAACGCCGTGCCATGAGCCTCTACGACACCCAAAAGAAGTCCTACAAATCATACTATCTCGCCACCAAACACGCCATCCTAAACGACCTCCCCACAGCCCGCCGATGCCTATGCGAGGACATCATCGCCCTACAACAAGCCGAAGGCCTCAGCGACGAGCACTCCACATTCCTCGCCCACATCTTCTTCGAAGCCGGCAGCGAAACAACAGCAAGTACGCTCTACGCCTTCGTACAAGCCATGCTCCTCCACCCCTCTGCACAGCGCACCGCCCAGGCCGAAGTCGACGCCATATGCGGTCCCAACCGATGGCCCGAAGTATCAGACATGCCACAGCTTCCCTACATACGCGCATGCGTCAAGGAAGTGCTACGCTGGATGCCCGCAGTACCCCTAGGAATCCCCCACGCACTCACAGAGGACACGCAATACATGGGGTACAAGCTCCCCGCAGGCGCAGCCCTCGTGCTAAACATATATACGATCCACAACGACGCAGCGCGGTACCCGCAGCCCGACGTCTTCGCCCCCGAACGCCACACCGGCGACTCAACCTCGAGCTCTGAATCCAGCGTGCTCACCGACGTCTCGGCCCGCGACCACTTTGGCTTCGGCTCCGGCCGCAGAATCTGCCCCGGCATGCACATTGCCGATCGTAGTCTGAGCGTCACGATTGCGCGCCTCGTCTGGGGCTTTGATATTTCTCCAAAGGTGGGGCCGGATGGTAAAGTCATGTCGCCTGTGCGTGGCAGGCTGGTCAATGGGATTGCCGCAAGGCCGGAGGACTTTGACGTCGAGGTTCGGGTTAGGGGGAATAGGGGTAATGTGGTGAGGAGCGAGTGGGAGGCGGTGGAGAAGGGGCTGGATGCTGAGGGGCAGTTTTTGAAGAATCCGATTTAGAAGGTGGATGAGCGGGGGAGGGGAGGGGAAGGGATTATGAGTGACGATTGAGGGAGCGAGGGTCTTGGAGAGTATAAGTGTAAATTGGACGTTTGGTGTCAATGGTGTTATGTTAAAGGGTGGAGAGTTTTTTTTGGCACAGCTAGCCGCGCGCCAACAAATTGGCGATGTCTATATAAATGCTATCCTTTTTTTTTTTATTCTCTAGAGACGAAATCCTTTGTATGGGCTTAATTTTGATTCTTCTCTCACTCGTGTGTAGCGTAGCATAGCAGAATCGTACTCCATCACCCCACACCCCACGGCACTCCCTCACTCGGACCCAAGCATCCCCAACAGCCCCCTCTGCAACGCCTCTCCATCCAAACCCCTCCCAATCACCACCACTTTTGCCACTTCCTCCTCCCCGCCTCCACCCCCGCCCTCCACCTCACTAACATCGTACAAACTGCGCACACCCTGCACGAGCAGAATCCGGCCATCTGCCACCGGGACGCGGGCCTTGAGCCTGTGGACCTCAAAAGGTGTGTTTGTGTTGTTGTTGTTGTTATTTTTGGGGAGTGTTTGATCCCAGAGCAGGGTACGGAGGAAGAGGTCAAAGGGGGGGATTTGGGAGGGTGTGAGGGCGGGGAAGAGGAGGGTTTGTGTTGTTATTGTCTGGTGGGATGTTAAAAATAAATGTAAAAAGAGAGAGGATGGGTGGGCGGATTGGATGGATAGGATGGGATTAGATAATGAGGGTAGGATAGGGATAGGCAACTCACTGGATCCAAGTGACTATGACCTTTGGCTGCGAATTTCAAATCTGCGGCCGAGACATCGTTGTAGGCGTTTAAATCCAGGACCAAGCCTTCGAGTTGTGGGACTTGGCTTTTTGTAGTCGTTTTGATGCGGGCGAGGCCGTTGATGGATTGGATGCGGTGGGTTACTGTTTCTAGTTCTTGGGGGGTGACGAGGTCGGTCTTGTTGATTAAGATGACGTCTGCGTGGCTGATTTGTAGGTGTGCAGTTGTGAGGAGGGGGGTGTGGTGGTGGTCATGTGTGTCTTGTTCTTGTTCTAGTTCTTGTTTTCTCTTTTGCAAGGCCTCTTCATCGTCACCGGCGCCCTCGTCCAAACTCTTGAGCACATTCTTTGCATCGACGACCGTGACGATTCCGTCGAGGAATATACTACTACCCAGCCCTTCGTCTAGCCAGAAAATGGGTGCAATGTTCCCCGGATCAGCAAGCCCCGTCGTTTCGAGGAGAATGTAGTCGAATAGGCCGGACTGCTCCATTAGATTCTCAATAGCGGCTACACCCACATCCTTGACGGAACAGCAGATGCATCCGTTTGCGAGGGGGACAAAGGGTGCAGGCGATGCTGAAGTAGAGTTTACGTCTGAGACGGTGAGGGACTTTTCAATGTCAATGGAGTCGCCGAATTCGTTGAGGATGACGGCAATTTTCTTGCCGTGGTGCGCCGTCAGGATGTAGTTTAGAAGAGTGGTTTTGCCAGCGCCGAGATAGCCAGTTATAATTGTTATGGGGACTTTGGGGGTGGTGGAGGTTGTGGGGATGAGGGTTGGAACTTCCTCTTCTTCTGGGTTGGTGGTGGATGGGACTGACACGAGGGTGGGGACCTCGTCGTCTGAAGCGTCGGCGTCCATTGTTGGTTGGTTGGTTGGATGAAGTGGGGGTACAGAGAAAGAGTTTATGCTGATAGTTGTTTTGTTGTATCTGGGGAAGTATCAGAGTTCAGTATCAGAGTGTAAGAGAAGAAGCAAGAAAGCCGAATGTCATGGAGAAGCGGACTCAAGATGCTTAGGCAATGAAAATGTGAACTCCGAATCTGCTCGTCGGAGTTGTACCCCGCGATCAGAGAAGAAAAGATGATTGCAGAAAAACGGGTTATTGAGCTACGATTTGAGAGCGACTTACTGTTGCCAGCTGAAAAAGATTCCAGCGAGATGGTGTGACGTTGTGATAGTCTCGTCGGAGCATGGAGTGTGTGTAGATGGTGCTATGCCGTTTTCGACGCTAGTCAGCCTCGCGTGGAGTAGCAACGACCCCGGCCCTTGCCCTGCATCCCCAAGCTCAGATGCCATGGCGAAGTTGACCCCCCCACCAGACAATAACAACAACAATAATAACAACAAGCCACGCACGTCGATTGGTTTCAGTCGAATACGATTCTCGGGCTAGATTGCGACCATGGCGTCTCCAGCTTCCCCCCGCCTTCCCAGTCCGCCGCCGATTCCAGAAGACCAGCTGTCGCCCGTGCCAGCCTCCCCCGAGCAACAGAAGCTATTTAGCAACCTCGACCATGCGGCGGAGAGGAGGATACGGCCCGGCACGAAAGCGGAGGATATGGCCGAGGGACCTCCGCTTGTAGACCTGTCAGAGGTAGGCTGGCGACTGAGTAGATGGCGCACGCGCATGGCTGACAGCGAGCCAGATCGACTCGGCGTTCCAGCTCACTGAGCACCTCAAGGCACTCCACAACTTCCTCACACACCCCATTGGATCAAACAGCACCATGGCCGTCGATCGGGACATGGCCTACAAACTCTCGCAGTCGCCAGAGAACGTGGACAAGACATTATGGCTGTACGAGCTGTGCCGCTTTCTCACCCAAAAGGCCAACTCGATCATTGTAGCCCTCTTCAGCGACAGCCCGCCATGCTCGTCGTTGACCTGCCCCGAGATGCGCGCGTCTGAATGGCAGTACCTTTGCGCAGTCCACGACCCGCCAAAGTCATGTTGCGCCATTGACTACTGCTGTCACACCCTCGACTGGGCCGCCAACACCCTCACATCGCCCAAGCACTTTCCCTCGAGATTGGCACTAGGCACCGACCAGTCTACACAACACTCTCAAATGCGTCAGTTGACAAACATCTTCAGGCGCGTGTATAGGATCTTTGCGCATGCCTGGTTTCAGCACAGAGACATGTTCTGGAAGGTCGAGGGTCGCACAGGACTCTACGTCTTCTTTAAGACGGTGTGCGATGTTTACGGACTGATTCCAGACGACAACTACACTATCCCTGCTGAAGCAGAAGGTATCGAGCCGCCGAACGAGCCGAGGTCATCGATGCCACCCCTAATACTCAAGCGGGAACCCTCTGAGCCTAGCAATTACGACTCCGACACTGGTACAACCATTGGGAGCCTGACCGATCACTCCCTATCAAGTGCCACAACAAAGAGACATCGACACTCGCCCTCTATAGGCGCAACTGCGGTACAGACCGTTGTGGAGGAGAACGAGGAGGAAGAGGAACGGCCAACGCTGCAACCACGGCCAGTCACGCAAATTTTTGAGACCGCGGAACAGGACGACGAGAGTGAGAGCGAAATTACAGTGATTGAAGATTCGCAGGATGACGAGGAGGAGGAAGCCAAGTCTAGCGGCGAAACTGCATCTGCGCCACAGGCTACAACAGATGCCGCAGAAGCAACAGAAGAGCAAAGTAAAGAGAGTGAAGAACCTGCAGCTCCAGAATCTTCCACAGAGGCCAAGCCAGACGAGGACGCTAGCAAAGAGACCCCAGCCACCGAGACATCTGACGCAAAAGACTTGGAACCAAAAGTAAGCAAGAAAGAGGGTGAAGAGGACGCCTCGAAGCCAACGGAAGAGGCTGGCCTACCATCAGCACCGTCGGAGAAGTCGGAGAAAGCAGAACCCATGGATCCCCCCGCCAAAGCAGAGGACCAGGCTGATGATGAAACCAAGAAAGCAGCCGAAGAGTCGTAGACTAGCTACTGTATGACAAACTTAAAACCCAACAATTGTTGAGACCCCTGCTGCGCGCTTTTGCCTCACAGCTCGAAATGGACTGCATTTTTCGCGTGTATGTGATTGCTTAGCGCACTGTGTGTGATGATGAAGCGGCATGACCTTGGCAAGCGCGAGATGCCGTTTCTTTTCTTTTTACTTTTTCCTTTTCATTTCTTAAACTTTTTTTTTGGGAAGTAATCATTATAAATATTGTTCTCTCTGATGGGTATCTACGCCTTACGATGGCATACATTCGTGTATTACCTACTAAAAAAGAATTCAGCTAAGGCTAAGCTAAGTAACTAAGCGGAGATGAAGCTAAGGATTAGATAGTGAGGTGTTTATACTGTATGTATATATATATGTATATTTATACTAGGCTAAGTGCGTTTTAAGGGATTAAGGATAGTAAAGGGGCATCTTATAGACTAGAGTAAATAATTAGAGGTAGGTAGGTAGATCTGTTACAGACTTAAATGCTTTATATATATTTTAGGACAATAGATATGGGTTAGGATTAGATGAGGACTATGAGGTGCGTAGAGGGGAGGGGAGGGGATGCTAGTGTTAATAGCGCTAAGGAATGTAATGTAATAGAGGGATAGAAGGGGTGGTAAGGAGTAATAAATAGGTGGATTTATTGATAAGTATAAGGGTGAGGGTGAGGATAAGGGTAAAGATAAAACTTAGCTTATACTAAGCGTAGGCCTAAGTAATACTATTATCTTTACTTCTATAAAGAAGTAACGTTACGTTTATATACAGTATATATAGTAGCAAACTATATGTATATGTACTTTTACTCTAACACCTACCTACCTATAACGTGCCTAACGTAAAAATATCCTGTAATATACCTACTAGAACCTAGCAACGCCTATGTACAGTACTTTACACAAACCCTATCTTAGCTATACATACTACTAGTAGAAATACAACAAGTAAGTAATACAAAGCACAAGCGATTCACAATTAAACCTTCTACCACCGTAGAACTCGTTGAAGGCCCGTGGAGAAGAACGACACGAGTAGGATGACTGCAGATGCTTACTATGTACGATATGTGCATGCATTGAAGGGTGTGACGTTTGCATTTACTGTTACACAGTAAGATTTGTAGGCCTGGTGAGCAAAAGGCCCGATTAGGTCTAGGTACATATTGTACTGTGATGGTCTTGTGTGTTGGTTTCGCGGTACTCAGGGTCAGTGCTCTTGGTGGTGGGTTGTAGCTGTACTACGTAGGTGAAGCGACTGTACGGAGTATATGTAGGCAGTGTCAACAAGGTACGTGGGAGTGGGCGGCCCGGGATAGGGATCGGCTTTGCGTGGTTTGCCTCACTCCGACTCCGAGCCGCATAGCACACGCATGGAGTCGATCTGGGGCGGCGAGTCAAGGCGGGACAGGGAGGGGTAGGGGTGCAAAGTGCACGTGTGATGGAGCGGCGATGTGAGTTGTGGAGGGGATGGGGATGGGTGATTGGGTGGGGGGTTTTTGCGGCGTGGTGGCTTGTTGCTATGGTTATGCAGTACTACCGTGTATGTCGTGATGCCATGATAATGAGGTGAGGGTCGGGACTTTGGTGTAGGTGGTACTCTACAGTACGGTAGTTGGTGGGGACTGTAGATGACAGACTAGCCGTCGCACATCTCAGCACAGTCTAGACTCTAGACGACTTCTCAAGTGCTCGCACCGTCAATCTCGTGCCTAGACTCCATACAGCCATGATTTACACAACCGAGACCAGAGGTCGGAGCAATCCATGCTTACAGTACCTATTGCGAAAAAAACCATTTTTTGTATCCTGCAGCCCTGTACGAAAACAGGCATATTCGGTGGAATACTTATCAGTTTCGTCTTTGATTCAGCCGCTGCTGATTATCCCTCGAACGAGCGCTGGTTCGAGGGTGCCCTCTGTTGCTTACGAGAAATCGTGACGATTGCTGTGATGATATTGGTGGAGGGTTTGGTGGTTGGGGTCCATGCGCGCCAGCTAGTAGTGCCCTCGCCCCCCACGCACGCCTAGAGCCGGCCGTCGCTTCTCCGCATTCAGGTTTGGTGGCTTGGTGGACCGTGTCGGGCCTTGAGGTTGAGTGGTGAGGCGGTTGGGTTGGGTAGATTGCGTGGTGTGTACGGTGTGGTAGTTGTTGATGTTGCACACAAAGGCCCTTCTTCTGAGAAGGACACAACCTGCTCTACAGTAGAAAATCGCTAATGACGTGCCTCTCCACTGGTCTGCTCTAGGTAGTAGATCAGGCAGCTTGGGGAGGGGGGTCGCATCGAGGCTACTCTGGAGAGGGCGACTTTACCCACAGCTTCGGCACGCACGCGCGCACGCACGCACGCACGCACGCACGCACAGCTAGGCGGCATTCATTCCTATGCTTGTCGCGGCTACTGCGGAGCCCAACAAGTGCGTCGGCTTGGAGGTCACGACGCTCACGGCTCACGGCTCAGGCCTCACACGGCAGCTTAGTTCCAGGCCATATCCACTGGCGACCCGCGCCGCTACTGCTGCCTCCCACGACTCTCTTCCCCACGCTCAGGGTTCTCTCCACGACACGACACGCCTCGACAGTGACTCGACTCAAGACGATCAGCGCCGCTGTCCGCCCGTTCGCCGCCACCGCATGCCCACCAGCGAACGAGGCCCGCGCTGCAAGTCATCCGACCAGGGTTTGGGCCGCTTAACACTTGCACAGCACCTCCCCGTCAACCCCTCGCCGACGCACACTACGCCCTACCCACCACCGCTCCTCCGCCGGCCAACCTAGTAACTTACTGTACCTGATCTGCCTCGCCGCCTCGCTGAATGCCCAGCACGCCCCCGTCGTTCTTTTTCTTCCGCCCCAGCCCACAGCGACTGCTCAAGTACCGTAGCCCGTCCGGCCCAGCTCGTGCCTGCCTCGCGCCGGTAGTGTGATTAGTGGCCCAACGCAGCATGCACGCCCACGGCCGAACGCCTCGCAGCTGTCTGGACTAGAATCCATCGCCTTCTGGCAACCGCACACGCGACCTGTCCCCGCCACCGGGCTACACGACCTCCGCACGTTTTACCCCAGGCCCAGGCGCTGCGTCGCACAAGCTCGCGACACACGACATCCACCCTGCCCACTCCCCGGCCATGACGGCGCAAATCCTCTCCATGCACGCTGCGCACGCGTCGGACCTGGGCACCATCCAGACGCAGTTTGGCGACAAAATGGACACGACCGTGGGCGCCAATGAGCCGCAGACGCCCGCCTCGCCCGACAGCGCCGACACCCGCGGCCGCAGGCGCGACAGGGACGACGACGGCGACGACGGCGACGGCCCAGACGGCGATGGCCACGGCTCCTCGAGGAAAAGACGGCGTAGCAGGAAGGGGCTCGACAAGAAGTTTGAGTGCCCGCACGAGGGCTGCGGGAAGAGCTACTCGAGAGCTGAGCACTTGTACCGCCACCAACTGAACCGTGAGAGGCCCAAGTCTCTTTTTTTTTTTTGCAGCGCCGACGAGCCATCTTTTCGTTATATCTTTTTATTGTTTTGGCAAGATCCCACACATGCACCTCCCATTACCCTGCCATTCTTGCACATTCTGTGCTAACATGGGACAGACAACCCCAAGCAAATCTACCACTGCGACTTCACTGACTGCCGCCGATCCTTTGTTCGCCAGGACCTGTGCGCGCGACACAAGGAGAGGCACACGGCAAGAGGCTCTCAATTGCTGCGGAAAGACACATTCAACATGCACAATCTGAACCCCATAGTCACGGCAGCGCTGGAAGGCAAAAGCCAGGGGCAGCAAGCCCAGCCAGTCGGTATCAAGAGCCAGAATCCTCTGCAGTCTCCAGGCTCAGTAGCATCCAACAGTGGCCCGGGCAATCGAATGTCGCCACCAAATTTCCAGTCGCCAGCTTCAACCGCGACTATTAGCCGGCAAGACTCACTGCAAAGGACAGGCAGCGACGACACTTATCGCAGCAGTTCCGAGGTTAAGCCTTATGATATGCAGGCCCAGACTACTGGGAACTTTGCACCCCCACCCCGTCCAGCCACCATGGGTGGCAATTATAGTGGAGGTCGCACGCCTCTCCACAACACCCCACATGTAGGCAATGGAAACTACCAGCGTCCCGAGCTGCGCACGCAAACTTCGAACCTGTCATCGTATGGCTCGAGCTCGCCCTACACCTCTGCTGCCACCCCATCACAGTCATATCCGCCCTCTGCAGCATCGACGACTTACCAGTCTTCAGCTAGTGGGTTCCAATCGCAGCAAAACTTTCCTCCCTTCTCCTCCTTACCTCCACCAGAATATCCTCAGCCAGCCAGCACGCCTGCAGCAAGAGACCAAGAGAATCAGTTCTACAATGGCACTGCACAGACGCCAATGAGTGGTGTTGAGTCCACTGCACAGGTAGACAATCGCATGAATGTAGTCTCTGACGCCATCATGGACCAGAACCCCGCATACGCCATCCCAATGTTTGGCGGTGACGGCTATAGTCGATCCCCCTTTGCCATGGCCGACGACTTCGCAGCATGGCTGTTCAACGAAAATCAATTTGGTCCCGGAGGTGCTTCGCCCATGGGTTATCCGGGCGGAGTGAACCCCGTAGCTGGTGCGTCAACCCAAATTGGACTACAAGCACCCTATTTTAATTACGATCCCTCAGTTGCCGGCTACTTGAACAATCCAGTCCCACCCGCACATCCCATGGCTGTTCATAGCATCCTAGACACTTCATTACCCGAGACGGCGCTTTCGGAAGAGAAGCGCAAAGATCTACTCGATCTGATCATTGAACGCTTCAACGAGACTGACCACGCGCCCGTTAAGAAGCAGAAAGAAGACATCATGGATGGCGACAAAGAGAGCAGTCATCATGTTCTGAGTTTGCACATGATGCAGACCTACATCAGCTCGTATTGGGTACACTTCCACCCGCAGCTTCCAATACTGCATAAGCCTACATTCAACGCGAGCACATGTCCGGATCTGTTACTTTTGTCCATCATGTGTCTCGGAGCATCTTGTCTGGAGAAGAATTATGGCCACGAGACAACACAAGCTTGCTCGCAGCTCTCAAATTTCCTCGCTTGGCACCTACGCTGGGAGCTATTCATGGACGCCGACTTCCGACCGCCAGCTAAGCTATGGATCTTCCAGAGCCTGTTGCTACTTGAGGTGTTCGAGAAGATGTACTCTACACGGCCGTTGCATGAGAGGGCGCATATTCACCATGCTACAACACTGACTCTGATGAGAAGAGGAAGCTCACTCATCGGAAGGTCAGCCATGGACTCACCACCTAGCGTCAAGGATGGCAAGAGCAGCTCACTTGGTGGAGTAAACACGCCTGATGAGTGGTGGAATCACTGGATCACGAACGAGGCGACTAGGAGAGCAGCGTTCGCCGCATTCTTGATGGACAGCATACATGCGACTATGTTCGGCCACAGCGCTGTCATGGTCGCTCACGAGATGCGCCTCCCACTACCGTGTGACGAGGCTTTGTGGTCGGCTACCAGCAGCTCAGAAGTGGGCCGTGTTGAGGCAAGCCTGCACTCGAATGGGGTCAAGCAGATGTCCTTCCTAGATGGACTCAAGAAGACACTCAACGGACAGACTGTACGGACAAACTCATTTGGACGCACAATTCTCATGGCTGGGTTATTGAGCGTGTCCTGGCACATGAATCAGCGAGATCTCCAAGTCAGCTCGCTTGGTGTAACACAGGCACTTGGCGGACGCGACAAGTGGCGAGGCTCATTGACTCGCGCCTTCGACTTTTGGAAGCAAGATTTCGACAGCTCACTCGCGCGGCCAACTGATTTAACTGCGCCTCATGCATATACCTATTCGAATGGCATGGACGACGAGAACGTCTTTGAGTCACGCACTGTTCTCCACCACCTAGCACACATGGCCATGCATGTCGACATTGTAGACTGCCAAATCTACGCGGGCGCTCCCAGACTTCTGGGCCGATCCATCACACCCCAAGATTACAACGGCGCGCAACGAAGAATGAAAGAAGTCTGGGCCCCAACCGCCCGCGCCCGAGACGCTACGTTCTACGCTCTCCGCTTCCTCTCCAATGTCATGGTAGCAGGCGACCACAGCCTGAACCCGTCAACCGCCCCCACTGGCTCCGGCATTTCCTACTCCGCGCGCGACGACTACCTCCTCAATCGACCTTGGGTACTCTACTTTGCCACACTCATCGTGTGGTCCTACGGCTTCGCGCTCGACGGGCCGATCAAGCAGCCATACCAGCTCAACCAGTATGAAGACAAGATTGCGGACATGAAGGGCTATCTCAAGCGTGTGGGTGGCGTGCCTGCCCCGGATGATTTAAGCAAGATTCCGGACCGAAATGCGTGTTTGGGGCTATTGATTGTAATGCGGGATATGTTTAAGAAGACGAGATGGGAGTTGCTGCATGAGGCGAGTAATTTGCTGACAAAGTGTATCGAGATGTTGGTTCCCGGGGCGGGAAGTATGTGAGACCCACAAACATTGTCCAGCGCCTCGGCGTAGATTTTGAAGAGCGTCATGTTTTTTTGTTTGGAGAACAGAGAGGTGTTGGGACTGCCTCAAGTGGAGGGGGGTATCCGACACGGGAATGGCTTATGAGATCATGGTTCTATATTTTGTGTTTTTGTTTTCTACTATCATGGACTGTCGTTTTCGAAGGTTATATTGCATTTAGCAAGGATTTGCTCTTTCTTATGTTATGATACCTTTCTGTACATTTGGAAATTGCCAAAGGTGGTGGTTTATGTAGTCATGGGACAGTATAGAGGACAGTGCTGTGTATGCTATATACCCTGGGTGGTGTAGTGTTATTGCATGCTGCTTTCGAGCCGATTATATTGTGCGGAATTGATTTGATCTGGATGTCCTTACATCGATATACAAAGGCTCTGTGTATGCACTTGTCAGCTGTGAGGAAATCAGGACGATGTCGTAGGTTTGTGTGGATGGACGAAAGTGTACTAGCTTGTCTGTTGAACAGCACGTGAGAACGTGAGACCGCGTTGCCGCGCACCTCGCCTCGCATTGAACGAAGATATCGCCACTACGTCTGAAGTAGGATCCCCTCGTTGTTAAGTAGACGAAATCACATATTGCACCCTCTCAGTTGCACACAATGCAGTCCACCTATTGCGCCACTTTTCTTTGATAACAAAAAGACTATTTCACACCATTGCGTCATCGATTTCGTCGCGTCTTGCGATCAAAGTTCAAGGGTTTCACTTGCATAACTTGCATCCCAAGACATAACATGCACACCTAAGCAATGCCTCGGATGAAGGCAGCGACTGTATCTGATCAAGTTGTACGGAAGCGTAAACGTAAGATTAAGGATGTTGAAGACGAAAGCGCGCCACTTGCGCCAGATGATTGCCAGGTTGAAGAGCTGAGGGAATCGCAAATCGATGCCACCACCACCAATACTGCCACCAAAAGCGTACCAACAAAGCAGCACGACGGAGGCAAGAAGCCTCGCAGAATCCCCAAGAAATCTGGCGCAGGAAAGCCAGCACTACAGCGCCACGGGTCCTCTACCATTGTCGAGACATCAATACCATGGCCCGAATACTTCACCAAGCTTGCACAAGTGCACCGAGCACTGAACCTCGTCTACACTTTTTGCTGCACGCGCAAACACCTTGCGACAACGTTTGAGAACCTCAAGACCACGGTCGAAGGACACATCAAGCGCGAGCTCTTGATCGGAGACGTCGCCCAAATCACGGCGCTGATACCGAAAGCCATCAACTTCGCCTACGTCGACGAAGCTATGCTGCAGATCAACTTGATGGGCTCGGAGGACAACCTGAATGGGAGACGGGCAGCGGACTTTGTTATGCTGGGTCCCGAACCGGATAAAGGCGAGCATAAGGAGGTTCTGCTGTTTGAGTTTATTGATGGAGATTTAAAAAGACAGGTTACGAATAAGAAGACAGGCGAGCCAACGAAAGCGACGACCAAATTACGGAATGAGGATCTGAAGATGCCCGTGTTTAGTCAGAAGCAGATGATGAATTTGATCGAGAAGCGGAGTGTCAAGTTTACTTCGGCTGTCAATGCTTTCCTGAATCAATGTGCGGAGGACGGTGTTGATGCGGTGGAGAAATTAAAGGACGTGGCGGGGCCATTTGTACCGGAGTCTATGGAGAGCAGACAGTCTACACCCGGGCCGGTACAAGCGAAGATCCCGATTTCAATACCTACCGATAGAAAGCCCATACCCGAGATTTTGAGTGAGATTAAGACGCTGGAATGGTACACGGGCCAGATCGTACCAGACGGACACCGTGTGTTTGACCCCCAGGAGCCTATATATGGCGACTTGAACTTCGCCATGTCACAGGATCTCGTTAACGCATTGTACAATACCCGGAATATCACGCAGCTCTACGCACACCAGGCTGAGGCTATCAACAATCTCTACGAAGGTCATAATGTCATTGTCGCTACGTCAACGAGCTCGGGCAAGTCATTGATTTACCAGATTCCGGTACTACACCAACTAGAACACGCGCCCATGACACGCGCAATGTACATTTTCCCTACCAAAGCCCTTGCCCAGGATCAAAGGAAGAGCATGAAAGAGCTTCTACGCTTCATGCCAGGTTTCGAGGATGTGCTAGTTGAAACATTTGATGGCGATACACCGATGAGCGATCGAAATTACATTCGTGATGAAGCGAGGGTCATCTTTACGAATCCGGATATGTTGCATATCACCATACTTCCGCAGGAAGAAGCATGGCGTACTTTCTTGCAAAATCTGCGGTTTGTAGTGGTCGATGAGCTACATGTGTACAACGGCTTGTTCGGCGCGCACATGGCGTTCATCATGCGGCGCCTGCGGAGAATCTGCGCGGCCGTGGGCAATCGCCATGTCAAGTTTATATCTTGTTCCGCAACTGTTGCAAACCCAGAGGAACATATGAAGACCATCTTTGGTGTTGACGATGTTCGACTCACGGACTTCGACGGGTCGCCGAGTGGGAGGAAAGAGTTTCTCTGCTGGAACACGCCGTTTAAGGATCCTGGTGATCCGACGTCGGGGCGGGGAGACTGCATGGCGGAGACGGCCAAGTTGTTCTGCCAGTTGATGCTGAGAGGGGTTAGGAGCATTGCGTTTTGTCGCGTGCGCAAGGCGTGTGAGGCGTTGCTTGCGGCTATCAAGAATGAGTTGACGAATTTGGAGCGCACAGAGGTTATACCACGGGTCATGTCGTATCGAGGGGGTTACACGCCTCAGGATCGTCGGGAGATTGAGAGGGAAATGTTCGATGGGAAACTGTGCGGTATCGTGGCGACAAGTGCGTTGGAACTCGGTGTTGATATCGGGTCCTTGGATGCAGTGGTCACAGTGGGTTTCCCCTATACCATTGCCAATTTACGCCAGCAGAGCGGACGGGCTGGAAGGCGGAACAAGGATTCGCTGAGTGTCCTTATCGGAGATTGCTTTCCAACAGATCAGTACTACATGTCCAACCCCGACGAGATCTTCACAAAGCCAAACTGCGCCCTCCAAGTCGACCTTACGAATATGCTCGTCCTAGAAGGCCACGTCCAATGCGCCGCCCACGAACTCCCCATCAACCTTGAAACAGATATCTCCTACTTTGGCCCCTTGTTGCCCGAGATAGCGAAAGAGCGTATGCGCAGAGATGCAGAGGGTTTCTACCACGTCAATGAGCGGTTCCTTCCACAGCCCTCGCGGACTGTAGCAATCCGCGACACGGAAGAAGACCACTTCGCCATCATCGACATCACAAACGGTAAGAATACAGTACTAGAGGAATTGGAAGCCTCTCGCGCCTTCTTCACCTTGTATGACGGTGGCATCTTCCTACACCAGGGCAACACGTACCTGGTCAAAGAGTTCCACCCCGATCGCATGCTCGCCAAAGTCGAGCACGTAAAAGTAGACTGGACAACGCAACAGCGCGACTACACGGACATTGACCCCGTCGAAACCGAAGCCATCCGCCGCATCCCCGGCAGTGCCTCGCGCGCCTTCTACGGCCCCATCAAAATCGTCCAAGTCGTCTACGGCTTCTTCAAAATCGACAAGAAGCGCCGCATCCTCGACGCCGTCCAAGTCGACAACCCACCCATCACCCTCTGGTCAAAAGGCATGTGGCTCGACGTCCCCCTTTCCGCGCTCACAATCCTGCAATCCAAGCGCCTCAACATCGCCGCGGCCATCCACGCCGCCGAACACGCCCTCCTCTCTCTCATGCCAAACTTCGTCGTCTCCACCCCCGGCGACATTCGCACGGAATGCAAAGTCCCCGAAAAGGAATTCCTAGCGAAGGAATCCTCGCGCAAGCGGCCCGCCCGTCTGACTTTTTACGACGCCAAAGGCGGGCCCGGCGGCGCAGGCATTACCACGCGCGCCTTTGAACATGTAGATGCGTTGTTAGCGCAGGCGTGCGAGCGGCTGCGCGCGTGTGCGTGCATCGAGGGCTGCAATGAGTGCTGCAATGACGATGCATGTAGGCAGCATAATCAGGTCATGTCAAAGGCTGGGGCGGGCGTTGTTATCATGTGTTTGCTTGGCCGCGAGGCGGAGATTGATGTCGAGGCTTTGCCGTGGGGGGAGGAGGATGTGCCGCAGGGATTTGAGACGGTGAGTGTGGCGAGGCCGGTTAGGTTGGCTGGGGGTGCTGTGGGTGTTGGGGATGTGAGAGGGGGTGGTGGTGGTGGCGAAGATGTTACATGGAATCCTTCCGATGAAAAGATGGTGCGGGCGAAATTTGTGAATGGCGTTTGGATCAAAGAGGAAGAGGAGGATGATGATCATTTTGCCAAGAGCGTGCATTTTTTGGGGGGGCAGAGGACGTTTATTGGGGTCCATAAGTGATGAATAGGAATGGAGTTTATGCTGTGAGTGGGGTGGGGGATGCAGGTGGAGGTGGAGGTGGAGGTGTAAAGGCTTCTTCTCTTTCCCCGCCGTCTCTGTCACTATCTCTGTCTCTAAAAACTATACACAGCAACAAAACTACGCACATGCGATTCCCAGACGTGATTGAGTAATAATCATACGATAATTATAATATCTTCATAACGTAACAACACCTCAAACTCAACATTCAATACCTTAAGAAATAGAGTGTCCTGGTTTTTTATCCCTTGTGTGAATACGAGGTGCTTTAGGGTAGTATATGCTGTGTTGGAGATTAGGTAGTGTATATATGACATGATACATGTACATCTAAAAAGGTGGGAAGGAATATATATGTAATGTTACGCCCTGCTTAGGCGTGTGGGATAGGGTGGTTGCGATGCTTGATGATTATTATGGTGATGGTGATGATGATGAGGCGTGCTGGAAGAGGTGGGGAGATGGATGGGGATAGGGATAAAAGAGGGAGGGAAGAGGCGAGTAGTTCAATAGGTAGGAAGAAGATAAAGACTAGGGGTTGTAGTCATGACATTAGATTAATATAAAAGCGTAAATAGCAAGCCATGAGTAAATATACTTATAGATCTATAGGATAGGCTAATGTAATATGTCATGGAAAAAAAGTTTTGATTGAAGATATGTTCAAGTGCGTATTTTTTGACCTTTTTATCGACCCAGCAATCTCAATTCCCGATATGGGTCCGTCCTTAACAAGTGTAATGCGCTCAATCAAACGCCATCCTTTTCCAAGACCTTGATATTCTCATCATACCTTGGAGGCTCTGCACCAGCAATCACACTCAATCCAATTTCGCGGTTGATTTCCTCCATCCGCTCACGATCTTTAAGCGCCGTACCCTCAGATCCGAAGACGATATCCATTTCTTCAAGACTCAATCGCTTCGTCTCCGGCACAAAGAACCAAATGAAAGCCGACCCGATAAACGACAGCAGTCCAAACAAGATGTACGTCCCATAAGTAATCTTGTCCAAGAGATCCGGGGTAATCTGACCAATGATAAAGTTATTCATCCAGTTGCTTGATCCCCCAAGCGCAGTTCCATACGGGCGTGTAGACAGTGGCCAGACCTCCGACACCAGGATCCAAGCCGCAGGGCCCCACGAATATCCAAAGTGAATAACGAACAGCCAGACCATGACCACAGCAGCCCACCCTGACGCGGGCTGCTCATGGAAACGATCGATATTCTTAGCGAGAATAATCGCAATGACAATGTGAGAGAAGCCCATGCCAATAGCGCCAATGGCTAAGATTGGCTTTCTCCCCACGCGGTCGATGTAGAGAACCGCTGGAATGGTGGCCAAAAACATGACGATTCCCACCACACCGGTTGCAAGAAGAGACGTCGTGTTCCCCGTTAATCCCAACTGGCTGAATATCGACGGGGCATAGTACAGTACAGCATTGATACCGGACCACTGCTGGAAGAACATAGTAACCGTAGCCACAATGACTCTCTTGAACATGGCCTTTGACGTAAACAGCGCCGCAATGGCAACAAATTGCAACTTAAACGTATTCCAAGCTGTTTGCGCCTGCAGGTGCGGAAACGACTCTGCAAGGCTGCGCTTCTCAAACATGGACTGCGCTTTTATCTCGAGGAACTCGAGCTCGATGAGCTCGTGGTCGAGGGGCAGATCGCGCAGGTGTGCGAGATTTCTGCGGCCTTCGGATTCGCGGCCGTGGTGGACGAGCCAGCGCGGGGAAAATGGCATCCAGATCATGCCGATGAGGAGGATGAAGGCTGGCACGAGCTGCAGGCAGATGGGGACGAGCCAGGCGGCGTTGGACTGGGTTTCGAGCGTCGTGCCGCCAATGTAGTTGGTGCCGTAGTTGATCCAGAAGGATATCATGATTCCGAAGGTGATGGCGAGTTGCTGGAGTGCTACGAGGGCGCCTCGGACTTCTGGTGGCGCACATTCGGAGTTGTACATGGGCACGATGACTGAGAGGCTACCAACGCCGATGCCGCTTTATTGTTTGGATTGTTAGCTTTGTTGGGGGGGTCGTGTGAGTATTCTTCTGGTACAGGAGAGAATGGACTTACGTGATGAATCGCCCAGCGAGAATCTCATTGTGGCCCCCAGCAATAGCCGTAATCTGAACCACAACACCGACGATGAACACGCCCGTGGCAATCAGAATGCCGTATTTTCGAGACGCAACTTCAGCCAGGAAACCCGACATGACGGCTCCAAACCACGCTCCGAGCTCCAAGATAGCAGTGAGCCATCCTTTCTGAGTCGGGTTATCGATATACCCGTCCGTCTCTGGGTCGTTTCGTTAGACATGTTCAGTATCGCATATATAGGGGACCTTACGTTTGCCGAACGACGGCATAGCCAGAATCCCACTAAACATGCCCTGGTTATAGCCATAGAGAACACCACCTAGACAGGCAAATAGCGCAATACGAAAGACCTTGAAATTCTTGACGAGCGCCCTGGGCCCACTCTTGCCCATGAGCGCCTGGCGCCTCGTGAGGGCTGCATCGAAGGCGGCAGGCCCTGTACCTCCGCCAGCCATGTTGCTTAGAACCGTAGACTGTAGATAATTACTACAGGCGATGTGAGCTTGTGAGCAAACGTCCTGAGAGTAGAGTGTATGGTAACTAGTTATGAGAACAAAGGTTCCGCACAGCCGGTCATCGATCGCCCACCTGCCTGCAGACGACCATGCTTTTGTACTGCAGGTAATACGTACCTCACATGTCAAGGCCAACCATGCTCCACACCTCTGTATTCATCCAAGATCTTGGTACCGCGGCAACTATACAAGTACAACAGCTTAAAAGTGTGGAGACATTGGCGTCTATGCCTGTTCAAGCTTGTTCTCCTTGGCTCCTGAGCCCTGGTTGCGGGCGCATTTCACCCGGTTAAGCATATTGGGGGCTAGTAATCTTTCAACCGAGTCCTGTAGAAGTGGCCATAAGCTTCTGATGTGCTTGGATCCTGCATCAGGTGCGGTGTGGATGGGTGGGTGGGCCAAGCTTCTGACGCCCGAGTTCAGGCTAAATAGCGTAGAGTCGATACGTCAGGAGTGGGTTGCCCACGTACATACACAGCGAGAGCAAGAGAGGCCTTTAGCGCAGCGAACAGCAACTTTAATAATAGCTCAGCGAAACAATAGTTCAGGATTCAATCCTACCGATGTCTCCTCTCTCCTACTAAACCTTGCTGATCCTAGTGCTACTAAAGACGAGTTAGGAGGATGCTCTCTTCCTGTAGGCCGTGGAGCTTAACAAGCTAGGACATCGAACTACCATAGTTATGTAGCGAGGCGTCAAGCTGTTACACATCTCGAACAGGGTCATAAGGCAACCCTCGCTTGGAAGACGGTGTGGTAGCAATATTAGATGGTACACTAGCTAACCTTGTCGTGTCTACGAAGCTATTAATACAAGTTACACAAGGGAAATATGTATTGCACGTACCCTCGTACCTCAGGTTAGTCAACGCTTTACTAATACGCCACTGGGTAATGTGTATGTCAACTGCAGGGATACTAGACAGCTCAAGCTGCCTGTTAATATCTTCAAGAATCTGCGCCTTCATTTCCTTAGATAAGTCCCGCCAATTACTTTGTGGGTCGCGGCTTCGCAGCCTTTTAGCTATATCCGCCGTGATTTTCTGTCTATGGTTAGGCGCTCTTGAAGGCGAAGGCGAGAGAGCAGAAGAAGAGCCTTACCACAAATTGGTCCCACTGCTGTGGTGAGTGCTTAGCAGCCTTACGCACCTCCTCTTTTGACGGCTGATCAGGTAGGGGCGGCATCGTGGTGGGTGGGTGGCCGGTTGTAGAGACTGATTACTTGCAGGATTGGATTTGTGCATAAAGTCCAGGAAAATTGTTACTCATTTTCATAACAAAAGAACTTGGTATGTGTTAGACTAGAACATGTGATCGACGACAATGGGCGGAGGAATCGAGGAGCTGGGTGTTTAATAGGACAACGATCGCATACTTATGCATGTTGACGTTCGTATCACTAGCGTGAATTAAGCATCTTTGGTTAACAGCTAACGCATACCGAAGTAGCGCGAAGATACCATACCTCCTCCACGCATTCACTCGCATCAGCGACATGTCCCATCCTTCTTGACACCATAGATACTAGCCAGAACTTCACCCCCAGCACACAAGCTTCACAAAAACCTATACCCCAAGACCTCAGCGCCCAACACAGCGAATTAAATTATGGCGAAATCCGAGCCGAAATGCCCATTAAATATGAATGGGTTTGTTGTTGCACCCCAGCGCACCTACCACTACCGTAGCCACCGTACCACCAACCCCAACCAGCTAGCCCCAACCATCTCAAGCCATCGGCCCCCAACTTCTCCTTTTCTCAACAAGCAGCCGCCTACAAAGCTCCCTCCCCACATACAGACTTTGTCTCTCCAAGGAATCAATCCATCGCGCCCAACTCGAAAAATAAGATTAAAAAGCGGGAAACGTAAAATGGCAACGTCGATTTTGCAAAGAAAGCGCGATTTTGCGTACCTGGTGTTTTTTGTAATTCATCTTCCTGTGATGCTTGGTGAGTTGATTTTATAAGCGCTTTGGAGGAGTTCGATCAAGGACTGGAGTGAACTTGAGTTGACTTGTTTTCCATGGTGTTTGTACTTTTCCCGATCATTTCTGGCATATACCGGATATCTGTGGTTCTTTTCGATTACTTTCTTTTAATATCGCGTTTCATTTGTATTTCACCTTTTTCCACTCGTGTGCAAAGTCACATTCACACACTTTAATCCCTTTGCAATTCCAAGCAGGCCAAACAAACCCCTCATCTACATTTCCCCCCCATCCAAGTCTACAATTTCCTACTTCCACAGCACTTGTGCTAACCCAGGTCCACGCACCCTCTAGCATTCGACCTCAGTACGTTCTACCCCGCGAGCATAAAACCAGTGTGGATGACTACGCTTCGCGAATTCTACGTTGCTACATATGGCGATCGGTTTTTTTATAATCCTCCGTGAGTGCAATTCATCTCTTCTCTAAAACGCGACCTGTCGACCCATATTGTTGTCTTTGGAAAGACATCATCCCTATCCCTATCCACATCCCCAACCACTTCCCCATCACCACCCACCACCCACCATCCCATACCCCTCCTCATCCCCCCTCAAACACCCCCAAACTAACCCCTCCAAAGCCCCTACTTCCCCACCCTCCTCACCCTCGAACTCCTCATCCACCTGCCCCTCACCCTCTGGGCCATTCCCGCCCTTCTCAACAACAACCCGCGCACCCCGCTCGCGCTCCTCGCATTCGGTCTCGAAATGAGCATCACGACGCTCGTCTGCGTGGCTGAGATGAGTAGCTGGGCGGAACTGAGTGCGCGGCAGAGGGGGTGGAGGGGGCTGGGGGGTATGTATGGTGGGTATTTGGTTTTTGGTGAGTGGTTCTTTTTCTTTTGTGTTGGTTTAGAATTTGCTGAGTGGGGGGGACTGGGGATCGGGGTTGGATTTGGCGCGTTCTGCACGAGGAAGAGAAATAGAAAAAGTGGCTGCGAAAAAGAAAGGGAATGAAGCCGTTATCAAAGCAACGCAAAAAGAATCACGCTAACACACACGTGTCCCAGGGATCTTCATGACGCTGGACTGCTACGTGCGATTAGATCGGATGATCATGTCGCGCAGTCGCGAGGCTACATCTGTTGGTAGGAGGAAGAAGGCGTGAGGTTTTGATTCTGCTCGATTCAGTTCAGATCGCGTTTAGTGCGAGTTTATCCATCCAGCTCGCCAACCATTTCGATTCGATTCCTCTCTGGCGCTGCATCACCGAGTGCAGTTCATTTGAGGCGTGAGGGCGTGTGAAGAAAGACGTATTTATCTAGCAAAGCATAGCAAGACACTGTAATTCTTCTTCTTCTTCTTCTTCTTCTTCTTCCTCTTCGTACTTTGACATCAAAGCGTGCGAACATTGATCACTCACTAGTCATGGAATCTCAATTTTGCCGATAAACAGAAACATCATCTTTAACATCGCCCGTGCGCACACTAGCTAAAAGTCTCTCTATGCATTACAACGGCACCGAAAAAGGAGCCAAGGAAAGAAGATGTAATAAAGAGTCTCACATGTCATGCTTTTCTGACAAGACGCCTTGGGAACCAAAACATTTTCAAAAAAAATGGAGAGCCGTGTATACAACGCCGTGCGCTGCAAAGAAAATGGTTGTAATAGTAGTGGTAGTAGTAAGGAGGAGGGATAGGACCAGGGGAAGAAAGAATCAAACACCAGACCTATACCAAATATGACAAGTCCTATTGCTCTCAACGTTCAAAACGCGCCATCATGCTCCTCCCCCGCGCCCCTTTCTTTGGCGACGGCCTTCCTCACCGCGCAGCCTCCTCCACAAGAGCACTGACTTCCCTGGCTCGTTGAATCCACGTCTGATCATCCATGTCGCGTCCTAGAACCTCGCTCCCGAGCACAATCCTCAATAGTTCGGAAAGCCCAATCGCATTCTCTGCGCCGCCGAATAGCGCACCTGACCGTCTGCTCGTCTGACCCCACTGCTCAATCGTGTAGATGATCCACTTCACCAGCATCTTCCTATTACGTCCGCTGAACGGTGCTTCTTGTGCATACCACAGCGCCTCGAGCGTACTAATCAGGCTCTCAAACGGCGCATTGAGTTTGAGAAATACGTCAATGGGCCATGTGATGTTTGCGTTGAAGGCGAGGCTCTGCGGGTTGATGGCGGTATTGGCGTCGTGGATATAGAACTCCAGGTCGTATTGGAGAAGTAGTTGGAGGACGATGTTGATAGGGAAGACGTTATCATTCAGGCTGACGCGGTGACCGATTTCTTGGACTCTGATGGCAACCACTTCCCACGGGGAGCTGTGTTGCTCTTTTAGAGCCGTGTGATGGACCCGGTCGACGAGGTTAGTCCAGGTCGAGCGGATATCGGGGACTGAGCGGTAGTCGGCAACGTGGTAGATCATGAGGCATATGTCGTAGTAGCCAGCTTGGTCGGCAAAGTCGTGGTAGAGCTAGAGGGTGTTAGTTGTTACTGCTTGGAACAAAGATGGGAAATGATTTACTTCATCGAGGGTGTGAATTTGGCCGTTGAGATGCTCAATCACTGACTCCCTCCTCTCACCGCTGAGACGCTCGTCTCCTTTGATCCGTTGCAGAACATCGTCTTGGATGTTTGCAATGTCTAGATAGTCGGTGATGTTCCGTAGTAATTCTTGCCTTGACTGCCTGTTTCGTACTCCAGTTTCCGAGAAACCAGTCATCCGTGTCGAAGCGTTTGCTTTGGCACGCGACAAGTATTCTATACGCTTCTCCAAAGTAAGGGGAAGTGAACTCTTAGCCAACTGGTACTGGGTCTCTGCCGCACTCAGGTAGTCGTTGTAATGGGCGTAGTATCGCCATAACAGATCAGCATGCGCAATGTCCTTCTCTGAGCTCTGCCGAAGGTAGTCAATGACAAATGGCGAATTGATGTCCAGCAACCGCTCCGCCCAGCCCTTGGACATGTACCAGTCGTACAAATAATTCTGGAACACTTCGTCGTCGGAGTTGTTGATCTGCTCGTAGGCTTCGTGTTTGCGACGGGTAATCTGCGATATGACGCCATCGGGTACAGGACCTTGGTTATTGTATGCCTGGTCGACGGCCTCAATCACTCTACATATCAATGTATAATAAGACGCCCGTTGATCAAAAAACGATCGACGCACATCGTTCGGATCTGCGTTAGCGTCGTTTTGCTCTCGCAGCCAGGATAGAGCTTTGTTGCCTCGATCTACTTCTTGCGCTACTCTGAGAGCAAGTCGAATAGCACCTATTACCGGATTAGCATAGCTTCAACGAACCTGTTGGTAATACTTACCCGCATAAAACTCAAGCTCAATATACTTGTTAACAGTAGCAGTCAATATCTCCAAAGTCAAGCTCTTTGCCACCTGCTCAAACAACCTCAGACTGTCGTTGAGTAGAATGCGTCCGCGTTCGGCATTCACCCCTGAATCAAAAGCCTTCTTAAGGTTTTCTTGGGCCTTGAATATGACGACATCGTCCGAGCTACAGAAGCTGCCGCACTTTCTCCGCAGTGACTCCGCCACGGTTTCCACGTTGGAGCCTTTGGTGATGTTACGATTGACAATCGCTTTGACGAGCTCTCGTGCCAGATCTTTGCCCTCATTGACTGAGAAGAGGCCCTGGAAAGTGAGTCGCCGTACCCTTATCTGTAGCTCTGGGTCAGGTAGGAGGACAAGTATGTCTTCCAGGCGCTCCTCGAAGAGCACGAGCACAAATGAGATGCCCTCTACGATGTTGTTGATCATCAACAGTAGACTCGTCAGCGCCCTATTCTCTCCCTGAAGTTCAACCTCCTCTTGTCGCGAAGAAACTCGTCCCAAAGCTTCTGGCCCTGCTAGGCCTTCGATATGAGACTTATTTGACTCCAGAAACTCTTGCAGCTGAGCCAAAGATCGTTGTATTTCTTGCAGCCTCACAATCTTGTGTGTTGATGTAAGTACCGGGCCAGTCGGGGTTACGACCTCTGTAATGATGGGCGAGTTCCATATGGAACGGACCAAGCGAGCAACGTACATTGCAATGCCGTCGTGTCGAGGTGAAGCACGGACATTGTCTATACTGAGACCTTCAACTGTGGCACTTTCCGTCAAATGAGCTTTGCCACCGAACTCAATGAAGACCCTTCGAGCAAACTCAAGTACTTCAGGATCCGTGACTTTGGCAATCCGCGAATCAGGTCCAACATCTGATCCTTGACCACAGGCAACAGCAAGTGCAGTGGCAGCAGTCTCGGCAAGACCGTACTGTTTCGCAAGTCTCCTGACGTCAAGCTCTGCAGCTTCTTGTCCACCAGATTTGACTATGGAGGCGAAAATGTCAACCAGTCTCCTCCGTCGAATGGTCTCAATCCCGTGGGATGTGATGATGGCGTACTCGCACAGAGGCTGGTCAAACTGTGTTGCCAGCTCGTTGCCGAAACCGAGGGGTTCGTTGCGAGCAGGAGATGGCTCACTGACCTGGCCCATGTCTCGTACTCTGCCCACAAGACTCAACTCCAGGGCAGTTTCCAGGTATCGTGCAGGTTGGGAACTGTCTCGCTGGCTCAGCACACCAGAGTGTGGTGCCGAGATGAATGCTACTTCGTTAGCATCGTTCAGCGACTTTTGCACGAATGAAAAGAATGCGCCCGGTGCATATCTGTTTCCGAACTTGGTCTCTCGCAGGTACTCTGAATCGAAGCCTACTTGCGCACCGGCCTGGTACGGCTGTAGTTGTGTCGCATCGTTCGAGGATGCTGATCGGCCATCGTTTGGTGGGAATCGGATGTGGCGCAACTGCATGCTGGTGGGCGCGCTTGTGCTGTTGGCGTTCCAAGCTCCACCAGCGGTTGTGCTCAGATACAGTCTGCAACCAGAAGAGGTTGTCGCCATCAAGGATAAGTTGTCCGCCTCAGTACTTGTGATAGGGCTGAGACCTACAATGGCCAAGTCCTTGAGGGTACTAGCCGACTGTATGATGTGACCACACATGGTCGCCAGCTGACCGCGCGTCCGGGTGATGACGCACTCCAGCATGGAGGGTTCCCTCATGTAGTAGACCTTGATGGTGCCGAGACTGGAGAGGGTATAGAGAATGTTGCGCGTGTCGTCTATGACCATCTGTCTAGTCCCACCCTCTTTCTTAGCCGAGTACCAGGAGGACAGTCCGACTGAGCTCGAGACGTGGTTCGTCCTGCTGCACTTGCTCGAAAACCACTTGTCTTCTTGCTGGTAATTGAGCTCGTATATGTCTTCTGTGTTGCGATCGCCGAAGAAGATGCGACCCGTCTTGTTGGAGCCTGCGATGGTGTCGACCATGATCTTCTTCACCGATGTGGACAGGCCAGTGCGATAGAGCGTGACGCCATGCACACCCTCTGGTCCCCTCTGGCACTCGACGGCGATCAGGAAGATGTCTGAAATGGTGGCGACTACGAGCAGATAGTCGATGCTGTCGACGAAGACCTTGGGGCGCGGCTTCACCAGCTTGACACATGTGATGTTGCTCGGCTGCTCTTCGAAGCCAATGAGCTCGGGATTGGGATGTGTGTAGTCCCACAGATAGACTTGGTTGTCGACTGTGACCCAGGCGTGATTGATCTCGGCGAACAGGCCCATGCTGGTCGATATCTGCGTCTGGTTGACCTGCTCGAACACGGCCTCGGGCAGTTTGTAAGAGCGCAATTGCTGGAAGGGCGCCCAGGCTGGACTGCTCTCGATTTCATAGTCACCCGAACAGCCCTCTGTTGGCGGTTGTTAGCTTCGGCGGTCATGTCATGCGTACAGCTCCACCTCCAGCTACTTACGCCCAATTGTCACCTCAAGCGCGGGAAAGCGGCTGTCTCTGTCGAGCATATTGTTGATGGTGCGCGATGCGCGGTCCACGGGGCTTTCTGCGGGCGGCGCAGGCAGCGCTTGCTGTGGCTGCGGCTGCTGGTGCGGGTGCGGTTGCGACACTGACGCCTGTCGCTGAAAGTTTGGCCGACTGGGCGCAGGTGTGTTGATAAATGCGCCAGGCCCAGGACGCTGTGGCGTCGCGGGGGGCATCTGGAAAGCCATGGCAGGTGTTGTGCAGGCAGGCGGTGTGGGCGAGTGCGAGTCGCAGCGGCCTAGAAAGCGAGCTTCAGGCCGTGGCGGTGATGGTGATGGTGATGAGGGTGGTGGTGGTGGTGGTTGGGAGGACGCGCCGGCAAGTCGACATGAGCTTTCACTAGGCGCAAAATAGGGGAACAATAGGAAAAGAAGAGAAACGCGCAGAGGCGGGAACAATAGAGCTGGCGGGCAACAATTGCGATGGTGAATAGGCCTCAAGCTCCAGCAACAAGCTGCAAAGTCGATGCGCGACAACAATAGGACGCCAAGCGTCAAGCGTGCAGGGATGTGTGCTCGCTGGTCGCGTTTGGCCGTGTTATGTCATCCGCTTTTTCGTGTCAGTGTCGCTCCACCACGAGCTTGCCCACAGCGACAAAACATAGGCCAAATCTGCTCGGCGACCAATTGCTGCCATCTCGAGACCTGTGCTGAAGCAGAGCCGTGTGAGAAGAAAAAGGGCTTGCCAGTGTCCCACGCACCATCCGCTGTTATAAGCAGCTTCGTCTTCACCATCAAAAGTCTTGGACTACAAAACCCAAAATGTCTCTCTTCCGCCCAATGCTCCTCCGAGCAAACCTCACCGCCTACTCACGGCCTGTCTGTCTGCGCACAGCAACCCGCTGCTATTCCACGCCCACAGCAGCCGAAAATGTTGTCCTTCCTCGCCTCCAATCTGACCTCAAAACGGCCATGCGCTCCAAGAACAAGCCCGCCCTAAACACCATCCGCGCTCTCCAAGCCGAGATCATAAACGCCTCCAAGACTGCAAAGCCCATTGAGACAGATGGCGCTTTGTACGCGCTAGTGCAGAAGCAGATCAAGGCGTCCAAGTCTGCCATAGAAGAGTTCGAGGCTGCAAAACGGGAGGATCTTGTGAACAAGGAGCAAGAGCAGCTGAACGTGCTGCAGGCATATGCAGATGAGATTCCCAAGGTGGAGGAGAGCGAGATTGACGAGTTGGTCAGGAGTGTGGTGGAAAAGATTGGGGAGGGTAAGAAGACCGTGGGAAGCGTCATAGGACAGGTCATGTCTGGGGGTATCAAGGGAAGGCCATACGATGCCGAGTATCTGAGGAAGAAGATTGAGGAACTTGTTGGAACAAAGTGAAATTCATCATGTGCGCGTCGTCTCGCAATGGCAAAACTATGGCTAACGAGAGTCACGATATGTCAGTGCGTTGCTGGAGTGTAGAGTACTATGATGCAGCGAGGAGAATGTCTTGTATACGTGTCAGAGCGCTGCAGTGATATGACCGACGGCCGCCCGCTGTGCTCTGTCCATGCGCTGGGAGATAGAATGCAACGTCCGCATGCGGCGTGTCGCTGCTTTTGAGAAGTGCGGGTACGGTCCGTCCCTCGATTAGCAGCACAGCCGTCAACGTGGCCTTCACGTCAGTCTCATTCAGTCGACACCACAGCAGCGTATAGCGCCTCAACTGCCGAGTCACATTGATGGTGTTGAGGCTGAGGCATGAGCTGCAAGCGAGGACTAGATTCCCTGGAGTACGGCACACGGCGGCCCGACTCGTCCTGCTTCGTGAACTTGGCTGCATGACGTCACTTCTCTCATCCGACCAAGTCACATACATGCATCCCATCTGTCTCGTCTGCTGACGGAGGCAGATGAAGGGATGGCCCTGGTACCACGGCCAGCTGTATCCCGCCGAACATGTTGCAGCGTCGCCCAATGCAACAATGCAATTCACGTCGTCGTTGCAAGTCACTGTGAATGCCCAATTTGACGCCCAAGAAAGAGACAGTTCGCATGAAGTTTACACACTCAACCAAGTCATGCAGAACGAAGAGCTATTGGGCACCAGAAACGGTCCCTGCCAGCCATGGCGCAGCCTAGCGCCCTTGAGACGCAGGGTATGTGACTTGGGGAGCACCGATGACGAAACGGTCGAGAAGCCCGCATGTAAAGTTGGTCGCGCCCGCACACTACCGTCGTGCCCATAAAGCCTCGGACCATAGAATCCTGCTCTCTGTTTGCTTGCGTCGCTTTCAATCATCAGGGGACGCAGTCGCTGGCCTTCGAGAAAGTTCTCCCTTCATCTCTGTTCACTTTGGACGGATACCCGGCAGCCCCGCTTCACATCGCATTACATCAATACTCGCAGGTGACGCAAACCCCTGACCCCTCAGCCATGTCGGCCTATCGCTCTTCAACGGGCAATTTGGATCGCTTTGATGAGCCACCTCGTGGAGGCGGTGGTGGTGAGAGATGGGATCGCGAAAAATTTGAGCGCATGAGAAGAGGAGGCGGGGGAAGTGCGGCAGCCGGCCCTGGTTCTGGGAGTAGCGCGGGAGGCCGTGGTCGCGATGATTACGAACACTATCGCTTCCAGGAGCATGATCGCTACCCAGGAGGCCACAGAGATATCGACATCCATGAGGATCGTCGACGACCAGGCCCTCCTGTTATGGAGAGGGAGGTCTTCCACGACGAACGCTTCGAACGCCCCTCGCGTCGCCACAACGACCTATTCCATGAGCCCACACCCTCTGAGATAGCCAACCAGGCACTTGCTCCATACCGTCGCAGGTCGGTCATCGACAAGGACATCAACATTGGCATCAACATCGACGAGCGACGACAGCCGGCACGACCCCAACGACCCGGGTACATTCGACGCCAATCATCTCTGGACACATTCGATCGCCGCCCTCTTCCGCGTTATACTGAACTCGAGAGACACGAGTATCGCCCACCTGCTAATGTTCCCATTCCCCTCCCTATTCGTGAGCGCCGTCGATCGCCTCCTCGTCGCTTCCACGAGGAGGATGATTACGAAGACATCAGATACGAGGACCGTGGTGGAAGGAGCAGGGAAAGGGAAGGCTATCGCGAGGTTGAAGTGCACCGCGAGAAGAGCCGTGTACGCCGGAGCAAGAGCGTAGCCAAATCGACACGCAGCTCGTCAATGTCCAGCTTCGAAGAGATCCAGCCACCTCGCGCGACTTGGGGCAAGAGGGGCAAGACGAGACTCCCAAAACGCCTCGTGAAGAAGCAAGCGGTTATCGAACTTGGCTATCCGTTCGAGGAAGAGGTATGCAATCTCTGCTTAGAATGAGAGCCTGACTGACAGAGACAGGATGACTTCATTATCATTACTCGGGCCCTGGAGAAGGAGCACATTGACGAGGTCATCAAGATCAGTGAGAATTACAAAGAGGGTATGCGAAGCTCCACTTTAGAATTGTGTAGCAGCTAACATGGAAGCAGAGAAAGTCACATATGTGTATGAAGAACAAGTCGTCGAGGCTCCTCCACCACCGCCGCCTGCTTCTGTTGCACCTCCTCCCCCTCCTCCACAGGAATACTATCCTCCTCCACCTCCTTCCGTTATGCATGCCCCACCTCCACCAGCTTCTGTCTATGCGCCTGCCCCGCCCGTTCAATATGCTCCACCACCGCCAGCGTCTCACTACGCCCCCTCACAGCGCGCATCGTCACCATCAGTACATGAGCATGAGCGATATGTTGAAATTGAGCGCTCTAACGATATTCACGGACCGGCGACTTCCTTCCTCCCCAACCGAGGAGAGCTCGTTCGCAGGGAAGATCACCGCTCTGAGCGTGATATCCGCGAGGAGATCCGCTTTTTAGAGGAGGAACGGCGCATGCTCAAGTACGAGCGCGAGGGCGATCGCGAGTACGAGTTCATCGAGCGCACACCCAAGAAGGAGGTTGTCCGCGTCGATAGAGACCGAAAGGGTAGGTTAGCCCTTGTTCGCTCGGCCCATTAAGAACGACTCGTTGATTTCTCTGGATAGTACGACGAGTGAAAGACCGACCGAACCCGAAGATTGTTGCGGCGATGATGGGTACACTGACTTGAATGCGATCATGGCTATGAGCATGAAGCCAGAAAGACGACGGCCGGGCTGCTATATTGGCGTGGTGGATATCTCTTTACTTTATATTTCTTTACGACTTTAACGGCTGGATGTCTCTATACTCCGATTTGATGTTTTCTTGGAACGCAATGGCGCGGATATACAGGCACATTCATGACTTCTCACGAAATCTTTTCTTCCCATATACCAACAAATAATACAGATTTTCTTCCATGACCAATGTTCGAGTGCTGTGGTGCATACATGTGCTATAGATATGCAACTAAATGCAGTCATTTGTTCGGACTTACCGCCCAATCCCCACCTCTCTGTAAATCTAACACGCAGCCATCCCATCACTCCAGACTCCACAACCCCACACCCACGCGCTACCTCCCGCACTTCCTCGTTACATACAATTCATCCGCTTCGTCGCATACGTCAACGCGCCAAGAACGATGTAGTGTGCTCCCCACGCGCGTCGCTAAAACGCATTACTGCCTACTATTCCGATTCCCATAGCGTATCGCGCACCAAACCACCACGATGCCAATCTGCATCTCCTGCCGATACCCCGTCAAAACGCTGTACACGACGTATTCAAAAGCGGACGACCGCGCGCTGGGAAAGGGCGTGCGACTCACGCAATGTCCACGGTGCAAGCGATTTGCGGATAAATACGTGGAACATGATTTCGTGGTGCTGTTCATTGATCTGGTGTTGATCAAGCCCGAGGCACGTCCTGCGCAGGAACCCGCAAAGCAATAATGAGTTACAAGAAGTCGAGGCTAATGCATATATCAACACAGGTATACAGACATCTTTTATTCAACCGTCTAGGCCGCGACGACGATAAATTCGACGTACGTTCCTACAAACACCCCAACTTCCCCCTTCCCAGACGCTACTACTATGCTAACTCCCCCTACCCCAGCGCTCCATCCTCCGTCTAAGCATCCTCCTCCTCCTCTTCGACGTCTACCTAACCTGGGCCCGCATCGAGAAACTCGCGCTCCCACCCTCCTCGCCACACCACCCCACCCGCTCCCCACCATCCACAACCACAAACACCACATCCAGCTTCCCCCCGACCAACGCCCTCGTCCTACAAGCCCAACCCCTCCTCCTGCAATACCTCTTCTTCCTGCTCCTCGTCCTCCTCAGCACCCTCGCCTTCCACCTCCCCATCCGCCTCCTGTGCTCCCTCGCCCCAACATCCCTTCCCCAACCCCTCACACGCCTCTTCCCGCACTTCCCACACCCCACACCGCTCAGCACCGCCCTTCTCGTCAGCAGCTGCACAAAGCTTTTTCCCATTTTACTCATCATCTGGGACTACGACTTGCCCAGCAGCGCTACAGCCGTGAGCTGGGCCGTCATCGTGAATAATGTCGCTGCGCTGGAGATTCTCATGGATTGTGGGTATGTGAGGGCGGGCGTGTTGGTTGCTGTGGGCGCGGGGTGTAGGACGTTGGTTGGATGGGCGGTCTTGAGGGCCGCGGGGCTGGGGACCGGGTGGGAGGGGTTTAGAGTGGGGGATGTTGGGCTCAGTGGTATTGGGTTGGAGGGCGTGGGGGAGTGGGTGAAGGGGCTGGGAGGGTTGTGAGGTTGGAAGATATGTTGTTGTTCATTATGAAGGTCAAAAGAGGAAGAGACATGCATGATTGGATTTTAAGAAGCATGATGTGATGAATAATACCCCCTGGTTTAAATCCCATATACACATACACTTCCAAACTATCGAAAGAAATCCCGTTTAAACGCCGAGCAAACTATGACAAAGCGCTCAATACTACATCGCCCATGGCACGCAGCCTCCAAAGCCCCTTGTCTCTCTCTCACGGGCCCCCCTACACACAATCTACACACCTCTCTCCCCCGCCACCGTTCCGTTCTGTTCCGTCCCTCAAGAAGCCATCCTCCACACCTCTTCTCGTGTCTGAGCTAGCGCCCGCCGTTCAATTCCGGTCGCAGATCGTTGCGCACGGGCGAGATGAGCGGGTGCAGTTGTGCGAGGAAGGTTATGGCCCACATAATGTACATTGCTGCTGCGGAGAGGACGAGCGTGGAGCGCCAGACGCTGTTGGGAAATTGTATTAGCTATGCTGTGTTGTGTGGTAGTGCCTTTATGTTTTGGGTCGACGGGGACGGGGGGGTGAAAAGGGCGTGATTGGGAAGGGTTGGGAATGTATGTATGCGTGGTTGCGGTGTGGAAGGGGGTTCAGGGAGGTGGTGAGGTATTGGTGTGGGTCGGGTAGGGGTGACTGCTGGCTGGCGGCGCGGAGGTGCAGAGCATGAATGTATAGGTTGGTGCCTCGGTTTGGGTATGTGTTCGCGGTTGGGGCATGCATGTGGCGCGACAGATAGGATGACAACGTACGTTTGGTTTTCACCCTTGGGCGCGAGGAACCATGCTGCAAGGCAGAATATGACGACAACTACGAGGCCGATGAAAGGCGCCCAACTATTTACCAACTGTTAGCATTCACATGCACCCCCGACTCGTTGCTGCATTGCTCCTACTCACCCGTTGGCCATGCTGAATTATGATGGAGTTTTTTATGATGCAGTTTTACGCGATCCAGAGTATGGCGAGAGCTTTTGGAGGTGATGTTGGGCTCGTTGTACTTTGTTATGTGGAAGATGCATGCGCTTTGGTGTTGTCGCGAGCTGTGGACGGAGCTCTCGATGACATCGCCGTTGATGCTTGGCGTTTTTGGAACGCTAGCTACATTGGTGCTGAGCCTGGATTACTCTGATTGGAGGCCTACCTACCCACAGTGATAGCACTTTCCGATTGAGTCCTTCTATCTTTGTTTCAACTACATCTCTGCATATTTTGCACTCTGGCTATATCTCATTCTCCCGTGGACCAAGGAATAGTATCCCCTCAACAGTCCTTCTTTCGCTTCATACACGGGACGATCGTTTCTTTCTTGGTTTCATATTGTCTTGCTCTTCGCCTCACTCGCCACTGCTTAGAGCATGCGTTCAGATCCCATTTCTAAAATCGGGTATGATCTTCCCTCACAGTGGGGTACGCATGGATGTTCCTTCCTTCCTTCTTTTTGTACTTTTTCTTTTAGTTCGCCTTGCGCTTCACTCATGCTCTCTTCTTCAATATTTATTCCTTAATTCTCACCATGATCTTCGTAGTCTTATCGCCTCAGTCATCACGGCAATTCACTAATCAGGGCTGATAATTACATTCAAGTGGCTGACAGCGGCACCAAGGTGGGGCCGGTCAGTTCTATTCTCATGTTCAATTGCGTAGGCACTGAGCTCGTGAATGACAACCTGTCTTTGTCAAAACGACCCTGAATGGCCGTTTCATTCAGTTGCTACAGGTTAGCATCAGGCAACTCCTAGGATACTTTAAACAATTGAAATTACCCCTCGCCTGGCTTGCCGCATTCGGAGTTACCTCCCAGCCACACAACACAACAACTCAATTCCTGGAGAGCATGTCAAGGCGGGAAATCCTACATCTGAGCACTTCACACGGTTGCGAAGGAGTTCCTGCTACCTCGGGACTCACCGCTAGATCATCATCGCTCGTAGTGAACGAAGTGCCGTCCTGCAGAGTTCCTGCAACATTGTGACTTATGCGCAACCATGCTTGCGAGGAACGCGCTCGGTCTATTACTAGCAGACAAGGCGTTACTTCAAATGCAGCAGGAGGATATGCCAAGGGTATTATGCGTCAAGGAAATGTTGTTTTGCAAAGACTGGACCCAATTGTGGCGAATGGCATTTCAATCGTCGCAACTGAGAACGAGAGTAGTCACCAATAGCTACTCCCGGCGTTCGCTATCTAGCAATTGTGCAGATCAGACGACTTCTCTTGAAACCTCAATACATATTCCGCCAGCCAGGGATGGTATCAAGCTGGTCTTTTGGAGTAGGTATGCAGGACCATGCGCTACATGTCCAAGGCCTCAGGGCTTCTCTCACCGCTACTTCATCCTTACACGAATGTCATGTGTGATTCGCATGGCTTACATGCCTGATTTACATTGTACACAAGTTCCTCGAATTCTCCCCAGTAGGATGGGTACGCACCATGCAGCATACTACAGTGTCAAGTCCAGCTCACGCGGCATTAGGAGTTACGAATTTATAGGCAAGGAGCCATTATGCAGCTCCGTAGTTGGAGGGGATAGATTCATATTGGCTACGTCCAAACTCTCAGCGCCTCATGCTGCGATGGCTTGCTCGTAGCCTAGCAAGAGTGAAGCAAGATCATCATTGCATCCCAAGACTGGGCTTATAACTAACAGTCTGGTTAATAAGTTCCCGCAGTAGTCCACGTCACACTCGCCTCATTTTACGGATATACAGTGAAGGACATACGTGCAACGGTCATGTCATCACGATGCGTAGTACTCTCGACAGTGTTAGGGCTACCAATGTCCTGAACAGATCTCGAAGAGTCATCAGGGAACTCTTGAATGGGGAATGCCTCACATAGGAAATTGCCTCATCTAGAAGCCATGTTCGATTGGCTACCAAGAGATGTTGCTACACGTTACCGAATGTCTAGCATGCCTGGCAAGGCATGCACGCTATCCCCAGAGAAGCTGCATGCTCCAAGCCCTTGTAAGACGTACATTGCCTTTTTGAATAAGTATAGATTGGCCATTATCCTAATTCAATTGCCGTACATACTGTGGTAAGTCCGATATTCAGGTCCCTCAGCGTCAGCCACTTGTGCTTCCGTAATCCTGTATTCGATCTCGGCTCTCCAATTCCAGTTTCACATACAAATCTGCCTTCACGCCGACCATTCTACTAGTTCGATCATACATCTCGTTTGATGAACGCCAATTGAAGTCATGGATTCCGAAGACATGGTTTTCATCGAGAATGGTCCACCTCCAACAATTGCGGATGCCGACTTAAAGCAGCTCAATCGAACCCCTGAGATCGTTTATGGGACTCCACAATCACCTGTGGATGTGGAACTAAAGAGAAATGGTGACTTTGTTATTTCTAGCAATTTCAATGCAATCCCAAACAGCGATCGGCCGATACTTCGAAGTCAGGATGGTGCTGATGTTCTCATCTTACAACTGAGACAGAAGAACATGGAAGAGGCACGACGTTTTGGCCCTCCCGGGACGAACATCTACGCTCCGCCCGAGTTTACCAACCGCTCGGGTACGGAAGGAAGCGGGCACCCATCGTTCCCGCTGGTATGTCCAACTTGCCTGTCGTTTCGGGAAATTGCTGACCATGATGCCGCAGCCTCCGCCTCCCCCTGTATGTCATCGTCTGACTGTACTTAACAGATGAACGCTAAGCAAATCTTAATAGCCGCCTCCCCCACCTCCTCCAGGTCAAGCCCCATTCTTCAATCTCCAAAACATACCCAATCCACTACCACCACCGGTAAGTTACTCATCCCTCGGGATTTCATGTATCTGACCAGAAGCGAAGCCGCCTCCTCCCCCTCCTGCTGTAAGCCCTAGGCCTCCGGTTTCACGATTTGATGCAGAAGATGAAGTATCAACACCAACCTCGTTCCTACCAATCTGTTATTCTGGTGAATCCGTTCTTGATGTAGCCAGCCGCATGGTTCGCATTGCACCTTTCAGACGTAATGTCCTCGTCACTCGCCATCAAGCTCACGTAGCAGATTTTGAGGAATACCGCTGGATCTTAAAATACGGGAGCCCAGAACAGTGGTACGAGAGACCGAGTAAATCAGCGCTCCTGAATCTTAGGTATCACCCGAGTCCTCGTTGCGCTACTGAGCCTTTGGAAGCTCTTCTCAATCCGAGGCCCGTCAGTCTCGAAAACCCCAGAGTCTGGGCTTCATCTGCGCTTGTAACTCCTACGGACGATGACATCTACGATTGTACCGCTGGCCATGCCACTAACCGCAACTACTCCGGAGTCTGTGGTACCTGTACAGACGAAAAGTCAGAAGCACTCGAGAGCACCCCACTTGTGTACTACCTCGTTTTGAGCACAAGCCAGGCAAGTGACCCATTCATCCACGGCGCGCACTTCAATGGCAAGCAGATCTATAAGCTAGTGAAGTGTGGGAGCCGTGAGGCTGCTGTAGCAGAGTCCTTCTACGTGGCTGGGGTCAATGGCTGGAACATCGCATTTAGCTGCGTCATGAGGCTAGGAGAAGACTTCGACGGGAAACGTGGAGATGTTGAGAAAGTCAATGACCTTTGGCAACTTGCGGAAGACACGAAAGAAGAGGATACTATCAGGGCCTTCTACTAGTGTTTCCACTCTATTGCGCTCTTTGCTCAAATTGGCGGCATATTGGTTTTCTCATACTCGTTCTCAAACACAAACATTGCTCAACCAAAACAGATATCGACGCGGCTCAAGATTCAACACTTAGCCCAACTCCGACTTTCAGCTACAGGTCTTCGCATCCGTCGTATGCTGCTGAGCCCCTGAAATCAATGCTGCAGGCTACGATAACCTGTGCAGCAACGTGCAGACGCACTCTGCAGGAGCCTGGCAAATGCGACAGCATTTAGGCACAAATCTGTCCAGGCCAGCCATGCTGAAGACAAAACGCCTTGCAGGCACCCAGTCGTGCAACAAGGCACGGAGTTCACCGATCCCAACACCTTCGATGATCATCTACCCTGCCACATTTCCTTTTCGCAATTACCACTCCTCCCCAATCACAATTACCAATCACAACTGCCCACGTTTCCTCCTCGCGTCACACTCGAGCATTCTTTCTATATATTTCTTTTGGGGCTGGTTCCTTTGTGCTACATTCCGACCGCCCCTATCCTGTATCGATGATCTTGTTTTCGTATTCATGGGTTGCGGATTTTCCGGCGTTTTGGGGATACGTTGAACGAGCCGAAAGGTGTTTAGGGAGTCACGACATACGATAAAACGGGACGGCGCAGTGTTATGCGTGCATGGGCTGGGAAAATCAGGTGTCAGGGCGCCCATGTTTTTTGGAAGTTTACTTGGCGGATCTCGATGGCTGAGTCTGCTGGCTTTTCTGGGGATCGTATTGTTGTTTATCTTTTCATCGGCCTGTGTTTCTGGCCCGGTTGTGTATGTACTGCAGCGTTTTCTATCTTTCGACTCGATAGCGATGATTCGTATTCTCACATTCATTGGCAATGAAACTGTCGTTGTTGTGAAAGTCTTCCGTTTCTTGTAATACTGGATTTAACCAGGCTTCTGATCTTTTGACGACGCCCCTGCACTAGCTTATGCAAAGTGCATACATACACACATGTATGCCTTCCGTCACCATCTCATCAAGACTACAGGACCGATACTAATGAAACAATTGTCTAACCCCTGGTAGGCCACGGAGCTAACGACCAAGGTTACAAGTGTGCACGGCATGCACCACCGTATACGTGAATTATTTGAATTCTACATGAAGAACGAATACAATCAGCGAATAAATTCCATCTACCCCAAAGCCCTAACAGCCCCGTAAACCCATCTGCATATCCTCCCTACATTCTTATCACAAACTCGCTCGAGGATGATACACAGTTCTATCATTCACTACCCTCCGATAATTACCATACCCACTCTTGAACTGAGATCAAACAAAGTAGAAGTATCTCACTGATGTTGCAGGGAGTACTCATATGTTCTCGACGGAACAATCGTAGCCAACCCCCACTATGGCGAGTCTCCATCTGGCGGTGTATACTCTGGAGGCTTTGATGTGTTGTATTAGTGAAGATTGCAGCCGTTCATGATGAAGTGATAGTTCAAAGTAGGAAAGCTTGGGGAACTTTATTTGCTTGTTTGTGCATAGGGGACTCTATTCTGTGAGCAGGAATTTTGCTGTAGTGGGTTTTGTGGTGTTGTGCTATAATGTGAAGTTTCTGGGGGATGTGAAAGGCGTTTGAAAGTGTTGGGGGTGGAGTTTTGTGTGATCGTATTTTGGATTGGCTGGATGTTGCATGGACTGCACTGGGTGTAGGTCGTGGGCTGTGGATTACCCCTATGATGTTGTTATCATCATGTTTGCGACGTGGGTATGCGATGGTAAGTATCATCGTAAATTATTGTGGGTCTGTGAAGGAATGGCTCCATGACAAGATCAACCTTCGATCAATAAGTCAAGTGCATATGTTATGGAAATGAAATAGCAAAGGAGTATCATCGTTGCGCATGTATCAACATATGCTTGGAACCTGGAATCCCCCCAGCTAAAGCACTCACCCCACAGTAGTCACCGACAGGGAGATGACTATAGACCCCGGAAATCTTTCAGACAAAGGCTGCATTCTTAAACATCTACTCCACGTATCCTGACACAATGTATCTAGTTAAAGAGCTCTATCTTAAGTATTGAATGGGCCATCACTATATGGATTACTATGGATTACTATTACCCTGGTTAGTTTATTTAAGTTCTTGTGAAAGCCATAGACCCCTACATGATGCTGATTTCCTCCAAGTGACTAGAGTTAATAGCTACTTTGGCATACTATCGTAGAATGTCCCCGGGAAAACACACCCAAGCGAAAGCGATGACGTGACCTCAAGACATACCTCGGTAAGTTAAGTAATTGATTGATAACCCATAAGTATGACCATCGATCCTGCAACCAACACAACCCACCCAAGGCCGCAGACCTATTTCAAAAGCTACCCATACCAGCAACCCGACAGCAGAAGCGCAAAGCAGACATGGAGGCAGCACTAAAGACGTTCTTCACATCCCCGCGTTTCGCCGTAGCAGGCGCCTCATCCGACCCCAGCAAATACGGCCATAAAAGTAGCCTTCCCCCCACCCAGCACCAAACTGCTTAAATTGACAACGCCACACGCAGTATTTGCATGGTACCTCCGCCACTCACTGCCTGTCACGCCGATAAACCCGCGCGCGCAAACAGTCAACATACTCCAGCGCGAGCACACCACCGTACCTTCACCAAAAGCCCTTTCAGATCCGCCAGCATCTTCCTACTCGCTGTCGGTAATCACGCCGCCTGCGGTTACCAAGCAGCTCTTGAGGGAGGCCAAGGAGGCGGGGATTCCGGCTGTGTGGCTGCAGCCGGGCAGCTTTGACGACGAGGTGCTGGATTATGCGAGAGCGAACTTTGAGGCGGCTATTGCCGGGGAAGGAGGTGGAGGTAGTGAGGGTTGGTGTGTTCTTGTTGATGGAGAGGAGGGGCTAAGGCTTGCTGAGAGGGAATGGTCGAGGCTCTGAGTGATTGACAATTGATGCTTGACTAAATGGACTTTGGCGGTGGAGAGCTTGGTGAATATAAACCGATTGGTAAAGTCTTGATATGCGTTTGATACGTAGAGCTATATTCGACGAAAGGGCTCTTCTATGAGCTCGTGACCAAATGCCATTGCTGACGATCTTTATTCCATGGTCCATCATCTTACACCCCTGCGCGTTTTCGCCAAAACCTCCATCTCGCATCTCGGTGATCAGGTGATAAGTCTCTCTTTCAACATTCTTTCAGTGTACTAAAGTTCCATATGTATAAGGCAATCCCTTGCCAGTCTTCTTGCTTGAACCTCTCCGTGAACTCAACAATCGTCATCGCATCAATTGCCAACGACATGTTCTTGCGTTAATACTGGTCCGACTCATATTCAAGCAATGCCTGATGAGACTTTTTTCTAAAGGTCGTTTGTTGCGATTAGCTGCATCTTTCAGCCATTGCGGAGCTCCAAGACCCAACCGGTCATGAAAAGTTTGTTGAAGAGCCCGAGAACGGGTTTCTACAAGGAGTCAACGAGATGTACAGCCGCCCAAGCCATACCGCTATATTGGTCTGAGGGCATATATTCTGCTCAAGACGGAATCTGCTCATCAAGTGTGGCGCTTCCGTGGGGTGAACGAAGAGTGAGGCGCCAATGTTAAGAAAATGTGTGGAAGAAGCTCTTGCCCTGAATATATTCTTTGCTGCTCAAGTACGACCTATGGTCATGTTGGACTTAGCCCAACAGGAAAGATGAATCCATATGTACAGATTAAAGAAAGAGATATCCAAAGCCAACTCAGCGTACAGGCTCAAGCGCTGATCCGCATAAAAACACGAGAGCTAATTCTGAAGACGATATTACTTGGGATTCATCAGAAATCGCCAAGTCCACAGGAGAGTATAATTTTCCATCAAGTAACAGAGTACGAAGAGACGCTTCATTGGGCTCTAGATCATCAGGCTTTCAGGCTTACATGCATTGAGACCAATCACCCAGCATTTTGGCGGTGACATTGCTACCTCCGCACACTGTAATGACTACTTTACTCGACTCTTCCAGATTTGGTAGAAGCTTTCTGAGCCTGCCTTGATAGCACAATGCCAGTGAAACACCACACGCCGGCTCGACCATAATCCTCTCGTCGTCGGCAAAACGTACACAGCCTTCTTTAGCCACATCATCCGTCAACACAACACTACGAACCAATTCCCGTTGCGCATACGTGAAAGCCTGTGATGCAACAGTTCGAGCGCCTAAGCTCGTCGCGATACTGGTGATCGCGGGGAGAGTAGACAGCTTTCCTTCCTGCAGAGACAATGCAAGCGAATGGGCGCCCTCCGTTTCCACAGCAAGAACCTGAAGATTAGGGTGACCAGCACTTTCAAGTCCTTGCATGATGCCGCAGAACAGACCGCCCCCACCAATACTACAGACCAATGCGTCTGGTGGCGAACCTTCGGATCCAAGCTGCTCGAGGATCTCCTGAACCATGGTGGCGTTGCCATCCCAGACTCTGCTATGGTCGAAAGGCGGTACATAGATAGCATCCTCGCCCTTTGCAATTGCCTCGGGAATCACAGTCTCCTTTAAAAAGCCGTCGGCTTCAACCCAAGAGTTACCATGCTGAATGACCTGTGCAGCACCTGCAGCACGGATCTTGTCAATCATGTATTTAGTTGTGCTCATAGGCACAACGATTGTCGCTTGAGATTTAAGAGTGACCGCGGCATGGACACAGGCTAGTCCTGCGTTTCCGCCGCTGGAAGAGTAGAAGTGGGTTTCCTTCCCCCTGGTCTCCTCGGCTGGTTTGGTGAGGTGAGAAAGGAGAAAGTTACCGATTCCGCGTGATTTGAAAGATCCCGAGGGCTGTAGATTTTCGAGTTTGAGATATATTTGACTAGTAGTAGTATTAGGGGATGATAGGCTGAGTCAAATAGTGGGGGTCGAACTTGCCAGCCAGCATGTTTGGAAAGCAAAGCCGAGTGTATCAACGGGGTGCGCCTCCATGGTCGGGGCAGATTTAGTGGAGAGTCCGATGCCATAACTACTGCTTGAGAACTACGTCACCTCGTGTTATGGAAGAGATTCACAAATGTATAACACTAAAAGAATTTACCTATGTCTAAGAGAGCCAGATGCGCCATGACGTAAGCCGGCCCCCCACAAAACCCCACCACTCAGCGTTATCTTCAAACTTCATGCCTTGAACGCTTTGAATAGTGTGCATTGTCTACATTAAATCAGCGCTAAAGCCTTTGGAGAATAAAGGGTCATTTGTTATGAAAAGTGGGTGCAAGAAAACGTTGATTCATCATCATTAAGATCTCCCAGAACGCCAACCTTGTAGTGTAACATCTCAAAAGAAGTAAGTAAAAAGGGAAAGAGAAGGAACAGAAAACAAAAGAAACAATTTCATGACTCATAAGGACGGAATATGATGTACGCAGACCTAACGAAAATTCTCGCGCCTCTCAAGCTGGGCCAGGGGTCTGAATCAGTCGTTCTTGAAGTTGCTGATAAATACGACGAGTACGGCACAGTATGCAGCACTGGCAGCGAACAGCTCGTGTCTCTTAGCCTTGGTCAGTAGAGACATGGCCGCACAGAAGAGCATGGTGAAGACGACGAGGATGCCAACAGCATCAAATGTAGAGGTGCGCTTCCCAACAGACGTCAACTCGTACAGAGCAACCACTGGCAAGACGAGCAGAATGAAAATGATGACCGTAATGATGAGACCCACTAGTTTCTCGATTCGAGAAGGCGAATAGTAATAAATGCATTCGTCGTCGCTCTTTTCTCGGAGCTCTCGCGTGGTGAAGAGTGGCTAGGGTGTTGTCAGTTTGCGACAGGTTTAGCTGTCAAGTGTTTTGGATGACATACCTTAGACACCCAATTGGGTAGTTTTCGTATGCATTCTTCGATCCAGCCATCAAACAAGGCCCACTCCCTGCCGTGTCGGAGCGTAACAAGGTCCTCCTTCTTCTTAATGTACTGCGCCTCACGAACGTAGCTTATCGGTTTCACATTGTAGAACCAACGCCTCAAACTGCGATAGTCTCTCCTGCTTGGCCGCTGGAATGCATTAATCTCCCTCGCCTTCATCATAATCTCATCGTAACTGATAAGCTTATCCCGGATCGTTGAGAGCAGCGTTGCCCGTTCACTGCACAGTTTCCCATCTTTCTTCGCCTGCTTGAGGTCGAAAGCTCGTGAGCTCAGACATCTGTCACGATCTGGATTGTTGTCAGACTCGTCGAGTTCCTGGAGGTTGTCTTCGAGACAGCGAAGTTCGTCTTGCATCTCAAGTATCACACGAGAGTGCAGGTATTCAAATCCGCGATAAATTGAGAAACTGTGTTCACTCGCTTGGAACGCGGCTTGCCGAGGATATCCTCGAGGGTAGGATTGGACTAAACAAAGCTTAGTATTGAATTTCTATGATACTGTCAATTGTCTGACTTACGGGGTACTGTTATCAGAGACTTCATCTCTATCTCGGCTTTCTTGTGTGCTGCAACGTCCTTCGCTCGTTGATTCTTATTAGCAGCAATATGGGCGACTATCGAGCGCCATAAATGTGAGAGAACAGGTGCTACGAAGCGGGAGCATCGAGGGGTAGGGTCCATCGCGGCAGAGGTTCCACTGTGCGATTGTGTCTTGATGCTTGAATTCGCCGAGTCCTTTGAACTAAACGAAGCATTCTTCTCAGGTTGTTCGATGTTCGCCATATTGACAGAGTGAGATGTGTGCCTTTGAGGGCAGTCAAAGCTCAAAAGCTAGAAGTACTAGGGGAATTGAATGTTCAAATGTCTATAAAATTTTGAAAATTCCATAGACTTATTGTGTATCTGACAGCAGAGTAACAGAACCCCTCCTACATATATTCATTTAAGTCCAGGTTGGTGGGGTACATATTTTTTGTGTAACAAGGCAAAGCCAGGGTCTGAGGTTATGGTAAGTTACCGGATTGTCCTCAGCCTCGGCGCCCAAATACTGGCCATCATCTTGCGAACCTATCTGATCAGACATCTGCAATTTCACTTTCAGAAAACCAGTCGTCACCCATATAACTCCCACCGGACTCTTTGTTCAGTTGGTACTCCCATTCACCTGAGTCCTTGTCTTGTTGCTTCTCTCGAACGATGAATTTCTCGGGTTTGGTATAACCTCCGACACGCACAACCATTTTCACCATCTCTCCCTTGTCAAACTGCGACTTTGCCTAATGAAGATTCAGCAAGTACAAACTAATGAAACTATAGGACGTACACTTAGAGGGTTCTTGCTTGTTGATACACCGGATTTAGTTCTGTTGCTATCTTGTGCATGCTACGTATTGCAGCCAAGCAACCGGTCAGAGCCCAAATTGATCCTTAAGCATTTGAGGCACCATAAACTAACCTGTTCTGACATGCTATCCTGCTTTGAGTTCGGTTTCCGGTGTTCAGTGTATTCGGGACGTCAGGCGCACTTGCGGATGCTCGTATATAAGCATGAGATGTGCAGTGTAGAAACAAGGCAGTGCAAGGCTGATCAGCTAAAGGGACGATGAACGTCGTGAAACGACAAAATAGTTCAGCCTGAAGTCCTCCTCATCGCCTCATCAATAAGGCTATGGCTGCCTGTTGAGCCTCATCACCCCGCACCCGTGTTTGTTATTGCTTGTGCCCTCATCCAGGATGGAGAGCTAATGCGCGATTGGCGGTACAGAGCAGGTGTTTTCAACTTGCAACGAATCAGGTTCGGCATAGTAACAACAAGCGACAAGGCACACATTGTACGCTGGCACCTGTTCTGTCTGGAGTGATCACACAGCCACTCAATAAAGCACCTTTGAGAGTCCTTCAGATGCTGACATGCGCCAGGCAAAAAGTGGAGCACTGGGCAATCCACAAAAGACCATATATGACCCTCAGCCTTCTCAGCTAACCAGCTGTCCTCATCCGTTTGGACAACATGGCTACACCGCATGCGCAAATATCTCAGTCACGTACAGCGAAGACTTACAATACCCTAATTCTCACTCCTGAGTCGAACGAATCGGTTTGTGCACCGTCTTCTGGGAGTGAAGCTTGTGCGACAACGATAGCTGTTGGAACGCCGGAAGACACAGGCAAACAAATACAGTCCACGAAAAGATCTCTATTTGACAACGCGGTTAAGAAGGCCTTGAACACAACAGTCGACTATGTCAAGGTAGCCGTACTGGTCCTGAAATGGGATGAGGATGTTGACGAATTCGCTAAAGGTCATAGCGAGGAGGTTAGTCTACCTGTGACCTTTTACATGATTCAATATGAAAAGCACAATGTACGAAGCTAAATGACCGTGAAGATCGCGCTGCTTCGTGGGCTCTTCGAAAAGCGGCTAGGTTACAAGTATAAAGAGGCCAGACTGGGAAAGAGAGGATCGCCGCAGCTCGAACTGAATGCTGCCATCAGCGATCATATTCGTAGGCATAGCGGACCAAACAACCTCTTGATCATTGTGTATACCGGCCATGGGAGATTGAAAGGTCAAGAGCAGAGACTGCAATTGCTTGCGTAAGACAATGGCTGCCACAAACTCAACGTACCTGCTAATAGGGTTAGCCATGCAGATGAAAAGAAAAATATAGGCCACGGTGGTTACGCCGCCATCGCCGACTGGCATGAGGCCGAAGTTCCTCTCACGAAGCCGTCAACGGAAGCTGATGTTCTCGTCGTCCTGGATTGCTGTTTTGCAAGTGCAGCTGTAAACAAAGGCTTTAGCAAAGGTCCCAGGACGTACGAGCTGCTTGCTGCGTGTAGCGCAGACAAATTGACCCCTGAGCCTGGTCCAAGGTCTTTCACTAGGGCTTTCTTGGCGTCGGTGAATAGGCTCTTGGGCCCAAATGATAAAGAAAGCTTCCCGGTCGTGAAGATCTTGGATGATATGAGAACGCATGGCCGTCGCCCTCAGCCAGCGATCTGGGATCGACTACATAAAGAGGTAGAAGCACATGTGAACCTTGCTCGTTTGGACAGATCTCGCGCACAGGAAAAGCAGAATGAGTCTCAGAAGCGACCACCGGAGATGTCATGGATAATGTTCAAAGTCTCCTTTTGGGAGCCTGACCTATTACCTGAGCAGGTTGAAGAATTCGGCTTAAACGTGAAAAAGGCCGTCGAAAGTTCAAATATCCACTCACTGCGAGGAATCAGTTGGGAGGACTCCGAGTTCAACATTGACCCTAATCACCCGCGCTCAAGGTGGAAGGCTGCGACTGACGAGGTGGTCCAACGAAAGAGGTCGAGCATTTCGTCTTCAGATTGCAGAACAGAGCACTGTCCCACAGAGAAGAGGCTACGCCACGGCGACTCCTCGTCTACGACCATGGTCACCTCACACCTATTGGTACAATCGCAGACAGAGTGGGCATCGGGCTCCGAGCTTGGTCCGACGCCGAGTGCATCTGACGAATCAGGATCGGGCAGCGAGAGTGAGTAAGGAGAATTATGAAATGCTTGACATCATCCTGCAGAGGTTGTGTGGATGTAGGATGTGGCAGTGCGGTGGTCCCTTGGCAATCGCGTTTATTCTTGTATTTCTTTGCGATATAACCCCTGGATACACATGATATTGGGACAATTATAGACGGACAACGAATAGATTTTATTTGCTTTAATTATCTTCGGTTGAAACAGCAAGCTACAACCTACCTGCGGAGAAGAATACAAACAGTGGTGGTGGTGGTGGCGCGTGACCTCGTGATGCGTGTCAAGAGACGCCTTTCCCCATTCAGCGCCGCTATCTCCGCCCGGAGGATCACCGCGCCAACCCGGGGTTGCCTACATCATCACTTTCACTGACCACAGCTCTATCATAGCTACCACACAACATGAAATCCTCAATACTGCTTTCATTATATGCGGCGACGCTTGCTGCAGCTATTGCACATCCAAAAGACCCCCAGGTTGTGCTACAAGAGTCACAGACGACCATCGTTGAGCCAGATGAGTATCTCATAGAGCTGTCCCCTGGTGAGACACGATGGGTCACTGAAGATGAGAAATGGGCGCTGCGAAGGGTATGCTCTTCTTTTTTTTTTTCAAATTGCCCGTGCTCTATGGAGTAGATTTTGCCATGAATGCATGTTGATCAGCAATAGGAAAACATCAACTTCTTCGACATTACCCATAACGAGGAACTTGGTACTTTGAACCGCAAGTTCTCCACAAACAGCGTCAAGTTTCCCTCCAAACCCGCGCACAATGAGAGCATTGTACCGCTGCTCAAAGAACTGAAAAAGGAGAACATGCGCGCACATCTCGAGACATTTACCTCGTTCCACACGCGATACTACAAGTCCCACTACGGCGCCGAATCATCGGCGTGGCTTCTGGAACAAGTCCAGAAGACGTTGACTGATGCTGGTGCATCCAACGCCTCCGCCAAAGCCTTCCCTCACCCATGGGGCCAGGCCTCTATCATTGCCACCATCCCTGGCAAGAGTGACAAGACGGTCGTCATTGGCGCGCACCAGGACAGCATCAACCTGTTCCTACCCTCTATCCTCGCCGCACCCGGCGCCGACGATGACGGCAGTGGCACCGTCACCATTCTCGAGGCACTTCGCGTGTTGCTCCAATCCGAAAAAGTCCTCAAGGGCGAAGCCGACAACACCATTGAGTTTCACTGGTACTCTGCCGAAGAGGGCGGTCTCCTTGGATCCCAGGCCATTTTCCAATCCTACGAGAAGGAAGGCCGCGACATCAAGGCCATGCTCCAGCAAGACATGACGGGCTACGTCCAGAAGACGCTCGATGCAGGCGAGCCCGAGTCCGTCGGCGTCATCACCGACTTTGTCGACCCAGGCCTCACCGAATTCATAAAGCAAATCATCACCGTGTACTGCGACATTCCCTATGTTCTGACCAAGTGCGGCTACGCTTGCTCCGATCATGCCAGCGCCTCAAAGGCTGGCTACCCATCGGCTTTTGTCATTGAATCGGACTTCAAGTACTCTGATAATAAAATTCATACTACAGAGGACAAGATTGAGTATCTTTCCTTTGATCACATGCTCCAGCATGCGCGGTTGACGCTCGGATTGGTGTATGAGCTTGCGTTTGCCCAGTTCAAGTAAGACGGACGTCTTAAACTCGAGGCTGTTTGACTAGGCGCCAGGAGAGCCTTGGATACATGTCCATGTCGTTACGCTCAATGTAGAATATATTCTATTAGCATCACAGCATATCCAGTTTCTGGTTTCCCTCGCATCTACTCTCTCTCCACCTTGCTCAACGTGATGTAGCCATCCATGCCAGAGTAGACACAACCCCAACTACCTTATATATCTCACGTCGATATACACACATTGAGACAGCATGAATACACGTTAAACGAACTCCCACTCCATACATAGCCTTCGTGAATTGCAATAGCGAGAATCATAAATTTGTTGTTTAGTACGTAACTATATAAGACGTCTACAATACACCCCCCACCACCTACGCATACACACTCCTATCCACCCACCCCGACTGCAAAGCCGCAGCATCAATATCCCCAAACCCAAACCCACTCTCATACCTCGCGTATTCGAAGAGCCTGACGGTGCTGAGTCTAGCCCCAGCCGTAGTTTGCGACCACAGTGCTATGTTCAGGGTGTTTGAGCCGGCTGTGTTTAGGATGCCCGGGGGAATGGGGAAGCGGGTTTGCGGTCCAATGTGGGGCAGGAATTTGCCGTATTGGTATCTTGTGTTGTTGTTAGGGGTATTTTTTTTTGGTTTGGGTGGGGGGTAAGATGTGCGGGAAGGAAGGAAGGAAGGAAGGAAGGAAGGAAGGAAGGAAGGAAGGAAGGAAGGAAGGAAGGAAGGAAGGAAGGAAGGAAGGAAGGAAGGAAGGAAGGAAGATATAATGGGGGGAATGACATAAAAAAAAAGACATGAAACTCACCCATTAACAAACAGCAACACCCTCGCAACAGTGCCCTGCTCTGCACCAAGCTCCACGCCAATGGGCACATCGAGATCAGCATCGATATCCAGTTCAAACGTCGTGGTGAACCATTTTATGCCGGTGCCCTGTACTCCGTTTTCAACAGGACTGGCTTCGTCCCAGGTGCTTGTGTCGAAGCCGGGGAGATGCCAGCCGAGTCGTTCGCCGTAGAGACCGCCTTCATTCATGGGACCGCGAACAGCATCAATGTTCCGCTCTCCACCCGCGTTGCCCTGGATTTTCCACTGATCAAAGGACAGCTTCGTCTTGTTAGCGCCGAGGAGCTGGGCGCCGAGGATACCGCGCGGGTTCTGGGCGCCCGTGGGGCCCTTTGAGGTTTGATCGTGCCCCGTGTAGTCTGTTATTACGGTGATGACGTTGTCTTTGTCTTTGAGTGTGATGTTGGTGAAGGATAGTAGGGCTGTGGTTGCCCATTCTGAGGCGTTGCCGGGATGGTATCCTAGTGGTCGGTCGTTCAGCCAGGCGTTCCAACCCGCAGCTGCGCCGCCCTGTACTGTAATGTTAAGCGCGGAAGCCGATGTGTCGGAGAAGTAACCGCGGTAAATTTTGGCACCCGTGTAGAACTTGTAGTCGCTGCTGAAGAGAACGGGGAGAGTGTGGGGTTTTACTTGGCTTAGTGTGGTTGTTTTGTCGGCGACCATCCATTTGCTGTCGTCGTATGATGCCGAGATTTCAGGGGAAGAGTCGGCGGCTTTGAATGTGGAAAGAGTTGGAAGGGTGATCTGGCGGTCAGAGGTGCCTGATATTGTGGAGGTCAGTGAGCCGTAGCTTGTCTTCTCTGTAGGCAAATCTTTCCCATTCCACGATATTGTGTCGACACCAGAGCCTGCATAGACTTCGATAGTGGTAGCATTGGCGTTGTCGCCAACGATGGACACTGTGCCGCCGGCCACGCTAGCTGAACGGACAAGATATGGGCCCATGACGAAGATTTGATGGTCTGGGCTGACATTTGGGTTGTTCGTTGTTGCTGCTGCGAAGAACGTGTATGCTGTCGGGACATCGAGAAAATATGCCAAAACCCCATTTGAGAACTGTACAGTTGTTGCTCCCTTACCCTGTGTGTAAGTGAAACGCGAGTATTCTGTACCGTTTGATGCCGAGCTTGCCAGGCCAGACTCTACGCCTGTGGTGCTGAAAGTGACGTTACTATTTGATTTGAAAGCAAAGTCACCAGTCTGGCCTTCCTTGAGGTAGAAAACGACCACAGGTCGATCGAAAATACCATAAGTCAAGACCTCGGCGGATGAGAATAGTAAAGTTTCATTGCCCAATGCGTAGTCAGTGATGACCCATCGACTCTGCCGGCCCTTCAATTGCATCTTGGGAATCGTGATGTCACCGACGGACGTCTTGACGTTGATCGAGAAGTCAGTCACCGCGCGCGTGCTAGTCTTGTTGTTCTCGGCGAGGTAGAATCTAGCATCCGAATCACGGCTCTTCAGAACCCAAGTCCAGATAGCAGCACTATCGACAGCATTTGCAGTACCGTTGCTGTCCATATACGTGTTATGCAGATCTTTGCTGACACGAGTGAAAAGCGCTAGCAGCTTGTAGTGCTTGAACTTGTCACGAACCTCCCGTGTCTCGCGCAGTGGAGCAGTATAGTCGTATGAGGTGTACACGACGGGCGCGGCACTGTGACCCCAGTTTGTTCCTCCATATGCCATGTACAAGTTTAGTAGTGTGGCGCGCTGCGCGATCAGGCCCTTGTAGAACACATCCGCAAACTCTGGGCTCTGTTCGGCAAGACACTGGTCGAAGAAGGATCCGCCCCATGGCTGGAACCAGCCTCCCTCAAATTCGGGGAGATATTCTGGCTGGGTAGGCGAAACTTCCTGGAACCATTGGTAGTACGTTCTGGGCAGGTTGAAGCCGGTGTCCAGGTTCGTACAGCTCATGCCTCCAGGGTATGAGTCCAATCCATACACGTTGATAGCACCGCCAACATTGTTGTAGTCGGTAGACCAACTCTTTGATCTGAACCCCTTTTCATTATGTGAGAGTGGTACAACGATTCCAGCATCCTTGAAAGCAGTCTTCAATTGCTCCATGTACACAACAAGCGTGTCGTTGGCAGCATAGCGTGTCTGCTGGAGCTCATTCTCGACCTGTGCTAGGATGACTGGGCCCCCGTTCGTGATCTGGTTCTTCGCGATGATAGCGCCAACCCCAGCGATCCATTCTGACCATGCTTGCCGATATGTCTCGTCTGAAGTCCTGTACTTTCCACCACTGCCATCGCTAGTCCATAACGCGAAGCCTCCTCCATTCGTCTCAGCATTATTGTAAGGCCCAGGACGGGCGATGACATATAGTCCGGCTTCCTTGGCCATATCGAATAATCGCTGGATATCTTTTCCGGGCGTCGTGAAGTCGTACTCTCCCTTGGATGCAGAATGGTACGACCAGAAGAAGTAGATACTAACGGCATTCATGCCATTGGCCTTGAACTTTTGGAAGACGTCGAGCCACAACTCAGGAACAGGAAGCCGCTGGTAATGGAACTCTCCGCTCATGATGATGACGCGCTCGCCATCCACCATAAGAGAGCCATTGTCCCACTCCACAATCGTCTGAAGGCCATTGTCAGCAGCGAATACTCCTAGGATCACTGTGAAGGCTGCAAGTAGCAGCGAGGAGAACCGCATGATCTGGTGCTGAGTAGTTCAATCGACTCCAAGGGGGGATGAAGTACCGGGTGTGATTCGCGCCATGATGCGCGTTCTTAAGTTAATCTATGTACATAGCCCGTGGACCCGGATGACCACAGTCGATCATTTATAACCCTTGCAATTAGCCATTGAAAATCATTGACGGTGATTGAATTTGCCGTAACTAGGGGAATGCGCGAAGGCGTTTTGGGGCAATATGCAAGGTACGGCAACACGGGTACCCCAGAAAACGGCGCGTGCGGGGTGGATGGGGGAACATCGAACCGAACGCCGAGTCCGCCACAGCTTATGTGTGACAAGCTTGCGGAAGGCATGCTTTTTTTGGGTCTCCGCAATGACGGTGGCGTCGTGATAGCGGGGTGGATGCTGCGTTGCAATGTCGGTCGAGAGGCTGTTTGTAGCAATAGACGAGTTGGACTGTAGGCCTCGGAACAAGCTTGCTCTTCTTGCACCTGGCTGGTCAATCATCACATGTCTCGACGTGGTTCGCCACGGAACACGGTGCTGCAACATGGTTGACAGCAAAGCATGTCTAGATCGGTCTTGTACATAGCGTGGCAACATGTGATAGTTGCTTGGTTTGGGTTGTATTGCCATGTTGACATGCCTGCCGCTTGCCTGCGAGGGAGGCTTGTGCCCATGATAATCGAGTTCTTTATGCTGCGCTATATGTCGTATCCTCCAAGCCTACGATCGCTCCCATGTACGCCTATGCATCAGCCTTGGCTTTGCCCTTGTCCTGCTGTTCCAGCTTCCTCCTCGCTGCGAGAATCATTTCCTCTCTTCTTCTCTGTAGGTTGGCTTGTCTCTCGTTGCGGTCTGCGCTCCACGACTTTGCTTTTGGCTGTTCTACTGCAGCACTCTCTGAGTCCTGGTTGATCTTCGAGGCCAGGTTGTATCGAGTGATGAGATCTGGGTGCGCTGGCTTCTGCACTGCAGGAGTAGCTCGTGCTGGTGTGGCAGCGACACGAGGCGCAGGGATGTTGAATGAAGCTGGTGGCTGTTGGCCGAGTTAGGCGCTTGCTGGAGGAGGAATGATATCGTGCTCGAACGGAGTGCTGTCTGTATGCTTACCGTGTCCAAGCCCCTCCCGCTCAGGGCCCTTTCCGTCGTAGCTGCCACGTTGCCTCCATTTCTCTGCAGGTCCCATGCGATATCGCGGCGGCTCAACTGGGGGAACATCTGGGCGACGTGCTCGATTTGCTCAGGGTTGATGCGCGGGGGTGCTCGAGTGGGCGCAGCTCGCGTGCCCTGTCCAGACGGCTTGCTGAGGTACCATCGCCCGACCAGAAAGGTGACGACTAGGAAGACGATGACCTGGGGTATGTTGATTGACTGTTCGGCCATGATGTCGGCCGGCGTCCGGGTATGAGGGCAGTGTCTTGGGGGCCGAGGGTGGGTGGTGATTATATGCTGCAGGTGCTGCCTTCCGCTAGTTATTCCGTCTCCGGCTGCGCCAGCTATACAGTGTACAGTGGACAGTACTCAGCACGGAAGCCCGACTCTTCTGGAGCTTGAGAGGCAGAGTGCGTGCTCCTCGTCTTTTGCTTTCAATATGGCGTCTTCTCTTTTCGATACAGGACTGAGCACGTGAGGGGTGCTAAGTTAATGGGTAGGCTGTACTTGGGAGGGTGTCCAAGTTCAGCCGCGGTTCGTCTCTGGATGGCGTTCGGCGATCATCTTCCACCATCGCCGAACTATCTGCGATCATCTTCAACCATCACCGAATCATCTACGGCTAGTCGCTTGGACCCCTTTCTGACCTTTCACTCTCTGGTCCACACCCACACCTCCACTCTTTCCCCACACTCTCTGGACCCTTGATCCTTTATCCCGTCACGGGAGTCAATTCGTTGCTCACGCTTTCTTTCACAACCTTCATTTCTACAATGCCATAATACGATACTCGTCTACGATAAGATACCCGTACAAATCACGCGCCGTGCAGTGCATTACGCGCCCAGATATATACACCCATGAGCACACATCTGATCCCCCGCAAAGAGGTCGGACAGCCGTCGCCGGCACATCTGAAGGAGGTAGAGGCTACGAGTATCCCGTCAGAATCAGGCTGGGACATACCAGACGACGGTCAACACAAGAGACACTTGGGTTTCGGTCCCAGCACGGGCGCCTCGCGATGGGCGCTTGTCGATCGCTTTGACCGCATACTTCCGCCGCATAAACGTTATTTTGGGCGCAGTCGGCGCACATTACTCATTGCAGCTGCTGTCATCTTCTTGTGTCTGCTGGCTCTAATCATAGGCTTGGCAGTCGGGCTAAGAGGAGGGTCAAAGTATGAGTCGCAGCATTGCATCACCAGTCCTTGCACTGACACAAACCCGCAGAACCCAGAATCTCCCCTTACCTGGCGGCGCCAAAACATACACCGGCGATCTTACCTACTACGATCCCGGACTTGGCGCTTGTGGCATTGATTCGGGTGACGACGATCCAGTGGTTGCCATATCGCATTACACCTTTGATGCCGCCCAAACTGGCAGTGATCCGAACCAGAACCCACTCTGTGGAAAAAAGATTCGGGCTCGGAGAGTCAACGAGTCGACTGGAAAGTCTGTTAGTATTGATGTGACCGTGATCGATAGATGTAAGACGAGGCCCAAGAGAGTCGATCGGAACAACTACTGACCGTTTTCTAGGTACAGGATGCCAACCCACAGATATTGATGTCAGCCCTGCCATGTTTGACAGATTGGCGGATCATGCGCTCGGACGAGTCACTGTTACGTGGGCATGGTTGTGAGCCTTATTTATCCCCTTTGATACCCAGTCATTTTTGGTGACTAACCAATAATATTTGCCATGATCTCTTTGTTTGCCGTCTTCAATATCCTCATCAATTTCTCATTCCTCTTTGCACAGCCAGTGCACCGGCACTATCTTCCATGCTTCTAGTGTCGACCCTCAAGTGTCACTGCTCATGCCTCGTTCTAATCCAACCCACAAAATTTTCTCTTCTTCCACATCCGAGACTCGCATACGTAAGAGTGACATATCAAGGCCTATCCCCAATCCCGACGACCTACCCCACCAGCTAGATACATCCGCAATAACAGTTTCTGGCGCCGACACTTCCAATCCCACACGATGTGGCGACCCACGGAAAGACTTCTGCCTCCCGTCTCTCACATCCCTGGAGAGCTTGAGTCTCGAGAGTTCCCTTCCCAGAGCCTCCACCAGTCGCACCACTCCGACCCAAGACTACTACCGCAACAATCCTCTTCCGCCTCTCTCGCCCCCTGCGCCATTGAAAATCTCCAAAGCGACCCATGCGGGTAATTATCACCATCACCCCAACCCTTATACCTCGCCACAGGAAGCCCGAACACCAGGCCACGACTCACCTTTCAAAACTAGCCCTCCAAACACCTTCAACCTCAGCACAGTCGCACCAACCCTCAAGGACCGCGCGCGTCACACATCTGGCTGGGTAAGGCTACAGAAAGCCTTCTCAACAAAGGAGATTGCGGACAGTCACTCACCCTCCGTGTACTCCTCCGAAGCTTCACGCTCTGTGACCAGCCCGTCATCACCCATCTCAACTCCGAGAAAACCTCAACCAAAGCTCACATCACGATGTCTATGGATATTATGTGGGGTACTTGTATTGGCAGCACTGGCATTTGGCATCTCAGTCTGGGTTCAAGTTCATGTGATACCGCGAAAATTGGTACGGCCAACACCAGTCGGCGAATTTCTTACGCTGAATACAACACCAACGCCGGAGGCGACGCAAGAGAATCCAGATTCAAGTACGAGCTTGGGGTCTTTGGCCACTTTGTCAGATCATCATTCGAGTCGCTCCTCCACGACGCGGCTTCCACATGTTTCGGGTCTTGCAAGCTCTTCCGAACATAGGACTGGCTATGGTAGTAGCAAGAGTCCTGCTAGGTCGATTTCACTTTCATACTTGCACTCGCGTACCTCGAGCCATAGTATTGCTACTACGACTACTACTGTTATTACCACTATCACTGAGTCGAGTTCACGCCGCTCTTAAATGCAGACATGATGTCAAGTCTGTGTCCGCTTTAGACTCTTCTGCTGACACGAGTGTGCTTTCTACACCACCACCACCACCACCACCACCGCCTCCAAAAACACTATACACCCAACCTCCCCTTAAACCCCCCAAAACCTCTCCACCAACTCCCCCGGCAAAACACCCCCACCTCCACCCTCCACTCCCAAAACCCTACACCCCCCACCCCTCTCCCAAACCAGTACTGCCTCCCTCTCCCTCCTCCCCTCCAACCCCCCAACCACCTCCCTCACCCCCTCCAACAACCCCACCATCTTCCTCAAACGCTCCTGATTCGCCTCTTCCCAGCCCGCAAACCGCGCGCTCATGTCAACGTGCCGCGTTGCGCTCACGACCCCGTTTTTGTGCAGCCCGGTTATGAGGTGCGGGGTGCGGGCGAGATAGAGTTGAGGGGTTGGGGGGGAGGGAGGGGATTTGGATTTTTTGAGGGAGTGGGTTTTTAATTCGGCGAGGGGGGTTGGGGTTTTGGGGGGTGGGGTGGTATGGACTTGAAGGGGGTTTTTGGGGGAGGGGTTGGGATTGTGATTTTTGTTTTTGTTTTTGGGGTTGGATTTTGGGTTGGCGGCGGCGGCGGTGGTGTGGAGTGTAGTTGTTTCCAAGGCATTGATAACACCATCGACATGCATGTGCTCATCTCCTACTCCTGCTTCTGCCTCTGCTTCTGCCCCTTCTCTTACCTGTCCTTGGCCGTCCCCAAAGCCCGCAGCCTCATCCACATACGCGTCAACCTCAAACCGCACAACGCAGTCCAAACTCCCCAACCGATACCGCAACACCCGATGATGACTACTACACCCCGCCAACCCCTCTCCTGGCGTCGTAAACGCCTTCTCAAACGAATGACCATACCCCGCCGGCGCACGCCCCTTCACATTCCTACTCGCCGCGCGTTCATGGCGCGAGATAAACAAAGTCCGCCCCACCATACACAACCCCATTCGAAACGGATCCTGGCTCTTCCCGCCCGCAAAGTCCAACAGCTTGCGCAGACTATTGCGGTTCACGACAATGTCGACGTCGTTGAGTTTGAGACTGGGGCTTGTGGCGGCTAGGGCGCGGAAGGCGGGCTCAAAGGGGTACTGGGGCATGCGCGCCGCGTTTTGGTCAATGAAGGTGAGGCCTGTGTCGGGGGGCAGGGCGTGCGGGAGCGCAGGTGGTGTCCATTTTGGGGGGCCGCCTGGGACGAGGATTGTGTGGCTGGAGAGGACCCAGTTGTAGCTGCAGAGGAGGGTGGAAGGGGTTGAGCAGGTTACGGGGGTTGGGGAGGGGAGCAGGGAGGCGAAGTCGATTGTGTAGAGGGTTGAGCCGGTGCTTTTGAAGAGCCAGGCTGTTTTGGAGGGAGCGTGATTTTTGGGCCGGTTGGGAGGGCTGGAGAGGTGGGTTAGGGTGGTAGTAGAGGAGTGTAGGGGGGTTGTATGGACGGACTTCTTCTTCGCCTTTTCGGTCGGATTAGTGTTTGGTTTCTTCTTTGCGGGTTCGCGCACGGATTGGGGTGGCTTTATTTCATCTTGCGCCGTGGTGGAGTCTTCTGGAGTGGGTTTCCTGGCTTTTGTGCGTGCTTTTCGGGGCTTTTTGGGAGGCGCGTTGACCACGACTTCAGTAGAATCCACTGCGTCCGACATAGGGAAGACTGTATTCCTATCGTAGTAGTAAAGTGATGGGTAGTACACGTTCGTGCCTGACAGTAGAGTGAGAGTCTAGTCTGTTGGTGTCAGCATCAACAATAGTATATCACTTTACAGAACCCGTGACACGTGCAACAGTTGTTGTGGTTGTATCGACGCTAGTGGCCCTCATGGTGAACATTTGAAGACAAGCTGTGGCGTTTGTGAAGCTAGCTCGTGCGGTGTGCAGGTGCAGTGCCTTGGCAGGTGGTGAGTGGGTCAGTCACGTGAACATGTGATAATTTATCGATCAGGGTCCAAATGACGCGTCTGCCTTAACTCCGAATGCCTGGCTTTGATCCTCCTCCAACGCTGACGTTTGATTCTTTCGGCCCCATGCACTTCGATTCTACAACTTATTATTCCCTGGTAATGTCTATTTGATCACGGCAAGAGGTGTTTTGTGTCGCCAATTCCCACGCTCCGCATGCACCGCCGAACCCACCTTCAACTGCAGCGTTGAACGCTCCCTCGCCTCATGGCTTTTGCGTCCCTTGTCCGCCCGCAAAAGCTACGGCGAGGCTCTTCTGCTGCCCAGGATGGCCCTATTCTTCAAGATGTCGGCGACCTCGGCGCTGTCGAGCCCGATCTTCGCGACCTGAATGCCTCTCTACAGGCGCTTACTGACATCTTCCCCGATGTGCAGCCCGAGGTGTTCCGCGAGATGCTCACAACCTTCAGTGAAGAGAGCAGGCTGCAGGTGATAACAGAGACGCTTCTGAAACACGGCCACAAGTATGTGCGTGGCCGGTACCGAATGCCAGCCGAACAGGAGGAGCAGCGGGAGACGGCGCAAAAGTACAAATACCGGAAGGAAAATGCGCCAAAGGACACACGGGGCAAACCCCTCGCCCTGGAAGAGACATTTCGATCTGTGCGGTACATTGCAGCGGCAAGGGAAGCGCTGTATCACGAGTTCAAAGGGCTGAGCCACTCGACGATCAAGGCGGTGCTGGCCGAATACAACTGGAGTTATACCCAGGCGAGGCCGACGCTGTTAGATCTCTCGACTAGGAGCTGGAGGTCCAGTATCACAAACTTCATCATGCGTCGGAAAGCACCCAGTGCCAAGGACCACCCGCTGGTGCTGTGGATGGCCGCAGACCCAAAGACCAACCGACCGCGGATGCCCATGCTCGTGAAGACGAATAGCGACGAGCTGAACCGGGAGTTGTACGAGAGTCTGATAGTTCCAGAAATGGAACTTTATCGCAAGGAGCAGCTTCAACAAGACTTTGAACTGGCCTTGCAGTGGAATGAGGAAGAGGCGGAGAGGGAAGGCGAGATGTACGACTGCGAGTGTTGCTTCATGCCAAATACACTCCAGCAGATGTCGACTTGTGATGTAGATGGACACTACATATGCTTTCGCTGCATTCGACATGCTATCAATGCTGCGCTCTACGATCAGGGCTGGGCACGCAATATCAACACCGAACTATGCACCCTGAAATGTATAGCGCCCATCTCGGACGGCGACTGCCAAGGATGCATACCTCTCGGCTTCGTCAGGCGAGCACTCCTCGAGGACAAGGATGGCGAGGATAGCTTTGCAAAGCTCAGCGAACGCTTCGCGAGTGAAGCTCTCCTCAAATCACAGCTACCACTTGTCCACTGTCCTTTCTGCAACTATGCCGAACTGGATGACCTCGCTCTTCCAGACGCCGATCTCTTCTCCAACCTACAGTTCCGACCACGACTCTTTGACCCCATCTCTCTGTCTTCCACTTCGCTTCTCGATCTCGTCTTCCAAAAAGCATCGCAAGCCATCTTCACCGCCCTCATTCTCATATACTCTCTAGTAACCATTCTCTTCCACCTTCCTATCTTCCCAACTATGCAAACCGCCCTCCGCCGCATCCACCTCAAACGGCGCGGCCTCCGCTTCCAATGCCTCTCACCCACCTGCAGTCGCCCCTCCTGCCTCTCCTGCTCCCTTCCCTGGCATGATCCACACACCTGCTTCTCCAGCCAACTCACCTCGCTCCGCCTTACCCTTGAGCGCGCCACCACCGACGCCGTAAAACGCACATGTCCGCAATGCAATCTCGGCTTCGTCAAGTCCGAAGGCTGCAACAAGCTCGTTTGCCTATGTGGGTACAGCATGTGCTATGTTTGTCGTCAGGGCCTAAAGGTAGAGGGCTACCAGCATTTCTGCGGCCATTTCCGCGAGAGCCCCGGACAGCCCTGTGGAGAGTGCAACAAGTGCGATTTGTACAGGGTCGAGGATGAGGAGAGGGTTGTCAAGCGGGCAAAGGATAGGGCAGAGGCCGAGTGGTGGGAGCAGCAGGGTCAAGGGGCGAGAGAGGGGCTGGAAAAGGAGTTTGGGAAGGATGCGGCCAAGGCTGGGGTTTTGGGCGTGAGACGGGGTAATTGGGAGGGCTGGCTTGAGGGCGTGCTGGAGGATGTGTTTGCGTAGACGGGATATGCCTTTTGGTTTTTTGGTGTTGGTATGGCGTTTATGGGTCTAACGGTATAATTGGTGACGATACCCGGATTTTATCGACTTTGGCGGCAATGCAAGTATTGTCTATGTTACTTTGATCATTAATATATCTACACCTTGTATCTCTTCCTTGTGCTTCCCCCCCTCTCTCTCTCTCTTTTTCTCTCACACACACCCAACAACAGCAGATACCGGAACCGGAAGTTTCCCACAACAGCGCATACCAGTCGCATCAAACAGAGCCCATGGAGTAAGCGAGATTCCAGAAGAAGAGGCGGTGCAACACATGTAACCAAAATCATCCAGAGTGGTTCAAGGAAGATGAAGCGCACGTGATGAATGTCTGTTCAAGAAGTTGTATAATTGGATGTTGCAGAAGCTTTCTTATGCCGAATATACAAGTCTGCAAAAGAGGGGGCTACGGTCGAAGAGGGAAGATGACGTTGTGGGGGAATCTGCAATTCTGTGCATTTGAGGATGGATGTGGTATAGTTGGGTGTGTTGCGCGACTGGACTAGTTGACGGAGGTACCCTGAGGAGATTGGCTGATGAGGTGGATGGATTAGTATAGATGTAGTGATGGTTAATGCAGTTTAGTGTTATCATGGTAGGTCTTTCTAATATCTGTTGCGTAGGTTTGAATACCATGTCCTCATATCACTAGGCTAAAGAGATGTGTGCATACGTGCATGTACTTGTGCTATTTAGGCCTGTTAAAACTAATACAGAATAGTAGAGCGCAATCAATTGTACGAAAGAGATCATGTGTCCGCATTCGCCGATTTCTGGCCGACCTTGGAAGATTCGTCATTTAAGACGTTCGTGCGATCACCACGCCCAGCGTGCGATCAGCTGCAGAATCGGCGAGCAGCCTTCTCCATGGCAGACATGGTACCTAACCCAGCACCAGCGTGAACAAGGTACTCGAGATAAAATATCTGGAACATCAGTGACATGCTACCGTCGCTTATGTCCGTGGTGTCGTAGAACGGAAAGGTTACACTTGCAGCATAGTCTCCGCGATCAAACAGCCTCACGTCCAGATCAAGCAATGCAGGAACCGAAGCTTGACTGCAAGTGTAAAAGGCCCCCGCGATCACTGGCGGGGCTCATGCCGGGTTTCATAATCATCTGGTAATGGTTCGACTACGACTAGGTTTTACGCTGCAAGCATTCAACCTATGGTAGTCGGGCCTTTACACAAACTCCACTTTTCTACAGCCCCTCATGACGTCGTGCGCCCGATGCTTTGAAATGTTTCTAGGTAGATGTCCGTTTACTGGAAATTTTCCAACTCGTTATAACTAGTTTTATTTTCTCTTGTAGGAAAAAAAAAGGACGAAAGAAATACTTATCATATCTTCGATTTAATCACTCAATTCATTCACATTTACACGCATAAACTTACCTACATCCATCCACCACCATGTCCAAGCCATCCATTCTCTTCGTCCTCACCTCGCACAACAAGCTCGGCAGCCTCGACAAGCCCACTGGCTGGTACCTCCCCGAGCTCGCACACCCCTACCACGTGCTCCGCAACAAGGCCAACATCACCGTCGCCTCTCCCAAGGGTGGAGAATCGCCGCTCGACCCCGCCTCCGTCGAAGCCGCCAAAGACGACGTCTCCGTCTCCTTCCTCAACAACGACACCCAAGTGTGGAAGACGACGCAAAAGCTCAGCGACTTCGTCGGCAAGGCCAAGGACTTCGATGCCATCTTCTACGTCGGCGGCCACGGCCCCATGTTCGATCTCGTCGACGACGCCACGTCGCAGCAGCTGATCCGCGAGTTCTGGGAGGCGGGCAAAATCGTCTCGGCTGTGTGCCATGCCCCCGCCGTCCTCTACGACGTCAAGCTGAGCGATGGCAGTCTGCTGGTCGCCGGCAAGGAGGTCACGGCGTTTACGAATGCAGAGGAGGAGCAGGTTGGATTGACAAAGGCGGTGCCGTTTTTGCCAGAGGATGCGTTGAACAAGGCGAGTGGGGGGCATTTTGTCAAGGCTGCGGAGCCGTGGGCGGAGAAGGTGGCGGTTGCTGGGCGCTTGATTACGGGGCAGAATCCTGCCAGTGCGACGGCGGTGGGTGAGGCGATTGCAAAGGCGCTTGGGATTTAGGTGGGAAGTGTGTTGTTGGTTGTGGTATGCGCTTGGTATGTAGTGGTGCGTGAACTGAAGATTTAATGAAATTCATGTCAAACATGTTTTGTTCGAAATGGCTTTGTGATAATTGTGGATTGGCAAGAGGCTCTCTTGCATCTGTTTGATTCGCGTTGTCTCCTCTTTGTGATTTGGTAAAGGCACACTGCATTTGGAACATCTTATACGTCACAAACATCTTCCTAAATGCAATGGGATAGATTAAATTACTCTAGATTCTGTACTGCTCCTACGCCGTGAATTTTCCATTTGCTAGGTTCCACATCAGCACTACGGTCCTGCAAGCTTTAGACTTGCAGTACTATGTCTGTAATGAACGCTGTGCGAGAGTCCCAGAGCCAGACTCGTTCCGCCCGCGTTATCACATCCAATACCTTGACGCAAGACTTCTCCATCTCCTAGATAGAATCCAAAAATCGAAGCGGATTTCGATATAGCAGTATATTATGCGTATCTAGTCAGAATGGCCAAAAGAGATCCCGTAGGTGTCGACCGAAACGCCTCTTCAGCATCTTTCCATCATTCAGAGGGGAAAATACGCAGTGCCTGGATTCGCCCTCGTTATAGCCATGGCAACATGAATATTTGCCCAAAGTTTTTGGGAGTTTTTCTGACAAGAGAGACACGGCTTTCTCCGCATGACCGCGCTCTACATTAGTTCTAAGAGGATCATTAATCACTGACAGAAGGTACCCGTGATCATTCAGAAAGTATCATATTTCTTGTTTCCAGAACGTCTTGGACTAGTTGCTAGGCCGCAATGAGGACTCCGTTTAATTGCACATAGACTCATCATCGCTCATTCCTCGTCATCAAATCAGTACAGAGAGCTAAGGAAACAACTGGTCTGCGAGACAGTGAACCGAATCCAACCACCACCACCACCACCACCATCACTACTACTACTTACATCTATACCTCTCCCTCTCCCCTCCACCCAACCCCTACGCCCCGAAAACCCACCAAAAAGGCCGGAAGAGCCAGGCCAAAGAATTATAAAAGCCGACTCCAACTCTCCCAGGGAACCGTCAAGCGTGAACAATCTCCGTCGACGAAACCTTTACATGATCCTTGTGCTGCTGCTGCTCCCCCTGCCGCACCCTGACAAGGCCATTTCCACCATGATGCTCACCATGCTCTTTGTCCGCTGTTGCGAGTTTACTCTCCAATTCCTTGATCTCGGCGTCCTTTGCCTTGCGTAAGGTTTCCATCTTTGCGGTTTTCTCCTGGAGATCTGATTCTGCCACTCTCACTCTCTTTTCCCATTTATTGCGGTCGTGTTGGGCGTCTTGGAGATCGTGTTCGGTGTCGTCGAGCTTGGCTTGGAGTTTGGTGCATTGTTTGAGCGCGTCGTCGAGAGTGGAGGATTGGGCTGCGTATTTCTTTTGCATGGTGGTGAGGGACTCGGTGGTCTTGCTGTGGTTGTATTTCTCGTCGCTGAGGGCGGTTTCGAGCTTCTTCTTTGTGGCGCTGAGAGCGCTGAGGTCTGCGGTTAGTGTGGCGATCTCTTTGAGCTTGGTGTTGAGCTGCTTCTTGGTCCAGTCGAGGCTGGTGTTGAGTCCGGCGATTTCTGTCTCAGCGTTGCAGAGACTCTCTTCGAGGCACCTGGTTGTTGCTTCGAGTTCGGCAATGTCTTTCTTGAGGTTCTTGATGGTGGCGTCGCGGTCCTTGACTTGTCGTGAGGCAAGGGCTTCGGCCTCCCGAGACGTGGCAAGGCTCTTCTCTAGTTGTTTGATCTTCTCATGGTCTTTCCTGTCGTGGTCTGCGAATTCATCGTCTCGTTTCTTATCAGCAAGCTTGTCCTTGTCAATGTACTCTGTCTGTCGCTTGATCTCGGCTTCCGCTTTAACACGACCGGCCTCAGCTGTATCACACCTCTCCTCAGATGTGGCAAGTTCCTCTTGGGTCTTTGTGAGATCTTCTCGAAGTTTTGCCTCGCGAGCTTCGGCAGCAGCGCGGTTATCTTGAAGCTGCTTCTGCAACTCCTTGTTCTTGGCTTCCAGGACGCGGTTGGCTTCGAATTCTTTGGCAACGTCGCCTTCGAGCACGGCAATCCTGGCAGCTCTGGCCTCTGTCTTTTTCTCTAGCATCTGAAAGGACTTGTCGAGCTGATTGAATTGATTGACGGCGTGGTTAGCTAGATAGCCGGCCTGGTCGACATAGGCAGCGGAATGCCTCAGTGTCTCGACAAGATCGGCAGGAAATGGCAATGCACCATTGTATCTCTTGAGAGATGAGGTTGCCTTGGGATAGCTGCATTCCATGGTGATTTTCTCGATTGCAGGACGGGGAGGCGAGAACATATGCTCAGCTCCAACCATGACCTTCTTAGCAAGTGCCATCTCCTTCTGGACGACTTCGGGGTTGTTCTTGCTCTTGATGGTGACATTGAGGCCACTGGTCTTGGTGTCGACGTTGCATTCCAACGTATAGTAGCCATTCTGCTTGAAAGAGAACCTGGTTGGAGTATCGGCCTGAGATTTTTGTTCACCAGTCGAGTATGTCAACGAGCGTTCTCCCTTATCGGCATCCTTTGTCCATTGCCAGATAGAAACCACTGGCCTACCATTTCCGAGACCCTTGGGTGCAATGATAAAGAAAGCCTCGTTCTTGGCCCACTCGTGGAAATCAACGGTACCCGTCCAAATGGTTGGTGGATCAGACAGCGGGATGGCTGTGAAGGGCTGGTCGTAGTGCCGAGTTAGAGCTACTTTGGACGTCTTTCCATCTTTGCCCTTGATGGTTAAAGTGAGCTCCTTGTACGCTCTCTTGGTAACGATCTGATATGTGTAGTGGTTGTCCTTGAAGTTGACAAGGTCCTCGCTCTCGTCAGTGACCTTGACGTCTGTTGCCTTGTGTGATGTTAACTCCCACTTTTTTGTGTAGAGAAAGATGGGGTCATTATGTTCGACAGTGCCATTCGGCAGGACAGCAACAAGAAGCTCGTTGTCGAGGTTGCCGTAGTAGACGTAGAACGACATCGTGTACAGATTTAGCAGAAATCAAATGAGGTATAAAAGATGAGCTGATTGTTGGTGCGATGATACTTTGATGTAGTCAGATCCCCGGCTGCTTATATATTTAACTCCCTCAGGCCATTTTGTATGCGCACTGAGTGCTGAAACTCAAGGAGTGCCTTTCAACGACCTCCAACGGCCGACACCATGCGGCGTGATGACAGCCACGGGCACGGCAAATTTGCAAGCCAAGTTCATCACAGACATAGCCGTCTCAGGCCATATCGGATGCGAACGTATCGCTTGTTGCTAGATGCAAAATCAAGCATTAGATTCGGTGGATCTGGATCGCGTACAGCTCTCGCTGAGCACATGGAGCTGCAGAACCTGAGACTGAACCATGCCATACTTCACAGCATTGGTGTCACGAGGTGCATTCAGCCCGGCACTGTCAAGCCTCAGATGTAGTATGCAGTTTTAGAAGGATGGAAACACCAAAAGCGCATACTTTTGGCTGCAGCCACGACATCCAGACTCTAGAACCATCCGACTCATGTCTAAAAGCATGCCTTAACCCACCCGATTAGGCGACGACTCCGAGTCAGGAGTGAGGTCCAAGAGATTCGTCTACATATGCGAGAAAACCCATTACCTATCTCTGGGACACGGGAAGATCGATTGGGCTCAACTGTGCATTGGGGTCAACTGGCCATTGGGGTCAATTGGCCAGATGTTGGGCTGGTCCACAAAGAATGGCGTTCAGTAGAGCTGCAGGGGTTCTGTGAGGGGCTCGGCAAGAAGTGGCTGGCTGAGGCTTTCCCCACACTTACCCGTTTAGGCTCATAACCTGTGGGCCAGACCCTGAACCACGCGATCACAGCCATCTCATCTCACATACGGAAAAAGCGACGGGCCGCAGCGCTCGCATAGTCCACTTCTTGGCCTTAGTGGCTGGACCGCTTCAGTGCACAATGCACCAAAGCAGCTGAATACGCCAAAGCTGGGCTGAAGCATCTAGCCTCCCATTCGATGTCTGGACTTGCCATGAAGCTTAACGAGGCTGCAGGTGGCTTGCGTTGGTTAGTAGATTCGTCTATTGAATGTTAGTCTCGGTCCCTCCGTTGCTGTGTATACTCAGGACTACCGAATCTGGCGTGCACACCATCGTTTTAGTATCTCGCTTGCAAGACGATGTTTTCTTTGGACCATCCAGATCTTTGGCACTGGCGGCTAAGCCCACACTATCCAAGCGCATGGAACCAGATGATACGCCCCCAAATCAAACCCGTGAAATATCCTTGGCCCCCTCGGACAGTACATAGAGCACATTCACCGTGGCTTTCGAGACAGTATCCTCTTCCCCGACAGTTTTCAGTCGCTTTCTTGTCCCTCTACCTATGAGTGAGGGCTTCTATTTGCCTTTGGACTCTGTTGTCAACCCTAATCTCAAGACCAACACGCCCAAGATGGAGACTTCAGCTGCCGCGCACCCTGAAGTTCACGAAAACAAGGACTTCTCTGAGGTTACTGTCGCTGAGATTGGTTCTGACAGCTCATCTACGGAGCATGACAGAACCTCCATGATGAAGGGGCCTGAAATCACTACTTCTCAGGATCGGGAGATCCCCGTCCACAGCAGCCGTCACACTGGTACCCACTTTCCCCACAATGATGATCGTCTGCCCGCCCATCCTCACCCTACTGTTTCTACTGGGGCTCATTTTCCCCACACTGGTACTAGCGCGAACCCCCCCAATGGCCAACACGCGAGCACCCACTTTCCACATACTGGGGTCACCATTCTTCCCTTGCCCCATGAGGGTCCAGGGCTCACCTCTCCTGGGTTTCGTCATCCTATCCCTGACATTAACATGCTCCCCTTTCCTCGGCCTACCAGTCCCACGGGATCTGTTCGTAGCTCATATGGCAGTACACGCCGTCGAGTGGTCCGCCGCTCATACAGCGGTGGCCACTCCCATGGACACCACTCTGAGGTTTCCAAAGAGCTCACTCTCGCGGCTGAGAGCGAGTTCCTTGCTCTTATGGAGCTCATGTCGTCCATGACTCGTCGCAGCTCCTCATTGAAGGAGGTCTGGATGAAGTTGATCACTGAGCGAGAATCACATTGCCATGAGATGGATCGCATGTATGAGCGCATCGAAGAGTACACGGAGATCATCGAAAAGCACGAGCGAGAGTCGCATAGTCACAACCACGAACACGAAGAACGCAAGAAGGAACTTGTCAAACTTCGTCTTGAGCTTTCTGTCGCCATTGCCGCTGTGACCGAGTGGAAGAGGAAGTTTGAAGACCGTAACGGCGACCTTGGGAAAGCCCACTCAAGGATCTCAGAACTCGAGGACTTGTACAAGTACTCAGAAGAACGATACGAGGAGTCGAAGACCAAGATAGAGCAAAAGAGTATGGAGCTCATTGCACTTCGTGACCGTTGCGAACATGCAGAAGAAGACTCAAGAAAACACGAAAATGAAGTTGAACTCTTGAAGTCCAAGTACAAAAAGTTAGAGACAAGCTTCACTGAAATCTCAAGCAAGTACAAGTCTTCGCAGCTTGAGATCACGACCCTCAAGGCCCAGAATGAAACCTACATCAAGGAGCGCCACGACTGGATGCACGAGAAAGGCGAACTGGACGACAAGCTCCGTAGACGCGATCTAGAGATCGTAAATCTAAAGAGCGAGGTTGAAGAGTCCAACAGCACCCTGACCAAGAAGAAGCGCGAGCTCCATGAGTCCGAAGAGTCCAACAAAAAGCTCTCTGAATCCCTCAAGAAGAGCAAACACCTCATCGAAGAATCCGAAGAAACAATCAGCAAAAAGAAGCGCGAATACAAAGAGCTCCTCGTTCGTTACGGCAACATCGAAGACACCTGTGGAAAGCTCAAGACCAAGTGTCTGCACTACGAAGAACAAATCTCTACCTTCAAGCAAACAATCACCCGCCTCGAAACCGAGCGCACCACCCTCCAGGAAACCCTCACTGAAGTGCGCTCCAAGCACAGCGAACTAGAGATTGTCCACGAAGAACTCAAGCGCGAACACCACGGCAAATGCAAAGAGTCCGACGACCGCCACCGCCTCATCCTCGTGCACGAGCAAAGCATCATGCGCCTAGAAACCTCCATCAAAGAGAAAACCGAACTCATCCACACGCACCGCGAAACAATTGAACGCCTCACAAGCGACTGCGAAGAATACAAGAACCGATGCGAAGACTACACCCAGGAACTCTCAACCTCCACATCCACAATCGCATCGCTCAGACTAGAAATCGACGTTCTAATCACGGAGCGCGATTCTTACTGCGAGCGCTACAACGAGTGCGAGTCCAAGTACCTTGAAATCTGCCAATGGCGCGACGAGTTCCACAGCGGCAGCAGCGAGTTCGAGTACGAGATTAGCAGTCTGCGCGGCATGCTCAAGGATGTGCGCGAGGAGCGGGAACGCGCGATTAAGAAGCGCGAAGAGGCGGATCGGGAGCGCGACGAGGCTACGACAAAGTATGAGAGTAAGTGTAGGGATATGGATAAGTTGGAGGAGATGTGGAGTAGGAGGTGGAAGGACCATGAGAGGCATGGTGGACATAGTCATGGTCATGGTCATGGCCACCATGGCGGACATGTACATGTTGGTGGTTCGGGTTTTGTAACAGGTAGGCCGTATGGTGGACCAGTGAGGGTTTTCTCCCAGGCTAGTGGGTCGGTCAGGGAGGACGAGGATGCGGGGAGTGTCATAAATAGTGTTGTTGAGCAGGAGTAGGGGTTGGGATGGATGCTTTTGCTTGTGTATAAGATGGGGCGCTTGGGTCGGTGTTGTTCTCCTTCGCTCAGATATCCATTTTCCTGATTAATTTGAGTATTACAGATCTCTACTTCTAGACTGTGGACTCTTTTTAAGCTGCATCCATCCAGCATATTCCTCCTTAATACCCAGAAATCCCGAAAATATCAGAATATTGATGCCTTGGATCTACACGAGACGTTTAGCCGACTCTGAACATATCCTCATAACATTACATCCTCGCCATATCAGGAACCATTCTTTCCATCGTCTGTCCGTTGTACAAAACGCTGAGGAAAGACAGGGCTATCAAAGCTGCAATTATCAGCCAGTGTATACACACGGTCTGCATTTGCCACAATGGTCTACCATACGTGGATTCCTGATCAGCAGGGCATGAGTGCCTAGAGGTAAATAACGTAGTATTTCTCAAAAACAGCCTCCAACCTTTCTGCCAACATGTTCGAATACATTTTTGCCAAGGAATCCATAGTAATTTGTTTCACCTGTGATGTTTCGACGCAGGCTTGTGTGCTGCACCTAGTACCAAGTCTTCAGAGCCGCAGATTGGGCATTAGGAATTATGTAGGTCGTACACAAAGTATGTCTGATGATTTTGTCTGTTTTCTGGGCTTCGGGCTAGTTTACAGAATTGATGGTGTTCTTGTTCAGTGGAATTGAGGTGCATATGGCATTTTAGTGACAAGCGTGCGATTTCGTTTTCTATTTGGATTGAAAAGATTATATTAGTGGTGCTGTTTGGCTATATATGTTTGGGGGAGGGGCACATCTTGGTATTAGTTCTGGAACGGTTGAAACGGCTACAAAAAAGAAGTATGTGCTAGAGGCACTATGCTTCGAATGCCTTTGATAGTGCCTTAATATATGCACCAAAATACATGGTGTAAAACTTGTATGTGTCATGAATACAAATTCAAGCTCGAGTGGTGAGACTAACGTTGTTGCCACAAAGTTCAATGCGCAGCTCGCCATGTGTGTCATGGTGTCCTCGAATCTAATTGTGGCGTTGGAGTTGCCAACTCGTAAGTGCAATGGTCTGTGCTTCCCTGCATTTCTGACGTCGGGTGCTCTAGTTCTGCAATTGGTGGTTTGTCTTCGCTCACATAGCGTGACTCCTCTGGGGGTCCTGTGTACCCCCTGTTGTTTCGCTGACGGCGGAGAAAGAGTAGTACGACTCCGACGGCCAACAATGCCACGACGACTGCACCAAGTCCAATACCGGCTTTAGCTCCAGTGCTAAGACTAGTTGTCGTACTGTCCACGTTCGAAGTTGTTGACGGCCTGGGTAGTCCCGACGTCTGCGTGCCTTCTGGATCTGGTAGAGGCGTCCAATAGTTTGCCCAGCTCTGAGTGAACAAGCTTGCGTTGGTGAAAATGTTGGTCAGTTCCATGTCAGTATCCTCAATGTCTAACATGACATTTCCAAGGCCGTCTCTGGATACGCCGGGGCCCGGGGCTTGTCCTAGCCAAGAGATTTGTCGATTCCAATTCCGACCGATGAAAGCAGCTCGGAGGAATGCCCGCCCAAGGATGTAAGGACTTCCCTCTGATGGATTATAACCCTGGCAAGGAAAGTAAGATGTCGGGCTTTTTGCGATAGGTACATCCAAAGTTAGATTTAGGAGGCTGAAAGGAACCTTGATAGTAACATTCTCCATTGCTCCGGATGCTGGTGGAAAGGTGAAGCCAAGATATGCTGGAGAACTTATGATGGCAGTATAGTCTCGCGATCTAATGTCCCACAACCAGTACTTGAGAGTGGCATCGTATTTGATTGGAAGATACTTTGCAATTTCCTCGCATGTCTTTCCAGGTAGATGGAGATACGTTTGCCTGGGATCAGGCAGAGCGAACAAAGTCGTAGGCTGACTAGTATTGCTGAGTAGTATACCGTGCTTCTCCTTAAAATCGAATGGCGAACCACCGGTAGCGACACCGATACTGATATCAAGTAGTGTGGGAGCTTTATTAAAGGCAGTATACGGCCCAATAAGCCTTCCCTTGTCGTATCCACCAATGATCAAAGACCCCGTGTACCCATGGTATGCCGATCCAATTTGTAAACCATATGAAAATGATCTAGTATTGCTCTTGTTGTAGCTCCCTCCGGCGTAGCTGAATCCAATCATGGGAGTAGTCGCGAATGTCTCGTCGGTTGCGAACTTTTGGGCCATCTCTGGCCCCCCTAATGCGAAAGAGCCTAGCTCTGGTCCACGAGTCGTACCATCTGGGTTAGTGATGGTGATATCCTCAATTATGACCAAGCTCGTATGCCAAATAGAGAAGCTGCCGGAGGTCGTTGCTTGCAAAAGAATTCCTTGCCCGCTAGAGTTGACCCTAGAAGCCTCGTCTACCTATCCCTCTGTCACAGCAACCGTCGGATTAGCCCGAGGATCCCAAGTACCTCCTATTCCACATGTACCATCGTTGTAAGGCTCGCACGCTTTCGATGTGAGTATCTTACTATTCCATTCCCCTCCCGGTATGAGGTCGAGGCGTTTATGGTCTTCGTTGATCAAAAGAACGTTTGGACTTGTTCCGCCGACAACAATTGATACAGCTTGCCAGGGGCCATCTGGGCCATATTGTTTTGTGCTCCAGGTGATGGGGATGTATTGCGCAGCGATGACACGAGGCGATAGGCGGACAAGGGCAAGCAAGACTGAGGCCCAAGGAAAGACCCTGCGGCCCATTACGTATCAACCGGTAGTTTGTGACAGTTGGACAGTGAATAGTAACAAGAATCGTACCGCGAAAAAGACACGCGAAGAGGGACCATAAACTGGACAGGAATTCGAGTACCAAAGAGAGGGTGTGGGTAAATCGGCAATGGCATGAAGCCTCGCGTGACCTGCTACATTCAACATTCCACATATTTCAAAGGCCTTCGGACGATGATTGACTACGCGCTATGCTGTGCCGCATCAGGGGTGGCATTGATGTGACCGTGACTTCAGCTGCCTGATCCTCCTTGATCCTCCGTAACGATAGATAAAAGCACATCTGCAGCCCGAGAAACTCGCTCTTGACCATCATGATTGAAGTCAACTTGAGCCCCCTTCTTCAAGCAGAAGTAGGAAGACATCCTGTGGTGAGGCTTAACGTTGCAGTAGTATACCTGATTAAGTACCCGGCTTTGAATCCGACAACTTGGTTGTGCCGTCGTCTCACCTCTGTTAGTGCATCTACTCTCATAGTAATCGTGACTATTTATTGGCTACTGACTAACTTAATAAGGACTAGCGTCTCACTCGAATCGGTGCTTACATGGCAGTTCTCCCTCCTAGAAGAACACGTCAATCAATACCTTTACATTTCCAGAATATAACCTCCCTTCCCCCCACAGTCCAATCTGAGCAATCTCTATCATTCATTTGCAGGTTGTGACTCATCTTATATGCTGTTCTCGCTGGTGACTTCAAGATCGCGCGATGCTTTCGACAGGCACAACAGCCCAGAATTGGACTATATGTTGTGTAACAGCAATTGCTATATTGACTGCACAACTGTATCCGCATCAGAGTACTGGGTATCTTCCTGTATATTCTGAGCTGTTGTGCTGGACTTTTCTGACAATTATCTTCACACTCGTTCCTCGCTACCAGATCAATACGTGGGAGCATCACGATACTCAATACAATGACCCCAAATCAAGTCTCTTATGGGTGGCTGCTGCCTCGGTTTCGGTCGCAGTGCTTTCTTCTTCTTTTGGTGATGTGACTTGGATAACAGTGAGTCGGGAACCACCCTTGACTTTGGCGATGGTACTGACTTTGACTGTCTAGCCTGGGATAGTCTCGCTGCTCCTCGTCCTCCGTTGTACATCATTGCTACCTCGACTTCACAAGTCGCAGTCCGCATATTTCCAGTCCACATGGCTTCCAGTGGGCCTTGGTCTAGTCTCTGTGGTAATACTTGCCCCAACCTATGCTCTCAGCAATCTGGCCGTCGCAGGCCTGGCTTTGAGTGCTCTTACTGGACTATATGGTAGCCTAATACACATATTCGAGCCGAATTGTGAACTCAAAAATGAATATGCACACTCAAACGCAGTCTCGAACATGCGTGCCGTTGCTATTCGCACCATTCCTTTACTTTTAGTAGAAGCGGCACTAATGACAACAATCCTGCTGCCTGGACGAACTGTCAATTTGTTACATTGCGTCGGCGCTGGCGTTCTAAAGGCCGCACATTGGCTATGCGCTCTTTGGCTTGTAAGTACCCCACGGTAGATCATCATCTTTACGTTCTAATCAATCAGGCGAATCGAGTTCCCTGGGAAATTGCGCCGACAATTTGGACCTACACTGCCGCTGTACATGGCTGTTTCAATCTGAACACTATCCGTTTCTACGGCTTTTTTCAGACTTTGACTCGGTTGGCAGTGGCTCTACTGAGCATGCATCAGATCGTTTCGTTTCTACCAAAGACTGTACAGGGCCGCTACATGTTAATGATCTTGGCATTGTGGCCTACCTTGTCATTGATCCAATACACACCATTAGACGGATTGATACCTTTGCTATCCGCGAACGTTGGGGATCAGAACCTCTATGAGACACAGGCTGGGCCCACGCCCCATCACCCGATCGAAGAGCTGGCTATGAAAGCGAAAGAATATCTTGAAGCCCTTTCAGAACGCCAGTCTCGCACGCTGGATGTTGCTGAAGTAGAGTACCGCCGTCGGTATGGGCGTGAACCACCGCCAGGCTTCGACAAGTGGTTCGCGTATGCACAATCAAAGCAATCCGTTCTGATCGATGATTTCGACATGATCAATGACGATCTTAAGCCGTTCTGGAGTGTTCCCGCAGATCGCCTGCACGAAAGTATTGACTACGTGACCAGGCTCGATCGTCTCGCTTTACGCAAGTGTGGGTTTACAAATGGAGCATTTCAGGGACAAGGTGACGCCTGGATTGTCAACGATTTCGGGGTATTGCTTCAGGAGGTATCAAAAGACTTGCCCAACGTTACTTTTGCCTTTGATGTGGTCGACGAACCAAGGGTGGTCATCACACAGCAGATGCTCGATGCCGGTGGAGTGGCCAAGCCGGAGTTCCAGGACGTGAGTCACACGTCGATATGGGCACGCGTCACTGGCCCATGTCAGAGTCGGACCTCGAAGAGCCCACATCTCATGGTGCACGATTATGGCCTCTCTTTTGTGCAGGACTGGTACTATGCAAAGGACGTCTGTCAGCATCCCGAATTTGAGAATTTGCACGGCTTTTTTACATCACCCGCAACTGCTTTGTTGACGGACGCCCCCATACCTGTTCTATCGCAGGCAGCACCGATCTCTTTTGGTGATATCATGTACCCAAGTCCATGGTACACAGCAAAATTAAAGCAAGGGGACTATGAAGATGCCGAAGATCCTCCTTGGCACAGGAAAGCAGATACATTATATTGGGCTGGCAGCACTACTGGCAGCTACAGCACCAATGGTAGCTGGAAGAACTCTCATCGACAGCGCTTCGTTGAATTAGTTGACAGGCTGGCCGACACAAAGCACAGATACCTGAAGCAGATGCGACCAGGCGTCTGGGGCAGCTACGAAGCAACAGAAGACCACCGCGATCTTTTCAACGCCAAACTCACCGCTATCATTCAATGCGATGATAAAGACTGTGACGAGCAAAAGTCTTTCTTCAACATCAGTGATAAGGAAGAGAGAAGCCAGCAATTTGCGTCCAAGTTCGTCTTCGACGCCGATGGTAACTCCTTCAGCGGGCGATACTACACGTTGCTTCAATCTCGGAGCGTGGTTCTCAAGCAGACTGTCTTGAGGGAGTGGCATGATGAGCGTCTCATCCCATGGGTGCATTTTATTCCTGTGAGCTTATCAATGGAGGAATTGCCAGAGATTATGAAGTACATGACAAGTGATGAAACTGGGCGAAAAATAGCGAAAGAGATTGCGGATGCAGGGAGGGAGTGGCATGCGAAGGTTTTGCGACCTGAGGACTTTACCATCTATTTGTATCGGCTCATGCTCGAGTTAGCGAGGGTCATGGATCCAAGTCGCCACGCGGAGTAGGCCAATGACAGAAAATTATAGGAAAGGTTGTTCAGCTAGTCATAGCACAGGTGTCAAAGCAATCAAGATTTAAGGTTCGGGCGAACCGGAAAGATGGATGGGCAAGAGGTCTCTGCTGAGGGGGAGGTTCTGTTGGCAGATAGTGTGGTGCAGGTGAAGTTCAGCTTGGGTACGGGGAAGCGAGGGTGCGGTGAGGGGCGTGGCGAAGGAGAAAATGACCAAAGCGGGATGTCTGATATCAACCAACGAATTGGTATCAGCGGATGGGCAGAATACCTGAACGAGATCAAATATACCTCCATGGCAGGCACTACTCACTCTACAATTCAGGGGTAGGGTATCCGGTATCGAGGGCCATCGCAGGAAGATAAGGGTTACTAAATGGGTCTGAGATGCTCTAGTAACAACGAAATGTGACATTGTCAAAGAAATCATCAATGCATAAAAACACTCTCCATGAATTCTCTAAATAGTTCCAGTGTGTTTGCCGCGAATTAATCCGCCAACAGCTTCACCCAAACTCCGCGCTGAAGCCCCACATTTCGGCAAAACCTTCCGCCATCCGCCGACCAAAAAACTTCGAGCCTTGACCAGTGCCAACCACGCGAAATAAGCCAAACCATCCCTTCCGACCTCCACTTGGATTCCAACTTCCAATTACCCGGCAACATGTTCGCAGTACCGGGATGGAATGTTTCTGCGCCTATCAAGGCGCAAACCGAGACGCCTAAGCCCAAAGATCCAAATAAGTTGGGCAAGAAGGCGCTGAAGAGGAAAGAGAAGCAAGAAGTCAAGGTGAATACCGAAAACATTGGAGAGTACTGGGATAAAGCAGTCGAGGCTGTGGATTCAAAGCCGACAGAGGTGCCAAAGGCGACTGAGAAGGTACAAGAGGCGCCCAAATCAGAAACAAACGGCGCGGCTGGGCCAGAAGTAGATACTACAGGAGATGGAGCAACCGAGAAGCGCGGAAAGAAGCGAAAGAGAGGCAAGGCTGGAGGGAGGAAAAACAGAGAGGACGGTGGTGAAGGTACTGAGAAGACCGAGGCCGCTGGATCTGCTGCTACTACACCGAAAGACGTTACCAAAGGCACACAAGAAACCTCAGGCAACAAGTCAGCAACGACAGACGGCGAATCGAAGCGCGACAAAAAGAAGCGCAAGAAGGAACAGGCCGCCGAATCCAAAACCCAAACGGTCGAACCCGTCCTCCCCGCCGCAGCCGTCGACCTCCTCCCCGAGCCCAAGGGCCTCACTCCCCTTCAAAAATCCATGCGCAGCAAACTCGCCAGCGCCCGCTTCCGCCACCTAAATGAATCTCTCTACACCAAGCCCTCCGCCGAGTCCCTCGACCTCTTCAAACAAGACCCCTCCATGTTTGAAGACTACCACCGCGGCTTCCAACAGCAAGTCGAAGTCTGGCCCTCCAACCCCGTCGACAGCTACGTTGCAAGCATTCTAGCGCGTGGAAAAGTAAACACGCGCGACCCCTGGAAAGCAGCAAAGCGTCTGGCCAAGAAGGGCAAAGCCACTGCTCCAGAGGACGAGGCTCCCTCCTCAGCCGTCGTACGCGCAACCGGCGATGCCAAACCCCTCCCCCGCAACATCAAGGGACATTGCACAATCGCCGATCTAGGCTGCGGCACAGCATCGCTATCCTACCGCCTACAGCCCCATCTCAAACCGCTAAACCTCACATTCCACTCATACGACCTGTCCAAACCTACCGGCCCATCCGCACCCCTCGTGACCATCGCCGACATCAGCGCGCTGCCCCTCCAAGACAACAGCGTCGACATCGCCATCTTCTGCCTCGCCCTCATGGGCACAAACTGGCTTGACTTCATCGACGAGGCCTACCGCATCCTGCGCTGGAAAGGCGAACTCTGGGTCAGCGAGATAAAATCGCGATTTGGCCGCGTAGACGGCACCAAGAAAAAGGGCGGTATACCCATCAACAGCATTGGCAGCCTCAACAAAAAGGACTCCAAATCCACCGCGGCCGCGAAAAAGGCCAAGAAAAAGGACGCCGATAAGCCCGAACCAGAAGGCCCCCAGGATTCAGACGACGAGACCCAACTCGCCGTTGCAATCGACGGCCAGCCCACTGCAGACTCGACCGACATCTCGGCCTTCATCGAGGTCCTGCGCAAACGCGGCTTCGTGCTCGATGCGCTGCCAGAGCGGCAAATGGACGCTGTAGATCTGACCAACAAGATGTTTGTCAAGATGCAGTTTGTCAAGGCGGCGCATCCGAGTGCGGGCAAGAACGCACGCGAGGACCAGAAAGCAGGGGCTAGGCCGCAGAGCTTGAAGATGGGACTCAAGGGCAAGAAATACAGTGCCGTGGCTGAGAAGGAGGAGAAAGGGGACAAGGATGGGGAGGTGTTGAAGCCGTGCTTGTATAAGATTAGGTAGGTAGGTAGTTGGGTGGGTAGAGGATGTGGGAGAGAAGAGAAAGATAGGTTGGCCATCTACCGGTAAAATCTTTGTATTTCATGCCGCTCTTAGGGAGCCTCACTCGTGGACTGGAAGCTAAGGATGCCCATACTCTGTCCCTCTTTGCCATGATCTATCGTACTTTATTCATCTCGCTCGCTTTCATGTCGTAGATAATACACGTGGAAACGCTCAAGGTTGTGAGCTCGTCAAAATCGTACCTCTCGTCATGGAGACATGGAAATAGGGGGCGCTGGGTAAGATTGTGGGTCTGATTGCAGGAATGATCATACTACTGGGCTAAACCCGCCAGGAAGCTGGCAGCACCATCGATATTGCCGTCTGCGATGTCGAGTGCTTGGACTGCTTCGGCCGAAGTGACGTTGAACATGGAAGTGAGCTGTTGTATGTGCTCTTGCGGATATCTCGAACCAGGTGCTGCTGCAGGAGAGGGTGCTGGGGCGGGAGCTTTTGGAGCTGCAGGCTGGGATGATGATGATGAAGGACCAGCAGCAGAGGAGCCCGCAGCCATCGAGGGCTCTGCAGCGGCAGTGGCGCCCTTGGGTCGTACAGCACCGGTTTTAGCGCCTATCTCCGTGCCATTGGGTCCGGCGACCGTGGGCTCGTTCATTTCCGCCTCTTCGAAACTACGTGGAATCTCAGACTCGTGCAGGAAGGGGACTTCCTGGCCTTGGAAGCAGAGGGCATTCTTTTCGAGGTCGATCTTGGCGCGGTAGCGCTTGAGCATGTCGAGGCCAAAGAGAAGGTCGACATCCTTGCCCTCCATGACAGTGAAGGCACAGGGCATGACTGCGCCGCCAATCTTGATTTCCGCGTGGTGGACACGGCCCAGGATGCGTGCTGTACCGACTCCGCGAGCCATGCCCGCGTATCGAACGTCCATCAATCGCATAATACCGCAGCGTTCGGCGCAGTCGGGGGACATGATGGTGGCTTGGGCGCCAGAGTCGACAAAGGCCTTGACTGGGACGCCGTTGACTTCGGTGTTGACGTAGAGCATGTGGACGCGTACAAAAACTGGAGGTTGTTAGAACATGCATGGTATGTGCATATAGTATGGTCATGGTGAGATGGGTTACCCTCTGGGTTCTCGTCGTAGGCCTTTTGCAGGTTTTCCACCACTCGATCTTGCCTGATGAGGTCCTCGATCTTGCGCTGGGCCTCGACGTTGAAGGGGTCTTCGTTGAGGAGGGCAATCTGATTCTGGCGCTCACGCTCTGCCTCGTCTGCCTGGCGCTGCCTCATGGCAAATGTGTCTCTCCAGCGGGCGGGGTCGTTGATGGCCGCGCCGAGCTCGGGGTCGCGTCTGCGCAGGTCGTTCTGGGCGTCTGGGTTCATGAGGATATGCTGTCGCACGCCCTCTGGATCAGGCTGCGCTGGCACACGCGGGCCGCCGCTTCGAGGCGCGGGGTTTCGGCGGATCATGACGGCCAACATCTCGCCATCCCTTATGCCAGCATCCTCCAGTGTCTGTGTCTCGTTGGCCACGGGCTGGCCGTTGAGGTAGATGCTCTGGGCGGCGGCGGGCAGGGTGGTGTCGGCCTCGATGAAGCCCTTGAGGTCCTTGACGGTGCTGCCCGGCGGCAGCTCGAGCGTCAGCAGGTCGTTGTCGGCCTGGGTGCCGGGCGCGGTGATGGAGATGGTGACGCGGGGCCTGGCAGCGCAGGTTAGCCGTGACTCGTGGGCCGGTCGCACAGCAACGGCGCTGGCAGAGACTCACATGGTGGGCCGGCACGGTGGCGGCGTCCTTGCTGGGACGGCTGCAGGTGGCGCTGGAAGCGGGCAAAGGAGCGTGGTACCGTCACAGGTGAATGCTACGAGCGGCTCCGCTAGGGCAGTGGGCGAGGTTGCAGTGGCCGGGCGCTGCGTCGAGGGGGCGGAGCAGAGCAATCCGGGCGAGCTGGACTGGCGCAGCGGTGGCCGAGACAGGCAGAGGGAGTGGCGGTAGCGTCGGGGAAATGGTTGTAGAGAAGGTTGAGCGTGGTCCACTTGAGGCTGCAGACGCACACGAGCGGCCGCTGGTGCTTGCTAGAAGGCAATGGAACGGCGAACGGCGCAGGCCCCTCTTTCAGGCTTTCAGGCGACAACGGCCGCCGTGGTCGACAGTCAGCGCCTCGAGCCAGCCAGCCAGGGCCCAGGGCCATTGTGCAGCGCCATGTCGTGGGAGATGCCTACCCACAGGATGCAATATACAACGGCCGTCAGCAAGGAACCGGCCGCCGTAGCCCTGCCCAGTGCCCACCGCAGGCAAGGGCCCCAGGGCGGGGCGCGCTGAACACCGACTGCAGCGCATCAGAGAGGCGCAGGTGACTGGCAGCCATGCACTCTAGAACAGGTACATAGTAATAGTCTAGCCACCTGTGTGCATGCTGCATGGGCCATGGGCGATGGATGATGGACGATGGACGATGGACGAGGCATCATGCATCATGCACCAGCGCAATCGCCTGGCCGCTGAATCATACGATTTGTACATTCACCTGCAACTGCGTTCCTGTCAACTGTCAACTGCCTCCCGCCAACTGCCTCTCAGTTTCGCTGCTCGCTGCTGCTGCTGCTGCGGCGTGGGCGGGTTACGCGAGCCAATTGCTGCCTATCGGCCAAGGCAGTCTTCTCTGCATTGCATCAACAACCCAAGGCTGGCTGGGAAAGAATATATATGACACAAACGCGAAACGTGCGACTACTCATGGGAGCATGAGCTTACACGTACACTACAAACACAGTCACCGTGCCATCCTCAGGCGCAAAGTACTATTCACAGTAGTTACCAGTAGTTACCCCACCATGGCCCTAAGCGAGGCGAATCGCGGGGCAGGGGGGCTTTCTGGCTACTGGCAGCAAGGCGTCTCGTGAGAGCCAGGAAAGAAACGACATCCCACTATACCGCGGCTTCTTCTGCTGCACTCCCAACTTAGCAGCTCGCTCCAACGCCAACCTCGCTGTCCTGCCCTTCAGTGCCCAGCATCCATCCCACCGTCGATCCAGTCGTGCGCGAACTCCAGGGCTGCTAATCGCCCCCCGCCAAGATGCCACGGGACCTACTAGCCGACCGTAAGACGGTGGACGGCATGACTGAACTGCTCAGAGACTCTGCTACCAGTCCGCCACCTGCCAACTCCAGCCTGGTGCCGCATCGCGAGTCCAACATGATGAAGCAGGAGCGTCTGAAGAAAACGGGCATTCACCCTTTCGCCCAGCTGCTCAACATCGAGGACCTGGACGACTGTGACTGGCTCGAGCATGCTGCCTTTGATCCGATAGAGGCCGCTTCAAGGGAGAAGGTAGCACACTTTCATCGCTCTTCCATCTGTTCCACCATTCCACCATCTCTTCGTCTCTTCTGTATGAAACCCTTCATCTTGCACTCTCGTCACACCGTTGGGCATCATCAGGCATCGCCTTTGCGCTCTTCTCCATCCCTTTCGTCACCCGCCTTGAGAACACGACATAACGCTGATCACAGGCGACCACGACTGGCGTATGAACAGCCCATGTGCCAGCCGTACTGTACCAACATTGTCACCCTTTTGTAATCTCGTATTCTCTTGACCTGATCCCCTTCTGCATCTTGTACCACTTCTAGTTGTCACAATCGTTTGTGTAACGCCCCTCCTTACACTAGCCTGCATATCCCCCTCTTCCCTAGTAGTCCAATCCTTCGAACCAAATCAGCTTCAACCTACGCATAATCCATGACACCACCACTGACAACTTTGCAGCTCGAATACCGGCTCTCGACATGCGGCGAACTCTGCTCTGGCCTCTTCACCTCTGCTTACCCCACCTCCAGCGGCCCCCTGGGCACCCTACTCAAGTCCCGCACCACCTTCCCCTCCATAGACTCTTCTGACAGTGATCGAAAACGCATTCTTCTTGCGCACATCATCGCCACAAAATCCTCCTCCCAACTTGTAACCGACGCTGCAATGGACTACCCCCAAGACTGGAAGTCAAAATACCAGCTCACCCCTAAGATTGGCCACAACGAAGACGGCCAGACCATCTGTCTCCACAGTCTCGCCGTTCACCCCGATTTCCAGAAAAAGGGCTTTGGCCAAGTGCTGCTCAAGGCCTATGTGCAGCGTATCCGGGACAGCGAGGTTGCCAAGCGCATTTCTATCATTTGTAGGGATAGGTTTATGACTTTTTATGAGAAGGTAGGGTTCAGAAACGTGGGGCCGAGTAAGTGTCAATATGGGGGCGGGGGATGGGTGGATATGATGCTGGATTTTGAAGAGGATTATAGGGATGAATTTGGAAATTCTTGAGGGGTGGGTGATGAACGTTCAAGCCAGTACGTGCGACATATCTCTGTGTCGTTCGTACCTGCACTACGAGTAGCAGAAGTAATACATATATATGGCTGAGTTCAATGACAACATATGGTAACAACTACAGGTGGGGTGCTGGTAACAGATTGCATAAGTCTTTGACAGATCAGGTGTGCCCAGGTAGGTAGGTGGGTGATCGTCACTTCCCTTCTCGAGTCAACCATTTTTAGCCTTCTCAATGGTCATTTCGCGCACCACATCCATCTATATTTATCACGATAGCAAGCTCGTTTATATGCAAGCGTAGCATTTCAGTACTGAACATCACAGAACGGCAAACCTTCTAGACGACTGCTACGGCCTCCATTTACATAGCAAAGCAGTCCTGACTACAACCATAGAATTGTTAACTACACAACTAAACACCTCCATAGCTCTAGGTTTAATCACCTAAACTTCTATCAACAATAACAACAAATGCTCAAGTGCCCACTAGACACTCCACTAAGAAACCCATTAACCAACTACTCCCCACCAACCCATCCAATCGCCCACCAAAAAACCACCATCCACCTTTTTCTTCTTCAAAAAAAAACTAGCTTCCTCCACTCCAAAACCCCCACGCGCACTCTTTTTACCAACAGCATCCGCGAAAAAAAAAACCCCTGGAAGATTGCGTGCTGGGTGTAAGTCGTAATAGTAGTGGGACCAGACGTCAGGAGTCACAACGGGGTGCTAAGACCAATGTAGTTTAGTTTCGAAAATCTGGACGGGCGCAGAGAGCACTGCATGTGCCGATGTTGTTCCTTTGACTAGGTACTCTAGGCCTGGATGGATGCATCTTTTTACGCGTGGAATGGAGATGTCTGTTTCTTTGCAGCAGTAGCGTGCTGGAGATAGGTACCACAGGTTGCGCGACTTGTTCATTAGCGCCAAGGCGTGCAGATTGATGTCAATGAGGTCACCGGTTCGGATTCCGTCAGCTGTTGTGTGAATTCTCAACGACGTTACTGATTATGCACATAAAGGCCCGCACCCGTCTTAACAAAAGCTGATCGATAAGATGCCCGCCATGCTCAGGGTCCCAATCGTCTGTCTTGCCTTCAGGGTTCTTCTTTGCACGGATTCGGGACTTCCCCTTGTCGCAAATGCATGGACCCACTGTTCGCCGAGTTTCTTACTGTTGAGCTCACGAAAACATTAGTAGTCAATCCACACGGATCACCGTCTGTCACTCTCTCTCTCTTAGCAACCATGTTTAAAGGGCCTTGTAGGTGTCTCTAGATCGCTCATCTCGTCCCCCGTGGTGGTCCTGGCTTGTTTTGTGGGTTCAAACACAATGACGTGCTTCAATGGGGATTGGTGTGTGTGTGTGTGTTGAGAAAATTCTCTGGCCGCCGACTGGGGGAAAAGATGGAGAAAACGCTAGGTAGGTATCATAGAAAAAGTGAGCCCCGCCAGGGTCCTGAACAAACCCTTCTTTGCTAAGTAACTTTTTTGCCCCGTGCAATTTGTTTGCTTGCTTGCTTGCTTGCTTTCCCCTTTGCGTTTTTTTTTCTCTTTGTCCACATTTCAAACCATGCTCAAGTACAATCAGGATGTCGAGAGTTTGCCACAGCTCGATCGCCATGTTTCAGACGAGCAACCGATCCTGGAGCCACAGTTGAATGTCGGTGGACATGGTGCTACGCAGCGCCACCTGAAGAATTATCATGTTACTATGATTGGCTTTTGCTCTGGTATTGGAACTGGCCTTTTTATTGGAACGGGTGCTGCGTATGCCAATGCTGGGCCTGCGGGGTTGTTGCTTGCGTATATCATCGTGGGAAGTGTGTTGTGGTGTGTCATGCAGAGTATTGCTGAGCTGGCTACAGTGGTCAGTACGCTATGGCTCTATGCACACAGCGTTGGCTTACCCTTATACAGATCCCCACTGCCGGTTCATTCCCTCATTTTGCAAGCCGTTTCATCGACCCTGCTGTCGGCTTCTCCCTCGCTATCAGTTATGGATACTGCTACACTATATCCATCGCCGCCGAGTGTTCAGCATCAGCCATCCTTGTTGGATATTGGACCGACATGTCTCCCGCAATCGTCATCACCATCAGTCTGGTGCTAATCCTCGCAATCAATCTGACAAGCGTGCGCTGGTTTGGCGAGTCTGAAGTCGTCGCCGGGTCCATCAAGATTGCTTGTTTCCTCGGTCTCATCCTGGTATCCATTGTCATCACAACTGGTGGTGCGCCAAACAGCGAGACCATTGGGTTTCGATACTGGAACAACCCAGGCGCATGGGTAGATTATAATGGTATCACAGGATCTACAGGCCACTTTCTGGGCTTCCTCGCTGCATTTGTCAACGCATCCTTCTCCTTCATCGGTGTCGAAGTGGTCGTCATCACGGCAGCAGAGAGCATAAACCCACATAGCGCTATCCCCAAGTCCGCCAGACGAGTCACATATCGCATCGCCCTCTTCTACATTCTCGGTGCTCTTCTCATCGGCCTAATCGTCGACCCAAGAAACCCAGGCCTCATCTCGGATACGGGAAACGCAAACTCTTCGCCCTGGGTCATCGCCATCAAGCAAGCTCGCATCAGCGCTCTCCCTTCGATAGTCAACGCCTGTATCTTGATTTCAGCATGGTCAGCAGGCAACAGTTATTGCTGGGTGGGATCCCGCATCGTCGTCGCCATGACCACCGATCGCCAACTCCCCCAATTCTTCGGCCGCACCTGGAAAAACGGTGTCCCCTACGTCGCCGTCATTACCTCCTGGCTCTTCGGGCCCCTCGCCTATCTCAGTTTGGGTACCGGCGGTGCTGCGCAAGCGTTCGGCTGGCTCGTAAACTTGAGTACGGTTGCTGGGCTAATCGCCTGGGCGACGCTGTGTTTCTGCTACATTCGATTCCACGCAGCGATGAAGGCACAGGGTCTCAGTCGAGACAGCCTGCCCTGGGCCGGCCCATTCCAGCCCTACACCGCCTGGTATGGCTTCATTGGCGCGTCGATCATCACGCTGATTACAGGGTTCCCGGTGTTTTTGAAGGGGAATTGGAATACGGCTGACTTTATTGCATCGTATGTCGGTATACCTATCTTTGTTATTCCGATTGTCATTTGGAAGTTGGTCAAGAAGTCAAAGGTTAGTGCTGCAGTATGCTCCATTGGCGAAATAACAATTACTGACATTTTTTTGCAGTTTGCTCGTGCTGATACTATTGATTTGTGGTCTGGTCGCCTTAAGAAAGTATAGCAGTATCGCGGTGCATATTCCAAGGCAAGAATGTTATTATAACCCGACATGAGCCACGCCAGCCACATCACTCGCTTAAACAGAAATGTGCTGTTACCCTCTCGGTGATTATTCTGGTCAACGCCTTCACAAAGCAGCACAATCAAGTTGGAGTCGAAGATATAAATCGCAAAATAAAGGAATACAAGTTGTCTCTGTGGGAACCACTTTGTGCGACTTGAGTGGTATAGGAAGATTATACGTGGTAGTTGGGGCGAGGATATGGGATTGAGCCATTACCACCTGCTTCACGGCAACAACGCACCCCGTAAAGAGATGGATGACAGATACGTAAAGCGTACCTCACAAGGCAGCCAATGAAGACCCAGGGCTGACTACAGGACTTTTGTCCCAAACCCGTTTCCCTTCTCCCCCATGTCCCCTCGACAGCGAATCCCCGCATCCATCACAATCTCGCACGAACTGGCTCCTCCAAAACTCCTCTCGCCTTCTCATTCTGCTCCTTCCACCACCTCTTCCTCATCTCATGCCCCCCCATAAGCACCTCCATCCACCTGCTCTCAAACAGCGGTAACCGCCTCCCGGGCACGCCCTCTCCCGGCACCCCCGCAAGCTCCCTCACCCCATTGAAATACTCCTCAAAGTCTGGGAAAACCAACGTAAACGGCACGCCATCGCCCTTTTTCTTAATTCTCTCCCGTTCCCAATCCTGCTGTTGCGCGAGCGGCGGCAGACGAGCGCGGCCCGACAGAACGCGTGCGGCGAGCACGGCTTGCCATTCGAAGATGCGGAATGTAAGACCTGGTGCTACGGCGCCTACGAAGAGGAGAGTGGGATCCTTGGTGTACACTACGTGTTGGTACAAGCCCGGAACACGATTGTTCCTGATTTCGACGTGTGGCAGAAATGGCAGCGTCCAGGTATATCCGGTGCCGAAGATGAGGTTGTCGACGTTGGCGACGCATGTGCCGTCTATAAAGTGCACGGTGCACTGCTTGGTGCTCGAGATGCTGATGTGTGAGATTGAAGGCTTTTGGACGATGGAGGGGTGCTGGAAGGCGATGTCGCCGAAGAAGCCGTTTGGTTTGTGGCCGAGGACGACGGCGTAGATGGGGTGTTGGGACATGTTGATCAGGTCGCAGGATATATCTGCTGCCGATACCGAGGCGCCTACTACTACGACTTTCTGGTTCAAGAGCTGCTGTTAGTACTTCATGGTAGGGATTCAGGGTAGAAATGGGTGGAGATTCTTCTTACCTTGCCCTTGTATGCATCGCGTCCACGGAACATCTTGGTATGTTGAACGCTGCCTGGTCTCGCGCGCTCGAACTCTTCCAAACCCGGGATCTGGGGGATATAAGGCACGCTGAAATGCCCGCTAGCTACAACCACAGCGTCAAATCTTTCTTCCCACCATTCATCTTTTTCTTCTTCCCCGCGTACAGCGCTAGGCTTCCGTAACACAAGTCTCCACTCATCCCCTACTTTTTCGGCCAACTCAACCGTCGTGTTATAACTCACCAGCTTCTCATACCCGTTTCTATGCACAAGCGAGTTGATGAACTTGTTGATGATGGTGTGATGCCGGAATGGCGTTTGCGGACCGTGCTTCGATATCGAGAGGGGACTTGGATCCCCTTCAATGGGTTCCTGCGTAAACGACATGGCGACATTGTGCACATTGGTTTCAAGATACGGATACACCGAGGACTCCGAGTACCGCGGGAGCGTCAATCTTGGTGTTTTAGCCGGCAAAGTTGATGGAGGTGGAATGGGGCGATCTGCTTGTCGGGATGCAAGAGCGGCGAGGTCGGTTGGGTCTATGTTTGGTGGGGGAGATGTATCTTCGATCCTGTGGCGTGTGAATGCTCGTATTTTTGTTTTTCTTGATAAAAAAAAAGAGGGCCTGAATGTGTTTACCAGCAACCACCCGGTGCTTCTCTTCGCTCGAAGACACGGATTTGATCGAATGCTTGTTCTTGCGCCAGGGCATCAATTGTGATTGCACCGCTGGGACCTAGGCCGATTACTGCAACCCGTTTAATCGCCATATCATATCCTTTTCCTTTTGATTCCTCTTGAATGAATGAAGATATTTAGCGGAATCTTTGAGCGAGATATATAATACTGAAGTTCAGAAAGCCAAGAAGAAAGCCGCAAGATGATAGATTGGTAAGTGGAGCCATCTAGGTACCATACCCTGGCTTATCGCTTGCAAAAAGACGCGACTCCGCGGCATACCGGTATCTCGTTTTCAGGATAATTAAGCCGTACTCGCGCCATGACGAACGGCTACCTTTTTTGCTTCAATGCTGGTGCTTGTTAGTAAATGCCGTGACTCTTGTAACTTTTGACATGGGCGACGTTTGCGACATGATAGTTCTCAATTGCGCAATTGTACCATGGGTAGTTATTGACCCCTGTTTCTCCAGGTTTTAGCGTCACCGGACTAACGTACTTCCCCATTGACCATTCACCGCCATCTCTCACTTCAATTCTACCCACTCAGTGAAGAGAATGTATCTAGTACCGGGGTGCCATGCTTTCAGCCAGTGGATTCCGTCGAATGTATCGGCACAGCGCTCGGCATGGTGAGATGAGAGTGGATGTTGCCGACTTGGATAGACTGCATGCGAATTTGAGCTCGAAATGACGCCTTTGGCTTGCAATTTTGGAATAACAAGATACTTATACTGTGATGAAGTGCTGTGAAATGTGGATAACAATCACGGCCGGGTGGTTGACAATCTACAAAACACCATGGCTAGCTACGAAGAAAAGGGTGTACCGCCCACAACACAGCAATATGTCCAACTCCACTGGAAGCGATATGATTGATATCAAAAACGACGTTGCAGCCTTACAAGCGAGACAGAAGTAAGTCTACATGTCATTTTCTTCGTAGGATCCAACATCTGACCCAACAAGGGTTGATGCGACTGTACTGCCATTACTCGTCCCAGGCCTTCTGGTATTCCAGCTAGACCGCATGAATCTTGCCAGCGCACTCACAGACGGCTTTGCACAAGAAATCGACGTAAACCAAGACACCATCAACCTCGGTAACCAGCTGATGTTCCTGGATATCGTAGTGCTTGAAATCCCTTCAAATATCATCTTGCAACGGGTAAGCAAGTGAAAAAAAAACGCCTATATATATATGTATATATCCAAGCCGTGCCGTTTGACTGACGCAAACTAGATTGGACCGTAGAAATGGATATCCGCTCAAGTCTTCGTCTTTGGCCTCGTTGCTACTTTTCAGGTCTTTATGCGGGATAAGACGGGTTTCTTAGTCGCGTGGACGCTTTTGAGCTTGTGTGAAGCTGGGTATATTCCAGGCGGAATCTACACATTGTCGACATGGTATACTAAGCGAGAACTTGCAAAGCGTGTGGCGGTGTTTTTCTTCGGCATGTTTGGTGGAAACGCAATCAGTCCGTTACTGGCCAGTGGTATTCTGAAGTTGCGGGGCCATGAAGGCATGAAAGGATGGCAGTGGCTGTTTCTACGTGAGTTGTCTTGTCGCAGTCCGGCTGAAGGTTTTCTATTGCTAATTTCCATCAGTAGAGGGAATATTCACCATGCTCGTCTCAATCACCCTGTTGTTTCTTCTCCCAGGCACGCCAAATCAACCTCGACCCCTGCTTTCTCCGGGCCTGATCCGCTTCAAAGAGCGTGATCGCATAGCCCTTCAACTCTGACTTGAAGCCGATGATAGCGAGCACAAAACCGGCACACAGAGTCTCCACATGCCACTCTCCCTCGTCTGGAAGACAGTGACGCACTATCGCTGCTGGCCGTCGTTCATCTCCTGGGTTGGTACCTGTACCTTGCATCCGACAATCCAGCTTCGCAACATTCTACAACCGCGAGCCCATCTAACATATACCTCACTACAGGACTCCAAAATCTTACCAGAAACTTCGGAAATGGCAATCATATTTGCAGTGAACCGGGAGCCGGAGACATTTGAACGTTGGAATGGAGGAGGAATTCCAACAAGGGCATTGTTCCACGATGAAGCACTTGCTATCGATATTGTCTTTAGAACAGTGAGTAGAAGATGTTGCGTCTTCATTGGCATTTCCGGAACTTGCTGAGTACTGTATTCTATTTTGTTGAAAACTGCTCGTGGCCTCTTGATTTATACGAGTTCTAGTCATACAGTACAGTCTCGAGCAACACTCGTTTTTGATCTTGATCTCTGCTATTCTCCAACCCATCCTCTCAATGCCCTTATATTACGAAAAGCCCGCAACACGCAGCGGCTTCCGTCTCAAGAAGCTATCCACTCGTTCCCAACTGCTCCCTCGAGCCTTAATCCTCTGCGCCACACTGCTCGCCGTCTACACCCTGACCTCGTCTCTAACCCCGCAACCTCCACCGCAGCCAAAAAGCCCCAACATCCCCAACATCCTGCACACCCTCTTCGCCGCGATAAAACTTCCCCTCACATCACGAACCTACACCGACGCGGCGGGCAAAACCTTTGAAATCCACAGAGATGGACCCTGGTGGACTGTGCCGCTGCAAAAGGACATTTTGATTGTAGACATTGACACGCGCGTGCCGAACCAGACGAACGAGTTGTGGAGCGAGGGCCCGTTGGGCCGGGATGCGCTTGGGGGGGGAACAAGGAAAGGGCGATGGCGGAATGCTGAGTGTGAGCCAGATGAGACATTTTTTGTACGGTATGTTGGGGCTGGAGTTGGCTTGCTAGATGGATTGCATTGATTTGGGTTTGGTTTGGAGAGGGGGAATTGCAGCATGACTGACTGACTGGGGGTGTAGCGCAGATCCATGGGTATGATTACCATTTTTATAGTGCGCGGGCGATGGAGGGCTGGCACTCGACGTGGGTGAAGCCGCGGGTTTTCTTGGAGCTGTTGCCTAGGTGCAAATTCGTTGTGTTTTTGTATGGGGATGCGAATTTTGCGCATTTGGATGTTCCTCTAGTGTGGATGTTTAACAGGTTAGTTCAGCTCCATCCAGTTCATTTCATTTCAGTTCAGTTCAGTCCAGAGCGAGATATCCAAAATCCACGCCGGGCATATTGTCTCACTGGATTCCCGCTTCACCACACCACAGATGGGCCATCACGCCCAGAACCTGCATCGCCATGCCCTCAGACGTCGGACAAGACCTCGGCGACGACAGCCGCGGCAACCTCGAGCAAAACACTGGCGTCGTCGTCCTCCAAAACATGCCCTACACCTACATCATCCTCGAAGCGTGGCGGGATTGCCCAACCGAGAAGCGTTACCCCGGTGCGGCAAGTGGCAGACAGACTGGGCGCACGAGCAGACGGCTTGGTCGGAATACATTCGCTACGACTTCAACCCAAACGGCACGCAGATTGTGTATATTCCTGGCGACGACGCCATGGGGTTCCCTGGGCAGAGAGATAATAGCTGGATTTGACAGAGGTTTAGTAGCCAGTTTATTAGACATCATACGATTATGAAGTGGAAGACGCAGAGGGATAGCGAGCTCGCTATTTTGCAGAGCGTCTCGGATTTGTTGAGGAAGGAGTTGCATATGGGTCGGGACGCGTATTGGATTGAGGAGAAGGAGATGGCGGAGAAACAGGAGGACCAGGAGCCGGTGATGGAAGGGTAAGAGAAGCGGGAATTAGGGCAGCTGGTTGTTTCGAACGATGGCGCCGTGAGTAATATCGAGATTACATAAACAGTCGCAATCCTACATTCACCCCTGGACCATATACTAGCACTCGTATCCAGCTTGACTAGGTCAATGCGACATTACCACATTCCTAGCAGTATCAAACACCTACCATGCATCACCAAAACACGCAAAATATGCAGAGACCAACAGGACCTGTCAAACCTCCAGCAACGTCAGCGCAGGTTTTTTTCTCTCGTCCATGTCAATCACGCCCGTACTTCTTGTTTTATCTGATCCTTTGTCTGCTTGACAGGCCGACCAGAGCGAGGCGCGTCTTGGACATGCTCAGGGAGGAGCTTGAGAAGGAGGACATTTTGCTCAAAGCCAGCGGCAATAGCTCTTCTGTAGACTCGATCGATTGTACGTGGGTTGACGCCTGTCAACTCTGCAATCTGAGAGGTAGACTTGCCTACGGGAGGGGACTTTAATGTGATAATTAGCGCACGAGTTGTTATGTCAGTTACAGCACCCCCCCGCATCACGATAGAAAAAAAACCTCGAGAAAGATAGATATTTTGTATATAGGTAGCCTCAGGAAAAGCCTCAGGAAAAGCCTCGTGTACTATGCCAAGCGCTGAAAAACGGGCCGAAAGGGGTTTGCTGCTTGCATCAGACATGACTTTTGAAAGGCAGCTCCCGTATCCGTATTGTGGTTGTAGTTGTACATTGTTTCTTCTTTCTTCATTGCATCGCCCAAATTTGCTAATCAAACACCGCGTACCAATGAATCACCCAGTACTCATTAAGAAGAATTATAATCCATCTTTGACGACTCAAGCGCCAAGTTAGGACCATTCCACCTCAGGCCACCACCCCACACGTGTTTAGCACATCTAAACAGCAAACAGTGAAAAGCAAATAAGCAGGAAGTAAAACAAAAAAGCAATTGCTGCATGTCATATCAATATAATATCACATAATATCAATATCAATCAGAACAAATAATAATGTTTCTTATTCTACTACTTTTCCGAGCAAGATATGATTGCATGCATTGTGTGCACAAACACCACACCACAATACAACACAACTGCCCCTGCTCAATCCCAATGCCAATCGCAGATCCAGATCTAGCCGCATTTAAATAAATTCCAGCCAGAAGTGCGCATGCTAACACGACCCTTCAAAACGCCCTGAGCCTCGCTATGCAGTGCAAAAAAAAACACAAGATGTAGAGATAGATAAGGATAGATAAACAGTAACGCAGTGCCAATCACCAGACCATCTTTTGATCTAGGTATTATCTGCGGCAGTCGCAGTCGCCGGGGGCTATATTAATTCGATGACAACGACGACGAGGATGCGGAGAAGGACTACGCATCCGACTGCTGCAACGTAGCATGCGACTTTTCATCTTCCTCGCTATCCCTGGGCACGGCGAAGCTCTTGCGCACCGCCATATCGGCCTTTGTCTTTGTCATCAGGGCATCGCGGATATCCTGTTTACTGCGGTGAGCCCACTCGTCGTAGCTCTTGTGGCTGAGGGGCCAGATGGGCATGTTGCCGTCGCGGCGCATGAATTCCTTGGTCGAGGGCGCGGGCATCGAGGTGATGGTGTCAATGTCCATTTCGAGCTCTTCGCAGTAGGCTTCGAGTGGGAGGTCGTTGACGTCGTGGCCAAAGGGGTTTTCGACTTCGCGGCCAATGGCGGCGAGTCCGATGATGATGTAGGCGGCGAAGACGCAGCCAGGGATTGTGATCCAGTGGAGGCTGTCGACGAGTTGGAAGGGGAGCGCCATGACGTAGACCCAGGTGATTTGCGAGATGGCGATGGAGTAGGCGATGGGGAGAGGGGTTTGGAGAACGCGGTCCATGCCGGTTAGGGCTTCGTTGAGGGCAACGATACCGGTGACTAGATGAAATGTTAGAATTTTATGCTGGGTCGAAGTGGGAGTGGCTGGACTGGACTTACTGGCTTGGTTCTGGTATAGACCGATCGCGAGAGTTTCATTGTTGATAATGCTGTGCACGTAGCAGGACAGGTGATTGAGGATTTCAAGCGACAGGTTGCCGAGAGGCTTCTTGGAGCGCTTGATCCTCTTACGTGGGTTGGACTCGGCAAAAGTGACACCGAGATACTCGCCAATAGCCTTGATCTTCTTCTTGTCAGACTCCTTGGGGATGTGGACTTCAGCAGCCTTGGCGAATGTATCGAGGAACTCGACGCGCTGGCGGAGGTCGGGGTAGTCAATGCCAGGCTCGAACCGCAGCCTGTGCTTGACAGAGCATGCAAAAGCATTGAGAAGGTTCAATGCAGACAACTTGTTGAGGAGGTCCTCTTTGCCTAGTTCGCCATCGCGCTCGGCAGTGTGGATCCAGATTGTGCGTGCCAGGTTCTGGCTGACGAAGATCAATTGACTCCAGTACTTTCGGCCTTCGGTGTAGCGCTCGTAGGCCGTGCTGGTCCGGAAAGAGATTGCCAGAGCAACGACAAAACCAAGAACAGTAAGCAGCAATGTGCTGACAGATAATGGGTGAACCAGTTCGGAGACTGCGGTAATGGCGGTCGACCAGACGGTAACGACGGTGAGGGGGATGATCATCTTTGGGAAGACAGATCCGTGCATCCGCATGAAATAGGGCCATTTTGAATGTTTGGACATGTCGCGGGGGCCGACCTAGATGTCTGTTAGTATTACCATCTAGAGGCATTCAACGAGTCAAGACGTACAAAGTAGTCTTCAGCATCCAGACTGCCCGTGGTCTGTATCCGTGACGGGGGCTGGTAAGTATTTGTGCGGTGTCGCCATGAGCGTGGCGACATGGGTTCATCCTGTTGAGATTGGGGTTTGTTGCTCCCGCTGGTGGAGGGAGGAATCTCAATCGGATCCGGCTTGAGAGTCTTGCTGGTGGAAATGGTAGAAGCCGCCATCTTGTCTTTGATTGGTATGTGTTCGACGCGAAAGAACTGCCCAGCAGTTGTGGTGGTGGTGAACTCAAAAGCACACGCAGGATATACGACCTATGACAGGACAAACTTTTTGTTTTGTACAGTTAAGCAAACGAAGGAACAACGAGAGACGGATAGCAACAATCGAAGGAGATGCAGTGAAGCAGCTGAATCGACGAGAAGCGAGCAAAGGACCAACCTCAGTCAGGAGGATCATGACTGCGTCTTAAATATAAAACACGCAGACCATATTCCCGCCTTAGCCCACAGCAGAAATCTTAATCCACATGCCAATTCCGCCCATGGGGACATCGCTCCCGCAAGCCATGGTCAGACAACGCACATGTTGGGTCATGCAGGGGCCGACTGGCAGCTTCACCGTTGCAGCGTGCCCCTGAGAGCGGCGTCGAGAGTCTGGCCAATGGCAGGGTGGGTCCAAGTGAATATGACGACGGGGACGAGACCTGAAGCAGCAAGGGACCCTGTTTCACGAAACAGCGTCTCACCATGCCAAGGCCGCTCAAAGCTACGCCGCTGGATGTGCTGTGCAAACCGTATAGTAGGTTCCATAAGCAGCCGCTGTGTGTGGCCATCCGATCCGTTGAGCTTTTCCATCCAACAGCCAACAGTCGCGCGCATATCTGCAGCGTCAATGAGAGGAACATGTTCCACCCCACATACTGCAATTCCGCATCGCGTATTGCGAAACTCCTTGGCTCCACATGCATGCGCGAGGATATATCAATCGGCGCCAGTCTCAGGAATGCTCGATGTCCAGCCAAAATCCGCTGTTAGCGAGAGTGAGTGCCAAAGAAGGTCGGGGGTGGGAACGGGGTGGTCCGGCCCTCCCTCCCCAACTCTTTCCAACAGGGGGGCGTGCGACGACGTGTGCGTGCCGAGCCGGGGGCCGCGCCTCTTTCTCTCTTTTTTTTGCTAAAATTGCAATGCTGGCGAATTGGGGACGCTCCCGCCCGCTGATGAATACCTAATTCATTGCAAATCGGGAACGGGAGGAAAGAAAAATCGGAGCAAAAAGACTCGTCATCAACGTTGAGGAGGCAAAGATCGGGGGGGCAAGGGTGCACTTCGGGGCATTAGAAAGAGGAATGGTGCGTTCAACTCGGACAGGAATTATGGAGTTAGCAATTGGCTATTAATACGCGGCTGGCGCCTTCCATTTCCTTCCACGACGGCAGACAGGGGGCGTGACGATTCGCTTGGAATTGGGATCCAGGATGGGGAGGGATTTGTTGAATTGCCACTGTATTGGCTGGGAATGGCTCAGAGTTATGAAAGTCTTTACTTTTTGCAGACTCTGGTTTTTGTTTTGACGCGGGATTCGATGGCTGATGAGTGATTGACTGGTCGATCGAGTTCATCGCGTTTGCTATTGTTGATCAACAAGATCGATCGTCTCTGGTCAGGCCCACGGTACGGTATGTACAGTACATAAGCAACTCTGCCAAGAAAACCGCCATGCTCTCTCCATAAAGGCGGGTGCGGAGGTGCTATGCAAGATGCAAGCATAACCAGGATCGACGAATCAATTAATGTGCATTCGTTCGAGTTAGATCACGGTATACTATACCTCAGGGCACTTGCACCAAGCTATACCAAGACCTCGCTATAGCATCGCTAGCGACCAAGTGTCCCATCGAGAAAGACAGTTGCTCACCCTTTTGGTGAGTCTGTGCTACTTCCTAAGTAGGTCCCAACTCCCATACATTGTACACACAGACCATACTACAGTATGTACTACGTGCCATCAAGGAAGCATTATTGCCAATGGTCAAAGACTCAAGCAAGACAACACCCCCTGAAGTACTATACCATGCCTTCCCCCATGCCGCTCCCCTCATACACCTCCCACTCAGCGACCCAGCGACCCACCTCCCCATGCAACACACCCCCTCACCACCTCCTCATCTCCAACCTCCTCGCCTCCCTCCTCCCCCTCTCCAACTCCCCCCTCAACACCCTCGCCCCAATCTCCACCCCCTCGACACACACCCGCACCCGCCCAATCTTCTCGAGCAGGTGGCTGTAATACTGCGTCGGGGGCTCGCCTGCGGCCCATAGTTGGAGCCAGATGTTGACGAGTTCTTTGGCGAGGGTTGTTGCTTGGGTTTTGGGTGTGGTGGTGGTGGGCGAGTTCGTGGTGGATATGGATGTGTTGATGGCGGATGTGGTTGAGTTGGTTGTGGGGGGAGGGGGAGGAGAGGGGAGAACGTTGAGGACTAGTTCGTCGATGGAGATGCTAGATTGCGTTGTAGATGATGATAGAGGACGAGGAGCTGGAGTAATTTCAGGGCCATGGGAGAGAAAATGATGTAACACTGCGCAAATAGCCCAACTTGTCTTGTTCCTTTCCCCATGCCTAGCAGCAGCGCCAGCACCAGCACCAGCACCATCACCATCACCATCTTCTCCCCTCTCCCCAATCCCCCCATCACAAAGCCGCACATCAATCCACAACCTCTCCACAACCGTCACCACCTCCTCACACTCAATCCCCCTCCCCACCACCCCCTGCCAAAACCCGCCCACCCAGCTCTTCACCCACCCCCAACCCCAACCACTCATCCCCTCACCCTCCCCCTGCCCGCCCAACACCCGCGTCCTCACAACCGGTATCCTCACCCAACTAAACCAACACCCCCCATCCCTAACCAAGCAATCCAGCCTCGCATCCAAGACCCCGCTTCCCCTCCCCCGCCGCATCACAGCCTGCATCTCGTCGTGCACCTGCCTGCTCGTGCTGAGGAAATTCGCACACGTGCGCGGTGCTTGCGCGCGCGACGCGGCGTAGCTGTGGGTGTCGAGGCCGCCGGTGAAGGAGGAGGAGAAGCAGGGTCGGTGCCAGAGGTCGGGGTTTTGGGTGGAGGAGCAGAGGGGGGTGGGGTGCGAGGTGAGGAGGATGGCGGTGTAGATCATGTCGCGGAGTTCGCGGGGGAGGGCGAGGAGTGCGGAGGTGGGGTGGGTTGGAGGGGGGGTGTCTGGGTCTAGCGGATAGGGGGGCTTTTTGTTGGGGCTATTGGTGTTGGTGCTGGTGCTGGCGGGGGACTCGAAGATGTGGTCGGGCCAGTTGGAGAGCCGGTTTAGACAGGAGGGTGTTGACATTTTGTGTGGTATTTGTATGGGAATCGCCTTTGGTACTTTGGTCCTGGCTGTTTACTTTTCTTGGATGGATGGACTAGGTATTCGCCAATTGTGTGGTCCTCGTCTCTAAAACGATACGTTTCAGTTTTGCAGTAGGTTCATGCTCTTACAGGCCCTGTTTCTGGGGTGTTTGTCTCGTCTCGTAGCTAGACTTTAGCCTCGGTAGTTGAGATCAGTCATCCACCTGCAACTTCGCGTCGTGACGTAATTCCGCGCGGTAGGAATGGAAGAAGAGTGTAAGAAAATTAAATCGGAGTAATATTCTGTCGGTCCTAACTTCGGACTTTCAGAATTAGGTACACCCACCATACCGTCATCAGATTACGGATGGGACCGGAAGCTTATTCCGATACCGACGTATTTACCTGCCTCTGGCGATGAACATCGACTTCGTTGGAGACCCGATCATCGCATGCATCCATGTCGATCACCACCCGTCAGCAACGACAAGGTTGGTGAAAGACACAGTATGTGCATACGACTTACATCAATGAGCTTTTGTTCATGTAATGAAGTTTTCATTCAACTAAAAGAAAATGTCAAAATCTTCCTGAACTAGATGCACCAAGATATCACGTTAACACCATAGGGGTGACAGAGGTGACTAAATCAAACAGAGAGGGTGTTGAAGCAACAAGGTCATCTAACTCCTCCTCTTCTTGATCCTAGGTGGGGAAGTGAAGGTGTATCACGTTAACCCAACACTAATGTGATGGGACAGCGGTGACTTAGGTTTCGCATTGCCTTTGATGTCGCGGACAGTTCAAGACTCTGCAGGCGCAGGAGCAGGCACAGCCGACGTACCGTCGACAGCTGCAGAACCCAGGGCGTGAAAACCACCAGGTGTGATGTTTACCGCACCAGCCTGTACGAGCTGAAACCTCACGTCAGCAATTACACCTCGATACGGGAATAAAGGGGAAAACGTACAGCTCTGCTCAAATCATCCAGAAGATCTTCCACATCCTCAATTCCAACACACAACCTAATAATATCCTCGGGCATATTCCTCTCCCGCCTCGTCTTCTCGTCAATACTAGCGTGGCTCATGCGACACGGCATACTAATCAAACTGTTCACACACCCAAAGCTCACACTGATGCCCCATAAGCGCGCGCTCTCTACAATGCGTTCGCTGACATCCACGTCCCCAGTCTCGAAGCTGAGGACGGCTCCTGCACCTCGCGCCATACTCCAGTGCAGGTCGTATTGCGGGTGTGATTTGAGACCCGGGAAGCGGACCTTGAAGCCATGGGACTCGAGAAATTCAGCGATGCGCTGCGCATTGGATTGCTGCTTTTCCATGCGAATTCCTAGCGTCTTGATGCCACGGAGCAGAAGCCAGGAGTCAAAGGGGGAAAGACCGCAGCCCGAGGCATTTATGGTGAAAAACAACCTGTCACCCAGCGCCGAGTCGTTGATGGCGATAACGCCGGCCATGAGATCGTGGTGGCCAGAGAGGTATTTGGTGCCAGATTCGTAGACAATGTCTGCGCCGAGATCGAGCGGGTTCAGCAGCATGGGCGACATCATGGTGTTGTCGACTGCGACGACAGCCGAGGGGCTCGCGGCGTGTGCAATGGCGGATATAGCGGGAATATCGCAGATTTTGATTAGGGGGTTTGTGGGGGTCTCGAGGAGCACCATGGCGGTTTTCGGGGAGACGACGGCACGGACAGAGTCGGGATTCGTCGTGTCGACGTGGTGGACAATGATGCCGCCATGGGTAGACAGGTATTTGAGGAGACGGTTGGTGCCGCCGTAAAGGTCATCGCCCGTCACGACTTCGTCGCCGGGGCGAAGTAGGCGTGTGATTACGTCAAGGGCCCCCATGCCGGACGAGACGACAAGGGCGCGGTTCGCGCTCATAATCTTGGCGAGATGGCGCTCAAGGTGTGTTCGTGTGGGGTTGCCGGAGCGTGTGTAGTCGTATTCTCCGCCGCCGCCAGTTGCGGATTCTTGCTTGAAGGTTGCAGACTGTCTAGCTTAGCCATGTCTTCTTACGTGCACACTTGACACGATGCTCCCGAGGCGATAGAGGAGCAGTATGTAGGGGCATACCTGGTAGATGGGCACAGAGCTGGCATTGTACTGGTCGGTGCTCTCCGTGTACACCAGCTCGGTCATCAGCGCATACTTGCGCCCATTGCGCGGCGAGCTTGGTGCCGGCGAGGGAGGCAGGTTGTGGCCATCGACATCCAGTGGGAGCGCAGCCTTCCCAGCACCCTTGGCCTTTGTCTTTGAGCTTTCTCCAGCCATTGCGGCCTCGAGTACTTATTTGGAGCGAAGCCGAGTGGCGGGGCTGCACCGAATTGATCCGCGTTGAGGCAAATCACACGTGCAGATACGAATTCACAGCAGAGTACAGATGTACGAATTGTACAGAAATGACAAAATGTAGGATGGGGTGAGGGAGGAGGTTATGTGACCGCTCTCTCCCGTCTGCAGGCTACATGAGTGGTTGCTTTTGACGTGTGGGGAGTCACCGCTTGAATTGCGCCATCGACGCCTCCGCCAAGTCTTTTGTGCTTCCAATTCAACTACTGCCGCTCCGCACATCGGCCATGTAACAGGACCCGGAATTGGACAAAACACCCACATACCCTCTTCGAGTAGGAAGACAACATCGTTTGGCATGACGCTACTTTTATTACAAAACGTACTCAGGGTATACATACTGTGACCAAAGTGAAGTCCATGCCCCAAAGGATATCCAGTCCGTGACCCAATACGCCAACCCCGAACCCAATGCATTCCATCCCATTGATCTTCATTATACTGTCTTCAACAGCAATAGGCTACCGTCACATTTTCGATACGAAAAAAAATAGTGAAAACGAAACACGCTGAACTAGCGCGGCGTAATAGCAGGAAACGCCTTCCTCGCATGCAAATTGATCTTAAACTCGAAAATTCCCTCTTCTGTGCCGCAGTACAGTGTCCGTCCATCAGAGCTCATAGCCAGTCCGGCCGTTCTAACGCCCATGGCTGCGTCATATCGCTCTGATGAAGACTGCAGCTGGCCCGCGCGAACGGCGCGAAGACGTTCACGCATCTGCGTTACCTGTCGCAGACTACGCAGCTCTGGTGCTGTTGGGTTTGATGTTGAGCTGCGGTTAGCAGCTCGTGTTTGAGCAGCATGTGCTTCTTCAATGGTGCGCCAGGCGGCGTCTGTAGACGCAAGGAGGGTGTTGGTAGCGCGACGAGCGTGTGCTGGTACGGCATTTGGTGATCGTGTAAGAGCTGAGTCGGTCACGTGGGTCAGGGCATGCGGTGGCACGTTGACTGTGGCTTCGTCAATCGAGACAATGACCGAGGCTTGTCGACGCGGGAACAGTCCACGCTCAGCGCGATAGGACGAGGTATCCAGTATATGCTCATTAGCAGCAGCGGCCATGGCTCTGCGTGCGGACTCGCTGTCAGACTCACTACCAAGGTGTTAGCTGTGTGATCACAGAGTAGCAGATTGCACATACGGTGGAGTATTACGCTGCCTTGAAGTGCTGTACACAATACTCCGCGGCGTTATCTCTGGCTCTCGACCCTCCACGCGTGGCCTGGTACTCCACAGGGTTTCAATGACTTGTCTCTCATGAGCGCTCAATCCGAACTGGTCATTGTCCGACTCGACCACCCCGAGTTGCCTCTGAAGTGCCCTGCGCCGCTCATAGTCGCCATCGAAGTAGGTTTGTGCGACATCAACGGCTGCTGAAGTACCTTCTGAGTCCAACGCCCGGCGGTAGCCGCGGAGGAACTGAGCCTCCCTGTGCAATTCATGCATCTCAGGAGTCAGGGTCAAGTCAAAGTCGACCATTTCGACCTTCTCTAAGCCCTCCTCCTTTGGATCTAGAGTCAGTATCTGACGTACTGTCAGACCGGTGCGCAGATCAGCAACACACACTCTGCCCTGATCCTCACTCCAGATGAGAAGGTCCCACGGTGCTGGCGAGAAGCACATTGTCCGCACTGAACCTGGACCGTGTTGAATGTCCGGCCTTGTGGACCGGATTATTTGAATGATTGCATCCTGGGGGTCTTCGACATACTTGACAAGTTCAGCGTCGAATACTGTGATGTAGCCGCATTCAGAGCCCACTGCACACAGGCGCGAGGAAGGCGACCAGGCGGTAGTGAAGTACCCGTCCGCTCGTGAACCTTCTGGTATGTACAGCTTGACTTGTTCGAGCAGCGTCCACTCGGGCCTCGATGAGTGCATTGTGCCATCCTGGTGCTTGTGGTCGCTAGTCTTTGACACATTGCAGTATTCAAAGAAGTATGCAGTTGGCGAGTCTCCCACGGCCACGAGCATTTGCCCATCCGGCGATATGGTCGCATGGTTCATGGCGAAGGGGAGGTCCAAGACGAAGAGCTCGAGATTCTGTGTCAGGGAGTAGATGCGCACAGTCTTGTCGTTGTTGGTGAGGACTGCGACGACGTCTCCCTTTTCATCGTTTGTATCTGGCAGTTGGTGTATTGATATCGAGTTGACAATGTTCTCGCCGATTTTCTCGAGACATATGCGGGCTGCCGTGTCGAGCAGAGGGGGTCGGGACAAGCGTTGCTCCAAGCCTAGCGGTAATGATGCGTCAATTTCGGACGAGTCTGCGGGGGGCAGGCTGGTCATCTTGATGGCTGCAAAGTTGCCATGTTCTGCGCCTCCAACACAGACGTAGCCGTAGCCGGCCGAGGTGCAGCGGGCATCGAAGGGCAGTGGGGCGATGTGCGCCCGTGTTCGTGTAGCCGTGTTGAGGCAGTAGACTTCGGGGCCGCTCGCATAGTAGATGAGGTCAGGCTCGGGACAGCTGATGAAATGTCGCAGTTGGAAATGTCTGCTCTCTGTGCGTTAGTCTGCTGTCTGGTGAGACGGGATTTGCGGAGGCGTACGCTATGGGGATCTTGGTGGGATAGTAGGCTTTCGAGGGCAACACAAAGGCGTCTGTGTCTCGACTTCTGCAGCGATTAGTGGACAGGCCTGCATGCCGCATTGAGGGGCGCACGCACAAGAAGTCATCGACAGCCATGCTTTGTGGTCAGGCGGGCGATTGCTGCATGTCTTTGCAGCCTCTAGCTGTCGTGTTGCGGACGATGAGGCTTAGCTGGAGAAGTCGCGCTACGTCACAGGAAGGCGTGGATGTAGTGGATGTAATGCTCAGGCAGGATTATCTAGGGGCGGATGATATGGACAGGCAAGACTGCAGTGATGGTGACCAATGAGCAATGTGGCACAGGAGGAGAAGCGCAGGATATAGCCAGGCTCGAGGTTCCGTAGAGGAGCAGAGTCATGATCCCACAGGCTCTCCAACGACGCCATCAAGCATCTTCCCCACACGCGAGTGCATGCGCCAAGACATCTAGTCGACGGGCCACCCTGCACCTTGCAATCATCCATACGGCTATCGTCAACTGCTGTACCACCACGTTGGCGAGTTGTGGATAATATGGCGATGCATACGAGTCCATTTCTGCATATAGGAGGTTTGACATTTGCACGCCACAATGGAAAATACGATGCGCCGCAAATTCCTGTCGCCTGGAAGTGAGACGTCTGTGAAGCGGTATATGTCCGAGTGCACATGTCCAGCAGTCATGCAATGAGCGACGACACAATTGCGCGTCAAAGTGTTTGTGGATGCGAAGCCTCAGTGATGGCAGGGCCATGCACTGGCATGTCCATCTTTCGGAAGTGTGCATTCCACGTGTGGCAACGTCGCGAAACAAAAGTATGCCCAGCGCAGCCTCGAGTGACAATTGTGCCATGTCCACCCCCAGTTGTTGATGGCAGTAGATCCTCTGCAATCATTATGCTTATCATCGTGTTCTTGCATGCTAAACTTTGATCTCTACACTCGGGTATAATAGGTGTTGTCGTGCTGGCATGTGGAGTAAAGTATGAGATGGATAAGGCGCCCAGGCAAGCAGCCATCATCATCACACATGCAGCATGGCCAAACTCTTCCAACGTCAGTCTGCTCGCTTTCAATGGCACAAATGGCTTCAATCTGTCTCGCTGGAGATCTTGCAGTGGACACTACAACAAGACTGTCCATGATGCTGTGGTGCTGTTAGACTCCAGAGCATTGCTGAGCACGGACGGTTGCCCATGGCACCAAAACGAGCTAGAAGCTTCTCCGAGAAATTTCATCGTCGGCGTCCAAGCGTCGTCTACCTCATCATCATCATATAACCCACAGCCACCCACCTATTCCATCACGCTTCACATTAATTGACCCGTCGCCTGCATTTCCCACCGCAGCGTCTCCCTCACACATCACAATGCTGTCCTCGAGATTATCACGGACTGTAAGTAAACATCATCTAGCCCTCACTCACACCGACAACAAATGCAAGCAGCTGCTGACCTCAATGCCAGTTTTTGCCTCGCGCAGCTTCGGCGGCGCGTCGCACTCCCGCCTTCAGGGCTCCCGCCTTTGCGCGCGGCTATGCTGAGGGCGGCGAGGAGAAGGTCAAGGGTTCGGTCATCGGTATCGATCTGGGAACGACCAACTCGGCCGTTGCCGTCATGGAGGGCAAGGTCCCTCGCATCATTGAGAACTCCGAGGGTAAGTTTCGGCTATCAAAATGGATACATTGGCCATTGTACTGACTTGCATTCCCAGGTGGCCGCACAACACCATCCGTCGTTGGTTTCACAAAGGAGGGCGAGCGTCTCGTCGGTATTGCCGCCAAGCGCCAGGCCGTCGTCAACCCCGAGAACACTCTCTTCGCCACCAAGCGTCTCATCGGCCGCAAGTTCACCGACGCCGAGGTCCAGAAGGACATCCAGCAGGTGCCCTACAAGATCGTCCAGCACACCAACGGTGATGCTTGGCTCGAGGCCCAGGGCCAGAAGTACTCGCCTTCGCAGGTGGGTGGCTTCGTCCTCGGAAAGATGAAGGAGACCGCCGAGTCGTACATGGGCAAGACGGTCAAGAACGCCGTCGTCACCGTGCCAGCCTACTTCAATGACTCGCAACGTCAGGCCACCAAGGATGCTGGTCAGATTGCTGGTCTCAATGTCCTCCGTGTTGTCAACGAGCCTACCGCTGCTGCTCTCGCCTACGGTCTTGACAAGGCCACCGACAACGTCGTCGCTGTCTACGATCTTGGTGGTGGTACTTTCGATATCTCCATTCTCGAGATTCAGGCTGGTGTCTTCGAGGTCAAGTCGACCAACGGAGACACTCACCTCGGTGGTGAAGATTTCGACATCACCCTCGTCCGCCACCTCGTCCAGCAGTTCAAGAAGGAGCAAGGTATCGACCTGAACAGCGACCGCATGGCTATCCAGCGTATCCGTGAGGCTGCCGAGAAGGCCAAGATTGAGCTGTCCTCGTCATCTCAGACCGACATCAACCTGCCGTTTATCACTGCCGACGCTTCCGGCCCCAAGCACATCAACACCAAGCTCACCCGCTCCCAGCTTGAGAAGATGATGGACCCGCTCATCAGCAGGACCGTCGAGCCCGTCCGCAAGGCCCTCAAGGACGCCAACCTGCAAGCCAAGGACATCTCCGAGGTCATCCTCGTTGGTGGTATGACCCGTATGCCCAAGGTCTCCGAGTCCGTCAAGAGCATCTTCGGCCGTGACCCCGCCAAGTCTGTCAACCCTGACGAGGCTGTCGCTATTGGTGCTGCTATTCAGGGTGCCGTCCTGGCTGGTGAGGTCACTGACCTTCTCCTCCTCGATGTTACCCCTCTGTCCCTCGGTATCGAGACCCTCGGTGGTGTTTTCACCCGTTTGATCAACCGTAACACCACTATTCCCACCAAGAAGTCCCAGGTCTTCTCCACCGCTGCTGACTTCCAGAGCGCCGTCGAGATCAAGGTCTACCAGGGTGAGCGTGAGCTTGTCCGTGACAACAAGATCCTTGGAAACTTCCAGCTCGTTGGAATCCCACCTGCACACCGTGGTGTACCCCAGATTGAGGTCACTTTCGACATTGACGCTGACTCCATCGTTCACGTACACGCCAAGGACAAGTCCACCAACAAGGACCAGTCCATCACTATTGCCTCCGGATCCGGTCTCTCTGACGCCGAAATCGAGAACATGGTGCGCGACTCTGAGCAGTACGCAGAGCAGGACAAGGAGCGCAAGAACGCCATCGAGGCCGCCAACCGCGCCGACAGCGTTGTGAACGACACTGAGAAGGCCCTGAAAGAGTTCGAGGACCGCCTTGACAAGACCGAGGCTGAGAAGATCAAGGAGAAGATTGCCTCCATGCGTGAGTTCATCTCGCAGAGCCAGTCTGGCGAGGGCAGCGCCACCGCCGCTGAGATCAAGGAGAAGACCGATGAGCTTCAGAACGCTTCCTTGAGCCTGTTCGACCAGATGCACAAGGCCCGCTCCGAGAGCCAGAACCAGAGCGAGCAGCCTCAGCAGCCTGAGGGTGAGGGCGAGAAGAAGCAGTAAACGCTTTCATCGTCACGCTCTAGTCCTATCTTTCCTCGTTCTCTTCATTTTTACGGCAAAAAAAGCAGGCGTCTTGCATCTGGTCACGAAACGGTCTGGGTTTGGTCGTCTAGACTTGTACATGTCCCCCTGATGTGTCTGAGCATATGTGTATCATACTTTTCTTCCCTGATGGCTTTCCCTTCTCCACACTAGCGTTTGTTTTAGTATCCTTGATTCGATCTTGGAAATCATGATAGAGTAACGAAAGCTCGAAATCGATATCCTGAGAAAGAATACGGCGGACGGTTGGAATCGCAGGCGGAGCGAATATGTGTAATATAGTACAGAGACGCGAGACGGTAATCTAATGTTACTTCTCCGCTCTTCAATGAACAAAGTTAAAATTCGATTTGGTATCCATAATTCAGTGACTATCGTTTGCAGATGCTTTTCTTCTATGCTGATCCCATGTTGACAACTCGTCCGGTTGTCGGAACGGTGCTGTCACTGAGATGCTATCCAGAGTTTAGTGCTTTTCAGTCTGGGCCTCGGCAAATCATACCTCACTGTCATGTTACGTCACCGCAAGCAGTCGATTCAATCAACTAAAACTAATCACAACACCTTCCATATCACCACAAGATATGCCATAATATTTTCATGCTGCGATTGACAGCAACATCGACCTGTTCATTGGCGTTGCAAAGCAACTTCCTCATCTACGGACAAAGCCTCATTCGGACCATCTCCACCACCTCACTACAGCGCCCATCAACTGCAATCTCTGCGACCCAGCCGACAAGCATACTCGTAAAACTCACAAGACCATCTCGAAAAACGCCCACTGTTCGCTTCTATTCCCCCAAGTCCAAAATGACAGAGTCAATGTCCCACCCCCTCACTGGCCTCTGGCAGCCCACTCAACTCCAGAAACTGCATTATGGTTCAGGATCTGTCCAAAAGCATCTACTTGATTGCCTACCAACCGATAACAGCAAAGCATTCATCATCACAGGTTCCTCTCTCGCTACTAAAACGCCTTTGATTAGAAATGTCGAAGAGTTGTTGGGGAGTAGGCACGCGGGTACTTTTTCGAAAATTGGACAACACGCTCCAGTTGCGGACTTGGATGCAGCTACTGAACTCGTCCAAAAGGGCAATGGAGTCGACACAGTAATAAGCATCGGCGGCGGCAGTCCCATCGACAGCGCAAAAGCAATCTCGTACCGGCTCCACGAGAAGAGCGGGACCTGGCTCTTCCACATCGCGATCCCCACCACCCTCTCAGCAAGCGAGTGCACAATGATGGCCGGCTACACCGAGACCGACGGTGTAAAGACAGGCGTCAGGAGCAAAGAGCTAGTCCCCCACGTCGTTCTCTATGATGCTAGTTTCGCCCTGCACACTCCAGAAAAACTATTCACTTCCACAGGACTCCGGGCCCTAGACCACGCCCTAGAATTACTATACCACCCCACCGCCACCGAAATGCCAGCACGATGGTGCTGTCTCCAAGCCGCATCTTCACTCTTCACACACCTGCCACAGTACAAAGCGAGCCCCAAAGACGAAGACACAATTACCAAGTTGCAATTAGCCGCATTCGCTTCCCTAGCCTTCTTAGGAACGAATATCAAAGGCGGTCTTGGACTTTCTCACGCACTGGGATATGCGCTAGGATCGCCCTACGGAATCCCCCACGGCATCACGAGTTGTCTGACGCTGGGCCGCGTTGTTAAGCTCAAGGCGCGCGAGCCAGAGGTCGCGGCGCAGATTGCGCGACTGCTGCCGTTGCTGGGGGAGGCGGGGAGTTCCGACGTGGGCAAGGATGCGGAGAGGGTGGGGGACAGGGTGTTGGAGTTGGTCAAGGGGCTGGGGCTGGATAGTGATTTGAGTGCGTTTGGTGTTGGGAGAGGGGAGATTTCGCTTATTACGAAGAGGGCGACTGGGACTGAGAGTGGCGATGCGTATGATGCTGTTAAGGAGCTGGTTGAGGGGTTGTGGACTTGAGAGGTGGGGTGTAGGAATGGAATTGGGTAGGTAGGGGTTGGTGGGAAATATATTGTGGGAATTATCTTGAATATTGATATTCCAAATCATACTAACGCCCAATCCCCAACCCCAACCAGCCTATACTACTCAAAACCCGAATATCACAGTTCCGCGGCCATGGCTACAGCGTACACATAGCCATCCAGCTACTCCCTACTCCTAAAGCTATCCCACCATCACCCATCACCCATCAAACACAACTATCCAGTAAAACTATTAATAGGTCATGATATCCATTCCTTTCAACTGCCTTGAAAACTTAGTCCTGGTTATTACTAGATTCCATGTGCCATATGTGAGTGGATCATGCGGTGAAATCGACACCGGATCCCGTTGTTATTGTTAAAACACCGATTTCCGTGCAACATATAATTATGCACATGGGGACCAACGCTTTTGGGCCGCGATACAACCCACGTTTGCTTGCTCATGGAGGGTGAGGCTCGAACACCAAGCACCAACACTATACAATTACCAAGAGTTGGGTTTGTTCAAAGTGAAAAGGTCGAATATCAACGTAATTAGAACATCTGGGATGTATTAATACAACGTAGTCATTGGCTATCAAAAGGCACGTTTGATCCTTGTGGTGGTGGTGTTGTGGTGGTGTTGGATGTTTGGTTGTTTGAGAGCAAAAAATTACCGGAATTTCACCACGACACTATGGCACCTAACAGTAAAGCCAACTTCTATAGAGTACAGTAGCAACGATCAAAGCAAAAGCTATGAGTCGGGATTATATCGTTCTTCGAGAGTAACCCTGTATTCAGTGTCGTTGTAGTTCAGTTGTCTTCATCTGAAGTGCACACTAATCATACGGCCCCCTTTTTGTCAGCTGTGTGATGGAATTTTACCTACGAGAATAAACCTTTGAGTATTCTTACATGTAGTCTCATGATTTTCCTTAGATCATTGCTCCGCAAAGTTCGCTTACAATCCGGACATCGTAGAGGCGAATATTAGACTCGAAGTTTGCACCAACGAAAACTAGGCTTAAGGCTGATAATGATACGTTTCGTCATGTCATCGTAAGCTCAACAGCCAGCGTTGATACGGACCAGTCCCAGTCCTGTCGGTTAAACTCTGCATATGTGCTAACGCCTGGTTGACAGGGGTTTAACGCGGATTAAACGACGCTGGCGGCTATCTTGATCGTGTTTTCGAAGATTGTTGGTAAGGCGGATTTGGGGTGTTTTGAGAGTGCACGGCGGTGAGAGGAATTCTTTCAAGACTTATCGCATCCTTGTATGGGTGCTTTGATTGGGATTCTGACGCCTTTGTTCTTATTGGCAAGACTGTGTGTGTGTGCGACTACCATCTCTGCTGAACCAGGCCAAGGCGGATGTTCTAGCCCGATATTTTCAGCTGGCTGTGCAAGCAACGTATTGACCGGGGTGGAGGCTGTTGCATTTTCTACTCTTGACGGATGAGATGCGCTTTCAGGTTTGTGGTAATCCCGAGTGTGTCGCACATCGGTTTGTGAGTGGGGGGCAGTGCTGCAGGCTGAGCTGTCTGACACTGGCCGATAGCATTGGTATGCCACCGCGCAGCTGCCTGATGCATGAGGCTTTTTTTCTTCACTGGCTCTCCTACTGTGCAACATCAAGTAGGATGGAACGAGCTGCTCGACTCGAAAAAGAGCATGGATGGTGGCCATGATGCCGAGCTTTTTTGCATTTGAACTGCAAGAAGATTAGGTATCGTCAGATAAACTCCTAGTCGCTGATATTTCTAATCTTCCGATACGGAGCGTTCTACCTTATAATGCCAATCGTATTGACATGTGATAACCTGCATTGGTCTACAACGCACTATGGTACTTCCATCTTTTCAAATCTACCTGTCAATCTCTCGAATACGAATATTTCCACGCCGGAGGTATATATGTACACGCACCCTGGCCCAACTGAAGTTTGATCTGGTTCGGGTGAGGCCAAGTCCTCTATCTCTGACTGATCAGATGCATCGAAATTACACGTCGCAAAGTGTGCTTAAATACAATGAATACAAAAGACAGCATCGTTTGATGGCACTCGGCTCAACAAGTTTCTCGGCCTCTACCTATGGCATACCAGAAGCCTAGGCCAACGATGAAGTTACCGTCGTGACAGCTGAAGATGGCGCGCTTTTCGAACGCTCGCTTCCCGCAACGGTCGTGCTACCCTGGTTATCAATAAGCGTCCTCAGCCCCGTCAGCTGTGCACCTGGAATACTCGGCAGTCCAGCTTCGTTCTCGGTGTCCGGCCCAAGTGAGTCCCAATTATGAAACCTTCGCAATGCATTGGATCCAAAGAAACGGTTTTGCCCAGGTGGCGTCGCTGTTTTACTTTTACTCCGAGCGACGAAGATGGTTCGAAAAGCAATTGCAGCAGCCATAAACATAGCTACGCTTCCGTTAATGAAGACCCAGAAAGATTCCCAAATCCAGTCGAATTGGTCGTTATGTTTGGCGCCAGACATCACTATGACGTTAATAGCAATGACGAACACCGTTAGGCCAAGGGACAATAGCAGAGCAAGTTTCGAAGAGGGACTGATTCGAATTTTGCAGACGATGGTGAAGGGGATAACAAGAACTGGAATCTCATGTCAGAATACAGTACAGCAACGATAGATGGAAGACTTACTGAGAAGGTCTCCAAGTATGTCTACTCCCATGGAAGGAAAGGCGTAATAAAGGACGACATTCCCCTTAACAGTGTTGCACTTGACTAAAATCTTTTAGTCGTTCGATCTTTATTGCCCAAACATTCGCCTTGACTTACACAATCTCCGGTCATTGAAGTATGGACAAGTTAGGTAGAGGGAGAGACCGCCGTATATGAAGACACCGACATTGAAGGCAAAGACGAAATACCAGTACATCCTCATCTTGTTCATTCGGTCGATGAGTTTCCAAAAGAATATCAAAAAGGTGAATTTCGCCGCCATGATGCTGCTCCAGCTCAGCGCAAGTGTTGTGACCATCCAGTTGTGGAAGTCATTGGTCATTTGCCATATTGCTTCTTCGTTTCCTGGAGGATCTCCAGGTGGTACGACTCCGGGCATCTGCGCGGCTAATGCAGTGACAAGATACAGGCGATCGATAGCCTGGACCAGCAAGGTAACAAAAGCGGATACTAGTGCAGCGGCACCGAATGCAAGAAGAGCGTCGTCAATGTCTAGGCGCCTGTGGGTGATACGGTGATAAAAACGGAGCGTGAGGGCTATAACGGCGATGGCGAATACAGAAGAGCTCGCTATCTTTCATTATGTTAGCGCATGCTTGTATAGAATAACCTGAAAGGAGAATATTATGAGACTCACTACGTATGTACGCTTGTCTATCCTGCCGGCATAGTCTTGTGGTGCCATGGTGCGTGGTGCTTGTGCAAAATATCTGTGTTCGTTCAGTTGCTCAAAGTTGCGTCAATCCTGAAGGATTCTCATAGCGATGGTGGCGCAGAGGTCATCAGCAGCTATAAACCCAAGAGACATCGGAATATTTGCATATGACAGGTCAGCAATGTAAGCCACAGCTTTCCCTATCGCGTCCAGTTGTTCAAGACCGAAATGGCCCCCAAACGAGCAAACGTGTAGAGAGGCGTCAGCGCAGCCCAGATCTCTAATGTACGACGCCGTAACCATCGCCGGTGAGGGCTAGCCAATCCATTGTGTTTGGATATCCCAGGTTTCATTCTCAGCCAGATCATTGGCGGATTAGTGTCCCATGGTGCAACGGAACGACTGACACTGTGGTGGATCGCCGGCACGCCAACTATTATGAATTACCCGGATGACTAGACCTATGTACAGTTCCGTGAGTAAGCTCATCATCTTCCAAGTGTGTTAATTGTTGCACGTTACGTTGCGAAGCACTATCGCGATTGGAGCCTTGGTTGCATTGATGCGACGTCCACATGTTTGATCCTAACTTGGGTATGGTAGGTCGTGTTCGCTTGTATCCTGGGTCTGGAGCTGTGTGTTCATGCGGCTGTGAAATCCATGCCACAATGTTCATGGACATGAGGGGTCTTTTATCCGGGGTACCAGCCGGATTGTACAACAGTAATCGAAAGAAGCGCAGCCAATCCGGGACAGCCAGGGCACTGGCCAAGGTTCCGCAGTTGGAATCAAGACCGCAAGGAGAGCAAACTAACTTTATGCTTAACTTCAAAATATTAGCCACGCAAGCTCTGTACGCGTGAGAGTGTCAACATTAGAATACAACGCTGTGGCAACATATCGTGTGAGGGCAGGGCCATCGCAATCTAGGGAGGATTTGTCCCGATTTAAGTCCGTTCAATCAAAGAGTTGAGAGACTATTTGATTGCTGGCGTGCCAGTGTTGAAGAAGTCGCGGGTTCCGACTGTTAGTTAATCTCTCAGACCACGGCAAAGGTAGAAGCATGGGAGGTATCAAATGGCTATCTATGCTTTAGTATCCAAGATTAATCTCATTACAACAGACTCTCACGGCCTCACCCCGAGTCACACCTGACTTGCTTTATGATTACCTACTATTATATCTTCCTTCTGTGAAATGAGATTTGGGTGAACGTGACTAGCATTGTAGAAGATGTATTGCGTGCGCCAAAACGCCGCACCTCGAATTTATGTCTACCATACTATCATCTGAACGGGGACACAGCAATTCACATCAAGGTCAGTCGCTGGCAGGAATCGGCTCTTACATTGTCAGGAACTAAAATGCCTAAATGTTAGACTCCGCCAAGTCCTCCAGTCTGTTATCCAACAATTAACACGCTAATACGATGAAGCGCCCCTCTTACAAACTTCGCAACTTCTGTCTAGATTCTCAAGCAGGAACCATATCCCCACTCCTCGGCTGTAACCCGTGCTGGAAGTTCTGTTTCTAGCATTGGACACTAGAGAGCTCATCATTGAAAGTGGTATCGCGGAAGTTCGGAATGCTCCATTTAGCGTCGTATTGTAGACCCTTGCAATCATTGTCGCTATTTCGGGGTCAGCCGTATAGCAAGGCAGGAGATTGTTTGGTAACACTCACCTGAAGAAGGTACAAACATAATTGTTCATATTGACGGAAGACAGTCCATCGACGAATGGAAGATTTTCTAGTTTCAGGATCAGTATTGGTTAACATGTGAGGCCCGTCATGTGTAGTAGTGCATACTGCATTCCTTCGGTTTAACATCAAACCAGGTACATTCGCCTTTGTAGTCTTTGGAAGTGCATATGAAAATTCGGGCGGCATTTGCTGAGCTAGCCAACATGGCAGCGTTTAGAAGAAGGGCAGATAATGCAACCATTTGGAGCGTTCGAAGCAAAGTGATGAGTTGTATGTAAGAAGGGTATTTGATGCTGATGCTGATGATGTTTCCAATGATGGTGGTGCTACACTGCGGCGGGCGAGGCGTTCTTAAATGCATCCGCTCAGCACAAAGGACTGAGACCTACTTGATAATCTAGCTCGGAGACCCCGAGTCAGTAGGACTTCGTTGCTTCCGTAGGAAGCTATCACTTCGGGCAGTTTGTAATGGATTTACATCCGAGTGTCCGAGTGTACCTGACTAGGAGGTTTCATTCACTCTGCTTTCTAGCCATGCCCTGGACAAGATGTGCCAAGTCATTTTCTGCATCATGTTCGTATACCCGTCTCCGTTTGCGGCCGTATATCAAATCCAAAATGTTGCGTGGGTCTCGGGAGTCGGTATCTTGACTCAATCAATCAATCACACCATCTCGAGCTTCAGGTATAGACGATCATTATTGCAAGAGAAATAAGGATAACTGTTGCTTCAGTGAGGACTTCGAATGATTGGCTAGGATACTATACATCTAGTTCTACAACACATCAAGCCAAATCCTGATTCGGCACTGTTGAGGCCTATGGATCAGGAAAGGCAAAAGTGATTATTTTTGCCCCAATCTTGAAGTACTAAATATGAGCCTAGTTAGCGTCGTAAAACGATTGCACAATTTCACATGCAAGGAGATAGTGGGGAGGAAATGCTTTCGTAGCATGCACTACAAGCGCCCCGATAGATTTGAGGCTGTAGATGTTTTCGCCCAATCGAGGACGACTCGAGGAGCTTCGGACCGAAATGGCCCGGCAGGGAAACCTGCCCTGAAGGACAATGTTGACACTACCTAATACTACAAACAATGATCCAGCTGCGACTTGTTCTTTGTTAGCTGAGCAACTGCGCATTGTCAGGCTGCGGGTGTACCTATTCAAAGAGACGCTAAGAGACGCTAAGAGACGCTTGCCCCCACTCTTCATGTGAAACACTATAAAACCTCGAGTTATAGCTACAGGACCTACAGTAGGCACGTCGGGTTGCATGCCTGCTGGTTTCCGTATATCGGAGTTGACCAAACGAATCCAGCGTAGTCAGTCATTTGATTCTTAAAACACCAATGGCTCGGCCTATTCTCGATATAATACGGGAGCTATGCCTAGGTCCTGTAAAACAAGACTTTAGGTATACCTTCCTGACAAAGAAACTCGGGTTTAATGTACCCTAAAGGGTGTCAATCGCGTAGATTAAAGTGTTCGGTAGTGGGGGAAATAGAGCATTCGGGCCGCCCTTTCATGATCAACCAAGATCCACAACTGTTCAGGCCAGAAGGCCTAAGAACGCTAGCTCACATTACACATTAGTCCCAGTACCATGTATACCAGGATAGTATGTAAAAGCATGCGCCCTGTACCTATGTTAATTATCGCCTTGGGGGAGCCTGTGTATTTCACACGAATCTTTATCAATTATTCTCTTAAACTGCCTAGGATACCTAAGATGCTGAACAAGAAAATCATTGTCTGAAAGATGTCCAGGATCTGCAGTAAACACTTTTGGCGACTGGTGTGAAGCTGGTGTGAAGCTGGCGTGATTGTGGATGGTGTCATCACTAGGCGCTTACAATGAGGCCGACCAAAACTTTAAAAATGAGGTTTTCAGCAAAGGACCAATGACTCATTGCGTTGAATACTCTTCTTGGCTAGCCTAAGCTACGTCCACCAGTACTGCTATTTACGGTAGTGCTTTTGGAATGATGACTAAATAAGGTATTGAATGATGTTTCATCTACTATGTAGTTGGGTATGTAGCTACAGGGAAGGGCTATGACACCGCTGTACTGAAATTCCCAGAGATTCCCGAAAGCTAGGTGACAGAAGTTATGGTACTTTATGCCCTAGGGTATAGTTAGATTGTTGAATGTGACGACACACCATCCTAATGGTAGGTATGCTTTGTAGAAGGCTCGGCCCGCAAAATTTTAACTCATTGTCGGGAAGCCCGTTTGTTCTGCGGCATCTCCACAAATGCCGACCAAGTAGAGTTTCATTAGTAGGTACAAGCTGACAGCTTGGCATAAGAAAATGCACAGGCCAAGCGTTGTTGGTGTGTACTTCGGTACACTTAGTAGATTCTGGACGGACTGTGGTCCCGACCACTGAAGATGGGCAAAGAGTCATTTCGCCCGAAGAATGCTCAAACTCAACTGGTTATCCTCAATGAGGTTAGAGTGCCCCACACAACGGCTGCATTTATGTGACGTGGTGCACTCGTTTCAACAGAAGCATTTCTGAATACGTATATGCTCCAGCTTCCGAAAATTCACACCAAGGGTGCAGGTTCTCCCATCATGGCCGTCAAATCATGGGCTGATCGAGAGCGCGCGTCGGAGCATCTCAATACTCAAGAAGCCCAGAAGACTATCAATATCTTTGAAGCCCTACTTGAAGGCTCAATAGAGCCAGAGGAAGCTGCGCGTACGCTCGCAGACATTTACGACCACGTCATCCGAGCCCAGCCCAATGACTCGCGCATCGGCGAAATATGGAGCATTCTTTGCGGAGCAGTCAGAACACTTGGAGACAGTGATGGGTCCGACGACAAATTGGTCCAGCTTATTGTCTCAATCATGGAACTTCCTGCCGTCGAAGATGAGCATGGTCATGCTATTAAACATGAGTGGGGTGGTAGATACTGGATGGATCTACCGATGTGGAGTTTGATGTTTAGGGAATACGGAATTTGTAAGTCAGACATATCCATCAAAACTACCAAGTGTCTTAGCCCTGACGATTGTCAACTAAATAGCCATTGAACTCGACGAAGATACTGAAGAGGAAGAATGGCTGGCCCAAGCTACGCCATTCCTGAACGCTACCTCGTTTGCTGCTAAACTGCTGAGCCGAGTACCGGAAATGAAAGACGTCTCATTTCATGCTGAAGTCTGTTTAAGCGAAGCTTTGGAAGGCCCGTACGAAACTCCAAGCCTCCAGGCCCGTGCAGCCATGTACGTACCTCCGGTTGCAACTTGGATGTCACTTGCCGGTGAGAAGATCTATGGGCTTTGCAAAGAAAATTACAGGCGGGCCGATGACAGTATTAATGGAGACGATTTGGTTTGGAAGGGTACTGGTTTCAGTCTCCAACGATGGGATGTCTGGAAGCAGAGGCTATCCGAGCTTTCTCAGAATCCAACATTGGAGGAGAGTTTGAGGATCAAAGCAAGAAGCGCATTGGATGAGATGGAACGATATTAAGTTTGAATTGACTCAGGAGTGGCGTGTCCATGAGGTGCTATGTAGATTCTTGTCATTCATACCCATTTTAGCAATGTTACATGTGTGCATCAAAGTGACCCTGAGTCATGAAGTTCCACACCGTACTGCTCCCTGAGGTATAGATCGCCTACGCATGCACATGACTTGATTTAAAAGCCAGTAGATATCTATAGATCAGACTAGTCTCGACCAATGCTTGTGAGCAATCATAGAAACCTGCAGGGATGCTCAGGATGATGTCACGATCGATTTAGTCAGTTAAAATTAACATGGCCACAATAGTCCTCCGCAATGATCCGCCGCCATAATCCGCCAGGACAGATCCACTAACATTACGAGGACCACGGAGCCGAATCTTACATGGAAATATGAAGGAGAAGAGCCGGTTCTCGAAAGAGAAGGTATTGCAACCAGTCAGGCAGTTAGGAGGCAGAAAGATGCATGGAGCAGTAATAATGGTTGAGAACCATCTATTCCTCACTGCGTCTGGGCGCCTCCCTATCGACTACAAAAGCGAGGCCAATGTCTTCAACATAATCCTCCAGTCATTCCGGGAACCTTACGTCCGCACGACATACAATTCCTTCACTCTTTTAAAGTCACGTACTTCACTACACAAGGCTATCTTCCACCTGCCACAATGCAATTCACTACCTTTCTACAAATCCTTGCGGCCTGCACTGTAGTCAGCGCTGCCCCTTCTGCGCTACGTCTTGACGAATCCAACGCGCTGTCAAAGAGGGCGGATTTCACTGACGTTGATTGCGGAGGTAAGTTGTCTTCCAGCAGCCTCAACTGAAGGATTGAGATCTACACGTGTGGAAAGTGTGGAAGATTCGGGATCTAACTTTCATAACAGGCATTGTATTTGATCGTGCAGACGTTGTGGCAACTTACAATCAATTTGTGTCGGCTGACAGATTGCCCGGTGGTCAGAAACGTAAGTCATCTGAGGCAACTATTGTCATCATTCTTGAAGGGAAGACTAATCCCCTCGAACAGCGAAAGCCGGAACTCGAGCCTACCCTCAACAATATGGCAACGCTCGCGGCATCCCGAGTGACCCAGAGGTTGTTGCTGCCCTGAATGCGATCCCGGGCTGTGAAACTGGACAAAATGGCAAGAAGTTCTTTGAATACCCGCTCATGAACCCCACGTGGACCGGAAGCGCCCAGGGTGGTCAGGGCCCGCACCGCATCATTTCTATCGCGCCAAACGTCGGCCCAGGTGGAACCAGGCAGTTTACCTATTGCCTGGCTATTACTCACTTGGGGGGTAATGGCCTTAGTGACCCCAGTTTCCGTCCTTGCAATAGGGTTTAGGTGCAGTGGAGCACTGGACTTTTAGTCTCACACCACTGTTACTTACTGTGACCAAACACGATACTTTGTGATCGGGCTCGACTGGTCTCTTCATTCTCACCTCCGCTATGTTCGCCATTACTCAGCACTTTTGCATGTATGGTACCGTCTTTATACATTCGTTACGAGATAGTACTTTGATTTCACACGTGTTACTATAGTATATCTCAATACTTTCTATCTCCAGCATTACCATACGCTACTACCATAAGTACTTTTTTGAAACAACTCATTAAATGCCCCACATAAAATGGGGTCCACCTTAAAGCACTTGAGTGTTCTTGATTCAAGATAGTGTGACTTCAGAAACGGGGGTGGTGCACGATAGGACGTAGCACATAGAGGAGTATAGGATGTATGTAATCGGGGAATAGTGGCTTAGACGTATCGATACCTTGACCGGTAGCGATTGGAATGGTACATATACTCCTCCTGGCTGCCATAGCCTTCCGCCATACTATATCCTTTCATTCACTACTAGCGTTGCTAGTACTAGACAGGCTTAGCGTCCTGACCGGGCTCAGCGCCTTGGCGATGCTGCCCACCCACTATCTATCTCTGTAGAGGTCATGCTAGACATCATGAACGTTAATATCATACAGTACACTTGACACGCACCATTTTAGGCCGTAGGTCATAGCACGCTATGGCTTCCAAGGCCAAGGTCCAACAGTGAAATCGGCTAAGGTTGTTAAACCATATACATCTAGTATATGACACAGCCTCTAAGATGCCACTCAAGCGTAGTAACAAAGCTTACAAAGAGATGTTTGGACAAGGAAATACAGTTTCAATAGAGCCACGAAAGCTATACCGGTACTAATTCTAAAATAATCACATTTCCGAATATTGTTCTCTCGTTGTGTTCCCTGATGCCTTCAATACGAGTCTGCATATTGTATTGATATGGCTTTGAATTTGTATGTAGCAAGGGGTGACTTTCCAACGCAGTTGGTGGACTACGACAGCGAGAGTGAAGCTCTCATCGCAATGTGATGTCCTCGCAGCTGAGCTAGTCCAAAAGCGTTTAGACCAATGACGTCTCCCCATCCTGCATCCTGCAACTATCACTTGGTAGGAACTGCTCACATGCAGGCTCAGACGACCATCTCTGGACGGACAGTCACGCACGAGGCTAATGCACCCCTCATCCACTTTCCGTTGAATGCGTGCAGAACCGCATCCTGCGATTTCGGCAGCTCTTCACGTCTACAGTTGAGCTGCTATATTGCAACCCACGCGTGCACATGTCTACACTCGCTTCATCCGATCCGCCTGGGGCAGATGCACGTTCAGATGCTACAACCTTGCCTATACCCACCATTGTCGAGCCTGAGCTGGACTCACAAGAACGTGGGCGCTTGAAGCGACGACGCATGTCTTCTCACTCACCGCGGCGAGCATCCTCCCCTTCTAGAGGTCACGATCGCAATAGCGGGTCTCGCTATCGAGAGCACCACCGCAAGCACCATCGCCCGTCATCTCCAACGTCTTCCATCTCTCCACCAACAGCGGAGCAAAAGAAGAATCGCCGTCGGAGCGATGCGGAGCCTGATCACACATTTCGAGGGCGGGCGAGGAACAGGAGCCGAAGTGGGAGCAAGACCGAAAGCCCCATCTCTGAAGACGAGACTCGCAGTGTGGAGAGTGAGGAGAGTTTGAAGAAAATGAGAAAGAGAAGCCAGCCTCCCAGTCGCCATAGAGCCGGTGGCGTGGAGGATGATGACCAGATCAGACGGCAGCGGAGCTATCCGAACCTCTATAAAGCTGAGAGAAGGGACTCCAAGGGCGAAAGACAGTCGGCAGACCTCTCAGATCATCAAACATTTCGGGCTCAGGACGAAAACTCTTTAATATAGAGTGATTGAGGATGTCCACGTTGAAGCCATGTCCATGTCTGTAGATTTATGATTAGTATCACCCTAATTAAGGAAATCCGGCTGTATATAGCTTTCATGTCTTAGAAGCCAACAATAACCAATAGTAGCAGACATTTTGACTTTTTTTGCAAAGTCGCATCTTGTCTTTGGACACTTTGCGTAAACTGTACTGCTTTGTGAGTGAAGACACGCCACAGCACCGCCGTTTGCATGGCCCGTGACTGTGCAAACGCAGTTGCCGCACTAGTTAGGTAAGGACGGACGATCTCATAACAGCTTGCTGCCTCCATTAGTTGGATTCAATCCCATGCATTGCTCACTGGTTCCGAAGTATCCGAGGTGCTCACCTCAGCACCCATCGCAAAGTCTGCGTACGGTGTCGGTTCATCTCGAAGTTTCCACGGGTATCGCATGTAAAACGCTGCCCCACCCCGCGGTTGACATCCGTGCTGCCAATCACACCGGCCTAACTCCGACGTCTCCTCCGCACGCCTACGCCGGCCTCACAACGAGTCCCTCATTGCCCATTTGATCGTTATGCCTCCGGCAGGCAATGAGTACGCCGCGGAGCAGCTGAAGAATATTGGAAACAAGCACTTTAAGAATGGCGACTATGAGCAAGCTGAGGCGTCCTACTCACAGGCTATACAGAAGAACTCGAACAATCCGCTGTTGTTCACCAATCGCGCAAATGCAAGGCTGAAGTTGGAGAAATGGGAGGGCGTGATTGATGATAGTATCCGAAGTATCGAGTTACTGAAGGATAACATGAAGGCTTTCTTCTACTTGGGTAAGGAGACTTTCATACCAACTAATGTGGCTAGTTGGCTATGTCACAGTACTAGCACCACATGACCTGTAACTCCTAGACAGATCCACACAACATCACCTCGAATCCGAAATGAAGGCAGCGCTAATACTTGCACAGCGCAAGCCCAACTGGCAATCAATCACCCCAACGAAGCTCTCTCTAGCGCTCTCATGGCCTACCAACTTTGTACGAACTCTTCGCAACAGACGTCAAACGCCGCCACAATATCCGCCCTGGTCTTGCGCTGCAAAAAGGCAAAGTGGGATATTCGCGAGCGCGAGCGCGTACGCCGACGTGCAGATCTCCTCTCAGACCTGGAGGCCATGCTCGAAACCCAGTATAAGAAGGATATGGACGACATTGACGCGCGCATCGAATGTAACCAAGTCACGCGGATGGAGGGCCAAGAAGAAAAATCAGAGCGGAAGAGCGAGTTCGAGAAGAAGAGAGACGATCTACGCACTGCCTTTGCCATCTCAGACCCAGAGAACCAGCAGAAACGAGAAGTGCCGGATTACCTAGTCGACGGAATCACGTTTGAAATCATGCACGATCCCGTTGTCACGAGAAATGGCCGCTCGTACGAGCGTGCGACATTGATTGAGCATCTGAAGCGAAGCCCAACCGATCCATTGACGAGGGAGACACTAACGATTGGCGACCTTAGGCCGAATATCGCGCTCAAGGAGGCATGTACAGAGTTTATGGAACAAAACAGTGGGTGGGTTTACGACTGGTAGGTGTCATCGGTTTCAAAAGACGTTGTGGCAGGTATGTCTTGGTGGTTGGTGGTGGGGCTGGGTGATGGGATGTTTGCTGACGCTGAAACCAGTGAGGAAGGGGAGGTTGATGGCGACGCGAGGTGGGCGCATCTTTCTTCAGCTTGATTCATGTGTATACTGGATAGGACAGGTTTTGGATGCAGATAATTGGCATTGCATGAGTGAGAGCGAAGCGAGCTTTGCTGTATGTAATTAACTTATCATGAGGACACGACTATACGAGCCATGGCTCAAAGCTTGGCTCTTTTTCCGCTGCATCTGACCTAGTTCAATTGAAGGCCTGAAAACAAAGTCTTGCAATAAGGGCACTGTATAAAGGTTCATGTTATATAGTGGACAGAAGATGTGGGTGAAAGTATAGTGTTTTGCTGACGTAAACAACCCGCGTGAACGTCGTCCGAGGTTGTTCCGCACAGCTTAACCAGTTTCTCTGCAGCTTCGACTCCCATCAGCAATTGCGCAGCCATCGACGGCCTTGTGTGCTGTCTGCCACGCTCGCCACCATGAATACAGCTGCAAGTGTGCGCACGTTGCGCATACGCGCTGCAATACCGCGTTGCCGCCCCGCACAACGCCCGTTCCAACAGTCCACGAGACACGCCTCCAATGCAACGGAAGCCGCCGCTGCGACGGTGACAGCGACCAATGTCCGATCGGCAGGCACCCGCACCAGGAACCTGGTATACGGCACCATCCTGACAGTCGGACTCTCTTTCGGCTACCTCTACGTCACCGACACCCGCGCAAGCATCCACGAATGGCTCGTCGTGCCGCTCCTACGCCAAGTGTACCCCGACGGTGAGGAGGCGCATCAAGCGGGCACTCGCATGCTCAAGGCTCTCCATAGCTTTGGCCTGAACCCTAGGGAGCGTGGTATAGCCGATTCGCAAGGCGACCTGGCTGTCGAGGTCTTTGGGCACACTTTGAGCAACCCCATTGGCACGTCCGCGGGTATCGACAAGGGCGCCGAGATCCCCACGCCCTTGTTCGAGATGGGCGCTGGGATTGTCGAGGTTGGCGCTATCACGCTGCTTCCACAGGAGGGCAACCCCAAGCCACGCGTGTTCAGGCTACCCAGTCAGAATGCGCTGATCAATCGCTATGGATTCAACTCTGAAGGTGCAGAGCATGTAGCTACTAGGCTTCGACAGCGCGTTCGCGAGTTTGCATACCACAATGGACTGGGCATGGATGAGGAGGCTGAGCGAGCAGTCCTCAATGGAGAAGCTGGCGTCCCACCCGGTTCGTTGCTGCCAGGACGGCTTCTAGCAGTGCAGGTCGCCAAGAACAAGACCACATCGGAAAACGACATTGAGGCTGTCGTCCGTGACTATGCGACCACAGTAGGACATGTGGGAAAATACGCCGACATTCTGGTAGTCAACGTCTCATCCCCCAACACACCCGGCCTACGAACGCTACAGAATGTCGAGCCATTGACACGACTCCTCTCAGGCGTGGTCCAAGCCGTCAAGAAAATCGACCGCAAGACCAAACCCGCCATCATGGTCAAAGTGAGCCCAGACGAAGACTCCGAAGAGCAAATCTCCGGTATTTGCGAAGCTGTCTGGGACTCGGGTGTAGACGGCGTCATCGTCGGTAACACAACGAAGAAGCGACCGGACCCTTTGCCCAGAGGCTACGCACTGCCAGCTTCCGAGGCCAAGCTCTTGCTAGAACAAGGCGGATACTCTGGACCGCAGATGTTCGAGCGCACACTTGCACTCGTAAGCAAGTACAGGAGAGCACTTGACCAGGGACCGAAAAACACCACGTTTCCAACTCAATTCACTCGTGAGAAGACAGCAACTAGCCATTTGACCAGCGACGGAACTTCACCAGACACATCAGACAAACTCCAGTCTCCACCACCGCCATCATCACAATCCAGCAAAACAACCGCAAACATTTCACTCGACCAGCCTTCCCCTCCACCCACATCCTCCAACATGGACGACCTTGCCGAATCAGCCCCAAGACTCACACTCAACTCCACCCCCAACGCAGCACCAGCACCGACCGCGCCCCGCAAAGTCCTCTTCGCAACCGGCGGCATCACCAACGGACGCCAGGCACGACAGATTCTTGACGCCGGTGCCAGCGTGGCGCAAGTCTACACTGCCATGATATATGGCGGTGCAGGCACGCTTACTAGAATTAAGCGGGAGATGAGGGAGCAGGCGGAGACGACGCAGGAGAGTCTTACGAAGAAGTAAATTATACCATGCGAAGTAGGGCTAGAAAATTTAAAATTTTAGACTGGCGTTTTTTTTTTGAAAATGTTTGATGTTGATGATGTGTATTCATCGGGATCTTTTTGCATGTGTCCATTTTCCCCTGTTTTCTCCTCTTTTTCTTTTGAGATACAGACGGTGGTTCTGGGTGAGTATGTTATGGACCTAGTGCCCAGGCTTTGTTTGGAACCGTAACAGGGCCGAAGTCAACGATGCGTGATTTACGTAGTAAAACTACCCGCCATGTCATCCTACTTGCTAGCCGACATCGCTGGAGACTTCGAAGTCGACACACACATACCATCACCACAATAGCAGCGTGTCATGTATACCGTCATTCTGAGTGTGGGAATTGGACGCTGAAGTTGTAGAGGTTACTGTTTTTTAAGGTTATATATATTATACTTGAGTACTCCGTGGGCGTATTCATAGGCTGCTAGGGGAGTCTAGGGTCAATGCCGGGATTGAGATGGGGCTTTTGGGAGAGGTGGTGTAGAGCGTGTGGGGCCACGGTATTCTGATGCACGGTACTAGTTGTGGACGAGCTAAAACTTGGCCAAGGTCAGCGTCGTTGGCACGTTTTAAATCAAGATTCAATGTTTATTGTAATGTCTCCGAAGCAGCTTGCTTTGGACTTAGTAATGTGAATATGAAAAGAAAAGAAATGCCAGACAGAAGCGTAGTAGATATACATATAATAAGTCCAGTGAGTGATAGTTGCGCCCAACAAACACGCCTAGGTATACCGTACTACCAAAGGTGCATTACCCATGATCTCAATCCCAGCACAACCAACCCACTTGAGCCCATCCTTCAGGCCCGGCTCCCTCAAAAATACCACTCCTCCATCAACTACCCCAACTAAGCACCGATCTTGCTTTGCAAGAATCTCGGCGCTTCGCCCGACGCCTCATCACGGTAGGAAAGATGCGCCGGCGTAATAGTAAGCGTTCCACTACAAACCAAATCGCCCACAGCACAGTAAACGCGCAAGTTGGTAGAAGGGTAGTTTGGAATGCCGCCGCGATTCTGCCTGTTCTGGGTGTATCCGAAGAGAACGACGCCCTTGACTTGGTTGCGGACGGTGGTTGAGAGCCGGGAGATTGAGCCGGCGATGACGGCGGCGCCTTGGCTGGTGGGTGTCAGTATTTTGATTTCAGTGTATGATACCTAAGTACCTATGTACTGTTGGGGAAGAGATGAAAAGAATATAACGGACCTGTAGCCACCAGCCACCACGGCAGCGTTGGGGCACTTGCTATTGGCGAGGTTGAAGAGACGGACGCCCTCGTTGAAAGCTGCGGTTGTGGAGCCACCGGGGAGAGCGTTGGAGCCTAGATCCGCAGTGTATGGTCCACCGACTCCTTGGACCCAGACTTGAGCTGCGCCATAGGTGCGCTCGAGCGCGCTGGCTAGAGGGGAACCCGTTGTAGAGCCCTTTCGCCAATGTCAGAGCGGATATTCAAAAAAGGACATCAAGGTTTTCCGAAAATTCGAAGGGGAAAGGGAATTGAGGATAGAGGATTAGGGTAGCAATGTATTAACTCACCATGTTTCCAATTTCTGTACTTCCACGGGCGAAAATGAGAATGGCTTTGGGGCATGCTGAGCTGCTGCCCGTCTCGAGCTCATTCCTTGTTGTGGTGCTCTGGCGGACTTGCAGAGCGGCGGGTTCGGGCTCTGCGACTGCGACTGCGACTGGCATGGGAGCAGCAATGGGCGAGGCAGCTGCAAGAGCAGTGAAGAGGGAGATGGCGAGAAACTTCATTTTGGTAGATCTTTAAAGTAGATAATGAAACGAATAATACCTAAATTGAGCGAGCAGAACGCGAAGAACAACGGAACAGCGATGAGCTGGCTGGGCTGGGTGCGAAACGATGAAATATGGTAATCTGCGGATATCGAACTCATATCTTCGCGGCGAAGCAAGCGAGTTTAAAACACCCAATATCCAATGCTAAGTCTCCTTACCAACCGTGTGAACCTCGGAACGGTCTCGTAGGCCAAGACTCGATATTCAAGCCTCCTTTACACAACACACCTACTAGCATGGTGGGTGAACGTCCGTCAGACTTTAGAGTTTGCGCTTGACTCGAATCAGTATTACAGATGCAGCCGTGGCTGCAGATAATCAAGCCATTCACACCAGTTAGATGACTACTAGTACCAGAGCGATCAACTCCGATCGGCACCATCCTGCCGGCCAACACTTTTTTCATGGCAATCCACCGGGAACAGTGCGGTGGTTGACGGCTGATCGAATGTTTCCATCCAGAGCACTAGGCGGGGAATAAGTGGGGTCTTGCTTGAGTGCCCACATTGCAGAGCTATGTACGGCACGTTCTTTCCAACAAGTAGATGCCACTGAACGTGGCAAGCCGAGGTTGTGCACTTCAGTGAAACAGCACGGTAGGTTGCGGATTCTGAGACTAAGTTTTCGATTTCCTTCTCGTTGGTTGAGATCCCCATCTCAAAACTATCTTGCAAGTAATACGGTCCAGGATCGCAGCATGCAATGCCAACGCTTCAACTACCACACTATCTCACGATACTCCAATCTGGCACCACAACATCGATAGCGTGCTTGGGGAATCCGGACACTCCACAGACATTCCAAATGTCCGTGCCGATCACGTTCAAATTTTCTCGCCTGTCTTCCTCCGTCGTTTTGAACTACTGTTAGCTCGTCAAGAGGTTGGCCCGTCGTCTGAACCTCGGAAGATGAATGAGCACCAGTCTGGAACTAGTCAGGGGTGGTTTAAGTCATGTTTAGCGCCGGCAACTATATTCGTACCCCACACATGCACCTCGACTAACGTAGATCATCCACATGGCCTTTCAGCCTAGCCCTTTTCGATCGTTCACGGGCAAGTCTTACCCTTGCACAAGCCTTCTACTTGCTTACCTAGATAGGCTTGGCAAATATAGAAACCTGATCGCTTCCCCCAGGTTCTTCGGCGCAGGCCCTGGAGGAAGCAGGTCCAGCCTGGAGTGTACCCTGCTGAAACATATTGTGGGTGGATATCACATTAAACAATGGCGTTGTTTGGCCAATGGTAAATTCAAAGTACTTTCTGATGCCTCGGCCATGAATATTGGCCTTGACAACTTCAGGGCGTTGTGTGTGTGTCCCGTGATGGTCTGCATGCATTGATAATTGCCCGACAGGAGGTGGGAGTAAGACAGCCTCGGTACTCAGAATTGGGTCGGCGACATCAACATGTTGTGTAACAATCGCTTGCTCGTCATGATCTGGCACGGCACAGCACGAGGCATATGTACTCATAGACCAGATTGGTGGAGCAGACTTTCTTGAGACATTACATTATGGTGACTTGTTCTAGTTATATGATAACAGCGAAATGGTCAGCTGTCCGAACACCAAAATATTAGTACTTCAACTGACTCGACCGCTTGTGCTGCTTGATCCATTTCGCGTCTCTCTTCGACAACTCAACCGCACTTCGCTTTCTCTTTTCTCCGCCACCAATATTTGCGGCTGTGATGTTGCCGCACTCTGGTGTTGTCAGCCGCTGTCCGAACTGATCCACGGCCCAGATTAGGACACCATTGCTCCAGCCAAAACCCTCCACGACTGCATACTCTCCACCCCCACCCGCAGCATTGGTAGACTCATCAGAGTACTTCTCAAATATTGTGCCGTTTCCCTGAGATCCAGGAAGTTGAGGGAAGTCATCCGTTGCACCACCAGTCACTCGCCATGTGCAGTAGAGCGAGTCAAGATAGCGTTGAGCAAGACGAAGAGCAAGGTCCTGGGTCCACACATAATCTGCGGTCGCTTGCGCATCTTCCTCTTCTCTGACCTCCAGTGGTGTGCTCAGTAGACCTTGCATGATGATGTACTGTAGTGGTGGCCACACATTCGGCTCGTCCCACTGCTGGCCTGTCTCGAGGTTTGTGGCAGAAACTGCACCCGCTTGCTTATCAAGTGCCTCCTCGACACGTGCAAATACACGGCGCATTGCCTTGGGGTCGTTTTTGATGCTGTCAGGCGCGGCTCCGGTCCAGAACGGATAGAGCTGGGCAGTCTGGAACCAAATTTGCTTGCCAGACGGTGCTCCGGCAAGAGAAAGAGGGGTACTTGTGTTGTCGGCCAAAGTGTACATGTTCTTGGAGCTCGACGTGAGGTTGTAATCAAAGTAGCTATAGTGCTCGGGGCTCCAGAGCAGCGTCGTCATTGCCTCGCTGCGGTTAGCCGCTCGCCCAGCCCATTCGCGGGCTGCCGAGTAGTTGCCTTGGTGGCGGTGGAATTCTGCGATGGTAATCTCATTGTGGTAGAGAATCGAGTTCAGCTCGACTGGGATGATCTCAATGGTGTTGAGGGAGCGGAGAGGGAAGAATGTGTCAGTCACAGCATCCGACGGGTTTGCAATCCATCGCGCCGAGTAGTCCCAGCCACTCTCTGCACCAGATGCAAGATTGGAATACAATGTCGCCTGCTCTGTTTCATTGAGTGCACGAGTCGCATTAAACTCCTCTCCCTCTTCATTGAAGTAAGTCTGGTTATTGGCGGTGGTGTAATCTTCGTAGTACGATTCAGGTCGTGGTTGTGTGTTTGACACGGCGTAGTGATTGAGCGAATAATTTTTTCCAGCACGCTCAAGTGTGACGGTGCGATTGTTGACCCAGAACTCGTACTCTAGCTCCAGAATCGGCAAAGCGCGCTCTAGCAATGTGTAGTTTTGTGTATACTCCACATAGACGCGGACCATCTGCGTCAACAGCGGTGGTTGGGATCGGTTCTCGTAGTACCTCCTAGCACCGTTGGGAACAAAGCCGATGTCTTCGACAAGATCCAAGAAGTTTTCGATTATATTCTCCGCGATTTGAGTAAACGAGCCCTTGGTTCGCAGAAGACCTTCGATGATCCAGAAAGAGTCCCAGTAGTAGGGCTCTCGGAAACGACCGCCGGCTACGACAAAAGTCCTGTTGACAGGAATGAATGAATTGACGCAGTCAGAACAGTTACCAGCGCCCACATAACGGCGTGTCAGATCTGGCCAAATATCGATGACTTGACGGGTGAAGTCTTGCACTGTGGAGCTGTTGACGTTCTCAAGAAAATCTGGCTGTGTTTCGAGTTGATCGGTGGGGACTGGCTCAAGTTCAGAGCCAGCCTCACCAAAGTACTCAGAGAGGAAGTCGTTGAGCGCGGTATTATTCTGAATGGGCCTTGTCAAGTTTGCGAATGCTGCAAGCACTTCATTCAAAGGGCGGGTTGTGGGTCTGTATATGGTCAATCGTAGTTATGGTCACGCGATGGCTGTGCTACTCACAAATCCACAAACGTCTTGGAGTCCTCGAACGGTCTCGCGAGCTCAATTTCGCGAAGCAGGTCGCCATAGCAGTAAATGGGCGAGTCGCAGGGTGCGATCACGCTGCCATTGATGTACAAGGAGCTCACCAATGGCGCACCTGCAAGGAGGGCGAAGATGTAGGAACGCATTGAGACTGTGGTTAACAATCAACGCTCTACAATAAGGAAGGTGGTGGGAGAGTATGGCATATGCGGGGACGGGCCCCTGTAGTAGCTATTTAACCCATCAGCTGTGGGTACAAACAAACGGGCCAGGAAGCCCGTGCATTCACTCAGCAGACGTATGTGGCTGATCATTATGGCTCCGGCCATCCTTGGCGATACCTACTGGGAAAGGATGTTTTGCGTTCGCGCAACACTGGGGCCTTGTACAGCGCTGACGGGTGCAGCTTGGCCTGACGAATGCGGAGTAACGTTGGTGGGAACCCCGCAAAACGGCGTTGCGGCTGTCGACTATGACGTCGTTGCTCTCATACCGGATTCAACCTACGGCACAGTCCGTGTACTTACTGTAGTATCGGATCCATCGGATGTCGACATTGATATAAGAATACTCTCTGGCTGGTAGACAAATTGTTTCATCTTCATTGACCATTGATTTTTCCTCGCGATGAGTATGGCTCAAGCTGCGCTGTGATGCGCGGATCTGAGCATGCACCTGCTCTACGAGTCATGAAGAATTGGAACCTTCTTTCATACTGGCATGATCAGTCGTTCTCTGCGGATTGAGCGTCCGGCACCTTGATTGGTGGTGATCCGAGAGTACTTTCAATATCCAAGTTACCATAACTATCGGGCTTGGAAACTTAGGCGTGAGGCGTGGAGAGTGGTGATCGCATTGGTGTCGCTAACCTCACGTTCACCTAGCACTATACAGACATTAGCATCATACTACTGTTGGATGGGTGATATAGATGTTAGTGGCCTCATCGCCAACCTGGACATGATGGTAAAGTCAGAGATGTGACGACTTTGGTGGAAATGGCCAGGATTTTGAGACAGTACGGAAGTATACACGACACAGAGCGTATGTGGAAAAGTGTGAGTGTTGGAATATGGAAAATCTTACTTCTTTTCTTTCATGGTGGTCTGATCCTGTAGAAGATGTGGTTTTTGATTCGCTGTTTCTTGTTCAAGGTCTAAGCTCGATAGATGAGACGATGAACCAATCACACCATCGGCGTTGTTCAGCATTGCAGTCGAACCTAGCGACTTATTGTGTAGACATAATCAATGAATCTACGAACGAAGCACCCATCTTAAGCCGTTCCACAGCCAGACTATGGCGGAAGTCCCTCATTCTTGACCGAGAATGACGTCAACCCTTGGTTAGCTTCCAGCTAGTCTAATTAATTGTACCCCACCAAAATGATGAGTTGGATCTCCACCTGAACTACTGGGATAAAATCCTCATTTAAACTCCCCTGAGTTCAACCTCGATCACAATTGAGGACACTTGGGTATTAACCCTTTACACCTGCGCGATGTATGCCTTCAAGAAGTGACTTGATCTCTCGCATACTGATGAGATGCAGAGCTACAAATTTACGGCCCATGTCACCTATGCCTGTAAAGCCACGCAATAGCAACGGACAAGACACACCATCTCCAAGCCGGTAAACTCCTAGAGCCGTTAACGGTAAGCACACCTACTAGATATGGTGTAGATTTAGACATGTGAAAATGTTAGGCCGAGCTTAATGCACCTATAATAGAGAGCATTAGTACATAAAATAGCCAGCACAGAGTATCAGTCGGGAAACAATCTATCTAGGGAATCAAATGGTAAAAGTACCATAACCAATCCACCTGCTTCATGGTATCCGTCACAGCTGAGCAGTTTGTTACTAGAAGAGCGAGTTTTGCCGGGAGGAACCCCCCATTGGATTTACATGCCAGTCAATTACCCCGACGCCCGAAGGTGGCCACGGAGCAAAGCCGAGTTGGATGAGACTCATGACCGCACAAGTGCCGCGATGTAACCCCAAACCATAATAAGTTCGGTCTTTGATAGATGAGGAGCTGGGTTCCCCACAAAGTGCGGCTATCACTCGCGTAGCGTCCGGGCATTATCCGAGACCATGCACCAATCAGAGCATTAGATGCAGTAAAGTATCCGCAAACCATTGTTGGCAACGCTTGGGATTCTATCAAACCATATTGGCACCTTCCCAATGCCTATAATTGTGATCACAGGCAATGAAGAGATGCCCAATTGAGAAAAGCATCCGCCGTGAACCCGCCATACTCACGTTATATGGGCTGCGAGTAAGCACAAGGGCGCTTTTATAAAGATTGATTGTCTCCTTCTTTTATAGAATGAGCAATTAGCCTACTTTGTTCTCTCCTCCAAAATGCGTCTTCTATCAGCGTTGTGCGCGGCAGGCCTTGCGTCGCTGATTCACGCCTTTCCCAATGTACCTTTCAAGACCTCTACACAATGGGTCCACGACTCTACTGGCGCCAACTTTACATATGTCGGTGTCAATTGGCCCGGCGCGGGTGAAGTCATGATACCTGAGGGCCTCCAATACCAGTCGATCAAGTCGATTGTTACCAAAATCAAAGAATTGAAGATGAACGTTGTGCGATTGACGTTTGCCATAGAGATGATCGACGACATCAAAGATAATGGCGGGGATGTGACAGTACAGCAGGCTTTCATCAAGGCTCTAGGAAATGCCAATGGTACCAGGGTGTGGGAGCAGGTAACGAGGAACAACCCACAGTTCACTACCCGCACCACTAGACTTCAAGTCTTCGACGCTATCGCTGCAGAGCTGGCCAATCAACAAATATATGTGCATCTTGACAACCACATGTCCAAGGGCAAATGGTGCTGCAGCGGTAACGATGGCAATGCATGGTTCGGCGATAGAGAATTCGATGTTGTCAAGTGGGAAAGGGGTCTTGTACACATGGCTCAACATGTAAGCTCTTCTATTCCTACGCTCCAATTTCTATCAACAACTGACGGCTGAGACAGTCCAAAGCCTGGCCCAACATGGTGTCTCTCGGTCTCCGCAATGAGCTCCGCAGACCCGACCAAGCCGGCAACTCCCTTCCCTACACCTGGTCTGTCTGGTACGACAATATGATCAAGGCCGCCGACGCCGTCAATGCCGCAAACCCCGACATGTTGATCTTCCTCTCCGGACTCAACTTCGACACCACGCTCCAACCCATTCCTTCCTCCGAAGACCTGGGCGATAACAAGAAATTCGTTCTCCAAAACTTCAAGTACAGCAACAAACTCGTACTCGAACTTCACAACTACCAAAACTCGGCTACAAACTGCGGCGACATGGAAGGTGGCCTTTGGAACAACGGGTTCCGCGCTACTTGGCCAACGGCTGTCAACAGAATGCCAGTGCTTTTGACAGAGTTTGGCTTCTCGCAGGCCGACAATTCGTACTCCGGAGTCTACTCCACGTGCTTGAAGAAGCTGATGCCGCAGTGGAAGTCGGGGTGGATGGTATGGGCGTTGGGCGGAAGTTATTATATCAGGAGTGGGACGCAAGATTACGAAGAAACGTGGGGTCTGTTGAATCACGACTGGAGCGGTTGGAGGAGCAACAATGCCATCACGTCTTTGAAGGAAATGGTGGATAATACATTTGCCTCGGTGCAGTAGTGTCCGGCTTCCCATAGCTGGGCAAATTGCTGGTATACAGGTATGAGCGGCGGACATCAAGCTAGAGCAGTTGATCCGCAATCAATAAAACATTATATTTTCTCCATACACAAATCGTTGTATTCATGAGCGTCCACGGTACTAACATACGGCAATGTGAAGCACATGACAGTGGTACACCGGTAACAACGACCTCTTCAAGCCTAACACCTGCTGTTATATCCATAGAATCTCTCTAAGCTGTATAGTTGCGATTGGCAAGTGATTAAAAGCACTCGTGAAGTTTTGTAGACGATTGACATAAGTTATGCTACAAAGAAGTATGATACAAGTCGTAAGCACCCTACCCATTCCAAAGTCCCGAAAAGATAAACCCGTATGTATTCAACGCAGTCCCAACCAACGCCATGAGCTAACAGCATGATCATGACACAGAAATCGAATTTCGCTCTCAAGGCCCAGATAGTATTTCCCCAATTACTCCGAAGACGTAACAAGTAGCTGCTGCCCAAATTGCAGTCTTTACAACACTACTTGCGCCTCCCCCTCGCTTCTCTTTCGGTGCTTTCTGATGTTCCTTGAGCAATTGATGTTTGGACCCAAACGTAGCCTCAGCACCTGTGACTTTCTCCGCCGCCTGTCTCCGCTCTTCAAATTCCTTCGCAAGTTGTTCTCGAGACTCCTCGGGGCCGACGTAGCCTGTTGGACTGAGGCGAGCAGTTCCATCGATAGGGTTAACGTCTCGTCTGAATATATCAGTTTCCTCGGATGCATTGGTGGGTGCGTTCGTTGCCCGTTGAGGACGCGTGGCTGTGGCGTCGACCGTGGTAAGAGAGTCGCGAAGAACAAGCATATCTCTCTTTACACTCACAATCTCTAGTCCTTCGGGAATATGTGGGATAAACTTTGCGGGGGCATCGAGAGTCGCGAGAGCCTGGGGTAGGGCAATTATCGGGGTGATGTCGCGTGGCGGTGGGCTGGTGGAAGTGCTCACGCTGACGCTGTCGCTCTGTGCATCGTAGAGAAGAATTGTGTAGTATGTTGGTAGTTTTGACAGATCAGGGGACAGATTCGACGCTACGTTGACCCGAGAATCAGAGGGAGGATCAGAGCTAGTAGGAGTAACTACTGGGTCTGCTGATACGGCCTCTGTGAGGGTTGCGCTTGATGAATTACCCACTTCATTGGCCTGCACTGCTGCAGGTTCAGCTATATGCTCGATTGAAGACTCACTTGATGCATTAGCTGCCCTATGACTTTCACTTGGAGTTGCTGGTATGTGAGGAGTGATAGCGTGCGCAGAACTTAAAACGGGGTCATTCTTCAGCATGTCGAATTGCCTGACCCCCTTCTCCGACTCCTTGACTTCTTCAGCAGCCTCAGCCAATTGCTTGTGTCCAACTGTGATGGGGCCATAGGTATCTTCGTAAGCAGCTTTGACTTCTGTAACGAGGTTTGCATCATGTGTAGCTTTTTTGGCCTCCTCGTCAGCTTTGAGTGCTTGCGCGGATATGTCGTTGGTCAGACTGTCCAAGACTGGCCCGAACGGACGGAACAAACTATGTGCTAGAGCACTCCGTTCTTCAATTGGCTTGACTTGTGTGGCCTTTGGTGCATGTGCGTATCCATCGTCTGATAGTCCTCTCATTGCCATCTTTTGTGCCTCCACTTCATTCGCGAGGCACTCTTCAGCAGCTGCATCTGCGCGAATCTGAACTTTACCGACTTGGCTAGGCATGGGAGCAAGTGGTGAATAGAGGGGATCTAGATCTTCGCGTGCCTCTGACCCAGAATGCTTTGCCAAAGAGTCAAAGTCATTCAAGGCTTTTGGTGCTTCTACACCATAGATAGATAATGCGCGATCTAGTAGCCGAGCAAGAGCAATCTGCGTGTCCCTCAAGGTCAACAAGCTATTCGCCACCGCCTTATAATCTGTCAGGACATTTTTATGGATTTCCGGGTCCTCTAGACGGGCCTGAAGACTCCAAATGAGACAACGAGTGAGATGGGCATTCTTTTGTGTCATTCGCGATGCAATTGCCAGTCGCCTCTTGAATGCTGAAGTGACAGCAGCCACAATGTCAGCTGTACTTGACTCTTGAAGTACCACGTATGCCGTTTCCAGCTCGCTATCGGTGTCTTGAAACCTCCAACGCAAAGTTTGGATGGCGCGGAGCTTCTTTGGTGACAGACCTTGATCTTCGTTGTTACCTGAACGTACGCGAAGCGCTTGTATAGCGGAATCCAATAAGTCCTCGTCTTGTTTCATGCGCTTCAGAAGAGGCTTGGAAGCAGGAATGTCGGCTTCCAGATCTTGAATAACGTGCCGCATGGCTAGCCGACCCTTGCGTATACGTGCTGTGATTTTGTCAAAGAACAGCCGGGTCTTCTTTACGTCAGCTTCCTCAGTGGGATCCTGCCAGAAATGGCTTGCAAAGACAGCACCGCTTTGCTCGACCCAATTCTTCAAGTTTTCGATGTTAGACACCACAGGATCATTTACTGAGTCTGTGAAACTCGGACCATGCTCCTCAGTGGATGGTTGGCGTCTTTCTGGCTTGCCCAGTTCCCGCTCTAAGCGGCGAATCATCTGGTCGTTGACGGTCTTCGCTTCAATCATGACATCGACATTTCTCGGCTCCTGCGCCACTCTATATGCGTGCTCGAGTTTCTTCCGTTCCGCCGCTCTTTCCTCGTTACTCAAGAATTTTCGCTTCTTTGCTCTCATGGCTGCGCGAATCTCGTCTGCGCTGACAAAGTCGATGTCATGCTCAGGTAGCTGATCAAGCTTTTGTGCGGTTGATTGAGGGATATCTTCATTGACTTGCGTTGTGGTTTCAGCAGCTGCAGAGGACTGGCTATGATAGTCTTGGGCTTCAGAGCCCGTGCTTAAAGTTTTCCTCTCTGCATTTCCGGAAATTAGACTCCCAAGCGAACTCAATTTCGAGATTTCCCCGGTTGCTCTCACGGTAGTAATAACAGGCTCAGGGTCAGACTGAGATGCAAGCTTTCGTAGTGCGCGTCTTTGTAGAGCAGTCTGCCGCCAGACACTGTCTTCAGATTGATCTCTCGCAAGAGTAGCCTGGCGATCAGTATCTCTCTCAAGAAATTCCTCAATGAAGGAGGCTTCCCGTGCCAAGGCTTCTTTATTACGAAGTTCAGTGTCTTCCAGAAGAGAACGTGATTTTGCAGCGTCAGCACCCGCTGATTTGGTGCTCGCGACAACGGTCGGTGTATTCGGAGCCAGTGGTCTTTCCAGTATCCTGTCCTGAACCGAGAATTGTTTGCCGACAACCTTGATATGGGGCTGCTCTCGAGGTCGCCTTAGATCTGAAGGCGAGGCAACGCCAGTGGTATTGTCACGGTCGAATCGCGTCGCCTTGATGGACGACTGTGAGAATTGCGATGTTTCTGCGTCATGTGCTATGTTTTTTACTCCTTCTGGTGCATTCTTCTTATTGTGTTCGTCTGTGGGAACCTTAACGAACTCCTTGACATTCTTCATTTCTCTCAACATCCACTTGGGAAAGCTGGTACTGATCCACTCCCAATCCTTCAGTCCCTTTCCAGCCAACATATTGTTGCTTGCTCCAAAGATGGCATTATATGGGTCTTCGGTAAATCGCTTCTGCCATCGCTTGTAGTGCTGCATCTGCATCCACTCTAGGTTCGATACGCCTGGTGGGCGGTTGCCGCCATGATCTTCGTCATGCTGAGCAGGTGGCGAGGGTGTGCGGGAGAAGCATCGCGTTCGAAGTACGGTCTCGTGAGATTGAAGGAGGCGCTGGGCACATGTTCGGATTGACGAAAGGGAAGGGTCACGTCGCCGCCAGGACATCGCAGATTATTTAGGGAAGCAGAATGTCTTGAACTACGAGGATTCCAAAGCTCAGGGCTATCATTCGTACATAGTCAGCAGATGGCAGTATACATCCATCAGAGGGTGTTGTTTTGTACCAGATACTGTATTGCCAATAGTCAACAAGTACTGAAGATGGCCGTATCACGTAATCAGGTACTTGGGTGTTGTGGCGGGATTCACGCAAGTCTAACGTTATGCAAGCTGGATATGTTGGACATGCTCAAAGCATGCCCGATATAGTCGTGATCACAACGATCAGATGGAATAGTAAAATGAGGAGAGAGGTTCAGTGTCCAGGCTGAAGCATGCGATAGGGAGGTGCGGTATCCCCGTCAGCTCCGGGCCACCTATCGTGTTTCGCGGGGTAGACTATCCAGCCCCGTGATTGCTTTGTTCACGTCACCACTTACTCCTCTTCTTCGTCTGGCCATGCCCCACGTTACTCCATAGCTTATCGACAGCGCATCTCGGACAAGATCGTTCATTTCCTGAAACTCTGATCGGTATCACTCCTTGACGCGTCGCTCTCAGTTCTGGAACCCCCGCGAATTCCGATAAGCTGATAAGGCAGCAGCATGCGTACACGCTAACAGGCCCCACCAACAGGCCATGTGGAGACATTCACTCTCATGCGCTGCTCTGCCCAAGATACCTGATTTGGGGGCTTGGACCGTCCCAGACAATAAAACTATCGGACATGCCTAATATAATATGCTTGACAACACTATGGGCTATTGATCTGAGGTAGATATACACCACGCCCTAACGCCGAGAATTCGGTGGAGTCAAATGGCGCTTCGCATTCCGGTGTCTTCATGACACCCTACATACTCGAAGAACTGCTGATCCTGTTCCAATGAATACACCTCATGAAAGAGTCTCAATGACACATCATTGTTCAGTCTCTTCGCATATTTCAAGAACCCACCAAAGATGTTGATGTGCGTCCGATGGCTCTTGCTCCACTTCTCGAGAGACGCCATGTCATTGAAGTAGCCCAGCCCAAACGTTCGCTCCTGATCAGCCGTGTGAGTCTTTGAATCAACAACATCCCACAGGTTCATTGCGTAGCACCCATCTCCCCGGCCTTCATCTCGCAGGTATTTCATTCCTGTCACCAGCACAGGGTGCATGGTTTCCAGATACAGCTTGCGTTCTGCTGGAAGCGTATCCGACCAATCTTGACCAGACCTAATTACGCAGAGGTTCTTCTTCCCTTCCACACGAACACGAATAATTGAGTTTTGGTTGCTACCAGAGCCATCCGTACTTTCAGAGGCCGGCGATGGGCCATGTTCACCCTTAAGCTCATCATCCTGCGCAGCTGCTATTCGATCTCGCATACTACCCCAGTACCCGTGTTGTAACACCTCGCCAGAGATCTTCTCTTGCATATTTGCAGCGCCTTCCGGATGCTCAGGGTTCGAGAAGTTTGTCTCGAAACGATCGACGGTTGGGAGGAGAATTTCCTGAAACCAGCCATGCCCCTCGTTCTCGCGTTCGCGATTCTGCCACCAAGACTTGAATCCAGACTCTGTTTCCCACTTTTGATGAGCTTCTGCGCCTGGCCAGTAGGCAACAACAGCAATATTGTATGCCCCTCTTTTATCCGTCACAGAGGCTACTTCCCAAAACGAAGGTCGGATGGCCTCGGGCACGGTTGTGATGAACGCCTTGATTGTAGCAATACCCTTACCATCATTCTTGTTTGTGTTTTCATACTGGGCCCCGATCGTGGCCATGACCAAGCTTTCCATTGTAGTTGGGAACCTTGCACAGTATGCGGGGAAGGGTGGGACATAATTGGGTGGGGTGTTCACAGGGCATTTCCGCTCCCGGAGGAGCTGCTCCGGAATGGCGGATTCGAGCATTCTGATAGATGAGAATAATGGCGTAGCGTAAGTAAGGCAAGAGATGAAGAGCAGAGATTCTGACGAGACTCCCGTATAAACTGTCAAGTATGAGCTAAGCTAGGTTGAAGGCCCGAATACTTCTAATCATCGTGAGTCTTGGATCCACGGGTGCTTTTATCATGCGCTTATATGAGGCCTGTGGTTGGTTCGGCCTAATCTCTAGCTTGGCGTTAAACTGATTCGTTGGTCTCTACGGGAGGTTTTCGCGGACTGAGAAGACATGGTGAGCTTGGAGGACGAATTTGCAATTTGTTCTAATATCTCATTCCTCTTAAGACGTATATATCATTATAGACTACGAGAATAGACACAAACTATTAGGCAAGCTATATCTAAGATACCAGACAATGGATAAAACTAAGCTCATGTCAAGGTAGAAGTACAGTGTGGGCTCCATTCCAGTCATTTTAGGCTAGAGTTTGTGCAGTGTGTGATCTGGACCCCCGCCTTGGTTAAGCTGCCATGTCTCAAAAGCGCGACTGTCCCACGCGTTGATAGTGAATCGCCTTGAAACAGTTCGTTACTCCTTGGCTTGTGTTTGCGATCCAGATCCCAAGTCTTGCTGTAGATTTCGATGATCTGCGAATGTACAGGGAACCTTGAACGCATGTAGCTCAAGCACCTTTGTCCAGGACCAGCATTGGAGATCTGGCAATCTCCTGACATTTTCTGAGCTCACGTAGCGTACGCCAAGTCTGAGAGGAAAGCATAAATTGACACTCGTTATTTCCTGTTCAAACTGGAACCTTGAAAGGACTGCCCATACAGTAAAAAGTTGCGCGCCCGAGTATTACGGTCACAACATGAGGCCCCCTTCAGGAACAAGAGCAGAGGGCACATCGCTGCTGGGCTGGTCCTTCTGCTTACATATAAGTCTGTTGCCGACAATTCAGCGGAGAATGCGACTGCGACCGCTATTTTCCCAGTATTTGTTCTTACAATTTACACTGCTGATTTGTTTATATTACTACGTAGATCTTGTCGCTCAATGCGGTTCAATTGCAGGGATCAACCACAAAAGAGTCTCGATGCTTACCGCCCGGCGCCGAGTACAGTACCTTAGGTTGGGGTTCTTACAGCGCAGATCATCCCGTGTTAGATCGGACAATGATCGCAAGAAGCGTTCTTTCCAAAGTAATCTATTCTGCAACCTTCCACGACTACAATCTCACCGACAATATTCCACACCCTTCGTTCGATTGATTAAGAAAAGGCCCGCACATGAAATTCCAAATGTCGTGAATGAGATTCGAGACCAAGTTGAGAAGAATGGCAGTGAACGCAGTACAGGAATGGAACAAATTGAAGAATGAAACTCAGAATAAGGAACACAAATTCGGGACCGTACTAAAAACAAGAGCAAAAGATGATCGTTGAACTATGAACAAATACTGTGTGGCCGAGAGGGTGCATAAACTTAAGTTTTCCTTATTTACTTTTGCCTTCACACGAAGACAATCGATTACACTGGCACGATGCCATCTTATTTATTTTTTCGTGGATTTTCTCTATGAAAGCTACATATAACCTAAATTTCGTCACTAAAATTGAGTTCAAAGAGAAAGCACAAAAGAGCATCTAGATCTATACATGTTACTTCCCGCCATGTGCTACCTTGAAGATGGTAATTGGCTGAAACAGGGGGCATACTGTGGTATCAGTTCACTGTGACTCTGAGTGCGTCTTGCTCTTCATGTGTCACACTTGTCCGCAACGTAAGCATTGTCCCTGCAACACCCAATGTACTACGTAAGGACCTCCCAAGATGTCCCCAGGGGTATTACCCCAGCCCGCTAAGCCTATTCTGTAGAGTGACTTCACTAATGAAAAACACTAGTTTTCCGACGAGCTTCGCACAAGCCATCTCTAGCGACAAAGCCTAAATTTATTTTTAACTCTGACTAAACTATTCCGGATCTGCATCATGTTCACGTCTTGAAGCTAAAGGTTAATAATTCATATAATTGCCATAACGCTGCAGCAAGTGAGAAACATTTTCGTCCATCTCTTAGATCCATGAAACCTTGTTGTGTTCTAGAACAGTAAAAATGGCATTATGGGCAAGGATGATAAGCACCTGACCTGCTTCCGATACCCGAGCTTTTTATGGTCCACTTGACTTCCGAATGCCTCTGACGATCTAATTAGTATGCTCAGCGCTTTTACCCATGTCCGATTCTATCTCCAATATTTGTTCTATTGCGCCGCCGCAGGTCCAGTTTGACCGCCCCAAATTCAAAGCCCGCCTACATACGATCTGACTTTCGTGTTTGCAATCCAGCTCGGGCCGTCGCAGTCTCCCTACTTGCATTCCTTCGCAAGAATGGAAAGTACTAAAGAATTGATACATTATGTATCCACCCTAGAACACGAGCAGAACTCGCCGCTCCAATCCGTGGCCAATAGGTTCACAGTTCGGTCCAATTAATCCAATAATAGAAATGCCAAGAGGTAATCTGAAAGCCGGGTCTTACTGCCAGGCTCGTAACGGTAATCAAGACGAGAAATTAAACATTTGAGCGATGTATATGTATCTTGTACATTGACTTTCATATTATTTGTTATTCTCGTAGTAACTCAATCATCGACATTTTCTTCGCCACCTCCATATCTTAATATCGACCACAGTTTATACTAATACTCAACATGCACTTCAGTGCAGCCATTGTCCTCTCCATTTTTGCCGCTGTAGGCGCAACTGCCTCAGTCCCACCACCCGACAACTACGGCGTATGGCGAAATGTCACGCTCACAACCACAAGACGTGACTCTATCAAGGATCGCAGCGACACAGTCACAGCTGAATATACTCATCCTGAACTGTTGGAACCCATTTATGCAACATGCCATTCTCCAGCCATGGTCAGTGGAGAGGATTTTGTCAGATTCGTCTGCCACCCCTGGTCATTCTATTTTAGCTTGAATAAACAGGAATCTGATGTCTTTGGGAATTTGCAAAGTAAGTGGCTTTGGGATGCATGGGGGACTTTGTGAGCAAATACTCATTGTAAAATAGCAATTTACCTGGCGCAGAGAGTTGAGGTTGCGGGTAAGAATATGACGGTTGCGGGAACGAGCCAGACGTTCAGGCAGTCATGTGGAGGAGGGAACCGCGAGGTCTGCATTGCTAGGGATGTTGTTGTGGTTGCCGAGAATATTGTTGCGTAGATAAACATTGATTGATGTTGCTTAAACTACGATCCTTATAGAAATAAATTGTTCTAAAATCTGCACAACTGTAGCCACACCTGGCTCTATTGACATGAAATACAAGAAGTCTACTACATCTTGGCTGTAGGGAAAGGCCATACATTCTTCCTCGGAATGAATTAAATCTAAGAATATATACACTGGCTATAGCGATTACCACACTCGCCTAGGATTTAGCTGCGGAAGATACCTAAGAAAGGTAGCTAGTGTCGATCCAGCTCTTGTAGTCACTTCCCAAAACCTCGGTAATGCTAACAGGAGCTGACAGCATCTTCGAAAATGCCCTTTTGCCTTTAGCACCGTCACCAGTGTTGGCGTATTCGCGGAAGGTGACGCTGCCTGTCCTTTCGTCACCAGTGTTCCAGACACTCCATCCAGCCCCGTTGATAACGTTGGACAAGCTGCAGCTCTGGAATGTGACATGAGCTTGAGCACCCCAGGGGCGACCGAGGTAGTAGGCACCAGCTGTGACGGAATTGCGTGGAGCAGCGTCTATCTTGGACTTGTTGATCACGTATTGTGATTTGGACGAGGCATCAGTACGGCCATGGGCAGTAATGTAGCCCTGTTTAGCAGCAAGAACGCCAATTGTGCAGCCATCAAACCAAGCCAAAGCCTTCTGGCCGAAGATGAAGTCGGTAGCTCCCTCGATGTAGCTTTTTGCGTAGAGTTGCCTGCCGTCTTGGGCGAGAACGGTGTCTTGGTACCCCTTGAACTGGCAGCCGTAGTAGGCTTGCTTGTCGTTGTTGGCACTAACAGCAAGCGCCTGAGAGCCAGAACCACGGGTGTTGACCAGATTGATGTTGTAGACCTTCAAGTTGGTGGTATGGGCACGAAGAGTGGCGGTCTGATCGTTGTTGAGAGAGTCACTTTGGCTCCTTCTCTGCGTAATTGTCACGGTGTTGGAATTATAGCTGCTAGTATCGGCAGTCTCGCCGTAGATGGTCAAGGCTGACTTGAGCTGCTGAATGTAGACTTGCTCGTTGTAGCTGCCCGCGGCGATGTAGATGCACTGCTCGCTAGTGGATGATTTGCTGAGAGCATTGACGGCAGCCTGAACAGTCGAGTATTTACCACCCGACCCGACCGTCAAACATCCATTAGGTGCAGAGGTGCGCGAAGCACGTGCCACAAGGGCGGAGGGTGCTGCGACAGCTGCTGCAGCGAGCGAAAGAACAAGTCCGAGAGAAGCGTGCATGATGAAGGAGAGTGGGGATGGCAGAGAACTGTGGTTGAGCGATGATTCAAAAGAATGCTGTAGAGGATCTCTCTAACTTATATACACGAGCATGTACAACCTTGATGAGAGTTGACGTGCCACCGGCACTTCCCAACTGTCCGCCCAAATTACCCATGTCGGCCCTTAAGAGCGGCTCGAAAGATTATTCGAAAGTATCTTCGTGGATGATCCCCCGCAGTGCCTCCCAAATTGAAACGAATCCATTGGAGAATCTAAAAAATTGCAGCCCGCATGGCCATCGCGTGGTTGAGAGACGCGGAGCACACAGGCATCGTGGTTGGTGGAACTTTAGCGCCTCCGTACTGTAGCCGTTACAGAAGGCAGATGAAGGGTGGAAAGACACTTCCCGTGGAAGTCTATTCGGCGCCTTGATGATCGTCCATCCGTCAGTAGGGTGACAAGCGTAGGCCCACAAGTGATGTTGAGTGATGGACAAGGTTGCGGAAGCTTTGCACGGGAGCGTCCGTGTGCATCACGTGTCACGTGAGTTCGTATTTGCGCTAATCCCATTCGGCCCGCTTGGCAGCTGTGGCTCGGTGGATCAGCCAACAAACAAGCCACGGAACGGCCCACGCGTCAGCCTCAACACTTAGCTTCGCTGTCTTGCACCTCTGTCCCAGCCCAACTTCTGGACTTGAGATCTGTCACCGACGCGTCTTGGTGCATTGGAAGGACGCTATGGGCAACAGAATCGACGCGATCGACTTGACTCTTACTTCATCCCCAGAGCCAGAGCCAGAGCCAGAGCAAAGGCCAGCTCAGCAGCGGCCGTCGCAGGCCCAACAAGACTTCAAAAAAGAGTCTCGGTCATACAGCATGGGGTTCAGGAAACCTCCTCAAGTGGGTCACCCGAGCTCAGCCGGTCGAAGCAATATTGCACAGCAGCACAGGCATACGATCAACCCTCAACATCTCCGACAGATTGTTCACACGAGCGATGAACATGTCCTACGTAGGGTACTGCTCCACCTGTGTCAAATGTCCCCTGCTTTGTCAGGTGCAGTAGCTCGTGGCCTGGCGCCACACTCTACATTTGCCCGACACGTTGTCAACCGCCGGCGGAACACAGCGGCGGCGACTTTCAAATCTGAAGACGAGAGCGATGATAGTGCTTACGAGCGCACCAAAAGGAGACTCGCTACCAGCTCGACCAGCGCAAAGAGTATCTCACGGCCGCTCAACAAGCCGAATGAGATTACACCAATACGCCGCGAATCTCAAGCGCCAGCCTCGAAGTACGGCATTCCACGGGTGAAGAGTGAATCTCGACCCATTCCCGGCCCATCCAGTATTGATAGTGACGACCAATATTCTGGAGCCTATCGACGTAGCGCATCGCGAGTTGCATCTATTACCAGTCCTGGACGGATCATGCTGAAGACACCAACTCACGCCACTCGCGGTCTAAAGACCTCATTAGCTTCAGTGCGGCCGCCTAACGCACATCGCGAAATTCCAAAGAGGCTGACATGCGTCAATTGTCGTCTGTTCTTCACTTCTGACTCTGAAGAGGTCTGTATGTTTCATACAGGTCAAAAGGTCGTTCGAGGTGGCCAAGCTGTCTACAGTTGTTGCAACGCACCCATGAATGATGCCGGTTGCGAGTTTGGGTGCCATACCTCCACAGCAGAGGCTCAACCAGACGGGAGTGCTCATAAGCGACCGAGCGCGTCTCCACATCCGCCTGGTGTTGAGCGGAAAAGAGCAAGAAAGCTATGAGCTGGGAGATTTCACAAATTGATAGTTGTAGTTCAAACTTCACCTCGAGTGTACATCTGAGATTGGATATTCTACCCTTATTCCCGTTATGGTCATATTTTTCTGGACAGGAACTTGCTATACTTGGACGCACTTATTACATTGGAAAAGTGCATACCCTCGCGATCTACCTGGCCACAGAGTAGTGATATACAATGGGCTACGAGAGCCACATGACGCTCACCGTTTTTGCCAACCGCAAGAACTACTCGATCAACAATTGTTCTCTGACTGTAACAAGCCTTGGAACTGGTCGATGAGGCGGGTTTTTGGCACCCTTGAGCCCTTCGTCTGCACCATCTCTTTTTATTTCGACCAGCGTTTTTTTTTCCACTGAAAGCGTGGCCCGGAACATCGCCTCTAGGAACATCACATTCTTATGATGCCTCAGCTACGAGGCATGCATGGCCAGCAGACGTACGTTGCGATGTGTGAAGCAACTAACTGCCAATGGCTAAAACTTACCGATATTAGGTCGGAATTGATTGGGAGCACTTGTTCGCTGCACAACGCAGGCGGGCTGAAAATTGGGTTGCAATTCTTTCAGTGCCCTGGCAGTACTACTAACAGAACTTGATACGTAGCAAATGGTGACACATCTTCTCCTCGACATCACAGGTAGCAGATAAACACGATCGTGCATCCCTACTAACATGCGCTGCCTGATCAGAGATGCATGCTCCTTACTGCTTCACGCAGCCTAATGATCTAGGGTCACTTTGACAAGCGGTGCTGCTTAATGTGCCGGGAGCTTCCCTTGATATCAACACACCCTCATTCGATGTACACGAATCATTTGCAGAGTCGATAATTGGAGGACATATGATGTTGCTCCATCCGCAATGATATCAGGGCTATAACACAATCCCGCCTGTGGCTCCACCATTGACAAGGGTGAGACCCCATGATCCCTTTGCCCTTGTGACGAGTGTCACAGCCAGTATTGTCTCTCAGATGAATACGAACTCTTTTTACTCTTCAGACTTGACAATGGCCACGTTTGATTCGGGACACCGGTCGTGACTCATTACCGAACGCACACTGGCCAAATATTTAACTTCAGCAGCAATGACTGCTTAGTGACTAGCTCGATCCTCTCTGTCTTTCTTGTGGATGACGACCTATAGGCGGAGCCATTCCCATCGACGATCATTTACAACGGCTATGGTGATCTCACTCCTGAACACGAGACATACTTGAACGATCATCCAATCCGCACTAGAGGAGCGCCCAACGGCAGATTACGTTGACTAGCTAGCACCAATAAATTCCAGAGGAGATATATATCAGCAGTCCCTGGGCTCGTCCGCGCGGGCTCTGGTGCTGGATGATCTGACGCTGACATTTGATGGCTAGGTCCGATTGCCCGCAATAACTAATACAGTAGCATTTTTAGCATGATGCATGACTCCTTCTAGATACCATACTGCCTATCTATCTGGTGTGCCTGCAGACTCCGCCAATGTTTTGCAAGCATTATACAGGAGATGCTACCTTGGGTAAACCATACAGATTTATCATCAAAACATAGTCTTGGCTATGGGTAGTGGCCAACAACCAATAAGACGAGCATGCCTCTTTTCAAATCATTCATTGGTAAAACCTACGACATTTCTAGATGCTCATGTTTTAAGTATCAGTGCAACACAAGTCTCGGAGGATTTGCTGAAACCGCCGAAGGGATTGCAGCCTCTATCAGATTGGCCGAGTCAGACTTCACCAATTACGATTAATACCAGTGCCTTGATGAGCTCTTATAGAGGGCTCGCATTGCGAAATTTGGGAAAAGCACTATGCTGGAATACTTGGGCATGCCCATTGGGAAGGCAATGTTGCACTACCCTTCCCAGCTGGCTCAGTGCGACTGATTGGTATACGCTTCTAGACTTGGTTTCGACAGACTTTGTGATCACCTTGTAAGTCCACACTTCATCTGTATATGATGGTTCTGGGCTAACTAGCTACAGTGGTGTTTGCACGAGCATGCCGGGCACTGTACTCGCTACTGGACTGCAAGAAAGTCAAACGTCAGAAGCTCGACTGTCCAGTGCTGATTGGAGAAGAGACATCAGTGGAGTGTCAGGGAAGAATTAGGCTCTGCTGGTCAATTATTGCGACTGCCGGATGCTATCATATGCTTACTTGGCAGATGCAGGTATCATTTGTGGGAAAGTTCAAAGACAAATCGTAGCATGTAAGTTACTTTCCTACTGACAGTCGTCGACTCAGGAAATGAGTGTTGAACCTCGGGCCATGAAAGCACCGAGTACTCAGGCACATGATTGTGAACCCCGCGTTATGGCTATTTTGTGATAAGATCTGCAAGATTGATTTCCCCCGACGTCGATCCCGTGGCAGGTCCGGCAGTACAAAAACGTCGTGGTGATTGGAGGACTCAACTCCAGTTCGTCCGCCTGACGATCAAACACCTGGGGTAGATTAAATGGAACAAAATTGACGTCTACATCCACCAACATGAGCGAATCACGCAAATTCTTTTCATGTTTCGTATAGATGCGTGAAGGATTGCGGAAGATTGAATGTTGCATGAGTAGTTGAGTCTCTCTTCTGTCACCCCCTCCTTTCCAGTTCCTTTCGTCGACCTCACGTTGGAGTTTTCCTTGCCTAACCATGCATTTCCTGTCGTACCTACCACTACTAGCCAGCACTGTCTCAGCGCTCGCCTTTCCCGGCGCCGAAGGCTTCGGTCGAAATGCCATTGGGGGTCGCAACGGCAAAGTATACGTTGTGAGCAACCTGAACGACAGCGGTGCCGGGTCTCTCCGCGATGCAGTCTCTCAGCCCGATCGCATCGTAGTCTTTTCAGTTGGTGGTACGATCAAGATCACAGACCGCATCGTGGTTTCGAAGCGCATCAGCATCCTTGGCCAGACGGCACCAGGCGATGGTATCACAGTGTATGGCAACGGTTGGTCCTTCTCCAACGCCGATGATGCAATCGTACGGTACATTCGCATTCGCATGGGCAAGGGAGGCGCGAGCGGAAAGGACGGGGTTGGCATTGCAGAGGGTAGCAATATGATTTTCGACCACGTTTCAGTCTCGTGGGGCCGCGACGAGACATTCAGCATTAGTGGGAGTGAGGTTGGAAACATTACTATCCAGAACAGCATCATTGCGCAGGGCTTGGAAACGCATTCTTGCGGCGGCTTGATGCAGACCAATCTCGGCAATGGCATCTCGCTATTCAGAAACCTGTACATCGACAACAAGACTCGCAACCCCAAAGTAAAAGGCACAAACGACTTTACCAACAACGTTGTGTACAACTGGGGTGGTGGTGGTGGTTACATTGCTGGCGACTCGAGCGCCGTCTCTGAAGCAAACATTGTCGGAAACTACTTCATCTCCGGACCTAGCACGAGCGTCACGGCCTTCACGCGCGGTAACGCAAACTTCAAAGGCTATGTCGAGGCCAATTTCTACGATTCGGACAGAGATGGCGCATTGAACGGTGCCGAGCTCGGCGTTGCAGCGTCCAACTACGGTGGTTTGAACATCCAAACGGCAAAGTTCCCATTCCCAAGCCCAGCCAAGATCCTCTCAGCAGCAGAGGCATTGAGGTTTGCTGAGGCGTCTGCCGGTGCGAGCAAAGTACGCGATGCGGTTGACAAGCGTCTCGTTAGTGAGTTGCAGAGTTACGGCAAATCGGGCCAGTTGATCAGTGATGAGAATGCTGCACCGATGAATGGGCCCGGTACTATTGCTGGTGGGACTCCATGGGTCGATGCGAATGGAAATGGAATTCCGGATGATGTTGAGTCGAAGTTCAGCAATGTTGAAGACTGGGCGAATAGTTTGGTTCCCAGTACGTATTGATTGGACGAATATATGATATATGACTGAAAATGAGGACTATGACCATGGGCATGTCGATTCTTTTTCTTCTCTGAGATCACTCACTATACTGTGCGTTGTACGTGTTGCCAAAAAACCATGAACAACGGAAGCACGAGGGGGATCGTGCATCGCATTGTTATCAGCCAAGAGGAACGAAATGTAAAATGTGTGAGATGCCATAACCCAAGGTCATTTTCACAACTGTTTTTCGCCTTGAAACTACGAACAGAGAGTGAGAGTGATGTATCGCGGGGCACGCGTGACTTTGTGTTGCTATTTAGGTCAACTGTCTTTGACGTCTAGGAGACAGGTTGGTTCAGTTGCGTTCTCTTTTGTCGAAGGCATCAGATGCATCAACATATTCATTCAGTCTCTCATTTCTCAGACGAGGCTTCATATAGCATGCACTAACATATCAAAGCCAACCTTCTAAATCTTCTCCCCCTCCAAAATCGGCCTCGCCTCTTCACTCCTCCACCAACTGCCCTCCCCACCAGGATAACTAAACCGCTCCATACTCTCCGGCTTCATCTCAACACTATACCCCGGATCCATGGGCGTAACATAGTACCCCTTCTCAATCTTACTCGGGTGGAAAAAGTGCTCATGCAAATGGTCCACATACTCCAAGACGCTCTTCTTGCCACTCACCACCACATAGTCAATCGTGGACAGGTGCTGCGTGTACTCTGGCAGTCCGACGCCGCCCGAGTGCGGGACAATGGGGATGTTGAATTTCGCAGCCATGAGGAGCACGGCGATGACTTCGTTGACACCGCCCAGTCGGCACGCGTCGATTTGGCAGATGTCGATTGCACCAGAGGCGAGGAATTGCTTGAACATGACGCGGTTTTGGCACATTTCGCCTGTGGCGACGCCGATGCCGTAGGGTTTTAGGGCTTCGCGGATGGCTTTGTGGCCGAGAACTGTATAGTTCGGGTTGCAGATTAGTCAAAAGTCATTTTTGATGAGATTTTGGGGGAGGGGGGGTTAATTTCCCGGGGAGGCTTGATTTGACGTACCATCGTCGGGGGAGGTGGGCTCTTCAATGAACCAGGGCTTGAACTCTTTCAACTGTTTCATGTACTCGATGGCTTCTGGGACACTCCAAACTTGGTTTGCATCGACCATGAGCACGTTGCCCTTGTCGAATCCGATTACCTCGCGCGCGATGCTTAGTCTGTGCTTGTCTTGAGCAACATCGCTGCCGACCTTGAGCTTGAAGTGCCTGTAGCCCTTTGCCAGCGTCTCCTTGAGCAGACCACGCATCTTGTCCTCTCCGTACCCGAGCCAGCCAGCAGAAGTGGTGTATGCAGGCACAGCTTGTGAATTAAGTGCTTCCTGCAGACGCTCCTTCTTACCCTGCTCGCTCTTGGTCAAAATCTCCAACGCCTCTTCAGGCGTAAGCGCATCGGTTATGTATCGGAAGTCGATCAAGTCGACAATCTGCTGGGGCGTCATGTCTGCAACAATCCTCCAGACGGGCTTGCCAAGCGTCTTCGCCCACAGGTCCCAGATGGCATTGACAACGGCACCGAGAGCAAGGTGGATGACACCCTTCTCAGGTCCAATCCAGCGCAATTGCGAGTCGTTGACGAGATGGCGCCATGTCTTGCCCCAGTTCTCAACTAATGACTCCAGAGTGCGGCCCTTGATGCGTTCGGCGAGGTGTGCAATAGCCGCGCAGACGATTTCATTACCGCGCCCAATTGTAAAGGTCTACATCCAATTAGGAACTTGATAAGGGACAGGACGGAGAAGCAACTTTACCATTCCGTGTCCCTTGAACTGGGAATCAGTATGCAAAATACAATACGCAGACGAGTAATCTCCCGCCGCGTTCATAGCATCTGAACCCGTTTTGTCGAGGGAAGTCTACTTCCTCATCAGCCTTTGCATGCCAGAGTTGCATCTTCCTCCAACAATTCCCTCCAACTCCCCCCCAATCCCCAAGGGTGATGTCACTTACGGGAAACCGCACATCCCTCGTATCAACACCAGTAATCGTAACCATTGTGTCTGAATCGCGAAGAAAAAAGGCCTAAATTGCTGTCGTGCAACCCGAGATTCCAAAAAATACGTGTCTTCTGAACGTCGAGACTCTGCGGGGTAGGCAAGGCAAGTACACTTTATGCACCCTGCGCTAGATTCCAGGTGTGAGTAGTTGAGTGGCTGAGCGAGCAAGCAAGTTCAAATACGAGCGAGTACGAGAAGCCCAAGAAAAGAGGCAGGTATCGTGGAACGAAGAAATCAGTTTCTTATACACACCTCCCCCTGCCCCAACCCAGTCCAGTCCAGTCCAGCACCCTCAATCGACCCGGCCCGCACCTCTCTTACTCTCCCTCTCCCTCCCTCTCCCCTCGCTCCCCTCACCATACAGTACTAACCCTTCCCCCGCGCTAAACCCTCCCACGATGCTTCCCACCCACCCATTCACAACCACTTAAACCCCACCATTTCCCTGCCCCGCGCCCCCCACCGCCCCAACATGATTCGTGGAACAATCGAGCTCCGCCAACCCCGGCTGGACATGCCCCGATTCACACAAGGCAAGTAACCTGGATTCTGATTTTCAATGGTTCGTACGGCGTTTTTATTTCACGCAATACGTGGTTGGGGGCATGGATGGGGGGAGCTAGGCTACTTAGCACGTGAATGGGCGTCGTGTTCGCTTTCTCGTTTCGGTGATTTAATCTTATTGCTGCTCACGCGCGGGAGGTGCTTTGTTAGTGAGTTACTGTACTCAGGCACTGTGTAGATATGGCAGGACCCATGTTTATGCGAGGCGCCGGTGGCACGAGGCTTCGCTTGGTTGGCGGGAAGGCTTGTGTTGGACTTCATGTCGAGTTTTTACCTTTTTTGGGGGGTCTTTAATACACGGTCGAGTTCTAACAAGTGGTCGGCATAGCCTGTCCTTAGATCCTGAGTGTAAGCAAGCTTGAATATACAGGTACACGTATGGCAATGGGCAATGCGTAATGACAGACGGAGCCATTCAGGATGTTGTGGAAAGTCCAAAACACTACAGTGTGTTCATCGTCAGAATTCGGCTAGTTACACTCCACTTGCCCCCATCGTATTACTCACTCCGAGGCCGTAAAACAAAACCCACGGACCTCTGCAACAGGCCAATAGTCCGCTTACGGAACGCTCTGCATATGATACTATGATAGAAGCACTCACTCCACGCGAGACACTTATCTGTTGCCATCCTACGCCAGCAAGGCATGGTATTTGTTGCGCACACACAGCATGAGAAAAGGGTATACTCTAATTCGTAACAAGGCCATCGTGAGTTGAGTCACACATTGCTTATCGTTGCGACACGATAGTCTCACTTGATACCTCTCTTCTCGGTCTCACTGTAGTAGATGACCATGCGCCAGAGCTTCTTGACAAGATTCTCAGCTTCATCATCGAGGAGCTAGAGGTTGGTCAGCGACAAGATACACAATGTAGGATTGGGCGAGTATTCACTTCAGCCAAGTTCTCGACCAGCGGCTGCGGACCGCCTCTGCTCTTCAAATGGTTCACGATAGCATCGACAAGCATATCCTCTTGCAGTCCCATAAGCTCGAGCACCTTGTTCGCAGCCCACTCCTTGATGTCCTTGTCAATGTTCTTCTCTGGCAAGTGAGCCCATGAGACAGGCCATTTCCACAAGCCTTCCTTGTCGTTGGGGATATCGCGAGCAAGCTGACGCTGTGCGTCTTCAATCTCTTCTTGTGTGAGATTGGCAAGCACAAGGCTATCGTAGTTGATGGGAATGAGCGTGCGTTTCTTGGCACCTGGTTGCTCTGTAATTTCTTCATCTTCGAGCAGATTTTCGATCTCGGTGGCTGTACGGCGCGGAGCAGCGGTCTTTTCCAACTTCTTCGTGGCAGCGCCGAGCGAGATTTTGAAGTGCGCTGGTTCTTGCCGTTCTTGAGCACGCATGATCTCCTGGGCCTGTTGTTCGAGGAACGCATCGGCTTCGCTACGAGCATGGTCCTTTTGCTTCTGCTCGGAAGCCAGCTCGCGCTCCTCTTGGGCCCGATCAACGGCATCTTCTTTTGCCTCTCGTTCGCGGACCTTCTCACGTTCACGCATGTATTCGCTGTGGTCACGGTAATATAGGTGTCGCTTCGCTGCCGCTTCCTGGTCATCGTCGAACTCCTTGAGTTGTTTGGCCTGTGCCTCGCGTGCTGCTTGTTGCTCGGCTTCCTGGTTCTTCATTCGATCATTCGTGCGTTCGAGTGAAGACACTGTACGGCTCTCGTGTTTGAGCCATCGCGCGAGTTGCTTCTTGTAGGCCTCTTCTTGCTCGTCGTCTCGCTTCTTCTTACGGCGACGCTCGATCTCAGAATCGCTGGCTGAGTCGTTGTCGTCCTCACGGTTAATGTAAACACCATTGGCGACAGTTCCCCCATTGACAAAGCTGACACCGCCCTGATAGTCTCGCGGAAACTGGGAGCCCTTCGGTCCGCTTGGTGCTCCTTGAACTCCCCTGTCTGCCCTTGGCCCAAGCGGTATTCCGTTTGAGCCGCCGAGACCGGTAGATGCAGATGGAGGAGGCGAGGTTCGTCTGCCGCTACGTCTGCGTTCCTGCTCTTCCAGCTCTTCTTCTTTCCTGAGCCGTTCTCTGTCACGCTGATGCGAACGATCTCGGAATGCTGCAATCTCTGCCGCCACAATTTCACGCATGTCCTCTGGAATGTCCGCAAGTTCATCCTCGCCTGTCGTAAGGTTGACATATGCTACCTCGACCTCTTCGCTGTTTTGTGCTGGCACATCTTGCATCAGCGTGTCCCCCGCGTAGTCCACAACGGGTGCACTCGTGGGGTGGAAGAAGCTAGCCAGAACCTGTGACAAAGCCTCTTGCGCCGTGTCGAGACGGAATTGAACGGTAGCCTCGTCTTCGTTGCGCGTTTTACTCCATCCTTCGGCATATTTGATTGACTCGTCGTCTACCATAATCTGCAATTTGGTGGTTTCAATTTCCTCGTCGCCCTCGGCCTTTTCTTGTCCTGGCTGCTGGCGTTTCGTAGGCACGCGCACGTCCTTGAAGATCTCGGCAGCGGTCTCCAGACTCTGAGCATCACCAAATTCGGCAAAGCCAAAAGTCTGGGGCTTGTTGTTGGCGTCTGTCGCCCTCATCCAGCGAACCAGCTTTCCTGCGGTCTCCAGTATGCGCTGCATGCCTTCGTCACCACCGACGCCGTCTGGGATGTTGCCAACGAAGACGGTCCGCATAATCTCTTCGCGAGTAGGCGGCGAGACTTGTTGGGGTCCCTCTCTGCGGTCACCGTCCCTGTCCATACCGAGCCCACGACGAACAGGTGCTGTGGAGTTGTCCTTGCGCCCTCCCACCGAGCTGTCCTGCGGTCCACTGCGACCAGGCGGATCTACCAGGCGAATGACGGGCGCGTTGAAGTTGAAGGTGGGCATGTTCGCAGGCGGCGTCCAGTTTGGGGGTAGGGCGCGTGGGCCTCCTAGTGCTGGTGGCCCTTGGCCGAGCGCAACACCTGGGGGGACGACGCCGGGAGCAGCTGCGGCTGCGCCTGGAGGCGCTGTGTATTGTAAGCATCGTTCCCCAACAGCTTCATGGGCCATCTCGCGGAAAGCTACTCACCCATGCCTGGCGGCACCATGCCCGGTGGAGCGGCGCCATAGCTAGGAGCGCGAGCATATCCTGGAGCACCTGGGCAAAAAGTTAGCCATGTGGCCGTCGTGCGCCGCAAAGGAGTGTTGTGCACGTACCCGGATAATTGTACATTTCCACGTCTTCACCAAGCTGATCAAAGAGCGGAGAGATTGCACAGCCAAAGCAAGAGCGAGACGACTGCGATGTGGCAGGCGCGTGTTGTGTTGTTGCGACTGGGCAGAACTAGTCAAAGTTCAGATTTGAGGAAGGCGCGGTAGTGGTACCTACCGGGTAACTGGGAGCTTGGACCAACATGCGTCGTGCCGGAGAAACACCGAACAATTTTAGGGAAGTCGCGACGATGCGGAACAACGACGTTGGCTCACCACCTGCGCCCGCAACTCGTCGATTGAGCGCCCCCTCCGCCGCCCGCCAATCCTCTGCCCATGTCCAGTCATCGACAGTAGCCAAACAAGCCGCCGCCCTGCCCATGGCCTCCCGCTCCCTGGGCGAGCTCCTGCTCCGCCCCTCGACATTCACCCGCACACAGCACTCGCCGTGCTCGCAGAGCCTCAGACGCACATGCCCATCATGGACCGCCCACCGCAGCATATCCTCGGCGCCAAGCAAGCCCGCACAACCCCAACGCAAACCTGACGACGAGCCCAACTTCGAGCAGCCGCAACAGCGACGCCAACAGCAAGCCCGCCCCTCGCAGTCAGAAACCTCGCAGACAATCGACTCGCTCTTCTCCGGCATGTCTCCAACCCGCGGGCCCCCACCTCGCTTCACATCTCGCGGCCAGCCCTCCTCGAGCGATGAAGTCCGCGCAGCCCGCTCCAACCACGTCTTCGGCTCAGAATTCAGTTCCGGTGCTCGTGCGAGCCGACGCCGCACGCCGGGCTTGAACTTCGATTCCATGGCTTTGCCAGACAGCATGCTCGATCCCTCGCTCTCTAACAAGCCAAATGATGCCGCTTCCCTGGCGACCCAGCAGGAAGAGACGTTCAGCAACTATCCGCGCTTGGACCCGACATATGGGCGCACCGTCGATTTGGACAACAGCAGGGGCAGGGACCTTGTAAGGGGCATTGGCATGTTGGCCAGTCTAGTTGCGAGGAACAAAATAAAGAGTGACTTTGCGAAGCAGAAATTTCATGAGCGAGGCGGGTTGAAGAGGAAGCGGCTGAACAGTGAGAGGTGGAGGGCGAGGTTCAAGGTTGGCTTCGCCCAGGTCACGAGGCGGGTGAGTGAGTTGACGAGGAAGGGGTGGTAGGCAGGACAAGAGTGCAGGACTTTTGCACATGACCCCAGGCGTGTGCATATTGATATGTATTGTACTGTACGAATGCGCATGATGCATCGATATATAGAATTGCAATGTCTGCTCCTCTGTCTTGTTCCCTACTATGTCTTTGTGGTATGCACGTCGCATTAGTCAATCATAACCCATATGTTGACCGCATGATCAATATCCAAATATACCTGGCTACCCTCTCTTCCACATGACCCTTCTATACAAACACCCTCTCCCACATCCCTATTCCTCCCCATTCAGCTCCCCAAATCAATCCTTTTTCCCCACACCCCCACCATACCCATAACCCCCGAGACCATACCCACTCCCACCCCCCATCCCGCCATTCCTCCCATTAGCAAGCGGCAACCCATACCCACTACCACCGCCAAACCTCGCCGCACCTCCACCATTCATCCTGTCCGTCGCATACCTCCTCAAGCGCCTGGGCAACTCGACACCGCGAAAATACACGACGCACACAGCCGCACTCGCCACCGCACTCAAGACACAGTAGATGAGCGTGCTGGTGTAGATATGGCCGCCATAGCCCGACCAGCCCGGCGGCAACGTGGTGCTCGGATACCAGCGCACGCTAAATGACAGCGGCAAGGGGTCGCCGATTGTAATCTTGGTGTTGCGCGTGTGCGACGCGATGCTGTATGCTGTTGCGGCGTCGATGCTGCCGCCGCCGCCTTTGCTACTGGGCACTTTGTCACCCGCGTGCACGAGCAGGTTGACGCTGTTGCCCACGTGCAAATGGCTGAGTTGCAGGGTGCCGCTTAGTGCGACGACCAGCGGCGTGTAGAGGGTCGATTGGCTGCCCATGGCACCTTCTTGCGTGCTCTCGTCTGACACGCGATACTCGTGCTCCAGCACGCTGGGCGGTAGGGGCCGAGAGGGGATGCGGCAGGATAGAGGGGCGTCGTTGTGGATGTAGAATTCTAGCAAGTGGAAGAAGGAGTCGGTGACAAAGTCAATGGTGCAGTTGATGTCGCGTTCCACGCCGTAGAAGAGTTCGAGCGGTCGCGAGGTTTCGTTGCAGGTGGGGAAGGGTATGTATTGCAGGCGTCCGGATGAGTCTGTAATCTGTGCTTTGGGTCATTATCTGCTTCTACGACTGGGGCGAGGGCTCGTCTCGTGGGTCAAGACATACATGTTCACCAGTCTCTCTGTTACAGCGTTAGCCATTGTCCTCGCTTGTACTGTAATGTTACAGTGGACTTACATAGTCCGGTTCAAACAAGACACCGGTATCCGCTCTCCAGGGCTATACCCCCTTGAATCCTCTGGGTTCTTCAGCGGTTCCTGTCCGCTCAATGCGCTCGCGAGACCCGCCCATAGCGAGCACAGTGCAATCGCGTGTCGCATGTCGTTCACCACCTCCTTGAGGGCGTATGTATCAAGCGAGAGTAGGACAGCCGCAAATTTCGAAATGCGGGGATATTCAAGAAAGGTGTATATACATTATCGTGGAGCCTCTCAACCGCAAGCGGTAGGTAGTCGATCTGTCAACTTTCAACTACGATGTTCAAGGGTCCGAGCGTGCAGGACCTCCGCAAGACCTCCGCAGTTGATCTGGACGACAACACCAACAAAGCAACAGAGCCGCAAATGTAGTCACAAAATATATTAAAGTCATCTGCAACTAAACTTGTTGCCTCCTAGATACTTTGTTTTCCATAGTGGAGTCATTCAACCATTACAGCACTTGCCAATCCCCAATCATACGCATTTACAAAGCAGACTTCTTCTTGAAAGCGTTGATAAGACCGCTGGTGCTAGCATCGTGCGATGTAGACTCTTTGTCGTCATCAAGCTCAGCCTGGATCTTCTTGGCCAATGACTTGCCGAGCTCTACACCCCACTGGTCGAAGCTGTTGATGTTCCAGATGGCGCCCTCGGTGAAAGTGAGGTGCTCGTAGTAGACGATCAAGGCACCAAGAGTGGCGGGTGTAATCTTGTCGGCCAAGATGGAGGTTGTAGGTCGGTTGCCCAAGAAGGTCTTGTGGGAGACGAGCTCAGCGGGGGCACCCTCGGCCTTGACCTCGTCAGGGGTCTTGCCGACCATGAGGGCCTCAGCCTGTGCGAAGAAGTTGGACGCAAGCATCCTATCGACGTTAGTAAAAACCTTTGATATCATTCACTGATAAACGTACTTCTGGTGCTTGTTGTTCTCAACAGGGTTGTGGCTCTGCGCAGCGAGGATGAAGTCGGTGGGGATGAGCTTGGTACCCTGGTGAAGAAGCTGGTAGAAAGAGTGTTGGGCGTTGGTAGCCGGCTCTCCGAACAGGATGGGTCCAGTGGTGTATTTGACGTAGTCACCACTACGGGTGATTGCCTTTCCGTTGGACTCCATGGACAGTTGTTGCAAGTATGCAGGGAACCTGTGCATGTACTGGTCGAAGCTGTATCATCGTCAGAATTGGACAACTCTTTGTGAATGCTGCAACTTACGGAGACACAAGGTGCGTTTGCGCACCGAAGAAATCGGAGTACCATACACTCAGGAGACCACCGATGACGGGGATGTTCTTCTCGAGGGGAGTCTCCTTGAAGTGCTTGTCCATGGCGTGGGCACCAGCGAGCAGCTGGTGGAAGTTGTCGAAGCCGATGTAGAGAGCAACGCTGAGGCCGATGGCACTCCAGACACTGTAACGTCCACCGACCCAGTCGGAGAAACCGAACATGTTCTTCTTGTCAATGCCAAACTTGGTGACCTCCTCAACGTTGGTTGAGAGGGCGACGAAGTGCTTGGCAATGTCCTGCTCCTTTGCGCTCTTCAAGAACCATGACTTGGCGGTATTTGCGTTAGTCACTGTCTCGGCTGTGGTGAAGGTCTTGGAAGCGATGAGGAAGAGGGAGGTCTCAGGGTTGGAGTCTCTCAGAGCCTCGGCAATGTGGGTGCCGTCAATGTTGGAGACGAAGTGGATCTTGAGGTCGCGCTGGGAGTAAGCCTTTAGGGCCTCGGAGACCATGACAGGGCCACTACAGTATGTCAGTACAGTGATCTCGAAGCGCAACTGGCATTACCCATGGGCTAGGCTCAACGTACAGGTCAGAGCCACCGATACCAATGTTAATGATAGTGTCAATCTTCTTGCCGGTGTATCCCTTCCACTCGCCACTGCGGACCTGCTCGCTGAACTCCTTCATGTGGTCGAGCACCTCGTTGACGCCCTCGACGACGCTCTCGCCGTTGACCTGCATCTTCTGGTTGGACGTGTTGCGGAGAGCGACATGGTATACGGCGCGGTCTTCGGTGAAGTTGATCTTCTCGCCCGCGAACATGTCATCGCGGAGCTTCTCGAGACCAGCCTCCTTGGCGAGCTCGACGAGGAGCTTCAGGGTCTCCTCGGTGACGAAGTTCTTGGAGAAGTCGAAGAGAATCTCAGAGTCTTCGGCATCGTTCTTGAAGGTGTGGCTGAACTTCTCGAACCGCTGTCCTGTCTCAGCACTGATTGTGGGTGGGGAAACGGCAGTAATCTCACCTGAGGGTCCTTCTTGAAGTACTCCTTCAAGACAATGTCCTTGCCAAGCTTCTGGTGGTGGTCCTGGAGGGCCGACCAGGCTTTGAGGTCAGAGGCCTGTGCGAAGCCGGGCATGTTGTGCTAGAGAGTCGTCGGGAGCTTGGTGGGGTTAGCATATGATGTAATGCTACCAGCTGGGTTTCTCTGGGAGCAAGTTCATACTGGAATAATTGGGCTATGTGAGGTCAATTGAGTACACAGTTTTGGTGGGACAGTGTTCAGTGTTGAGCAAAGGCAGCTGAAGAAGTTTTATGAGGGTGTCGTGAGCGAAACGTAGTAGGCACGGCCGAGACCCCCGCGTTGCGTCAGAGTTCGTCCGTTGAGGAAGGAGGGGCAGTTTTCTGACCTCGCACGCGCCTGTCACGACTGTCGCTGTTGGGTGCTAATGCACACCAAGGCTGATCACTAATAATGCCACCGGCGGAAGTGCACACTGCACCCTGCCCAGGTGTGGCCAGTTGCCGCCTGGGCACTGTGGGACCAGGCCATGCAAGTGGGATATCTTTCTTGTATTGCCTAATTCTGGCTGTTCACACAAATGCTGCCTCATGCGCCCATGCCACTGTCCCAGAAACCCAAAGAGCTTGAAATGCACTGAATCATCCCACCAATCGCTTTCGCTTCCTCGCTCGTCTATGTGTGGATCCAGAGCCCGATAACGCGTTGAGCTGGTGTCGGCTTAAACGCCGTGGAGTTGGCCAAGCACCACGTCAAACGCCGTTCTCCGAGGCCGCCGGAATTGTAAATATCAATCCTCACACACTTATCTCCCTGCTACATTCTCAAAAGATGGATCCTTCACCGACCCACCAGCATCTCCAAGACCAGCAACTGGCCGATTGTACGACCATCCTGCGAACTGTGCTTGCATCGTCTGTGAGAGCATAGGGCCATCCACGTACGAGTCTGTTGGCGCCTCCGATGTGAATTCGCGGTCAAAGTTGGCGGTGTCCTTAGCATCGACCTGTGACTTGGTTAGTGCAACATTTCGAACACGTCCAAAGCTCAAACTTACCACATTGGGCTTGAAGCTAGGCTCGTACTTCCTCTCGAGAAGCTTTCGCCAGTCGATGCTGTGGAAGAAGTAGTGTGCTTTGATCTCAGCCGCACCCTTTGCTCCCAATCGCTTCTCTGCGTTGCGATCCAAAAGGCGGGTCAGCAGATCCCTTGCAGCCGGTGGGACAATCTCAGGGCCAGGGAAGTGCAGTGGCTCGGTAAGGATTTTGCGGTACATGTCGTTGGTATTCTCATCGTAGAACGGTGGTAGTCCCGTCAACATCTCGTAGAGGAGCACGCCCAATGTCCACCAGTCGACAGACTTTGTGTACCCGGCGCCCGTAAGGAGCTCGGGGGCAAGATACTCGGGTGTTCCGCAGAAGGCTGACAATTGTAAGTATGGTCCTTGGAAAGATGATCTAAAATCCACTTACTATTTGTGCGGTCTTCATCCTTCATATCCAGTTTACACAGACCAAAATCGCAGAGGGCGATGTGTCCAGTGTAGTCAAGCAAAATATTCTCTGGCTTCAAGTCACGGTAAATGACATTGAAACCGTGAAGACACTCCAAAGCACAAAGGAGTTCCGCAGCGTAGAAACGAGCACGATTGATGTCGAATCGCTGCTCTTTCTGTAAATGATGGAACAGCTCTCCACCGTTCACAAAGGCCAGTACTAGGTAGAGCTTCTCTGGTGACTGGAATGAGAACTTGAGTGGCACAATAAAAGGGTTGTTGATCTGGGCGAGGACAGATCTTTCTGCAAGTGTGTGGGCGACCTCGGATCGAGAAATGATGTGAGCTTTGCGGATGGTTTTGCATGCGTAGATTCGATGTGTGTCTTTCTTCCTGCAGCTTGTGAGTATGTTAGGAGGTTAGAGACGCGCGCATAACGTACTGGACTTGCATGACCTTGCCGAAACTACCCTTGCCAACCACCTTCAAAAGCTCGAAATCGTCAATGGTGAGACGATCCTGTCGGTTCTCCACAAAGTTGACGCCAATCTTCATGGAGCCGCTGCCGAACTGAACAGGCACCCATTCAGCACCAGCTTGGCCTACCGAGTCCTTCTTTGACTTCTCATCTGTCCGTTGCTCTTCAAACCGTGGGTGAATTTTAAGAGTTCCAATGAAAATATCCTCGTTCCGGCCAGCGTTGGGAGGTGCGGTAGGGTTGCGAATGTAGAGAGAAACAGTCATGTCGGTGACTCGAGACACATCGAACTTGTACTGCGTGTTGCCACCAGCCCACAGAGGGTTCTCGGGCGTACCAGAGACTGCATTGATGAAGACCTGCTGCTTGTCGAAGTCGACCAGTGCATATGGCAGGTGTTTTGAGGAATATCGGCCGTGGATGGTGGGCGCGGCGTTGATGCTGCCTGCAGCAGACTGTGGGCGGGCGCTGTAGGAGCCGACTACGGGGTTTCGCGATGACGAGCCAGGTCGCATGGATCCGGCTACGGAGAGACCACCACCTTGCGACAGAGAACCCTGGTGATGGCTGCCGCCGCTGAAGGCCTGCTCGGCGCCCGCGGGCAGCGAGAACTTCTGGCCTTCATGAAGGGTGACTATGAGGATACCGGGGCGCAGAGGCGGAGCAGGCGGGGCCGCATTCGCTTCTGAGGCGGCTGCGCTGGGTCAGCAGAATATTCGCATGTGCAGAAGCGGGCAGCCTACCGATGCCATTGCTGTCCTTGGGGTCAACGAGCGAGGCGGCACTGCTGGTGGCGGTGGGCGTCTTTGCCTGGTCGACGATGGTCGAGGTCGAGGACGAGCGACTGAAGGTGTTGGCGAGCGGCGCAAGATGCGTCTCCTTGAGCTCTGCGTGTCTTGGTTAGCCGAGACAGGCGGTGCATTACTCCCACGGGCACACGCACTCTTGGTCAGCTTCCAGGACATGTTTGCAGACCGGCTCAACCGTCGTCGGCTTGGGGTGCAGGAGGGCAGGCGGGCAGCTGGGCGGTGCGAGGGTGGAGACGCGGGCAGGCGGCGGAGGGGCGCACCAGCAAGGTCGAGGGTGGGTGAGGCGGTGGAGGCGGTGGCTGCGGTGTGAACGGCGCCGTGTGTGTGTGTGTGTGCACAGGTGGAGGGGAAGAAGGGCTTGAAGAGAAGGGCGAGCACAGCACAGCACAGCAGCGCAGAGCTGACAATAGGGAGTCGAAGGGTGGCAAGATGCAGTCCGAGTGTCCAGTCCAGTCCAGTCCAGTCCCAGGGCGCGTTCGACTGTGGCAGATGCGAGCCTCTTGCAACTGCGCAGGTCAAGGCCCTCTTGTTTGAGGGGTCGATCGCTAGCCCTAATCTCGGCCGTGACCAGGTTTGGCTCCCGCACCAGCGCGCGCCTGGTCTGCAGCGCCTTTCATTTCCCAGTGCCTGCCATGCGCCGATTTGTCTATCTATAGCCGGCCCTCTGTCATGGATGATGCATGGCCGTATGTAACTGACGCGAGGAGGCGACACCACTGATACTACCCATACACAGACGGCCACTGTGTGTGTACAGCAACGCTGCCCGCCTCGGCTGCAACTGCCGCCTCTTGCAACCTCGCGCGCAGCCACCTCACTTGTCATCGCTGCCCGCGCTGCCCTCACTGCCTGCACTGCCTGCACTGCCATTGTCGCCAGCGCCCAACTCCGACCACCACCCACTCGACGCGTCATCGCAGCCAACTCCCCTCACTCCGCGCACTGCCGCACCCCCCCGCCTGCGCAGTAGCATTCCTCCCTCCAGCTGTGTCTGTGTGTGTGCACACGCGCCGCACCACCCTGCACCGCCACACCTCCTGCTGTTCCACCCGCGTGGCGATCCCACTTCACCGCTGGGCACCACCAGGCGTCAATAGTGGGGCACCATGGGCGTCATTAAGAAGAAGACCGGGACGCGGGGTACAGAGGGCGGCATCAAGTATGTGTGCGACGTCTGTTCGTCCGATATCACATCAACGGTAAGTCCCGCACAAACACATACACACGCCCACACCCACACCTGCACCCGCACTCCCAACCCCACCACAACTGTACGCTCACACCTACAGGTTCGCATACGATGCGCCGAAGACGCCTGCCATGAGTACGACCTCTGTGTGCCATGCTTCTCCGATGGCAAGGCGACACGTGACCACCAGCCTGCAACACATTCCTTCCAAGTCATAGAACAGCATTCGATACCCATATACACCGAGGACTGGGGCGCCGACGAAGAACTGGCACTCCTCGAGGGGGCAGAGACCTACGGATTGGGATCTTGGGCAGACATTGCGGACCACATTGGTGGCTACCGAGAGAGGGATGAGGTCCGCGACCACTACATCAGCACCTACGTAAACAGTTCGAAATTCCCTCTCCCAGAACACTGCAGCAAAGACGATACCGAGCTTAGCAAGCGGATACGTCGCGATGAGTTCCAGGCGAATAAGAAGCGAAGGATTGAGCAGAAAAAGGAAGCAGCCGCAACCGCACCCCCAGCTACCCCCAAGCAAAAGCCCACGGCCAGTGTACCGGCCTGCCACGAGGTCCAAGGTTACATGCCTGGTCGCTTAGAATTCGAGACGGAATATTTCAACGAAGCGGAAGAGGCCGTTCAGCACATGTCGTTCGAGCCTGGTGATGGCATCAACCCTAGGACGGGAGAGATGGAGCCTGAAATGGAACTGAAAATGATCATCATGGAAATCTACAATTCTCGATTGGACGCTCGAGTGGAGAGGAAGAAGATCATCTTTGAGCATCAATTGCTCGAGTACCGGAAGAACCAACTCGCGGACAAGAAGCGGACCAAGGAGGAGCGAGACCTCATGAACAAGGCAAAGCCTTTCGCAAGGATGATGCAGCACAATGACTTTGAGCTTTTCTGTAAAGATCTAGAGTATGAGCACAACCTCCGTCAGGCCATCTCCCAGCTGCAGGAGTGGAGGAACATGCAGATCACGAGTCTGAAGGCTGGAGAAAAGTACGAACAGGAAAAGCAACAGCGCCAGACTCGAGCGCCACCGCTTGGCCAATTCGATCGCCTGGCATCCAGCAGACTTGGAAAGCCTACACCCCCGTTCGAGCAACCTCACGCAGCCACGGCTTTGCTTGCTCACGACCTCCCCATACACGTCAAGCAGAGCAGCGGACTGAGCACGCCACCTCCAGATGCTAATGGCACAAATGGTGTTCAGCATGCAAAGGTGAAGTTTGTGCCCAAAGCCCTGCCTAACACGGTTCCTTTGAAGTTTGGCAAGGAATCCAAGGCAGACCTCCAGCTCCTCACTCCAGAAGAGGTGGACATATGCAGCACACTACGCATCATGCCCAAGCCCTTTTTGGTACTCAAGGAGACTCTTTTGCGAGCTGCTCTTAACAATGGCGGCACTTTGAAGAAAAAGGCGGCCAAGGAACTTGTGAAGATTGATGCTGCAAAGTCGGCACAGTTGTTTGATTATATGGTGCATAGCGGTTGGATTGCAAGGGGCTGAGGTACCACCTTTAGCCAACTGGTGTTCTTAGGTCATTGTATACCCTGCCTCAGTGAGGGCATTGCACTGTGCTGTGAAACTCGGCTGGCAAGATTATCAGTGAAAACAGTTAACATTTATTAATCCACGTCAGTTCACAAATGTGATGTGCATGGCCGGTAACACCAATGTCGTTGGTAGTGGAACGCTGGGCTGACGATCGGCGCTAGGGTCGGGGCTGGTTCCCTGGACAGCAGAAACCCCAAACAATCAGCTCCGACGTTTCATCGCCACTGGTCCACCACCACCACCGACTCACCACACTCGCCATGCATTTCTAGCCAACTCAAGCACCGTCTGGACCGCTGCAGCTTCCAGAAAGATCAAATTTAAATTCTGCACAGTCGCACTGACACTGTCTTGCCGCTTGCGTACTCCGTCAAGATTGCAGGCAGGACATATGGGGACGGCGTCGCGCTACTCAAACGAGATGCCCGGGCTGTATACCCCTTCACCATCGCTTGGACGCCGCGAAATGCGCACAAGCTATCTTGATGCAACCCCGCGCTATTCCTTTGGGACTGAAACCCCTGGGCGCCAGGTGACTGGCACGGAGGACCACGAGACCTCCAAGCGATCCCGGGATGACGCGCACAACACATTCACCACCACCACCCACGGAGCGACTTCGTTTTGGGGCGGCAGTTCGCTAGCCAGCTCTCGCTTCACCGATGCGAGAAGCCCTCCCCCGCTTGCACACGATCGCTACGAGCTTGCGCGCGGCGGTATGGACGACTCGCCCCATGTATCGCGACAAAACGGAGATTACGACGATTACTTTCAGCTTCAGAAACAGCGCGGAACCTGGTCGATGCCACCAACGCCCTACGGAGGGGCAGTGAAGCGCCCAGCGGCGGACGAGATGACGACAACGCCAAATGAAAGCAAGCCGTGGACAATCATGGGCCTCGTGGGAGGGGTTGCGGGCAAGCTTTTCCAGTTCTGCACGGTGCCATTTCGAGGGTTCCAAGCAGGCAGTGGACCAAAGTACAATCTCGACTCACAAAACGAGATTGCCACGAGACTCGGGCTTCAGGATGACCCATCGGTTTTCCAGTTCACAGGCGCTGTTCAGCAAATGACTCCCGGTGACTTCCCAGTCAATAACTATGGCGTCCGGTCGATAGACTCGATCCAAGATGAGCGGCCCCGTATGACGAAGCGGCTGCGCACAGGGGACAACTGGGTAGTCGTAGGCAACAACGGTGAAACCGAGTCCCGACCCTCGACGCCTCGTCTTGCCGAACGCCGCGTCCCAGATCATCGTATCTCGCCCTCCCAAATCCCTCGCCCAATATCCAGAGCCGGTGCAGCTACACCTTCGCTCAAACGACCCTCACTCATCCCCGTATCACGCCGCTCGACCATGGACAGAAAGTCCTTCCTATCAGATCCACACACACGACAGCGATCATACAGCCGACAAAGCTATGGCTCACCAATCGCTCTCGAGGAGCCTACTGCTCAACCAAAGAGCCCGTTTTCCAAGAGTCCACTACCGAAGGAGAGCCAGCGCCTAATCAACAAAGTCCGTCAAGAGGAGTTGGAGGAAGATGCTCGTCTACGCAGAATGAGTTCACAAATGAGCGCCATGCTCAAGGAAGCGAAAGAAGCATTGGGCTCAAAGTTTGAAGCCGAGGATTATGGGGACGATGAGGACATGGGTGGAGGAGCGTACACACAGCAACCGACCTGGTTTTCCTAATTTTCTAGTTATGTTTGTCCGCCGCTTGATTCTACACTCTGGGCCCTTTTTCGCTGGCATCTAGCCTACACTCTACCGAAAAAAATTTCCTTCTCCGTCTTTTTCTTTTAGTCTCTCTTTCCTTTGTCATACAGGCGGGGGCGTTGGGGAGTTACCAGATCTATACCCTCACCAAAACAGTCTTGGTCTTTGTTTTCTCTTATTTCAATCATCATGGCCTTTGAGAAAAATTTGCGCTTGTACCTTGGATTAGCAAAACTAGGAGTTCCTTACCCATGTGTTCGAATCGAGCAGAACTATACTTTAACTCCTTTGGGAGCTACAAGTACAATCAATCAATGCTTAACCTGAGTGCCGCGAACGATGATGTTAAACCCCTAATGTCATAAATTCATTATGAGACTATAATCTTGCACCTCTTAGCTTTGCTTTGCAGTGCATCCACCGACGTGATTATACTACTTATTTCTTATCATCCTTTTCCAGCTTTCCACCCAGGTACCAGAGATATTCCTTGTTCGCTGCTACTTAACCATGTCAGTCTACTAACTCTGCTATGACTATAATCATACCTATATAGCACCCGCCCCTTTCCCCCATTAGAGCTATCAGAGCCTATTTTCCACCGTCTCGTTTAGTTACTTATATATACTCGGTGGGTTTCGGTACTCTGCCCTACTACTCTCGCTCATGCGTACATATCGCATTTTCGTTCGGGTACCTTTCCCCTGCTGTGTTGCTTGCGCATGACTATGGCGACGGGGATCTAGTCATTCGCTCCTTGGTCTGGTCGTTGTGGTGATAGTCGCAGCTTGTGCGGTATCTAGCTGAGCTGAGCATATTCGTAGCCTGGAGATACCTAGGGTACTTGGTGCATGTATTCAGTTATTCTGGTTCCTTCAACTGCACTGCCAACGGAGTGATATTTTGCGAATGGAGGCTCTTTGGACCAGTCATATGCCATTCAGCCTCGTGGATTTGCAGCTCGATCTCGACCGATTTTGTAGTAATTTGGAGGAGGGGATTGGGGGAAGGCAGGGTCGCTGTTGTGTTGTAGGTGATTATAAAGTGTCTTATCTAGTTCTTTGAAACTTCTGGGTTTGGCAGGTTGGGTTTGTTGTGCATGAGAGCGTGAAGTTTGCGCTCCTCTCGTAATAGATGTAGTAGTGCAGTGTAGTGCAGTGTAGTGCAGTGTAGTTCCTGTGGCTCCTTTCTAGCTGGACTAGGTAGTATATTAGCCAGACATCTTACTTTGTCATTTAGCTGTTTCGACGAGGGCGCTGCGGCAACTTTTTCCCTTGCACGAGAACCGGCTTTTGGTCATGATGTACGAACTCAGTATCCTTGTAGGTTAAGAGCATGTCGAACGTACTAGGCATGAATTTTTTACTTCCCTTTCATGATGGATGGTATAGTTTTCTTCGTAGCAGGCGTTCGAACCTCGTCGTCCTGTGTGTCAGAGTCAATGACGAGGTGTGACTGTTTCAACACTGTTAGGCTTGCAGATGGATTTGCCGACGGAATCTGATAGATATTTGTTGGCCTCTAACTTATTCAACGATCTCAACTAAATATCTCACAAGAGTAACTTTTCGACCCTAGCTTGCTTTTCCTTCTCAAACGCATCAAAGAAGATGATGCAGCTTTCCATTCACGTTGGAAATTTCTTACGATTATTGCACGCGCTTTCATCCTTCCAACTATTGCCCATCGTATTCGCTTTGGCGAACTGTTGACAGCCAGGATAATACATACGCAGGGCTTTCGTAAATCTAGTTTAATTAAGGCAGGTACCATATTTTGCTTGTATGCGTTGAAATTTGTCTACAGCAACCTAAGACCGTCCTCTAATGCTAAAAACGTTCACGCGATACTATGAATTTGGTTTCTTAGTTAATGTTAATAAAGATTAGAGTTATAAGAAGAGGGCGCCGTAGTTATAGTAGTAAGCTTCGAGAGTTTAGCTATGAGCCTTTGGTAGGAAAGAGCGCACAACGAGCGTATAGTTATAGAAGAGGCGTATAGCAATAGGAAAGGTATATAGCAATAAGAAAAAGCACACAAGAAGTCTATAGCGATAGAAGAGGCGCATAAGAAGCGCATTGCAATAGGAGAGTAGCTATTTAGATAGAAAGTACTATAGTACATGCTTTGATTATAGGACTTAAAACAAGAGATGTAGTTAGGAAAAGAAAGATAACTATAACGTAGAGCTAGCATGTAGGATTTTAACAAATTTATTAACTAGATATAGAAGTTAGGGAATAGACCTTTACATACGAGAAGTTGATTACCTAGTCCTCTAAGGAGCTGTTGATTACGATAATCGTATGGGCGTACAGAGCGTTTATAGATATATTGAATAAGAATATACACAGTTCTATTTTTTCTGCTATCACTACAGGCAAGCACAGCTACTCAAGTATATAGCCGTGGCTAGGAGGTATAAAGACGAGCCCAAAAAGCCAACTAAGAAGACGTGAGCAGAACGCAGGCTCGCGAGGGAGGCCGGGACCAAAGCGATGACTTGGGCATCGTAGCTCGGTATAGCGAATGGTAAGGTGGTAGAGCTAAAGAGATTATTGAGATGGTAATTGGGAGCGTCCGCTGAAGATTGAAATGCATGCCTACTTTATATTTGTACAATGAGGGCAGTTGCCAAAGACCCGCAAACATGTCTTCGCGATAGTCTTTCCAACACTAAAGCTAACTAACACTCCGCACATGGAGAGGACCAGCAATATGTCTAACCATGCACAATCGGACCCTCGGCGCTAAGATGAAAGTGCTTGCCCGTTTCCAAGACCTCCACGCTATCACCAACGCCCACCAATCCCTCCTCCAACGGAGTGACATGCATACCCAGACACGGGCTAGGGTTGCCTTCATCAATGATGCGGTACTTGCGCATCGTGGTCAGCGGTTCATTTCGATCCGCGATACCAGTCTCTGGGTCGACATTGGGCAATTTGCAGCGTGTTGCGCGACACGAGATGTGCAGGTTGACAGAGGTCTTCTCGCCCGTGGTTTCGGATTTCGAGATGCGCGCTTTGGTCCAATGATCCTCGTCGAACGCTGGAGGGCCGGTGACGTACATGTTTGCACGGAAGCGTAGGGCGTTTAAGAGGGTGAAATGGTTCTGCCAGACGTATTTGCTTTGCTTTGGCTTGTCCATGCTGGCTGCTAAGTGGTGGACTGAAGCGAGGTTGAGAATATGCAGCGGGTACTTTTGCTTGGTTAGTGTACTAAGACTTTGGGATGATGTAAAATGCTTCAGCATGGAAGGAAAAGAGCTGGGTACGTACATCGTCTTGAAGTCCAATGATAGTTTGGAATCCCACATCCTGCTTCTTCGGAGCGTTCCTATACACCTCACGATACTTGTTGGTATCGATTCTGAAGAGAGTGATAGGGTTTGCTGCACCCAGGGTATACCTCAGCTTTGCTAGGATCTCGGGATCAATCTCAACGCCCATATTCAGCGCAACTGGGCTATCTCTGATGATCTTCAATACTTCGTTCCTGTATCCCTTGCTCTTCGCACGCTCCGTGGTCGGGTTGAAGGGTATTCTGAACTCAAGCATTGGCTCAGACTTCCTTGCAAGTCTGGCAGCTAATAGCTTGCCGTAGTTCAAGATACCCTGAGGCGAGAAATCCGCATCTGGGGAGAAGGGGAACCGAACAACAATGCAGCCTTCGCTCTTGATCCATTCTCCATCCTCACGGTAGTCCTTTGCCGACGGATCTGGTACCCAAATTTCTGGTTCAACTTTGGCGAGACGGGGAAATTTGCGTAGAGTCATAAACTGCCATTCGCTCGTGACCTTGCCGTCCAAGGATGGCAAACTGGTAACTTGCTGGGCGAAAGTGAACTCGCGGTCATACTTCATTCCTGTGCGAATGACTTCCCCCTTTTCCAATTCCACGCCTGCACAAGACTTGATAGGATAAACGAAAAGGGCTTTGATGGACCATGGCTTTGCCGGGGTGGCTTCACCCCCCCTGGCATACTTCTTCGAGTACTGATCCTCTAGGTTGCTGCGTCCCTTAAGACCGAGTTTCCTGCATCCGGCTGGTGGGGGCAGACGAGTGTCACCTTGTGTAAGAGCCAATGCCAAAAGGATTATGAGGGGTGACAAGGAGACAAGGAGCGTGATGAGCACCGTGCTTGCCGCAAAGTCCAAGCCATTATCATACAGGAATTCCTGGAGTGTGTCGATCAGATCATGCTCGCGTGCAGTGGCAATGGACATGATGCAGTTCTCATGTGGTCGCAAATTGATGTAATGAGGTGTTCTGACGATGAAAATACAGGAGGCTCGTATCGCTAACGGATGCCCAGGAATCCAGCCAAGCCGCACACTACGACGGACGGAGAAGGTGAACTACCAGTGGCTGAAAAGCAGTATTAGCTGGATTGCGAGGAATGTCTCAGAAGAGCCAATTTCGCATCGTTGAAGGATGCGGACGACTGGAGGTGCGAGAAGCTGAGTCATGGGCCGAGGTTTGCGTGCTCACATGACATCGCGCCACAAGCGTGAGGGAGGGGTCCATTATAGTTATGATTTCCTTTCACCACGTCTTCCATACCAACACCGGCGCGTCTCAGCACAAGCAAGGAACGCGTCGCGTCATGCATTGCGACGTCATATCACGGGACTGACGCACGAAATTCTATCGACGTCCAGAACTCTATCTACGACGGCTTGCAGCGCATCTCACAAAAAACATGACTGGTGAAGATGCACGGCTACAGTCGCCGTCATCGCGTATGTAGCAATGACTGCCATATACAGCCTACACGTATTGACTCTCCATTAGACAGACTGCCCACCGTCTCCGCTTCCCAAACCCTTCAGAATTTCAATGCCCGCGGCGCCCGCATAGTATCGACAGGCATCCCGCAACTTGACAAGGTCCTTTCTGCGCCAAGTCTCCCGGGCCACGATGCTCCTGGAGGCTACATGCGTGGGAAGGTAACAGAGGTCTTCGGCCCGTCAGGCGTAGGCAAGACATCATTTGGGTAAATGTGGCCAGCTTGCGACCCAGGAAGACGGTGACTGAAGTGGTCCAGGATACAGGCCGCCGTCTCTGCATTGCGCGAGGGTCAACGTGTGGTTTGGGTTGGTACGTACAAATAGGTGGCGAGCTTCGAGGTCAGCGCACCGTAATTGCTTTAAATGAAGTCTAACAGCCGACAGACGCTGCGTGTGCACCTTTGGTCAGAGAGCGCTTCGACAGTGTACTTTTGAAGAGCCAAGCTGATTCCTTGCGTGAACCTGGAACCGATCCGAACGCACCGTCTGGACCTTCTCGAGATGAACTGTGCAGCCACTTCCATTACTTCACAGCACCGACGCTTGCGCATCTACTCGCGCTGTTTGTACATCCGCCTGCCTCATTCCCCCCACACAATACGAGCCTGGTGGTTGTGGACTCGCTCGCGACACTCGTCGATAATGCGTATCCCCGCAATCCAGATGACCGCATGGCCAGAGTCAAGACCGAGCAGTCACGATGGGCTGCAGGTCGCAGATTTGCCATCGTAAACGAATTGATCTCAACATTCACAAGATTCTCGGCAACGCACGACATTGCACTGCTCGTTATGAGCCAGACTATTACCCGGATTCGAGGTGCGTCACGAGCAGTCTTGGTACCCGCCATGTCTGGCATCGAGTGGGAGAATGGCGTATCCACCCGTCTGGTTCTCTTCAGAGACTGGGTGCGGAGTGAGAACACAAGCGACAAATCAGAGGCTGCTCGGTTGCGTCGAGCGCGATTTGTGGGCCTTACTAAGGCCAATGGTATAACTCTTGCCGAAGAAGGTGGTGTGGGCAGCGTGGTTGCCTTCACGATCGAGCATGTAAGTTAATATATCACTCACAGAGTCTATATTCACGGCGACGCAAGTGCTGTCTTGTGTAGCGATCTCCCGCTGACGCATCACAGTCGGGCCTCCAAAGTTTGAACATTTCTGCAGACAACATTACAGCTCCAGCCATCCCTTCCACTCATGCGAGACCGCCTAAAAGGCCCGCAGCAGAGATCGACGAGGACGCTGGTGAGGAGCCAAACTCTGACGAGCTTTATGGTTGGATTGAAGATGACGAGGTTGCTGCGGAAGGACTTTTGATTAACGATTCACCTATCATTGACGACCTGGACACAACAGGATCTCGCCTGGAAGTTGTGACGGAGGGACGCAGCAAGAAGGTAGCACGGACCACGACGATGTCATCTTGAAAGTCTGGGTAAACCATTTACGCATTCTCCTTGTGGTGGAGGCGCAGTATAGATTGCGGTTGTGCCATGCCGGTGCTTAATGGACGACTACAGCTGTTTCACGGGGTAAGCTCGTATGTCTCTCATCATTCTCCGTATACGAAGTCTTGAGCTGATGAGCCAAGGTCAGACCTGATCTCACAGTCCAGACCGATGATACAGGGCACCCACGGCCCATAGGACCGGTCCTCGCTATCGAGCCGTGTGGGGTCGCTCAAACCCCGGGTTGATCTACCAGGCCGCGACCCCACAACAACGGGTTTAAATGAGCGACTACAAGCTATCTGACATTAGCAGCAACCTTTGTTGGCATCCCACGATCCAAGACCTGCCTCATCGCACCGTGGCTTCCATGGTCGCAATTCTTCCGGCAATTAGGCGTCTGCATCTTGTTTCGCCGTCCTCGGACCCCGCATTGAATGTCTCCAATCCTTTCGTTTCGCCACACTAGCGGTAATGTCTAGGTATGCGGCCCGAGTAGCAGCAGCAAAAAGCAAGTACAGGATAACTGCATCTCAACCGACGCCCTGCGCACCTGCATATGCCAGGCTAAGGACTCTGGAGCGCAGCGCACCACCTGCCTGCACGCAGGCATCGGGGAACCAGAGCATCGGGTATATTGACCGGTAAAACTCAAGCGTGTTGCTTGGACGCATGCGCTTCTATGGCGTGTATATTCCGGGGTCAGCGGGGTGAAATGGAATGTCTGGGCGTGGGGTGGGAGCAGCTGCCCTTGAAACTTGCTCATGAGACGTTTCAAATGTGACATGCGACTGCATAGCGAAGCCCTCGGATACGCGTGAGAAGGAGAAAACCAAGGCGAAGCCATGTGACGACTCTGGTCTCGCGGGCAAGCCACACGTACAAATCTGGGGCACTCTGATAAAAGGAGGCGTCTGATAACCCCCCACACCACACAAACACCGGGGAAATCCCCGTGCCCACCGCGGAACAAGTTGCGGTGACAAGTAACAATACGGTGAAAATGCGATTGCGATGACTCCCACTTTCCTCCCATACGCGAAAGAGAGCGCCTCCAACACAACCAAGCATGAAGTTTTTGTCCAGTGAACTTGACCGCTTTTACCACCACATGACCCCATACCGCGACTTACACAAATGCGCTAGCACACATGGTAGCGCTTGCTGCCTTGTTCTCAATGGTGCAACTACTCCTACCTCCTGTCCAGTCTTACATCTTTCTGCGCATACATAGTAGTACACACCTGGAGTGCTGTCGGGGTCCACCGATACCTAATATATACACCTACTCTCGGAGTCCACCGACACCTAACATACAGTACATACAGTACTCTACACGAAAACAATGTGGGCTAATCGATCGGGCGCGGGTCGCGTGAGATATACACGCAGTAGATTACTTTTACTGTACTGTAGCTAAAGCTAAAGCTAAAGCTAACCGCGTGGTGTCTCGATGGAGAAGGGTGGGTTCAGCCTTGCGGGTCGCGAGTGGATATTTATTGTCTATGTACTGTACTATACACTCGCGCTTCTCCATACAGGGAGATGGAGATGGAGATGGTGTGGTGGTGGTGCAGCAGTCCCCACGCGTTTCTTGGTTTTTTTTTCGCGGAGAAAAGTTGCTTGGGGGGGGGGGGGGGGGTAGGGTTAGGAAAGTGTATGTACTGTACATACTTGACATGATTCTATTCTATTCTATTCTATGCGATTCCATACGATACTGATTTCAGCCATGCAGCGTGTTTTGTCAAACATAACCGCCCAAATGCTTACTCCAGTCGTATCTGTGTGCAATTACCTCGTCACTGCCATAGAACGTCGACGTGATTTGACGCCGTTTCTTTTTCAAAAAGCGAGCGGAAAGCGGAAAGCGGAAAGCCGGAAAGTAGAAAAGTCAAGCGAGATTTTTTTTTCCTGCTTGTCTTGCTTGCCTGCCTGGCTGGGATGGGATGAGATGCATGGGATGCATGGGAAGCATGGTTTGGAAACCAGCGCGGGGGGGGGATAGGAGCGAGCATACAAGGGCGAATAAGCGAAAACGAGAGTGAGGGTTGGAAGCGATAATTGGGAAGGAAAAAAGATCACGCGGTTTGTGGAAGCTCAGAAATGTCACGTCACGCGTCCATAAGGGTATAGTATAGTATGGGGGTTACTTGTAGGAGGGGGAGGCGGGGGGAACCAGAAAAACAAGCACAAGATTGCAGATACTGTCTCGCTAAAAGTGGGGGCATATGTGATTGTGATTGTGTTTGGGGTTTGAGTTTGGGCATGATACTAGCTTTGTTTTTCTTTTCTCCTTTGATTTTTTTGGGCCTTTGATTTCACACATGGTGTTACGTACTGTGTACGTAACTGTACTGTATTGTCTCGTCTCGTCTTGCTGCGGGTTAGTTGTGTGGTTTTGCGTTCCAGATTGTTAGATGCAGATGTAGTTGCCGTGTGGCAGATGGTGTCCAATGTGTAAAATGTGATATGGAAAGTTTGACGTAGAGTACAGTATAGTACTTACTATTCTTGCTTTGACATTAGATAGATAGACATGAGGTAGTATGTATAGGGTGGGATACCGTGGTTGCAAAGGGGTGTTGATCAGGAGACTTGGAGGTATTATTGTGTATACCCGTAACCGGTTACTTATTCATATGCGGAATGAATGCATAGATGATGGATGCCGAGAGGCAAGGCGTCGAGGAATAGAGAAATCACCATTTTTTTCCATCTATGGATGTTCGAAGGGAAAAGTGAACTTAGTTGTCGTAGTGTGATGAACAAGACTTTTTTTCGAAAACGAAAACTAGTCGCCCCAAGAGACAAAATAACCCCAGAAAGAAAGTGGCATCTCGATTCTTCACGAGTTACAAAAGATATACCAAAAGTTGCAAATAGTACCTACCTTACACACAATGAGGGATTGCATCACTCACAATTTCACCTGACCCCAGACACACCCTTCTTTTTAGAAGCGTCTCGAAAAGGGGGAAGGCGGGGGGGTTTAGTTGTCTCAGTGCATATACTGTGCATACAACGTACATACTAGGTCATGTATTGAGTCTTGGCTTTTTGCAAAATGTGGGGTTTCAGCGAGACGCGTGGCTCGGAAACGACGTAGGGGGGTTTGTTGGCCTCAGGAGAGATATCCGGTATACTCGATTTGGAGTTTCCTGGTGATCTGCGAGACCGTGAGACCAGCATATTGTGAATGTTGCCGAGGGCCGCGACGGGGGGAGACATAAGGATTCATTTTTAAAGTTTTTTTTTTGATGCACAAAGCATGTAATCTACGGTAATCAGCGCAGTTGCAGCCAAGGGTGGGCGTGGAAAGTGTCGTGGTGTGAGATTTGGCTTATCCGAGGTTACGGCTTTCGGCTGGTTGGTTCCATGGTTCCGACCGCTGCTGTCACAATAACAAACCTCCATGTTTTACATTGATCAGCATTTGGCTAGACTTTTTGGCCAATATGCGGCTGGCCGGCTTCCCGCCACATGATGTGGGGTACAATGACATCAACCGCCTTTGCCTAGGATGTGGGTGTGGATGTGGGCGTGTGAATGAATCTGATCATATGCAAAAGCCAAGGTGCAAAGCAAGCACATCTTTTTTTGAGCCGACGACAAACGTCATCCCGCTGATGTTCCCCTGGATCGTCGAGGGGGGAGACGGTTGGCTCGTATTGGTCCTTAGGCCCCGATGCTGGACGATTTTATGTGATTGTGCGGGGCCCCAAGAAGCTTGTTATGCGTGAGATAACGCACCGATTTGGCCCCGGATGGGATATTGGCGACGCGTAACCTACTCTTTATGGCTTGTGTGATGTCGACGATGGCGAACATGATCGCCGTCCTGGAAAGATCGGGGAATGCGGGCAGGGCTGTTGTGCAGCTTGTGTACGCACGCAATATGTACGTATGTAGTGTAATGTCATGGTGAAGTGAGGTGAGGTGAGCCGACTAGAGTGGCGCGGAGTGTTGTCAGAGTTTTTTTCTCATCTACTTGTTTTGTTGGGCGATGTGCTTGCACGTCTGGGACAAATCTTCTTCTTGTCAGCGGGGGGCGGCGGACTGTGCATCATTATAGCGGATGACTAGAAATAGTATTGACGGCAGTCTTGTTCCGGATACCTGAGGGGAGGGGGAGGGGGTCAAAGTGTAGAGAAATTAGAGGACAGGTGAGTGCTCCGCCAGCTAAGTAAGCACTGATGATGACGAAGCTGACTGCCAATGGCTGGTTGTGAATACGTGCCATGGAAATGAAGCTGGACTGGGCAGATAGATGCAATACGATGGGTGAAAGATGTCGTCGTCGCTTCCATCCCGACTTCCATCGAGATCAGGCGTACCTTGCATGGGCTGGGGCGCGCCCTCGGTCGACTGCCACTGAGGCTAATGCGCCACCAACGTAGGCCTCGGAGCCCCATATTTGGAGGGCGATGGTCTCCGACTTCCTCCGACCACGTGTTTGGCATGTGAGACGTGGTTTGGCTGGCGTGTGAAATTTCTCTTTGTATCGGCTCGGCATGGCGTTGGCTCGGTCGAGCGTCCCCCAGTTCAGCAGGAGAGAGTGAAGAGCGGGGCGAGCTACTGGGTGCTAGTCGCTTTGTCAAATTTTTCTAGAAGTCAGGGAGATAAGAATAGCGGAGCCTGAGCTAAGACGAGTTTTGCGACGTCGCAGTAGCATTGGATATTTGTGCATGAGCGTTGTGAGACTCGACGGAAATCACGCTCGTCTTTTAGGCTTTGGCCGCCTTGACCGCACAATGCAAGTCTCTCGCCTAAGGATACCAAGGGCATGGGCGTTGTGCCATCGGGACCACCGGTCCGTTGCAGACCAGAACCCAAAAGTCCCCCACGATCTTCTGCGAGGCCAAGCACAAGGGGCTTGATGAGCGACTGGGGGTCCCGCTACGGCCTGGAGACATGTACGCCATACGCCATGTCTGCCAGTTCGGACATGGCCTGCTGGGCTCTGGTGGGCCAATACGAGTCGCGGAGAGGTGGTGGTGGTTGCAGCACCGCACTCAGGCCATGCCAGCCCTGGAGGATGAGTAAACTGTGTAGTCAGTAAATGAGCAAGAAGCGCATGTAGACTTTTGCCGGTGTGGTCGGTCGGACCACGTCTTGTCGGCTGAGATGGCCGTGCGTTGGTTCACCGACTTGAGCATCATTTGCGAGCCCGGGAAGAGGCATCGACGGCGGGCCGCAGTGGAGGGGGGGAAAGAGGATGTGATGCGGGCACCAGCTGTGCACCCTTTTTCCACACCCTCATGGCAGGACGCTGCAGGACTTTGCAGCAGCCTCGCAGCAGATGCAATATACGGCTGCGCTGTCTGAAGCTGAAGGGGCTGAAGCGACGCTGTCTCGGGGTATTCATGGCTTGCTGTCGAGCATTGCTTATTCTGCGCTTAGAGTACCCCAGGAATGCTCCCCCACAGCATCAAGGGAGCGGTTAACCAGGCCAGACTGCCGTGCAACTCGATCCAGCGCCAGTGGGTAAATCAGCTGGGTGTTGGATTGCTCGATTGGTCATTTGATGCAACCAATCGCCATGGCAGTGTGGAAGCACCGTGGGAGATGTGCCACAGGTCCCCACGACTGCGATAGCAGGCTTGCAGGTTGCTGGGGTGGCTTCCAAGATGCGTCAGACATGGCAGACCAGTAAGGAGGCAGCATGGGGCTTGGATGGCTAGATGGGTGCTTGGAGGTGTGGGTGTGGGTGATAGGGAAGCGTTGTCTCTGCTGCTCAGACACGACGTGGTACGTAGTTGGCTCGTCTCACCACCTGTCGGCCGAAACAGCAGGCAAAAAGGGCATTCTCGAGGATGGAAGCTACAGTGCCAGCTATGATGATGGCACGGGGCAAGCACATGCATTTGCAACAGCAGCAACAGTAACAACAGCAGGCCAGACAAGCAGATGGACAACATGCAGCGGATGATAGGCGCGGCGGTGGTGACGTCTGCAGTCCCCATACAAAGCCAGCTACCGGTATCCCCCTTATCTCTCTCCCCCATGTTTTAGGCGACAAGCCACAGCCACACTGGGGATCACCTCATCTGCAACGTTGCACCATCTGACCAGACTGCCTCACTCTCACGTACACGCGTAGAGCAAAAGGTAGGAGTCATCGTCATGTCGAGGAGACACGGGCAAGAATAGATTACGTGTGTGGGCAGGATGGACGCTGGGGGCCCGCTGCTGATAGAGTACACGTTGGTGCATTCTCCACAGCCTCACATTCGATTAGCCCACTGCCACATCGCCGTTCCCAGGCAGCGCGCTCGCCGACACTCACCGCTACCAGTTGTTGGAATTTTTTTTTTTTCGTCCAGGACGCAAATTTGAGCCCTCTCCCTGGACAGCGCGCGATTACGTCGTCGGCTCAACATACTGAGGACTGCTCCACTCGCGCCGTCTGCTGAGGCAGCAGAAAGCTCGGAAGGAAAAGGCAAGTTCCGCCAGGCGCACCGAGGAAGACGAGGGCATTCATCATCCATTCCGGCCGCCCTGCCAACGCCGCCGGAAGGTCGTAGGTACATGGACAGAACATGGACATGGACAGTGCAGCGTGTATGTACATTACATAGTAGTGGTAGAGTAGTGGTGTCCATAGTAAAGCGTCGGTGCATCAGTGCTGGGTGCATCTGCTGCAGGCCCTGCACGCCGCCTCCGCAAGTCATCGCTTGGTGGGCAGGCCCGCTTTCCTGATACGGGGGGCACGAGTCGCTCGATGGCGGCCAAGCTGTGTTGGCGCAACCGCGTTTCTTTTCGCAGCTGCCCAGCCAGGGTGGTGCTTTCCCCCCCTCCGCCCCCCCCCCTCCCCTCCCAGGGCGCCTTCCCCCTCCCCCCCTGCTCAGCCAGCTCCCTGCTCGCTCCGGCATATCCTCGCCCGCGTCAGCACAGACTCGGCCCTGGCAGCCAGCAGCCACCTCTCGAACCCCCACACGCCCGCCCAGACAAGCTGATCCATACATATATCCGCGCCCCCCGTCATCCCCTTCCCCCAACTTTCTACTCTCGGTCACATGCAATCCTCCACACCGTCGTCAGGTCTCGCCAACCTGCTTAATCCCGACACTGCCACTGCCACTGCCACTGCCACTGCTACCAGTCACCATCACACCCACACTCACACCCACAGCCAGCAATCGCTGTCGTCTTCTACCACACCCCCAACCACCAACCACACGCCCATGGCTACCGCTACCGTGAGCCTCATGGCGCCGCTGCTGCAAAACGCCCCCCAGCAGTCGCAGGACGAGAACCGCCAGGACCTCCCTCGGCCGTACAAGTGCCCTCTCTGCGACAAGGCCTTCCACCGCCTCGAGCACCAGACGCGTCACATTCGCACCCACACAGGCGAAAAACCCCATGCCTGCACCTTCCCTGGCTGCACAAAACGCTTCTCTCGCTCAGACGAACTCACCAGGTAAGAGAGACAACACCATCCACTCATCCGCCTCCACCGTCTAACAAGTATCTCTGCAGGCACTCAAGAATACACAACAACCCCAACTCACGGCGCGGCAAGGGCCAGCAACATGCTGCTGCCCATCAGGCCGCTGTACAGGCCGTCCAGCAAGGCCTCATGGACCCCACCTCCTCTGGCCTGACTCACATGATGCCACCTCCCTCAAAGCCCATTTCTCGCAGTGCACCCACCTCGCAGCTCGGCTCGCCAAATGTGTCACCGCCGCATTCCTTCTCCAACTACTCGCCCAACATGGGCAATGACCTGGCAGCGTACCACCAAGGCAACAGCTCGGCATACAACAGCAACACTTCCAGCCCTAACCGCATCTCTCGCCCCATGGATTTGCTCGCCGACGCTGCCTCAAGACTGGAACAGCGCCCTGGCCACTACGCCCACTCCAGCAGACACCACCTTACCAGCGGCTACCACCCCTACCAAAGCCGCCTCCCTGGTCTTGCCCAGTACGCGTACTCGTCGCAGCCAATGTCAAGATCGCACTCGCACGAGGACGACGATCCGTACACGCACAGGATGACGAAGAAATCAAGGCCGGGCTCGCCCATGTCAACGGCCCCACCATCGCCCACGTTTTCCCATGATTCCGCTAGCCCAACACCCGATCACACCCCTCTCGCCACTCCCGCACACTCTCCCCGACTACGCCCGCACGGTTTCAACGATCTTCAGTTGCCGCATCTACGTCATCTGAGCCTAAACCAGAACTTTTCACCCGCACTTGCGCCCATGGAGCCCTCGACCGACCGTGAGCAGCCTTACGTCCCAAGCCAAAGTAACGGCATGAGCATTGGCGACATCATTGCGAAACCAGACGGTGCGCAGCGCAAGCTGCCTGTGCCCCTTCCCAAGGTGGCTGTGCAAGACCTCCTCAATGGGCCCAGCAACAGCGGATTTTCTTCGGGAAACTCGTCCACGACGGCTTCATTAGCGGGCGAGGACTTGTCCCATCGCACCTAGACCGACCCCTCTCGACTCACTAGCATGTATCGGCGTTACTGGCAGCATAGTATCAACATTCGTCATTTTTCCTTCAGCAGCAAGCGATTGACTCCCATTGGGAGTGATAGACATTAGGGCACAATCATGAGGGCATGTCACGACTTCACTTTTCACCATCCGACAGTCCCGATAGAAGTAGTCAGTCTCCTTTATTCGAATGTCGGACTCAATACCCCCCTCCGCACTTATTTTGGCGGTTTTGTATAGGTTCCACTCTGCACTTTTGGGCGTCTGGAGCAAGCGTGGGGAAGGGAGCCTTGCTTATTGGCAGGCGAGGAATGGATTAGATACAAATGCCCCAGCTCAGCGCGTAATTGAAACTCCATTCAGACAGTCATCACTCCACACCCGAGCCCTTCGTATGCATTACGAGAGAGTTATGCGATGGTGACAGACCCCTCACCCCTGAAGCTGTGACGTGATTTGCGGCCCTGGTGATGCAACAACGAAAATCAAACACGACCACATGTGCAGCTATGTCGAAATCCGGGGCTGTGGGAAACAAGGCGGCCCTTTTTCTTCAATCATCTCCGCATCAGTGCAACCCCGCAGATGGAAAAACAAAAACACAGAATGTGACTGGGGGCAGGAGAAAGCCACTCCATCCAGCACACCCACCTCCGCATTGCGTGCTCTTGGTGATGGTCGTCTCACTCCCACTTTCCGTATGATCGCCCTACTTTGCGGGGTGTCACTGCCCCGGAATAGCGAAGATGCGGTGTGCAAAATCCATGTCTCACTTTCTGTCCCTCCTGCCCTTTGTGCAACCATTGCCCACACAGGCCAGGCAGCTATTCTTGGTCTTTGTTGCAAATGAAACACAATCTGGCATTCCTTTGGGCGATAAGCCTTGGACCACTCCCCGCCACTCCCTCCTTCCCCCATGATTAACATCCCACAGCCACCTCCCGTGTCCACGTACGCCTACTCCACAACCTCTGGATTGTGCACGTCAATAGACCATTTCCTTGTTCCCTTTTTCTCCCTACCCCACCCACTTTCTCAGACATAGGGACAAGGTGTCATCATCCATACAATACTACCTAGCGTCTTTTTCTCTCGTCCCTCGGCCGGACACACATGCCATATTTCTCTTGAGGGGGGATTTGAATGTGGCGGCATCCAGTCTCGGTAAAAGTGACCAAGAAAGTGATCAGTTGGTAGGATAACAATCTCCGCGACGATAGCCGGGATCCCTGTCGCGGATCTATCGAGGCTATTTTGTTTTTCTTCTTGTCCCTTTTGGTTGTTTGCTTATCTCTGCCACCAATATGATGGAGGAGCTGCAGCAGGTCGGGACACAGACAGATATGGCAATTCTCAGCGGCAAGCATCGGGTGAAGCAACAGCGCCAATGCAGTTAGGAGGGCAGATCACAGAAGGGGACAAGGTCTTGCGCGTTCATCACAAACAAGTCTCAGATGGTCCGTCACTGGACTAGGAACCCGATCTATTACTCTCTGGGTATACCGCTCGATGGGGGCCTGGTGTTCATGGCTCGACAGCAGAGCACACTGGTGTGCGACTGGGCATGCACCCCGGACTTGATTTTCCTGCACTCCACAAAACACTGGCCGCCGTCCATCTCTAGGTAGCCATGCAATGACGATCGCACATAGCTCAACAGTCTGGCTCCATGCAAATCGGCAGGTCTGGCGGGGAGATTCCGGGCTGCTATGCAAGATGCACTAGAGCTAGGCTTGCGGCCTTGGTGGAGGAGAATGGAGGTTGTCGGGCCGGCAAAGGCGCAAAACACGTGCTGCTGTGTGCGGTCATGTTAGGCAGACATTTATGTTGAGTGAAGCAGATTCCGAAGAGGGAGCATTCGGCGTCAAAACACGGATCGTGAGAATGAATGCATGTTAAAAGTGAGTGACACGGAGGTATATTTTCTGGGTCGGCGCTTTCACATGCCTTTGTTCCCTCCGACTCTCTCTCTCTCTCTCTCTTTCTCTTTCGGCAATGTTTCATCTCCATAGACTTGCCTGTACTGGTCGTGCCGAGTTTAGATTTGCTACCTAATTTGCTTTGCTGTGGGAATACTATCGTATCCTGGTTAGGTACTTTGGGGGCTCCCTAAACGCCAATCTACGTCCATTCCCACGCATCGTGGGCACACTAGCTTCCACTCAAGATCTGCTGGCCCCCCCCCCCCCCTTCCATCTCTAAAAGCAAAGATAAGGGGGAGACCATACATTGGGGGAAAAGAAGCGCTGAGCAGCCTGAGCCTTCTCCACAACCAACGGAATAACTTTCCATCTCACCCGAGCTCTCGTGCGACGCCTCGTCAGCCGTGCCCCATTGGTTTCCCCCCCCCCCTTCTTGATTCGGAACAGCGCCGGATAACAGCGCGGAGTCCGCAAAGCACAGTCGAAGGCTGAAGCCACCAGGAAAAGAACAGTGCGCGCCCCTTGCTGACGTCTAGCGAGCTTCTAGATGCGCGTCCCATGGCGCGCATCCTCCCCTTGGCTGTTTTAGTGTTTTAGAGCTTGCGGGGTCTCCACACCCCTGGGCAGTCCGTCGCCCGTCTCGAATCGTGCACTTGTCCTTCCTGACCAGGAAATGACGGGCGCGGATAAGGCTGCATCGGTGTTCACAACTGCTTCGCCTCGCGCGTGAATCGGGGGACGGCCACTTGGCCGAGGGAGATTTCGCACCACTCAGCGCAGAAGGCTGGCTGGCTTGGCTGGGGGGTGTGGGAACGTTTGTGGAGTCGCGACCCTTTTGTTCTCCACTGGCGGTTGCAGAGAGCGGAGGGTAGAGTGCCTCTTTGGGAAGGTCGCGCTGTGGTCAAGAACAAACGGTTTTTTGAGCCGCATGCAAGTCCCTGTCGTCGGATCTTTCTCCAAGGCAGAATTGGCAGAACGAGGCAGAGTGAGTGATTCCTTCAGCAGGCAGGGACCGTGCTACCTAGGCCGTGTCGCAAGAGAGAATCAAATTGTGGTCGCCGTCGTGCCTTTTTCGCTCTGGGCGCCGATGTGGGCTTTTTGCTCGTCTCGCTCAGACAAATTTCTCCATTCATCCTTTTTCGGGCCCACGGCTATTCCACCGTCTGTTGCACGTTCGCTGCTTTGCCCCGAATCCACCAGTACCCGCGGCCCAAGTCCACTTTCGACAGTGTCAAGGACCTCGGACGGGGGAATGCTTCTCAGAGTACCTGTTGAGCTGCACACAACCTGCGTCCGCCGACGGGATGCACTGTATACAACACTGCATACATGTGTACCATGCTGCAGGATCTGGCACAAACAACGTTGCTCAATCTAAATCCAACGTGAGCGTGACCAGGCTGTCGGTATACGGGAAGCAATTGCTGCAGCGGGGGCAATATATTTCGCAGATCAGGGCTTGCTCTCAACAGTCAATTAACGCGCTTCCTGTATGTACTGTACGGTACCCTGCATCTGGAGTCGTAGACATGGTACTTGGCAGCTCTAGCTGCTGGTGCATCGGAGTGTGTTGTTTCAAGAGCGAGAGAACACCTTGCGATAAGCCCGACTGAAGGTCAGGAACACGGTACAGTATGTTTGGCATTGACAAGAAGCTGCAGACATTGGTATGTTGTAAGAATGATGCCATCCGTACTGAAACAACAACAACAACAACGGCCATTGCCCCGAAACCAAGTATCCGCAACTTCATTTCCCCCATCACCATCGCGATCTCCTGCTACAACCTGACTTCACCATGACGCACCACACCCACCGACCCTTCCACACATCCGGTACAACGGAACCACCCCTTCAGTCTGCTGCTCGTGAACAGCGTGTGAACAGCATGAAGCGACCGCGCATGGCATTTAATCACGTCTAGCCATCGGTGGACCGTACATACGCGTAACACACCGACGCCTCCTATCCCAACAACTCCCCTCGCGGCGTATCAGCGGCTGCATATAGTCGTGTGTATACAGTACCCCATCTACAGTACTCTCTATATTGCATCCGTACTATGTATGTAGGTACTTTATTTACCCGAGCATGCGGGCCAGCAAAAAGGCCCCCCGCTCTCCTCTCTTCGCATTAGCATTAGCATTAGCATGTATGCAAGTAGTGTTTCGCGAATCTTGCAACCCCTCAATATAGATGAAGTAAACTTTGCACCATCCGCATTCTGGGGACGGTTGTCGGTGCGTGAGAAGCGTTGGCTAGTCAAGGGCCGAGGGGGCTGTGGAGAAGCGGTTTCCAACCCCAAACAGATACCTACTAAAGTCGCATCAATCAATGGTTTCAGGGAACAACCATGACGCAGAACGATCAGGTTGCAATGCAGAAAGCTAATCTCAACACCTTGTGCAGTCATGGGGTTATTAGAGTTGGGCATGTGCGCAAATCACCGTGGAGGTACGTGACTATATTGTATGGCATGTACCGTAGTGTGTAGAGTATGTACATCGTACACCCCCTATTGCATCATCAGCAAGACGAACAAGGGCACAAAGTGACCACCACACATCTCACCTCACCGACTTTCCTCCCCCAAGAAAAAAAAAAACTCAAAACCCAATCTCAAACCCAAAAAAAAACCCAAACAAAACCACCTTCTTGCACGTGAAAGCCCGCCCCCCCCCCCCCCAAACCCTCCGCTAGCGAGATGTACCTACCATACCCATAACCCCCCACGTGCGCCACAAACACGCCCTCGCAAGTTTCCCTCCTACACGACCACGCACCAAGACAACTTCACCCATCTCTTTACCCGGGCGCCCAGCCTCGGGCCCGCCCGGCTGCGCTGTCTGCACGGGTGGGAACGAAAGAAAAAAGGGTCTGGTACCTCGGGGTAAAGTCACTCCTTGGTGGTGGAGCCGCGGGTTGATACTTTGCGAGGTTGTACCTGTGTTGGGGGTGCTGGGGTGGGATGCGGGACCCGTGTTGGTCCGAGGAGGGGAGGCAGAGGCGTGGCGTGGGCGTGGCGTGAGGAAGGGGGGGGATGGGTTGGTGGATTGATGGGTGGGATTGGATGGTAGGTAGGTACTTTGGTATTTGGGCGTTGGTTGGGCTTGGCGTGTAAGGTGTGGTTATGGTACTATATGGTGCTGATGTGTAAATATAGTAGGTATAGTATAGTTAGTTATGTAGTGTGGCGAGGCATTTGGAACCCCTTTGCTTTGCTTTGCTTTGCTTCGCTTTGCTTTGCTTTGCTTTGCTTGACTTTGCCTTGGATCAAAAGCCCTCATCTCGTTCGTCATGGTACTCCTAGATACCATATTCACTACAAAGAGTACCATACCATACCTATTCCACGCGATAGCACACCATACCACGGCAAAACCCCCTGAGCCTCGTTATAGTTAGCCACCATACCCACCACGAGTATCCACATTCGGGACAAAGCCACCGGAGTTTCTCGACCCCTGCGTGGTGGACATCAGATATCGGCTGGGACAATTGGGAAGTGAGGCTGAGTCGCTGAGGCGAGCGAGCGAGCGAGCGAGCGGGCTGGGTCTAGATCTGTGTATGGTACCTAGTCCAAGTATGTACATGCCATCTGTAGATACTATATGCAGGGTCAAGTGTCGAGAGTCAGGAATCATGAGTGTTAGGCGGGCAGTGGAGATGCACGGCAGGAAGGGTTTCCTAATCGGGAAAGGGGTTCAGTGGGTACTATTGATTGGGGGTCTGTGTGGGGATGTATAGTAGATAGGGTATAGTACTTATGTACAACTTTAGGTATGGTACATAAGAGTAAATAGTGCATTTGCGATCTCGACACAGGCACGGATTGTGATGGTTCCTGCAGGGACTTGTTGCCACGTGCGGGGATTGCGGGGCGTGATTGGTGGTGGAGATGGGAGATGGGGTTGTAGGAAGATGTGAAGTGGTAGTGTTAGTTTTCGTGTTAGTGCGCTTTGTTGCTCTTGGGCTTGGTGCTAGGTGAGTAGCTAGATTGACTTGTCTAGTGAATTGGCCGAGGATAAATGAAGTCGAGCCACGAATCCGGCTGTTTAATTTCTTGAGGTACGTATTTGGAAGGTATCGTGGGTTTCGAGGGTTGCAGATGAGTACTACTGTACCATAGTATGTATGCTAAGACTTTTCGGAGTCAGCTCCATGCCATGGCTTGGTATTTGTTTGTTTAGATTGTTGGTGCAGTGTATGTTCTTGTCGTTGTCTTCTTCTTAAATGAAGCGCTGCTATAATGCTGACCTAATTACGGGTTGTGTACCAAGCCCGAAGAAATATTGGCACGGTTCTTCTTCTCATCTATGACACTGTTACTGTCTCTTTCAAGCAACGTGTCAGGATCTGCTACTTGACATTCTACATACATCAATAGTACTGAAGTCACCCCTAGGATGTCACCACGAAGCAAGATATAGTTTATAGCCCAGATTACACTAGACCTCTTTGGAATGACCTATGTGGATATTCTTTCTTCTTCTTCTCATCATGACAATCAGAGGCTGTAGTGTAGAAAAAATCTGCCATTAGCTAAAATATTGGAAGGACATAAGGAGCTAACAGCCGGTACATGATCAAAAGCGCAAACACAATCAACCCTGCAACATCTATACCACCACCAACAAAGCTGTGGAAAAAGCATGATACAACGCCTATATCTTTGTGACAAAGCACGTGCAGATCAGAGAAGTAGACATGAATTGGAACTACAGTAAATCTGTCATGCAAAAGTGATGCCTTAGCACCTCCAAGACCCTCTTCCCACTTGTTTGGGAACGCACATCTGCTTTTATCTCTCTTAGAGCTCTTGCATCGTCATTAGGATTAGTAAAAACGATTAATTATGGCTGTGCGTTATGCAAAGTGCGTAGGAATGTGTGATCCCGAGCACAGTCGGGGTCCCCGAATGAATGATGCAGTTTTTTTACGCGGAAAGGGAATAATTAGCGTGACTTCATTATCCATTTGCAAACTTGTAATTAACGGAAGATCAAGGTTTCGTAATGGATGGCCTCTCTCGAGATGTACTTGTGGTCCCTTCAAGACCATATTGATATGTTCAGAGCCTGATTTATCAACTGTTCACGCTCGGAGACGTGGTGCCCCTTTAACGCGAATATAAGTGAATCAAGACTTTACGCAATCTCTATACAGTCGGTAGATTGTATTCTTTAGGCTACCGACGAGAAGCGTCAATACTTCTTGTCAACTTTGCCGCCTTGCTGGATTGGTACTTGATTTAAGCAGTTTCATCTTGGGAGTTATGATACATACACTCAGCAGCCCCAGTGTCTAATGTACTAATCCTCAATATCAAAATTAACCATCACATGTTGTTTCCAAGTGACCTTGAGACTCCAATGTTCCAATTCAATGAGTTTGGATACATATTGTCACTGCTACTCTTTATGAGCTTCTTCAGCAAGTGTTTTCTGCGCTGTCGTCGTGAACTCCCACTGTGAAGGTCCTCTAACCGGGCCCTGGTCGCTTCGATTTCCGTTGTAACTTTCTGCGATTCACTCCACCGTGAACAAGGTTAAATTTTCTCCACAAAAGGTAGATGTCTCGGTCATATTCTTTGCACTTGGTCTTTCTGTCATCGTCCTCTCATAATTTATGGCTGAGTACCATAAATACCAGGTTGTGACTTTAATCAGAGCCGCAAAGCCGATCCACGATGGAGACATGACTGGAGCCGGCGCTGAGTGAGCATACGGCAATGCTAAATCTACAAACAGAAGCAATAGCGTTAATTGCACCAAGACCGCAGTATCAGTACACTGCAAATGGGATTTAATTAGGTAATTGTGCCGTTATTCTACACAAGCAGGTTGCAAGAAGCTCAATGCAGCTGTTGAACACAAGTTAGCATTGATAGCCACTTTCTAATTGAAAATAAAGGGAACATACCAAGATTGTCATCAACATTGCATAATTCACTTGTACAGGTTGTGACTGCATCAAAGAAGGGACCGCACAAACAATCATCGTCTGTCTCTGGGTCGCAGCCTGCTGCGACTGTTGCTTCATTCCAACAATCCATCTATGCTGGGTTAGCCGTATTTGAATTTTGTGTATTGCTGGTGACGACCCACGGGGCATTGTCCCACAGCAGCTACACTCGACCCGACATCATCAAGATACCGTCGAGTAGTCTGTGTGGTTGTGATCGGCGATGCAAAAACAAGCGTCTGAGTTGTTGCACTGAAGACAATCGCAACTATCGAGCAAGCGCGCATTTCTTGCTTGAAGTGTTGTAAAAGCGAGTCAGTGTATGTGATCAGTGGAAAGTAAAGCGAAATGCGCAATAGCTGGAGGTTGGAGAGTACCAGTTATTGGACGGGCATTGCAATAGAGGTATGTCCACTCTCGAGGCCATTGCACTATATATCGATCAACTTAAAGTAATCCGACGCGCAGGTATAGCGTGCGATATTAGATCGGTACTATCGTTCATGCGTGTTATGTTTCGCATGGCTGCCGCACCATCGGTTACAAATGGCGATGAAACGATCCCAAGATCACGACAAGTTTTTTGATCCTGAGATCTTGACTCAAGATGAATGGTCTTGGGAAATCAATTCGCAATTATTCTTAATAGTGCTGGACGTTTCCTTGTGGAGGGTTGGGAGTTGGGAGAAGTCGATATGGCACAGCTCGAGGTGTAACACGTGTCAACGTTTCAAGTTTTGCCATCACGGAGCAAGAAACACGTCGCCCAGATAACTTCCATCTTGCTAAACTCCAAGTTGCTCGGCGTTCTCGTCTCTACTCCTTCAGGCTGCTCAGTCGTACCCCTCCGGTTTCCAACGGGACGATAGCCAGGCAGTAGTTTCAGCCAGCAAGCTGCTGGGGCTTTTGACATTGGACAAAAAGACGTGCTTGAAGTGATTGAATCAATATGCGGTCGCTTTTCGATCCCTAGTCTTCGGAATTTCTGCGCCCAAGGCATACCGTTTCAAGGAGATGAGTGGATGAGATGGTATGCTTCGCGTCGCGCTAAAAAATGATAGCTCAATCCGCGAGGCTGTACCAACAAAGCAGTCCCATGATTTTTGAACCGTTCAGGTTGATGAGATGAAATATCTTATATCTACCGTAAGTGTAGCTAGCACTCCCGATAGTTCTCAAAGGGCTCCCGCTAGCAGCAGTGTCGCGGAAATGAAGGCATCAAGAAGGTCGTATCAAGTGGGCAACATCTCTCGTCATACCGCCGAACAAAATATAATGCGCCTTCATATACACCCGACCAGTATTACCTGAGTAAGTATGTCCTCAGTTCCCAGTATGTGCGTATCGGCATGAATGTTCGGCTCAGCACCCGCGCAGATAGCTACAGATGTCGCCCTCATCCATAACTTCTCTCAGCTTTGCATAGCTTCTTGAGTCCATTGGGTGTGGATAATTCTGCCGATCCAGCACAATCATGATCATGCGCCGTGTTTTAGGGGGGGAGCAGAGGACAAGGGGAGTCGGCTCTGACGCGGGAAGTTGGAACACGTAGTTCAGGTGCGGTGAAGACTATTACTTCGAGAAGCCTTAGAGTAGTGGAGATTGATAGTCATGGTCATCCGTGAAACCTATGTGCGAGACGCATAGATGTTATAGTTGTGTTATTCTGAACGAGCCATTCATTTGGATATTAGTTCAGCCTTTACTAACGCCTTTTTGAGCTGACCATGAACTGGCACCAGGTACCCAAACATGAAAGCTACAATGACTATTCATTTTCGACTCCTAATTGGATCCTGTAAAACGCATAACAAGATTTGGCCGATGCAGGTGAGATGGAAACAGTCCACATTGGGTTCGGAGCTAACTCTATTCCTCTTCGCTCCAAGGCATAACAACGGTTCACAGCCCACCTCATGAGACATCTCAGAATGTTAGTCCTTTATACCGTTATATATGCCATGCAAATTAAAAGACATTGTCTGAAGCATCTATCGAATGATGAACCAAACGCCTCAAACCACTCACAATGATTGTTCAGATTTTTAACATACTGGACTGACTATGGCCATTGTGAAAGTGTTGCACAATGAAAGACTCAATAGTACAATTTATTCCTAACTCCTGATCTTCTCGTGCTATTATATTTGAATTGACCGTCGATAGCATTCCGCATCCCCATGTTTTTGCACGAAAATGGTTCATCATCAGGATCGACCCCAAAGCCCTAACCCAGAAGGAACAATAGATCCTCACAAGTGTTGTAGCATTTGTTATGATCTCTACGGCATTTCTGAAGATCGTGAACAGTCGGTACAGCTCGCATGCGGTCATCGTTTCGGAAGTAAGTGCATCTCGAAGTGGATCAAAGCCAAAGGTACATGTCCACTATGTAGGGCGCCGCAAATTCGATTCGGTAACCACTATTACAGCCGGTCTGTAAAGGGAAATATTCAGGTAGGTATTGCTGCGCCTCGTCTTGAACATGGAGAGCCAGGCCGCCAATCCACATCCAACCATTGGCGGGAGGCACCTGCATTGCAGTCGTCCTCACGTAGCGTACCACAGCAGCGATCTAACATAATGAGCACAATGCGCCCTGAGCGGGGTCATCTTCGTATCAGAAGGAATGTGACAAGACCACACTGCGCGGGCCAAGAAGACGACATTTGGCTGACAGTGCTTCATCACCACGCATCAACTCTACCCCACGCTACGCTTTCGCTGTCCAGCAGATTTGGTTGTCGCAATGCGAATATATATGGCGATGAGCTCTCAAGCGACTCTACATTTGAGGATCTTCTCAATGTTCACAAACGGTGGATGGCGGAAGCTCTTGCTGAAGACGAAGCTGCTGGCAACAATGAACATGAGTGCCTAGTATAGGACTCTCATCCATGATATTTGAGAGGGGTAGTAAGGATGCAGGCATGAATTTGAACTTCCTCTGTCATTGAGTACATCTGGCTGGGCCATTAGATCCGGCATATGTGGTGTTCCGATAGTCGGTACCACGTTTTGGAGGGCATTTCCAATATATTCTATAGTCTATGTGGTCATAACTGAACCATTGAAAGAACAAGTGCTGCTCCGCCCACGTGGATTCAAGCTCCTTCCTTATTCTTTAGCTCACAATTGAGTGATACCACTGCTCACTGGGAATTTCAGAATCGCAACTGCCAACGCACAAGTCAAGTGTTGCAACTTCTAAGTTTCCTTACATCTAGAAACTTCAACACATTTCAGCATCAACCATGAATAAACCCGCTCCAGTATACATTGAAGATATCGCTAATCCCCCATGGAAACCACAAACTACCATGAGGCTCCCCGCAGCTTCTGACCCTCCACCAATCACCACAGGCTCTACAGACATCGCCAGCCTCGTCACGCTCATGCGTTCATCATCCACAAGCATCACATCACCAGCACAACGCCAACAGCAATCATGCACAGCAAAACAGCCAGATCGGCCCTCGCATCGCCCCACCATGACGACGCCTTGGGGAAGCGTACCCGAGGGAAGCCAGCATCCAGACCTGCTGCCCATCTGGGACCAAGGACCCCGCGTTCCCAACTACGCGGGCCCATCTTCATCGCATCGCCATCATTTTGGCCCTCGAATCCACCGTACCCATACTCTCGATCCCCAAGCTCCCGACTTTACAGCTACCACACCCGCACGCCGCGCACCCACACCAACCGACCCATCCACCCTCTTCTCGACAATGGGAATACCCAACGCCATACCTGAACCGCATTATCCTGCAGCCTCATCTTCAGCTACATCCGAAAACAGGGTTTCCGGCCGACGCTCGTGCGCAACGGTAGGCTGCACGACAACGGCAAATATTGCAGTGAAGGGTACGGCTGCGGAGCGGCAGAATGGGGGATGGTTGTGTTCAAGGCATTCGGGGGAATTGGGAATGAATGTTACTGCCATGTATTTGGATTGGTTCAATAGCCCGTATCGGATTGGGGGGAGTTGAGGTAGCTACTACATATTTGAGTAGGGGGTTGGATAGCAAGGCTGAATGAAGATGGAGAGCGTGGAGTCTGGTCGAAACTCGTTGTGATGATGGAGACGGGTTTACTTCTGACGCCCCAGATAATTCCCACGGGATTTGGATAGGATACCAGAAACATGTGGGACTTGAATTTCCTTTGTTGACTTGGGATGGATAGGGTGGAAAATGTGCTCGTCGAAGCAGAACAAAGCCCTGTAACGGCAATGTCGACGGGCTCAATCCAAACAAAGAGACATATTCCCAGATGATCTATTCTGAGCTATCCTCGCGAGCAACGTCTTCCGAGGTGGGAAACAAAGATTTTGACCATGAGAGGGGGCTAGACGGGTGTTTTGAAAAAGGACGTGTGCACTCGTCACAGTAGCCTTATTGTATTCAAGATTTCCGTTTTGCTGTCACTTTCTACTGTGTCGACTTACCAAAACCACCAAACCTTTTGTGCTTCCAAAAAAAATTGTTCCGTTCGAAGATCACAAATATACGTTGCCACATCTTCCCTATGACTATGACCCAACACCACCATCGGTCAAACTACAACCACATCCAGCAAACAGTGCGAAACAGCCTCCATAACGCTCGCCCAAGCCTACGAAACAATAGCCCCATACTTCTCCAACTAGCGCAAACCCCACCATCGCTATAATGCTGTACCTCCCCTCCGCACCCCTATCATGCACCTGCACAGAATGCATATCCTTCCTCCTCCCCATGCCAGAACCTCCCTCCCCCGCACCCACCTCGCTCCTCCTTTCAATCCACCCGCTGCCCCAGCGCAAACCGTGCTCCTCACCCTGGCTCGACAAGCTAGCTCTCTCCACGTACTCTGATCGCAGCCGAAGCCGCACCTCTTCTTTCTCATCAAGGTCGGGGGTCGCACCTTATCGGTTTTACTCTGCTTTTTCGAGCCGCGCGGGGACACCCGCTGGGTCTGTGTCTGGACGTGGGTCTGGGACGGGGCCTGTGGGTGTGGGAGGTGATGGGGCGAGGGAGGAGTGGGCGAGGGCGCCTGGGACTGTGGTGTGTAATGTGGGGGGATGCAGTGTCAGTGTTGCGGTGTCATCTGGGAGGTTTCACGGGGAAAGAGGAGTGTGTGGGATACATGGAGGAGAGGTAGAGAGTGGAGATAGGAGCTGGAGTTGGAAATGGGGCAAGAATATGGTGATCTTAAGGGATACGGTTGGTGGGTATGAAATAATGGTCGGAGAATGAGGGGTGAGAGTCGGGATAGTATAGATGGGGTTTGGTGGAAGAGAGTGGCTGATGTCAGTGAGGGACAGAGGCAGGAACAGTGGGCAGGTCAGAGATATTTGAATTGGGCAGATGTGCTGAGGATTACGCCTGCAGAGTTACGGTAGCGTTAAAGTTCATTGTAATTTGTCCGTTGACTCAAGTGTTTTCGTGATAGCTAGCTTGATTCAGATTCATCAAGAAAGTTACGTTCCCTCATATCGAGCGTGGGAGATCCTGCTTGGTTGTAATAGCATCCCGCCGATTTTGGCATGGGATGGCATTGAGCAAAGATTCACAAACTCAGGTCTCGGCGATTCTCGATCCCACAGTCCGGTAAACTGCTTCCTAGCATGGTCCAGATCATTGGCGCGAGGGCGATTTACGCTCCTCGAGTGATCGCGCAAAATCCCTTTCATGGGGTGGCAGCCTCTCAACATAGGTCCCCAAAGTTTCACTCAGCACTTCCTCGAAGGGTATACCTTCATCATCTGCTAGCTGCTTTCTCAATGCATAGTCTGTGCAGAGCTCCGTCAGATCATCAATGATTTGCTGCTTATCTAAATATACGTCGTCAGTAATAGCACACACTACATGTGCTGGGGAGTAGGAATTAGGAAACTAGGAAAAAAACGAGGGCTGACCATAGCTGCGCTTCAATGGTTGTAGGGACTTCTGACTAACTGATTTTTGGTTCTTTCTCTTGCATCTGAACTTCGATGGTCTCTTCAGTAGTCAACGGTGGGACACCATCTTTCCAGCGATGGAACACATTGATAAGGCTGCAAAGTTTCTTCGGGTCAACAAAATGGTCAAACTTTCTCCACACACTGGAATTACGAACCTCGGGTGTCCTACACCTATGCACCATTGACCGTCACGACTCCATGCGAATTTGTAGAATGGAAAAGCCTGATACTTGGGAATCTCAATAGACTTGTGTGCCTTTATTGGCTGGAAGGGATCGCCTATGCCTCGGTCTCGAGGCAACCCCTTCATCTTCTTACGCTTAGTTTTTGTGGCGTTACCAGATCCCGCACTCACTGCAGATGACGCAGTAGATGTCGAACTTTCGCGGACGTGGCGAGGCAAGCCTAACGATAATGTATTGGTACTGTCGAGTTGCGCTCCATCCTCCCCGATATGCGATTGTTCAAGACGCTGCAAATCCCAGAAGAAGGCCTTGCTCTTCTCGTTGCCCGCCACGAGCATGGGATGGCGGCCCAGCTCATGGAAAAGCGAGAAGCGAAGGTAGTAAATGCCACAGTGCGGCAAGTCGAATTTCAACAGTCGTTGGAAGCGACCTCCCCATGCTGATCGTGTGTTGGAGCTTGAATCTGCTGGGACTGTTACCGGCGTTCTGCTGTTCACGGCAGCTGAAGTCGGTATTGGGGGTGGTGGAGTCTCGAGACGGTCAGAACTGAACTTGTCGATCCGCCAGAGAAGAATGTGGTCCTCTCGTGCGGCATGACTCAGGATGAGGTCGTTGTACCATTGTACACTGACATGGTAAGCGTTGAACCTTTGTTACTCAGATCACCAGACAATACCGGTCTATGAAATCCGTGTGAACTTCGGTAGTTGAGAAGTGGGGATAATGTATCATTGCAGGTTTGTCAGTTCCCGCATGTTCTGTGACACTATCTGGGATGGTCCACTGTCTTCTATTAGCGACCATTTGATGAACTCGCTCTTGTGCATGTAGTCTTACCAAGTTGACCTTTGTGTCCATACCTGCTGACAACAAGTAACGGCCCTGACGGTGATACGCCTAGGTAAGTAAGTATCGGGATTGGGATAGGCTTAGACTAGGGAGGCCACTGACAAGTGTCAATACCTGGTCCTTGTGGCCCTGTCCGTAACAGATTGCTGCAAGCGGCTGTTTCCTGTGGGAAGCATGTAAACTCCATAAGCGAACACTGTAATCGGCACTCGCCGAGGCCAATATAGTGGGATCAAGGGGCGACACAGCAAGGTCATTGATGCTCTGGCAGAATGAGTGACTGCTCGAATGCGGGCTGGGGCATGGAGGATACACATACGTCGCCATGGCCTATCAACGTCTGTCCTTGATCAGTCATGGACGAGCTTCTTCCATCAGCTGATTAGCGTTACCTGCACGAGCTCCCCAGTCCTGACATTGAGGACTCTTATTTGGGGGGATCCAGTCACACAGACCAAAGGATCACCATTCTCAGCTTGCGACCATGCAACACTGTTGTAAGTGTGGGATCCATTGGACGCCTACGAGGGTCAGTGAGTCGAGAGCGGTTCAGTCATCATGAGATCAGCGTACTTGGGGTTCATCATACTCGAACCAGCGAATAACCTCAACGGTGCTGTCCTTTTCAAGAAGGCAGCGACAGATGAGAGTCTTTACCAATTAGCGACGGCAGAAGCCGGACACGAGGTGACACGCACATAGTGGTCTCCACAAACGGCGAAAACAGGGTCAACGCCAGGCAAGGTGTAGGGATAGAAGTCGACGTCGTAGCACGGGGCTGGACGGAGTCAGTAACATTAGACGAGAGGTTACAGGCATGACTGCTTACCGGCATTGAACCGAGACTTGGTCTGTCCCTGCAAGACAGGTTAATGAGGGGTTGTGGAGAGTGGCAATGGCAGGCTGAACTACCCCAAGTCTGATTGTTCCTCTCAGTGAAGGTAACTCGCCATGTTGATCCATGGTGAGTGGAGCGGTGCAGGAAACCCGGCAGCTGCCAGCCGATGGCAGCTAATGCAGGGCAAGCAAGAACAGGTCAGTGGGTGTCGGCAGACTGCTCAACGTTGTATGTACCAATGGGAAGCGTACCGAAGACGAGTGTGGTTAGTGTGCTGCTTTCACGGTGCGCGTCGGGTCAAATTCTGCAATGGTTGCGGTGGTGGTGGTGACGATCGGTGATTGCAGACATGTTTGCAAAGCAGAAACTTGGAAACTGGAAAGGCCTGGGACTGCGCAGACGCAACAACACGACGGGGTGCCCAATTGGACACTGGGTGGTCGCGCGGTGAGTGAGGGAGGTGAGGAAGGTGAGGGTGTCTTGGCATTGTGGCGTACTAGCGCGGGCGAGCATCGTCGATGGCCCCCAAAGAGGGAGGCACAGCTGGGGGGGGGCCAGCCAATGGGTGAGAAGAGGCCGAGTTAACGAGAGCTGGCTGGTGGAAGGCATCCATTGACCTACACTTCGGTACAGTACTAGGAGTACAACGTACAGCAGGTACTCGACGCCTACTCTAGTATGCCTGCTCTCTGTATCTGCAACGCCCTAATATCGCGGCCTGGCCATGGCTGGTCTGTCTAGAGAGTCCATTCGTCGTCTGGTGGTGACAGGCACCCAACCCACTCCAACGCACACACTGGCGGCGCCCACATGGACACATCCACCTCCACCCGCACGCAGACTACTGCTCAGATGTGCGCCTGGCGTCTGCCCTACAGGTGGCGCTACATGACGCCCACCGGCCACAAGGCCATAATGCCACAGCATTCGTATTGTGCTTCACTGCTCCGGCCACCATCCATGAATGCATGAATCCTTCCCATCCATAGTGGCCTGATGTGCCGCCTGCCCCGCCTCGTAACTGCCAGCCGTTGACTTTTTTTCTGTCCGCGTTCATGGCAGCGGCCAGGGCTTGATTGGCCCAAAGTGGCCATGTACTGTAGGTACCGTTACTCTACGGTACTGTGTACTTACTTTGCTGCGGGACATATCGCAACGCAGACGGCTACCCAGAGACTGAGTAGAGACCGCCAAACTCTGTCCTCGGCGCCGCAGCCACACGTCGCATTCGCGTTCCCAGCGCCTCGTCGCCCCGTGTGCCCTGCCCACCCGCCGTACCTGTTTGTTGCCTCTTTTTTTTTTCTGCGTATTGCTGCACGCACGCATCCTCGTCCCGCCCGCACCCCTGGCCTGGCTATTGCCGTCGCCGTCGCGCCCCAAGAGCCGGCGTCGACATCTTTGTCCAGACCGACCTACCTAGCCTGCCTGCCTACCTACCTACCTACCTACCTGGCACGAGGATTTGCACTCGCTGCATATCTGTCTGCACTTGCTCGCCTGCAGTCAGCCAGCACAGTGGCAGCGTCCCTGCTGTAAGACGTCGGCCACCCTCCCCCACACTCCGTCTTCTCCTCTCGTCCTATCGTCTTTCTGCCCTCTGCGGCTGCATCGCTGCGCCTTCAATTGCTGAGGCCGCAGGCTAGACTAGGCCTCGTCCTCCCATTACATCATCTGCAACTGACTCGTATTCAACTCGACGCCCACACATAACCCCCCTGTTGCACGCTCGCATCTTCACCGTTGCAGGCGCGTGTCACTGTGCTCCCTCCACCTGTTCCAAACATTGACACCGTTCAACGTGCCCTGTGCCCCCTGGACCCTGCCTACCCTAGGTACTTCAACCGCCGCCGGCCCTTTCCCTAACCGCTTCGATTTTCTCACTCCTCCGCCGCTGGCTCCCACGAATTATTAGATTCGACATTATAGCATCGGACAACGGCGGTAGAGGAAGGACCGATCCCGCCACCACCAAACCCGACCTACGACCAACTCGCATCTGCCCATAATGGACACCACCTTCATCACCATTCACGGTAAGTTAAGCGAGGCTACCAATCGGCACCAGTGCTGACTACCACTGCAGACCTGTCTGACGACGCCCACATACTATATTCTTCCGACTCCATTGTTGACATTCTGGGCCACACGCCTGACGAGGTTGTCAATCGATCAGTTTGGCAATTCTTCCATCCTGATGAGTTGCCACTGGCCAAGCTTCAGCACAAGCGAGGAGTCCAGCTCGACAAGGCTGCTGTTTTGTCCTACTGCCGCCTGAAAAACCGCCAGGGAGAGTGGGTTGGCTGTGAATGCTGTTTTTCTGTCGTCTACGATGTGCTCGTCTGCTGTATTAGCGTCTACCGCAATGGCATGCAAAGCCAAAGTGAGTCGTCTACTCTATCACGGCATGGCCCTACGCTGCACATGCTGACTCTAGCCAATCAGAGCGAGCGGTCGAGGCCCCCATTGTACGCAAGTTATTCGCCTCGTCACCCAAGGACCCTCGTTACCACATGCTCTCACATCTCTCGAGCAAGTTCAACATTGGCCCAGAGGATCAAACCCATGAGCCGCGTGCGGCCCTCTTCCTTAACAGATTTACCCGAACCCTGACCTGCATGTATGCTACTAGTGGTATTGAACAGATCATCGGCATTCCCGGTGAAGCCATGAAGGGACGTAGCTTCTACTACTGCATTGCTCCCAACTGTCTGGAGGATGCTGTTCGCTGCCTCGAATCTGCCAAGGGCAACGACTCCATCGCTTATATGCGCTTCTTCTTCCGTGATCCCAGGCAGGATGATCCCCCGGAGACTGTGTCATCTGAGAGCGAAGATGACCTCATGACAGATGCCACGAGCTCGGAAGATGAGTCCGACGCCGGGCTGGATCACCCTTCCAATTCCGAGGGTACAGATTCTCGACATCTCTCCAATCCGTCTAATAGGGGGGGTAACAGTGATGATTCCCGTACGCAATCCCGCACAAATTCTGGCGATAGTATTAACCCTGCAGATACCCATCGCGCCATATTTGGTGAACGACCTTCCGCTCGTTCCTCCACTTCCTCGGCAATCGGCTCACCCCGTTCTGAGATTCGTGAGGAGTCCATCGAGCTTGAGGCTGTCATTTCATGCACCTCCGATGGCTTAGTCGTATGTCTACGCCGCGCCCGCCCGATGCTCCCAGGAACAATGCCTGTGGCCAATCCAGCACAACAGTACAATGGAATCTACGCAGCGCCATGGGCTACCCAGCCTGTATTCCACCCAGCGCCACCGCAGATGCCCCAGTATCCTCTGGGTGCTCACCATCCAACCATGGCGCAACAGGCGGCTCAAGCTTCACAGATGCAGAACACGTTCATGCAGAGCATTCGAGACGTGGCAGTCTTCGCTTGGGCGCTCACAGGCATCAATGGCAGCCTTGTCGACTACGCTCGAGGCAAACCACTTGGAGAATCGCAGCCGCCAACAGGCTTTCCCGTATGGAACCCCCTCCCGGACCCATCTTCATTTGGCAAACAAAATTCAGCAACGCCCTCAGGCTACGGCTCTGCCTCAGGTTCCAACAGTTCTTCAAGCAACGACCCATTTGGCTTCGGCGATCCAGGTCTTCGTTAAGAATTTGTCGGACAAGCGACACAATCATCGAAAGCCGCTTGCACCAGCAAGCGCATATACAGTACGTCCAATTACATGTACTTGAGATACATGAACATATTGCTGCCGATCTTTCCGAACGTCAAGCTGTGGCAGCATGTTGACGATGCAACGATATGAAGACGAGACTTTGTCATTTCACTCACGTCTTTATGCAAGCAAGCCCGAATATACCAGACCAGTCTTGGGTCACACATGGCGATAATGAACGTTGCGCCCTGATGGCACGGTTCTCTCTTTCACTCTTTCAAATAGGAACAAAAACACTGAAATAATTCTCCACTCATCTTCACGCATCATGTTGTGCGTGCCCGTGCCATGTTAGCTATCAAGCAACTGGTGACCAATATTCCTTGAGAAGGAGAGTAGACTTTAACGACGTACCTACTTGATAGCAGTTTATCGAACGGATGAAAGCCCCGTTGGTACCCTTCGCGCCATGCAGGATTACGCTACGCAAGTGAGCCTACCGCCGCACGCATGCATACTGTCTTTGCGCCTTTTGCGCCTTTTGCGATTTTTGCGAGGCATAGCCAGTCGGCGTCGATCACATTGACATTTGGAATGATGTCCTTGTACCCGGATGATAGGACCATACGCACTGTTTTCATTTCATACCGTGCGTCTTTGTATTGTGGCTTTGTTCACCTCATGCGAAGCCCAGATGACCTCACCCTCTGTTCCAGAACGCGGTTCCACCTTTGTTTCGACAGTATTGGAAACATTGACACTTTGACATGCGGCCAATTGTGAAGCAATGTTTACGCCGTCGTCACGTTAGGCTATTGTCTCACACTCTGCTTCTTTTAGGTTGATAGTCGCCGCTTTGCGAAAGGTGTTTGGTGCATCGCCACGCCGGCGAGGCTGATGCCTTGACCTTTCGATAGGCTTTCTGATTTTCTTTCCTTTTCTTTTCTTTCCTTTCCTTTCCTTTCGCTTTCATTCTTCTTCTCGACTGTCATCTCGAAGTTATTGACGCTGTGAAGCTCACTTACTCGACAGCGACAGCGACATGTTGTTTACCAAACCAAGGATGTCGTTCTGGCCAAGCATATCACTACTCCAGGTCTTCTTTGCGCTTCAATTCATAACGGCATGCCTTGCACAAATTAGATCGTCTGAAAATGTGGTTGCAATGGCTTCGACAACTTCGAAGAGTGCATCAAGCAGCGTCAGCTCGGCGCCTCTGCAGACACATACAATCCAGGTCGGACTAGCAGACCATAAATTTGTTCCAAATGTTACACAAGCAGCTGTAGGCGATGTAAGCTACCTTATACTTCTCTTCGTCTCATCAACGCTCTTGTCAAACGAGCCAAATTAAACATGCTAAACTAATCGCTGTTCAGACGCTAGAATTCCGCTTCTACCCACTCAACCACTCTGTCGCTCGTGCAGAATACCTTATGCCCTGCATTCCCTACGAAATGTCTGGACCCGGCAAGACCGGTTTCTTCACTGGGTTCCACCCCGTCTCTGCAGTCCTTGATGATCCACCCTCGTATTCGGTCCGCGTCAACGACACAAACCCCATCTTCTTCTACTGCTCCGCCCCCGGGTCTTGTATCAACTACGGCATGGTAGGCGCTGTCAACCCCGGCAAAGACCAGGACCTTGAACAACACCACCAGAAGGCAAAGGACAGCACTTACATGCTGAACCCAGGCGAACCGTTCCCAGCAGAAGGAGAACCAGAGGCTGGTCACGGAGGCATCAACGGGACAGGAGCCGGAGATGGAGGAGGTACAGTCTCAGACACGAAGGGGGGCTCAAAACCCGGCCTTTCCTCTGGAGCCATCGCAGGGATAGTCGTGGGCGGCATCGCCGTGATCGTCCTCGCAGCGCTCCTCTTCTTCTTCTGGGGCCGCACAAAGAGCCTTGAAGACGAAGTAGATCGGAAAGCGGGAACGATCCGCCGCGTCAGCTCCTCCTCACAAAGCGGAACTTCGCGAAAAGAAAATGCACAGAAACCTCACTCAGCCGGTGTAAATGCCAGCATGAATAATGGAGTGTCAACACCAAGGTACCAGCACTACCAGCACAACTCCACATCCCCAATGAGCGACATGATACAGCAGCACCAACACCACCAACAGCAGCACCAACAGCAGCACCAACATCAAATCCAACAGATGCAGCAAAGCGGCTACAGCAACCCCGCACCAAGCTACTACACCCCACCCGCTCTACCCCATAAACTCGACATCAGCAGTCCAACAGGCCACCCAGCATACCCAGGCTTCGCCCCCTCCTCCTCGCCACCCCCCACCCACTCCGCCCACCACCACCACAACAGCATACGATCAGAGCCCCACGCCTCTCCCGCCACAACCTACGAACTAAGCCACAGCCCCATCTACCCCTACAACAACCCCAGCGTCTCAAGCACCTCCGCCTCACCCATCTGCCACACTGTTTCTCCACCGCTCACCCACAATAACGGGATTATTGGTGTTGCTTCTGCTACTGCTGCTGCTGTCTCTACTACAACTCCAGCAAACACCACTGATATAAAAACCCCTTACAATCCACCCGCGCCCAGCTACTTCGAAACTGTACACCGCCCGGGCCCTTTTCATTTGAACGGCAGACTGGGACCCGCGGAGATGGAGGCTGCGGATTTTAATAGTGGTGGTGTTGCGGGGGGAGACGTGGGGAGTGCGGTTGCGGGGGAGCAGGGGCATGTAGAGGGGGATAGGGAAGCTGTGGGTGGTAATGGTTTAGGGGAGGGGGGGAAGGAGCGGGGGATGTGATGAGTTTGGGTGGATTTTATCTTGGGATTTGGGTATTGAAGGGTGGGGTTGGTGAGGGGATGAGAGGGAGGGAGGGTATTATGGTAAGTATGTGTGGATGTATTCATGTTACCAGGCATAAAATTTCAAAATTAGGATATAAATCTTGTAAGTGTCTTTATATGTAGTGTATAGATTGCCTTCTCTTTTACTATCCTATTTGAGCCCCGGTGTATAGTCTATTCTCTAGGGGATATTTATAATAGAGTACTTATCCGGTATATCCGATCATATACATGTACACCTACCTTTAGGAGACCCTCTAAACGTAGTATATTAGTTACTAACATAATTAGATAACATACGTATCCCTCTAGAATAAAATGAAGATACCGTTTTAATTTAGGTATTTGAATTCCCCTTAAATAGAGATAAACAACTGCATCCCTAGTGATCTCTCTCCTTGAACAGCGTCCACATACACCACACACACTACACCACCCGCCCACCAAAACCACACATATAGTAAAAAAGTACTTTGTAGTTTTACATAGCGCATACACATGTCTGCCTATCCCACCCAAACCCCAGATCTCACCTTCAAATCTTCATACAGACTTCACAAGTTTTCATAAAATTCACACGCATGCTTGCAGTACCCACCCCTTATCTACCCAAGCCAGCAGCCAACAAAAGAAACAACCACTTACAACCAATCTCTGCATCTATCAGTAGATCCACATACAACGATAAATATACTTAACACACACACACACACACACACAGAGAGAGAGACATAAATCAAATCAAATCAAATCAAATCAAATCACACATCACATCACATCCTCGAATAAAAAAAAATTACTTCCCAGTGTTCCGCATAGCAAAGCATAGCATAGCATAGCGTATATACATGCCTCTACCTCCCTCCCTCCCTCCCTCCCTACCTACCCACCCACTCAGCCCCCAGTCACCCAAACCACGTAGAACCTCAAAGACCCTGAAAACCTAACAACGACAATGGCAAAACAACAACAAAGTGTTTGCCATGGTATCTTTAAAGATAAAAAGAGGGTTTGTGTTTTTCGGTCTTTCAAAGTTTTGAAATTACAATACTCCTCCCCCCCGCCGTTATATCCATCTATTGGCCCCCCTCTCATACGCTCTTTATCATCATCACAGCGAGCCAGGAAAACAAAAACAAGGATCAGAAGAGGAGAAGAAGACTTGCTAACCCTTCTTTTCATCATTTCTTTTCTTCTTTCTTTGAATTTGCTGTTTAGGTGGGGAGGGGGACTGGAAACAAGGCCACGTGCTTGCCTACCAGACCCTTTAGTCCTTCCCCTCGACTTTCTTCCAGCCCTCCAGCGCCGCGCTATACTCCTCCCCACCCATCCCCCATGCCCTAACTCCATACTCTCCTCTATCCAGAGGAGCCTGAAGTCGAGACGAAGAAAGAAATTTGCTTTTGCACTTTTTCTTGCTTCATATTTCCTACCGAAATAAAGAAATACCCCCAAAATATTTCCAAAAAAGGGCGACCGAACACTTCAAGTCGTTGAGATTGGGGAAAGGAAGTGGAAAAAAAAAAGGGTTAAAAAAAAACATGAAAGACCTTTGCAGGGAACAAAAATCGTCGTGCGTAGTCATTACATAGTAGTACACTCCAAGAAGATTGGAAAAGGGTTTGCGCGGGGTTTGCTCTGCAGGCCGCATGGAAAAAGATGGCTGGGAAAAGTACGTCTCGGACACAGAGCGGGGTGTCGTGACTGGTGTCATTGCTCATATCTAAGTAGAAGTAGACACAGTTGTGGTCGGCGCCGTCGCCTCGACGCAGTTCGCGTCTTCTGCCACTGGTGTTAGGGCAGGTTCAGTAGCTTTGGGCGGCGGAGAGTGCGTGCTGCCTGGAAGACTCGCGACAGAGAGCGTTGGAGAGCTTGTTGCATGTGAGGCGAGTGGAGGGGTCGAAGCGGAGCTTGTAGAGTGCGTTTGCGCCAGCTTGGCTCGGCTCTTGGTGTAGTCACTCAGGCTAAGCTTCTTTCGCGCAGGAGTTGGCTTGACGGCATTTGTTACGGCAGGTGAGAAAGGCGAGGCTATCGTAAAAGTATTTGGTGATTGCGCAACGCTTCCTTCCGTCAGGATAGCCGATGTTGACCCAGGCGTCAAGGCGCGAGCATTGTTGGGATTGCTAATGTCAAACTTGGCAGGCATATCAACATGCAGATCCACAAACTTTTGTGTAACTCCCGAGGTGGACTTGGGTGATGGCTCTGCAGGCGTAGACGCAGACCAGGGAGGTGCAGGCGGCTGTATTGGCGGTGGTGAAGCTATCAATGTGACATCCGGCGCAGGGGCATCAGGCATCTCTTCAGTCTTGGTCTCTTGGGGCTTCGGTGAGCTAGCTCTCTCGGCTTCACCCATTTCGACGTCACCCATTGGTGGTGGAGTAGGTTCCTTGGCCGGAGTAAGCTCCCGATGTCGTGAGGAATCAGGTACAGTTTCCGTTGTTATGTCCATGGCAGAAGGCTCTTCCAAAGGCGGGGACGGTGGCAAAGGCGAGGGCTTATTGGAAGACAAATCTCTCAAGGCGGGCGACCTCGCTTCGGTCTTTACGGATGCTGACCGGATCCGCTCGCGCTGAAGCTTATCTTCTTGTGCTTGTTGTAGAAGCTTGCGTTTGAATGAAAGAGGGGGTTTCATTTCGCGCGATTGGATGAGGCTATGTGGCTGTGCGTTTTGGTCATCTTCCGTCTGCGTCGAAGCTTCCTTGTATGCAGGCTTCGGGCGAGATGCTGAGCGTCCGTTTGTCCTTATGGAGCTACCCGATGTTTTCCGCGCAACCCCATGACTGTGTTCGCGATGTCGAGCAGAGGGGGAGGGATCTGTGGGACCTATCCGTCGCTGTGTCTGTGTGTCATTGTCAATGAATGATGTCGAGCCAAGTGGACAGGCGACCTACCAAGGACGGGACGGTTGGCGTATTTAGTGTCGATCCAGCGCTGTTCCTCTTTGCCTTTTTGCCCTTGTTCTGCCCATCAAAGTCAATCTTCTCAAAGAGTTTCTCTTGTTGCTGGAGTTTGCGCTTCTCACGCTCTGACATTTTTGGTTCGCCATCGACCGAAAAGTGGGTTGCAGGAGTAATGTCACGACTGCTGGATTTGTGCGAACCGGATGTCGATCGAACGTCCATGTCATCATCGTCCACATCACGGTTGTGGGATTCGCTGCCCGCGCGGCTATTTGTTGCATGGCCTGTACTCACTGGCGAGACCAACGTCTTCTTGGACTTCTTGCTCTTGCTCTTGACCGGTTCAGTGATGGTATAACGGCGAGCGCGCTCCAGCAAGCATTCGAGGCCGGTCGATGCTGGGTCGCAGGCACAGCCACCAAAGTTGGCCAGAACACAGTAGACCCATGGCAGGATCCGCTTGAAGCCCTCTTTGGCGCCGTGGGTAACGAATTTGGCAAGCTGCTTGGTTACCTCGGCATCAACGTCCCATCCAACTGTGAGTTCTTCGCCAGGGTTGATCTCTCGGGTCGCGAGGAAGCAGAAGTGATACTCGTTGCTGGTCTCGATGAAAATCTTCATAGACATGTTTGGTTTGCAACTTCTTCGGGCGTAGCGTAGGATGCTGCCCTCTTGCCGAGTGTCGATGTATATTGGCAGGTGAGGAGGAAAGAAGACGAAGGGTTCTGGGTGTCGCAGTAGACTCCATCTGTTGGCAGGGTCGTCAATGTAGTCTGACCTTCGTCCTATTAAACCCTTCAACTCTCCGATATAGCCACCATCAGCAACAGGCGCCTCGACGGTGATGAAGTGCCACTGAGGATGCAAGCCATGTGCGGTTGTGCCAGAGTCGATGTCGACTCGTCTGACGATTTCGGGAGCCTCGAGTTCTTGTATCGTCGTCTCGATTCGCGAGAAGAGATCCTGGGGCTTCTTACCACCACTGGCTTCGGCAAGGGCGTCTGGGTCGGTGAGCCATGTGGCGATGTCGTTGGCGACGTCGATGCGTGTGTAAGAATTTCCCTCTGGTGAAGGCACCTCGGGCTGCGTGTACAGACTCATAAACTCAATGGAAAAGTCCTCGACGGGACCGTCTGGGTTCGTAGGAGACTTGACAGAGCCATGGCCGTTGAGCATGACCGACGCGCCCCGTTTGCGCGAGGATGGAGCGAGTGCAGGTGCTTGGCTGATGACGCTGACCGAGTTGGTGGAGCGATGGCTGGTCTTGGGGCGCTTGTTGGGTGGGGGCTGGTCCCGTGGGCTGCCGCTCTTACGGTCCGGGTTGTATTGAAGGTCATTGTTGGATTGCAGCGGCCAGCCGTTGGGCTGAACGGAGGTGAGGGGGTCTTTTGATCGCTTCTTGGGGTTCTTCACCGTGGATTTGGATCTGCTCTTCTTCTCGCCGCCGCCGACGACGAGTTCCCTGCGCTGCCGTTGCTTGTCGGAGGCGCCGCGTGAGTCGATGGGTCGTGGGAGGCAGTCTGTGCACTCGTGTACGTCGGGCACCTGCGATGCTGTCTCGTAGTAGCAGACAATGTGTTGCCACGTGTCGCACTTCTCACACAGCACCGTGTTGCCATCGTCTTCGGCGAAGCCGCAAATGCACTTGATGGTCGAGGATTCGTCGTCGTCGACGGATGCATCGAGTGGCGCAGGCGAGCCGTTGTTGAGCGAGGGTGGTGCAGGAGGGAGGGGGAAGAGGGCGAGCGATGCGGGCTGAGGTTCAGCATGCGCCTGGACGGACGAGACTTCTGTCATAATCTGGCGAGCAAGCAACTGCGTGTGTTATGAGATGGGAGTGGGAGTGGGTGTGGGTTTAGGCTTGGTGTGCTATGAGTCGTAGGAGTCGCATGACGCCCGGCGCGCGACGGGACAGGACGCAGCGGGCGAGACGGCTGCGAAACGAATGCAACGACGGCCGCCGAACGAAGGATGCGTGTTCTGTGGCGATGCGGATGGCTACCGGGGGTTGGCAGGCCAGGTGAAGAGGCTTCCGTGGCCGGTTGCGGCGTGGGAGGGGAGGCTCAAGGAGGTCAACCAAAGCTCTGCAGCAGCACGGGAGTATGGCAGGGTGAGGCCTAGCATGCGAAGGTCAGATTGAGCAGACAGGCAGCCGTGTGCATGTGCGGCGCAAGGTGGAGGCGTGTCGAGGGTGGAGGCGGCAGCAGAGGGCGTGAGCGTCGGGTAACAAAGAGACAGGTGGACAGGCGTCACGGCGGGACAGGGCGGCAGCGAGTGCGGGCAACAAGCGGCGAGGACTTGGACAGCGGCGTGGGCGGGCACAAGGTGGCGGGCGTGGAGGGTGGTGAGGGTGGTGAGGGTCGAAATGGCAGTGTACGAGGGCAGAATGGGTGCTTGAGGAAGGGACTCGCAGCGCGCCCGAAACGAGCGAGCCAGAGCAGCTTAGCCCCGCGCACGGGCCAGTGTGGTTGTGGAATTACTAACATGTGGACAGAGGGGAGGACGGGGAGGGAGAAGAAGAATCTAGCTGCCATTGCGGCGAGAAGGCTGCAGGGCCGTGTGTGTGTGCGGCAGTCGGCGGCCTGGGGGGGACAGCTCGCAGCCCATATGCGCTGGTGGGCATGAGGGTGAAGCAGGCGGTGGTCGACTATGGGCGTACCTACAACCTACTTAGGCCAGCCTGGGAGCGACGAGACGGCAGCAGCAACAACGAGTCGGCGAAGGGGGCTGTGATGTGACGAGGACGAGGGCGACAGGGCCATGCCGGTGGGGCTGGGCAGCCCATGCAGCCAATCAGCCGCAGCCACTACCAGGCCGACAACAGAGGCTGCAGACGGCGCTAGTCCCGATGCGGCGCTGGCGTGGTGAGATTGCCGTCGCGCCCAGGCCAGCCAGCCGACGATCAAGTTCGTGAGAGGGGGAACGGGCCTCTTCAAAACACACACAGGCAGCTGTTGGAATGCCATGGCCGTCCATCCCTGGAGCACCTTGTCCCACGGCGCCCGCCAGGTACCACTGCTGCTGCTGCTGCTGCTGCTGCTGCTGGCTGGTTGATGGCTGGTTGCTGCGGCCTCGGTGACCGACCGCGGAGAGTGGTGGGGGGAGGGGGGGGGAGGGCCAGGGGGCAGGTGGTGACGAGCGTGAGGAAGGAGCCCACGGCATTCCGAGACCAGGCCAACAAAACATCGATAAGAGCTGAGTAGCCCCGCTCTGACACCGGCTGAGTACCGTGTCGTATCTGTACAGTAGCACATACAGTATGTAGAGTAGCTCCTCCTGAAACGTCATGGCCTAGCCACCTGGCACCGCACCACCGCACCACCGACTATCCTGACTAGTACTAAGTACTCCATCCTCCAGCCAAGCCTGCCCACTCTTAGCCCATTACTACGTACGCAGTGCTCACCCAACAACCCAGTGTACTACTGCACAACTGCCTCTGCCTCCCCCAACGCGTTGCCATGCAACAACCTTCATTCTACCTCGACCGTCTGACGTGCATGTTGTTACCACTGCTTCCTCCAACTCGTGCTCCCCCCCCCAAAAAAAAACCACCGCACTGGGTAATATTGGCTATGCAAGTGCAAGGACACTATTCTTCTGGTCAACTCACATGTTGTTCATTTGCATCGCAGCATCATAGCTTGTTACTTCGAGAAAGAAAAAAAATAAGTGCCGTGGAATTCACATGTTCGCTGCCTCGGACTATGCTTTACCGGCGACGATCCTCCGCACCCACCTCGGAAGCGGACCAGGGTACTACGTAGGCCTTCAACTCCATCCCACCGTATGTATAGTGCAGCTCCACACGGATTCCCACGAATGGCCTTCCGTGACCCTAGGCGTCGTCATGATCGACCATGCACACTGGCAGTACTAGATCTGAGCATTGCCGAATATATGGTAGGCAACCGCGTTTCCCCGTTTTGCTTGAAACGATCAACCCGTTCACTATGCGCTCCATCATTGGTCCTTCTCTTGCGGCTCTGACCATCTCATCTACTGTTGCATCCATCGCCAGTCCTCACTCCATTGGCTCAGACCTTTCCATCCTCACCCACAATGACCTCTATGGGAATCTCACTACCAGGCGCGCGTCCAGCATAGTCATCAGCACACCATACACATACTCCACCGCGACATCCAAGTGTGCTGCACTAGGAACAATACTATGGGACCCAGACAGCTACACCCAAGAGCTCGACTACCTCCAGTACCTAGATTACGGCGAAGCAGCCGGCCATAGTAGGACATATTGGATCAACGACCACTCCCATGCACATTGCTGGGCAATCACGACAGATGGCCATAGGAAGCAGTACCCCTGCGATACCGAACTGCCCGCGCTATGCTCTAATACCGCTACTGATCAGCACAGGCACATCTCGGTCGCAACGAACAATGCTACTATTGTGGGCCGTCGCGAACAGTCTAATTCATCTTTTCGCTTTCTGGGCATCAAATACGGTTCCATACCCGCTCGCTTCTCGCACTCAACTTACCTCCCGCCTACGCCTGGCTCAAACATCTCTGCGCTAGAGTATGCTCCAAGATGTATACAGAGCAGCTGTGGGGCACCTTCCCAAGCACCCTGTGTAGAGGATTGTCTGACATTGAACATCTGGACACCATTCCTTCCCAACGGCAAGATCGCTCCGAGCAAGAAGAAGGCAGTCATGGTATGGATCCATGGTGGAGGCTTGACATCCGGCACAGCTAGCGATCCAACCTTTGACGGAAGCGCCATGGCAGCGCGAGGTGACGTTGTGCTTGTGACCATCAACTATCGTTTGTCTACTCTCGGATTCCTGGCGCTGGAAAACACTACCATCTCTGGCAATTATGGTATTCAAGATCAAAGCACTGCGCTTGATTGGGTGCGCGCCCACATTGAAGATTTTGGAGGTGATAAAGACAGGATCACAATCTTTGGGCAGAGCGCAGGATCGGCATCGGTCAGAGCACTTCTTGCTTCTCCACAAGCACGGGTCAAGGTCGCTGGAGCCATCATGATGAGCACACCCCAAGGCTTGAATAACGCGGCCAAATATGTCGAGTACGACACGATTGCAGAGGCCACCAACGCGACGCGGGGCCTAGTGTCTGAAGTTGGGTGTGGACAAGTAACTGACGAACAACTCGTTGCATGTCTGCGCAGAGTCGATCCTCTCACACTCATCGGATACAGGAATGCAACTCAATTTTTTACTGGAACAATTGCAAAGTATGTCATATCTCAGCAGTCCCTACAGTAACTGTCGATTATTCATATCCCCCCGTGGAACTCTTCAATCTACTTTGCCCTTCTCATATCACCAAACTATCCCGCAAACTCCTCGCCGGCCTTCAAACACACTCCACTAACAAACTTCCCAGCTTCCCCGTAATCTCTCCGCCCTTCCTCCCAACGCGCTCCCTCCCCCTTTCCCCCACGGCCCCCAAAATCTCTATCCCCATACTCGCCGGCGTAATGCGCGACGACGGCTCCCCCTTCACCAGGTACTCTAACACCACCAACCTCACCGCCCTCCTAACCGCACAATCCTACCCAGCCGCCGCAATCCTCTCTTCAGGTCTCTTTCCAGTACCCCCCTCCCAAAACACCACGGCCGCCCTTTTCAACCTGACAAGCCACATCTCGACGATTGCGCAATTCCGCTGCCTCGCCGACGCCACAGCCTTCACCGCCGTGCAAAACTCAATCTTCTCCAACCTCTACACCTACGAATTCGACCGCAGCTACCAAATCAGCGACTACAGCCCCAACCCCCCAGCCTGTGACGCTCCCCCTTCCCTCCCGCTCTTCCCCCTCGGAGATCCAAATTCACCCGCCTACTACCGCTGCCACTCGGGCGAACTCTACGCCGTCTTCGGCACTACAATCTCCCATGGCAATCTGCCGCGCGATGATGACGATATCCCCTTTTCGCAATTCATACTGGATTCTTGGACGGCGTTTGCGCGGACCGGGGCGCCCCGGATCGAAGAGGAGTTTGCGCAGAGTAGGGGGTTTGCAAATAGTTCGGCGTGGGCGGCGAGGGCGGGGCCGTGGGAGCCATTGGGCGCGGGGGAGCGCAGGGTGAGGATCTTGGGCACCGAGGTTTTTGATACCGAGTTTCGCAATGGGGAGCAGTGTGAGGTGTTGGGGTTGGGGCTGGGGTATTACAATGTATAGTGGGAGTGCAAGGCTAGCATGTGGGCGGAAAGGGACGAGTTATTTCGTTCCTTTTTTTTCCTATTTCGAGAAAAAAAGATTCGGGGTTTTTCTTCCATTGACAATTCACTCAGAGCTCGGGGAATACTTCAAAGGTAGGTCATTGTGATATCTGTAGACCAAAACTAGTGAGGAGAGAAAAATACCACGACGCTTAACGTTGCAGCAATACAAGGCTATGAGAAAAAACCCAGCCCAACAGCATATTCTTGTTTCTCTGGAGAGGAAGGGAGAAAGAGAGAGCTGATGATGCCACGCCTCAACTACAGTAGATAAATGTACAATTGATCGCCCATTCGCAAAGATTTCAGTCAGTCAGTCCGGGGAAAAATAAATAACACAAAAGCCAAAGCAAAGCAAAGCTGTCCATCAATCATATCGTTGGTTTGGGAATAAAAAGCGCCATCTCGATCCCCGTGTCAGATGGTCAGATCAAGTCAGGATCTACCATCCGTGGTATACTTTACTTCTCAAAATTACACTGCATCGCCCCTCCCCTCTTCTCCCGCCTGGAAATTTTAAAAGTAACTCGTCTTACTTCCTGCCATATGCATGGTCAATCTCCTTCTGGTACTGCTTGAGGATGCCCTTGCGGTTGAGCTTCTGCGCTGCGGTGGTAAGACCCTAGTATTGTGTTAGCAAAGCCGTCGAGTGCAATTGCCTGAAATGCTGCGGGGAGGGGGGGATCAACTTACGTTCTGAGGCGTCCACTCTTCATCCGCCAGTACAACACCCTCGACTGTCTCGAAGCTCGCAAGACCGCCCTTACGGCCCGCATCCTGCAACTGCTTCAACACCGCACTGTTGATCTTCTTGTTGTGCACCAGCTCTTCGAGATGATCTCCCTTGACACCTTCTTGCGCCGCCAACTTCTTCAGCGCCGGCTCAGCAGGTACGATAATAGCAACCGGCTTCTGGCGATCTTCTGCAGCATAAACGCAGATGTTTGCTACAATAGGAGCGGAACGGTACACGGACTCGAGTTTCTCAAGCGCAATGTACTCACCCGTCAGTGTCTTGACAAGGTTCTTCTTGCGGTCGATGATGCGGATTTCACCATTTGCGTTGAACTCGCCCACATCGCCCGTCTTGAACCAGCCGTCAGGGGTAAAGGATTCTGCAGTTTCCTCGGGCATGTTGAGGTAGCCCTCAACGACACTACCGCCACGGATCCAGATCTCACCTTGCGGGGGGTTGCTGGCGGTGAAGTAGCTGGCGTCTGCAAAGTCAACGAGCTTCATTTCGATAGAGGCCGGCATCTCGCCGAGCGCGTGCTCGTTCCAGGATAGAGGGTCCATGAGGGCGCCCATGGCGCAAGTCTCGGTGAGACCATAACCGCTGATCATGGGGGTGATGGCGATGGAGATGAAACGCTGTGTCTCTTTGGAAATGGGACCACCACCGTTCAGGCAAATACGCAGTTTGCCACCTGTAGCCTCCTTGACCTTGTTGAAGACAATAGCGTCCAGAACGCCGCTGCCCGGGAGACCAGAGTTGAGGAGGAAGCTCTTTGCTGCGTAAGCGCCCCAGAACACCTTGCTCTTGAGCGCGCCGCCAGCTTCAACCTTGTTGATAATTCCCTTCTTAATGGTCTCCCAGACCTGTGGCACACCGACCATGACAGTGGGTTTCAGCTCGCGTATATCACCGGCGCAATTGCGGACGGACTGGTCGGACAGGGTGCGGATTGTGCCGTAGCCCATGGTTCCGCCCCAGTAGAGCACGGCGTTCTCGAAGACGAATTCGAGGATATGCGCGGCGGGTAGGTACGTGATGAGGACATCGCCGGGGCCGAGATATCTGCCGACGATTACATCTACACCAGCGACTATTCATGGTGTTAGGAGGTCCTTATGTGATGCGCACAAACATGAGGGAATACTCACCAGCAGCAACAACATTGCGGTGCTTGATCATGACACCCTTGGGTGTGCCAGTGGAGCCAGAAGTGTACATGATACACGCCAGATCGTCGGCCTTGGGAGGCACGGGCTCGGCAGGGCTCTGCTCGCCTAAGCGGACCAGGTCGTCAAAGCTCATAACCTTCAAGTGTGGATGTGCGCTTGTCAGGGCGTCAATGTCGGCTTGCTTGGGGTCGTTCTTGGTGCAGTAGACGACAACCTGGACATCTTTGGCATCCTTCATGGGATTCACCAGCTTGGGCAGCAGCTCGGGGTCTGTGAACATGATTTTGGCGTTGGTCTGGAGCATGGAGTGCTTGAGGCCCTCCTCGCCGAGTGTGTCGTATGCAGTGACGATGGCGAGTGACTGTGACATGGCACCTGGAGCGTCTGGGTTAGCATGTAATCAGGGTAGTTGTGTAGACTATGGTGTTTATTTACCATGCGCAGACGCCAGCCATTGCATGCTCGTGGCGGCAAACAAATGCAGCCGGTCCTGGGGCGCGAAACCCAGCGACTTGAGGCCACTGCCCACGGCCAGGGCCATTTGCTCAAACTCGACGAAGCTCTTGTACTTGTACGGGCTGAGCTCAAAGTACTGCCATGTCTTGTCCACCTCTGTTTCCTCGCCGTCGACCATCTTCTTGATCTTCTTCGTCTCCTCGTGCACATTCACGATGCGGCGCGCACCCACAGCCTTTGCATTTCCAAACTTGGCCGACGAGTGGCGCAGAATATCGTACAGCGTCTCGACGCCTTCTGCGGGCGTGAGGATGAGGCCGTCCTTGGCGGCGTTGTTGCGGCGCGGTATCGACTCGCCCTCGACTTTCTGCGCGCCGGCAGCCTCGGTGGTGTAGGGCCCAGGCTTGACGGCCTTTGCCTGGGGCATGATCTTCTTCAGGTCGCCCGACATGCTGGCGGCTGCAGGGTGGGAGCTGTGCTTGGGGGGGATGAGGCACGAGAGCAGCAGGGCGAGGGGGATTGCTGAGCAGATGAAGAGCAGGCGCAGCGGTGAGGGAGCCAGCAGGGACAGCAGGGACAGCTAAGTATTGGCCGCCGACGGAGTGCAGCGGATGGGCGATGGAGGCTTAGGAGTGGGCGGCAGCTTCCAGGCGGGTGTTGTGCTCAACATTCAGAAGGCGCCAAGCCAAAGTCTGCCAGGGCCCCAGCTTCTTGGAGCAATGACGCACCTTGCAGCTTGCGAGGATTGGCCCGGCCTGGATTGGCTGTGGCTGGTACGTACTTAGTATGTACCTACTGTACGTTGTAGGGATTGGTTGGTTGGTTTGGCTTGGCTTGGCTGGCTGGCTGGCTGGCTGGGGTGATTACATACGCTGGTGGACAGCGCATCGAGCAAGACGAGACGAGACGACGCCCCCCAAATATATACCTTCTTCTGTACGTACGTACTGTGTGCTCGCCCGCGCAATGCAAGCAATGCACATGAAGCCGAGCATGGCTGCCAGCCAAAAGCCTCGTTCGACCTGTGGCAGCGCGGCCAAGCCAGCACACGCCCGTCCCAAGCAGCGCCATCTTCGCTTGTCCGTGTCCACTGCACAAAGTCGCTCGAGGTCACCACCGCCGCACGCACTGAGCACTCTCTGCCAGCCCTCCCCGACGGCCCAAAGCAGCCGACCAGTCCAGCCGCCTGCCCAAGACGGCCGCCAATCGAGCTCGCTGGCCTGCCTGTCTGCCGTGCCACCATGATTGATCTAACGGCGATCCTGGGGGCAGAACCCTTGGTCGATGCTGAAGAAGGTGTGTACAGTGCTTTGTGTGTACTTGCAGTGTACGAGCTGGGACGCTCCTTCCCACTCCATTCCCCATGCGTCGAATCACAACCACGCCGCCACCCTCGGTATACCGCAACGTCTTGGACATGCGATTCGCCCTACCACACTTCCACCGTCTCACCTTCTGGCCAGCTTGATCATAGTACATCGCTTCTTCTCGCAGACGCAGGCATCATGCGCACCACGCTCATCAAATCACACAGAGGCCTTCGTCATCTTCTCGCAAGCCATCCCCTCTCAGTCTCTAGGCTTCATCGATGCGCAGGCTGCCACTCTCGAGTTGAGCGTCGCTGGCCATGATCTAGTCATCCATCAGTCGCGGGGTCTGCTGACTTCTGACCGCAAAGAGGGGACCACGGGCGCAGGTACGAAATCTTCTTGTCTTGTCCGCTTCTTATTGCCTAGCTGCGCCTCCCCAGATCTTGGCTGTTCTTGGTGCCTCTTAGGAGTCGGAGCCACGTTACCGAATCCATCGTGGACCGTGGTTCCAGACTTCTGGGGAAGTATCTCGGAAAGTGCACAGTGGTGATGATGTTCCATTTTGTTTGGGCTTGCAGTCACAACATCGTTTTTCCTTCACCCAATCTAACACTCGCCACAGTAGTATGGAACGTAACCCCTCTCTTCGCCTCCTGGATCTCCTCCCTCAAAAACTTCCTCTTCACACACTCCCTCCTAGCACCCACCTCACACGCCCTTGAACTCGGTGCCGGCGTCTCTGGCATCGTCGCTCTAACCCTCGGTCCCCTCGTAGAAAGATACACAGCCACAGATCAAGACTACGTGCTCAAGATTCTGCGGCAGAACATCGCGGACAACATTGATGCCGTCCTGCCTCCCAAGAAGAAATCTGCCCCCAAGTCCAAAAGCCGACAAAAAGAACCATCTAGCCACCATATCCACGTTCAAGCCCTAGACTGGGAAACAGACGACGTCAGTAAGCTGGGCGACGTGGACCTGCTGATAGCATGTGACTGCATATACAACGAAGCCCTCATTGAGCCACTGAATAGCACTTGTGCCGCACTCTGCCGTCTGCGAGAAGATGCAGATCGGCCAACGCTGTGCTTGATTGCGCAGCAGCTACGGAGTCCGGATGTGTTTGAAGCCTGGCTCAAGAGCTTTTGTGCAAAATTCCGCGTTTGGCAGGTTCCCGACGCCATGTTGGATGAGGGATTGAGGGAAGGCACTGGGTTTGTTGTGCATGTTGGAATTGTGCGCTGAGTGTTTGGCATTGAGATGCTTGGAATAGGGACGGGCATTTGATGTGCGCCGTCGAATAGATGGGGGTTATGCAAGGGAAATGAAAAGTGTAAGAATATTCGCGCCCCAAACTATACAGGCTTGACTATCCCAAACGTTTCATAGGATTCAGTATCTTGCCGTCATCATCATATACAATCATCGACAATCCCCAATCTCAAACAGCCTTTCCCTCCACCGGCGCAATATCACTACTCGCCCTCCCCTCTGCACTCCCTTTACCCCCCTTAATCCCACCCCACTCCTCACGGCCAGCCGCCCCATCCACCTCATCCGCCACCAACTCCGGCGTCTCCAGCTCATCCTCCATCTCCTCGGGCAGCCACAAATTCAGCAGCAAAGTCACAACCGCGACAACGGCAAATCCCGTCTCAAGAATAAGCTCCAGAGCATTATAAAAGCCCAGCAAAGCGCGGTTATCCCCCTGATACGTAAACACGAAGCTAAACCAATCGGGCACCAGCGTGGCGCCGAAGCCGAGCGTAAAGCCCGCGGTTAGAATGAAGCGGTTGCGGCGTGTAAACGGCATTGTGGCAATGATTCTGATGCCGGAGACGGCCACGGCGGAAAAGAGAAAGGTAGTCATGCCTCCGAGGACGGGGCTAGGAATGGCGACGAGGGCGGCGGCGAACTTTGCAAAGATGCCCATGACGATGAGCCAGAAACAACATGCGTAGCCTGCTTTGCGGTTGGCGCAGCGGGTCAGCGCGATGACGCCGTTGTTCTGTGCGAATGTCGACATGGGCGTTATGGTGCAGAGGGCGGCGATGATGCCGTTGAGGCCGTCGGCTAAAACACCGCCTTGGATGCGCGAGTCGAAGAGTTCGCCATCGACGTCGAGTCGCGAGACGTCGCAGGTGGCGGTGATGTCGCCAATGGCTTCCATGGCGAGCACCATGTAGACTGCCAGAAGCGGGAGCACAATGGGCCCGTACACGGAGAGCTTGAACGTGTTGACCCAGATGAAGGATACAGCTGGTGCGGCATTGATGGAGGTTGCAGACCAGTAGCCCGTTGCGCCGGACACAATGCAGCCTACGAGTAGACCGATGACGACGGCGGTGGACTTCATGATTGGAGCGCCGTAGCGCTCACAGATGATGATTGTGATGAAGACTAGGAAACCCAGACCGATGAACTCTGCGGATCCCCATGGAAGAGGCTTTGGTGCGTTGATGTTGGGGCAGAGTTGGAAGAGCCCGGATGTAGGACGCGATTTGCAGTCTCCTGAGCCGCCGGCCCAGTTTTGGAACCCAGACTGAATGAGCTTGACGCCGATGAGAAGGACGGTAGGACCGGTGACTAAGGGAGGGAAGATTTTCTTGAGCATCCGAGGCGAGGTGAAGGACATGCCTATTTCAAGAAGTGCGCAGCATGCTGCTGTTCCCAGGATGGCACCGTAGCCGTCAGGGCAGGGCAGCTTGGTACCGTCTGCAGCGGTTGGGCAGAACCCCGTGGCGTACATTTGGCTGAGGGCACCAGTCGCAACAGGGATTGTGGCAAAGGACGTTCCAACGACGGAGATCAGACCGGTGCCGACATAGTATTGAGTTTTCCAGATGTGGAAGCGGGTAATTTGGATCGAAGACAGGATACCGCAGACGATGAGCGCCGTTGAGACGAGATATCGCTGTTGGTCTTGGGTCAGGTTTGCAGCATTGGCGAGAATCAATGGGGGGGTAATTATTCCTGCCAACATGGCGAGCGCATGCTGGAAACCGAGGAGTAGAGCAAGGAGGACTGGCATGCGATCGTGGAGACCGAAGAATGGCGCTGCTCGCCGTTCCTTCTTCATAAAGGGGAGGTTGGGCCTGAAAAGGAAGGCGTAATCATATTTGCCGATGAGTCCATCTCTAAGATCTGTTAGAGATTGTAGCTCAATCTAGGTTTGAATAAGGAATCCGTACTTGGTAGTAAATGCCCTAAGTGCACGTCGTGCTTGCTCACCAAAGGTGCGCCTAGGTGTCCGGTCCGGGCCAATACGATCAGCCATGATGGGTCCGAGAATCCTTGAGTACGATCACTTCTGTAGAAATGTTCAACCTGCTCCTGTACGCTTCCAAAATTCCTCAAGTCCTCTTGATGTCTGGCAGACAAGTACCAGAGTATCTGAAGACTGTTGCAGATCCCCCTTGGATCCTCCAGCCCAGAGCCAGAGTACCTAGAAACTGGCTTGAATCCGATAAGAGCTGTCGAGGATTGGCGAGACGTCAAGTCGATGATTGAAGACACTGAAATTCGAGAACCAGTAACAAAACCGTAGAGTGGTCCGACCGGGTTTAGAGACCGCGTCGCGTGCGGCAGTAGTGCAGATGGCGGATTAAGTATGCTTTTCTTTTTAGTCGTGGGCGCGATATGCGTGCTATGCTTGATATGCGGGGAAGCTACCCATATGCGAGAGTATTATTCAAAACGTCGAATCCTTCAGATGAAAAAAGAGCTCAGCTGAAGCCTCGAGTCGAACCGCAATAAGCAGAACAGCATGAAATGAATCGATGGAGATGAAAATGACCTGCATCTATATATGATAGAGAGGTAGTGGAGCCATTTGCATTATCAAGAATTGCCAACATCCACGATACACAATTGCTCATTGAGAGATACCCTAGTTATTCCAAGACTTGCTCAATCGCAGCCACGCGCAGGAGCTGGCCGATAGATTTTCGTTAGTCGCCGGGAACATTGTCTCTTCTCCACGGCTGAATGGTTGCTGCTGTGGGCATCTGCCATCATTTGGGGGGCGATACCGCATGTGTTGCTAAGTCGTTTAGCTCTTAGATACTGATAAGCTCCCTTGTGGGGGTGTGATTGGCTGTGCTTTGGAGCTGTTCACGTGACGGGCGGTCGACTCCGATGGGAAAGAGGGGAACCCCATGGATAGGAGCGAAACATCCCACACGTTCGTTAGATATAGGCGCTATCTAGGCAGGCTCAACGTCGGATCCTTCGACACCATATGCGTCGCGCGGCACCGATGTTGCGGTAGTTTGCGATGGTGCCCGCGTTCGGATATATCTCACCGCCATTCAGCAGTTACCAAAAGTCTGTCGTCGATGGCAACTAGCTATATACATTTTACGATTTGTTCTTGTACATGATTTAAACTATTGCAAGCGCTGTAGATGTAGATCCCACTTTATACTAGACGGTCGTGAACCTGAAGTTAATTGAGCACCATTGACTAGTGCAGTTTGGATTAATACATTGATATTCTTAGCTGATTCTAATCGAGGTATCTCCGTATTTTCCTCAAAGAGCTGCTATGGTTTATAAACAGTTCAGATTAATTTGCGGAGTGAACGCAGCTGGGAATGGCAACAAGCTTTATAGCTTGGCGGCATTGTGCTAGAGAAGCGCTACTCCGCTTTGAGTCCCTATACTCAAACTGAAGTAATCAGTCGATGGCTATAGCTGTGTAGATTTCAACTGTCGTGATGTCCAAACTTCCCAAAGAATCTTGCCGTTCCATGAAATTGTTTGCGTACGGGCTATTACAAAAAGCAACATCTGCATGTTTTCTACACTGCTGGGTTCCTGAAAGTAAATTCATTCCAAAGGTCAAAAGCGCAAACTTCAAAAGAGAAGACGAAGAGTTCGCTGATTCATGATCAAATTATAAGCAAGCGTCCAGGCCAAGTATGTCTTGGTCGATTGGGATGTTCCAGACACGAGCCAGATCCGAGTGCCTCTACCATACCCATGTGACGACACAGCTCAACAGAAAACGACATCGGGCTTCACAACCGTTAGCCCCATCAGTTCTACGGTGAGTGTACATATGTGAGGTTTGTCTGCCCACAACACCAGCCCAGGATTGCGCAGAAAGATTGCTCTGTTCCAACGACGGCTACAGTCCGGAACGTATGCTAACAGTGCTTCGTCTCTTCGAAGTATCGATTGGAGAGTTAGCGCTGAAAGGCAAAATGTATGTAGATCGCATGGAGAGAGACGCTCCCAGATACAATCAGAAGGCGATGTGTAGGATCAGTGTTCGAACTAGCGTGTGAACTGTGCTAGCAGATGGTACCAGAATCTGCTGCATGTTTGGAACCGATCATGGTATAGTTCCAGATCACTGACGCTATCATCTTACTCTCAGCCCTACCCGTGGTCTGGCGGGCTACGATGGGTACGAGTAGTTGGCTGACGGAGTATTTTTCCAGTTTCTCTGTTGCCCAGGCTTAGGCTGTTGCGGTGATGTGTGAGACAAAAGACTAAAACGTTGCTTGTCTATGCCTCTTTCACCTGTTGAAAATCGGGCTTTCGATATCGTCTGCATGCATATGCAAATTGATGGGATGCTGATGTCAAGAACGGCGTGTATGGATATCGACGACGACAAGGCGGGTGTTGAGACGCGGCTAAGCGGCTAAGTGACTAGTCCCAATCGAGCAGAGTTTGCGAAGAATTGCCCGAGTTTGACCCTCTGGCCACGTCCACACAAGAGTCTGAGGGCCGTGAGGTGTCAGACGGCTGGGAAAGTTCGACAAGATTCAGTTTCAAGTGTGGGCCCGCCATTGACTCTGTTTGGTCGCACAGTACTCTAGTATAGCAGAATAAAATATTTTGCCACTTGAAGAGACTGACTCGTATTATGAAGCGTCATGCCGTGCTGAGTAAATGCTCCCCCAGAAAACTGCTGCTTGGTATCAGTACATGCAGACTGCTGCAGGGCTGCTGTGAGTCCTGGTAGTGCTAGTTCTGTGATATTATATTAACATTTGTTCAAGGCCTGGCCGGCGAATGTGGTCACCGAGGGTTCTACAGCGCGAACAAGCGGGTGTATAAGGAAGTAGGATGGAGGAGACACGCTACCCAATAGGCTAGTGATGACGAGATGGAAACCCAGTGGCATCACCACGGCGTGAGGGCTGCCTGCTATGCCCGGCAGAAAAATTTGGAAGCCAGCCGCCAGAACGCCGACTCTGCCAGCGGTATCAGACCGCTCTTTGCTGCGATTCGACGACGGAGCCCCGAAGACAGCAGAAGTGAAAGGCTTGGTCTTCTGCAGAGGCCAGCCGCCCACTGTCGAGCGCATGATGTCAAAATCTGGGGAAGACATGCGGGCTCGGATTGATGGACTTTTGTGATGTTGGATGCTGATCAGTGCGCACCGCCACCCGGGAGCCCATACAGCCTGGTAGTATGGAGTCCATGGACAGCACCAGGCCGAGATCAACGGGAACAGCTGTCTTAGCCCCGAAATCTTTTCGTACGGTGACAGTGCCGGCGCGCTTGCTTGCCCCGTGGTAGACCCTGGGCCAGTGAAAAGTGGGTGCCGCTAGACCGCCAACGACAAAAGTTACGACGATTTGCTGCTCTGGCTCGGCCATGCAAGGTCCCAACAGCGCTCGCTTAGCCTGCAGTCTGTTGGGACGCTGGACAGCAATCGCCCATTCCCCATTCCTCGACCCTTTATTACTGACCCTCCCGCCCGTCCATCCTTCCCCTCATTCTCATCCGCTCCTGCCATTTGCTCTCCCCTCTTCTACCTCGTCGTTGACTCGCACGTGGTGAAGCCTCCCATCGCTACCTAATCTTGTTATCGAAGGCCGACCGGAGCTCTTTTGTCAGAGCGGCTAGTCCCTTCGCCCGTCTTGTCGAATATCTTCGACCCACCCTTCGCTTTTCCTCCGCCCTGACCGCCCAACCTCTTTTCGCCATGCCTTCTCACCAGGCCGTTGCGGGCATGCAGGCCATTGACCCCGAGTATGTCAAGCAGCCGTCTTCCATGGCGAGCACCTCGGAGCCAAACCGCAACCCCAAGTACGACCCGAAGAAGCCACACATCACCGAGACGCCCATCACAAAGGCGAACTGGTACAAGCACGTCAACTGGCTCAACGTAAGCTTCTCCATTGCACACTTGCAAATCACGACGACTCAAAAGCACGCACTAACGCAACACGACAGGTGACCTTCATTATCGGCATTCCCCTAGCTGGCTGCGTCGCTGCTTTCTGGACTCCGCTTCAATGGAAGACGGCCGTCTGGGCAGTAATTTACTACTTCTGGACCGGTCTCGGCATTACAGCCGGCTACCATCGTCTCTGGGCACACAAGTCATACAACGCCGGCCTCATCCTCAGCGTCTTCCTCGCCCTCGTTGGCGGCGGTGCTGTTGAGGGCTCCATCCGCTGGTGGTCCCGTGACCACCGCGCCCACCACCGCTACACCGACACCAACAAGGACCCCTACAGCGTTCGCAAGGGTCTTCTCTACAGCCATCTCGGATGGATGGTCATGAAGCAGAACCCCAAGCGCATTGGCCGCACCGATATTACCGACTTGAACGAGGACCCCGTCGTTGTCTGGCAGCACAAGCACTACATCAAGGTCGTGGTCTTCATGGGCCTGATCTTCCCCTCAGCTGTCGCTGGTCTCCTGTGGAACGACTGGAAGGGTGGATTCATTTACGCTGGTATCCTGCGCATCTTCTTCGTCCAGCAGGCTACTTTCTGCGTCAACTCCCTCGCCCACTGGCTCGGTGACCAGCCCTTCGACGACCGCAACAGCCCCCGTGATCACGTCATCACCGCCCTCGTCACCCTCGGTGAGGGATACCACAACTTCCACCACGAGTTCCCCTCCGACTACCGCAACGCTATCGAATGGCACCAGTACGACCCTACCAAGTGGTCCATCTGGCTATGGAGCAAGCTCGGTCTCGCCTCCAACCTCAAGCAGTTCCGCTCCAACGAGATTGAGAAGGGTCGCGTACAACAACTACAAAAGAAGATCGACCAAAAGCGCGCTAAGCTCGACTGGGGTGTTCCTCTCGACCAGCTACCCGTCATTGAATGGGACGACTATGTTGAGCAAGCCAAGAACGGCCGCGGTCTCGTCGCTGTTGCCGGTGTCGTTCACGATGTTACCGATTTCATCAACGAGCACCCTGGAGGCAAGACTCTGATCAAGAGTGGTATCGGAAAGGACGCCACTGCCATGTTCAACGGCGGTGTTTACTTCCACTCCAACGCCGCACACAACTTGCTCTCAACTATGAGAGTCGGCGTCATCCGTGGAGGTTGCGAGGTTGAGATCTGGAAGCGTGCCCAGAAGGAGAACAAGGAGGTCAATGTTGTCAAGGATGACCAGGGCAACCCAATCATCCGTGCTGGCAACCAGATCACCAAGGTCGCTCAGCCAATTGCCAGCGCGAGCGCGGCTTAAAATGTTTCCTGTATCTCTTCAATTCGACTTTAGCGATGATCGGGCGTTTTGGGATGTTCTTCACCTTTCGAAGGCATAATAGTCTTTCACATTCTCAGCATTCGTTAGAGATATGCATCAGAGATATGATGCAAGCACCATTAGACGGAGTAGTTTGTAGCCTTTGATGAGCGACAAGTTCAGAAAAGTGAGCTTTATGTCTCTACCCAGAATGACATCATTCATGACTACAACATCTGATCCCTTTATCTGTGATATGCTGTGAATGGCTCATTTCTGCTTGTATTCTATACCTTGTGCTGGTTTCCCCATGCGGTATGTTGGACGCTCGCTGTATCATTAATGACTTGTGCTTGGGTCGCTCCTTACACACTTACCTGGTCCATGCTCAGACATCAACAAACACTCTTTCGCGCGTGCCTGTACTCGCAGCGTCCCTTCACACAATCTGATTTCAATGGGTTTTTCCGTCGGGTCCTGGAGAAACACCCACACACCATGACGTCACCTGGAGCTGCTGATACACCGCCTGCGAAGCGCCGCAGGGTTGTCGATAATCCACGGAATTTGGAAGCAACCATCAATCGCCACCACGATGCAAGCATCCGTCGGCCTATTAGTCCGCCACAGACGAAGCGCAAAGATCATGTCCCCGTTGCGCCGTTCACTCCAACATGGAGCTTTGATAGTGTACCACGGGCTGCTACAGCTGTTGCACCACCAATTTTGACCCCGAATCAAGACGATGTTCAGTTCAAGGCAAAGCGAGATGAGGATCCAAAGGTCAAGTTCATCGCGTCGCCCGTTCGGCTCACCCATGTCAAGGACTTGGGATCAGCTCAAAATGTGGAAACGGTTGGGTTGAAGGACATCCTGGGTGATCCGTTGATCAAGGAGTGCTGGAACTTCAATTTCCTGTTTGATCTCGACTTTGTTATGTGAGTGAAATCGACTTAGAGATCCTTGTGAGAATTATATCTCCTGTTTCTAGTGTTACATATATGCAGAGCATACATTGACTGTTTTGTAGGCAGCACTTTGACAGCGATGTGAGGGACATGGTCAAGGTGAAGATTGTGCATGGCTTCTGGAAGAGGGATGACACTAGGAGGATTGGATTGCTGGTACGAACCATCTCGAGCATTACTCTTTTCCAACGGGATCAAAATAGTCACTGACATGTATGCAGGAAGCAGCAGAACAATATCCGAATATTGAGCTGCTAAGTGCTTACATTCCGGATCCTTTCGGAACTCATCACTCGAAGATGTTGATATTATTCCGACATGATGATACTGCTCAGATAATCATCCACACAGCCAACATGATCTACCGCGATTGGAGCAATATGACCCAAGCAGTATGGTCCTCGCCTTTGCTCCCCTTGTCGTCACGGAAGTCGCCCAAGGATGATACTAATGCAACGGCACATCCAATCGGCAGTGGCAAGCGCTTCCAATCAGATCTGATTCGGTATCTGACCGCTTACGAGCGGCGAACAAAGAACTTGATCAGCCAGCTTCTAGACTACGACTTCTCCGCAATCCGAGCAGCCTTCATCGGAAGCGCGCCGTCAAGACAGAAGCCTGAGGCGTCTGATCCCTCCAAACAGACATCTTTCGGCTGGCTAGGACTCAGAGACATTCTGACACATGTTCCAATATCAAGTGAGGAGACCTCATACTCGTCTCCTCACATTGTCACTCAGATATCTTCAATAGCTACTCTGGGTGCACAGCCTACATGGCTAACGCACTTCCAATCTGTCCAATCAAAAGGATCTTTCAGCTCGAATACTGAGGCTGATACTGCACCGGGATCACACAAAGTATCATACATCTCCCCGAAGCGCGAGTCGAAGGTGCTGAAACCTCCAAAATACAGCATCATCTTCCCAACTCCAGAAGAGATTCGAACATCACTCGATGGCTATGAATCAGGGGGATCAATACACTGGAAGTTACAGTCTGTACAACAGCAGAAGCAGTTGGAGTACATGAATCCTTTGCTTTGCCACTGGAAACCACCAGTTCCATCCGCATCACAGGAAAATCTCCGTAGCGCGCATCGTGGAGCAGCAGCACCACATATCAAGACGTACATTCGTTTTGGCGACGAGAGCCATCAAACCATCGACTGGGCCATGGTCACAAGTGCCAACCTCAGTAAGCAAGCTTGGGGAGATGTGGTCAACAAGAAGAACGAGATATGGATTCAGAGCTGGGAAGCCGGTGTCGTTGTCTGGCCTGCCCTGTTCGCTGAATCGACAGAAGCGAGTGATAGCATGAGGGATATAATGGTGCCAGTCTTCGGGAAAGACATGCCAGCGGAGAACGATTTGCCAAAGCATCCGGACGACGGAAGTGCAACTCAATCGCAAGTCGAACAGGCAGCTGGAACAGTGGTCGGCTTCCGGATGCCGTACGATTTGCCTCTTCATCCGTATAGAGCCGATGAGAAGCCCTGGTGTGCAACCATGAAGTATGAGGAACCTGACTGGAAGGGCCTAGCTTGGGGCGGATACTAATATCCAGGGTCTCGCGGAGTGATTCGACAAACTTAGATAAGTTTTAGGAAGCAACACATATGCATACAATTGCATATCATCGCATGATGTAGCGTTTCAAGCAGATGACAAGATAGCATCACAATACCAGATTGTAGCTTTCATTTGCTCATGATATCCGCTTATGTATGCTATGCTTCCAACCCGCAGCGTATATGCCCGGTCCGCCTCTTCCAAGCCCTCTAGTTGTCATGCTTAGCCAAAAGCTGCTCGCCCAACTCGACGTACTTGTCCTCGGCCTCCTGCGGCGACAGGTTGGCATCGACAACCTCCTTCCATTTGTTGTACTTTGCCTTGCCCTGCGTTGTGATTTCGTCAGCCTCTGTCTCCTTGATCTCTCTTTCTCTAATCCCTGGATATCGCAGTCCGATGCCACTAGCGATACCCATATGACGTATACCCAGACAAGACATGGGTATGCCATGAAGAGGGTAAATGAAAACCGCACATGTCATCATGAGCCTGAGCGAAAAGCGTTCGAACCAAACCCCACCAAAAAACAAGGAGAAAAAAAAGGGGGGGAGGGGGGTGGGGGAGGCAACAACATACCGCCAAATCAAACATTCCCGGCTTCTTAGCCTCGCCAAAGTCCTTGCCCTCTGCTACTTTGGCATATGCGTAGAGCTATATATTGCGCAAAAACACACGGTTACGTTAGCCTGGTTTCTCCTTCCATCTTCTTCTCATTCTGCTTCTTCTTCGCATTCTTCCAATGTGTTGTGCAGGGAGGGAAAAACGACATACATGCAACTGCTCATCATTACTAGGCCCTTGTTTCCCCGCCGCCTTGAGCTTCTCGCCCATGGCGGAGACCTTTTTGTAGGTTTCGGTGTATTTGGCGCTGGGCATGGTTGCGGTGGTGCGGCGGGATGTTTCTGTGTGTGTTGGGATGGTTAGTAAGGCTTTTTTTTTAGTTTGGTTTTGGAGAGAAAGAGAGACAGAGTGTGTGCAGACGTACGTTGTGTGTTTGGAGTGTGTGGTGGTGTTTAGGGTGGATGGGTGGGTTGCGTTTGGGAGGGTTGTTTTGCTTGGGTGGAGGGATGGAGGGATGGCGGGGTCGAGATCAGGGTTAGGTGGGGCACGTTTGGGCGGGCGGGAGGTGGGTTATGACGTAGTGCGTGGGAATGGTGTACTTTTGTTTGATTCAAAGGAGTAATTATTTTGCTTGGTATCATGCTGGTGTGTACGTTTAGATTTTCTCTGGTGGGTCTTTTTGATACGAGACTGTTGCTTGATCGCACGGAGGTTGAGGTCGTAGCTGGGTTTTAATTTGTAAAAGCTTCAAGTGTTTAGTTGCCGAAGCATAAGTTATTGATGCTTCTATCTTCCGCCTGTGCATTCCAGACCTGTGTTCATTTGGACATATCTCTTCTTTCGCTATTTTGTTCTGTTCTTCTCTATCAATTCCCTTGTCTCACGATCTTATATCTGTCCATGTCCACTGCATCCTAGCATTCGGATGCTCGAGTCGATCCACCTCTTCCATTCCTTCTTCTACATCATAGTCAACGTAACTATCCTCTCCCATCATTCTCCCTGTCTCACCATATTCGGTTTCCAATATATGATCATGTATTCCTCCCTCCTCCAAAACCCTCCCATGCGTATATCCTGCCGCTGAGTCAGGCGTCTCGTTGGATATGAAGGGTCTAAAACTGTCAGTCCCAGAGTAGTATGGGCCTTGTAAAGTCTACGTACATTGAGCCACGCCTCGTCGCCAGTTTGCATAAGAAGAAGCCACTCCTTGAAAACACAGAAGCGGATAGGCTTTGCATGAAACCCCGACGATATTCTGTGTCAGAATCGCGCATCTGCTCCGACGATGTCAGCAGAAGAAAAATAACATATAATGATAATAAACATACTGTAGAGCTGTCCAGTGATGACAGGGATATATCGTGACGACTCGGTATACCATCCTTCGCATATCCACACAACGTAGACACTCCCTCTGCAAACCCAACAGCTCCAGCACACACCCCTTCCCGAACCCGCGACCCTCGTTCCTGACCCACACTCGAATAAGACTGCACCGCCATCGCTCTCTCTAAACCGCGAACCTCCGTCTCCCACCCCTCAGCAACTCTCGCAACGATTTCAAAGAACCTCAAATCCCACATAATTCCACAGAAACTAAGATTAAAAAAAAAGATCAATTCCTTAAAAACACCCTTTCCTCTCTCTCTCATTCCAACAGCGCACTAGCAAGTCTATATACCGCCACAACACCGCACACACCTACCTACCATACCTACCCAGTCACCACCCAACGCCCTACCTATCCTATCCATGCAAACGCCCCCCAGCACCATCCCCAAGCCATCCTTCCACAACAGCACCCACCTATAAACCCAACAACCTCCATCCCACGCACCAAACACGCCCAGCCCAACAAGCCCAAGTAAGCCATCACCAGCGTTTAAGAAGAAGAAAAAAATCCATCCAATCGGAGAATTTCCACACAGGCATGCAAACGCAGACTCGAATCTATGTACATAATGCTTCAATGCAATGCAAGCCAGATATGTATAAAGTTTCCACCCCTCGATTTGCAAGGGCCGGAAAACCAAACCAAAAACAAAACAAAGCAAAGCAAAAGTAAGCATGCATGAAAGGCACAAAGGAGGATCAAGCCGACGACTCAGATCCCAAAGCGAGGGTCTCCGAATACGATTCTGCTGCGTTGGTAAGGGAGGGGTTGGGGGGGCCGTGGTCAGGTCAGGGGTGATGCGAAGTTGTGTGGCGGATGGGGGGATGGGTGATTGGTAGGGTAGGGTTGGGGGGAAGGGACTAGTGTGTGTGTGGAGTGAGTGAGTGGGTTGGGAGGTATGCAGTAGAGTATGCAGTATGCTTTGAAAGGACAGGTGATGAGGAGGTGATGCGGGTGGTGTGGAGCGACGAGGGTGCGGTCCTAGGGTTGAGCTGACCCGGGGTAGTGGTTTGGGGTTTGTGATTGATGAGGGGGGTTGGAAAAGCAACAATGGTTGGTGTAACGTGTTGGGCGCTTGGGGGTTGACAGGGGAGTCGAAGATGCGAGGTAACGTGAGTAGTGTTTTTGATCTATGATGGTAATTGATTATCTTGTTTCCTTGCAAAGTGGTTGCGTGCGTGTGTACATGTATTTTCAAACGCTCAGACTGCCCACTCTGCACGAGATCCATGTCTATAGACGACCAGGCTGGGCCCCCAGCTTCAATGTCGCCTTCTGGCTTCTGTCACCTCCATATGCTTATTCCCAGTCACCTACCCAGTATGCTTATTCGTTCCTCATAATGAGCCCAAGTCTATGCCAATTACACAAGATGAAGAGAGCCTACCATGAAGTTGAGAAGCGACAATGAATACCCTGACCCTTGTATCCATGTCCAATAATAATATGGGGGCCATCAAGACCGCTGACCAAGCTCTCCAGAAAGGCCCATGGTCAGTGTCGCGAGCGCTAGAATAGGATCATCCTACAATTCCCTTTCCTGGACTTTTGTGACTTCTTCCCATAGCTTGACTGCATTTTCGGATTTCAACTGGTATCGTCGTTAGTACGTGCAAACTGTGTGACAAGCATGGCAGTCGCGGCTTACCTTGAGCAAGTGCATCTCCAATTCACCGTCTGGAGTTGGAGAGTTGAACAGTAACCGCGTGTCCTTCGGCTTCTCTCCTTGAGCATTGCCACCGAAGATCATCTTCTTAGTCACAGCCACATTGAGCAGCAGTCGATGGGTTCCGTCTGCGCGTAGGACGAATCGAGCTTTCCTAGGCTCCTCATCGGTAATGTTGAACTTGAAGTTCCCGCTACCACGCTCTTGCCAGGCCCGGCTGCTGGCCTCGCCAGCCATGGTGTAGAGTTTTGCTCGGCCGGCCCAGACTGTGCTTTCACCCTCTTCGCCAGTCTCATGGGCTGTGCATATGTTAGAAGTTTTCGTAGTTGAAGTAGCCAACAACTTACGTTGCTGTGAAAGGAGAGGCTGGCTAGATTGCCGCTCCTCCTTGCTGGTGGCTTCAGACCCTGATTCATCGCCATCTTCGTCGTCTGATGCTTCACCAGTGGCTGCTGCACCAAAAGGCTTGTCTGCCTTCTTTGTCAGGCCCTTGATTTCTAGAGACGGGCCTGATGCAAATGAAGAGAGGCCGGATCCCTTCGGCATGGTGGCTAGTCCGGCAAAGCCTGCTGAGCTTCCAAATGTAGATCCACCCAAAGTAGGCTTGGTGGAGCTGCCTAGGGCACCAAAACCGCTTGCACCAGTGTCAGGGGATCTACTCCCGGCGAAGGGTGAAGGCTTGCTTCCGCCTATGGCGCCAAAGGGTGAAGTTGTGCTTGACTTTGTGCTGCCGAGTCCTCCGAATGGAGATGCGGTCGAGCTAGCGAAGCCGCCAAAGCCAGAGGACTTGAACTTATCGTCAGATGTCTGTGGTATCGATTCTGCCTTGTCGGACGTCTTTGTCGCTTTAGCCATGGCGGCAAAGGGAGATGCTGCGGATGTGTTCGCGAAACCACTACCTGATGGAATCTAACTATGGTCAGCTCAAGCGAAGCATCGCAACTATGACTTGACCCCTACCTTTGTCTTTGACTCAACGGTATCGTTGCCCAACCGAGCGCCTTCCTGATCACGTAGGCGTTTTGAGTCGCGCTCGTCGCTCGTCTCTGTCGTAGTCTTGTCCTTGTCGGCACTGCCTTCTGAATTCTTCTCAGCAGCCTCAGTATCCTTTTCAAGCTGCTCGCGTGTGCGCTTATTCTTGGGGCTGGTGCCTGTGCGTGACACCTTGTTGGAAGCAGCAGCCGCAGAATTGTCCTTCTTCTCGTCCACATCGTTCTCTTCGATCCGTGATATCGTGCTGTGGGCTTGTTTGATAGCAGGCATTTCGTCCTTGGAGATGTCTCTGGACTTCTTGCGTCTGTGTCGTTCAGATCCGGCTTCGGGCTTCTTTCCAGGCAGCTTCTCTGCTTCAGCCTCGTCCTCGAAATCTTCTCGGCTACGTTTTCGGCGCAAACGTCCACGCTCACTATCCGACCCCGATGCGCTTAGGTCCGCTGCCTTCGCATCTCCATTCGAAGCGTCGTTCATGTGATGGTCTGAGCCAGAGGTGGGGTTGGACGTGGCCTGCGCATCAATTTGTGTCTCTTTGAGCTTATCCCTGACTTCTTTCCCCTCGCTGTCGCTGCTTTTGTCGCTCCGTGCGGGGGAGTTGACCTCCGCTTGGGGAGGGTCTTTTGATCCGAGGGCTGGGGAGGCAGGGGCTACGGCGCCCTCCTGTTGTTCTGATGCGCCTGTCATGATTTCGATATATGCGCTGGACGGCGTGGCAGTCTGCGATGCGCGTTGTGATTGGCGGGTAGGCGGGTAGGTGAGGATGAGTGGGAAAGCGAAAGGATGAAGGTGAAGACTCGGTGTGGAGGTATTTGTCGGAGTGCCGATCGCGGACTTGGTTTAAAATGGGGGCTAATCTTGCCTGCCTCAATGGCCACAATAGCAAGTGGAACGGGGGGTGAAAGCTGGTGTTCACCAGACGGCGATAGCAGGCAGACGAGCCGCTGCGGCAAGGCTAGTGGTGGCGGCGTTAACTGGTGGTCGACGATGCACGTGAACCGCTGTGTATGGGTGACAACAAGACTCGTGGCAAGGGCGCAGATCTGGTGTAGTCTTCGCCGTTCGCTTTGCTCAGGAGAGCGCTGGAGTTCGAGACGGTGGCTGCAGTGGAGTCGGTCAAAGCGCTTTCAGCACGATTTGCACTCCAATTTCCAGTCTAATGCGCCGATGCGAGGAATGCTATGGCAGAGCGAGCACCCAACGCGTGTGCAGAGCGAAGCAAAAGCCGTGGGAGCGCGTTAGTCGACTTGGGTGGACAGCGGTGTGCAGCGTGCTGGCGCTGCTGCTCTATCCGTCGTGGTCGAGTGTGTTGTCGCCCGCTGCCAGAGAACCAATGACGGAGTGGGGAATGGCGGACGGCTAAACGTGGGCGCGGGTAGCAGCAAGTCAAGTCGTGCAGCTCGGGCGTCTGCACGTCAACTCTAATATTTCATGGGAATTGAGTCATCCGCATGTCTACTCATGCAACCGCCGTAGTTGTTTTGCATTGTTTTGCGCTTACATGGATAGAATACAAAATAATGGGTAACGGGTGGTGGTGGTGGTGGTGGTGGTGACAAACTTCCTTGGTATAAAACTACTACAATCTTTCGTAACATGGCAATACTCCTGTAATCTTACACAAGTCACCGTACTCCTGACTTGCCATACTGTTATAATCTCGCAAGCAGCCGTTCTAGCTGATGAAACAAAGACAGCCCAGCGCAATATAAAAGACAAACAGCGGGTACACAGCAATGCCCACGCGGTTTCTAACCACGCCAGAGCCACCCATGATGCTTACACCTGCTGCTAGTGACCAGGCTATGAGCACGAGGTAGACGGGTATCCTGACAATCGTAGGAATGCCCACGGCGCTGAGAATCGACGCAATGACGAGAGGGAACAGGGTGTAGCCAATGATGGACACGGATTGGAAGAAGGCGCTGGCGACTTGTTAGCATGTATCCAAGGCGCGGTTTGCAGAGCGACACGTACATATTGCCGCCCAGCAGCTTGATCTGCAACGTGACAACAGCTTCGCCTATCCACACCATGGCGAAGACGCCTGAGAAGACGAGGTCCTTCTGGTCTCCCTTGGCTCCCCACGACAGGAACAGGCTCAGCAGCAGACAGAAGATGAGCGGCCCCCACAGGTCCCAGTCTCGCAGGCCCTCGCTCATGCCCGCCTGGAGAATCACGTCGGCGTCTGGCCATCTGCCCGCCATGTTCCTGAGGCCGCGGCCCAGTCCGTCTGCCTCACCGCGCTCTGCTGCGCCTATGCCTCCGCCCCGCTGCATCATGCCGCCCAGCAGGTACTTGGGGTACAGCACCTGCTTGAGCTTCTCCCATATAGCCAGGACATCGCGCGACAGCGTCTCCCAGACCGTCTCGTCGATGGTGTTGGTGGGCGCGCGGCGGTCTTCGCCGGGGATGGTCGACGTCAGGTACGACTGCGTGTTTGCAGCGCCCCGTTGCATGTTGCCCGTCAGCGGCGCGCGGTCCGAGGTGCCTTGGAGTGGATCATCTAGGTCATCGAGCGTCGCTGGCGAGGGGGGTTAGCGCGCGTCCATGTCCATGTCCATGTCCATGTCCGTCTCTTATATTGACGGGCTTGGGGGGAGGGCGACGGGGGAAGCAGGGCAATGCAACGTACCATCGTCGGGGTCGATCAGGTCACGCTCCACGGCATCGCCATCGTACGGATTGCCCGACGAGGTTGCAGCACTTGGCATCATGGCCATGGTGAAAACCCTGCGAGAACGGAGCGCGGGTTAATTCTCCAATCGGTGGCTATCGTGGACTGTTGGTGAGGCTCTGTGGCCTCTTCGCAGCTTCCGTTGCAGTTGCGACACAGGGTGCGGTACTAAACTCGGCTAGTGTTCCGCCGGCAGGGAAAGCTTGAATGCCAGGCCAGTGCCAGCCAGCAGGGGTGCGCCAACTGGGCTCTCAGTGACACTATTTAGCTCTCCGCATATTTCCCGTACGGTCGCCTGGGCCAGACGTCTTCCAACCGCTATATAACTCCTGCTTCTCGCCGTGCACGACGTGGAGGAACAATTCCGCGCACCATGGCAGACCCGGTCTTGAACGACATCTCGCACAGGCGCTTCAACCTACTCCGGGGCAGTTGGATCTTAGTTTCTCCGCACCGCACAAAGCGCCCATGGCAGTAAGTAGGAGAGCGCGACTGTATGGGCAGCAGTCCAGCATACTGAATCTGTCCAGAGGCTCACAAGAATCGCCAACCAAAACTACCCTGCCTCAGTACGACGACAAGGTAAGCGAATACCCCCACTATTATATATGATTTGATAGGGACAGGTGCTAACCCTATCCAGTGCTATCTATGCCCTGGGAATACTCGAGCAAATGGAGAGCACAATCCCAAGTTCGAAGACACCTATGTCTTTGTCAATGATTATAGCGCCGTCATGGAACAGCAGCAAGAGTATCGCCCAGACAGCAAAGACGGATCCCTGGCTTCTCGACTACTCCGAGCTGAGGCCGTGACTGGAAAGTGTTATGTCATCTGCTTCTCGCCGTCTCACAATCTCACTCTGGCCGACATGACTCCTAGCCAGATCTTGCCAGTCATTGAAACCTGGACTAACATCTACGCCGCACATCTGGACCCGAAATCGCCATTAGCCAAACTGGCTGCGGCCATGCAAATACCCCAGCTCTCACAGGGCGCGCTTTCTGCGCCAAATGCCCAGTACCGGTACATGCAGATCTTCGAGAACAAGGGCACGGCCATGGGCTGCTCGAATCCACATCCCCACGGACAGGTCTGGACCACCACTTCGCTCCCAGAAGAGCCAGCCATGGAGCTGGTACAGTTGAGCAAGTATCGTCAAGAACACAACGGCTGCCACATGCTGGTCGATTATGCACAGCTGGAGTCGCAAGAAAAAGTCCGAACCGTCTTCGAGAATGAGAGTTTCTGGGCCGGTATTCCATACTGGGCCGTTTGGCCCTTTGAGATTATGATCGTTCCGAGGCAACATAAGCGATCCCTGGTTGATTTCACCAAGACCGAACGCGAACAATTGGCCGAGTGCATAGCGGAGGTCACCAGGCGATATGACAACCTCTTCGAAACCCAATTTCCCTACAGTAAGACTTATGGAAATCTGAACTTTCGTATCAATTGCTGACCATTCTCAAGGCATGGGCATCCACCAAGCTCCCCTCCAAGGAACAGCCGATGAGCTTGAGTCCAGCCACTTCCACATCCACTTCTACCCACCCCTTTTGCGAAGTGCCACGATCCGCAAGTTCCAGGTCGGTTACGAGATGCTCGCCGAACCACAGCGTGACATCACACCTGAGCAGGCCGCAGAACGATTGCGAGCGTGCGGTGGTGAGCTCTATCGCAAAAAGCTCGAATCACCACCAGTGAACGGCGTCAACGGCGTGAATGGCACCAACAGCGTCAATGGTACCAACGGTGTCAATGGCCACCATTGACTTTGACATCATTCGAGTGAATATCATGTTTGGGTTTCTTTCTAGTTCTTTCTGACGAGGCGTCTGCTTTCTTGACTTTTGGCTGGCTATGTATATATGGCAGTTAACGCTCGAGGTCTAGCATATTGGGGCTCATGGATACAGGGTCAGAGAACGATGGTCTTGACATTTGTGTAGCAATGTTGGCTACATAATTGCATTTGGTGGCGTCAAGTGGCGTTCAGCGATATCATTTTAGCAGTACATAGATGTACATTCTTACCTTCCAACTACAACTTCTATTCCATGCCATAGTTCAGGAGTGTTATTTTTCATTATGGTTGTGCTAACTGAACTTTTCATAATCGCTAATGCTTCGAATTTGGCCTCCATCTCGATTCACAGCACGCCAAGGCTCTGATGAGCATGTAACATCATCCAAAGATATTAAATTCCGACGGGAGGACAATGTTCAACACGTAACCCAGACACTGCTAGATACTCAGCTGAAACAGCCACGGAGGGAAAGATCCAAAAAAAATCAAGACGAAAGACCATACATCGACCACGTCGTTCTCGCACAGACCCTCTCCTCCGTCCCTGGGCCCTCAAAAGTTCACAAGGCTGAACAGCCCAAACACCACATCCAAACGTGCCATTGAACCTCCGCGCTGCCCCCTGCGCCCCTTCAACGCGCAAATCTCACAATGGCATCTACACTACTTTCTTACCTCCCACCGGCCGAGGGTCTCCTCCCCAAATGGCTCCTCTTCGTACGCTGCATCCCCATTACACAGAACACCATGTCCTACCCCCCTCGCCCCCCCCCAACCAGAAATTCCCTACAACGCAACAGCCCGAGTCCCAGCCCCATCCCCTTCCCAAATTCCACCGCCAACCCTCCCAAAATAAAAAACCTAAGAGTCAGAATTAACAAACCCCGCCCCCCCAGGTCGCCATAATCTCAATTGGCAACTCCATCCAAGCCTACACAACCCTGACCTTCACCTCGCGCGTCTACAACCCAACGCCCATCGACCCTCCCCCCACAATCCCCAAACACGTCACCGCGCTCTCGTCCCGCACCTTTGGCACCTGGACGCTGCTGACCTCGCTCGTGCGCTTGTATGCGGCCTACCATATCAATGAGCCGGCCATGTATCAGCTGGCCATGTGGACGTATGCGGTCGCGTGGGCGCATTTTATGAGTGAGTGGTGGGTGTTTGGGACGACGCGGTGGGGGAAGCCGCTGGCGGGGCCGGTGCTGGTGGCGAATACTAGTTTGCTGTGGATGCTGATGCAGTGGGGGTGGTATGTCAAGGCGTAGGGAGAGATTGGTTGCTTGGGTATTGGTTGCGCATAGGTGTATATGGGATGCGTTTGGTGCATGTAACATATGGTGAATAGCAAGGACAAATGTTGTAATAGATTAGGATTGGTTGCCATGACTGGTTGGGCACAGCGTTCACGTTTGAATCATGGATGGACGTCCGGGATGTCAACGTATCAAGTAACAATCTGAAGATAGCCCGATCATCAGTGTCAAGATCTGACACTGTTGCGCAGTTGATCATAAAGCTCAGTCATTCCTCGCAAGATGAATTCGACAAATCACACGCACAAGGACAGCACTGGACTTTTGACCTGCCTCGGTGGCTGTCTGGCCTTCCGAGGGCTTTCATTGATCATAGCTGGAGAAACATACATGGCCCATTGGACTCCATTTCCTCAACCCAGATGCAGAGTTTTGACGACCATATCGAAAACCATCATGCTCCGACACGCTTCTTCCCTTGCCTTATCATGAACCCGGTACTCCTTCCCCTTTGTGCGTTTAAAACTTGGAGAACTGCTTGGCGGCCTTTCCGCTACGGGGGAGGACACGGAGAACGTTGAAGCGGACGGTCTTGGAGAGAGGCCTGCACTGGCCAACGACGACCTGGTCACCGGGCTCAGCACGGAAAGCGGGGGAGACGTGTGCGGCGAGGTTCTTGTGGCGCTTCTCGTAACGGGAGTACTTGGGGATGAAGTGGAGGTACTCGCGGCGGATGATCAAGGTGCCTGTGAGATCTAGTTAGTCCCTGTTGCCAAGCCAGATTTCCGCATCCCATCATCCCTCGCTGTGCGCGGGAGGTCAAGACAGCGCAGAGTAGACGTACGGTGCATCTTGGTGGACATGACAGTTCCGGTGAGGATACGGCCACGGATGGAGACCATGCCGGTGAACGGGCACTTCTTGTCGATGTAGGTGCCCTCAATGGCTGTCTTGGGCGTGCGGAAGCCCAGACCGACATCCTTATACCATCTCCTGCTGCGGGTGTTCTTGCGGGGTCCGCCGACCTTGTGGTTCAGGAAGATGTGAGGCTATCGCGTCGCATTAGTATCGTCATTCTCTACGACTTCGCGGTGTACTGGGCTGGCAGTACCTGCTTCTGGTAAGCGCGCTCGGACTGGACGCTGTTTCGCAGTCAGTTATTGTTCAGGTCATGTAGCGGTGCGCGGGAACATACGTCAATTCGGTAGCCATGGTTGCAGTCTGGTGTTGTCGGTCGTCTGTTCAGAATTGCATTGAAGTCGGTCGGTTTCAGTGGGCGCTTTTCGCTTGAGTGCGCGCTAGCCGAGTGAGGAACCCACACTTGGCGGGCGGCGCGACTGCCTGCACAAACACCGATCCATAGCACGCTAGTCGAGGCCTCGGCGGGACATGCCCCCCAAGCAGATTGTCTTTCTCTCGCCAGAGGGTGGAGTCTGTTCACGTTGACGGGTGAAGCTATTTCATTCACCATGGCAAACATCGCCGAAGCTTTTGGCGTCCGCATTGATGCCGACAACACGTTCGTCCAGGCTGCGGTCTACGGCTTCCTGCTCGTCGGAATTGTTTCGTTCGCAGCACCCATCATCAGCACCATTCGTGTCCTGTTGAGTTTATTTGTCCTTCCCGGCAAATCCGTAAGTAGATATCAAGTCAATATTCACCCCATATCAACATGTTAACACCCACTAGCTCAGCACATTTGGGCCTCGCGGTACCTATGCTTTGATCACCGGTGCTTCTGACGGCATTGGCAAGGAGTTTGCCCTCTCCCTTGCCGCAAAGGGCTACAATCTGATCCTCGTCTCGCGAACCCAATCGAAGCTCGACAGCTTATCCTCGGACATCTCCACCAAATATGGCCCGAAGATCACGGTCAAGACGCTGGCCATGGACTTTGCGCAGAACAAGGACTCCGACTACCATAACTTGAAGAAGCTCATCGAGGGTCTGGACATCAGTATCCTTATAAACAATGTTGGATTGAGCCACAGCATCCCAGTCCCTTTTGTCGAGACGCCTAAGCAGGAAATGAACGACATCATCATCATCAATTGCATGGCCACACTTCGCGTCACACACATTGTCACACCTGGCATGGTCTCTCGCAAACGCGGCCTCATCTTGACCATGGCTTCCTTCGGGGGCTTCTTCCCCACGCCTCTCCTTGCAACCTACTCTGGCAGCAAGGCATTCCTCCAGCAATGGTCTACCTCGCTCGGCTCCGAACTCGAACCCCACGGCGTTACGGTACAATGCGTACAATCCCACTTGATCACCACCGCCATGTCGAAGATCCGCAAGACCTCTGCCCTTGTGCCCAACCCGAAACAATTCGTTCGCGCAACGCTTAGCAAGATTGGCAGGAGTGGTGGTGCACAGAACGTAGCCTTTACAAGCACGCCATACTGGAGTCATGGTCTTATGCAGTGGTTCCTCTCCCGCTTCTTGGGCGAGAGGTCGCCCATTGTTGTTAAAGTGAATAGGGGCATGCATGAGAGCATTCGCAAGCGTGCGCTCAGGAAGCAGGAACGTGACGCAAAGAAGCAGTAATATTAATGTATTTGACCAGGTGACGAACGCTCCATTCACCTACAAAGTTTATATACGAAGACGTAAATGTGGACATTATACACCAAATATGGGATTTGTAGTAGCACCATCATATAAACATAACACTCGCAGAGTTTATTACACTGCGTTCAATCTTATGAGTGATGTGGACTCAGTACTATGTGATCGCGTTGGGCCTGATACTTGCTGGCGGGGAGCAGACGAAAAAGTAGCGTGCTATAAATACGCCTGTGATCCATGTTGAGCCTAACCAAATCTCAGCTGCCTGCGATCCACCCTTGTCGGCCACCCTTTCATCTCGAGTCTTTGACGATCAACATGTCTGATATCTGGTCGTCCCATTTTTGTTTGTGTACATTCTTTCGGAATATATGATGAGAGATACTACGCGGTATGAACGTATCAATGGGGATCCTGGTTGCAGCAATTTGGACAACGTGGATGAAGAGGCGCAGTTGATGCAAAGAGAAGACCTGGATTTCGAAGACGCTGCACTACCTAAGAGTGCTGTAACGAGCCGACGACGAGGAATCTTAGGATTTTTACAAGGGCCGGACCCGCCTCGTACGCTATCCATTCGCCCATTTTTTCCAAAGCTCCAGGAAGCCCCTTCCACACATCTCGATTCGCTCGCAACCAACAACAAAATTTTACTTGGAGTCGTCATCTTCATCTGGTCTATTCTTTTTGCGTGGTTCTTGAGTTCCCAACTTCCGATAAGAGACGCCGATAACAGGCCTGTGATCAACCTGGACTGCGCCGACACACTCTGGCAACGTAAAAATGGGTGCGGCATCGACGGAGTTAATTGCCGCCCCTTCAACAACCAAACCTTTGCCTTCCGCTGTCCAGCTAAATGTGGCGATGTCAAGATACTAAATCCGCGTGTGGTTGGATCCCAGGAGTACAACTATCGGCCACTTGTCATTGGAACAGAGTCATATCGAGGAGACAGCTTTATCTGCGGTTCTGCCATCCATGCTGGCGTTTATGAAGACGGTGCAGGAGGCTGCGGACGTATCACACTGACTGGTCAACATGAGGACTTCGCAAGTACCAACAACCACGGTATTGACTCGATACCGTTTGGTTCCTACTTCCCACTATCATTCACTGTCGCCTCCGATGAGAACCTCCATTGTAGTCCAGATCCCCGTTCTGCCCTCCTCCCTGTGTCCCTCATAGTCACAGCCTTACTTGCAGTCTTCTCAGACTCGCCAATGATCTTCATCCCAATCTTCGTCCTCATATTCGCACACGTCAGTCTTGTCTCCGATCCACCAACAGCATCGTACCGCAACATCACCGTTCTCCCGGACCACATTTCAATGTTCGCAAAGCGTCTACTTCCAGCAATGTTCGTCGCAGTAGTGCTATATATAACTACGATCAAACGCACACTTACCGGTCTAACCGCACACTTGGAAAAAACAGTTCTCTGGCTAGGGGGGTTCTGGATCGGCGCACTATCAAATTACACGTTCGACTGGATACCCATTTCGCGCCTGACTGCACACGATTTGCAGCAACAGCCTGGTGCCAAACTCGCTCTCGCTATTATCATCGTCTTACTCTTCGCAATCATCTTAGGCCAGATATACTGTTTCTGGATTGAAGCCCGCCTGTTACGCTACCTTTCTCTGTACGGATTATTTGTCCTGTCAATATTGATGTGCTTGGTGATTCCTGGACTCAACCTGCGCATCCATCACTACATCATCGCCTTGCTCCTGCTCCCAGGGACGAGCCTCCAGACCCGTCCTTCACTGCTATATCAAGGTATATTGCTTGGCCTGTTCGTCAACGGTATTGCGCGTTGGGACTTTGCTTCCGTTCTGGAAACCTCTGAGGCGCTGCGGGATGATGCGCGCCTCAATTCCATAGTGCCGAAGGTACTGGACCCGGTTGTTGCAACAGTTGCGGGAGAGATCGTGGCGACGTTCAAGTGGGCTGGACAACCTGATGGGGTAGATGGTATCAGTGTGCTTGTCAACGATGTTGAACGTGATCGTCTGTTCTTTGACGAGCGACAAGACGGTGTGGAGGATCGATTTGAGTGGACAAGACCGACAGAAATGAACATGGACGAGTACTTCAGATTTGCGTACGTAAAGAGTGGGACTACATTAGACTATTCCAAGGCTGGGACGTTGCTTAGGAATGGGACGTATGTGGCTGGAGATCCGAGTCCGGCTGTCCAATGAAGATATGAGATAGGCACATAGGCAACTACTGTGGCTATATACCACTCGTCATACAATTCCTCTAGGCTTGAGCCTTTACTTACTTATGGTGGTTCATGTATCTCGATGGCCCAGAGCCCAACCTCACCACCATCCCTTGACTGCCTCAGCAGCCAACGCGAGAATCCCTCCTCACTCCACATCTAACCATGATCTACTCTCCCAAAACAATCAACCGTACATCTGCACATCAATAGTATCCACCTCGAGCATATACATACACATGTTCGATACAACATCATCATTAACAAGGCTGCGATAGCTGAAGAGCAAGAAGTTTCATAATCCAATGCTACATAAAAAAATTGCCCAGTATATCTAATCTTTCCGGGTTATTCCAAACGCCGTAATCATTACACTGTCAGAGCATGTGAGCACTACGCATCGGCAAGATTCATGCAGCCTAGCGCTAACCACATGTCACTCTCAGCCGCATCTAAGAAAACGGAAATTGTTTTTTGGACAATATCCGCCTCTGCAAAAGCTTCTTGGCGCGCGCGCGTTTGATGAGTTGCATAAGTAGAATTCCTTACCGAGTGATCGGGTTGTTGATGAAGAAGAAGATATCACACCGGTTTGCATCAACGGCAGGATTCTTCATGGAGTGTTGATGGCAAGATGGGAAAACTGAGACACTGATCTAGTTCAATTTGGGTGTGTAAGTTTACTCGACTGAGCGGTAATAGCGTAACGTGGAGCGCGAGATGACGAAGGATATTCCTAAGGGCCAGTACAGCTTTGTATCTGGATAATCGGTTGTCACACCTATGAGACTCGCCTCGCTCCTGATGTGGTGTGGAAAACGTATTAAATATATGCGACCGAGCTGAGACAAAGAGAAGGGGGGAAGGAATTTCACTTCTTCTTGAATGGCCCTATTAGTCAGTAAGACGACTTCACTTATAACGGGCTGCTTCCACGGCTACACTTCGAGGCCACATGGATCCTTTTCCAAATGGAAATTCCTTAGGCCCTAGAGTGCATACCTATGCGCTGATGAAACTGACACACCGCAGCAGGCTGCGCGATACACTTTAAACCATCACGACCATTTTAATCGCTAACCCTTACCATAATCGTCCAACCCATCGATTTGTTCCCGCAGGTCAGCGCTTGCAATCCTTCCGGGGATTCATTGTCGGAGCAACACCTGTTTGAGACAGCAGTGAGCCAGATCCAAGACACTAACTCATCACAAGAATTCCTTTGAAGAACTGTTGAGCTGAGTGGCCCGCTGCTGGGTGGGTACGGGCATCCTGTTGTCGCGGTTTCCGTCTGATGTCGAGGTGGTAGTGGTAATGTAGTTGGTCGCCGGTACCTCGGCCAAATAACAAACACCGACTTCCGTTATCAGGCGTCCAATACCTGAAAGACGCCTGTTGGCACCTCGTACAAGGCTGTACAGCTGTGTATTCCGCAAGCAAGGGACTGGCTGAGCTAATTTCTTGTTCGTAATTCGTAAGCGTCCAGGTGGGCTTTTGGTGGGCTTTTGGTGGCCCTATGGGGGCTTTTGGCGCTGGGCGTAGGAACTTGCTGACCGTCCATCACATTGTTTCTTTGTATGGCCTGCCTGAACAGGGGCGACGGAATCCGGATCGTGGACGAGCTATCCGGCACCGTTGAGGCTTCGGGGATCGCTATAAGATGAGTCGAGTGGCGCTCGCTTCGTGTTACCGCCTGCCGTATACAAATGGATAACGTGAGCTTACTTTCCCATGCACCCTCGAGCCGGCATCCAACAACACCCTCCACAACCACCTCGTCACAATAACTACCATCACCAGCCATGAAGGAGTCCTCTCAAGGGCCGTCCGTAGGGGCTGGCAGCTCATCTGATGCTGAGCCAGGAATCGAGACGAAGCGAACGCGCTCGCAACAACCAAATGTCTCGATGGCTGGATTGCTCAAAAATCTAATACCGGCAGCGGTCATCATCCTCGTCGTCTTCTGGATCAATGCAGCTCAAATATATGGCATCTTCCGGAACCAAGGTGCCCATGTCAAACGGGCTCATGTCGCCTTAGCGGACTTTGATGGCGGCGAATTTGGCGAGGCGCTCCGGACGGCAGCACAGAGGAACAGTGGAAAATACGGGTATCCAACCTATGTTAGCATCGATACCTCAGACTCTGATGCAGAAAGTGTCAGACACGAGGTGTTCGAGGGCAAGTACTGGGGGGCTATTGTCGTTCAGCCTGGAGCATCGGCGCGCTTTGAGGAGGCACTGAACGGCAGCGCAACGTCCTACAACCCTCAGGATGTTTACACGTACTACACTATGTCAGCAAGATACTATACACTATATGTTTCAGCTATACTATCTACGACGATTACCACTACATCGGCAGCAGCTCGAGTGTTCAGCCAGGGGGTTGTCGCGGGACGTATCGCCGCTGGCAACTTCGCAAACACAACCGCTGCTGCAAGCGCGCTCGCTGGGCCAGCGCAAGCCGTCGAGATTACCGCGTCGTCACAGGACTATATCGACTTGGATAACAAGGTCTTTATGAACACGCTGGGTGTTGTTTTTCCCATCTTGATGCAGTTTTTCTTCATCATGGCCTGGAACGGAATCAGCGGCGGCATGCACATATACGCCGCTTTTACGCTGAAGAAGCACATCATGGACCGACTCTTCTGGAGCACAGTATTTCCTCTTATCAGCAGCCTTTGTGCCACAGGATGGACCCTCGCTCTTCGTGGACGCTACCAGATCAACGCCAAAATCTTCTTCGCTTACTGGGCCGTCACTTGGGTATATAGTATGATTTCCTTCGACATACTGGACATCATCATCGGATTCATGTCGATAGCTTTCGTTCCGTTCATGTTGGTCACTTGGGTCATCTTCAATGTGACCGCTGGCCTCGGGGCGCCGACCCTGCTCCACGTCTGGTTCCGTGTCAACTACTTCTTTCCAAGCTTGCATTGGTTCCAGACGTACATTACCATCATCACGGAGGGTGGTGTCAACACATTACACTACACGCTGCCCGTTCTTGCGGTATGGCTTGTAGTCCTGAAAGCTTTGAGCCCGCTGGCGACAAAGCATCGAGTCCAGAAGGCGAAGGTGGCATTTCGGTATCTCAGTGAGAGGGACGCGCTAGAGGCACCACACTAGGTAGCTTGCGTCGTCAATATGTCTTCCCTAGTGTTTGTTTAGCAGTAGAGTTTAGTGTAGCACCATGCAGTATAGACGGTTAATCTATGCAATCTCTTCCAGCCGATCCGGAGGATTACGTGAGTACCTGCATGTGTCGATTTTCCGATTTTCCGGACCAAAAGTTTGCATGGCTTTCGTGATACTTTGGCGTACGTCGTATGTTGTACACAGTATGCAGTGGTACGAGCCAGGTGAAGTCGCGACTTGACGAACGCGGCTAATTTTTGTAACAGGTATAGTTCTACAGTACCTACTTGAGGCATACAGTACATATGGGCCCCTCAAGACCGGGGGAGCACTTCGGCCTGTAATCTCGTCTCGAGCAGCAGATGCGGCAAGAAGAACGGTTAGTCCTCGGTGGTATGCCGTGCTTTTGGCGATGAGCAGCACTTGCTGATTCATGCAGTTGCATTTGTCAATGCCAATCGGCCGAGCCGTTGCTACGTAGTACACATCAATGACCATCGCTGCATCGTTTGAGCCTAGCAAAAATAGTTGCGGATGCACTCTGGCGCGACAGACAGAATTCCTGACTTGAGCGCAATATGTACTGTAAAGGAGGCGTGTTCGGAAGTGCCGGACACTTGTGTACGAATACCCATGGCAATACGCATGCAAGCGAGCGAGAGGTTTAAACGTTCCAGGAGGATATATCATGTGCAAATATTGGGACGGGGCATGGTGAAGGTCTGATGTTGTGTACCGTGTGTACTACGTATGTTGTATAGTAGGATTTTTGTGGGTCGCCAGCACCATGGGCACATGAGGCGATGGACACGTGATGCGACGATTTGCGGAACCCTTGAACGATCGATTTCAGTCGTTCGGTGTGCAAATGTACGTATTTCCCTACTGGGTAGGATGTGCACATCGGTCCTTCCCACTTCGCTCATACTGATGTGGCATCAATATCGCTGATTTCCTTTCCATGCTCCATCCTGGGTACCTACCAATGCCATCCCAGTGTGCTTCGATCTGTGCGGCGATGTCTTGCTCGTCCATTACGACGCTCCACTTATTCTGCACGGAAGCAAAGCGCTTGGGATCACCAGAGACGTGCGGCAGCAGCAATAACGGTTTTGATTATACATGGCATCAGGTTGCGCTTATTTGAAGCAGCGGGACGCGTTGGCTGCGACTCTTATCTTGGACTACTGCATTTACCCGTGTCGAACTCCTTCCCTTTCAGGCATCCGGCCGTCTCCATACATGCTCTTCTCCAACACTAGTTTGAATGTCTGTAGAGTGCGCGAGTCGGCGATACGATGGACTGGGTGGCCGCGCAGTGCTCGCAAGCGATGACGGGGCGCAAAGGGCGAACAGGCTACAAGGTATGGAAGTACTACATACGTACACAGTACTCTTCGAGTTCGAGGCGGCTGGGCACTCGTTTACCAGACGCGCCCTACTGTGTGCTGGATGTACTATGTATGGATTGAGGAACGTGCTCCTGCTGTCAGCACCGCATTCTGGCCGCCACCGTCTCAAGTGTCGCGTAGCGGGGGCACAGTGGTGAAGTGCTCTGGGGTGCCTTGGTGCGGATGTGTTTAGAGAGGCCTCCACCCGTTCGTCAATAGATGCCTACTCCAGTCGCAGCTGCACTCTGGCTAAGGCAAGGTTTGAAGGTACCATAGGTTTAATCCATGCAGGTTTACAGGCGTGAGCGCCGATGTTCGGCGGGCGGAGCAGAGTTACCACTCGAGTTAGATGGCACAGATATGTCACTCGCGCCATGACGCTTCGAGCCTCGCTGCAGCGGTGCGTCATCCAGGTACCGCTGCGTGCCCCTTACAGGGACTGGCGTGCAGACTTGGGGTCTACGGAGGTGGTGTTGGGGCGCTGTGATAGGTGTATGCTGTTTGTTAGTACATATGTAGTGTAGTATGTACGTATGTACTGTTATGTACTTGGACACCACACGGTCTGTGCCAACCACCATCGGCCACCACCCGTGCAAGATAGTGAAGGTAGCTAGTACTGAAATAGGGCTGCTGGCCAGGGTCAAGGCTCGTACGCTAAGCAGAGGTGCCAGAAGACGATGCTCTGTACATAGCACAGTAGGTTGTGGGTTGTACTGTAGGTGCAGACAAGAGTGTTGGTGGTGCTGTTGGACCCTTGCAGCCTTCAAACCTTGCTCTCATGGTTCGCCAACACGTCAAACGCGCTACAAATTGGCACTCTGTCACAACCTCAGCCTTGCCCCAGCTTTGAGTTCAGACCAGGGCCCGTGGTCATGTCGACGTTCCGCTCGAGCGCCCCTGCGAACGACCCTCATTTAGCTTCTTCCACACGCCTTCCACAGCCCTTCCAGAAGAGTGCCGTTTCCGTGTCCCCCCCGCTGCTCATGCAATCTGGGATGAGGTGATCCCAACTGCTATAACACCCCGTCGCGCCAACAGCACCTGATGCCTGCTCGGACACACGTTCATCCACTCCTTGGCCCCTAACTCCGTCGCAACACCTGCATATCCTTCTCCACCCTCCTTTGCATTGTCTGCCCTGCTTCACAGTCGCTCTTTACTTGCTCGCTTTTTCGCCACAAGCCATTTCTTCGGCATGTGGAGCGAAGCCTGCCCGCCACGCCCTTTCAGCTAAGCACCCGGGTGCCTACCTCGCCGCAATGGAGGACAGCCTCGACATTCCAGATGAGTCGATGCAACACATCGAGGCCCTGCTGGCAAGGCACCCGCCTCATCTGATCCAACGAATGTTCTCTCAAGCACTCGATTCACGTACGTCCTGTATTCCACGGGTCCGTCCCACTCAACATGCTCACAACCGCAGGCCGTAATTCAACAGCTTCATCTTTCATGTCAACAAGTACAGCCAGCTCAACCGCGACATCCTCCTCTGGCTCATCATGGCGATCTCGTCTCTCTATAGCATCCACCTTCTCATCATCAACAGCAAACAGCGATGCGGCGCCATCGAGCGCTTCCTCAATGTCTTCGCGCTCCAGAATGAGGCGGGCAGAGCCTCGTTCGTATCCAGCTGGTCTTGATCCTACGCGGCCGGTGCCTGCCCCTGCGTCCGAAGTCAGTAGTCCAATTGACATGAAAGTGGAGCCAAGCTTCACCCCAACCGACGATGTTAGTGTGGCATCACCAGCTTTGTTCCCCGACGACAAGTCACAGAGTCAGTCGGGCGAGCCGTACATGTTCTGTACTTATTGTGCAGAATCTAAATTGCAAAAGACGTTCAAGGCTAAATCTGATTGGAAAAAGCACGAGATGAGGATGCACGAGACGGGAGAGGATTGGCAATGCATAGTGCTTGGCTGTAGCCGCATCTTCGATCGCCAGAAGGATTTCATCAAGCATCACCAACGCTATCACTCTGGACGACCTTTGCCATCTTTGACCGATATTGGTATCACTCTGCTCCCGAGAAGAGTGTTTGGCTGTGGTTTCGACAAGTGTAAGGAGGTCAGCATCGGATGGGACGAAAGATGCGACCATGTGGCAAAGCATATGAAGAATGGAGCAACATATGACCAGTGGAAGTACTCGAACGTCATTCGGAACTTGATTCGACAAGAAGCACTTCATGACACTTGGAAAGAGTTGATCGGGTGCCTGGATGAGAGGCTGCGGGAGACCCGTTCTCGGATCAGTTGGTGTCCTGACAACTCACGGATCCTGCGACAGAAGCTGCAATGCTGCGACCTGCGACCGAGCCGAGAGGAAGTGCTCATCACTGCATTGAGCCTACGCTCCGATATACCCCTGGACCCCATCCATCAACAATTGCCACCCGGGTTCGTCACGCCCAGCCGGGATTCTGTACCACATGTCGATAAACTAACGCGCGAGCAACGCATGCATGTATTGATTGGAAACTCCAACATTGAGCTTACGCGGACGCGTCTTGCAGCCGTCAACGCTGCTCTGTTACGAGTCAGCAGCACCCTTGCACACGTCTCAGACTACAACTGTGGATCCTCGCCCTTTGTAGAACCACAATCACCGGCAGTCGACCAAACGAGTCGTCGCATCAGTTACATGGACGTCGATCCCGGAGATTACCTGGACGTAGCCCAGCCAGCCATTCCCGACCTATCGCTCGTTTCGCATCAACCTGCCATGCATGTTCCGCATGCACATTCTGCAGTGCTAGAAAACACTCCACAATCCTACGTACAGAGCAACGACTACGCCGATCCGACAAAACCTTCCCCCAACCCTCTAGGATCCTTTTACCCTAGTTATTTCGACGCTGCACCGCAGTTCGAAGACTCGCAATACTACGATCGTCAAGCCTTTGACCGTCCGTCATTTGGTCAAATAATCTCGAAACCACTGTCCAAAATTGGAACTAGAATAGGCAACTCTAGAAGTAATTCCACAAACTCTAGACCGTCTTCCCATCTTAGTCACGAGATGGGCCCTGATTTCGCGTTACAAAATCCTGTTGCTGCAATGGGCATGCGCCATCCTCAACAGCATCCCCACCAGCATATGCAGCAACAGCAACAACAACAACAACAACAACAACAGCCACATCCACAACAACACATGATGTCACACCCACCCCAGCCATATCGCCATTCCGTACAAATGCAGGATCAACTGCATGTGTATACAACACAAGGGTAGAGGAGCATGATCGTTCTCGCTATGACCGTCAGGATGATTTGATGTTTTTATGCTCATCTCCGCAATTTTTCTTTCATTTATTTCCTTTTGTCCCTCCAGCGAAGCATATAGATATATCTTTCCCTCTTTTTTTTTCCCGCATTTTCTTCGATACCCCGTGCCCTTGTGGCACACACACTTGATAGACAAATGTACGATAACGTAGTTTCGCCGTCATGTATATAATCCGAGTTTGCCGTGTTTTCCTTCCAAGCATCAAGTAATGTGCATGCAGCAACATTTGTAGGCTCTAAAAATCATGACGTCCGCTTTAACACCACCATCATCCCTCTGAAGAATAGAGCCCAAACCACCACGTCCTGCCTGCTCTTTCGCCGTGAGTTTTTTTGTCGAGGATGTAATGCGCATGCAAAATTTTACTGGGAGCCACTTTCAACTTTCGACGACGACGACGACGAAAGATGGATTCACTTCCAAAAAGCAATATGCTAGATGTTGCACATTGTAATGTTCCACATGCATCAAAGTAAAACAGCAACGCAGTGATTTTATCCCACGCCCCCCCTCGCCTATTAAAGCATGTTTTCCATTCCTTCGTCCTGCCACATACACATACACATACACATACATGCAAATTAGCAAACCACAGCAAAGCAAGCAGCAATTCTACCCGAGATCTTAGCTACACTAATATCCCAACGAAACCAATAATGAATCTTCTCTCTCACCAGTCTTGAGAGCATGTGGCAGATTTTTGTTCAGATGGACTTGGCTTGAGTCGCGTTTTGGTGGCGATGGTGGGAATGGATTATAGGTAGCGTTGCTGGTATTTATTGCGCTGTAGCAGTTTCTGTTGGGAGGGAGTGGATGTGAGTGGATTGGGATGTAGGGTAGGTTTCTCAGGTCTTGATTTGAGTAGTAGATGGTATGGGTCACATCGGGGGTAGGTGGGAAAGGTGCGATATTTAGATCAGTTTGCAGGTAAAGTCACGTCACGTCAAGTCAAGTCAATAGATGATGATATTACAATTCATAATCTCATATAGTCATTACGCAACCACTTTCTGGCGTTCCTCCAAGCAATGAAGCAGTCACTGTCCAACAACAGTAAACGAGTCCTGGACTTTCAAATCCCGGCTGCTGAGTCCTACCCAGACGGTGAACTCGCCCTCGGGAATAATCCACTGTTGGCTCACGACATCCCAGTAGCTCAAGTCGCGGCGCATCAGCTCAAAGCCAACGGTCTGCGACTCGCCCTCCTCAAGGTACACCTTCTCGAAGCCACGGAGCTGGCGGATCGGCGTACCTTCGGGTGCAGACGAGGGAAGGCCGACGTAGAGCTGGGGAACGACGTGGCCAGCAACAGGGCCGGAGTTGGCGACGGAAACAGTAACGTTGTAGATTGCCTCCCAGAGAGCGGGGTTGCCGCCGGGCTCGATGGGGCGGTCCTCGGGGAAGGAGGTAATGTTGTTGTCGAGAGGGGAGGACTCAATGTCGGAGATTTCAAAGGTGGTGTAGGATAGACCGAAGCCGAATTCGTAGCGGACCGAGATGTTTTGCATGTCGAAGTGGCGGTAGTCAATCTCTAGTCTCTCGTCGAACCAGCTCTGCCAGTCATCGAAACCGGTGGTGTTGATGGCGGTTGTGGGTGGGGCGTTGTAGTCTGTGCCGTTCATGGCGATGGTGTAGGGGAGGTGGCCGGAGGGGTTGACGTGTCCGTACAGGATATCGGTCAGGGAGTTTCCACTCTCTTGTCCGGGGAAGTGGGCAGCAAGGATGGCTGTGACGTTGGGGTGGTCTGCCCATGGCATAGTGTTGATGCCGGCAGCGTGTGTGATGACAATGGTGTTGTTGCAGTACGAAGCTACGGATTCGACAACACCGTCACCGTTCCAGTCAGCTGAAAGCTGAGCGCGATCAGCAGCCTCCTCAGCCCATACCTTGAGCATGACGAGGCAAACCTCGGGCTGTTTTCGTGGAATCAATAGGCCACCAACGTCAGACTCGGCGATGAGAGTGTTGTTCAGCCAGTATTGAACGATGCCACCATCTTTCCAGACGCGGTCCTGGATCGCACGGAGAGGAGTAACGAGGTAGCTCAGCTGGCCAGTACCTGAGCCACCACCAGCAACAATGGTTCCGTATTCGTAGTTCCCCTGGTTGAGCACGCTGCTTTTGGTTGGGTCGCTAGCATCGTTGCCGAAGACGGCAACGTTCTTGGGGCTCTTCAAAGGCAAAGCGCCGTTTACGTTCTTCAATAGAACACTGCCAGCGGCTCCGTGCCTGCGGATCATCTCGGCGTGGTTACCGCGAACGTCCCGGCTGACTTCTCCGGTCAAGTTCCACTCGCGTGTCCACGTGCTGCGGGGCGAGAAGGGGTTCAAGTCGGCGGTGCTTGGATCAACGCTGGGGAAATCCTGGTCTTGGCCGAGCTGGAAGTAAGGCGTCATAATTCGGATGACCATGTCGTCGATACGAGACATGTTGAGAGTGCCGTTGTTGGCCGCAAGTGTGACATTACCACCGAAGAACGATGGAGTACCAAAGTTTGTACCATAAGGACCGAGCCCTCCAGGCATGTTCATATCCAGTCCAGCTTCGATAGCTGCTACACCGGTATGAGTGGCACCCCAGTCCGACATGATGTATCCTTGGAAGCCGAGTTCGGTCTTCAAGAGACCGTTCTGTGACGCTGAGTTCTGGCATGCGTAGGAACCGTTGATACGCTGGTAAGCGCACATGAAGCTTGCCGCCTTGGCCTTGACGGCGTTTGCAAAGGGCCACATGTAGAGTTCATGCATGGTGCGGTCATCGATGTTCGATGAGATGGCGTTTGAGGTCTTGATTGTGGTAATGTTGGGGTCGTAGACGGGGTTACGCTGCGTCTCCTGCTCATTTCCTATCCAGTGTTTGGCACATGCCTGTACACCCGCATCCTGGTGGCCGATGATGGTCTGCTCCATTGCAACACCACTGAGGTAAGGATCCGAGCTGAACCCCTCCCAATTGCGGCCTGCATAGCCAGAACGTCCAAGCGGACCAGCAACGGGTGAAAGAGCAACATGTGCACCCTTTGCACGGAATTCCTCGCCCATGGCATAACCTCGCTCATACCTTCAAAGATCAGCCAAAATCAGGAATGAGAATTCAGTTGATACTTACATGAGCTGTTTGTCCCATGTGGCACCTGTGGATACACCGGCGGAGAAGACGCTGGCATAGTCTGCTACACGAACTGCAAGCGGACCATCTTGGAGACAAAGTCCATTGAAGCCAAGGCGAGGAATGGCGACGATGTTACCAATACAGGGACCAGCTTGACCAGTGACCATATCGGCCTTCTCTTCAATGGTAAGCTGAGCAGTCCATGCCTTGGCCTTCTCAAGTGCTGCTTCCCAGCCTCCAGCACCGGTGGATTGTGCTATGGTTGTTAGGATATGTATGCTTTCACGCATGCTTTTCTAACTTACGTGAAGGGTAAACTGGTGGTGAAGACCCATATTCAGTGAAGATTGTGGTGTTCAAAGGCTGAATGTACGAGAAGGCGTCGTCAGGACGAGCTTCTGCATCGTAAGCCTGAGCATTAACGGTTGTCAGCAGAGCTGAGCTCGAAAGCAAAACCGAGAGGATGGAAGCCGCCATGATTCAGTTGACTTGAAAGGCGAACCTGGGAAATGCCGTGATGGACAATAACATTGTTGTATGAGAGACCTTATATACTGCTTTCCCCAGCTGTACAAGACAAGCTTCCGTGCTGGCACGAGCTCAGTATCCAGAAAATCTCAAGCGTCCTCTCGACCGGGGCGCACGGTACATGATGGTACATATTCACAGATTCCGAAGTTCTGCCATGGTTTTTGCGGAGTAGTCCCCATGTGCGACGTCATCGTAATGGGCGGAGAAGCAATGCCAAGATGACTGTTCAGATCTTGCATACACTGGATGTGGAGAGCTTGTAGTTTCGAGTTGTGGACTTCAAAGACACTCATGTGAAATTCCATGATAGTGAAACAAGTCTTTCCTTTGCCGTGATCATTAAGGTACCAATTCGAGTTATCCCAATCCTATACTCCCATCAGTGGCTCGACGGCCTGCACACCCTCTGGATTTACCTATTGTGGCACAACATCATCTGCCAAGAAGCTTCCTCACTTTCCATGTTCCAAGCCCTCCGCCTCGTCTTTCCATCCCAACAAAGCTGTCTACCGCGACTCATCTCTGCGGGGAATCCGCCTTCACCATGACAACGCCACCACAACTGGCAAGCCGACACCATGGCTACATCACCACATAGCGGGGCTCCAGTCCCCAGAAATCACAAATCGTAATCCGAGCAACCGTCACTACGATCCGGTACATCGTCGGCCATCGCCACGAGGTGCTCGTGGTCGGAAGAGATTTTACCTTTGGTGGAAGCGTCGGTGAGGGTGTTCTGATCCGGAAACTGCTAGCCTAACAGCGGCTAAGCATGCGCTGAACCATGCACTTCTTCTCCAGTTATTCGCTCCATCCAACTCCACAAGAAGGAATTCCTTCCCCCGCAACCTTCTTACCCGATGTTTTGCCGGACCACGCATGCAGATCGTCGGGCGGTTGGGCCTTGCATTTTTTCTGCGATGATCTGAAGACTCAGTGACATCGTGACTGGGCGCTGGAGACAGCCCAAGAGCCGACGCTCGGCAAAGCTACAGTAGAATGAGTGGAGTGGAGTAGCATCGGAAGTCTGTTTCCACCTGGAGTTCACCCACAGTAGTCAGTGTGGGTCGCACTCGATAATACATTCGATATCATACTATGCAGTCTTTTTAATGTAAACTGGGGCCTCTTCTGGTGCTCCTTCGGGAATAAAACAAGTCTCTTCTTCCGCACGAATCATGTCGAAGATTATCGATTCAGCAACATGCACTCTTCGCAGGCTATAACCCATGATCTTGACCATTCAATTGGGAAAACCCTAAGCATCTGCAGCATTTTCGGACATCTTCAACAATCTATATACAAAGGACATGGGCATCGCTAGCCGCCTTTTTGCAAGGCTAGCTTCTTGCCGTCGTGCACTCTTTCCGATCATGCCCCAATATTACGATTGCGTGTGAAGTAGAAAAAATGCAACATGGATTCATCACCATAGAAAGCAAGTGCCAGAATGTGATAATACTTCTACGCACGCTTCTACACTTCCACAGCACAGCTTAGGTACAAAAGATATGTTAAACAGAGGCCTTTAGGCATACGCCACAGCGTAGAGTCATGAAGCCAGTCCAGCTTGTGAACAAAGATTATAAATCAAGTGACGGCACAGCCAATGCAATCGACGCCCAAACACTCACCTCCTCGAACAGGTAGTTTGGCGTTGGTAAGTGCCGCAGCATGTGCTGTGTTGTAATCCCGAGTGCGGTGCGGATATGTTAGCAGGTAGTTACTCATAGGCAGTAGGTATCGTTTGTACTTCATTCTACACTTCTGTCCTTGTTTGTAACTACATAAGATGATCTATTCCTACATTAGGAAAATTAGCTTTGTAATGCAGCAAACCCTCCACATCAACCGGTATAGATTAGCTCTCGTCAACCTGTACAGCAATCCCAGGTTTTGTAGTAACTCAGGAAGTAGAACCGACTCGTGAAGAAAATCAAGCAGCGAAACCGCACCTAAACTATTATGACCTGACACCACCATCAGCCGTACCGTCTCATCTCAAGTAAACATTTGCAACATGCATGATAGATTCCCAGGTGGCGGGAACTCCCGAAGCCCGTGCTACTACCATACGTCATCAACACCTTCAACCTACATGTTACTAGACTAGGAGGGTTCGGAGATACAAGGTCGGAAGCCAATTGAGCTGTACCACTATCGATCCTATCAACAACAGGATTGGATAAGCTTTTTCAATGAGACGCAAGCACGATCCCAATGCTGTGGGTTACTGTCCACGCCCTCTACATCAACAGATGGGGGATTTTTCCACACGCAAGATTGATCAGAATGCGAGCGTCGAGACAGACTCGGATGTTATGTTGAGTTCACCATGTGCCTTTGTCTAAGACTATCGGGCACATGAATGATACCATAGTTGGAACGAGCCCAGTCTGAATGCTTTAGCATGTAAAGAAACATACCTTTGTCATCTTGTCGTGAACCATTCCCCTAACTCTATCTCCCAATTCAGTGGAAGTTTCTACATTATGTTGTAAAGATTCATCACGTGTGAATTTTGTGCGTTCCAAGGTTGCTGCAGAAATTGTCATTGACCAATTCGCTTTTTCGCCCAGCGCAGCACAAGATGTGCACTGACGGATGCCTGTACCACTCTACTTTCAACACCTCTAGCATACCTACCTAAAGCAGCAAGTTCAGTTGAGCCCGTGAACACATCAGCGTACGCTGTACTGTGCGACGACGCCAACTTTGATAATGTGAGTACTGTACTCTAAGTAAGTACTGTACATACAGCACGACGCTATTCCTCCACCCCGGCAATAAATAGTGCTCACCACGCCCCCCCAAATCCCTAACCAGCCAACCCACCCCAACACCCCAACTCACCACCCACACCACCAAACCCCCAAAACAATCGCCCACCCTCACCCCTCCCCTCCGCCGCCCCTTAATAAAAAACCCGAAAATCTACGGTCTACATCCTCCGCTTGCCCCCCCCTCCTGCGCCCCCCCATCCCCATGCGCTCTAGCCCAACTCCCCAACACCACCCCTGCTCAATGCGCACATCCACACTTATTCGCAAACTTACCGCAAGAGGAGAGATTCGGGACCTTGGGCGGGAAAAAAATGGGGCGGGGGGAATGCGCTAATACCCTTGTTCAATATCTCTTGGCTGGGATCGATGGTTGTTGTGGGAGTTGCTGGGTTGGGAAGGTTCGGGTGGGGAGCGGGGAGGGGGCCGCGGATGGGTGGGAGTGGGAGGGCGCGTTATTGGCTTGTGGGGGGGGGGGGGAAGGGGGCGCAGTGTGTAGGCATTGTGTTGGATGACATGTATGTAGGAGTAGTTGTACAGTACGTGAGCTTTTGGGTTTGTTGTCATGGTTGTGGCGATGGTATGGGAGTGGATGGGATAGGTATAGTATGTAGGTCACTCCAATCCAGTGTGGACGGAAATGATGAATAACCCAGTCTATCATTGCCATCTCTCTATATTGTCTAGATTGATTATAATGCCCATAAGTTGATTACAGACCCCTCTTCCATCATCTCGCCGTCACATGCTTCATTTTCAGTGCACTTCCACTCCCTCCTTCCCTGCTCCTCCAAGCAAACTCGGTGTACCGGGCCTACTCCTCTCGCTTCCAAAGAACGCAATGTTCTCCCTCAACGCAACATACTCACTATCCGCGTACCCCAACGCCTCACGGATCTGCGTACTGTGCAACCCCTTGATCCGCCGTATCTCCGTGGCGCTGTAATTCACGACCGCACGGCCGATTTCAAACGGCGCGGGGTTGTGTAGTTCGTAGGTTGGGGGATGGGCGGGAGAGTGCGTATGTGTGTGGCTGCTGTATGATGTTGAGTGTGGGAGTGGATGTCGGAGGGGGATAGGAGCGTGCATGGCGTGGGCTGCTGCACTGGGGGTGTTTGGGGCTTGTGTGGGTGGTACTTGTTGATGTTGTTGTGGCGATGCATTGTGTTTGGGAGAGTTTGTGTGGGAGTGTGAGGATGGGAGGCGTTTGACGACGAAGATACGGACGGCTTCTTGTTGCGCGAAGTGTCCGTCTACATCTACGATGCCGACGGGAAGAAGCCCGGCTTTGTCGCTGAGAGCAGCCCAAGCACCATGATCGATGTATATAGTACCGTGGGGGGCGAGGCCATGCAGAATCCAGAAGTAGCGGTCGCGGATGGGATTTGAGATGGGAAGGAAGCGGGTATGAAGTGGGACTGGCTCGTCTGACCGTGGAGAAGGTGTTCGTGCTGGGGCAGGGTCTTGCAGTGATGACGTGGACGCTGAGAGGTCGTGGTTGGAATTGCTCATATTCAAGACGGTTTGTGACAGTGGCACGCCATCGTCTTGGAAGTTGGAGACTGAGTTGCGGTTTGACGACCTTGCGCTCCTTTGCTTCTCGGCATGCGCGATGATTGCAGAAATATTGCCTGGTTTACTGCTCTTGGTGATGACTGTCGTGACGCCTGCGCTTGTTGCTAATCGTGCTGCGACAATCTTGGTGCTCATGCCACCAGTTCCCAACGCACTTCCTGCTGAACTGACATCGGCCGCCAACTCGGCGATGTCCTCGACTACGTTGATGCTCTTCGCGTCCGGGTTCGTCCTGGGATTCTTATCATACAGACAGTCGACATCGGTCATTAAAAACAAATAGTCTGCCTGCACCATGCCCGCCGTAATCGCACTCAGCGTGTCGTTGTCGCCAAACTTGATTTCTGAGACGGCCAGCGTATCGTTCTCGTTGACAATCGGTATGACGCCCATACTTAACAACTCGATGAAGGTGTTTTGAGCATTCTGGTACTGCGTGCGGTCCGCGATGTCGTTTCTTGTCAGCAGCACCTGTGCAATGGGCTGGCCAAGGTTGCCAAACAACTGATCCCATAGGGATATCAATTTACACTGCCCGATTGCAGCCAACGCCTGTACTTTGGGAAGGTGTTTGGGGCGACGGGGAATGTTCATGCGCCGCAGACCAACGCCAATGGCACCGGAGGAGACGATGACTACGTGGTGGCCGGCGGCGCTCAGGTTGCACGCAGTCTCGACGATGAGAGAGAGGATGGAGAGGAGGGGTTGGTGAGTTTTCTCGTCAACGATGGAAGATGTTCCTGCAGGATTGTTGGTTAGACGCTCTCATCTGCCAGACATGTGGATTTGTACAAGAGCGCATTTACCGAGTTTGATGACGACGGTGAGCTGCCCAGGCTGTTTCCGCATGTGGACTGCCATGGTGCCCGTATGATACTAGACTAGTAAGGAGTATGTGGTGGTGAGAGTGTATACAGAGCTCAATGGCTCGTGGGGACTGTCGTGGACATGTGCACTTCGTTTATACGTGGGTGGGTTGCATGACTGGATAAAGCCCAAGATTCCGAGCGATGATTCGGTACGTACAGGCCCGAACAATAACAATTAGGCGGCGACGCACTCGTCCCCGATTGGCTCCCGTAATTCGACACCGATCTTCAACTTTTTGCGACACGAAGGCCAAGTACATCATCATATCAAACCTTCTCTCCGAACACCAATCCATATCGCGCCCTACGCCCTACGCCCTACGCATCGCGCATCAATCAACCACCATGGCGAATCCCGAAACCGCCCCCGACGGCGCATCCCTCGCCGCCATGTCCACCCCACCCCCGAAACCCATCGACCCCATATACTACAACTGGAGCACCACATTCTCAATCATGCTCGGCCGCATGACCGGCGACCGCAAAGTCGAGCTGGAAAGGGGCTACTTTACAGAAATGGATTCCATAAAAGCCGATTCCATCTGCAAGCGCTGCGAATCCAACAAAGACTACCTCTTGCAATACTCGCCCATTGTGTCGTTTTTAAAGGACGAAGTCGCAAAACTGGGCGGCGATTTGAACAAGGACAATATTCTGTGCCGCATGTGCACGAATGAGCAGTCGGGTGGCTTCAGCTTGGATCACGGGATACTGCTGTGCGCCAACAAGTTTCGCAATAGAGGACACCAGGAGGATACCATGGCGCATGAAATGGTGCATGCGTGGGATCACCTAAAGTTCAAGGTCGAGGCGGACAACCTGCGGCATCAGGCGTGTTTGGAGATTCGCGCGAGTACGCTGAGTGGCGAGTGTCGGTTTACCAGGGAGTTTTTCACACGCAATCAGTGGCGGGTTACGGAGCAGTTGCAGAACTGTGTGAGGAGGAGAGCGACGCTGAGTTTGATGGCGCGGCCGGGGATAAAGGACGAGGGACATGCAGGGAAGGTTGTGAATGAGGTGTGGGAGAGCTGCTTCAAAGATACGAGGCCATTTGATGAGATCTACCGGTAGAAGATGGCAAGTATGCCTGTGTATAATGTATGTATAGACTTCACGATTCGGATGAGGGCATAGCGATGGCGTTTCGATTTTGTGGGTTAGCCAAGTATCAAGCATCTTCGCTCACGCAAAAGACTGTCTGTGAGTTTTGGAACTTGTTGCATTGCAGTCATGATGATACGGTTTGAATCCAAACGCAGTGAGATGTGGTCGAAATAGAAATCCAAACTCCAGATGATGCGAGTGTCCATGGGACAGCTCCTCCAAATCTTACACCATTGCGCCATGCATATATGCGACTCGCCAAATAAATCAAGACCTAGACTCCATGCAGTACAGCTCGAACTTAGTAGGTTTCATCCGACTCGGAGCTGGCGCGGAACTTTCCTCCACTTGCACGGTCGTAGGCTCGCTCACTGCCTTTGCAGTGCTTTACAATCCAGGGATGGCGTTCTACATCTTCAAGAGCGATACGCTTTTCTGGATCCAAGACGAGTAACTGGCCATGTTAGCTTGTTGGCCACAAGAAATATGGCGTGTGAACTTACTCTCTTGATCAAGTCCCGAGCCTCTGGGCTCACAAAGTTTGGCACTGTGTACTCTCCTCTGGCGATCTTTCGTTGCGTCATGACCTGCGTATCCTCGAATGGCGCCTCGCCCACCAGGAACTCGTATGTCAAGACGCCCAGACTCCACAGGTCAACCTTCTCAGAGTAAAAGTTGTCCTTGCCACCACCCCGCAACATCTCAGGGGGCAGGTAGTCAAGAGTTCCGCACATGGTGTTCCTTCGGTTGTTTGGTGCGTGGACGGACCAGCCGAAATCCGAAATCTTGATTTCGCCGTGGATACCCATGAGGATGTTCTCAGGCTTGATGTCACGGTGCATGACATGCTTCTTGTGGAGGTACTTGAGCGCTGCAGCCATCTGAGCGACGTATTGGGCCGCCTTTGGTTCGGCAAAGCGTTGCTCGCGGCGGAGATGCTTGTATAACTCACCCTTGCCGGCGAATTCGAGGATAAGGAAGATGCGCTTTGCGTCGTGGAAGTGACCAAATAATTTGAGGATATTGGGATGGGTCAGATGCGATTGAATCTCAATCTCTCTCCGAACCTGCTTCTCAACCTTGCCTTGCTGGAGCTCAGACTTGTGCAGCACTTTGAGAGCACAGACAAAACCAGACGACTTCTCCTTGGCGAGGTAGACACGGCCAAATTTACCCTTGCCAAGGGGCTTGCCGATTTCGAACATGCCCAGATGCCATTGCTTGGGCGCAGCGGGTGTTGTGTAGATGGCCGACTCGGTGAGTGTGCGACGGTGCGATGGGTTCTGTTCCGAAGGTCGGCTGGCGGTGGCAGTGACGGCGACTTTGACGCTCGTGCCCTTGCTTGCATTTTGGGTGGCGAGCTTCTGCAGCGGTATTTGATGGGGCAGCTTCATGCGGTTGGCGGCTGACTGTGATGAAGAGAGGCCTGCTAAGGATACATTGGTTGCAAGAGAAGGCTTCGCAATGTCAGTACAGCCACTTCCGCCAGCTGCACCAGAGTCTTGTACCTTTGTCTTGTGATAGGTCGTCGTGGATGAGATCTGCTCGTCATTCTCATCTGTGACCGTGATGCGCTCCATGGCGGCTTCGAGGTTGGCGACGTCCATGGTCATGGTGGTGTGCTGCCGAATGCAGACGTGAACGAAAGAGCAAGACGAAATGTAGGAAGACTGCTGTATTAGTTGATTCTGGTCCAAGTCCCGCCTCTGACCGGGTTGAAGATGAATGTTGGAAGCTGACCATGCTACGGAAGCGGGTTGTCGACAAACAAGCGCCATGCATTGGTTTCCCATAGCAACAACAACGTCGGCGCTCGGAGCCCGCTCTAGCTTGCACCCCACCCCCCACTTCCCCCGCGCCACTGCCATAGTCGCAGTGCATTGCTCGTGAAACAACAGGATTTATTTCCGCTGCGCTCTCTTGTAAACGGGGCCATTACTCGAGCCATTCACGCCATGGCAGCACTCAATGGCGCGCCTGTTGACACACAGGCTCCCGGCCACGCCGACACTTCGGTCACCAAGGAAGGCTTCAAGATCACGACGCGCAAGCTGCCCATTCTCAAGGCTGGACCCATAGAAGATATGACCAAAAAGCTGGCCATCACACCACCGGAGATGATCTTTGGCGACAACTTTGTACGGATAGAGCATGCTCAGAGTGGATGGTACATTGACTTTAATGCCTTCGACGCGTTGGACCTGGTCGACAAGACTGGCGACAAGATGTTCAAGGTCTCCTACTCGAAGGAATGGCAGCAAAATCGGTATACTGCCCGCATATGATTGCGTCGTAGTCGTGTTTGTGCTGACCAAGGCAGTCAAAAGCAATTCGAGGACATCAAAGAGGTTGTCAAACCGTTCGACTGGTCCTACAGCACAGACTACAAGGGCACAACGCCGCAAACCCCAGCATTCCAGCCCTCAGACTCGCCGATACCGCTCGCCCTCCTTAAACGCCCTGACCCAATCCACTTCTTCGACGAAGTCATGCTCTATGAAGACGAGCTTGCAGATAATGGCATTGCCATGCTGTCCTGCAAGATACGTGTCATGCCGCAGCGCTTGCTCCTCCTCGTGCGCTTCTTCATGCGACTGGACGATGTCGTCTTCAGGATACGCGACACGAGAGTATTCGTCGAGTTCGGGACCAACGAAGTAATCAGAGAATACACCGCAAGGGAAGACACATACGAACAAGTGCGGAAAAGGATAGCTGGCCGGAAAGAAGATGTACTTGCGATAATGCGAGATCCGAATCGCCTGGCAGAGTACATACCGGTGGTTGAGAAGAGCCTGGAGGGTGTCAAACTGAGGTGAAGAGTAAGGACGTATATACGATGCGTGCCCGAGTCAGAAGCCGCCTAGCGTGGAGCTGGCAGAAACACTGCCATCGAGTAAAGGTGCACAGGTGAAGTGCCTGTATCTCATGGGATACGATACAGGCCCTTCCATCTGTTTCCGCCGTACTCTGCTCATGTAGTCTGTCTGAATACACATACAGAGGCTGCGGGCGACTTGGAAGACCAAGATTGTTCATGGCTACGGACTGCTGCACGAAGGCTAGAATGCAGGCCATTACCGGTAGGGTTGCGAAGGAATTTCTGAGTTTCTCTCAGTTTCCTAAAGTTTCCTAAAGTTACAAAGAGTACTGGGACAGACTATAGTTTGCTCCAGTGTAGCAATGTGCCACTTGAGAGGGTTTGCCAGTGTGGTACAGACTCGGCCGTGGTCTACACCTATAAAATTGACAGAGATATGCAATGGTTCGCCAATCTGGTTTAGCCATGTCCAGATCGCAGTCGTCCATGCGTATGGTATGCACGATTCAGAAGAACACATGAAAATTCATCTCTTGTATAGGCTTGCTGTCAAAGTGACGCGCCTGACATACTGTATCATTGACGTCAAAAGAGTCCGCTCATAACTTGTCAAGATTAAATTGGAGATTGTTATTATTAAAACTGGCGCGAAGACATCATGGTTGATCCTGTATATGTCGATGCATGTCTGCAGGGACGATTAGTCACTGCCATTCCATACTCTAGACATGATGTGCGGGGTAAAATACACCGCATCGCTGCAAGCGTCCACCGCTGCATCCGACCGAGTTGTAAATATTGAACCATTCCCCCAACATTGTTCAGATGGAGCTTAGCGGTAATTCTGGCCACATGCATAGACAAGGCGGTGATTCGGTAAGTCGGGCACCTAAGCGTCCACGTATTGACGGGTAACCTCTCGCTGACAATGCGCCCGTCTAATGCGCAATCGTGACACCTGCGGACTAGAAAGATGACTGCGCTCAGACGGTGAACAACAATTCGACAAACTCCTCCCTCTGTGACTGCTTCCGTACGTTACTTCGGGCTGACAGAAATATCTTGTTCGCGTAGATGGGACAGGGAGAGACACATGCGGTCATCTTTGCGTTTGTGGACTATGCGCGTTATTCACGTACTCACGTACTCACGTATTACGCTACACCACAAAATCGGACACTCTTGCGAACCTACGTGGCACTGAGGAAAGGAGATGGCGCAGCTCGTGCTGACATGCTGAACGTGGCTGTCTACTTTCGGTCCGACGATAGATGCACACTGTACGCATTTGTGCAAGCTCAAATCTAAGCTAGGGGCAATCCTAATGATCTTCCACAAGGTATCTCCTCCTCGATCCCGAGTAGATCCATATAGAAATTATAGTGGATGTTTGGGCAAGTGCAGCCGATCCCTGCAGCCCTCGTCTCTTTGTTTTGTTCATCGAGGTCAGCGCGGACTCGGACGGTCAGCAAGGCCAATTTGAACATTGGAATTAGTCTGACCATACCCAGTTCGATGAGGATTCGGCAAGACCATGGATCCTTGTTTCGTGGAACAGTTCAACAAACTCTTGACTCCGCAACGATCCGCCGCCATGAGGTCATATTTACTAACAACCAAAAAGCCCCGAGTAGCTTGCAAGTCTGCATCAAGCATTGCGTCTCAAGCATAGCATTGATTCCGCCGTAATCTCAGTCATTCCGCATAGCGTCCGAAGAGGCTCCAATCAAAAAGTGGTCTAAATGTGATAGAGTTTGTCCGTTTTATGGTGTGAAAGCTAACGGCGGACATTCGCCGGATCCGTAGTCCGGATACTATGACCGAATTGATCGGAACAGAAGTTTATGGATTGATATACATAGTGTAAACATGCTGACTGGGCACGGGATTCAGTCGCCTCTCTCATCTTTCCTGGTTGTTGTCTTTCACGCCCACAATGGCGGAATCCAATTCGCACAGCGAAAGCGTTCCAAGGGCGACGGCTGATAGCCACCCAGTACCATCAAACAACCCGTTTAATGGAGCCGCATCTGGACGACAAACACCACCACATGGAGTCTATCGCACAGAGTCTGATCGTGAGACCTACCATCCCGACGGCCACGCTCACGGTCCTCAAGCTTTATTCTCCTCCCACTCGTACTCGAAATCGCAGGAGGAAAAGGAAGCTCAGGCAGCCTCCGGGCTAGGGGCAGCTTTGCTCTCGACTAGGAATGGATCGCAACCGCGCCATACGGGCTCTTCACAACACATTGGGGAGGAGGTGGCAACAGAGCCTGTTGAGGAGTACGAATCCTTCACGTCATCAGGATCGTCTACCCGATATGGATCGAATGGTCAGAAACAAAGCAAGAAGCGGATCAGCTCATCAGGCGCTGACGGTATGGGTGGACGGCCACTGGCTCGACGAGCCACGAAATCTGAGATTGACCCTGAAGGCCGCAAGGCTTTGCAGCGTGTGTTGACGACGGCTTCACAAAAGATGTCGCGATCAATGAGTGTTGTGTCGCCAGGCGACCCGTCCGTGGATCCAGGTAGTGACCAATTCGACCTTTCCAAGTTCTTGAGATTGTTCCGGAGTCAAGTTGAAGCCGAAGGTGTGGAGCTGAAGCAAGTCTCTGTTGTATACAAGAATCTCAACGTTTTTGGGTCGGGTAAGGCCATACAATTGCAAAAGACAGTTAGCGATCTAGTCATGGCACCGCTGCGCTTCCGCGAGTACTTTGGCGGATCGAAACGCAAGCAAATATTGCATTCGTTTGATGGTATCATTAAGGTATGCATGCTTGATCCACAACCTCCTGTCAGGATTCATACTGACAATTCATCAGAGTGGTGAACTTTGCGTTGTTCTGGGCCGTCCTGGATCGGGATGCTCTACGCTTCTTAAAGCTTTGACTGGCGAACTCCACAGCTTGGAAATAGACGATTCCATCATCCATTACAATGGCATCCCGCAGAAGAAGATGATCCAGGAATTCAAGGGAGAGACTGTCTACAACCAGGAAGTTGATAAGCATTTTCCGCATTTGACTGTTGGGCAGACGCTTGAGTTTGCAGCAGCTGTACGAACGCCATCTCACAGACCTGGTGGAGTTGACCGCGCAGAATTCAGCAAGTTCATGGCCAAGGTCGTCATGGCAGTCCTCGGCTTGAGCCACACGTACAACACAAAGGTGAAGCTCTCAAATCAGAGTCACCCTGACACTTTTTACTAACACCATGACTAGGTCGGTGATGATTTCGTTCGCGGCGTCTCTGGTGGTGAGCGAAAGCGTGTTTCTGTCGCAGAAATGCTGCTTGCTGGTGCCCCACTCGCTGCGTGGGACAATTCGACGCGCGGTCTTGATTCAGCTACTGCTCTGAAGTTTGTCAGAGCTCTGCGACTTGGTTCTGACTGGGCTGGGGGAGCCGCAGCTGTTGCCATCTACCAAGCCAGCCAAAGCGTTTACGACTGCTTCGACAAAGCCGCGGTTCTTTATGAAGGACGACAGATCTACTTTGGGCCCGCTGGTGATGCGAAAGCATATTTTGAGCGACAAGGCTGGCATTGCCAACCCCGTCAAACCGCTGGAGACTTCCTCACTGCGGTCACAAACCCAAGTGAACGGAAACCGAGGACGGGCATGGAGAACAAGGTACCCCGCACCCCAGAGGATTTCGAGAAGTACTGGCGCAATTCACCTGAATACAAACTTGTGCTTGAGGAAATCGAGGAATTTGAACAGGCAAACCCTATCAACGAACACGCCACTTTGCAGCACTTGCGCGATCGGAAGCACTTCCAGCAGGCCAAACACTCACGTCCAAAGTCTCCATACCTCGTCAGTGTACCCATGCAGGTCAAGCTTTGCACAAAGCGTGCATACCAACGTATCCTCGGCGACATTGCCTCTACGGCTACTCAAGCAGTTCTCAATCTTATCGTCGCCCTCATCGTTGGTTCCATCTATTTTGGACATTCGGACGGTACTTCTTCATTCGCTGGCCGTGGCGCAGTCCTATTCCTGGCTATCCTCTTCAACGCTCTAACATCTATTGGCGAAATCAGTGGACTCTACGCCCAACGTCCTGTAGTCGAAAAGCACAACTCCTACGCATTTTATCATCCTGCGTGCGAAGCTATAGCTGGAATCGTCGCGGACATACCGGTCAAGTTTGTCCAGGCTGTGGTCTTCAACATCATGATTTACTTCCTTGCACAGCTTCGATATACACCTGGCCAATTCTTCTTGTTCTTCCTCGTCACCTATATTGCAACCTTCATCATGGCGGCCATTTTCCGCACGACGGCTGCGGTTACCAAGACGGCGTCACAGGCTATGACTGGAGCAGGTGTCTTGGTTCTTGCCCTTGTCATCTATACTGGTTTTGTTATCCGCATTCCAGAGATGAAGGTATGGTTCAGCTGGATTCGCTGGATCAATCCTATTTTCTACGCTTTCGAAATCCTGCTTGCGAATGAGTTCCATGGCGTTCGGTACCCATGCGATTCCTATATTCCTGCCGGTCCCGGTTATACACAAACAGGAAACTCGTTCATCTGCAACACAGTGGGTGCGGTTGCTGGTCAGACATTTGTAGATGGTGACACATACATCGAGTTGGCGTATGCGTACCGCTGGTCCCACGTATGGCGAAATGTTGGTATGTAATCCATCAACGGCTCCTGCCCCAATTTTGACGTCTGCTAACGTTTACTAGGTATCCTTTGCGGTTTCTTGGTTTTTTTCATGATCACGTATTTCATCGCTGTCGAGATCAACTCCTCCACTTCATCTACGGCTGAACGACTAGTCTTTCAACGCGGCCATGTTCCAGCATACCTCCTCAAGGATGGGAAAGATGAGGAAGGTAAAACAGCAGCTACCGCTGGTGAAAAAGAAGGTGCTGGGGATGTCAGTGCTATTGAAGAGCAGAAGGGTATCTTCACATGGAGAGATGTTGTTTACGATATTGAGATCAAGGGTGAACCTCGACGACTGTTGGATCACGTGTCCGGATACGTCAAGCCCGGCACGATGACCGCTCTTATGGGCGTTTCTGGGGCCGGAAAAACCACGCTACTGGATGTCCTAGCCGAACGTACTACCATGGGCGTCATCACTGGTAGCATGTTTGTTAACGGTGCTCCACTCGATTCCGCTTTCCAGCGCTCGACCGGCTACGTACAACAGCAGGATCTGCATCTTGAAACATCCACTGTTCGCGAGGCTCTCCGTTTCTCCGCCGTGCTCAGACAGCCTAAGCATGTCAGCAGACAAGAGAAGTATAACTACGTTGAGGAGGTCATTAAGATGTTGAACATGAGTGATTTCTCTAACGCCGTTGTTGGTGTACCTGGTGAGGGTCTCAACGTCGAGCAGCGCAAGTTGCTCACAATTGGTGTTGAACTTGCTGCGAAGCCAAAACTCTTGCTCTTTCTTGATGAGCCTACTTCTGGTCTTGACAGTCAGGTCAGTCACGCCCTCCACGTTTTCAAAATCGTTGTTGCTAACGCTGTAGCAGAGTTCCTGGTCTATCATTGCTTTCCTCCGCAAGCTCAGCAATGCTGGTCAAGCTATTCTCTGTACCATTCATCAACCTTCGGCTATTCTGTTCCAGGAATTTGATCGACTACTCTTCCTTGCCCGTGGTGGGAGGACCGTCTATTTCGGCGAGCTCGGACACAACTCACAGACGCTGCTCCACTACTTCAAGTCAAATGGTGCCCGCGATTGCGGAGAAGATGAGAATCCTGCCGAGTACATGCTTGAAATTGTTAATAAGGGCAAGAACGACAACGGATTAGACTGGCATGATGTTTGGAATGCCAGCGAAGAAGCAAGTGGCGTCCAACGCGACATTGACCAGCTGCACGAAGAGAAGAAGCACGAGAACCTCAACATTTCCAAAGAGACTGGCGGCGGGGAATTTGCCATGCCAATCACCACCCAGATCTGGGAGTGTACATACCGCGCCTTCCAACAATACTGGAGAATGCCCTCTTATGTTTTGGCCAAGTTTGGTCTTTGCACAATCGCTGGCTTGTTCATTGGCTTTTCCTTCTTCCAGGCCAACTCGTCGCTGGCTGGCATGCAGACCATCATCTTCTCCGTCTTCATGATGACGACCATTTTCTCCTCGCTCGTCCAACAGATCCAGCCACTCTTCATCACTCAACGATCGCTGTATGAAAGCCGCGAACGACCTAGCAAAGCATACTCTTGGATCGCATTTATGATTGCCAACATTGTTGTCGAGCTCCCCTACGGTATTGTAGCTGGTATCTTGGCTTTCGCTTCCTTCTACTACCCAGTCGTTGGAGCTAACCAGGACTCCTCACGTCAAGGTTTAGTCCTCATGTTCATGATTCAACTACTCGTCTACACTTCTACCTTCGCCGCCATGACCATTGCCGCTCTTCCCGACGCCATGACAGCCGCCGGTCTCGTCTCCCTCCTCACCCTAATGAGCATCCTCTTCAACGGTGTTCTGCAGCCTCCCAGCCAGCTACCCGGCTTCTGGCTCTTCATGTACCGCGCCTCGCCCTTTACATATTGGATTGGCGGCCTCGTCACTACCATGCTATCCGGGAGACCAGTAACATGCTCCGCAAGCGAAGTATCCATCTTCGACCCTCCCAGTGGCCAAACCTGCGGTACTTATCTCGCGGACTACGCAAACCTGACGGGCGGCGTCATCCAAAACCCAACCGACAACGCAGCCTGCCGGTACTGCTCCATCAGCAACGCAGACCAGTTCCTCGCCGGCTCTAGCATCTACTACGGTGAACGATGGAGGTATGTTTTTATTCCCCCTCATCCCCCTTTTCAATTTCCCACCTCTATCCTTCGCCAATACATATACTAACCACACGCCCAGAAACTTCGGCATCCTCTTCGCCTTCATCTGCTTCAACGTCTTCCTGGCCCTCCTCTCCTACTACCTCTTCCGCGTCGCAAACTTCGGCTCGATGGCCGCAAAACTGCACAAGACGAGTAAGGGCGCAAAGGCCAAGGGGACGGCGGATAAGGCCAAGGAGGTCGTTGCCGGTGCGGCGCAGCAGGGTGCGCATCCTGGTGGGAGGGAGGGCGAGAAGAATGGGTCCTCTTCTGCTGTTTAGAGGGGCTTATTCGATTTGCGGGGGTTAACTTTTGAACACGTTGCTATGTTTATTTAATGAAGATGATGAGACTGTGTTGCGCTGAGAAGTAGATCTTTTCAGACGTTGTATATGAGCGCGGGTAGATGGATACGGGATTTCTTGAAATAGAATTATATCTTTGTAATGTAATGTAGTATATTCACGCTTCAAAATAAAATAATTCTACAAAAATGAATTCTTTGATATAGTGCCGGCTAATCAAGTATGTATATAGCCGAGATGATTTGAAAAATGATCGCGCCTCAAGTCGAGTTGTGGTATTATGATAGCCAGTTAAATCATGGAATTTCTGTCTACGAAGTCAAACGCAAGTGTAGTTCAGCTTTTGCTCGCTATTAATATACATGCTCGCAGGATAGGGTATCTTGTACGCAGTAAAATCATATCAATATTGCCAGTGCAACCTTCTTGACCTGGTAACTAGCTTTCTGATGTTCTCCTGGGACTGCGATGTCTAGCAAGATCTCGGGGTTGGCCGCGTCCATACAGAAATGTTGTGGTTGGCCCGTGTATATTCAACGTTTCTTCGATGGAGAGTTCTTGGTGGGCAGAGGATTCTTGGGTACAAGGCCTTCGCCTTGCTGCTTCATTTTGTCCATCGCGGCTTCTACTTGTTCCTGCTTTTTCGAGACATGCTTGTAACGTTTTTCAACCTCGTCTTCAAAACCTTGAGCCAGCTTTCGCTTCGTCTGCCTCGCTTCCTTCGTTCGGCGGATGATGCTCTGGAACTGGTCCAGGAACCAGTCACCCGCATCCTCCCAGTCCGTCGTTGGCAACGAGGAGAAGAATATCGCTTGTCTTTCTGCGTCCAGGTTCTTCTGCACATACTCCAAGCGCTCAATAAATGGCTTTTGAAGAACGTCTTCGCCAAGCACCGGGGTTCCTGCACGCGGATCAAGGTCGAAACTTTCTTTCTTCAAGTCTTCGTAGCTCATGTTCAGAAGCGCTTTGTGCTCGTAATCGTCATTAGGCCGAGTAGAGAGTTCGGATACCAGATCGTCTTCGACAGGCCGACGCAGACTTCCTGGCCCTACTCTGCCATTAGTAGGTACACATGGCTCCATCGGCTTTACCCTAGGGAGTTGCATACGGTGAGGATTGGAGATCGCTCGCTGCACTGGCTGCATATTTTGGCCGGGCTGACCATATGCAGCCGGTCTGCCATTGAGGTTTATAGGGATAGCAGACGGTGCCCCGACATTCGCTTGTGTATAAGTGGGCGGTTGGCTAGTGGGCTGGACATTGGATACAATACGTTGACTGCTCTGTGGAGCAGTACGTTGCTGAGCGCGAAGGGTAGTTCCCTGCTGAAAGAGAGCTGATGGTTTGTGTCCGATTGCAACAGTGTTTGAGAGCTGTCCGTACTGTTGAGGCTGTTGGGCACGAGGACGCGTGGCTTGATTTTTCACTGCTGGGCGAGCTGATACAACTGCTTCTTCACAAGCGTAATCCTCAGATGTAATTACTGGCTCTTCCCACTGTGTAGGCTGTCCATCTGTAGTGGAAGGGTAGGAATCACCTTCCACAGTTGGGAAGCCTTGTTGGGGCCCCAAAGATTTGATGAACTTTACCTGGTCTGCATACGAGTAGCCCATCAGGTTATTGGTCCGGAGAATTTCCATCTCTCTCGCATTGAATTGGCCTTCTCCTTCCTCGTCCTCGTCCACATCTTGCCTTTCAGAGCCGTCTTCATCGCTACCTGAAGCCTGATCATGGTCGACAGCCTGGTCTTGCTGCTCATGCCGAAAGTTTTCTGCCTGCTTGTTCTCATCTTTGGCAACGGAAGCCTCCACTGTGGTGTCAAGGCTCTCAACGTCAGTATCGTATACGCCATGTGTCACACCTTGACCATGTCCTGACTGCCATTGCTGCCGAGGGACCTGACGAGTTGCCGAGCTGTTTTGAGCAGTGCTGATCCCACGAGCTGGGAGCCCAGATGAAGGTTGCGTTTTCTGTGCAGCTGTCTGGTCTCTCATTGACACCTTCGCGTTTGCACCTATGGCTCGTCTTGTGAGATTGCTTGCCGACTGATTGTTGTGCGGACTGGCGCCCTGATGCCGGTTCACGAAGTTGTTCATGTTGGATAATGCACACCACCCGCAGACACGCGTGCACTCCTTGCAATCAACGCGTGCAAGGTAGTTGAAGCTGATGCGGTGAGAGACAAAAGGTGAGATGTCGCATACGGGAAAGCGCGTCCATGTTTGGCACTAACGCATTTGGGCTGTGACCTCGGCTTAGCGCCGCGATGACGATATCTTATCTCCGTTGACCAACCGCCTCCAGTCTCAAGTAATGTCGGTTCAGACTTCAAAAGCTGAGGCTTTGAGATAATTTGTCAAAATGAGCGAATGCTATTTCTACAGGCTCCCCAACGAGGTATGTGCATCTGGGCAAACATCGCCTCCTATCATGGCTGACGATAGTAGCTACTCTTGCATCTCTTCACTCCCATTCCGACGCCAGACCTCCTGCCATTGACCGCGATATCACGACGCATCTACAATCTCATTATACGTATCCTTCACAATAGACTAGTCGCAGCTTCTGAGCTACATGATCATACACTGCTTCTCGAGTGCTATCACCCGTCCGCGAAGCTCACCGAGCCATCCTACTTTTGTGCATACCGCGGCACTGATGGACTGGGACAATATAATGGAGCTGAATCTTCTGATTGTGATGCCGGCATGTTAGGACGGATGCACGGCATGTACTCACGCTTCCAGCCACATCGACGCGATCTCGATGCTAGCGGGAGAAGGGTAGTAGCACGCCCAGGAGACGTACCAGGGAGTCGCACTTTTCCCGGAACGGTCCAGGACAAAGGCATGGGCAATGCCGCCAAACAGACTCTGAGCCTGGAAGCGCATGAGTTGTTTACACAACTGGTAGCCCAGACAAACCTGGTCAAGATAGGGCCACGCAGCGGTCTTTTTACTTCCTTCGTGGGCATCGAGGAAGGCGTATTGCGCGTCTGGAGAGAGTGGCTCAAAGATGTTGCGGCAAAGGATCGCGCTCACCCGATAACTACAACACATCAGCCAATCGAGGTAAGGGGCAAGGGTAAGGCTGTCGCGAGAGAGGCTGTGGAGGAAACGGCGGACATGCATGACCCATCGATTTTATGGGTAAGCTCTGCAAAGAACACCGGCCTGCGGTTCAATGTTAAGGAAAAGAAACTTCCAAAAGATGTGCCGATCCTTATCAGGAATGACGAGGACCTACCTGTGAGCTATGAAATTGAATTCGTTGGTAAGCATGGAGACCGCCAAGTGTGACCACGTAATTTCTAACTAATGTCCGAGATAGAACTTGTGATACGTACCTCCCATGTCTTATTTACGCTTGAAGATTCTATGGTCCAGGAGGACAATTCCTGCGGCCAGGCAGTCGTCTTCGGTTCATTCGGGTGACAGGGACATACAAAAAACCTCGTCAATGCAAGCGACGTGAAACCTTCAAAACTTTAAGTTAACAGCAATGATTCTATTCACACGTATGAACATAGTATAGTAAAGTACTAGAGAATGAATCACACGGAACGGTGATTAGCAAAAACAAGGTGGGCAAAAAAATGCCAAAAAGAAATGGTCAATGACCCGAGAGTGATTTGAACACCCAACCTTCAGGTTTCTAGATTCATGTGAACTGGAATCTGACGCGCTACCATTGCGCCATCGGGCCTGATTGGTTCGATGAAAGATAACTTTACTATAGAAAATATATACTAAGTGAAACCTATAGCAACTACGCTTTTGGATAAAAAAGCTCCAATCACTGAAAAACGTTCAGCGGACCCCAGTTCTCTATGAAAATTTATCATACTACACAGTCGGCTAAGCCTTTCTCACTCTGCGGGGTTAGCGTATAATTTGGCACTTGGCGCAGGGCAAAGCTCGCTAGTCCGTCTAGGGAATCAAGGCTAACAATACCAAATTTGGCCTAGAACAATGTTACCAGATCCGTCCGCGCATTTACAGGTACATTAGATCTTGCACCGCAAATGAAATACACACATCATCCGTCGCGGCGCCAGCAACCGCATACACTAGCGGGACATAAGACGATTTAGCTAAACAGTGCTGGCAGACTAGCACATCCACTGTTCAACCTGCGAATTATCCTCGAACGAAATTTGCATCACTAAGCTTACTACCATATTCGTCCTCAAAAGCCGCTCACACACACAAACACGCAGTTTATAACTCTTCCACATTCCTTATAATTCAGACAGGGCCCCTAGTTACTCTTTCACTATAACCAGGCGCGCCCACCACATACGCAAAGCCAACACCGTGGTCCGTCCCCCTCAGCGTAGCCCATCCCCCAACCTCAAAATCTGCAGAACATAGAGCCTCGCACTATCTTTCATCATCCACAATGTACCGCCAACTACAATATCACATGATCATCACCTGCCATATGATGATGTCGGCAATTCCACTTCAATAATAATTACTGTCGCAATATCAATATCTCACTATATAAGCCCTCAAGTTCTTACCAAGTTATTTCACCCCAACCTTAAACCTCCGGTTAGGCGTCGAGGCCCTATGCCTAAGGAGTCTATAAGAGATACCCTTTCTCTATAATGCGCTAATCCTACATTTACAACTATAGAGAGTTTAGGCTCAAGCTTCATGTTGCCCTCTAAGAGTGTGGCCAACTTCCCACTGATGAGGACTCATATTTCTCGCATAGAAAAATGACATTGTATCAGACACAAAGGGAGCACTGAAGAAGCTGGAGGCGTATCTTGCTTATCGTAAGATGCGTTGTAGAGATATCCTGGTTGCATTGGAGAGAGAGAGATTAGAAAGGAGATGCTGCAAGAGCGTAGGGATTCGCTGAAGCCTTCTAAGAAAGGACGCAGGCACCAGGCGTGGAACCTGAGCTCGTTTGCCCAGATATCACCTCTAGTTGACTTCAATGAGGGTCAGGACGATGTCGAGATGGATATCACGTTAGCTGAACATGAAGATTCGACTCGAGCGTCGTGGCAAGACGTGCCGGACGGAGATCTTACTATGATAGCCGATTCAGACAAGGCAAACGCTGCTGATGCTGCTGCGGAGCGCCGTCAAAAAGGCTTCCTGAGGGTCTAAATTGTTAAGATATGTAGCATTTTACACTTTTCCTTCTTAAAGTCAGCTACTAACGTCAATAATAGCAGAACTCTCGCGTGAAGAACCTGGGTCTTAGCTGTCTAGAATGCCAGATAGACATGACGCTCCTAGATACGTACAAAACGAAAACATTGACTCTATCGCCACTCGATCTACATGTTAAGGGTAGTATGCATTCACGTAAAAAGTAAATGACTCGGGCATTCAACAGCAACCAGCACACACCAGGAGCAAGGTTCATCGTACCCTTTGTCGAATGCTATTCACAAACTTGCGAAAATCCATCCAACCTATAACGAAGAGTCACCCCAAGACCACATAGATTAAAGAAGACGAGGATGAGGCGGACGATCCTGGGAACTAGCAGGCGCTATCTGTGGACTGGGGACCCTGTGCCCGTATAGGGTTTGCATCTCTATTGCATAAGGGGTCTACCACGGCTTTTGTGCATTCGTTAGTGGGCTTCACGAGTTCAATCAGCCGTCTTTGACACGACAACCCACTAGCTAGTTGAAGCTCTCTACTCTACAAATTCATTCTCTAAATTCATACCAAGCGCCTAGTTGTGCGTGCTAACATGAAATTCTGTGAATCCTTGGAGACTAGTACTATGCGCCAAAGTAAACTCTGATAGCGCATGGTAACTGGTGGCACATTGAAGTCTAAATCAGTGCCGAGTGCGTCTAGAGTACCATATGTGACATCGCCCATTCACCTTCTCTGGGTTGAACAGCTCTTTCGAGATGCCTACCTCTACTAGATGGGCTAGGACGTCTTTCACTGTGGGCACAAGAGCTCGACGATCCTCAACGTCCATATGGAAAATCACCACGCCCTGCACCCACATCGTGTCTTTACCTAGACTCTGAGAAACACAACCCCTTGCCTGTCCAAACAGACACCCCTCACGCACAAGATTCGGCAAATGGGAATACATGATAGGGCATGCCGCCGTTTCCGTTGCAGCCTGTGTCTATCGCCACCAAAACTCCGCGGCACACGACACGACTACACAGGCAAAACCACCGTGGCGGAGGAATGCAGATATCTTGCGCCACAAGCAACGGCACCCATAGAACGACACAATATCTATTCAAAAAAGAGCAAAAAAATGTAAAAAGATAGTAGTGATCTCCGCTCCCAGAATCGAACTAGGGACCTTTCGATAACAATTGCTATTACAGTCGAACGTGATAAACCAACTACACCAAGCGGAGTGATGCAACCCGAAGGTTGCGCTTGTTACTGATGTGGAATGTCGGCCACTTTGATGGAATATATTCTAGGTGAATTTTTTGGAAATCGACCAAGTGCGGGACACGCAGGAATGAATAGCGGGGCATGAACATGAAGGATTCTTGAAACGCTTAAACATGTTTACCATTGGATAAAAAGTACTGTGCAATTCTTCCTTACTAATCTATTCAAGGCATCCAGAACGCTCTAAAATCTTACACTGATTCCCAAAATGCCAACATCGACTCCAAGACTCGATTGCATTCACAAAGCTCGATGAACCCACAAGGTAATTTGCAAATGCCCAACGTCGACTTGAATGCAAGGACGCAGGCACGCGCGCGCGCGTAAATATCACCATCTCATCTTCCACATCCAGCCCCCCTTCAACGCAACCTTGAACCCCCACCTCTCCCACATCTTCACCGCAAATTCCGCCATCCACAGAAGTCCCAGCCAGACGAATCCGCTCATGAACCTGATGAACCGGAAGGGCGCGCTGATCGCGTGGAACGCCTCGCGCACGGCATCGAGCACATACCACAATGCGACGATGGCGTAGAGGATGAGGCCAATCTTGCAGAGCATGTATGCGAGATGCTTGATCTGCGCGAAGCCGGTGTCGAATTTGCCTTGGGGTGCGGATGAGGCTGTGTGCATGATCTTGCGGGGAGATGAGGGACGGCTGAGTACGGGGCTGCTGCGGGGGGAGAGGGGAATCGGGGGTGTTGCGTGGCGCTCGAAAGGACTGATGTATGTTGATGTTCTTGGGGCAGGGTTTGAGGGTATTGTTCTTGGAGTGATGTTGGACATTACGACAGGTGCGAGAGCGGGCTTAGCCAGTCGAGGACCGGCAGGTCGATTCCATGGCCATCGAGATCCTAGTGTCCGCTTGGGCAGCGTCTTGTCTACCTTGTCTATCTTGTCTACCTTCTGTGGCTTCTTTTCTGCTCTGGCTCTGTTCTTTTCCTTGTCGCTTCCAGAACACGATCCTGCTCCAGCTGTCGTTCCAGCGACATCCCTGCTTCGATAGCCAAACAGTGAGTCACCTTCAACGGAATTGTGGCGCGTGAAGTTTGGCATTGACTTGACGGGGCTTGGGGAGCGAGATGTTGGGGGCGATAGTGTTGGAGACCGCTGAGTGTAGAGATGGTACCTGCTTTCTACTTGTACACGCTGTGCTTCCGGGATGAGGACTTTTGGTTTGATACGGACTCTTATAGGTGCCGGCTGTGTCGGAGATGGTGTGGAGCGCGAAGCACCTGCTTCAGAATCGCTGCGATAGTGAGGCCGTAATTCAGGGAAGGCGACATGGTTACTGGGCCCCAGTGGCTTACGTGGAGTAAATATTCGACTAGGCTCACCCATGGTCCGCAATGGAGTCTGAATATGATTCACTCTTTCTGGTCGTGTCCACGAACTTTGTGGCAGTGGTGGGCTGATTGGGAATGATCCTGCGGGCTTCGGCGAATTTAGAGGTGCGCTCATGTCCTTGACAAAGGGCGTTGTCCGGTAGGCCACTCTTGGGGATGCGTATTCGTAGGACATAATTTTAGATGGGACTCGTACCCCTGTGCTGTTATTCCTTTCCCGTACCTGCCGAGCCTTCTCTTTGTAAGTTTGATAAGCTTCAGCTTGTGCGGCAGGTGATGTCTTGGTAGGAGAGATGGGGCTATCGATGATAGGTAGTCGAGTTGTCGGCATATGTACTGCGAAAGCGTCACTTTCAAAAGCCTCATGCCCATCAGTAGCATCGGTGTGTATCGTAGCATGACCGGTCTTTCTGCTACTTGGTCCTCTCCGTGGATAGCGCGCGCGCACTGGGGTTGCGAAGGTGTAGTTCTTGGTAGGACTTTCAGACCGATCTGAGGATGCAATCGGAACTTGAGCGGATATCGACAATACTTCTTCTAGGGTCTTGGGAGTTCGTGCAAATGGATTGAAAGCGAACTGCTGTGTCTGTGATGTATCTTGGTCTGTAGAAGGAGCAATCAGAGCAACTGGCAATGCAACTGGCGTTGGGTTGTGGCGGCGGAATAACATCTCACTGATTGTAATAAGACGAAATCAGGTTGAGTAGTGGGAAGTTACGTGGTGTAAGATTGGTAAAGACGCAATGCGCTTCTGCCTCTTAACCATATCATGCGCAGTGAGTATGTCATTTCGGAGACGAATGCTCATTTTCGTAGGTGAGGCGGGATGGAATGCGGTGTGGCTGGGCTATCGATGGCTGAAATGAGGAATGTGGTTGTGACGCACCAGCCGAACGGTGCCAAGAAGACCATTTTTGGGTAACTTTGGATGGACAACGCGAGCTTGTAAGACTTTTTCCAAAGTTGCAAAATCCTGGTGGACTGGAATTAGCTTTTCAAAGTCCTATGTGGGCGCGTAGAACAATGCCGCGAGCCTTTGAAGCTGGACCTGGGCATTCCCATATGAGAATATGAGCTATTCTACTTACCTATAATTTATCTTCATGGACTATACGTACTTTTCTGGGTGGTTTGGCATAGTGCGAGTAGACGCTACGGCCTAAACTGCTGATAACTCAACCCTCACGACGCAAACCCACAGTCCATAGCTGTAACGTGCTATAATCTCAATCACCATCGCCACTACCCGCGCGATCACCGGTATAGCACGATGATTACGCGCCTTTCAGACTTCCCTCGAAGACCCTAGCGAACAGTCTGAAGGGGCGCATACATGATATCGACATGGAGGCAGCCGGCGTTGATTGAGCAATTTATAAATTTGAAAACTCTTAACGAAGAATGGAATATATGTACAAGAATGTTATTGATGTTGCAATGTTCCCACAAGAATGATCTTCCAGGTGCTTTGAGCCGATACATCTAGAGAGCTGCTTGCTTCGCCCTGAGCCAAGCGACGAACTGCTTGATAGTGAATACTTCGGGAAGAACTGCGTCAGAGCCAGCGCTAGCAGAGGAAGTGGGGGCAGCAGCTGTAGTAGAGGAGACTACGGGAGTTGGAGCAGCGACAGGACCGGATGAAGCGACTGGGGTCTCGACGGCGGCGGCTTGGGAGGAAGCAACTGGAGTCTCGGCAGGTGTGGCAGAGGAAGATGCAATAGGAGTCTCAACGGGAGCTGCAGTAGTGGATGAAGCGGCAGCGAGAACGCTAGATGAAATAGCGACAGGTGTCTCAGCAATAGGGGCAGCCGTCGATGAAGCGGCAGCGGAGGTCCTGGTGGAAGAAGCGACAACAGCACCAGTAGACGCAGCCGGCTCCTCAGCCTCAGCCTCACCACTAGCTGTGTTGACGGAAGTGGTAAGATCGCCGCTCTCAACATATACGCCGCTGAAAAACCAATCCTCAGCACCAGGCGCGTCGTTCGAGCCAGGCAGACGGAGAACACCAAGATGCCAGTCAGCACCGTCGGACTGTGTGCTTGCATCGAAAGGCCCAGCAGTCTTGGTCAAAGCAGCGCTACCAGTGGAGTGCCAGAAGGTTACCGAGCCAGCATCAAAGTCAATCTCATACGCAACGTTGTGCCACTCGTCTGCCACCAGTTCGATATCCCATTTGGACACCCCACCGACATGCCACTGCAGGTTGGTGTTGGAGCTACCGGACGCGCCGTACTTCAGCTCGGTGAAATGGCTCTCGAAGAAAGCGATTTGGTGCTCATTGGTGGCAGTGGGCACATTGTCGGCCGATGTCTTGATGGAGAAGTGGTAGTACACCTTTCCCTTATTGATGGCAGCGGAAGTTTGAGGGATAAGCTCAGTCCTCAACATGGTCTGGCCGTTCCACTTGGCGGTCTCATCAATGGTGATTCTGACACCTTGCTTCGAACCAGTATCGGCGGGATTCTTGTATGTGGCGTCGAGATTGACGTATTTGTCGACGGTGCCGGAACCATGGATATAGTATTGGTAAGCACCGACTGGATTGGAGAAAGACCATTTCTCGAGGTCAGCGCTCGATGTCATGTCATTGAAACGGCCATCCCAGATGGTTGTGCCTTCCATAGTCATCAGCATCCACATTATCGACCGTTCTGATTTCAGATCTTACCAGCAGACACAGCACTGACGAGCGCGCTCAGAAGGGTAACCTTGGAAAACATCTTGAGATCGAAAGAGGACAGAGACCAGCTGTGCGAAGAAAGCGAATGTGGAGTATTGCACGAAAATGAAGGACAATAGTAGGATGAACGTAACGAGAAGAGGCAGTGTACGATATAAGATGTTAGTCAAATGAGAGGAGATTTGTCTTAGGTTAGTCTGATATCAAGTCGGCGCATATGAATCCACTAGCTTCACCCTGCGTCCCAATATCCAGGAAATGGCACACTGACTGGCGAGATCAAGGCGCACGCATTTAGAACTTGGGATTAGCCATCTCACGTAGGTGCCAGTCGTTGACTGTCGAGTTGCTTTCTAAAGGAGAAATAAATGGTTCATGGGCGCTTTGAAGCCTTCGTTCGATCTTGTCACCAAAGTTCTTACAACCAACACAGCGAAACTGACATGTTACCAGATGGACGGACTGCGGTCGAATCGTGGAAGCGACTATGTGAAACGTCCCGGAAGTCCAGACTAAGCTTCTTCGCAGGTCGAATTGTCCCACAATATGCCTGTTGGGGTATGGTGCGCAAGGCTTGGTGATGAAGGATCTCAGAGCCGAGCCCTGCTCATCAAACATGTTTCATCGCCAGAAAACTTGAAAGCGAGATGAAAGCGAAATGGAAAATTGCTGCGACTGCTCTCAGATAAGCGAGATTCCAAGGAATCTGTGGTCAGAAGGTGAGTGATCAGGGCGCTTTGGCGTTTGTGTAATGAATGGAGGTGCACGTCGTTAGAGGTATAGATGCTGCGCAGGTGAAATTGACTACGTAAGGACAAACCAGGAGGTGCTGTCGTTGCAATGGGTCGCGTCATATACCCAGTATACATTGAGTGCTTACATATGTGAAGGCTCGAGGTGAAAGCGGTCGAGTCAGGAGGATGCGGGAGTCCGACAAAAGCGCAAACGCAACCATCGGCTGAACTCCGGCAGCTCCAACCAAAAGTACGCGCCCCATTGTCAAGCTCCGGTCAAAGACGAACCACAACTCCACGACCACATCACTAACGCCACTTGGACACGCGCTCTACGCGCCACTATCTCCCACAATGGCAGCAGCGCAATCCGAAATCGACGACGCCCTCTACAACCTTCGTCTCTCCATCAAGACCTCGACAACCCCCATCCTCACCACATCCTCGGACCCATCACCCGCCGATACCGTTTCTCAGCTCTCGCTCGCAACACACGTCGTCTTCAACACGGAAGATGGCGCACACCGCACCTTCAGCCTCACCGCCCCCACGCGCTTTGCGCCCGACGGCAAGCCCATGGACTTGCGCAGCTGCTTGTTTGCGTGGCAGAACAAGGACGCCTCGGTTACCGATTACTTCGCGGCTGTACAGGGCTTGAATGAAGAGTTGCCAGGGGGCGCAGGAGGCAGCGTGCAGCATCTCACCTTTGCCCAGAAGATTGAGCTGATTGCCTGGCTGAGTGGAGAGACGGAAAGCAGCGACAGCATTGCCCCCATTGAGGGCAGCGCCGCGCATGCAGCTGCCGGTACTGCGGCGGCAATTGCAGGCGGCAAGGGAGTACCGCTTGACCGGACTGCTGGTGCTGTCGGTGGGGGCAAGACGGTGGATGCGCGCCTACTACAGATCTACGATGGAGAGAGAAAGATGGGCGACCATAACACCGTCCTGAGGGGAACCAAGAACATCGTACGTCTATCCCTACAAGTACCCCTAATAACTTTCCACACAGGTACTAATACAAACACCAGGACTTCTCCCCCTACCGCGAAATCGCCAGGAAATTCATGCGCCACCGTCCCTCGGACGCCAAAGCCACCCTCGCACCCCCCCTCACATCCACACTCCCCAAACGCCCCGCAAAACGCCTCGAACCCATCATCCTGCTCTCCCCCTCAGCCTCTTCCCTCCTCCGAACAAGCAACGTCAAGCAATTCCTCGGCGACGGCGTCTTCGTGCCCCCAAACGCCACAGACACGGCCTCGAGCACAAACATGCTGCGTATCCAGCGCGTCCTACCTTCCATATCCTCGTCTCCCCTGACATTCATCCTCGTCGACTCCACAGTCAGCTTCAAACCTACATACTGGTCGCGAGTCGTGGCAATCTTCACAACGGGCCAGACGTGGCAGTTCAAGTCGTACAAATACAATCAGCCCGCCGAGCTGTTCAGCCATTATCCCGGCATCTTTGTGGGCTGGAGCAACGAAGAGCCGCCTGAGAATGTGGTGGCGTTGGGGCGAGGCGTCATGCCGGTACGAGTGGACAAGTGGACGGGTAGCGAGAAGGGCAGGTGGAGGGATAGGGAGGTTGTGGAGAGGATTTGGGGTAGGATCGAGGAGGGTATGAGGAAGGGGGCTTGGACAAAAGATGGCCCTGGCTTGGCGGGGTCGCAGCCGGGACGATAGGCTCGTTGATGGATGGGGCAGGGTTGTGAACGACCACGCGTTCAGAGCACAGCTGCTATGGGTGTGTAGGATAGGGGATCATGAGGGAGGGTGTTTAGGCGTTTGGCAAACTTGCCGTTGAATGGAACTGCATGGCGCGGTATACCTTGAAACCCCCGGCGTCTGTAATTATGAATTCCCGAGTCGAGGGGATGTCGAATCAAGCTCAAAACAAAGTTCATCAAGACGACAGACATATTTTTTTGACATGACAACATCGCCGAAGCGTTCATAAATTCATATTCAAGAGGAGGAGCACACTCCTCACTTATAACGATCTGAAATAATATTTAGAGCCTAGGAGATTACCAATCTCATTACCTTTCGCACCACAATTTTTTTTTCCCGTAATTAACAAATATTACAAAAACTTTGGCTCTCTTACCACTCGAGCGGTTCCCCAATCTCCTCTCCTCGATTCGTCTTGGGCACCGCCTTGACATCGGCCTTGACCCTCACAGGCCCCTTGCCATGCCTCTTCAAATACCCACTACCGTCGAGCCACGGCCAAAGCTGAGTGCGCTTCGCCTCATGCTGTGCAATCTTGTCCTCATTCGCCATGGTCAGGCCAATATCATCGAGTCCGTTGACCAGGCAGTGTTTCCTGAACTGCTCCACGTCGAATTGAGCGAGTTCCTTGCCATCCGCGGAACGGATGGTCTGGTTGGGCAAGTCGACTTCGATTTCTCGGCCGGCGCTTGCTTCGGCCGCGATGGCGGAGAGTGCGGCCGTGTCGGTAATGCGGAGGGGCAGCATGCCGTTCTTGAACGTGTTGTTGAAGAAGATGTCGCCGAATGAGGGCGCGATTACGCATTTGATGCCGAAATCCAAGAGAGCCCAGGGTGCGTGTTCTCGACTCGATCCACACCCGAAGTTTGGGCCTGTACATACCAGAATCTTCGCATTTCGATAGGGCTCTTTGTTGAGGACGAAGTCTGGGTTTTCTGCACCGGAAACGGGGTCGAAGCGCCAGGCGTAGAAGAGTGCGGAGCCAAGACCGGAGCGCTTGATAGTTTTGAGGAATTGCTTGGGGATGATGGCATCAGTGTCGATGTTGGCAATGTCCATGGGCGCTGCGATACCCCGGAGCGTTTCGAATTTGGGCATGCCGGCTGTGGCACCCTTGGTGGTGCTGTTGCTAGCTGTGTGTTGTTCCGAGGCGGCGGGGAGGTCCATAATGCGTTCGATTTCGTCGTCGCTGCCAACTTCTTCTTGGTGAGCGTCGAGCTCAATCTTGGGGGAGCCCTTTGCGGGGGCAGAGGAGGGGGGAGCGAGTTTGCGGACGTCGGCGAGGTTGCCTACGAGGGCGGCGGCGGCAGCCATGGCGGGAGACATGAGATGGGTTCGTCCGCCTGCACCTTGTCGTCCTTCGAAGTTGCGGTTTGAGGTAGAGGCGCAGCGTTCGCCGGGGGAAAGGATGTCGGGATTCATTCCTAGGCACATGGAGCAGCCTGCTTCTCTCCATTCAAAACCGGCGTCGGTGAAGATCTTGTCAAGGCCTTCCTTCTCTGCTTGTCGCTTCACGAGCCCTGATCCGGGGACAATCATGGCACGCTTGATGTTCGAAGCAATGTGCTTGCCCTCTACTATCCGCGCGGCCGATCTCAGATCCTCAATACGAGCGTTTGTGCAAGATCCGATGAAGACCTTGTCGACTTGGATCTCTTGCATGGGTGTACCAGCTGTCAAGCCCATATACTTCAGGGCCCTCTCACAGGCGCTCTTCTTGGTCTCGTCATCAAAATCATCTGGTCCAGGGACTACACCAGTGATGGGCACGACATCCTGAGGTGAAGTTCCCCATGACACGGTCGGCGCAATGTCCTTCGCATCGATGAGCACCTCGATGTCGAATTTCGCGCCCTCGTCTGACCTCAGACCGAGCCAGTAGCTGCAGGCCTTGTTCCATTCTGGGCTGTCAACCTTGGGTGCCAATGGCCGTCCCTTGAGGTAGTCGATCGTCGTCTGATCCGGAGCGATCATTCCCGCTCTCGCACCACCCTCGATCGCCATATTGCACATGGACATGCGCGCTTCCATGCTCAAGCCGCGGATAGCCGAACCGCAGAATTCGATGACTGCTCCGGTTCCACCAGCTGTGCCAATCTGACCGATGACGTACAGGATGATGTCCTTGCTGCCGACACCAGGGCCCAGCTCGCCGTCAACCTGCACCTTCATGTTCTTGCTCCGTTGTGTGATGATGGTCTGTGTGGCCAGGACGTGCTCGACCTCACTGGTACCAATACCAAACGCCAATGAACCAAAGGCGCCGTGTGTCGATGTGTGACTGTCGCCACACACAACGGTTGTGCCCGGGAGGGTGAAACCCTGTTCGGGTCCAATGATGTGCACGATACCTTGCCTCTTGTCGTCGAGCCCAAAGTATGTCAGGTCGAAGGCCTTGACATTTTCCTCGAGGGTCATACATTGCAATCGGGAGTCGGTCTCTTCGATGAATTTCTCAGTCGTTGTGAGATTCTTCCGCGAGGCGGTGGGGATGTTCTAGCATGTGTCAGTTCGCTTGTAGTCCAACTTGATAGCGTCCCCTGAACACGTACGTGGTCTACTGTAGCAAGTGTGCAGTCTGGTCTTCGTACTTTCCGGCCAGCATTGCGGAGGCCTTCGAAAGCTTGCTGTGCTTGTGTTAGCAGCTTGTACGCAGAAGCACTGTGCGGGGTTCCTTACTGGTGATGTCACTTCATGGACCAGATGCCTGTCTAAGCAGCTGTCAGTACAATCCAGGAGAGCCCCATCTGACCGAACATACCAATGTACAACAGGATAGTTCCATCTTCCTTCTCCTCGACAATATGGTCCTCGAGGACTTTGTCATACAACGTCTGCGGGGGTTTCACGGCAGACGGCATCGTGAATTTGTGTGGAGTCTAAGTGGTACAGGAGAGGTGTTTGGAATTTGAGGCCTGAGATGAGCAAGAGAGTAAGATGAAGGAGGAGATATGCCGACTGTGGCAAGACCGGACACAACTATAAATGAATCACTGGTCGAATGCAAATCGCTGGAGGCACACAAAATACTACAAGGGCCGATCTTCGGCGCCCCTCTTGCACCGCGGCCTCACCGAATCACAAAGAGCCGATTATGACCGTCCGCCCGGAGCTGGACAGCAACGCCGCAAATGTACATTTTGAGCAACAAACATGGTGCCTGTGATGGCTAGAGACAAGTTGCTGAGTGGTGCATCTTGGCCTTCAATCCTCGTCTTGGGTCTTGGGAGGTTGTTGCGACAGCTAGATGGAGTAGATTTCCCGCTCAGCGATGACGATGGGGGCGCATGTGGAAGTCGGCTGTCGGCCTTATTTTGCCCCGCACCTTCTTGCACCGCTCCAAGGTTAGCCGCCGTGTCAGCCTTTCTATGCTCCCTCTAATTCGCTCCTCTCCACATGCAACATGCCACCTTTTGGGCAACTCGGTGGGACGTGGCTATATGGTACTCGAACCGGTCCTTATCATGTACTGAGTACCACACTTCAGAAGGAGAAAGGTTTCGTGCAAGTCTTACATGCATCGCCACGATTGGTAACATAGCGCTATCTTCCGTGCCATCCTCGGTGTTTATATACCATATTATGTACATGCTTCTTACAGATTATCCGCAGTGAATATAAGCAAAGCCATACGATGTCTGATGAACAGGCCCAGAGCACCAATCGCGAATTGGAAGGCGGTCAGCCCCACTGCCAATTGATCTTCCCGCATCGGCCCAAACCACACCAACCACAAGTTGATTAGGGTAAAGTTGGAAGACGATGCCACCTGCCCTTCTGCATTGACTTCAACATCGAGCATCCGAAGCCGGTGTAGCAACTTGAGACTCTCCGCAATCGGTCTACGTAGTGGTTTGCGAAACTCGACGCGCGAGGGCTCTAGAAGGCCCGTCCGTGCATTGAAATGTGGGAGCCGATGTCGGGGGCAGGGCACCACATGGAACACTTGAGGAACGGAGTAAAGAAAGTTGAATACCTGTGGTATAAGGAGCAGAACAAGTGTCTTGCTAAAGTGCCCCAGAATAGCGACAACTGCAAAGACCATGCCTGCAAAGTAGCAATAGGTGTCGCCCACGAAGACCTTGGCTGGGTACCAGTTGTGCTTCAGGAGAGCCAATGATACTCCGATGAATGGTAGCAGAAGATACAGCGAAAAGAGGTGCGAGTCCGTTGCTGGGTGAGGATAAGACGTAAAAGGCGAAAGGTAGAGCATGTCGTTGCCCACTATTAGGACGGCGATTACCACCGACTGGGCCACTTCAATCCCATTGATGCCAGCAAGGATGTTGATACTATTTGGTGAGAAGATGGATATTGAGGCCATGTAAGCGTAGTACAGCCAGCCTAGGCCGCGTCAGCGAGTCCCCTCGGGCCTGTGATACCGACGTGAGATACATACCAAGGTCAAAGAGTTCGCCGAGATAGGGCCTAAGTGGCAGCGGAACGACCATCTGAGTGACACCGAAGTCTACAAAGTACACCACCAGCATGGGGATGGCTGCAAATGCCGGAATCAGCACTTTGTGCCGCCATCGGATGTCGAACAAATCATCGCCGATACCAAGCAGCACAACCGACTGGAGTGAGAGGATGGCTGAGAGGTACGACGCCAGCTTGTTGTGGGGGAACTTGTGCAATAGTCTTCCTGTTTCAATCTCTCCCAACTCTTTGACAACGTCGCGGTTGCCTCCACCCGAGGTAGCAAGGACAATATCCTTGTAGAATGGCCAGGGGATGAAGAATATGAGCACGAAAAGATAGACCATGGCGCATACAGCACCCATCATCTCAGGACTACCACCGTTAGTTCATGCATGAGCACTCAGATATTTCATTGCTTACATCTCAGTCTGCTTCAATTTGCACAAGTCCCGGCCTTTGAAGCCGCGTTTCATGAATGCGTTTCCAAGCCATCGTATCAAAGCGTAACTGAGTGCAAACCCCAGACCACTGAAGGCTATGGAAGCAATGAGCGGCTCGCCTTCACCCTTGAGGGTGTTTGCCAGAATCCCAACACATGCAAGCGATAGGGAAACCAATGAATATGTCTCCGTTGACGAGAGTTCAGTTGACATGTTTGCAAGTCGCACACTTGATGTTATGGGGCTTGGCAGGTGAATGGAATGCGGAGGTGTCCCCCTACTCCGCGGATAGTTCGGTACGTCGATGCAACTGATGCACGTATTGGCATGCCGAGTCGCAGCAAGACGACTGTTTGCGCGTTACTCGGAGATAACCGCTGTTGTTGCTGATGCTGTTGTCGCTTTCACCTAGGCAAACGACAAAAAGACGTAATGAGCAAAATTATAATGACCGAATCGGGCAAGCGCCCATGGAAACAGGAAGGACGCAGAAGAATCAGGAAGGAGCGACGAGTAGCAAATCTCCCAAAGGTTGCGATGTTTGTTGGCGTAGCTTGGTGTTGTTGCAAAGGTGTTCTCATCGCTTCGCCTTGCCCGGCTTCTCCTTCCTTGCTAACCCAAAACGAGAGAAGCTCACGGTCGTCAAAGAGCATTGGCAGCCCATTATGGATCCCACTGCGCCCGCCCAGCACTCGCAACTCGATGCTATACAGCTCAATCTAGACGCCGTTACCCGCCGTCTTGCACGCCCGACTTTCCTGAACAAGCTCACGCCCTCGCGACTGCCCTCGTCGGCCGTAAGCGATTCGTCCTCCTTGAGCCCCACACGCGACGAAGCACGGTTGCATTCTGGTCCGCTCTCCCATCAACGCAATTCCCATCTTAACCTTGCAGTCACATTTGAAGATGTGCTCGAGCACGCCGATCTGGTCTCGCCGCTAATCCAGGAGCCCTGCGCTGACGGCAGCCCTAGTATCGTTGGAGAGCGCATCGTCGAGCAGCTTGAATCGCACTTTGTAGGCGCGCGTTGCGCGTATGCAAAGATGGCAGCCTTTCAGAACTTCTCCCACGGTCACCAGGATCTTGTACTTGCTGTCGACTTCAACTATTTTGGCACGCGCATGGTGACTGCCAGCTCCGACCATCGCCTCAAGATCTGGGACAAGAAGGATGAATCATGGAGCCTCGTGGAAAGCTGGAAGGCGCACGATGCCGAGATTGTCGATGTAAGTGATTTAGCGGTTCAGCCGCACAACTTGATTTGGACGTTTGTATGCGAGTTCGTCACGTTGTTACATCCCGCTAACCAGATGGTAGGTCAAGTGGAACGGCCCCTTCATGGGTGAGGTCGTTGGCAGCATTGGCGAGGATGGGCGCTGCAAGCTATGGCAAGAGGACGTGACAGAGGTACCCATGTCGGGCAATCGATTCAAGCTCATTACAAATCTTGCCTCGACGACACATGCACCTTTCATGTCACTTGACTTCAAGAATATCATGCAGGAAACGTGGTTGGCACTGATTACTCGCGATGGTCTGATGACTGTCTACGAACCTCAAGATCAGAGCAGTCTCAATGAGTGGACAGTGTTGGCAGAGCGTTGGGTCTCCGAGCACAATCCACCTGAGCGGCAAGAAGAGGTAGGTTTCAAGGTCGTGTTCCACAAAGAGAAGCTACCGTGTTGGACAGCAATCATGGCTGGCTTGGATCGCAAGTCACTTTCACTAGCTGTTGCAGCCATGAAGGATGTCTACGTCTTCCGGACAGACAAGTCCAAGCGTTTCTTCCAGGTGGCGAAGCTGGAAGGCGCCCGACAAATCATTCGTGACTTAGCTTGGGCCAATGGCTCTATGCGAGGTTATGACATACTTGCAACAGCTAGCAAAGACGGCACTATCAGGATCTACGAGTTGTCAACGCCATCGTCTGGCGCGGCCTCCACCAGTGGTACGGCCTCGAGCCTCGCTGTTGCAGAACCACCATCGCCTCGTCCAGGTCCCCGAAAGAACGCACCTTCTGGTATAGGAGCTGGATTGGCAGGAGCCTCGAAGACGCCAGAGGTATCCCATGATAATGAGCCGGGGCGAATTAGGCAAATTGCCAGGCTTACAGACGAGCTCACGGATCACCAGGGAGCAACTTGGCGCGTTGCCTTCTCACAGATGGGTATGTTTATGCGCAACTTTGTCTATCTTTACAATCACTAACCATGTATCAGGGGATCTACTGGTCACGACTGGAGATGATGGCTCTGTTCGCACCTGGAAAAAGGCTGTCAACGGTCGCTGGCAAGAATACGCCGAGATTGAAGTGGCACGTGATGCTTGAGTTGACTTCTTCATGCTACATTGTTCGACATGAAGCCATGTAGCTGTCTGCCGTCTGTTTTCATTCGGCTGCAGAATTTGCAAAGCGAAATTGATGTACGTGCTCGCAGTCTGGCTCCCGCAGAGGGTTAATCAAACACCTCAGGCTGTTATCAAAGGGCTGCATTCGGGTTTGTCTATGACATGCAATAGATGCGGTAAAAGCAGCCGACTCAGAGAGGTTTACTTAGTCTTTAGGGGCCAGAAGACTCAATATAAGGAACTGGAAAACATTAATGGTTTTTGAATGAAGCCCTGATGGTCTGATAACTGTATGCTTTACTAATTGGTATTTGCAGACACCCCTGCGAATACATTGGTTTGAGAGGCCTCAAGCCAGTTTTAGTAAGCTTTACATTCCTGACAACGAGCTATCGCGAAACGAGTATCATCCACAAGCTGCGATATAGCTTAATCAAGTGCGCATGTAGCTACAAAAAGTGTTAACTGTCACAAAAAATCTTAGCTAGCCCGGGGACTAGTCTATTACATTATCCGAGCCATCCGTCTTCAATTACGCGTTGTCCGGAGTTGAGCGGAATCGGGCGGAAGCCTTGCATGCCAGGGCTGAGATCATTATCTTACAGCGCACGTCAACCTTCCAATACCATTTTCGCTGGTCGCATGAGCAACACAAGATCCTAGGGTACCTACACAGGTCTTACATTTGCCCTAAAATATCACTCTCACTCCGGCCCTTTTTCCCTCCCTTGTCCCATTGATCCCTTTACACGTCCCCACCGCTCCACTAAACACCATTGCTTATTGCACGCTCACTCACCGACAATGGCCTTCGAAATCGCCCAGGAATTCTCAGCTTACCATCTGATCCCACAAACCGTAGACGTGATCCTCAAGCCGCCAGAATCCTACTTTTTCATCACAGACTTCCTCATCGTAGCCTGCGGCATCTTATACACACTATGCTACATCTTCTACGCCATCCGTACATACAGGGACCGCTACCTCGCCGGTAGCGCGCAATTCTTGTCGGCGACCATGGCGTACGAGATTTACTATGCCTATGTGTGCACCACGACGACTTTCCAGCGGGCGTGTTTCTTCATGTGGTTTCTGTTTGACATTACGTTTGCTGCTGTGGCGCTGCAGTATGCGTATGCGCCTGAAGAGAGGAGGAAGACAATGGGGCAAATGGCGTGGCAGATTCCCGCGTGGATGGCCCTGCTGTGGTATGCGGGGATATTGTGGCCGGATGAGAGGGAGCAAATTACAGCCTTTTGGACGGGGCTGTATTTGGAGTTGCCGATTGGGTGGGGACAGGTGTGGTATCTGATTAAGAGGGGGGATACCAAGGGGCAGAGTTTGGAGATTTGGTACGTTGAGCCTTTGTTATGATTGATACATTTCAAACCGTGACGATTCGTAGTATGTAGAGAGAGAGACAAAGATACTGACAATGTATTGCAGGATTACACGCTATTTGGGCTGCATCACTGCCTTTCTAGTGTTCATTTGGCGCTATGTTAATGTCCCTCAGAATTGGTCGTATGTGGCTAGCTGGCCCAGTGTTGGCGGCATGATTATAACGCTACTACCTGAGACGGTGTATCCGTTCGTCTATGTTTGGGCACATAGGAAAGAGAAGGCGAGGGAAAGGGCCCTGAAGTCTACGAGATCAGTAGCGCCAGCAAAGATAGGGTGAGCGGATAGGGACTACCGACATTGAGAGTCTATTCCGTAGCTGTCAACTAGTGGTTTGAGTCCGTACTAGGATATCAGTACCAAATTATCATGAGGCATGAATGCACCCACTGACCACGAAAGGCGGCGTCGACGCACTAAGGATCGCAGCGACGGTATTAATTGCATTCCTATCAGTCTTCATACCATTTCAACAAATCTGTCGCAGCAGCGGGCCGTGTCAGCGCAATTTCTTTGCACTCGCGATCCACGGAGCATAGAGTATGTCGAGATCATCGCCAGGAGTCAATATCGTACAAGCCTTTCTCATTGCGGACAAGCTCTTCATGTAGCAACGATCTTCACCCAACCGAGCCGACAGCCACGACACGGTCCGCCCTGCGCTCCTGGCTGCTCCTAGCGTAGATCTGGCGCCAAAGGTCCTCAGCCACTAGTTCGTCGCATCAAGTAAGTTGACGCTAGTGACGGTCGAAAACATCATTCCATGTCGTGACAGCCGCTGCTCCTCCTTTCTTTGTTCGACTTTCCTCGTGCGCTTTCACTGCGTAATTGAGGTTATTCCATCTCTCGCAATGGCACAACGCGGCGAAGCTCAGGACTATTATACCGGCGGTGCACCGCCACAGCCGCCAGCAGGCGCATACTATGGACAGCAGCAAGCCCAGTATGGACAGCAGCAACCCCAATACGGACAACAGCAGCCGCCGCAGTATGGGCAAAACTATACCGTACCTCAGGGAGCGCCGCACCTGACACAGGGCTACGGCGATAGCAAGCAAACTTTCGACCAACAATTCAAGATTGCGAAGCCCAAGTACAACGACTTGTGGGCTGGCGCCTTATTGATTGCCGTCTTCTTGGGATATGTGGCTGTATCAGTCATCTCAATCCGAGGTTACTGTAAGTATAACCGATTCTTCCGAATACACTGCATGTGTTGACTTGACCGTGTAGCGCAGAACAACAGTGGAGGCATCTATGGCAATACGAACCAGTTCGCGCTCAATTCGAATACGATCATTCTCTTCGCTTTTGTGCTCGGTATGGCGACTGTCTTCAGTTACGCCTACATGTGGGCGGCAAGGAAGTTCACCAAGCAGTTCATCTGGATCACCGGTATCCTCAATATCGTCTTTGGTTTCGCCACCGCCATCTACATGTTGTCAAGAAGATACTGGTCTGGTGGCATTGTCTTCTTGATCTTCAGCGTCTTCTACGTGTTCTGCTTCATCTCATGGAGTAAGGCCCCCTGATCAGCCTGGTGCAATTGCATGCGCTAACAACAATAGTCCCTCGGATTCCCTTCAGCGTCCTCATGCTCCAGACCGCGATCGATGTATCGAAGAAATACGGACATACCTACGTCGTATCGCTCATTGGAGGTCTTGCGGCTGCGGCACTTGGCGCATGGTACTCAGTCACTCTTGTAGCCATCTACGTACAATATACGCCGGACCAGAACAACCCAGCATGCAACAATGGGGCAGGTGGATGTGGTAACGGTAAGGTCATTGGCCTCATTGCCTTTACCACCTTCGCCATGTACTGGATTTCTGAATGGCTCAAGAACACCATCCACACCACCATCTCTGGAGTCTACGGCTCGTGGTACTTCAATCCCAACTCGATGCCCAAAGGCGCCACACGCGGTGCTTTCAAGCGCGCTGTTACGTACAGCTTTGGCAGTATCAGTCTCGGTAGCTTGCTCGTCGCTATCATCCAATTCCTGCGCCAGCTCTGCTCAGCTGCCCAGCGCAATGCTGCGAGCGATGGCAACGTCGTCGGCGCCATCTTATTCTGCGTCCTCGGATGTCTGATCAGCCTTTTGAACTGGGCTGTGGAGTTCTTGAATCGATATGCGTTCAGCTACATTGCTTTGTATGGCAAGAGCTACGTTGCCGCAGCGAAAGACACATGGAAGATGATCAAGGACCGTGGGATCGATGCACTTGTCAACGAGTGTCTCATTGGCCCCGTTCTGTCAATGGGATCGACGTTTGTTGGGTATTCGTGCGCGCTGCTCGCATACCTTTACTTGATCTTCACGTCGCCTGCGTATAACTCAGATGGTGGATATACGCCTGTCGTGGTCGCATTTGCTTTCCTGGTACGTTCTGAAATCGACATTGGGCACGCTGTGTTCCGATCACTAACAGTGGTTCTAGATCGGTCTGCAGATCTGCAACATCTTCACTACGCCTCTTGGTAGCGGTATCGACACAATCTTCGTGGCTATGGCGTGGGACCCCGAGGTACTCATGAGAGAACATGGGGACCTGTACCATCGGATGATCGCGGTGTACCCTCATGTCCAGCAAGCTATCCATGCTTGAAGCAGTGTGTGAAAAAATGAGGGTCCAGATTCGAAAGACACAATCGACTAGCAGCAGGTTTAATACGTAATCTCTTCACATCCTCGCTCAACGGCGTTCTGGCCACATGCAAAAATGATTAGCTTCCATGATGTTCGATCGGCCAACAGCGATGCCATGTTGACAGCGCAGACCGGGTTGGCTTGGCAGGCTAAAAGCGGGAACGGAAAGAAGGCGATGCCTTAGTTGAAGCCATGACGTCGAGCCATCCCGCACGGAAATTTGAGGCTGCGTTGTTGAGGGGCACGATAGCAACCCAAAGATTGCTATGGTGACATGCACGGCCGAGAGTACAAGCACGCCTGGCTGCTGCTGGTCAATTGGATGCAGTGCACACATGTCAGAGACTGCGGTATTAATGTATAGTATCAAGTTGCTTGCAGAGGTCAGCACGGTCCGACACGCGCGATAGTCAACAAATGGCAACTTGTCAGTCCTCCCACGCGTCTCGGCTTTATTGGTTTTGCGCCCCTTGTGAAGTTCGCCCAATAGCACAAGACGTCATTGTGGGGTATATCGTGCGCCCAACATGAAAGACTGAACTTGCTCTCTTCTTCTCACAACTATTCACACACTTGCTCACACCGCTTCAGCACACACCAGGTAAGCTTTCCCCTCGTGATGCTCCGCACTGGCCTCGACACTGTTTGCTGGGTGGCACAGTCCCCCAGCTCCTGCTGTTTGAGGACATACCCCGCTGCAGCACTGGCCTTCACCTGCTAGCTATAGTCTCCTACGCCCGCCCCCAAAATCTTGCCATCTTCTTCTTGCTTTTGCTCTTAGCTACAAGAACAGCTCGATTGACAGTGTCCCTCAGCACCTCACTTAGAAACTCTCTACCTACACCGACTACACGTACCCAACATGGCCTACGACAAGAAGGCAGTTCACTTCGGTGGTGGTACGTAGTATCCAGTCCCCGCACATGCAAAACACTTGCAGAACACATGCAAAACACCTGCAAAACACTTGCAGAACACATGCCAACTCGTCCCTAGGCAACATTGGCCGTGGCTTCGTTGCCGAGTTCCTCCACAATGCCGGCTACGAGGTCGTCTTCGTCGATGTCATGGACAGCATCATCGAGGCACTCCAAAAGTCCACCTCATACACAGTGACCGAGATCGGTGACGATGGCGAGCGCGAGTTCACCATCGACCACTACCGGGCCATCAACTCCAAGAACGAGATGGACAAGGTCATCCAGGAGATTGCCTCTGCTGACGTCGTCACCTGCGCCGTCGGCCCCAACATCCTCAAGTTCGTCGCTGAGCCTGTCGCCAAGGCCATCGAGGCCCGCACACTCGACTACCCCATCGCCGTGATTGCCTGCGAGAACGCAATCAACGCTACAACCACATGGAGGGGCTTCATCGAGGGCAAGCTGAGCGAGGAGACCAAGAAGAACATTGACGGCAAGGCACGCTTCGCCAACTCGGCCATTGACCGTATCGTGCCCCAGCAGGACGCCAACGCCGGCCTCAACGTCAAGATTGAGAAGTTCTACGAGTGGTGCGTCGAGCAGAAGCCATTTGAGAACGGTGGCAAGAAGCCCGAGATCAAGGGCGTTCACTACGTCGATGACCTCGAGCCATACATTGAGCGCAAGCTCTTCACCGTCAACACCTCGCACGCCACTGCTGCCTACTACGGACACCAGGCCAAGATTGCGTACATCCACGAGGTCCTTCAAGACAAGAAGCTCCACGACATCGTCCGTGACGCCGTCAGGGAGACCGCACACTTGATCGTCAGCAAACACGGTGTCAGCACACAGGAGCAGCAAGACTACGTTGACCAGATCGTCAAGCGCATCTCCAACCCTGTCCTCAAGGACAACGTTGAGCGTGTCGGTCGTGCTCCTCTCCGCAAGCTCTCCCGCAAGGAGCGCTTCATTGGCCCTGCTGCCCAGCTTGCTGAGCGTGGCGACAAGGTCGACGCCCTCCTCGGCGCTGTTGAGCAAGCCTACCGCTTCCAAAACGTCGAGGGTGACGACGAGTCTGCTGAGCTTGCCAAGATCCTCAAGGAGAACTCCGCCGAGGATGTTGTCGTCAAGGTCAACGGTATCGAGAAGGGTCACCCTCTCTACGAGCGCCTCGTAGCCATCGTCAAGAAGGTCCAGGGTGGCAGCTGAATATCTATTGTAAAGCTTTAGCATTAGCAGCTACTGGAGCTTCAACCAGATAGACGAAAATCATTTTCAGGTGGAGGAAGAAAAGTACCTCCAGACAGGTCCTCTCTGACCAGATCATGGATGGACTCACGAAAACTGGCCTAGATCAGTGTCCTACATAATGAAATGAGACATGAGTAATGATACACATATCTTCTTCAAAAACATGCATGGTAATGAGTGAGCCTTTTGCCTCCACCCGTATCTTCGACTTCACGTACACCTTTGTGATGTTTCATACGAAGTCAAACAGTCAAGGTCACGATCTATGAGCTTGCAAATGTCGTGCGTGGTTTGGAGTTTCCCACCGGTCTAGCAACTCAAATATAACTGAGACGAGGCGGCCATCATGAACTTCAATTATGGTCTTTGCCAACACCCATCGGTCTATAAATTTCCCAACCAATACTGCTGCTCCATCCTTCATCACACACACTCGACATCTCCTCATCGCTAAAAAGAAATCCCAAACTGACACCCCGGCGATTCATGTGAAGGTCTTTCTTATCTGTCTTGCTTTCTAAAAACGATCAGGGTAGTTCTGACCTGTTGTGAGCGAGAGACATCGCAGATGTGAATACTATTGTCGTTTTGTTCTATATGGGAAGGCAAGAGCAGAAAACCCAAGAGGAAGAAACGTGTCATCAGAGGATTTCCATGAGATGAGATTACTCCTCATGCGATTGAAAAGCAGCAGTTTTTTCCGAAAGCAAAATAATATCCCAAAAAATATGGATCTTGTAAATGCTTCTGCAAACTTTGTAGATCCCTTCTTCCTCCTGTTTCCGATCGGGAACAAATAAACGCGCTTGTGTGGCAAGGATATCGTGCTGGCATGGTACCGATATCTGAAAAGATGGCCAAATTCGATGATGAGATGGCCGCAGGAGGTTGGGTGGCCCTAAGTTAGCGACGAAATATGTGAATGTATACCTAGGTATATATATCCCACCACCTCCTCGTCCGCAAATTAGTTTCTTCCCACACTCCTCATCTCACATTGCATCTCGCATCTCGACCGTGTTTTCAAAAGACGATCAGCAGGGACACGATGTGGAGGCCTCTTGGTAGTGGTGGGGGCGGGGGCAGAACCAAGGATGTTTATTTGAGCTGAATTCGTACAAGTTCTATGTCATGGTCATGGAGTGGGGTGAAATTCAGCAAGCCTTATGTCATGGAGTTGTGTTGACATCGGGAAAAGCTGTATATTGTGGAGCTGTATTGGAGTTTGGGAAAGCAGCGTGGAGTTGGGTTGTTGGAATTTGGATCAACGGAAACACATGGAGTTGGGTGGAAGCCCTACATCATGGATTTGGATGGACATTGGGGCAGTGTTCAATTCAAGTGAAGAGATGATTTATAAACTCGCTTGAGTCTTCCAGCAAACCTCCTCCTTCCAACCGCAACTTTTGAGTGGGATATACCGAAATTTTGGCAGCTGCAATCCATGGTGTGGAGAAGTGTGCGGGGTCTAAAATCATCTGGATCCCATGTCTTCTGCGCTGCTTCCGTGTCCAGGGGAAACCTAGCAAAGCATGTACATGTTTGCGTGTGTGCTTGTGGGAAGTACCATCCTAATCCTACAGGTTTGTGATCCATGAAGCAAGACCCAGAGGTCCGACGTACATCGAAACACCACCCCTGCCCTAGTCATGACCCGGGAGACCAGGAGCGAAACGAAATCTTTCCTCAAGACCAAAGGACAACACTGCTCCCAAAGCACAAGGAATATAAATAACCCTCCTCTAAGCCTCCACACCATCTACAACCTCAGTCTTGACGTTGAGAATCCAAAAAGTCCAGCCGTATGATTCATGGTGTGGACGTAGGTGTGGCCGAGATGCAAAACACCAACAAGATCTTATTATGTCTCGCAGCCTGGTTTCTCGAAAATCCTACTCCACAATACGCAACAGCGCGCAAATATCCATCCACCGGAGCACAGTCCGCAATAGAGATTACGGAGCGTGTATGTGGTGCCGTGCCGTCTTGCTCAAACGCCTACAGTTCGACAGCATATGGTTTGTGGGAAGCAGAACTGAGATACCATCCTAAATCCTAGATACCATCCTAAATCCTCGAAAGCATCAGACTATGATCAGCACCATCGATTTCAATATCCTACAAAGCGAGGAGGACTTGTTTGCCCACTTCATGCTTTCTTCCAATCCTGCATCTAAAATTCCTCTCAACTAATTGAAACGTGCCGTTGGTTTTTGATGGAGGGTTGATCTGAGACTCACACAAATGGCGCAAATGCAATACCCCTTCATAGCTACCCAACAATATGGGAAACGTTTCCATGATCGCGGCGCCCCGATAGATGCATGTTTCAAAGATGCGAAATTCGCAATGATTGATAGAACTCGCCGATGGTTCGTGCGACATAACTCGAAATCAAGTGTACGACTTCACATGTTGTGTCGACCTTTGTTGACAATAAGGAACGTAAGCCGTTATGATGCTGGAGATGGCCTGGAAAAGCAATTGAGCGGAATGAACTACTGCTATATTCCATGTCAATCAATTAAAAGTGGTGCTCCATGTCAAACAACTACAGCTACGCCCCATATCCAGACCCACCCTTCACTTCCCCCACTACCACTCAAAATGTCTCACAGTACCCAATAGCACCTATTACAAGTACACATCCTCCATCTGCATCCGAAATAAGGGACACCAGCAATCCATGTTATTCCTACATATCGATCGGAAAAGCTAAAGCATCCGCCTTATGACTTCTACAGTCAGACTAGGTGTGTGTGTATGCACTCGAAATTCCATTTCAAATCACTAATGTCTATTGTGGGTGTGCAGATGGGGAAACTAGGATTCCCTCTCGCGAAGAGCATGGGAGTAGTTACGTTAGGTCAGAGTTTTTGCCGGACGCGTTGAAAATAAAATGCGGTGAGTTTGCGGATATGAGTGATGATTCTGGAGGAACTTCTCTGGATTTGATTTTGATTTGCACTGTGCACGATTGGAACTCAATCACGGTGGTTAGTGGGAAGATGATGAGAAGATGTATAAACTTCTACCATCCACTACACTGAGACTGTATCTTTATTCCTCCGCGCACATCTTGTCAACCAAAAAAAAATGATGCGCGGGCACTCGCCATGTCCTGCCTTGACTCCAAGATATCAAAAGCCAAAAAGCGGTTAGTTCGTGTCCTTTGCGATTGTACAAACTCACACCTTCAAACTAGAGTAAGAAAAAACCGATGCACACTTTGATCTCTCGCCTCTCAACGCAGCGACTCTACCATGATGTCCCTCCTCTCCAGACCAAGCGCCGCACTTTCGAAAATCAAAAGGCATGAGCTATAATGGCGTGCACGTCCTCGTGGGGAACGAACAAGGACTTACAGAAAGAAAACCCATGTTGGCAGACATGTGTAAAATTCGATGTTAACGACTATAATGACGGGGAGGGTGTGCGGGAGTTGCCGTTGAAAATGACAATCCGGGCAAAGCGTGTGATTAACTGGTCATGGCGTTGAGCGAAGCATCAAAAAAAAATACTGCCCAGATATGTCCTATGTGGTAATGGATTTGAACGCAAAGTGCACATGAGGGAAGAGGACTTAGAACACGGATTTGGAAGACTCACATCACAGTCTTGCGAACTGTGGACGGAGTCCACAATCGAAAACGTCTTCTCAGACATGCGATGGCCGTTCTTCTTCTCCTGCAGTTCCAGAGCTAGACACCAACCACTCCAAAAAAAAATAGAACCCCCAGAATTGAAACAAAATGCCCCCAAGTTCTTTTTTTTTTGGGCGCCCCAGAACGCGAACAAAACAAAACTGCCAATTGTTTTAATGGAAAAAGAAAGCGATGCTGCAGGAACTTCATGCCGTTGAGGGTTCTCTCTGTCCAACTCTAGGATTTCTGTGTTTAATTATCGGCTGGAAAAAGTCGGTATGATGACCCGATTGTTTGTTCTTGTTTCCCTTGCTAGTAACTTACTGGCACGAGGGAAAAAGCCGCTGATCTGGCTGCTGCTGCTGCGGCCTCAAAATTTGCAATCTCTCTCCCCCCCGCAAACGTATACGTCGGGGATTATCACATGGGTTATAGTATATATCTGTCGCCAAAAACAAACACCAACATGAGACAACACGCATGATTAAGTGTGAGCCACAAGCAGTCCAGTAAACAGCTTACGCGGGAATCTCAGATTTCGTCCCAGAATCAGCTATGTCTTGGGGACATGTATGTCGAGAATGAAAAGGATTGGTATTGTTTGTTGGAATGAGTGGAATGATTACTTTCCAAACCTTGCAAAACTCTGCTTACAGCAGTGAGCGTCAAGTTTGAGTTTACGAAACCTTGGGGAACGGCTCGGATCGATCATTGTTGCTTTGATGATTAAAACTTACGCTCGGACATGCTGAGATATTTGCGGGGTTTAGAGATATGGATGCTGTTGTTTTGAAGATGTGGGTTATCAGGTCGTTTACTTGTAGAGTCTGCAGCTATCGTGCTACTGCGTTTTTTTTCCCTAGGTGAGAAATGGAGACGACGTGGCTGGCTGCCTATAATGCAGTGACAACGAGGCCAGCGGACCAGAGTTCGGTTGAAGGCGAGCTCCCCCCAAAACAAAAGTTTATACGCCTTGTGTAACGGGTGTCGTGAGCTGATCCAAGTTCCCACAGCATGATTGGCTGCTCATCTTCGGGTGAGCTTACTGCGGCGTGCCTGTCTGCAGCATTGTAGCTTGCAGCATAGAGCCAAGGTTTGAACTGCGGGGGAGGAAAAAAAGGAAGACCAGGAGGACTTCCATGTCGCTCTTCGTCTTCGGGCAGATTAGTTGAACAGGCGATGATCAATCACTGCACTGCCCGTTTACAAGTGAGACTGTTTCTTGGCAGACCTGCGTGGTAGAATCAGCAATGCATTATGTGTTGGCCGTCTTACCGCGTCTCCTGAATGAGCTGTTGGTGTTTCGCAACGAGAATGCATGAACAGGCGGCGTCGTACGTAGTGTACAGTTAGCACATCGCAACTGATCTGTCTGATCTCATCTCATCTTTGTCTGAGCAATTAACTTGAACAGTCGGTCCGGTGTTGGCGGAATGCTGGGCGCAACAACACAGCCTCTCTTGGTGGTTCTTGTCAAAGAGAAACGTGGGACGAGAACACCAACTAACCTGCGATGTCCGCTATGGAGCGACGTCATATATACCACAGGCCAAGGTCCTCGTATCGCGCACTGTCAGTGTGTAGAGCGCACTTACTACCTACGTGAGTATAGCTGGCAAGGCTGAAACGTGTACCCACTGGCCACGGATAATACGGATAGCGGGTAAACTCGTATGGGATTGTTGTGGCAGCCAAATGCCCATGTTGTCGTATTCGTTCGCTTGTCGATGCGTTGCGCTCTGCCTCTTTCTGAACGCAGCCTGACGACCGCAATCCAGCACAAGTCTCGGCGAGTTGCTGCAGTTGCCCCTAAGCGTGCGTACGACGTCAGGGGGCTGTGGAGATTATTGAGGCCGCATGGAAGCCTAGGGGCGTAACCAAATGCATTGTGCAAAGCCAAGGGCAAATCATGGCGCGGAAGGTAAGCATGCCAAGGCCGGACGTGCGACAATCCTTTCTGCACCGCATTCGCGCTCGACAGTGATTCGGCGCGGTATCAACCAAGGCAAGGACGCGCACAGTTAAATTCGAGCGAGGTGAGGCCCGCAAGGCGTGCCAATGCTCCCATGTGGACAGGAGAGATTGCTGTATGTAGACAAAGACGCTTGGGATGGGTAGAAGATGGATTCCCTCACGTGCAGCAATCCGGTTAGGTGAGCCGGGCGGTACTGCTTCCCGCGTCCGAGGCGAGGCTAAAAGTAGGCTCCCATGATTGTTTCCGATGGGGGGGGGTGTGGCGTTAGCCATTCCCGCGATGGCCAACAGCACAAAGAAGGGAGCACGCGACACCGTCATAGAGCACACGACCCAACCTTGACAGCTGGATAACTCCACTGAAGATGGGTAGGAGGGGGCAAAGGAAAAAGAAGGCCGTGACGAGCGACTACAAATCTCCGCCAGCGGCCAGCGGAGCTTGGAAGCAGCCGAGCATCCGCAAAAGTCAAAGGAATAAAAAGTGGATCTCTTGATACAGCCTGCGCAAGCTTTGGCAGCGTGGGCCATCCATACCTAGCACTGCTAGTAGACCTCCCTGCCGGCGTTATTCATCTTGGCATGGAACACATCGGGAAGCACCGCCTGACATTCGATCCATCCTTCTTGATCAGCTCCTAGGCTTTCTTCCCCTCCTGGTACATTCTTGTCACTCTTTTGGTGACTTTGTCTCGAACACTCGTGCGTGCCCTTGGACGATTTGATTACGACCCCCCTCGCTAAATCACACCAACCTGTCGCGGCCCTCGCCACTTGTCAAGGGTTTGGGAGGAACCTTGTTGTGAGGAGAAATAGATGGACATTGACTTTGGACAAACCTCTTGAATAAACGTTGCTTTTTGAATTTGCGACTTGACGATATACGACATGCCGAACTTCACAGCCCCCGACGACAGCCAGTGGAACAGTAAACCCGCGTGGAAGCTGCCGGGATGGTGTGAACCAGTCGTATGTCTTCCACAGCAGCCTGATGGTCGCGGCGCAAGAGCAGGAAGACGCTAACATGTGGTGTGCGTTTAGATGGTAGCAAGCATATTGTTCTTTGCCATGTTCATGACCCGAAAACGAGACTACAAAATATTCGATCGATCGTCGGCGCAAAACGGCTATCTCGATGGCGACCCCAATGTGTCTACCGATCGTCTACTTCCACCCGGCAGCGAAAGCGACAGCGAATTCGACGAAATATTCCTGACGAAAAGTCCGCCAAAAGTGCGCAGCATCTGCTGCTGGAAGGTCACCACACCAAACACGTCGAGGTTCCGTAAGAATATCCACAGTCGCATACTGCAGCGTTTCCCCTTCTTGATCGAGATGTTCTACTGGATCATCAACTACGCATTCTATCGCATGACCTCTGTGCTATCGAGTAAACTGTTTGCCGGAAGGGGAATCTGGGACGTAGCGCAAGAGCACGGAATCGCTGTGCTGGAGGCGGAGGAGTATGGTTTACTGAGCTTTCTCTTCCCAGTCCGGGAGCGCGATGTGCAGCAGTGGTTCATGCACGGCCACCAGGATATGCTCACGGTGCTGAACAAGTGCTATGCGCTCATCCACATTCCTGGAACGGTTGGGTGAGTCTCACGTGCGCATCCAGGAGAACTTGTGGGCTGACACACATAGCTTCATCTGCTGGTACTACTATGTCGCCCCGTCATTCGACACTTTTGCTGTTGCCCGCCGCACGCTCACACTGACCAACTTCTGCGCCTTCATCACCTTTGTCATTTACCCATGCATGCCACCGCGCCTGCTCCCCAAAGAATACGGATTCCTCGACACGGTGCGCCACGACGACGCGCAGAGCGTGTGGATGAGCGGCAAATTCGTCAACCAGCTCGCGGCCATGCCATCGATGCATTTCGGCTATTCGTTCTGCATCGGCATGACGATGATCTACCATTCCGGGCTCTTCCGCCGCACGCTCGAGCGCGGCGAAGTGCGCAAATCCGTCTTCTGGAAGATATTCTACTTTGTTCTCGGCGTTGGATACCCCTCGTTTATCTTGACTGTTATTGTGGCCACGGCGAACCATTACTTCATGGACGCTATGCTGGCGACTGTGTTTGTCTTCCTGAGCTTTGCTCTCAACAAGGTGTTTTATGTGTTTATCCCGCTCGAGGACCTGCTGCTGTACGCGTTGAGGGTGGACAAGCCCGTGCCAACGACTGGGGAGCGGTTCCACGAGAAGGGAGGGAGGATCTAGCGACTGGCAATGTACAGACCATGTTCGATGTAGATGCAGACTTAGGTATATTTCAAAGGCGTCCATTTAGAGGGAGCGCATAGCATTCGAATCTGGCGCTGGGATCTTATAGTAATACGAATTGCACATTAACAACAACAACACGGGCAATGTCCATGATCAGCTTAATGCACCTCGGCCGTGTCGTTGATCACGGGGGCAGATGGGCGTCGGACAGCTTGCCTCTGCCAAGGCCTGTTCCTGCGTTAGCGCTGCCTCCACGATTTTGGAAAGCTGGAGAGTCGGCCGGGGAGGTTAGCTGCTCGTCGTGCACGCGTCCAAGCTCCCAACGGCCACGCGCAGCCCAGCCTAGAATAGCCTTCTCCAACCACCTCCAACCACAAACACCACTCGTACACACACACACTGTAAGCCAGTCCTTCGCCCTCCAGCACTCGATCGCAATTACAACCAAACACCGAACTCAGCCCTTTTGCTCGACCATTCTCCTGCTTGCGCTGCCTACGTTACTCACCACTCGCACAGCCTTTCTTGAGCCTACCAGACGCTCCATTCGCTTCCACACGCCCACGCTGCTTCTCACATAAACATCTTCACTATGGCGGCGGATTCCGAGCAGCAGACGCCATTCGAGGGGAACCCTGTGGACGATGTTGAAATGGCAGAGGGCGCGGTTGATGCGCCAGCCAATGCGCCGAGTGAGGATGTTGGGCTGACGGCAATGGAGCCAGAGGCGCCGAAGATGGTCTTGTTCGCAGAGTAAGTTGTATCGTCCTGACTGGATTTGGACGGTACCTGCGTGAGGGCTGCGAAAGCGACTAACCATAACCCAGCTTGATGAAGAGCCCCATCATCGAAGTTGTGGTTGGATCCGGGGAGAGCCGAACCACATACTCGGCGCATCAGGCAGTCATTATCAAATCACCAGAGTTCGCAAAGCAGGTGGATGCCTTTTCACCAGGAGGGGTATGGCATTGCCCTCCACCCACACCCATACCCACACCTACCTAGCACTAACACATGACAGCCCCGCCAAATCCACTTCTCTGATTGCGACGTCGACGCCATGGGGTCCGTAATCGAGTACCTCTACACAGGCGAATACTTCCCCAAAAGAACGTCTCCGGCACGCGACGCCCCTCTTGAAAAAGACCCGCGCCAACCCACCGCCGACGACGACGGCCTCGGCCTCCTCGTCCACGCCCGCATCTACACCCTCGCCGACCGCCTCCAACTCCCCGACCTCAAATCGCTCGCGCACTCCAAAATACACCGCACCGCCTCCACCGCAAAGGGCGAGCTCGCCTACGCCCGCTACGTCTACAAGGAGTCCAACCCCGAAGACACAACCATTCGCAAGCCAGTCGCGGCCTTTTGGGCCACGCGCTCCTTCACCCTGCGCCACGACGCAGAGCCAGAGTTCAAGGCCATGTGTCTCGAGTTCCCACAATTCTCGTACGATGTCTTGCAGTTGGTGCTGGATCAGCAGGAGAAGAGTAGGCATAAGGGTGGGGACGATGGGGCGGCGCGTAGTGGGCCCAGTGTAGTGCCGGGCAGTACGAGGAAGAGGGCGCGGATGAGTCAAGTGTAAAAGAATTAATCCAGGGGTTTTGTTGTATTCAACACAAGTTCGGCCTTTCTTTTTTTTGTTTATATCTTGTCATCTTGCAAGTCGTATCTTGAGTGTCTCTGGCGTTGTCTTTTTTTTGGGTTGGGACGAGAGCAAGCATGGCATGAGCAACGCGAAGAATCTTTCTTTTTCTTGTGTAGCTAGCATTCTTTCCTCGAAAAGTTTAGTCGGGTTTTCTGTGTTTTTTTTTTGCCGGGGGAATTGGTGTATAGGATTTTTGGCCAGATGATTGGCGCAATATATATATACATATATATATATATCGCATGTCTGGCTTGTATAGTTGATTGGACTTGGTTTGGTGGAGGGGAGGGGGCGGGGGGGAAAGGAGAGGCAAATATAGTCTGTGTGATCATGATCAAGAGAAAGAGAAAGAGAAAGAGAAAGAGAAAGAGAAAGAGAAAGAGAAAGAGAAAGAGAAAGAGAAAGAGAGAAAGGAATCCCAAGAGTATAGATAGAAACACCTCCATCTAATCTCGAAAATACATAAATCAATCAAGAAATCAAATATCAATAACTCATCTTCCAAACCTGAAACTACGCGCAGTACAAGGAAAGGAAATACTACATATCCTCCTTAATCCTATGTTGAAAAGTCTAGACTCTATCTACAAATCATTACCTACATGAAATGCATAGATGCGGATTTAAAACATTCTTTCCAGCCCAGGGTTTGTGTACTAGACACCCCGGCCTATCGTAGTGCTTGAATTTTGATATACATTTCGAAAAAACAAGGGTTGAGTATTTAATTATGGTCAACAGACTGGCATTTAAAGTAGATAAATACTATGGATTAAAGAGTCTTGGACGAGTGGCTAGTTGAGTATAAAGGGTATATACTATGTACGACGTATTTTTTTTTTGGAGAAAATCATATGTGCTAGGTTTACAACTCTGGTCTACTCCGTCTAAAGATAAAATAGCAGGAAGGTAAATAATTTCGCATGTATCGGAGTTACCTAGTCTAGTGTACCTCTTGTACCTACGGGAACGTAATTTGGCTTGGCTGTGTGGTGACGTAGTGTAGCGGAGTGTAGTGTCTTTTGTCTATGACAGGACATGTGTATTGTGTATGTATGTGGCGTGTGTTATTTATGCAGGGACGCATGTCGCGCCATGGCAAAACTGTTGAGAAGCCAGTGTCCTGTACCTAGGTAGTATGATTACGTGTGGATCGAGGATCATGAATTTTATCTTGGAATTACTCCAGAGTACTAATTGCATCTCCTCCCTAGGCAGTTTGTAGAGGTGCATAACGTGGGGATGTGTACCAGGAAAGTGGTAGGATGCTATGTGGAGAGAGGGGTAGAAGAGTATGGCAGCGGGGAAGATCTCCAAACATGTGGAACGGGGGGGGAGCTTTTGTGGTTTGTCTTGGGATCTGCGACGCGTGGAGTAGAGTACATATGCACAGAGGAGATGTTTGCATGGCTAGCTTCACATGGATACCGGTTTGTTAAGCTGCCGTTGCATGGGCAGTGCTGCGAATCAGTGCCTGTGCGTGTGTGCGCTAGGGAGTCCGCGGCCGTCAAGAATTAGGGTTAGCTCGGTGACTACACATGAGCGGGACAGCTCCCATGGCCCGGTGGTCAGCAAAGATGCTCTTGTTTCGATCATGGTGGCGAACGACTGGTTCACAAAAGGTTCAGCGATCGATCTACTCTACCATGTATGACCGCTGTCAGAAAGGGACTTGTTGACTATACCCAACGAACACGCCACTGAGGGGTGAGCACATGCTCCTGCTACCCCAGAAGCCCATCCCACGCTCAACCCGATTTGTGCAGGAGCTTGGGTAGTCGATTGGCTGCGAGATGAACGATCGTAGGATTGGTGTCACCGCGTCCCGGCTCCGCGATGCATATTGTGTGTATCGAGGCTGGCCTGAGGCGTTGCTGAGAGGGTGTGCTGTTGTAGGCTCCCGCTGCTTGCATGAATCCCAATCCGCTCAAAAGTGCAGTAGCATCTCTTGTGGCCAAACCCTCCTTTTGTGAGGCCAGCTGACTGACTCTGTACTGTCACAATGGCGAAGATGACTCCAGACGGTGTTGTACAGTGCGTTGTACGTGTACATAAAGTCGAACATTTATTGAATATGAACGACCGGCTGGCACAGTTAGCCGAATGAGTAGCCGCGGGCCTGAATAGTCCTGTATGTAAACAAAATATTGCGTGCAGTCTGGCCCACACGGCTTCATTTCCTCCGCATTCTGGTTCATCTCCGCATCCTCCAGATGGAATCATTCCACTGGGCCGTAGCAGCGTGTCCTTGACTCCTTGGTCTCTTACCCTTCAGGCCCACTGGACCCTGACTGCGTCTTGGACCCCCCCGCAGTAACTCTAGCAATAAAAGCAACACAACCGAACACTCGGACCTCTCTCCGCCAGCGGCCAAACGCCTGCCTGCATGTGCCTCTGCCTCGTCCCGCTGCTGTTACTTAAAGATCAATTAACCGCCAATCAACTAGTACAGCTTTCTGGTGCGTCTTTTTGCCTTTTCGTCGTGCTGGCCGTCTCAGAGCATGCACGCTGCTTAGGCCATACTGCCTTGCCTTCTGCCTGTTACCGCCTACGGCCCGGCATCTCCAACGATCTAGCCCTTTTCTGCAGTCCACGAGACCCGCCTCACGGTCCTCACTTTGCCTTCCCGCAGCCAGCAGTACTCCACGTATCTCCCTGACGCTGCTGCTGATGGCGCGCTGGCGGCAATAGCAGCTACACATACCTTGAATGGCCGCAGCTTGCAGCACTAACTTGCTTTCCCGAGACTCGGAATCTGGCCCGCAGACACTCTCTTCCCGCCCAGCTTCCATGCAGCAGAGAACGAAGTCCTGTTAGCGTCACTTGACCGTTAAGTAGGACGCCTTCGCTCCGAGCTAGACTACCTACTCAATCCGCCATTAATAGTGCTGGCCCCCTCAGGCATCGTCGAATCTTTAACGCTTTCTGACACACTTTGCTACTCTACTCCTTCCTCACCTAACTACACTCACCTCTCCTGCCACTCGACTTCTCGTACACACATCAAACGACCCATCACTTGAATCAGGTACCCTGCATCCAGAAGACCGAGGACCAGCCTTCTTCTACTGTCAACTGCGAACCGGTAGACTAGGTTGAACCCTCGACATTGATTCGCCCGGAACGCCCATCCCCAGGCTTTCACCCACGCGTTTGCAACCTCCTCAACCTTTCACACGACTACTTTCGGTAGATTTCGGCAAGGTACTCTGCAGCGGCCAAATGATCCAAGTGTGTTGTTCGGCGCCTCCACTCAAGACCGTGCACCCAAGGCACCTTGTGCTTGCACCGGTCCTTTCATACCCAAAAACCATGGATCCTCCCTCTGCACCCAATCCAGCCGGCGACGCTGGTGTTCTCCCAGAGTTTGGAGAACTCAGCCTACAAGATGCGCCATCACCACCCATCAACGCCGAGGATCTCGACGTTTGCACAATGTCACGAGAGACTGCAATGAAGTTGATAGTACGTTCAGTCGTCGCTCTCGCAAATGCAGCTGGCGATGTGCCAGCAACACCGCCAATATCTCGACCGGGCACACCGGGCGGCAAGGAGAATCATTTACTGCGGAACCACAGGCGAACCGCTTCGAGACCTGCAACACCTATCCCAGCTGAAAAAGAATCGCACCAGCCCATTGAATTGGCCCCACCAGAAGCGGGCCACGACGAGCCTGTCACCATACACGATGTTGGCCACGGTGCGCAGCCAGAGTCTGTGCAGCGAGCGAACATGGCGAGGAAATTCTTCTCGAAAAGCGTACCCAAAGTGGGCGTGGAAGAGTACATGAACCGGATACAAAAGTTCTGCCCGCTCTCGACAGCCGTCTGGCTAGCGGCAGGGTCCTACATGCTCCGGTTATGCGTCATTGATAGAAGCGTGCCGCTCACTTACCGCACCATGCATCGACTTGTGCTCGCATGTGCACTGGTAGCGATGAAGGCGCTGGAAGACCACCGGTGGCCTCAAAAGCGATTCGCAGCGGTTGGAGGGGTCGACGAGGCCTCGCTTAGCCGGCTGGAGCTCTGTGTCGAGTTTCTGCTCTCGTTCGACGTGCAGATCTTCACGCCTGAAAAGCTAAAGGATCTGACGGTGCAGTTGCAAAGAGCAGGACAAGCGGCGACCATGACGTGCAGACTACCGTCATCCTTCAACCTGAAGCTTGCACCGTCCAAGATGCGGCGGGAACAGGCAGTTTGAGTGGGCCGGCTCGGTGCCGGTACTTCTCCTTTGTTCGTTGAATTCTGGATATCCCCATTTAAGCATGCGAACGGCGTTTGGGCAGCGAATCTCCCAACTTTTTTTTGGACTAGATGGGCTGTTGGGGAATTATCCTTCATGATGGCCAACAAAGGTGCATTATAGCTAGATTCTAGTCTTGTGCTGGAGACGATGATGGAGTGGGGTCGATGGTGGTAAAATCAGGGTCTTCAGGAACAGGCAATGAGCCGCGAGGCCCCTATATAGTGTATCTGCAGGGCATTAATGCAAGCCCATTTTTCCTGGGACCTATACTACCATGGCTGTTGTAATTTTTTTTTGTCTAAATTCAATTACAGATGGATCTGTCTGCTTAGAATATGTTGATGTGTTTGTGGACTCCAAGGGCAGCCGTTGCAGAGGAATGGAACAGGCTGCCAGAAGTGGGCTAGTCCACGCGGCAGCGGCGATCGCGCCCCTGGCGGCGCCACCAGTTGTTGGTTGATCCCAAGCAAGCTCAACCTTCACCACTCCCCAACGGCCGCCCGCACACTCGCACTCGCACTCCCAGTCGACCTCGGACCACCAAAGGCGCTGACAGTATCACGACGGCACTTACCTGCTGATATCCTCCGGCCCCGGTGACGCTTCAATCCCTCGCCCCGCCTGCGCCTCGCGCTTTACGCCTCGCTCTGCTGCGCCAAACGTCGCTCGCTACCCTCACAGTCGGCAACAATGGCACGTCTATTCATCTCCCTCGCCGCCCTAGCGGTCCTGGCACCACTAGCTAGCGCGGGCATCTCCTTCACCGAACCAGCCGCCGGCGCCAAACTCACGGCAGGAACTGCGCTCACGGCCAAATGGGAGGAAGGTGGTGACGGCCCGTCCATCTCGGACTTGCAGACCTACCAGCTGTTTCTGATGGCCGGAGGAAACGAGGCCACTGAGCAGATCCAAGTAGCCGTCATCACCACCCAGGGCAGCTTCGCAACGGGCAGCAACACGGCTTCAGGCCTGGTGCAAGCAGGGGTAGGAGGGAAGACGGACAAGCCAGCCTAGTATGCCAACCTGCTTCCATGCGCTGTTGTGCATGTGAAAAGTCCACACGTACTAACCACACTGTGCCATAGCTTCCTCAAAATGGTCGCCGTCGCCAAAGCTGGTGGCCAGCTGACGACGTACTCTGATCGCTTTGTTTACACGGGCATGACAGGCGTATTCCCTGCCAATGTCGAGACTGCTCTTGCAGATATCAGCGGCACCACTGGGCCCCAGACCGTGGACGAAACAGCCAAAGACAATGCTGCCGCCCCTAATGCTGCAGAAGGCGACTACGACGTCGAGTACACAATGCAGACTGGGCCTACAAGATACGCGCCCATGCAGCCTATTCCTCCTACACGTATCACCGCGACCAACACGAAGCCACTATACCCCACAAGCAGTGTTGTCATCGCAACAACAAGGCTGCCGATCCCCCGCATTCAGACCACACTCACCCAAAGTCAAACCTTTTCGGTTCAAAGCAGAGAGAACACGGTAAGCTCCTGCTTGTCATACACTGATTATATGGCGTGGTACATGTCTCTGTTCTGTGGCTAACATCAGCTCAGGTTGCGCCTGCATCCCACCCAACTGACGACATGGCCAAGTTCCTCAACCGATGGAAGGACTAGAATGTCCTCGAACTGTGATAGGATATTCATCGTGCAACCGTCTTTTCACTGTGTAGTAGTGGATGGCATTCCTCTACAAGATGCGCTCCTGTATTTTTTGTCACTTGCATGCACCTTTTGTGTTGGAGATTGATCGCCCAACAAGACATGGCGACGGCGTTTGGAGCTCAAGGCGTTGTTGGTGCTGGGGCCTTGGTTCTGCGAGATGGCTAGAAATCTTGGCATGTAGACATGAGACTATGTAATTATGCGGCCGTTGGTTCCATGACATCAATATCGCACAGTCGAAGAGCCGACTATCGTGCCGCTACATGATGGCCGTCGACCACAAAACTGACATTGTCGTATTCTCACCTTCCTGATGGAGTTGATGAGTGGTGTGCAAAACCGTGACTACCCGAAAAACTGCCAGCCTCGACCTGGCCCCCACTAACCTAGATACCCCACCTGAACCCTATCTGCCAAACATAGCTTCGAACTGGCAGAGCTCACATGTCCGCCTTATTACCCCGTGGCATGCGCTTGGCTCGCACACTCCAACACTACTCTCGACGGCCTTTGCCAACACACCAACAGCCCGTACCTTTTAAATTCTGCATCTCGCCCACAGAAGACCAGGAGTGGTGCAGCATCAGCACCATGGCGATTGCAGAGAACTACGAGGATGTGCTCAAGGGCAAGTATCCGGCCAAAGAGCACGCAAGGAAGGTGGCAAAGTGGATTGTTGAGAAGGGAGGGGATAAGAATGGGACGATTTATCTTGAGGCGCAAAAGCAGAAGTTGAATGAGGTTAGTACTTTGATGGAGTTTGAAGTCTGATCATTAACAGAGGGAATAATGTGCTGACGAAGAACTTAGGACAACGATGGCGAAGCACCCTTTAGGTATGATTCAAGCCGTCATGTCTGCTTCACGGCTGCAGACTAACGATGGTGTAGACAACGACGTTACTTTTTCTATCTCAGTGGATGTGAACTGCCAGACTCATATCTTACATATGAAATCCCCAAAGACAAGCTGACACTCTTCATTCCGCCTGTAGAGCCAGAAGAGGTCATCTGGTCCGGTCTACCCATGAGTGTCGACGAAGCAAAAGCGAAATACGACATTGACGACTGCAAAACCACCAAAGACATCAACTCTCATCTCACGAGCACATCAGAGTCAGCACAGTCAACCATTTATGCCATCCCTGAACAGGTCTCAGACAACATCACCTTCCTCTCATACAAAGAGAAAGAGTTCAAGCAGCTCAAGCCAGCAATCGAGTACTGCAGAGTGACCAAGACCGACTACGAGATTGCGCTTATCCGCAAGGCGAACGAGATTTCGACAGCGGCTCACGTCGCCGTCATGAAAGCCGCTTCCAAAGCAAAGAATGAATGCGAACTGGAAGCCGTGTTCCTCAAGTCCTGCGTGGAGCGCAACGCGAAGAACCAAGCTTATCATTCTATAGTGGCAGCAGGCGAGAACGGAGCAACACTACACTATGTCAACAATGCTGCACCAATCTCCGAGCAGAACCTGCTACTGCTGGATGCCGGATGCGAGGTTGATTGCTATGCCTCAGACATTACCCGCACATTTCCCATCAAAGGCCACTTCAACGAAGAGAGCCTAGCCATCTACAAGATCGTACTGGACATGCAGCACCAATGTATCAATGCTCTCAAAGCCGGTGTCCTATGGGACTCGATCCACGAACTCGCGCACAAGATCGCCATCAAAGGGCTGTTAAATCTCGGAATTCTCAAAGGCGATGCCGACGCTATATTCAAGGCTCGAGCTAGTGTGGCCTTCTTCCCGCACGGTCTCGGTCACTACCTGGGAATGGACACGCATGACACGGGTGGCAATGCCAATTATGCTGACAAGGACGTCATGTTCAGATACCTGAGGGTGAGGGGTACCCTTCCGGAACGCAGTGTGATTACGGTTGAACCGGGCATCTACTTTTGCCGATTCATCATTGAGCCGTATCTCAAGGATGAGGAGAAGAGGCAATTTTTTGATGAGAAGGTTTTGGAAAAGTATTGGAGTGTGGGAGGTGTGAGAATTGAAGGTATGTCTGAGTTGATGTGTGACGACAGTGGTGTATGGAAACTGACTATCCGCAGATAACATTCTCATTACAAAGGACGGCGTTGAGAACCTGACGCCTACGCCGAAGGAAGTCGATGATATCACGGCGTTGATCAAGTCTGCGTGAGGAGCTAGACACGGTCTGCTAGTAGGTCGCAAACAACATATTATTCTGAACACCTGATATGTACGTGTGATTCATATAGGTAGCAGAAATCAATAGCACAGTAGCCTATTCCCCCTCTCTCCAGGCCGACCCGCTCTTGCAGTGTGCGCATGTTTCTTACAATCTCGGAATCCAAACGTTCGTTTTCGCACCATTGGCGGGCCGCACACCCCCGTCCATCTTGAGACCCTTCATCTATCTTAATTAACCCCGGTCACATGCTTGTCGCTTCCCCGGTTTTCGTCATCTCCAGAAGACTTCTAAAACCTCCGACGACGTGTCCAAGTCTTCGTGCCAATGTCCAAACATTAATGAAGTACCGCAGCGTGTGGAGAGGCCACCTCCGCTCCCAGGATGGGATAACTTCTCGGCATGGACCTCGGAGGCTATGAGGTTTGGGCTATATAGTGCCATGGTTCGAGGAGTCACGGATTGTGCTATGGTCGAAGTTCGATACACTCCTATCATGTTCAGAATAGTTGCCACAGCCGCAGCGCTGCTCGGGCTCGCCACTGCCCAGTCCGTAACTTATGAAGCCGAAGATGCTACACTGTCTGGAGTAACAGTCGGGACTTCCGTTGCTGGCTTTTCAGGTACATGGCCTCATGACAGGATATCTGTATGACTTCATTCTAACATAAGCTACAGGCTCCGGCTACGTCGAGAACTTTGCCGACGCAACCGACAAGATTACCTTCACTGTCACTGCCAGTGCCTCCGCCCTCTACGACCTCAGCATCGTCTACAACGGCCCTTATGGCGATAAATTCACCTCTGTAGTTCTCAACGGCGCCGGCGGCTCACAAGTCTCGCTCCCAGCAACTACATCATGGACCACCGTCAGCGCAGGCCAAGTGCTCCTCAACACCGGCTCCAACACCATTGAGATCCAAAACAACTGGGGTTGGTACCTCATCGACGCCATCACCATTGCCCCTTCTGCGCCCCGTCCCCCACACAACATTTCCACCAACCCCGTAAACGCCAACGCCAACGCTGATGCCAAAGCTCTACTCAGCTATCTGGGAAGCACATACGGCAAATCCATCCTCAGCGGCCAACAAGACCAAGCCTCGCTGGACTGGGTAACCCAGAACATAGGCCACACGCCCGCCATCCTCGGTGTAGACCTCATGGACTACACCGATTCCCGCACATCTCGCGGCGCCTCGTCGCGCGACGTCGAGCACGCCCTCGCCTTTGCCCAGAAGGGCGGCATCGTCACCTTTTGCTGGCACTGGGGTTCCCCCGTCGGCCTCTACGACAACGAGACAGAACCCTGGTGGAGCGGCTTCTACACGCGCGCGACCGACTTCAGCATCAGCTCCGCGCTCGCCGACACCACAAACGCAAACTACACACTGCTCATGCACGACATTGACAGCATCGCCACCCAGCTGCTCAAACTACAAGACGCCGGCGTGCCCGTGCTCTTCCGCCCCTTGCACGAAGCAGAAGGCGCCTGGTTCTGGTGGGGTGCAGAGGGCCCCGAACCCTGCAAGAAACTCTGGCGCATCCTCTACGAGCGCCTGACCGTCCACCACCGCCTCAACAACCTCATCTGGGTCTGGAACTCCGTCGCCCCGGCCTGGTACCCGGGCGACGACGTCGTCGATATCGTGTCGGCGGATACATATACGCAGAATGACCACGGTCCCATTTCTGCAACTTACAACGCCCTCCTCGATCTCACAGACGATACGAAGATTGTAGCGGCAACGGAGATTGGAAGCGTCATGGAGGTCGAGGGGCTCAAGGCGTATGCGGCGCATTGGGCGTGGTTTGTGGTGTGGAGTGGAGAGTATATTAGTGGCGGGGCGTGGAATAGTGTGGATTTGTTGAAGAGGGTGTATGGGGATGAGTATGTTTTGACGTTGGCGGAGATTCAGGGGTGGAAGGGGTGAAAGGGGTGAAAGGGAAGGGATCCTTTGTGTGGGGGGCTGGGGTGGATGAAGGATGCCTTGGGGGAGTAAGGGGGGAGGGTGATGAGGAATAAATGTTGATGATGACGTCGAGTTAAAGTGTTGATTCATTCGCACATCTAGTAAAGTTTGACTCGAAGTAAAACGGAAATTCAAAATCCCAAAATCCAAAATCCAAACATCTCTTCGTCTATAGTCTATAGAACTTCATATGTATCCATTCAAAGCATACACAACTCGCCCTCCCTCTGAGAGCATCATCTTACTAACAACAACCTACCCTACCACCCCCCACACCCCCCCCAAGTGCAAGCATACACACAGGAAACTGTACACTACACACAAAAACAGTAATATAATATACACTGCAAACCGCACACAAGCCCCACAAACCAATACACACACGCAATTCAGGTAACCACGCCCGCTAACGGGGGGGAAATATGTGAAGTAGTGAGTAAGGTAACTCATTAGTTTCCGTGGTGAGTATGAGATGAGAAGAGAGAGGGATAGATGTATAGGCATTTTTGCGGTCAGGAAAGGGGTGATGAGATTGTTGGGGGGACAGGGGATGAGGATGAGAATGAGGATGAGGACTTGTAATGTGTTGATTTTAGGAATTTTTAGAGATTAGAACACTAAGAATGACAAGGAAAAGTGGATATGGACATGAATAGGAGATGAAATGAGATTAAATTCTTGTTAGAAAATTTTCCTCTGGTGAGACGAGTTTATGTTATGCTGAAACTTTTGTGATTGAACCCAGTATGGATTATTGGTTTCTACCCAGCCCAGGCCCCGAGCCTAATATTCTGCAATCAGTAGAGCCAAACGGCTATGAAAATGAATTCCCGAATGTTACCAGCTTCCAAATAATCCCACTACACGTGGTAGCCCTCCCCCCGACCCATCCGCCTGTCCAATTTCATACTCCAGGGCCCAATAACGACATATCCCCCAAGCACCCCCCTCACTCACTTCAAATACTGCTCGTTCCTTGACTGCAGCGCAACCAGCAAGTCATAGAAATCCTTCCTCCAGTCGACACACTCGAGGTACTCCCACCACAACCTCAGCGCAGGCGGCTCATCGACATCGCTGGCACGGAAGGCGTCGAGAATGAAGTGCTTCTTGATCAAAGCAGTCTTCATCTTGGCCTCGCGATCCCACTGGCGCAGGGCCTCGACATGGATACGCACGTCGCGGGCCATGGTCGCGTTGTACTTGACTTCCACTTCGGTGGCCACGCTGGTCTCGTCGTCGTTCATGTGCGCGGCGCAGAGAAGACCGGTGTATTCGGGCTTGGGGAAGAAGTGCTTCTTGAGTGCTTCGGTGACCCAGGTTTCGCGCGCGGCGGAGGTGAGTTCCTCGGCCCAGTAGGTCTTGATGGACTCCGGGACCTTGGTCATCATGGCGTCGTGGTCGAGCTTGTCGGACCAGCGTGTCTGGGTGTAATTGCCGTAGTAGATGTAGCGGAAGCGGCCGTTGACATCTTTGGTCTCGATGAACATGGGAACGTTCTCGTATGAGCTGACATCTTCCTCAAAGTCAGCGTGGAAGGTCTCGGGGGACTCTTTGAAGAAGGCGGTAAGCTTCGCGCCGTGCTTGCCGGGAGAAGATGGCAGGAATGGCTCGTTCTTGCGGTCGAGTACGTAGTAGGTGCGGTTCCTCAACATGTGTGGTCCTAGACCTTTCATGAAGCGCAGGCCAGGCGACCAAGTCTCTCCTTTGAGAGTGTATTGGATGAACTCGGGGTGGAAGGTGACCATGTCGTCGCCAGGAATCCTGGAGAGAATGTCGGCGCCGAGATCCGGAAGAGTGCTAATGTAGTAAGGCTTCCAAGCTGACTGAAGAAACAGAGGCTCGACTGCAGCCGTAGTATCCTGCACGGTGGTCTTGGGGCTTGCGGGCGGACTCAGAATGGGCCTAGGGAGCAGCCGTCCGTCGACTTGACCGTCTGTAATGAGAGCATCGTTGTGTGTGTTGCTGAAAGAATGGTTCGAACTATTTGCATAAATTAGAAAACGAGCTGAGAATATGCATGCTGATCGTAACTTACCTAGCACCGTTCCCAGCATCAACCTTCTTGGCACCTCGCAGATGCGGTGGAAGAGACTTTGTGATTGTACCGTTGTTGACAACGCTGGAACGCCTCAAATGAGGAGGTACACTGCCATTCACCTTGACAGCGGCCATTCCGTTCGCCTTGGCATTGTCAGCACCGCCATGAACCGACATGTGAACCTCGCTCTCGAGCTTCTCGAATTCCGCCTTGAAATCCAAAGCTTTCTGGTGCGACTCAGCTGGATCGACTTCCTCGAGAGAACTGAATTGCATTGGCCGGTTCCCTTTCTTCATCTTATCCAATGAGAGTGTGAGTTCGTCGTACAGCTCCTTCAACGAACGAACATCACCACGCAAGTCTACTTGACTCTCTTCCAGGCTGAGGATGCGGGCCTCCAGGTACGGTGATGGAGGAGTACTCACCTGCTTTGCCGGGATGGTCTTCGGCTGGGTTTCATTGACCCCGCTGGGAGAGAAGCTGGCAGCGTTAGGACTGAATTGCATGGTGTGTGCAGAGGATGGAGAGTTGTGATTGTCGATTTTGAGATGGCGATTGGATGCAAAGGTGGAGTGAGATAAGCTTTTATCAACCGAACTGGAGCTGCAGAGGTCAGTTGAAGATGAGCAGTGCAGTATATGAGGGCGGAGTCTTGCCTGAAATTGAGATGATGCGCCTTAAGTAGTGATGAGGGTCGTTTAACGGTGAGCGTTGAATCGATAGTGGGGGTTGTGACGCTAAAATAGTAGAGGAGTGTGGAGTAGAAGAGTGTAGATTATAACGCGCCTGGGGGTTTCTTATATAGACAGGCAGATCATATTGTCCTACTGCAGAGCGGTAAGCGGCTGTGAAGAGTCTCTCACATAGTATTCGAGGTGAGCGAGATATTGTTGTCATAGTGAGAGAAGTAGACGCTGTTGAGGCAGCCGTCCATGGGCGAAGGCTGCTATTACCGTGTCTGCTCAACGACGCGTGCCAATCGGCTCAAAGTTCCAAGATTACCTCGAGATTGGGTGATAGAGATACTGTCAGTTTTACTTCAGTTACGAGCCTTTGTGTGCTCACTATAGAGGGGAAAGGTGCGAAGAGTTCACTCATATTGAGATTCGTGCTGGATCCACTAGTATCGATTGCTGAAGAGGGCTTTTTTTTATCATCTGCAAGAGAGCCAGAAGTCCATGGTATAATCTACTCACGCAGTCAACATGCTGGGGCTCTTGCTTCCTGGACCCTATCTTCAAGTGATGCTGTGTTGTTTGGGGGTAATCAATCGGTAACTCGGCTGGAGCGGCACAAATACAAGAGGCGATATTAGTGCTGGGCCGGTCTCTCTAGTTTCAAGGGCTGTTCGACCTATTATTCTCTCAGCTCTTTGCCATCCGTCAACCTCGTGGTCAAGATACTGTTTTGTGAACGCTGACCCTGAACCCATAATTTTAGCGCGTGTGCAACCTCTACCGTACCTCCTGGAGTACCGGTACATGAGCGCCGGCTGCTAGGTCAACGCAACAGGACTGCGACAAAGGGCCATGAGCCAGCTCAGGTGATGGACTCGATCTGGGCCCAGGTAAGAGACTGGACGCGGCCGTTCGGCGTGGTCATGTTCATGTTCGTGGGCCTCGGTGGCCTGGCTGTTCCAGCAGCGGCGCGTAAAGTGCAAGTGCGTTGCCAGCTAGCGCAGGGTCAACGCGGAAAGCGCGACCAGACGTCATGCGCTAAACCGCTTCGACGCACTTTCACCCGTCGGCTTGCGTTTTACTCTTCGCGCAATCGCTACTCGAGACCGACGACGTTGAGCAGTGCATGTGCAAACTCGACGGATACGTACCGACCCCGTGCATGCTCGTTGCACCACTCACTCTTCCGCGACTTCCCTTTGGCTCCTTCTTGCAGCGCACACGATGCCGCCGAAACGCTCGCACGATGAGTCGCAGCCCGCCTCACTCAAGGAGAAGCTGCAGCACCTGCAGACGTCCAATGCCAATGCACGCGGTCGTCGCAATGGCGGCGCCAACGCCATCAACGGCAGCAGCCTCAAGGAGGTGGACAATGCCTCGACCAACAGCGGCCAGACTTGCAGCGACTCCAGCTCGTCCAATGTAAGCCTCGCATTGCCCTCTCTCTCCACCCACGGCCCAGCGCGGACAAGGCCGTCTTCTACTGCATGCCCCATCACTGCAAGCACTCACACAATTCCTGTCATGTAGATTAAATGGCCCTCGCAAGAAGCCTCGGTTCTCCACGGCTACCGCCGAGCCTACCGCCTCGACACGCCATCCGCCTTCAAGAACCCGCTGAGCCACGTCGTGCTCAACCAGGGCATCGGACGCTTCTCACCCACAATGGCTCGCCCAAAATCGAAGCGACGGGTACACAAGGACCAGCTGGCAATGGCAGTGCGCAAGAACTTCAATGCGCTCGGCGTCAATGAGAGCCATGTCATCATCGACTGGCTGTACAAGTCAAAACACCAAGACAAGGAGTTTCGCGTACGGTTCGCGCCGCAACGGAAATGACCGAGACGAGTCACGTATACACCTCGCTGCACTTTACGGCGTTCTCCACAGATACCCCAGGTTTGGCAAGCGCCACCTGATACCACATATTATGAGCATGAGCATTGGGATGGCGTTTGGATATGGGCTTTCGCAGCATGGGCTGAAGGACGATAGCAGTGAGCTTCATATATCGATGCCCCTGTAACCCACAGGCCCCAGGCCTCTGCACGGCTGCGCGTGAACACCACGAGGCAGCGGTGGATACGACCTGGAGTATTATTATCACCTTGAATGGAAAACTTTCGTATTATACTGCATCTGCTTCCATTGCACATGTGTCGCAATCAGTATACGCTTGTCTCGTGCCAACACAATTGAAAAAGGCACTATGTAACAGCTGGTAACCTTGACCGGTTGACTTTGTGGAGGCCGAATTATTAGATTCCCAGCTTGGTGAACTCGATAGAGCTGCTACAGGTTATATGGCCATGGCCAATCGAAGTTTCGAGACGCGTCTATGCCTCGGATTATTGAAGCCAATGATCGATTGGCTCACGCAACACCAAAAAAGTTCCGCCCGGCAATTGCCGTTGCCTGCGAAGAGCGAACATTTTGGACTGCACAACAACACCACCGCCATTTCGCAGTCTATACTATTCATTCCACCATGAGCCTTATTGGTCCATTGCCGCTAAGGGCCGTCGCCCCCGTTCGTCTCGTCACCGCATCTGCTTCCTCTCAATGTCGCCAGCGTCGTCACTACTCGCAAATATCCCAGACACCGTCCAAGCGACCGTCTGCGCCGCCAAAGAGACAACAACAGCATGCGCCATCTATACGAGTATGGAAACCATGTTTTCTAGATTATTTACCATCCTGATGCTGACAATGTGTGCGTAGTACTTTCATGCGACCTCGCCTACCTTCGCCATGGCCGACCCATACCAGACGCTTGGTGTCAGTAAAAGCGCATCTGCGGCCGAGATAAAGAAGGCATACTATGGCCTGGCCAAGAAATACCACCCTGATACCAACAAAGACCCCGGCGCAAAAGAAAAGTTTGCCTCGGCACAGGCTGCATACGAGGTGTTGTCAGACGCCGAGAAGAAGAAGGCATTCGATTCCTACGGCGCCGGTGCCTTCGACACAAATGGCGGCTTCAACCCTGGGGCAGCAGGTGGAGGTGGACCTGGCGGAAGCCCGTTCGGTGGCTTTGGTGGCTTCGGAGGTTTTGGCGGAGGCGCACAAGGTGCGGGGGGATTCCAGGACATCAACTTTGAGGATCTGTTCGGTGCGTTCACTGGGGGGCGAAGAGGACGAGGAGGCGGTGGGCGAAGGAACCCGTTTGAGGAGCAAGTCATGGTGGGCGACAACATTGAGGTGCAAACGAACATTTCATTCTTGGATGCGGCCAAGGGTGTCAAAAAGGATATACATATCACGCCGCTGGTGGAGTGTGGGTCATGCGCTGGCAGTGGGTTGAAAAAGGGCGCGCAGAGAGCAGAGTGCAAGAGCTGTGGCGGCACTGGGCAGAGAGTGACGAGCATGGGCGGCTTCCACATGAGCGCGACATGTGGATCCTGCGGTGGATCTGGGTTCGCGATCCCAAGAGGCTCTTCTTGTAACACGTGCGGTGGTGATGGTGCTGTCAAGGAGCGAAAAACCATCTCCATCGACATCCCCGGCGGTGTAGAAGATGGCATGCGGTTGCGCGTCAATGGAGAAGGAGATGCACCGCTCACAGGACAAGCAGCCGCCGCTGGTACTATCCACGGCCAGAAGGGCGACCTCTACGTGCTCATCCGCGTAGCAACCGACTCCAAGTTTAAGCGCAATGGCTCCGACATTCTACATACTGCCACCATCCCTCTCACCACTGCGGTACTGGGAGGAGAGATCAAGGTGCCCACACTGGACGGGGACGTCATGGTCAAGGTCCCCACCGGCTCAGGCACTGGCGACCGCGTTACTCTATCTGGAATGGGCATGAAAGTGCTGTCATCTGGACGTCGAGGCGGCAAAGGCGACCTGAAAGTCGAGTTCAAGGTCGCAATGCCCAAATACCTGAGCGTCAACCAACGAACGATTCTGGAAATGCTGGCCGACGAAATGGGCGACAAGCACGCAAACCGAGTCATTAACCCTGGCAAGTGGAAGGCGGAGCAGCAAGCAGCGGGCAGGACTGCCAGCGGCAACACGGTGCGTGATGATCACTCGAACGAAGGCTTCTTGAAAAGTGCATGGCATAACCTTACTGGACAGCACAAGCACATGAAGGACGACGACGACGAGCCCAAGAAGGGGTCTGGTTCGGCGTAAAAAAAAAGGGGATGTTGATGATGGCGATGATGTATGTACATGGACCTGCGATTGAAGGGCGGATGTATGGATGGGATGGATGGATGTAACAACGATTTCTGACGCATACGGTAAAAGAGCCGCCTGCACTCTCCCCCTCCTCATATTTAACAGCATTTATTGGCGTTTTTGAGCCTGTGTGGAAAATGCTTGGTCAAGCTGTAAAGAAAGTATATTTGTACGTTGCCTCTCGACTCAAGGCTTTGTATTGTAGATGATTATGATGAGTTTAGCTAGCACATGTCTGATAGTTTTAAGGATAATGAGACAACGAAAGATGCGATTTCTAACCAATGTCCAAGCCGTGCCCTCTCTCCTGAGCGCTTGATAGCTCGTAGCCAAATGGCAGATCTGATGTCGAGATTGCAGCAGCAGCCGTGAATCAATCTATCGAAGCGCTTACCAGGACCAAGTTGCGGGCTTCTCAGGCTGTGAGTGGCCGGCAGCAGCCGCAGGCCAGGATGACCCAGGAGGCAGGCCAAAGGCCTAGCAACGGTGTGACCACGACGCCAGAGCCACGACGCGATTAGCGGTCTGGTGTTTACAGCGCGTAAGGCGTGGGATTGGTGGCGGGCCCGGGTGACGAGAAACGGCGATGCGGGCTTGAATTGCATAGGAACTGGCTTGTTATGCACTGTGTTGTGCCTGCAGGAAGGGCTGGTGCAGTGCTTTGCTTGCCCCGCTCTCCCTCACTCGACTGGTCTGTCTTGGTGTGAGACAATCGACTCCAACGTTGCGGCTGGCTACCCATCTTGCATCGCTTGCATCCTCAAGACGCCCATTTCGCCTCGCTTCCACAACCCCAATCTCTTGCGCCGCTGTGCCACAGACGAGCGGATTTCTTGCCTTGCCGGATCATCTGGTGGTTTGTTGATTTATTTCGACTTTGCCTGTTCGTTTGGCCTGGAGGCGTTGTGCATGTGGCTGTCCGACATTACCGTTACCGAGATGCGTGTGAGTTGGTAGGTAGGAGCCCACGACCCGCCAGCGCAACACGCTCCCACGTCATCCCGCGTGTGCATACCTAATCCTCTGCGACGCGACCACGCTCGAGAGCCTGCCACGGTCTGTTGCTGTCGGAAGCCCAATTGCTGCCGTGTCTCTACACAAACCATCCCGTCTATACACGAGACGATAGCCACCCCCGGTTCGCAGCAGCCAGGCCACCCCTCCGCCCTGTCAGCTCACCCTCCGCCCATCGCCTCTTCACTACACCAACGCCCGTCGCCTCTTCTCTACACCAACACCCCCACACGCCAGTAACCCCTCCACCCCTCCACCCCCGCGACCACGCCTCTCCACAAAGCGCGCCCCGTGGCCGCTTCCACCCACCTGCCCGCCATGACTACCCAAATACCCATGATCTCGGTGCCTCTCAAGCAGACAAATGAGATCGACTGGGTGCAGCCGCTCAAGGGCTACATACGCCAGACATATGGCGACGACCCAGAGCGCTACAATGAAGAGTGCAATACGCTGAACCGCTTACGGCAGGACATGAGGGGCGCGGGTAAAGATAGTGCGGCCGGGAGAGATCTATTGTATAGATACTATGGACAGTTGGAGCTGCTAGATTTGAGATTTCCAGTGGACGAGAATCACATCAAGATTAGCTTCACCTGGTACGGTTACATTCGCTGGCTAGGGCTCAGCAGACTGGCTAACACGCTTCAGGTTCGATGCCTTTACACATAAACCGACTTCGCAGTATTCTCTCGCCTACGAGAAAGCGTCCATCATCTTCAACATCTCCGCCGTACTATCCTGCCACGCTGCACATCAAAATCGCCACGAGGATGTTGGGCTCAAGACGTCGTATCATTCCTTCCAGGCCTCGGCAGGCATGTTTACGTACATCAACGAAAACTTCCTACACGCACCATCGACGGACCTGAGTAGAGAGACGGTCAAGACCTTGATTGCGATTACGCTTGCACAGGCGCAAGAAGTCTTCTTGGAAAAGCAGATTGCAGATGGCAAGAAGGTCGGACTATTGGCGAAGCTGGCGAGCCAAGCGGCCTTCTTGTATACACAGGCTTCGGAAGGCGCGCAGGAGAATGTCACAAACGCTGTTTTTGAAAAGGTTTGGCTGTTGGTCTGCCAGGTAGGTCTATAGTAGGTTCACTGGCTGAAGAGATATCTGACTAAAGCCTAGATCAAAGCGCATCACATGGCCTCCGTGGCGCAATACTACCAAGCACTAGCTGACGATGACGCGAATTCGCACGGCGTGGCTATATGTAGACTACAAGTCGCCGAAGCTCATGCGAAAGATGCAAATCGAGCGGCCAATAGCTTCCCAAACAACACACCCGCAAACTCCAACTTGACCCCAGACACTGGAGGTATCCTGGCTGAAATGACCAAGAAACACTTGGCAAATGTCCAGGAGAAGATTGCCGAGTTCTCAAAGGACAACGATTTCATATACCATCAAGGTATACCGAATGAAGCTGCATTAACACCTGTGCCAAAGCTTCCAGCTGCAAAAGCGATCCCAGTCAGCGAGTTGTATCAAGGACAAGATATCCAAAGGATCATTGGCCCAGATATCTTCCAGAAGATTGTGCCCCTAGCTGTGACCGAGTCTGCGAGTCTGTATGATGAAGAGAAGGCGAAGCTCATAAGAGCCGAGAGCGAGCGTGTTGAGGTCGCCAACGACGAGATGGCTGCAAGCTTGGACTACCTCAAGTTACCAGACAGCCTAAATGTACTGAGAGGAGGCATGGACCAGGATAACATGGTCGACCAGGACTTCCGACAATGGTGTGAAGCATTGGCCGGACATCAGCATTTTCCTACAGCTTTTGAACAGCTTAACAAGAGCAAGTCGGAGATCATCGCCTCACTTGAATCCAGTATGAAGCAGTTGGATATGGAAGAAAGCGTATGTGAGAAGATGAGATCAAAGTACGGAGCAGAATGGACCCAGCAGCCTAGCTCGCGCCTTACCTCGACACTCCGAAGCGATATCAGAAATTACCGGGCAGCAGTGGACGAAGCAAGCAATAGTGACGCACAGCTATATAACACGTTTCGACAGTGTGACGCGGACTTTGACGAGATGCGCTCTGCTGGAGAGACGGACGAGGCGGATGTGCTGTACTCACGAGCCATGGTTAAGGCGGGTGCAAGCAAAGGAAAGAGTCCAAGGCCAGCAGAGGGCAACCTGATTGATGACGACATCGATGAAGGACCGACCGTGGCGGATCAGATTGGTGCCGTTGAAGATATACTGCGGAAGCTGAACCTTGTCAAGAAGGAGAGAACGCAGATTCTGAAAGATCTGAAAGACAAGGTATGTTTTCGTGATTCTAGTCCCATGATTAATGAACTGACTTGATCAGGTTCACTCTGATGATATTTCAAATGTTCTCATTCTGAACAAGAAAGCAATCGCGAACCAAGAAGCTCAACTCTTCAAAGCTGAGCTTGAGAAGTTCCGACCTCACCAGAATCGCATACTACAGGCCAATCATAAGCAGACGTCACTCCTCAAAGAGCTTACTAATACATACTCCCACCTTCTCAAAGACAAGCGCGTACGATCCGAACAGAGCAAATACGAAGCATTTTCAAGGCAAAGAAACACGGTCATGAGCAAATACAGGAGGGTGTATCAAAGCTACAATGACCTTGAACAGGGCCTGGACCGCGCGAGAAGCTTCTACAACGAGATGAAGGACACAGCATCAAGTTTACAAAAGAACGTTGAAACTTTCGTCGACAACCGACGTTCAGAAGGCGGACAACTCCTCTCCAAAATTGAGCAAAGCAAGTCCCAAGGCAACGCCGACCACGAACAACAGCGCATGAAAGAGCTCATGGAGCGCATGTCCATGGATCCCTCTGGATCTCCTGTGTCTGGAGGTAGTGGTAACGGCCGCAAAAAAAGTATACCAGCACCCCTCTCCTCAACACCTGGCTACGCCTCATCCTCCAATCCTAGCCACCCAGCATATAACCCCGCCGCCTCACCGCCCATCACACCGCGGTACCCTATAACATCGGGCACAGGTCAACAAAACTACATGTCGCCTGGACAATCCTACGGTGGTGGCTCGACATCAAACAACAACTACAACCAACCACCACCCCGCCGTGAAAGCTACAACCAATATCCGCACCAACAACCCTCCCAATCCTCAGGATACAACCCCTCTTTACAAAACCAATACAATCCAGTCTCCCCACCTGCCCACCAGCAATTCTTCAGCCCACCACCCGCACAACATCAACAACATCAACCGTGGGGTCAACCACCTACGCAGCAACACCAGCAAAGTTGGAACAACACGCCCCAACCGGGACTACCACAGGGCTACGTTCCCCCGCCACCACCACCGGGGCCACCGCCAAGTCAGAACATGGAGTTTGGGCATTTCAGTGCAGGTGGGTATCCGAACGGACCCGGGGGGTATGCTGGAGCCCCAAGGGGACAGCAGCAAGGCGGGCAGGGAGGAGGGAATGATCCATGGGCCGGGTTGAGTGGATGGAAATAACAGGAACGATTGACGTGTGAGGTTGGCATGTGTATAGTGGAAGGGGGTGAGAGGGGGAAAGGGGGGCTTGAGATTGACTGACAGGTGGTGTCTAGTCCAGGGTTCTGAAGTCGAAGAGCATGGCAGACGGGGGTGGGGGGCCAAGATGTATATAGAAAGCTACCAAGATCTACCGCAGTAAAACGTGTAGATGTGAGAAACCCAATTCAACATACTGTACCTAACATGACAGTCTGTAGTCCATCCAAGCCCAGTTTTACAAAATTCCCAACACACCAGTCAAATCACTTTCCACACTTTTCCACATTTGCGCGCGCAACTACCTAAGTTTTACATGTGGTAGTCGAAAGCCCCCCGTGTTGTTTCGAGAAAAAAAAAGGGGGGCGAAAATAAATAAATAAAGCAAGGTAAATGGTGTGGATTTTGTTTGAGTATAGACTATGATAATAGGAAAACAGGATAACAGTTAACAAACAATGTCGGAAAAGCCATGATAACGCAGGTATGATAGGTACTCATACGTATTGCGTGCGAAATTTTAGAAAAAAGAAAACTGGAGTGAAATAAAAAACGTAAGGAAAGGAAAGGAAAGCAAAACGAAACGAACAACAAAAATAAAACAAGATTGAAACAAAACTTGTATGTACTTGTCATTATCTTACACTGCAATTTTTTGAAATGCTAAAGATAAATGCTGGACTTAGACTTCCATGTCGTCGTACCCGTCTGAGGTCTCATCCCTGTCTGAGGTCTCGTCGCCGCTGGAAACTGAGATCGGTGAGTTTGGCTTGATGGTTCTTGCTGCTGCTGCTGCTTTCTTAGCCTCTTCCGCCTTCTTCGCTTCTTTCCCCAATCTCCTCTCTTCCCTCTTCACTTCCCTCGCCTCTCGTTTCTTCAGCTGTCTAGCATCCTGTCTCTTCTTTACAATTTCCCTCTCCAAAGCCTCTTTCGCTGCATTATTCTTCTCTGTCAGTTTTGTTTCTTTCCTAGCTTGCTTCCTTGCTGCTTTTTGCTTTGCCTTTGCCTTTTCTGCTTCTGCTTCTACTTCCCTCTCTTTCTCCTCCTTACCATCACCACCCTCACCCCCCTCCCTCTCCGCCGTTCCACCCCCATCCTTCCACTCTCCCGGCACCCTCGCCCCATCACCCCGATAGTCCGGCAAATTCAACTTGACCATCTTCTTCTCGCCCGTGCTAAACACCGCATACGCCGTCTCCTTGAGCCGCATCTTCAAAAAGTCGCTTGTCCCGCGCCGCTTGAGCTTCTCGCTGCACTTTGCCTCCCACATGTCGCGCCACGCGTCGATGAGCAGCTTGTCTGCGATGGGGGACAGGTTGGCAAAGGTGTTGTAGTATACGCGCTCGAGCCAGACGCGGGCGCGCGGCTCGTCGGTGATGGTGCCGCTGGTGTCTTGGATGGGGGCGCGTTGGTCCTGCGGGAGCAGGGCAAACCAGAGGTGTAGGTCTTGGAGGGTCATGGTGAGGAATTGAGGTGCGGCGCGCTTTTGCTTTTTGAAGGGCTGCGTGGCGGGTTCGTTGTTGGTGGTGCGCTTGCGCTTTTTGGATGCGTTACTGGCGTTGTGGCCTGGGGAGGGACCGTGACTGTCGTCGTCGTCGCTGCTGCTGCTGTGGTCGCTGACTGTAGGACTTGGTACATTGATGTCGTTGTCGCTTGGGTGAGGGCTCGGTGGGGGAGTGTCGCCATCGTCAGTGTCCGAGCTGTCATTAGATGCTTCCCTTTCTGGCTTCTTATCCTTTGGGGGTATTGGCGATTTCTTTGCTCTAAGAAGAGCACTGGTACATTTCGTTTGCAAGTCTTCTACCATTCTACGCAGGGCGTCGGGAGTGAGGAGAGCTCTAAGCGTCTCGACATTGAGATTAAATCCCAAATCAGGCTCGCTCTGTGCCCTTTCCCGTTCTTCCGGTGTCATGTCTGCTTGCTGTTCTGCCCTTCTTGTGGGCCTTTGCTCGGCAGCCTTTTCCTCCAAGAGATGCTGCATTTCTGCCCTGATATCGACCGAATTGAAGATTCTCGCATCACGCAGACTCGCTGGAAACATTGCCTTGATGTCATCATGATTTTCCAATAGCTCTGTGATGATGAGCTCGAGGACTTTGAACATGAATGGCCCACAAGCACCAGGATCTTCCATTGCAGTGTTGTTGTGTCCTTGATGAGGTGTGTGCTTCAGTGTAGTTGCCGCATATTTGAACTCCGTGGCATCGGGGTTACCGTTATTGAGGACGGCTTCTAGCCCGCGGAGTGCTTTTCCTGCAGCTGTTCCAGCATCAAGCATACCAGTAATCTTCCAGCGATTGTCTTTCTGCTCGCAAGACACAAGACTGTCTACCCATCGTGCTACCTTCTTTTCTGTGTCGACAATGATGAAGCCCCAGTGCGTTCCTGCATAAATCCCCGTGAAGCTTTCGTCCTGCATCCCATCCGAGCAGGGCATAACGATCCAGCGTCGGCCAGCAAGTAACTCTGTTAGGCTTCCACGATTGATCCAGTTACTGATAGTTTCATCCGCAGTGGCTTTGCCCACACCGACTCTGTACAGCGCTTGAGTGGCCTGGCTACCCAGGACCAAAACTCCAGCCTCGTTGGCCACGGATGACAAGATCGGATCGATGACTTCGTCTTTCAACATGTAATTCTTTTCAGAGAGATCGGAAATATCCAGCATATCTTGTACGATGAGTCTGGCCTTGGCTCCATCTTCCATGAAGTACTCTAGGTACGTTCCATTGCGCCACTTGTCGACGATAGCTCTAGGCTGCAAGCCAGGAGCGGCTGATGCTAATGTAACCATTATAAAAGTTGAAAATATTCTTATCGGGAAAGTCAATGTCGTCTTCGTTATCCTTTTGGTCGATGTCGAAGAAGAAGACGCAGAAACGCGGCGAGCATGCGAACCAAGTACTTGCATTGCATCGAGAACAAAGCTCAATTGTGGAGGACGAGAGACCAGTGCCTTGTTCCTTAGAACAATGGAATTGCAACAAGGCTTCAAAGAGCGAGCTTTGGGCCAAATTGTGGCTGAGGACACTGATACAGATTACTTTGTGAACAATGGCGTTGTGGTCGTCAAAGGGGTCTTTGACGCATTATCTGCCTTGTACGTCGAGGTCTATAGCGCGGATAAAGATGCAGAAACCTTCATCTCTCTGCGAGGGCCATGTGATTCCGTCACATTATGGTTGGATATTTTGTGTAAGAGTTTATGACTCGAAGACTCAGAGACAGTCCCCAATGCTCGGGTGTACAGAATGTCAGGATAGGGGCGGACTTCTACTGATCAGAGAAGGCAAAGTTTTTCCTATAGTCCGTAGTGCTGGGGCATCATGAGTAAATTCCAGCTCTCAGCCACACCCAGGGCACCGGCGCGGCATTATTCATATATCCAAGTATATAGTTACCAGATGCCCTGTAAGCTTGAGCTTTGAAAGTATACGAATATGCCTTGTATAATATGAAAGATCGGCACTGGTTCGAGAAGTCAACGACTGTTAGCGATCGCCAGGTGCGTGTTTGGCATATGATTTGCAAACCACCTTTTGTCCAAAATGCTCAAACTCAGAACACGCCACACTCTTTCAAGCCCTCGCATTATCTGGCATACCATCTTCAGTTTTGCTTTCAACGCTCCCAGCAAGGCCCAGATTTCCAATCTGTGCAAACGACCAAGCAACCAAACACGAGTAGTTCGCCGTCACTGCAGCCAGAGGAACTGTGATCCCAGATGGAATCCACGTTACCCAAGACGAAGCAGACTCGGAAGAGCCAACGTCCGCCACTGGGTGTCCAAAAGGCGCTGTAACCGGAGATTGTTGATGTTCGACATCATGTCCCCTTTGATCCAGCTCCCTCATACCCACGTCTCTGGCCTCCGTGCACGCAAGCCAGCAATTAATAAATACCGCCCTGAACACCAGCTCAAGGTATCCTAACAATCTAGGCCAGTATCAGCCTTCTGGTTCCCAATGATCAATCAACAGAACGACAGTGTCACACTTACGAAATCGCAATCACCACACAAAACCCAATCCCAAAATCCCCACATCGCTGCCTAGCATCGGCGTGCCACGCCAAATACAAAATCTCTTCACGGGTCTTCCAACACGAACTGTGCGCATCCGTCACACCGTAGCCATCGACCTGCAACATGACTAGCTGCCACGTGAGAACAGCATGACCAGCAAGAAGAGCGGTGCCCAACACGATAGCGCTGCGATTCTTGATCCCAGTTCGATAGTGGTACCACGTAAGGCAAACCAAGACCAAAGCGAGAACAAGGGGATTAAACACTGTTATAAACAGGACCCTCCTACCCACAATTAGCACGCAATCACCCATAAAACCGCAGCTAGAGTCCAAACTCAAAGACAAGAAGGAAGACTGAACAAAAAAACAGCATACATACGTCGAACTCCTCGCCCCAGAAATCGTAATCCTATACATCGGGTTCTCCCGGTCCACAAATACAACGGGGTACAACTTGGTCACAAATCACAAGCTAGTACGCGTCTCGATACAGGTCGCGCGGTCGCCGAGGTCGGACCAGGAAGTGCTGAGTAGGAATAGGAATGTGATTTGTGGGATGCTGAGTATGCAGATGAAGACGAGGATTCCTCGCTGGGATGCTGTGTTAGTAATAATGATTTTGGAGAAATGGGTGGTGGGAGGAGAGGGCTGGTAAAGAAGGCTGGTACAAGGGGTAGGTGGACTCACAGCATACTGTGATACACCAGGCCAGCGGGTTGAGTTGCCGTATAAGGCGCTGGGCCAGAAGAGTGTGAGTGACATGGGGAATTCTTGGTTTGTTGAGAAGGTATGGTATTCTAGTTGAATGTGTGGAAGTTGTTAATGAAGGGATTAGAGGAGTAAAGATGATGAAGGATAAAGAGTTGCAAACATAAGTTCACGCAATGTAGTTTGGGACACATATACTGAAAGAAAATTGGCTCTTGCAACTTGTAGTGTGTTGTTGATACAACGGTAGCGAGAGACCCTGACATTGACACTGACAGCGGAAGAGGAGAGCCATATACGCGGTGTATTAAACAGCGGACTGCACTTCAAGCACTAGACTGGACGTCAACAGAAACTTTTTAGACATCCAGGAGATACTCAGCCAACAAAATATCGCATTCGAAAATTCTAACACAACCACGCAGCCACCACGCATGCCCATGGCCCTCGCTAACTAGTCAGACTAGCCAACCTCCTCCTGTCCTCCGCAGGCAACGAATCATACATCCCAACCTCCCACCCCCTCACTCCTCGCCGTGGAATCGGCCTCTGAACCACCGCAGCATTCCTCACATTGTATTTCACCGCGTTACCCAACGGCTTCAAATTCCCGTGCTTATCCCGCCCACTCGCATACTCTCCATTCAGAATCACTCTATCACCCTGTCTTTTCCCATGCCAGTAGCACAAACCCGTCCACGGACCCTTGTACTTTTCGTGCAGTGGGCAGAGTGGGCTTGTGGGATAGTGCTCTGGAACCATCCATTCGAATTTCCTGCGATCTTCGTCTTCTTGGCGGGCGAGGGCGGTGAGGTTATGCTGGTGGAGGACTTCGTCGCGTGGAATACGGAAAAAGGCTTCGTTTCTGAGTGCTGGAGAGGGAATGCCGGGGTTCATTGTGGCGATGCCTAGGTAACCGCTGCTTCCTCTTGTGGCGAGTCCTGGTGTACCGTTGAGATCAAGGTGGAGAGGTGTGCGCGCGTCTTCGTCACTGGGACCTTCCGGGCCTTCGTTCTCTTCTTCGTCGTCCGCGAGGTTGAGGTCAGTTGTTAAGCTTATCAACAACGCATCAGAGTCCCAGTATCCGCCTGGAATATGTTTAGGTTTATTACGACGTGGGGCTGCGCCACTCTGCACGTCGAAGAAAAAGTCTGCGAGCTTGCCTTTGACTTCACCGTCTGCGTCGAACATCGGTGGAGTAGGGATCCGATTTACTCCTGGGGGAATGAAGACAGGCGGAACCACCATCCTTTCTAGACCAGCAGGCTTGTTCAAGAAGGGGACAGGTTGTTTGCTGTACCATTTGCGGGTGGAGGGTTCTATTGCTTGCTTCTTATCTTTGTCGATGGATTGATCGGAGTTGCGGTTGGTGCGTTTGAATGTGTTGAAGGAGAAGCGACGATTGATGAGTTCGGGTGTTTGTCGGCCGTCATCGCTGGATGTTTTCCACCGCCGTCTGCCACGTCGGCTGGTGGTGCTTTGGCTCAGCTCTTGAAGTTCTCCATTCAGGCGAGCTTGTTGCTCCCATTGTAGTCTCAACTCCTCCGGTGACTGAGTACCGTCTGGTGTAGATGCAATAATTGACTCGCTCGTACCGCTACGGCCACTCCTACCACTACGAGATCTGGGGAAGCGTGGGCGGGTAATGTGGCAGCGATCGCGCCGCATTCGTATAGTAGGGTGGTCAATTGGTTTGGGAGAGGAGGAGAAAATGGGGTCTGAACCTGGCAAGGGACCCATGCCGCCTTGAGTGCGAGAATGTGTCCCCATGATACTGGACTGGATGTGATCTTCCTCAAAAATCGGCGGTGATATGACAACTGGAGCAGCATCCCATTTTGGTTGTTCAACTCGTATCCATGGTGTTTTGGGACTACGGGGGCGTGAAGGAGTGAAACTGTGCAAAAGAACCGCTGGTGAGCGACTACGAGCAGGTATGTTTGATATCTCCACAGGTAAGGGGAGGTCTAGCTTCACTTTCCTTCGGTCCCTTAAACCACTACCAACCGCTCTTTTCAAGGGTGGCTTCTTGGGTGTGGTAGGTATCGGTGGCTCCTTACAGATGGTGGGAAGGCTCGGGTCCGCTGCATATGACTGCTTAGCCATCATAGTTGGAAGTGGTGCGAATGAGAGTTTGCGATCTTTCTTGTGAGATCTGATCCATCTTGCATCTTGTGATGATCTTCTGCGTGAAGTCCCAGGCCCGTCTATTGGCTTCTCGAAATCGAACATCCTCATGTCTGGCACACGAGACGCTAACCCCTTTGCGAATACAGCGATGGATGACCTTCTGGTACCTGCCCTTGATGATTCAGTGGTCGACGATCGGGGGGCGGCCGCTAGCCGGGAGTCACCCGTACTGGCATGCTGGAGCTGTATGTTTTGGATATCGTCTGCATCGTCAATGGTCCTTCGGCGCAGTATTTCTTCGAGAGGGGGCGGCGAGGCCGAACGGCTCTGCTCAGGGGGTAACGGGTTCCGGCTATTTGTCCTCTCATCCGCTACAGATGGTTGTGTCTCTACCATGAATCCTTCTCGTCGATTGCTGAGATGAGGAGTGAGACTAACATCCTCCACTGTCGCCTCCTCATCCTGATGATGTTCTGCCTGATCCTGGTTCGCAGTGTAGTGCCGACTTAACGTCGCTATAGGTTGTAGGTATGAGAGGTGAAGATCCTGAGTGATATTGTCTAGGGATGTTGGTTGCTCGGAATGGCTTGGCGAATCAAAGATGTGTGCCCTTCGGGCATCTGGTTTGAGAGAATTGACCGAGGACGATGCTGATGGATCTACCAACATTGGGGGCATGGAGTGGGTGACTTCGACGAGCGCAAAATCACCCTCGCTCCCGCTGCCACGATGAGCAAAAGGGCGTGGATAGGATGGATTAGCGACGTTCATTGAGGAATATCGATAGGGTTCGGAAGGAGATTCTTGTGTAGGGACTTGAAGATGAATGAGTCATGGTATTGTTGTCATCCGCGCAGGTCCAGAATAGGAGGGCCAGCACTCGAACAATGATGGGGGATGACAGAGGAAGCAACCACTAACGCCATCATATATCGCCATTGCGACTTCCACCTCAGTCCAGGTAGACAAAAAGACCGCCACTAACACCAGATTATGCAACATTGAATCGTAAAACATCGTCGCAACCCATGTACATCAAATGCTGGCCCAACTCCTATGGACTATGAACAATAACGATATCACCGTTCTGAGCCAGATGTCGCTGTGACGACACTCGTGCCATCCACAAATCGTGTTCGGAAAATGCGATTCGCGTTTTGAAACATGCCGTCTTTCAGACTGACCACAATAAATTGCGAGCCCTTGAATCGCGTCTTGAACAGACGACCAATGTTTTGCGTATGCGACAGGTCAAGCGCAGCATCGACTTCGTCGAGAATGTACATGGGTGCTGGCTTGAATTGCAGCAGTGCCATGATGAGCGATAGAGCGATGAGGGAGCTTTACAATGTTAGTTCGTGTCATGTGTTCAAATGCTGGGTAACGTACCGTTGTCCACCACTCAACTCAGTCAGGGATTGTTTCCATACTTTACCCAGCATGACTTTGACCTCTAAACCATCAGAGATGGTCTTGCCTTCGGGCGGTTCTAGCTTGGAGAAGCTGCCAGGTAGAAGCTCGTTGAATATCTGCCCAAAGTCACGATTGACAGTGGTCCATGTCTTATGCAGGGCTTCCTTCTTATACTCATCGAGTTTGAGAATCGTCTCCTCAATCTTCGACTTGTCCTTGATGACGGTCTGCATGTTCTTCTTTAGGCTCGCTTCCTTTTTCTCTACATTGTCAATCATGGCCATGACCTTTGGGTTGATCTTATTCTTCTTCTGCTTGAACCGCTCCTCGAGAGCTTTCCGCTTGGTCTTGGCATCGGCCATGTTTACGCCCTTGAAATCGTACACTGTGCCAGCTCGTCCAAAGAGCTCGGAATCACTGGCGATGAAATCATGTTCTTTTTCAAGCGCTTGAACATGACTTGCTGCCCCTTCTTGCTCCTTGTGGAATCTCTCAATTTCGTGGCCGAGTTTCTGGTGCTCTAGGTTGCCTTCTGTAATCAATGAATTCTTCTTTCGAATAGCGTCCTCCAGTGAGCGGAGTTCTTCGTCGAACCCTGTCAGCTTCGCTTGTTCATCCGACAGACGAGCTTGTGCAATGTCGTGTGCATCCTATACAAGTCAGTCATGATTGGCATAACATCATCAAGTCCAATACCTTTACACGAGCTTGCTCCGCTAACAGCTCATTGAGCTCTTCCTGCTGTGTTTGCAGTGTAGTCTGAACATCCTCAAGTTGCTCCTGTGCCGCTGCGAGATCGCTGCCGCACTGCTCGGAATCGACCATAGCTTCACGCATCTTCGACTGCAGCGGCTTGATAGAAGCACTGTTCTTGCTCAGAGCCTTCTTCAGCTTGTCCAGTGAGGTTTGTAGCTCAGCTAGCTTGCTGTCTTTATTATTGTTGAAGTCGCTCATGTCCCTTTCAATGCGCTTGACATCTTTGTTCGCTTCATCTTGTCGCGCTTTCGCAGTCTTGACATCTTCCTTGAGCTGTGCGATCGTCTGCTTCATCTCTTCAACCGCCTGGATGATCTGGAATACAGTCAGTATGCTGTAAAGATTAATCGCAGGCAGAAGACCATACCGATGACGAAGAGTTACCACCAATCTGCTCTTCAGTAAGTTTTATCTCGTGGTTCTTGAGATCGAGCTCTTGTTTCGAATTTCGTGCAGCGTCAAGCTTCTGCTTTTCCCTCGCCATCTTGGCCTGAAGTTGCATGAGCTGAGCCTCCTGTGAGCTGAGTTCCGTGGTGTTAGCATGAAGCTTTTGCAGGGTAATGAGCACCCCGCTAGATTGAGGTGCACTACCACCAGACAGTACACCCGCAGGGTCATAGGTGTCGCCCTGGAGCGTGACGCTCTTCAACCGCACTGCTGGGTCGAAGGTTACGCGTTTCGCGGTCTCTGCGTCTTCGCAGACAAGCGTTGATCCGAAAACATACTCCATGGCCTTCGTAACCTCTTCATCGTAACCAATGAGAGACAGAGCGATATCAACCTTGCCTGGCGCAATCCTTTGTGCCGCACCAATCTTCTCTGCAGAAGCTTTGAATGCGGCGATTTTGTTCAGTGGGATAATGGTGACCCGCTTCTTAAGCCGGCCATTTTCCAGCAGCTGCTTGCCAGTCGATGCCTCATCTACTACAACGTTATACAATCGGCCACCGGCACAGATTTCCAGAGCTGTCCCGGCTCTTGTGTGCTCTTTCTCAAGTGTGAACAGTTGAGCAACAAGACCCTTCACGCGACTCCGGTCAAAGTTGGGCGATGGATCGCTATAGCTGAAGTCAATGTTGGCAACCTGCCGCCGCATGCCATCTGCTTGTTGCCTGAGCTCTCGTATCCGTGCTTGAAAGTGTGACTCTTGTTGGTACATGTCGGACTCCTGGCCTTCGTTGAATCCTAACTTTGTCAACTCCGCTTCGAGTTTCTTGGCCTGCGCCTTGAGCGATTCGAGATCCTTGAGCAGACCAGAGTTCTGTTCTTTCGCCTTCTTAGCTTTAGGTTCATCCTCTTTGATCTGCTTTTCGAGGTGGGAGATCTTGAGTTTGCTTTGCTCCTGTTCTGTAGCAGCTGCGTTGACACGATTTCTCGCATCTTGCAATTGACCCTGGTAACCACCCTCTGCACCTTCTTTGGACGCTACACCCGTTTGTAGGGTCTGCAGAAGCTCTTCCTTTTCCTCAACCTCTTTAATCTGCTTCTCCAGGTCGGCATGAGCGGCCTGGTACTGTTCCTGTAGCTTCTCGTAGGTCTCCTTCTTCTCCTGCAGTTGCTTTTGCAACTGTTTCACGCTTGTCTCAATGCCTTTCTTACGGTCAACTTCTTCGGACATGCTCGTGTTCTTGAGGTCCAGGACAGTCGTTAGGCGAACAGCCTCGTGCGAGTGCGTCTTGACCTCCTCTTCAAGGGCTTGAAATTTTCCACCCTTGCGGAGTTCTTTCTCCCTCGTAGCTTTGACTTGCTTGATGTCTTCTTGTAGGTGTTCGATCTCCCTCGTCATGCGCACTTTGGACTCCTCCAGATTCTGTGCTCTCGTCTTCTTGGCCTCAAGATCATCCGCTGATTGTTGGAGCCTCTCGTTGTATCGTATGTAGTCATGCGCAATGACGAGCTTGGTGAGGCGTTCGAGCTCGCTCTGTGTCTGTTGAAACTCCAGGAATGCGCGTTTCTCTTGTCGTAGTTTCTCAAGCTTAGGATCGATTTCGTCTCGTAGCAGCTCTTGAATCTCCTGCACCTTCATCTCCTTCTTCGCCATGGTCTTGTAGGCTTTGTCCCGCCTGTCCTCAAACATGCGCGTTCCTGCAGCCTCTTCCAGCATAGCCAGAATCTCTTTCGCCTTCATGTTCAGCACCTGCATGACCTTTCCTTGTGCGATCATAAAGTTGGGGTTGTTGATGTTGAGCTGCACAGACTGGAACAGGTTCTGGATGCTCTGTTGTTGCGCTCGGTGCCCGTTGATTAGATATTTACTCGCGCCACCCAGCACGATCTGCCTCGTCACAGATATCTGCGCATGCTCCTCGAAGCCGACCGGGCTCTTGGATTTGTCGCGGTTGTCGAAGACAATCGTCACACTCGCTTTCGTGACGCCTGCTTGACCGCGCTTGTAGATAAGATCCTGTAGTGAACGTCAGCCGAGTCCTACACATACTGCACCGGCTATCGTACCTGTAGGTTCTGCGCTCGAACCACACTCAGATTGTTGATGCCCAGCACGAAACATATTGCGTCGAGAATGTTGGACTTTCCAGATCCGTTCAGGCCCGTAATTGAATTGAAACTCTCGTCCCTACATCTATGTAAGTGGGGTGTATTTGGGGCGGGCGAAAGGGTAAACAAACCAGCCAGAGATGACTGTGCGCACCGCGTACGACTTATAGCCCTGATAAATTGTTAGACGATGTTACTTCGCATTACAAAAGCACTAACGTCTATAACAAGTTCTATAATCCTCATGGTGGGCGCATGTGCTGTTGTTGCTAGTCTGTCTTCTGTTTACCTCTGTGCTCCACCAGCGTTCAGTTGGCTCTCGGCAGCCGTGCATGCCCGCGCCTGTTAGGTTTCGCGCTAATGACCTGCCACGTGAGCACGCGAACTTCATGACGTGAACGCGTTGTGTCGGCCCTCACTTTTCACTCACATCTAGTCTACAGGTCTGATGGCATCCGGCTGCATCTAACCTGGGCCAGATCCGACATGTTCAATATACAGCGGTCAACGCCCCTCGGTCACACTAGCAAGGAAATTCAGACATTGCACAATCGTCTGTCGGTCGTCGACATCATGAATTACTAATGTTTAAAGAGAGTATGACGGGTATCCGTGGTAAATCAAGCGCTAATATGCATTTCAAAATGAGTGTGGTGTTATCGCGCCTGTCCTAAGCAATGCTTTGGTATGGGCTCCAGAGGAGCTGTCCTCGGAGCACCACCGATCTCTTCCGTCAAGTCTCGCGAGTCAACACTCTCAAGTGGTCTCATGTCGAACTCACTTCGTTGTTTAAGGTCCCCTTGACTGCTTCTTGCTATTTCGTCTGAGTCGATCATGGGAGGTTCCCGCGAGCTTTCATTCAGACTGAAGCGGAAGTTTGACAGCCCTCCGCTGATGCGAACTCGGTTGCCAATTTTGCTTGGCCAGGTTTGGGGCATCGTAGTGCGGTCATTGCAGTATCCGCTGGATCGATGAGTGCCCCAGTAGGGGAAAAGGTATCGGAAGAGACATTTGGTGGCTGGAGCACACGCTGTCATGATATGCACAGCCGGTTCAGCGATACTGATGGCAATGCCAATATTCCAGGTCCGATCCTTCATGTCAGGCGCAAAGCGGTAGTAATACACGATGAACCTGCCTACGCTTACTCCTGTGGCGATCCAGCCTAGGCTCATGACTCCGACAACTAGCACTTTGGTGCGCCTGGACATCTGCAGGTTATAGACCATGACCGATGGAATGGGTATGATGATCAGGTCCATGAAGATGCTGAGAGCGCAGCTTGTCAAGATGAACGTACGGGCATCGACGCACTTTCCGCCAGGTATAATGTTGCCATCTGCATCGAGCTTGTCCATCTCGGGTTTCGACCAGACATAGCGGATAGGAGTGCACTGGAACATGTTGACGAGCGAGGTTCCAATAAAGTACATGACATTAAGCCAGAAGACGGTGTGTAGCGAATAGCGGATGCGACGACGGTTGTCCTTCATACGGAAAAGGAACATGATAATCGAAGCGCGAATCGCACCCATCACTGGTGTAGAGTCAGTTTCCTATCAAGACTTTAGTACATCTCTCAACACTTACAAGGATGGTATAACATTTGGACTGAGAAATTCCACTGCAGAGCGATGAGTTGCTCATGTATTGATCTCTTGGGCAGATCATATATGTGGAATCCAGTACCACTGAGCAGGATGTATACCCATGTGCCGATAGTATCAGCTACCAAGAGGACCATGGCCCCAATGATAAGGTAGTCTTCAACACCAATCAGCATGGGCCCAGGAGGTACAGCATACAACAAAACATACCATCCCAGCCAAAGTTGCGTCCGATACACCTTGACCAGACTCTCGATGCAACAAAAAGGAAAGAAACAACCGTGAAGGCACAAACGATAGCGAGAACCTCCGGTTGCCGATTGTCGACCATTGTGAGAAAGTGTTATGAGGGAAGCCGTATCGTCATGAGTCCTATGGTCCTTGGGTTTTCTTTTGCGACAGGTATTTTAATACGTACTTCTAGTATATAAGAAGTATTACTTTGTCGATGAAATGATCAGGACGATTACACAGTAGACAGTCCAGGAGAGATGGGCGAGAAAAAGACCTTGGTGCAGAAAGGAACGGAATGGGAATGCCAGAAAATCAGGGAATCCCGTGTAGTGGCCGCACAAATGGAGAACTTGGGCTGGTGCAGGGCGGAGGGGTCCAGGTGTATGATCCTAGTGCGCCTCTGATATGTATCAAGTTTTCCAGGCCCGCCCCGTCTCCTCATCCGCTGACTGACCGATATCCCACAGGTCAAAGCACACGAGGCTGAACGCACGACCCCCTTGGTATGCTCTTGCGCAATCACTGGTATCCACTAAGATCAAAACTGCCCGCTGCCAGATGCGAAGTATGGTATGCAGTGTCAATTCGAGATCAAGAGGGACCGCACCTAGACCACTAAATCCGCACACAAAGGCCATTGTGGTGATCTCTGTTGTGATTTTCATGTATTGGAGCCCCACGTCAGGCACCAAACCAGCCAGTTTGTCGATCCTGGCTTCTGATTCGCAAAGAAAAGGCAGTAAACATGCAATGGGATCATGTGCCGTCGCGGGTCAATGTTCCGACTCGTGCTGGTGGACTTGGCTGAGGCCTGACAAGGTTCGTCCCGTCTCACGACGCTGAAAGTAGCCATTCAAGCCTAGAGAGGACTAATCATTGCGAAAACATTTCGAGCCCAGGCTTGCTGCCCAGAATGTGCCTGACAGGGCCCGCAACTATTCCTGCTTGACTGAAGTGCCTACTGAGTGTACGGTCAGTTACAGCATAGTGGCACTTCAGCCAGTGGGATGCACTCTAACACTAGGCCTTGTAGTTACTCTAGTTGTCATATTTAACAGCCATGAATTTGAATTTGCATTCAGCGGTATGGAATATGTCTCAGAGGTGCCTGGAGGTTACATACAGGCTGGGGCCCATTACGAATTATAACTTGGCCTGGTGTCATCAGCTGGACAAAATGGGGTGACAGCCAGGTCAATAGTCTCGGCCCTTTTGAGGCAGTGAACCGTTGGTTTTGCGACTCATTAACCTCGGCTTGAGGTGAGTTTATGGAAATAGGAGACGTCGATCAATTAGTGTTGAGTCCTGGCGGTCGGGAGGCTGGCGGAAGGAGGGCCCGCCCGTAGTGCTGTAGTTTGGTCGGCTGGTCTAGATACGGCTTAGTTCTAAGGTTCGGTTCACGTGTGCAGCCAGCCCTCGGAGAAGTTGAGCTCAGAGTCGCAATGTCACATTTCAGCACCGAGTCGACTTTGAGTACAATCGCGCAACAGGTTCGTAACTCCTTGTCACAGGCGACAGTAAATTTACTTTCTACCACCAAAAAGTACTACTAACCTGAGCTTCACAGATCCATTGGCCCCATGGGTTGTCTAGTCGCCTTGCTTTCTTACTTTCACCACCCATTAGCCACAATGATGTGCCCAGCCCAATCCCCGCCACTCCATGAGTCGGGCGCAATGCAGCCGAGACCTAACCTGGCAAAACTGCCACTGTTCGCTAACCGAGTACGGCGTTTGGTTCCTGCATCAATCCTTCCGCCTTGGTACACGTTCTCAGAGAAACAGCATTGAACGGTTGATAGCGAACATCCTGAGGCATGCAAAGCCTTCTGTTCAAGGTTTTGAGTTTGGAGACCATCGCATGTGGGGTATATCTATCTGACATCGATAAACTCCATCATGCGCTGATCAACCCCGCCATGGAGGCGGATGTGCCAATACCTTTCAAGATCGTCGCTCAAATACCAGGGCAAAAGCCTTAGCCCACGCCTCGCCAAGCGCGGCATATTGAACTCTTTCGTTCATCCTGGCCCACTTGGGCCTGGCATTTTGGATATACGATGAAAAGTATAGCTTTCCAAATCGTCCATCTCCCGTCACACGGACTCGGAACCAGGTCAGCCGGCGCCGCTGAAACCAAAACACAGTTGTTGCGTCAGAGTAACTTTCGAACGCTTCAACAGATCTTTGACGATCTCGGCGTTTCTCTTGCATGTTTGAATCGTTTGGCAGCATGGCGTCTTCTTCTTTGTTGATCACGGCGCTTCTTGCCGCTTCAGCAACTGCATCGCCACTTCTTTCGACTTCGACAAATGTCAATACTGGAGTTCTCAACGTTGATGTTGACCTGCAAGATGTTTCATCAGCCGTCAAGCCACTCTTCCAATCTGGATCTTCGACAGCCGTCAACAACACTTCTGGATGCAAAGTCTACCCAGGGGATCCGGAATGGCCGTCCGACGAAGCGTGGGCAGAACTCAACAAGCTCACTGATAACCGCTTGATCGCTAAACCCGTTCCTTTGGCCTCCGTGTGCTACCCTGGCGCAGACTACGATGCTGCCAAGTGTTCAGAATACACGGTACCAGCATGGCAGAAGTCATACATTCACATGGAGGATCCCATCGAAATGATGTCGCCTGTTGCGCAGGGCTTGACATGCGCACCACCAAGTCTTTACGACTCCCGCGGCTGTACTCGCGGTGGCTTCCCCATGTACGTTGTCAATGCCACTGAGCCAAAGCACGTCCAATTGGCTGTCAACTTTGCGAGGAACACTGGGGTCAGATTGATCGTCAGGAACACCGGGCACGACTTCCTTGGGAAGAGTGGTGGCAAAGATGCTCTGAGTATCTGGACACACTGGATGAAAGATATCGACTACATCGAGGAGTACGTGGACGAAGAAATGGGATATTCAGGTCCAGCTTTCAAGGCTGGAAGTGGTGTGCAAGCATTTGAGCTGTACAAGGCCGCTCATGAAAAAGGCAGAGTCGTCGTAGGTGGCGAGGGCGAAACTGTCGGTGTCATGGGTGGCTATATACAAGGCGGCGGTCACTCCCCCCTGACTGGTCTCTACGGCACAGGCGCAGACAATGTGCTCTCCATGGAAGTCGTCACCGCGGCCGGCGAGTTTGTCGTTGCAAACTCCACCTCCAACACTGACCTCTTCTGGGCTCTCCGTGGCGGCGGCGGTTCCACTTTCGGCGTCGCAACCTCTGTGACCGTAAAAGCGCACCCCGACCTCCCCGTAACCGCCTCGCGCTTCGGCTTCTCCTCCGCCCAAACGGGCAACGAAACCTTCTGGGCTGCCATACGCGCCTACGTTGACTTGTGGACCGCAAACGCCGACGCAGGAACATACACATACTGGACGCTGATCCCAACAAACGGCACCTTCGCCTTCGCCTTCTCGCCCTTCTTCGCCCCCAACAAGACAGTCGCAGAAGCAACCTCGCTCCTCCAACCCTGGTTCACCAAGCTCACCTCGCTCGGCATCGCATTCGCCCCAAATATTACCCACTTCGACAACTTCTACAGCGCCTGGCGCTCCTCGTTCCCGCTCGAAGCCGTGCAAAAACCAAACGTAGCAACCGCCTCGCGCCTCTTCCCACGCACCAACTTCGCAACGCCCGAGAAACGCCAAGAATGGTTCGACCACATCCGCGCATCCAGCGAAAACAACCGCGTCCAAGTGCACTTCAACATGCAAGCCAAGAACCCCTCTGCCTCGCCCCGCCACCCCGCCACCGACAACGCCGTGAATTCCCACTGGCGCCCCTTGGTCAGCTTCAGCATGCAGTCCGTGCGCTGGCCGCTCAACAGCACCGCCGCTGATATCCAGCGCATCCGCCGCGCCTTCCAGGACGGCGATATGCAGCGCTGGCGCGATATCAGCCCGGGCGCTGGCAGCTATCTCGCCGAGGCCGATCGCATGGAACCAGACTTTGGCGAGGCGTTTTGGGGCACAAAGTATGCGCGCTTGCTCGAGTTGAAGAAGAAGCTCGATCCGCTGGATGTGTTTTATGCGGCTACGGGGGTCGGCAGCGAGCGCTGGAGTGTGAGGAGTGTGGATGGCTTGCCGAATGAAAATGGCAAGTTGTGTCGTGTGTAAGGGCTGTTGTTATTGTTGTTTGTTTGTTTGCTCTGTGTGGAGCCAGCAGTAGTAGAGATCTGGCTGGCTATCGAATTGCCTCTTTTTCCTTTTTTCCTTCATTTTTTTGAGAGGGGGAACACTGCAGATGCAGGGGATTCGATCAATCGTTTGATATACTGGTAATTTGTAGCGTTGTGGGCATAGGTAGCGGGTTCAGAAAGATGGCATGGTGCATTATTATGCAAGCGTTCATTGTTTGTTTCTTGGAATTTGTTTCGACCCGATTTTACGCTTCTGCTGCTCTGAGAGTATGCTGGTTGTTGTTTGGCTGTTATTCATCATGTATGTGTTCAGTTGGCCACTTGAAGGCCTAGTCGAGAGAGAGAAAGTGCGTGTGTGCTAAGCGTAGCAAAGCACTGGCATGTACATCATTCCACGTTGAGGTGATATGTGCAGTCTAGACATTACCACGCCATGTCCCTTTGTAACTTGTGATGATGCATATACAGTGTAAACCCCGTATTACCTAGGCAGGACCTAAGCATCGTCCATGGGCTCCGTATCTGCCCTCCAACTCGGCGTCTTCCCCTTTTGCTTCCACATCTGTTTCCTCTCGACAAAGATCTGTTTCGCCCAGCCCTTGACCTCCTCACACTGAATCTTCTGCGCGACCCACGTAAACTCTCCCAAATCCGTCTCGCACCCACTCGCGCGCTCATATTCGATCATCTGCAACAACAACTCCATCTTGTCGACATCATGCACAAACAGACTCTCCTTGGTCACACTATCCTCATACTCCTGCCATATCGCTCTTACATCCGCACCGTTCAAGCCGCCGTTGAAGTTGCCAAGCAAATTTGTGCAGATGTAGTCCATGGTTGTGGCCTCGCGTCTGCTCTTCTCCTCCTTGGACACGGGGTCTACGGGCGTGATGTCCCCGACGAGTGACTCAGCCATGTCGTGAATCAGGGCCATGCGACAGCACTTCAAGATATCGAGGGTCGAGGTCAGAGAGGCGGGTGCCATCATGGTGAGAACAGACATGCGGTACATGTGATCGGATATGGATTCGCAGTTCTCTATGCCAAAGCGGCGCCAGCCTGCGCGCTTGGTCGTTTTGAGGCGCTCGAGCAGATGGAAGAAGGGGACGGGGGAGGACGTGTTTTCGGCGTATTTGGGGAGGATGTCGGCGAGTACTGGGTGTATTAGTAAGAGGGCGATTGTGAGGGGACCATGATGGTGGGAGTATGAGAGGTGTCGCATACGCGTGCAGCGCCATTTGCTTCTCATGACATACCGCTCTCGACTGTCCAACTGCTCTCATCGGCGGCGTCTTTTGCTTCGCCCATGGTGGCTGTGGGGGTTGTGTGTCTAATGAGATGGCCAAAGTGTGAGGGCGGAATGAAGCAGGGGGAAAGTGGTGTGTGTGTGTGCACTGTGGAGAGTAAAAAGGAAAACAGCGACCCAATCGTGGCAATCTGCAAGACAGTGACAAACGTCAAACCTCACCCGCATCAAGCAAAGACTGGGAAGCGCACCCGGCGAGAACCTCCCCCCCTCTTATCGATAACACCAACATGCATCCGGCTTGGCAAACAATGCAAGGGTCCGTTACACCGCATCTATCACGCAGCACGCTTTCATCTCGAATCCAATCGCTGGCTTTATTGGCTGGCGGCGTAGCTGGTAGGACTTCTGGTAGGCGCCCATGTGCTGCCACACACTCCAACCATGTCCAGAGCAACCTCGGCTTCTTCTACAGCCACCAGCACCACTAGCAATGGCAATTCACGCAATATGGCGGTCAAGCCAACGACCACAAGAGCTCCCGTTGCGCCAGCAAGCTCGGCCACGGATATCAAATTGTTTGTGACAAACTTGCGACTTCTGGACTTGGACACGCGCCATGACTGGCCTGGCATCACGATACAAACATTCTCGGGCAAGAATGCGGATCAGAAGCAGAGGATAGGCGGCACAGAATGGGCACTATTCCGCCTGTTCGAGATTTGGAATGTCGACGAAACTGCACAGGTATGTTGAACGACATGTTAACACCAAAGACATGCTTACTAACAGAGATTCAGAAACTCCAACCTTTCTTCCCACCCCTCGAGCCGCTCCAGTCGTTGAATCTCCGCGCCGCACTATATCGATGCCTCAACGAACTGAAGAAGAACGGCGTACTAGGACGCGAGACGGTGTTGCGCAAGACCATGTTGGATGAGTGCAAAGGCGACAAGTTCTACGAGATTCTGGCTTTCTTCTCCACCATCGTGCTGAAGAAAGTGCTTGCAGCGCAGGGAGGAGACGGCCGAAACATCGCGGTTGCGCGAAGACTTGCCACGGCTTCTACGCTCTCGGCTGAGAAGCAGCAGTCGCTACTACCCCTGGCTATTGCGCACAAGGCAGCGCTGGCCAATGTGCTGAGGCGGAAAGAGGAGCAGAGAAAGAAGTTCAAAGAGTTCCAGACTCTGTTGGATACAAAGTCTGTCGCCATCAATGGACGGCTGCGTAAATGCGTAGAAACACCGCGAGCGAAGAAGCCTGTGGTACCCCAAAAGCAAGCTGAAGCTGTCAAGAAGGAGCTCAAGGATAATTGGATCGGCAATCCAAAGTGGCTTGATGTTATGCTACATGGCGATGATATTCCAGCGGAGGACGTGTTCTTGACCAGTCGATTCGACAAAGTCTGGCATATGGTGGAGAAGGGTTATAAGGTTGAGAACGTCACCACTGAGGCCGGGCTACTGGAGAACTTGCAGTCAAGGGTTCAGGAGCAGCAATCGCGATTACAGACGTGGAAGGCCTTCCATGAGGAATTGAAAGAGGAGCAGTGCAAATCTAAAGAATCTTCGGCCACGGCTCCCATGTCAGCCAAGGAGTTCCAATTCGATGACCACACAAGATTCCAATTACCTACAGTCAAACAGAAGACGGGGGAAAAGATCAAACGACGGCCGACGCTTTCCCGGGAGTTCCAAGAGATACTCTCCGATTTGGACAGGGAATTGGCCAATATATCAACAAACAAACCAATTCGACCAGCTTTGACACTTTCAAGGAAGCACACTTCATCAATCTCAATTCCACAGTCGCCAGTTCAAAGTAGGAAGATGACGTACCAGAAGCCCACTTCAAAATACGAGGTCGATGCGCCGACGACATTCAGGGCACCACCACTGCCGAAGACGCACTCGTTTGAGAATGCGCCTGCGCTTGGTCCACCGCGACGGGTTTCATTAGATGTGACGCCTGCTGACTCCGAAGCGACCTATGTTGGCTATGCTTCAACCGTACCCAGTGCAGTCCCTACTCCACATCATGTAGCAGAACCAATGGAGACACACTATGAGCCAAAGCATCATGCTGAACCTACTCCACCAATGTCAGATCCCATCGCCGAGGACTCTCCCCCACCGCCACCTAGTGAGGATCCACCAGCACAAGAACACCACGCTCCCTCGCCCTCAGCATCACCTCACTACCCCTCCGAACCACCCATTCCCACGCTCTCATTCCCAGAAGAAATCGACCCCGAAGAAGACCTAGCAGACCAAATCATAAACTCCCTCGGCGCTGCAACACCATCTCCCGTCAAGAAACACCAGCCACGCATGTCCCTCTCCCTCATCGAAAGAACTCGCTTAACAATGTCCCGCACTATATCCTTTGAACCACTTCCAGAGTCACCACATCCTCTCCCCATGGCACCCCCAGCCCTTCCACTCTCTTCCACCGAGACAGAGGAGTCAGACCGCCAAGCCTCCCTCATCGAACGTACGCGCCTCACAATGGAAGCCATGCAATCGCAGCCGCGCCGACAATCCCTCGCTCCCCAGCAAAAGAAGGAAAAGCGCAAATCCCGCAACAGCCTCTTCCCCGTAAACCAATTCGACACGCCGCGCACACGCAAGAGCATCGAGAAGATTGAGCGCGAGAGAAGCGTGGAGCGTACGCCGACCGAGGTCTTGTTCAGCGACAAGGTAGACTATGACCGGGTATTTAAGAGTAGGCCCAAGATTGCTACGAGTCCGATTTTCAGCCCTGCAGTCGTGGGAGGGGCGTATGGCGGGTATAGAGGCGATGGGAGTGCGGATGATGAGGGCGAGTTTGATGAAGGCGTTACTGGCATTGATCTTGCGGATGTGGATGCTGAGGGGGAGAGTGGGGATGAGGGGTGGGCGGAGAGTCCGAGTCGGAGGAAGGGCGGACGGTGTTGAGTGAGGGGAGTGGTGTGGGTGGTAAGGAGTGCATGTATTTTCTGAGTGTAATGAGCGGGTGAGGTTGGATGTAATCTTGTCTGGTTGATCGCACAATGTGATATACCATATCATATACACAAATACTTTAACATGTACACTAATCTCCCCCACATACGTTTCTATTAAACGATGAATGCCGTATAAGCTCGAGCATTCTGCTCCCCCCTTGTTTTTGTATTTCTTACTAGATATCTTTTTTTTTATCAAGATATATATATAATTGTAGAGACCTTCTTCCTCTCCTTCTTCTTTATCCGTTCTACTTACAATACTAACACGAACACTATTTTGTAACAATACTGCGTATAAATTAAATGTAGGCGTAGTAAGGCTATTCGAAGTAGGTAAGTAGCAAGTAAGCAAGTAGGCAAGTAGGTAAGTAAGATATAATCTAGGTATAACATAGTATGTGTAGCGTAGAGAAGGTGTAGTAGATAGTATAGTAGTATAGTAGTAACAAGGATAAATAGGCTTAGTTTAGGGGATTTGGGGTTCAGAGGAAGGAGGAGGAAGAGGAGAGAGGGGAAGAGGAGAGAGGGGAGGAAGTATGTAGGTAGTATTAGTATCTCTTAAAAATAGTTTTACTTTAACATCCTATACTCTAACCATTTTCCGAAACTACAAGACTAGGAATAGAATAGAACCGAGCATTCTACACAAGAAATCTAATACTAGATATAGAATTCAAGAGCTAGCTAGTAGAGGAAATTAGGGTAGGATTATAATGTGTAAATAAGAAGATGAATAGGTTGAGAGAAAGTGGTTTAGGTAGAGTATATATAGATTTTACAAAGAGGATGGTTTATACCGCTATTTAGAGGGTGTAGTAAGGCTGATGGTATTAATGGGTTGTAGGAGTGGAGATAAGAGAGGCGGAGGCGGAGGGGGTTTATATATATGGAGGGAGTAGTGAGATCGGAGGGTTAGTAGAGGCATTTCTTTAAGGAAGTTAAGAGGGTAGGATAGGATAGGATAGGTAGGTTAGGGTCAACGTAAGTTAACGTAGGTCGGTATACCACATATAATATGAATGAACGTGTAAACAAGTCCCCAGCCATCTTAATCGTCGTTTAGGGTGAACGCATAAGCGGGTAGAAATCTCGCAATCGACACGCTTGAACAATAATGTTCCACGCTATTGTTGTTGTTGTTGCATGCCTCTTTGTCTACTTGCTATGGTATGGGCATTCCTACCCAACGCTCTTGAAGCTTTTGCAAGCACCTGACTAACGTTAAATCCATTCGTGTCTGCGCACATGTACCATGTACATAACCTCTGCTTACAGCCATAGCAATCACTAGCAGTTCCAATCTCGTTTTTCATTCACGCGAGGAACCAAAGAAAAAACGTCTTCCTTGTTTCTCCTTCTCCCTCCTTCAATCCCGCGCCGTCGCAAATCCCAAACACTGCATGCATGTACCCAGAAATCCCGTATCTCACAGGCGGATGTAAAACGGTCGGTCCGGTCCGGGCGCACGACGCACAACATGGCCCCGTGATAAGCCCCGTGGTAGGTACAGTAGTGCGATAGTCCTTTTCAGAAATATGTATGGTATGTATGCATTTTCTTGCACACCAAAAAATGCAGGGCGTTCAGATTCGTCCACGGGCCCCCCCAAGTCTCCCCAACAAAGTCCTTTTATTTTCTTTAACCAAATGAAAATATCGACGAGGTGTGTTTGTAGCTGGTTTTTTCTTCGTTTTGCCACCTCGTCCGTCCGTATCTGCAGGGTCCGGCAACGTCGCCGGGGTTTACTGGAGCATTTTCCAGCTGGGGGTTTTTTCCTATCTACGAGAGAGAGATTGCATACACGGTTTCTTTCTGGCCCTGTCATGTGGCTGCCGATCTTCCTGACTCAACGAGCCTTTTGCCACATCATCGTACGTTAAACTTGTAGATAAGGCCGGAGATTGTTCCGGAGGATCGAACTTTGACTGGGAGGGGGAGGGGAGTCTTCGAGGGCCTGGATGCTGGCGGGTTTGGACGTTTGAGCTTTTCGAGGTTTCGAGGTAGGCTGTGGTGGGCTAGTTAAAGTCGCGCACAGAGTATCAGTGGTCTGGGCTAGGGCCGAATACAATTGATGGGGGTCTTACGTGCGTTACAGGACTTTTGCTTTGCAGTAGTGTAGTGACTGATGGACTGGACCTAGAGTAGGCGAGACGTACGATATGGCTGGCGCAAAGTAATGTGTGCCAGCGGCAGCGGAGAGGTTACCCTCAGCGCGTTAAGCAAGCCAGGTCAGAGGAGGCCCATCATCATTTGATCTGTCTTCATCCACAAGTCATGGTAGTTGTATTGTGCGACGTCTTTTGTCCATTCGATACAACGGCAAGGGGTCTGCCGGGCTTATCCAAGAGAAAGGCTTCAGTGAAGGTGTAGTACGGTGAAGAACCTGTAGTGTCGTCCATTCACTACCTCACGCAAGACGTCCATCTCAAGCATGGCTACTGCTATTGTATTCGACGGAAGCGGCGTTTGCGGAGGAAGGGGTGTGCGATTGAGACGTCTAGTAGCGTGAGGGCGGTGGTGATCGGGTCGTGAATAGAACCTGTTGGCAAGGACGAGTCTGGAACAGAAAGTACGATACAACAGTAAGCTGCATACGGCTTCCTCACATATTATGCGCGTCGAAGGGAGAATGTCGAAAGAGAAGGAACGAAGTAGAACCTGCCACGATGATGTTCCTCGTAGACGGGCCAAGGCACCGATGCAGCGACAAAGTATCAGTGCTTCTTTCACAACAGAATGAAGGGGGCGACAAGGACTGCGCTGAAGCTTCCAGATCTATTCTGAACTAATTACAGCATCTATGACAGTTGATAGTCATCAGTATTTTCCAGTGCCATCACTGCTGAGCGGCCACAAACTGTTCTTCCGCCCGAGTACGGGGGGTCTGAGCGCCCTGATACCGACTCAGGTGGCACCACTTCCAGCTTCCAAGCTATTGAAGGAAGCAAGTATTCCTTTGCTCTCTCACATCTCGGTCCGACAGAATCTAGAAGAGTCAGCTGCACCAATAACGAGACTGGCTGTTGTAGAAGCAGTGTCTTTGGCTCTTAGAGGACTGGCAGCCCGTGCAAGCAATCTGCCTAGCCCTCACGCTCACTGGCCTGGCCGTGAACATATTTTGCGTCTGCTCCTCGGTGACCTAAGGCGAGATAACTTAGACAGTGCGAAGTAACCAGCAGGATGCTAGTCGCATAAACAATCACATGGTAAGTTCGAGGGCAACGCACAGCCAATGTGAGACGGGCTGGGGCCACTCCGTTGATGACCCATTGAAAGGCCGCGACAGCTCAAAACAGCACAAACACGCCACAGGATCGGGCAAGCGTTTATACGTCAAGTTTCCCTATTCCAAGCCTCGGATCTATCTGAAGGATGCTGCTTCTTCGGGAAGGAAGGCGGCTGTCGAGCACACATCCGCGGACCTCTTGACCTAAGTGAGTTAAGACAGGGTACCCCACTCCTATTTATGCCATACGCAGGCCACGAGTTGATAATAGAGAGGTGTGGTGATCGCAGGTGGCCTCAAGCCACTTCCTTTCGATGCGCTGGCGCGATCTGGCAGCTCCTCCTCGCGGTGCAGCACTGCCAATACTGCCTCTGTGTCGTGAATGAATTGATGCAATGTGTTATGATCTAATGCTCACCAATCTTCCCTTGGTTGTTGATCTATTCCCTGAAGCAAATTTTCCTGCTCGAGCCTGTGGATCATCATCTTCGCACACTAGCAAGCACACATTGGCAGCAAGCCAGAGAGCTGCCCGTGAGTTATACGGATGATCCAGCCTAGCATCTGATAGTATTCAGCATCCGACATGGAGAGCTCAGGCCTTCGTATCCATGCTCATTTGCGTCATCTGCGTACTGTTCGCCTGCGCGCAACGAAGCCACTTCTATCAACGCTGGCCGTGTGTAGCCCTAAAGCTACATAGTATGTAGGGATCTAATTCGTCCACGGGTTATCGTGGGCCCGTACATATGACTGGTAACGCACTCAGACAAGGCGTGCTGTTGAGTAATGTTGGAGGTCGGTGGATGTACTTTCCACTGCCATCCGGGCCATCCTTGGCCTGCACACCGGGAAGCTTCCGAGATGTGCGTCGAGTAATCTACAGATCACTTCTTGTTAGCGATTATGCCGATTTGATAGGCCAGGCGCAAACACACATCGACAGTTGTCACGTCGAGGACTGATAGCAAGCAATGGCTTATGCCTCATCCCTCGAGCCGAAGGTTTCTGCAAGCATGCACGCCGGTCCCAAAAGATGCTGGCACTGTACGAGATGCAATAGATACTCCCAATATAGCTAACTGCTAGCATAGTGCACGTTTTATGTGTCTGGATCAAGTGGCTTTGATCACAACCAAGAGATCTGCGCCGGCCGACAGTGTGGCCAATGATTCGGCAAAGGGGCATAGCTGGCAGCACCTGCTTGTCGTGTTGACCTACCGTTATTGCCCTGCACGCCTTGATGTTGTCAAACATGGATCGAGGATGTGAGCGACGTCCAATACATGATACATTAATAAGCTGATTGCCCAAGGCAACACTTGTGCCGGAAGACGCGCTATCCGCTTGAAGCTGTATAGATTCGAGAAGATGGTGTATGGACGTGCTGGTGGTGATACCACGATGTGTGAGAAAGATCGAGACTTATTCTCACGAGAGGATATCACGCTAGATTTCGTTAATGACATCCAGATAGGCAGCAGCAACCACGTGTAGCAGGGGTACACACAAACAAGATCCACGGAGAACGGTTCCACCAGAAGCTTGATTCCTGCGGGTATGTACCGTAAGACGTAAACAGTGCGATCGCGCCTCTCCGTCCAGCTACCCAACGATGCGGCCTGACATTGACTTGTGTTACACGTATGGTCATTAGGCGGTGGACCCCCAATAAGAACAATCGACTATTAATTCTCTGATTTTAACACACCAACAGGATCCAGCTAATCATCACTCTGAACATGCTGGCAACCAATCATCATACCCTTAAGCGTGTTGCTATTAGGGCGTTTTTGAAGGGGCCATGCACATTCGCGATGACAATCCCATCAATCACTCGCCATATCTCAGTCCCTGCCTCTATTCGTTGCCCCTTTCAGACACCACCATTCTCCTGTAAGCGTATTCACGCCTTACGCAACAACAGCGCCCTGGCCGGCCCCCACCTCTCGATAATGGCTCGCAGGCGGCGGCTCCTGAGTCATACTCGTATAGCCTGTGAGCTGCCTGAGTGCGACCTCTGCGGCGTCTTCTTTGGCTTGACCTGCATGGTCGCCGTCGTACCAGTAGCGTGCGCTAAAGGATATGCCATCAACAATGATAACTGTAGACCAGGCCGTTCTGCCCCCTATGATGTGTCAGTTGATAGGTGAGAGTGTAGGCGTGGGGAGACGAGACGGTGGCAGGGAGTGGTGAGATGGGGGAGGACAGAGGGGTAATCGATGGAACGCCAACCAGCGGAAACAAAGTACTTACCACGACGATCAGAAATGTCTTGAACGCTTGGTTCACCGAGACGCCGGACGAGGCAGTGTTCTTTTCAGAAGTCAGCCATTGATGTCATCTGAGTGATACCAGTTGGAGTCAGATTATACCTCGAAGACGCTCAGTCCAGGTAGGCCGGGTGTTCATGTTGCTGATTATATAGGACACAAGAAGCTGTAAGTGTGATGAGTAGTGAAAGCACGCGGGCTGATTATGTAGCTGCCTTGTTGAGTGGTGGAGCCTTGTTGTATCTGGTAATATGGTTACTTTCGATGGAAGTTCCGGTGTACTTATATCTAAATTCCTTCTCGGAGCCTCGTCGTATCTTGCTCTTTTCATAAGAACACATCGATCGAGGCCGTATGATGCCAGTGCCAATCTATCTGCGATGCGAGCATCCGTTTCGTACAGATCATACTGTTTCCCATCTGCCAGAAGCCGAACTGCAGCATGAGGTGCAGTTTGCCAATATCAAGCTTGAATCTTCCGGGAAGACGGTCTAAGCCTTTTGCCTACTACCGGCCCGCTCCTCGCCAGAGAACGGGGCTACGAAGGCGCAATCGCTTACCGTTGCCGAGTTCGCGGGATGCGCAACGCTGAGGGGGAGGGCTCGCAAGAGGATAGGTTCCATTGTGAGGTTGGGGTACTGTCGCGTAAACATGCATGAGTCCGGTAGGAAAAGGTGTCGTGATTGACGTGTATGCAGGAGGGATAAGGTGGCAGCAGGATCCGGGGTGAGGCTGATCCCGGCGAACCCGTATGCCGCGAGACATACTGGACAAAGCTGGGGTGGAGCGAGGTGCAAGAGAGGGGCCAACACATACCTGCAGTAGCTTGGGTCGAAACGAAGCCATTAAAGTGGCCGTGATATCATGGCAAATGCTTTGAGCTTGCGCGAACAATTGCTACTGTCAAGAATATGGAGACTGTGCTCAGTGCCATGCAAACCATAGAGCACGCTACGGTGATGGCCCCTCTACTTGTCTGGTTCCTGATTCACTTGCATAAAACTTCTTAGACGAAATGAAGTGCGTGAACGCGTGGTCTTGGTCTGCAGACGTCAATCACATAGAACATGATACCTCATCACCTGAGCACGGCAGGCGGGTACCTGCCGTTGTTTGTACGTTGTCGTACACATCGACCTGCATGATCGTGAGGCAAGAGAAGCTCCCCAGAAGCCTCTCATGAATGTGAGGCTAAGGTGCATGACTCGCACGAGCTCGTTGCCTTGGGGGATGGGCTATTGTCTCGGGTGCTGTGAATCATACATACGCAAACATGTGTCAAAATTGGATATGAGGTCCGAACCAAAACATATAGCTAAGTGCATGGAGCACAAATCATTAATTCGTTCCAAAGTTATGATATCGTACTGTGCGCATCGCTCTGTATGTGGATACAGCGGTTATCGTTTACAACCAAAACTGGGGGCGTCGAAAGACCAAATCCAATCGCTAACAGCGGTTGCAGCAGGAGTCAACAAATACAACAAGCAAATTGCATGATAGCAAACCAATGCAAAAAACGTGTCCGAGGGCACTACCATGAACACAACGCACACAGCGCTTGCGCCTGGGAAGCGTAGTCAAAAAGCTCTAACACAATCGAGTGCCCGCATTAGAGGCAGTCCAAACAGAACATTCCTGACAGCTCAGAAACGCAATAGCTGCAAGTTACCGTAAGAGGCGCATGTCGAACCAAGTGTGCGGATGCTGTGAACAAACAATGACCAAACAATTGCAGGATAGGGCGGTCGGCTGGAAGGCTATGCCGACGTTGGGGTTCTGCGTAACGCAGATGACTGCTTCTTTGAATTTCCACCGTCTGAGTGTTTCCGATGGAACACCTCATCAATAAGGCGCATTGGTCCAATATACTCCATGTTCATCTTGAAGGATGATGTTCGGAGAAGTGGAATGTGTAACTGAGTACTTTGTTGCGAGTGAAATCGACGCTTGATATAGTCGTCGACGAGGGCCATGAGACCTGTTGCAACAACGACACTTTTGGATATTAGTAAATATGACGATGTCAATCACACTGTGTCACTTACTCGGAAATATCAGTGTCAGAGGTCAAGATATTTTCATCGGTAATACGCATATAGCAAGGCGGCACCCAGCCACCCCTTGCGATCTCTTCCCGCGACTCCTCTGGACTCAGCCGTACAGGGCAGATGTGTGCCAATGGCTCTTTATCGTTATCATCACGAACCAGATAATACGAGACGGTTTCCGGATCACGCTGGCTGTCTTTTTTGATGATGCGCTTCCAAGAATAATCATGACCCCAATGCTCAAAAGCGTAGCGCTTGTAAGACTTGGTGCCCCGGCGCTTCACATCGAGATGAGCATAGTTTGAGAACTCGAGTTTGATGGTGTTGGTGGGCATGAGTGCACGGCCCTTGCTGTAGCCTACAGACTTGGGACGCATCTCAGATGAAACGTACTCGTCCTCATCATCGTCCATGTTTGGAGTGCCGCGAACTGACTCATAGCCGGAGTCAGACCGTTTCAGGCCAGCTGATGTTGTCGGACGGGAGTCAGACTTGACGAGGTTTGCGATGGCTGTGCTTGCACGCTGGAGGACTGGGCGCTTCTCTGCCGGTGGCTGCTGGTACTTTCGTATCGAGTGGCAAACCTCACGGCCGGAGTCTCTGCAGTATCGACGCAGGGAAAACTGGCGTGTCCGAAGATCCTGCATGCGCAAGTGGAAGAGCGTGTAGCTTTGTTTCCGGTGCCCTCGCTCCTCCACTTGTGTGTCGACTCTCAGGTTCATGTTGCCATCTATGGTAGCATCGTCGTGTCGTATTGATAATCTTTTGGCGGTAGGGAACAGCTCTCCAAAGTCGCGGGGTGTCGTTGGGATAGCCTCGCATCCCAGCGGCTCGTGGCGATAGACGGGAACGTCGTACTCTGGCAGGTCGTCATCCTCGTCGGCGTCTTCTTCCTCTGATGTGGAGACATATGTGTCGACTGAGGATCGGGCAATCGCTTGCTCATATCGATATTGCTGGCGGTCGACATCGGGCATGAAATAATCTTGCTCCCGCGAACGGTCTTCAACTCGGCCATAGCCAGTCGCGCCATGGGCTACTGATGGGCGATGCCCGTCGCTGTACTCGGTTGGCGCGGTCTCGTACGAGCGGTCGCTGCGGTCGCTGCGGCCGGACGTGGTACTGCTCGACTCATGCTGCTGCTGTTGTCGCCAATGCACGTTGCGCGACATGATGTGTGGATATAAACGGGGATGATATTAAAATGAGTAATCGCTGATGGTGCAGTACAGAAGAGGGGATGTTGGCTGTGGAACGCGCACTGCCATATATCGCTGCAGCGGATGGACGAGATGGTCGGTGGAAGTGAAGCAGGCGCAGCAAGGCAAGACAGCACAGCACACGAAGGGGTGACCTGGCACGAGGCGGACGGCAGGCAGGGATCGAATGGGATTAATAGGAACCTCAGACTTTTCGCGGGGATAGAGCACGAATGAGGGCGCAGCGCATGGCGTGGGATAAGACAGAAATGCAGGCCGTCCTGAAGGTTGCCGGGTGCTTCGCGCGGGGTCTGGCCTTCGATTCATGGCCTCCTGTCCTCGATCATCGACAACAACCCCCCTGCACCTAGTCAACAGTCTCCGCTGCCTTGGCCGTCTCCAGCGAATCCCGTCTGCCTGACGACGCCCATTTGCGACTTCGCGGGCCGTGTGACTTTGCCATTCTCAGCGCTGCACAGCTGGCTGGCCGAATCAGCATGCTCTGCCCACCCTTCACCACCTCCACGGGCACGCCTGGCCCATTGCTCACGGCAGCCTTTTACGCAGCCTCTGGTCATGGAAGCGCTTCTCAACTCACCAGCAGCTAATCTGTGCGCAATGATGGCATCGCGTGCTTCCCAACGAGCAGCCTTCCTTGCGGAGCAGAGTGCAATACTCTACAGTGTACACTGCGGATGCTTGGTACCGTTGACTGTTGACTGTTGACTGTTGACTGCTCGGACTCGGCCTGCGCCTACGGGACACTACGGGACGCTCCTTGGTGGCTGATCTCCCCACGTGTGTTCGTTCGGCCGGCCGTCAGTGCTGCGACGGGCTCTCCCGGTTGTCAGCAGACGGTGGGAGCACCAGCCAGTTCATCGCGCAACGCTCCACCGAAACGTCATGTACTGCAGATGACACCCCTAGCTGCCAAACTCAGGACTACTCATCGTGCTCGGCGCCGTCGCCTCTCGCATCCTTGGGCACTGGAGGCCTTCCCTCATTAGCCGCCACGCACGACTGTGCTGGCAAGGTCAAGCCTCAACGCATCACGGAAGCTAAGTCCTCATTCCCGTTGCTAGGAACAGCATTCGTAAACGGTTGATAGACACCGCATTCTGGAAGATCTTCATGGAAGAACACCCTGATGCTGAGAGTCTGCGGTCCCTTGAGCTGGAACGGTACGGGCGGTGTCACGTACTCTAGCATCGAAATGACTGCTGGGGGGGGGGGGGGGGGGGTTTGCCAAGCTTCCATCGCGACTCGGTCCAGTCTGGAAGGTCGCCATTCCAGCACGTGACCCATTGAAATCATCCACACCTTCTACTCGTAAAACTCGCAAATTGATATCTGCTCATACCACAACATGTCGCAACATGTCCTCCACGGATTGGCGATAACACGATCGGTAGCGTCATGTCGTTGCGTCAGAGCCCTACCATCTCTGTCTCTCCAATGTCCAGACGCAGGATATTGCCTTCCTCAAAGCCTCCTATTTGTTGAGCCAATCACAACCGAGTACGTGGTGGCTTTAAACGGCAGCTACGAAAACACAACGCACAAATCTTCGTAATGCCTCATTATCGGTAAAGCTATATTGCTTGTAGCCAGGCACATTCGGCCGAGTCAAAGTCCAATTTGCCCCCGTGAATCGATCCCCGTCATTCAATGTCTTTCTCCCAACGCCTTGGGTCGATGGGCACTGCCGCTTCGCCTCTCTTTCCATTCAACAGGGCTGCCTTCCCCTAAGCGCCTTTAAAGTGGAGCCTGTCCTGTAGAGGACCACCCTGTGGGAGGCGAGGTCATACATCGCGATGGCATCACCCTGCTACTTTAGGCACTGGCTGATCCATATGAGCCAAACAACGTCTGGCGATTAGGCTCCTATTACTTGATTGCAGGATCTCCTCTTCCCCCACGCTTGGCTCACCTTGCAGCTCCCTAGCAGGAAAGTCACATTGGGCAGATACACGCCAACACTCGAAGTGGATTGCATAGCCCACTGGTTCAGGCATGCACATATCCTAGGCCACAGAAACATTCATATGCAGCGGAACGAAGCTCCGCGGATAGAATTTCATAGGTCCTTCGCATTGGTCCAAGGCTCATTTCTATGGGTACAGTACGCCTATGCTTCAGGCAAACACGGCCTAGAAAGGACTTCCGCGTCTATCAGCACTTTGTGAACCTCCTTGTCCAAAAGGGCTACTTTTTTCCACTAGTACTTGTAGTCTTCACTAACTGTTGCTGCCTGGTAGTTTGTCAAGGCTACGTTAACCGTCCTTCACCATCTTGACGCCTCTTCTCCTGCGGCAACATCCTACGACAACAGTGTCAGCCTAGACTACCTAGATATCTTGAGTAAATCCATAGGATGATGGAGAGTACACCGTATAGATTATGTGGAAGCCTCACGTAAGAGCTTACGTCAAAGTCACCTACACACCGCATCACTACCCAAACGCATGAATGCTGCCGAACCTTACCACAGGCTGACTGATTGTGCCTTCCTTGTAAGCTAAAAGATTACTCGGACGTTTGACTACGTTTGTTACGTCATACCGATGATACTGTACTGCAGGAATAGCAGTCACTGATTGTCTCCCAGCCACGAAGGAATTACCGTTTCGTTCGAAAAGGCTGCCAAATACTGGTGCAGAAGAGACAGCCACACACGTCTACGGCTTATCTTTGTACTATAAAAAAACTCTAAACGGAGCTTGTCGGTTAAAACTCCAGCACAGGTACCTCGATGGGACTTCAGCTTTGCCCTTACTTACCTAGACTACAACAAAGGCACGCATATCAGGCCCTCAAAGCCTTCATTGCAGACAATTGGAGGGATCGTTGACCGCTTCTCTAGACAAAACTCGTATCAGAGCTATCTGTAACAATTCAACTCTACACTTGAACATTCCATCATGACACCTTCACGTCTTTTGAGTTTTGAACAAAACCCACTTACCATCTATACACTCTAGCCAACCACCTATCATTGATCAGGGAACCCCCTCTCTCTCCTAATTTATCACAAGACACAACACTTTTTCCACCACACTTTCTACAACAGCCTCGTGCCCAACCCAGCATGACAACTCTTTAAACATAGTCTACGAGAATGATACGTCAGCAAAGTAAACCACACAGCCATCCACACATCCCATCCAGATCTAGCATACATCACCTTCTCTCCCCTCCCCTCCAAAACACACATTCCCATCCTTATCCCACGCCCACAACTAGGCACCTTCATACCCCAGCGCCTCCATCCCAGCGCCTCCCTAGCATCCAAAGCCTCCCCAGCATCCAGAACCCCACTCTCCATCCATCCAACCCCCACATCCCAACCCAACCCAATACACCGCGCGACACAAGAAAAAAAAACCCCCCTTCCCCTATCGCGTAATCCCTACTCGGAACATGAACAAGCAAACTACACACATACCTTCCTAATCATCACTACCATACTTGATACAACCCCCCCGCTTCGGTAATAGGTAGAAACAAAAAGGAAAGGAAAGGAAAGGAAAGGAAAAGAAAGGAAAGATGATGAGAACAGCAATAGAAACAGCAATAGAAACGGCGACAGCATTATCAATGTCAATGTCATGGTCCTATAAGCCGGAAATGGAATACTGCCGGACAAGCAATAGAATAGTTCGAGCTGCTGTTGATAGTACTAGCTTCAAGGGCGCAACCCAATCAGTCATTGGATATAAGCGGGTGGGAACGGATAGTGTGATTGATGATTTGGTTGTGGGTTGATGTTGAGATAAAGGTGGAAATTAGTGGGAGAAGTTGGCAGTGGCGTGCTGATGGAATTCGATGTGGAGCCGCGATACTTGGTCTTGCTTTCAGCGTAGACACTGAGGTTATGTAAGGGCGTCTAGTACACATTCAAATTGCGCTTTAGGATCCATCCTTGTTCATGTAGTTTGACACGCACTCTGAGACAAATATTTTATATCGTAACATAATTATCATAATGAGTCCGAGTACACAGCACTTCAAGGCGCAACATCTTTAGACACATTGGGTTGGACTTTTGATTGAGTGTGCACTGACCATCGCCATTTCCCACTACAGTACTAAGGCCTAATCTGCGTCTCACTCTATCCTTCTTCCCGTCCCAGAAGACTTTTGTTCGTCATTGAATCGTAATCGTTGACCGTGCGCCGTGCTCTATGCTCTTGCTACTAACGCGACACGTCTACAACTGGCCGGAGTTGGCGATGGAGACAGTCTTGGAGGTGGATCCGCTGGAGGAGCCGACCTTCTCGACGGCCTGAACAACGTCAAGACCCTCGACGACCTGTCCGAAGACGACGTGCTTGCCGTCCAACCATCTACAAGGATTGTTAGTACGCGACAAAGCAAGACTGCACTGCAATGCAATTGACTTACGAGGTCTTGACGGTGCAGATGAAGAACTGGGATCCGTTGGTTCCTGGGCCGGCGTTGGCCATGGAGAGGATACCAGGGCCAGTGTGCCTCAGGTTGAAGTTCTCATCCTCGAACTTCTCGCCGTAGATGCTCTCACCACCGGTGCCCTGTGATGCATTAGCCAGAGTGCCCAATGATGTCATGTCTTGGAAAACGTACGTTGCCACGGGTGAAGTCACCACCCTGAAGCATGAACTGGGGGATGACGCGGTGGAAGTTGGAGCCCTTGTAGTGGAGGGGCTTGCCAGAGCGGCCGGTGCCCTTCTCACCAGTGCAGAGCGCGCGGAAGTTCTCGGCGGTCTAGAAGGCGACGGTCAGCAAAGTGCTCAGATGGATTGGCAAGCAGACTCTGATGGCGGGGTACCGACCTTGGGGACCTGGTCGGCGAAGAGCTCCATGACGATTCTGCCAGCAGGCGAGCCGCCAATGGTGATATCGAAGAAGACACGGGGGTTGGACATTGTGATGGATGTGGTTGTTTGTGTTGGGGAGGGGTGGTGGTGGACGAGTGTTGTTGGGGAGAAAGATGATGGAGGGGCACACTTTATGAGAAAGTTGGATCGAGGGGTGGATGGAGGGGTAACGCTATGCTCCTTTTATAGCTCCTGCCGCAGCACCGATGGCAGCTTGCACGAAACAGCTGTGAGGGATGCCAGCACCAAGTGGGGACCGACGCATCATTGGGCGGGCCATTTGCCTCTCACCGTGCTCACCGTGCCATTTGCTTCCGAAGTCCCAGCCTTGGGGAGGGGTGAAGGGGCCGGGAGAAAGAGCTTGGGCCCGTTTTGGAGGGGCTGCATGGAGGGGCAATTCAGGGCAGACGGGAGGGATCGCCCCTCGTGCAGCATCATCCAGGAGCCAGCAGGATTCCAGTGAGTCTGGGTACTTGGACGAGACGCTCAAGGGTGGATTGGGCAGAATCCATTAGAGAGAGAAAAAGCATCACCGTACGTAGGAGACAGAACAGGCAGAGCGAGGCGTCAAGCTGGCAATATGGACGGTGCACCTGTTGGAAGAAGCTCAGCCTTAGCGCCATCTGCCCCACCACAGCGCCTCGCAGCCCCAAGCCCCCAACACGATCAGCTTGACCTCCTTCACATTGGTCTCTCAGACAACAGACAATACGCGTCCAGGCGCGAGATTCTCACCGCCCCAGCCCCAGCCCATGCCCATGCCCATGCCCATGGCGCACTGGCGACCACCCTGTCTCACCTACTGTAACCCATTCATGACATTCGACCATCAAGGTAAGAACACTGATGAGAGAGTGACGACGGTTGTAGCCAAAACTGCTGCAACAATAATTCCAATAAAGGACAAATCTATACAATCGATGCATTGGTCCTATGAACGCCAGGTATCATCCTTACGCCTCTCCATTCTCCAACGCTATCCACCTCCAGCAAACCACACCCCCGCTACAACAGCAGTTCCTTGGCTTCAGACTGCCTCAGGAACGCGGCGCGCTCTTCCAGTTCCTTCACTTCTGCCAGCTTCCACTGCTCCAGCACCTCTGCCTTGCGTGCTGCACTGCGCGGCTCAAACGCCATCTCAAATGGGTCGGGCTTGATGATAAGTAAAGAATTCGACTTGTTCAGCGGCACTTCGATCTCCTTCAGAGTCACTGGGTCCACCTTCTTTTTAAGATTGAACGCCCACATCAGAGCTCCACAGCCCGTGACGGTTTCATCGCGGGTGATGGACATACCGAGGCACTGGCGCTGACCCCATCCGAACGACGTCATGCCCACGATATCAGGATATTTGGTGAGCGGCTCATGAAATGTTGGCCATCCAGCTTCAAGCCACCTCTCTGGTCGATAACGCTCTGGGTCTGGGTATTTGGCGGGATTTCGAAGGAATGCATAGTCGAGAGGAAGGATACGTGTGCCTTTGGGGATGAAATAACCTTGAAACCAGTCATCGGCCTCGCATTCATGGGCAACACCTGTCTCTACGGATTAGTACATGTAAAAAAATCGTTCCAGACCTCACTTGCCAGTAGGTACTGTAGGCTTCCACCTCATTGTCTCCTTTATACACGCACGGAGTACCGGAAGGTTGGGTAGGTCAGCAATACATGGTGGCTTCCTTCCACAGACACGATCGATTTCCTCTTGACACTTGACCTGCCACTCTGGGTGGTGAACCATAGCGACCAAGAAATAGTACAGTGGACCGGCGACAGTAAAGATGCCTACTAAAGCCATCATGCCGATGACAGAAGATGCCTCATGGTCTCCGGAAATGTTCGTCTTCTCAGCGGTCTCGAGATATGTCTTCGTAAAGCAGGATCGCTGCCTGCCCTTCTCCATATTCCTTCTCGTCTGTTGCAAAGTCGCCAGCCACCATGCCTGTTGATTATCATGGCGCTTTCGTTCTCTCAATTTCCAGGGATTGATAGGCTCCGGAAGATAGTCCCATAGCGGCGTCAGTACATTCGTGAGTGGGCCCGCGGGAGACATCTGGGTGAGAAGGCCCCATGCGCTGGGAGTCAAGTCAACACTGAGTGTATCATCATCCCAAGTCAATTGGCACATGACCTTTGAGCACATGTCTTCTAAAGAGAACGCGAAGTCGTCGGGGTTCTCCACTAGTCTCGCCATCCATCGCTTTGCTTCGTATTCCATTATACCATAGTAGCGGTCGTTCGCTGCTCCGGTGAGGTATGCGTGCGTAAACTTTCGCTGACGAGCCCAGTATTCTTAAGTCGATTAGTACAAGTCATCTGTAACACATCTGAGTATGCTTACGGTTCTTGCCCATCAAGGGAAGATACTCCATGGATCCGTATGTACTCTTTGCATCGAAGAGTGACTTGATTTCGGGTCGATCAGAGTATATCTTGGCCTTCTTGACCAACATATCCTCGGCAATCTTTTCATCAGAAATAATGATGAAGTTGGCGCCCAACATCTTCGTTCGATAAATCGGTCCATACTTCTGTGCCCATTCGTCAAACTTCAACCACATGAAGTCAATGGGCAAGTCATGGACACGCCCCAGCCAGGGCAGAAGAGCTGGCCCGGGCAATCCTCGAGGGTTGTACTTCGCATTATATTTCCCAAGAGCTTCGACAACGGCGTACAGCGCGACACTAACAGCGGCGATCCCAAGCGCGTATGCGGTAAATGGATGCATTCCGACACTGCCCGCAATGGGAGAGGGAGCAATGTGGATAATGCAGTTGCAGATTCAAGGGTGTGTTGACGAAACAACAAAGATCGACTGGTTCCCTGCGTTTGTTTGTATCGAGATACTGGCAAAGTATGGTACGGTAACACACTATCTTGGGGAAGCTGGTAAATATCACACCACAGGAACTGGAGGCTATGCTTCTTGTCCGGCTCCCCAATAGGTATGCTGATGAATAGGAAGCCAGGGACCACTGACGCTATGGAATAGTACAGCAAAACTAAAACTAACGGCAGCAAGGTGAGCATGGCGACCAAAGGGCCAAGAGGCGCTTGTGCTCAGTACCAGGGTCATAAGCCTCTGATCGGACCATGAAAGTTGCCGATGTGGCGATAGTCTACAGCAGCTAATATCAAGTTCGATATCTAGATCGTGGACCCAAAGGAGTGGACGGCATAAAGTCGGTATCGTACAGCGCCGATATATGACATACCGAGCTCGTGGGGATAGTAGTCCAGTGTGACAGCGGGTCAAAATGAAATGCGATCGTCACAACAGGCTCTCAGATTCAGATGGGGGAAAGGCAGTCCGATCAGAGAATGACTACCGTTAGACCCTTAGCTAATTCCACCCACGAGTCTGCTCTCCTTTGACAGGTCGATAGTCTGATCTGATACATTCGATGTATGCAGAGTAACCTTCAAATATCTGACATCGCGCTACTGCAACACATGATGTATTATTTAACGGGACTCGAGATGGTTGCAAGCATTAGAAAGCTTTCCATTTGCTCGCTTCGATGAAATCTCTACACTGGCTAGCTGACACGATCATCTCATTACCCTCATTCGCTAAATTAAATCAAGCCATTTCCCCAAGGCCTCAAGACTTTTTGCGCCACTGGGCGGAGACAGCTTGTTCCACACTCAATTCCGAATTTGAGATCGGTGGACGGTGTAGATCCATGCCGTGATACTCCCTGGTGGCTACCGCAGGCCTTGCGCCTCTTGCATTAACAGCCACGGACAAACGCTGATTTCAACATCCCATTGTCATACAGGAAATCAAGACATAACTCAGCCTCAATGCTATGAGACCAATTCCAGTTGTCGGTCACATACCAAGTACGCATTCCTGGCGATGTTATTGCCAATTGACTAGAAGCAATTATGAGATAGATCACTATCTTGAGTTGCACCGTGTCAGGCACCAGAGTCTAAGCGTCATGATAAACTGCCAGAGTAATGTAAGCGAGTGTTACACGGACTTCATGGGACTAGACAAGTCATGCATTCTGTGGTCTGATTTGTCGGCACGTGGTCCATCTTGCAGCCACACGTCAGCGATTGGGCAATTTTGCCGCTCAGATCTAAGGGATTATCCGAAAACGGGCTCGTTTATCACAGCCTTGATGTTGGTGGCATGTGGAGTATAACGATCGACGACGTTAAAGTGGTTACCCATCGGAGATTGTGGGGAACCATAGCGCGAGTGTATAGTTGTTGGGGCCCTGCAATCGGGAGCTTCGGTACCATTCAAGTAACGTCTCGTCATCGACATCATTGTTACATTGAGCAGTGGCACCTCTGCCAAGCCGAACCATGATCGCATGGCCCAATGCGTGCAATTGCAGGGGCAGATGGCCAGACACACTTTAGAAACAAAGTCTTTGCTCGGATATCCGGCGGTGGATTCGGCATGCTCAATGGTACCCCAACGGAGTAGGTGCAGCTAAGAGGATCCTTAAGATGAAGAGAAGACGCGACTCCATTGTTTACGTCGTATTTGACGATAGCAATTCATCACAACACACGACATAGCACACCCAGTATGCCTCATGCCCTCACTTCTCGCGACTCCACCATGGAGTCCAAGCCCCTTGGGTCTTACCCACCTTCGGGGATAGACATTCTAATCGTGGGCACTGGTCTTGCAGGGCTCGTGGCTGCACTCGAGTGCACGCGCAAGGGCCATAGTGTGCGCGTCCTGGAGAGGAACGCGGATATCAACACAGCAGGTATGAATAACTTGCAATTTCAAAGACTTCCAAGTGCTCATGCTTGATACTAGGTGACATGTACTTTATGGGACTCAGCGCCACGCGTTTCTTGAAGCATTGGCCAGAATTGCTGAAAGAGTACAAGGAGATATCTCTTCACAACGCTTGGATTGAGACGTTCAAGCACTCTGGCGAGGTTATTATCCCACCGAAGAAAGTTGCGGATCGTCTCCGTGCAGTGGGACTGGACCCTGATACGCCACCTGGCGAGTTCCAGATGCGCCCACTAGTCTACCGCATGTTCGTCAATGCCGTGGAGAAGCTCGGTGTCTCAGTCGAGTTCAACCGCAAGGTCGTTGACTACTTTGAGGATGAGCACAAGGGCGGTTGTATCACAGACGACGGCAAGCGGTATGAGGCGGACGTAGTTATTGCTGCTGATGGTGTTGGCTCCAAGAGTCAGAAGCTAGTTGGTGGACAAGTGCGCGCCAGGCCTTCAGGCAGGGCTATGTGGCGTGCTGCATTCCCGAAAGAGGCATTGGATGTGAATCCCAAGGTCAAGGAGTTCTTCAAGATGATGCCCGGTGATGAGCCAATTGTGAGGACGTGGTTGGGGTAATACATTGGCGCGTCCTGCAATTTCATGATACTGACAGTCGACAGCCCTTCCACATACGCTCTGACTTTGACGCGTCCCGATGTAATGGTCTGGATCATGAACCACGATGTAGGAAACTTACCAAATTCACACATCCGCAAGCTAACACCATCAGGTTACTGGTTCAGAAAAAGAGAGTTGGAACAACACCATCGATAAAGAGGAAGTGCTCAAGGGTATGGATGAAATGCCTGGTATGGAGGTGCACAAGTGGGCGCCCATCTTTCGAGAGCTGGTCGACTGCACACCTCCCAACACCATCGTGAACTTTGAGCTACTATGGCGCAACCCTCAACCAAGCTGGACCTCGCCCGGCGCGCGTGTGATCCAGATCGGTGACGCCGCCCACTCCTACCTACCCGCATCTGGCAATGGCGCCACCCAAGCCATTGAAGATGCAATCTCAATAGCCTCGTGTCTCCAGATTGGCGGCAAAGAAAACATCCCCCAATCCGTCCGCGTACACATTCGCTTCCGGTAAGCTCACCAGCGTCTTCTCAACCCCAACCCTTACTCCCCACACTCACACAACCACAGCTTCATCCGCAACTCGTGCGCCCAAAAGCTCGGCTTCTCCAATGCCGAACTCCTGCAGGACACCGACTGGGACAAAGTCAAGCTTGATCCGCGTCGAGCACAGCCCAAGCTCCCCAAGTGGGTGTGGGGCCATGACCCAGAAGCGTACGCGTACGAGAACTACGAGAAGAGCGCAGCAAGTATGAAGAAGGGCGTTGACATGAAGGATGAGGATTCCTTCGAGCCTAATTACCCGAAGGGGTATACATATGAGCCTTGGAGCATTGAAAAGGTCATGGAGGACATGAGGGCTGGAAAGCCGATTGATCTCGGACCTGGTGATTGGGAGTAAGCGTGCACTTTGTAATGCGGTACAAGGGGCTATGCGATGATTCTGTCTAGACATGCACCGGTGAAGAGTATAATCGCATTGCTTCTGCGGATTGTCAAGTAAAGTCATGTTGTACACGCGTATGTGAGCATGACAGTTGGATATTGAACGAAACTACTGATTCTCTGCTTGCAAATGGGTATAATGGATTGCGTCTATTCTTGACAAATCCTTCTCGGAAACCGCACAAAATATCATCCTACACTGCAACTAAATCACTCTAAGCCCCACTTACGGCTGTCCCACCTTACTTACTTCCATCTGTACCCGTCCTTCCCTCACTCTCCACTTACTTACCAGCCCACCAACACACACAGACGCACAAACATGCACACCAAAACCCACAAGCTACAACAGCCCTCCGTAGCAACACAACCCTCCCCATTCCCAATCACCTCGTCTAACCCGCATCCCCGCATCACCATCGCAAAAGCATGACATCTCACTCCCACTCCTAATGCCCATTCATTATTCCTACCTAAGTCCTTCTCACTACTCACCTCCCTTCCCTTTCCCTTTCCCTTCCCGCCCAGCCACCAGCCACCAACCACCAACCCCACTCCCTCCAGACCACACATACACCCCACTATCCACCATACCATATACATCGCAAAACAAGCACATTGCCACAGATAGCTACCTACCTACCTAACTACCTACCTACCATATGGGAAATTCAACTAACCACCGGGTCTCCAACGGAAGAAAGGGGCGGGATAGTTGAAACTAGTGAAATGGGGGTATTTGAGAGCGGGTGGTGTGTTCGGTTGGATGTGTAGGTGCGCTGGCGTGGCTGTTAAGAGGCTTAGTGGCGTAGTTGCAGTACGGATGGTGGAGGAGGACACATGGATTTTATAGGTTGAGTTGAGGTCTTTTTCGGGATTTTAGCCATATTATTTGGGCTGTTTTGACGATATGTTGGGTTGCGTTGGGTTTGGTGCGGTGGGATGAGATGGTGTTTGTTGATGGTGTGGTTGTGGTTGTGGATATGGTATATATGTGATGTTGCAACGTTCATTATTTAGTTGCTCCTATTCTTTGAGATTGCATAGGATTGAGTATATTAATGAGTTACTTAGGAAATCCAACACCATCTCAATCATAGAAGCGGACCTTGCATTCTAAGATGTCCATCTTGCAAATGCAATATTCACTATTATCGCGGCTCTGATGCCGACTCACTCGTCTATCTTCTTCCCATATTGCAAGATCATGAGTTTGCACATCAAGATAATCTAAAAAGGTATTAATAAATACTCCGCTTTACCGCCGTCGGGTTTATCATGAACCGCTTTCTTGAGGTCTCTTTAGCATTAGGCCACAGTACATCTACAGATACTGGGTGGAGTAGTAAATTAGTTGTGTGAGATCGTAAGGCATTTAGTACTGGGAGTATGTTCGGCTAAGAATATTTTGTTCATAAAGGTGAGTAGAGAAAGGAAGAAGATTAAAGAAGTGAGGAAGTTTGTCTATGGTTGTAAGGAGGAGGGTATAGAGTCTGGGCCTAGTACATTTAAGGAGGGTTTTGGGGGAAGGGCCGCGTTGCTTAAGTACTTTTTTTCGCAACCTCATCAAGCTGGTTCCCTGGCGAAGACATGTGCTAGATTCTCTATATACTATTGCCTATCCAGTTGAAAGTGAAAATCTTGGTGCAACATGGAGAGTACTTGCATCAGTGCTGTTCAAACAATTGTGCGACGGGCTTTGGTGAATCTGGCTGGAGTCACTCTAAGTCTGCCATCTTAGCTCCCAGTCATGATCTTGTCAGTATGGCTACACAAGTGCTGCACCTTGCAAGGCCATAGTAAAGACCATTGATCAAATGCATCTACCGTGCACTCGGCTCTGTTTACGTGCCAGTTCGCGTGATGACGCAAATGACCCAGGCGCTGGACCCTTACGTCATTCCAACGCAGGCAACCCCTCGATCAGGATACTGGCGGTAAGTAACCAGGAGAATTCCGTAGGGGCGCCTGATAGCGTTGGGGATTGAGGAGCCCGTCGGCCCCGCTACCCTTCATCGTCTTCTGAAGTTGTAACCTTATCTTGAGACATCGCTGTGGTGCGTCTTTGACTTCACTAATCATCTATACAACTACCATATACGAAGCCAAGCAAGCCTTCCATCAAACAAGCTTCCCTCGTCATGGCTGCCACGAAAGCAATTATTGTCACCGGCGCAACTGGGAAACAGGGCGGCGCTGTCTTGGAACAACTGTCCACGCATTCGTCGAGTGCGGATTACACGCTCCTGGCTGTCACACGTGACGCGAAATCCTCCTCAGCACAACGCATCGTCCAGGAATACCCTGCTGTCAAACTTGTGCAAGGTAACCTCGACGATGTCCCAGCTCTCTTCCGATCAGCCAAGGCTGTGTTGAAGGAAGCCGGCAAACCAGAAGCGATTTGGGGAGTATACTCCGTACAAGTGTCCATGGGCAAGAACGTTACATATGAGAGCGAAGTCAGACAAGGCAAACATCTCATCGATGAGTCTGTCAAAGAAGGCGTAACACACTTCGTTTACTCAAGTGTCGATCGCGGAGGCAACGCGCGCAGTTTCGAGAACAAGACGCCCATTCCCCATTTTCAAACCAAATATGAGATTGAGCATCACCTTCTCGAGAAGGCGGGCAAGCAAGGTGAGCACATGGGCTGGACTATTCTGCGGCCCGTTGCGTTCATGGACAACTTGGCACCCGGCTTCCCGACAAAGGTCTTCCTCGCGGCACTCAGAGACACGCTGCAGGGCAAGCCTCTCCAGTGGGTTTCTGTGGAGGATATCGGTTTGTTCGCCGCACGAGCCTTTCGGGAGAATGAGAAGTGGAACGGACGCGCTGAAGGTCTTGCTGGCAGTGAGCTCACCATCGATGAGATGAACGCTTGCTTTGAGCGTGTCATTGGAAGCCCGTTACCAGCAACATATGGCTTCCTTGGATCAGCCCTGATGTACATGGTCACGGAGATGAAGGTGATGATCACTTGGTTTGCGGAGGAAGGGTATGGCGTTGACATTGCCAAGCTGAAGAAAGAGGAGCCTAGGCTCTCTGATTTCGAGACTTGGTTGAGAGAGAAGAGCGGATGGAAGTCGCAGGCTATTTCACAGTAAATTATTGCTCTTGCGAGTGCCAGAGTTGCTTTGAGGAGTTTATTGGCGCCTCAATTGACGGAGAGGCTTCCACAATCTTTGTATAGTACTACCAACGAACTCGTTCGCTATATAATAGGTACTGAATGGGACTGCTGTGTGTCTTCACTACCTAGTCACAGTACCCTATAGAGAAATCAAGTTGTACAACGCCAAACCACCGGCGATAACTGGTGTAACCAGCCTCAACCTATTCCAGCTTGCCCACTTTTTTGCAATACTCTCCGCCTCGCCCAGATCTTTCTCACCAGCCCGCTCCGCCAGCGCCTCCAGCTTGTCATTCAATGGCTGCATGTTAAGCGCCGAGTGCAGAATCGTAGTCAAATGCATAATAGCCGCAACGCCGAACAACTTCCAATCGCTGCGCGCAAGCACGCCCTCACGGTATACCGAGTAGCCTGCATACGCATACCCCAGGAATCCCAAAGTCGAAATGGGGCGGAAGAATTGGTTACCAACGGTCCAACAGAGGGGCCATTGGCGGCCAAGAAGGCGCGCGCGGTCTTTGTGGTCGGGTGAGCCTGGAGGTGGGAAGTTGACGAGTAGCGCTGGGACGGTCATGTAGGATTGTGTGATTGCATTTCCTGGTGATTATGAGTTGCTTGGTTTTCTCGAGTGGAATTTGGTGTTTGTGCAAGGGCGGTACATTTAGGTACGTACCAGCGAGGATGAAGGAAAACGTGATGCAAGTTCCTGCCACACTTTTGACAATGGAGTTATCTGACATCTTGACGTTTGCTACGTGTGTGCTTGCTCGCAGATTCGCTGTAAGAAGTACTCTTTCAGAAGACGAAGAAAACAAACTGCTTGGTATTTGTCGGGCGGCAGCAGCAGCAAGCAGCAGCCCCCATCACCGCACGAGACCCTTTGTAAACACAAACATCGGACCCCGCTCCTTAATTCACCAAGCTACCACCCATCTCCGTTCCGAAAACCTAGGACAAGCAATGATTCCCGCAAAACACGACCATGTTTTAGTTGCATAATCAAACGTCCCTGGCACGATATCTCGGTTCCCCACGTCCGCGAGATTGGCGTGATGCGCGTCGGCAAGGGCGCATTACATCATGACTTGGGAGATGTCCACTTTGGGACATGGAGGTGCAGGAATATTCGGGTCGGTGTTATGCACGACAATCTTGCACTTGAGATTGCATGGCATCGATCGAGCATGCAGCAATCCAAACCGGCTGGTTCTCCCTTGCATTTGGCCATCCAACGGGTCGGTGTTTGCGATTTGCGATGGCCGTGAGGCCTGAACTAATGAAATCGGTACCTTTGAGCGGTCGAGATTGGGTTTATCAAGTTCATAATCTAAAAGTCGGTAGGTGCATGCGACATGGCATATTCTGCGCATTTCGATGATGCAAGGAGGTAAAGCTTCTGTTACTATTATATGTTGGCTTAGTCTCAGTGACACTTTTACTGCGACTCCATATTTCTGAATGCATGCTATGCATGACTTAATATCTGTCGTCTCTCAGGTTACGCTAAGATATTGTATTGCGTCGAGGCTCGGTGTCCAGCTTAGATTCATTTCGTCTCCGTGTATGCTCTTGAAAGTGGCTGGATACAAGCAGCGACTTTTGCATCTTGTATTTGGCTATTTGCTCACATGAATAAGAAATCGTTGCGAGTAAGCTGAGTAAGTGACCAAAGTACTAGTATTTAACTGAGACAATATGGCGGCACTTGAAAACTGCGGGACATGGCTGCGCGAACAGCTTCAAATCTTACTTCGGTCTTTTAATTGTGTCAATGCAATACATTCGCTCATATTTTTAGAAACTGCCCTCAACGGAGAAAAGCTCAAAGAAAGAGCTTAGAGATGAAAATTGATCCTGATTTACCCCAAGCACACTTCACAAAGATTGGTACACTTCCCCTCCTATATATCTCCAGACGCTCTAGCACTTGATCGTAGACGATTTTGCAATGTGTTCAGGACCACGCATCACTTGTCTCTTCGCTCCAATTCCGAAAGCGCGCGAGTATATATTCACTACAAATGAAGCCAAAGCCATCGTGCGCTTGCTAGAGTATTTGAAACTTCAGAGGCAGTAGAAAAATAACGTTTTCTCTTTCTTCTTTTCTTTAGGAATTTGCTTTGAAAATAATAATGAGGAAAGGCTGGAGGGGTATAGGTGCTTGCGCAATCGTTTGTAATTTACTCATCATTGCTCGTGATGTCACTTTTCACAACAGCTGGAACATACATTCCTGGCATCCAATCTTTTATCTTCATAAAGCGTTCGAATTGAAGCTCATGTTAATCTCAAAAAACCAGTCATGGATAACTTTGAGTAAAGTATTTTGCGCATCTCAAGTCCTTGGGTCTTTCGGTCTTGTGATCTTGAACTCGACGGATGCAGCGATCACATGCACTCAATCCAAGGATTTTTTTGGACATGCAGGTTATGTGAGATTTGAAAGAAGGGATACAATCGGTGATGCGAGCTTATATATTACAGGTTGAACATTGCCATTTATTATCTCAGAAGACATCGTGGATGCATACCACTTAATTCGCCCCATACGGAATCTGGTATTTTCGACTTGATCATACTCGCACTGTGTCGAAGGTTGTATTTTACAACCCAAAAACTTTGTACTATTTGGACTTGAGTGCTAGCAGCAAGCCCTGGGCCATAGGATGCATAACTCCTCATTTCCAAGCTCGGAGGGTGCAGCGAGCACATACCACCGATGCTTGTCTGCTTTTCGTTGTCTCCCGCAATGTGCGAGTAAACGTACTAAAGGACGCGGAACAGCAGAAAGGCCTGTAACGTACTAAAGGACGCGGAACAGCAGAAAGGCCTGTAACTTACACTCTGCATTCCAGGCACAGACTTGTTCCCCTTGATGTTCCTAGCTCAAAAAGTAGATAAATGATGCGCTGTCCGCTTCTTGATCGCGACCTCTGGCCTGGAGTGTCCACAACATGCGATAATGGTGCGTACGTTTCCAATCCATAGTTTCATTCATTTCATTACTTGAGCATGTGCTTATGATCGTAACGTCTCAGACTGTATCTTTGTACCCTGGCCGCACAGCAAGCACATGATCAAAACCAATGCCTTTTTCTTTGTTTTGTTTTGTTTTCTTTTGCAAAATTTCACACATGCCAGCCTAGAGAGTAGACGTGTTCACAGGAAGAAGGGCATTATTAGCACAAGCATATCCAATTACCACCAGCACACACATGTGCAAATTGAGCAGGAACTTTGGCTGTTATTGTTTTCTTGAATACTGCAATTACATTCTGCGATGAGTCGACATAGCTCGGATTCTCCATGCATTGTCTCGAGAGACAAAGAGGCATGGGATAAAATCATACATGACGTATGAGCGACTTTCATCTTGATGATCAATACAGATGCAGGAGCTTAGGAGGCAGTAAACCCGAAGGCAAGAAGTAGCCGCTTCATATTTCAATCGCATCTCATATAATGTCTTAACGGTCTTTCTAAAAAGGCCGTACCATTCCTTAGTAACAGCAGTGCCATAAGGCCCAAAGCGATGCTTTTCAAGTGTACTGTATGAGATTGATCACTGATGGCTAAGCCTGTCTAGTACTAGCTGCGCTGGCAGAGTGAATGGACATAGCAAGCAGGTCCAGCAACGCATGATACCGTCTGAGCCTCATTCTTACAGGCTCATTTTCTCGTCCGTCATCACTTGGTGTGCGGCTCAGGTACAAAACTCTAGAACCATTCGATTAGATCGCTGCCTTTTCGAGAACAGCAGGAAAAGGAGACAAGGAACGTTGTCTCTTTTTTTTGTCGATTTCGAATATCGCATACTATATCTATAGGGTATGTGAGGTGGTTGGTCCATGTTGTGCAGTCTGAATGCTTTATTAGGATGGTAGCTTGCGAAGCGTGCTGCCAAGTCACACCGCCATTCCCGGGATGAGTACCTTTGCTTCCCGTATGCCTGGGATAAAGCATGCAGCGACTTCTTTTTCATGTTTTGTTTCTTGGGCTTTTCTCTTGATATATACATCCTCACAAGTCCACAGTCATGAACGGGTCTCAGTTGACTTTTCGTCCGCCAGAAGCACACATGAGGGTCTACAGCATGTTTTTTGTAGCATTTGTGGTGATAGCTGTAATATTGTAGGAGGAAGCCAACATCAGCAGTGAGAAGTGGCACCCTTTATAACCCCAGCTTCCCTCCACTTCAAGAGTCAATGAGACGGCTTATGCAAGACTCTCACTTCACATACCTCTCGCCGACCTAGTTTTTGAGTCGTGAAAATCTCATGTACAAAAACATTCTCCTTTTGCGAAAGACACAGCAGCAATCACATCATTATCCATGTGGAAAGCCCTTTCTGGCGAACAGGAAAGCGACCACGCAGAAGCCATATCCAATTTCTCTCGCAAGTTGGTGACGAGAGATTTGTGCAATGTTCAGGACGATTGCAGATTCAAGGATGGTGTGGGCTGACTTTATACCCTTGGCGGGTTCCTACGCTACGGACTTCCATGTCCCCACCCCCGGACTTTTATTAGGCATAGATCCTATTCTTCACAGGCACATGAAGTCTTCCTTTGGTTGTTGACGTGAGACATGTCATGAGCGATCTTTCCCTAAGGATTTGGACTGGCAGCACGAAACACATTTATGCCTTGCGTGGCAATAGTGCGGACTTTAGATCAAAATATACATTCAGCAGTCAGCAGCATGCAACTCACATGTTGACTTCTTCAATCGCCTCCACTGCTCGCACTTCGATATGGCATGCATTGCTATACCAGTAAGTGCGAAGCCAACACATAAGCAGTGAGCCCGAACCTCCAGAATTTCAAGAGTATCCCATGCACGCGTCTGTCAGTTGTCTTCAATAACCACTTCCTACACCACGTCGAGCACTACTCCGCCACGTCCTCACACACACTCATCACCATACCCACCTCCGTTCCTCCTTCAAAACATACCAGCAAGTACGTCGAATCACGCACAACACTCCCCACACTTTCCCTAAAACTCTCCGCGCCCATACCCCCAATCTTCCTCTGATTATCTCTCCAACCCCATATGCAGCACGGTGAATACAGCAATTTTCGCAAGGCATAGTTTACCGCATGCGTAGGGGCGGAAACAGAAACACATTTTCACATTGCACAGGGGATTTCGCGCACGATGTTGTCTCCAACGTGCAAATGCTTTGCGAAAACAAGAATCACATTCGCGGTTTGAGTGTCGCGTGGGTAGGGTCATAGGTTATAGTTAGTAGAAGATGGAAGTTTTTTTTTTCTCTAGGCCAAAGTTTATACTTAAAGCTACGGAATATGGTAGGTACTTATCAGCTACACTATGTCCAAACGTTCCGTTGATTTTTTTTTTACGAAACTGAGTGTGCGAGAAGGCTTTGAGAATTTTCTCATGCCTACGTGAGTGCGCCTTGTTATGTACATGATCATGTTATGTACGTGATCATGTTGCTGTTTAATTTTTGGAAAGCGGTACTAACGCATATGCTCCAGCCATACCTGCACTCTTTCAAGTGCCATACGCCGCGTATATCAAGACTTTGTTTTGAACCCATGTTAGAGTATATGTGAGTATTTTGTTTACTGCGATAGCAACTGCGACAATTGCGACAGCGAATATAGCGAAAATAGCAACCAAGACAGCAAAAATACAGCAACAACATATCACTTACCTAGTTCTTAAACTTAAGTACTACCATACCCTACCCTATCCTATTCTAGTCTATCTATGTATAGTACTACACTATATTGTTAACGTGTACTAGGGCTTAAGTATTATCTAGGCTAGTAGAAAGGGGAGCGGTGGAAGGGGGGAGCGATAGACGGGGAGAGAGAGCTGCGATTTATAAAGTTCTGGTGGCGGCGTGCTACAGGCATGGGTACGGCGATAAGGGGCGCTGAGTTTATAACGATGTTGTTTTGTTGGCTGGGGATGGGTTGCACTGAGGCCACTGGTTGTGATGCAAGGAGTGGTGTTATGGTAGAGAAGAAGGGGGTTTTTTGTGTTTGGTGGGCAAAAGGGGTCCTGGTTGAGGAAGATGGGGGTTTCATAGAGGATCTCAAGTGTGTATACGCGTCCATAAAATCAGAGTTGGGAAACACATGATTTTAGAAACGGGATTATCTTTTTCTGGGGGGAAAGGAGGGAGGGAAGAAAGATGGTGGTCATGAAGTCTTATGCCAGGTGAAGAGGTTGAAAAAAAAGCTAGATTTCCATCTCTTAATCCTTCCAATGAGAGACGTTGAAGTCTTTGGAGTTTCTATTTTGCCTTGTCTACCATACGTATGTATCGATTAGATCAATATTTCCCTTACATCCCATCCCCACTCTCCCAACTCCCATTCTTCCCCCACCTACGAACCCCCACCCTGCTGCCTAACCATCCAAGTCAACAAATCGACCTTGGTGACCACCGCCTGCGCCCTGACCTCGCCGTCCACCCTCTCCGTCACAACGGCCGCACTATTCCACTCAAAGAACTTGTTCAAATCGCTCAACTTGGTGTCGCGCGTAATCTCGACGAATTCGCGGCGCACAGCTGCACTCTTGCCGTTGGCCTGCTTCTTGCCGTTGTGGCTGCCGTCGTCGAGCGACAGCCGGCCCAGGTCCTTGACAACTTCGGGCAGCTTGCGGAAGTCAAACATGACGTCTTCGACGGGCGATTTGGGCGTGGCGCGACCCTGCGCAATGTAGCTGAGGAGATTGCCGAGCGTGACTAGTCCGACGAGTCGCGCTTTGCCGGATGATGGGGAGTAGGTGCTGACGGGCAGTTGGTCGAAGCCCTTTTCACGCATGGTTTCGATTGCTTCGCTGCAGGGGGAGTTTGTGGCAATGGTGGTGACGGGTTTGAGGCGCAAGGAGGCGATTGTGGCGCCGTGGAAGGCGTCTTTTTTGGACGAGGTGCTGGAGAGGCGGCGGTGGAGGGGTTGTTGGGTGGAAGGGGTGTTTGTGCCGTTTGTGGAGGGGGGTGTAGGGGGTAGGAGGTCGTTTGCTGCGAGCCAGTCATCGTCGACAAACTGTTGCGGTGAGTTAGCAGATGGACTAGAAATGAAGGTTATGGGCGTGGGGAATCGTACCTTGCTGAGGTAGCTGCGGATGCTATCTGGAAGTATGACCACCATTACGTCGTCCTCGGTGAGATTGAGGTCTTTTGATGCTTCGACGGCTGCAGCCATGGCGCTACCAGAGGATCCTCCACAGAGGATACCCTCTTCGGAGATGAGTCGTCGTGCGTACATGAATGAGGAGCGATCATCCGTCTTATACCACTTGTCCACAATCTTCTGCTCCAGCACATCTGGAATGAAGTCATACCCAATACCCTCAACCTTGTACCCCTCATTCACGCGCTCGTCGTTGAGCGATGTCGGCAGCGCAAGAATACTGCCATGGGGATCTGCGGCGATGATCTTGACGTCCTCCTTGTGTTTCCTCAAACCCCTCGCGAGACCAGTGATTGTGCCACCGGTTCCCGCACCAGCAACAAGCACGGTGATTTTCCCGTCGGTCTGCGTCCACACCTCCTCGGCGGTGCCGCACTCATGCGCAAGCGGGTTATCCGGATTTGAGTACTGGTCCAAGATATGGGCATTGGGCAGCTCCTTGACCAGCCGCCTCGCAACCCCAATATGGCTCTCAGGGCTGTCCCACGCCGCACTCGTCGGCGTCCGGATAATCTCGGCACCCAGCGCCTTCAGGACCGCCACTTTCTCCGGGCTCATCTTCTCTGGCAGCGTGATGATGGTCTTGTAGCCCTTGACCGCACCCACGAGCGCAAGCCCAATGCCCGTGTTACCGGATGTGGGCTCGATGAGCGTGTCGCCGGGCTTTATGCGCCCGCTCTTCTCTGCCTCCTCGATCATGCGCAGGGCAATACGGTCTTTGACGCTGCCGCCGGCATTGAAGGCTTCGACTTTGACATAGACGGTGGCGCGGATGCCCAGTGACTGCGGGATCTTGTTGAGGCGGACGAGGGGCGTGTTGCCGATTTGCTGCGTTATGCAGTCCATGACCACGGGAGGCATGGCGGGGCGGGTCTTGGTGGACATGGTGGCGGTGCTATGAGTGTGTGTGGTGGGGGTTGGGAGGAGGACTAGGCGTGTAAGAGGGCCTGGAGTGTTTATAGGGGGACAGGTGGTGGAGCGGGTAGAAGCAGTGTGGGACGGCGAAAGATGAGGCCACAGGTCAAAGGAATATTTGCCGTGTCGTGACTATTACAAAGTGGTCGCAAAGAAAATGATCCGCTCGTACCCGCGCGCCACACACACCCGTCATTAGCCATGCGCCACCGCTAACTCAGCCGTACCCCGCTAATTGACTAAAGGGTCTGATTGTGGCGCAGCACTCCACCACGGTTCTATGATGGATGCCGCAAAGGCACATGACTTGTCACACTGCAGTCATCTTCACTCCATCTCCACGCACCTGTCGTACTCCCCATTACAAGAGATCAAGATCATGTTACGCTAACGGCAGTAGGGCTAAACTGCCGAAGATGCCGTGATACTCAGTCTGTCGTCAAGTGTGGCTCGTATACACCACCCCTTCACAAGCAGCGCAGGCAGCATCGTGGAAAGGTGCACTCGCGCCTACCATGCCAATGGAGTCGCGGCGGTAGAAGTACCCCGCGTGCATGTGGTGCCATCACACTGCAGCGATCGGTCTCCGGGAGGCTTGCATCATTAGCAGCAGTTCACGGCTCGGGTAATCTGGCTGTCTGATCGCCATGTGCATGCTAGATGAACGAAAGAGAGACACGGAAAGAGTGAACGTTACATGTACATAAAAACGATCACAGCGAGAAGCACCCCATTCTGAATCAACCTGAGAAAGAAAGGCGACCCTACACAAACCATTGATCCTACCACAGTCACAAGCGCCATCCCTCCCACTTCCCCGATAACAATCAACCCTTCAATCCAGCCCCAGCCCCACGCATCAGCCAACTCGGCCCAAACGCCCGCCCACTCACCACCCCAGCTCATCATCAGAACCCGCCAGACTCGGCCAGGAATGCGAACACCTCGCACCCATCTCACCCCTCCCATCTCCGCAGCATAATCCGGAATAGAGCGCACCTCCAAACCCGCAGACACGGCCAACAGGGGTCGAAATTAGAAACAAAGAAACGCGCATACAGGGAAGGCTGACAGGTGGTCAGATGTGGTAAACGGGGAAGACGGGGCGGAGGGGCGGGGGGGAGCAAAAATGGTAATGTCAGCTTACATATGTCTCAGCCCATCGCCGTCTTCCAGGGGGGAGCGAGACAGGGGAATATGTCCCGGGGAGGTGGGTCGGACGCATGTGTGTAGAATACCTGCTAGATTTGTGGGTTAGATAGCAGAGGTGGAAGATTAGCGTGCGTCGTGCGTCGGGGGTCGTGGGTGATGTTTTGCTTGTCAGATTTCGATGTAGGGTTTTTTTCTCTTGTCTGTAGAGGGGTTGAGGGTTTTTTTTTCGGGATCTTGCGAGGTTGGCGAGCATGGTTGATAACATAGGTTGATTGCTTGGGCTGGGATTGTAGTAAAGGGACTTGGACGAGCGTTTTGGGGTTGGCTCGGTGCTGAGGAGTTTTAGGGCGGGTGCGAGAGAGCTGGGGATCTGGATCACTTAAGCATTCTTGTTAGTCTGATATCCTGAACTCTTTGTTGTTCTAAAGGAAAGCTAGGAATTTTGGAGATCATTGTATTGAGAGACTATCTCACAACACCGAGATACATGAAACGCAACACTGAATACCAAGAACCTGAAAAAAATCTACAACTCACAGGCCAGTACGCCCTGAAAGGAAGACCTCGACAGCAATACCGGAAATCACGAAAACGAAAAGGACAACATAAATCCAAAAAAAAAATCACTCTTCCCGCTCAGCTTTCCACACAAGACTCAACACAAACAAACGAAGCAACTATGTGGAGCAACAAAATAAGAACTCCCGCCATCCATCCGACTACAACAAACGCCCAAACCGACGATACAACCCACAAGCCCACAAAGTCCCCCATACCACACCAACAAGCCCCCATATCCACAACATTAACCCCCTAAAGTCCACCATAAGCCACCCAATTCCTCCCAAACACCACAAACCACGCTCGCCCTCAAAATCACCCCACACAACTCCCCCATCCTACTCTAAATCAGTAAACCCGCTTCCCAGCGCCAAAAAAAATTCGCAACAACTCACCTCACCCACACCCACAGGGGTTAGTTGGCATGGTCGAGTATTTTCTTTTGGGCTGGGGGGGTATAGTAGGGTAGTAGGATACTCTATCCTCTATCCTACCACCAACTTCCCCTTCCCCCCACCTGACTTTCCAAAACCCTCGAATAACACAAACAAAAAAAAATCATAGTACTCGCGCCTTTTTCGCGTGAAACCCCGTTTCGCAACGTCCCAGGGACCACCCATTTCCTATATTCTCTAGACAACCAATGGTAGCATAGCATACCATAGCATATACAACACGCTGTCCCCCGAGCTGATCCCTTCTTTGCCAGTACCAAGTTGCTCGCTCCGTTTGACTTATGTCGTCTTTCGCAAAACTAACTATCAGGTGTTTCGCCAGAGCTCAGAACATTCGCGAAGACCGTTGGATAAGTCTCTACATCTAACACGTATAGCTCGGGAAGGTACTCAAGTGGGTGGGTGAGTCTACATAGCGTATGGTATAGTCTTTGAGCCCGGTTGGAGCGTGGAGCGTAGGAAGAAGTGGTATTTCTGCGCTTTGCTATGTCCAGCCCATTCTAAAGACTTTTGTATCAGAAAAGAAGTAAGAAAATAAACGATAAGAGGATCAGTTCATTGGCCAAAAGTAAACTCGACTGCTTTGATAGGTAGGTATCCTCTTTTCACCGCACTCTCCCTCAATACATGTACACGTCTCAGCTCCCGCTCCCAGTCCCGCGTACTATCTTAAATTCCCCTCCTACCGCGCTACTATCATACAAACATCCCCATCTCACGAACAAGCTGTTGCTCATCCTTCATGCTGCTTGCTACGCCCCAGCTTTCGTCTTGCGGCCGATCAAAATGCCATAATATTTGCTAAAGTATATTATCCACTTCTCCACGTGCAGTGGATGGAATCAACTTTCAACATTGAACCTGCAACATGGCACGCACTGACTAACCGCGCGTAGTTATTATTTTTTTTTAAAAAAAAGAGATACCTTGCAATTCCTTCTGGAACAGGCATTCAGAATTGTAGAATATGCCAAACCCCTAGAGTATTCTGGCACAAAAGAACTCCAAGAGACGAAAAATTGCACAAAGGTTCGCAAACTCTATATGCTAAATAGTTCTAGCAATATTTTCAGTACAAGGATGAAGTTGGGAGTGCGTGGGGACGATGGTGGGGGGGAATGGAAAAGGGAAGGGGAAGGGGAAGGTGTAGGGGTAGGTGTAGGAATAGACAAGAATATTAATGAGATATAACTATATCAGATACTGTGCATTTAGTTGTAAGGTACGTATGGGAAAATAAAAGGCGCATGTATATTATAAATTCAAGAACCTTTGTTATGATTTTCATATACATGGGCAAAACTCCCATCCCATCCCCACAACTTTCATATACACTCGACTCGCCACACGAGTCTCATCTAACAGCAATCCCTCACAAATGCTCCCCGATCCACGCCCACCATGGCCCAACACCTCCGCCCTCCTTCCCAACAACATTGCCTCCCAAGACTTCAACACCCACGCCACTTTCGCCCATCATACCAAATTCAAAGTCGCCATCACCCCCCTCCCCAAGCCACTCCTTCTCCTCGTCCACGTCACCATCCTCACCCCCATTCAACACAGCGCCCGCATCCTTCAGCGCCTTCGCCCTACTACTCCTGACTTTAGAAATTGCCTTCTCCAGCTGGACTTTGACTAGAGCGGCCGGTAGCGCAGTGAAAAGATCCATTTTATTGGCCGCGACCAGGACAGGAATCTCCGTAGGTCCCTTTGAGCTCTTCGCACCTGTGTAGCGCTTTTGCAGGGCCAGGAGCACGTCGTGGAGATACTCTGCTGCTTCGACTAGGCCGGCCTCCTCGGCGAGAGCGGCGGCGTCGACGACAAAGATGATGGCTTTGACGGATTTGATCTGCGGGTCGGAAAGCTGGGCTGTAGCGAAGTGTCGTAGTTTACCGTGGCCAGGAGTGTCGAGGAGAAGGAAGCGGCGCGAGCGCTCATAGGCTGGGTCGCCCGGGGAGCGGTAGTGCGATGAGGCAGGGACATGGGGGGAGGGGAGGAGGGCGGAGACGGTGAGGGGGGTGGTGGATGTGTGGGTGGCAGGGGTGGTATTGCGCTCGGTCTGTATGTGTCGTTAGCTTCGTCACGGCTCGTTTCGTATATACATGGTGTGGCAGGTCACAGTGCACGAGATATCATGGGGGTCACGGCAGAAGGACATGAACGTACCAAAGTAGCAAAAGCAGTCTTGCCTGCGCCACTCGGCCCCAGCAGCAAAAAGGTCGGCTGATTCTGCACCGCCGCGGCCTTGCGATAGAGGAGACTATGCACTACAACGGGCAATAGCAGGGCAACAAGCAGCGTGATCAGAATCGTGGACGGATTCGGTGAGAAGGCAGCCGTGAGCCAGCTGTCCTTGTCATGCCACGCCATCTTTGTCTTCTTTCTTCCCCGTCCTCTCTCTTGATAGACAAATGGCCCCTTTTAGGCGACACGACGCGTAGGTGGGGGGCTACTGGTGACTCGGGGGGGCCAGGTGTTGATGCACGCGTCGAGCTGGGGGCGCGCGTGGTGAGGTCGTGTCTGCGGTCTAGGCGATGACGTGACAAAGTCAAGGCTTGGTCAAAGTTTTGGTGAGGGCGGTCCGCGAGTCGAACGGCGAACGCCAGAGCGTCCAAGCCGCGGGAAAGACGGGAGGCATCGTACGCTAGTTGGAGCGACAGGAGCTTTCTTCAACCTCACCCATCAGGCCACCCCCTCGTCTGAGGGCGCAATCCAAATATCGCAGCATCGCGACTGATTAGTAATGTGAGAGGGGAGTGTGAGAGATCCTGCAGGAACGACATGACGCACGAGGGAGGCGCGACTGCCCAGCAAACCTCGCTTTGCGCAATCCACCCTGACTCGCGCACCATCAAAGACGCAACCCAGGCACGCACATACACACACATGTACACGCACTTGCCCTCTCCCTCTCTCAATGCACACTCGTAAACAATAAGTGCCGCCTGCAATTGCTCAAATAGCACTAGCTTTTAGGGGAGTGACTATGTAATACAAATGGACAAGCAACCTCCGTCATTAGACATCCAGACATCCCAGCCCATGTTCGTCAATCTCCCGCCCGTGCTGCTCCCGCCCATCTCCGGTCACAAACCCTGTGTGCCTGTGCCTTAGGCCCATATGGCCAAAACCCGGACATGCCATGCGAAAACAATGGGGTCTGCCGCCGTCATTGAGCCAATTACTCACACATCCATGGCATCCCTTCGCTGCTAACCCCACCCTGACAGATGCTGAGGCGTGCATCCATGTCATGGAAAGCCTAGTGGCCACGCCGTCGACGAGAAATCCCATAGCCGGTTACCAGTACCAAAGTTGCCTTTTTTAACAATGCCCTACGCACCATGTGTATGCGCATGCCAGTGTTCATGTACCCGATACGCCAAGGCCCCAATTGCATCCTGTTCAAGCGCCCCGAAAAAAAGAAAAATCGTTAACTGGAAAACATAGGAAAGTATAACGCCATCCAAGGTTTCGGTAAAGCAGAGGGAAATGAAAAGTATTTAGGCCGTCCATTCAGATCATAAAAGTCATGATTTGGTGAGGAGCGTGTGCTGTTGCTGTATTAAATGTGATGCATGATGAGCAAGGAAGGTTTGACGAAGAAGACAAGCCAAGGCACTGAGCTGCTGGGCAGCTTTTGCATTTGCACTGGCAGGCCTGTTGGAGTGGCGTGCCGCTAGCTCGGATCATGCACAAAGGGACGGCTGTGACGTGTGCATGGAGGTGTGCCAATATAGCCGGAGTTGAGAGGTGCGATATTGCGGGCGGCAAGCACTAGAGCGTTTCTGCCATCGCATCCTCGGCTTAACTCCTGCGCTGCAGCGCTGCAGCGCAGGTCCCAATCTTGTAAGTTCGTCAGTCGTAATGGAGAGCGGTGGTAAACATAGGGGGGCCGCCGGAACAGAGAGGTCATGTATGAGAAGTGACTTGGTAACCAAGGCCAGCCAATGTTGTGTCGGCTGAGGAACTGGCTCAATCACGGCTGGTAACGCGGTTGGGCCTGACCGCTCGCCAGTTCCAGGGCCGCCAGCGACGATAAAATCGTCCATAGACCTCAATAGGTCGCATGGGCTTGTACGTCATGGTAGTAGCCACGACTGGTTTCCATACCCTGAAACCTGCCACAACCCCCCACTTGCCAACTCCCATTGGGTCCTGAGTACTCGTCTTTGATTCTGCGATCGGGTAGTGGGAGGTTGCCTTCGAGCTTCGGGGGTACATTGTCGTAGATCGGAGTAGGGTAGTAGGAGTAGTCCTGGGGAGCGTCCATCATCTTAGAATCATCGTCGTCAACCATGTGCTGGTCACCCACAAGACCCTCTACTGGACCTCCACTCAAAGAGCTTGCCGAGCTGACGGAATGGCTTCCGACCGGGCTTGGATCAAGCGAATAAGTGTTTCCTCGATAGATGCTACTGCCCATACCCGTTGCACCCCCACCCGAAAGCCCGTTACCGTAACCACCATATGATGCTCTAGCATTGGAACCAAGGCCATGATGGCCAGCACCACCAAGCCCAGAACCTGGAGCACCTCTTGATGTACCAGCATTGTGCGGACCTTCATTCTGGTAGTGACTAGGGGATCTTCCTCGAACAACGACTGGGCTTGACGATCGGGCTGCAATCTTGACCCATTTAGGATCAGGATCCCTTGGGTTCTGGATATTTGCCCACAGCTCGATGATGAGATGATAGTACTGTTGCTGGGCCCTTCGCTTTCCATTGTTCGCAGTGGCAGACTTGAACTGTATCCGTTCGAATGAATGCTGGTAGTTACTGCTCGAGTGACTGGTAGGGGCGTATTGCTGTGATGATTCGTTCTCGTTCTGCAGAGGAAGAGCCGGGCCAGGTGTCGATGGGTTTTGGTGAAAGCTGTTCAAGCCATAACCCGCGTGCTCGTGGGTCTTCCCGGGCGGTGTCGGTGCAAGGAGCTCCTTTTTCATGATAAGCTGTGGTCCTTTGTCGCGTTTAGGGGTATGTTGTATGAGCTCGATAATTTTGCCGGCGGCACCGTCCACAGCTGCGGCGAGTGAGACGGCCATAGACTGGATTTGTTCGGCCGGTTTACCGTTCCCTGCATCGTAATACAAACGGCCATTTGGAGTCCAGGGCGTGAGCCCAAAGGACACGTTAACTGCGAAGTAGTTCCGTCGGTAGCATGTCCACACGCCGTCCGCAGAATAGAAGAAGCCCTTCTCAACTTTCGCATCGATCGTAGGTGTTACTGTCACGCCTTCACATGTCATTGATCCGAACAACTCTTGAGCGTTAAAGGGGGGTGTTTCTGTGGGGGTTGGATGTTGTCCATAGTTGCTGCTAGAGTAGGTACCGTAGGAAGGGATCGGCATGCTTGTGGGGAGTACTCTAGGTGTGTCTGGTAGTGAGCCGTAGCGTGAAAGATCTGACCGAGGAGACAGGGCATGTGAGTGTCTATGCAAGCCCGGCGCGCCTGTTGTATAATTATCCCGGGTCGACACACCCATGGACGGTGACACAGAATGGCCCAGTCCTGGTGATCTTGCTGGAGGTAACATTGCCGACGACGAGGTATCGTTTCTATTGTGTAGCTATCAGCTGCCATGCATGATCTTCAGGTTGGACACGCACGAACGCGCCACGATGGCTACCTACAGTGTGGACATTCGTCGGTTTGACGACATGGTCTGATATCCAGAGCTGAAACTAGAGTAATTTGCTATAGGATAGTGGCTGGGGTATGAAGGAGCCACACTCGATGGGAAAGTTGCGTAAGAGTAGGCTAGCGCCGAAGAGGCGTTTGAGCTGGGTGAGGTGGATATGGAGCCCGAACTTGAGTCGGAAAGAGCCACAGCAGTCTGGTAACTACAGATGCAAGTAAGTTAGCACAGCAAAAAGAAGCTTTCCGGTGAGAATGATGCCAACAACAGTGATGTGTAACCAGGAAGTAGAGTAGCACAGTATAAGTTGTCAACCCTGGGCAGGGACTGTACGGCATTGCCGCTAGGCTTGTCGTGTGATCAATGTGACAGACCGGCCTGTTGGGAGAGCAAGGTGCGCCATGCATACGGAACGTGTGCAACAACAGGTATGATGAGGGACATTGACGACGTGTTTGTTTCGGTGTAGGCAAGGTCAGGGCTTGGGCAGCACCAGGCGAAGAGGCGTCGAGGGGGGGTGGGCTGGGGGCCGCAGGCCCAGGCAACACTACGGAGCGTGCCATGCCAGCCGGGCAGAGAAGAGCCAATGAGAAGAGATTACTTACGCAGACTCGGGACGATGTGTACTGTAGCGGCTCGCAATGGAGCTCAGCGGGAAACCGGTCGCTGCTAGGGACCCGTCGCGCCTTAGCTGATCGGGTACGCCAGACGCGAAGGAGCTATGATGTGCATGCCCACCGATATGGTGGTCTATACATTCTTGGTCCGAAGAGAAAGGGTGATCCGCCAAAGAAGGAGGCTGGAGTACTGCTTATCCTGCACGTCAGCCAATCAATCCTGGCCAGACGGTGTCTTGTTGAACAAGATGTGTGACAGAAACGGACAACGTGCACCCGTGGACGATATAGAGGGAATAGGCGCGCGTGGGACGTGGTTGCACAAGTGGCTCCGCACTCGGGCGGCGAAGCAGCGTGCGAGAGCGCACTACAGAACGAAGACAAAACAGCGGACCCACAATGTGTAGCAGTAAATGGAAAGAAAAAAGAACGAGTGCGCTGGCTCTGTTGTGGAGCAATATAGCAGAAGTTGCAGGAGGAATGTTGGTTTTGTGGAAGAATGCGGAGGAGGGCGCCAGTTTATGGCTAGAGTATGCAGCGCTTGGAGCAAGCAGGTTGAGGGTTTGTGCTATCGCAGGACATGGGTTCTCGGTCGTGTTTAAGGCTGACTTACCTGAATTCATTGTTGCCGCAACAGACGCTGGTCTTTCACAGTCTATGATCGCTTCTGCAAAGCCTACGACCCTGTCGTCGAGGAGCCGAATCTGACGCTGCGCTTCAACACTTTGCGCTGCAAATCCGACACTGTGGGTAGGCACACGATAGCGCCGGCAGTGGCGAAAGGATTCGTGCTGACAGAATCTCGCGGTGGCCGAAATAGGCTGCTTTCACCGTTGCTCGACAGTGACTTCGAGCAGACAAGCCAGGCTTCCACCCAACTCAATGTGAATGAAGCTTCTTGGAGATGCCGGTCCACGTGCACTCCAGGAGCTTAAACAAGGTGGTGAAGGCCGTGGAGACTTTGTCTAACAACGTTGTTGGTTCGCTTCAAGGCAATCTGGGCGTTTAGCCGGCACAGGGGCGGGATCCTCGATTAGCTGCCGCTGCGAGTTGCTGGTGGCTGCGAGTCCGTCGATGCTGATGCTCGGCGGTCTAGAGAGGTGCGGCTGTTGCTGGGAGGCACAGTGACGCAGACTTTATCTCGGCAAGTTGAATTTGTAAAGTGCGCTTCCGTGCTTCTACACCGATGGCACAGGTCTAGAGCCTGTCGCAATGCTGAGTCAATTGAGCTTATACTGGCGGTGATGGGAGACGAGGAGACTGACTGTTTAGAGATGGTGAGGAGCTGCGATGCAGTATGCGTTGATGTCACCTGTTGCGGCTGCGCGACACCTTAAACCCTGGAGTGAAATGGCTCGTCGACTGGACCGATAGATGCGCTTGGCTTCTTCCCGCAGTCTCCACAGATCTCGAATCTCGAGCACAGACAGGTACGGAAAATGACCCGGTCGATCCCTGGATCTAACTGCGACGTAGGCGGTGTGGTGGGCACTGTTGTCGCTGCGCTACGAGCTGTCAGTATTTCGCATCATGGAGCTAGGGAGCATGTCGCAATCAGGGTGGAGCTTACAGGGTTGTTCTGCAGTTCGCCACGAAAGATGATGTGGCGTCGACGGGTTTTCGATCGTGGCTGCGTCGGCGAGGATGCTGACTTGTCGTCGGCTGTTGAACGATCTATGTGGAAGGCCGGGTTCGCGGATTTAGTCAACAGGCACCCTCTGTTGCCTGTATTGTCTGTTGTTGGCGCACTGGTAAAGTGATGGCCCCGCAATCTGGCCCGAGCAATAAGATAGAGAGTAAATCGCGCTTCCTGATAGATTGATGCCTGGACTTGAAACGCGTCGATTTCAGCAGAGCGCAGGACTCGAGCATATATGCTCCGTGCCCTCTCTTCACTTTGGACCTCTTACACTGTGCCTGTCGTACAAGCCAGCCAGGGTTAGCTACCCCGTGATCCTGGTCCTCGAGGCTGTCTGGTAGAGTACCGAGTTTTCGAGTTCAAGACAATGAAGTGAGAGATGAGGATTGAAACGAGTGGGGCTCACGGAGGAGAGATGACGGTGAATGATACGATATGTGGATAGACGCAGGGATATGAGATGGCGGTCAAATAGTAACCAGCATTAAGAGGGTGGGCAGTAGAAGTACAGTGGACAGACGAGAAACGCTATTGCTCAATACAGGGTAGAGTGGGCTGGGGAACTGGTCGGGTTGTTTGGCTGAATGTAGAAGTCCACCAAAGCACGTATAGCTTCATCGCATCGTGGCCTTGCTGAATCAAGATTTCAGCCCCAAAGCGAATAATCCGTATTTGCCCTGCTCAGACCATGACCGTTTTCTAGCACCACGGTAGCATTGGCAAGCTGCAGCCGCGAGCCTTTCCCAAACGAGGGTACCCTATATCTCCGAGATGTCAGGGAGGGATGCTTTGCTCCAGTGCCCAGGCTCACATCCTTCGCGAATGGTTGCTGGTCCACGCTGGGCCTCGCATTCCTTGCACCGGAGTTTGCACTCTGTTGCCCGCGCGGCCATGGCCCACTGCTTTGGCAGGCATAGATTGGCTGGACAGGCAGAGGCATCACAGTCCCGTGCAGCAATGCAGGAACATTGACCACGACACCACTCTCGAATGGGATTCGAGTCGACACGGCAGGACCGCGACCAGACTGCTGGGCCGTTGATGTTTCATCTCGATCAGCCGCCCAGAATAACCCATGAAGCGAACAGATGATCAGAGTTTGCTTTGGCCACGACGGCGCCGGATTGGCCGTTGGGCCATGGGGCGTCCAGTCAGCAGTGGATCGCGGATGGGGCCAGGAGCAGGCTGAGTTAGCAGCGCCACGGGCCGGCAGCCGCTGGGAAACGACAGCTCGTCCCGTGGCGGCACAGTGAAGGAGAAGAGAGGGAAGAGAGAGAGAGAGAGGGCAAGAAGAAGAGACTAGGCTCGAAGGCCGTTACCTGTCACAGAAGCGAGCGCGACCACACTACCTGAGCCTGCTGGTGGCGGCGGTTTGGAGTGACTTCTGGCGGTTGGGGGAGGCAGATAGACACAGACGCCACGGCCAGCGAGTGATGCACAGAGGTTGCATCGTCTGGGGATGGGGTGGGTTAGACTTGGGGCATTCACTGGTCACTCGGCGGGACGCTCAGTGGCATCCTGCGCCATGACCCAGGGCTCTGCGTCGTCTCCAACCCGGCCGCCTGGGACGACTGCGCAATACTCCGAAAGCAGGCAGAGCCACTCATTCACTGGCGGACTGCAGCAGGTCGCATTCGCGCGGCGGCCTGCTGCCCGCACTCACACGTCAAAAAGTCAAGGCAGTCAGTAGTCACAGTCAGAGCGCGGCGGCGACAGGCGACAGGCGACAGGCGAAAGGGGGGTGAGGGGTGAGGGGTGAGGGGTGGTGTCTGCCCAGCCGGTTGTGTGTTAGTCGGTGTTGGGTGATGAAGCCTGAGAGGGTGAACGGTGAGGGGTGGAGGCGGCGAGAGAGACGACGGGGCGACTGGCGACCCGCTCAGCGGCTCCTTCCTCCCTTGCGCGGACCAGGCAGGCAGAGGCAATACACCGTCGACGTCAACGGGGAAGGAGCGAGGCGGCGCAGGGGGGGATTGGGAAGGCGCGCCCGGTGACGTGCAGCTTTCTGCGGTTGTTCCTTCCCCACCCTGGCCGCCCTAGCACCCGCGCCATGCCTCTTTGGCTTCTAGCGCCCCGGCCGGCATCCGCCATGTAGTCGGCGCGTCCAAAACACCCAAATGCTCACATCACCATGCCTCGGAGTCATATCCGGCCCTCAACACCATGAGTGAAGGTGCTCCCTTGCTGCCCGCGACGAGAACCCACGCGGGCAGGGTGACATCTCGGTCCCAGGCCTCACCGCGCTCATGTGTCTCGCACGTTGCGGCTGCCCACTCTCCCAGCGCCTGGGGCTGACGGGCACTGCTCAGTGGCCTCTCGTCTGAACAAGTGCATTCCTTGCCTCCAGCTTCGCAGCTCATCAAATCAACGGCCCAATCGCTGGCCGGCGATTGCCCTCTATCAGACGAGCGAGCAGCCTCCCGGGCTTGCCGCAGCAGTCGACATGAGACTGACCCAAGCGCACTTCTTCTACTTCCAAACCTGGCCGGTCATCTGACGCATCTCCATGGAGAATGCTGAAGCAGGGCTGTCGCTTAGTTTCCGAGTGCTTCTACCACACTTGTACGTCACGCCCAGTGCCTCCGGCTCTCCCCGTGCATCTCGCGACACCCAGGCACAACAGCCCGTTGAAGTGTAGACGGAAAGGGTGGCGCAGGCGGTATTCCAGGACGTATTGACCTCGACAGGATCACCACTGCTTCCGGCGTCACAAAGCACCCGCCTCTCCTGCAGCGCGTCCGCTGTTGAGGTACACCGGCCTGCAGCCTCCCGCGAGCCCGTGACGGTCAAGGTCGGGCTTGAGGCAGTGTCAGCATTTCGATAGTTTCATGGCGACCTGCATCAAACTGGAGCACGTCTTCGGAAAGATTAGGATCCATTCAGAACACCATGTCCAATGTCTCAGCCGGCTCCAAGTAGAATGAGGGCGGCATGAATGTCTGGCCATTACAGCTGTCCACTGCCGGTGGTTGCGTACGAGACGTTACACCGTCACTGCTTATTTCGGGCGTCCTGGTCCACCGATCGACAAAAGAGGCTGGCATGACGCAGTGGCCTTGCTGGACGAGAAACGTCTGCCAACAGCGGTACGGCCCGTCAGCGAGGAAAGTATCATTCAGAGCAGGTCGGGTGAACATTCCTGCCGGTGATTTCTTGCAAAGTCTCCGATAACACAGCTCGATCGATAGTGCAAGTCTAGTCAACTAATCACTTGGGCTCCACTCACTTTGTAGCCGCGTGTGTCGACCCGGAGGCCGTCTGTAAACAACTTCTCATACTTGGTCTTGCAGATCATAGAAATGTATCAGAAACAACCGGCATTTCAGGCGACCTCGCATGCCCAATGACACGTTTAGACTCTGCGCTTTGGGCTCGCTTGCTGATGATGCCCACATTGAAAGTGATCACGATTCCACACGTCAGTCACTAGCCGCATTCTCAACGCTCACTACTATCTAGCGCGCGAACGCTGGGAGAACATGCCTGGAAGGTCCCATTGTCTCTGATATAACCCTAACAAGCCAGCAGTCTTGCCATGAGAGATTCCATTATAGGAGTCGGTCCTTATTTCCCGCTCGGTAGCCAGCCTTGGTGTGCGGGCGACGTGCTGGGTACAACTGACGGACTCGCACAACGGATCTCGTGAAACTGTTGAATGACCCATCCCCGCTTAACGGCATTACTGGTTCTTCAAGACGCTGGGTCACGCTGCTGTCACTTCACTTGACTCGATGCCTCGTGTTGGGTACCTCACTTGGGAACTTTGATAGGCGTTACCATAGCGAGCTTACTGTGAGGAGTCACTTCAACTCGTTTTAACAACAATCTAGCAAGGTTCTACATACAGGCTACTCAATTCACCCCTCATGGCAATACGTGAGTGTCCAGTCAGATTTCAATTTGCTCATCATGGCCTGATGTTGTTTGAAGCGCGGCTGTGGACTGTGGTTCGGTAGCGAGATTTTGGCGTCACACGGGGCGGCCGATGACATCCTGAAGTCAACTACACCAAAACTCCTTGGTTCGCCAATCGGTGTTGACACACGACTGCCGGAATTTGCAGCGTAGTTGGATGGCCTTTGAAAGACCCAATCGATCGAGCACACGCTACTCCTCTAATGCATCATACTATCAAGAGCAAGGTATCATACGGATCTAAGCGCTTGTACGTTGTTACTTAGTCTGGATTGAGCTCGCAGACGCATTCTATGACCAGACATATATCAAAGGTTTAAATGGACTTTCCTGGATTCTAGGACCCGCTGCGGGAACCCCGAATGGCCAGATTCGTCTTGCATGCGTCTGCAGATATGCATACAGCCCTTGAGCAACGAGATCGGCCTGGTTCCGGGGGGGCCAGAGAGTACAATGAAGCCGTTGTATGACCGCCAGCCGCTCTGGTCAGATCACGAACGATTGGTCTGTGCTCAAGCCGTGCAAGCAAACGACATGGCTGTTGAGGAGCACAGCTTTGTACTTGCCAAATTTGGAACGTGCCGGTAAGGGCAGATGTGGATTGCTTCATGAGTGCTAGGTCAAGTCTTTTGTGTCCCAACAGCTAGGCCCGGGGCGTTGTTCGAGCAGAAGCCATCACGGGTGTTGCCACAAGGTATGCCATTTGCCCATGAGCGTTTTTCAGCCCAAAATCCGGGGACGAGCAATCAACAACGCCACAGTTCCGCGACATGAAGCTTCCGTATTGAATATAGAGCGCCTATCCCCGCCTCAAGTGAAGCTCGATCACTGTATGGCCCGCGGACGCTCGACGAATATCCTGCATATAGACATTGTACAGATATCATGCTTGGCCCGGTGTGATTATCTCCACGCTGTTTCCCGATGTCTCTGGCGTCCAGTCGTTGATTTCCACAACATCACTGACCGTGACGGGCGGAGGGAATGCCCCTGGATGTTGCAGATTGTTTGTGACTTGTGTCAGCCGAACACAGCATCCAACCAGATGCCGAGTGAGTTGTCGTGAGCCTCTGCTTCTTCAAGCTGCCAGATTTTCTTATTCCGCATCAATGAGACAGACTCTCGAAGTGAAGCGTCTGAAGAAGTGGACTTTATGCTGATCAACGATAGTCTGATGGTGGGGGACCCCATGAATGCTGAATGCCGAATGGTCACCTTTGGAATCAGAGATGATTATGATTCAGTGAGACGGGAGGCTTGATGTGTGTTCTACCCAGCCTCATTCTACACCCCCAACCGCAATCCCGCTGGACAGGCAGTCGGCCGACCCTTTGATACCCAAGATGCAGCCTGCTCTTCACAAAAGCTGCATCTCGAACTCAGCAGCCTCGCCCCTTTGCCATCGCCCCTTCAACAGCCACCGTAACACTGAGATTCCCAGCCAGACACCGGACTAAAAGCATCTCGGCCATCTTGGGCACCATGACATCCGCGGGATCTCGTAATACTCATCTTTCTTATCCCAATCAACAGAACGGCAAACGCTGCCGAGCACCTGCACCAAACGACAAAGTGCTTTAAAAAAAACTTTGCCAGCACCCCTTTTGCGATCCAATCATGCCGCCAAGCCCCCTCTTTGTTCTTTTCCCAGGCATCCAGTCACGGCGCCTCCTCTCTACTGGCATAAACCTGATTACACGTAGCATGGAAGGTTCCACCTCTCATCTCGCTCGTGCGTGCTAACTTCATCTGCCGTGATCGGATGATTTTTTTCTCTTTGCTTTGCTTCGAGAGGGGCCCGCATATGCAAAGACTAGCATTACTGTATGCGTAGTTGTACACATGTTGACCTGTCGTGAGATAATCATGGCACACACACATGCTTCACGACAGCATGCAGGGCGGCCGTGATTCACAGCTCGTTCCTGAGTGCTGGATACATACCTATGACCGACTGAGCTCGCGCTGTGAGTGTAGTGTCATTGAGACACCGATCGTCCAACGGTTGCTGCGGCTTCGATGATACCAGGTGGATCAGGAGGAGGAGGGGGCGAGGCCGCGAGGGGGTGGCAATGTCTTTCGGGGTCTTTGAGTTGCCCTCTATTCTGAGACTTTGGGGGGAGGGGGGAAGCAAAGCCATTTCTCGCCTTCCTACACTCTACATATAAGCAGATGAAGGAGTCTTGATGCACGGGGTTAAGCTCCAATGTAGCTCTTGGTTTCCACGCCGCTCGCTTCGCAACTCTGCGTACGTTGTTGCGATGTTTGAAGCCCCCCCCCCCCCCCCCCTTAGCACGCGAAGAGCCGCGTAGATGAAATGAAATGACTCGATGAGAGGCAAGCCTTACGAAGCTTTCATGGTACTATGTTGGACATGCGCTAGATATGCTCTTGCAACATTAATTTCTGACGCATCGTGGACGTTGCTGACGAATTTCGCCAGACTTGACTGCCTGTGAGCCTTGTGTCGCGGTTGGTTAGCTTGCGTCTGACTTGAGACTCCATCGTTATAATGAGTTGAGTGCTCTCTTGCATAATCTTAGTTCTATCATTCCATTGCACTCTTTATAGACCTTTAACATTATGTTCAGTCACTGTTATTCCTATCGATATGGTACAGCGACGAAAGTGAAAGACCATAACTGATTATGTTCGGAATCCTTTTGAGGTTGTAAATTTGTCAGATAAATTTTCTTCACTTTACACACTACATCTTTCTTCGTCTACTACCCTTTAATTAGTACACTTCTCATTGGTGATTCAGTCATGTAAAGTCTAAACAGCAATTCAACATATCCCCACACACAGAAGTACGCACTCACTTACACGGTCAAGACAAGCATCACGAACCAAGACCTTTCCTTTCAACCCACCTCCATCCATGCGTCATGATAAACTATCCCTTACGGACTAGCTCTTTGCTATATTCCCTATTTCTTCGATATTGTACATCTCTAAAGGCCATCCACTACACCATCGATCCATCTATATTGTATACAAGATTAATCACTCTATCCATCATTCTATCTACTACTTATCACCATTCCATCTAATACTCTTATTACCACTCGATCTATTACTCCGTCTACTCTACTACCTAAAAAAAGTATAGAATCATAAATATATTGATCAAACATATATTTAATCAAGAGAAAGTGCTTGTGACTAAAGGTAAAAGAAAATACAACAACGTATACATAATCATCCTATTTTTTCCCTGTCTCGTGTAGAAAAAAAATAAATCACATCAATACTACTATCTTAATCTCCTTGACAAGAGCTATAAAGAGTGAAAAAAGTTCTTATATTAGATACATCAACTTTACCAAAATAAAAAGGTCCATAAAAAGAGGACCTCGTCCTCTATAATGCGGGATCTATTCAGTAAGCTCAAGCCATGGATTGGCCTGCGCACGGGTAGCTCTTTTGGACGGCCTCCTGTGCCATCACGGCTGCCCGCTCGTCATGTCAATGTTGTCAGTCTGCTTTTATTTTCTGAGGGAGGTCCTCTAGGCCAGGCTCGGTTGTGCTCTGCTCAACAGCAGGTAGCCTGGCAATCCGGCAGCTCTAAAAAGGCATTGACAGGGTTATCTGTCCTTCCATGGCGCGTTAGGAGGCTTGCTCGCTTTTCCGCTTGACATCGCCCCCCCACGCGTCTGTGGGGTTCGTTCCTCACGGCAGTGGCGTCGAATGCCTTGTTCGCGAGGTGCACACATACTAGCATGACGTTGCTAGGCACACCAATCCATCGGCTCGACTTTGCAGGCCCGGTAGGGGTTCATGTAGACGCGTAGAGAGGGTCAATTCCTTGGGACTCCACGCTAAAGGGGACAGCATAGGTACGACGGCGGCGGCCACCTCCTTTCGTTCGGCAACGGGCAGCTTGGCATGGTGTTCCTTGAGATGCGTTTAGACCTGGGTAGGTGGCACCGCAATGGCGCAGGACTGAGCAGATGATAACGCCTTGCTCAGGCAGGTGTGTAAACAGCTGGCTACAGTGGAAGAAGAGCAGGCAGGTAATTCGACATGGCTCACCGTATAAATTTATGAGTACTGCTTGACGCCAACGAGTGGGACAGCCTTTATGAATCAATAACCATATCTACCTAACCTGCGCGGGATCACATAGGTAAGCACCCGCGTGACATACTGTAAGCAGATGCCATAGTTGCGATTAGTCTAGAAAGACGGCCCGAGACACTAGAGTCAAACAATACTCATCAATCTATACGGTACCTATATGAATCACTCCTAAGGCTACATGGTACGATGTGCACTTCTTCTTTTGGTACGGCCCCACACTCAAAGCTAAAGCTCTCTTACTACTTAAGTACACTATGTTAGCGTACATGAATAGATGCTTAATAGTAATACGTTTCATATAAAAGATCCCCAGTATCCATAGTGCTCTCGCTTTCGGCGACTTAGGGGTGTAGGTACGTTAGCTTACACGCCTGCTAGTTTTTAATACTTCAGCAAAGTTCACCAAACGAATCCTGCGTAGTTACGGTATTCTCCTTGTTTTCATACAAAATTAATAGGCTCAGATTTTGTCTCCATATAATACAAGACTTAAGCAGGCGTGTGCAACACGACGTTCCTAGCTGATAAGATTATTACAACAGAGCTTCTACTCCCTTCGTGCACGGCAATAAGCAGCCCCACCTAATTTAGGTATTTTCGCTTTCTGACCATAGTAAGTCCTTATAGCATAGTGCTTATTGCAGAGATGGCATATAAAGCCTAACAGATACATGAGCCCTTTACAGCATCCTTTACTACATAATACGTTAACTTTCCTGCAACACACAATCAAAACACACAAACAAAACGTACAATCAAAATGAAGCTTACACTTATCCCATTAATGTTCCTCGGTCTAGCACTGGCTACCCCGTCAGTAAACCATGTCGCACGCGACGCTCTTGGTCCACGCGAAGCCCAACGTGGCCCAGTTCCGCCATCTCATCGATACAGGTGCAGTGATAAGTACTGTCAACCTGTAAGTTCTTAGCTAATAAGAGTTCCATTTGACGTACTAACCCGGTCGGCTTCTAGGGCCGTACTACCCTATCGAGTGCTATTGCCGGCCGCGATGAGCTTCAGTCGATGGGGGGATACAACATCTTTAAGTCTCTTATTGTGTTCGCATCAGGATGAATATCAGTCTCTAACCTCTCTACACGCACACACTCGTCTACCAATAGAAAAGGGTTTCATAATCTCAATACATTGGCACGCTTGATTTCACAGCGTAATTACTCGTGTGTAATTAAATCCACTTGACCTACACTGCAAGTCATCTGCATGTGAACTCCTACGTGTGTTGATTCTAAGCGCATAGTCGACTTCTTCACGTTTAGAAAAAAAAACCCCCAACTTAGAACCCATGCACAATATTCATACCGCACGTGTGCGCGCCAGATCTATCCCTGCTGCCCTTGCCATGACGAAGATACTTACATCTGCCCCGCCATAGCCGGGCTACCGTGTCGCTGATCGAGGTGATCGTAGTTGAGTTCAAACTCTCTCTGCGTAATGGCGTTAGCGACTAGCCCCCCTTTTTTGAGCAGAGCCTTTTTGGAAAAAGAAAAAGAATTCAAAACTGCAACCGGGAAACGGGAAATCAACATACCCTCTCTCTTCTCCAATTCCCCACGTCAAAGAACAAATACCATCCCCTCTCCTCCTTTGGGCTCAATCGAATCGGCGCTGGTAGATCTGGATCCTTCATCATCCACTGCCGCAAGTTAATATGCCATCTCCAGTCACGATTGTACAATTCGGCTGCGGCAATCTCCTGCAAGATATCGCGTGGGAACTGGTAGAAGATGGCGAGCAGGGTTTCGGCGGAGAAGGATGACATTTTCGAGTGGAGTGGTGGGACATTCGTTACGGTGTAGGCGGCGGGGAGGGTAAAGGAGGGGGGAATCACGGGCTTGGAGGTTGATTCGACAAAGGGGGAGCCGAAAGTTGGATGTAAAGGAGAGTGACTGGGGGTATATTAGCATGACATGCATGTTGGAGTAGGATCACGTTAGACTCACTCTGGTCGACTGAGCTCCAGCCCTAGGACTGTGAGATCTTGGCCCATGGCTAGCGATGAGTAATCTGGACTCTCGAGCGGTATCATGGCCAGTAGACCGGGCAGGCCATACCGTTCTGAATCTGTCATATCTGCGAGCTTCTTGTGAAGTGGCTGCGTGGTTGTTGAGCTGATGCCTTCACCTCCGAATGTCTGCTCAAATTGGCTTTGCTGCGGACGTTGGGCACCTGGAGCAACGTCACCACCGGTTCGACCACCTACTTGAGGGCCTAGAAACGATAAGTTGCTTGGTGCTTGGCCTGTTCGTTGACCGCCCTAGTTTCGTTAGCCTGAAATTGATAGTCATCCATGGTTACATACTTCTTGCAGATTTGGCGGAGTTGCCCGCATGTTGTCAAACGGCGTGCGCGACACTGGCTCAGTGAGTGACTGTTCCCGAGGGCCAACCTCTAACAGCTTACCTGCGCCAGGCAAGCCCCGCCCGCCTACTGTGGGGTTGATCGTGCGGTCCTGCTGGCTCTCGGTCGGGCTCGATAAGCCGTTGCGTGTCTGTCCAAGGCCTGGGAAGGCGCCCGTGCCGGGATTGCTCCCAAAAGCTGCAGCATTCTGTATCAGCCCCGCTCTACGGTCTGGTCCAATTTCACCCGCAGCACCGCCCAAGGGCGGGAACTCTTCTATGTTTCCAGTCTGTGGCTGAGCCCCACCTGAGAGTTGTCCAACCCCTCCAGCGCCTCCAAAGCGATAGTCGTCGCCGGCGCTGGAGAATTGGCTCTGTGACGAGTCATCTTGGACTTGACTTTGTTGCTGCTGAGTGGCACTCTGGCCAGCCTGTCCTTGTTGCTGTCCTTGTCCTTGTCCTTGTCCTTGTCCTTGTCCTTGTCCTTGTCCCTGCGGCCGCTGGATGGTTTGCTGCTGATTCGTTCGTATCGTGGGATTCGACCACATCTGCTGTGCTGACGTGTTTTGCTGGGCTTGCGGAGCGCCAGATAACGAAGGAAACTCCCTAGAATCGTTAACATTTAGCAGCTTGTCTTCAGCACCATCCGCCGTATCTTGGTCGCCCTATTTAGATATCTTGTTCCAGTCGGCCACTCGCGGCTTGTAACATTTGTACGGGGAGGCACTTACTCGAGATTAAGCGGGGTATGAGGTTGTGAGCTACCCATTGCTTGCGCAAAGCTGGACATGGCACCGCCGTTGGCCCTCGATTGCGCATTCGGTAGTCCTGGTGCAGCGCCCATGGGAGATCCGAAGCCCCATTGTGACGAGCCGCCTAGAGCAACGAGAGATTAGCAATGCATACCACTCGTTGCTTTTGAGACTTCCTCACCGAGCTTGCTGTTCTGTAGCCTATTCGTGCCTAGCGGGGCGCCGCGGCCTGCATTTTGTTGTGTTTGGAACATGTCTAGATGTCGCCTCTGCAGGGGGAATGCACTCGTGTCTCTGGAAGTTGTCATGTCAGCCGTGGGTACGCGGTGGATTCATGGATTGGGAAAGGGCGTCGGGAAGCGTTGTTGCTTGATTGGGGCGTAGTCTTTCGCGATATGACGTGCTCTGTTCTGGAGGTGCAGGTACCAGCCACGCCAGACAGTTTGGTGAGGCGTAGCGATATGGTTCGAAAGATGCAAGGCTGGGGCAGCGATGGAGCTATCGGGGCGCAACATTTCGGCGCATGTACTGACCTCTGACTGTATTCTCCTTTGGTCCTTCTGGTCGTATAAAGCGCGAGATGGGGCGTGCTGGTGCTGTAACTTCCTCGCGTGCTGGGAACATTGAGGTCCGCGATGCGATATGCACACTCCAAATCCGCTACGCTACTCTGGGACTAGCGCAGAATCTAATCTGCGGGGAGGCCGATCACAGCCTCAAATCCCGTCTTTGACATGGGAATTTCGCATGTGCAAAGCCACCCAAACGAAAGCTGACGGGTCGTGGTCCAGCATCAGTGTGATAATTTTCCATGCAACAGCTGCTAGCTTATAGAGGGGAGAAGACAGCTAGCATCAAAATTATCATCTACAATTAGATCGAGACCAACCAGGACTACAGAACTACAGGTCTACGGTCAACCCAATAGGCTTTGCCCTTGATTCCTCTTGGTCTTCTTTCATACTTCTGTCCGGCAGCATCTCTATGGTCTTTCTAAGATGAGAGGTAGAGGCACCATCTTCGCTTTCCATCACCTTTTGGCAATATACTGTTCAAGTACAAGCGAGCCGTACGCCTTGGCCGTTGCGTCCTTGCTATGCTGCCCAGAACACAACGCCATAAAGCGGGATTTTCCGTGGCAGTGATAGCACTGCTTGTGACAAAGATCCATATTACTGTTGTCCATGTTCTTCAAGATGGCCCTTGTTGGAACAAGTGAGACATGTCGGCCTCTCCGTTGATACCGAAGAAATTGAACCTGGGGCGATCTGTTAGCAAATAGACATCTGGCGCTTCTTGACAAAGGGGATTCGTACCAGTCATCCACATTCAAACTCATCGGCACAATCGGATTGTGCCTACCACCGGAGCTTTGACTCCATGTGTCGTCTTGTGCCCCGTGCTGTTGCTGGTTTTGCGACATCGACTCGAGGTGTTGTGTCCATGTTTGCTGGTTGGGATCGTATGTGCCGGGAATACCCATGCCAGATGGTCCGTTCTGCATTGGTTGTGGACCAGCCTGTTGCTGAGAGTGTTGGTGCATGGTCATGTTCTGCGGCTGACTCAATGCCGGATCCACAAGGCTGTGGGCTTGAACAGGGAAAGCGACTTGCGTGTCTGCCGGGAATAGGTGATCCGGCTGAAAGTTTTGCCAGACTTCTTGACTGATATTGGGTGTGTCACGCGTGACCAAGAACAGATCTGGTGGTGTTCCCGGGTAAGAATACGATGGGTTGAAAGGGGTTGTTGGACGGGTTCCGGATCGCGAAGGTCCCATGAATGCATCATGGTTTTGACGATTCATCTGCGGTGAACCTGCCGTCATCTGAGGCATCTGCTGAGGAGGCATCTCTCGAGAGGGAGTCACTGCCGGAGTCTGAGGCCTCGATCGCTCATAAGAGACCTGAGGAGCAGGCGGGCCATTTGTAGCAGGGAAGCCAAGATCCATGTCGTCAAATTTGCGCTTAGGCGCCTCTTGCGCTGGCCTGGGTGGCGGTGGCGGAGCGCTAGGTACCTTGTTCTTCTTGTGGTTCCGGCCAGCAGCTTTCTGCAAGCGCTCTTCCAGATGCTTATTTCCCAAGATGGACTCGAAAAGTGTGTGTACCATCTTTGCCACGAGCCAGACCTTAGAAACCTCTTTTAGCGCATCTAAGCAGATCTGAAGGCGCTGTTCTGTTGCCGAGACTATCGACTTGTTTGACGACTTCATCTGGTAGACGTGCATTATGAGGGCTGAGAACAGGCTGTATACAATGAACGCTGGAGTGTACCGTATCTCGTCGTGAGCTCGCAGATTCTCGATAATGGATGTAATCATAGCAGCAGCTTGATAGGCAATGTTCCTGCTCGGGTATGCGTGCTCCTCACCAAACCCGTCTAGATTGTTGCCCTTTGGTGATCCAGCTGGTGGCATATGCGCCCGATGTAGAAGACAAAGTGTTGTGCTAATCGTATCAGCACACCTCGGAAGCGAGTGAGGGACAGAAAAACTTACTAGTAATTGGAATGCAAAAGAGCCGCCCAGAAGTGGTGGTGTTGTCGATCCCATTGTACTTCTGGAGGGCAATGCTGCAGCCAATCTGCGAGAGCCATGTCACTGTGCGTGAGGTCAATGGCATTAGCTCTACGGTGTTTCGAGGCGACCGAGTATTGCTGAGATAACACCAAGCCCATGATCTCGCTCAGTTTGACGTAGTTGATAAAGAACTGAACATGTACTGGATCCGGCGGATACTCAGCAGCATGGTCGACTTCGTCATCTATAAAGTCGTCTTCAGAAACCATTTCTACGTCTGAGTCCTCGGGGTCAATCGCAACAGGTCTGCCAAGCGCAACGGCTACAGATCGATCACGGCTGTATAAAGTCCACCAGATACGCTTCCAAAGGCGCTTGTCTGACCGACTGAGCTGCGAGCCCTCGACACTGCGATAGTCAGCCAAAGTTTTCCCCTATGGATGATCTTTGCCTACCTGCGGTGCATGCCCGATCCTTGCGCAACGACAATGGCGACTCTCGTCCAGTAGAAGACATTTTTGGTAACATCTACAGTACGTCAGCTGCAATCCTGTCGACGGGTGTCATTAGTAACGCACCCTCTGGACCCTCCCAGTACCATCCCATCAGGATGAGTGCCTGCACAATTGTCACACGATCGTCCTCAAAGTTAGCATCGAACAAGGCCTTGGCTCGCTTGTAAAAGGTCATGGCAGCGGGCGTTGTAGAGCCACTGGAGTCCATTAATTGAGTATTTGTGCATACTCTTGATCCAGCCAAGAGGACAGCCTGCAGAAGGAGAAGCGACGGAGGGTTCTTAGGGTCTCGATATTGACGCATGAAGCGGCTGCGGTTGATAACGGGCACCACTGGAGCCACCCACTTGAAGAAGGCCTCTACCAGCTCATCGCAGAGGGCCCGAGGGGGAAGGAGGAAGGCGCCTCGCTGATGGAGGATCTCGATTTCCATGTTGTCCATCTCGTTGACGCGGGCTTTGGCGCCTCGCACGTTTTCGGGCAACGGGTAGTGGACCACGTCGGTGGTGCCATGGTCGTGTACAAGGAGGGAGAGATTGGATGATTCGCCCAAGTAGGCAACCCTGCCGGCTTCCTTGATAGGTGCTCTGGCGAACTTGGGCTTCATGAATTGCACATATGTGCCGTTGTGGGTAGCCTGCTGGGCAGCATATGCGCTCGAGAGAGTCGTGGAGGGCGTGCCATCCTCCGAGTTGTACAGGGCTGGCCTGTCTCGTGGTTCTACGGATGCGCTCGCTGGCGAGCGTTCTTCACTCTCTGCCCGCTCGCTGCCAGATGCGTCAGTCTCGGGTGTCTGCAATTCCGCCGCCCCCGTAGTCGTATCAAACGTACCTTCCCTCTGTCTTTGTTCGTGGCCCCTGGGTCTTCTTGCGCTTTGGCTGGGGGATGCGGCACTCGATGGAGAAGGCGGTGCAGTTGGTGCACGGTATGCCGAGCGAGGCGGCGTCGCATCGGACCTGCACGGCTGTTAGGCGCCAATGCGGCGATGAGGCTGGTGGCGGGCTGATTACTGACCTTCCTCGCATGACAGGCTGCGCGTCGCGGTGGTTAGCATTCAATGTCCAGGCCGACCGAGGTGCCGAGGCTCAAGCCATGGGGAACGGATATAAGACGAGACGTCGACTGCTGTCGCAAGAACGGGATAGGGAGGTGCAAGGGGTGATTGGACTTACTTTCGCATGCTCTACTTGCGCGCTGTCTCCTAAACGATGGGTGGCCTGGAGGCACGTTCTGCGAACTTGCGGACGGTCTGCATCGTGTGAGCAGCTTTGTGCTTTGCTAACGCGCGAAGGGCACCTACGGAGTCCCGTTGCTGGGCTGCGCGGCCAGTGGCGGCGGCACAGGGGGCACGGAGTTGGCCATGAAGGAGTGCTCGCGAGACATGCTGTCAGAAGCCTTTCGTACGGTGGCAGTGAAGGGTTGGAGTCGTGACCTGTCTGCGTGTAGTCGATTCCCTGATGCGCGTCGGAAGACCCCCGCTAGCGGCCTAGTCGGCGAGGCCAGGCACGAAGGCACCACAACCACACACCTGGGCAGTATGTCTTGCAACGCCCACCATTGTTATTGCACACAAGCATCTACAAGCAGTCTAGCAAGTTCGGCCACCGATGGGAAGTTTGCCTAGGACATGTGCTGCTAGCCCCATTTCCCAAGAGGCGTATTCTTCCTTATACACGCTTGCACATGACGCAGTGTGTATTGAATGTTTTGAATGCGCCCCCGGCCCATTCCGCTTCCTCCAAATAAATAGGCTGCTCACCATTGGGCGTCGCAGTACCTCTCAGCCTTGCTAAGTCGGTTTCAGATCTGCCATGTTGTTGCACACCAGCTTGCCGTATTTGCACACCTACACAAGACATACCATAGCTACTCTATGTCACCAATACATTGTCTACGATTACACCCCATTTGTCGACACTGCTTCACAAGCGCCAGTCTTGTCACATCGTGCGCTGTGGCCATTTCTCCCGTCTGGTCGTGATATTAAGATCGCTCACACCCCTGCTACCCATCGCACCCCCTCCTGTTCGCCTCTACATTTCTTCGAGCCCCTGTCATCTCACTTCGATGCTGCCTCTCGTCGGAGTCTGAAAGCTTCCAATTTCACCGTCTTGTTGACCTCACTCACATATGCGAGCTTCACACCCCCAGCTTGCTCAGCAATAACCTCCTCTTTCGTCGCAAATAAAAAGGCTTGATGCTCGACGGGATCCAAAGTTATTGTACTAAGGTCCTCAACCTCCATCTCGAAGATTAGCTTGAGCCACAACTTATTTGGACGCCCTGGCGGCTTGTCGTCAAAAGTGAATTGCGTAACTTTTCGAACGACCCGAGTTGCAACGACTCCTGCCTCCTCTTTCAGCTCCCGAGCGGCGGCGTGGAGGATGGTGTCATCAGTGTCGTCTACTTTTCCTCCTGGGATTTCCTGATTGTGTTAGTCAAAGTAGTCCAGGATAGTGCATGTTTGAGCGTGTTGGTACTACTCTAAATCACTTGCTTACCCATGCATCAGGGAACGCATGCTCATTTTTGGCACGCTGCACTAGCAAGAGCTTTCCATCGCTGTTGAAGATTGCTACACCAGTACATAGGATATCGAATTCAGGATGTTGGGCAAGAAACTCCTTGTCAGAAATCGCATAGTCCTGCAGATCTGAGCCGAATCGAAGGGGTGGGCTTGATTTACTCATGGTGTAGTATAGGGGAGAGTCAACACGATAGCTCAACAGGTGCGATATGAGGGGCTTTTGTCCATTGTAGTTGCCTGAAGTGAAGCACACCAGCGCCACTACACATTTGATCTAGCTCGTAGGTAGCTGTCTACCGTGGGCTAGGCTACTACATGTTGCATCAAAAAAAGGCAGCAGAAAATCTTCATAGTGAAGAACCAGAAAACAACACCTTTGCAATTTAGTCACTCGAGGGCTGCCCAGGTGCCAGCGACTCTGACCGTGTGCACGTGAGCGCCGCTCTAGCGTGATTTGAGATCGGCGCTAGTTGGTGAATACCCGGGTACGTCAACATGAAATGATCACGACGCGCTATCACCAACGCCAAACCTTTATCGCCACCTAAGCAGCGCTCCAGTTGTGGACACACTCATTTCGTCGCGCACGACACATCTCACTCATCGATTAACAAGGGTCAACTGTAAGAATGCCTCGCCCACCACGCGCAAAAGTCGCGTCGCGCGTCACGAAGCCCAAAGTCGCCCCGCGCAAGCCGGAACCCAAAACCTCGACCACGCGCACCACACGCGCCCAAGATGTTGTCGCAACAACTAAGAGCTTTAGCGAGGACAGCGATGGCCTTGTTACCAAAAGCACAGTGACGCGCTCAAGCAGGCGGACGGGGCAGAGTCACGCCACAGAACACGTTGAGGAAGAGCAGTTTACCATGACTGGTGCGCTGCCTGCGGAAGAACGTGCGCCGGAATCCTCGACCAAGAATCGCACACCTGCATCAGCAACATCAAAGAGGCCACGAACATCGATACGCAGTGCTAGATTATCAGCCAGGAAGACGTCGTCACCTGCAGCGGCACCTATACAATCACATACAGCCAACGAGGATGCGCCTGCTGGCGATACAGCGATAGAAGATAGCAGCGGATTCGGTGATCTGACCTTTTCATCTCTGGGCTCAGAATCACCTGCTCATGGCACACGCCCCCCGTCTGCAATCAAAGTCGGTGCTACCCCAGCACATGAGAGGTCAATACTGGCCTTGACCAATTTCAAGCGAAGAGCACGACAGCCGAGTTTACTGCGCATGGTCCAGCAAACTACAGATGTCGAAGATAATGACCACAGCGAGCTTGACAACACTGACAATTTCGACTTCGATGACTTCTTGCCCCACGCAGAATCAACACCACTTAATGTACGGAAGACCGGGCCAAACGAGGAAGTTAGAAACGACAGCGGCACCCAGATCTCCAGTTCCGGCTCTCGAGGAAGAAAACGCAAATTGTCACCAGTTGTGCAGGTGCCACGCTCCTCACCACCCGGTAGTCCTGCCAGAGATACTGAAAGCGATATCGAGTCTATACGATCACCTTCGCCAAGCCTACCAGAAGTGCTCTCATCACGGGAGGAAGTCATTGAACAAACACAAGATGATGAAGAAATATTGAGTCAGACCTACGCGCCACCATTGTCCAGCAGTCCCATTCCGGAGAAGTCCGCACAGCCAGCATCATCTACACAAACGCGTCCACGACGAAGAACAAGGCAGGCAAAAACGCCTGACAGAGATGATGCCGATTCTGACGGCGAAGAAACGGAAACACCCGCGAAGGTGAAGGCAAAACGCGGTATCAAGAAAAAGACGCAACAAACCATATCCACCGCACAATTGAAAGGACTACTTCCACGGCGGAGAAATCGCTACCGAGATCGCGATGAGTTTGATGTGGAATCTTCGGAGGAAGTAACGCAGTTTAATTCCGACCAGGATGAGTTGCAGATGCCAACACGACGGAGCCGTCCACGTCCAGGTACTGGGAAACTAGCGTCACCCAAGGCCAGCAAGAAGAGCGCTCGGGGGAAGAATGCAGCTCCAGCAAAGGCAGCTCCGAGGCTCAGTCGAACATACAGTCGCAGAATTTCATCAGATAAGGAGAATGCGGCTGCAGGCCAGGAAGATCAAGAGGCTACAGAGGTGTCGGCGATTGAGCATTCAGAAAAGCTGGCGGCGATTAAGAAGAAGTTTGAGGAGGTAGATGCGTTTGAGCTGGATTTTGAGACGGTGGACGTGACAACGAGCTCGAGTCCATTTCGCTGATCGAGTGCAGTTATGTAGCTTGGATGCTTGGCTGCGGTTGTTTAGCAATCTGTAATGACTATACCTAGTGAATTGAGTAAGGCTAAGATACTGTCCCACACCCAAGCGGTGTACCTTGGTCTCGTGCCAGTAACTGTTCAAGTTTGTCTCTTTCACGCACTGTGGTGGACTATTACGCGATATTAACACAGGCTTACATAAAATCGCGAGTCATCCCAGCACAACATGCGAAGTCGAGATAGCGTCGTGTTCATTGCATTGGAATGCACCCGTGTCTCTGTTCGCGGCACTCTACTCCGGAAGTGTGTCCGATCGTCCTTGGTACTGGTGCAGCGCGGTTCATCCCAACCAGGCTGAGGCGTACCAGGAATAAATGGCTCCACCTATATTTTATTAAAAGGCAGACGCATAAGGATTATTATTTTGAGACTCCATCCGGTGGACCTTGGCGTTACGTTTCTTCTGGGGCGGTCTACTATCACAGGCGGCGCACGGCCTTGTTCTCACCGAAGGTGTTCTGTGGTTGGGGTTACGTAGCTTCCCCAGCTGCCCTGCAACTCACTGCACACGTTGCCCATTGTACCAATCCGCCATTTTGCTGTCTGCTGCCCGCCACCACACACAGTATGATGCAGTGATCCCATGCCATGCGTCTTCCCGACCACTCAAATCATCTGGCCTATGCAGCTCCACCATTACCCACTCCGCCCGGCGTCCGCAGGCCATGAACCCCTCCAATGGCACGTCGTTGTCCACGTCAAAGAGCAACTCGACGCTACGGCCACGTACCAAGAGACTGATTTCTGTAGAAGATGATGTGTATGCGTCGCATGGGAGCGATGGGGGTTTAAGCCGAGGTCCTTCGAGGACAGCTTCGAGAAATGCGTCTCCGGCTGCCAATTCCCTCGCAGGAGCGACAACAGCGTCGCGCCTCAGCGTCACGGCGAACCCACTGGCGCTGTTTGAGCGGTCTGCGAACTCCAAAAGCCCCAACTCACCAGGCTTGTCTGGATTGTTGGGCAACTCCTGGTCAGCTATTCAGGACATCGCAGCGACGGTACTGGCCGACCCAAGAGAATCAAGCAGTACACGACGACGCAAACCGACACATGGACGACGCACATCCACCAGTGTTCCCCCGCCAAAGCAATGGGGTCCCGCAGGCGCAGGCTCGCATGTCGGGGCCGGCACCCATGAGGAAAGAGAGGCACAGGTCAGAGCTATGAAGCGGAGAGACCTCTTGACTGCGAACGAACATTTGGTGCCCGACTCGGTCGGTCGCATCAAGCGAAGAAACTCGGACGAGCGAATGAGTTCTTCCGCGCCACCCGGTGAGAACGAGGATAGAGACGCGCTTGTATACATCCATCACGTTCGGCCGCAAGACACGCTCGCTGGGCTGAGCATCAAGTACAACTGTCAACAAGCTGTACTTCGAAAGTCAAACCGCATGTGGCCCAACGACAGTGTACAGACAAAGCACACGATAGTCCTGCCCGTGGACGCATGTGGGGTGAAAGGACGCCCTGTGCCAGGCCCAGAGGCCCTACCAGAAGAGGATCTCCTGATGGGAGAGTACCGCAGTAGCTCTAGCAGTGAGCCAGCTACTACAAGTACAGCTGGCCTACCTAACGGGTGGAACATGCCCAAACAAAAGGACATAGAGTCTGAGTCGGCCATGTCTTCCAATCCAGACTCAGAGCCACCATGGAAGCACGATTCATGGGTTCTGCTACCTAATGATAAGCAACCTACGCAAATCGGTCGCATGCCACGCAGAGCACTCGGCTTCTTCCCGCCCGCGCGACGGAAGTCGGTCACCTACTCTGATGCTTCTACTCCTCGCGCATCCGTCGATCTCCCCCGTTCCTCTACATCTACGAATCCTCTCACAGCCTCTCCCTCACAAGTATCCCGGCCTCGTGCATCTAGTAATCTGTCCTCGGTATCAACACACAGCCGCCAACGGAGCACATCAGGCAAAGCATGGGGTTTACACGGACCAGGCGGCGTTGGCACACTGGGCCGTAACGTACGCAGTCCCGGACCAGCTCAAGACAGCCTAAATAAAAAATTCGCGCAGTACCTTCCCAATGTTGCCCCTCCACCAGGACAAGAATACTTCACACCCTGGGCACCCAGTCTCCTTGATGCTGCCGCAGGCACGTCATCTCAACACGCAGGCGGCTCAGGTGCCGTAACCCCACTCAACGGCGCAGAGATCAACTTCCAAGAGATTGGAGGTGCAATTGAAGGCTGGATGCGCAAAGTGGGCACATCGGCGCAGAAACTTCTACAAGAGCCTGGGACACCAGGTCAGGGCAAACGATCCGCGGTGCCAGTTCTAGGTGCTGTAGGAGGTGATCTCGGCGATTTAATTGAGTTGCGAGACGATGCCTTTGAGATTGGCGATGGGGAAGAGGACAGAGGCAGGAGTAGGGAGGATCATGTGTTGGCTGGTATGGGGCAGAGGGCGAGTTCGGCGAGAGTCCAGCAATATCAATCTGCGAGACCAGATTTCAATCTCGTCTTGAGAGAGAGGGGAAAGAAAGGGGATAATGATGGAAAGAAGGATTGACCTTGACGACTTGATCCAAGAGTGTAGAGGGAAAAGCTGAGGCGTTGGGTTTTTGGCGTTGTAAGGCTGCGGAAATGCGAGGCATAGCAGTTTGGCGATTTGCCATTGATGGAAACCGGGATTGAATAGCATTTGACTCATATAGAAATGTCTAAGATATACCTCTTTCAAGTTTTGTTCCTGCCGTACGACTTCATAATGTTGGTGTCCGCTTGGCCAACATGCAATTAAGCATTGCTACGGCTTGCTCGAGCGTCCGTGCGGTAAATACCATACGCCTCCGTCATCTGGTAGGAACAGTACCACAGTACCACGTTTCACATCTGTCCAACAATACGAACTGTACAATTCCCTAATCAGAGCATGCAGGCATTTTCTTGCTCCCGTAGTTTAGGGAGATCTACATCTAGAAAGGCATCGACCTTGTGTGCGCAGACGCGCTTGCGGTTTCGATCGGCACAATTGAATCCTGAGCTCCGACACTCATACCTTAGCATCATTACTCAATCACCTGCTCTTCCCTACTCCACATCCTCTTCCTTCGTCAAAAGCAATTTTACGACTCCAGCACTCCTAACAAGACCGGGGAAATCAAATATCTCCAACACTATCAAAGGAGAGGCAGTTACAAGGAGGCCTCTCGCAACCACAATGCATCGCGCCCCCGCAGCACTGGTGACGAAACCAATGGTTGACCCACAAATTGAGATCAAGACGCCGAGGGATCCGAATACGCTGTCTAATTATCATAATTTCGTTACGAGGCATACGAGTGTAGACTTCAATGTCGATTTTGCGAAGAAGAGATTGTTTGGGAGTGTAGTGTTGACGCTTGAGAGTTTGGCGGGGGAAGAGACTAGAGAGGTTGTGTTGGATAGTAGGTACGTATGTCTTGGCCTTAAGAACTGTGCCTTCACTAATTCAAGATAGCTTCCTTGACATCTCTGTCGTCGAAATCGATGGTCGGAGTGCTAAGTTCCACGTTGGCGATCGTGTAGAGCCGTATGGAAGTCCATTGACTATTACTCTCCCATCGGCTGTACCTAAAGGTAAGATGGTCGAAGTGGAAATCAAGGTTGCGACGACAGATAAATGTACTGCCCTCCAATGGATGACACCGGCTCAAACCTCGAACAAGAAGCATCCCTACATGTTCTCGCAATGCCAAGCCATTCACGCCCGTTCCGTATTCCCCTGCCAGGACACACCCGATGTCAAGTCTACCTTTAGCTTTGCTCTTCGGTCTCCTCTACCCGTCCTTGCTTCTGGCCTGCCCACAGGAGCGCATGACTATCAAGCGCCCAAGAAAGACGGTGAACAAGGTACCCTAAAGTACACATTTGAGCAAAAGGTTCCCATTACATCCTACCTCTTCGCCGTCGCCAGTGGTGATCTGGCATGTGCTTCAATCGGTCCACGCAGCACAGTCTGGTCCGGCCCGGAAGAACTCCTAGAATGCAAACAAGAACTCGACGGCGAGATTGAACCCTTCATGAAAGCCCTTGAGTCCATCATCTCCCCCACCTACCAATGGACCCAATACAATGTGCTGATCCTGCCTCCCTCATTCCCTTATGGTGGCATGGAGAACCCAGTGTTCACCTACGCAACGCCTAGTATCATCTCCGGCGATAAGCAAAACATCGACGTCATCGCGCACGAACTCTCGCATTCTTGGTCTGGTAATCTCATCAGTGCAGCAAGCTGGGAGCACTTCTGGCTCAACGAGGGATGGACTACTTATCTCGAGCGTCGCATAGCTGCCTATATCCATGGTGAAGAACATCGACACTTCAGCGCAATCATCGGTTGGAAGGCGCTGGAAGAGAGTATCAAGCAGTTTGGCGAGGATCACGAGTACACGAAACTTGTGACTGATCTCAAGGGCAAGGACCCTGACGATGCGTTTTCTTCGATTCCTTACGAGAAGGGCTTCCACGCGTTGTATGCGTTTGAGTTGTTGCTTGGCAAGAACAAGTGGGACACTTTTATCCCGCACTACTTCGACACTTTCAAATTCAAGAGCGTGGATAGCTACGACTTCAAATCCTGCCTGATCGACTTCTTCGCCAACGACTCTGAAGCCAGCACGAAGCTCAAAAACTTCGACTGGGACAAACTATTCTACAAGCCTGGCTTCCCCACGAAACCAGACTTTGATCAAACAATGGTCAAGAGCTGCTATGCACTCGCGGATAAATGGGAAACCCTCACCACCAGCAAGGGCACTACCTCTTTCGAGCCCAAACCCTCAGATATACAGGGCTGGGTATCAAACCAATCCGTCGTCTTCCTCGAACGCCTTCAATCCTTTGCCCCGTCCTTCTCCGCATCCGATGTCGCACTCCTCGGCTCCACTTACGGATACGTCAGTACACAGAACATCGAAGTGCTGTCGCGCTACCTGAACATTGGACTCATGGCCAAGGCGCCCGAAACTTACCAGCCTGCCGCGCAGTTGCTGGGCAGGATTGGCCGCATGAAGTTTGTACGGCCCATGTACCGGTTGTTGGAGAAGGCGGATCGCGAATTAGCGGTCAAGACGTTTGAGAAAAATAGGGATTTTTACCACCCGATTTGTCGGGGCATGGTGGAGAAGGATTTGTTTGGGGATGGCAAGGGGGAGTGAATGGTTGATCGTTGTGTTTGGGGGAGGGGAGGGGAGGGGGTGCGGGTATATTTTGTCATGGGTTTGAGGATCGCTTTTTGGGGGATTATTACTGACACAACCAGACAGGCACACCATGTCAATTCCAATAACAAAATGATTACATAACTGTCCCTTGCATATTCCAAGCCATTGCAAAAAGCATGGTCGGGGGAAGTGTGTGTACATGCTAAACTCTTGGTATCTTCATCCAAGTCTGCCTTCACCGCTTCTCCATTTACCTCTCTCTCTCTCCTTCTTCCTCCTATAAACGTCTACGCTGTTGCTCTACTAATCTACCCCCTCGATGACTTAGCCAATCCATCTCAACACTACCCAACAAAACCCCCAGACCGAGAACCAAGACTTAACACCGCGCACCAGGCTCATAACTCCCACTCGCACGCCTAACAACACTGAACCCCTTTTCCTCCTTCCCCTTCCCCTCATCCTTGCCCTTCCCATCACTCCTCTCCTTTCCATTCCCACCCAAACTCCACCCCCGTCTCAAAACCTCCAGCCCCTTCCTCCCTCTCCCACTCTCCCGCCGCACAAATTGCACACTCCCGCGGCGCACGGCTTTCAAGCCAGCCCAGCCTCTGCGTGCGGCGCGCTCGCGCTCACGGTCGAGGGCGTCGGCGGCGTCGCGGCGCGCGAGGAAGTCGGCTATGTCTGCTGTTGAGGGACCGAGGGGGCTGGAGGGGGGGAAGGGGGGGTAGGGGAGGGTGTTTGCCGATGGTGGGGGTGTGTGGGGTGTTGGAGGGGAGTGGGGGGTCGAGGGGGAGATTGGGGGTGTTGAGGGGTGGGGATGGGGGGAGGTGAGGTCGAGGTTCAGGTTTAGATTGAGGGATAGGTTGAGGTTGAGGTCGAGGTTGAGGTCGAGGGGGATTGTTGGTGGGGGGGTTGGAGGCCGGGAGAGGTTTGGGTGGAGGGGGATGGTGTTGTTGTTGGGTTGGGATACGTCCTTGGTGATATAGGCGGGGTCCTGTACCTTGTTGCGGGATTGGAGCGGTGATATTGGTGAAGAGGAGGGGGATGTGCCGGTGTTGGTGTTGGTGCCGTTGCTGGAGCTGGACCCAGTGCTGGTTCTAATGGGAGGAAGACATGGAACTCCACCGTCCGTGACCTCCTCACCCTCCCCCAGTCGTGCTGGTTTTCCTGAAGAAGAAGCAGCACCAACACCACCATCATCATTTCCACCATAGCTCCGATCAACACGAACCACCTCTGCCCGCTGAAACGACCGCATCGACACCGTAGACGCAGTCCCCACATCCTGATGCGCAAAAACGCCACACTGGCCTTTGATCCACTGCTCTGCATCTTTCTCGAGTTCTGTCCCCTCTTTCCACAACGCATGATCACCGGCTTCAATCTTGTTTCCACTCTTCAAACTACCGCTACCTTCATCCTCACTCAACAAATTGCCACGCATTCCTTGGCCACTCTTGCCCCGAGGCCCAAACGCCACTGTACGCTTTGGGCTCGAAGATATAGCTTGTAGCCGGGGTATCAAATCGCCTAGGCCACCACCACCAACATCATGGTCGTTGCCCAGCTGCTCAAATGCGAACGGGGCGTGTGCGTATGCTGTGTTTTTCTTCATTGTAGATGGTGTAGTGGGTGTACCTGGCATGATTTCGGTTGCGACGTTGGGCGTAGGGTGCGGTGCGTGTATCCAGAACCGGTGGTGGAGATGTATGTTGCGAGGAGAGAGCTGAGGAGTGGTATGGATATGAGGCAGGAGAACTATGCGTGGTGCAGTTTGAGGAAGCAAAATTTGTGTAGGTGTGGTACCACTATCTACCCCTAAGTCAGAGGGAGATAGTAAGCCAGCGTCGGATCTGAAAGTCGAGCAGACAAAAGGTGTGTCCAAAGCTGAGGAACGAGGAACTCAGCTCCCAACCACGAGTGGACGAGGGACTCGTGTGAATGGAAAGTTGAGCACCACTGCTCCAGCCAAAAAGTGTCAGTGTTTGATGAAAACACGGGGGAAGTTATGACCAGCCGATTTAACCCAGCATACACTCCCTGAGCGTGAGTGAAAGGCGCAGCAAAATGGACGTATGGTGAATGTTGGAGAAAAACTAAACTTCAAGTGATTAGGTATGTATGTATGTATGCAAGAGTAAACTCAAACGCCCCAAGCTCGAGTGAAAATCATCCAAAGACTCAAGTGAATCAAGTCTATTTTGCCCTTTTTTTTACCAAAAATTTTGCGATCTTGCAAGACCCAGCAGAAAAACCATCCCATACCCAATCCCACGCAAGAAGCGTGTTGGGAATCAAACCAGCCCCAGCTTACTGGGGTCATGAGACCATACTGCATTGCAGTAGTGCGTTTCTGCCCTCGGTGTGCGGTGCGCAGTGCAAACGACCCGGTATAGCGGTGAAAGATACGATTGGGGGGAGTTACCATGTGCATGGGTCTTGGGAAGGCGCTGAAGCAACGGAGTGGGAGTTGTACTACTGGACGTGGTCGGTGAAAGGGGAATTCATTCAATTGTACTTTTGTCAGTTAAGCGTGATAATTGGATTGGACTGTGTACCTACCATACGTAAATAAAAAAAACTCCACACAAAATCGCTGTTGTACTTGTCTGCACCCCGTTACCTTGATATCATCAGTTTTTCACTCGAGATAATGCATACGTTTCCCAAGTAAATTAGGTATGCTATTCATCACTGTTTCCCGAACCCGAGTAAACAAACCCACTACCAGTACCGCTCAACCACCCCACCCGTTGTATAGAAATTCCTAGTTTTGAACCTGACTTTGTGGTCTGGACACATGTACACACACACACACACACAACATCTCATACATACTAGCTAAAACTAAATGCTCGACCCCACCGAGCCTCGAAAACGTCTGAAACGTGTCTTGTTCTTTCAAACGCCCTATATACTATATAGTACAGAGTGGTAGTACTGTATCTTTACCAGCTCACTAACTCCCCAAAATCATGCCTCCCATTCCCATCCGCACACACCCTGACCCAGTTCCCTAACCCACCTCCCCATCTCCCATCCCCGCTCCAGTTCCCCAGGTACCCATGAGTTCTGCATAAAACACCATTGTCTCAGCTTTATATATAACCAGTGGGATACGGTCCATAGCGTTGAAAGAAAACCCCTTTTGGATCACCACACCGGTTAGATTTCTGGTTTGGGGGGTTTTTAAGCATTTCGGGGGCTAAAAGTCCAATAAAAACCAACAGTAAGTGCGAGACTCCGATGGAAAACTCCGATGCGCCAGCCAGCCTGCCTGCCTGCCTACCTGTCTGCCCAATAGCAAGAAACCTTGTAGATGGATAAACCTACATACATACACTTACCACCACACCACGTGTATGGGGATTTTTAATCTTTATTTTTTTAGGGGGAGGGATTTACTAGTTCCATGCGCGCGCATGTGGGTGCTAGTGAGATATAGTGTGGTAGAAAATGCACTCTTGTTAGGGGGCACCACCTATTGATTAAGAAAAAAGGAAAGAGAGGTCGGGGAGCAGCAGCTAAAAGGGAAAAATAAATATATGTGAAGCTTGGGATTGGGTGGTGGGCTAAAATGCATCGCTAGAGTTCAGAGCTCAGTGCATCATCGACATCATCATCATCATCATTAATCAACTTAAGACGTCGACGTGTACATGTATATGTAGAAGCAAAACGTATATATTTCATCGACTTTTTTCGTAGGGTCGGTTGGCCGTTTCCAGCTAACAACACCTTGAAATGCACCTAAACCTCTAATCTATGTTTCCGACAAAACGTTTTTTGCGCCCACGATGCATGTCCGGTAACGTACCATGAACCCTTTACCGGCAGCTAATTGAGATGGAAAAACAAAGAAATAACGAACATGTACACCGAAGACCATACTTGCCAACACACACACTACGTTTAGTTTTCGCACTAACAAATCTGCGCTGTGGTCCATCCGTAATTGATGGCAACAGCCGATGGAAAATCAATTTGTTCTGCCGCCTGTTCGTTCGTCTATGGATCTGTCTTGGCCGTTTCGGATGTTGCTGAGAGGTTGCGCCAGGCAAATGCAGGCCGTGAGGTGAAGGGGTCTAATGCTTTTTTATGATAATGGGGAATGAAATTCGTTGGATAAGACCACCGGATTATTGAAGTTTGCTCAAGGCAACTTCTTTACTCCGGAAACTCCGATGGAAATGCAGGACCTAACCAGGGTGAATGGGCTGGTGATAGGAACTCGGTTCCTGTTATTTTAAGAGGATTTTAATGGTGATACACCAATGATACGTTGCTGCGGGCTGCACGGAATTGTGTGCGGCTGTGCTATGTTGGACAGGTCCTGATGCTATCCTTCGGATGGTAGAGAGAATGTGTGTACTGATGGTGTAGCTGGAGTTGCGGCTGGGCAGAAGCAGAATAAAGCTACCGAGCGTATTATTGCTCATCGAGAGGTTTGAACAAGCTCCTCATGTTGAGAGTGATATCGACTACTCCATAGTCGTCGGCGATTGTGGTAACCGATCCCAATTCAATGCCCTTCTGAGCCGAATCGGAAGCGACGTGGGAACGAATCTGCTTCAAAATGTTGAAGACCTGCTTGCAACGGAGGTCCGGAGGAGCTGTCCACTCTTCAGACCGTGATTTGCGGAGGAAAATTTGTGCTAGAAAGTAGAAGTGAATGCCATCTCGACAGAAGCCCCGGCGGGGTTGGTTTTGCCTGAACTGGATCGCTAAATCTGTATCCCAGCACGTCTTCCAGAATTCGAGGGCGCTGACAGTAGAGCGTAGCAAATGTTGAGCATGCTCACTGACATTACTGCCAGTAGTCGAAGGGCTGCCTCCCAAAGACTGTGGTGTACTTGTTCCACTGGAAGACACTCGTCGCAGAAGTTGTCGCTGGATGTTGTAGATCTGAACGTGAATTGCATGTATGAGGACTGGAGAGATTGTTAGTCTTTGCCATGGTATTCTTCGCATCGGGATTTAGCCTTACCAAACTTGCCAAAGACATTTGTCGCCCGAATTGGGAAACGTCCTTGGCCACCTCCATATAGTACTTGCAATGCCTCCGCCATGTCCAATTGCTTCGCTCGCTTGGTCCCGCACTCGTTGTCAGCTTGGGCTGCTTCCCCTCTCAGACCCAATGCACTTGCACAATCTGCGGCCGTCTTTGCTTCCCAGGCAGCATCATCAGCGGGTAACGGGACCCTCATCTCGTTCACATCGAATTGTGGCTGCGTGTTGAAGAAGATGGTCGATGAAGCATCAATGAGGAAAATATATGCCATCAATCTTGCACGCTTCTCGTTCTCGATCCACGCCGCCCAGTTCCAAGAATTGGCACTGGCATCTGTCAATGGTCCTGTTTGATGAAGCGCGCTTGCATTGGGGTTGTCGGGTGGAAGTGGTTGTAGCAAGCCAGCACGACGGCTCAAATTGGCCAGAGCCCAAAACTCATCTCTTGCTTGCTGACGTTGTTTCTGTGACCCGTGCCACGAGAACTGGGAATGGAGGAGCGCCAGAGCCTGAAGTTCTTCCGTCGTAGCTGACGTTGGCTGGTTAAGGTCGACCATCTGATTGGGAGCATGCACCAATTTGTAGACTCGGCTAGACCTCAGAATGCACCCACGTACAAGTTCCATCATCCAGCGAACGTCCTTGTCAGCCAGCCTATCAGAATAGACAGCGCCAACGCAGCACATTGCCAACACGAGACCACGATCGGCAGAAAGTGGATTGAAAGTCGCAGTATGGATGAGAGGCCAATGCGGGTGGTAGTGTCTATAGCCATGTAAGAAGTCCTTGACATTCTCTCCAGTTAAGATGGTCTTGAGTCCTTCGTAAGCGTTGGCCTCGCTGGAGTGTTGGCCGGCTAGCAGTGTTGCGTTTGGGAAGCAATAAGCCAAGAGTGTTTGGGCCAATTCGTGCAAGGGATCAGATTGGTATTGATTCAGGAACCAGTTATCAGACATGGGAGAGGATTCGGGATAGCCGGGAGCGTGCGAGTACAGCCCGAACAAAGTATCATTTGGTGTATCATCTGAGGTCTAGAAGGTACCGGTCAGAACACCGGTGGATTTGGATTGATATGGGCCACCTGCCGTGCTGGTATTCATAAGGTGAGAGTCGCCGTTGAACGTACCATTCCGCCACAGAGAGGCATCCTGACCATTCGACATACCGTCAACGTTGGGCAAGGTGGACACTCCATAGTTTCCCGCATCCGCGCCTTCGGACTTGACAGGCATACCGTTTTGGGCCATGGCGTTGTTCGCGGCTGCATGCTCGTAGCTGTTGTAGTGGCTGTTGGAATCATTCACTGCAGACGTGTTCTGGTTCTGCTGTTGGGCATAACCGTTGGGGACAGCGTCCGGGCGGAAATCATTGAAGTTCATCCTGTTGTTCGCAAACTCCAGCGCCGACATGCTGCGGCGGTTGTCCTCGGCTCCACTGCCTGGGCGTATCAGGCTGTTTGAGCGAGACGTGCGTGCGGACATTGATTGATGATTGGCAATCGAGGGCAAATCTCCACCGAAACCATTAGTTCCGACAGGAGGCATTTGCGGCATGCCCATGGCGTATCCGGCATCAGCATAGGGCATGGATGTGCCTCCAATGTGGTTGAGGTACGAGTTTTGCTCGGCGCCGCTTGGCTGTCTGTTCTTCTGGAGATGTTGTTGCGCATGTTGCAGATGGTTCGCACCAGTCGGGTTACCCCTTCGTATCGAGCACTTTTGAAAGTGGCGCTTCAGGATATCGCTTCGGCTGAACGTGTCCTTGCAGAGATGGCACTGATAGGGTCGCTCGCCAGTGTCTGTGAAACGTCAGTGGCTGGGCAATCATTGGCAAATCGGAAATTACTCACGTCGCAGCAAATGGCGCTTCAGATGTTTCAAGTGCAGATACGTCTTGTTGCAGTGAGGGCACTCGTACTTGCCCTCTGCATTCTTCGAGGCAGTGGTAGGCGCCTTGCCGGCGGCTGGGGCGGGCCGTCCGGGATGCGTGGGCAACACACCGCGCCTACCTTGTTGGCCAACAACGTGCAATGGCTCGGGTTCCTGGTTGGGGAGCACAGGAGGATGTGGGTATAGCGAAGGGTGCTGTAGCCCCATGCCTTGGCCGGGGCCCATCTGGTGATTGCCGTTGTGCGCAGCGGCCGTGGGCATCATGGGCGCCTGCGAGTAGGCCGACGTCATGGGCAGGTAGGCAGAGGGCGACGGTTGGATAGGCCTAAGCGGCGGGTGCTGTAGCGGGGGCATGGTAGAGTTTGCATTGGGCGCAGAGGTTACAGGCGTGTGAGGCGCCTGGGGCGTCTGAGGGTTGCTGTTGTGACCGTACAACGAGCCGAATTGCGCGCCACTGTGCAAAGGCGGCAGCGTCGGAAGCTGCGAGCCATTGTACTGCTGCTGGCTCAGCGACGGGTACTGCGACAGTCCAGGTTGGCGGAAGCGGTCGGCGTCCATGATGGGCTGTGAGGGTGCGGAGAGTCGGTGGTGGGTTGGGATGCGGTGAGGAAAATGCGGCCAATCGATGTTGCTGATGGCACCATTCGACGACGAAGGCTCAGTCAGGGTCCGTCGAGTGGCGCTTGTGCTCGTGACAGGCTGCTAAACTCAACGAGTAGGCAGCACGACTAACGCCTGGGTGGAGGGAGGAGCGAGGGACGGCAGCGAAGCTTTGTGGATCCGGGTGGGGAGTGTGAGATTGGCGGGAGAGATGCGTCGATGCAGCTACTCCAGGATTGGGGGGAGAGGGAGGGGAATTGAGGAGCCCACCGGGAGTTGACGAGGGCAGCGGCGCAGTGTGTATGGAGAAAGTGTGGCAGGGACGACGTGGTCGGGCGAGGAAATGGGGAGCAATGGTAACTTTCTCTGGCAGCGCTACTGCGGTGGTTTGGCAGGCGCGGCAATTCACGCGAAAAGGACCAGGGACTGCTTGCAGATCGGTGGCCCACACAACTTTCAGCCTCAGCCGATAAAGTGCGGATAGTCCAAGTGGAGGCTGGGAAGCACGAGGCAGCCAGGTACAGCAAGACCCACGACAGAAGCTGGCGGCGATTGGGGTCACTTTGGTGGAGGGGTGAAGGTACCTCGGGGAAGGGAAGGTACCGGCCGGCGAAATTTGTGCAAGTCTTGTACCAGCGCGTCCGATATGCGCGCAACACACAAGACTCGAATTTGCGTGCGAGTAGGCTAGGCCGGAGCTTGCCGGAGGGAGAGGATAGCAAAGATGGGAGGGGAGCAGCAGCAGCAGCAGCAGCAGCGGGCGTGGGGAGAGGGAAGAGAAGGGGACGAGGGCAGGCCGTAAGAGTTTTCGGTCGAGATGAGTCGCGGCAAACGCGTCGGTGGGTGGATGGGGGCAGATGCTGCGTACGCCAGAACGGTTACAGGTGTCAGGGCAGTGGCAGTGGCAGGAGCGAAGAGCTCGGGGACATGGAGCTAGGCGGAACACGTGATGGAAGGCCGTTGTGACGACTTTTCACTTTTACCCTACGCGGATCTGCCATGTACGGACAGTTTGTCTGCTTGGAACGCTGTATCTGTAATATGCGGCGCCATGAAAACGTATCGCCAATGACGACAGCCGTTCGTGTGCTAGTGCCAGCACTGCAGGCGCCCAATTGCATGCATACATGCCTCAAAACTGAGGCTACCTTCCTGGCCGCGCCCTTGACTCGCGAGAGACGACGTCTTGGCCGGCCCATCTGTAGCAGCATGGAGTAGCACATACTACTGCTCGAGATACAGTATGTACAAGTATACACGCAGTTTCACACGCACGCGCACAGTGCTCCCCCAGCAATCGATAAGACGTGTGCCTCGCGATTCGCGGGAGCGCCCTGGCCTTTTGGCTGCTCCCACACGCCCTATTTAGTGTGTCATGTCTCGCACGACTGGCGAGCTATCAGATGCTCTCGCTCTCTCTGACCTCTCTCGCTCGCTTCCTTGCAGGCTTGCACGCAACAATGCCATGACCACTCATTCGAGATGCCACAACCAGAAACTCGGAAAAGAAGCGGGCAAAGTCGAGCAACTCATCCGAGCATCGCCCCGACTGAGGCCGAGCGTCACGACGCGTTGGCGGCTGTGGCTGACTAGGGTCTTATATCCGCCGATGAAACCAACAGCGCGTCCGGTGAGGCCATGTCCACGTCGAGCGTGCTGCCCGCCCCCCCCCAAAGGCGATCTGCCCCGTCTGGCCATCTGGTGACTGCCTCCCACGGCGCTGCGAACATGTGGGAAGGGCGGGAGATGGACTCGCAGCACCAGCGGTCCTTAGCCGCCGACCGCCGAGACGGTCAAGTGAAAAGTTCGGAGAGACGTGACGTACGCCCCTGCACACAGACATGGCATCCTTGTCCATGTGTCAACGGTGTCCGCTAGATCTTCGGCTCTGCCAAAGTCGGCTCTGCAACCCTCGAATGGAACCCAAGAGTCATGAAACACCACGTCTGTCTTCGAGAAGGATGCACCGAAGCGCGAGTTGCTGAGCTGTTCAGTCGCGAGGATGCCACCTACCACGCACATATACATACAGAGCACGGCTACCATACACCGTACATACAGCCGACTGCAGCGCACAACGAGACGGCATCGCGCGCGCGCCCGCGACGTCTTGTTGACGGCCAGGTCGCATTTCACTAATTCCTGTTGAATCGCTCTCGTCCAGTCAGCTTACGCATCCCGTTTGGGAGCTGTCGTTAGCGCACATGGTTTACGATGCTGGTGAGAGCTGACGCTGGGTGAAGCTCAATGCGGCAAACCGAATGCCGCTGCTGACTCGATTCCGGAACGTGGCACAGGCTGTTGTGGGAGGCCTAAGTAAATAGGTACATACTCACAGTACATATCTCTGTGTAAGTACTCACGCAGAGTACTTTGTCGCATGCTCACCATCGGCCCTGTTCCTTTGCTGGAATTTGTGAACATGTCCCAGGCAGACGCAATTCTCATTTCTCTTCCCATCAGCCTTGCACTGTGCGCGCTTCCCCGAGATACGACGCTGAGCAAAGTGCAGACCGATGTTTCTGCAGCTGCTACTTCCTAATTCCGCGCGTGGCGGAAGAGCAAAACGCACTATACGGTACAGGCATAAACAGCCGAGGCATTGCTGCTGCTTCAGGAGCATGCCCGACAAAGCTGCCAGAGGCTGCAAGAGAATTTTTCTTGGGAAAGGCGGCCTGCTCCTAGCAGATAGATACAGTACATGACTGCCTGTGCCAGCGAGTGACATGCGTTGTGGTGGCTGGACGCTGGAGGAGAATGCCGTTAGACTGGCAAGCCCCCACGCCATTCGCCGCTCGTCATCCCATCTTTGCCGTCCTCGTCGCCGGCAATGCAGGCGAATCTTGGATCGTTGTTCAATGCAACGCCGGGGCCATTGCATGGACGAAAGCATCGCAAAGCGCCTGATGCACATTGCACTTGTGCGCGCTCATCGGCCCTGCATATGTGCGCGCATTCAAAATGCTCGTCGGACGGGCGCGAAGGCTGTCGTCGATGTCAGATTAAGCTCAAGTCCCACCTGCGGTTGCGCTCCCGAATCTGGGTCTGATGATACCCGATAGTGGGCACGAAGGTGGGTTGTCCGCTGGCTGACAGCCTGCCTTGATCCCAACGAGGAAGGGCCAGCGAGGCGCAAAGCGGGAAATGTCGTGCAGCCTTTGTCGACCCACTTGACTTCGCTCCAGGGCTCCATCGGGGGGCGCATCCTGCCTTGGCAAGTGTTGTGCACGCCGTGCATTTCAACCATGTTGCGACCGCCTCCGCCGTGGCCGGGCAAGCCTTGAGAATTCTGCAGAGCGCAGCAACGGTGATGCGCTGGATCCAGCTATCGTCACCTTGGAAATGCCAAATCGTACCATCTGACTCGTGCCGGCATCGTTGACCGGACCCCTAGTGTCATTGTTCAGCACTTGGCCGATCCCCAGCGGATGGCCGTCTCCGTCGGCGTATCGGCGTCGCTGGCTCGAGTTTCGAAATGTAATGCGCGCCGTGACGAGGTCGGCGAAAGTCTGGTTTGGGGCAAGCTTTGCAATGCATAACGTCACAGTCTACTGACCGTGGTGTCGAAAGACATTGGCGGTGAAAGCTAACACAGTAGAGTACCACATGGCTGGATCGTCAAAGCTGCATCGTCAAAGCAAAGGAGAAGACTGCGCAGGACAGGACAGGACAGAACAGGACAGGACAATCCGGAGCTCGGATGTACATTTGGCCGGAGACAGGAGGGTGCTGTCCTGTACAGTACACTCCACCAGTCGTTCATATCGATTACGGCAAGATGATCAATGATTGCTGCAGTAATTTCACTGTAGGTGACGTTTGCGCTGCTCGTAGAATCGCTGGACATCACAATCTCGATGCACTGTCGTGATATACTAGCAGATGGGTGGTTGGATGGAGCTTTCCAGAACCTTCAAGCCCTTGGAATCTACGAAAGAAACCATGACCTCAAAGTAAACCAACCACCACAACTTTCAAGACCAGACCTACCAAACATAAAAATCGCAACCTGTGACTGAGCACTCATGAACACAAACAAGCTACTACGCTACGCTCTTCGCACTCAACGTCTCCAACCCGTGCACAGCTCCATACCGCCTTTTTCAAAGCATTCAACCACCCCATCACGCACCATGGCAAGCTCAAGCTCAAACCAAAACCAAAACCCAACCCCAACCCCAAATCCAAGCACAAGCAAAACCCCACCCCCCGCAGATGCAACCCCAGACTCCTCCAAAACGCCCCTCCCCCTCCCCTCCCCAGAAAACACCACCGACGCAACCAAACTCGACATCAACAGCACCATCAAACTCGACGCCATGGGCCCCCTCGTCGTCAACAAGGATGGCACACTCTCACGCATCGCAAACTGGGACACCATGGCCGAAATCGAGAGGCAGAATACGCTGCGCATACTCGGGAAGCGCAACATGTTGAGGCGGGAGGGGCTGGAGAAGGCGCAGGCTGCGAGGGAAGAGGAGGGGGAGGGGGCGAAGTAAGGGGTTGGAGGGGAGGGGAGGGGAGGGGAAGGGAGTGTTGTGTGCGAACTGATTATCTCGCGTTGTGGATTGTTTTGATGGGGAAGTTGTGGAGGGGAAGTGGATCATCCATCGGGTGGGTAGAGTTAAGACCTGTTTGTGGAACATGTGGAGCGGCGGCGGGACTTTTATTTTTATTTTTATTTTTATTTTTATTTTGGGAAGAATTGAAAACGATGGAGGTGTGCAGACGACGACGATGGTGATGGATTGTACAAGTGTTGAATTGCGAATCGGGTGTGGAGATTTGCTGGTGAAGGGTTAGTAAAGGATAAGTCATGAGAGGGCATAAAATTTGCTCTACGTGCTGTCGCCGCGCACGAGATCCACGCAGGTTTTGAAGGTTCTATCTCTTCAGGTATTTTGAGCAGCATGACGGTTCTCTCGCTTTGTTCAATTGGAGGCAAATTCTCTGGATACATGTAAGATTAAGAACTGGGACGTTTGGGATCAAATATGGGCTGTTTCAATCACGACCTAGACTGTTGGAAGTATAAAAGGCATTTGTTTCGAGTTTGGTATAAATACAGCCGTCTGTGAAGTTAACAACGTGTTTGCTATACAAATTAATACGTGACTAGTAGACGAGAATATGATGGTTGATGTGAGGTAAGGCTGGCTACATTGACAATCTTCCTCGCGAGTCAAGACCAATGGTGAGAGTCAGTGTAGTGTGTAAAGAAAGATGAGTTCAATCAGAGGACCAATACAATTGAAACTATGCTCTCCCCGAATTTTGAAGTCCTTTGAAGCCTGGGATATTGCGGGTCATTTGAGTAAAACATATCGATTGTTTACTCGTCTGGGAGGACCTTTAAACATGATGTTTAATTCCAAGACCCAGTACTAAGCTACCTGCAAGAAAGTTACGATCTAAGGCTCGGTGAACAAGGCTGTTACATGGATGAAAGGCAGAACTTTGAAGACAGATAAGGGGCGACATGGGATGTGTGTGCATGGCGAAAACATGGAACCGATTGGAATGGCATTGTCTACTATTTACACATGCTAGATTTTGCATATTTTATGGCTTCTGGGTCTGTGTGTGAGTTGCGCGTTCATGGTACTCCCACTGCGCTGGTGGAGCTTCCTCGACAAGTGGCTCCCAACTGCTCAATGTTAGCAGATGCAAATAACCGTCAAAAAGGGATGACTTACACCTTGGCTGAGATCATAGTGTCGACAAGCTTGTGCTCGCCCTCAGCAACCTGGATGACTTCCTCGATAAGACCAGCACCAAGTTGGCTCTCCAAGTCCGAGATGCTGCACGAGTCAGCAATTCATCCTTGGTACAATTTGACCTTGTTCGACTCACGCTTCAGCAGTGTATTGCGGCTCAGGGGGTATCCTAACGGTGGAAATGGCTCGCTCAGGCGTGTAATCAGCGTCGCCCTTCATCATCTTCACATCGGGCAGGCGCTCCTTGTGGGTTCTGATACCCTCAGGGAATGCCTGGACCTTTTCTCCATCCCACTCGGCAACCTTGTCTCGCTCGTCCACAGCTTGTTGTGACTTGAGAATGACCGTCTGTCCGACGGAGGTATCTACGATGTTGTAGTTGGTGATGTCCTCGTCAATCAGCAACTTGATCTTGTCCTGCCACTCTCTCCAGCCCTGCGGTATGGATTTCTCGACAATTTGCAGACGGTGCTTGGTGAGTGCTTCGGTAGACTGGCGGTATACGGAAGACTCGGGAATCTGCTTGAGCTTGTCCAGAGTAGAGGTGTAGTGGTAGAGCAATGCGGACCGCGGCGATGGGTGTGTGTGGAGGCCGGTGAGACCAGTGGGCGCGCCCACCTCGAGAAACTGGCCTGGCTTGACGCTGGCGAAGAGGCGAAGAGCTGCCCTCATGGTCGCGGGAGTGGTGAATGTGGGGTTGCGGCGCAATGCGTGGGCGACGGTGCTGAGGGCGTCCCGTCGTAGGGTTGCGCGTGCCAAGCGCGGCGGACCCGGAGAGATGATTGGACCGCCGTCACCCAGGGCGGCCACGATGGCTTCAAGACACGACACGCTTCCCTGTGCCCGCAACCACCCCCTTTAACACCCTATTTGCGCAGTGATACCAGATCTCACCGTAGCACTGATACCGCCCATCGTCACCTGCGCCCGGAACGCGTAATATCTACACGCCTCTTACCAAGAGGGTCAACCGCCTCTGGTTGGCAGTCAGCCGCCTCCGCCGCGATGCGCTCCATACTCTATTCACTCTTGTCGCTGGCGACGATTGCTTCTACCCTAGCAATAGAGACATCTGGCGCCCAACCCTCAAAAGCCGTCGCAGACGATGACTGGGACGAGAAGGCGCCTGAGACCATCTTCAATGGCCAGACAGTACCCCCTATGATAGAGTTACGGAAAGACAATCTTGATAGGGAGGTTAACAAGGGAAACTGGTATAGTACAGTCGTATAGATTCGTGTCATGCACTGTGCTGATTCCGTGGACAGGCTAGTCGAGTTCTATTCGCCTTACTGTGGACACTGCATGCACTTCAAGCCTACCTACCAAACCGCCTATGAGTTCTACTACACCTCCAAACCCGTCCTATCCAAGGACGATAGTGAAGGCGACAGCCTCAACTCCTTCACCAGATATTATGATTTCAAGTTCGCAAAGGTAGACTGCGTGGCTTTCGCTGACGTGTGCAATGCGCATGATATCAACAGCTACCCGACCCTCATCTACTTCGTGGATGGCAAGGAAATTCAAAGAGAGAAAGGATCAAAGGAGATGCAGGCTCTCAGCACCTGGATTGAATCGCTTCTCGAAACTATTCGCCCCGGGTCGCGCAAGGAAGGCGGACCCAAGCTGCCAAAGGCTGGCGCAACATCTGTCGAGACTGGCCCGGATACCGAGGAAGCCGCCAAGGAAGAGGAGAAGGAACACGCCGCCAGCAAAGAGTCTGATGAGCAGAAGACCGACAACAGGAAAGAGGCCGTCAAGCAGCCAGCAAGCACACCAGCTGTAGAGGCTACTCCTGTAAAATCTGCTCAGCCAAAGCCTGCAAAGGCGAGTCCAGTATCGAACGCGAATCCTTCCGGTGTTGTCGAGCCCCTGACTGCAGAAAAGTTCCAGAAGGTCGTTACAGACACGCTCGATCCCTGGTTCATCAAGTTCTACGCGCCATGGTGCCACCACTGTCAGGCTCTCGCACCAGTCTGGGCGAGTCTTGCACGTCAAATGCAGGGCAAGCTTAACATTGGAGAAGTCAACTGCGACATTGAGAAGAAGCTTTGCAAGGAGGCTGGCGTCAGGGGTTACCCAACTATGCACTTCTTTCGTGGTGGCGAGCGCATCGAGTACGATGGCATGCGCGGGCTTGGCGATTTATTGGACTACGCTGAGAAGGCGATGACCATCGGCGCTGGTGTGCCGGATGTCGACGCTGAAGAGTTCAAGAAGATGGAGGAAACCGAGGAGGTCATCTTCGTCTATTTCTATGACGTTGCCACTACCTCTGAAGATTTCCAGGCTCTCGAGCGTCTTCCTCTCAGCCTTGTGGGCCGCGCAAAGTTGGTCAAGACCAACGACAAGGCACTGTGCGATCGATTCAAGATCTCTACTTGGCCCCGGTTGATGGTAGCTCGTGATGGCAAACCTTCGTACTACCCTCCAATGACTCCCAAGGATATGCGCGACACAAAAAAGACTCTCACCTGGATGAAGTCTGTTTGGCTCCCTCTTGTTCCTGAGCTCACTTCCTCAAATGCAAAGGACATTATGGATGGAAAGTTCGTCGTCTTGGGTATACTCAGTCGAGACCGCTCCGATGAGTTTATCCTGTCTAAGCGTGAGATGAAGAGCGCAGCGTTGGAGTGGATTGACAAGCAGGAAACCGCATACCAACTCGAACGCCAGGAACTACGCGACGCTAAGCAACTACGCATAGAGGAGGCAGAAGACAAAGACGACCACCGAGCTCTGGCGAATGCGAAATCTATCCGTATTAACATGGATGAGATTGAGCGTGCGCAAGTCGGTTTCGCCTGGGTAGACGGCGTCTTCTGGGAGCGCTGGATCAGACAAACGTACGGTATCGATGTCAAGGAGGGCGAGAGGGTCATTATCAATGATGAAGCAGTAAGTTGTTTGCTTTCCGTAGAGTCTTCTTCCACTAAAACGCGCAGAACCACCGCTATTGGGACACCACCGTCTCTGGAGAACCCATCCGGCCCAGCCGTACCTCCATCATGGAAACCCTGGGCAAGGTGACTTCCAACCCACCGAAGATTGCTCCCAAGTCGACCACCGGCCGCATTATGGGTGCGTTCCTATCAACACGCCACTTTTGTGGGAAACACCCCTTCATCGCGCTTGGCATGTTCATCGGCTTCTTCACCGCCGCTGTGCTCTTTGGTAAGTCGAGACGGAGGAGGTCATTTGGCAACACGGGGGCATACTTCCAGTTGAATGAGAAAGATGGGTTACTGGGTGGGATCGGCAATGGAAACCATGGAGGAGCCAAACACGATTAAGCGCCGTGATGGGATGATTAGGATTCGACATGATGAGGCGTTTGGCGTTGCATTGACGTGCGTGCTGTAGTATACCTTGGGTTCGGTCTTGTTTTGATACGCGTATGCGGTTATGGATCAGCGAAGTACATGTTCATGTATGTTATTGGACTTGAGAAGATGGCAACATGTGTGTATCTGCTCCACATGCTCTTATCTCCGCAAAGGGAGAAGACAGTTGCGGCCACGATCCTGATAAGGGACAAACAAGTAAGCTTCACGTGTTCTCGCGCCATAGTTCCCCACGCGTCGCAACTACCCCACCACCCCACCATAAATATCAAGCTTGACACATGCGAACCGCTTCTTTTCCTCAGTCTATAACACGCGATACCTCATTACATTGTGTGAGTCGACCAAACGTCCACGCGTTGCCCCTTCAACGCTACATCCTCTCAACCCATCGTCGCCCCCACACCGCCACCGTCACCATGTCTTCTCTAAATCTCACATCCCTCCAATACATTGACCGCGAATCCCTCGCCTCCGCCATCCAAAACTCGCCTTCACAGACCCTCCCAGCCGACACAGCCATCATTGACGTGCGCGACTCAGACCACATCGGCGGCCACATCAAGGGGAGCACATGGGTACCTAGCAGTCAACTAGACTACAAGACGCCAGAGTTGATAAGAACATTGAAGGATAAAGAGGTTGTGGTTTTCCACTGTGCGTTGAGTCAGCAGAGGGGGCCGAGTGCCGCGTTGAGGTATTTGAGAGAGAGGGAGAGGTTGGCTGGTGTGAGCGCAGAGGCCGGTACAGGGGAGAAGGAGGGAGACAACGCAGATGCGAAAGAGGGTGAGGGTAAAGAAGAGGTTGGAAAAGAAGGCACTAAGAAGGAGCAGAAGGTGTATGTGCTCAAGGGAGGGTTTACAGAGTGGCAGGAGAAGTTTGGCGAGGATCAGAAGTTGACGGAGGGGTATCAGAAGGATCTTTGGGAGTTTGGGCACTAGGAGTGAATGAGTTCATGGGAATCTATTGGGATAGTTCCTAAACATTGGGTACATTACTTGTTTTTCTACCATGGAAATCAGCGTCAAGTATATAGCGATGGCGCACTAAGTTTGAGAGGGTATGGTTATGACATCATTGCTTTGGAAGACATTCAACAAACCTGATATCCACAACTCTCCCATGTCTGCTATTTCTACAACAACTGAGCTTTCAGGTTCACATCAAAAACATACAGCAAACACATTCATCGCAACGAAGTAAACATCAACACTCGGCCCAACTACCGAGCTTCGGCCCTAGCCCCGACACACTATTCCCACGCCCGTCTGGCGTACCCCACCGGCATACCCAAAGAAGCCCTCTCCGCCTCCGCGCCTCTCAATTCATCCGCCTAGGGACGTCATTTAACCAGTACCCTACCCCCCAAACTTTGCAATGGCACCTCCCAAGCGTGCCTTGTTCTCACTGAATCTCGACACCGACGCTGACCACATCCACCAACGCATTTCGCATCACAACAAAGACGGCGACGACAGTGTTCAAGTGCTTGAAACCAAAGGACCGACCCATACTCATACAGATCTATCCTACATCACCAAGCCGTTTGAAAACGCAGTAAACAAAACCGTCAACGAAGTTGTCGACGGAACAGGAAAAAAAGTACATACCGCCGAGGGCAAGATATCGTATTCAAGCCACTCAACCGAACGACGACGAGGAGACGGAAACAGTAACCTCAACATCGTCAGCAAGCCTAAACGCCGGGCCCTCGAAAACAAATACGACACTTCAGAGTTATAACCAACCCCACCAATTTCCCATACCAACCTAATCCACCACCACCACCACCATGTCAACCGACGCCAAACCCCTCCGCATAGTAATCGGCTGCGACTCCGCCGGAGTATCCTACAAAAACGCGCTCCTCGCAGACCTCCAATCCGACACCTCCCGCATAGCCACCGTCCACGATATCGGCGTGCCCACCTCCTCCACCTCCACCGCCTACCCACACATCGCCGTCGAAGCCGCCAAGCTCGTCGCAGCCGGTACCTACGACCGCGCGCTCCTCATCTGCGGCACGGGCCTCGGCGTCGCAATCAGCGCCAACAAAGTCCCCGGCATCAGGGCCGTCACCGCACACGATAGTTATAGCGTTGAGCGCGCGATTCTGAGTAATGATGCGCAGGTGCTTTGCTTGGGGGAGAGGGTGGTCGGGCTCGAGCTGGCGCGTAAGTTGGTGCGCGAGTGGGTGGGGTATCGCTTTGATCAGGCGAGTGCGAGTGCGGACAAGGTGAGGGCGATTATGCAGCATGAGAGGGATAACTTTGCGGGGTTGGAGGGGGAACAGGGGACTGGCAAGGGGTGTTAAGGTGTAGGTTGTTGGAGAGAGAGAGAGGGGGGGGGAGGTTATGTTGGGGATATATATATATATATATATATATAAAACTTTGAGTGATTTGAGAAATGACATGGTTGAATGATGAAATTTATTCCAAAAAACAAAGACTATGGCTTTTTTTTTTCCTTTTTCCTCTTACCTCCCTTTTCCCTACTTCCTCAACCCCTCTGATATCTCCCCCCTCCTTCCAACATTACACCATCCCTAGTCTTCGACATATACATGTTATAGGACTAGACTATTTAAAGTGTTTACAATTTTTCTAGAGTATAGATGGATGGCGTAGATAAGGTAGGTATATAGGGGGATACTAGTAGATGAGGGGGTTGTTAGTGTAAGTTATATATATTAGGATGTCTGTGTTTTATATAGTTAGATATATACATTGCAATTGTGCTAGGGTAAGTAAGTGTATTTAACGTGTTTTGTTTCTTATTTGTAGTTGAATTTCGGGTTTGTTGATGATTCATGTGCTTGATATATAATCATGTGTATATTCACATCCACACACTTGTACTCCCCTCTCCCCTTTCCCCTAACCCAAACACCCTCCACAACAAACCTCCTACATGCTATCCTCGCGCCACCGACTCCTCACACGCTGCCACCCCTCCATCTCGCTCCTACCCCCCAACTTCTCGAGCCCCAGTCCCCTCTCCACCCACTCCTGGCTCCCCATCTCCGCGAGCCGGCTCAACGCCCGCGCAAACGCAAAGCGCTCCTCGTCGCCCGAGAAGATGCTGCTATTCTTGAGCATGGCCATGTTCATGCCCAGGTCGTCCATGAGGTTGCGCATGACGTCGGACACGGCTTCGGCGTTGTCTTGGTCGGCGGGGGAGGAGGAGGGTGGTGCTGTAGTGTTGGTGGAGGGGAGAGTGTTGTTTGCGTGTGCGGTGGAAACTGCGTCGGAGATTTCGGTGGCGTCCATGAAGAGGGATGTCAAGGGGACGGCGGTAGTCATTACTAATTTGGCCTGATTTGACGCACATATCATATTAGCAAGTCTGCATGAGAAATAGATTGGAACGCGAAAAAAAAAAAATTCGAACTCACCCTACTCTCATACAAAGCATCTACGAACGTAATAAACCGCCTCGCAAGATCCCTACTCCGGAAATTCATGCCAGGAACGCCCGTCACGATAAAGGCCTCGTACGTCCGCGTCAACTCGAGATAATCCGCCGCGCCCGTCGCGCGGCCAATAATCTCGTCAAACGTAAACCAGCAACACTTGCCGCTGGCCTTGGGCACGACAATGTCTCTGCCCCATACCGTCTGCACGGCCGAGTGCGGGGGATCGTTTTCAAAGTCGCCCAGGAAGCGGAACCAGCGCTCGGCGTGGGTGGTGGCGGATGCGTCGAGCGGGTGGTGGTATACGCCGCTGGGTGGGCGGGGGATCTTGCGGTAGTCGGTCGAGGAGTCGAGGTTCAGTACTGTGAGGCGTTGTTTGAGTAGGTTTATGCAGGGGATGAAGGATTCGCGTTGGATGCCATTTTTGTAGAGATCGTCTGGGTGCCGGTTACTCGTTGTTACAATGACGGTTCCATGCGCCATGAGTGATTCGATCAGCCGCCGTAGAATCATGGCGTCCGCTACGTCGGTGCACTGGAACTCGTCGAAGCAGAGAACAGACGAGCGTGCGGCGAGGCCGGCGGCGACAAAGGGGATGGCGTCGACATCGTTGCCGTGCTGGGCTTTCATTTTGTGCAGGTCCTTGTGCACGGATTGCATGAAGGCGTGGAAGTGGATGCGTGTTTTGCGGGTGATGTTGGGCGGGAGCGTGTCGTAGAAGAGATCCATCATCATGGTCTTTCCGGAGCCAACGTCGCCGAACATGTAGATTCCCTTTGGAAGCGATTCGGGAATTGGGGGGAGGGCCGAGGAGGTGCGGCTGGAGGAGAGGAAGGCGAAGAAGCCCTTTTTGGCGGGTTGGAGCGACTGAATGGTGGGTTGCTGGACGGGCGGTTGGGAGTAGCTTTTGAGCATGTCGTGGAGGTCTTGGAGGTTCTTGATGATGCCTGCGACCGTCTCAGTAGGTTGCTCTTACCTCGTGGCTTGTCTGTGGCCTTCCTAGCTACCTCTTTGGTGCTCATCATCTCTCAATCGTCTAGAATGCACACGCGCATCGTACTCGGCCATTGGGCCATGCGTCTCGGGCAGCTCTTCTTGTGCAGCTATTGCAGTTCAGTTACCTCGCCTTCCTTAGAGTCCAAGTCCACATTTGTATACGTACATTCTTGCGCGACCTGCGCATACCCTCTGTAGCTCACTCGCCTGTCCAAAGACATGCCAGCCGGGATGCGCCCAGGCTTGACTCTGCCCACAACATCATGCCCTTCTCTGCCTCTCCTCGCACATTCTGTGCATATCGACCTGCGTCCTCCAGCCCTCACGACCGTCCATCTCGGCTTCGGCGCAGCGCGTCGCGAAAGGGTCCTTAGTCCTCGCAGCGCTTCGGATGATGTCATGTTTAAGATTGGGCGCAGAGCCTAAAAGCTTGCTGAAGACGGCGAAAAGAAGGTGCTACAGACTATGACAGCATCAAGCCAACGCTCCTGGGGTATTATAACCAAAACAGCACTCAAGCACGCGAGAACAGCGGTCGAGCATGTGGAAGTGGCCGAGATGACTAGTGGGGGTTTTTGCTTTGCCCTCGGCTTTCGCACCCTGTCGGCATGACAAACGGCGCCATTTGTATATCCGGCAATCCGGTTGGACCCCCATCAAACACACTTTTGACATGAGGCTCAAAATGTGCTCGGGTAGACTAGTCCATCTTCTACGCGTAGTTCATTACACTGTGGCATTTATCATATACACCGCCCACATTTACCATCATTACCACATTACCCCCATCATGACCATCACGACTCCTCCTCCGCAGCCACACTCTCATACCGGCCTCCCTCCCCACCCCCTCTACTACTCTGATACCGCATCTTAGGCACCTCATACAACCTCGTATAGTCCACTCTCTCGCCCCCCAGCTTTGCAAATCCGCCTTCCTTCCTCCCAAACACGGGGCTTCCATCACACCAAAAGTCTTTGCAGTTCGTAATGATGCCCTTGGAGAAGGGGTTCTTCGGGGGCCGCACAGATGACGCTTGGCCTGCGCGTGAGCCTTGCAGAGCAATGGTGAGGAAGGTATCAAGGCCGAGAAGTCGTTTCCATTGATCCCAGATGGAGGCTTGAGGCTCTCTGATCTTGGGTGCATCGCCAATGTCCTGGCCGGAGCCGAAGCCGTTTGTCGGTGCATTGCCTGCTGAGCCTGACACATCTTGGCTCGTGTCGCCAGTTGTGACGAACGAGTTGAGCGCATCGGCGGGGGTGTGGCTGTGCAAGTGTCCACGCATGCTCTCGTATGTGGTGAGGTTGCGCGCGATCTGGAGAAGCTGGACGCAGAGGAGCATTGTGACCCATGTTGACTGCAATGCAGCCCAGATTGCGACGATGATCGTGAAGGGGTCTTTATTATATATTTTGCAGAGGTCGTCGGAGAGGATGGCGCACGTCACGTCTTTGGGGGTATCGACAATCTCAAGGTCTAGTCAGATTAGCCAGAGTTGGGATTGTGATGAGAAGATTGACCTACAAGCAAGTACGCATTGCACGAACAGGACAATGCCAATCTCCATAGACAATATATACAGCAGGAAATGCCGATGATTGTTGTTCGCGACACAATTATTCACCCACGGGCAGTGGCTGTGCGAGTTAGTACAAAGAACATCAATTCTTTCCTTTCCCCACTCACTGATCGGTCTTTGCAACACACCGCTCGCATCGCTTGCAATGCTTGCTTCTTAGCGGCTTCCGTACCATGCAATTCACGCAAAAATGCTTCTCATCAAACTGCCGTGATTCCATAAGCTCATCAATAACCGTCTTCGAAGCGCTCCTGCTCGCTGATTTGGGCACGAAACCGGGGTCAGAAGTCATGGTTTGGAAATAGAAATAGGCCGTGAGCCCGTAAAACGCTGCAAAAATGAGGTTGAGGAAGAAGTTGGTTCGTATCGTCGCTGTGCTTGTCAGTGATTGGAGTCCCCCATGCATACATCACATGCATTGGAAAGGCTTACACGGCATGACCGTCGTGACCCATCGGAACCCAGTCCAGAACAATGTACCAGCAAATATACCGGCCAAGTATGGCTGCACTTGTCAGTTCCACGCTCCAAATACTCTTGCAACACACAACGCACAGAATGATGTATACTCCGCATATTCGACGGCCCCCATTGCAACAGCTTGTGCGCCCCCAATTGCATAACATAGGCAACAATCAACGCCGCCGGTATACCCACAAACGCCGGGTAATGGCTGACCAAAAACAACGCTTGAAAGACAATGGCAAATGGCAGGAAGAATGTAAAGCGACTGAGGAACCAGCGCGTGTCCTTGACCCCGGGAATGGGAAACTGTTTCGGGTTGCCGTCGCGGTCGAAGCCTGCTTCTGAGAGCGCGCGATGCCACTGCCGTGTTGTATTCATCTCCTCTGCCGTCACGGCGGGTGTTTTGCCGTCATTGTTCTTGGCGAAGCGGTCGGCGCCATATTCGAGCAGTTTCTGTATGGAGCCTTGACTTCCTTTGACAAGGGCCCAGTGCAGCGCGGTGAAGCCTTGGTCGTCGGTCGCGTACACGTTTGCGCCCCAGCGGAGGAAGAGGTCGACGCACGAGGAGTAGCCCTTGTATGCTGCCCACATCAACGGGGTATGGCTCTGCGGATCGGGGATGTCGACGGGTATGTCTTGGTGCAGCAGCAGGACGAGTTGGTAGACGTTCCCATCGAGGGTTGCCGAGTGGAGGAGGTTGAAGCCTTGGTCGTCGGTGAGCAGTGGATCGGCGCCGTGGTCGAGCAGCAGGTTGACGACGTAGTAGTTGCAGCGCTTTGCAGCCCACAGGACGGGGGTTGCAATTGCGTCGCCGCCTTTTGCGTTGATGGGCGCGCCCGCTTGGATGAGGAAGTGGCAGAGGGCGTAGTGGTTGTTGATGGCCGCCCACTGTTGAGACGGTTAGCTAACCCCGCCTGCTACCCCATGCACGTACACTCGTGTCTACCTACATGGAGCGGTGTTATGCCCTGCTCGTCCTTGTACGTCGCATCAAACCTCCCGCTGTCAAACAGTTTCTGGATGGCGCCAATCTCGCCCAGTCGCGCCAACTGCATAATGTCCTCCTCGATGGGCAGACTGGGCCTCTTGTCCGCTATTTCCTCGAGTTCATGTTCGCCCGTGGGCAGCCCGTTGGCTTCAGGCTGTGCTGCCGAGGCCATCTCGGGGGTCCGCTCTCCGTGTCGCAATCACCGCGTCGCAATAACTCGGCGACCAAGAGGGGAGGGTGGGTGTGCGTGTGTGTGTGTGTGTGTGTGTGTGTATGTGGAGGGTCGTAGAGGAGAGGCTGTCAGCTCGACAGGCGCATGCTGTGCGGCTATGTTAATACCAGATATGACGGGAATAATGGAATGGCCTGTTAGAAGTGGCAGGCGTCAACCAGGAGCAAGCAATGCACCAATGCGCTCATCCTCGTCCCATCCCTGCTCGGCCCTACCCTGACTGGGCGATACTTGTGGCGCAGGCCACGCAAGCTTTCTTGGCTGTGGCGCCATCTCGAAGATCGTCATCAGGACCCTTTTCCACCTACGCACCTCACCCAAATAGCAACGCCAAGCGCCCTCCCAGCGACAAACCCCATCCATCTCGAGCACGACATTCTTCTGCAGTCTTCTACATGTCTGGATATCCTTCCACTTCGGGAAATTCATCGTGCTGTATGCTGATTGTCTCTTGATGGGAAATTATATCCTCATGGGTTATGTAAACAAGTCACGTCTACTTTGTGGGTAGGGCAAAAGCTTGGTGTGGGAAGAGATCAGAGTCTGAGTTGACTATATGTAATCAGATTGTCATTGTTAACTTACTCTATTTTGTATATAAATGTATAAATCTCTATAAAATTTCAATTCGAACTCATACGCACATGCCAAAAAACCTTTCTCGAACTTTTCTCGAACTTTTCTCCTTCGTAACCTGTAGCGAGCGACATCAAGATAGCCCCATTAGAAAAGGCCAACACCCACCCACACTCACGCCAACATTCCACTAAATTCCCCCCCTTCCTTAAGCATATCCTCCGCCTTCCCCGCCTTGATCACCCTGCCTTTACCCAGCACTACGCAGTAATCCGCCTCTCGCACGGCCTCCAACCGATGCGCAATCGTAATCACCGTGCTCTCCCTCATCTCCTCCCTCAACACCCTCTGAATCTTCTGCGCAGTGTCATAATCAATACTCGCAGTCGCCTCATCCATGATCAGCACGGGGCTCCTCCTCAACATGGCGCGCGCTAGACCGACGAGCTGGCGCTGGCCTTGGGAGAGCCCTTTGCCGCCGCCTTCAATGGGCGTAGAGAGCGTCCAGGCGTGGTTTCCTGCGATCTTGGAGAGCACGGCCGAGCAGGCGGCGTCGCTGTAGGCGGAGAGGGGGTCGAGGTTCTTGCGCATGGTCCCGGGGAAGAGGACGGGTTCCTGCGCGAGGAAGGTGACGCGGCTGCGTAGGGCTTGCTTGTTCACGGTAGATATATCAATGCCGTCGATCATGATGGTTCCACTTTCTGCAACGATGGTAGCGAGGAGTGATAGTGCGAGGGTGGACTTCCCGGACCCGGTGCGCCCGATGACGGCGGTGTTGCTGCCGGCGGGAATCTTGAGCGTGATGTTTTGTAAAGCTGGCTCGAGGTTCTCCGCATACCGGATTGTCACATCATTGAACTCAATGGAGCCGGTGTAGGTCGGCCAGTGGGCTGGGGGGTCGACGACGCCAGGGGCTTCGGTTTCAATGTCTAAGAGTTCGACGACGCGTTCTACGCTTGCGAAATCCATTTCGAGGATTCCGTAGATGCGGCACATCCATTCTGTATGTGTGACCAATTTGCTAGCGGTGATGAGCACAAAGGCCGTAAGACCAGGACTGATGCCCGTGTAGACGGCGATGAGCGTCATGATCATCGTTGCGCTGGCCGACATGACGCTGAAGCGGATGGCTAGCCATGATTGAAGAGACCAGTAAAAGTGATCATTCTTCTGGAAATTATCGACGACTTCGATGACGCGAGCCTGAAAGCGCTCCTGGGCGTTGAATGCTCGCACGGTGGTGAGACCCTCCACAAGAGCACCAAAATTTGACATGAGCGGGGATAGTGACACCATCTATACTCTGTCAGCATGATATCAACACGTCATTGGAAGGTGCCCATACCTCAAGCCTCCGTAACGTCTGTGAAGTTGGCAAGAAACGGAGGAAGTGGTATACAAAACCACCCATAAGAATAACTCCGAATGCTAAAAAGGTAGGCGTAGAAGAGATGATTATAACAATACTGCTAACCCATCCGATGAACTGCCATGCGAAGACGATGAACGCGTTACTCAGTTGGCCATCGATAGTGTTCATATCGCTCGTCAGCCTGTTCATCAAGCGTCCCACGGGTGTGACGTCGTAAAACCTAAAGGTCGCATTGGCCACGCGCTCAACAGTCTCTCTGAATATCGTTTTCGCTGCTTGGTAACCAACACCGAACATAATTAAATTGGTCCACCAGAAGAGTATGGCGGTAGCCGAGACGAATCCAAAGAAGGTCCAAAGCCAGGGGTTCACGTTCTCTTCTGCGGGCGGCAGGAAGTCGAACAGACCTTTGTGGTCCTTGTCATCGTAGCTCTCACCCCATGACTTGATGAACCAAGTCTGGGCGACGTCGAGGACGCGGAAGATGGCCATGACGAGCAACGCGATGGACCACCAGCGAAGTGTACCTGCTTTGATGTAACGCCAGTATACTCTGAGCTTCACCCCGCCCTTCGCACGATGCTCATCCTCAATGAACTTGTCTGGAATGGCTGCCGCTGATTCTTCCTCGCGTTTTTTGGCCTCTTCCTCGGAGATCGAATCACTTGTCTGGATGCGCTTGAGCTCATTTGCATCCTCAGCTGCAGTCGGTTCGTGAATAGTGGCTTTACCATGGTCCAACTCAATCCACTGCTTAGCCAGACCATGGCAGAGTTCCGTCCTATGCGTGACAAGGATTACTGTTCTACCCTGCAATAGCGGGCCATCGAGCAGCTTGTTGACAACTGACTCCGCCGTTTGATGATCGAGTGCCGATAGTGGATCGTCAAGAAGAACGACATTAGCACTGCTGTACACAGCGCGGGCAAGCGCCACGCGAGCTTTTTGTCCACCTGACAACCCAATACCATTTTCGCCAATGTTTGACAGATCTCCATGCTTGAACTCAGCCATATCCGGCAGTAATGCACAAGCTTCCAAGACTTGCTTATAGCGAGCTTCGTCGTAGGGGTAGGAGAAGAGTATGTTGTCTCGAATGCTCATGCTTTGCAGCCATGGCGTCTGCGCACAGTACCCAATAACTTGGTCTGGGCGAATAAACTCGCCTGCGGTCTTGTCGAGCTCACCAAGCAGCGCTTGTAGAAGAGCTGTCTTGCCTGCTGCGACCTCGCCGTATATAACAGTCAGTCCTCGAGGGAACGCAAGCGTGAGGTCCTGCAAAACGTTCTTCTCTACACCAGGCCATGCAAATGATGCATCGTGCAGACTAAGATTTGCGGTTTCTTCCGGTACCACATCGGCTTGCTGTTTATCTGGCTCGGCCATAAAATCTTCGATTCGCCCCATGGCTACGTATGCATTGATGACCGTAGTTACCAACTGAGGTAGCGCTCGCAGGTAGCCCTCTAAAAGGTTAAACAAGTCGATTGCAGGGAAAATGAGGTCCACACGAAGTGGTTTCCCCGCCAAGGATGTGAAGGCATAGAATGCTACGGCTGGGAACAGCCCCGATCCAAAGCGGAGCATGAACGCAAGAGACGTGGTGAAGATGATGTTGATGATTCGAAACCACAGCTCCTTCTGTCGCGACTCCATGATACCCTCAAGCCATGCGCCTTGCCAGCCATACCAGCGCAAATGGCGAATCGATTCGATGAACTGGCTCGTCCTTTGTAGCTTCTCATCGGTTGCGGCGCGACGCTGCTTTTCAAAATACACCTGATATCGAGCGATCATGATATTGACAAGCTGTGAAGCACCGAGTGCTAACACGCCAAGTAGGCAAGCCCACCCTAGCATTCTCCAGATGAGGAGAGTGGAGAAGATGGCGCCAGCTGGCTGAGTAATGATGTCCGCAAAGTCCCAGAAGCGTTGCGCTACTTCATATACGTCATTGCGCATCAGATTGAGAATCTTGCCCATCGAAGCAGCTTGCTTCTCTTCTTTCTCGGCCTCTTCTTTTGGCTTTTTGGTAAAAAGCAATCGCACGAATGATATCATCCGTGCGAACCAGCCGGGAGAAGTTCCTTCAGTTACATGAGATAAAATAGCTGTGTTCCCGGTGTCTATTCCAGGGGTCTCACTGTTCGGATGGCCATTGCTAGATCCCTCCTTGGCCTCTTGTTTTGCACCCAGGATTTTTCGGTTGAGGGTCTTCTCGTACAGCATGGTAATCATCTCGCCACGTGATCTTTCGTACGCTCGTCGTTGATACCAAAGGTTGAACACGGCCAATTGTGCTGACAGGAGACGCAGGACAAGACCGAGAACTGCGTACGTGATTGTGGCGCTCTTGGGGGCTTTTTGATCATTCATTGAAGCAAGGACCCGTTGAAGGAGTACTGGCGTCATTAAAGCTAATCAGGTCAGTAACAATGTCCAAGAAGGAACATGAGGACACTCACTAGATGCCAGTTGAAGCATGTCAAGACTTGTAGTGCGTACAAGATCCATACCATTAGCAACAAAGATTCTTTTCGTGACCGACCCGTGCAGTTGTCTAAAGGCTTCATGCAAGCGCGCATGTTTGAATTCCCATCCCAGATCCCACACATCCTCGTCATCTATCTGGCGCTTTACTCCCTTCTGTATCAAAGGTTCCATCCAGGATACTGTCATATATTGCCATGGGGTCAGATCATCCTCTGGGGTCCTCATGCCGACATTCGGTGGACCGAACACTGGGCTAATGCCTTTTTTGGGTAACAGCGGATCCCGTAGAGGCATATTGAGGACCACCACTACACCCAGCAGTGCAGTGATAGGAGCTAGAGCTAGCGGAGCAGTTTGAACTGTGAAAGTTACTTCTGTATGTGATAACACGACTACTTGCGCGCACAAAAGCCCAGTAAATAGAAACAACAACGAGAGTGATGCCGTTCTGGGACGCTCGATCACCACGATGGCCACCGCGGTGGCCTGCAAGCACATTAGCCCAGAATGCAGTTGGTCAAATGCTACATACCCATGCTAATGCTGGATATACCGCCAAAGGCCGCCGTGAAGGGAAGAAGGCGGCCACAATCTCGAATGCTAGGCCTGCCGAAGTCACAGCCAGTAGGCCGAACGTTGCAGTCAACGGCCGATTCGAAGTTGTTAATTCTACTTCGTCTAAGCTTCCTTTCGTTTCTACTAAAAATGGTCTCGTCCATTGTGGTCGATAAGCGCGAAGAATTCGCAATGAATATCTTAATAGTATCAAAGCACTTAAAATGGCTGGAAATGTTTCAACGTAAGGTATGAAGCATGGTGTAAATCGAGCTGTTCTGGTGTCCTGCAGAATGTTAATAAACCCTGGCCATTTGTTCAAGAGTCGTTACTGACCCAAATATGGCGGCATTGGGAGATCGGTGGGACATCTTGGAATCCTGTCTGGAACGTGGGCAAGGGAGTTTGTAGAGACGCCATTATTCGGGCTAGTCCTGCAGCTAACTCGTTGAGAATCCTCTCCGCCTGAGGTTCAAACGTTCTAACGCTTTCCCGATGATTGTTATCATGTAGGTACTCTATAGGACGAGGTCACTCAAGGCTCCAGCATTGTGGGCGCGAGCAGGATGGTTCACAGCCACGCGCGTGAGGTTGAGCGGCAAGGTCATCGGGCCGTCGTTGGCGCGACACCGGTACCGGTACCCCACGATCGGCCGACCGTCAACCCCCTCACCCTCACCCTCACATACAAAGTTATGAGGTTCGACGCATTGTTTACTAGGTTTGCCAACATAGTGCTTTAGATCCTGCCTGTTGCCTGGTCACATACACCACGCGTGGACACGCATCACAGGTTATTGCAAGCTACCAGAGGTATCTCATTCTGCTTCGCAACACGAGTCCCAGAACGGCATCCCTGCCAACCGCGCCGCATCTTGACAGCACACTACGTCTCCAAGCTCTGGCTATCCCGTGTCTTCCGTACTACGATTGAAAACCCCAAGAGTCTGGCTGAACACATGATCACAATTGGCTCAGCTGACCTCGTCCTGATACGCTCCATGTCTCTACAGACCATGCTTGCGCCTCTTTAGTCTGCCTCACTTCCCCTTCGCGGCTTGTCCTACACTCTCGTGTTTAATCTCGTCGCGATTCATTCAGACGCAGCAGCACGTAGGATGCTGCATTGGTCGAAACTCAGAGGATGAAGACCCATGTTTGGTAGCCTTGCAGGGTACACTCTCAACCACGCTGTTTTGTTGTATTACTCAGGCTATTTGTACTTTTGGCCCCAAGTTGGAACACCTGGAAACACAGAATTTGCAGGGGTGTGGCACTCTTCAGCAATGTTTACCGGCAGGAAACGTGGGAGTACGGACGTAACTCTCAATTCTATCAGTCAACTGCAATCATTGCCGTCAATTGTATTGTGTAAAGAAAGCTAACAATACTGCTGTTGTAGGCTTCTAAGTCTCACGAGTACTGTTTAATTTGATGATCTGTAGTTCACAGAACATACGAATCTTTTGATTGCATGGCGCAGAGGGGGTAACCACCACATCCTGACAGACGGCTCGTCTGTCAGTGCGTAATTTCGGTCTCACCGTAGGTACTGCATAATGTAGGGTTATGATTGTCCAGTGACATGCCTACCACAGAGCCAGCCAAGTTTCCACTGCAGCATAGCAAAAACCGCCAACATAGCCTCGTCGCGCTTGGGCGCTTCGTGCAGGCGAGGCCTGCTGCGCTAGACGAAATCGTTCACTGCAAAGTCAGTATTTCAAGCAGTGCTTCGCCGCGAGCATCCACAGCGGTATCTTCTTTCAACAGACACTTCTTTCACATCTCCACTCTCTCCATTTGCTACATGCGCAGACTTACGACCCATTCTCCGTTACTGCATTAAGCCTTGATCGTTTCTCACTTGATGCCAGAATGCATTCAGCTCGTTCATTGCGTCTTAATCGCCAAAAGCTGACTCCAGCTTCAGGCTTGGGAGCATACCATGGCTCTGGCTCGAGTACAGAGCCTTTCGATCTTACCAAAGAGATTCCACCAGTGATTACACCTCCACGTTCGCCAGTCTTCCCGTCATATGATGACTTCATGCATCTTGACTCTCCTTGCCCTAAGCGCGAGCGTCCCAGCAACGGTCGACGCATAGTCTCCGAGCCTGTACAATCTCTACAGGGCAACGCCGCAGAGGCCCAGAGAAGCCCTACACAGATAGGTCTTCCCAAGCGCCCGCAACCTCCTAATAAGCCAGACATACATATGAGTGCTGTGGAACAACCACTCTATGACATAAAATTACCAGCCATTCACAGTCCCAAAAGTCTCTCCATGCCAGGCGCCTTTCCCGATGAAGCAAAGCAAGCGCGCAGCATCAGCAATGGCGATACTTCCTGCTCGAGAGGCACGTCTCCCTCGAGAGGCACATCTCCCTCGAGAGGCACATCTCCCTCGAGTGGCACGTCTCCCTCGAGGGGCACGTCTCCCTCGAGAGGCACATCTCCCTCGAGAGGCACATCTCCCTCGAGAGGCACATCTCCCTCGAGTGGCACGTCTCCCTCGAGTGGCACATCTCCTTCGAGTGGCACATCTCCCTCGAGTGGCACACCTCCCTCGAACCGCAACAGCCCTCCACATGGCACCCCAAGAGCATCTCCAATGCCTCCCAAGGCAGTAGATAAATCACCCACAAAAGTTCACAATGGGCTGCTCGAAAAATTCCTAACCCCATTGACCCCTCAAGATGCACGCGGCACAATCTACATCATCAAGAGTCCAACCAACCCCCAACTCGGCCTCAAAATCGGATGCACCAAGCGTATAGACTTGGACAAACGCAGAGAGGAGCACCACAAAGGCTGTGACTTTGAACAAACCATTATCCACGAAATCGCCGAAACAGTCGAATACCGCACCCGAGTGGAGCAACTGGTGCACCGCGACTTGGCATATTCCAACCGGCGCTGGGAATGTGAGCACAAGGAATCAAACACCATTACCAAAAGTATCACTCACCGTGAATGGTTCGACGTGGAGCCCGACCTGGCCATCAAGACTGTGCAAAACTGGACGTCGTTTATGAACAAACAGAAGCCATATAATTGGTCCGGACAGCTCAAGCCCATCTGGGTTCACCTCATGAAGAAAAGAAGATTGGTACACCCAGCCAATGGAAGTCTCACGCACGACGCTCGCCACGAACAGTGGGCTGAGCTTTTCGCACCACCGACGCTATGGGACTACGTCGAGGCGTATACGCAGGAGGCTGGACGCATCTTGATGATACTGGTCAAGTTCTTCTGGCAATTCAGCAGTGTCTTTCTTAGTCTCTGTCTGTTCGCGCACTGTCGAAATAGCGCGACGTTTTATATCCTCATGTTTCTTCTGTCTTGCGCTTTTTGCAGTCTTGTGCCGAGTTCGTCGTGGCGGAAGGCGAAGATCTTGTCTTGAGCGTGCGCTTGTTGGAGCTCTTTCGGCGTCTTGGAGCACAAGGCTCATGCCGGTTATCTCGCGGGCGCAAAATGTTGTAGTGATGCGGAGGTGATGAGATGGATATATAGGTAGTGGTATGCTGTCTAACGCTTGTTATTTCAGTAAGGCTATTACAGGACATGTATGTATTATATTGTACTATATTTAGAAAGCGAGATTATTCTTTAGAGTTAAAATAGACCGTTTAGATCCAAGGCTTTTCCTTCTCTCTCTCTCTCTCTCTCTACATATATATAAGAATATAAATATTCTAGCATTTATATCTTAGAAGAAGAAAACCCTATATAATATATAATACATAAGAGTAGATATCTATTATAAGAAATATTAAGGTAGAAAAAAGTTATTACTATAATAGTAAGTTAGAAACCTAGAATAACACGCTATCTTATATAGATTTGTACCCTTCACCTGCACCCTCGCCCTCACCTTTCCTCTTACACATCCTAATATATAACCCCCTCCCCTCTACTCCCCCTATGCCTATCCGTACCCCCCTCCTCCTCCTTCTACTCCCTCTAACACTAAATACACATAATCACAATTGAACTCCACACGAAGCTTGACGCCACACGACACCACGCCTTAAACCCTTACACTTATACTTATCCCCTCACATAAACTTATCATCACCGTCCCATTTTAACACGCCACACAACTTTAAAGTAATTTCCTTAAAAAACTTGTATAAATAATCCTACACCCTACACATCTTTTCTACTAAAGAAAACGCCTATTAAAAAAAAGAGCAATACAATGCATTATAAATATACGCACTCTCCCCTTGACATTAAACATCATGATCTAACATCCAAAATCACACGCTTACAACTTACAACTTACTCCCACCACCCAACAACTCCGCGCCCGCGCCCGAAATCGCCAACTTGCCCGTCTCCTTGACCTTTGTCTGGAACACGACCGTATTCCCCGTCTTCCACATCTCCGTCACCAGCGTCTGGCCGGGCAGCACGACGCCGGCAAAGCGAACCTTGATGTTCTTAAAGGGTCCGAATGTCTGCAGCACGTGCTTGCCGCTGATGCCAAACGAGGCGAGGCCGTGGAGAATGGGCGTGTCGAAGCCGCCGACCTTGCTGAAGTTGGGGTCAATGTGGAGGGGGTTGAGGTCGCCGGAGAGACGGTAGAGGGCTGCTTGCTCCTCGGTGGTCTTCTCCTCGACCACGACGTCGGGGGCGCGCTGCGGGGGCTTGTGCACCTTTGTTGCTGCGCCGCGGTCGCCGCCCTTCTTTTGGCCGCCAAAGTTGCCGGAGCCGCGGATGAAGACTGTGCTCTCGTTGTAGAAAATTTCCTCGCCCGTCTTTGCGTCCTTTGTGGTGGAGCCGTAGACTACTAGGCCGGCCGCGCCCTTGTCGACGACTTCGACGAGTTTGGGGATGGAGATGAGTTTGGCTTCGGTGGGGATGGGGAACTTGCGGATCTCGAGGAATTGCTCGCCGTGGAGAAGCATGCGTGGGTCAAAGTTGGGGACGATTTCGTCGAAGCTGAAGGGTGCTTCGGCGTTGAAGGGAGGGATGACACCAAATGTGGGGATGACTTGGAAGTTCTCGTGGCCTTCGTAGACGAAGGGCAAGTCGGTACGCTTGGCGCCCACTCCGAGGTCTACACGCATTCGTTAATAAGGGATTGGAGGGATACATAAGAGCTGGACAACTTACTGTAGAGGATGACGTCCCTCTCAGTGTACTCAAATGGAGTTCCATCGGATTTGGCAGCCAAAGCCTTCCTCTGAGCCTCAAGAACCTCCTCGTTGCTCTTGCTCGATTTCTTCTCCTTCTTGCTCTTCTTGCTAGTGTTTTCCATGTTCGCCATGATGGACTTGAGGCCGCTAGCATTGTCGTGCGGGTTGTCAGCGCGACCATCATCAAAGTTGGTGATGCGCTCCCATTGTGCAAGGACAGCCTCAGGTGTAAGCTTGACATCAATGGGGAAGCCATGGCCTCCTGTTCGCTGCCACCTGGTCTGCGCAAACCAGCCTGGGGCCATCTCGTACAGCCCACCAGTTTGCTGGGGGGCCTTGTCTGAAACGAGGAGAACAACGAGAGGAGCGTTGAAGTCGGGCTTGAGCGCCTGAACGATCTCCTCGGGCATGATCGAGCGGGTCATTTGAGTACCGGCAGTGGGAGCAACAACGTTGACGAAGATGTTGTTCTTCTTGCCCTCGAGAGCAAGCGACTTGGAGAAGCCGAGGATACCGCACTTGGCAGAAGCGTAGTTGGCCTGGCCAAAGTTGCCGTAGATGCCGCTGGTCGAGGTAGTGTTGACGATGCGTCCGTACTTCTGCTTGAGCATAAAGGGCCATGCCGCCTTTGAGCATGAGTAGGTACCGAAGAGATGAACCTTGTGAATGATGTCCCATTGCTCATCAGTCATGTTAGCAAAAGCCTTGTCGCGCAGAATTCCGGCGTTGTTGATGAGGATGTCAATACGGCCATAAGTATCAATGGCGGTCTTGACGACAGCCTCACCGTTCTGGACATCGGCCTTGTTTCCAACGGCCTCTCCTCCAAGCTTCTGAATCTCCTTGACAACATCGTCGGGGTTCACGAGATCATTGACAACAACCTTTGCGCCACGCTTGGCCAACTCCAAGCAGTAGACACGGCCGAGGCCAGCACCACCACCAGTGACAAGGGCGACCTTGCCCTTGAAGTCGGGCTCCTCACCCTGGGGGTTGGGTGGTAGCTGGCTGGCCCGCTCGAGGAGCTCCATGGCGTTCACGGCGCCGTCTGCGTGGTCGGGCTTGGAGAAGTCGACGATGTCCTTCCACCTGGCGGCAACAGCGCCAGGTGTCAGAGTATTATCCGTCTTCATGAGAGCACCAGACGCTCGCTCCCAGCGCAACTTGGCAATGTGACCACCACCAGCCTCGAATATTCCGTTGGTCTCAGTGGAAGACTTGTGTGTAAGGACAGCGACGAGGGGGACGATCCACTCGGGCTTCAGCTTCTCGAGAACATCGGGAGGCATCACGGTCTCGGTCATGCGGCTGGCGGCGATTGGGGCAATGACATTGCAGAGGATGTTGTACTTGAGACCCTCCTTTGCGAGCGTCTCAGTGAAGCCGACGAGGGCGAGTTTGGCGGCTATCAAATGTCAGCGCAGTCATGCAAGCGCGACGGTTCTCTATACATACCAGAGTAGTTTGTCTGGCCGAATGAACCGAACAAACCAGCAGCAGATGCGGTGCTAATCAGACGTCCATACTTTTGTTTCCTGAAGTATGGCCACGCTGCTCTTGCGCACTTGTATGCACCCAGAACATGGACCTTGTAGATGAGGTCCCAGTCCACCTGCTTCATGTTCTTGAAGCTGACATCCCGTAGGATACCGGCATTGTTGATGAGGATATCGATGCGGCCAAAGGCGTCGATGGCCGTCTTGATAATGGCATCTCCATTCTCGACTGAGTCGTAGTTGGCGACCGCCTTGCCGCCTGCGGAGCGAATCTCTTCGACAACTTTGTCTGCGGCCTGTTCGAGAATGTCAGTCGTTGCTTCTTCGCCATGTTCGACGGTTCCTAGCATGTGAGACTGGTAATACGCGCGGCGTACGACAGCGGCCAGATGACAGCTGAAAGGACACCTCGCAACTTTGGGGGTTGCAACTCCGGGACATAGAATACTATGAGATTCAGAACATACCGATGAGCCCGCGCCCTCGCCCTTGAAGCTGGCACCAAGATCGTTCACGACGACGCTCGCGCCGCGGCTGCCGAAGAAGATGGCATATTCGCGACCAAGACCACCACCAGCACCCGTTACAACAACGACCTGGCCATCGTAACGCAGATCTTGCGAGGCCATATTCGCTTCTGTATGATGTACTACACGCTCACACCTTTGTTCGAAAGCGTCTACTTGCTGCGTGTGCGGAATGCAGTAGACAGAGCAGAGAATGTGGTGAAAGGGGTATCAATGAAGAACCCACAGATGAACAAGTGGAGGCGGTTAGAGGGGAGCGATGGGAGTGAGGAGAGTGTATATATCAAGAGGACGAGAGGCAGACGAGTTGCACTTTAATGCGCAGCTGCTGGTCGCGCCAGCCGAGCGTCTCGATGACGGGCTTTGCCTCGGTAACATTTTGGTAACGTGACTGTGGAGACCAGCCCGAACCCCACATGCGCTCCATCCAGCATCCTCTTAGCTCCAGATGGCTGCACGCTTTCACATGCTGCACAAGCAGAGCAAGTCTGGGGGACTGTCACAAGCAACGCACTCGTCCAACCGTCATCGGATCATGATGCAAAGACAGATCCTGGTAATGGCCATGTCCGTCTTTCCGTGGGCATGTTCATCAATGGCACTCGGCGCAGTGCGTTGCTTCGGTGGGGCCCTACAAAGTACCGCCAGCTCCCTTCCCGAGGCTCGAGGCCGTGCCAGAGTACCTAGCAGACTCCCAGTGTCTTGCCGTTCTTGCCTGAAGCATCATCGCTCTGTTCAGTCCATGTGGTGCATGCTTATGATGCTTCAATACATAGGATTTGATGGCTAAGAAACGTAGCATATCCTTACTTGCACTACTCCAGCGCCAGTCTCGAGTGTTCACTTTGTGCTTTGGGGCTGAATCTCGTTTTGACAGATGGAACAATTCATTGGATTTGACCACTCAGAAGAAACATTTTTTTTTCTCTTGCGCATGCTCGCCAAAATGAAGCGTTAGAGCTGACGGTCTTATGCTTGGCATCCAGCGAGGGCTCGCGCGTTGTTACGCGCTATGACACTCTGCTCAAGCCAAATTCGGTTGAGCCTCAAGATGCCTACGACTTGACTTTTGGCCATGATCGTTCTTGTAATTAAGTCCTTCTGCGATCACTCTGGCCCTACCACGCTCAAGATTGACCGACGACATCGCCAAAACGAACCGTGTTGCGCAGCAATGGTGCTCTATTACATTTCGCTCCACTCGGCCCAGTATACAACTCTCGAAAAGCTAGCTTCGAAGCTGCCCTTCCCTTGAGCGTCCAAGGTGGTCGTGTGAAGCGTCGAGCATCTTCGAAATCCACTGTCTCTAAGGCTGGAAATACAACAACGCAGACCTACCGTCTCTTCAGACGTCGGAACAGAACGCCAGTAATCTATAACGCTTCCGCATGAAAGGAAAGGTACAGTCTTTGTTGAATCCCATACGAATCGTCGGTATTTCTTAGGTATAGGGGTCGTCGTCTTGAGGAAGACGGGATGGCCACAGAGGTCCCTTCATCTGAATATAACGTTATGCCGTCGGGTCATCTGCCACAAGTCTTGAAGGATGACGTTACCAGAGCCTTACATCCAGTAACGAATCTCATTGTCAACCTAGACACGCAATCTTCCCCTTGTCTTTCCGTTCGATCGACCAAGCCGAGATGCGACCTCACGACCGAACGCTGATCACCCTCAGTCGAAACGAAGGATATACAAGCGCAAGGGGAAAGGCTACAGTTCAAGTCAGGCAGGCGCCAGACTGCGCTCTTCTCGTACCCGAAAATTAGAGTCGTGCATAGTAACGCTGATGATACTGGGCCCACCAAAGGGTGTTCGCTGTGTCGGGATAATCGTGAGTAGGAAGAAGCGTCCAGCATGCATGAGAGTGACTATTGCGCGTTTCCCATTCTTCGCACAACTCGAGCATCGTGCCCTCTCGATGCGTAGTGGGTAGTAATGACTTAACATGCTTGTGTGAACCTTCACTTCGACCGTGTTGTGCCCGAGTATGATAGCCAATGGTCTAAGAATAGCTTGATGGAGCGCAAAAGCATCTCCCGCATTTCTTGGGCGCGATCGATATGTATATGGCATGCGTCAAACGTCTGTACTGCGACGCTCTATTGACAGACCAGGCTCATTACATTCAACTGACAATGTTCCCGAGCAGGCTCGCAATGCAGGGCTGTTCGCTTGGCATGGATATCTTGACACGAATCTGTAGGTATACCAAAGTAGCAGAATGTGACAGTCCACTCCAGGGCGCCGTCAATATGTCGTTGGTACCCTTAGCCATCCAGCGTCATTTGGTGTTCCACGCTTGAATAGTTCCAAACAGGTAACGGCAGGTTGCCAGGTTGCCATGTGTGGGGCGGGTATGCTTCCGGTGGCGGGCTCCCACTCACATATGCTGTGAAACGATTATATGCTGTGCGTTGCTCCGCCTTGATGGAACAGAGATGTAAGCCGCCAGGCACAATCTTTGGGCATGAAGGTGCACAAGCGATCCAAAAACTTCCTATTGTCAAGCACACTAAGGCTCTCCTTCGCTTCGAATCCACGTCAACGGCATCCTGCCGGAGATAGGCTTGCAGCCATGACCTTGGAAAGACGGGCCACTCGCTCCTGCGCAGGCCTACTAGATTGATGTCTCAACGGTGTACAATAAGTGCGCGTTGATGGTCACCGCAGGACTTGGAATCTTAGTAGACTCAGAACATGCTAGTCTCAAAAAGAGATAAGCGCGATCACAAGATGAGGGCGACCAGATTAAGGCCTGTATATTGCGTGCGATCGTGAAGTTTCCAACCTCGCCGGTGCGCGTGTTCCTGGGGTAACCTTGGTGACTGGGAGTGCCACGTTGTCCCTCGTTGTTGGTATACTTAATGCTAGAGCCTTCCATGAGAGGTATGATTGTGAGGTGCACTCGTCTTCTTCAGAATGCCTGGTTACTGTGTGGTCACCGGTAGCGTCGCCGTGGCTTGAGTTTCCATAGGTCATGTGCGCACATGTGAGTGCGTGCCAACGGTTCCTTACTGACAGCGGTGCTAATCACAGTAGCGGCTCATCAGCCTGATCACAATGTCATCGAGAGCACCCCGAAATGGAGATGGGTGGTCATTACTAACTGGTTTCGATTGTATCAAAACGGTACACTGCCCAGGCAGACCAGGGTGCGCAGCAAATACAGCCGCCCAGGGGCCATTTGGTTTGTAGCGACCCGCTTCTGCTATTCGCTCAAAAAGCGGTGTCCATAATTGTTCCTTGGGCCAATCCCGGCAGTCCGGCATGCCGCATACGAAGAGAGGCGATGGACTATTACATTGCGGATGTCGAGAAGTTCTGTAGGAGACCAAAGTCCCAAAAGTGGGTATCCTGTGAGGCCTTACGGGCAGGTTCATGTTCGGAATCATAGACCCTTGCCATAGCAGTCTCGCAGCAACGAACATAACAAAGCTAACCATGATGCATTTATGGGTACGCGGTTGGCGGCCATATCGTGGGTGTTTTGGCCAGTGACGTTTGCCCTTCGCCACGGGGCTTTCCTTCGCGCATGGCATTTGTCAAATCGTGACAACTAACCCTGCGCTCGATGGAGGCTACCACACACATGTCCCTGGAATCGTCCAAGTCAGTTTGGGACTTCAGGCCAGGTAAAACTTCATCAAGCCGAGCTAATATCACAGTCGAGACTCTGTTCGGTAGTGTTCAGTCTTCGGCAGAGAACGGCCTTGTTGAAGATGAGCGCGGACACGGAGAGGGTCGACATACTTGGCAGGACGTTCCAGAAAATATCCATCGACGACAACATCTACTTCGCGCCTGTAGCTATCGATGATCGCGAAGAAGATCGATTAACCGCTCAGCATGACATATTGACAAGGCTCCTTGGGAACAGTCTGATTTCCCGCAGAATTCCCCTGGTGAAACCTGCCAGAGTGCTAGATTGCGGATATGGCAGCGGGGACTGGTGTGTGCAATTTGCTGAGGAATACGAGGACACCGAGGTACGTAAGATATGTATGCTCATCTCGAACACTGCCAGTACTGACCATCCAAGGTAACTGGTGTCGACATCTTCCCACTGCGCGTGGTGGATCAGCCCGAAAATTTGACGCTTTGCGGTTACAACCTGAACGATCGACTTCGAGACCCCGATGTTTTCCAAGCCCGAGCTTACGATCTCGTACATTCCCGATTTTTGTGTCCTGGCATAAAGAGCAACAGGTGGTCGTCGTACATTGGGGACATAAAGCTTTTGCTGAGACCAGGGGGCTGGCTTCAGGCAAGTTGTAGCCTTGCACTCGGTCTGCTCGCATGTTGAGCTGACTGACCATCACAGATGGTGGAGTACTATCCCTTGATCCAGTCTGATAGCGGAAGACTCACGGAACAAGCTGCCGTAAGACGTTGGTGGTTGGCTTACGAAAGCTCCATGGGAAGACTCAACCGAGATCCTAGGATAGGTCGCAGATTACAACAGTTGATGATAGAGAAGGGATACAGAGATGTTACAGTGGATATAGAACGATTGCCTATTGGCGCTTGGCAGTCAGGTATGTAAGCGTCTTCGTCGCGGCTTGTCCACAACCACTGGCAGTGGATATTCGTTTCTCATATTCCTTTGAAGAACTCACCCGGCAGTAGGATGAGAGCAGCTTGTAGACGGACATCTTATCCTAACACTGAAGCCAAGAAAACATTATCTGCTGGCCTTCACGGACCGCAAATCATGTGCTCCCAAGCTAATGGTACCTCCGCAGATCCTGTCAAGACCAGTATTGGTAGAGACGCGGCCCTAGTATGTGAGAGTAGCTCAACTGAAATCTTCCATGGACTAATGTGGTGCATCAGATGATAGCTGATCTTCTCGAATCGCTTGGTCTTTGGCCATTTACTGGCAATCTTGGCTGGACCGGTGCCCAGTACGATTTTCTTATGAGAGAGGTTCGCTCGGAGCTCCAGAATGACGACCTGAAATTGTACATGGATATGTGAGTGTGTGTGTTGATGACGATGCTATGGAGTCGCAACTGATAGTGCTGGCAGCTACGTCGCTCGAGGCCGCCGAAGTACACGTGGATAAGAGGTCCCGCTGAATGTACCAGTGTGGGCACCTGTCGTTTACTCTTACAGGCGTTGGCCACCTAGGTTTCAAGAGTAGACTTTCCTTCCTGGTGCTTGTGATCGATGCCCGAAGGACGCAACGTTGGTATCGCAGTGGCTGTGGTCATGACCTTTAGTACAATCATCAGCGCAAAGCTCATAACTCTTACGCTCTTCCTCACCTTATTCGTGACATGGCATGACCGCTCACGATAGAGACAGGATCATATATATTTGGCGTGATTACGACCACCTTTAGGCCAGTACTTAGACTCATGTAACGGCAAGTGGCGTCTCTTGCTCGGTACTGTCCTGGGCGCCTTTGCGGCCAAGGTCTCTCGATGACTGTTGTCGTCCGTAAGATAGGCGCCCTGAAACATCGACAGGCCTCTCAAGCCTCGAGTGAAGGCAGACAAATTTTTTTTTTGACCAAGCAAATGGGTTCGGTCATCCCGTCATTCAGATATGATGTCACGTTACCTAAGCTTAGAATGACACCGGAACTAGTTTCGCAAAAGTTCCGCGAACTTTCTTGCGATCATGCTCGTCGCCCATTCAGAGGGGCCTCCTATCGATTCGGTGGTAGCGGATCCCTAATGAAGCGTGAATGCAGCTCTCGATCAAAGTATGCACAATGTCAAGACTGAGCATGCGTTGAACTGTAACTGGCGACATGGAGATAGGCGCGGGCGAACACGGGCAAGTCCGCCGCTGTCGAGCAAAGTCGTTGAAGCAGATGGGAACAAAAGATGGAGAGAAGAATGCAGATCGAGGTGTAGCAAAGCGAAAGGGGATCAACGGTCTCGGTCCCTGAGTTCGATGGTGAGCTTGAGGAAGGAGCTGCCAGCACCATCCACCTCCTCGATACGTCAAATCTAGAAGCAGCCCTCCCCGTTCTTTTCTTGGCTGGACGTGATGGGTCAATACGCGCAACTACATTTCAAGCCCTTGCATGATTGGCAGCACCCATTCCTTCATCCCAAGCCAGTTCACCGACAGCCTGGTAGCGAATGCAATCTTATGGAGACACATGGCGCGTTCTCACGAACAGCTTTCACGCCCCTTCGCAGCACAACCAGCAAATCACCGGCCTTGCCGTCCCATACCAACCGTCTTCGGGTCAGCGCAAGCAGACATGCCGAATCAACAGGACGTCACCCTTGCTCTATATATCGTCACTCTTCTGCGAATTCGAGACCGAATCGACGTGACTCCGGCACCCGTTGAGACTATCAACTGCCACCATCTGAAGCGGCTAGGAGTACCCACCAAGCGTGGCCTTAAGCGCGTGCATACCGGGGAAGCGGGAGCCTCCAAACATGCCCATATGCGCTAACAGCAGCGTGATAGGCCGTCCAGGACGCTGTCCTGATCTACTTTCTGGCATTTAATCTGTTTCAGAAGACATGGCCTCTGCTCGTTCAACACAAGACTCCCCACCATGATTGGCTCGCAGGGTCTAGATGGGCTCGAGGATTCATATCTACATTTATGGAGGACGAAGCTCCAAGGCATAAACTTGTCCGATCTCAGTAGCGCGTATTGACCGAGGAAAGACCGTAGAGCCCTTCCCTGTCTTTGCGATTTGAGACGCAACACACACTGCATAGTTGACTCGATCGTTCCCCCCCTTCATCTCCAGGTCTACTGGGTCGTATTTCCAAGAAAACCGTTATTATATCGAGCGGTCAATTCACATTGCTCTAGGCCTCTCGACTCGATCCTCGGATACAGACTCCGGGGCTTTGACATGTGCAGTAAGTTATCATACGGAACTTGGAGTCAACAGATCAGTCTTGCCGAAGCCCGGAGCAGGGTTCATTCTGCGGCCTGGCCTTGGCAGATCTCGATGCCTAGGTCTGGACAGCAATGATATGTAACTAATACTGTGACCTTCTGTTCACAAGGAGTCCGAATATCTGGAGAGACTTTGTATTTTCACTCATCAGCAGTTGCGTCATGACGCGAACATTTTCTGGAAAAACGATAACATAGAATGATCAGAATGGCATGGATGCTATTCAGATCACGACGAAATCAAACGACGCCGAGTAAAACAAGACCAACAGCCAACAGCAAAATTCGACACGTTACAGTACATATTGTCTTTCCAACATACACACCATGCTTCGAGTCTTGACGTTGGCATTACCGGGATATTTTCTTCCAGAATTCACTCCTTTTAGCCTGAACCCACGGAACTATTACCAAACATCGTTAGCTTCCGCAATCGACATCATACCCAATGATGTATCGGGCTCACGTCCCCCAATTCTTCCCCGCGAACCACTCTCAATCTACCGTAGATTGCTCGCTATTCCCAGTTCGACCTCCGCATCACCGGAGAAGAGTGTCTAGCGCCCCGAGATTGGTCCACCGTCACCGCCGTGCTGCAAGGTACAAATAGCAGTCCACGCAATGTGTGAGATTTCCGAAACCCAGGTTCTCGAAGCTTAGTTAATATGAAGTCGTCCTGGCCATTGAACCTTTTGGTTGCCAATTTGGCGTTTGCTGTCGGAGTTGCGGGACGACCTTCTCACAGATGGAAGGAGGGAAAGTTCAAGACTCTGGTCACATTCGGTGACAGTTTTACCGACGAGAATCGATTGGGATACTTTATCAACAACAATGGCTCTGCACCACCTGTAGCTTGGGAACAGCCAGTCGGCTTAACAACAGCGAGCGGCGGCCGCAACTGGGCTCGCTATGCCAGCATCTACTCGAACGCAACGCTCTATAACTACGCCGTCTCTGGTGCTGTATGCTCCAACGAAGTAACTCCTCGCAACTTCGCCGCCATCAACGCGCCCTTCCCTGACATTGCCGGCTACGAAGTTCCAGCCTTTATTTCTGACTCCAAAGCACTCACCTCGAACGGCACTAAATTCTTCACCGGCAAAGCCTCGAGCACCGTCTACGCCATCTGGATTGGCACTAACGACCTCGGCAATGACGCTTTTCTCACTGACAGCCAGGTCCCCGGAAAGACTGTCAGCGACTATATAGACTGCGTATACGACCAAGTCACCCGCCTCTACGACAACGGTGCAAGAAACTTCATTCTCATGAATCTCACACCCCTAGACCTCATCCCCCAATACGCATCCCCGGAGATGAACGGACTCCCCGCAACCCAATTCTTCGCCAACAAGCCCCTCTTCAACGCCTCGGCGATCCACGGCCGCATGCAGCAAACCGTGTCCGCTCTCAACCAAATCTACGCCTACCGCACGCCTTTCGCCGCGCTCATGTCCGGCGACTACCACGGCGCCCAGTTTGCCAATTTCAACGTCAACAAACTCATGACGGACATCTACTACAACCCCGCTCAGTACCTGAACGGCACGGCGCCGTTGGTGGTGCAGGGCGTGAATCGGCTGTGTAGTCCCCAGGGCGGGAATTGTACGCGAAGTCCTAGTCCCGATAGCTTCATGTGGTATGATGCGTTGCATCCTAGTGAGCAGACGGGTCGCGTTGTGGCGAGGGAGTTTGTAAAAGTCATGGGTGGGGTGAGTGAGTATGCTGAGTACTGGGGTTGAGGTGTCGTATCAAGGGGAGGCTGCTTGCGCATGGATAAAGTGTAGCTGCAACCGCTGGTGACATGGCGAACAGCATGATCGGTACGACATGTAGTAAGAGGAATTATATCATAGTTGATTTTTCCGCCTATGCCTAGCGTCAATATCATCGTTGTATATCTTACGCCGTGCTCCAAACCCTGATTTATAGCGGGCCCACTCTACCTTGCAACTTTGCTAGAAGCATGAAACGCACGTATAAAGCTTCCACTACAAGACACGCTATGAGAAAACCAAGTCCTGTTTATTATTCTTGTAAGGCAGGAGATGTCATTTGCGATGCTGGTGCTCGCTAGAAGCGGGAGGAAGAGAGGCGTAACTGCTTGTGAGATGGAAGTTGTGGATATTGGGTTTGAACTTCTGGTAGGCGTGTAGACGTGTATAAGTTGTGCGTTCGGTTGATAATTATTGGATTATTGCGGTCTATTCTGAATTAAGCAACTTGTTACCACGAGGAAGAGGATTATTGCAAAAGCGCATAGCTAGAATCACGACTAGTGTTGACATTCAGAAACTCAGAGGTCATAAGATGGTATTGCTAGGATCACAACATCTGTGTATATATATATCAATACCTACAACCATCCGATTCTCCTTGCCGCATAGCCCCAGCCACTCAACAGCGCAGTAACACCCGTGAACGCAATAAGAGCGCCATAACCGCTTCCATAGGCGAGCCCTGCATTCCAATTTCCCGCGTGGCGCAGAGCTTCAGAGAGAGGTCCACTGCAGAGGTTTCCTACTCCCTTTCCTGCCGACATGCAGGCCCACACCATGCCTGAGTCTGCGCCGCGCCTCTTCTTGATGGTGTCGCGCACGACGGCACTCCAGGCGCTTGATTGGCATCCCGCGAAGGCGCCGTAGACGAGGCAGAATATGTAGAGTGGCGCGAGCGATGTTGATAGGCCCCAGAGGAGGAAGACGCCGATGCTGGATCCGATGCCGGACACGAGAAGACAGCTGGTGACGTGGAAGCGGTCGACGGCCATGCCCATGCATAGACAGCCGACAAAGCCGGCACCGTTGAGCAGGATGAGCGTGATGGTGCTCTGGATGCTATTGGCGCCAATGGACTTTGCAAATAGTGGTAGGTAGATGGCAGGAAGGAAGAAGCCGAGGCTTTGGATGATGTTTGCAGATTGTAAGATTAAGAAATTCGGACAAGTCCAAAAGGAAAAGTCAAAGCTTCTTGACTGCGATGTGCGCGACAATGGTAGCCTAGGTTTGAAGAAGAATACTACGGGGAAATTGAGGGCCACGAAGCTGATTGCACAGACTCGTAGGGTCGTACGGAAGCCATAGGAGTGGAGGAGCCATTCCAGTATCAGAGGAAGTATGGCGCCGCTCAGTCCTAGGCCGGCCATGGTCACTCCGTAAGCGAAGCCTCGTCGGTGGACCCACCACTCTTCGATGTTGAACAGTATAGGCGTCCAAGCTAGACCTCCACCGAGCGCATAGAGAATGCCCTGGGTGACGATGAGATGGATCATGCTAGTCGACAACGAACCAAGGCCTAGTGCGAGACAGACTACCACCAGTCCAACAGGGGTTGCCCACCTACGGAACCGCGGGAAATACTTTAACACGGCAAACCAAAACGATATGTCCATGTACATGAGGCCCTGATGCTGTTAATACCAGGCTTTTTTTCTCCTGATTAGCCACATCAATTCGGGTACGAACCATGGCACATGTTCCAACAACAGCAATGTTGCTGGATCCAGCAAACTCGTCGCTCGAAGCATAGTATTCCTGGAAAACGCCATAGCAGGAGGGGAATCCTGTGACAGGGTTAGCGTAGGTTGACTTGATGCAACGGAATCGACCCACCCCAGATAAGGGCCTCGAGCATGAAGCTGGCAAACAGACATAGCCAGGCATCTTTGCCGCCGTCGGTAGGTGGGAGACTGGAGCCCTGATTGTCCGCAGAAGGTTCAGTTCCTGGGCTCTGTAGCAGCTCGACATCTGCCAGTGCTGTTGCAGAGGTGTGCTGTGAATTAGGCGTTGACATGACTTGGGTGGAAGCCATGGCCGGAGTATTGTTAGTTCTTGTGATAGTGACAGATTCATACGTGCAGCTTGCTGTTTTATGTGTGGAGGGAGCGACCTAATTTAGTGAGAAGAGTTAGCTTCGATTAATCACTTGTAGGGCGCGTCCCATACAAATAATAGTTAGGCTGCTCTTTAGCTATTTTAAGGTAATATCACGGTCATTACTATTACTATCATCTCGTAAATAATTAGTTGAAAGTGGAAGTGATGATGAGAGTGAAAGTGAAGTGAAGACTGATGGGAAGGAAAGGTGGGTCTGGGGAGGTGGAAGACTTGGCAAGCGACAGGGGTGGAGCGGGATTTTAGCGCGACGCGCCTTGGAGATTCACGCGTTTCCCGCAGCGGCCACTGTCTGCCACGTGCGACTACTTCCAACAATGCAGGTGTCCAGGCCGAAGAGGAGTGAATACCATGGCGCAAGCCAGTCAACAACATCCTTACCACCAGCCGCATAATTAGACGCTTGCCATGGACGATTCTCCACGATCTTCCAAACGCAGGAAGATTGACACGCCAAAGCGCATTGCCTCGCTCCAGGAAAAGAAGACAGCTGCAAAACGGACGCCGAGCAAGCTCACGAGTAGAGCGGCTTCGGCATCCAATGGCAGTTCCAGAACAGAGGCAGAGGAGGCTCCAGTGCCCACGCGTGGAGGCAGACTTCCCAAGGGTACAGCAAAGAGCACTCTAGCCAAGAGGGCAGCAGCCAAGGAAATCGACATATACGACGACATCGAGGGGGCATTGAGCGTAAAGCCTTCACCGCGACCTTCACGTGCACAGCTGCAGGCAGCATCGCGTGCAAAAACCTCGAGCAGCGAAGAACACACCGACGAGCTTCAAGACGCTCCCACTACTGTCAAACGAGGGAGAGGCCGACCTCGTCTTGCAGAGAGCGCAAGCCGGAGCGCATTTCGAAACTCTGTCAAACGATACAAGGCTGGGCCAAGTGCAGGAGCAGATTCTGATGTCCAGGACGAGCTGGCAGAGGAAGCCCCTTCTCCTACTAAGCGTGCGAAGACTGCGCGAACGCCTAACAAGTCAGCTCATGAGCCGGCTGCACCAAGACCCAGCAGCCGCAGGAAGAAGGAGCAGACGCCAGAAGAAGATGAACAAGTTGATATACCAAAGATTGCTATTGCTGGCTCAACCCCTACAAAATCGCGATCGACGAAGAAGGCGCCTGCTCGTCCCAAAAAGCAAGTCACATCTGACGAAGATGAAACTCCAGCAACGCCCTTGAGATCAGTCAAGCGACGTCAGCCGAAAGCGAGATCTGCAATCATTCCAGAAACTGAGGACGAACTTGCTGATCCCATCCTCGCAAGCAGTAGTAAACACACGGCAAGCGCACGGCGGCGCTCGAATCGCACCGATCACATAGCAAATGAGGGTGACGGGCATTTGTCTGACGTTGAGACGGAAGCCAATGGGCATGGTGAGGATGTTGATGAAGACGATGATGTGGACGGCAACAGCATCGTGGGTAGCGTCCTCGATCCTACCGAGCCCAGTCCCTTCAACAAGCCTAGTCCAGCACAGAAGGATCAGCTTGCACCTCCGTTGATATTTGGCGAGTTTAATGCTGGGAAAGAATTGGACTTGCTCAAGACTATTGTCATGGATCGCATCACTGGTAAAAGGCCCTCACCCCTTGTTGGTCTTGACGAGGAATACAAATCAGTGTATCAGGTCGTGGAACATACAATCACCGCAGGGGAGGGGAACTCGATGCTGGTTATCGGTGCGCGAGGTAGTGGGAAGACGGCACTTGTCAACAAAGTTCTGTCAGAAGTTGCCAAAGACAGTGGTGGAGAATACCACGTTGTTCGACTAAACGGCTTCATACACACAGACGACAAAATTGCATTACGAGAGATCTGGCGCCAACTAGGCAAGGAGATGGAGATTGAAGAGGATGGCAGTGGGCCCGGAAAGAACTACGCCGATACTCTTGCCACTCTCTTAGCCCTTCTTTCACATCCCTCTGAGCACACGGGTGAGGTTACAGATCAAGTAGCGAAAGCGGTCATCTTTGTCATGGACGAATTCGATCTTTTCGCGCAACACCCACGTCAAACGCTGCTGTACAACCTGTTCGACATCGCCCAGTCCCGCAAAGCTCCCATCGCGGTCTTGGGCCTGACGACACGCATCGACGTGACGAATAGTCTGGAGAAACGAGTCAAAAGTCGCTTCAGCCACCGCTACGTCCATCTCAGCCTCGCCAAGACCTTCACTGCTTTCCAGGAAATATGCAAAGCCTGCCTACTAATCCAGCCGGAACACTTGACCGTCCAAGAACGTGGTATGCTAGAACAAGGCACAAAATCCAGCAGCCCCACCAAAAAGACAAAGACACTATCCACAACCCCTTCCATCCTCTCAGAATGGAATTCCACCATCTCCGTAAGCCCCCCTTTCCTTACCTTTCACAATCACCCAACTCCCCAGCTAACACATCCATCCACCAGAAACTCTTCCTCTCCTCTACATTCTTGACTACCCACCTCGCCCCAACATTCTACACCTCCAAATCAATCCCCCAAATCCTTACATCCTTCCTCCTCCCCATCGCCACCCTCTCCCCCTCAACACCCCTCTACCCCTCACCCTCTCTCACCCCACCAGACTCGAAACTCTCCCTCATCCCACACCTCTCCACGCTCGCCCTCTCCCTCCTCATCGCCACCGCACGCCTAGACATCATCCACGACACCGACACTGCAAACTTCAACATGGCCTACGACGAGTACGTCACCCTCGCTTCCCGCGCGAGAATACAAAGCGCAGCCGGTGGCATGAGCGCTAGTTCCAGCACAAGCAAGGTGTGGGGCAAAGACGTGGCGCGGCGCGAATGGGAGGGCCTCGTGGATTTGGGCCTCGTGATGCCCGTTGTCGCGGGCCAGAGCGGCCCGTTTGGAATGGTGCGGTGTGATGTTAGTCTTGAGGAGGTGGGGGAGGTACTCAGGGGGATCAAGGAGAGGGGACTCGAAAGGTGGTGTAAGAGTATTTGAACGGGAGTTCTGGGCGCAGTGCGCTTGGTTTGCTTGTTAGGGTGGGTATGGGTGGACTTTGAGAGGTGTGTTATTGGTGCTGTTAGGACTGCCGGGTGAGTCGCCTCTCTTGACGTAGCTATGGCCCGCTTAGCATTGGATATACTGAGTATACACGTGGTTTTTCTTAGGTGGCGTAGGCAACCATGGTGTGAACAGTGCATGATTAGACTCAAATGTACTGTATACAGTGGCAATACACCCATCTTACTTATTTTTTTCAAGTTCAAGAGAAACTTTTTGGTCCCTCGAAATGCTGTGTTGATATGTATAACGCTTTGAAAAGTTAGCAGAAGCTTTCAGGTTTCGATATTTGAGATATCGGATAGATTCGAGGTAATTGTCTACCCGCCTGCATAGCTTAGTTGGAGTTTATTAGCTTCAGTCCCATCCAACTTCAGATGAGTTGAGGAAACAGCTTCAAACTGATCACACTTATTACATTACACCACCACCACCGCCCCCTCACCAAGGCACAACAGCCCCATCATACCGAAAAAACCTCCCACTATCCCTCTCCCTCAGCCCCCCAACAACCTCCAACATGCCCTCCACACTAACACTAACCTCGACCGTCGCCCCCTTCCCCCCCACCCTTGTCTTAACCCACCCCGGATCCACACACACAACCCTCACGCCCGCACTCCTCAAATCGCGCGCCTGATGCACCGTCAGCATATTCAGCGCCGCATTCGCCACGGCAAACGAGCACGCCCTCGGCGCCTCAGCCGCGTTGCTCAAACTGGCCAGGCCAGACGAGACATTGAGCACCGTGGCGCCGCGCGCGAGATAGCGGCGCAGAACCTGGACGACTTTTGCGGGACCCAGGACGTTGGTTGCCATGTGGGCTGCTAGGATGGCCGGGTCGAGCGTCAGGCTGGTGTCTGTGGGCGTGGGGCTTGTGGCTGCAATGTTGAAGATGTGGGTGAGGTTTGCGCTGTGTTTGGATAGGATCTCGGCGACGCGGAATTCAATGCTCGAGAGGGAGTCGGCGCTACATACGTCGCATTCTATAATGTGGATTGTTGCTGGAGAGGTGCGGGCGAGGGTTTGGAGCGCGCTGGTGTCGCTGGTGAGGGAGCGCACGCTGGCGATGATGGTGGTGGTGGGTTGGGTGGAGAGTTGGCGGACGAATTCTAGGCCGATGCTGCGGTTTGCGCCGGTGAGGAAGTAGACGGGGTTTTTGGGGGTGCGGGCTGCTCGGTGGGGTCTTGCTGCTATGGAGGTGGTTTGTATCCTTGAGGAGTCGGAGTGGGATCGTAGTGGTAAGGGTGCGGGTTGAGTCCTTGATGCAGCAGAGTGTGATCGTAATGGTAAAGATGTCGATTGGGGTATTGAATGCTGCGTTCCCGGAACCGGTTTGCGAGTTATCGAAGGGCGGGAGAAGTTTTGTGACGATGATGACGATGATGATGATCGTGTGCATGACGATGTACTCGTGCTTCGCCTGCGTGGCCGTGGTTTGGAAGACGAGCTGTCAACTACTTCCACTGGATAATCCATAGTAGCACTGGTCTTGCAACCATTGAACTGTTACAATGACGATGTGCTTTTTCTGCTATTTATACTGTATATCATGATGCCCATGGTGTCGCGTGGCTAAATGGGATGGCGAAGCCCGTGGCGCATGATGGGAAAGGCGGGTATGTGTAACAGGGGTGTCAATGCGATGGCGAACGCTTTCTGAAACCATGGATATTATCCATGCCTGTTGCACGCATTGTTCCATGTCACGATTGCGGTCAGTCGACGTTGGGAGCTTGAGCCAATTGAACATGGTTGAGCGCACTGTACTGTGGTCGAGGCGTGGTGAAAGGAGTGATAGCGCGTGGATGAGTACTGGAAGGGGCTGGCCCCACTCATCTCAATTCGAAGGCGGGAACACCTTTTTGAATAAGATCGTCTGTCATAGACGAGAATCACACTGTTCACGATTGCAATGGACAAGTTCTGTATCACAGTAAGAGAGTGAATAGGGGGGCTTGAAAACACCGCAACAAGCAAATTGGTAAACCATACACGATTTACACCAACACGCATCACAAGATGTCATCTGCAGTGGAAAAAAATCCTGGTCGGCATTATACATATATCTCAACAACAACACGACGATAGCATCCGCTTTTTTTTTCGTTAACAGCGGTGCCTCAGTAGCTTACCTGCTTGTTTCCAATCCCCTACACATTATTGGGCTTCCGCTCCATTATCCGTTCATCGACAGCGCACGGCTGTCGTTTCGTACTTGGTGATAAAGTTCATCAGGGTTCATTCCTCTACTCAACGTGATCAACCTTCTTCCTCTCGCTCGCGCCCTTGACTATATGTGAAAGATCCATGACTGTAGCAGGTTAATCAAGTATTTCACACCAAAAGGACTGCAAGTGTGCTTACGAGGCAGATCGAGTGGGAAGTCCACGCTCGCTAACATGATTGCTAAGAAGATATACTGTCACGAGTCAGCACAAGTCCTCGTTGTAGTACAAGAGTTGGACCATGACATACCCATCCGCAAAGGCAGGTCACAAAAAAGAAAGCGCCTGCAGCCTCTTGTAGTCGAGCTGCAAGTACTGTATTTCCACTCGCTGTGTGCAGGAATGTGCCCGTAAGAAAAGCGAAGCCTGGAGTGATGGTGAAGAAGATCATGAAGAAGACGAGATTGGTGCGGATGGAGCAGATGAGGTAGATGAAGCAGAGCATAGCCATGGCGAGCATGAAATATGCTATGACAGTTGTCAGTATTGTAATGTCGAAGTATCGGAGGATGCTGTTAAAACTTACCGATACCGACATTGAAACCAACGGTCTCAAGACCTGTGCTAGATGCATCGGAGGGATCGCGGTAGAGTGAGTATGCGCCATAGCTTGGGTGTAAGGTTGCGCCATAACCGAGCCAGAAGCCGCCGAAGGATGTGAAGACCACGAAGGGGAACGTGTTACCGAGGATCCACTGCGTCATAGTCAGAATGGATGACAACGGAGAGATGGAGTAATGTACGAACCTCGCCGAGACCACCAAGCACCATCAACAAGCCACCTGCAAAAAAGTACCATCCAATACTCGCTGCTCCGCTGCCTCCTGCGCCGCGCCAGCCCATAAGAGTCCAGCTCAAGGGTGTCAACGAAAGTAAGAACCCAATGAGAGCACTGATCTCGTTAGTTGAGAGCGTCTGAGACAATTTGGTGTTGACTTACAGAGGTGTTGGGTTACCAAATGTCTGTCGCAATTCTCCTTTCACCTTGTTCTGGGGCGACAAGTAGAGCTTTTCAAAAAGCTCGGGTGAGATGGAGATGCTACCCGCTGTTTGGATCTTGTGAAGAGCAGCATTGGAGTCATACGAGGCGTCAAGGTGCTGGTGATTGTTGTACCCATTCGTGTAGGCTTAAAGCAGTCAGAGGCTGCGCATGCGGCGAGCTGCTGACAACTTACCACCGTCTCTCGTTGGAGAGAAGTCCTTCTCCAAACCGTTATTGTGGTCTAACATCTTTGATGTAGATTCGTTCCTCGCAGTTGAGCCAGCAGACAATGTCTCCTCGTCCCTTGCAGTAGTGGCAGCTAGGTGGGCGTCGCTGGTTGTGTACTTGTCACCACTCATACCGACGCTGTGTTGACCAGTAGAGTAAAGCTGTCGATACAGGACAAGCAATTGAGCAGCTGTATCAAGGAGCCAACAAAATTGGGATCAATATCTCATGAAGGGATTCGCAAATCGCCAGCCTGGGAGGTGAGGTTGGACTATATGAAAGAGAGTGAGATATGCCACTAGTCCAGTGAATAGTCTAAGTGCAAATCCCAAACTCTCGGGCACGATACACGATTCCAAAAACGACCAGTCATCGGACAAAAGTAAGCGATCGTCCATGAACATGACCGAGGCTGAGAGCTGGAGGCCGTCTGTGTTCTAAACCCGATTAGGGCCAACGGCTGCGGCTCCGCGTCGGAGACTCTGCAAGCCATCGATCAATTGCGGAAGGGCAGATCAACCCTGGCCTTCAGTTGGGATGGCAACGCTGCTCATTCGCTACGGATGATGGGGTAGTTCTGGAGCTGCAAAGATAACATCCTTAGCTGCTGGTCCCTTGAACCGGACGCGATTACCACACGCGTGTGCGACATTCGTTTTGAACCTAGAATTGAATGAATCCTCGAAAGGTTTCTGAGAAGCAGAAGCCGGCAGGGCCATAAAAGATGGGTGTTCCTTGCATAATGTTAAAAACACCCGATTGTACTGTCATAACTTTCATCAGTGGGAGGCCAGAATGAGCACCAGATCTTGAATTATCTTGGCCTGCAGAAAACGACCGCGGTGTGACAACGGTGCCACGGCTGGCATGACAGGGTGGTGATGATTCTGAGGTGGATTGAACCCTTGACGAGACACAATCGAACCGACAATGCGGAGAGGAGTGGAGAGGAGGTCGTCAGAAGGTTGACGATTCGTGCAAAGACGAGTTTGGAGCTAAATGATCGTCGGGCCGTCACTAACGCAGACATTGCGGGGAACATGCTAAACCCGCGACCATTGGACACGTACATGGATTGCTGCCAAACGTCAGTAGCAACGAAGCTTGCAAGCTACGTCGTCTTTGACGACACCGTTTGCCAATGACTACCATTTGTATCGGTCTGTATACGATGTAGCAGTTGCTGGCAGCAAGGGTGCAGCTTTGAGGACCGCAATAAAATGTCGCAGACGACCGGCAATAAGGCTGCAAGAGTAATACTTTGGCTTGGGAGGCTTCGGTTAGTTACGCACGGCTAGGCATTCGAAGTGCGCGTTCGTGTGGAGAGCCATGTAATGTGCCTATTGCGGAAGCCAGCGACGTCGGGCCATGCATCAATTCATGACCCCTGCAATCTGCGGTTCGAATGCGTGTTGTCATGGAAAGGTGGGGTGACCGGCGACGAATGTGGCGGATAATTGCGCTCATCAGGAGACATGTCGAAAGGTCATTATCGAGGCGGTTGCGTTCCGCGCTTGTGGCTGGCTGTATTACCCACTACACTTCATCGTCAGGTGGAAGTGGCCCAAAAGCTGTGCACAATCGGTGCCAATCAGCTTTGGCAGAGGCCGGCATCCGGTAGTCCGGTTGGTAGGAGTGATACTTTGTGAAGTGTTCCAGCCATAAAGGGTGAATCGCTCCAGTTTGTCAATGTCATGTCAGAGTGACTCGGATTGCTTACTTCCGCACGCCCTTAACCCATCTATCGACCCTGATAGGTTGCATCAACCGAGCGAAAACGTAAATAACGCGACAGTCATGTCGCCATGCACACCGCGTTTTCACACATTATTGGGGTTGTGTGTTGCCAGAACATCGTTGGCTAGTCGTGGGCGCTGAGAAAGAAGACTGAGACGAAGTAGGTTGGTATTTCCCAAGAATATAGTCGACAGATGCTCCGAATATGATATTTTGTCCGGACCAGTCCTCCACTTAGCCTTCCATGAGGTCCGGCAATTCGGTAGTATTGTGGATGAGTAATCGCGGCCATGTTATGTGGGGCATTGTTGGATGTGGTGTGATAACCACCATGCATGCTGCTGCTCTGTAGAGGTCTGAATCCTGGAGAGAATAGTGTTCCAATGGACGAGGACCAGCACAGATGAGACGATAGGCGATCACACATCTTCTCTGGCCCGAGGTTGATGGTGTTTTGAGGTGTTCCGTGCGGGATTTGGTTTCAACTAGCTTAACATAGGCTTATTTGGAAGCGTACATGGTTACCAGACGGAAGCTTGGAAACATCGGACAGTAGATGTTCCAATTCCAACAGGCATGGCGAGGAAATAGTCAAGAGATTACAACTGACGTTTTATTAGCGCGACAGGTAGTCACATTTGACTTGAGATGTTCACCTCTTACTCTGTACCCCAGGCTACTGATTTGCTACCCATTCCTCTTGTTGGTGGGGAGCCGCTATATTTCTCAGGGCATACTGTGTGTCGAACATTCCCATATCGTATGTCCTTTCTTTTAGTATTTGCGGTTGGGTGTCTCACTGTCGTGGTAACCTTTTTAGGAGAGCTGCCACAACACTGTCTTTTTGGCATCTTAGAAGCCACAGTTAGTCGATGGTCGTTTCGAGCAGCGTAGGCTTACAGCCAGGGATGATGAAGGACAAAGGCGATTCATACACCGTTTTAGGAGCCTGTCATGTTAGTGACAAACTATTTGAAGTTGGTTCGGATGGCAGTGTTTGGTTCAACAGCGTGTTGGTCAGGAGCCACGAACGCAAGGCCCAGCGCTTATGTTAACAAGAGCACTCAAGGTAGGAAGGAGCGCAGTGTACAGTATTATTATTCCTGACATATCGGGCATGACATTGCCGCTTGGCACGCGACCAGTTAAGCCATCTTGTGGGGCTGTTTGGTCAACACGACTTTTGAGCTGCTGATAGGCTTTCTGCTGGTAGGCTTCACTACAGCCCTTGTCAATGTAGCAGTTGTATTAGCAAAGCACGACGGAGATATCGGTCGGTGGATCAGCGATTGTACGGCCGTAATGCTCACTCAGTCTCTCGGCCGCGCTCCAACATGGTACTGTGTAGAGGTTGCTGAAAGAGCCTCAAGCCCCACCAACTTCTTCAATGACCTTCTTCAAATTGTGGATGTCATGCGCGAAGCGGCCCAAAAACAAGCCGTCCACACCTTCAGAAATCTTGGCAAAGGTGCCAGGCCCAGCACTTCCTCCATAGACAATTCTTGTCACGCCTTTCCTTCCAGCAGCCAGCTTCCGTAGCTCTTTCGTGACGTTGACAACATGACTGGCATCCGCAGGCTCCTTTGCGCCAATCGCCCATACAGGCTCATAAGCCAGTATGATCTCTTGATCATCAGGCACGGCAGCCAACACTGATTCGATCTGAGGCTTGCACTCTTGAATTGCTGCACCCACAGCAGCTGAAGCAATGTTGTGGTGAGTCGTCTCTCCGATGCACACCAAAGGGATTATGCCATTCCTCGCCGCAGCACCAGCCTTCTTCGCAACCCACTCATCCGTCTCGCCAAAGTTGGCTCTGCGCTCTGCATGCCCAATTTCCACGATCCTTGCTCCTGCTTGCCGCAGTACCAACGGGCTGACTTCTCCCGTGTAGGCGCCCTTGTCTTCCCAAAAGGTGTCCTGAGCGCCCAGCATGATAGACGAGGACTCGAGGATGCGCGCAGATTCGGTGAGCGAGATGAAGTCTGGGATGACGAAGAGATCTATGTGCGCATTCCAGGCATCGCCATCCAGTTGTAATACGCCGCGTACGTATGATAGGGTGGCAGGCAGGTCAAAGTACATTTTCAGCGACACGCCGACGAGGCGGCGGGGTCGTTGTGTAGGAGGCATAGTGAGGTGAGGGGTGAAGGGCGGAAGGGGTGAGGAGTGAGAAGTGATGAGGACTACGCGTACTGGGCGCCGTATTATATGGCAAAGATCAATGGGCAAGTCTCCTGACTAGCAGAGACACGAGCTCAACGTTGATGCCATGTTTCTAAATCATGTACATGGGAGGTATTGGTGGCGCTTGGTAGGGTTGCCCAATGCGGAATGCCGGCGAGTACATCATCACCCACCCGCGACCACAGGCACAAGCGGCGGGGCGTGGGACAGGCAGCTTGTGGGGCTAGCATCAGACATTCGAGCCCTTGACCACATGCACTGACGACTCAATGACTCCTGAACATGACTTGAACAACAACTGATTTTCCTAGACAGCTAACTACCAGTCTTCATACTCGAATAATCTTCAATGTGTCTGACCGACTCTGATAATGGCAGTGACCGCCCAGTGCGCACAACGGCAGGACCTCCGATTGTTCCTCCGATTCACCATCGCCGCACGCTAACCACTTTCCCGATGACATCTCCGCTAAGCAAACCTGCACGTCAGCGCATCACAACCCTCTGGCTCATCATACAGATTATCTAGGCTCTCGTGGTAGGGTACATGTCGCGTGTTCTCGCAGATCGCTGGGCTCGCAAACGCTACTTCGGATAGTTGTGGCACGTTGTTGAATTGAATTGACCGCGTGTACCACCCTGGTAAGTCTCGGTGTGAGCTCATCGCGGGGTGCACAGTGCATAATCCACGATTGTACACGCAGCTGACTTTATCCGCGATACAGACTCACTTTCTTTCGTTTGTTACTCTTGTCCGTTCATCTCGCCACCATGCACATCTCGCAGAAACTCGCCCAAGCCAGGGAGGAGGGAAAGCCAACCTTCTCCTTCGAGTTCTTCCCACCAAAGACAGCCCAGGTAGGCATCGTCTGGAAATCCCGCCAAAGCCATGGCCTAACAATCTGCAGGGTGTACAAAACCTCTACGACCGCATGGACCGCATGCATGGCTTCGGTCCACAGTTTATCGACATCACCTGGGGTGCTGGTGGACGCCACTCAAAGCTCACCTGCGAAATGGTCAAAGTGGCCCAGTCAGTCTATGGCCTGGAAACGTGTATGCACCTCACATGTACCGATATGGAGAAATCAAAACTCGACGACGCCCTACGAGACGCCTACCAATCTGGCTGCACAAACATCCTCGCCCTGAGGGGAGATCCGCCTCGTGAGAGGGAGAAGTGGGAAGCTACTGCTGGTGGCTTCCGCTACGCAAAGGATCTGGTTGTGTACATCAAGGAGCGCTATGGCAACCATTTCGACATCGGTGTGGCAGGCTACTCAGAAGGCAGCGACGACAACGATGACGTTGACGAGCTTATCGATCACCTGAAAGAAAAGGTGGACGCAGGTGCAACCTTTATCGTCACCCAGATGTTCTACGACACAGATATCTTCCTCGAGTGGGTGCGAAAGGTCCGTGCCAAGGGCATCGACATCCCCATCATACCAGGCATCATGCCCATCCATACCCATGCGGCCTTCCTACGTAGAGCCCAATGGACTAGGTGCAACATTCCACAACACTGGACCGAGGCCCTAGAGCCTGTCAAGAATGACGATGTCGAAGTGCGTGAGGTTGGAAAAGGCTTGGTAGCGGAAATGTGCAGGAAGCTCATCGATGCGGGCATCCTGCATCTGCATTTGTATGTCAAAGGAAATTTACAACGCAGACGCATTCGCTAACGTTTACAGTTACACTATGAACCTCGCACAAGCCACGCGTATGGTGCTGGAAGAACTAGAACTTCTGCCCGATCAGAGATCGCCTCTCGAGAAGCCTTTGCCATGGCGACCTTCGCTCGCTCTCAATCGTCGCGATGAGAATGTACGACCCATCTTCTGGCGCAACCGCAATCGTTCCTACGTTGCACGTACACAAGACTGGGACGAGTTTCCCAACGGCCGCTGGGGTGACTCTCGATCACCTGCTTTTGGTGAATTGGACTCCTACGGTATTGGTCTCAAGGGCACCAATGAGCAAAACATCAAGCTCTGGGGTGCACCTACATCTGTTCAGGACTTTTCCAACCTGTTTGTTCGCTACATGGAAGGCAAACTGGATTCCTTGCCATGGAGTGAGCAACCCATCACTAACGAGGCCGGTTCCATCCAGCATGATTTGATCGATCTCAATCGCCGCGGTTTCTTGACCATCAACTCGCAGCCTGCTGTGAACGGCGCCAAGTCATCGGATCCCATCTTTGGATGGGGCCCTCGCAATGGTTACGTCTACCAGAAGGCTTACCTAGAAGTTCTTGTTTCTCCCGAGTACATTGGCGAGATCATCAGCCGTATCGAGCGCGACGAAGAGTTTACGTTTTATGCTGTCAACAAGGATGGTGATCTCAAGACGAACGCCCCCAATGAAGGACCTAATGCTGTAACCTGGGGTGTATTCCCTGGAAAGGAGATCGTACAGCCGACAATTGTGGAGACTGTCAGTTTCCTCGCGTGGAAAGACGAATTCTATAGACTTGGACAGCAGTGGGCCAACTGTCATTCGGCCCTTAGCCCTGCACGCCACGCTATTCAGAGTGTAGTGGATACTTGGTACCTTCTCAACATTGTACACAACGACTTCCACGCTACTCGCGGCATCTTCCCCATCTTCAACGGACTCAAGGTCAAGGATATGGATCGACCACTTCAGAGCCTCAACGGTGAACTAGCGACTCCGAACGGCCAAGAAGCTGCAAGTGGCATCACGAACGGTACCGAGGTTGCCAAAGGCACTAATGGTACAAACGGGCCTGATGGCACCAGCAGTACGTTCCCGGAGTACTCGACCAAAGAAGGCTCCAATCTGATCGGCGCTGCTAAGACTGCAGCCGTCGAAGTCACCAACGGCGTGAAGAAGTTGGCCATGTCCAATTGATCCCACACACCAACAACAAACTTGCTATTCTCAACACGGCAAACTGCTTTCTTTTCGGCGTTAGATCAAACTTCAACATGATTCCCCTGGCCACATTTTCTTTTCCTCATCCACTTCTCAACAGTGGCATGCCTCGGCTCCTGCTCTCAACCGCTAGCCTCGTTTCCTTATACTGCTACATCTCTCTCTCTCTCCTTTTCTCCTCTACTCTCTAATCACTCTAGTGCAAAAAAGAGAAAGCACAACTTACTTATACCCCCCAAAAAAGAAAGAAGCATCTGGGAGGCGTCTATTCAACCACGACGACCGTAATGAACACAGCAATCATTGGAATTTTGCAAACGTTTTGATGTCAAAAATGCAAGAAACAACTTTTCAGAGTTGCGCAGCATACATTCCTTCTCATCTAATGCCATGCCACAAATTTATGTACGGCTCTCCCCCCCCCCGTTTTTTTTCTTCTTCCAAGAACGAAAGGAGATACTCAAATAGGGGTTTTCTTTTGCCCTCAACGGCTACTTTCTTATTTAGTAGAAAATTAAAGTCTTAGTAGAGCTTTTTTAGTTAAAGCTTAGTAGTCAAGCAAAGCTAGGCTAGACTAGACTAGACTAGTTTACACTTTTCTAGGTATAATACATAAGATGTTGCTTAGATGCTTGTTTGCTTGGCTCTTGCGTGGTTGTGTAATGTAGGAGATGTGAGTGGTGAATGTGAGGGATGATTGTGAGTGGTGAATGTGAGGGATGATTGTAAGTGGTGAATGTAAATGTGAGTGTGAGTAGTGAATATAAATGTAAATATTAGTGCGAGTGTAAATAGTAAAGATATATACCCTCCCCCTACTCCTTTTTTATCTTATTTTTCTTAAAGAAAAAATTAAAATAGTTAGTAATATAAACTAAATATAAATAACTATGTATATAACTAGCGCTAGAGGAACATAATAGTATACTATTATCTCTACATTCTACAACTATGTATAGTGTTGCATGTACTATATACCACGTGCTATATCCTAGGTGATAGATGCTGCTAGGAATTGTAAACAGCAATACACACATACTAGAGCACTACACTGCATCTATCTCGTCTAGTTAGCCTTGCCCCTTTCCCTTTTCCCCTTCTTAGCATCCATCATCCAGCATACAGCATCCAACATCCAGCATCCAACCAGGATCGCGCCATTTGTCGAATCAAATCTCCATTCAAAAAGTGATCCCCTTCTGGCTTCTGCAGTGCTCCCCAAATCTCCTCTCACGTAATCTTCTCTTGTCCATCACCTTGCGGCCTCCGAAAAGGATGGGCCTCTGTATTAAAGACCCAGTCATCCAAGCTCAGCATATCGGGCGTGCTAAAGATGAGATAAAAGTACTTGAGTGTTTCGGCCGTCCAGAAACTCTCCATCTTGTCTTCAATGTTGCTGGTTGTTGCACCAGTGGTACTACTACTACTACTACTACTTCCACTTGCACTGGCACTACCATAATCATCAACAACACGCATGACGTCTACGACCTGGCCATTTGCATATGGCGTGCGCGACGCTCTGACAATGGAAACGAACATGTCCCAGGCGTGGTCGAGGTATGCGCGGTCGCCTGTGATGCGGTATAGGATGAAGACGGACTCGATGGCCTCTGGTCGTAGCAGGTAACGGGCGTCGCGGACTTGGAAGCCGGGTATGGCGTCGGGTTGCTGGGCGGCATTGGTCTCGTCCCAGCGCGTTTGGTTCCAGGGACAGGATGAGCGCGAGGCGCAGGGTATCATGCTGAAGGTCTCGGGCATGATGCCTGTGGGCATTGAGGCGTAGGCGTGTATGCATCCTTTGGTCAGTTTAGCGCCGAGCGAAACGTGTTCGGGGAGATTGAAGATGCGGCCTGCGAGGGCGAACATGCCGCCGATGAAACAGGTTAGGTGTTGGCCTGTGGGGTTGAGTACGGGTCCTTCGGTAAAGGCCGTCACGTCGCCACAGACGAGGAGGTTTTCGCCATGATCAGCATCGGGGACCATGGGCCGGAAGAGCATGTGTTCATCTATCTTTTCTGCCGACGTGGTGTAGAGAGATTCGTAGATGGGGTCTAGACCGCCGAGGAGGATGTGCATTTTGGGGAAGTACTCATACGCCGAGTCAGCAAGGGCGCCAATGGAGAATTGGTAGGAACTATTGAAGAGCAGGGTTGCAGGGTTGACAGAGGTGGGCCATAGGCCAGGGAGTCGTGTGTTGGACTGTTCGCGCTCGAGGAGGATGCTGATGCGGGCCACGACGTCGTAGTATTTGGACTCAGAGGTGATTTGGGCGAGACGGGTGAACTCCATGGTGAGAGATCCCAGACAGGCGAAGCAAAGGTTGTATTCAGAACGGAATCCTTCGCGCCCGGGAGACTTTGCGGCTTCAATGTCGAGCCAGCCGAGAGGCATATTGTTCGTTGTGTCGAAGGCTCGATAGAGCATTTCACCGAGTTGGATGGCTTTCTCAAGGAGTATTGGCTCGTGGCTTAGATCATAAGCGCTTATGAGGCCGCCGAGATATCGAATCGTCGTCTCGAAGACGCTGATGGCTTTCAGGTCTGTCTCGCCAAAGTCGATGGCTGCCACGGCTTCGACAGCCTCACGGAACTCTTCCTTGAGCCCCATAATCCATAGTGTGTCGAGCGAGTCTACCAATGTCGCGGCCCAGCCGCCGAATGTCTCGTCCCCGCCTCCACTGACCGGGAGCAGCTCGTCTTGCTTCCAGGCGAATAATCTGTAGCTCTCCCAAACGCTCTCGAACTCTTCTCTTACAAAGATTCTCCTCCTCTCCCTCGCTTCCCTTTGTGCTTGCGTTTCAGAGAAGTTTTCGGATTGGACACGTGGTAGGCTTCGAGGCCGGCCGGTGGGTAGTGGTATGTAGGACTCGATTTTATTGACAAAGGGCGCCGCTCGCCAATCGTAGGATTGTTGTGATCTGAGCTTCTGGGTCGCATCGTTCATATAAGTCTCAAGATCATCAAAGGGAACAGCTAGAGGATCAATTGGCCGTGCAGAGTACAAGTAGTATGCGCCGAATATCAGGGTTCCAAGAAAAAGGTATGTGAGCACCCGTCGATGGCGCTGTGTGGTTGGCGTAAAAGGTACACTCCGGCGCAATCGGATCCTAGGCATGGTAAGAATAGCGAGTGCACCTGGCAGCTCTCATCCAAGAGTTCCGCCAGCGGGGGTGTTGTGTCAAGGAGTAAACATGCAATTGCCAAGCAACGGGTATTGGAATAGGTGGACCAATACGAAACACCGTCAGAGGCGGCTATTGGGTGCAAGACTATAATGATCTGCCATCAATGTAGGAACCGTGCAGAGAAAACCATGGTCGACTGGTTAGCCACGCCAACAAAGGGATACCTGGCAGAGCGAGAGTGTAAAGAACACCTGGTATCGAAAGCGTGCCCATGATGCATAGCGAGCACCTGCCAAGACAGGACGTGCTGCCGGATTACACCCGTGGACGGAAGAACTGGTGGACTGGGCGGATTGGTTACTATTAGGCGGTTTACTCGGCAGCACTACAAACAGCTGATTTACTCAAGTGGACGTGTCACAGCAGCAGAATAGATGAAGATGCACACAAGCGAAGCCAACTGGTGAGGCGTGCTGCGTGATGCGCTTCGGTGGTGTGCGGCAACGGTCCCGCTTGCCCGTATTGGTTCGGCTGGCTCTCTCGTCATGCATACTCAGGGCCAGTACATTGAGTAAGACACTTGACACAAGTTCATCGTGCAATCGTAGTGTTGGTAGTGTATGTAACATCATTTGGAGATGTTGCATGCAAGAGACTACACTCGTCTTCTACTGTGCCGCTGCCATTCACCGAGTGCAAGTAGCTTTTCCTTCATGCATACTGCCAGGATGCAGACCTACAGCACGACTGAATTGTATGTCGACAATAGTAAGCCTTGTCTGCAGGTAGAACTGCGCATGCGGTCATTCCGTCAATGCTCTTGACCGAGCATGAGATTCCTGAGATTCTATAATTTGGGTATCTGAATCATGGACCAATGTCTCTGAGGCATCGTCCTCGTCATCGTAACGCCATGGACCCCTGATCAACCTGGTATCTAATCACTCGCCTTGTACTTTGCTCTGTACTCGTCCAGTCTCTTCAGGTCCTCCTCGCCCCCTAGACTCCTCAGATACTCAACCACATCATCTAGCGTCAGGATGGCCAGAACAGGAATACCATACTGCTTCCTGACCTGCCCAATCGCACTCGGCCCAGGCTTCCCGTCATCATCATTCGCAGTTGGCGTCTTCTCCTGCCTATCAAACGCCACAATAATGCCCACCAGCTCCCCGCCCTCCCTCTTGATAATGTCAATGGCCTCCCTAATTGCGGTTCCAGCAGTGATGACATCATCCACAATGACAATCTTCTTGCCCTTTAGACTGGCGCCGACAATGTTACCACCCTCACCATGGTCCTTGGCTTCTTTGCGGTTGAAACTGTAGCTCTTTTTCCCGTACTTGGCCACGTCCAGGTCGGCGAGTTTGTCAATGGATGCTGCAGCCAGAGGAATACCTTTGTAGGCTGGGCCGAAGAGAATGTCCCATTGGAAAGAGGGGTCTGCTTCACCGTGGGCCTTGAGAGTGTGTGCGTAGGCCGAGGAGATGGAGCGGAGCAGATCTGCGCGGTGGAAGAGTCCAGCGTTGAAGAAGTATGGGGATGTGCGTTTGGACTTGAGAGTGAAAGTGCCGAATTTGAGGGCGTCGGCGGACACGCAGTCCCTGAGGAATGCTTGCTTGTATTCTGGAAGGGCCATTTTATTCCTAGAGAAGCACAGAGAGAGAGAGAGAGAGAGAGAGAGAGAGAGAGAGAGACAGATGTGTGAAAATCAGCAGTCTTTTGGCCGTGAATTCAATCTTTCCGAGTTCGGAATCAAGTGGCGGCGGACCCTTCGAGAAAGTCGACGTGCTGGCCCGTGCGCTCTAGTCGTTCCGTCACGCCCTGGTTGCTCGCCAGAACTTTTCGCGACATCAACCGCAAGCCAAACGCCCCGTCCCAATCGCCCGCCGCCCGCCGCTCGCCTGCGCATCTCCGCCCAGCGTCGCCGTCATAATTTCCTTGATCTCTCTTTTCCCGGTATTCCAGGTGGTGAAGGCGAAAACCACGACTGGGCTGGCTGCAGAGTGCAAATCCGGGCGCAGCCTTCAATCGCTTATTTACCACCGTCATAGTCATAGTCGGCCATCTTCAAAATGACAATGTAAGTCCTTCTACGCCACCTCCCACCTCCCACCTGCACACGCACAATTCACTAACAACCCCCCCAGTTGGGACAGCATCACAGGGCGAAAGTCGACGCCCGCACCCTCGCAATCGCCACAGACCCAAAGCAGCGACTTCGTAAAAGAAGATACCTTCCAACCCACACCATTCGACCCATCCACCATCCAAAACCCCCTACAAGTAAACTATGACCCCTCGCAATTACATCCCCTCGCCGGTCTCAACCAAGACACGCTCGATTACCTGTCCCTCGAGGATTCTGTCCTCTCCGACAACCAATCTGCGCTCCCGTCCCGCGGCTGGTCAGACGATTTGTGTTATGGAACCGGCGTGAGCTATCTCAGCGCATTATCTATAGGAGGAGTCTGGGGGTTGGCAGAGGGGCTACAAAAGAACCCGGCGAGCATGCCACCGCGGTTGCGACTGAACGGTGTCCTCAACGCCGTTACTCGGCGCGGGCCCTTCCTGGGAAACAGCGCGGGTGTGATCGCAATGGTCTACAATGGCCTGAACAGCACAATTGGATACTACCGGGGCAAGCACGATATGACCAACAGTGTGGTAGCGGGTGCCTTGAGCGGAGCGATATTCAAGAGTACGCGGGGCACCAGGCAAATGGCCATCAGTTCTGGCATTTGCGCCGGTGTAGCAGGAGGCTGGGCAGTACGTATCCCCACATTGCATCATACCACGGTCAACGGCGCACTGCTAACAAGTCTACAGATTACAAGAAAGGTTTTCTTCGAACCTGGATCCGACCATTCCCGCTCATAACCGACATCACCTTTCTCATCTCCCAACCTCACTTTTGACCAAGTCCGAAAACGAAATCCTCCAAAGCAGCCAAACCCACACTAAAAAAGGCAAGCTTCCTCTTCTTTTTCACCGCCACATTCACCGCATCCACATCCACCTCGGGTCGTAGTAACACCACTACGTCCTTCTCGCCACTCTGGGACTTACCCACTGTACAATAGCTGGCTTTTTTTTGTAACCAAGAAAAGCGGGCGTCATTGATGATTAGATGGCCAACCGGTGTTGGGGCGGTGGTAATCGTCCATGGGCTTAGCCTCGGGCTAATTTTCTTGTTACCCCTGTATCGAAAACAATGTAAGAAGTATAGAGACGAAAAAAATATGTAATGCAAATGTGACCAAGAAGACTATGATTTTATTCTGCACACACACACATATATATATATACATATACGCGCTTTAGTGTGGATTTAATGCATGCACGGTGATTTAATTTAGATAATGCTATTAACAGCAAATAGGTATAGGTAATCGCTAATAAGCAAAGAGAGTGATGTTGATGTGATGTTGTATATACGCCCAGTCTGTAGAAATACTAAAGAAGAAAGAGGGGAAAGGTATATAGATTACTATATATATATATATATTACAAGACTCTAAATTACTAAGGAAAAAATAAATTATATAGTAGAATTAGGATAACTTGTGTGCTATTATCTTTATCTTTATTGTTATCTTCACCTTCACCTTCATCCTTACCTTCATCTTCACCCTTATCTTAACCTACGTGTTTACTCTAGACTCGTTATGATTACTACACAAGGGGATAGAAGAGTACAATGTTAGCCTACTAGGACAGTGTAGTGGCAATGACCTGTCGTTGCTGAGAGTATTGTTTGTGCTCTTTGTCTGCATGGAGAAGCTGCCAGATATTGCATCTAGAGTTCTGACGGGACGGGACGGGACGTGACTAGATTTTTTAAATGCATGCGCACTGCAAAGAGAAATGCTGATGGTAGAACAGGATTACTTGGGGTACAAAGAATACAAACAAGTTGTGTGTGAATGATTTGTATTAGCACGTCAAGATCGTAACTGACGAGCTGGTATCTACTTCGAATACATCCTGAACGCCTACCATGATTTTCCGTACCTGCAGTGGCAAACACATTGCGCGAAAAGAAGAACACTGGAACCCTTGCCCGCCTATCTGTGGCTAGTCTTTCCAATACCACGCTTACCAGCAGTCTAGAGGTAGTTAGTGTATTGTTCCAGCGTTGAAATGGATAGAGAAAACTCACCAAATGTTTGATCAGCGAGCCAGTAGAGTGCCTATCAGCCTCACCCTGTCGGGCCATCCTGTTCATCTTCCTCTGCGACAGCTTGGCCACCTTCTCGGCCTTCGAAGCGGCAGCTTCACTGTGCACACCATCAGTTCTCCTGTTGGTGCTTGCGCTCCTTCCTCGGCTCTTGGCCCGCTCAGAAGCAGTCCTGGGTGTGTCGATGTCCATGGCATCGCCATTGGGTCCTTCTGATCTTCCACGGGCAAGGCTGCGGCCGCGAGCTTGGCTTTGAGCACGCTCGGCAACCTTTGATGAATCGTATCCGAGACTCTCGAGATGTGACTCCATTTGAGACAGCTGCTTCGCCTTCTTGGTTCTGGGGATGACAGCCCTGTTCTTGAGACTCTTGCGCATCTTTGCTTCGTTTCGGATGAGTTGCCTCTTCTCGCGGATGAGCTCAGCCTTGTACCGAATGTCAGCCTCCTCTGCATCCTCAAGCTCGTCTTCCGACTCGTAGAAGCCATCAGCCTCCAGCTTCTCCTCTTCTGCCTCCAGAGCAGCCAACTTGGCCTCGATATCTGGGTCAATGAAATCGTAGACATTTTGGCCCTTGAAGACTTCGGGAATGCGGTCGTGTTTCCACTCGTCATTCTCGAGCATGTAGTTCTTGCGCAGATCAATGTTGTATACTCCAGCTCCGCCATCTGCTTCTTCAAGATCACGTTCCAGCATCGGTCGGTCTGGGTCGTCCTTGTCGTACTTCTTCCTGTTGAGCACTGCTTCTGGAATGGATGTCTCACGAGTAACGCCGCCCAGAGGCTGAGCAACGTGAATGCGACGGAGAAGTTCGCCAAGACGACCAGATGGCTCACCAGAGCTGTTGGTGCCAGCCTTGAGCTTCTCGGCGTTGCGAGCCGCGATCAAGCGGTCGCAAACAGAGTTACGCACCGCCATAACGCCCTCAAGGGTGTTACAGGACAGCTCAAGCATCTCTACTTCACCAGACTTCAGCATGCTCTGTAGCTGCTCCTGTGTCTCGGCGTCCAACTGGTCGGGCTTCATAAGATCGATCTTGTTGATGACGATTGAGATCAACTTGTTCGCGAAGAGAGGCTTGATATTGTTGAATAGGGCAATTTGCGAAGCGACAGAGTAACCGCACTGCTCACTGAGATCCATAAAGTACAGGATGTGGGCACGAAGATGGGCGATGGCGCAGATCGACTGATGCTCAATAGTGTTCATGTCTTCGAGCGCATGATCGAGGATACCGGGAGTATCGACTGCTTGGAACCGGAGCATCTTGTAGTCGCTTTTACTTGTTAGCGTGGTCGCGCACACAATGGTACTTTGGAGGAAAATCTTACAAGTGCCCGACATAGAGACTCTTGGTGGTGAAAGCATAGGGCTGAACCTCAACATCGGCTCGCGAGATAGACTTGAGGAAGGAAGATTTTCCCACATTGGGGAAACCTGCGATGACAAGTGTGCGGGTATTGGGGTCGATGGAAGGAAGACGACCCAAATGTTGCCTGACCTGCTCGAGGTAGACGAGCGGGTCCTTGAGACGCTTGCAGATAGTCGCCATGCGACCAAGCGCTGCCCTCTTCAACTGCTTGCACTGGAAGAGGGATTGTCCATACTTCAGCAGGCGCACGTAGTCGCGCGCGACCGTCTCAATGAGCGTCTTGGCGGTCGACAGCTGACCAAGCGCGATTCTGAAGTGGTCTGCATCGTAGAGGGTGTTGAGGAGATCGCGGTGGAACGGATGAATGTCAGCCAGGCGAGGGAAGGCTTCGATTGTGGTCGAAAGGCGCTCGGTGAAGGTCTCGGCCGTGTACTTGACTTTGCGCGTATAGAACGCTCGAATACGGCTGATCTTGAAGCCTGCTCGAATCTGCGTAGGCAGTCGGCGCTCTACGATGTGTTAGCATATCGCCGTCGTGCTTGCTGGCCAGCGCCAGAATTTCTCGTACGGCTGCAAAAAATATTAGTGTGGCACAATAATTTTTGTAGGGCAAGGGAACGTACGTTCTGGAGAGGACAATGTCCAAGAACTCCTGGCTCGTGGGCACAGCGGGGATATCCTTCCACTGGGTCTTCATCTTTGCGACTTGGAGGATAATGTTGCGGCGGCGGTCTACGATAGATTTTGGACTTCTTTCCCCACTAGGCTGCGCCAAGAGTTCGGTGGCCGGTGCTTTGCCGGCGCGAGATGGCACAGTCTTTCACCCACGTGCAACCGCCTCGGGACGGACGACCCTAGAATTTATTCAGACAACACATCTCATCCGTCTGTCCATCATGGCATCTTTCAGCCGCGTAATCTTCAAACTGTAAAGGAATCGCTGACGGTTTTCCTGACTAACACTGCGTCACCAATGGCAGTCTGTCGCGTCCTGGCATCCGCTGGCCTGGATCAAGTAGATAGGGTTTGACGAAAGACATTCCAACCATGCGCATCACGAAGAGCCAAACTTCACAGCCAGCATCGCGTGCGGGAAATTTCACATGAGCGAATTGGTCGCAAATACCAAGTATCCTTCAGAGCTGTCCACAGAGTGACCACTGTCAGCCATTGGTCCTCTGTAGTGCAGTATGACTTCACGTAACCAGCCAAAACCTTAGACAGTGACGTTCCAACCGGATTTTACTTCAACTTACACGCTCTCGGGCCACTGTCTGCCTAGGAATCGCATGTTGGCTCGACCAGCGACAGGAAGCGACAGCTCGTAACATAGCTTCGACCTAGCGCTAGCGGACTGTACTGGCCTTTGTCTGGCCGAACGCAAGTCCGGTTCCAGTTAACCTAACAGACGCCTCAAATTGTACATTAGTAACCCGTTTGTCCTCCATGTATGTTCCATGTGTGTTGAGTACAACTTCTGTGATTCAGCATGGCTAATAACGTCCCTCTGGAGGACGGGGGCACGCATTGTCATGTAGCCAATTGTTCATGGCTTCACCTTTCAAACCTCACTGCATTAAAACATGTCCCACCACTACACCCAAATCCCGAGCTATCGGGAATAGGTGTGAGTTCGATCTATCTCTGCCTTTGGGACAATTCGCATGAATCCAGGCTTACATCAAGTCTAGGTTGTTCTTGGTTTCTCGATTTCAGCATACCTAACAATCGCCTTGCTTATGCTCCACTATCTCACAGTGCACGACTTTGAACGAACGAATAGTAGAGGAAGCCAATACATCAACTCGATTGATCGGGGTATACTGACCTTTGTCCGTGGACGGATCATCTCATGGAAGCCAAGCAAGCGGTTTGAATATGCCATGGAGAAGTCAGTCCTGATCCTTAGCGACTTGAATCTAGTCACTGGCCTCGGCCTCCTCATCGCAGCTTATTCCCAAGTCCGCTGTGGTATCTCTGCATATCACTGGCAGATCATGGTTTTTGAAGCCTGGTGAGTATACTACGAGCTTTATATCCCTGCGTAGAAGCTGATCCTGCCCCTCAGGTTCGCCAGTTTCTCTTTCGTTTCAGCCATGACGTTTCTCGACGGCTACCTACAAGCAAACAGGAACATGAGAATCATCCGTGTGGTCTCAATCTGTATTCTCGGCACACTCTTGATTGTTGCACTGCTTCCGACTGGGTCCAAAACATGGCTCAATCAATATCCCCACGACGGCGAAGGATTCTATCCCAGTCTCAGTACTGCTTGCTTTTTCAAGGAACTCACCATGGAAAGATTCCGCCACCGGTCGCCAAAATTATGGTCTATGGCATTTTCGATCGCTGTCGTTGTGGTGTCTTATGTCCATTGCATATTTCGATTATTCGAACCGACTGCCGGAACACCACGCAAGTACATTCGTCAATGGCCTGGAACAAAGGTCAAGCACGCGTTGTACTTTCTCGAACGGAAATCTGCGAGTCAGAGTCTAGCTGCCTACTTATGGCATGTACTGTATCTGATCATGTACTCTATGTTTATTCCTGCACGCGCTTTCTATGACATTGCAGAATCTATGCTGCTAGAGATCATCTGGCTGACATTTGCCATGGCGTGGGGCACTATCAAAATATGGACGACAAGATACTCGGCGACTTTTAACTACGATGGCCGGAACTTGACGGAAAATCATGAAGTTCTGGAAGAGAATGTTTGGTCCTTTGGCCAAACTTTGCCACTAGTTCTCCTCCTGCTCCCTATACTATCGATGGCTCAAGCCTATCTTGACAACGATGCGAAAGCACTCGAGACGGCCTACGAATCCCAAGCGGTTGAACCCGGAAATGGCTCGATATCCTTGGAAGATGCTTCCACGCATTACGAGATGCAGTCCATAGACCACCAAAGACTGGGACCATCATCCGCGCCCAGCACAACAACATACAATGGCAACGACCATTCATCTCTCCAATTACTGTCTGTAGGTAACACAACGCGACAAAAGTCACCTCAACCGCACGTGTCTCCACAGTCACCAACATGCACAACGGCGACACCTCCGATGCCCCAAAATCGTCTTGTCAATCTTCCGACATTCCCATATCCCAGCTTCACATCCAAGCCTTGGTACCAAGACCAAATCCTCCTCTTACTCTGCCAAATTTTCATGGTCGCCGGTTTCGCCCTATGGGTGCTATCAGCCTGGGTCAACATTTTTGGCATCGCTTCCATCCTGCGGAACAGAATATTCCTCATATGGACGTTAGGCATTGTGCCGCTGGCTTCATTGGCGCATTTAGCCTCATGGTACATCGCCGCGCTTGTGCTTGGGCGATGGCAGACAGCGCAACAGTGGTTGACTGGTCAGCGAGGCCATGGAACTGGAGAGCGACTGGTATGGCGGAGGAGGGTGACATTGGGGAAGGTGGTGTATTGGTTACTGAGACTGGGGCTAGTGTGTGGTTGTTTACTTGGGACTTTTCTTGCGAGCCTCGACTTGGCGGGGCCTCAGGATCTGACGCTTGACTAAAGGGCCTGGCCTGTAGAGGGAAATTGCTACAGGGATATTTATATAACTTTTAATAGGGCCGCGAATATATTTGGTATTCTACAACCGATCATTCTCGCAGCGACCTTTCCAAAAGTATCACACATATCTCAGCTATAGACCGGTACAACACTCGTGATAACACTCGACATGCAGTTTAAAGTCCCGCCAGCGATCACATGCTGCAGTCAACGTGTCATGGGCTCCCGGGCTCGTGTGCTCGAGCTTCGTCACTAGTAGTGCGCATGCCTGGCTAAGTAGTATGGTCCTAAATGCTGGTGTGGTTTTCAGTAAAGATGTGCTGCAGTGGCACATGGATATGTGTTTGGGGGCAGTGTCGGCGCTATTTGCTGTGAAGGTGGACGAAGAGAGTGTTGCGGTGGGGAAGATGGGGGTTCGCTTTTGGAGGACGCCGTGGGGATGAGGGTGCAGGGGAGCGCGAGGGCCCAAGTTTCTACGACTTGGTTACCGTGGATGTTTGTGTTTTCAGTCTTCTGTGAGGCACGGATGAGGGTTGCGGCGCCCCGGCGGGCGGGGATGGTATGAGTGGGTACATGGAGTGCAGAGACGGCATCGAGAAGGTTGAGGTTGAGATTGAGGGAAAGCGTTCTGTTAGGCTTTGGAAGTGGGGGTTATGGACGTAGGAGAGTGGAATAAGATTATAAGAAAAGAGGGATTAAGGTTGGATGACTCGATATAGAGAGATTAGCAAGAGGGCAGAGGTATGGTATGGTGCGGTACATACCCCTCAGGCTGGGGCGCATGATAGAGGGACAGATGGGTTCATTGGATGCATACAGCCGTCAATAGTGTGCTTGCCATTGGATGGAAGTTTGACCTTTATTAGCATCGGTGTTTATCTTTGAGAGTGGGTTGATGAAGTGTGAGGCATTCATCAACGTCACCTGTGCGCGACTCAGCAACCAACAAGACGCCATTATGAGATGATTCTATCAAGCAGATCCGGTAAGATTTGTAGAGCGAGAGTCCATGTGTTCAAGGTACTTGTTTCACGAAGCAGTAACAAGGGTGAACAAATATGATTGTGTTGATGGAAAAGCGTGGCAAGCGGCTGAGGGCTTAGTCGAGGGTTGGGCAGTAGAGATGCGCTGTCACGTGCGCGATGCGACTGCCAAACGGACACTCTAGCATTCCCGATGGCCGCCGCCAAATAGTCCCCACATCGCAGCTCGACTCCTTTACCGCCCAACAGAGCAGCCATTCTTAGCAGTCCTCACCATGGCGCTCGCAACCAAGACGCAGTCGCAGCAGATTTTCACCAAATTGAAGGCGAAGCCCGCGAACAAGGTACGACAGCCTGCCTCAAAGGGAGCAACGGTGGATGAATAGCTAACAGGCATGTCGTAGATATGTTTCGACTGCGGCGCAAAGAACCCAACATGGAGTTCTGTCCCCTTTGGCATCTACCTGTGCCTCGACTGCTCGTCGAATCACCGCAACATGGGTGTGCACATTTCGTTTGTGCGATCGACAAATCTCGACAGTACGCAAGTGATGGAGAGGCCAGTGTGACGTTATGCTGACAACATGTAGTCTGGCAATGGGACCAATTACGGATCATGAAAGTGGGTGGAAATGAAAGTGCAACCAAGTACTTCCAGTCCCACGGAGGCTCCGCTGCCCTCGCTAGCAAGGACCACAAGGCCAAATACACCAGCAATGCCGCCACAAAGTACAAGGAGGAGCTGTCACGGCGATGCGCTGCAGATGCTCGACTGTATGATTCCACTCGCCATGATGGTCATGCTGTTGTCCTGACTCTTTGTGTGCAGGTACCCCGAAGAAGTCGTCATAACTGATGCCCCCGATGCGGCAGGCAGCGACGGTAACAGCACCCCAGCCGGTGATGAGGACGATTTCTTCTCCTCCTGGGACAAGCCGGCGATCAAGCGACCCTCGAACCCACCATCTCGCACTGGTACACCGCGCGTAGGCTCGCCGTTCCTCAAGCCGGGCGCGAATGGCAACGGAACAGATCGGCCCAAGTCGCCGCTTGTGGGAGCTTCTGGCTCTAGCACGCCTGCCGCTGTCCCTGCCGCAAAGCCTGCAGCAGTACGAAAGACCACTGGAGGTGCTGCACCGAAGAAGAACATCCTGGGCGCAAAGAAGAAGGGGCTCGGTGCGAAGAAGGTGGTGGCAGACAACGGATTGGACTTTGAGGAAGCCGAGCGAAAGGCTCGGGAAGAAGCTGAGCGCATCGAGAAATTGGGCTACGATCCCGATGCCGAAGCTGCTGAAGCTGCCTCGACAAAGCCGAAAGTCTCTGAAGCATCTACCATCGTGTCACCGACGCTCGCATCTCCCCCGCGAGGTGGCTTTGGTTCCACGTCCAAGCCTGAGCGTTCAAGTCAGGATATGGAAAGACTTGGCATGGGCGTTGCACGCCTTGGATTTGGACAGATCGGTGCAGGAAAGAAGCCTGCGGCACAGCAAAAGAAGATGGGAGGATTTGGAAGCGTAAGCAAGCCAGCTCAGGACGACAGCGAGAAGTATGCAAGAGAGAGATTCGGTACTCAGAAGGGCATTGGAAGTGATGAGTTTTTCGGACGAAACGCTTTCGATCCTTCTGCGACTGCGCAAGCCAAGGAGCGATTGTCAGGTAAAGTTACTCGAAATCTCCTGCCCTCTGAAATGCTAATGGTAATGACAGGCTTCGAGGGCGCCACTTCGATCTCATCCAACGCATACTTTGGCCGACCCGAAGACGATGTCGCAGAGGAAGACTATGGCGATCTGGAGACCGCCGCAAAGGACTTCGTTCGCAAATTTGGTCTCACTGCTGGCGATGATCTCGAGAATCTATCCAACATGCTTGGAGAAGGCGCCTCCAAACTGCAAGGTGCAGTCCGAAACTACCTCAACTCGTAGGGAGATATGCGTGCGCACTGTACATGATGCTCGCAGGGTGTTCGTTGTTCTGAATTCCTGGGAGAGATGGTCTACCTGGTGCATGGTTGTTGGCGTGTTGGCGTGGTGGACGCGGTGCAAGGTCAATATTCATACATTGGGAGCATGGAGTAATAGATGCGGCTACAGGCTATGCTACACCGTTAGCTTGCTTAGGTCATAGTCTTCGATAGACCTAGTATTCACTATTGTTTCCATAAACAGACCGGGTACGCCTACGTTGAGATATTCTTGTTGTAGTTCAAGGTATGCTATGCGGGCTTTCCGGCTACTGAGCGTATGAGCGCACAGACCTTCTCCACATGCAAGACACGATGACGCAGCGTCCAAGGTTGGATGTCCGGTGGTCGTCATCTCTGGCAACGCGCAGAACAAATTGCCCAGATTTGCCCCTGTAAGTACAGCTGAGTGGCTGAAGCTCAACGTATAATCTAGTACTTTCCCTATTCATCACGAGGTGTGGCGCAGTCCATCTTAGCACACATCCATCATCACCTGTTGACCTTACCTGTACTCGCATAGCTCTACAAACTCCCCAGGCATCAGCTTTTCAGCACAGCACAGGAGTTTTCGGAGTTAGTTAGTATCCTAAGAGTCGTGTCCTTCTCCACGCTCTCTAGATTCTTGATAATACCCACTCACTTTTGCATCCATTGTGCTTTCCTGAGCACGACGTCACAGCTTGTGACCTCTCCTCACACCCGGGCACTCGCATCATTCAAAGTGGAGATTGCCACATAAAATTCGAACAACCACCATGGACATTCCACGCGGTCATGCAGCCATGCCTCTGACCGAATCCGATTTCCTGGACTTCATCTACAATTACTTCAAAGCCGAATACGCACCCATCCGCTCCTTTTGGTCTACAGCAACAGCGTTTCCGCACGCACCCTCACGATGGATAAACATGGGCCATGAGCTACAGCCACTCTCTGTCCGGCCTGCAAATGCTCAGGCACAAAAAGACTTGGAATCCCTCGACTACTTCACCCGCAAATGGAATCTTGACGCTGGCTTTGTTCGTGGAATTGTAATTCGCTTTGCGAAGTATGAGGTGCACGAGCGACTGGAGAAGAAGTTGTACGAATGCGCAAGACTGGATCTCATGGTGCGCAAGAGCTTGAAGGAGAAGCATTTAATCGATGCGTTGTGGCCTAGTCCTGCGCCGAGGAATCTGACAAAAGAGTTGTTAGCACAGGGTGTGCAGGTGCGGCAGTGGTACGGCGACATGTTCAACAAGTACTTCCGTGTTCTGCACTCTCTGGAATCCTTTGAATTGCGACCAGAGGTGGACCAGAGGATCAAAAGTAGCACTACCTTGATGCTGATTCCCTTTGTTGATCATCTGGTCTTCGGGAACGTAGAACCGATAATGCGGATTGTGGCGAGTGGAATGGGGTATGCGAACGCGAAAGTCCGCGATAGGAGAGAGCAAAGCACCGTTGGATTTGGAGAACCTGACAAGTTCGAGATCAGGTTCGATGCTCCCGCGGATGCTGTGGATACTTATACGCGAAGCGTGGTCAGGCAGTGTCAGTGTATGAAGTGTGGGACGAGGCGAGATGTACAGGTTGTGGTGTCTGTAGATCCGAATCCGAATGCTGGGTTGACAGGTCCAGCATCATCAAGAGCAGGTGGAAACACGATGGCGCCGAAACGCAAGTCTTTGAGGGCTGCGCAGAAGTACAGCACAGGCTATGACATGCCAGGTGAACATGATACACCGCCGCCACAGCCACCGCGACCGTCAGCACCAGAAGAACCAGTTCGACCATCATCGCCGGAGTTGAAGAAGCAGTGTGCACGCTGCACGTTCCTGAACTTCCCAGCATTACAAGTTTGCGAGATGTGCCAGGCCGACTTACCAGAGACCACCATTCCAAAACCTCCCAGTCCAAAAGCTACCAAGAAGTTGACACACTCCCATTCAGCATCCATGCCAAATGCAGCGCCAAATGCACGTGAGCAGGCCTTGAAGGCCAGCGAACGTCCACCCAACAGGCACAGTCTGAGCTCCTCACTCTTCTCAATCTTCCCATTCTCGCAGCAGAACCAACAGGAGCACCACGCTAAGCTACCACCTACACAACAGATCGATACATCGCCAGCACAACACTCAAACTTACAGCGTGAAGTTCGGCAAGAAGATCGTCCAATTTCCCAGATCTCCCGTACCGGACCTTCCCACCAACCACGACCTCACTCACCCCTCCCAGCATCTGGAAACTCCACACCAGCCGATCCAGACGCTTTAGAACCCGAAACACCACTCTCACGTGCCCCAGAAATGGCAATGATGCCACTCACCCCTCCACCCATTGGCTCCGCTAGTAAACGTCCTGCACCAGCTGGCCTGCCATCAAACTTGATGGACGATTTTGTACCGGGGTCGCAGTCATACCAGCGCGATGGCGAGGACGAGGATGCGGGGTGGGGCGAGATGAGCAAGAAAGAGCCGAAGGGAGACGAGAGTAGTGATAGTGAGGTGGAAGGGAGGCATAGTGGGGGTTTCATTGACTTGGATGCTGTGGCGAGGGACGAGGCCGATGTTTGGGGGGATAGGGATGATTGAGAGTGATGGTTTGTGGGTGATTGGCGAAGCGTGGTTCTTGCATTGCATAATTCATGGTGCATTTAGACTGACTAGAAGGTTGCATCTAGTAAGTTCGTGAAGACGACCGTAAATATTTTGCTGTTTCAGATTGGAATGGGACTTGTAGATGAGATTGTATGTCAGAAAGATTGTACAAGAGCACATGACACGCAAGGGAGACACTCCAATTATCTGGACGTGAAGACATTCTTAACAACAGATAAGAAAACCGAAAACATCTACGACAATTTAGAGGTAATTTGAATAATTCTTTGTATCCGCGGAAGTAAGTCCAAGAAATCACAAGTCCGCGTGATACATAGGTAAGTATGTGACACTCGCAAGATGGTGCATCACCTGACCCATGAATGCCTCGTCACCTGCTGCACCCCAAAAATATCTCAGTCGCATACAATACACCGCATTGAAAGAAAAATCATCGCATTGCAAAACCGCAGCAAAACTTCACATACCTGAAGATTCTCAGCTTGATTAAAAAAACAAGTTTCAAATATCCAGTTTATAAATATAACTGCAGAACAAGGATTGTGAAACTTTTTGCGCCGAAACCGTTTCCAGCAAACATACTTCATCTATTCGATGGACTTCTTTAATTCAATTTCAAACTTCTGGAATAGTTTTGGGACCTGTGAGACTGGGGGCGTTATATTTAGCATTCTATGCGTTATTTGGATACTTGGCCTTGATTCACCTCCCCAGGACCTCTAAGGGCGCGAAAAGGACGCTTTTGACGACGGCACCTCATATAACCCGGGCCTTGCCGGCACAGTGCAGTGGACAGACTCTTCGTGGAGAGAGCGGCAAATCCTAGCCACTAGAGCATATTGGATAATTGTTCGATGAAGAGAGTGTTCAGGCGAATGAAGACATGTAGTCGGCGAAAATCGGTACAGTACTATAGGGCATTCGGAATGATGGGCGTAAATCTTTTGTTTAGCTTAGGCAAAGTCACCCCACGCTTGGCCGATCGTACTAGGTACCCATTCATCAATCATTTCCTACTGGCTTGAGACTAGTATACTATGAAACAGAGTGCTACATTATGACTAGAGAAATCAGACATCTTCCTGGTGGGCTTATGGTTATCTCACGCGACCTTACTAGTGCCTAAATCACTCACACTCAAGAAATCTAAGTGAAGAGGTGGTTGTGACAAGGCTGTGTGACTTTTAGCCATGGCCGAAATGAGGTTGGGGTGTGATGATGACAGGGCCGACAAGTTGTACCGATAGCTGCAAAGAATCATCATGCAGATTGCAACTGCATACTCTCGGACCGCAACTTTGACACGTGAAAGGTCTGTCGAAGCCGTTGGGAAGGGAAGGGAAGCAATCGATGCGTGTTTGACAGCGATTGCGTAGGTGCACTTTAATGGATAGTGTTCGGCGCGTCAACTAGCCTAGGTACCTAGTCATGGTAGGTAGTGCGACAGCCAGGGAAACCAGCCCGGAAGACGCGTCCGCACACGCTACACAAACTCCACCAGCAACTTCCGTTGAGAAAGACAGAATACAAGTGAAGTGCCCAAAGACCTTCGTCGGGAAGGGGTGTAGTGAAGACCAGTTGTACCATAGTTGGTCAACAACCGACTTATTCACAGCCTCCGATGCGGACATCAGTGATGACCATCAATGCACCCTAACAACGTATGAACTGGTGAAATTCACCGAGATTACACCCTGTGAAGATCTGTCCGGCACGCAAGGATTGTTCGGTTTGTACACGCAACGTACCTTTATCAGCGCTACCCATTATGGTCATCGATTGCCCCCAGGAATGCTGTCACACAGAATATCTTTTCTCTATCCCATCCATCGTTCTCCATCATTTTCCTTTCCTTTTTCCTTTTAAATTCTGCGGTTTAAACACAGCTTCTTCGACAAGATGATCTTTGCCGCTCATCGCTTTCATTTCATCGTTATTGCCTCTCTGGTCGTATTTTCCGTATTCTTGTTTTTTCAGAGAAACGAAAATGTGTTCCCCGTTAGTTTTTCGGGGAAAGGGAAACTGCATAGGTACGAGAGAATCAAACTTAAAATTTTGACCTAAATAATCCTCATCTCTATGCAGCACTCCAAAACCCGACATAACCGACACATTTGCAAATCTATTCCGCCCGATCAAACTCAGTCCTACACATCCAGGGTATCGCGATGCTAGCGGGAGATACATATCCGGCGCGCCAGCTAATGAAGCGATATGGACGAAACCACTCGGCAAGAAGCTACTCATAGTCGACATTGATACCCGAACGCCAACCGGTGAAAATCAAATCTTCAATACAGAAAAAAAGATCAACTGGGAGAAGCTTGAGTATCGTAATGCCGGGATCGTGACCGGCGGCATATCTTTGCACTATCTATATGCCATGATCCATGGATACGACTACATGCATTATCAGGCACTTGAACTCGATGACATGCACCAGACCTGGATCAAGCCGCACGTCTTCAAAGAGCTTCTGCCAGATTACGAATTTGTCGTTTTCTTCGACGCTGATTCTGTCGTCTCGCACCTTGAGATCCCACTTGAGTGGATGTTCAACCGATGGGGCATTGTACGTAACCGCAGTGATTACAATATTGTGAGACGTTTACTGATTGTAGAACCCTGTATAGACCGAGAATACAATGATTGCAATGCCACACGACACCGAAGAGTGGAGGAACGGCGTTGCTGTCAGTACTGATTCTACTGGACTTCCCGTGCAGAACTCCGGATTCGTGGTTCTCCAGAACAGCAGTTTAACGCTCGACATGCTTTCTGCTTGGGCTGACTGCCCGACCGAGGAGCGCTACGAGGGATGCGGAGAGTGGAAGGATAAGTGGAGTCATGAGCAGCGTGCTTTTGCAGAATACATTCGACACGACCCGTCATTCAATGTATCTGCTGACAGTATCGTTGAAATTCCATGCGATGATGCCATGGGCTGGGAAGGCTTCAAGAAGGAAGTGGAATCTGGAAAGGATGACCATATCATCTCAGACTGCAACGGCCGTTTGGTCCGCCATTACACGCTCAAGAAAAATCAGCTGAAGGAAGAAGGAACCGTCATTGTCATGCAAAGTTTGATGGAGATCCTCCAGAAGAGTATCATCAAACACCAGGCTGCAACGTTCAAGAAAGAGCATGATCCCACACTGGTCTCTGATGATGACGAGGATATCGATTACGATAAGATTGAGCAGTTGAATTCCGCAAAGGTACCGAGTAAGAGCACAGACACGGAAAAGACTTCGAGCAAAGTTCCTGAAGAATACAAGTCGAAACATGAGCCGGAAAAGATTGATGACGAGGGGGTTGGAGCTGGAGATGAAGAGGAGGACGAAGACGACGAATATACCGAGGAAGAGGAAGAGGACGTTGATACAGTTGGAGCGGTAACGTCGCAAACTAGCGAGGCGATCGCCAACAAGAAGGAGGCATCTGAGAAAGAGGCCAAGGAAAGGGAAGAAGAGTCTCAGAGGAAAGAGCAGGAGCTTAAGAAGCAAGAGGATGAATTAAAAGTGAAGGAAGAAGCGTTTAAGAAGAAAGAGGCAGATCTCAAGAAGGCACAAGAGGAATTCAAAAAGAAAGAGGACGAAGCTAAGAAGAAGGAAGACAAGTCCCAGCAAGGGAAAGAGCAGTCAAAGAAGGAAGACACCAAAGAGAAGGGATCTAAAAAAGAAGGGCCTGAGAAAGAAGAGGTCAGAAAGAAAGGAGACTAGAAGGAACGCCCAGAATGATACCAATATTTTTCAAAATTTCAAGAATTTTCAATACTGTTAGACCAAGAAATAATAGCTCATACTGAAAGTGATTTAAAGAAAGGCGATTTATACTGCAAAAGCCTAAACAGATGTATAAGGAGCTGTCGACAGTAACAAGCGGCCTGATCTCTACGCTATTTGCTATCATACTCTTCCTTTACGGGTCTAGACCCTAGACGATACAGACTTTACAACGCGCTGGCGTTGGCCGTTGACGAGCTTGGATTTATTTGTTTCGACAGTCGCTTAGGCTAGAACGCATACACCTTGCGCGTGTTTTTGAGTACTATCCTATGCAGCTATTATGTTAGCTCACTCCGTAATATCGAGAAGATAGGGATCAGCATATCATAGACGACGCTAGGATTTATATCCTTCAATTGATGAGGGCCTATAAGAAGTTCCTCGATATCTCGCCTACCTATTGTTCTTCCAATCAGAAAAATTGTTCGTCACAGGGGTTGATCAACCACATTATGGAGTTCCAAATGCCTGAAGACTGCAGTTTTACCCAGATAAATACACACATTGGCCAAATAGCAAACTACTCTAGATGGACATGGTGATATGGAGGCGTGTAATATACTATAGGATCATTGATTATGATTACCACGTCATTTCCCCTCCAATTCAAGATCCTATATGTGCTGTCCATTGTAAAACATCTCAAGATGTATGGCTTTAACTCACAATGATTCGGAATATGTATCGCACCATTCCTCGCAAGACGCCAAATGGACTGCGAAACTGAGGTCGCTGACAAGATGATTCCTCAGAATTCGACGAAGATGCTGAGGTCATCGCCAGTATGTCAAAGTGTACCTGCATGCAACATCAAGAATTCCTATTCCTTCGTCGTGTATTAATGGGAGGCCTGATGGCTGGGATGCGCCTCCTGCGCCAAGTGTTTTCATTTACACCACTCGGTGTCGCCTGACAGCGCCTCTTCCCAGTTCGACTCACCGGTGACATCGTGACATTAGAAAACATGTGAAACCCAGATTTACGATCACGGTATACATTCACTCAGAGAGTTGTTGGCTACCCCAAAGAAAGCCTGCACGTGAGCTCTCACCCCAACAATGACCACCCTTTACTCCACGCTGCTGTGCGCAGCCACAGTCACCGCGCAACTCACAACCTCACTCTTGATGCCCATGGGCAGCTACGGCACTGACAAACTCGGCTTCTTCGGTTCCGTTATTGATGCGAACAGCACCTACACCACCATCGCTCTCGAGTACGACAACGGCACCGATTGGGAAGCGCTGGAATTACCACGCAACGCGACCCCAGCAACCGTAACCATTGGCCCAAATGTGTACGAGGCGTCGCAGGATCTCGACTACCTAGCGCAGGGAATCCGTACGGCAGGAGGCGATTACAAATACAGCGTCTATTGTGATATGCCCACCGAGCCCACGACTAATGCAACGTGTACCGCCACCTATGGGCCCTTGGCTGGCTCAACGGTCCAGTGCGAATTCGGAGGAATCTACACTTCCACAGACTTTGTGGCATACACCCACTCATATACACAACGTGGTAGTGTTTCCGGGGGCGTAGAGACACTCATTCGCACAAACGTATACCCAGGGCCTGATCAGAATCGCCCGGATTGGTGTATTGACGAGGCGTATTTACCGACTGAGAGTTATACTTCGTCGTATCAGGTGCAGCCAACGTACATTGCGATGTACCAGGTTGTGATCACGGCGGGAGAAGAGAAACTAAGTGGGATGAGTAGGGCGAGTGCGATGCCGGGGACTGCAACACCGACATCGTCGCCGGTGTCTCCTGGGAGTATCGTGGGTTCTGTTGCTACTCCGACGGAGACTGGCGCTGCTGTGCGTATGGTGACAGGAGGAGGAGGAGTGATGTTTGGCGTAGTCGCTGCTGTCATGTTTATGATGTAATTGTTCAGAGTTGTTTGAGTCCTACTCCGTACTTGTTTTCGTATTGTCCATGTTGTCCATCGGTGAACCTGTTATGCCAGCCCAATCGTTGAGGCATGAATGTTGGCGGGCCCACAGACTTGTTGTGGGCCAGATTCTGGCTTGCGAGTTGGAGAATGAAGCAACTTTTGCGCGAATCTTGACTTTCTCATCTCTACACGCAATTTTTTTTCAATGTACTTCCGATGCCCTTGTAAAGTCCACAGTTGCTCCTAAACCTCGTTCCCAACTCTTATGCCTTGGTCAATGTAGGACCGTTTTCTTTCTTGCTGTTCTGCTTTCACGGTATATTGTACTATATTGCTCGTGACCAGTAGAAGTCGAGCATCACTAACCGCCATCGAAATACATTTGTTGTTCAATTGTAGACAGGAAACCGAAGCGACTTCGTTTGGATGAGTAACTTAGGTTCGCCATTTGTTGGGACGGATGGAGCGAATAAACGAGAAACCGGTATCTGTACTGTTTTTCCGAACTATTCCAAAACGTCTGGGTGGGCGTGGCTAGGATGATATCAAGTAAACCCAAGGAAACAGTACCGATGTGATCTTCACCAAGGATGAGTGGGGAAACTCTGGCGAGCCAAGTGTACATGCGAGGGTACCTGGAGTAATTAGAGCGATGAGATTGTCTCGAGGTGGGGGGGGGGAACATCAATACATCAACAAACGTAACTGTCCGCAGGTGCTGACATAATCGATTGAGGACAGTAGGCAACCCGATTCGGGATACATGTACCCAAAGGTGGAACGCAGCACTGAAGACGATGAGGTTGCGTTGAGGATTAACAACCTCAGCACGTAACGTCAGTCTACTTTATATACTGGGTGAGAGAAAACAGGATGACAACGACTTGAGTGTAACATGATATCTAAGCGGCCCGCACCGTGCCAGTAGTAACGTTAAGTTGTGCTTCGATGGCTTGACTGACCGATTGGTGTAAAGTGTCTCGTTTTGCCTTGGCTAGTTGAATGGTATCTCGCAGAAGAGAATTTACACATACCTATAATTTTGATCTATATATGCTATGTCCTGTTCGTGTCAATTTTCTGGGAGTCCCTGCTACGGATAGCTGTAACATAGCAGTAGCCACGAGTAGCGTGCAGGTTCCCACCGGGGTAACCGACATGGGTAAACGATGTAAGACACCGCCCCGTTCCTCCCGTCGGTTCCAGGACCTAGGACTTGGGAACAACCCTGACTCTGGTGCGTGACAAACGTTCGCTTTACATACTTACTGCTTGCAACTCACGTTGGAAGGCTAAAGAGACAAACAACTCTGGCTGCGGTGTTAGTCGATTCTGTGCATCTACATTGTTTCTGCCTCACGGGCCAGACGCGATCGGGAATGACTCTACCAGCGACAATGATAAAGAACAGGCCCTATTCCCTGGAATTGACAAGTTTTAATTTCCTGGCAGGAATTTTCGGACATGCGTGAGTTGGCAGTGACACTTGGGTAGTGGGAATCCATGACTTGCTACTGTACACACGGATGTTCATTGCGGAATATGGGAACATGGCGTACCGTAGGAGACATGCTGGGCTGGCATTAGTGCGGACGGTGAGATGACTACATACACTGTAGTTAGGATGCAGCTTGTCGGAGATGTCCAATTCTCTCTGCACGATCGGATGCCAGAGTTAAGGAGACATTTATTGAGGCATTGTGGTAGAGTTTCAAGCACACGTACTTCATTTGCGGGGCGATTGCGCCACCCCCTAAGTTAGTACACATTTAAACGCATCCACGGTTCTTTGGAAATATAAGGATAATAGAGTGCGGGGAAGCTGCAGATGATCCAGCTTGGACCACGAAGCGCGCAACTCAAGGTATAGTGGCATCCTGGCGGTTCAGTCATGGTTCAGTATCGTCACTGGTCATCATGGAAGTCTGGTACGATCATGGACGTCTGGTACTGTACAACGTATAGCACTGCTGGAATGTAAGATTCGGGTCTATCGGGATAGCGCTGTCGCCGAGATAAAGCCGCACTTTTTAGCCCAGAGTATGATGATTTCTTCGATCCCAACAGCCTTCATCTGGCCCTGCAATTACGCTCAACAGACCAACACTGTGTGCACATGTTCAAGATATCTAACCGACCTCATCAGCTCATGAGTCCAGTCACGTGGCGCTCGCAAAACATTACGGGAATGGCTTAAGGGTGCCTTTGTGTCTTTGATGACGGCCTGACGGCCTGACGGGTGGGTACTTTCATGGCCCCATTTCAAGCAGCCCCATCGAAGATTCACGTCGCTAAATTTTACCAGTTTGAGTAAAGACTGGGCTGTTCCAAGGCCAGCTGGCCAATGCTGACCCGTCGCGCGTGGGCGCCATGTTGGCGTCTGAGCCCACCCCTACAGTAAGATCGCGTGCATGTTGTGGAGAAGGATGCGAACATAGGTACATCGCATCCTACTCAGTATTTGCGGATCAATGTGCCAGGCCTGGGTTTTGAGTTGAAAATTGGGGCACAGATCATGCAAGCGAAGGGTCGCAAAGCCCCGCCTACATCTCTATCTGACGGTTTTTGTCCAATACGATGCTCAACGCGAAAGTCACTCACTCGGGCGAATTAAGTATGTGCGTCTCCGCAGGCTCCCGAGGCTGTGGATACTGGGATGCTTTGGTCAGCCACTCGTAAAGTGCAGAAAGTCTCTCGGGTCCGGGACTTTGCCAGAGATTTGCAGCCCCTGCAAACATCCCACGGCACGCTTCGTATATCTGAAATTGCCTAACTTGTAGCATTGGGGGTGCCAAGATGTATCACCCACAGTGGATGCTCTGTTCAGATGCTACGAATCAAGAATCAGTGCATGCAACCAAGACTTGATCGCCGAATGCGCATTCCGGAGGAGGCCCCAAAATTGATTAGATAATTGCAAAGGTTATGGACAACAACGGTGCCGGGCCAGTAGCGTCGTCCCTGAGCCATCGTACCACTTTTTGGAGAGACAGGTGCTGTGGAGCAGAATCTGTTCGGCTAGTCTCTACACAGGTAGATAGTGATACTGACGTTTGCCTGTGACGGTCTTCGATACCAAGCAAATTCGTCGAGGCTTCTTCCGATGCAATGCAATCTTGAACCGAGCCGAGTTGAGTTTGGCAGCGGAGCTCGCGTCCCAGAAATCTCCGAATCATCATGGCCGTCACCCACGCCAGTCAAGCGGGAGGCAGGCGAGGGGTGGGAATGAGGTTGTCACAATCGTCGAGCCGAAGTCCTAGTTGCCGGGTCCACGGGATGCGTACCCAGTCGGAAATCATAACAAGTCGCACATAAGCGGAAAGGCTCAGCCAGCCACCAGTGGCCATGAGCGGATCTTCGGGGAGGTGAACACGGCGAAAGTCAGGACGGGGCCTGGTAAGTTGGGGGCCTGCGGTGGGCACTGGGCGATGCCATCAACGCACGCGCACCAGGCCACTCTGGGACAGCGGCAAGCTTGTGCCATGTGGAGGCCAGCCAGAGGAGCAGACAGACTGTCAGACACTGACAGACGATTGTGGCGGTGGGGTTCAGCGCTGCTCGAGATTCACACCAGGGCAGTGTGGCCGGGGTCGCAGTATTGGCCAGAGCGCCAAGCAAATGCCCTGACCTGAAGCCTTTCCGAAGCCGGAAGCGATACAGCGTCCTCCACTGCCCACTGCACCTGAGCAGTCACCCACGCATCGTGAATTGATGCCATCTCCACGTTCGTCTCTGGTGACTGGTCGTTGCGTATCCACCATCCCTGTGTCACTCACAGACCACATCCGCCCCCCCTCACCTTAATTTTGCTGCGAGCGGTGCTCTAGCGCAAGCCACGCGGATGAACCTCGCATTACCACTGCGCCGAATCGAACACATGTTTCCTCTGCATTCACTCCTGCCGCCTATGTCATGAGAAGCCAATTGCCAAAGCTGAGATTAAGCCCCATGTTCCTTGCCCGCCCCAGAATAAGCATAGGTCTATTCTAGTACCCACCACAGCTACTTTTCCTGGGCATGGTATACACACCCACTGGCTGTGCCATCGTTTACCGTATAGCCCTGATCGTCCTGTCAACCTGCGGACGGCTTGCCGCTTACCCTCCTTTTGGACTACCGGCAGTGCTGGCCTAATGGTGCGTGCATCTATCTCAGAGTATAACTGACAGAAGCTCTTTCTCCACGCGGCTCCCGTGGGCCTGCACTATCGTCTCTCTAGTGCACCCTCGTTACTGACCCACAGGCAAACTATTGAAGACGTCCTCCCCGCGACTGGCTTGCCTGCCTTGATTGGGTGTTTCACTGCGACCTGCGGCTTCACTGCGCGTTTGGACCCCTCGCAGATCTTATTTGACACAAGATCGCCATTGTTGTGAACATCAATCACCTAGGCTTGCTGTAGCCGCTCCCCGGTGGACCAATACCATTTCATCTGGTCTCGTGTCGCACGGCTTTGGGCTCAAGCATCTGCCCAGGTAAGCCTTCCTGCCCTCTTCAACAACCAGCTTCGGCAACTTCAAATGTGCTACTTTGCATTCCCTGCTGACACTCCATGCAGCTGTTACACAAACTTGTCATTATCTTGTTCTTTTGAAAATGGCGGCTACACATTCACGAGCCGTCTCTGGTGGGGCTGGTGATGCATCACCACCGGCTGTTGCCGCCTCCTCAACGTCCAAGATGAGGAAGAGGACCAAAACTGGCTGTCTCACATGCCGAAAGCGTCGCATCAAGTGTGGAGAGGAGCGACCGACGTGCGGAAACTGCATCAAATCAAAGCGACAGTGCGAGGGCTACAACCAGCGCGTCGTCTTCAAACCACCAATTGGAGACTGGCCAAATCATCCAGGTGTGGTGAGCACCATTCAGTATCACACTTCGATGCTACCTGGATCACGCAATCAGCAGTACAGAGCGCCTGAGGAGTCGGCGCCTCCAAAAGAGAACCTGCACATCTCGGTACAACCCAATTCATCAATCGACTTCGACTTCTCCAGCGCCGACCCTACTCCTGGAGTCCAACAAGGACACACTGGAACGCATGGCGGCTATGGACACAATCCAGCATATCAGCAGCCCCTACAGTCGCCGCTCTACCAGCAGCCACTTCAGTCCCCTCGACATCCGTTGCCATTGTCTGCGACAACATCATATTTTCCCCAACCTTCGCCAATTCATCCAAGTGCGGCCCCTCAATATACGCACGAGACACATGGCAGCTATCAAGAGACTCTTCCATATAACCAGAGTACAATATATCCGCCGGTTTCTGTTGCGTACGACGACAATATCGCATCTAAGCCCACATTTGCTCAAAGCTTGCCGCAGTCTTCGCTTTATGAGCAACAGTATCCTTCGGCCAATCAGCAAGATCCAAGAGTTCTTTACCGTCCACAATCGAGCGAATCACCTCGTAGCGATCAGTATGCTCGATATACAGAACCACAACCAATACTGCAGCGTTATGATAGTAACCCGCAAGTTCCTATTCACTCGCTTTTAGCTGGCTCGGGGGATATGACCCAAGCGGGATCTTATAACCTTCCTTCAGCTGTTTCCCATGCTGACTTTAGTCATTCAAGCTACTCGTCTGTCCAATTACCCACTCATGACCTAACGCCAGATACAATGTATATGCCACAACTCGTCCTTGGTATGTCCCGTGTTTAGTTACATACCTCGTATACCCCAATGACCATCATTATCTTCTTTTCTGCGTCCAAGCGCATCTATCTCATCCTCCTTAAAATGGTGCATGCGTACATATTATTATAGCCCAGAAGCAATGTAGTACCATGTGTAGAGTTTGTCAAATTATAAATAGCGAGACAATTCCCTCAAGCGCTTAAAAGTCGCGCGAGCGTACAGCTAACCGCTTACACTAGAGCAACCTGTTGCCGTGTCTCAAACACGACAAAGACAGCCCGAACTCCTACTAAGTGGCTTCGGCGGCGAAGATTACGCCAGTCCTACGCAAGCACTCGACGAGGCCGCGATCGAAAACGCAGACGACGACTACTGGGATGTACAATCAGACGACGAGATGCTCGATATGGACATGAGTGACGAAGACGCACTACTAGCAAGCTCGGAATTCAACCACATACGCCGTATACACGACGAGAATTTCAGCGAACTGGGTATTCGCCGTTACGACGCTTTCCTGTACGATGGTCTCTTGTCGCACTATAAACCAGAGTATGCTGCGAGCCCGCTGAGAAACCCCAAGACTGCTCGGGTGTTTGCGCATTATATCCATGTGGTATGTTGAGCTGCCAAGTGCTAGCCAGTCCCCATGAAAGACGCACTCTCCCTCATGAAACCCATCTTACAATACCTCCTTCTGTTTTCAACATAAAGTTTTATAGCGTTCATGAATTCACACATGAATCTTGACCAATCGTATCACGTCCGGCCGCTGACTTGGTACAAAGACAGGACCTACATTATCCATATACGAGCGAAACCCCAGGAACCCTACTTTGATTTTTGAAGGAGCAGCGCCCCCTGCTCAACAAGACCTATGGACTTACATACTACCCCTAAAAGCCCTTGCGCACCAGGGACTATTGCATGCTATGTTGGCGCTTGCAAGTCTACACATCGCACGATTACAGGGTGCATCCGTCACGCCGTCATACAAACACTACGCATACTCAATCAAGCGTCTCTTTCGTTCTCTCGGGAATCCGAAGAAGCGTCTGACAGTGTCCACTCTGGCAACCTCGATGCTACTAGCTTACTACGAAGTTTGGATGGCAGAACATGTCAAGTGGTCTACGCATTTAGTGGGAGCACAGAGGCTTCTCACTGAGCTCGACTTCCGTTCACTCACTCGCGAGGCACGTCGTCTTAAGGCTGCACAGACAGCACAGGAGCGCCAGTATACATACCAAAATCCCGAGATGCTTATCGACCAAAGGCAGCTCAAGGCGAGATTGAATGAGCGAGCTATGATGCCAGATGAGCGTGTGGTCAGCACCATCGTTGGGAAAGTAGTCAGCTATGATGAGTTTGGGATGATAATCGAGGAGAATGGAGAAAGACAGGAGACGAGATCGCATTTGCCGGGACCGTTGGACTTGAGGAGCTTTGAAACGCTGCAAGACTTGTACTGGTCGTATGCAAGGCATGATGTCTACCAGAGCGTTATCAGTGGTAATCCTCTGATGTGAGTATACCAAACATTGGATTGCGTACTGGAGCTGATACCCGTGCAGTAACCCTTACCGCAAATGGTCCGACTGCCCCCCTCGAGCACCGATTGGTCGCGCGGATGCGCTTTACGGCTCGCACGATCACGTCATACTTTTACTAGGTCGCATTGCTGACTTCACCGTTCGAGACCGAGAACGAAAACTTCGACAAGTGGATCATGATGGCGGATGGAGACCAAGACCCGACATGCCTGGCTTTGGCAACATGGGACCACCACCTTCTGCCGGACGAGATCAGGGCAAACAGCCTCCAGCACCTACTACACCCATGGGCCCTCCATCACATCTTCAAGGCCCACCGCCTGGATGGACTGGGCCACCTCCACCGGGATGGAAAGGGCCTCCTCCTCCAGGCTCTGGGCCCCCACGGGGAGGGCCTCCAGGACCGCCTCCGCCTGCCGGTCGAGGTCAGAGTCCTCCAAGTGGCCCACCACCTGGTATGCCGAACTTCTATGGGATGGCCCCGGCCCACCCTCCTGCGCCACTCCCTCCCAGCTACGAGAATCCAAATTACAAACGTTCACCAACGACACCCAATACACCTCATCCCAAATTCGGTGATCTGCCAACTGCATACGAGAAGGCAAAGGAAGAATGGGACGCCATTTCTGCTGCGCACGCAACCGTTGCACATATACTCGAGAGTACAGATTCCTTCGCACCCTTACCTGCAGAGTTCTACCCACCCGTACCAGGAGACAGCAGCTCTGGCAACATGACACCATTTGGTCCAGCAGTTATACACCGCAGCTACGACATCAGCATCCTCTGGACGCTCCTCCATCTCGCTAAGATCATTCTGTTACGCTCCCATCCTGCCATGCCACCTGCAGCGCAAATGGCAGCTGGCGTGTGCACCGCAGCTACACAGCCTTACGCCATGCTCATTGGACGTATAACAGCTGGCATGCAAATCCCTCTCGGTGAGGACCTATCACCGTTCCTTGGCGCAGTGTTGACCGAATCGACCATGTCGCTATTCTTTGCGGGGGTGCAGTTTCAAGACCCGACCCAGCGGGAGTGGTTGATCACACGACTTCTCGAGATTGATCGTCGTACTGGATGGGCATCTTCAGGTATCATAGCAAGAGGGTGCGAGACAGCGTGGGATAAGGCGGCGAGTATGGGGAGGGGACCGCCGTATAAGAGGCGGACGAGGAGGTCGGGAGAGGAAGGTCCGCTGGTGCTGGAGGAGATTCCGACGACAGGGAACTGGAGAGCCAAAGAAAAGAATGATTACGGGAAGGGAGCTAGGGTGCATGAGGAGGAGGATCGTCAAGATATGGAGGGTCAGAGCCAAGGAGCTGTGAGGGGACCTATCGGTGGAGATAACCGATTTATCGTGAAGAGTAGAGTGTCACCTTGGGCGTTGAACCTTCTCGGAACTGAAGAAGAATTAAGAGCTGGGATGGAGAGATTCGGTTTATAGGTGGATGACAAAGGAACTGAGGAAAACATAGTGCCGTGCGAAAGCGTAGACGACACTCGTATCAAGAACAGCAAGCCGAATAAGTAAGGACAGTAGCGCAGGATGTGATACCCCGGTGAATCCAGCCAAGGCCAGTAGAAAGAAGCAACAGAACGACCAGAGCAATTTTCCTTGGACGAAAGCCATACAAGGACCACTGAGGATATCATTACCAAATACCCTGTATATTCCGGATCACTTCATGGCGCCATCCAGCGAGAAACACGAATCCTACAATCCCTCAACGCGTCTATAATAGCGAGCATCCAACAAAATAAATCCGCATCGCCAACGATTCAATATCTAGCAATACGCATACATGCATAGAAACGCTACTCCACGGCGCATAACTTCTCCTACGACCCACCCCCCTTCCAAAAAATATGATACCCCCAAAAGACACCCATTTCGAGTTTGCTCAAGTCAACATGAAGAGCGACTATGCATCATTCCGAGAAATAGACTGGAGTTTTTTCCTTTCTTTCTGATATATATGGGGTCACAGCAGCGTAATGTAGACTATGCCGCATGCTGTATGCAATTAATGCAGAAAGAAGACAGAGAGGAGGAAAGGAAGAATCTTGAAATCAAGCAGTAGTCAACTGTATATGTATAACCTATACGTTTACTACACTACACTATCCTCTACCATCCCATCTGACATCAAACTTATGCAGTCATTCAGCTAGAGTGAATGAAGTCTAACAATGCACGCACGCGTTGGGTCTAATTCGTTTACGCGTTTACCGGTTTCCTTGTTCGTTGCATGTGTGATGCCGGGTAGGGTATAGCTGATGTGATGAATTCGAGAATAATGCTAGACAAGATAGGAGGAGGCGACTAGGGTACGATAGGATACGGTAGTGTAAAAATAATAATAAAGTAAAGTAAAATAAAGCAAAGATGTAAAGTCAGAAGTCTGTTCTTTAGCAGCGGGCGTGGTGGATGGGATGGGATGGGATGGGATGGAATAGAATGGAATAGGACAAGATAGGAGGAAATAAAAGTTGTGAATTAAATATAGAAAAACAAGGAAGGAAACTATGTTATAATATATGGGAGAAGAGAAGAGAATGGGGTAGGGAATATATTGGTTGTTGGTTAGTTGGGTGTCGTTATGTACATGTGCATGTGTGTATAGAGAGTAAAGATGACATAAGTATTTTAGAAATGAGAATATAAAGACGAAGACGAATAATAAGAACAGTACTTGTTTTAAAAGATAAGCACAACACTATTCTATTTCCATCATATTCCCCACAAATCCAGTCCCTACCTGTGACTCTTTACTACCCTCCAACCCCCAATTTCCAACTCTTGTACGAGGAGCACTGGGGGAAAATCCTAACAAAACTTCACAACATCACAACATCAGACATCACAAGCAAATGTTACTGTTGCTATTTCATTTTGTGATTCCTATTTCCATTTACAGTCATACTACTTCTATCCCAAACTCTGCACTCTCCACTCGTCATAGATGAAAAGATATCAAGACCTTTTCTTCGTGCGTGCATGACGTACGTGCGTGCCGTGCCGTGCCTGGTAAATCGATAAAAGAAAACAAAAAAAAAACGCCCAAGTGTATGTGTGCGAAGAGACCACCCCCAACGCAATTCAATGTCGCCTGTTTTGAAACAAATGAATGCCCCAAAGCGGTAACAAGGTAATTTGCTGCACAGAAAATAAAAACTCCAATTACGCCTTTCAGATGTTCATGTTGGCCCCGTCTCCCGTCTCCCGTCTCCAGCCTCCGTCTCATGGTATTGGTAAACCTCGTTATTGCCAAGTCGTCCTCATACCATTTACGCTACGCTACTGCACTTGCGCCTAGAAGAAAAAGTACAAGACACCACCACTGGCAGTCATGAGGACGCCAAACCACCACCAGTAGTCTGCGCGGTACGCTCCAGGCATCGTTCGCTTGAACAGCACGTCGTTGGGGCTGGGTAGCTCTCCGCGCTTGACTTTGCCTGGCTTGGCGGTTGCAGTGGTGAGCGGGTTGAGGGTAGTTGTGGGGAGCATTTTGGGAGGCGACTGGGCGAGGTAGAGGGGCATGATGGGCGAGCCGTCGAATTTGTAGAGGTTCAGGCGCGGAATCTTGTGGTAGGGGTCTGTCATGACTTCGTAGCGCTGGATCTAATGAGTAACGGGTTGTTGGGCCCAGGGAGAGAGACGCGTACCTCGAACAGCTCACTCGTATTGTAGCGTGTGTAGATTGAGTTTTTGAATGAACAGGGATCGGAATAGAGTTGTCGGCCGTCGACTTTGATGGGTTTGAGCACCAGAGAGCCGTTTGCAAGTTTTTCAAAGGAGCCGTGCTGCCATTGGATTATGCCTTTGGGACACTTTGGGTTTTGTGCTGGGGGGTGTTAGTTGAGACATGTTTGCTAAACGTCAAATAGCGCACGGGAGGTTGCAGTCGCAATATGCTTGAGACAAGGAAAAGGAAATTGGGTCCGACGTACGGTTTGCAATGGCGCGGTAGTAGGCCTCCTCAAAGTGCCCGTCTGCGGAGAAGGAGTAGCTGATTCCGGGGTGTTTGGGTTCCGTGAACCGTTCATCGACGGGGTTGTAAAAGTCCTATGGATATCTGCGGTTAGCGCTTCCCCATGGCGCAACATGCTCGAAGGTGTCTTACTGGTCCAGTCTGTGTCGAGTTCGCCTTGCTGTTCCACGTACCCACGAGATCGGTGGGAGTGGGGACTGTTTGCGCTTGTACCTGCAGGACTGCGATTCCGGAAAGCAGCAGGGCTGCCAATCTCGACACCATGGCGGTGTATGGCGCAAGGGCTGGCGAGGGTGATGATGCGGTGGGTGCGCCGTGCGTGGTATTTGGGGTCGAGTGGAGTGGAGGAGGGGAGAGCAGAGATGTGGTGGGTGCGAGGTTGAAGTTGCAAGTGCCAACGCTTAACAAGGAGGCGGCGACATGTTACTTTGCTGGAATGCGCAGGGATCCCGGCGGCTGCGGCTAGCTGCAGATCAAGCCCGCTCTGTCATTGCCTGGCAAAGTCGTCACACATTGGAAGCAATTTGCGGTTTGCATGTGCAAGTCACTGCTCACATCACAAACACTGGCAGCTCCTCGTCCTGTCGCGACGGCTCTCCACCGTCTGTCGTGCAACACCACATCAACCAAAAGCCAAGCCACTCAACAACGAGGGTCCAAGGCGAACCCTTGGAACAGAGTAGCGGCCACACCCCGGCACTATTTCAGGAACACCGTTGAACAGGGCGAACGTGGCCATGGCGGCGTCACTAGCACAAGCCAAAAAAGAGCTTCGGAAGAAGATCAGGCACGTCTTGAACCAAGTCCCCCATGCTGCCGCTGCATCGCAAAGTGCGTCATACGGCTATCTCACATGGACGCTGACGCCAAGACCGACTGACACCCCTTTTAGCAGCCAATGCCACCAAGACGCTGCTGGCGTTGCCCGAGTATCAGGCTGCGCGGCGCATCAGCGTCTATCTGTCCATGCCCACGGGCGAGATCAACACTGGTAGCATTGTGCGAGATGCTCTTGCGGGGGGGAAGAGGGTCTTCATCCCATACACCTATAAGCTGAGCGACCCTCAACAGGAACAGCCCAAATCGGTCATGGACATGCTGGAATTGCACTCGGTGAATGACTTTGAATCGCTAGAGCCAGATGGCTGGGGGATCCCCACACCCAGCAGTGACTCGATATCAGCACGTGCAAATTGCTTCGGTGGGACAGGCATCACAGATGGGCAGGCGCGTCCGAGTAGCGATGAAGAGGCAGGCCTGGACTTGATTGTCATGCCGGGCATGGCCTTCGACGCCACCTTGGCTCGACTCGGACACGGCAAGGGCTTCTACGACTACTTTCTCGCTCGATGTCACCAAGCTTCGCGCATGCCTTTTCGAGGTGAGAACGGCTGATATTGGTATGTGGAGGGCTAACTGACCACGTCACAGTTGGCCTCTCGTTGACCGAGCAGTTCCTCCCTGCAGACGAGCCAGTACCCATGGGGTCTTCAGACTATCGTCTCGACGCCCTCATAACCGGTGATGGCGAACTTCGTCGCGCAGAAGCCTGACGGGCCACCATGCAAGTCTCGCTAGTAAATTACACCGCTTCCATGTATCCTTTTGACATGCCGCCCTGGGCTAGTGACCTCTTCCCGAAAACACGCTCGTTTTGTGTTGGACGCGTGAGCATCTACGTTCAAAATTCTATGCCAGTCGAGGTGCTTATTGTAACTGCTGGATGAGGGAGATGTTGTCGCCCTTGAGCAAGATTTGGCCAACTTTGCGCCTCTCTTCAGGCGCATCCTTCTTCGCAAGCGTGACCTCGAAGGCGTCGTCTACGACCAGGTTCATGAACTCATCGAAGCCCTATGCAGCAATCAGCGGCTGTGCGACACGTAGAGTAGACGCATTGGGGCCAGACGAACCCGGAGCTTTCCCTCGATGCGCAGGCCAAGGTTCTCATACAGCCATACCGAGATGGTGGCCCGCGATTGTAGAAGCTTGAAGATGAAGTTGATTGGGGGGAGGAGGACTGCAGGAGCATTAGTATGCGGCGTGTCTTGTGTCGGTCGCGTAGGGCCAGGACTAGGGCGCGGGCAAGCCATGTCGTACCTTTTCCTCCACCGCGGCCTGGGTGTTTGATTAGCGGGTGCGCGTGGTGCAGCAGCAGGGGGTAAATACAAACCTCCACGTCGATCCATGGTGCGAGCAGAAGAGCGTAGTGTGGGCCGATGTTGAGAGGGTGCGCTCGTGGACTGGGCGGCCGTGTGGGGGAGGAGCGGCGGAGAAGATGAAGCTGGGCTGGCGTTGCGGCAGCGCACAATTTGGGGCGGTCTGAGCTTGGCACTAGTCAAGTTGCGAGCGAACGCAACTTCCAAGCCAACCGGAGCCTGACAAACAAAGTTGCTCCTCCACTCTGCGCCCCCATCGTCACTCGCCATAGTCGCCCGCCTGCTCTCCTGTCCGTGAGCCTCTCTCCTGCAGTGCAGTGCATGCGCGCTTCTACATAACCACCCCGCCGTCGCCTCTTTCCCCCCCCTCCTTGCTCGAGCATCGTCGGCTTCGGCTGCCCCCCCACTCCCCCCCACTATCTGCTCGCAACAAGGCCCAGGATGGCGGCCAACGGAGCCCAGCACGTCTTTGACCCGGTCATGGTCGCGCATAGCACCATGCAGTCGGGCGCCAGTCGGGAGCAAAAGGAGCAGGCACACAAGTTTCTGGAGCAGTTCCAGAAGTCGGTAGGTTGGACGATGCAGCCAGCGTCAGTCTCAGGTCGTTGGGCGAGGTGGGCTGACGGAGTGCCGTAGCAAGAGGCATGGGCGACAACACTGGCCATGCTCGAGGCCAACTCGGCTGATGCAGCGGCGAAACTGTTTGCGGCTACTACACTCAAGGGCAAGGTACGTCTTTACACACAACACACAATCTCCACGGCATGTCCATGCCATCGCTCCTCAACTGACGGCACCCACTCAGATCGTCTACGACCTCCACCAAGTGCCCCGCCCACAACTGCCAGAGCTCCGCGCATCCATCATGCGCAACCTGGCCACCTTCCATGCGGGCCCAAAGCCCATCAGACTGCAGCTGTGCGTGTGTCTGGCGAACCTGGCCATCCAGATGACCGAGTGGAAGGACGTGCTCAAAGATGTCGTCAACACGCTGGGAACAGATGCAGCAACACTGCCCTGCCTCCTCGACTTTCTCCGCGTTCTCCCCGAAGAAGTCACGCATGGACGAAAGATCGCTCTCACAGTACGTCCCAACGCGCCGTCCCGCTTCATCAGCCCGCGCCCATGCTCCGACCTTGCGACCTATGATAGCAGAATAACAGTCTAATCTTTGGTGGTCAGGAACACGAGTTGACCGTGAGGACAAGTGAATTGATCGAAGACAACGCCCAACAGGCCCTGCAACTTCTCATTCAATACGCGACCTCGTCACGTATGTATACTAGATACCCACCTGAAGAAGTCCCTGGGCTAACACCTCGTAGCTGCTGCTGCCCAGAACCCCCAACTACTAAACTGCATTACTTCATGGATACGCGAGATACCGCTGGATTCCATCATCAACTCGCCTCTCCTGAAAGTCATCATGGACGACCTGTCCCACGACGATCCCTTTGACGCCGCTGTCGAGTGCCTTAGCGCTCTCATCTCGGAGACTCGTGACGTCGACGAAACACTCCAATGCATCATGGCGCTCTATCCTCAGGTCATCGCCCTCCAGCCCAAATTGGCCCAGACTGCACAGGATGACCCCGAGCAGTTCAAGGGCATTGCAAGGATCTTTGCCGAAGCTGGAGAGTCGTGGGTCTTATTGATTGCCCGCTTACCGACCGAATTCCGGGCCCTTGTTGAGGCCATACTTGCCACAGCTGCGCTCGACAAGGAAAGGGACGCGATTTCACACACTTTCAAGTTTTGGTATGACCTTAAGCAGTATCTTACCATCGACAAGTATGCCGAGGCTCGAATGCAGAGTGTAGACATATACTCGAAACTTGTGGACATTATGATAGGCCACCTCGAGTTCCCCAAGCCAGAGAGCGGTAATGAGAAAGACCTGTTCGAGGGCGATCGGGAGCAAGAAGAAAAATTCCGTGAATTCCGACACCAGATGGGAGACGTTCTCAAAGATTGTTGCGAAGTCATGGGCGTCGTTGAGTGTCTCCAGAAACCATACGATCTCATACAGCAATGGGTACAACTTTATGGGGCTCAGGCTGGACCGAACAATGTTCCCGAGTGGCAAAAGCTGGAAGCACCATTGTTTGCTGTGAGAGCCATGGGACGCATGGTCCCACCAGACGAGAACATCATGCTACCACGTCTGATTCCGCTCATTGTAGCAATACCCGACCACAACAAACTCCGCTTCCAAGCTGTCATGGCCTTGGGACGTTACACCGAATGGACAGCCCAGCATCCGGAAACACTGCAGCCTCAACTGGATTTCATAATGGCGGCTTTTGATCATTCCACAAAGGACGTCATCCGAGCTGCTGCCCTTTCATTCAAGTTCTTTTGCAATGACTGCGCCGGCTTACTAGTCAACGTCATTGGTCCACTACAACAATTCTACGCGAAGCACTTGAATAGCCTTCCGATGAGCAGCCAGGAAGAGATCACCGAGGGCGTCGCCTCGGTCGTCGCCAAAGTCCCGAATGACCAGTTGTATCAGACACTCAAGATCTTCCTTGATCCTGTCATGCAACACTTGGTGACCATCGCGAATCAGGCCAAGGACGAGCCAGAGCAGAAGCTTCTTGCTGACAAAATCAATCTCCTCACCATATTCTTCGAAGTGGTCAGGCCAGAAATACCACCAGGCCATGAACATCCGGCCGTCAAATACTGTCAAGAGATCTTTCCAATGCTTGGAAATATCATAACTCATTTCAACAAAAGCGTGCCCATCCTAGAACGTGTATGTCGGTGCTGGCGGTACATGGTCTTGTCTTACCGAACGGCTATGCGCCCACTCCTCGCAGATCTCGCATCCAAACTCATCGAGGGCTTCAGCACTTCTAGGCAAGGATGTTTCCTCTGGGCAACTGCCTCGATTGTCCGCGAGTTCTCACAAGGGGTGGACGAGGTCGACGCAAGCATGGCACACAGTGTCTACCAGTTCTACGAGCAACAAGCTAAAACCTTCCTGAGAATATTAAGCGACTTGCCACCGGAAGAGCTTCCCGATCTTATCGAAGACTTCTTCCGTCTTGCTGCTGACATGGCACTATACTTCCCTTCCGAGTCAATCATGTCAGAGCTCATGGACACTATCCTCTCAGCAGCATGCAGCTCCCTGGTCTTACTCAAAGAAGACCCGATCATCGCTGTGTTGCACTTCCTCCGCGATCTTCTCGGTTATGGTCGCAACTCGTCGCCTTCGTCTAGTTTTGACAACACACGCCACGATGTGCCCGAACAATTGCAGAATCGCGTCAAGCAACTCGTCATGACGGCTGGTAGCGATCTTGTACAGCGCATCATGACCGGCATGATGTACAGCTTCCCTGAAGGATGCTTCGCTGACTCGTCCGGGGTATTGCTTGACCTCTTTGAGCTTATGCCGGAACAGGTCGCGCAGTGGGTAGCCGGAACTGTCGGAATGTTGCCGGTGGGCAGTATCACGCCTCAAGAGAGCGAACGCTTCCTCAACAACATCCGACAACGAATCCAGACTGGCGATGTCAGAATGATTAGGACTATTCTGCAAGATTTCACGACTAGCTATCGCCGGCGCAATGTCGCGCCACGCGAGGGGCTCGGTAGGCTTGAAGCGTCACGGTTCAGGTTCTCTGGCTAGATGCTGGACGGCAACACTTGTTTTCTCCGAGGCAACCAGAGAGCGTTGAAAAGTGTAGTTTAGCCGAAAGAGAAAGGTCGAGTGTACATTCAAAATAGCATAATTGTACTTAAGCGTTTGTGTGTGGGCATTTGCATGGAAGATCGGGTTAGGATAGGATACCAATGGGGCGGCGAGTGGGACTTTTTCTTCTTCATCTGTTTACCACTTAGATAACCTTACCCCGAATGTTCAATCCTTGCGATGGGCATTTCACAGTTCATCACTGGCCATTTTTCTGCGCGCGCTGCCTAGCCTGGAAGGAGATGGCCCCCCCCCCCCTCCCGACCGTCTAGGAAGCCACTACCACGTACGCTCTCCGTGGAGCGAAAGCAGGTGCACCCATCCTCCGCCAATACTGGTGGGAACACGAAGAAGCTGTGCATACAATCAGTGCGTCCTTCCTACACTCCATCGCCCAACATCTCTCCACCCACCAGGGCTATTCGATATAATTCGACCAGCCTTTACGTTCTCTCTCCACGCATTCTTGCTCCTAGGTACCACCTTTCTCAACCCCAAGTAACGACAACTATCCTAAATATCGCCACAACATCGTCCATCAAGCGCCACCTGGTCGCTCGTCGTACACATAGAGCTTCTTAGCTGTATGTGATCCTTCCAGGGACTAATCATGCTATTTCGGATGAGAACTGACTACTAACACCTGGAAAGATACATCCCCATAACCGTCACCACGTTCGGTATAGTCCCTTGTTGTATTCCTGGGCCACCTCCGGCAAGGGGACGCAATTCTCCGCGGTCACCTCTCTGGGCAGTCCAGGAAGCAGACGCACTGGAGGACCCTCTTGGGCCGAGGCCCAGCCTACGTAGGGCTCATTCAACCCAAATCATACTACCTACACGCAGTCGAACACTGAGAGAGATTGTCGACGACGGCATTCCCCCGTATATCTGGGACAAGAATAGTCCGTACTACGTCGCCCCCAAAAACACTTTCCTGTCTGATTGCCAAAAGGCAGACAAGAAACGCAGAGAAGCTAAAGAGAAACGGAAAGAAGAAAAAGAGAGAAGTCGAGTGTGCCGCCAGGTCGACGGATCGAGATCGGTCTCACCTTCTCCGGGAGTCAGCCGGTCCAATTCGATTGCATTCAACAAGAACAGTCCAGTGCAGCGCGTAGGCACGGGTAGCTCCGTACATTCTGATAAGTCGAACCTATCGGCACAATCATCGCGATCAAAGAGGCGGACATTTCTGAGCCGGGTAGTCACAGCCGAGCACGATGATCGAGTCGCTGAGGGACATGAAGCACGAGAAGAGCGGCAGCTACGAACACCTGGCCCTAGAGCGAACAGCCAGCCAGATTCTCCATCGCATGGAGGACAAGGACAGCGAGGAATCTTTGGAAAGTACAAGGACAAGGGTACTGGGTATGTGTCGCTTCCATATGTTCACTGTCAATGAGTACAGAACTAACACCCGTACAGCGAACGCCCGAGCGATTTACGGAGCGAATCGGTGTCTCGACGTGATAAGCTTCGCCCCGACTTCCTCAAGAAGAATTGGAGCCGCCATCATCGAGCACAATCCAACGAGTAGGTCGTATATTCACTGCTCATCTGCCAAGGAGAAATCGCGCCTCGCTGCTCTTGAACATCTTCTAGTCATTACTGAAGACCTACTCCAACGACTCATTGACGCAGAAGGCATTACAAGCAGTGGGTGGCTACCGGCTACAGCTCAAGCTCAACATGCTGCCACTTACAGCGTCGCTAGTGTAGCGGGCAGTACAATGAATGAGAGTGTGGCAGGAAGTGTACCGGCGAGTCGAAGGAGCAGCGTTGCGCCGCAAGATCATTTGAGTGCCCACGACTATAGTCCAGGCTATAGTGGCCATCCTTTGCAGAAGACACTGCTTATCCGTGGCAACAGCGACACGGCGTTTCACCGTATGTCGCTGCAACAGCCTCTCCAAGGCCTTCCTCGAACCAACAGCGATGTGATCAGGCAGCCGCAGCCGCAGCCTGTTGGTGCGCTCTCTGGTCAAAACCGAGGGCGTGTGCAATGGAATCTGGGGTCGGAAGGCTAGTAGCAGCCATTATTCCTGAATCATTAGTCCTATGGTAATTGACATGAACATTACTACAATCTCGCCATTCGTGTGATGTTAGAGTAGAAGTGGGTGTCTGGCCCATTGGTTTGCATGTGACAGCGCATGCATGCACATCACTGGTTACACTACTTCAACCCCTGGCAGAACATGCCTGAGTATGGATGTTGATGTGACCTTCCTTGTCTTCCCATACAGTCCTTGTGATGCTTACAAGAAACAGTCAGCGAAGTAGATGACTCCTGCTTGTCTTAGCTCAGCCTTCACGATGCGCGGACTGCCCCACGTTTCGCGCTTATTGGCTACCGAGATGACGCGGATCATGACTTGACGACTACCCATTGCCGGACTTAGTGATACGTCTCTGTCACCACCACCGATCCCGGCTTCATCTGTCTTGTCCTCGCCGGACAGTCTGTCTGTAACTATCACAAGGCTCTTTTGGCCTACAGATTCCCATCTCACATTGTTCCGCTCAGCCGTTGCCACCCCTCCAACTACACCAACGCCACCACAATGGCTATCGGCGACGCCCCCTCTAGCCCAGCCCAGGCGATGCCAGTGCAGCCTCTCGACATTCAAGCATGGACTGAGCAGGCAACTGTTGCTCTGGGCTCTGTGACCCTCGCCACGCCTGGAGAAGTGGTCCAGGGCACCTCGGTCACCCTTGCGATTCCGCTCGATGAGCATGATGCGCCTCGCGCGTCTGCGCGTCCTATGGGCGTTGCGGCAGCTGCGACTGAGGGCGGCTACTACCGCCGCAAGGAACCAATCAGGCGTGATAGCATGAAGAGTCGTGAGGCTCTACTCAAGGGCAAGGAGGGCTCTCGGCGCAGGCAGAGGTGGGAGAATGGTATGTCGGCAATTAAGTCGTCATTGGGGACGGGCAGTTGGACTGACCAGCTCACTAGATCGTCTCCTGAACAACCCTCACGCCGAACCCCCACTCCCTCGAGACTGGGAAGTCCACCCAACCCACCGTGTCAAGAACGTACCTTACTATCTCGCTCCTCTTTGGGACGCAGGCCTTAAGCGTCAGTCCGCCGAGCGCAAGACAGCCGCCCTCGCCCAAAAAGCCGCCAACAAGACTGTGGCGAAGAACCCTACGACGCCTGGGGTTGTCCCCAAAGAACTGCGCGAGAAGCTCAAGCGGTCGCGTGGCGCAAAGGGTCTCCTCATGGATCTAGAAGGCGAAGTTCGCAAATTCGTCGCAGATTGGGAAGAGAAAGAGCGAAAGGCCGAGGCTGAAGGCTTGCCCGCTGATCCCGATAGCGAAGACGATGAAATTGTCTTCGTTGGGCGGAACGGGCAGATGAACGATCACATGGCCAGGGATAAGGAGCAGATCAAGCGAGAGCTTATGCTGTTTGAGACGCCCGAGGGAGATGTGGGCGGGAGCTTTGGCAGGTGGCTTGTGCATCATATCGGTCTATACTATGGGCTGAATACCTGGAGTGTGACTGTGGGAAACCCGGCGAGGAGGGAGGCGTATATTGGGGTCAAAGGGGCGAAGTTGAGGACGGGGAATGCGGGAACCATGGTATGTAGGCCGTTGCCTCGGCCGTTGTTTGCATTAGTCTAGGACTCGCATGTGGGCCGAGTCTTTGTGCATATAGGTTAAGGGTACATGGAGGATGGAATCAAGTTATGAAAGGATGTTTGATCTAAACGCAACCAGGAGCTGCAATCTTAACCCAGATGGCCTAGAAGCAGTGTCTGAACTGAAATTTCATGATACGATTTTGAAGATTTCAGCAGCAGAATTGACTATAACTTTTTCCGACTCCAATGACTGGGCTGTCAGACTTGTCGTGATGGGAAGAGGGCAGTCAACGGAGGACGAATGCCTCACTAGCGCCACAAGTCTTGGCATTCGCACCGCACACTTTCGAATTGCCTGCCCCACCGCCACTGCCACTTTGATGATAGAAGCGATCGCCTCGACACAATCACCTCGACCCTGCCGACGAGCGCTCGCTGAAAAAGTAGAATCAAAAAAAACACCACACACGCGACCGCCAGCATGTCACGAGTAGCCGGGTATGTCGCCCTCCGTCCTGCCCTGGGCAGACAGGCGGCATAACACTAACAATTTCTCTGTACAGGCGCACCGACTGGGCCGAAGAAGACGACGAAGACAACATCACCTCTCTCCCACCGCCCCAGGCCACCAAGAACAAGGATGGCACCGAAACCATAGTCTCGTACCGCATCGGCGAAGACGGCAAGAAGTACAAGACCACGCGCCGCATCAAGAAGACGGTCGTCAAGCAAATTGTCAACCCCCGCGTCGCAGAACGCAAACAGTGGGCCAAATTCGGCCAGGAAAAGGGCAAGCCCGCCGGCCCCCAAACAGACACAGTCTCGGTAGCAGAAAACATCAGCTTCCGCCCCGTCAGCAACTGGAAGGCGAGCAGCGAGGACAAGGGCGACGAGGCGAAGAAGAAGGCCGAGCTGAAGAATGCAAAGATTAAGTGTCGTATTTGCCAGGGTGACCATTTCACGACAAAATGTCCCTTCAAAGACACAATGGCCCCCGAGGGCGATGTCGCGCCCGCCGATATGCCAGACGATGCGCCGGGTAGCGCGAGCGGTGGCCTTGGTGCGGGTGGCGGTGGCTACGTTCCTCCTCACCTGCGTGGACGTGGAGGCGCGGGCGAGAAGATGGGCGGCAAGTTTGACCGTGACGACAGCGCCACGCTGCGTGTTACCAATGTCAGCGAGTTTGCAGAGGAGCAGGATCTCAGGGACATGTTCTCGAGGTACGGACATGTTACGCGCGTGTTCCTGGCAAAGGACAGGGAAACTGGACGGGCAAAGGGCTTTGCGTTTGTTAGTTACGCGGATCGGACGGATGCAGCCAAGGCCTGTGAGAAGATGGACGGATGTAAGTTGAATCTTGTCTTGGAATTCGCGCGCGCTCTGCTAACACATTTGACAGTCGGTTTCGGCCATCTCATTCTGCGCGTCGAGTTTGCGAAGAAGGCTTAATCGCTTCAGGGCTGCAACGGCGTGGAGCTGGACTGAAGAGAAAGTGCACTCTGGCGTTTGGGGAAAGGGGGTACATTAGCATGCCTTGCCTGACAGGCTAGTTCACCATACTGTGTGCATAAGATGGACGCTTTTCTCTCATATGACTACGAGGATTTGAATGAATGCAATGGTTTTTTCAACAGAAGAGCCAGATGAATATTCATTCCAAGCCTATTTATCTATTTTTCATGACCGTCTCTATTCACGTACTTGACTTGCGTGTATAAATCTCTTGCGGCAGTCGAAGGTCTAGTCTGACACATCATATTCGGGAAATAACACAACACACATATTAATCTGTTTTTCCCACCTATCTACTTATAACACCTGCTAATTTCAGCTCATATACTCTGTCAAGGAAATCAATCGCATACTTCACACTCACACTCACACTCACACTCACAATGTCAATTCTAATTTTAATTTTAATTCTAATTTTAACCCTAATCTCTCTAAGCACAATTATAATAGGAATCTAGAAAAGAAAAAAAAGAAATTAGTGATTATAATCTAAGTCACGTCACGTCACGATACCATCAACAGCGTCGAAGACTCGCCCGCCTCACTGAGCGTTAGCGAGTTTAGCTGATTTTGATGGCTTGTTTGTTGGATACTCTGGCGAAAAGGAAAGGAGAAGGAGAAGTGGATGAAAAGGAAAAGGAAAAGGAAAAGGGAGTTGGATGTTGTTTGGATGGATGGATGGATGGATGGATGGATGTGGTGAGAACTTTCTTAGATGCGGATAATAGGGATTGGAGTTTTTAATAGGGGGTTGGATAGATGGATGGATGGTTAGATAGATAAATTGATAAATTGAATACTTTTGTTGGTTCCGCTGTTGGTGTGATCATGATAGAGGGCTGTACTTGGTAGTACTTTGTAAGTATCGTATATAAACTTCTGATCTTACGCCACTCTACCCTACGCCTCCCTACGCCATCCTACTCTCCCCCCCTCCCCATTCCCACACCACCTCACTCCTCCCAACCCGGCCCAACCCACAGCCCAAACCCACCTTTCAAAGCACATGCGGATCCACCTCAACAATAGGCCCAGTATAACTTTTCCGCGCAAAGGCACAATAATACAACACACTGATACATGCCACACCGCCCGTCACCACCCCAGCCCAATTCATCTGCGCAAGCGACGGATTCCGCGCACTGGGCCAGAAGCTGAAGAAAATAATAAGACTGAGGTAGCAAATCGCTACGACATTGTTGGCGACGCCAAGGGCCCCGCGCAGGCGCCAGGGCCCCCATTTCATGCTGCTCTCGGGGGATGCGAAAGTCGAGGGGTGGAAGGTGGTCGTCGTCGTCGTGGAGGATGGGGACGAGGGGGCATGGTCCATGTCGCCGCGTAGACGGCGCCAGAGGAGGAGGCCGAGGGCGATGAGGTAGGAGAGGTAGAAGCCTTCGAGGACGAGGGAGATTGTGCCGTTGAAGGCTGCCGAGTTGCCGATGTTGATTAGGGCGAGGGAGGCGGAGAGGAGGGTTACTACAACTATGGCGATGACGGGGATGGTGGATCGTTTGTCGATCTGGGGAGGGGCGGGTCAGTATGTTGGATGTTGTGGGTTTTGTTGGTACTGAATTTTGGGGTATGGGGTTGAGTTGGGATGGGATGGGTCGGCATGGTCTGTCTTCACTCCACAACTTACTATGCTGAGTGCCCGGGAAAAGGGCAGTCCGCGGTCTCGAGCAAAAGACCACGTCATTCTACTCGCAGCAGCTAAACACCCCATGGCACTGCAAAACTCGAGGAGGATAATGATGCACACCATCACTGTGGCGCCCGTGTCAGATCCCACGGCGCTACTGAAGATCCGGATGAAGGGCGCGATTTCACTGGCATTTTCGAGTAATCCGGTAATGTCTTCCGCGCTGAAGAGCACTGCAAAAAGCATGCCGAGGGCGAGGGAACCGTTGATCATGAGGGACAGAAGCATGGAGCGCGGGACGTCGCGAGTGGCGTTGCGGACTTCCTCTGACATCTGTGTATATTAATTTATAAGTTATGCAACGTTTATGGGGTTCCAGAAGAACATACGTGTACGACAGAGTCGGTACCAACAAATGCAAGTGCATTGCCTTGCAATCCCACAAAGAAAGCCAGTGCCTGAGTACTCCAGCCCCCGTCGTTGTGGAATTTGGTAAATATCTCCTTGGCAGAGTTGTGCGTCGGCGATAGATAGACCAGGGGAACGAGAATGCCGAAAAAGCCTAGAATATGTACAATGAGAACGACGACTTCAATCGTTGGTAATGCTCCGCTGACAAACACGTTGATGAAGACGCAGAGTAAAAGCACTGCCCACAAAAGAAGCGTCCCATGCCAGCCTTGACGCTGGAAGTCTTCTGGGTTATTTAGGCTGACGAGCTGCAAGATTAGATCGGCTACGAAGAAGCAGACTGATGTGAGCGCTGCGATCCAGCCGATTACCGTAAGCCAGCCTGGCACTGTTAGCGCTTCTCAATTAGGGGGGATTAGTATACTCTACCAGTAACATAGCTGAAGAATTTCTTATTAGACCGAGGGGCGAGTAGTGACACCCAGTGGTATTGGCCTCCAGCAGTCGGAACTGCACTTGCCAATTCACCAATGCAGACGAAGACGGAGAAGTTGCCGAGCCAGATGATAATGAAGCCGTATATTAGACCAGCAGGTCCGCCGCTATTCACCCAGCTGTGAGCTCGGTGGATTATTCAGGTAGCGTCAAAACTTACTTGATAAACCCAATAGAGAAGATTCTGCAGAAGTGTTAGATGATATTTGTGGTGTAGGAGGCGATGGTAAGACGACTTACACCAGTAGACTTTCCCAAGTGCACATCAAACCGCACGAAAGACCGGTCATACTGACCAGACCAAACCGACGCTACCCTGGTTAACCTCTAGAAGAACAACTGCAAACAGAAGATGCACACCTTCAACACCTGCTGCTTTCCTGCTTTCGCCAGTTCATACCTATCCCTATCAAACTCTTTCCCTTTTGCCTCTGATATTGAGCCATTGGCCCTTGCGCGAAACCCATCATCGTCGTTGAAGGTTTGCAGGTCAATATGCTTCTCCATGACTTCTCACACTTGAGCTCTCCGAGCCGATGATTAGCTGAACAATTGGTCGACGTGAGCAGCCCCCAGTAGAGGAAAGGATGTCCAGTGGAAGCAAGCAAGTCAACGAATTGGGATATGCAAGAGTCAAGACGTGGGCAAGACGAGACGACCGTGATACAGACAGACATGCAATGCAAGATCAATCTTAAAAGCCATCCCTTCACAGGTAACGTAAGCCCATATGCACCGGCAAACACGGTTAATGGAGAGACACCACAAGCCAAGGGGGGATCCCAAGGCGGGCTCGGCAATGCCCCAAAGCGTGCTGTGGGAAAGGAGACAAGAAACTGCTAAGACTGGCTGTTCGTTTGCACAGCTAGTAGAGGCAACTGTAGGCTTCCTGCAGTGACGGCGGATCTCGACATATTGCACCGCATCGGTAGTCTTAGAGTAGCTATAGGGAAGGCAAGCTGATTGGCCGGCGCGTTGCACGATTGGGGTGACGCCTGCAGAAAGCGGTGGCATGCAGCAGCGCAATGCGGATCCCTTACGCATGGCTTTCCAGACAGCAGCGCGTCTTTTTGCCGTTTCTCTGTTCGCGGGAGGAGGGGGTGGAAGCGTAATGCATGGGCATGCTTGAGTGGACTGTTGCAAGATGCCTTTGGGCTTTACGCCTCCCGTATTCCCGGTTGACGGACGACGATGGCTCCCGCAGCTCGCGTAGTGCCTGCTGGGGATAGACGACGGCGGAAGGGCCTCAAACAGGTCATGGCCTAATGCATATCACTTCAAATGCAACGATGGCATGGCGCATTTCAGCCAACGGCATGCCAATTTAGTCGGTAGCTTGGGTGGGGGGTGGGGTGGCAACAGAAACGGCTGTCATACCACCATGGCCACGAAAGAAGACTCCCCGCAGAGGAGCTGTGGTACATTGGAGGACAAGATGTCTGGATGGGCGGCGGTTGGGGAGAGGAATGAAGGCGTGAACCGCTTTGATGTCGTGACACGCTAGCTCAATCAACACGTGGGAACCCTTTGACCCCCAACCACCATGCATGCATGCAGGCCACCAACGGCTGTCGTGATTTGTCCCGAATCTCAATCATAATCGCAACATGAGCTAGTCAATTACTCTAGATGCTGTGAGCTGTATGATGACGATGTGTGCCCGCTCCTTAAACCTCCGAGTAGATTGCGCCACCTGCTAGCTAAATATGGAGTTGTGCCTGGCGTCACTACTCCTACTCTAGATCCCTCTCCACCTCAGCCATCTGCACGGCTGCATGTCGATCTTGGGCGTCAGAAACCAACTTGCAGTTTGCGTCTCCTTAGGCATGCTTGCTCACTTCGCCGTCATCTACGGTTGTCGCCTTCGGTTGCAAGATGCAGCTAATGCTGTATCAACCCTTGCTGCGCATGTGGAGCCCGCTTTTGCCCCCAATTGTGGCGTGCAGGCGTCACCAAGGATACACAAAGGACTCATGGACGCAACAGGCGCGGCTTCAAGCTTTCACGTCTCATTTGATCATTGGTGTAGACTCAGAGCCTAATGTGACAGGATGAATCGTCCTCTCACAAGGTTGTTGCAAGATGTTCAATGGTTCTAGCCATCGTATGTTCCTAATTGATCATCAATACGCCTAAAGTACTAATCTTGTTCGGTCAAAGCTAGGCTGTGTGCATTCTTCGGGTATACAAGGTATATCCCGAGTTCAAAATAATTGACAGCAATGCCAAGATTCGGACAAATCACATGCCAGATGCCGCCAATGAACAGCCGCCTTCTCATCTTTTCATCTTCTCATCTTCTCATCGTAGCAGGTCGTAATGTTACACAAGGACGAAATCCAGAAAAGTCAGTGTACTTTGCTCAAGGACATATCGAACGACAATCAAGCAGCTTGTCGAGTATAGCAAAGTATATCCGGTAGCATAACGATACTTCATATTGAAAGCATCTAATCTACTATCACTTCATGACCTCGATGTTATCAATGGGAGAGTCTCCACCCCTACTCTCCGCCTCTTCCCATTCAGTATTAACAACCGTAGTCTTCAAGATCTTCGAATTGCTCCCAGTGCTCTCCGTCTCCCACCGCTTGTCCTCCCCATGCTTGTGATGCATCGCCGTAATCTGAACATCCATTTGTCCATCCGGTCTTCTTGGTCCACCTGGCAATCCCGATGCCGAATTTGCATTTGTAGTCCTCTCCTGCGAGAGCATTGGGAGGAAGCGCTTGATGCCCGCATCATTTTGGCTTTTCCTACTGTGTTTCGACTCTCCGCCCTTGAAGTCATTGCTGAGCTGATATGATCCGCTTTTGCTTCGCGAGTAACCCAACTCTGATGGTGTGCCACGGCGTCGTAGCTCATCAGATCCGTATAGACCTGAAGAAAGAGACTCGAGAAGAGGCCGCAGATAAGGTACGCATGATGTGAGAATGGTAATGCATGCAATGATTTGTGTGAGGAGTGTCCATTTCCACAAATGTTCGGTGGGGTTATCCGAGGAGAATCCGTGAAGATATGCCATTTGTACGGCAGTTGCGACTATGTCTCTGCAATTTGTGAGCACTTGGCCATACACTCAAGGTTTACATGCTTTTAGGCGTACAGTGATCGCGCGCCAAAGAAGGCCAGGATGGTAACTTTCTTGCCCACGCTCATCTGCAGCGTGGCAATTACATGTACTGGAAACATTACGAGAGCAAGGTCGGTAAGAATGTTGACCACTGCCATGCCCCTCCAGAATACCACCTAGCCATATGTGTCAGCGAAAGGCTCTTCGAACATCAAATCACTGTATACACACCATATCAATGCATCTGTCTCCTGATCTCAAGAAGCGCCATGGTTCAACGGTACCGCACTGGAAAGCAGCCACAAACTCAGACACAATTCCCCAAATTGCAATGAAGCCTGTCAAGCCAATACCCATAAGGCGATGCATAGGTGAGGCAGTCAGGATCATAAGCAGCGAGATGATTGATAGCTTCGCAAAGGCTAGTGTTGCAATGTAAAGCAGTTTGTTTGCATATTCGCTCTGCGAAAAGGTGAGATAGGGTTCAAATAACGATGAGTGCCGATGGCAAATGTACCTTTTGGTAGGCCACGAGCTGAACTTCCGCCAATGATGCGATATCGCGACCGAGTCCATTTTCAATTTGAACACTGACGGACACTCCGGAACCTATGCTCGCAATCTGAGTCAAACGACATTAGCACAAGGAGTTTTCATAAGTTGTAGATGCTCTTGATACTTACGAGAGCTGCAATAACGAATGCATCGTCGACATCAACACTCCGCCTCAGTGCGCGCTTTGTGATCAGCCTAGTCAAGACCGCTAAGGCCGAAGTGATGAGTAGGACCCAAGTGACGACATTAATGAAGGGTCCAAGATCGTCCTTAGAACCAGGCCGGCGCGCGATAAGATGATGTGCAGAAGGGGAATCCACCACAGTCATCGCATTTCTTTTTCAGTGAGTCACTTCAAAACGTTTGTAGAATCGACGCAGATGCCGCACTCGGTCAGCGAAGAGCTGAAAGGCTGGACCAAGAGCAAGTCCAAAATAGACCAAGGCCTCTGTGGCCGCATAAATGAACGATAGGTATGGTTAGGGCCGTCTACGATAAAGCTGAAGGCGCATGGCGCGCGCAGCAATGTAAGGTCCCGCCAGGCAGTTTACGTTTGGGAAACAACAGCACCAGCGATGTCCTTCTCCTCCCTTGTTGAACGGGAAAGACACCTAAACGGAGAGATTTGGGCTCCAGCCCATCATAGGTTGGGAGGAGGGGTTGGCGAGATCGGGATGCAAAGTATCCGTTGTAGCAGGTTGCGCATACAGGCGGTATGCATGCAAGGGCGTCCAGCAGATGTAGATCAACAGCCCAGAGATTCGTTTAGACAAGCTCCGTGTCGCACAGTGAGCCATTCTGGTGAGTCCAGAGCAGCGGTTATGTACTGGTCGCATTTGTAGGCTTTGGCGGACATGATTCCCAGACCCTCTTAGCTGAGACAGAAGTCATTACGTCGCTTAGTAGCGTATGCGCAGGTATATTGTATCACTATGTTTGTGTGACATGAGGGAGTAGTTGACGTTCCACAGCAGTCACCCAGCAAGATTGGAGGAAGACCTGCTCCAGTTGTGAAACATCTGCCAGCGCAGAGTTGAGGTGGACAGGCGAAGTTACAAGTGGACAACCGCAGTGGTAAACGCGTGCACCCACCAAACGATGCTGATATACGGCTTGTTACGCCAAGTATCATGAAGGCTGCACAAAGGTGTCCACGGCTTACGCCAGACTCTCATGAGGATTAATGATGGGTGACATAAATGGTAGAAATTGATGTGTTGGCTTTTACTTTGTTGATCTTGCGCAACGTATGCTGTCGTAATCCGCCCAGATAGTTATGCTGACGTCAAGTCGCCTTTTAAACTGAGAACTTTCTCTTGTACTTATATTGCGAGAACAAATGAATACCATAGCTTCAGAACTTCATACCAGACGTGGCTATTGTTTGACATCCACTGGGTTCCTGATCAGCTTGTTGACAGGGGGCAGAGCCCTTTCAACAACATCCACTGGGTTCTCTAAGGCATTTTCAAGGATAGGAGCGGCCCTGGTAAGGATGTGATCAATAGCCTTCGGAAGATCGCCTTCAAGGATAGCACCAATGGCACCTCTACCATCAATCGGCATCGGGTTTCGAATCACCATGTTGATGTCCGGTACAGAGCGAATAACGGGGCGTTGAGCGGATGGGGCTGCGAAGATTCCCGTAGCGAGAACGAACAGCGGGAGCAGAGCGGTAGTGGCGTGCATGATGGTAGTGGTGATTGGAAACTTTCTGATCGATTATTAGATCCATAACATGAGCTAATGTGGTGATTGTTACCTGAATTGTTTTTCGAACTCTCCTTAGGATTGGGAAATATTAACTAAGTTCGAGGGTCTGCTGCTACGTCTTAAGAAGATATCTGTGTTTTACCTTCAACGTAGCAGTAGCATCCCCAGGACTACTACTTCTCGTCTGCGAAAATACATCTCGGACCTGCAGTAGGTTCTTGCGATTAGGTTGAAGTAGCCTATGATCATTATCGTGTTCGGCTGAGTCGCTGTCGCACAGAAGTCAATCCCATGCCATGGCTTACGAGCCGCAATAACCTCGAGGTACTATACCGTAGGTCACTGGTTCTCGGATCTTACTGCGATGGGTGATAGGCCACCTTAGACCCAATGGTATGGAAGGCCTGTTTTCGTCGGAAGCATTGTAACGCAGCCGCGTGTTGTAGTGGGCCGTGACAAGTGACAAATAGCGACTAATCTTGATGTGCGTTACACAGTCGATGCAATCTGGGTCGCATGAGCTGAAAAACGTAATTTCGCCGTTGCCGAGTGTTGGTGACATAGATCTAAGTGAGTGGCAAAAATATGGATTGTGTGAGGCCTTTTAGAATGTGAAGTGCTTATGTGTATTCAGACCTTTGATCTGTCTAAAAGGCAATGACGGGGTCTTCAGTGTCCTTTACTTCGTATGTGTCCTTGTGGCCGTGTAGTTCGAAGTATGCTTGTTGGAAGGCCTGGTACGGCGAGTTGTCGGGACAGAAGGCAAATAATTCTAGAGTGTTTGTCGACTCGCGGTAGTCGTCAAAACTGTAACAGGCGTGCTGGTCAGGACGAGTTGCCCATGCTAGCAGCTTCTCCCAATCGCGACATTGCCGTATCTGTCCATCGCCCAATTGATGTGCAATAGGTGCTGGCATAGGTGTATCATCTGCAGTACACATTATATCTTGTCGTAAGCCGTCCAGACAGTGGTAAATGTGCCGGAGATTGAACACCTGCTCTCTACCGTGGTGCTTCGCAACGATGGCTTTGCGGATTAGTTTCTGAGATCTTGTCAGCCAATGACGGCGTATGGTACAGACAGACAAACCAAGCAATGCAGGTCATGTATGCCCTTCACGTAGTAGACGTCGCGCTCTGTATCCCAGGGGAATTGTGTTGAAGGTGGAAGACCAACGCGTTTTGCAAATGATTGATCAAGCGCAACTGCCACCGGGTTGGTCTCAATAGTATCCCAGGCGGCTTCCATATCGCTGTCACTGGCATTTGGATGCCAGTACTCTGTCATAGCATGGTAAGGCAGAGGCGTGTCAAAGGTCAATCCAGCTTTGAATCATCAGTCTAGATGTCAAAGTTGTCAGGCTTGAGAGGACGCACCAAAATCAGTCCTTCCAGGATGCTGGGATGTGCGCAGCTTTGCATTATCCATGACCAGCAAGACATTGGCAGCAAGTGATAGCAAAAGAATGGAAAGGAAAGCCACGAAACTGCGCGTGTTTGTGGGTATAATTTCCGTGCTGTTGGTGTTCCATGCGATACCATCTTTCTCTGCCTCTAGTTGCGCAGCTACGTCCTCCTCTTCATCTCGACACAGGGGCTGGTATGCTGGAGGTCTCTCCATTTCAATGCGCGCTGCGTGGATAGAAGAAGAGACAAAAAAAGCCTCCCACGACGGGTGAAAAAGCATTCCAAACGGCAGTCGTCCAGCTGCCAACTGATCAGCGGCCAGCAACCCGTCATCCGCTCAGCTTGACCACGACAAACCCACCCGGGCACTCACTCCGAGCTCGGACCAACGATGAAGGTTACGCGACCAACCGGTCCCTCGCCGCCATGGCGCCAGTCGTCTGCCCCCAACAGCATCCCGGCACTGCGCAAGCAAGGGAGGTCACAAGCGATCAAGGCGATAATGGTGTTACATGTGTGGCCGGCATGCTGGACGATGAGGGGCTGGCGGTGATTGAGAAGCGCTGCCCCAGCTGTTTGCCCTGGTGGCAAGCGAGGCTGCTGCCGTTGCTAAGACGCTAAGTTGGGAAGTGACCTTCCGCTTTGGTCGATGCACCAGACTACACTCACTCCAATCAATGAGACCACATCTTGATGAGTCTAATATCTCCGATCCCGCTGTTGGCACGCAAAGGCGGCGAGGTGCAAGTTTGGGGGCTTTTAATCTTTCCAGTGTTGCCATGGTCTCCATCGACCAGGCAACATTCCTTCCAATGAGTGCACAATATGCCGTACGAGAGGCAAAGACGAAGCAAGAGTTGGACCAAATCGTCGACGTTATCTGGGCGGCCAACTACACACCCTATGAGCCTTTTGTGCAAATATTCTTTCCAGTCTTAGGCTTCACAAAAGCCCATCGAGAGGCTGCTATCATCGAAGCGAAAGAACGTCTGTGGGCACAGCATCAGCATGATCCCTCAAGTCACTGGTGGTATGCTTTCGATACCGTCACAGGCAAGACTGTTGGTAGCGCCCAGTGGGTCATTTCAAGAACCAACCCGTTCGCTGCTGGAACCCCGAGATTGACGGCGCCATGGTGGCCAGAAGGAGAGTCCCGGAGGTTTTGCGAATCGATATTGAATCAAGTGTACAAGCTGCGAGCTAGTTGGATGACGCGGCCTCATTGTGGTATGTGGAGCATTATGGCGCTGTCTGAAGGTTGCTACTTTCAACGACGATCTTGCCTCATTTATACTTGTTTGACGCATGTCAAAGGACGGACTGCCGTGTCCCTAGCTAACGCCAGTATAGCACTCAATTGGATGGCGGTACATCCGGCTTATCGACTGCGCGGCATTGGCTCACTTCTCATGAATGCTGGCATTTATCAGGCTGATCAACTCGATCTGGAGTGCTGGATGGAGTCTTCTAGTATGGGCAAACCACTTTATGCAAAGTTTGGATTTCAGGCACTAGTCAAGCTCGCTTTTGATGACGAAGAGCTTGGTGCCAGCGATGAATGGCGAAAGTGCGCGCACGAAATGACTCCTCCCCCAATATTTGCCATGTGGCGGCCAAGGAAAACGGCAACAGCGGCAGCAGCAAGTAAGATAGAGGACATTAAGATGCCATGGTCTTTGGGTATGGAGAAGTAAGAGTCATGGATTTTTCGGTCATGGGTCGCTACGACAGCTGCCAGTGTTCAGTAGTCTGTCTTGACAGGAACAGTTTATGAATACCTGGCTGCTTGTTTGTATTGATCGTACTGAGTTGAGAGTCCGGTTGACTCCTCTCTAGCACATATTTCAATTGAACATGTTTAGTTTTGCGTTTCGTTGTTTCTCATTTCCTCCAAATAGCATCCGCCATCTTCGCCACTTGCGCCATCTCCCTAACATCGTGAACCCTAACAACATCCGCACCACCCTGTATAGCCGCTGTGATCGCCGCCGCAGTACCCCATACCCTCTGTTTCACTTTCTTCGCACCTGTCAAGTTCCCAATGAACCCCTTCCTACTCGTCCCAATGAGCCAGGGCAAACCCTCAAGCCCTGGGAAATTTCGCAATTCCGCCAGCCGTCGAAGTAAATCAAGATTTTGCTCTTGTGTCTTCGCAAACCCAATCCCAGGGTCGAGCATGATACGCCAGCGTCGGATACCGGCAGCTTCTGCAGCGCGGATACGCTCCAGTAGCTCATGTCCCACATCTGTGATGATGCCATTAGGATATGAAGTCATTTTATCCATTGTTGCGGGTGTGCCGCGCATGTGCATCAAGCAAATCGTGCATCCTAACCTAGCGACGGTGGGAAGCATACGCTCGTCCATTACACCTGCACTAACATCGTTGATGATATCAGCGCCAGCATTGACAGCCTCTTGTGCGATGTCTGCTCGGTAGGTATCGATGCTGATTGCTACGTCTCTGGCCTCTGGAAGTGATCGAATCAACTTCACAGTGGGTAGAACGCGAGAGGCTTCCTCGGCCAACGACACTTGAAATGAACCCGGTCGAGTTGACTGTCCGCCTACATCAATGATTGTAGCTCCGGCCGCGATGTGGGATTTGATCGTTTCGGCGAGAGTTGTCTCATCGATGTTATAATTTTGACCGCCATCCGAGAAAGAGTCTGGAGTCACGTTGAGAATGGACATGATACGCGTCTGGCGGTCAGCCTGGAGAGAGGAGATGGGCGGCAGTCTCGTTGATAGCGGGATCATTGGCGACAGGGGTACATCAGAGGTGGGTAGTTTTGCTAAGTGATCGTGAAGTGATGCTTTGTCAGAGCTTTGGTTTTGTAGGCCGGTAGGTATGATCCTGACATGATGATCAGTTCGATGCGTTTCTCAAAATGAGAGACTGGAAACCTGACATACTCGCATAGCGGTCGAAGCACGAACTCTCGTTCCAGCATGAGTTTGTGAGGTATTTGCAGCCTTTCATCCATGAAGGTCAAGTCATCATAGAGCAGGATATCCAGATCGATGTTCCTTGGCCCCTTATCAACGACTTTGACGCGGCCCATTTTGTTCTCTATGGCCTGCAGTTCATTCAGGAGATCAACGGGTGATAGCGATGTCTCCACCTACTCATGTCAGAAGTTACCTGTTTGCACGAACGTTGTGTCATACCTCACAAGCGCCATTGACAAATTTGTCTTGATCAAGAACATACATTGCGGCGGTTTCCCATAGACTACTCGTACGAACCACTCGCATCTTCCCACTGGCATCCATCTCTCTGCAAGCTTGCTCAATCATAGCCACTCGATCGCCCAGGTTGCTACCCAGAGCAATGAAAGCGCGATGGCCCGGCTGTGCCGACTCATGGCGATAGCGACGGAACCGACTCTGGAAACTGTAGGGAGATGGCGACGCTGGACGATTAGACTTCAAACCACTATGGCAAAGTATTGTAGAAGTCTTGGTGCGGGCAGTATGTGTCGTGTGTCGTCTGCAAGTACGTATCGTTCTGGGAACGGTCACGCTCAAGGCCATAGCACGCGGCGTAGGCCATCTGAGCGACCTTGAGCATGTAGCTCTCCACGTGCCTATACAGGCTGACATTGCACGATGTTTGGCATTGGGCATTAACTGAGTGGACGATTTCACACGATTTCACATGTTCGGGACGGTGCCGGGGTCAGCGAGCTTTCCCCAGACTAGGGCTGCGCTAGTGAGCAAATCTGGTTAGCCTAAGAGTAACTCATGCCTCGGCTCATGGCGTTGTGAGAGTCGACCAAGGCTTCTCCTCCCATAAGGTCCGGCAACTCCTCCTTTGCTTCACCCATTTACCTACCTTTGGCCTTTGTGCAAGACGTTGTATCAGCCCATTTGTCCTGTACTCGATACCCAGACACTTTCATTCATCATGTCCTCTCCACGTGCGTTGGCTCCCTACATGATGCATCGGCCGCTCACATGTTATCCTGGCTGACACACTGCAGAGCAAATCCGCACAAAGCTGACCGATCTGCTAAAGATCCAGCACCCCGTCATGCTTGCGGGCATGAACGTGGCTGCTGGACCTAAGCTCGCCGCCGCCGTCACCAACGCCGGTGGCCTCGGTGTCATCGGTGGCGTCGGATACACACCAGACATGCTCCGCGAGCAGATTGCCGAACTCAAGGGATACCTGAATGATCAGAATGCGCCATTTGGTATCGATCTGCTTCTTCCCCAGGTTGGTGGTAGTGCGCGCAAGACAAAGTAAGTCAATGTGGCACGCACCCGCCTAACAGAGACACAAGTACTAATTTGCCAATAGCTACGACTACACCAAGGGCAAGTTGGGCGAACTTACCGACATCGTCATCGATTCGGGCGCCAAATTGTTTGTTTCGGCTGTTGGCGTACCACCAAAGGCTATTGTGGAAAAACTCCACAAGGCAGGTGTTTTGTACATGAACATGATCGGACACCCCAAGCACATCAAGAAGTGCCTTGATGTCGGAGTAGACATCATTTGCGCCCAAGGTGGTGAGGGTGGAGGACACACCGGAGACGTTCCCACGTCAGTGTTCATTCCTGCCGCAGTCAAGATGGTCGAGGGCCACAAGTCTCCCCTGACGGGCGAGCAAGTTCAGATCGTTGCCGCTGGCGGTATTTACAACGGACAGTCACTGGCCGCTATGCTCTCATTCGGCGCTACCGGTGTCTGGGTAGGAACACGCTTCATTCTTTCGGAGGAGGCTGGAGCACCCAAAGCGCACCAGGAAGCTGTACGGACAGCCGGATGGGACGACAATGTTCGCACCATCATCTTCACCGGGCGACCGCTCCGTATTCGCAACAACCCTTACGTACAAAACTGGGAGGAGAACAGGCAGGCTGAGATCAAGGAACTCACCAGCAAGGGTATACTTCCTGTAGAGCACGACCTCGAGAAGATGGGCGACGATATTGACGATGAGACAATGGACAACGCACGGCCGTTCTTGATGGGCAAGGTCGCTGCCGTTGTCAACGAGAAGAAGACGGCTCGGGAAATCGTTGACGAGCTCGTCAATGATGCTGTCAAAACCTTCCAGAGCAACAATGCATTGATTGTATCAAAGGCGAAGCTATAAGCGGATATTCTTGTAAATAGTTAATGCATATTCATATTTCATCCACCAGAGTTCATGCTCGGCTCTACCCAATGCATTTGTTCAGCCAGACACAACACCACGCAATCATGCAACGATGCTTCCGCTTCGCAAGTACGGCTAATATACGGCAGAAACCCCCTGACGGGATACACGAGATCGGAGATGCTACCATTGGCCGTGGTCGGTTAGGGTTTGTACCTCAGACGAGACGACGCGAAAATAGAATCAAGGGACTGCTTGTGGCCTCGACCACTCCGCAGACAAGTATGCGTGCTGTGTACACCGAGATTCTGCACTCGGCGCGCCGTTCAAGACTTGAAGAAATATTTGAGACTGCAATCACAATTCCATTAGTGTACGATGCTAAGGTCGGCTGCGATCAGAGAGATCTCTACCCCACCCTGCCCTAACGATCGCGGAAAACGTGCCGGGCCACCTTCTCCGGCATCACACGTGCTGGGGAACCACCCGATATACTACCCACGCGACAGTCGGAGCAGTCATGTGGCTATACACGGCAGATTTACGGCTAACCGTCAGCCGACGATGGAGATTCGGACGATCAATCTACCGCCGACCTCGATAGTTGCCGAGGTAGGCCATGTACTCGAGGCACCGCCACAGAGCAAACACGTCTGCACGATGCCCGTTGAGATGCGCCGGTCTTCGGCATTATCCTCCGACCAGAGACTCTCCATGTAGTGCTGAGTCCTGGCGTAACTGTTTGCACCACCAGAGGTAGACGTTCACTCCTCAAGGGCTCGGAGCAATGCTCGGACTCCCCCACATGCGGGCAGATGCCGCGAAGGCGGACACCTTCCCAGTGGGCTCCGAACCACCCAGCAATTCCAACTTCGCCATGGATACAAGAGAAGGGAGAGTGGGCAATGCATTCGCTTGCGAACGGTGTCGAAAACACAAGGTACGATGTGTACCGTCAGACACTGCTAGCTTATGTCAGAGGTATGTTCTTCCGTGTCCATACTTGGTATCACTCGGGATGACACGTGCTAGGTGTCAGAAAGCGCGGGTGGAGTGTGTCGAGCATGTAGCGCGTAGACGACCTGCAAAGTCGCGAGGGGATGGGCACAGGAGCGAGAGCCATACGCCCAACAGGACCCGCGAGTTTGACAAGAAATTGGACAAGCTGTCCGCCATAGTTGCCTCGATGGAACCTTCAGGATCGCCTTCAAGTCTACCCTCCATAGTTACGCTTCCATCGCAACGTTCCGATGGCTCCCAACACACGCCAACGCCCGCCCCTGTTGCCAGTCAATTAGCGCCTGCACCAGTTGTCTTGAATACTCCAATTCTCCCAGCACCAGATACGAATTTGGGCGATTCCGTGTCATTCTGGGACTCGATCAACAACACCATGGCCTGTGTTGGGCGGCTAGATCCTGTCATACGAACCATTAGTTTGGTTCATATGCAGATGCTGCTAGACACCTATAGAGCCATGGTGGATTCCTTCCCCTTTGTACCCTTGCCCAAAGACTGTTCCTGCCAGGACCTTATTCACCAGCGACCGATGCTGATGCTTGCGGTGTTGACGGTGTCATCTCACGATTCTGTACGTCTCCAAATGACGCTGAGCCGAGAGTTCCGCAAAGTCGTTATGATCAAGGTCATGAATGGAGAAAAAAGTCTGGATCTACTGCAAGGCTTACTGGTATTCATCGCCTGGCATCATCACTATATGGAAGTACAGTCTGTTTCGATTCCAACGTTGCTTCAAATTTGCATGGGCATAGCACATGATCTTGGCCTGGAAAAGGAAGCAAACGCCACACGAAGCCCATTGCAAAAGATTGGTCCCAGAGATCGGGAGATCAAGAGAACGTATCTGGGCTGCTGCTTCTTGGTGTCGAATATCGAGACGATAAACCAGGCGAAATCGCCATCTTCATCCTTCTCGAGCAGACTGCGAGCTCACGCTTCCGATGTAGCGTCTATCTGGGACTATAAGTCGGATGCAGTGCTGCCTATATTAATCGATATTTGCCAATACATGGAAGATGTGGATGAATCTCTGCGCGATCAACCTGAGCAGGCTCTAGTCGTGCGCTCACAGGTCAAGCGTCTGGGCGACAAATGGGAGAGCATACAAACTGCGTCGAAGTTGCAGGCAAAAGACTTCAGTAAGAGAAGATGATATACCCTGGGCACAGATAAAGCTAATACGTCACTAGAATCACTTCAATGGCTGCTTCTTGCAGCACGAATACGCCTATATCGCAACGCCAGTGCAATAGAGCTAGTAGATCGTGACACGCCATGGGTCAATGGGTTTAAACTCTCTTTACAAGTAAATTGCCTACGCTCCATTGAAACGTTCCTCGACAACAGCACGCAAATGTCATCAAGCCAGTATGAGTCGGTCTCGATCGTAGATTGGCTGAACCTGGCATCTACCATGACCAATCTTAGCCAGCTAGCACTCCACACGATGCCCCTGCCTGGATGGGACCCCGCCGAACTACAGATCGTAAACACGTTTGAATACTTTCGCGATCAACTATGCTCGCGGATACCGCATCCCCGCGATGCCTCGGAGAGCAACAACAGTATCTTTGAGCGCTTTCGCCGTACCACTGCGGCAATGAAGACGGTCTTGAGAGACCCTGCGGGCAGAGGAAGTCCAAACGGTAGCACCTTTGAGCTTGCGACTGGGTCTGGTCGAACAGTGTCACTTCTGCAAGATCTACCCTCCTTGAAGCCGAATGGTGTCCCGAATGGAACAGAAAGACTGCCGAGTCTACGGCATATCAATCCCTCGTTTGATATCAGCAAGAGTGACTTTTATTGGAAATTCCTAATCGGTACAAACTGATGTCGACCATGTGCGTACAGTTCGACGCAGAGTGTCTCCGCGTTTTGACTTTTGCTGCTCAAAGATGGCAGATGACACCATACGAGTGGATCGATGAAAAGTTGTTGTCATGACTGCACGAACGACTGCCAGCATGCATATGTGGCATGGCCGTGCCAGCCATTCACAATTCGAATCAAAGGTACTAGTCAAATATCCGTACGCCCCGCTCCAATTACTGATCAATCCGAGCAGGCATTTGTGCCCCACCTTTCATATTGCGAAGCAGGCCACAAGACCGGTCTGGTAATCTCCGGGAATTGTCCATGATCGTATCCACACACTCACACACATATACCAAACACACTGCATGGCGGTCTTTGACATACACCACCAATGTATTTTCTCCCTAGCGACTTTCCATCGTTGATACCCATCGCTATCTTTCCATCTTTAGTCACAGTCCTTTTTCATTACCAATGTGTTCAAATTCTGAACTGTTAATCCAAAGTACTTTTGATGCATTTCACTATGAACAAAATAAAGATACCCTTTCTTCTTCACACCAGGCCCCCTCCCCACTTGTCTGTCAGTAGCAATACTGAACTCTAGCTCTACGGCCAACTTCTTCAATACTTGCAGTGTGCACTCAATTTAAGGATGAGAGTGGCTTGTTCCTTCAGATCGTGGTGCATGCAGTATTGCCGTCGGAAGGAATCATCATGATGACTGTTGCAATTGATGCAAAACTTGAGCTTTTGGACTTTGGTATATCGTTTATTGTAGAATTGATTCAGAACTTGCTTTGAACACCGGGTATCACTGCACAAAATTCGCCTTTGAAGCATTGTAGATCGTTTTTGTGGCCTGTTTCGCTCACACTGCTTCGTTTGGGCACCGTGGCGAGAATTTTTCTCCTCTCGTTCGTCGTGATTGTTGTATATTCGACCATGTCGTAATTTGCGCCATCTGACGCCTACCAACCATATTGACCTCAATGCATCACCTCAGCGTATCATCCTCAACGGATGGCCTTCGGTACTAAACACCCAACTATCCAAACTTACCACCTCGACATCCGCAAACGTCAACCATAGGTACTTCAGCGTTCCCGCCGCCCAGTAACTCTCCTGCATGTCGACCCAATTGCTCCCATCGTTGCCTTGTATGTTATACACATCCGCCAACTGCGCGTATCCAAACGGTGCTTTACAGTACTTGTCCATAGCCGCAAACGCCTCCCAAGCCCAATCGCGGTACCGCTGTTCGCCCGTGATGCGCCAGGCGTAGAACAAGCTCTCGACGTACTCGGGCCGGCCTTTGTACGCAGGTTCTGCACTCCATATACCCGCCTCCATGGCTTGTTTGCGCTGCTGTGTGTTTTGGGGGAGGAAGTGTGGCTCATCGTAGCTGAACTTTGGTATCCAGGACCATGTCTCCGGGCCTATTCTAGAGGGTGTGGAGGTGTAACTGTGGCGGCAACCTTCGAGGAGGGCGAGGGCGAAAGTGCGGAGCGAGGGCTGGGAGTAGGCTTGTGAGGCGAGCAGGATGGTGCCGGGGACGAAGCAGGCGTGATGACCTTGTTTATTTTCGTAAACTGTGCCGTCTTGGCGGCCAATGTAAAGATGCTGCATTATATGGTCGGATGCGGGCGCAGAGCGAGATGTGAGATGCTTACGGAGGGAGTAGGCGGCGCTGAGGAAGCGTTTCTTGTAGACATCAAGATGGGGGTCATATGGTGGAGCTAGGAGGGTCATCTTGAGCAGGTACTCATAATAGGAGTCATGACCGTCATCCCAGTGTCTTGCGCGGCCAACTGGCTCTCCGGTCATGATGTCCATGGGCGCATCTACCATGCCTGCCCATGGGGTGATCCACTTGGACCAGACTAAAGGAGCCCAAGCCAGTGTGGAGTTTCTGACATAGATGGCATCGCCAGTCAGTCTCGTCAAGACACGATTCTCGAGTATAGAAGAGCCAGTGCGGGCGGGACCAATGATAGGATGGTCGTACTCTCGCTTCCCAGGGTCGTCGTGGAAGACAAAAGCAGGATTGGGCTCGCCCTGACCCGTACCAAAGTCGACGCGAGGCCATGGCATGCCCGTCGGTGTGTCGTAGGCAGGAGCAAGCTTCTCGGCCAGCGTAATGGCATGCTCGAGTATGAGGTCGCGTGCCTCATCATGCAGAACGTCTTGTGGAATCATGCCAGCATCGTATAGCTCTACAATCGATAGCAAGCCGCCCAAGTAGCGTATCGTGGTCTCGAAGGGGTCCACCAGGTCGTCGGTTTGGGTGAAGTCAATGGCCAGTATGTGCTCGATTGAATGCGATAGCTCGTCCCATAGTCCCATGAGTGCCAAGGTGCTTGCAGAGTCGACGATGAACGCTCCCCAGCCATTGCGTGACGACGAGTTCCCGCCAGACACGGGCAAGATGTCGTCGCAGCCCCACGCGTGCTCCCTGTACTTCCAGAATGTGTGTCGCATAGCAGTCCTCACATTCTTCGCCCGCGTCTCATGGGCCTTGCCCGTGCCATTCCAGTGTGCATACTGCAGCTGCGTGCCAACCGCGGGCGCCCCTCTGGTCCGCACCGTGGGGTGCTGGAACTCCTTGATGAGCAGATAGAGGGTGACGACGAGCACGGCTGCAAGCAGCTTGAACGACGACTCGGGGTTGCGTTCAAATTTCGACCTGCCCCAGCGACGGAAGCCGGGCATCTTTGGGGGAGGAGTCGAGGGCCGAAAGGTGCGGCTGTGGCCTCAGGTAGCGGGTGATAGTAGCGGGCGCATCTGTTCATGAGATGCGCAAGTGCGGCCGAGGTTGGGGTGGATTCAGTGCAGTCATATCATAGCTGGTGGGTCGAGGCAACGGCTGGCTTGGGTGGTCACAACGGTCGTCTCAAGTGAGGTGAAAGTACTGAATGGCTTCAACGTAGACCCTGTGTGTATCCCTCGTCGTGATCGGGTCGCTAGGTAGGTCCAGATGTCGTCGGGTCCCTTCCGCACGCTTCTTGGCATCATCGTGGAACCCTGAACGTGACCATGGCACCACACCCAGCTTTCCACCGCCATTGCACACCCCGCAGTCCTCAACATGGTCGTCTGGCGGTATGTGTACATCTTGTTACTCCCCAATGCAGCCAACCTCCCTAACCTTCACACAGCTGGTTCAGGGGCCTTCAGCCCAAGACTCGCATGATTCTCGGTGCCGGAATCATGGCTTATGCAGGAGCTGGCCTTTACCTCTCTGACAGAGTCGAAGAGGCGTTGCGCCTCACATCGAACGAGAAAGAACAGGAAGAGCTGTGGAATTCTCTGCCCAAAATTACCGTCGTCGAGAAGAAGAGCCAATGAAAGGTTCCAACGTTCAATCTTGCCGCATGGACGAGACAGACAGTCACTTCACTATCAACGAGCACGCTATGCCGGCCACTTCGCTACCAATAAGCATCTTTGCACTTTGGAAAAGTTTTGCTGTATACAAGAGCCACGGCGGCGTGCAATGTGAATAACTCTGAGATTCTTAACAATAAGCCCAAGTTATTTCATTCCCAGGTCATGGCAAAACATGCACGACCTAGTGCATATATCCCAAACGCCATTGCAGAGCTGAGACTCACTCGTTCGACGCCGTCTACATACGAGACATTGTGCATCATATACCATACATCTCATATATACAATCATCACTCCGCAGTATACAACAACTCCTCACCGTACTACCGCGGCCTCAACGTTAGCCTCCTGATACGCCGAGTCCCTGAACCTCTCATCACCACTCGCCGTCTCTTCACTTGCACTACTACTCTCCTCTTCTTCCTCTGTAGTATGCACCCTTCCCCCGCCACCTCCCATACCCCTCACCCTAGCATTCATCTCCTCCCGCGTGTCATCGACCCCATTCATCTCCCTCAGCCCCTTCCCCCTCCCGAAGAAGTCCTCCGTCCTCAACCCCCTGACATCGTCAGCTGCAACACCCCGACTACTCTTCAACGTGCCATCCGCCTTCTTGCGCCTGATGTACTCGCGTACAGGGCCCATGGCTGCATCGCGACACGCTTCTTTGATGTCGGAGCCGCTCATGCCGGCGGAGATGCGGACGAGGTAGTCGATATCGAAGTTGGGGGCATCGACTTTTGTGCCGCGGAGAATGAGGGAGAAGATGTTGTGGCGTTGTGAGGCGTTGGGGAGAGCGACGGGAAACTTCTTGGGCATGCGGCGAAGAATGGCTTCATCGATGTCTTGGATGCGATTTGTAGCGCCGAGAATGCATATTCGTTGGGGAGTCGAGGTACCAGAGGTGGTGCTGGAGGCGAGGCCGTCCCAATGGGTCATAAATCTACGGTATGATTAGATGATTTGCCTGGTTTGAGTTGGGATGGGGCGAGGGAACTAAAGGGAACGTACTCTGCTTTCACCATGCCACTTGCTTCATGCTCTCCACTTCGTCTTTGGCCCAGTACTGCGTCAATCTCGTCGATGAAGACGATACTTGGTTGTAGTTTCCGTGCCAGACTGAAGACGGCATTGACTAGCTTGTTGCTGTCGCCGTACCACTTTTCCGTCAGAGTCGAGATGTGCAAGTTGATAAAGCAGGCGCCCGACTCGTGGGCCAGCGCTTTCGCAAGCATCGTCTTTCCACAGCCCGGGGGGCCATAGAGCAGGACACCAGAAGGCGCGCTGAGCAGCGACGAACTATGCGAGTAGAGGTGTGGCATGGTGAGCGGGTAAATGACAGACTCCTTGAGCTCTTCGATGATCGAGTCCAAGCCGCCAATGTCCTCAAACGACACGGGAATTTCCTCGGGCGCAACAACCTCCATGGCGATGGTCTGCTCGTACGTGGTCAAATTAAGGTCCTGTATGCGCGGCCGCCGGTGCCGCGAGTCGGTCGTGTCATCCTCGCTGTCGTACTCGCCATAGCTTTTCCGCCGCTTGGAGGTGAGAATGGCGTCAAGTTTGCGGGTGGCGGCTGAGGCTTTGGCGCGGGCTTCTTCTTTTTGTTGGGCCTCCGGGTCGAGGCGCGTGAGAAGGTTGCGGATGACAAAGTAGGCGATTAGCGGGGCGGCGGCGGCCATGAGGATGTCGGGGAGGTAGCCGGTGAGGCTGCTCTTCTTGTTGGACGCCATGGTGTGTGGTGTGCCTTCCTATGTGCGGCGTGGTGAGGAATAGGAAGGCAACGCGCAAGGGTGAAGAGGAAGGAGTGGCCGATGGGGGTTGTCGATGTGTCGAGTTGGGGGAGTGGGAATATACACAATGGGCAGTCTGGCGTGCTCTAGATGGAGCATGGACTCATGGAGCAGCCAAAAGTTGGGTCCAACCTAGGTAGGCCGGCTCGCCACAGATGCAGCTTTGTGGCTTGTGGCTTGTCGGTTGTGGCTGACAGATGTGGCTTGTGGGTCGTGGCTGGCATTGCAGCCTCGGTCTTGGTTGAACCACCGGGGCAGGGCTCCGCTTTGCAATATCATCACGTGCAAGTTACCGTTCACTGCAGCGCACACACGCTCACGCATACACACACACTATCTGTGTCTCCCTCTCCATCTCTATCTCTCTCTCTCTCTCGTTCACTCGACCACAATGACCGCCATCTACCGCCCCGCAGAAGCAATCTCTCTTCTCCGCCCATGTTTCCTCCTCCCGCGCATCCAACCATGCGCCCATCGAAGAGCGCAAACTGGTCGCGCAACCCTCACCACCACCCACCACCCACAAGCTACACAAAGCTCAGCGACTCCTTCGTCAACACCTCCCCCACCTCCACCGCGGAAGTCAATTACACTGACAGGCGATACGGGACAAGTCCGGTGGTCTGATCTCTCACCCGGCGAAAAGGTAGTCCGCACAACACAGCAAAGCGTAAATTTGGTTGTAGTGTTAGTTGGCATTGTAGCTACCGTATGTGCCCTTCTTATGCAAGTCCATTAGGCCACACAGTAATGCTAACAAGCCCCAAAGGGCGGCATTGCAACCCTCCTCTTCACCGATGTCTTCTCCCCCTCTTCCAAAACCGCCCATTTCAACCGCGCTGTCTCCCAAATTCGCGCCGACCCGCGCTGCCAAAAGCTACTGGGACCCTCCTCACAAATCTCGGCTCACGGCGAGGCTTCCTGGTCCCGCTGGGCTCGCAACCGCTATATCAGCAGCACCGAAGAGAAAGACAAATGGGGCACAGAGCACATGCGCATGCGCTTTTACGTCGAGGGCCCGCTGGGGCAGGGCGTGGTGCATGTGCATTTAACCAAGAGGCCCAGCCAGAATGAGTTTGAGTATGCCGAGTTGGCTGTCGATGTCAAGGGCCATCAGAGGGTGGATTTGGTGGCTGAGGACAAGAAGGAGAGGGTTGCGCCCAAGATTTTTGGCGCAAGGTGGTGGTGACATGGTCCAAGTGTGGAGACGCATGATGCGTCGTATGAAAACATGTACATAATTCAATGTGAACATCAACATCATATCATTGACTACGTCTACACACCATCATCTGATAAGTTTCTGCGACCCTTGGTTCATCAACCTCATCTATGCAAGAAGCAACCAGCCATCTACTCATCCTCCTCCTCATCTTCATCGTCATCTTCGTCCTCCCCCTCATCTTCCTCTTCCTCTTCATCCTCCGCACCTTCATCCACGACCTCCTCTTCTGCATCATCTGCCTCTCCTTCATCCTGCACAAGCAAATCCTCCACAGTGCCTCCCTCTTTCTCCAGCCTCAGATACTCATCCCACTCAGGAAACATCTCCTCATCGCCCCCACCCTCATGTGGCGGGCACCCCAACAACCTCGCAACCTTGCTCTTGTTCTCTTTCTCCAACGCCTCCTTCCACTGCTTGACGAGTCCAGGGGTGGCGCTGGGTTTATATGTTTGTGAAAAGAGGACGGCTTCGGAGAGGCGGTTTGTCTTGACGAGAAGGTCGATGCAGGCTTGAACATCGCCGATTTGCCAGAGCGCAGAAAATGCAACATTGTTTGCTGTTGCTTCTTCGGCGAGGGAAGCGAGTTCGCGAAGACCAGTGGCGTCCGATGTGGCGCTGTAGACGAGGAGGAGAGAACCAAGATCCTTGGCTTTGACGAAGCATTCTTGAGCGAGTTTGACGTCCCAGTTTGCGAGGGCAGCATCGCCAACTGTTTTCCACTTGTGCTCTGTATCTTGCTGTCTTGCAATCTCCACGGCTTGCTGTAGTTCACCAAGTGAAAGGGCAAGATCGAAGCGGTGCTCTGGATCAGTGGCGACCTTGAGTGCCATCTCCTTGTACCCTTGACCTTCGAGGAAACGAGCGATCTTGTTATTTTGCTCCTTGGGAACGGAGGGGAGTGTTTCTTCGGCGGCTTCCAGGTCACCACGGAGAATGAGAGTCTGGTACTCCACGACGGCCAGGGAAAGCGCGAAGGAGACGACATTGACATCCTTGTCAGCAACGTAGATCCTGGAGTCGCGAGGGAGATATCCGAGAACGTAGTGTGGCGAATCAAAGTGTGAGATGGTATATGTTTGGTCGCCAACAAGGTAATTCAGGCGGTTCGTGCTATTGGTGTAGATGAAGCAGTCTCCAACCCAAGTACCGGTGCGTACACTACACGATTGTCAGCTTCACACAGCTCGCAATCTGCTCATCAATGACTTACCTTTCGTTGATGTCACAAACAACCTCGAACGCAGACTCTGCGCCATCCTCGTCGATCTCACCATTTTGAAGTGCCTCCAGGTAATTCTCCCTCGAGTAACGCAGAACGTAGAATGTATCCTCTGTCGCCAAGGTAACGAGCTCACCACTCTCCGACCAGTACACGCTCTTAGGATCGACTTCTATCCTTCGGACTAGTGCTCCAGAATCCCAGTCAAAGAGGCCGATACCACCTTGGCCCTTCACACCGAGGAGAACGCCGCCGCTCAGACCATCAGCGGAGAAGCCGACATTCAGTACACTCCGTTCCTTGAAGTTGCGGAAAATCTTAACGCTGGTGGACGATTCTCGTATAGCGTAATCTTTGTCGTGCTCTTTCGAGGCCCAGCAGAAGTCCAAGGCAGTTCCGAAAGCTTGATTTCGAAGAGCGAGAGCTGTGTAGATGATGTACTCGCCGTCACCACAGACTGCAACAAATCGCCCGTTTGGCGAGTGAAGCAACGATTGTGGATACAGTTCGGTTGAGCCAAGATCCTTGCTGGGAAGTGTGAGCCGCTCAGCGTCCTTTAGCTGATCACTACCCTTGATGACTGAAGTGAGGATGTCATTATTCTTGGCCCAAAGGAGCTTTCCGCTTCCATCCATGCTGACAGCGGGCTCTTCACGACCCATGGTGATTACTACAGCTCCATCATCGAAACCGAGTGCCACGCCGTTCTTGCCCTTCTGATACGCCACGCACCATGCGCGCTCCAAGCCATAGTTCAACGATTGTTCCAATCGATAAGTTGAGGAATGCCAAATCTTGATAGTACCGTCTTCAGACCCAGATATGATGACGGGGAGCTCGGGATGGTAGACTGCGAAACTAACATTCGACGTATGGCCTTCGAGTGTCGCGATCAGCGCTTTCGTCGTGTAATCCCATACCTTGACCGTTCTATCATCCGATGTCGTGAGGAGATAGGGCTTATCGGATTGCGGGTAATAGTCGATGAAGTTGACGCCCTTGGTTTCATGCGCCTCGAGGGTAAAGTTGGGCGTCGAGCTACCGAGAGACCAGATCTTGACCGTCCTGTCAAGACAAGCTGAAGCAAATGTGTTTGGATCCTTCGGGTTAATGGCGATGCCCATTACGTAGTGCTGGTGGCCAGCGAATTCTTGCACGCCTGCGAGGGTCAGCGCGCATATCATTATGGGCAAGTATCAGTTCGACATACACTTCCAAGACTTGTCCCAATCCCATAACTTTATTGTCATGTCATCCTGGAGCCAGGTTAGCCAACTGCCTCCCTATAGCGATCATACCACCTACACTGGCAGTGAGGACAAAGGATTGTGTGGGGTGTACGGCGATGGCACGGATATAGTCTGGGTGTGCTTCAAAAGATGTGACCTTCTCGGAGGTGTTGTAATTGTAGACTCGCAGTTGAAAGTCATCCGAACCTAAAGTGTATCCGTGTCAGCCTGAAGGCCGGAGGTCGGTAGCGGGTGATCCAACCTGCAACAATCCAGTTCTTCCGCGCAACAAACCGACCAGCGCGGACAGGCACGTCGGTGAGTTCAAAAGTCTTGACAATCGATTGCGTGATGTAGGACCAGATGTGCACGTGTCCTGCATCTGTCAGCTCTGCGCAACTGGCCAGGTGTTCGAGCTAGGCCTACCGCTGTACAGAGTTGTGAGGATCCATGGTTCAGTCGGGTGAAAGTCTTGGAGGTGTATTAGTGACGTCAAGGTATTGCGAGGTTGGATTGCCTACCAATGCCTGTCCAATGTCAGTATGTACTCATGGTAGTTGCGCAGTGGGAGGAATCAACGAACCCTTGACACGCTCCGACCGCGCAAATAGCTGCCTCTGTAAAGTCCCCGCATGTCAGTCTTGCTTTTCTGCCACCTGCGTATAGCAGTGAGAGGCACATTGGCCCATACCTTCACGTCAAGACGCATGCTTGCAGCTTTGGCGTTATGTTACAGAGGGGTGAAGGGAGAGAAGTAGAGAGAGAAAGATAGAGAGAGCGACGCGGCTCGACCAGCCAGTCCACGGGAGCGCGGGCAGCCGGGTGGAGGATTTCGAGCGTCGTAAACCGGCACAAGTTATAGAAGACAAGTTTCGGAGGGGAAAGTGTGTGCAGCAAGGCGCGTTACATACAAGTTGGCTGCTGTTGATCTCCATTCGGCAATGTGTTCGATGTTGGAGGCGCCAAGACTGGCACAGGGTTCCCAGGGCTCTTGCCCAACGTGGCAACTTGCACAACGCTGTGGATTGCAGACGAATGCACAACACGGCCGCTCGTTGCCGCCCCACGGTCTATGCCTGCCATTGCCACGGGGGTGCCACGACATGGCTAGCCATTGAGCCATTGGCATCAACTGCAGTCATGGCCAAGTAGCTTCTCACTGGCCTACAGACGCGGACATAGCACGTGGTAAACTTTTATCAATTCCGCCCCTACAACAACTATGTACTCGGAATACCTAATAAGCCTCCCCACAAGCACACCCCACACCTCCTCCCCTCAGCGCTCCTCCTCGTAAGCAGCACATAATAAATACTGTCGTCTATGCTCCAAGCCAACCACCAATAATGAATAGCCACAATGCCACCGCGAGATATCAACACATTGACAAGAAAAAACGGTCTAGCCTGTTGATCAGACATAGACTGGTATCTAAGAAGTGAAATGCAAGGAAATTCCAAATATGTTTAAATATAGTACGAGGGAGATGTGCATGGTTAATGAGAGTGTCCGAATGATAGGATCAATGAGCTGAGCAAGCCTGCGAACACCGCATGCAGATGCAGAGGCAAACGTAGAAAGAGTCGCGGGAGCCATCCAAAACAGGCCTCGGTGTTGTAACGCCGGAAGGTTGGGTGGTGAGTTGCAAGCAGGTACATGAGCACAGACGAACGCAGCGCACGCGGGATCGCTCCTCATCTGCATATCCTACATCCACACACCATCATGTGAAGGTGCGACATCTTGAACATTAGACTTAGTTCCAACCGAGAGAGTTCTCGGCCATTACTGGGGCGGAAATCTGCTGTGTTCGAACGGAGCGTCCTTGACTCGCGCTGCTTCCTTGGCTGCCCCTACTGCCAGGCGTCATTCGCCCGTTGCGAGCACCATGCATCCAGGCAGCCGCACCGCCGGGGATCGAACCATACGTCATACGGCTGGTACTTGGAACAGAGCTTGAACGCTGGTGAGCCATGCGCTTGTTCCTGTATCGACGAGCGACAAAGAACATGGCCGCACCATAGGCAATGGCTCCCACAATGGCGCTGCTAGCAACAATAGCACTTGTTGAATTGACCTTGCGACTGGCACCAATGTCACCTCCCATAGCCCCACCGTCGCTTCCGCCCCCATTGGGGGTAGACGCGGGATCACCACTAGCGTCGTTGGACAAATTGTTTTCACCAGGGACCTGGCCAGCGGGAAGAGGACAAGCTGTGTTGATCAAACTAGTCAAATCGTTGACTGTCGAATCCTTATTGTGCCAGAAGCTGTCGGCAGGGTTGCGGAGCTGGGCTGCAAGCTTGGTTTGCAAATCACTAGGAATGGTGAACAGTGCTAATGTAGTGATGAAGCCTTGGTACTGTGTCGTGTCCAAAGGCTTGAGGCCAAAGTTCTGGACTTCCGATTGCGAAATGTTGAGACCATCGGCAATGGCCTTTGGTAGGTAGTGGAAAATTTGCTGGCCACCATCGTTCGCCGACACAAAAGGATAGTTCAAGGGCCATTTGAAGCACACTTGGCCCATGAAAGTGTCTTGTGCGACTTGGCTGGGCATGCCTCCCGGAGGAGCAATCATGTGAGGTAGGCTAGATGGGATTCCGCTGGTTGTAGCACTCGCAGTCGGCGTGGGCATGGAGGAGGCTTCTTGCACAATGCTGGTTCCAACAACAAGGGAGGTAGCACTGTCGGTTGCCGTTGCCGACAAGGAAATGACTGGAGAAGGCTTGACGGTCGAAGATGGGATCGTGGGAAGCGGAATGAATGCCGAATCACTCTGGCTGCTCCCAATAGAAGAGGTCAGGGCGGCAGTAGAGGTGGGAGCATCACTAATAGTTGCATTGGCAGATGTTGGTGGGGTAATGGCCGCGCTACTGGGGGTTCCAGACGACGTTGAAGAGGGCCCTTCAGAAGTTGGAATGCCAATGGATTGGCTCCCTGAAGAGGTCGGGACAGGAACCTCAGATGTACCCACTGAGCCTGATGGAGCAAGGGATCCCGATGGTGAGATACCCGCAGTAGGAGTAAGGTTCATAGAGCTGCTGACAAGCAGCGAGGTGTTATTTGCGGTCTCAGAGGGTGTAGGAATAGTCGCAGATGATGGCACAACTGGAGAGGGGGTCACCGACCCTGAGGGTAAAGTTCCAGAAGGAGGAAGAATACCAGAAGATGGTACAGTACCCGTTGGCACAACTCCAGAAGAGGGTAGAACACCAGATGGAAGCAAGCTTGAGGGCAGATCACTTGTGGCTTGAGGTGGCTGCGAAGCAGTAGGTATGAGTGACTCTACACCCGAAAGTATACTTGATAGAGCAGTCGGGAGCGCTGATGCAGGTACACCAGAGGCAGCCGATGACAAGAGCCCAGATAGATTTGGTACAAGCGAAGACAAAGCGGGAGGGAGGAGTCCCACCATTGAGTCAGTCGGAGCAGGTGCAGTTGGGCCTAGGCTGGATGGTCCAATACCAGGCTGTTCGGAGAGGACAGACGATAGGATTGACGGCAAGTCCGATAGACCAGAGCTGGCAGATGCACTCTCAGAGGTGGGAATTGCACCAGAGCCAAATGGGGGGGTTGTGGGCGTAGGCACGGGTGAATCCCCGGTACCAAAGGCTGTGGTAATACCGATCATGATTCCCGTACCGCTAGTTGGTAGTGGCAACAAAGGTAGGAGAGATATTGGGTCCCCTGACGCAACACCACTGCCTGTGGGAAGCACAGGGCTCACGGGGAGCAAGCCGGTGCTTCCGACCTCGAGGGTAGGGGTAGGTGTAGGCTCCAAAGGTGCGAGAAGTGATGGGAGGAGACCATCAAGCAGACCGGAAGATGTAGTTGGCTGAACAACTGGTTGGGAAACTCCACCTGTACCGGTGCCTGGGACAATGAATGGACCAACAAAGCTGGAAGCTCCAGGCGATGATGGTGAGGCAGACGCCGATAGGACAGACGTTGGGGTGATGATGATGTCTGGGATGAGGCCGGTAGGAAGTATACCTTGTCCAGATCCATCCGAGGTGGCTGAAGAAGCTGGCACATCTGGAGTTGCAGATGTGGTAGGTTGGACCACAGATGCTGGTAGTGTTCCTGAAGGCGCGATTATGGGGTCAAGAAGAGACGGGAGCAGGCCACCAACAGGGTTATCTGCCGAAGATGAAGGTGCGGGGACATCTGGAGTTACAGATGTGGTAGGTTGGACAACAGATGACGGCATTGTACCTGTTGGAGCGATTATGGGGTCAAGGAGAGATGGGAGCAAGCCACCAAGAGGTTTATCCGCCGAAGATGAAGATACGGGGACATCTGAAGTTGCAGATGTGGTAGGTTGGACCACGGATGACGGCAGTGTACCTGTTGGAGCGATCACAGGCTGGATCAGAGAGGGAAGCAGGCCACCAAGTGGTTCATCCTTGGAAGGAGTAGCTGATGGTGCAGCTGAGATCACCTCCGACGACACTGCATCGCTGGAGCTGAGTGTTGAAGATGCTGGGACAAGAAGGTCTGGAAGACCAAGACTGAGTCCGATCAGTGGCGCTCTGCCTGTACTACTAGCTGTGACCAGCGGCGGTGATGATGTTGGCGTGGGGACATCGACTGGTTCTGGCGACGACGTAGGCTTCACGATGATTGGTGGAATACCAGTAGATGATCCTACAGGCGAGCGGCGGGGAGGCTCATCATTGTCAGCAGGTCGAGAGGGAGCGCTGGAGGACGAGTCGACGCTTGAGCTCGATGATGTCGCTGGTGGCGGCAACACATCGAGCTGGGATGACGAGGTGACTGGGGCCGGTGGCTCTCGAAGATCTCCAGTGCCAGGCAAGCGCTCTTCAGGGTCAGGTACAGCTGTGGTGCTTAATAGTGTGCTTGTCGCGTCGAAATCGCTGTTTTGAACATTTGAATTTGATGAAGCGTCCGGTCGGCTGCGGAAAAGTGAATCGACGAGAGAGGTAAAGTCCAATTGTCGCGTCTCCAGGTGCTCTTGAGAGCTGCTGTATGAGTCGGTTGTGGACGACAACGGCGTGGGTGATGCTGGAGCGGTAGTGTTGGTTACAATTTGACGCTTAACATGTCGCGGGAAGTAGTAACGAGGTCGCATCTGTGTTTGCTGGGGCCCCGGTGCTGGCATGGCTTCAGCAGTGGTGAGCATGGGACCAGAGCCCGAGAAGCTCATCAATACAAGGGCAGTAGCCCATACTGTCGTGGAGCGTGGCATGACGGTATTTGGATGCTGTTGTTAAGGTAGATTAAGTATCGCAAATGTGTTCGAAGCGCTCAAGGTGCGAGGCCTGAGCTTGTCAGACATGATGTTTGCTTCGAGTCATGAAGGAAAAACGTACCGTCAGAACTAGATCAAACGAGTGTACTTGACAATAGTCAAAAATGGGTAAAGAATGGACCTGGTGCGCATTAGCTGTGTGCGCTGCTAAGACATGGATGTCATGTAAGACTCACTAGACTGTGGTTGCAGCCAGGAATGGGGACTGAGGCGCAGGCGGTGCAGTCGCAGTGTCGTGTCAGTGAACTTGGAGTGCGAGTAGGGCTATGCCGTCATGTTCTACGGCGACACGAGTCCAAAGGGTTGCGGCAGCTGGGGGCGCGCTCCAGGCCTACAGGGCAACACGGTGGACAGCGTCTTCCAGGTCGTGGATGCTCGGCGAGCAACTAGCGAGCTAGTAACAAGAGAACAAAGACAGGCGGGTAGAAACGAGCACTCAAAGCAATGCTGTTGTTGTTGTCGTTGTTGTTGCTTGCTTGGACCGTGGAGTGCAACAACAAAGGGCGATGCGCAGCACGACGACTGTTGCACTGTACGGGGCGGAGTGCCGTCTTTGTCTGTGGGTGACAGGCGGGCTTGCGCGTCGTGACAGGGTCAGGAGGCTGGAGGCTGGAAGCGGGAGAGCGATGGGCGACAAGCACGTTGCACTGGGGGACAAAAAGAGCGACAGCGACGTTGGTGGGCAAGCGTCGAATTACTGCGGACAGCGAGGAAAAGGACGAGGCGTTGAACGAGTGGTCGTGATTCGGGGGAATCGTGCAAAGGGAGCGTGAGGCCAAGGGCGGCGTCGTGAGCGTTAGTTGTCGGGAGGAGGATCCACGGGGCTGCCACGGCTGTGGGATGCGCGCTGGAGGCTATATGGGCGCCCGGTGATGATTGTCGGCGGTGGAGACGGACGGGAAGGGTAGAGGGTGGGTGGTGAAGACGATGGAAAGCAGCACAGCTGTCAGCGCTCGCCGCCCAGGCACAGGCCGAACGATGAGGCAGGGGCGATGGGCCGAACAGGCAAGGCGGGATGCACAGGGGGCACGAGTCGCTAAATGAGCAGCTGCAGCCCGCCAGCCCGCCAGCTAGTAGACGGACCGGCCTCGAAGGTGCAAGAAGAGGAACGCGCTGGTTTGCGGAGAGCCGTGGCCAGAGACTGGAGCGACGTGTGTTTGCTGTCGACGCTGACAGAGGCCGTGGTGGTGCCAGCATGGGGCGCCCCTATGTACGAGACGAGAGCCACGGTTGTGTCTCCCTTCGACGTGGCCAGCAGAGAGAGCCTGTTGCCCTCCCGAGTCCCCCTCTCCCCCCCGCCCCCCCCACCCCTCCCTCACCACCCCCCTGGCCGTTAATTTCAAACACACTAGTCATGGGGCCAATTGTCAATAACATCTTTAATCTAATCAGCGAAGAGCAGCCGCCGTGTTTGGCTCGAGGGAACAGCAGGAACAGCAGATGCTGTGCACGTAACAGCGCCGAGTACCCGTACGTAGTATACCTACATACATACAACGTACATACATACAACGTACGCAGTGCTCCTCGCATGGATGGCTGGCCGTCTGCTTCAGTGGGAGCTGGCGCAACAGTCGTCGTGCCCCGTGGAAGAAATGGGCCTCCCTCTCATCTCGGGTTGAACACGGGATCCGCTTTTACAACCGCGCTATACCAAAAGGCACCAAGAGGCTCACCTGTAATGTATACGCCCTCTTACTTGCTCGTGCCCATACTACCCCCTGCTCCACCCGGCCTTGATTGGCTCCGAGGCGTATCTTCAACGCCAACATCGTTCGATACAGCATAGCCTCCACCAAGCCTCCATCTCACCCCCAAGCCGCTTGAGGCGCACGCTGCATTGTTTGATTGTCGCCGCTCATCATCAATACCATCCCATGTCCAGACTGTCCACTGCCGGCCGTCGCTTGCTCTATTCTTCACATCCAGATACGTACATCCTACATAGCACCGCGTCGCGGCTAATGACGACCCCTCCCGCCAGGCCAGATCCCAGCTTCTCCGCCATACTGCCGACCTCGCTCTCAGAGGCGTTGTTGCCCTTTGGCACTACAAGCAGTCCGCTACCCTCCTTCATTTGAGCAGCTGGCCAAGGTTTGCCCCAAGAGCGATGGCTGGTTTCAACTCTCATCGCCGCTCCATGTTTGTAAACTTTCAAGTCCGTCGATATGCCTGTGGGACGGGACAGGCCACACAGTCGCAGGCTGGAAGCCACCCATCTCCTGTCCGTGCAATCCATCACCTGACAATACTGAAATACCGGTAAGCCACGAGCTAATCATCGTGAACGTTCTTGTCCCAGTCACACGTACTGGATTGTTGTTGGTCATCCTACTTGGCACCTGCTTCCTTTGTTTCGAACGCCTCAATCGCCACAGGCATGCGCCTCCATGTTTGATACCACAGCGCATTTGCTCAAACTTCATCGAAAGCCACTATTCAAGCTTTACCTGCACCCTTTTCTATGCTTCCATATGCGTTGTTTGACGTTGCAATGGCTGCCTAGCGCATCAGTATCAAAAAGCTTTCACAAGCTTTGTCTCATCCCTTCTGTGCCGTATAATCCAGAGTTGCAGGTCATGTTCGGGAAGTACTGTTACATGCTTGGGTACAACAGCCGAGGTTTGGCCCAAATCATCTTCTGCTCCTCTTGGAATCTCGCTGATCTCTCACTTTCACTGTTCCCACAAACTCGGTTCAATGCACCTCCCATCAACTTCATCCAAGATGAGCAAAGCTCGGCATATGTTCTATTCTATGTACACTTCCCGCATGTCGTGATAACAGCCTTGCTTACTCTAATTTTCGATTGCAGACCAAAGGTCTAGCCAATTCCCTCCATGACGATCTCTATTTCTCGTCCGTGCCTCACCCACATGGGTACTTCCCCTTTTTAACACGTTCATCGTCCTTTGGGACATATTCACTAGTGCGTGCGGCTGAGCTTTCTTCAATAGGGCTGGTGAGGTCGGAACAGGTCATGCGTTCGTGCTGACTGCCGGATGATCGCTGATGGACAATTTCAAGACGCGAGGATCGGGGCATGCTTCCGACATCTTTGGAAGGAGTAGTCACGTAGTACAACACACTCAGAATTGGGTAGTCAATAGCTAACCTTAGCTGGTGTTCACCAACAACCCGCTAGCGATTTCGTTCCCTTCAATTCTCAATTTAGGTCTGCCTCCGCTCAAAGGTGAAGAGCTCGAGTATAATCTTTATTAGTCACATTGATTTAATTCACCATTTCCTTGAACATGCGCCATCACGTTCTGGGAGATGATTCTTAAGCTAGGGAAATGCATGTAGGAAGAGTATGGCACATGATATTACGCGCAATCTAGTTCTCAAAGTACCATACATAGGTACTAAAAATTGATCTCAGTACTTAATATCACTTGTATAGATATGGTATGTATAGTGACTCCAATCATGTGTCTTAAAGATGGCTAGTCACTTGGCGTAGCCGCCCACGAGTCAATGCGTGGCCTATGAATCTCCAATCTTGCCATTGTCACGTTCAAGTAACATAGATGATGACTCTCATAGCAATTACGAACAGCTGCGGTGATTCTGTTGCACGTGTAGCGTGAGGACAATTGCACCGATCATCAATAGCTATGCTTTCCAGTTTGACACTGCAGTTTCCGTACGACGAGTATCCTGACTGAATTTGGAGGCCGTATCTACGAGGGTTGGCAGATCAACGTGTCCAAGTATGGCACATAGTCGTGACTTTTAATCACCTCTGTCGGGTAACCAGTATCTATATTTGAGTCATTACCCCTCAGTCATTACCTCTCAGTCATTATCTCGTAGTCATTACCTCTCAGTCATTAAACTCCATCACAACCTTCAGTCAATGCGTCTAACCAATGCTCCCACTCATAACGCTATCAAATATGTCTAGTCACGTAGAACCGGGGGTGTATATATATATGTGACTTCCCAGGGATCTGAAACAGATATATCTTCATCAATACGATATCCATCACAGTCTACACCCAATCTCACCTCTGAAAAGCTTCGATCACCATTATAAACCCCCAAATACTCCAAACCTCATATTCGCATCCAAACCACCATGTGTGAATGGGTTTTCGTCACAGGAGAAGCCTGCTGTCTCGAACCACCGGATCCGACAGGAGATGGGCTTCCAGTAGCCAAACCGGAGGAGGTGTTCATGGCACATGGTCAATTCGTCATCAACTTCGAACGGTGTGCCTATGAAGGGCGTTGCGAAGTCGAAGAGTACCAAAAGCCCACATATAGGGAGCTTACGGAAAACATGCATGAAATGAAGTTCGTTACATTGGAACACGGGCTTAGGCCCGACCCCAACCATCCACCTGATAGCGACGAGCCAGCTCCTCTCATACAGGATAAACGGTGCCCCAACTGTCGCAATATTACCTTGAAGGACAATAGGCTTCGTGTCCAACATGGATTCCCTTTTCCACTGAAATTTCTTTTTGCGAATTCTTAAAGCCGTGGATGTTATATGGGTATATTTGTAACTTAGACGAACAATAATTGCATGAAAAAGGCTTGTGTGTTAATGGTTGTGAGACTTACATGGTTGCCTGCTACTCATATCAAGACATTGAGAGAAACCACATAAGTGTACCATGCCCTGTCCTTACACTACAACGTCAGCAAATAGAAGCCTTCATAGTGATCCCATAGGTAAGAGAGAAGATGATCATGGAAACGTAGAAGATGAGACCATGAGTAAGCGGGCGTGAAGATGGCGGAATTGTTACAATTGATCGTCAACACTAGAACTCGCCCACCACGCCTCCCTACTCAATTACACGACAGACACGGCCAATTCTCCATACCTTATCATCGTCGCTAGCGAGCTTGTGCTCTCTGAACGGGAATCTTCAAACGCGGTGCGTCAGTATAAACGCTGCCATTTCATCATTAAGTCCGCGAACCACCACATTGACCGTGTAGTCCAGTGAAGTTAGGGTAGCTCTACGATCATAAGTCTGCTAGCACCTTCTCTGGTTGGCGCTTCACACGGACTCTTATCGCTGCACTGTAAGTGCAGATGATAGTGATTCTGTTCAGGACAAGAGAAGGACGGACATCTTCGCACGCCTTGCCAGGGTCTTTGATGATGGCACAAGTGTATGCGGCATCATCGTACAGTCACCAAGAAGGTGGCTGGTCAGTTTTGGCCAACTTGTTATTGCATGCAATGGAAATTCACTAAGCAGACGAGCTCAAGCCTGATTTATGTAGCATCCATCAGTGTCCATTACGCCAATCGCACGATCCCACCATTCTTCTAACGCTTCATCAAGAGTGACTTTTCGTTGAGAAAGGGTGACCATTCCTGTCACTCTGTCAAAGAATGATGTCTAGCAACGCGTAGCACAAGGCAGCCGACTGGAATTTCCCAGACGAATGGGATTCAAGGAAGTTAAGCAGGCATAGCACACCAGGTCCTCTTTTTAAGCACGAATACCACGACTTTAAATTTCTTTCGTGACAAACTTGTGATCATTTCTACACCCCGCAAGTACTTAACTTCATTCGTTCGCGATATGTACCTTGTTGCAGATATTCTGGTCCTTGTCACTGGGATTGACAACCTTTTGGTGAGGGTACAGCAGGAAGACGTTTCCCCGAAAAGAAATAGAGACGCGTAACACTATACTTGAGCAATGGAAATGGGAATATCATATTGGGGGTATGGAGGTGGTCAGTGGAAGTAGTGATGCAATTAAGTGGGTAGGCCCGCTCAAAGAAGCTGGGATGCACTAGAGAATGGACTTCTAGCGAAGTGGCTATCTCGACAAACAAAGGATTTGGTGGTTGGGAGATTAGACAGGAATTGTATTCTTACAGTGAGTTCTAGTAAGCAATGACAGTCAGGGAAGAGCGCAGATTTCACTCTTGATATCTCAATTTTTGGCTAACCTAGAAATGCAGTCCTGCACCTGTCGTCGTAGCGATGCGCTGTTTCTTTCCACAGGCGCAAACAGATGATTATATTTAAAAGTAGATGTGGTTGATGGAACGCCCCCGTGTTCAGCCCGTCAGCTTTCGAAAATCATTATGAGCACCAGGCCGTAACGGATGAGGGGAGACGATTTGACAAGGCATTGTGTGTGTATGGACTGCCGATGGTATCGATATCGGCATACGCCGAGGAACGGGTGAGTGAATGATGAGTGGGGCCGTGGTCAATGGCGTAGTGCATCGAGCGAACGAGCGTTGAGCAAGAACCACTTTACCGTGCTTCTAGACTGGCAGCTACTGCGAGACCACGAAAAGCTTGCAGTCAAGTTTTGCATCGCCTGGCAATCGGCATGCATGTCTGGGGTTCGTGTGGTTCTTTGCAAGCCCTATCGCATGCCCTATCGCGTGCCTTGTAAATCCCGGCGGACGTGATTTCCATGCATGGGACCTGAAAATATAATCTACTGGTCGGCAGTTCTCTCAGTGTGTAAGGCATGTGGATCCACGGTCGGTGTATGCGTATGCAACATCCATGTTGATTCCATCACAAGGTGTAGGTTCGAAGTTCATGTTCAGCTGAGATGCCCGAGTATGTGCTGACCAACTAAGACCAATCCGGTCCATTTCACCCACTGTACTCCTGCAGAGCCCAACAACATACCTGAGTATGATGGCAGGAACCAAGTGTAGCTTATGCACATTGCATTGTGGCTTAACCGAGAAAGGAAAAAGAAAAAAGAAAAAAGAGGCTTCTTGAATGTACAGCCATCGGATCTTTATGTACGGGTTACTTGTAATGGTTACCATTGGATGCAGTCGCATAGAGTAGAATACCATGGCTGCCTAGGTACAGTACCCGACGTACATGTGATGCGACCCAGAGACTGCGAAACCTCAACGGCCAAACCCTGCATTGCATGACGTGTAAGTCGTAAAGAAGACAAGGAAGAGAAAAACGGTCGCAGTGCTTATGAAATTTTCGTACCAGGTTGTTCGTACACGTAATCAAATCGCGCCAAGGTGCTATTCGAGATTAGGAAGCGTCATGCGCTACAAAGAAGCGATGATTGGACATGGGAACATGTGCATAACAAATATATCACTAGTAGGTATAGGTGATAGAGATTATGATATTTTCAAAGCAGTAACTTTACACCAAACCTGAACACGAGTCTACGATCGACTCCCTGCCCCTATATCCTATGTAAACGAGTCGAGCTCTTGAGAATTGAATGAATGCAACAAGACGTATCCTGCTAGCCAGTATAGGGAGGCCAGAGCCCTCCAAGGTGGTATATCATGACTTCGTGAGATGAATTAACAACCAGAATAAAGAGCGCCGGAACCCATGCTCTTGTTGGTGATACAAGGATGCTTTTTAGTAGCAAGGGACATGATGAAAAACAAGAGCAAAAGGCACGACAGGTGCGCGGTCGATGGGGTTATTAAAATGAATAGATTGGCCTGCGACGCTGTCTACCCGTCATTACTAGAGCTGTCGTACTCATCTCCGGTTCTGCTTGCTGTCTCCTGGGTATATAGCGAAAATGTCTCCTGGTTGTCGGCTTGGTATATAAAACACTGTTTTCCAAACATACAGTGCCGGTATATACACAGTGCAATGGTGACGCCTATGCGTGGAAGGGCTGGTGACGGCGAGCGTGGCCGTGTGCGTGCCTCTTTGCATTAACGTACTCGTAAGCGGTAACATAGACAACCTCGACGTGTGTCTTGGTCTTCTGGGGGTAGTCCTTGTCCTCGTCGGCCTCGGGTGCTGGGGTAACGACGGCTGCGATGTTGATGTTGTAGCCATCGTCGATTGAGGAAGCAGCAGGAGCAGACGACTGGGCCTCAGTTGAAGAGGCGACGGGCGAAGGTGTAGATGGAGCGGCGGAAGACTCGACAGGGGCCGAGTCATAGTCCTCAGTGGGAGCGTTTCCACCGCACATGTAGAAGTCCATGCTGGATTCAAGATCGCAACATTTGGTCTGAACGTCATCGGGTAGAATGTAGGAGCACTTTGCGCACGAGGCGGCATCGTGGCAAGCAAGGATAGGGCACCAGGTGTTATCGGCAGAGGCCTTTGCTTTGCCAGTTTGGTTGCCAGCAACAAGGTAGTAACCCTCGTGCTTGGTGGGGCAATCGTTGTTGAGGCAGTCCACATAGGAGACATCGAGGTAGTTTCCCCAATAATCCTCTTTGCCTTGTTGGCGTTCGAGGAAGTACTCGAGTTGAACAATGTCGTTGCCCTTGCATTGTTTGGTTTTGGATATTTTGATCGAGACACCGGTGCTGTCGGTTGGCTGGTCGTAGTTCTCAGAGTAGACTTCACCCTTGTTGAGCGTCACCATGCCATCGTCAGGGCAGCCGTCACCTTTGAGGACGGACCAAAGGTGAACGGGGTAGTCGCATCGGTTGATGATGCGAGCATAGGGCTTCGAGTGGTCGCACTCTTGGCTGAGCTGGACTGCAGTCCTGGCTGAGGCGGTGGCCACCATGGCCGTGGCGGCGGAAAGGAAGGTGATGAGCTGCATATTTACTGATTGTTGTATGGACGTAATTGGTAGGGTTGGATTAGACCGAAGAGCCGTCCAGAGGTCGAATCGAAGGAATGGCTACTGAACACCTGAAAGAGTGAAGTTATTCAGCAAATGAGTGAAGGTCGACAAAGTCGTGGTTGACGCAGTGCGAAGAGACTCGGTGAAACTGGGGGATACGAGTAAATAAGAAGGCGGCATGCCGGGATGTGCAGCCTGGGGCCACTTGGGAGCCCAGACAGCATGGAGCGAGTCGTCAGTCTGAGCGTGGGCTTTGCTAGCTTGATGCCAAACGTCGTGGCTGTCCGGAGAACAGGCATGGGAGAGCATGGCGTTGCCCCTAATGGGACATGGCTGGACCGAGTGCGTAAGCGGCAGACCAATCGGACCCATGTGGTGCCTGATCGCCAGGCCAGTTGCCGTGCACTGGGCTGTAATTAAATACAGCCCATGTCGGTTGAGTTGCAAAAGCAGGGTAGATTGCGACGGGCATGTGGGGGATCCAGGTCAGCCAGCGTCTGTAGGTCTGCCGCTGGCCGCAAAAATTTTCCGCTGGGAGTGAACAAGAACTTGTGGCAGTCGGCGCGTCTTGTTGAACGAGACGAGAGGTGGCGCGGCGCTTGTGTTGGTTGACACGCTCTCAGCAGAAGGTGGAACCGAAGTTGAAGGACATGGCAGCAGACCAGAAATCCTCGACGGAGACTAACAGGACTACCTAGCACTTACGTAGCAATCCAGGCCAGCGCGAGTCGCTTGGCGAGACTTGCCATTGCCCCCCAAGCGCCACCCGCGTTGCTAGCAGCGCTGCACACGACGCAGATAGGGGAATAGGGGGGCCACTCCAGCTGTACCTGCGTGAGAGCACTGCAGCAGTATGTACATATGTACGTACATACAGTATGTACTATGAGGCTGTATACGGTACCAATCTTGGCAACTACCAGTGTACCTACAGTAGTACTGTCCACTACGTACTGTAAGCACAGGATCAGCAGCCAAGTCCATGAGTCCACTGTATCCATGTTGCACCGTGGTAGCCCGTCCACGGGCTTCCATAGCACGTCATGGAGCAGTATCCACTCCTTTCCACCACCACCACCACCACCACCACCACCACCACCATGGCCACCACCACCACAGCAAGAGAGTCGAAAGTCGAGAGTCGAGAGTCGAGAGTCGAGAGTCGAGAGTCGAGAACACGGAATGACTCGGACCCACACAACAGACGGCGTATCGATAACGTCGAGCTGGGAGGCCGGAAATTCCCTGCATCGAGCCAATCACGCCCAACTCATCTCCACAAGTAATCTCCCGCCTCTCGCCAACCAACCGCAACCTGGCCTTGGAAAATGGACTTGAGACGAGATCAATACTGTACAATACTGTCACCTCGTCGGCACTCACTTCCAGTCCGGCAATGTCGCCTCGCCCCCGGCTTGGAAAATCAAACTTGCTGCCACGGCGCAAAATTGCAATCTTAAGAGATGCCAACCACGTCACCGGGGGTGCATCTCCCGCCGCCTTGGCCACATGTTTACTGCTCGAATTCACTCAAGCCCTTACCCCGTCCCACCGTACTCTCACAGCTCACACCAATGGGGGCCATGTACATAGTTGGGTCTGAAGTTATGCATCAGCTCGAACCTGATGCATATTCCATGGTGGGAAGACAATGACTAATCACGTGACCTCCATCTGCGCTCACACCACGTCAGGCCAGACTAACCCAAAGAGGCATCATGGGTAGCTGCTGTACTCGACTTTATGCCACATGAGGTGTCCAGTGTCCACCAATGCTTTCCATTCTGTGCTCCAAGACTCGAATCCACCTTCTGACGACTGACTGATGGTAGCTTCGGTGAGAACAAAGTCCGCGGAGCTGAGGGAAGCCAAGGCAAGTAAGTCTGTTGCTGGTCATGCACTCATCCATACCTAGGTAGGTAGAAAAAAAATTCACATCATGCGGAATGAGCTCTGTGTGAGCCATGTCTGCGCATGCTTGCCAGCAACTCCTGCTGACTACCCGGTGATTGGGATAGCAGCAACTTTGGTTGAGACGCCATCTGACGAGGTATTACATATAAGCACTTCCTCAACGTCCATCTCTCGCTAACCCTCATCTCTCACCCACACAAGGGCAAATATCAATCCTATAGCCGCCATTTCCCTCTCTCCCGCCAACCATGCATATTACCCAGTATACTGGCTCAACGAACTTCCTTGGCGCATTAACCGGTGAAAGTCAACTGGGCATATTCTCAACTGCACACGCTGGCCTAATTTGTTAGAGCTCCTGCCGGATAGAAACCCCTGATGCTAGGTATCCGCATATGACTCTGAGTTGGGCCAGCATGCATGCCAAGTGATTCAACAGAATGACGTAGTGTGTAGTGTGGATTCTCCGTCACATACCATGCCTACCCTTCGTTGCAACCTTTACGCAATTGAGTTCATTCCCCAGCTTGAAAAGCGTAGGCAACATCATAAACCAGGAGCCTGTAAGTAGATACGGGGCTCCAATGCTGATGCCACTGGCACCGGCATGATCTTGGCCAAGGCTACGTACGGCTCAACCGCGCCCCAGCTTGGGACATTTTACGCTATACCTTGGGTCTCTGCACTAGGTAGTCAAGGATTAGGTATACGCATGATCTTCCTGCATCCCATCGAACACCAGCGTGGGATTGGCGACATACTGGTAGCAATATATTCCACGTGCTTGCAAACGTTGGTGCTGGCCCCGTCCCATCATCTCAGAGCCGTTTCCTACTGGATGCAGCTGCAAGCTGCTGGCCAATATGCGCCATTCCTTGCATAGGTACAGGCCGTTATACCATACCCTGAGACTTGACTATACTCCAATACGCTCCAAAATTTCGCTACATATAAGCACGACGGCCATCGGTCAATGTACACGGGACGATCAGACCGTGCATCAACCGGCCCGCTATCGGTGTCAAACACTGGTAGATTCGACAGACTCGGGACGAGACACGATGCCGAACATGCAGCAAAATGCTGGCTCATAGTCGCTTGTCTTGTGATCGGTGATGACCTACATCTTTCATGGTGCACCGGCCCCGCCTATGAGGCCCCCTCAAAGCTCTTCCTCGAGACACCAGGGTTCATAGCATGGACGAGCCCAAATTTCTCGATCCTTATTCTCTGGTGATCACCTGTAGAGCTTCAAGTGTGTGTTGCAATGAACCGCTGGCTGATACCTACAACACAGAGATCACCAAGGTTGAAAGGATGAATTTCTCCAGGTGATAGTTGGATAGTGGACACCACAAATGGATATGGGAGCCGTTGACTATTTGGCCCAAACTAGGTGTAAATTAGGTGGCGACACAGCACCTCATCATGGAGTTGTGCGTCAGCCGCCACTACCGCTGGATCACTCAAAGGGGGCGGATCAGTCCAGTCATGGGAGCGGCCTTCGGCACGCCTTGCAGGACGGTCTAAGTAGTACTCGTTCGGGAAGTCCAACAAGTTTGTGGCACAGCGTCGATGTACAGATGTCAGCATTATCTCATTTGTGCCTTGCACTCAACAGATTGTGCCCACATCAAGCAACCAATGCTACTTGGCTCGCTGCAGAGCATTCCAACAAAACGTGTGAACTGCCTGACTAATGCCTTCAGGTTAGTTACTGGGCCGTAGTAGAAGTCAACTCTAGACTTTGGATAATGCCTTAAAGCGAAAAGACGACGGGAAAAAGCATTGACGCGTACAGTAAGACCTATGTGGCATCATGCATGTTGACGCATACTGCGAAGAAGCAATCACTGTCCACTATCATGTCATTCAGCGTCTACAAGGATTTCCATATATTCAAGCACTGCGCCACGGTATATTGCTGCAGAACGGGCAATGAGACACGCTGGGACTGTGCCACTACTACTTGAAACTTCAAAGTGAAGGTAACAAATGATGAACAGCCGATAACACCTAAAATCGAGGGTAGGTGGCGCAGTCCAACGTAAATATACAACTACAGGCGTCGCTCAAAATCAAGAAAGGAAACTACATGTACCCTTGTATATCCCTCGTAAATATCGCTGCCGGCATGCTTCGATTTGGGAAGTGACGTCGTAATACCCGCAGCCCTCGTCGCGGCGAGAAGAGATTATCCAGAGCTATTATACCTCGCCCGAATACGGCAATGGCTATGAACGCACATGAATATGTAGCAGTCCAGTTGATGATGGTCGCTCATCTCAAATTGCGGTCGGATCGACATCAGCTCTCATGCTTTTTTTCCATTGATGGCCTTGAGTTCCAGGTCACTGTTTCCCAAATTAGCTTTCCTCGCACCATCCCTCCTCAATCATGGCAGTGATAATACAGCAGATGGAACGAATGATAAACAAAAGGGTACTCTCTGGCTACCTCATTCTAGGACCAAAGGAAGCCGGAAAATGAATCTAACTTGTTCCAGCCACAAAGAAACGAATGGGCAACCGTTCTCGGGTATTATTGCATGAGGGATCATGAATTTGGGCACGTACAATATCAACTTTGCGTTTGCTGGAATGTGTCCGGGGAAACCACTAGATGAGAGGTCAGCCGCTGCGCTGATTTACTTGTGACGAAAAGCCCATTCGCTGCTGACAGGCGTAGTGGACGCCATATGATTAGGATGAATTGGACTTCACCGCGCTTGCTGCGGCATGGCTGTGAAAACGGAGTGGTCGGGCGAAACGGCTACCATGTCGGCGTGCCGTGTTTTGTCCTGGGGCTGTCGAATAAGCTGACCACCCGCGAATAAGCGTGTGTCGGTCCCAGCTCCGGTGCGGCCCGGGTCACGGTGTGGGCTCAAGGATTGATTTCATGGTGAACCTACCGAGCTCCATAGCCATAATCGCTGTCAAGATGGTGTCAGTAGTGTCAAACGTGTTCTAATTGAATGAGGTTACAGCTTCACGTACGCTGATATTGTCAAAGTAGCCTTTTCACCTAGCGTCATGGGTGAAGTACTTTGAGACCCTAGGATGCCCTCGTCCCAGCCTGTACTGGAGAATCAGCTCATGCGTCCGTATCGGTATGCAACAGCACAGGCCGAGGGACAGAAACCTATCGGATCAGCTCTGGAAGGGCCGTACCTCGAATGACTCTGCCGACGCCGATAGGGGTGATGATATCCCCGCGACCTGCTGAGGTGTCGAACCTGAGCTCTCGTCAGTCATTGATGCTCTCGAGTAGGCCTGACCCTTTCACATACTGTGTTCCTTTACATTCCGGAGCCTCCTCGTCGAACAGCCAACCTAGCTTATGGTCAGATCTCAATGCGCACGGAAACGTTTGAGAGAGTGAGACTTACCAGTGTATTCCATGGAGACCTCGTCATGCTTCTTGGGGATATCGATGCCATTTCCTGGTTTTATGATAGTTTTCTCGACACCCATTTTGAGCAAGAGATAGCGAGGTAGGCCTTGGCTCGTGTCCGAAAGATGATCAATGATGGATTCTGGCACACCGACTGCGAGTATGGGTGGTAGTATGGGTGGTAGGTCTTGGTGGTCGGGGGTAAGCTCATGCAGTGAAGTAGAGAGGTGACGATGTTTTTCGACGGTCAGTCAGTATGTCACGAAGCTAGCTAGGCGATGGGCTTTAATAGAAGACGGAAGCGGCATCGTGGCTCAAGCTCAGACACCCAAGGCTCCTGCTTCCTACCAGAGGACATGGTGTAGGGCTTTGCAGCTCAGCTGTGCAACAGATTGGCCTGTTCAATTACACCAGGCAACGCTTAGCTTCATCGCATAGCTGATGCGCACCTTGTCCAAGTAGCACTGGGAGGTATATAGCGGCCGTCGGACCACAACCGCCGGCTAGTAGTCGTCTATCGTTCGGGGAATCCTGTCCGATGAATGGTACGGCCGTTCCAGTCCCCAAGTGACGTTGGGGTCCAGCCCCCTTGATCCGCTCGTCATCCCAGCTGACACGCGACTGGAAGCTCCACCATCTGACCAGGGGGGGATACGTTGTACCCGAACCACAGCTTTTCCCGCGACTACCGACATCATACTGCAGCCCTTCCCGAGCATTTTCAACGGGTGACAGCTACCCGCGACGCCGTCACCCCTGTCAAACCTGTCAAATGCTACCCAGGGAGCTGTAACCTTGCTCTACCCACAACAAGCAACAACATGGATTGTCAGCAGTGCGTACGCAGTGCCTATGGTGTACTGTATCTCTGGTAGCTCGCCATGGTCGCACCACCTGCTGCTGCGGAGAACAGATCGGTGGTGGAATGAGCGCGTGGCGCCGTCGCCAAACCTTACTGTCCACCTGTGGTCTTGGTACGTGCGCATTGACGATATCAGTGCTTTCCAATCTGTGGTACTCTGTAACTTACTATCAACTTACAACGTACTATGATCTCGTCAAAGGTTGCACAAAAGGCAGCTGGGCATATGTATGTACTAACGCCGCTAAGCGTCATTTGAACTACACCCTCCATCGCTAACGTTACAGCCCTTGCGTGCAGAATCTAGTAGTTCTACATCGAAACTTTTTCTCAACCGTGCCGTCCGGCTCGTGATGGATGTGGATACCTACCTACCGGACAACCCGTACTAGTGCCTGCGCAGTCTCAACGTCTGCATAGCGCTGACACGACTTGTGTTCAGCCCAGGCTCTCCGCATGCCATAACGTTAGCACGCTCTACTTGTATGGGGGCATTGGCGACTAAATGCCCTCATGCGACATCGCTGACTTTCGCAGCAGTCTCGGATATCAGCACCATGCCAGCCTAAATAACCCTAGCATGGACTTGGGCTTGGGAATACTGGTACCAGTCCAGGCTGAAGATGGATATTTGGCCAGTGCCATGTCTTCTTGTCAGATGATGCCCAGCTCCGCTCGAGGCACAGCTGTATGCTATCTAATCATCCTTCGGTACTTGAAGGAAGCATGGTGCTTGGCAAACCAACCGCAGCCTTGATCCAAGTAGTGTCTACCATCGGCTACCAATCAAAACATGTACGGAATAATACCCGATCGCCGCGTCGAGGAAGTTGCATCCCCAAGGCGACTGCAATGGAAGTTCCATGTTACCGGAAGCGGAACTGCCTGGCTATCGTGCTTCTCGCGGTAATCATTAATCTTTGCCCTCCCCCACCTCCCCACACACGCACACCAAAGTGCTCTGAGCGGGAGGCTTGCGGAGCACTTCCCGCAGCCGACACACGTGAGCTTCAGCCGTGCTCCCGGCGTATCGCTGCGTTTAGACTAGAGAGACGAAAACGACGATCGTGAGCCTTGTGCAAGGACTCGGGAGGCCCAGGGGTGTGGTTTGGGGCCGCCCTGCTCTCCGCAGGGCACCTTCGCGCTTACAGCGGCCAAAGCATCGTGAATGATTCATTGTAAAGCTTCAATGCTGAATGTGGTGAGAAAAGGACTCGCGGCTCAGCGAACTACAAATCACATACTCCACTCGAATACAGGCCATCATGTAAGATGATAGGACATCTAGGGAAAGCCACAATTCTCCGATTGGCCATCTGTACTGCAAGGGGAATGTCCCGGCTGTCACACGAGGACTCACTCACAATTGCATCGCTTCGGGAAGGAATCCAATCAAAGAGAAAGGAGATGCTTATTAACGCACCGATGAACTTAAAAACTCATCAGCAGGCTTAGCCGAATCTCTACTATGGTAGGCTTTCCCAGAAAGGCAATTGCGCCAGATGGGCTACAGTGATGCTAGAAAAGCCAATGCTGGGGAAACGGGTCTGCTGCCGTTCACCGTCCCTGTCAGCAACATGAATTTTCTCGATCCCTGCCCTCTGGATGAAAGCCAACATGCGCTTGTAGTTGGTACCTATCTGGTCGACACCATGGCTATCATCGGACATGACGAAGCCTCCGTGCAAGCGCAGAAACCTCTACATGGAACGTCAGTAGTCTGCGATATTAATGGTGTTGAGCGGTGTGACGAACCTGACATATGGTTCTGCAAGGGTATGGCTCGGCCAGGCCCTTGCGCAGACCTGACGAGTTCAGCTCGAGAAGACCTCCGTAAGAAGCAATGTATTCCAGATTGCGCTGTATCTTCTCCCAGACACCGGTCATGCCTTCGAATTCGACATCGCGGTGATCGCTGAGCAGGCGTATCAAGTCAAAGTGGCCAACGACAGGCGGTTGTAGCGCTTGGAGCATATCGTACTGCGAGTCAAAATAGTCTTCGAAGAGCCTCTCGTCAGTCCCACCGGCTGCCTCACGAGCTTTTTCGTACAGCGCACGATCGTAGTCAATAGGTATAGTATGCGTGTGGTGAACGGAGCCCATAAAGAAGTCAAATGTGTGTCTTTGGAGAATGCTTTCAATCCCCTTCAAGGTAGAAGGGCGTATAAACTCAGATTCGAAGCCGACCAATATTTGAATCTTGTCAGAGTAAACATCTCGCAGTCGACCTGCCTCGGCGACGAAGTCTTCAAACAATTGCATGAGACTTGTCTCGGTATGTTCGGTTTCCTCCTCAGGATAGAAGTCTTCACGGGGCCTCGGTACATGCTCGGTCAGTGCAAAGGTATGGAATCCCTTTGCAATAGCTGTCTTGACGACTTCTTCCAAACTGTTTTGTGCATGGCCGCAGAATTGACCTGAATGACTGTGATGAGAGTAGGGCATGATTTGGAATATTCACTGAAATATGGATCTTTCAAGAATCTATCATGTTTTCTGCCAGACCTTAGCCTGCATAATGTAAGCTGAACCCTGGTCTAATGGACCAATCAGAGCACAATCCTCCCTCTCAGTCTCAGTCACAACGTGGGGTAAGTGCGCCCTCGAAAGCAAACCCACCTTGAAGACCGAACATGTCTTTGAGTAGGCCCAGGACGCGCGCGCTTTATAGAATCAGTTGATTAGTGCCTACATGATTTCATCGATTTCATTCATAGGGTACCTAATAGCGATGTGCAGCGCGATAGCAATATCTAGGTAGCACCCACGGCTAGCAAAAGGAGCCAACCACGACCAGCAAAGTATTGAAATACATTATACGATCAGTAGACATCACAGCTACGGCCAGCAGGAGTTTCAGACACGACTAGCAATAGGAAGACCAAGGGTTATCCTCAGAAGAGACACAGACATTCCGGGCGAACGAATCGCCAGCATCCATCGCTTCAGACAGAAGAGAACAGATCTACGAAGTCAGAAACACTTTAAACTACAACGCAAAATAGCCACACGATTGCTATAGCAATGCTATAGCAACTTGGACCAAGAGAACGCCAGGCCCAGCACAGCCTTACTTGAATGTGAAAGATATCAAACACGGACACCCAATTATACATCCGCAACCATGCCTTTCCCCCGACAGGCCACCCTCTCCACCTCAACCGCGTCCGCAATCTACTTTGGCTACGGCTCAAACCTCTGGCTGCATCAAATGCACACGCGCTGTCCCGAATCTACCTACCTAGGCATCGCCCGGCTTCCCAACTACCACTGGCTCATCAATGACCGTGGCTATGCAAACATTGTTGAATCCTCAAACTCGGCGTCCAAGTCAAAGTCTACAACACCGAGCTACACCGACACCGTCTTCGGCCTAGTATATAGCCTCTCACCGTCGGATGAAGTGCGTCTGGACAAAAACGAAGGCGTGCCAATCGCCTACACAAAAGAGAAGCTCGAGTGCGATTTCTGGAAAGGCACGTTAGAGACGAAGATCGATACGAGGAAGCCTGCAGATAAGAAGGTGAAGATGCTGGTATACATTGATCGGAAGCGTACGGTGCCAGATGAACCGCGGGAAGAGTACATTTATCGCATGAATCAGGGCATTGCTGATGCGGTCAAGATGGGTGTCCCGGAAGAGTACGTTACAGAGGTCATGAGGAAGTATATCCCAGCGGAGAAGGGACAAGCAAGGAAGAGTGTGGAGGACTTTGCAAAGGGGCAGGCTGCGCAATTCAAAGATGAGAGTGGAGTGCTACAATGAAGCAATGCATAGTGTGTCAACTAGGCAATGGTTCTAATCGAGAAAATGGGAAGCCAAACTAGTATTGTGACCCAAAAAACCGTGCTATTCAATCATCATTCACTCCTCCTCGTCCTCCCTTCTCCCTTCAACGACACTAGACCATTTGTGTGTTGTGCACTCTAAAGTTCCTCACGGGCCTTGCGGTAACTAGCCTAACAACGTGCAGCGCGTCAGTTAGGATTCCGATAGCGTTGCTGCAGACAAGCATCAGACATGGCCAGCTTATCTCGAGGGCGCTGTGCTGGCAAGCTAAAAGTCAGAGGACTGATGTCTACGCACCTCTTGCTCGACCTGCAACTGGTCCACAACGGGTGCTAGCTCTGACAAGATCTCGTAGGCCTTCTTGTGGTATTCGAGCTGAGTGGCAATGAGGTCGGCGAGGTTACGGAGGGGCTCGGGAGTGTCGAGGACCTGTGTTGGGTTTAGCGGGGTAATTGTAGAGGAGTGTGGCCTTGTGTGTAGAGACAAAAAGGGCACTCACATTCTTCATGACGCCGACAGCCTCCTCGGTCTGAGCGACAAACTCGTCCTCGGCCTGTTCAATCTTGGCCCTCGCCTCGTCGCTCAGGTCCTCGTCGAGGCCATCTTTGCGCCCAGCCTGGCCCGGCAGCGCAAAAGCACCGCCCTTGGCATTGGCCTTTGTAGCATCGAGGCTCAAGCGGGCGTTTTCCACGGCCTTGCGCGCACGCGTAGCGAACTGGATGTTGGTGTTGAGCGTCGTGCTCCAGCCGGCCAGGAACCTGCTCTGGATCTGGGCATCCTGTGCGAGGCGCGCCTCACCCAGCTTCTCGCTGGCGATGGCGTACTTTTCGAGGCCCGTCGCGAGCGGATCTTCGCTCGAGCTCGTCTGCTCCGAGGTGAGCGTGTGTGAGGCGTTCAGGGCGGCGCGGGCAACGGCGTGGCTGAACGTCTTGGGCTGGGGCTTCGCAGAGGGCGGCGCAGTGAGGGCTGCCTGGGCCTCGGCGGGCGACGTTGCGCTCGAGAGGAGGTTGACCTTCTCCGACACGGTGCGGCCGAGGTCGTTGAACGACTCGCGGATGTTGGCGGGGTAGTCGTAGGCCTCGTTTGCGTATTGCGACGTGACCTGGAGCATGCTGGTGTGCACCTTCTTCAGCGCATCCACGCGCTTCTCGAGCTCAATGTAGTCGGGCGGGAGCTGCGTCTTGTCCTCGACCTGGCCGACCTGCTCTTTGACATATTGCTGCGTCCGGGCAGCCCATGGCGTGAAGGAGGCGCTGTGGCCGCCAGGTCAGCATCTATAGCATCCATAGCATAGCAGAGCATAGCATGTCGGCTGTGTAGATATGACTGTAGAGAGACGTCAAGGTGCGGGCGTGGGGGGGTGCATGGGAGGCCTACGAAATGTTCTTTCCAAAAGCGGAAATCTTGCCGAGGTTCTCCATGGCGGCGTGTGTATGGCGGTTTGGCGCTGAAGCTGTCGAAATGCTGTCCCCGTCGGCTTTTGTTGGCGGTGAATCGACAGGTTGTTGCGGCGGTTGGAAAGCCAACATGTGCCTGGCGATGCAGGTGCGAGCGCTGGCCGCCGTCATCCCTGTCGCCGCTAGTCCTCATGAGGTCTTTGCTGTATAGCAGTACGTACATAGCTCAGCTCCCCCTCATCAACAACATCAACAGCATCACCAACACCAACACCAACACCAACACCCACCTACAACTTACAGCATGTGCATACAGGGCTTCACAAGCAACACTGCTGCAAGGGACACTTCAGCACCCCCGCCACAATCACAACTCCAAGTCGCTGCATTGATGCCCAAGCAGAGGCAATGCAATCAAATCATCGGTCCAGCCTGCTACAATATGTTGTATCATGTGCACCAAGTACTATCTATACTACGCACAGCTTTACTTTAATCCCATACTCTAGCCGGACACGCAACAAAGCTTTCTTCGGGACCTCCTCCGCGAATCAAGTCCTTTCCCACCCTGTTCGACCAAGGCCGCTGTCGTGACTGAAAGTGGTTTGTCATACACCGCACCCGTATCAAGTTTCCCACTGTCTCTCCACATGCTGTCTATACTGCCTAGTCATCTCTTCTACACAGAGCTTTTGCCGTGACGCATGTCCATCTCCCCCTTGCCGCAGTGTCCCGATCGATAGGGCAAAGGCTCGTTGTGGAATCTGCCCTTGATGTTGAAACTAACGTGCAGCACACGGTGCATGTTCCACAACATGATCAGTCTCTTCGCTTCATTCTGCCTTTTTCGCTCAAGTCTGCTTGAGGACCGTCGCACCTAGAGTAGATGGCTTCTGTGCACTGAGCCTGCAGCATGCGTCGGCTGTGCTACCCTGGCCGATCAACGTGTCACAGACGCCTCTCGGAATCCCATCTGCCACTAGAGTCGCAGGGCTGACTTACAGCGTTTCAAATCCCCTCTACCACGCCGCCACCACCCCGCCCCCGGGCAAGTGAGTGTAACGTGACATGACGCCCCGTAATGCTATCCAACGAGAGTGCCTCATGGCGTTGGGACAATTGCAGCTTGTATTGAACAAACGGCCAGGGTCATTGAGATCCCGATCCGTACGCTTCTGTATTGGTTCGCTTGCCATCGGTCCCATGCCCTGGATTCCACGATGGAGAACCGTACGTGTCGTTTCCCTGTCCGCTCGCGTTACCAAGGCCATCTGCGCTCGTCACTGTCACATTGTCTGATGGAGGAGAGTCGCTGATGGTCATGGAACTGAAGATACCCCTCATCTCACGTAAATCATCCGAGACTTGATCTTTTGGCGCTTGACTTCTTTCCTTGATAAAGTCTTTGATCGACCGAATTATCGCCGGGCAACCTTCGTCGTTGGGTAGCCACCAGTCTGAGGGGCCAACACCCATTGACTCAAGCATACGGTTACGGAGTACGTCTGAATAAATGTACCTGGTTTAGCATTAGTTTCAATGACGGTGCTTGATTCCATGGGCTATTGCAAAAACACATTGGAATACAAAGTTGTCTTGTACATACCCAGCAGCTTCAACTTTTGCAAAACTTTTGCGGCACCAAGACACCGTTTTTGCGTCCTTGGGCAGGAACAGAGTTGCAATAGCAAAACATACTTGCGCCTCGAGAAGAGTACCTGGTGGAGCGTCGGGGTACGCACACATGGCTTCAAAGACCTGTACCGCGCGATAGGCCGATTCCGTGACTTCAGGGCTCAGGGGTTGTTTCAGGGCCATAGACGCCGATATATTGAACATGAAGATGATCCCCCATGTGTCCAGAAAGAGATAGTTGGACGTCCATAACGGCTCACCCCAGATCAAGTCTGGCTCGTACGGGTCAACAATATCGGCGGGATCGGCCGTTCCTGGTATGTGGTGGACCTTGTGGGTGTGATCCACAAGAGCCGGGACGAAGCCATCCTGTAAGCTTTCCACTTGCTCTCTCAATATTGGCAGTTGGTGCATGAACTCCTGAGGGGTGATCAGACCCTTGCCAGTACGGGCAAATAAATCGTTGGAGTCTTTGGCAACCAAGCGGGAGTGTGCAAAACGTTCCTCATACTGCACGCCGATGTCGTTGGGGTTCTCGGCAACCTTTCGAGCATAGCAGTCGTGCACTGCCACGTACCATTCTCGCCCAAGGACTGCTTCTCCGCCAGATTGAAAGCCCACGAAGAGATCGAAACGCGTATACCACAGAATGACCTTGAGGAGAAAGTCGGATTCTGTCATACTTTGTGGTGTGTACAACCGAGTGAGCATCTCGAAAGCAGCCTTCTGGTGACCCATCAGGTTGACCCAATCGCCCAGCATTTCCTATATGCAAAACGTCAATCACAGACTTCAACCTCTTTAGAGATCTCTCTTACCTCGATACTTGCGAGCTGAAGAATTGTGAGAAAAGTTGGAAGGCCTTGTTTCTTGTTCTTAGTAATAGAAACTCGCAACCGTGAGACGGATTCATTATAGAATTGGAGGAAATTCGACATGCGGCCGTCTGGTTGTGAGAGAGTGTGGAAGTAGGCTGCATAGCCTGCTACTGCGTATTTGAGGGGCTCGAATTTCATTGCTCGAGATAGAAAGTCGCCTTTGAAGAAGTTATGTTCATCGCGTTTCAAAGAGTAGTGGTGCACCGTGATATGGGTTTGGAAATAGTTCAGGTAGAACTGAAGGTCACGAGCCATGGCTGAGCTACCCTTCGTAACCGGACTAGCCTTGGTAGCTTGTGCACTACCTTTCCGAGATAGCGATGGACGCACAGTGGGCGGAACTGTCGAGGATGCCTCTGTCGATGGTGAGGTGCTCGGATCGAGGGTTGACCTTGGAGTGTGAGACGAGTCTCGTAAATCTTGACTTCTCCACATTGTGTCATCGTCGATATCAACATCTTCCTCATCGTATTCGTCCTCGTCGTAAATGGGAGGAAGACGCTCCCCTCCCTCCTGATCATGATCCTCTGGTGACGAAGCATCGTCCACTGACGATGTCTTTCCCGATTTGGACCCACTGCGAGATGCCTTCTGGGCCGATTGCGAATCTGGGTATTTGCATTCACGGTTTCCCTTGCGGCACCCTAGAGGAGGATGTCAGATGGGGGGCCGCTCAAGTTTAGCAAAATGTGCCAGGGCCACTCACGTTCACACATTGGATGGTTCTCGTCGCACTATGGGGGGCATCAGCTTCGGCCTTTATGTAGCAGTACATGAGAAATTACCTTGACTCTACGTTGCCTACATGTGAAGCAGCCACTCCTAGTTCTGCGATGCTTTACTGGCTCACCGGGGACCAGGCGCCGACGCGCGCGCCCACTCCCAGCTGGCGCTGAGCCCATGGCGGCAGATGGATCGTCATACTGGTCAATGTAGCTGGATTGCCCTGGAGTTTCTGCGTATTGCATGAACGATGCAGGAATGCCCGGATGAAAGGGATTGTCTGGCAATGATGGGGCGTAAGGGCCGCCCACGGCCATGGACGATGGGGCATGGTGAATGTTGGCATTGGGGATTGACGAGGGGTCAATATTGTAGTAGTGGGGTGGGATGTTGTGGCCCGCGGGAGGGTAGTATCCAGACATGTTGCGATGGCTCTGAAAGGTGTGCGCAGTGATGGAAGTGACAGTGGTAGTGGGTGGTGCCGGTGAGCTCGCCGCAATAAGATCAACGTCATTCACGGTCCAGGGCGACCAGGGATTCGTTGGGCAGGGATTCAGACGATCGCGCTGGCGCCGTGTTTCGACAATGGGTCGGGGCGCACGGTATCAGGTACGGGGTTTCTGGAGGGGAGAGAATCACAGGCGAAGGTAATACCTATTTGCTCGACCCGCAGGATCGAGCCCAGTATGGCGACTGAGGTTGATGCAGGCTGAGCGGATGTCTGGCCCTGGCTAGCTCGACCACCAAGCGCCTTTAACAGGGCAGACTATGGCGCAAGGTGGATGCGGCGCACCACTGCTGACGATGGCGAGGGAAGTGCAGTGCCAGTCTGAAACTGGACGAGGTTGAGGAGAGGTGCACGGCAGCCGCAGTTGGAGGTTGTGCGAGAGCCGGCCCGTGACAAGAGGAGCCATGCGTCTAGATCGGACAAAGAAGCAATGCTGGCTGCCAGGAACGGACAGGCTGGGTGTTCATCAACGTCTGCCACTGGGGTGCCGTTCAAGGGGGAAAAGCAGGCCGCAAAGACTACTGTACGAATAAGTTGTTCTTGCGAAGCCGCCGTGCCCGTGCACACGTCCTGACCAGACGTTTCCGCCTTCCGCGCAGCCACGGCCTAGCCCATGGCTAGAAGCACCACCAGCACCCTGCGATGCCAGATAGTCGTCGTTATTGAGAGCCGTGCGGCATGGTCCACTTGGTTGGACCTTGGACAGCGCCCGTCATGGAGCGACGACGAGTCTGGGGGGGGGGGGGGTGAGGGGTCAAGATCCCCGTCGGTGATCCCGCCTGTCCTGTTGGAACTCTGTTCAGGCGTGCTATCATGGCCGTGAGTGATGCACACACACACACACACACAAACAGACAGTATATTATGTAAGTCGAAGGGGACTTGGATCATTTGCATTTGATAGACAGGTTGGTACAGAACGCGCCAGTGTCAGACCAGCCACGGCGAGAATCAGATGCATGTACCTACAGGACGTACATGGTAAATACTGTGTACTGTCCAAGTGCCCCCCCCCTCTGACTGAAGCAAGAAGTGGTGTAGAAGAGGGTGTGGGGCAACTCAGCATAGCCATGCCATGGCACACACACACACACACAGGCCCGACAGCAGCGAATGACGTGCAACTGCGAGGGACAGCATGTTGCGCGCTGAAAACGGCCGTCGGACTGGGCCTAGTGCTCGCACTTGAGCGCGCCTCCAAGTGAGGGCGCCCATGGTATGAACAAGGGGTCTCTATATCCATACAGCAGTCTGCCCTCCGTTCTCGGTGAATGCTCCGATGCACGAAGCATTGCAATACTGGCCCGCCGTCATCCTTGCGCTGTCGAGCCTCATGCTGTCAATCAATCCGGCAAACGGCGTGTCAGTGGCCGTGGACAGTGATTACATCCAACACTGTCAGCCTCCAGGTAGATAGGTTAGTAGGTACAGTACGTACATGGCCAGCCACGACCATGTTGTAATTAGCCAGTATTAGCCAGCCGCGCAGTGCCACCGGCTCCTTCATCCTGAGTCAACGGGGCCGTTGAGCGAAAGATTGATTTGAGAGGCGGCCGGCTTGGTTCGAGAATTAGGCGTTCCGGACCCTGAGGTGCGGTAGACACAGTGCCTATCTCTAGGAGTCTAGGATAGCTGCATCTCTCCAAGGCTTGGGGACCGCCATGAGAATCTGCACGCCGACGATGCTGTGGGCCTTGGGGCGGCAAAGATTTGCGCTACCGACTCCACCGTGGGTGGGTGGCATGATGAAGGATGATCCAACAGACGCCCGAGCACATCGTCGGGCGCCGCACATGTACGTAGCACTTGGCCTAGCAGGCATGCACCTACATGGGCAACGAGACAGGGTTGCCGTACGTAGGTACGTAGCATGTATGTATGTATGTATGTATGTAGGTAGGTAGGTAGTTAGGTAGGTAGGTACCTAGTCGTTGTAGAGTAGGTACCTAGCATGTAGGAGAGGTCGTGCAGTTCTTCTGTGCGTCATGCAAGTGGTGGAGCAGAGTGGGCCTCTCTCTCCTACCCACGGTAAATTGACACAGCAGAGGCATGGCATGCCACTCGGGTCTCGACAGCTGCGCCGGGCTGACCAAGAAGAAAGTCGAGCGGTTGTGCGACGTCTGACGAAGGCTTCGAGATTGGGCGCCGTCACAAGCACACCCACCACCGACGGCTTCCTCGTACTGTACTGTACTGTACTGTACATACAGCATTGTTTGAACATGTGGCAGTGGCAGTGGCAGTGGCAGTGCCAGCGTCAGTGAGCATCGGCCGCCGCCTGCCACGGTTGCATCTCATCCTTCACCCAGTGACCCAGCACAGAGTCGCGCGCGCGCGCGCGCAAAGGCGGCTGGAGTCGCGGCAGATGGTGGCTAGTGTGTGGGGAGCTCCTTGGTCGTGCTGGGCTCCTGACTCTCCTGACTCTCCTGACTCCCCTGACTCCCCTGACTCCCGACGCTCGACGCTCGACTCCTTCGATCATCATGGCACGGCCCTCACATGTACAGTACGTACTGTAGTACGTTGTACATATGTAGCCAAATGCCAGAAGCATGAGGTCCAAGTCCCCCATGGCAGCATTCCATGGCATCGGGCCCCACGTGAGAAAGCACAAGGGTTGATGCCGTTCGTGGAACCCAGCCATCGGGCTGCCCACTCGACACTGGCCAAACCACGTCGAAACTTTCCGCTGCCGCTCACCCGTCGTTCGTCGACTGCCGCTCGTTGCCTGTCACGGCATGGCCTCGCCGGGCAATTGCACCTCTGACAACTTGTCATGAACTCTAATCAATGGATCTTTGGGGCCCACTTGTCCAGCCCTCACATCGTCTGATCATCTTGCACGACATCTCCGGCACCTATACCCTCCTAGAGTACTGTCCATGTCCCTCCGCATCATCAGCATCCACACATGTTCTCGCCCACCCTTCATTTCGGTGCGCACTCGTCCGCCGGTGAGATGACGGAGGCACTGGCAGTAAAGATGCATGGCTCCCGCCTTCATCGCCATCCGCAGCTCAATTCCTTCCCCATTTAGCAGGCCCCCCAACCCACCTCATCTCCGAGCACAGTAGCCACTATTGGTGGAATCCCGCCGCATACCCAAAGTCCATGTCGAACCTCCCGGCCTTAGTACCGCCGGCATGGTCCATCTTACGGTAATGCTCGCAGTTCTCACCATGGATGCTCCACCGATCACCGCTGAAAACGTACAGTAGTCATGCTTGTTCCGGCCATCGCGATGTTTGAAAAAGGCCATGCAACTCCCATTCATCATACGAGTGCACTAGCCATGTACTTACACACATACACACTATGCATTGTACTCACAAGCTACAGTAGCTCACACCCCTGCTCAGCTCCCACAATCACCCAATTCGGAACCCAAGAAGTCCGGATTGCGAGAACATGCATTGCAAGGAAAGGGATACGGTTTACGATGCACATATTATAGACCAGGAATTCACCATCTTGTTAGCAACCTGACCACATAAGACATGGTATGGTATTCAAAAGTACTCGTCTGTGGTCGCCGTGCCACCCTGAAAATACTCATTGGTAAGCAATGAGCAACACGACGTTCAATCCCAACGTGGGCACCTTTTACTTCTTGGAGAAACCAATATCCCATGGTCTACATCAGCAGTATACTAGAGCCCACCTCTTGCTGACTGTATGGATACCTTATGTCAAAAAGAACACAACAGTAGTATAGTTGTTTGAACGTCTGTGTGGACGAGCCAACATGGGATTTCTTTTGCTGGGTACTATAGGAACATGCTTGCCATTTTCCAGATTTCAAAGCGGTAAGCAATTCGTAGTGACATCTTTTTTTCCTTCTTTACCTCCTCGGCCTAACCAGCGCTGGTCTACCATGTACATTACAACACTATCGAATAAACTCAGACCTTCCTTCTTGGTATGCCAACCTCCACATTTTCTCTCCGTTCTCCATCGGACAGCACCCTCCGGTCACCGTCTACACTACGCGCTAAACCGTACATCCAAAATCCTACATCCTTCGCCGCGGACTCTGCAGCATCCTCTTACCGTCACGCACCCACCGCATCATCGTCCGTGGTCATGCCCACAGACCGGCACAATCACTAGGTACAAGTGCAGCAACAGCATGGCTAGAGACGTCCTGGGCGACCTGTTTCCGTATACCCCCTTTACTGTGTAGAGCACAGTCGTATGATTTGGACGGCTGTGGCGGCTATAGCACCCCGGCTTCTAATCCTATACCCTGTCTTGCGATAGGCTCCCTGCGTATACCAGTTTGGCAATGGGCATGATGCCAATAGCAAGTTCGTCTTGCAAGTCGCTAAAAATTTCTTCACTCTGCCCCTTCACTCTCTCTACGTTGTCATGTTTGGTCGATAGTAACTCGTGACAGTGCCGGGGAACTTGCAGGAAACATGTCAAGTGGAAGCGACTCAAATATGGCGGCTCCAGGTGATTTCTCATGTCATTATGGCTTCCAGAGTGCTCATGCTGCTGCATGTTCCAGGCAGCGCAGAATGTCTTCATCTGGCCTAGCCCAGACTACTTGCTACCTCGCACACATAACAACTCGTATACTGCCGCATATACACAAGAAAAGTCGTAGAAATCGTCGATATACTGCCCACACAAGAGTAAAAGCTGCACAGTATCCCCGCAGCTACTCTGCCCTGCGCCTCCGTCGCATCGAGATGCATGTATGCCAAACGCCAGGAACCAAAAACAAGGATCAAAGAGCCATAGCTGATAATCAACGCGCCCAACGCTTCCCAACCCAACAACCAAATTCGACATGACAAGACAGATACCAGTAAAATTGAAAATTTGCACTAAGGAAGATGATATGACGGCCCATATTATTCAAGGAACGGATCAGGGTCGTCCCTCTGGATGCTAGGGAGGGGTATAACGAAGAAAGAGTGGAACCGTTAATGACGATAGAGGGGTGATGCTCAGGCGACGGGCTGGACGAAGGGGACACTTTCCGCTTCAGCAGCATCTCCGTCGTCTTTGTTCGTTTCGTGGACGCCTTCTCCTCTGCACAGGGGGCAAGAGTTACGACCAGTCGTCAACCACTGAGGATGATGGTTAGCACGAGCTCGTTAAAAATCTAGAGGGCGAGTTTGTTTACCTGATCAATACAGAGCCTGTGGAACAAATGCTCGCACTTGACCAGTTTACGCGCCTCTTCTTCTGCTTCAAAGTCACAAAGACACACGAGGCAGCGTGCATCAGCTGCAAGACTCAACGTTTCGACGCCTTCCATCGCCTCGGCGACCAGAGTCCCTGGGACACCCCTTATGCGGAAGAGCCCAGGCGCAGAAGCTACGTCTTCCTCGCTCGCTACAGGCGGTTTTGCCGGACCCAATATGGAAGAGAGTAGCATCATATCCTCATAAGTGGGTGAGTCTGTAAAGAGGCTTGGGGTAGTAAGAATGGGGTGGTTCTCTGGGTAGCTGCCGCCGAGGACGTAAATGATCCAGCTTCTCGACCCCTCACCGGGATTGTCATCAGGCTCAACAACGCCCCGCCGTCTGGGCGCACCGGCTCCGTAGCGTGTAAAGTCGGATTCACTCAAGCGGCGTGGCCTGGCACTGCGGTTCGGTGTATGTGGCTCCTCTGCAGTGGGCTCAAGAGAGGGCCCAGCAGTCCTACGCGCGGAACTTTCCCGCCGCGAAGAGGCGTTGGGTTGCAAGGTGGGCGAGGGAGGAGAAATGGAAGTGGCCGGAGTCGTAGTGCCTGATGGCTCCGCAGAGAGATCTAGCATTGTGGCAGGCATGGACGGGGGCGGAAGTGGGCTCGTTGGAGAGTCTGCGACCGATGGCCAGGGGCGTGATCGGTCTTGTGCATGCGCCCGATGGTGCCGCTGGCTGTCGTAGTTGGAAGGGAAGTTGAAGCCGCCCATGGAAGCCCGCCGGCGGTGGCTGAAGCGTGTGCCGTTGTGCGGTGGCCGCAGTATGTGATCGTTGGCGTCGCCTGGAGAAGTGGGTGGTGTAGGGAAGCTGGAGAGGGCGTCGAGGAAGGGTGGGATATTGCCGTCGTCTTGCCCTGTGCCTGCGCCTGGCGTGATGGACCTGATGCCAACAATGATAATGGGAACCATGCGGCCCTCGCTTGCGTCCTCGCCATCCTGCCCAGCACTCCCAGACGCGCTGCCCCGGCTGCCGGCTCTAGTGCCTGTTCTGCTTTCCGTAGACGTGCCGAATCTGAACATGCGGAAGAAGTTGAGCGGTGCTGGCGTTCCACCGGCCGCCTCGCTGCTGTCTGGGCCTTCGTTGCCCCTCAATGCGGAGGCTATGCTGCCGTTTTCAAGCGACTCGAGGAAGGTGTCGAAGGTGCCGTCTCGTGTCGCTGGCTGGTTGTCCTCGCCCACCAGAGACGCTGCGGTTGCGGCTGCCGCGAGGGACAGCAGTCGCGAGAGCACGTCAGCCTGGTCCTCGCCCCTTCTGCGCCGCTCCACTCCGCCGAGCTGGTCCTCGTCGTTCCACATGGACGACCGCCGCCTGCGTGGGGAACCGATCATGTTTCGCAGCCGCCTCTGGGTTGGCATCATCGACAGGGCTCGCCCATCTCGACGCAGCGCACTCGCCGAGGCTGGTGACGGGCGTTGGGGCACCTCTGGCCCCTGTGCATGGCCGTTGTTTCGCAGCAGCTGATCCAAGTCGAAGCCCAGGTCGGGCACCTGCACGCGGGGCAGGAAAGGGCTCTGGTCAGCGGCTGGGAGCCGGCGCAGGACAGAGCGGGCGGGCGCTGGGCGGTCGAGGGCTTGCGGGGCGGACAGGTCACTGGCCGACAGCGAGGGGCGGCGGTGCAGCAGGCCAGATATCGAGCCCAGCGAAGAGCGGGCCCGCCGCAATCGCGAGTGTGGGCGGCTTGGGGGCCGGGGATCGAGCGGCGATGGTCCAGCATCGGGGCGCCCAAAGTGCGAGGAGAGTCGGTGGAAGGGGTTGCGGCGGGTGACGAGGGGGCTGGTCAGACGGTGGGTTGGGGAGGAGAGCGGCGTGGGCAGGCCATCGTTGGCTGGCTGGCGGTGGCGGTGGTGGTGGTGTTCTTGTTGTTGCTGCTCTGGTTGCTGCTCTGGTTGCTGCTCTGGGGGCTGTTCTTGCTGCTGCTGCGGCGGCGGCGGCGGCGGCGACGGGCGACCCAGCAGCGAAGGCGCCCACGATAGCGGACGGGCTCTGCGCCGGGCGGGCAGATCTGCTTGGCCGGACGAATTTGCCTGCCCCATCGTGTGCGGGCGGCCGGCGAGCAAGACGCGCCTCGAAAGGGGGGGGAAGGGAGGGGATGATGGGAGGAGGGGTGCGAGGTGAAGATGGGCGGGCTGCACACAGCTGCCGGGGCGCGAGGTGAGGTTCGGCGGCGGCGGCGGCAGGCGGTCATGTAGTTAGTTACAGCAAGTAGTACTACCTAGCTACTACGGTATGGCGCACAGCCGAGCCTTCCCCAGTCCGAGCCTTGGTCTAACGCGATGCAGTCGGCAGTGCTGCTTCAAATGTTGGACGTGCGCGCTGAGAAAAGGCCGACCTCGTGACCGTTGCCCTTCACTCCCGTCGCAGTGTCAAACTCGCCTTTGCTCTCGCAGCGCGCGCGTTGCTGCCCCTCGACGCCGTTGGCCGTCTTAGCCTCGCAGCCTCGCAGCCTCACCGCTCCCTGGCCCGGCACGGCCACGACGATTGGATGGCTGCATCCTGTGCACACAAGTACACTATACCCACCACACACAGTAACACCCACCCAGCATGCAGCACTTCGTCTCGCAGCTGCGCAGCGAACAACAAACAACGCACTCGCTGCGTGCATCCCGCTATAGACGACCCCCAAAGGCCAGGCGCGGCCCAGAGGAGCCCGGCTCTTCCTCGTCGTCGTCCTCGTCGTCGTCGTCGCCGTCAGCAGCCAGTCCAGACGGCCAGGTCAAGTCGCGGTCCAAGTCGCGGTCCAAGTCGGGCATCCAGCCGTACCCATCGTCTGCGTCAGCAGAGATAGTCCAATTGCACCTCGCAGGCCTGCTACCCGAAGAGGATGGCCAAGTCCCTGCAGCACCGTTTCCTCATGCGCCTGCTAAAACAGCTCGCCCGCACTATGGCTGCGCTAAGGCTCACCAAGCCATGGCCACATTGCCCTCGCCGTTGTACGCTGTCCAAGATGAGTCAGAGACACGCTCCATCCATGGCCAGCGAGCAACGACTGCGTTGAAGAAGACGCATCTCGACGTCGTCTCGACCCTCATGCACACGTGTCTGCTCAAGGGCGACTACGAACGTGCTGGGAGAGCATGGGGCATCATCCTGCGCACCCAGGTTGCTGGCCGCCGTCCCGTCGATCCACGCAACAATGGTCGTTGGGGAATCGGTGCCGAAATATTGCTCCACCGTAAACCTCAAACTGCTGCCTTGCAAGCTGATCAAGTTCTAGACGCATCCCGAGCTTCTGGAGACGACTGCTTCTCGGAGCAGGGCTTCGAGCTTGCCAGGGAATACTACGACCGTCTGATCGTACAGCATCCACATCGGAGGATAGCACCAACGGCTACTGACGAACGCACTTTTTACCCTGCCATGTTTTCTCTCTGGATCTTCGAAGTGTGCGAGAAGAGTAAACGTGCCAGGGCGAGGATTCAGCATCACGCCGCAGAACAGCCGGACCTGTCACGGAGCGCATCTGTCGACAGTGTTCTTGGTCCTTCCCTGGAAGAGATGGATGCCAGGGAAGAGGCAGTACGCGTGGAGGAGCTTGCTCGAGCCATGGAGATTGCTGAGCGGCTTGATCGTCTCGTTGCTTCACCTCCCTTTGACAAACAAGTCAGCTTGCTGCAACTTCGTGCACACATCAGTCTCTGGTTAAGTGACCTTATTATTGGCCACATGTCATTTGAAGAGGACTGGGACATGGAGTCGACATTAGAAAACAACAGTGACCAACCCCACCTATCAAGAGAACAGCTTACTCGACTACGCAATGGTCAGCGGGAGCTCCGTCAAGCGCAAGCCTTTCTTAACCGTGCTAAGACAGTCGGTGCCCAAGGACAGGCTGCAACCATGTCGAGCATTGACATCAAGCTCCAGGAAATTGCTCGACGATTGACAGAGCCACATGGCCGAGAGGACGAGTCGAGTTCATTCCTCACCACTGATCAGAATACGTCCGATTATCTATGAGACAACTCAGATTCGGGCCTCCATGGAGTGCTCTTCCTTGCATTATTATGGCGTTAGCGAACTATACCCAATACTTGCAACACGATCAATGCTTAATGTTCTATAGCCTAGTACTTAGCTCTCCATTAATCATGATTCAATCATGCTATCACTTCGACTACTCTTTGTCCTACAACTTTTCCAAGCACATCTGCCAATGACATACCCTTACAAGGTAGATCAGTGAGATTCGAGCCATCCAGAGAAATCGCTCTGAATTTGTTTGATGGTAGCCTTCGATGTTTATTTGAAATTTACTGGTAAATATAGGACCTCGTCATCTGAGCAAAGTCATGAATATTCCTAGGTATATGCGAGTATGGGAAAATACTACTTACAAAAGTAGCTGTTATGGCCTGACCTCTCCCTTCCATGTTAGCGTGGCTTCCATGAATCTTGCTCAATTAAAGGTACCGTTTGAAGTATGATCAATTCATATTCTTTGCTCAAAGCCCATGTGCACAAGATAAATATAGCCACCAGTCTAGACTGATACAAACACATTCAGTAGAATCATCGCCTCCTCCCATGTATGGAAATGACTTGCACAATGGCAGCTAACATGTGGGCGCAGCACAAATTCTCCTCACATTCTGTGGAACGACAACCTGACCATCACTACTGCACGTACGCGTCGTCATGTCATTCACACAAGACAAAGGGTCGATTTTGACAGGGGTACTGGACATCCAGGTAGAGCTGTTCATGGTGTTAGCAGACACCACCCCCAAAGCATCATGAAAACACTACATGCTGCGAAGCATTTGCGGAGGAGTGCCGGAGAGAGTAATACAAGCCGATAAGAAACTGAACATACCCGTTACAGAGCCAAGTATGAATAATCTGATAATAGGCCTCCTCCTGTGGCCCCCTCAGATCGAACAGCAACTTCCGACCTTCAACCTCACACTCGTTGTTATTCGGTATCACAGGGCCGTCTGCGACGCACTGGGCGCTGTTGATGACGCTATCGACAATGTTTGTGGTGTTGGAGAAGGTGGAGCGCAGTGTGAAGGACACTTTGCTTGACGTTGGTGAGGTCGTCAACGTGTAGGCTGAGATTGTATACGAGGTGGGTGCGCAAGCATCGTCCGCCCGGGACTGGAGGGTGGAGGGTAAGGCTAGGGCGGTGATAGAGAGGGACAGTGTGATGAGAGTGGTGAGGTAGAGCATTATGAGGGGTTATATCACAGGCAGAGAAGAAATGAGAAGAAGTTTCGGGATTGGAGGAAGGAACAGTAGCTAAATTTGAGCAGATTTATGTGTGGGGCGAGTGAATCCTGAAAGACCACAAAGAGCAGGAGGACTACATATGCAAGATCAGTACTATCAACACAGTTTGGAAGACGTCTGGAAAGAGGCAAACGCAAGCATAGGGACTGTACTGGGACAGACGCGAAGCATGTCCAGTTGATCAAGCGGCTGAGGTCTGAGATGAGGCCTAACGGTAAGCTTACCGCAGGTGCGGTCTTGGGCGCCACCAATGATGCGTAGAGTACGGCAACCTATGTCTGAGACAGATGGAGTGATTTTCTTGTCAAATGCCCGCCATGACGTGGTGTTGGCAGACCCAGCTTACTGTCGAAGGCATTGGCAAACCAGGCAAGGGATCAGCCAAAAATAGTTGTGCTAAGTGGAATAGACTCGACAAACCTCAGGTCATGGGCTCCTGTTTCCGGGCAAAGGCTGGCCATGGGCACGCGTGTTCGTCTTTAAGGATCCAATCGGGTGCGCAAGCTGGGAAGTCGGGTCTCCTGGTGCAGGTGCTGAGGTCTTGAGGTCATGTTCCAGTCACGCATGTACAACCTTGCCATGCATTGTTGCCGCCGGAAAGGCATGGCTGCCACGCAGCCATGCAAGTCTCTTGGATAGATGGTGGTTCCTTGGTGGTTCCTTGGTGGTGTTTTGAAGGGCATGGTTTGAGGAGGCAAGCCTCGAAGCTCGGTGGCACATTATTGGCTGGTGTGAAGCGAACGACCAGGATGGCACAGGCCAAGCCGTGGGGAGCAAGCAATGAACATCGTCACTTCTGGCTGGCATGTGTGCCAGGACGCAGGACCACTCCGAGGGTAAACTGGCCTCACTCGATCCCACCCCACGCCATGGACATTACGCCTGTGTTGAACCAGGTGCTGATCACACACGATGCCGCACCCATCGAGCCACATGTCTTTCGCGTGGAAGACCTGGACGAGTTTCTCAAAGAAGCATATCGCATTGTAGGCCACGTTGCCTGCCTCAGGTGCTGGGAGCATTGAAGCTGACTGCAACAGCGCTCACACATCACCAAGCTACATAGCGACCTGAAGTCTATAAGACAGAGCTATCTGTCGACGGCGCATCCTCCCCGACGAAAGCAATATGTGCGGTCCAGCGCATCCATATCGGCCGACAAGGAGACCAAGTACTTGAGCGATGCAGAGCGCACCGAAATCGATGCCCAGGCGAAGCAATCTCTGCGAGAGCTGAACTACGCCATCAATACGCTGCGAGACGCAGAGCAAATACGCCAGACGACGGAATCGCAAGTGGCCTTGAGGAAGCGTGCAAAGCAGGGCCTGGGAGCTTTGGGACGATGGGCTGCGGGCGGCGCAATCACAGCAAAGAGCGTTGACGAGAGTATCGAGGAAGCAAAGGCAAACAGCATCAAAGCCCACAGGGAGAGCATAATCTGGTCATTGCAGAACCAGCTCGAGGCGTGTGGGCGCTTCCAGAGCAACATGATGGAAATCAGGCTTTTGAGAGAGGTGGAAAAGAGCAAGAGCGTGCTGTACAAGACGCGAGGAACGGGCCCATGTACCAATGGCGAGGCCGGTATGAATGGCAGTAGCGGTGGATTTGGACAAGCAGCACCCTCCTATCGCGCCACGGACGATGCAAAGACGGAGGTGATGGAGAAGCAGCTCGATGCTGAGCAACTGCAGCTATTTGCACAGGAGAACCAGGACATGTTGAAGCAGTACGAGGACCAGCTCGACAAAGTTCGGTGCGTATTACCAAGCCCGCCCTGGAAGCTCGTGGCGTGTAGTGGCTAATTGTGGATACAGGGCCACGGAGAAGTCGCTTACAGAAATCTCGGAGCTGCAGTCGACGCTTGCGAACAACCTCAGCATACAGTCTGCGCACATTGACCAGCTTGTACAAGACTCTTTCAACACGACGGAGAATGTCGGGAGCGGAAACAAGGAGCTCAAGAGGGCGACGGAGCGAGGCAGCACAGCACAAAAGGTCTTCTGGGCGACATGTGCTTTCTGCGGAACGCTGGTGCTGTGGGACCTATTTATTTGACCAAATGGAGTGTTTAACCAGAAGTGGCAGTCGTGACCATGTAGTAGAAGTGGTTCGATTGCATGTGAGAGTGAGAGTGAGAGCGAAGAGGCATGTGCATATGCATGTGCATGTGCATGTTGGAGTGCCCACACAGTGCCCCCAGGTGGTTGACATCATACCAGCCAGGTGCCTCGGCTTGTTCACCAGAGCGGGAGGAACTTTATATATAAGCAAGCCATGGACAACCACATTCGTACACAATAGTCTCATCCTTGAGCATTAAAGAGAAGAAAATCAATCGAAACAAGGAACGCCGTGCCAGTCACTCGAGCCATTTTCTCTGGCAGCGCGGCGCCCCATTCTCCGCATCCCCGTCTCCCGGCGGCGGCACGCACCTTGTCAGGCCAAACGACTGCGGGGTCAGGCCAGGGCTAGAGTAGGCGGTGAGGGGTGTTAAACTTAGCTAAGGCGTGTCTAGCTAACGTAAGAGGGCGGGAGGGGAGGAGCGAGACTTGTGAGTCGAGTTGCAGGCCGCAGCCATGGTCGTACCACCTTCTGCTGTTTCTGCGTCCCCGCCGTCGTCCCCATCGTCGTCGTCGTCGTCGTCGTCGTCTTCGCCGCCACAGCCCAGCACACAGTCGCGTCTCTCCCAGATCTCATCACACATTACCCCGCCAATGGCAGCCACTTCTTTCAGTGCGGACGTGGTTCCGCAGGCGCCCGAAGACCCACTGTTTGGGCTCATGGCCGCGTTCCGTCGCGACCAAGACGCAAACAAGGTCGATTTGGGCATTGGAGCCTACCGCGACGACAATGCAAAGCCGTGGATTCTGCCCGTGGTGAAAAAGGTGAGCCTTTGCCCTCGCCACCAAGACGGCAGTTGTATAGTATACATGGTCAACATGGGCTGACCCGTGTCCACAGGCCGACGACCGACTCCGCGACGACCCAAACCTCAACCACGAGTACCTGCCCATTGCTGGTCTGGCCGACTTCACTTCGGCCTCGCAGAAGCTGGTCCTCGGCGGCGACAGCCCCGCCATCAAGGAGAAGCGGGTGAGTGGCGTGCACTGGGGGCCGCGACACCACGCCCATGACCCTGACCATGGGCCGGAGCTGACGCACTAATACCCAGGTCACCAGCCTACAGACGATATCCGGCACCGGCGCCGTGCATCTGGGCGCCCTCTTCCTCGCAAAGTTCTACAGGACCACGTCGGAGCGCACCGTCTACTTCTCGGACCCCACCTGGGCCAACCACTTCCAGATCTTCTCCAACGTCGGCCTTGCCTACAAGACATACCCCTACTTCTCCAAGGAAACCAAGGGCCTCGACTTCAATGGCATGCTCGCCGCACTAGAGGGCGCCCCCGAGGGCAGCATCATCCTGCTCCATGCCTGCGCCCACAACCCCACCGGTGTCGATGCCACCCAGGAGCAGTGGAAGAAGATTGCAGACGTCATCAAGTCCAAGAAGCATTTTCCCTTCTTCGACACCGCCTACCAGGGATTTGCCTCGGGCGACCTGGCCCAGGACGGCTGGGCAATCCGTTACTTTGTTGACCAGGGTTTCGAGCTGTGCATTGCCCAGTCGTACGCCAAGAACTTTGGTCTCTACGGCGAGCGTGCAGGATGCTTCCACTTCGTCACCTCGCCATCGCCCGATGCCGAATCCACCATTGGCCGCATTGCCTCGCAACTCGCCATCCTCCAGCGCTCCGAAATCTCCAATCCTCCGGCCTATGGTGCCCGTATTGCATCTACCGTCTTGAACGACAAGGACCTCTTCGCTGAGTGGGAGGCAAATCTTAGGACAATGTCTGGTCGCATCAAAGAGATGCGTACGGCACTTCGCAGCAAGCTAGAGGAGCTGGGTACTCCGGGAACTTGGAATCACATCACAGACCAGATTGGCATGTTCAGCTTCACCGGTTTGTCCGAGAAGCAGGTACTGAAGATTCGCGAGGACTCTCACGTCTACATGACCAAAAACGGTCGCATCTCCATGGCCGGCCTCAACACACATAATGTCGACTATTTTGCCAACGCTGTTGACAAGGTGGTTCGTGAGACGCAGTAGGCAGAGAGACGTAGGGATGGATCTTCAATGTGTCAGATGAGTAGACGAAGCATATTACTGAAGTAGCATCTGCTGGGGGATGGTGAACACACCTCTTCCTTCCTTGTAGTACTGCACAATGAAATGCATTTACACTACATGCCTGTTTCGAGAACTGTTATGCCATGGCGTGCTGACTTTCATCATCGAGAGCTATGAGCACTTTTGCGAGTCTTTTGATCCATAAGCCCAAGGCTAGATCATCTCCTTCACCCCCTTGAAGTTACTAAATCTCGACAAGTTGACTCCCACATTCCACACTTTCTTCTTCCTTTTCATATCCAGATTCTTCCCCTTGTTTCCGCTGTCCTTTGTTGCTCCACTGGGTTCTGGATCGGCAAAGTCCTCAAACGTCTGCGTTTGCGTTGCAAGCATCTGTGGCAAAGCGGTGAAGGATTCTGATGCTGAGAGTGACTGGACTGGTGAGACGGAATGCGCACGCATGGTCCCACCCATGGTGAGTCTTGTGGGGTTGTGCAAGTAGTCCCAGGACGAGGACTGGATGCCTTGTAGGGGAAGGTTGATTATACTGCTACTGGCTGAATAGGAGGAGGAGGAGGAGGAGGAGGAGGAGGAGGAGGAGGAGAAGGTGGGTTGAGGGGGATAGAGGTTTGGGCAGTCCGCGTCTGAGACAGGGAATGCTGTTGTTGTGGGTTGTCGTGGGAGAGATGTGTGTTCTTGAGCGCTGAGTAAGTCTAAATAGGAAGGCTGAGGACGTTGAAGAACATCTGTCTGCGGGCAATGTGGCCGTATAGGGTTTGGCGATGAGGCGTTGCAGTCTGGCTTTAGGGGCGGGGAGAAACTCGTAAACGATGGACTTAGGGTTGATATCGGCAATGAGCTTTCTGTAGAAGATTCCTGGGTCTCATCTGACGTTTGATTCTCATCTGATGCTGGTGGTGCTGTGCGGAAAGCTGGATGCTCTGACAGTGGTGGTGGTGACAATGACCCGAGGAGCTGTGATCGGAGCTGTGATCGCAATGTCTCGTATGACACAACGGGCGTGGGCGTGGAGCACACATTGCTAGATACTAGAGCCGGTAGATATGTGCCTAGTGCGGAATCTTCCAGTTCATGTTTCAATGGGTTGCTGTGCGTGACGCCAGAAAGCCTGGGTGATGCAGACCTTGAACGGCTATTTCCAGTGAGTTCTGAACCGGTCTGGCGATCGGGCAGGTGGAGTTCGAGCATGGATTTTGCTGGGACGGTACCTTTCCTTGCGCTTCGCCGCTGTAAGATAGCCATGACAGGGAGTTTTGATGAACCCCTGTGAATGGTTGATGATTCGGGTTCAATAACGTCTCTCAGGGACTCAGCGGTAGAGCCTACGTGAGAAGCTGTAGTATTGGCCGATGTGTTCCTCGAATGAGAATATCTACTAATGATGCTTGTAGAATAGGGAGACTCGATTGCCGCCCCAATACTGGAATGTGCTGAACCACTACCGTACGTCTCGTCCGCTATTGACTCGGCGTGTCGATTGTGGGACAAAGTATATGAGAATGGTCGAGCGGGTTCCCAAAGAAGCGACTCGCTCATCAGGTCTGTGAGTTGCGGTTCGGAAGTCTGCGTGTCCCATTCCTTAAGCCTATCCAACACCCAGGTATTTTTTGTACATCTCAATTTCGACAAGTACGCGCTGCATGCTTGGATGTTTGATAAAGGATGGCCGTAATCCACAAGATCTTCTAGTGTAGTCCAGAACTCGATATTGAAGTCGGCGACGGTCGCATACTGCTCGATGTGCAGATTTAAGAAATGACAGAATGCATGGTGATATGCCTCAAACTTGAAGGACGTAAAGCGCTCATCTAGCGCTTCTAACAACTCTAGCGCAGATAAATTGGATGGTGGAAGTGGCGGTCCTACTTGAAAAAGCTCAAGCATGACTTCTTCGCTCAAAGAAAGGTACATGTCGAGCTTGACCTCGCGATCTTGTCGTACCCATGCTTTTCGTTCTTCGAGCAGACTTGGCTGCGTGGTGCTTGTCTCTTGGCCTCGATGTTTCGAACTTGAGCCTACCTCTGGCATAGGCATCGTGGCTTCACCACTACAATATTTCCATGTTCCCTTGGTTTCCAGAGCAAACTTGAGACTGCGCCGCCAGCGCGAGTACTCGGCACCGGTGGCATCCAATCGTAGGATAGGGACTCCTGGCAGGCGTAGTGATGTGGGATTATGCATCGTAGTAGAGCCTCTGGAGGCTCGAAATGTAAGCGTGACTGCAGTTTTACGGAGTTCGTAATCTCAGCCTACCACTGCACAAGGGTAACTATGCTCGTATAATCTTGAGGACAAACTGCCGCTGTATGATCCACGGTATACAGAGAGCATACAGTAAAGGTATAGTAAATTAACGTCTGGCCCTGGCTGTGTTGCGCCTGCACTGGTACTTGATGTCCTGTAAGAATCTGTCTCGGCAAAGGAGAAAATGATACTGGGACAGAACAGAAAGAAACGATTGCAGGCTACTTGTGAGAGAGGAATCTTGCCCTGAGACAGCAACAGCCAGAATCCAAGCAAGCATGGCGGAAAGTAGCACAACCATTATATGACCGGCCTTCAAGCCACCGTATACACAAAGAACAAGGTTGGAACCAATATATCGTCAAGCATTCACCTTGCACACCCGTCCTAGCATGGCGTGTTCGCGCAGGGACCCCTTACAGTCAGCTCTGGGCTACAGGCTGCATCCTTTCTTCACATGTTCTGTCAGATGCGCTGACTTGTGCAAGGCAAATGCAGTCAGCAATGTGGTAGGCAGCGCAGTGTCAACAAAGGTGCGGATTCTTGATTGCTGACGGGAACAAGCTAAGACTAAATGGGAGATGCTGAAGCACGCAAATGAAACAGCGGTACTCCTCGTCTTTGTCCGAATGTTTCGTCAGCGTACCCACCACGAATGGTTGCACCACCCTTGGTTTGAGTTGTTGTTCTGCGGTATACATGCGACACGCCGGCCGAAGAAGGATCACGTACAGAGAAAAGGCTGAGTGAGCAACATCCGCTGGTTGTTTGATCCGGCCTTACCGGGCGTCCAGCGTTCGGGACTTAACTCGAAGTCCGAACATGTGCGTCGGCCTCGACGGGGACTGATCCTTTGTCCGAACACCTCGCTACGAAAGCGTGTCCAATACCTACTCGAGCGTCCTTCCGAGAACGACCGCTTGTAGCCAGGCAGAAGCTGATGCGTGATGCCTAGACAAGACTACTATGTAGAGTCGTAACCTGTGAGCACCTTTAGCTTTGGGACATTAGTCCTGCCTTAGTGTTGCCGATCATTCGACGGGACCCAAAAGGTAATGCTTAGCCGCCTAAGACCATCTAGTATATAAAAAGCTAATGTGCATTCTTTCCCATCGAAGTTCAATACAGGGACTCCGACGAGGCGTTGTGGCGGAGTGGTTATCGCGCAAGACTAGAAATCTTGTTCCTTCGGGAGCGTCAGTTCGAATCTGGCCAACGTCGTCTTTTTTGACATTGGTGCTTGTTGTGGCGCAGGCCATGGTGGGCCCAGGGCCTGTATTTTTTGTCAGGGTTCGAGGCTCTCAATTCAGACAGACGGACGAACAACAACATCAACACAAGCCCAACATGCCGCCCCGACCCTTCCCCTACCCATTGCTGGTTGGCAACGATATCTGCCGTATTGACAGAATCAGGAAAATCATTACAGGGATAGACGGTACCAAGGCAGAACTTCGACCATTGACTAAATTCATGCAACGACTTCTCACTCCACCCGAAATGAAGTATTTCTGGCGGCGATTTAGTCCAGAGGACATTGAGCGCAGGACCGATGATGTGTCGCAGTATCTCGCTGGAAGGTACTTTATTCCTCGCTATACAGCAACACACCATCACACTGACCGCCAGACAGATTCGCTGCAAAGGAGGCATGCCGCAAGGCCTGTCCTCATTTTGACAAAACCAGCCGGGGCTTCCAGCAGATCATGATTTTGCCAATCGCGTCACGCGATGAGCTTCAGTCGGCGCGGCCTCAAGCTTTGATACTCGATACACTCTATGGCACGCCAGAAGCCAGCGAGCCAGGCGTTGCGCAAGAAAAGCCCTTGGTGAGAGAGATACTGACTGGCAATATGCCGGGCTCGCTCAATGGCCAAATTTGCGAAATTAGCATCAGCCATGACAGCGAGTATGCGACTGCTGTTGCCATTGTACCGGAAATCAGATCTCAGAAGGTTGTAATCATGGTATGGAATCAGTGTGTTTTATTGGCTAACAAGCTCTTAGCGTTGAAAACCGAGCATCGAAGTAGCACTGCGACATAGCTGGCCAGATTTCAAGGCCAGTTGTCCTAGTGACAGGTAAGGCCTACTACACAAAGCATGGTGCACGACGTCATAGCTTGTCAATGTACAAGTTGATATCTGCGTACGAAGGAATCATAGTAGTCCACTCGGGGTGATGGAGTCTTCACATGTTTGCCTTCTTGAGACTCAACTTGGCCCGACAGTCCACGCGCCTATCAGAGGGGAGAGGACAAGAGGATACTCATATGTATACAAATGCGTTGTAAGCTTCACCATTGATAGGTCCAAACATTGTTGGTAACGTCATGGGCGTCTAAGCGCAGAGGGGGAACATAGACATGGCCAAATCATCATGATTGCACATGATCTTCAACTCTATAGTGTCATCAAATCAATACACTTCATTCCATCATCATCCACAACAGCTACTTACAGTGCACATGGAGCCGAAACTCGATGCTGGTATCTAACCCAAACGCCAAAAGACATCATTATTCATAACAGATCCCACCTTATGACCAATATGTTCTTTTCATCGCCCAACACTACTTCCTCCCCAGCTGCTCGGTGTCATACTACTGATCTTACTACTTATCGCACTGCCGGAGAACCAGCTGCTGCCGCCGCCGCCCCAACCCCAGCCGAACCGGCTGAAGCGGCCAAACTTGCGCCTTCCACCACCGAGGCCTGTTCTCGATGTCTTCTTGTCTTCCATTTTGTCTTCCCATTTTAGCTTTGTCTCCATGATGGCTTGTATCGAGTTGATGACAAGAAAGGTGGAGGACCCAATGGCACGGAAGAAGGCCAGGCCAGCAACGGACCAGAGAATGAAGGTGAGATAGAAGTTGTTGGTAACCTTGCGGTTTGAGTAGGCCTCTGAGACAGCCATGGCGAGGATCGCGTTGCTGATGAGCCAGATGACTACCATGTAGGTTCTCACAGCCCTATAGTAGTCTTCCTGTTGTTGAGATTCAGAAACTGGTGGCTCAGGAACTTCCACACGGTCGCGAAGATTGCGAAGTGCTTCGTCGTATCCAGAGTCAATATCAAGTTGCTCCGATGGCATTTCCAGTTCGACAACATTTCCGTTTTTGGCTTTGGCGTCACCCAAATCGGTTTTGGCTACATTGTCTCCCTTTGTACCCCAAGTGATGTCGTGCGTGTTGCAGAAAGCATACACTTGAAGTGTGGCAATGTAACTGGGTAGGAGCGCGAAGTACTGTGCACTCGAGGTGAACATGTGCCAGGGATCCAGGTACATAAAGGACATCAGGAAGTACAGACCAATGGTTGTTGCGGTCGAAATGATGAGGTTGGTAAAAACGTTATTTCCGATCGACTTCTCTGCTTTGGGGTCCTTGAGCTGGACAATGACGATGTAGAAGGAGGCGAAAGTCGTGTAGGCCATGATGATACCGTACATGACCATACTCCAGAAGAACATCTTTTTGGCGCCTTGCGGTCGATTACCCATGGACAGAATAAACTGCATACAAATGAGTAGCGTGCAAGTGTATCTCAAGATGTAGAAGATGTATTTCCCAATGTTGTGACCGAATGGATCGAGCTCTGGATCCGAGAGCGAGCCAGCAACGAAATAGAAGGTAAGGTAAAAGTTGGCCAGCGAGAAGAAGGTGAACAGTAGCTGGACGAATTGATAAACGAATTCAATGTGGAGGAGGATTTTTCGCCAGATTGTGTGGTCAGTTGCCCAGACCTGCTTGAAGTGCAAGAGTGAGTATACAGCTGCGAAGAAAGCACCGTTGAGCCAGCGTCGTCGCTGCGAGATGAACTCAGGCACAGTATCTAGAATACATTAGTATTAAATTAGGCATATGCTTGGAAGTTGTAACTGACCTGGCACATCTGTCTCACCAGTGGCGGCTTTCACGTATTTCAAGACCCATTGCTCACTGCGTTTCGCCACAAGCTCCCAACACAGAATGCGGTCCTCAGCCAGATACATGTTGGCAGTAAATACATCGGCATCCTGTCCATGCAATGTCTCTCCCTTGAAGTACTGGCTCAACGGACCGTGACCAGTGTGATCGTTCTGCAGCGCATGGTATCGGTAGGCCGAAAGTGCTCCAGGCAACACAGTAATGTATCCAAATACCGACTCTAGAGGCTTGTCTAAAATGTTGGACATTTTGTATTCAAAGTTCTGCGACGCGACAAGCGGATTGAGGAGGCCAAGCCAGGCTTTGCCTTTACCAGCTTTGATCTCACCTGCAGCTCCAGCGACGGACGAGTCAGTATCGAAAGCCTTCCAGAGATGGTAGAGTGCCTTTGGGCCAGGCTTGGTTCCAACATCGAGCAGAATGCAGACATTCGGGTTGAGTGCGCGGCCAAAGGCATTGAAGAACCATCGATGCGAGTTGAGTTTCTTCGAGTTGCGCTCTTTCAAGCAAAATATCATTTGGCAGGGAACAATGCCCTTTTCGGCACCCTTGAACTTGAGATCAGAATCTAGAGAGACCTGGGTAGTGTACTCGTAAACGTGAGCCGTGACCTCTTTTTGGTTAACGCGGTTCTTTGCGATACCCTCCTGGTAGCATCCCATGGCAGCAATGGCATCGAGTGTGCGCGGGTGGACCTTTCCTCGTCCATCGGCAATGATGCACACGACAATCTTTTGCCACCCATCTTTTCCCCACGTTCTCGACTTCATGCGGGAGCAGAAGTGACTGATGTTCTGCATGACGCCGTGCATGGTCCTGGTAAAGTCGATCTCGTTTTCGTTGTACATGGTGATACATATGAAGAGCTCTGTTTCACGTGCATTGCCAATATTCTGTCGCAGCTGATATCCTCGGTCGACAAAGTCGTCAGGGTCGCACGTTACGGCCGTATATCTCATGTGGGTAAACTCGATGTCGTCGCGACGGGGGAGGAAACTGTACAAGATGGTGGGAATCTTGCACTCGAGAATAAGTTCACCGTTAATCAGGCGAACTTCCTTCTTCGTCATGACTGCGTCCCGGGCACCACGTCTTGCTTGTGCACCGTCAGGAGCGGGCCCGTAGTGCTCAGCCTTGTCGTCATCTGCAGCCGTGTATACATCTGTGTAGGTATCGTCGGTCATGTACGAGTCGCGAGAGCGCAAGTTGGGCCGGTCGTCGCCGTACTCGGTGAAGGGGTCGTCCTTGTCGTCCATTGGTATCGATGTCATGTCGCTCATATCCATGGTCCCCTCGGAATCACGCGACACAGGTCGTGCGCCGCCCGCAAAGAGTGGCGCCGGCGGTAGTGGCCGCTTAGGACTGCCTGGCCGGCCGCCGCCGTATCGTGAAGATGGAGTCCCTGGTCGTGGGCTACCATTGAGATCGACTGGTTCGTACGAGTTGACAGAGGCAGGCGGCCGCGAGTAGTCGACGGAGGTGCGAGTAGGCGAGTATGGTCGTCCTGGCGCCGGGCGATCAGGCGAATGGGACCTTCGGTACGGCAGATATGATCCGGGCGAGCCTTCGGTGGGTGGGGGCATATTGGGCGCCGTGTCCAGCACTGATGGCGTCCGCGACAGACCCGCCATGGACGAGGCCGTGGGGTGATATGTGCGGGACACTGGTGAAGGTGGTCTGTCAGGGGGTAAAAAAAGCACTCTGGTCAGCCTGGCTCTCATAGCGGTTGCGATCATAATCCAACAAGGGCAAAATGCAGGCGCTGCACCAACCGTGACTTGAGCGTCTTGCGCCTGGGCATCTGTGACGACAGGCCCGCACCACTCGCATGCGGATTGAAGCTCAGCGCATCGCCGGCTTCGCGCAAGAAGTCGACAATGTCTGCCTCGGCCGCCTTTTGCCTGCCAATCTCGGACGGCGTCATGCGCTCGCCCAGCGCAGCCGTGGTGCTGTTGACGCCAGACATGAGGGAAGCCGACTCGAACGAGCGTCTTCTGGAGTAGGAAGTGGAATGAGTATGGAATGGAGTGAGGCCGGCGTGGGGAGATGCAAAAAGGGAATGATACTCACGGCATGTAGCTCTGGCTCTCATCCACGTTTGTCAACAAGCGCATCGTTGACCCTCCTTGCATCTGCGGCGAGAAATCATCCTCGTCGTCGTATGCAGGTGGCCGCCCGTAGTGCGAGCCTCCCGGCGTCGTGGGCCGGTCCATTGTGACTACAGTCGCTGTGTCTATGTTTTGGTTGTTGTGTATGTAGTAGTAGTCGTCGTCGTCGTCGTCGTCGTGCCGGTGCGCAACGTTATCGCTGCTGTAACGTTACTACCCGAGTGAACGACTGGACCCGGAGCAAAAGATAGAATGATTATAGTATGTACGGTACGCAGTTCGAGTGTCTCTCAAACGCGTGCCTTTGATATCCTCCGAACGCTGATGAGGCGCCGGTTCCCCAGCTCCATGTTGACGTTCGGGCGTCGTCAGGGAAACGGCGACTAGGAACGCCTGCTAGCCAGGGGAACCTGACTAGAGACTGTGACACGGCAAGGCCCAAAAGAACCCATGGCCAATATTTGGTGCGCCTTGTCTTCCACCCTCGAGTTACTCGGCGTCGCACATGGCTGATATCGTTCCACCCACCTCCTCTCCTGGGCCATCCGGTTGCCTGGGTGAGTCGGCTGTCGATTATAGACCATGTACCTTGTGTAAATACCGTACTTCGTTCACGCTGAACGGTTGCAGCGCCAGCCACCTGCCTTCGCCCGGTTGATCAAATGTTTGTATATGTACTCTGCTTCATCTAGCTAAGCTACCAAAATGCCCTGCAAATACGCTTCCACACCATCGAGTCCCTCTGCGTCCAGCGTATCAATATATCCAACATACTGATCTGGTCGTGTCACAACCACACACCCTGTCTCCCTATTGACACCGTAGTTGCTGTATGCATCGCCATAACCCTCGTGGTAGCTCACATCGTCCACATACACTGCGTCGTAGTCCCATCCAGTCTTCGCATCGAAGGGATGCAGTACGTCTGGAAAATCTCGGAGCAGCTCCACGTCAGTGCGCTTTGAGGAGTGGAGCGTGAGTAGAGCAATGCTAGTGTGGAGATGAGGCGCAAGAAAGGTCGAAGCGGACAGGCGTTCGCAGAATGCTCGTAAGCGCCCGCTCTGTTTTGGATTGACCACATTGCCGGCGAAAACGATGATTCGGAATCGACCATCGCTTCTCAGGCGTTGTTGAAATTCCCAAGAGCGGGCGTCGGACTGGTTCAGCACCTTGAAGCTTGCAAATCGCATCCCTAACTGGATACCAGTGGCCAGCTCCTGCTTCCCAATACTCTTCGTCTGTGATGAGACATCGGATCCATCTCCTTGTTCAGCTGCATCGCCAGGCTTGGCAACCAATATGCTTGTTCCATAGTCTACTGAAAGGCCTGAGGCAAACAGGTTGCCTAGTAACAATGTTAGCAGATCGACAGTGTCAAGGCGGTAGATCTTCTTCACCTTTCAAGAATGCCTGCTTGAACTCTGCCATACTGACACCCTCCTCGTCCAATACGTCCTTTGCTGGGCGTCCTGAAAATAATCGGGAGAACTTGTGATCAAACGCAATGAGATCCTGGGCTATTCTCCTTCTTTCAGACTGATATGTCTTCAGAATTGAGGGCTGAGCAACACCTTTTACCACTAACCCTAGCTTCCAGCCGAGATTGTAAGCATCTTGCATCGACACGTTCATGCCCTGACCTGCCTTTGGCGAGTGCGTATGAACCGCATCACCTGCTAGAAAGACGCGATTCTTGAAGTCGAAGTTGGTTCCAACTCGTTGACCAATCTGATATGCCGTCCACCAATCGCAGTGCTCATAGGCCAGGTGGTAAGGTGCCAAAATCTTCTGTGCAGCCTTGATGATGGTGTCCGGGGTGATCTTTGATCGATCGGCCCGGCCACTGGCATCTGGCTTGATCTCTGTAAGCTGGATGTAGAGCCTTACAAGTTTGTTCTCGCGCGGAATGACCATCAATGATCCAGAAGAGGCGCTGTGAACGGCGCAGCGCATACGGATATCCGGAAAGTCCGTAATGGGGATGATGTCCAGGACACCCCAAATGTAGTCGGTGGGTTCACCTTCAAGTTTAAAACCCAACTGTCTTCTGGTCCAGCTGTGCGCTCCATCGCAGCCAACCATGTATTTCGCCTTCAAGATCTCTGTAGTACCTTCTTTCTCTTTGCTCTTGTTGATCAGATCGTCTGTATCGTCCTCTGCAAGGTTGCTGCGGAACAGGCCATCGCTGACACTAGACCCATTGCTTTGCGCAGGTTTAGCCTCTTCTTCCGAGAGATATCTCAGTTTTACAGTAATTGGGTAGTTGTTGGGTGAGTGGTCGTCACAGTTTTCAGCAATGTGAAGAGATTCTGGTAGAACTCCTCGCTCTACATGGATTGTGTTTTTGGAATGCTTCTTGATATGATCCAGAAAGAAGCGCTCGATTCTGCCTTGGTGTAGCACAATTTGCTTGAATCGTGACAAGCCGGCAGGCATGTCCGGGACGCGGTCAGAACGGCGGATGAGACCATCTTCGCCAGGGTTCTACGGGATGTGAGACGAGGCTGCCCAGGGCATTGGACCTACTTACCCACATACACATCTATTTGCCATGTCAGCTATGCCTTGCTGCAAAAATATCATCTCGATGTAGTTGAATCCACGAAATATGCGCAATGGCATGCACACAGATCATGCTAACTACTAGATGCTGATGAGTTACATACCTCTATCATGTGATTTGCTTCTTTCCAAGCCCGATCAGCAAAACCAAAGCTGTCGAATATTTCAAGGCTGCGAAGTTGTAATCCATCAGCTTGTCCAGCATAGATCTTTGTGCCACGCTTGTCAACAATGCGAGCCTTGATGCCACATCTAGCCATCCACGCCGCGAGCATAAGGCCGGATGGCCCTGCCCCGACGATTAGTCTTGCACCCTGTCAGCGTTCACTTGAAAAGAAGCAGGCCCAAACTACTAACACATCGCACTTGGATTCTTCTGTGGCTTGTAGGGCCATGGTCAGGATGCACTGTTGCAGTGAGTTGGAGTTTGGGAAGACGAACGTGTCGCAGGCGAAGTAAGACCATACAAGAAGACCGAAGCCCCCACCGATTCTACATATGTGACGGTGGAACCGTTCCGTGCTGAGACATTGGGTGCACCTGCCCGGCAGTGCACCTCGGCGAGAAGAATGGTACTTGATGGAGACGAGATTCGCGGAGCAGGCGCGATTATGGCACTACCCCACATCACTTCAGTCCCGGTTCCGAGCAGCAAGGCCCACTAGTGCTGCTTGGGCGGCGTCATTCATGTAAGACATGACTGATTTGCCGAAAGACGACGTGAGATGGGCGTAGTGGAGGATTGGCGAAGTTTGTCAGTGCTTTGTAAGGCTGTTGGAAGGTTTGGTGTAGAAGACAGCCCGTTGCAGGCCTTGGCCAGGTGGTTGCGCTCGCGCGGGAAGGAGGCACGAGCGCCCAGGCACAAGTGGGAGGGGCCCAGGGGAAGGGAAGGGTGCTGGATGGAAGTGGCACCTGGCACCGATCAGTGGGCGGGAAGGCGCGCTAAACGGCTAACCGTGTTTGTTTACATCCCACCCTTCATGGCACTGGCACTGGCACGGGCGTACAAGCCCAACCCACGACCCCAACCACAACCACAACCACAACCACGATCACAGCGGCGCGCAATCCTGGCCACGGTGCTCACACGCCCGTCCTCGACATATCGCAAATGGCACCCCGCAATGCGCTCGCCAGCCTATCCTTCACAGTCGACTCAGCCTCGGAAGACGAAATGACACACGACGAACTCAACGCGCTGCCGACACCCGACTCCAACAGCGAAAACAAGGCCCCCGCGCGCAAAGCACGTAGTGCCGCTGCGCAAGCCAAGAAAGCAGTGTCTTCGACCAAGACCGCCACCAAAGGAAGGCCCGCGACGCGTCGAGTAAGCGCAAGTAGTGTGCTGGGCGTCAACAAGACCAACGCGGCAGTCGTGAAGAAGGCACCTGCTAAGAGCGGGCGGAAAGCGCTAGCCGAATGCAAGCACAATGACCCAAGCGATACCGAAGAGGTGGACGACTTTGAAGACGAGCAGCCCATGGCGCAAGCGCAGCCTGTCAAGAGAGGCAGGCCAGCTAAGAAGGCGCAGAACGAGCAGCCAGTCGAGGCGCCTGCTCCCATAAAGAAAGGGCGCAAACCCAAAACCATTGCGCCAGCCCCAGTGGAAGAGCCAAAGGCCAACAAGTCCAGGGGCAAGCAGAATGCCCCCGAGCCTGAAGCGGAGCCAGAGCACATGACGATTCCTGAGACACAGCCAGAGTTTGAGGCAGATGCCATGGACATCGAGGCGTCCATTGAGCTCGACGAGATACCGGAGAGCATGCCACCTCCACCACGGCCATCCACTCGGCGCGCACAAGCAAAGTCAAGCAGGGTGCGGCAGGGTTCACACAGCATCAGGCGCACTGGAAGTGTGTCAGATTCCGAGCGAGATCCGGCCATGCGACGAAAGATTGGCGATCTCACAAGGAAGCTCGAGGCTATAACAGCTAGATACGACACACTCAAGGAGGCGGCATCGTCAGAAAAAGAGTCCAAGTTCGACCAGCTGAAGAAGCGGACCGAGCAGACAGTAAAAGGTATGTTGCGTGTAAGCGCAGCGTAAAGTCAATTACTAACGATTAGCATAGATCAAGACACGATCATCAAGGCTCTTCGGCAGCAACTTGCGGAATCCCAGTCACGAACGTCGGATCTTGTGTCCATGAAGAAGGAGATTGCTCAACTCGCCAAAGACAACGCACGCCTAGTTGCGGACAACAAGAAGCTCACTGATTCGCTTTCTGTCTCGCAGAATGAGTCCAAAACCCTTTCCAGTAAATTGGCCGCAGCCCGATCATCAACACAGCCAGAGACCAAGAATGTGCCAGGCAGTGCAATCAAGCCACGGACAAACGGCGTGGTGCTCCCTGGTACAGCCGAGGCCGCGAAGGAGGCTCAGCTTGCGAAGCAGAAGGTAGATCTGTACAGCGATCTCACAAACCTGGTTGTACTGGGTATGAAGCGGAATGAGGAAGAAGAAGATGTGTATGATTGTTTGCAGACTGGACGCAATGGAAGTGAGTGTTGCCTTCTGATCTTCCAATGTAAAACGATTTGGTACTAATCTGTTTTGTAGCATTACACTTCCATCTTACGGTTGCCGCCGGTAGTGAGTCATACGAAGATACCGAGTTTATATACCAGCCACTGCTCAACGAACAAAGAGATAGGGAGCTTCTGGATCTGCTACCGGATTATTTGACCGAGGAGATTTGCTTTCCGCGAGGGCAAGCGGCCAAGTTCTACTGTAAAGTTGTGGATTCCATGTCCAAGAAGATCATTCTTGAAGATGAGTGAGGTTCCGGCTTTGCGCACACGAACCGTTGTGTCGGCCAGAGTTTTGGGGGAGTATGGAGCTTTGGCGCGGAGAGCTGTACTTTTGTATTGACCATGAATGGGGGCATGCAACGACGGATTGATACCTGGTATTGGCGTCTGCTTTTGTCATGTATGATGATGTGGGATTCAATATGCTTGTTTCGTGGATTGAATGCTGTTGGATCACATTGAATTCTTGTTGTTGAACTCGAGGCTTTGGTGGTGGCCGCTCATGTGCTTGCTGTTGGTACAGGTGGCATATCTACAAAACGAGGCGATCATCATGATTCCATCATGCGCATCTGTCTGCTCCTCCCGCAACGTCCGACGCCGTCTTTCATAAGTCGTGTTCAGTCTGCGCCTAGTGCTTTCCCTCGACCTTTTCCGCGGCCTTCTTGACGTACTCTCTGTTTGTGCATTAGCCCAGCGCCCCAACCCACCCATGACTTCCTCCACCACAGTGGTGTGCATGCCATGCGGTTTACTGTGGCGTGCGCATTGGTACGTACTTGACAAAGTTCTCTTCTTGGGGGCTCTTTGCGTTGATCGGGGGCTGGGTGACGTCCTCGGCCTTCTTGCCGCCCATGGCGAGGGCAGCACCAGTGAAGGTTATACCGAGGGTTGCGATGGCAAGCTATGGAACATGTCCGTCAGCCTTTGTCGGTCTCGCTTGGTGCCTTTTAAGCCCCCCATGTGCTTTGTAATGCCTTCGCCAACGCTCTGTGCATGGGGATGGAATGGCAGAAATGCCCAGAGATGGCATTCAAACTTTTCGTGCAGGACTTCTCGGGTTCAACGTACAACGTGCGATCCGACCTGGCGGCCGGCGATAGTGTACATGGCAACCATCTTGGCGGATTGGGAGATTGAATTTGACGGGTGGGGAGGAGATGCGAGGCGTCAATGGATGGAAGGCGTGCGGGAAGGCGTGGGTGAGAGAGATGCCGCTGTGAGCTTGCGCTTGCGCGGAGCTCAGTTCGGAAGCGTCGAGGGGTCTTGGCGAGTCGGGCAAGGTGCAGGTGTGGCTGGTGCGACCTACTGCCACTGCCACCGCTATTGCCAAGTGCCGGTGCCTGCGCCTCACATGCTCCCATGACATGACATGTGAAACAGGTGCCCATGACGTACTGTGACTATTGGTTATCTAAGTTCTAGTGTTACTCTAGGCGTCTGCTTTGGACGGATGAGCATGCATTGTTCTATGTAGCCATCGTTTCACGCATCGTTCCAGGCATCCTTACAGGCAACTCTTCAGCACTTCCACCGGCCATCGCAGCCTGTACCAATTGAATCCCTCCCTCCCACCATGGCAAGAGACGATAGGCCCGCTGAAGACGTCAATGGCGTCGTGCCAGACCGACGAGGCAACCGCCCCGACTTCTCCGTGCTGCCGCCGCGCAAGCAACTGCCCAAAGAGCTGCAAGACACGCTCGACAACGAGGAGAAGCTGTGGGAGGTGCTGTATGATGGGACGTAGGTGATGTGCCCATCTTCCCCTGCTTTCGTGCACGTACTGCGGCGCAACATGGAACTGAGTTCTGCCGCGTTTTTAGAGGCGAAGACACGACGGATACTTCGATTCGATATGCCGCCTACGCATCGAGGATTCGCACCATCATGCTGTCGGCGCATCGCTACGTCGCGTATACGTCGGATATTGGGGAGTCGTTTCGTCCAATTGCGCACCCTTACCTGATCAAGGGCGCATATGCCGTCTCGTGGCTGTATCTTGCGGGCGACGTATCACATGAGGGATACAAGGCCTATTGTCGGAATCAACGCGTCTTGCATCCCGAGAAGTTCTTGGAAGAGACCGAGACTGCCAAGGCGACAACGGACACGACAGCTACAGGCCGAGACACAGGCATTCTGGCAAAGGCACAAGAAGCAGCGCAGAATCTGACAAAGACCGAAGGCACAAAGCACGGTAGTGCAGGCACTGCGCTCAGTGGACGCGAAGTGGGAGCTGTAAGGATACCTGCAATCGAGGACTACCGCGCCGTCATGGCCCAGCGAGCCGTTTTCCAAGCCGTCGCCTCCATGGGTCTTCCAGCCTTTACCATACACAGCATCGTCCGCTACTCTGGAAGGGCGTTGAAAGATGCGAAGAACACGACTCTCAGGACTTGGGGCCCTATTGGGGTGAGTCACATACACGCTGTGAATGGTCTGTCAGTTGCTAACAACGTATAGCTTGGCCTGGCTGCTGTCCCATTCCTGCCTTACGTCTTTGATGAGCCTGTGGAGCACGCAACTGAGTGGATATTTTACAATGCTTTCAAGACGTTTGGCGGCGACGCGGCTGTTGAAGGCCGGCCTGTGACTGGTGCGAAGGAGTTGAGGAAAGAGGAAAACCAAACGGGCACAGGTAAGGTCAAGGAACTATAGTCTGTGTTCAGATACTCGTCATGATTAGTACGCAGCACGAGTTAGGCCGAGTCCTTTGTAGACCAACAATATTATCGACAGACATGTGAAATCATACATGAAATACTATCTAACCTTGCTATAATCCCCCAGCATGTGTACCGTAACAGACCCTGGCGTCCACGATTCAGTGTTCAAAGCTCGGTGCGCCCTTCATTGCAAGCCTCTGTGAATATCTTCAATAATTCGTCAAAGTCACACACATTCATGCTCTCGAACACACCAGTCTGGAAGATCTTCAACGCCGTGACACGTGGACTCCTGATGCCAAATGCAATCTTCGCAAGGAACCTGGGATCATCACGCACTGTGACCTTGTCAAGCAGCTTCTGGACCTTCACAGGATCCGGTGGCTGGGGCGGTTCGTTGGGCAACACCACTTGCTCGTGTGTTTCACAGTATGTACAGTGGCCGCATTCACTGGGTACTCCGTCGCTAGAGCCGCCAAAGTAGTCTGCAATGGCTCTCGAGTAGCATCGTTTTGCTGTAATTAGCTTCATCAGAGATTTAGTTCTTGCCAAGTTCGATCGCTCTGTTGATGCCATACTCTCATCCAGCTGCCTGATAATGTCTTCGATCTCACGTGGTGAAAATGGCAGCGTGCGCTCGAGCCGAAACATGTTCTGGACTCCTTCCTTCTCGAGCTGTATGAGGCCGCGTTCATTCCATTCGTCCAATTTGCGAACAAGGTTGTTTCGCACCAGGCCAGTAGAGTCTGAGAGCTCATTGAGTGCAACATGCGTCCATTTGCTGGCCTTGAGAGCAGCGCGGTTGATGGCTTTGCCCTCAGTCGATGTATCGTTCAGGACAGCATCGACACTCTTGACAATATATTTGTAGCGGTCGTAAATGCTTCCCGCCGCACGGAAGAGGTTGAAACGAAGCTCCATCTGGGCGAATAGAACACCAAGGACCGTAGACTTGATATCTGTATCTTTTGACAAGCTGTACAGCGATAACGCAAACAGTTCCCCAACCTTTAGCTTTGTACGCTCTGGCGTGCATATCTCGTTCATCAACAGCTTGAGCGAGTGCAGTGACGGTCTATCCCCGTAGGTGAAGATATTCCGCAAGTAAAAGTCCTTCATCGCAAAGTAGAACATACACACACTAGGTTTTCCATCCCGTCCCGCACGCCCGATCTGCTGAGAGTACGACTCGATGCTGTCTGGTATATCGAAATGGACGATGCTTCTGATGTCTGGCTTATCGATGCCCATTCCAAATGCAATAGTGGCGACGACGACCATGTTCTTGCTCACCAGGAAATCATTTTGGGTCTTTGTACGGATTGGTGTAGTCATCCCAGCATGGTAGGGCAATGCATTGAACCCGCTGCTCTGCAATGTCCTGGCGAGGCTTTCCGCACCCTTTTGAAGTGTGACATACACTATCGTCGGACCAGGATACTTGCGAATGTGCGCTACGAGCTTTGCTACGTAGTCTGTGTCCTTGGAAACCGCCTCTGCAAGGAGCCTCAGATTCGAGCGATACATGGTAGTTCGGAACAAAGCCTGTTCCGGCATTTCAAATGCATTTCGAATATCCTGGACAACCTTGACAGTCGCGGTTGCCGTTAGACAAACTATACGCTCGACTTGTGCCTCTTTAGCGAATCTTGCTATTTTGAGATAGTCTGGTCGAAACGAGTGGCCCCATTCAGAGATGCAATGTGCTTCGTCGACGGCGAGTAGTCGGATGCCTCCCGGTATGTCTTTCAAGGATGCGATGAAACCTTCGCTGTTCAACCTCTCTGGCGCACAGTAGATCATGTCCAGTTTGCCATTTCGGAGGTCGTCCTGCACAGCAAGGAACTCGTCTCTGGTATTAGACGAGTTGAGAACTGCTGCCTTGATGCCATGGTGTAACAGTGCGTCCACCTGGTCTTTCATCAACGCAATCAACGGCGATATAACAAGTGAAACTCCACTCCGTCCTGGTGGTTGTCGGCCTAGCTCTCGATCTTGGTATTTGAATGCTACTGCGGGAACCTAGCATGTCAACTAGGTATATTAAGAGTTGCAAACAAACTCACTTGGTAACAAAGGCTCTTCCCGCCTCCTGTCGGAAATACCACAACCGCACTACCTCCGTCCAACAATCGTGTTATGGCCGCCTCTTGCTCCAATCGAAATCCACTGAGCCCAAACCTCTCTCTGAGAATTTTTTTGGCCAGCATCGTATTGGCTGACGAAGACAGTTGCATCAACTTTGACCGTTTAGCCGAGCGCCCTGCTTTGTCAGCGATGAGATGATGTGTTGTAGTGTTTACGAGCTCCGTGGCTGCTGCCATTTCCGCTTCAACATCGGATGAGAGACCGAACTCATCCTCGCTCATGACAGCAGTTTCCATATCATGTGAATAATGCCTGTGCGAAATTGGTAAGCAGGCCAGAGCCTATTTTTCGTGAAATGTGCATTGCCCGGTGGGAAGGCGTGTCGTTCGCGTCGCGTCTTTTTACCGATCGTAGACAGGTACGACGTCACTGCGCCGCGTGATCACGTGGAACCCTCGAGGCCGTTATCTGTCAAGTTGATTAGCCCGGACACCCCGGCGCAAAACTATCTGCGATCAGTCGAAGTCCAAAAGAACTACAGCCGATATGTATTGCAACTTGTTCTAGCTCTACATCCCATAGTAACTCCAATCGTTATACCTATATTTAATAGCTACTGATTTTTGCCGTAGCTACACATCGCTGGGCTTAGGCCGTGTGGGTACTGCTTAACTTGACATGATAAGTCACAAAGGAATTTGCTTGCTATATCTCGGTTTCCTATGCTTGCTTGTAGACTGCCAGACCATAGTAGACAATTGCCATTCTTAGAGTGAAACTTCTCAATTGAATGGCAAGTCATTCTCGAATGTGCATCTTTGAAATTCTCCCAAGTGAACCATGATCAATGCACAACAGTAATGTACCCTTGTAAATTGAGGATTGAAAATGGTCGAGCAGAAAGCGATTAATGTGACTACAATCCGCCGCGGTTAAGACCTTTTTTTCTCATGCGTCTCGACTCGACGCTCCTATCGTCATTTTTACCCAGAAAGATGATAAATACAATTTACATCAAACTTAAAGTATTGAGTATGTGCCAAATTTCATCCAGTTCACGAAACGAGTCAGCGAATCTCTATGGTTCGGAAGTGATTCTGAGACAGTGTCTCCGCCATCTCGCCCCTCATGGCACCATGTAAATATACTGGACCAAGGATCTTGAAAATCCCTGCGGACAGCTCCCTGAGAATGAATGGCATATTTGCTCCTAGTATGAGCCACACTTGATCGCCTTTCCTGGTGAGGCGTGGGCCCAGGCCAAGCCGGGTACCTTCAGTACATAGTAGCACCCTATGTGAAGCAGCTCGTTGTACATCGAGGCTGTAGTATTGCACGGCCTCATCGGTATTCCTGAATGGGTCCTTTAGGTCGAAGCCTAGATATGCGCAGAACCTTTCGCAATGCTGATCGATGTCTGCATCGGCGGGATGAAGTAGCAGATCTCGACCTGTGCTTATACCTGCCGTTAAGGTAATAGCTAATGTATTTAGATCCAGAGTGATTGCATGTGAGACGCCGCACTGCTCGCCATGAATAGTAGAGTCTATTAGAGTCTTGAGTAGGGCTGCACTCGTTGGATTATGAGTACATATCACTGTATCAACAAGCACTGCCTTTAATCTCAGTCTCAATCCATTGTCTTGCGCTGGTTGGAAAAAGTCCAGCGTCGGTTGTATCGACCTGCCAGACGCGTCATAGTATATTTTCCTCTGTTGAAATGGGGTGGGCACATTGCTAGCAAGATCCCACCTGGGGATCCAAGATGGAAAGTCCGCCCTGATCGTGCGCTCATCGTGCGCAACATAGAAAAGGGTATCGAGACCAAATGTCCCACTACGCATGTACGTGGTTGCAATATCTTGATAGACATCCAGGAAGGTATTTCCAACGCTATAGTCTGGCTGGATAACGGTCTGCTTTCCATCGTAGTAATTCCGCGGATACCATATGTAGGGTGCGTCGTCTGTCAGATGTCGTTTGTAGGCAGCTGGGTGTCCCAAGAAAGCGTAGACACTATCCCGTCGATCTGTGCATTCCAAGCCTCGAGCTTTCTCAAGGATGTCAAGGAGCGACTCTGCAAGAGTCTGATCGGATCCAATTTCGAGTCGCTGACTTCCACGAGTGGAAATTCTATACTGTTCTGCCAATTTTAGGTTCCTCAGCTCGATGTTATGATATTGTGAAAGACCCAAACCGCGTGTTTGTAGGAGATGCATAAAATCGTCCAACTCATCCCGCGTGAAAGAGATTTCGCTACAATAAAATGTTGCATCTCTGGATAGACCCAGTTCTTGGACAACCCATACTCGTCGAAACCAGGGTCGCTCAAACAGGGCATGCAGTGCGTACCGTTCCAGTGCTTGCTTGCGTCTCAGTCTCTTCTTTGGGAAGGCTGCTTGCTCCTCCAACAAATCCAAGCTGTATTCGGGAGATTCTGGATCAGAAACTTTACGATAGAGTTGTCCGAGCTCTCGCATACGCTTCACAGCAAGATCTGCGCTGCGAGCCTCAACCTTCCCGTTATTACGACCTAGCCAAACGTGTACATGTCGTGCTTTCCAGTATACGAGACCCATCAATTTTACTTGCTCAGCACGTTCACGAGGATTGCTCTGGTCAATGCACAGAGCATCTAGCCACAGCGTGCGAGACTGTGTAGTATCGCGTAGACGCTCAAGAACATCCTTAACATTACTAGTGATATGGACAAGCATTCCGTTGCCTAAACACGAGCGTTAATTTTGAGCCACAAAAACTACCGGGAAGACGTAGCCAAACTCGTTCGAGGACAAATACTCACACATCACTCTATGCTTCCCTTTCGGTGATCCCCACACATAGGAAACAGCGTCATATGTCTCAAGATTCTCAACCCTTGATTTGGCCGTGACATCTTCGTAGTCGAGTAGGTTGACGACTTGAAGCGAACAGCAGATGGAGTCTCCCTTGCTGCCAGGGTGGAGCTGAATCAAACGAATATGACTTTCGTCAAGAGGCTGGTGCTTGAAACAGGATGCTTTGGTTTTGGAAAAGAAGAAAGGTTTGCTCAAAAGCGCATTTGATATGCTACCACCGAAGATCATATTGCTATATGAGAACACACTAAGAGAGATGGAGTATCATCAAGTTAAGAGATGCAGTGAGCCGTTAAAGAGACCGTACGATTTGAGTCTCGACATCGCCAAACATATGAATTGCTCCAGTGTGGAGCGAATGTGTGGCACAGCTGGTCTAACATGGGTACAGGCGTTAAATCGGAGGCATTGATTTGTTCGTTCATGTGCTGACATGGCACAGCGCCTGCAGAGGAGGCTTAACAGAGTTCCCGAAAAGCACCGCGCAATCGAAATCTGGGTACATTGCCGCAGTAATGGCAAGGGGTTGCATTGATGGAGTCGTGGCAGGCCAAACTTCAAAGCTTGGTGGGTAGTGCGACCCTGGCGGCAACATCGGAATGAGCTTCCGACAACGACATGACGAAGCCTTGGGAGCCTTACGTGTACCTAACCGCCACCTTCTGGAGGGTTCCTGAGACTACAATATAAGCTCATGCGTTTGTAATACTCGAAGTGATCAATCGCGCCTTGCGCGCTGTATATGTTCTCAGGTCTGCACCTCCGTGATGGCACAACCAAAGTCATCCCAACCATCGTCATACACCGAGATGCGCGACGTCGAGGCCATCGGCGCGCACTGCCAGTTGGAATACTGCCATGTCCTCGACTTCCTACCTTTCAAGTGCCACAGCTGTAAAGGGTGAGTGCTTTCCGGGCTCTTGCACACCAGCCTGTTGCGCCAACATGCTCACAAGACTAGGACATTCTGTCTCGACCATCGCAGCGAAACCGCGCACAAATGTGTAAAAGAGGGCGAATGGGCAAGAGCGCGCGCGAAGTTGGCTGTTGGAGATCAGCCACTGCCACCTAAACCGTCGCTCCGCACTCATGATAAACAATGTTCAGATCCCGCCTGCAAGACGCTCATCTTCACGTCGCTCGTGACGGGCGTTCACTGCGACCGGTGCAACCGAGACTACTGCCTTGCACATCGCTTGGAGGAAGAGCACAACTGCAAAAATCTCATACCAATAGGGGCGCGGCCCTCAAACACGATACAAGCACGTGGTCAGTCTGCGTTGTCCAAGTTGAAGCTCTGGGCCGAGTCGAAACGCAAAGAAGACGAGCAGAGGAGATCGGGCAAGAAGTCAGGATTCCTAGGATTAGGAAAGAGCTCGTCTGCAACCGCAGCGGCCAACGCACAAGCCGAACTAAATGCGCTCAAACGAGCAGCCAAGGGCGAGGCAAGCGTGCCTCTAGACAAGCGGGTATACCTACACGTGGAGGCTTCAGCGGATACGACCAAGGCAAAGTTCCCTACCGGGAAATTCTTCTACAACAAGGACTGGACGGTGGGTCGGGTCTTGGACATGGCGGCCAAATCGCTCCAAGTGCAGAACGTCAATAATCGTGGTGGTGGCGAGGAGGAGAAGCTTCGTGTGTTTCATGTCGAGGGCGGGCGGCTCCTCAAATTCAGCGAGAAGATTGGCGGGCCATGTAAGAGTGGGAATATGATTGTGCTGCTGCGGGGTGTTGGGTCGGGTGAGGCACCAGACCTGATTGACCTGTGAACAAAGCGAGCTGTGAGAATAGACTGGTGGATGGCTGTAAATGACTTTGATCAGCACAGTTTTTTGCGAGTTGTTTTACGGTTGAGATACCCAGGAAGTCTTGGAAATTGAGAGAACAAGCCATTCGTGCCTTGAGCATGGTGTTACCACGATCCATTCGCACTGTTCCAGTGCGTGCCTATGTGTCTGCACGGGTCGCCTTACGATTATCCATGTACTAGGACGTTGGTTTAGAAACAGTCTATTAGGCTGGATCTAGAAAGGAGAGGGCTGGAGTTGTTCAAGAGAATGTAGGCACAATAGTAGTGCATTGATTACATTTGCGTACTTCCCAACTACATGCTACATGATTTAAAGTAGCGATTCGCTCAGTAGATTGCTAGCCTGCCCCTCCCTTACCAGTGATGTCGAAGACCGTGACGCGGATGAGCAGCAGCAGCAGCAGGCGAAGTGTGTGGCATCGTCAGCTGCAACCATGTATCATCGAACGCCGTCCTTCCAATCCCTACCCTTTCTCCTGCCCTGCCACAGCCTAATTGCCCAGTGCAAGTTGCACCCGACGGGATACTGACAGAGCGTGCCGAGTATAGCTTTGCACCAAAGTGGCATCGGGCAGTTTCCTTATACCGAGCCGTGTTGGTTTCCAGCAAGTCAGCTGCAGCGCCTCTCGCGACCTGGCTTGTTCTTGTTCGCGAAGTCGTGCAAGTTCATTGTCGCGACATGACGCTTGTTCTCGTGCGCATGTGCATGGTGTTCAGTCGTCGCCCGGGTCGAAGTTGCGGCAGCGCAGGCCGTGTATGCGCGTGGCCCAGCCGTAGCTTCCGAGGTTGTTGACGCCATCAGGCACTGTCAGGTAAGCGTCCATGTCGCCCTTGCAGTCGTAGTTGCTGGTGCAATGTCAGCACAGTCGCACGCACAACGGCAGGCACGCATGCCAGAGAAACATACTCGTAGAAGCGGCAGTTCCAAAAGTCGTTGCGCCGCAACACCGTGGCCACATCATGGCCGCCCACGAGGATCGACTGCACCAGGCCGTCGATGAGGTTGTTGTCCAGCGACAGACAGACATTGTTGTACGCGTCAACCGACACCTCGGAGAGATAGCCGGGCGCCGCGAATAGCTGCACTTTGATGCGTCCGCTCGTCACCGTGTCGTCACCGGCTGCGAAGCCCGCACCAAGCGCCAGCAGCAGAGTTGTCAAGGAGAGGCCGCGCATGGTCGCATATGCATCTGGGAGCTGCGGTCGTGATACAAAAGCCTGGGCGCTGACGGGGGTCCGGGGGCCGGTATTCTGGAGACTGCTGTTGGGGCCAGGGTCGCGCTCGCGGTCAAGGTTTGTCGGTCGGTGGTCGGTGGCCGATGGTTGGTGGTTGGTGGTTGGTGGTTGTTGCCCAGGTGGTCGACGGTTGAAGGTAGACGGTTGGCGGTTGGCGTTGCGTTATTAGCCAGGAGAGAAAGGTGAATGACGGCGGGTGCCCGCCCGGAGGTTGGCTGGCTGCCAGTGGCTGGCTGGTTGGCTCCTGGCTGCACTGCCTCATCACCTTAATTTAGCATGGCGGGCAACCTACTTAGATGTGACCTCATCATGAATGAATAAAGCTTTATCAATGCCAAACACAACAAAAGAAAGACTGAGCGTATTGGATGCTGTGCATGAGATCGAAGGTTTATACATGCAATGGTGGTGAGCGTCTGCCTTGCTGCACAACTTGTTTCGCTTCACCGAACCAGCGCCATGGATATATGACTCCGAGACGCGAGACACCATAGCCGCAATCTCAACAAAGCCAGACGTGCACCTGGTAAAGTAATCTTGCACAAAAACCCCCTGGGCCGAGTTCAACTTATCGATGTACATACAATACGTATACCCCCTTCTCACGGTAGCTACTCCACGATTTACAATGCCAAGACGACATAACCCAATCACCTCCCGGCTGTTCCATCAAAGCCAGAACGCTGCTTGAAATCCTGCAGCCATGTTGGGTCGTCGGCTACCGTCTGATTCCATTTATCGTCTCCGTCATAGTATAGCAAGCGCCGTGATTCTTTCTGGAACATCTCGTCGGTAGGGATGATACCCAACAACATCTGCTGTCGAGCAAAGCGACTCAGATGACTGCTCAAGATATCGGCAAAGGTCGCTGTATCAACTTCCTGCTGCGTAGGCATTACTTGTACACTTGAGCCAGGCGGTGGTTCAAATGCATCTAAGCCTGGGGTCGTTGCACCCCTAGCTTGCGTGGCTTCTAATTTTATATGTGCCAGTAGCTGGTTCGTGTGGTCAAGAGCTGCTGGATCGGTTGCCGAGAACGGAACGAGAGTTGTAGACTGAGATGCGATCAGCCACGGTGGAAACGCTCTCGTGACGCGCGCAGCAACACTAGGCTCGAATTCGTGGTCGCCATGCCAGTCCGCCATAGTCTTTCCTTCTCGGTAATGGCCGGCTAGATGATCCGCACGTTCTTCCCAGCTCCGCAGCGCCAAATTGCAGAACCCGCACCGAGACTTTACTGGCATCGACTCTACCTTCCAGTCTTCAATCAATGGCAAAGTCTCTAGACCATGAAACAGCCGGAGGTGTTGCACTAGATGATCTTTCCGACGAAACACACGTGGAGTTGATCGATCCTCTAGACAGGCCGCGTGGTTGTGCTCTTGCAGATGCTCCAGAGTCGGATCAAGAACGTTGCAATATGCACAATGGACCCTTCCTGTCAGAGAAGAAAACACAGAGCCACCGTTGGGCGTGCATATCCATTCCTCCATGTTTAGATGAAGTGACTTCTCATGCCGCGCCCAGTCGTATTTGTGCTTGAAGGTATCGCAGCAGAAAGTACACTTGAAGATACGTTCTGCTGCATTCATATTCCTTCCCTTTGCTTTTGCTTTCGCACGTGACTTGGGCGTCTGACTGCGGCGATTCGAATGAGATGCTGCAGATTGACCCGAGTTCCATGAGCGTAGAGAGGATTCGCTTGCAGCTGATTCAAGACTTGTCGTGGATGAAGGTCCACGGTATTTGCGAAATGCATCGCGGCTAGATGGCCTGCTGTGTTGAGGAGAGATACCGAGGGGCCGACCATCCAGCGCATTGCAAATGGCGGATAGTGTGGCTGCTTCATCCTCTGGAGGAGAATTTTGCCAGCGCTGCATAGTAAGCGGCTGTGCTTCGAATGGACGAGGGCTGATACCAGGGCTTGGGATCACCACCGGGCTACTCCTACTGCTATTTCGTCGTAGAACATACTTGCTCCTGCGGCGAGGTAGAGTGTGCTGACGATGATGAATGGGCTGCTCTGATGGTGTGAACATTTGATACGGGACCTGATCTAACGAGAAATCAGGAGATGGTAGAGTATCGATCCCGGTGGACATGGGATTAGCGAAAGTATACGGGGAATCCAAGTTGCCATTGTTCAGTTGTTCAATTTCGGCAACCGTGGTGTCAATCTCAGGATTGTTGAGTGAGAAGTCTGGTGTACTGTTATCAGGCATCCACAGAGGATCGAAAGGCTCTTCGTTCCACATAGGCACTTGCCAACCATTCGATTGTTGATCAGCCATGACTATCTTAAGGGAGCCTGGGGCAAGTATTGGTGTTGGCAGGCCTGTCGCGTCGATCGAAAACCGAGACGTAGCCGCTTGGCAGAGTCCGAAGTCGGCGGGTGTCGTTATTTGGGAGAGCGCGGACAGCTCTCGTCTTCCCGACGGAATACCGCTAGATGAACTGCTCTGTGTACGGCAGTACTTCCTAGTCCCCCGTATGCCTATACTACTATTTCGAAGGAATAATGATGCGCAAAGGCAGTGGGGCAGCTACGCCCGCAATGCGCATTTACACCATGACGAAAGTTGCTTAGCCGCAACCGGATAGGGAGGTGTGGGATCCGCTGGCCTTTCTCACTCGTCACAGACCACCTCCACAGACTGACATGGGGCAGGAAGAAAAACAAGAAGAAAAAGAAGTACAATCTGTCCTGGAAGGAATTTTTGGTAGGCTGCTCAGACTTACGCTTCTGCGCACTTGCTAACCATCACGTAGCCGTTGCAAAGCCTGGGCAGGTTTCTTCTGGGGATGTTCTTGAAAAATTACAGGCCTGTTTTGCTTCATCCCAGACGTTCGCACCCCTCCGTCAGGTGCAACCTATGAGACCAAGTAAAAGCGACGATCAGGTCTTGAAGCTGGGTCATGGAGGTACACTCGATCCCCTCGCTGCGGGAGTACTCATAGTTGGCATAGGTAGAGGGACCAAGCACTTGCAGCAGTACCTCGCATGCAAAAAGATGTACGAGACAGTGGTTTTGTTTGGGGCCAGTACAGACACCTATGATTGTACTGGTACCGTTAAAGAGAGAGCGGATTTCAACCATGTTACAAAGGACAATATTGAGAGTCAGCTAGCACGTTTCAGGGGCACGGTCAGGCAAATACCGCCAATATATTCCGCACTGAAGGTCAACGGAAGGAAGGCTTGTGACTATGCACGTCAAGGCGAAGAGCTACCGCGGCATTTGGAAAGCCGAGAGATGCAGGTGGATGAGTGTACACTTTTGCACTGGTATCCTGCAGGACAGCACGAATACCCATGGCCCGGAGAGCAAGCCCCGGCTAAAGCTCCAGCAATAAGCGTCAAGCTCACCGTCAGTTCAGGATTTTACGTGCGCAGCTTTGCACATGATCTTGGCATAGCATGTCAGTCGCGCTCTCATATGGTAGCACTGATCCGTACGCAACAAGCAGATTTTTCGCTTCAGGAATCAGTGGAATCGGGAGGTCTCATACCTGCAATCACTTATATGGATTTGGAGGCAGGCGAGGATGTATGGGGACCAAAACTTCGACCGCAGCTCCGGGCCTGGTGTCAAGCAAACCCACAGAGAAGGGGCCACGTCAACGGGCGAGAAAAAAGCACAAAAGATAGAGTCGCTAGTGAGAAGGAGCAGCGACCGAAGCAAAGATTTAGGGGGGAATGGGTTGCGGAAACAAAGCAGGAGAGAATTCTGCAGCAAGGCGGAAAGTTCAAGGGCAAATGGGGAAGACGACTAGCTAACAGTGGGCTCTAATAGACCCCACGGGCAAGTATCTTATATAGACGAGTATATTATCCTTCTTTTAGCTCTACTACATCTATTAACGTCTATAATAGGCGAGTTAATTATATACTATAGAAGAATAAAAGTACTTCTACTAGAGTATAATAACGTAGGTAAGTAGGAGGATCTAAAAGGGTTCTAATATAGCTTAAAGGCATATAGAAGTACGCGCCTATATTAAAAGTAGAATAAATTAATTCCTATACCTATAGGTCTTATAAAAAGGGATAAAAAGAACTTATCTATTTATCTAAGAGTATAAGGCTCCTTTTATATATAGAGGTAGAGGGGTATTAGATATAAATTAGAGCTAAGTTAGTAAGGACGTAGCTCTAGCTCTAAATAGCTTAGGATATAACGAAGCTTTATTATACTACCCCCCTCCTTAAGAAAGATAGTTTCTATCTTTAGTAGGTATTAATTTAAAGTTAAATTAGTTTAATATTTATTTTCTTACTTTCTTGTATATTAAATTCCTCTTTTACTTATTATACTACTATCTATAATATATTTTATAAGTAAGCGCCTATCTATAATAAAGGTTCGTTACATCCTAAGCTATTTAGAGCTAGAGTTAGGTCCTTACTAACTTAGCTCTAATCTATATCTAATACCCCTCTACCTCTATATATAAAAGGAGCCTTATACTCTTAGATAGATAGATAAGTTCTTCTTATCCTTTTATATAAGACCTATAGGTATAGGAATTAATTTATTTAACCTTTAATATAGGCGCGTACTCCTATATACCTTTAAGCTATATTAGAACTATAACGACGCAGGTAAGTAGGAGGATCCAAAAGGGTTCTAATACGGCTTAAAGGCATATAGGAGTGCGCGCCTGTATTAAAGGTTAAACGAATTAATTCCTACACCTATAGGTCTTGTACAAAAGGATAAGAAGAACTTATCTATCTATCTAAGAGTATAAGGCTCCTTTTATATGTAGAGGTAGAGGGGTATTAGATATAGATTAGAGCTGAGTTGGTAAGGACGTGACTCTAGCTCTAAATAGCTTAGGATATAACGAACCTTCGTTACAAGAACCCTTTTAGATCCTCTTACTTACTTACATTATTATATTATAAGAAGAACTTTATCCTTACTAGTAATAGCTTCTTAAGAATATTATATTATTATATTATATTTATATTATAACTAATTTACTTTAAGTTATAATTTAATTATATATCTATAGTTAGAACTCTATTAGAACTTCTACTAACTAGAGCCTATAGGTTTAGAACTTCTAATATAACTAGGTTATAATTTAGATTACCTTTAGAAAAGTTACGTTAGATTATACTAGGGTAGAAACTTAGAGACTACTAATAACCTAGAGGAATTAGAGGTAAAGCTAATATCCTTCTATAAGACCCCTTATTAGATATAAGGACCATTTAGATAGGTATTAAGGGGTGCACAGCGATACCTATTTAGGCGCTAGCGCGACTAGCGCAACACACGATAAAACCTATCTCCTAAGCTATGCTTAGAGAGGACACAGAACAATTAATCTAATTATTAATTAACCTACATTTTTATTACATCGTATATTAAGCATTATAAATCTAACAATTAAGAGTCTTACTACTACACTACATGCCTAAATATAAATTATAATTATTATTATATTGCAAGTATCTATACGCAATAGCCCCTTAGGCGTTATCCTTACTAACTATACTAAGTAGTTATAATAGATTAGATAACTATAAATAAGGGCTATACCCTTAAGCGTATAGGAGCAAATAGACCTATTAAAATTAAAACCTACTTAGGTTAAACTAACCTATCTACTACTACCTATAATTAACTAATATAAGGGTAAATAATTACTAGGAGTAGATAAAAGTAGATTAAGAAACCTTCTAAGAATACCCTCTAATTTATCCTTAACTAGTAGTAAGGTATAAAGGGATAACCTAGACTACTATAAAGTCCTAGTTAAGATATATAAAGATAATATAAGAAAGTATTAAGAGGAGAAATAATCCCTTAATAAAATTATAGTATTTATCTAATAAACTATTACCCTACACTTAATAAGAAACTACTATATACTAGGAGAGCCTATCTAAGAATAGATTAGAATACTCTAGTAGACTATAGGTATTAACGCTAATAATAAACGCGAGCGAGCCTAAAATTAGTATATTACTACTCTTAAGCCTATAAGATAACCCTTAGGCTAGGAAGTATAGCTAACTAAATATAATAACACTACTACTACTATAGAATCTAAAGGCGTATTAGAAGTCTAAAGGCTATATAATATTATCTAAGACTTTCTTAGGGCTATTATTAAAGTAGCACTAATATAGGAAATATCCTTTAAAGATTAAGGAAGACGTAAAGTAAATATAACCTATAAAGAAATAATAAAATAGTTCTAAGAATATATAAGTAATTACTACCCTATAAAGGGTAAGCTTTAGGGGGGCGCCTTTACTATAGGTAATATATTATCTCTTACTAGTAGTAAATCTAACTACAGTATAAATAATAGGGACACCTCTTACACTACTAAATCTATATATTACCTAACTACTAATTAGAGTAGGTAGGGAAGACCCTATTATTAACAACCTTTTAGCTATTAAGCTATATCTAAGCAGTCCTCTATAGAGGATATAGTAGTAGCTAAAGGAGTAAAATACCCTACTTATAAATAACACTATAAGCTAGAAGATTACTACTATACTTATCCTAAGAACGCTCCTTAGTAGTTTACGCTACGTAGTAGAATCGCTATAATAGTAAGGTATTAACTTAATTATAATACTAATATTTAAGGGTAGATCTAAGGATATAAAAGATCGCGTACCTAGACCTTAACTATTAAATAATAAAATACTCCTAAGGCCTTATTAGCTAATTAACTAGATAGATAGAGAATATCTATAATTAAAATAACTAACGTAGCAGCGTTTATTATAAACAACTACCTATTATAAGAAGCCTTTATCCTTAATTTAGGATTAATAATCTATATTATAAATAACTAATTACGTATTAGGCATATTAAGCCGCTATATATATTAGATTATATCTAGGTAGGTAATATATAACTATAGATCTAGGGATATAGAAGTATTTAATTAGCCCTTAAGGGACTAGTAGGACTAGTTACTATAGAACTCTAGAATATAGTATAGATACTAGACATCCTATATAGTCTAATATTATTCTAACTATTATAATTATAAGGGATCTAGTAGGACACTAGAAATAACCTAACTAAGCTGCGCTAAGCAGACGGGACTATTATTACTAAGCTTAAAGAGAAGCATAGCTAGTAGATTATTAAAGACTACTTAGCAGCCTCCTTCTATACTAAGAAAATTATAATAAGAACACTAAAGCTACCTTAGAAAGCAGATACCCTACGCTAGTATAAACGACTTAGCTACCTAGGACTATTAACCCTTAAGCACCTAGTATAATAAACTTAGGGGGTATAAATTAAAGGTATACCTATAGCTAAGTGCGACGTATATAGAAAGGCTAAACTTAAGAGGTAAGTACGCTATACACTAAGAATAAATAACGAGGGACCTAGTAAACGCCTATTAATTAATTTTCACTTATATAAAGAGGGAAGCTTAACTAAAGAAAAGAGCTAAATACTTATAACTAATAGATTCTTAGGATTCCTCTAGGATTTCTACTATAAAGATAACTAGATAGCTAAGATAATTATCCTATTCCTTAGTATAATAGTCCACTTCCTTAGGAAGTAATATAATATTACTATTAAGATTATTAAATATAATAGAGAAATTATAGCAATAAAGCTAGAAGTTGCCTATTAGGCTATCACGTAGTCTATTATTCTTAAGCCCTTATTACTAGATACCTAAGTATAAAATAGGGGCGCTAAGCGCTTAGGGGGTGTTATAAAGGATAAAGCGCGTATAATAAGGCTTAATGTAAACCTACTATTTAAACTATAGCTAGAGATTATTTAATCTACTATATACCTATATAATTAAACTCTAAAGTATAGCTAAGGCTAGAAATTACTATATAAAGTATTCTTTATAATAGCATTACTATATAATAGAGTAATTACTCTACTATAGAAGCTAAACTTAGCTTATCTAAAAGTATATAGTTATAAGGCCTTTACCCTTAGTAGTAATATACTATAAGGAAAATCACGCCTCTAATAACTTAATCCCTAAGTATAGATTAGCTACCTTATAGGATACTAATTATCTAATATCTATTAGGTGTAGGTCCCTTCTATAGGAAAGATAATAAGCACACGTAATATAATCTTTAATAAGGACTTAGTCTTTAATAGGAAATAGGAAGATCTTATAGATAACCTTATATATAGCACGCTTAATAAAATTATAATATAGATAAAGATAATTAAACTACCTAAGTAATATTTAGTAGAAGAACTAGAGATATATAGGTTCTATAAAGACAATACTATCCTTAAGAACGTTCCTTAGAACGACGAATAGTTATAATATATATATAGGAGGAAGAATAACTACACCTACCCTATACTACTAATAACACCTCTACTAGTAGCATTCTTATTATAGGCGTTATAGAGTATAGAGATCTCTAATAGCTAATTAGCCTCTAGCTTATTATAAACTATCCCTTAGATAGTAGCCTTTATAGCTAGGACCTAAGGAGGGCTTATTAGTACCTATTAAGAGAAGATTATAGATAAAGTATAAATATAGTAGAGCATAGCGCGAGGATTAAAGCTGCTACTAAGTAAGCTCCTATCGCCGCCCGCATTATTAAAGCACTTAGAAGATTACCTACTATATACTTAGTTTAAGGAAGCTAAAAGAGAGCACCTAAATAGCTATTAAATAATAAGATTATAGTCTAAATACCTATTAAGGCAAGCTAGACTAATAGGATAATAGATTCTTAACTATATATAGGTATACACCTATAAGCTTAATAAAGACTATTACTTAATTAAATATAAAGCAAGACTAGTAGTCTATAGTAATTAGTAGCGAAATATTACCTTACAAGATACCTATATAGTAACGCTTACTAACTAATTATTCTAGACACTTATAGCGATAGTAGCTTAGGACAATATTAAATTAAAGTAATACAACGTTACTAACGCGTTTATACACGCTACAATAGATAGAGAAATATATATATAAATACCCTAAGGTTATTAGAAACTAGGTACTATTCTTAGAGTTAATAAGGCTCTATATAGACTACGTATCTTACCTCTCCTATAGTAGAAGGAGTTTATAAGGACTCTTTAAGAACTAGGGTTTATAATAGTGCCCTATAAGCTATGCTATATAATATAAGAAGGGATTATTATATTTTTCTATATTAATAATATTATTATAGGATTCCCTTAGTTAAAAGCTACTTAGCACTAGTAGATAATAAAGCAACTATAAGACTAATACACTATTACTAAAGGATATAACCTTTAATAGTTCCTTAGTATAGAAATAATATAGGATAGAGATAAGTAAATAATCTACCTCTCCTAATACTTATATATTACTAAAATATAAAAACTTATTAATAAAGAAGATATTTAACACAATACACCTATAACTATAAAAGAACTTTAAGCGTATAATAGGGTAGCTACCCTATTAGAAGTAAGGAGCTATTAATAAAAGATTAGCTTACTACTATTTGCTATAGTAACTACCTAGCCTAATATTACTTTTACTACCTCGCGATTAGCTAGGTTCCTTATAAACCTAAGCCCTAATTACTATAATGCTGTAGACCACGTCCTCCTCTATCTCTACGATACTCGCTCGCTAACACTAGAGCTTAGGGGTAGAGAGGGGCTACACGTAGCATCTAACGCATCCTTTATAGATAACACTAGTAATTAGAAAAGCTCTTAGGGTTATATAATACACCTCTTTAGAGGGTTAATAGACTAGAAAGTAAATAAGTAGAGTATAGTCACGACCTTAATAACTAAGGTAGAGCTCCTAGCTCTATCCTAAGTTGTAAAAGAAGCAATATACTTCTAAAGGCTCCTTAAAGACCTTAGAGTATAGGTACCTATAATAATTATAATTAACTATAATAATATGCAAACTATAAACCTAGTTACTAAGGACGCTGCCTAGCTTAATACTAAGCTCTAGCACGTTAACATACACAATTACTAGTGTAACGAAGGTTCGTTACATCCTAAGCTATTTAGAGCTAGAGTCACGTCCTTACTAACTTAGCTCTAATCTATATCTAATACCCCTCTGCCTCTACATATAAAAGGAGCCTTATACTCTTAGATAGATAGATAAGTTCTTCTTGTCCTTTTATATAAGACCTATAGGTGTAGGAATTAATTCGTTTAACCTTTAATACAGGCGCGCACTCCTATATACCTTTAAGCTGTATTAGAACCCTTTTAGATCCTCCTACTTACCTGCGTCGTTATATTACAAGAAGAACTTCATCCCTACTAGTAATAGCTTCTTAAGAATATTATATTATTATATTATATTTATATTATAACTAATTTACTTTAGGTTATAATCTAATTATACATCTATAGTTAGAACTCTATTAGAACTTCTAATAACTAAAGCCTATAGGTTTAGAACTTCTATATAACTAGGTCGTGATTTAGATTACCTTTAGAAAAGTCGCGTTAGATTGCGCTAGGGTAGAAACTTAGAGACTACTAATAACCTAGGAGAATTAGAGGTAAAGCTAATATCTTTATCTAAAACCCCCCTAGTTAGGAGCGTAACTACCCGCTTAACTGCTAAAGTAACAGTCTTAAAGGACTAGATAAAAGCTCCCTCTCCTAAACTTATTAAAGAATTAGAAGAGGAGGAAGTATTTAACCTAGTAGGAGATTAGAGCGAAACTAGAGCTACCCTAGATATAAGAACGCTTATATAAGAAATATTATTTCTACGTAAATAGCTTATATAGGTATAAGTAGGCTTAGTAGCCCCTAATTAGCCCCTACTATCCACTAAAAAGACGCCAATTGGACCTTTTAGAGAGCCCTTGGTTACTCCCTTCCTATACGCCTAACTAGCTAGATAATTAGAAAGGACCCCTAATATTAAGGTTCTATCTAATAGGGTTAATCCTACCTTTAAATAATAGTAAGCTTCTATTTAGGATTAACTTAAAATTAACTTAGATTATTATTAGAATAAACGAGCTTGTATAGCTTTAGTATAGGGATATAGTACTAGTTTAGTAAAAGAATACTTAGAACCCTAATACCTATCTAATAACCTTATAGATTAATTTGCTAACGCTAAGGAAATAATTAACCTTCTTAAATCCTACTTTATTACTAGAAATAAGAAGGTAGAAAGTAGAGTAGTGTTTAATTAATTATAGATAGATAGGAACGAAACCTTCCTAGCCTTTAAAGCTTAGTTCTTAAGCTTAGCTATTAAGGGACAAGTACCCTATTTAGAGTGGTTTTACTACCTCTAGTTAAAGGTAACGCCCGCTATTTAAGTTCCTAACTTAGGTTTTAGACACCTCTAGGGGAACTTATTTAAAAGGATAGTTAAGTACCTTACTACCTTTAATATAGAGTAGAGAAACTATCTAAATTAGTCTAGTATACCTACTAAGGGACTAACTAGTAACTATAGAAAAGGCCTAAACCCTATAGTATAATACTAATTAGAACTAAATTAGAAAATATATAGTGTAGTAAACACCTTAACACAACCCTATACGTCTTAAGGCTACTAACGTAGCACTACTCTATAACCCTACTAATAGCCTTCCTTAATACCTACTCCTAATAGATCTAAGACCCTAGGTAGTTACTATAATTATAGTAAAGTAGGACACCTCGCTAATAACTACCCTAAGCTAAGGATCTAGGCTATAGAATTAGTTAAAGATGTAGAGGAGTACTAAGACGTGTTAGAGACTTTTAATTTAGAACTGTATTAGATAGGAAAAGACCCTACCTAGGAGGACTCTCCTTCCTAGGCTTAACCTATTATAATCTTTCTAACCTTTCCTTATCTAAATTATTTATAGGTTCTTATTTCCTTATACGTACTACCCTATGCTATAATAGCTCTAGGGTTTAATTAAACTCCTTAGTTAATACTAGTGTATAGGGCTTTCTTTTCTTAAATTCTAAAATTACTTATTCTATTTCTTCTTCCCTTTAGGTACCTATCTAAAAGTTACCCTACAAGCTTACTATTAAAGGATTTTAAGATTAAATTACTTCCCCTATAGTATATTACATTTGCCTCTATATAATAGTTAGTAGACGCAAGGTCTATAACTATCCTTTTGTTATTATAGACCTAGGATCTTAGGATTGTATTATTAGACTATATTAGTTAAAACGTTTCTAGATCCTAGTTAATATAGAGCGATCTTAGTTAGTATAGCCTACTAAATATCCCCTAACCTATAATCTATTACCTTCCCTGCTCGTAAGGCTATATTAATAAGTACCCTCTTCCCTAGTAGAACTTAATATCTAGCGATAAGACGCCTTATAGGATTAGGAAGAGATCTAAAACGCTAATAGTCCTAGTGCGATTAATAGGATATAAGGAATCCTTAAGGTGCTAGTAGCACGTTGAGCAGTTACATTCGCTGTGCTAGCTCCTATCTAAACTACCTCTATTCCTGCCTTAACTCCTACTACTAGGATAGCCCTTATTTTAGTAAATGCTTTCTACTTTAATCTAAAGAAACCTATAAATAAATTCTTTACTATAAGCTTATATAAAATAGAGCGCTGCCTAGAAGATCTAGAGGAGGATAACTATAATAACTTAGAGCTAATATAGAGCTAACTCCCTACTAAGTATAGGGCCTACCACGATATATTTAGTAAAGTAGCTACTAACTACCTACTAGAGCACTAACCCTATAATTATAAGATTATCCTAGAGGAACCCCTACTAAACTCCTATAGCCCTCTATATAAGTAAAACTTAGAGGAACTATAAGCTACTAAGGAGTATATATAGGAGCACCTATAGAAGGGATTTATTAAGTTAAGTTAAAGCCCTTTTATATCGCCTATCCTCTACGTTTAAAAACTAAATAGTACTATTAGGATTTGTGTAGATTATTGTAAGCTTAATAACCTAACCTAAAAGGACACCTACCTAATACCCTATATTAATAAGTTACTATCGCGCCCTATAAAGGCTAAGATATTTACTAAGCTTAATATTTAATTAGCTTTTAACAAGATCTAGATAGACCCTACCTCTAAGGAGTATACTACGTTTTAGACCTGTTATAGAACCTATAAGTATAAGGTGTTACCCTTTAGACTATATAATAGACCTGCTACCTACTAGCAATATATAAATAACGTATTAATTAATTACTTAGATAATTTCTATATCGCCTATTTAGATAATATCCTAATCTACTCTAATAATAAGGCGACCTATTAAGAACACGTACGTAAGGTTCTTAAACGCCTTTAATTAGCTAGCTTATAGGCTAATATTAAGAAAAGCGAATTCTATATAAAGCGTACTAGGTATTTAGGCTACATCCTAACTAACTACGGCTTAGAGGTAGATCCTAAGAAAGTAGCCGTACTCTAGAACTAGTCTAAACCTAAGATAATTATAGGTGTAAAGTTATTTCTCGGTTTCATAGGATTCTATTATTAATTTGTTCCTAAATTTTCCTAGGTAGCAAAGCCCCTTACTGCGTTATAGAGCCCTACTACCCCTTTTATATAGACTTTAGATTGCTAACTAGCGTTTAATAAGCTAAGATCTGCCTTACTAAAGATACCCTCCTTATCCTACTTCTACTCTAAATACCCTATAAAGCTAGAGATAGACGCCTCTAATAGAGTTATCGCTAGAGTCCTATTATAAGAGCACCCTAATAGAAAGTAGTATCCTATTACCTTCTATAGTTAGGCCCTATCTAGATTTAAACTTAATTAGGAGATACACGATAAGGAACTATACGCTATTATTAGAGCCTTTAAGAAGTAGCAAGCTAACCTAACCTTAACTCCCTACTAAATTAAGGTATACACTAATTACTATTCCTTAGAGTACTTTATGTCTACTAAGGTGCTTAACGTAAGGTAAGTACGCTAGGTAGAGACTATAGCTTAGTTTAACTTCTAAATTAAGTACACCCTAGGCCTAAGTAACACTAGGGCTAATATCCTTAGCCGCAGGGAGCAGGACGTTAAGAATTTAAAGAATCTCTAAACTAATAATAGGTTATAGGTGTTAATTAGTCCTAAGAACCTCTATAACTAAATTAACTTTAAACTAGCTATAAACTATATCTGCTAGTAAGTATTAACCTATATATCTATTCTTCTACCTAACTAGGACGTTATAAATCTTAGATCCTTAGAGCTAGTTAAAGCGCTATTAAAAGAAAATAGGAATTCCTTTAATAAGGAACGATAGTACTTACCCTAGCACTATTAGATTAATAATAGACTCCTCCTATACTATAATTGTCTATATATACCTAAAGGCTCTACCTTATACACGCGACTTATCTAAGAAGCCTATAACTAGGTCTCCTTTGCACACCCTTCTATAACTAAGACGTATTAGCTCCTTACCTACTAATACTATTAGAAAGGTATAGAGGCTACTTATAAACGTTATATACAGAACTATATCCCCTACTATAGAGGCTATCTAAGATAGCACTAACTCCCTAGCATGTTATATCCCCTACTAATTCTAGACTAACCTATATAATATCTATATATTAACTTTAAGGATTTTCCCTAGGACTATTTTAGATATAATTAGGTAATAGTTATTATTAACAGATTATCTAAGCAAGCTGTAACAATCCCTTATTATAAAACTATTAACGCCTAAGGTATAGCTACCCTATTTATCTAATAGATATACTATTTTAGCTATACTCCTAATAGTATAGTTTCTAATTATAGCCCTTAGTTTATATCTAGTTTCTAGTCTAAATTCTATTAGATTATAGGTAGTAAGGTTAAGCTTTCTACTACCTACTATAAATAAACTAATAGCTAAACTAAAATTATAAACAAGTATATTAACTAGAGGCTAAGGCCTTTTATAACGTACTACTAGGATAACTAGAGTAAACTATTACCTATAATTAATTAAGCCTAGGCTACCCTTCCTTATACCGCTATTAGAATAGCCCTATACTAGCTCCTATTTAGTTCTAAACTAAGGTAGAGCTAGGACTAGAAACCTACTAAACCTCCTTCTACCTATCTTAAAAGGATTAACTATAAGGACGCCCTTACTCTTGCTACCTACATACACGACGTGTAGAAACAAGCTAAGGAGAATATAGAGAAGGCTTAGGACTAGATATAATCTACTATTAATCGCTACTATCGCTCTATAGACTAGACTATTAGTAACTAAGTTTACTTATCTACTATAAATCTTGCTAGCCTAAGACTAAGCTAAAAGCTATCTAAACTCTAGGAAGGTCCCTATAAGGTATTAGAATAAGTAGGATATACCTACTACCTTAAGCTACCCCTAGGATCCTAGATATATAATATCTTCTTACTAGATATCCTTTATAAGGATCCTAGGGATCCCCTACTAGGATAAGAGGCTCTAAAACTACCTAGTATCCCTATCTAAGGCGTAGAAGAATAGGAGGTTAAGGAAATCCTAGCTAGTAAACTATATCGCTCTACTCTTAAGTATAGAGTTAAGTAGCTAGGACACGATCTAGATCCTACCTAGTACCTTGCCTCTAACTTTATAGGAGCCCCCTATAAGTTAAAAGAGTACTATAATAAGTATCTAAATTAGCTAGGACCCCTATAATCTTTAGCTAAGTAGCTTATAGTATAGGAAAAAGGTGTAGAGGACTTAATATTACTATAGGATAATAAGGCGTAGTTATAGACCTATTTATTACGCTAACCTAATATATAAGACTTATATAGAACTAATATCTACTATTAAGACCCTCCCTAAGGCCTAGTAGAACTACTAGTTAGAATACTATAAGAGTATTAAAGCCCTTTTAGACCTACTCCTCTATAGCATCCTCTAGATTTACCTCTAAATTAGAGGGATCTAGAACCGCACTAGAAAGACTACTATCTAGCAATAATAGTGCTAGCTCTACCTTCCTTAAGAACCTACCGTAAGGCCTATAAGGGGGGGCATTAGCTTTACCTCTACCCCTAGCTATGCCCTTGTCTAGTCCCTTTAGACTAGGTTTAGACGCGCTTAAGGATATAGTAGTTTACTACGCCTCTATCTCCCCCCGCAACGCCCTAACCTCGTCCTTAAGGAGCTAGACCTCCTCCCTTAGGGCCTAATTAGCCTCTAATATAGCGTAGTAGTTTACTAGGAGGAGCTTAGTAGACTTAGTGCCCTAGGTCTAGGTAGTTACTACCTATATATAGACTAATAGAACTATTACTACCTCCTTAACCTCCTTCTAGAGGGTGTCCTTTTTAGCCTCCTAGGCTACCTGCTCCTCCTCTACTAAAGGAGCCTCCCTCTTCTCCCTCTCTACTGCCTTTATCCTCTCTAGGCTAGTATTTAACCTTATAAATTCTAGTCCTATATACTAGGGCACCTAGGTTTGTTAGTAATAGTCTATATAGAGCCTATTAGGATACTTACTAGCTTATACTTTCTAGCTTAAAGTGTGTAATATACACACTTCTTTAAGCCTACTAACTTAAACTAGAACTTGATAAATTAGCCCTAGGCTAGCGCCTATACTGCCCGCAAACAAATGCTATAATAGGCCTTAGGTAAAGCCCTAGGGGGCATAGGAATAGGCATCGTAGGTATGGCTATAAAATCGTTAGTAATTAGGCTTAAAAAAGGACTGCTATTAGAGTAATAACAGAGGACTTACTAATAGAGATAGGGTGCGTAGAGAGTAGGAGGAAAAGCAAAGTTTTACGTTAATATATACCTAGCTATAAGCGCGCCTACTAAATTAAGCGTCTCTATAGTAATATTAAATAAATAGTAAATATAAAAGCTACCTTCACCTCTACTTTAATAGGAGATTTAGTTTAGATAGGATTTAGAAGCGTTACAGATAATAACAAGATAGGTAAAGGAGGATTCTATAGAAGAAAGTAGAAAAATAAAGGTTAAACTAATTTAACTCTAAATTAACACCTACTAAAGATAGGGACTATCTTTCTTAAGGAGGGGGGTAATATAACGAAGGTTCGTTACATCCTAAGCTATTTAGAGCTAGAGTCACGTCCTTACTAACTTAGCTCTAATCTATATCTAATACCCCTCTACCTCTATATATAAAAGGAGCCTTATGCTCTTAGATAGATAGACAAGTTCTTCTTATCCTTTTATACAAGACCTATAGGTGTAGGAATTAATTCGTTTAACCTTTAATATAGGCGCGCACTCCTATATGCCTTTAAGCTGTATTAGAACCCTTTTAGATCCTCCTACTTACCTGCGTCGTTACAACTAGCTTAGATAGGAAGTTACTTAAAGCACCCTTAGAGTATAATATATCTCTATAGATAAAATAACTACTAATAGATTAATAAAGGCACTACCTAGTGCTAAATAGAGCGCCTTCCTCTAATAACTTAGAATAATACCTAATACACGACCCTAAATACCTATTAATCTTCTACTTAAGTAGAAGTAGGATAATATATACGCTATAGGAGCATTAATAAGTATTTAGCCTATAAGGAAACTTCTAGGCTAAGGGGGTGTGTTAGATGTAAGGACTATTTAGATAGGTATTAAGGGGTGTATAGCGATACCTATTTAGGCGCTAGCGCGACTAGCGCGACACACGATAAAACCCGTCTCCTAAGCTATGCTTAGAGAGGACACAGAACAATTAATCTAATTATTAATTAACCTACATTTTTATTACATCGCATATTAAGCATCGTAAATCTAACACCCCTATAGCTAGGAGCGTAACTACCTACTTAACTACTAAAAGCTAGCCCCTAAGGGGCTAGGTAAAGGCCTCCTTAGAAGAAGAAGAAGGATCTAAAGAGGACCTTAAAATTAACCTAGTAGGAGATTAGAGTAATATTAAACCTACCTTAGATATAGTAGCTCTTATATAAGAAATATTAATTCTATAAAAATAATATAACTATACTTAAGCTAGTTTATTAGCCTTTAATTAGCCCTTACTATCTACTAAAAAGACGCTAGTAGCCTACTTTATAGAGCCCTTAGTTACTCCCTTTCTATATAACTAGCTAGCTAGAAAATTAGAAATAACTTTAAATATTAAGGTTCTATCTAATAAAGTTAATCTTACTTTTAAATAATAGTAAGCTTTAATTTAGAATTAACTTAAAATTAACTTAGATTATTATTAGAATAAATAAGCTTATATAGCTTTAGTATAGGGATATAGTACTAGTTTAGTAAAAGAATACTTAGAACCTTAATACCTATCTAATAACCTTATAGATTAATTTACTAATACTAAAGAAATAATTAACCTTTTTAAATCCTACTTTATTACTAGAAATAAAAAGGTAAAAAGTAAAGTAGTATTTAATTAATTATAAATAGATAAAAATAAAACCTTTCTAGCTTTTAAAGCTTAGTTCTTAATCTTAGCTATAAAGGGATAAGTACCTTATTTAAAGTAGTTTTAGTACTTTTAGTTAAAGGTAATACTTACTATTTAAGTTCCTAACTTAAGTTTTAGATACCTCTAGGGGAACTTATTTAAAAGGATAGTTAAGTACCTTACTACCTTTAATATAAAGTAGAGAAACTATCTAAATTAGTCTAGTATACTTACTAAGGGATTAACTAGTAACTATAAAAAAGGCTTAAATATTATAGTATAATACTAATTAGAACTAAATTAGAAAGTATATAGTATAGTAAACACCTTAATATAACCCTATATATCTTAAGGCTACTAATATAATACTACTCTATAACCTTACTAATAGCCTTCCTTAATACCTACTTTTAATAGATCTAAAACCCTAGGTAGTTACTATAATTATAGTAAAGTAGAATACTTTACTAATAATAACCCTAAGCTAAGGATCTAGGTTATAAAATTAGTTAAAGATATAAAGAAGTACTAAGATATATTAAAGACTTTTAATTTAGAACTATATTAGATAGGAAAAGATTCTACCTAGAAGGACTCTCCTTCTTAGGCTTAACTTATTATAATCTTTCTAACCTTTCTTTATCTAAATTATTTATAAGTTCTTATTTCCTTATATATACTACCCTATACTATAATAGCTTTAAGGTTTAATTAAACTCCTTAGTTAATATTAGTATATAGGGCTTTTTTTTCTTTAATTCTAAAATTACTTATTCTATTTTTTCTTTACTTTAAGTACTTATTTAAAAGCTACCTTATAAGCTTACTATTAAAGGATTTTAAGATTAAATTACTTCTTTTATAGTATAGTATATTTACCTTTATATAATAGTTAGTAGATATAAAGTCTATAACTATCCTTTTATTATTATAAACCTAGGATCTTAAGATTATATTATTAAACTATATTAGTTAAAATATTTCTAGATCCTAGTTAATATAGATTAATCTTAGTTAGTATAGCCTACTAAATATCCCCTAACCTATAACCCTTTACCTCCTTTACTTATAAGGCTATATTAGTAAGTACCCTCTTCCTTAGTAGAATGTAATATCTAGTAATAAGATACCTTATAGGATTAAGAAGAGATCTAAAATACTAATAGTCCTAGTATAATTAATAGGATATAAAGAATCTTTAAAGTACTAGTAGTACGTTAAGTAGTTATATTTACTATACTAGTTCTTATTTAAACTACCTTTATTCTTATATTAACTCCTATTACTAAGATAGCCCTTATTTTAGTAAATACTTTCTACTTTAATCTAAAGAAACTTATAAATAAATTCTTTACAATAAGCTTATATAAAATAGAGCGCTACCTAGAAGATATAAAGGAGGATAACTATAATAACTTAAAGCTAATATAAAGCTAATTCCCTACTAAGTATAAGGCCTACTATAATATATTTAGTAAAGTAGCTACTAACTACCTACTAGAGTACTAACCCTATAATTATAAGATTATTCTAAAGAAACCTCTACTAAACTCTTATAGCCCTCTATATAAGTAAAACTTAAAGGAACTATAAGCTACTAAGAAGTATATATAGGAGCACCTATAGAAGGGATATATTAAGTTAAGTTAGAGCCCTTTTATATTACCTATCCTCTACGTTTAAAAACTAAATAGTACTATTAGGATTTATATAGATTATTATAAGCTTAATAACCTAACCTAAAAGGATACCTACTTAATACCCTATATTAATAAGTTACTACTACGCCCTATAAAGGCTAAGATATTTACTAAGCTTAATATTTAATTAGCTTTTAATAAGATCTAGATAGACCCTACCTCTAAGGAGTATACTATATTTTAGACTTATTATAGAACCTATAAGTATAAGGTACTACTATTTAGGTTATATAATAGACCTACTACCTACTAATAATATATAAATAATATATTAATTAATTACTTAGATAATTTCTATATTACCTATTTAAATAATATCCTAATCTACTCTAATAATAAGGTAACCTATTAAGAATACGTACGTAAAGTTCTTAAACGCCTTTAATTAGCTAGCCTATAGGCTAATATTAAGAAAAGTAAATTCTATATAAAGTGTACTAGGTATTTAGGCTATATCTTAACTAACTATAGCTTAGAGGTAGATCTTAAGAAAGTAGCTATACTCTAGAACTAGTCTAAACCTAAGATAATTATAGGTATAAAGTTATTTCTTAGTTTTATAGGATTCTATTATTAATTTATTCCTAAATTTTCCTAGGTAGTAAAGCCCTTTACTATATTATAGAGCCTTACTACCCCTTTTATATAGACTTTAGATTACTAACTAGCGTTTAATAAGCTAAGATCTACCTTACTATAAATACCCTCTTTATTCTACTTCTACTCTAAATACCCTATAAAGCTAGAGATAGACGCCTCTAATAGAGTTATTACTAGAGTTATATTATAAGAGTACCCTAATAGAAAGTAGTATCCTATCGCCTTCTATAGTTAGGCCCTATCTAGATCTAAACTTAATTAGGAGATATATAATAAAGAACTATACGCTATTATTAGAGCCTTTAAGAAGTAGTAAGCTAACCTAACCTTAACTCCCTACTAAATTAAGGTATATACTAATTACTATTCCTTAGAGTACTTTATGTCTACTAAGGTACTTAATATAAGGTAAGCACGCTAGGTAGAGACTATAGCTTAGTTTAACTTCTAAATTAAGTACACCTTAGGCCTAAGTAACACTAGGGCTAATATCCTTAGCTACAGGGAACAGGACGTTAAGAATTTAAAGAATCTCTAAACTAATAATAGGTTATAGGTGTTAATTAGTCCTAAAAACCTCTATAACTAAATTAACTCTAAACTAGCTATAAACTATATCTACTAGTAAGTATTAACTTATATATCTATTCTTCTACCTAACTAGGACGTTATAAATCTTAGATCCTTAGAACTAGTTAAAGCGCTATTAAAAGAAAATAGGAATTCCTTTAATAAGGAATAATAACACTTACCCTAGCACTATTAGATTAATAATAGACTCCTCCTATACTATAATTATCTATATATACCTAAAGGCTCTACCTTATATACGTAACTTATCTAAGAAGCCTATAACTAGGTCTCCTCTATACACCCCTCTATAACTAAGACGTACTAGCTCCTTACCTAATAATACTATTAGAAAGGGATAGAGGCTACTTATAAACGTTATATATAGAACTATATCCCCTACTATAGAGGCTATCTAAGATAGCACTAACTCCCTAGTATATTACATCCCTTACTAATTCTAGACTAACCTATATAATATCTATATATTAACTTTAAGGATTTTCCCTAGGACTGTTTTAGATATAATTAGGTAATAGTTATTATTAATAGATTATCTAAGTAAGCTGTAATAATCCCTTATTATAAAACTATTAACGCCTAAGGTATAGCTACCCTATTTATCTAATAGATATACTATTTTAGCTATACTCCTAATAGTATAGTTTCTAATTATAGCCCTTAGTTTATATCTAGTTTCTAGTCTAAATTCTATTAGATTGTAGGTAGTAAGGTTAAGCTTTCTACTACCTACTATAAATAAACTAATAGCTAAATAGAAATTATAAATAAGTATATTAACTAGAGGCTAAGGCCTTTTGTAATGTACTATTAGGATAACTAGAGCGAACTATTGCCTATAATTAATTAAGCCTAGGCTACCCTTCCTTATACTACTATTAGAATGGCCCTATACTAGCTCCTATTTAGTTCTAAACCTAGGTAGAGTTAGAACTAGAAACCTACTAAACCTCCTTCTACTAACCTTAAAAAGATTAACTATAAGGACGCCCTTGCCCTTGCTACCTACATGCACAACGCGTAGAAATAAGCTAAGGAGAATATAGAAAAGGCTTAGGACTAGATGTAATCTACTATTAATTGCTACTATCGCTCTATAGACTAGACTATTAGTAACTAAGTTTACTTATCTACTATAAATCTTACTAGCCTAAGACTAAGCTAAAAGCTATCTAAACTCTAGGAAGGTCCCTATAAGGTATTAGAATAAGTAGGATATGCCTACTACCTTAAGCTACCCCTAGGATCCTAGATATATAATATCTTCTTACTAGATATCCTTTATAAGGATCCTAGGGATCCTCTACTAGGATAAGAGGCTCTAAAACTACCTAGTATCCCTATCTAAGGCGTAGAAGAGTAGGAGGTTAAGGAAATCCTAGCTAGTAAACTATATTACTCTACTCTTAAGTATAGAGTTAAGTAGCTAGGACACGATCTAGATCCTACCTAGTACCCTACCTCTAACTTTATAGGAGCCCCCTATAAGTTAAAAGCGTACTATAATAAGTATCTAAATTAGCTAGGACCCTTATAATCTTTAGCTAAGTAGCTTATAGTATAGGAAAAAGGCGTAGAGGACTTAATATTACTATAGGATAATAAGGCGTAGTTATAGACCTATTTATTACGCTAACCTAATATATAAGACTTGTGTAGAACTAATATCTACTATTAAGACCCTCCCTAAGGCCTAGTAGAACTACTAGTTAGAATACTATAGGAGTATTAAAGCCCTTTTAGACCTACTCCTCTATAGTATCCTCTAGATTTACCTCTAAATTAGAGGGATCTAGAACTATACTAGAAAGACTACTATCTAGTAATAATAGTGCTAGCTCTATCTTCCTTAAGAACCTACTATAAGGCCTATAAGGGGGGGTATTAGCTTTACCTCTACCCCTAGCTATACCCTTGTCTAGTCCCTTTAGACTAGGTTTAGACACGCTTAAGGATATAGTAGTTTGCTACGCCTCTATCTCCCCCTATAACGCCTAAACCTCGTCCTTAAGGAGCTAGACCTCCTCCCTTAGGGCCTAATTAGCCTCTAATATAGCGTAGTAGTTCGCTAGGAGGAGCTTAGTAGACTTAGTGCCCTAGGTCTAGGTAGTTACTACCTGTATATAGACTAATAGAACTATTACTACCTCCTTAACCTCCTTTTAGAGGGTGTCCTTATTAGCCTCCTAGGCTACCTACTCCTCCTCTACTATAGGAGCCTCCCTCTCCTTCCTCTCTACTACCTTTATCCTCTCTAGGCTAGTATTTAACCTCGCAAATTCTAGTCCTATATACTAGGGTACCTAGGTTTATTAGTAATAGTTAATACAGAGCCTATTAGGATACTTACTAGCTTATACTTTCTAGCTTAAAGTATATAATATGCACACTTCTTTAAGCCTACTAACTTAAACTAGAACTTAATAAATTAGCCCTAGGCTAGCGCCTATACTGCCTATAAATAAATGCTATAATAGGCCTTAGGTAAAGCCCTAAGGGGCATAGGAATAGGCATCGTAGGTATAGCTATAAAATCGTTAGTAATTAGGCTTAAAAAAGGACTACTATTAGAGTAATAACAGAGGACTTACTAATAAAGATAGGGTGCGTAGAGAGTAGGAGGAAAAGCGAGGTTTTACGTTAATATATACCTAGCTATAAGCGCGCCTACTAAATTAAGCGTTACTATAGTAATATTAAATAAATAGTAAATGTAAAAGCTACCTTTACCTCTACTTTAATAGGAGATTTAGTTTAGATAGGATTTAGAAGCGTTCTAGATAGCAACAAGATAGGTAAAGGAGGATTCTATAGAAGAAAGTAGAAAAATAAAGGTTAAACTAATTTAACTCTAAATTAACACCTACTAAAGATAGGGACTATCTTTCTTAAGGAGGGGGTAATGTAACGAAGGTTCGTTACATCCTAAGCTATTTAGAGCTAGAGTCACGTCCTTACTAACTTAGCTCTAATCTATATCTAATACCCCTCTACCTCTATATATAAAAGGAGCCTTATACTCTTAGATAGATAGATAAGTTCTTCTTGTCCTTTTGTATAAGACCTATAGGTGTAGGAATTAATTTGTTTAACCTTTAATACTAGCGCGTACTCCTATATACCTTTAAGCCGTATTAGAACCCTTTTAGATCCTCCTACTTACCTACGTCGTTATAATAATTATCCCTATTCTTATATCCTCTTAGGTGTAAGATATAGTCTATAGATAGCTTTTTTAGAATAGTTTTTATATAATTTACCTAAGGAGCCTTTAAGTCTAATCCTTAGCTTATTATTATTAATAAAACTTTATAGAGGTACTACGCTAGGTTAGTTTTATCTATATAACTAGTAAGTCTATTAGTTAGGTTCTAAAAACTCTATAAGTTGTTATTCTCTATTACTCCTATAGAGTTAGGTAAGAATTAAACTAAAATTACGTTTATACTTAAAGGTTAAGTAGTTAGTAAGTAGCCCTAAGGGGCTATTAGTCCTTATTTAGTATTTATCTTAAGCGGGTTAATATCCCTCCTTAGCTATCTTCTCTTAATTTCTAAAATAATAAAGGGAATCTATTCGCCTTATAAAAGCCTAATAATTCTACCTCTAGGATTCTCTAGCGTACCCTAGGTAAGTTATCCTCTACTATCTTATCTATTAAAGTAGTACTAGCTAAGTCTAATAAGCTCTTAGATAGTAGGGTTACTATATATAGTATATCTAAGGCTTCTATATCCCTAGCACTATCCTAGTAATTAGTTTTAGTTTTAGCCTTAAGAGGAACCTTAAGAACTATTATTAAAGCTTTATCTATATCCCTAACTACTTCTTAGTTATAGAGGTACTTGTTAATTAGACTAACTCTAAGTGTTATTTAAATAGTTTAGTTAGATATTTAATAGTATATCTTACTAGTAGTTATTTTTATAAAGATATCCTTATAGGGATCTTAAGTACTTATTAGTTCTTTTTTATACTTCTATATTTACTACCTAGTTATTTATTAGCTTAGACTCTTAGGGGGTCTAGGATAGAGTCTATAGGGCTTATTAGTAGTTAGTAGAGTTAATCTTAAGTTCTATTATCTTTTCTACTAGATTATTTATCTTATTCTAGGTTAGGGTAGCGCCTAGTAGGGATTACTTTAGCTAATTAGTCTTTATAGGTTTTAGAATATTAGGGACTTATAGTACACTAGGTCTAAATATAAGTACTATTATAGCTTAAGGGGCTCTTATAGGTTAGTCTTAGCTACTTACTTTAAACTTAACGTTAGGGTAAAATTCTTTAATCGCTTTACTTAGGTTAAGCATCTTTACTTCTTCCTCTACCTTATATCGCTTAATAAGGTTATTATAGATCTTTTTATAGTTAAAGGTTCTTAGCTTACTTAACTTATACCTAAACTTCTTAAGAATCTTAGTTATATACCTAAGAGGTAATCCCTTTACTAAGTAGAATCCCCTTTAGTCTTCCTTAATAGTATTAGCTTTAATATATCTTTTACTATAGATTTTAAAGTCCTATAGGTAGTCTAGAATACTAAGACCCTCTTGCTTTTAGTACTCTATAAGCTAGTGTTTAAAATACTCTACACGTTCTTCTTATTAGTACCTATTATTAGTCCTAAAGAGGTCTTATAGGCTTACTTATAGATTAGACTACTTAAAGTTAATATATACTTTTAAGTACTTATTAGAGGCTTATATAATATATTACTACTACTTAAAATAGTATACTATAAGACGTTTAATCTATATTTAATTAGTAAAGTTATAATACTTAGTTATATTCTTATATTCTTTAAGAAAAGATATAATATTATTTCTATTAAAGGTTAGGATACTATTAGCTAGGTAACCTAGTAGGTTAGGATTATATATATAGTGTAGCTCCTTATTAATATAGAATAGTGCCTCTACTATTCTTATAAGGCTTTTTATAATCTCTTCTTACGTCCTAGTATAGTTTCTTAACTAACGTCTTAAAGCTATTTTAGGATTATAACTACTTAGGGGTTCTTTATTATATAGGTTTATTTCGTTATTAATATTAATTACTATTTAAGGCTTAAACTCTTAGTTAGTTAATAGTATTTTATCTAAGAGGTACTTAGTTATTATTCGTAGGAGTAGTAGGATAAGACAGGCTATAAGGCTATAGATAAGGGTACTAAGAGAGTGCCTTATTAAGGTTCTAAGGGTTATTATATTTTACTTCTTAGTATTATATACTAATAGTTCTTTAGAGACTATAGTTATCTAGGTCTCTTTTATATTTATAACTCTATATCTTATTTCTTAGTAGTTCTAATTACTACTTAGGTTTAGCTTGTATTCCTATAATTACTATTACTAGTTTTTAGCCTAATTATCTTAGTAATTATTACTTAATTTCTTTTTCTAGCTATAGCGAATTTCGTAGGTTTCCTAAACCCCGCTTACTTTGCTCTTTTTATTTTAGAGAGGTTACGTTATACGCTATACTTAGCGTAAGTTCTATATTCTTCTTATTTTATAGTCTAACGTAGCTCTAATTATTACTTTCTTCTTCTTTCTTAGGGAGTCTACTATCCCTACTATATTATTTTCGCGTTTATTTTCTTAGAGTAACTCTTATACTATATTATTTTTACGTTTATCTCTTAGGGATTCTAGGTTCTAAGTGCTACTTAGGGTTCTGCTATACTCTTAGGACTCTCTTATCCTAATTAGGGTTAATCTTCTAGGTAATCTTAGTGCTTTAATAGGAATTTATCTCTAGGTCTAGCCTAAGCTATTATTAGGTTTGTAATCCTTCTACTTTAGGTTCCCTAAAGGTCTAGTTCTAACTAGTCCTTATAAAAACTATTAGGGGGTTGTTTTTACGCTTTCTTAAGGAGCTTTTAGCTTTCCTAAGGCTACGGCTATAGAGGTTTAGGTTATTATTTAGTTGCTATATATAGTAGAGCGTTTATTACGTCTAAGGTAGGGTGTACTTAATATATAAAAGAGTGTATATTATTAGTTATTATTAAAAGCCCTTTAGGCTTCCTTCTATATGTGTGTTTTCGGCTATTCTTGCGAGTCTAAGCGTCCTTTAGCTGCTACTACCCTATGTCTCTCTACTACACTACTTAGTAGCGTAGTCTAAATTGCTCTTCTTTTTCTTTCTTTAAGAGGTAACTATCCTTATTAAAACGTTGCTATATTTCTTAAATTATAGTTTCTAGGTAGAATTTAAAGTCTCTCTTTTCCTTATATTTTAATAGTTTACTCTATTTATAGGTAATCTAATTAAAGAGTTTAATTATTCTTCCTATAAAATCTAGTTCCTTTTAAGCGTCTTCCTAAAGGTCTTTTAAAGTAGTCCTTACTTCTTTATCTAAACTATTATTTAAGACATTAGTAGTTTTTTAATCTATATTATATTCCCTTAAGGTTATAATAGTCTATTCCTTATTATTAGTGTTTAGTTTACTAATATATACTATATTAATCTATTAAATAACCTTATTCTTAGATCTATAGTCTCTTACTATATAGCCTTTCTTTCTATATATATAGTAAGTAATAGGACCTTTACTAAACTACTTTTAATTCTTATATAATTACTTTAGTTTCCCCTTATTAACATTGTTAATATATATTAGCTATACGCTATTACCTTAGTAGATACTAGGCCTTTATAGTCCTTAGCTATAGTAGACTTACTTATTATTAGGTTAGTATAATTTCTTATTTAGTTATTAATTATTATTTTATAGGTTTCCTTAAAGTTCTTACTATAACTTATAGAGTTTAGTATTAAGGTGTATAGTTTCTAAGATAAGTAAGCTAAGATTATTAAGAGCTACGCTACTACGTATAAGCTCTATTCTTATATTATCTTTTAACCCTTATTTATATATAACTATAAGGGCTCCTTTATTCTAGCTAGTCTAGGCTATAAATCCCTAAAACCTATTAGCGTAATTAGCTATAGAGTACGTTTAGTAGAGTTTCTAGATAGCTTATTTAGCGTATTTAGCTTTATTATATATTCTAAATATCTAGCGTATAGTTTACTTAAATATATTATAGTCCTTAAATAGTTATATTACTATAGGCCCTTAATCCTAGTTATTATCTATATACTAAACTAGAAGTAGATAGATCTACTTTAGTATACTACCTTATATATAGGTAGTAGTATAAGAGGTTTTATTATTATCCTCTATATCTTAGGCTCTAAACTTAAAGTATAAGTTAAGCTATAAGAGCTAATCTTTAAGCTTATCTTATTCTCTATAATAGAGATTAGGCTTAGCTACCTTAGTATATAAGTTAGTTACTAGGGTTAGGATATCTATATTTATATTACTTATCTTAAGGTATTTAAAGTATAAAGATCTAAGTAGCTATAATATAAAGTAGCTAGTATTAGAATATAAGGTTAGTTCTTAAGGATAAAGTAAAGAATAAGGACGTAGAAGGGGTATTTAATACTAAAATAGTAAGATAAGTACTTCTAAAAAGAGTATTAAGTAAATAGAATAAGTGTATTACTTAACTTAATATTTAGGTTAAATATAATATACTATAAGGGCCTATTATCCTCTCTATATACTTATAGTATCTTATAGATCTTATTAGTCTTATATATCTTAGTACCTAATTCCTATAAGACTCCTAAGACGCCTAAGACTCTAAGACTTATAACCTATAGTTACGTAACACGTACTAGGGTCTAGCACGTAGCTATAATTAGCTTAGCTAGGAGGTAGGGTTTCTATAAGATAGCGCTCTTCTTAGGTCCTTCTAGTTAGATTATAACACCTACCTCTAACTTTATAAGAGCTCCCTATAAGTTAAAAGAGTACTATAATAAGTATCTAAATTAGCTAGGACCCCTATAATCTTTAGCTAAGTAGCTTATAGTATAGGAAAAAGGTATAGAGGACTTAATATTACTATAGAATAATAAGGCGTAGTTATAAACCTATTTATTATACTAACCTAATATATAAGACTTATATAGAACTAATATCTACTATTAAGACCCTTTTTAAGGCCTAATAGAACTACTAGTTAGAATACTATAAAAGTATTAAAGCTCTTTTAGACCTACTCCTCTATAGTATCCTCTAGATTTACCTTTAAATTAGAGAGATCTAGAACTATACTAGAAAGACTACTATCTAGTAATAATAGTACTAGCTCTATCTTTTTTAAGAACCTACTATAAGGCCTATAAGGGGGGGTATTAGCTTTACCTCTACCCCTAGCTATACCTTTATCTAGTCCCTTTAGACTAGGTTTAAACACGCTTAAGGATATAGTAGTTTACTACGCCTTTATCTCCCCCTATAACGCCCTAACCTTATCCTTAAGGAGCTAGACCTCCTTCCTTAGGGCCTAATTAGCTTCTAATATAGTATAGTAGTTTACTAGGAGGAGCTTAGTAGACTTAGTACCCTAGGTCTAGGTAGTTACTACCTACACACAGACTAATAGAACTATTACTACCTCCTTAACCTCCTTCTAGAGGGTGTCCTTATTAGCCTCCTAGGCTGCCTACTCCTCCTCTACTATAGGAGCCTCTCTCTCCTCCCTCTCTACTACCTTTATCCTCTCTAGGCTAGTATTTAACCTTATAAATTCTAGCCCTATATACTAGGGCACCTAGGTTTATTAGTAATAGTTAATATAGAGCCTATTAGGATACTTACTAGCTTATACTTTCTAGCTTAAAGTATGTAATATATACACTTCTTTAAGCCTACTAACTTAAACTAGAACTTAATAAATTAGCCCTAGGCTAGCGCCTATACTACCTATAAACAAATACTATAATAGGCCTTAGGTAAAGCCCTAGGGGGTATAGGAATAGGCATCGTAGGTATAGCTATAAAATCGTTAGTAATTAGACTTAAAAAAGGACTACTATTAGAGTAATAATAGAGGGCTTACTAATAGGAATAGGGTGCGTAGAGAGTAGGAGGAAAAGCAAAGTTTTATATTAATATATACCTAGCTATAAGCGCGCCTACTAAATTAAGTGTTACTATAGTAATATTAAATAAATAGTAAACGTAAAAGCTACCTTTACCTCTACTTTAATAGGAGATTTAGTTTAGATAGGATTTAGAAGCGTTATAAATAGTAATAAGATAGGTAAAGGAGGATTCTATAGAAGAAAGTAGAAAAATAAAGGTTAAACTAGTTTAACTCTAAATTAACACCTACTAAAGATAGGGACTATCTTTCTTAAGGAGGGGGGTAATGTAACGAAGGTTCGTTACATCCTAAGCTATTTAGAGCTAGAGTCACGTCCTTACTAACTTAGCTCTAATCTATATCTAATACCCCTCTACCTCTATATATAAAAGGAGCCTTATACTCTTAGATAGACTAATAAGTTCTTCTTATCCTTTTATATAAGACCTATAGGTGTAGGAATTAATTTGTTTAACCTTTAATACAGGCGCGTACTCCTATATGCCTTTAAGCTATATTAGAACCCTTTTAGATCCTCCTACTTACCTACGTCGTTACACCTTTATTACACTACCCCCCTCCTTAAGAAAGATAGTCCCTATTTTAAATAGGTATTATAATAACGTAGGTAAATAGGAGGATCTAAAAGGGTTCTAATATAGCTTAAAGGTATATAGGAGTACGCGCCTATATTAAAGGTTAAATAAATTAATTCTTACACCTATAGGTCTTATATAAAAGGATAAGAAGAACTTATCTATCTATTTAAGAGTATAAGGCTCCTTTTATATATAGAGGTAGAGGGGTATTAGATATAGATTAGAGCTAAGTTAGTAAGGACGTAACTCTAGCTCTAAATAGCTTAGGATATAATAAACCTTTATTATATTACCCCCCTCCTTAAGAAAGATAGTCCCTATCTTTAGTAGGTATTACTTTAGAGTTAAATTAGTTTAACCTTTATTTTTTTACTTTCTTCTATAGAAATCCCCTTTTACTTATTATATTACTATCTATAACCCTTCTAAATTATATTTAAACTAAATCTCCTATTAAAGTAGAGGTAAAGGTAGCTTTTATATTTATTATTTATTTAATATTACTATAGTAACGCTTAATTTAGTAGGTATACTTAGAGCTAGGTATATATTAATATAAAACTTTACTTTTCCTTTTATTCTTTATATACCTTATCTTTATTAGTAAGTTCTTTATTATTACTTTAATAGTAGTCCTTTTTTAAGCCTAATTACTAATAATTTTATAGCTATACCTATAATACCTATTCCTATACCTCTTAGGGCTTTACCTAAAGCTTATTATAGTAACGTGTTTTATAAGCAAGCGCCTATCCTAAGCAAGCGCCTAACGCTAGACTAGCGTACCACCTACGCGTAACTATTGCGTAACGTCTTAACTATAACAAAGCTAAATAACTTATACTAAAGCTAATATATAGCTTGCTATCTCTAATATTAAAGCGTAACGCATTTAAAGCGTAAATTAGGCTATAGATATATATAACGTACCCTAAAGAACTATTAATAGGCGACGCGCTAGAAAGTATATATAACGTAATTATAAAGCGAACTTAAAGCGCCTAATAAAACTAGAAGAGGAGGCTATAGTCTAAAGGGTTCTTAAGCTATCTAAATAAGAGCTTACGCCTCTAAGGTCCTACGTATAAGAAATAGTAGATAAACTTCTTAGATTATAAGGTAGTAACCCTATTAGCAAAAACTAGGTTAATAACTTTATTAAGCGGACTCCTAAGCTCTATAAGCGCTAGAGCTAACTATATAACTATTAGCAAGCTACCTATAAGGATCCTATAGCTATCTAGCGCTAGTTTAACTTAATATAGGAGATAAAATAGAAATAGGGGATTATAGATAATAATATCTATAACTTTAATAAGACTAGGTTTATAATAGGCAAGATTTTAGCGTAGATAGTTATTACTAGTTTAGAAGTAGCTAGAAGAAAAAAGGTTATCTAGCCTAGTACCTATAAATAGGTTACTATTATCTAAGGCGTAGGAGCTATAGGCTACCTACTCCTACCCTTTATTATCTTTATAGGTAGCGTGCTTATTAACGTCTAGTTTAAGGACTTACTACGCGATTAGATCCTTAAAGTTAGCCCTAATAGCTAGACGAATAATTAGCTTACTCTTACCTAGTTAGAGCACTTTAATAAGTATACTAAGTTAAGCGCTATAGGTACGTACTAGCTACTTATAATTAATAGGTATAAGAGCTATAGCTTACTTAAATTCTAGGATCTTTATAAGGAGAAGAAAATTATCCTTTGCTATATACCTCTATATTTATTATACCTACTATAGCCTCTTAATATAGGTTACTTCGCGCCGTTAAAGCGTAGGTACAGCGACTAGATCTTAGCCTTAGCACGTAACTGTATACACTTTATTAGTAAAGAAACCTTCCTCTAAGTATTTAAGCTAGCTTTTAAGCAGTCTTTAATAGTAGAGAATATTAAGGTAGGCTTTAGAGGTGCTAGGCTAGTCCTATATAACCTAGACGCTATTCTATTAAAGCTTAACGTAAGGTTATAGACCCTAGTACTATTATTACTAATATAGAGTGTATAGGAGGCGTAGATACTATATAATACGCGCGAGATTAAGGCGTAGTCTACGCTTATTTAATAGAGGATCTAAAACTATTAGGGGTCCTCTATAAGCTTATTAGATAAAAAGATTAGGTAGCTAAGTAAAGGCGCGTAGTAGATTATATATAATATAGTATTATTATAGGAGGGATAGGCGTATATATAAAGTGTAATTAATAAGCTTATAAAGTATTATTTAAGAAAATGTAAGTATATTTAGATAGAGGAGACCCTAATAGTAGGAGAAGTATAGGACGTAATTACTAAGAGAGAGGGTGTAGAGCGTAATATAGGCAAAGGGCCTACGCGTAAAGTGCGCGGCGTAGTATACTATAGACTGTAACGACGTAGGTAAGTAGGAGGATCTAAAAGGGTTCTAATACGGCTTAAAGGTATATAGGAGTGCGCGCCTGTATTAAAGGTTAAATAAATTAATTCCTACACCTATAGGTCTTATACGAAAGGATAAGAAGAACTTATCTATCTATCTAAGAGTATAAGGCTCCTTTTATATATAGAGGTAGAGGGGTATTAGATATAGATTAGAGCTAAGTTAGTAAGGACGTGACTCTAGCTCTAAATAGCTTAGGATGTAACGAACCTTCGTTACATTACCCCCCTCCTTAAGAAAGATAGTCCCTATCTTTAGTAGGTGTTAATTTAGAGTTAAATTAGTTTAACCTTTATTTTTCTACTTTCTTCTATAGAATCCTCCTTTACCTATCTTATTATTATCTGTAACGCTTCTAAATCCTATCTAAACTAAATCTCCTATTAAAGTAGAGGTAAAGGTAGCTTTTGCGTTTGCTATTTATTTAATATTACTATAGAGACGCTTAATTTAGTAGGCGCGCTTATAGCTAGGTATATATTAACGTAAAACTTCGCTTTTCCTCCTACTCTCTACGTACCCTATCTCTATTAGTAAGTCCTCTATTATTACTCTAATAGTAGTCCTTTTTTAAGCCTAATTACTAATAATTTTATAGCTATACCTATAATGCCTATTCCTATGCCCCCTAGGGCTTTACCTAAGGCCTATTATAGCATTTATTTACAGGCGGTATAGGCGCTAGCCTAGGGCTAATTTGTCGAGTTCTAGTTTAAGTTAGTAGGCTTAAAGAAGTGTGCATATTATACACTTTAAGCTAGAAAGTATAAGCTAGTAAGTATCCTAATAGGCTCTATATTAACTATTACTAATAAATCTAAGTGCCCTAGTATATAGGACTAGAATTTGCAAGGTTAAACACTAGCCTAGAGAGGATAAAGGCAGTAGAGAGGGAGGAGAGGGAGGCTCCTTTAGTAGAGGAGGAGTAGGTAGCCTAGGAGGCTAAAAAGGACACCCTCTAGAAGGAGGTTAAGGAGGTAGCGATAGTTCTGTTAGTCTGTGTACAGGTAGTAACTACCTAGACCTAGGGCACTAAGTCCGCTAAGCTCCTCCTAGCGAACTACTACGCTATATTAGAGGCTAATTAGGCCCTAAGGGAGGAGGTCTAGCTCCTTAAGGACGAGGTTAGGGCGTTGTAGGGGGAGATAGAGGCGTAGCGAACTACTATATCCTTAAGCGCGTCTAAACCTAGTCTAAAGGGACTAGACAAGGGTATAGCTAGGGGTAGAGGCAAAGCTAATACCCCCCCTTATAGGCCTTATAGTAGGTTCTTAAGGAAGGTAGAGCTAGTACTATTATTACTAGATAGTAGTCTTTCTAGTATAGTTCTAGATCCCTCTAATTTAGAGGTAAATCTAGAGGATGCTATAGAGGAGTAGGTCTAAAAGGGCTTTAATACTCCTATAGTATTCTAACTAGTAGTTCTACTAGACCTTAGGGAGGGTCTTAATAGTAGATATTAGTTCTATATAAGTCTTATATATTAGGTTAGCGTAATAAATAGGTCTATAACTACGCCTTATTATCCTATAGTAATATTAAGTCCTCTACGCCTTTTTCCTATACTATAAGCTACTTAGCTAAAGATTATAGGGGTCCTAGCTAATTTAGATACTTATTATAGTACGCTTTTAACTTATAGGGAGCTCCTATAAAGTTAGAGGTAGAGTACTAGGTAGGATCTAGATCGTGTCTTAGCTACTTAACTCTGTACTTAAGAGTAGAGCGATATAGTTTACTAGCTAGGATTTCCTTAACCTCCTACTCTTCTACGCCTTAGATAGGGATACTAGGTAGTTTTAGAGCCTCTTATCCTAGTAGGGGATCCCTAGGATCCTTGTAAAGGATATCTAGCAAGAAGATATTATATATCTAGGATCCTAGGGGTAACTTAAGGTAGTAGGCGTATCCTACTTATTCTAATACCTTATAGGGACCCTCCTAGAGTTTAGATAGCTTTTAGCTTAGTCTTAGGCTAGTAAGATTTATAGTAGATAAGTAAACTTAGTTACTAATAGTCTAGTCTATAGAGCGACAGTAGTAATTAATAATAGATTACATCTAGTCCTAAGCCTTCTCTATATTCTTCTTAGCTTGTTTCTACGCGTTATATATATAGGTAGCAAGAGCAAGGGCGTCCTTATAGTTAATCCTTTTAAGATAGGTAGAAGGAGGTTTAGCGGGTTTCTAGTCCTAGCTCTACCTTAGTTTAGAACTAAATAGGAGCTAGTATAGGGCTATTCTAATAGCGGCATAAGGAAGGGTAGCCTAGGCTTAATTAATTATAGGCAATAGTTCGCTCTAGTTGTCCTAATAGTATGTTATAAAAGGCCTTAGCCTCTAGTTAATATACTTGTTTATAATTTCTATTTAGCTATTAGTTTATTTATAGTAGGTAGTAGAAAGCTTAACCTTACTACCTATAATCTAATAGAATTTAGACTAGAAACTAGATATAAACTAAGGGCTATAATTAGAAACTATGCTATTAGGAGTATAGCTAAAACAGTATATCTATTAGATAAATAGGGTAGCTATACCTTAGGCGTTAATAGTTTTATAACAAGGGATTGTTATAGCTTACTTAGATAATCTATTAATAACAACTATTACCTAATTATATCTAAAATAGTCCTAGGGAAAATCCTTAAAGTTAATATATAGATATTATATAGGTTAGTCTAGAATTAGTAGGGGATATAATATGCTAGGTAGTTAGTGCTGTCTTAGATAGCCTCTATAGTAGGGGATATAGTTCTATATATAACGTTTATAAGTAGCCTCTATACCTTTCTAATAGTATTATTAGGTAAGGAGCTAATACGTCTTAGTTGTAGAGGGGTGTGTAGAGGAGACCTAGTTATAGGCTTCTTAGATAAGTCGCGTACATAAGGTAGAGCCTTTAGGTACATATAGATAATTATAGTATAGGAGGAGTCTGTTATTAATCTAATAGTGCTAGGGTAAGTGCTGTTATTCCTTGTTAAAGGAATTCCTATTTTCTTTTAATAGCGCTTTAACTAGCTCTAAGGATCTAAGATTTATAACGTCCTAGTTAGGTAGAAGAATAGATATATAGGTTAATGCTTACTAGTAGATATAGTTTATAGCTAGTTTAGAGTTAATTTAGTTATAGAGGTTCTTAGGACTAATTAACACCTATAACCTATTATTAGTTTAGAGATTCTTTAAATTCTTGACGTCCTGTTCCCTGCGGCTAAGGATATTAGCCCTAGCGTTACTTAGGCCTAGGGTGTACTTAATTTAGAAGTTAAACTAAGCTATAGTCTCTACCTAACGTGCTTGCCTTATATTAAGCACCTTAGTAGATATAAAGTACTCTAAGGAATAGTAATTAGTATATACCTTAATTTAGTGGGGAGTTAAGGTTAGGTTAGCTTGCTACTTCTTAAAGGCTCTAATAATAGCGTATAGTTCCTTGTTATGTATCTCCTAATTAAGCTTAGATCTAGATAGAGCCTAACTATAGAAGGCGACGGGATACTACTTTCTATTAAGGTGCTCTTATAATAGGACTCTAGCGATAACTCTATTAGAGGCGTCTATCTCTAGCTTTATAGGGTATTTAGAGTAGAAGTAGGATAAGGAGGGTATTTATAGTAAGGCAGATCTTAGCTTGTTAAACGCTAGTTAGTAATCTAAAGTTTATATAAAAGGGGTAGTAGGGCTCTATAACGTAGCAAGGGGCTTTACTACCTAGGAAAATTTAGGAATAAATTAATAATAGAATCCTATAAAACTAAGAAATAACTTTACACCTATAATTGTCTTAGGTTTAGACTAGTTCTAGAGTACGGCCACTTTCTTAAGATCTACCTCTAAGCTGTGGTTAGTTAGGATGTAGCCTAAATACCTAGTACGCTTTATATAGAATTTGCTTTTCTTAATATTAGCCTGTAGGCTAGCTAATTAAAGGCGTTTAAGAACCTTACGTACGTGTTCTTAATAGGTCGCCTTATTATTAGAGTAGATTAGGATATTATCTAAATAGGCGATATAGAAATTATCTAAGTAATTAATTAACACGTTATTTATATATTACTAGTAGGTAGTAGGTCTATTACATAGTCTAAAGGGTAATACCTTATACTTATAGGTTCTATAATAGGTCTAAAACGTAGTATACTCCTTAGAGGCAGGGTCTATCTAGATCTTGTTAAAAGCTAATTAAATATTAAGCTTAGTGAATATCTTAGCCTTTATAGGGCGCGACAGTAACTTGTTAATATAGGGTATTAGGTAGGCGTCCTTTTAGGTTAGGTTATTAAGCTTATAATAATCTATATAAATCCTAATAGTACTATTTAGTTTTTAAACGCAGAGGATAGGCGATATAAAAGGGCTCTAACTTAACTTAATAAATCCCTTCTATAGGTGCTCCTGTACATACTCCTTAGTAGCTTATAGTTCCTTTAAGTTTTGCTTATATAGAGGGCTGTAGGAGTTTAGTAGGGGTTCCTCTAGGATAATCTTATAATTATAGGGTTAGTGCTCTAGTAGGTAGTTAGTAGCTGCTTTACTAAATATATTATAGTAGGCCCTATACTTAGTAGGGAGTTAGCTCTATATTAGCTCTAAGTTATTATAGTTATCCTCCTCTAGATCTTCTAGGCGGCGCTCTATTTTATATAAGCTTATAGTAAAGAATTTATTTATAGGTTTCTTTAGATTAAAGTAGAAAGTATTTGCTAAAATAAGGGCTATCCTAGTAGTAGGAGTTAAGGCGGGAATAGAGGTAGTTTAGATAGGAGCTAGCACGGCGAATATAACTACTTAACGTGCTACTAGCACTTTAAGGATTCCTTATATCCTATTAATTATACTAGGACTATTAGCGTTTTAGATCTCTTCCTAATCCTATAAGGCGTCTTATTACTAGATATTAAGTTCTACTAGGGAAGAGGGTACTTATTAATATAGCCTTACGAGTAGGGGAGGTAATAGATTATAGGTTAGGGGATATTTAGTAGGCTATACTAACTAAGATCGCTCTATATTAACTAGGATCTAGAAACGTTTTAACTAATATAGTCTAATAATACAATCCTAGGATCCTAGGTCTATAATAATAAAAGGATAGTTATAGACCTTGCGTCTACTAACTATTATATAGAGGCGAATATAATGTGCTATAGGGGAAGTAATTTAATCTTAAAATCCTTTAATAGTAAGCTTATAAGGTAACTTTTAGATAGGTACCTAAAGGGAAGAAGAAATAGAATAAGTAATTTTAGAATTTAAGAAAAGAAAGCCCTATACACTAGTATTAACTAAGGAGTTTAATTAAACCCTAGAGCTATTATAGCATAGGGTAGTACGTGTAAGGAAATAAGAACCTATAAATAATTTAGATAAGGAAAGGTTAGAAAGATTGTAACGGGTTAAGCCTAGGAAGGAGAGTCCTCCTAGGCGGGGTCTTTTCCTGTCTAATACAGTTCTAAATTAAAAGTCTCTAACGCGTCTTAGTACTCCTCTATATCTTTAACTAATTCTATAGCATAGATCCTTAGCTTAGGGTAGTTATTAGTAAAGTGTCCTACTTTACTATAATTATAGTAACTACCTAGGGTCTTAGATCTATTAGGAGTAGGGGTTAAGGAAGGCTGTTAGTAGGGTTATAGAGTAGTGCTACGTTAGTGGCCTTAAGACGTATAGGGTTGTGTTAAGGTGTTTGCTACACTGTATATTTTCTAATTTAGTTCTAATTAGTATTATGCTGTAGGGTTTAGGCCTTTTCTATAGTTACTAGTTAGTCCCTTAGTAGGTGTACTAGACTAATTTAGATAGTTTCTCTGCTCTATATTAAAGGTAGTAAGGTGCTTAACTATCCTTTTAAATAAGTTTACCTAGAGGTGTCTAAAACCTAAGTTAGGAACTTAAATAGTAGGCGTTACTTTTAACTAGAGGTAGTAAAACTACTCTAAATAGGGTACTTGTCCCTTTATAGCTAAGCTTAAGAACTAAGCTTTAAAGGCTAGGAAGGTTTCGTTCCTATCTATCTATAATTAATTAAACACTACTCTACTTTTAGCCTTCTTATTTCTAGTAATAAAGTAGGATTTAAGAAGGTTAATTATTTCCTTAGCGTTAGCGAATTAATCTATAAGGTTGTTAGATAGGTATTAGGGTTCTAAGTATTCCTTTACTAAACTAGTGCTATGTCCCTATACTAAAGCTATACGAGCTCGTTTATTCTAATAATAATCTAAGTTAATTTTAAGTTAATCCTAAATAGAAGCTTGCTATTGTTTAAAGGTAGGATTAACCCTATTAGATAGAACCTTAATATTAGGGGTCCTTTCTAATTGTCTAGCTAGTTAGGCGTATAGGAAGGGAGTAACTAAGGGCTCTCTAAAAGGTCTAATTGGCGTCTTTTTAGTGGATAGTAGGGGCTAATTAGGGGCTACTAAGCCTACTTGTACCTATATAAGCTATTTATATAGAAATAATATTTCTTATATAAGCGTTCTTATATCTAGGGTAGCTCTAGTTTCGCTCTAATCTCCTACTAGGTTAAATACTTCCTCCTCTTCTAATTCTTTAACAAGTTTAGGAGAGGGAGCTTTTGTCTAGTCCTTTAAGACCGTTGCTTTAGCAGTTAAGCGGGTAGTTACGCTCCTAACTAGGGGGGTTTTAGATAAAGATATTAGCTTTACCTCTAATTCTCCTAGGTTATTAGTAGTCTCTAAGTTTCTACCCTAGCGTAATCTAACGCGACTTTTCTAAAGGTAATCTAAATTACGACCTAGTTATATGGAAGTTCTAAACCTATAGGCTTTAGTCGTTAGAAGTTCTAATAGAGTTCTAACTATAGATATATAATTAGATTATAACCTAAAGTAAATTAGTTGTAATATAAATATAATACAATAATGTAATATTCTTAAGAAGCTGTTACTAGTAGGGACGAAGTTCTTCTTATAATGTAACAACGTAGGTAAGTAGGAGGATCTAAAAGGGTTCTAATACGGCTTAAAGGTATATAGGAGTGCGCGCCTATATTAAAGGTTAAACGAATTAATTCCTACACCTATAGGTCTTGTACGAAAGGATAAGAAGAACTTGTCTGTCTATCTAAGAGTATAAGGCTCCTTTTATATGTGGAGGCAGAGGGGTATTAGATATAGATTGGAGCTAAGTTGGTAAGGACGTGACTCTAGCTCTAAATAGCTTAGGATGTAACGAACCTTCGTTACATAGACGTTATAGTAAGAAAGGATATAACTTCTATACCTATAAGGTAGAAATAGATAATAATAAGGATAGTAATAAGTCTAAAGAATAGATTAGCTTACTATAATTCTTAATTAATAGTGTTATACGTGCGTAATAGTTACGCGTAGGTAGTGCGCTAGTCTAGCGTTAGGCGCTTACTTAGGATAGGCGCTCGCTTATAAAACATATTATTTATTTATAAGTTATATAGGTACTAGCCTAAAGCTAATTTATTAATTTTATTTCTAAGTTAGTAGGCTTAAAGAAGTATATATATTATATACTTTAGGTAGGGAGGTATAAGCTAGTAAGTATCTTTATAGGCTCTATATTAACTATTACTAATAAACTTAGGTACCTTAGTATATAGGGCTAGAATTTATAAGGTTAAATACTAGCCTAAAGAGGATAAAAGTAGTAGAGAGGGAGAAGAGGGAGGCTCCTATAGTAAAGGAGGAGTAGGTAGCCTAAAAGGCTAATAAGGATACCCTTTAAAAGGAGGTTAAGAAGGTAGTAATAGTTCTATTAGTCTATATATAAGTAGTAACTACCTAGACCTAGGGTACTAAGTCTACTAAGCTCCTCCTAGTAAACTACTATACTATATTAGAAGCTAATTAGGCCCTAAGGGAGGAGGTCTAGCTCCTTAAGGACAAGGTTTAGGCGTTATAGGGGGAGATAGAGGCGTAGTAAACTACTATATCCTTAAGCGTGTCTAAACCTAGTCTAAAGGGACTAGCTAAGGGTATAGCTAGGGGTAGAGGTAAAGCTAATGCCCCCCTTTATAGGCCTTATAGTAGGTTCTTAAGGAAGATAGAGCTAGCACTATTATTACTAGATAGTAGTCTTTCTAGTATAGTTCTAGATCCCTCTAATTTAGAGGTAAATCTAGAGGATACTATAGAGGAGTAGGTCTAAAAGGGCTTTAATACTCCTATAGTATTCTAACTAGTAGTTCTACTAGGCCTTAGAGAGGGTCTTAATAGTAGATATTAGTTCTATATAAGTCTTATATATTAGGTTAGTATAATAAATAGGTCTATAACTACGCCTTATTATCCTATAGTAATATTAAGTCCTCTATACCTTTTTCCTATACTATAAGCTACTTAGCTAAAGATTATAGGGGTCCTAGCTAATTTAGATACTTATTATAGTACTCTTTTAACTTATAGGGGGCTCTTATAAAGTTAGAGGTAGGGTACTAGGTAGGATCTAGATTATATCCTAGCTACTTAACTCTATACTTAAGAATAGAGCGATATAGTTTACTAGCTAGGATTTCCTTAACCTCCTACTCTTCTACGCCTTAGATAGGGATACTAGGTAGTTTTAGAGCCTCTTATCCTAGTAGGGGATCCCTAGGATCCTTATAAAGGATATCTAGTAAGAAGATATTATATATCTAGGATCCTAGGGGTAGCTTAAGGTAGTAGGTGTATCCTACTTATTCTAATACCTTATAGGGACCCTCCTAGAGTTTAGATAGCTTTTAGCTTAGTCTTAGGCTAGTAAGATTTATAGTAGATAAGTAAACTTAGTTACTAATAGTCTAGTCTATAGAGCGATAGTAGTAATTAATAGTAGATTATATCTAGTCCTAAGCCTTCTCTATATTCTCCTTAGCTTATTTCTACGCGTTGTGTATATAGGTAGCAAGGGCAAGGGCGTCCTTATAGTTAGTCTTTTTAAGGTTAGTAGAAGGAGGTTTAGTAGGTTTCTAGTTCTAACTCTACCTAGGTTTAGAACTAAATAGGAGCTAGTATAGGGCTATTCTAATAGCGGTATAAGGAAGGGTAGCCTAGGCTTAATTAATTATAGGTAATAGTTTACTTTAGTTATCCTAATAGTACGTTATAAAAGGCCTTAGCCTCTAGTTAATATACTTATTTATAATTTCTATTTAGCTATTAGTTTATTTATAGTAGGTAGTAGAAAGCTTAACCTTACTACCTATAATCTAATAGAATTTAGACTAGAAACTAGATATAAACTAAGGGCTATAATTAGAAACTATACTATTAGGAGTATAGCTAAAATAGTATATCTATTAGATAAATAGGGTAGCTATACCTTAGGCGTTAATAGTTTTATAATAAGGGATTATTATAGCTTACTTAGATAATCTATTAATAATAACTATTACCTAATTATATCTAAAATAGTCTTAGGGAAAATCCTTAAAGTTAATATATAGATGTTATATAGGTTAGTCTAGAATTAGTAGGGGATATAATATACTAGGGAGTTAGTGCTATCTTAGATAGCCTCTATAGTAGGGGATATAGTTCTATATATAACGTTTATAAGTAGCCTCTATACCTTTCTAATAGTATTAGTAGGTAAGGAGCTAATACGTCTTAGTTATAGAGGGGTATATAGAGGAGACCTAGTTATAGGCTTCTTAGATAAGTCGCGTGTATAAGGTAGAGCCTTTAGGTATATATAGATAATCCTAGTATAGGAGGAGTCTATTATTAATTTAATAGTGCTAGGGTAAGTGCTATTATTCCTTATTAAAGGAATTCCTATTTTCTTTTAATAGCGCTTTAACTAGCTCTAAAGATCTAAGATTTATAACGTCCTAGTTAGGTAGAAGAATAGATATATAAGTTAATACTTACTAGTAGATATAGTTTATAGCTAGTTTAGAGTTAATTTAGTTATAGAGGTTCTTAGGACTAATTAATACCTATAACTTATTATTAGTTTAGAGATTCTTTAAATTCTTAACGTCCTATTCCCTATAGCTAAGGATATTAGCCCTAGCGTTGCTTAGGCCTAGGGTATACTTAATTTAGAAGTTAAACTAAGCTATAGTCTCTACCTAGTATACTTACCTTACGTTAAGTACCTTAGTAGATATAAAGTACTCTAAGGAATAGTAATTAGTATATACCTTAATTTAGTAGGGAGTTAAGGTTAAGTTAGCTTACTACTTCTTAAAGGCTCTAATAATAGCGTATAGTTCCTTATTATATATCTCCTAATTAAGTTTAGATCTAGATAGGGCCTAACTATAGAAGGTAATAGGATACTACTTTCTATTAGGGTGCTCTTATAATAGGACTTTAGTAATAACTCTATTAGAGGCGTCTATCTCTAGCTTTATAGGGTATTTAGAGTAGAAGTAAGATAAGGAGGGTATCTATAGTAAGGTAGATCTTAGCTTATTAAACGCTAGTTAGTAATCTAAAGTCTATATAAAAGGGGTAGTAAGGCTCTATAACGTAGTAAGGGGCTTTACTACCTAGGAAAATTTAGGAATAAATTAATAATAGAATCCTGTAAAACTAAGAAATAACTTTATACCTATAATTATCTTAGGTTTAGACTAGTTCTAGAGTATAGCTACTTTCTTAGGATCTACCTCTAAGCTATAGTTAGTTAGGATATAGCCTAAATACCTAGTACACTTTATATAGAATTCGCTTTTCTTAATATTAGCCTATAGGCTAGCTAATTAAAGGCGTTTAAGAACCTTACGCACGTGTTCTTAATAGGTCGCCTTATTATTAGAGTAGATTAGGATATTATCTAAATAGGCGATATAGAAATTATCTAAGTAATTAATTAACACGTTATTTATATATTACTAGTAGGTAGTAGGTCTATTATATAGTCTAAAGGGTAACACCTTATACTTATAGGTTCTATAACAGGTCTAAAACGTAGTATACTCCTTAGAGGTAGGGTCTATCTAGATTTTATTAAAAGCTAATTAAATATTAAGCTTAGTAAATATCTTAGCCTTTATAGGGTGTAATAGTAACCTATTAATATAAGGTATTAGGTAGGCGTCCTTTTAGGTTAGGTTATTAAGCTTATAATAATCTATATAAATCCTAATAGTACTATTTAGTTTTTAAACGTAGAGGATAGGTAATATAAAAGGGCTCTAACTTAACTTAATATATCCCTTCTATAGGTGCTCCTATATATACTCCTTAGTAGCTTATAGTTCCTCTAAGTTTTACTTATATAGAGGGCTATAGGAGTTTAGTAGGGGTTCCTCTAGGATAATCTTATAATTATAGGGTTAGTGCTCTAGTAGGTAGTTAGTAGCTACTTTACTAAATATATTATAGTAGGCCCTATACTTAGTAGGGAGTTAGCTCTATATTAGCTCTAAGTTATTATAGTTATTATTCTTTAGATCTTCTAGGCAGCGCTCTATTTTATATAAGCTTATAGTAAAGAATTTATTTATAGGTTTCTTTAGATTAAAGTAGAAAGTATTTACTAAAATAAGGGCTATCCTAGTAATAGGAGTTAAGGCAGGAATAGAGGTAGTTTAGATAGGAGCTAGCATAGCAAATATAACTACTTAACGTGCTACTAGTATATTAAGGATTCCTTATATCCTATTAATTACACTAGGACTATTAGTATTTTAGATCTCTTCTTAATCCTATAAGGTATCTTATTACTAGATATTATATTCTACTAAGGAAGAGGGTACTTATTAATATAGCCTTATAAGTAGGGGAGGTAATAGATTATAGGTTAGGGGATATTTAGTAGGCTATACTAACTAAGATTAATCTATATTAACTAGGATCTAGAAATATTTTAACTAATATAGTCTAATAATATAATCCTAGGATCCTAGGTTTATAATAATAAAAGGATAGTTATAGACCTTACGTCTACTAACTATTATATAGAGGCGAATATAATATACTATAGGGGAAGTAATTTAATCTTAAAATCTTTTAATAGTAAGCTTATAGGGTAGCTTTTAGATAGGTACCTAAAGTAAAGAAGAAATAGAATAAGTAATTTTAGAATTTAAGAAAAGAAAGCCCTATATACTAGTATTAACTAAGGAGTTTAATTAAACCCTAGAGCTATTATAGTATAGGGTAGTATATATAAGGAAATAAGAACCTATAAATAATTTAGATAAGGAAAGGTTAGAAAGATTATAATAGGTTAAGCCTAGGAAGGAGAGTCCTCCTAAGTAGGGTCTTTTCCTATCTAATATAGTTCTAAATTAAAAGTCTCTAACGCGTCTTAGTACTCCTCTACATCTTTAACTAATTCTATAGCCTAGATCCTTAGCTTAAGGTAGTTATTAGTAAAGTATCCTACTTTACTATAATTATAGTAATTACCTAGGGTCTTAGATCTATTAGGAGTAGGTATTAAGGAAGGCTATTAGTAAGGTTATAGAGTAGTACTACGTTAGTAGCCTTAAGACGTATAGGGTTGTGTTAAGGTGTTTACTATACTATATATTTTCTAATTTAGTTCTAATTAGTATTATACTATAGGGTTTAGGCCTTTTCTATAGTTACTAGTTAGTCCCTTAGTAGGTATACTAGACTAATTTAGATAGTTTCTCTACTCTATATTAAAGGTAGTAAGGTACTTAACTATCCTTTTAAATAAGTTCCCTTAGAGGTGTCTAAAACCTAAGTTAGGAACTTAAATAGTAGGTATTACTTTTAACTAGAGGTAGTAAAACTACTCTAAATAGGGTACTTATCCCTTTATAGCTAAGCTTAAGAACTAAGCTTTAAAGGCTAGGAAGGTTTTATTCCTATCTATCTATAATTAATTAAATACTACTCTACTTTCTACCTTCTTATTTCTAGTAATAAAATAGGATTTAAGAAGGTTAATTATTTCCTTAGCGTTAGCGAATTAATCTATAAGGTTATTAGATAGGTATTAGGGTTCTAAGTATTTCTTTACTAAACTAGTGCTATATCCCTATACTAAAGCTATATAAGCTCGTTTATTCTAATAATAATCTAAGTTAATTTTAAGTTAATCCTAAATAGAAGCTTGCTATTATTTAAAGGTAGGATTAACCCTATTAGACAGAACCTTAATATTTAGAGTCTTTTCTAATTATCTAGCTAGCTATATATATAGGAAGGGAGTAACTAAAGGCTCTCTAAAAGGTCTAATTAGCGTCTTTTTAGTAGATAGTAGGGGCTAATTAGGGGCTACTAAGCCTACTTATACCTATATAAGCTATTTATATAGAAATAATATTTCTTGTATAAGCGTTCTTATATCTAGGGTAGCTCTAGTTTTACTCTAATCTCCTACTAGGTTAAATACTTCCTCCTCTTCTAATTCTTTAATAAGTTTAGGAGAGGGAGCTTTTATCTAGTCCTTTAAGACCGTTGCTTTAGCAGTTAAGCAGGTAGTTACGCTCCTAACTAGGGGGGTTTTAGATAAAGATATTAGCTTTACCTCTAATTCTCCTAGGTTATTAGTAGTCTCTAAGTTTCTACCCTAGCGTAATCTAACGCGACTTTTCTAAAGGTAATCTAAATTACAACCTAGTTATATAGAAGTTCTAAACCTATAGGCTTTAGTTATTAGAAGTTCTAATAGAGTTCTAACTATAGATATATAATTAGATTATAACTTAAAGTAAATTAGTTATAATATAAATATAATATAATAATATAATATTCTTAAGAAGCTATTACTAGTAGGGATAAAGTTCTTCTTATAATATAATAACGTAGGTAAGTAGGAGGATCTAAAAGGGTTTTAATATAGCTTAAAGGTATATAAGAGTGCGCGCCTATATTAAAGGTTAAACAAATTAATTCCTACACCTATAGGTCTTGTACAAAAGGATAAGAAGAACTTATTAGTCTATCTAAGAGCATAAGGCTCCTTTTATATATAGAGGCAGAGGGGTATTAGATATAGATTAGAGCCGAGTTGGTAAGGACGTAACTCTAGCTCTAAATAGCTTAGGATGTAACGAACCTTCGTTACAAAAGGTTTATTATACTTAGGATATAATAAACCTTTATTATAATTCTATACGTATATATCCTATATAAATATATAGAAGAACTTATCTATTTACTTATAGTATATAGTACGTTTTATATAGAGAGGTAAAGAGGCTTTATATAAAAGTTAGATTTATAATAGTCTATATATAAAGTAGTTTAAAAACTTAGGATAGAATAAAGGCTTAATATATATTCTCTCTATATATCTCTAACCTTTCTAGTACCTTAGTTTCTTTTTTTAAAAAAGCCTAGCTACGTAATAGAACTAAGTATCTTTCTAAAGTGTTGTAAAAGGAAGCAGAATTCGCTATGCCAAGGAAAGTAATGTAACTCTTATACTACCTAAGATATTAAGTAGAGTACGTTACACCTGTTAACCATTCAATCTACCTTACAAACTTCTGTCGTGACCCAACAAGTGTTGTACTTAGGCAGAATGCATTAGCGGAAGTATGTTGGCGCTGTAGCCTTTGCTGTCAGCCACGCCTTGTCCAAGGCCTTCACCACTTCTTCAGGTAGCGGTCCTTTCTCCAAATCAGTCAGGTTACTTTCCAACTGTTCGAAGTTGCTGACACCAATGATCACACCATCGTTTCCACCTTTGACTCTAGTTTTTAATTCAGAGTGGTGTACAACCCATCGCAATGCAATCTCCAGCAAAGTCAAATTGTGCTTTTGCGCCGCTTCTTCCACAATTTTCAGGGCCTTAAAAGTACCTTCTTTGAAGTAACGATCACGGTACATTTGGCCTGTGCGACCAGCCTTAGTCCCAAAACGACCTTCTGCAGGCTTGATGTCTACCGACTTGATTTTGCCAGAGAAAAGGCCGCCAGCCAGTGGATTGTACACGACAATGTCAAGACCGTATTTGCGGCATGCAGGGACAAGCTCGGGCTCAATGGCACGCGCTGCGATCATGTTAGTGAACTATCGACAGATGGGCTACTGTGGCCAACATACTGACGGCATTGTACATGGCTTGATAAATGGTCGGCTTAACCCATCCACGTTCCTTGCAAATGTTCCAGACTTCAGCCACCTCCCATGCTGCAAAATTGGACAAACCAAAATTCACAAACTTGCCTGCCTTGTGCAGCTCGTCGACGGCAGCTAGTGTCTCTTCAAAGGGTACTGAGTGATCAGGCGCGTGAAGATAGAAGATGTCCACACAATCAGCGCCTAGTTCTTTCAAACTCGTAGTAAAATGTTCCTTCAATCTGTCTGGCTTGTGGACACCCGCCTCATAGGGGTAGACTTTAGTGGCGAGCGTGAAGCCACGGTCCTGCCATTTTGCTTGGCGCGTCCAGGCTTCTTGTTTGCCACCAACGTACATGCGTGCCGTGTCGATCTCATTGTAGCCCTGGGACTGAAAGTAGTCGAGATGCTTTGTGAACTCGTTAAATTCGGTTATACGCGCCCCGGTTGTCTCGTCAGGGCCTACAATACGATGAGTCAATTTTCAAGATGCTGTTCAGGCAAAGGGAGGGCGAACCGTATGTCATCAAACCGAGGATGATGCGGTCCTTTGGGTTTTGAGAGATGAGAGGCATTGTGTGATGGATATCAGAGCAGTTGTGTTACAGTTGAACCTTTCTCACTACCTGTAGTCTCTGTCACGGTACGCAATAGAGTGCAGTACAAGGAGACATGATGACGACAGCGGGGATTGCCCCGCTCGGACTTAACAGATGCTTGCGCAGTAGTATATCCGTTAGGCAGTTGCGGTTGCTGCCTCTCCTAGCAAGGGCTAACTTCCTCTCTACCTTGCAAGGTACCCAGGTACCCATGAATCTACGTAGGTAGGTACTCTATTGTGTACATGTTCACGTGCCTAACCTTGGCAGATGGCAGCCTCATCCACATTTGTAGAGTACCGTATCCTCATTGCACGGCCAAGCTTGACGCCTTCAATCAGTCGCCACAGTAAGCGACCACGTTCCGATCAGGAGGAGGCATGCAAAGCGGCGAGTCCGATATCGTCGACACAGTCGACACAGTCGCACCCAATGTGGCAGATGCAACACTGATCCTTCCGACGTGCTCCACTTGTCATCTGAGCAATTCATTGGAAGCGCCACAGTCTCGCTGGTCAAGTGCCGCTTCAGCGCTACCATTGGCCGCGCAATCCCCAGCTACCAGCCTTCTCCATCCCGATCATGTCTTGACGACGCACGCCGCCTGAAGCAGGAACATGCCTCCGAAGCTTCATGTCGGCCGTGCGTAGCTGAAATCTGCCGACTGCGATGCAGGCGTAGGTACTGTAGGTGTGGATGTATGAGGTACAGTACAGTATACCGGTAGTATGTACTCCTACGATTCACTGCCCGCCTGCAAAAGGTGGGGCCGTGGTGGCTGCGATGCGCCAATGACGTCGCTGAGCGCCGGATAACGATAAGACTTCCGCCATGAATTGGCGCTCTGCGGTCAAGCTGGGAGAGGTCAGCCGATCATCAACATGCACTTCTCCTGCAGCTACCATGCCCGTCACACGAGGAAGAGCTTGCTAACGTCGCTAGGGCGTTGTCGCGCGCTGCGACGCAGGTTCGTCCCGCGCCGTCCCGTCGCTCTTCTGTACAGCACAGGTGCCACGTAGCAGCGACGCAGGTACGCACAGAAGCCGCACAAAAAGGACAGCAACCGTCTCAGAGCCACCTCAGCACTCATATAAGATCACCAAGTAGTCGTGCCTCGAAAGCCCAGCATTCTACACTCCATCTCACAGCAGATTGACGGCTGCAGTGCGCCGAAGATGAGTCGATCAGCTGGAAGCCGGACCTGTCATGTGGCCAGAAAGCCACCCCTCCGTGAACGTGCGAATCAGTCATTTTCCTACACACCATCAAGTGGGCTTGCTTCTGATTGGAGCGCACAACATCGATACAAGGTACTTTGTGAATAAGTCCTTTCTTGATTTAGCTCCAGGCCATGCACTCTCATTGCAATTCGGCTCCCAGCTCCCACGCCGCGAATGCTGTGCACCTTCTCCCTCTTCACATTAGATCGCAAACTCCCAGCCTACTTCTCATCTTGCCCAGGTTTCCTCGTCAGAACTCCCCCTGGCCTAGATCGTTGAATCTATTGTTGCATTCATTCATCTCCATTACGGCCTCTTTCAGTACTCATTGCGTCCCTCATCTCACACATCCTCGCATCACCGCCAGTTCCGAACTCCGGCCTCTACATGCAAGCAGGTACGCTTTTGAATTTGGGTACAGGACGCAACTCTGGGGCGCTTAGCGATCCAAGACTTGCATCTTGGTCTCTATGTGCTGGTCTTTCAACTTCGGCTTTCCAAGCACCAAAAATCACAAGAGCTCGCCGTCGTCGTCGAACGAGAAGAGGAGGCATGGAAAACCGTTAGATCATGCACTTCATGCAGAGGGCAGGACAACCCTCACCGAAATCTCGGAGAAGCGCAGTTCGAAAGAGAGTAATAGGAAAAGGAGATCTGGAGACTCATCTACCCCACGCTCGCCGCGCCGCGAGCGGGATGATCATCATACAAGGGATCGCCATTACCACAAAGATACTCTACAAAGCCGTGGCGAGTATCGCTCGGCGCTGATTGTAGAAGTGCCAGAAGTATATCACCGTGAGGCACAGCTGCAAAGCGCAAGTTCTTCACAAGAAGCACTCTTGAATCCCCGCCCCCACCGAAGCCAACATACACGACAACGCCATCCCAAGCGGTCATCACAGGTTACTTTGCGCGGGCGCGGAGCCAAACGGGACCCTCCCCAACAATCAAGAACGAAGAAGAGCCTCCGTCCTGAGCCATCTCAAGGATGGTCTCTCTTTGCGCCATCACCCCCCAAAACACCACAGCGTGGACGTAACCATCGCGATTACCAAACCTTGCAGGCATGGCCATCAAGTCACCGATGCTCAAGAGAACACCGCTCAACGACACCTTACCACGCAAGTCCTGAGTCTTCACGCTCGCAGACCCGCCATCACCGTTCACGTGGGCACGAGCGGCAAACCTCGACTTTGCGCCCAGCACGCTCTCGTACGCCCAATATAGCTGCTCGTCGAGTTCCTGACAGGCGGTTTGCTGTTCTTGCAGCTACCAATGAGGCACTCGAGAACGTTCGCAGGGAAGCATTTGCGCAGTCATCTCCACCGCCACGCCGTGAGAGGCTGCGGAGGTTCGAAGAGGTTACTGTACCCACCAGTCAAATACCGTTCAACTGGGATTGTGTGAGCAGTTCGCAGACTTCAGCTCGCCAAGGCCATGGCGACTCGAGTGGTAGCCGGCGGAGGCGGGCACGACGGTGAGATTCAACATTCAGTTTATATGGCATCCAACGGCTACATGCTTCACCAGTAAGCTACAGTTGGTTTAATGGTCTTTCAAGATCATCTCTGCTTTAGCATTCTTCATATTCTTTCAAATTTCCGCATTCCCTCTGCTGTTGCAACAGGATACACCTGCGTTGTTGTTCCTGTGGGGAGAAAATAGGCCTTGGCCTCGGCGTGACAGGCGTTCAGCAGAAAATACTCCTTAAGCATTATACATTCCTAGGAGACAAGAGCACACGTGGGCAAGTGACACCCAGCATTGTTTCACCGAGTTCCGTGCACACACACACACACACACACACACACACACCCATATATCCACTCATTGTCGACACCTATATTGTCCGACTATAAGATGAGCATTATGACATTGCGTACTCTTGTCCAGGAAGTGTGGCCCATTGTCGCTTTGTAGAAGCAAACAACAGCTGATGAGTCCTCGTGACAGTTTCCATGCTCCCATGGTAGAGCTGCTTAGACCCTTGAACACCCTCGCCATAACGACGATTGAGAACCGCTTCAGAGCACTTGCTAAATGGGTTTATCTGTAGGATGGTTAGCACATTTGATCCATTGTGTCATCGATGGCTCTTCAGAGCCATTCGCATTTGATTTCATGTCTGTGGCATAGGCGCGATGGAGTATGAACAGTCGTGCTCGTACTGTTGCTCAAAAGGTCCCTGCACTGGATCACGAAGACAGTCCCGTTCGACATGACTAGTCTTGAGCAAAGCGATGACAGGCTCACTCACGGGCGGAATCTATTTAGAAACCAGGGTCTAAGTTTAGGAGGTTTGTCATGTAATTACGAAATTTTCCTGCCAATTGTAAAGCATCAGTGACACAGTTGGTGACAAGGACGCTTATTTATTTAGAAACCTTCACGTTGGCAGCAAGTCAGAGAATACTAGCAGAACCCAACGAGGCTGCAAATAAGTTTTAACAATATTTCTGGTAGTAGTGCAGAGTGCGGCTGAGTAGGTGTTCAGAAATGGATTAAAATCTCGGCGTCCACATGCCGCGCACCGGGAAGGCTCCTGTCACCTTGCCCCACCAGCGATGATCAGCCAAGATCAGTACAATACTACCTCACGACGGTCACCACGAACATTCAGATATACTTAGTCCGGCCATATTCGAACGTACTGCATTGGAGTCCATACAGCGCATCCTTCTAGGCAGTTGTTTTGACTGACTGGCACACGCTATGTTAGGATCCGCTTGCTGAAGAGAGGATTAACCACTTTCACGGCACTGGCGCGACCGACCGCGACCGCTTCCTTCTCAGTCTTAGCAGTATCGTACACACCTGCAGAGCGATTTTTATCACTAAATTCAACTGAGAGCTGCGTGGCCAAGCATAACCTGGATAATGAACAACGCTTCTGATTCATCGGCTGGGACCAGTCCATCAGCAGCTGACATATCAGCGCGCAAGCGTCAAAATAAAGCTGCAAATGTAGCCTTCTTGCGAAAACTTGCCAGATCAAATGGCCGTGTTACGAACGCTGGAACACTGGCAAGCTCAGAAACTTTGAGCGAGGTAGAGGTGCAGTTGCATCAATCTGACGACCGTATCTCAGGCACTATGCCTATGCCTCCAAGTGGCAGCTCTCCAACATCAAACGAAGTACTGGAAAGACACGCCGAGCTGTCAAACATGCCGCTCCGAGTGTCTCTCCAACAGCAACAGCAAACGGGAATCTCGCTACGACAACAACAGCAATACCAGCAACACCAACAGGGATTCGCAAATTCGCAATATCCACATTCATTGCCTGCCCATCAAGGTCCACCGCAGATGCAAAGACCACAAGCAAACAATCAATTTTTATCTTCTCTGTCACCATCCCAGGCGCAACAGGATTCTGCAAATGTTCAATTCACATCCTTGATACCGTCGAATCCGCCTCAACAGCGGGTCCAACCACCAATAGGAGAAGTCATACCCCCATTCTTTCAACAGCACATGCTGCGAAAGCGAATGCTGCAAAGGCAAATCCTACTGCAAGCGCAGCAGTCCAGGCAACAGGCGCGTGAATTGCAGCGTAGTACGAGTTCGACCTCGTTACTGTCATCAGACTCCGCGCTCAACGACTCCATGCAGTCAGGCGCTACATCATCCGACATCGATAGATGTCATGGACATAATGCTATAGCTAGCAATACGCAGTCCCTCGAATCTTCCTCAACATCAGTATCGTTTGAACCTCCTAAGAACCCAAAACGGAAGGCCGACAGCTCTGAGACCACGGATCCAGCTATCCCAATGACCATAAAACAAAATATGCACTTTGCCAATGTTGCTTTCCTACGGCTGCTCTCGAAAATGGAGAAGCGAGCGAGTATAGATCATTCTTCATCAAATGGCGCATCACTAGATGGCGAAATCCAAGCTGCTCTAATCCCAATCGATGATACTGTCGCATCTATCGATACTGCCATAGTCAATGCGAAAGATCAGCACCACAAGCTTGTCTCTGCACCAGCAAACTCGATGGTCTCCTCACATAGTCAGCAAGGAATCTACGATTACAACACATACAAGCAGCAAGTGGGTCTTCCGAACATGCACTTCTTCCATGATTTGCCGGGTGACCATGGTCCTTCGAGTTCTTTCACCGCGGATGATTCGCATACCTCCTCCAATTCCGGTACAAAGGATTCACATTTGCTTCCCTCGGAAATTGATTGGAATCGTGAAAGGAATCCTCTGTATTCGAACTACAAATCTGGCAATGCATCTTTCCTGGATACTCTCTCGAACAAAGAGTTTGGTAATAACTACATGCATGCCATTGAGCCATCAATAGGCGGGCATACTGAGTCAAAGGTCTCTAGTGGTTTTGAATATCCCGGCCTTTTGAACTCGACCTCCAGCATCAGACTCCTACGAATGGACACGGCACCTAACTCAAACACGTGTGATGATATATACTGCGTACTTAATTCTACCGAACCCTGGGATAGTGATGTGCAATACGAGTGTTTGAGTTATTGTTGGGGTGTTCCAACTGCTAGGAGACGGATCTTCGTCCGGACAGGGAATAATGATTATCAACAGATGGAAGTCACCGATAATCTTTACAATGCACTCCAAGGCTTGAAAGCCAGCCTGAAATCGACTTTGTACTGGATCGATGCTATATGTATTGATCAGACCAACGATACTGAGCGCGGGAAACAAGTAAGCCTGATGAAGGATATATACAGCAAATCATCTGGGGTTGTAGTATGGCTCGGTCCGACCACAGAGAGGCTTACCGCGGCCGTAAAAACTATTAACGATATCTCGAAGCGGTTTCAAAATGATACCTCCATTTCGCCAAGCTCCGTCGTGGGCCCCTCAGGACTCAACCTTTCTGAAGAAGACACTGCACACTTACAGTCATACACCGAGTATTCGTATGAGGAGATTGCACATTTCTTTTCGCTGCCTTGGTTTCGGCGTGTGTGGGTATTACAAGAGGCGTTATCTCAAGCTACCATCACTGTACGACTCGGGACACAAAGTTTGCATTGGGGGTCCATCATACTCGTCGCACTATGGCAAGCACAATTTACACGCAGCTATACCGCGACGTCAGCCTCGGATCCTGATGGACTAAGTACTCATCAGTTCCTTCCGGAACTGTGGCTTGGCCTCCTTCACACGCGTATGCCACGAGGGCTGTCCATGATCGAATTGACTTCGCGAGCACGAGACTTCCAAGCAACGGACCCCAGGGATAAAGTCTTTGCCTTGCTGGGTCTTGCAAACGATCTTGGGCCCTCAGAGAGGCGGCCATCGGGCTTAGTTCCGGATTACTCCAAGAGTACAATCAACGTCTACACCGATTTCGCTAGGGGTATCATCCTGAAAACTCGTAAACTTGATGTCCTAACTATGGTCAATTCTTCCCCTTCACATGCTGGGATATATAGCTTTGTCTCATGGATGCCAGACCTGAATGTCCCTATAGCAACTATCCGAGGTCTTGGCTTTCCAGAAAAGTATAATGCATCGTATTCAACGAAAGTTGACGTTAGTCTTGCAGGCTCCACCGACAATGAGCTCCACGTTCTGAACCTGATGGGTTTCAATATCGACACAGTTCGAGTTGTTACCAACAAGGCCTTGTCATTCTCACGCGATCTCAAACTTTACCTCGGCGATGATACCAACGCCATCATTGAATTATGGAAAACCTACCTGATGCCGACTATAAACAGAGTCTGGGAGAAACAACGTCTACGTCAGTACATCGAACTCCTCACTGCTGCTGGTTTCGCCCTACCTACCGAGTTCCCCGCACAGCCTCTTGGGAAAGTCGTGCCTTCGCGCCATGTGCCATCAATCATGGCTGACTTTGCAGCCTACTGGGCCGTCGTCGACCCTGAGTTCAAAGACTTTAGTGAGCTCCACAGAATTGAGCTTCAGGAGCATGCGAAGCTTGGTGATGCAGATCAATTTGGCGTGCTTGCTGGAAAGGCGTGCCATGAACGGAAATTCTTCACCACCGCTGAAGGCCGTATCGGACTTTGCCCACGAGAAACAAGGCCTGGAGACAGCATCGCTATCCTGTACGGAGGAAGCGTACCGTATGTTCTCGCACCAATGATTGATGGGAAATGGAAGTTCATCGGCGAATGCTATGTGGAGGGCATTATGTTTGGGGAGGCCAAAGACTTCCAAAAGCACGAGAAGGTGTTCCAAATCATGTGAACGATGGTGTGATGCACGTCGTCGCGGTGCAGTGAATGGTATGGCTTCACAAAGGCTACATACCGCTTCTTGTTTGAGCAGTGACGTCACTACGCTGCAAGTCAGCATCCGTGCCACCACGAAGGTGATTTATATTTTCCATCATCATCATCTTCCCCTATGGAAATCATCTGGTGTCCAAACTTTATAGAATCCGTTCAACCTGGTGCGCTCCGACACTTTATCGCGCAATCTCCTTGAGTCACATTGACCAACGCCATCAGATGTAAATGTCTGTCCATGTCAGAAATGCAATACTAAGAGTGTCAGCCAGCATGGTCTCCTTTAAACATGGTCTTGACCAGGATGCAAGCGGGCGCATAGACTTGCTCACATATGTTCTTGCATTGATTGCACTTTGTCTAGTAGTCATTGCTTTCGAGTTATTCCCGTTGTGGCGAATGCACTTCAGAACGCCAAAGGTCAGCTGCGGATGCTGTGGAGGTTATGGGAAGAAGGCCAAGTAAACTCGCTTGCAATGTTGGAGGTAATGTTGGTGTTGAAGGCGAGCGTACTATGACTTTATTCGCGTGCACTATGATAAAGTGCCAGTTCGCGTTGGACATAGCCTTCGAGTTGAAAAATCTATTCTCGTTGCCTTTCGCTTCTCCGTTGCATATACACAGAATCCATAGTTTGTGAACACTGGCGCCTTCCTCCAGAGGCTATACGTAAGGCAATATGGAAAATGCTCGTAGGATAGGGCTTACTGTGCATTGGCATAAGGGCACACGGTGTAACGATGATGGTGTGGTATTGTTGAGGTTCTTGACGCAGAATAGCATGTGGCTACAGGCGTTTTAGAGCGGTTTGCGGCTTCATTGCGCCCACATGGATGGAGCGAAGACATATGAGGTTCTTTAAGTGCAATTGCAACTGTTGGTGGCAAACACGCGTCGTGAAGCGTCTGACCAATCAAGGCGAACTAGAGGGGCGCGCTTCACGGTTTTGGCCCAGTTCTTTCAAGCTCCCTTTCCGCCTCAGAATCTCAGGGTCTCTCACACTCACGACTACCATCAACGCGTGCTGCTGGTTCGCATTGTCACTCTTTCTCCGTTGCCGTCTCGAAAGCAGTTGCGCTTGCCTTGCATCTACGCGTTCGGCGATCCGGTATAATTGATCGGTGATTTGAATTTTTGTTGCTACACGCCACATTTCGCCGAACAAGCAATAACAGATTTCCCGGTCAAGATGGGCCGACTTCCATTTCCTGCAGATGCGGAGCTTACTGGCCCCGATCGCGTAGTTCTGGAAGTTCTGCGGAAAGAATATGAAGCTTTTACGGATCTGCCAAGGGAGACATCGGTAGACGTGGCTGAGGAATCGGACGACTCTATGGCCAAGAAAACACAATTTGTTGCACCATCCCCCGAAGGTCGGTCTGTCCATTCCTGTTGACATCCAGATCTGTTCCCGTTCTGGTATTTGCATGATGGGATCTCGAACTGACGCGGGCTAGATATACAAGACCGGGAGCAACAATCCATTGCTTACCTGAAGGATCTCAACAATCCAAAGTCTGGTGTTTTTGAGCCTACCGTCTTTAGCACTAAGGATTTGCCAGATATCAAGGACGGCTTTTTTCGCCAACGGATCATCTATCCATACATGAACTGGGCGCGCACCGTTGTACGAGTGGAGACTGATGTTGTCATGATTACACATCTATTGCTTTATCTATGCACAACGGTTCCGTCCGCCACATATCTCTTCATCAACTTCCATTGGTGGCATGCTGTACTACACTGCGTCGTTCAGGGATGGTACATGGGAGCTTACACACTTCTTAAACATCAACACATCCACATGCGCGGAGTCCTGCACAAGAAGTATGCTGTTCTGGATGAGCTATTTCCCTACATCTTGGACCCACTGATGGGTCATACATGGAACTCGTACTACTATCACCACGTTAAACATCATCACGTTGAAGGCAACGGGCCGAACGATCTATCATCAACCATTCGCTACCAGAGAGATGATGTCTGGGATTTTTTGCGTTATGTTGGTCGCTTTTACTTCTTGATCTGGTTTGATCTCCCACGTTACTTTTTAAGTACGCGCAAACCGGGTCTTGCTTTCCGAGCAGCTGCTTGCGAGCTTGGCAACTACGCATTCTTATACTTTATGTTTGCTCGTGTCAATGCTCTCGCAACAATTTTCGTATATCTCATTCCGCTCGCTCTCATGCGCCTGGCTCTGATGACGGGTAACTGGGGTCAGCATGCGCTTGTCGATGAAATCGAGCCGGACTCTGACTTCAGATCGAGTATCACGCTTATTGATGTGCCTGTAAGCCTTAACAACATCACTATGGCGATGTTAACATCCACTAATCATGTTCAGAGTAATCGCTACTGTTACAATGACGGCTATCATACGTCTCATCACCTCAATCCGCTTCGTCACTGGCGCGAACATCCTGTTGCATTTTTGTCGCAGAAGAAGCAGTACTCGGATGAGCATGCGCTTGTATTCTACAATATCGACTACATGTTCCTCACGATCAACCTATTGAGGAAGAACTACGAACATGTTGCGAGATGCCTGGTACCGATGGGTGACCAGATGAAGTTGACTATGGAGGAGAGAGTGGAGATGCTAAAGCGCAAGACGAGGAAGTTTTCGGAAGTCGAGATAGCGGAGAAGTGGGGCAAGCGGTTTGCGAAAGTGAAGTAGGCCAATAACGGTCCAGAGGATACAAACGCAAGGAACGGACATGGGTAAATATTAGACACCAACACTCGCGGTAAGAACCAGACATGTTATAGTAGGGTCAATACCGGACGCACTTTCCAAGAATTGGACAGGCAGCCCAGCCTAGGTGCTGTAGTTATGCCTGCCTCCACTAGCCATGTGGCATGGGTCAGGGCGAAAACTTTCTCTACCTTATCGGCGTCTTCACTCACCTATACACATATTTTCTGCAACTGTGGTGATGGCTCCAGTGCAGCAAATTCCGCCCGAATATAGCCTATTTGTTGCCACACCCCAAAAAGTCCATCTGAGATCGCTGGCTGTTGACAACAAGATCCTCTTCGAATGCGAGACAACCCACGGCATCGCCAATGCGAAAGCTTCGAACGACAATAGTAGCCTAGTCGCAATTGTGGATAGCCATATCGTTATATTATACGACACGGCACAAGGTCGTGATCGAAAGTATAAGCTTAAGAAGGGCGACGTTAGTAGTGGGCGTGCATTGACACAATTTACTTGCTGAACTTTGTCTTAGGGTGAGCCACGTCTGCTACTATTTTCCCCAGATTCATGTATCCTATACTTCACGACTACCCTGAGTGCGTCTGTTCAAGCGTACTCTATTCCTACAGCGGAGCTCCTTCCATCGTTGCCGCCACATTCTTCGCCACCAAACACAATCGCCATATCCCACAATGGCGATATTCTGATATCCGCTTCTCCATTACCACCTACAGTATACCTTCAATACCGAAGATGGGGGGCCAGCGCGCCGGTGAACTTCCAGCCGACTGATGCCCGCTCGCCAGTCACTTGCGCTGCCTTCCAGACCCTAGAAAAACCGTCGCAGCCAACGTACATGAACTTCGTGCTAGGTTTCCAAGATGGTACTTTGGCAATGTATCGGCTCTTTCTTCCACATTCCACGATACACCGCACACCGTCACTTGCGCATAGCACCCAAACATTTCAACTACAGCCGATTCGCGTGGGCGCAATCAGAAAGTTGCATAAAACCGCCATGGGAGGTATAACAGCAGCTGAGTTCCTAGCTGGCTACAAGAAGCGAGTTGTCAGTATCGGACAGGATGGCAGATGCAGACTCGTCGACTTCGAGGAGGGGGGTAGAGTCTTGAGGACGTAGTACGTCTCTGGTCCAGCAACATCGCTCTCTATCTTGTCGAATGGACCATTTCCCTCAAGAGGGCGAGTAGACAATGAAGTGCTGTTCGGTGGTAATGCGACAGAAGAGCTTAAGAGGGTCTATGAAGGTGCTGAAACGCTTATTGCTATCGGCACACAAGCTGGAAAAGTCTTGGTGTTTAATGTACTAGGTTTGCTCAAACACGAGATTGTTATGGATGCACCAATCATTACTGTTCAATGGGTTGGTGATATGTCTGCGCCATCGGTGCTACCGAAGCGAATTTCTTCGATGTCGCCAGAACCCGGGCCAGTCTTGGATGCGCTGACAGAAGATGCTGAGATCGCTTCAAACGAGATGAGTACGATCAAGAGGACAGAGTCACCGCGGAAGCATGGTAGCAAGCAAGTGCTACCATTCAGCCGCCCTAAGGATCTTTTCTCTGAGGGGCCCGAAGGACAAGTACCACATGGACCTAATCATAGGCCATCGGATATTGCGACGGCTTTGGCAATATGGGTCGAACAAACGAGAGAGCGGCCGAGGCGGAAGTCATTACTTCGACCGCGCATCGCTACGGAAACATTTACCTCACCCCATGATCTGGCTTCTGTATCAGCAGCAACTTCAATAAGCCTGGCTCCATGGACCTTGGCAAGGCCGCTGTCTCTTCCTATACCAGAGACGACATTGAATCTCGAAACTGAAAGATCTTTCGAATCCGCCCAAGACTCAGACTTGTCTGATCCTAGATGGTTTACACCGCCATCCACGCGAAGAGACAAAGGGCAAGCAATGCGGCTCATGCGAATCCCACATTCGACTACCATGTCAGCCACTAGCAAGAACACGAAACCTCGACTTTCAAGCATCTTACCCACCCCATTGGCTTCGCAGAGTAGAGTATATTTGCAACCACCACCCCAATCCCACTCAACGGCCAGCTCTCTGCGACGTACCTCGCAACAGGAACGACCAGATACGCCCGATTCACCAAGTAGCGTTTACTCACGCTCCATCTCCGGCGCGTTAAAGCACAAGCGTATTAGCCCAGAGGAAGAAGAAGAAGAAGAAGAAGAAGAAGAAGAAGAAGAAGGAAAAGAAGGCTTTCAGACCTATGCTAAAGAGTCGAAGCAACCTTATGGCATGCCAGCTACAGATGGAAGTCTCGACTCGTTCTCGCCCCCGTCACCACAACAACAAATCAGACCCACAGCAGGTTCAACCCAGGATTTCACCACAAACAACAGTCTCCATGAGCTTGAGCGTGCTAGTGATCAGCGCGCCAGAGGCGGTGTGACGCGGTGTTCATGTAGTAATGATGGGGCGCGTGGGTTGCGAGAGGATTATCTAGCTTTGAAGCGGGAGATGGATGCGTTGCGGGCTGAGGTGCAGGCGATGAAGGGAGTTGTTCATAGAGGGATGGAAGGGGGTGATGAGTTGTAGGATCGATGATGGCGAATCTTTGATCTCGCACCACCGAATTATTGTCCCTGGGACTGTTAATTGCATCTGTTGTCCCCTTTGCTCCCCCTTTATCTCTTTTCTTACCTTCGCTTCTTGCTCCCTACTCTTATGCCTGTCTTCTTCTTTTGCGTGTTGGCACTACTCATGCACAGCCCCTCGGCTAGGATTTTAGATACTGTGTGTAGACATGATTAACGAATTGCCGAATTAGTGAGCTCGGTCATTTTTTGCCGCTCGTTTGCGTGTATAACCATAACTTGATTACAGAGCCAACATATGCATCCATGCAACGTCGCATCGCATCATTGTGGATCTTGGTGTTCACAGACAGAAGTAAGAAGTATAGCAGAATAGAGCAGCGCAGATTCAGATGAGAGAGTAGAGGAGATGGAGCTAGATTTCTAAACTTCTAGATGGATAGGTACCTTATAGAGAGAAGAGGAAGAAGATAACAAGGCGTCTGAACTAATCTATCCTTGTGAATCATCCAACCAGTCAGTCTGCTCACTAGTTACTACACTATACACTACACGCTGTACATCAATCACAATTGTATCTAAAACCTAAACTGAAACAACAAGAGAATTTTGATCATGAGGTCGTCATATAGAACAGAAACCATGTACATGTACCCCTTTCTCATCGCATCCAGCCCCTCACCCACTCCTTTCCGCCTTGGTTTTTTTTTGAACCCCGCTATTCATACGCAAAGAAACAAGAAAACAAAAGAAAATTACAATCTAAAGTAGTTACGAAAGAGTAATGTCGCTCGCTTTATGCCAGCACCCTCACGACCACAACCACTACAACCATCATTATCATCACATGTAACAAAGGTCACATGCCTTCAAACAAAAAGGGTTGGAGAAATGAAGTGCAAAAGAAGGACTAAGTTTCTGACCTCAAGAGAGCCCGCCAACGAAGTGACCTAGCCATTCAGAGACTGTCAAGAGCCAAGAAACAAAAGCATCATTCACACCTCTTCAGCCTCTCAATGCACGTACATTGGCCGATTTACGCAGCAACGGAGCTCTCTCCAGTTTCCTCGTCTTCAACATTCTCATCAACACCGAACCCACTATCCCACTGGCGTTTGGAGCTCTTCTTCCTGCCGGCACCCTTCTTTCCAATCTTGACCTTGTCACTCGTCTTGGCGATCTTTCCCGCAGCAACGCGGTTGAGATCAACGGTCTGCGCGCGCACTTCTACACGCTTAGCCTTCATCTCCTGGATTGCCTGAAGAGCAGCGGCATTACGCTCCTTGAGTTTTTCCGCAAGTTTCTCATTTTGTTCTTGGAGTGCGCGCTGTGACATGGTGAGTGCGTCAATGGTGACCCTTGTGTCTTCTTCTGCGAGACGGAATTGCTCCTTGAGCTTCTCGATTTGTTGTTCGAGGAGAACGATGGTGTCCATGCGTGAATCACCCAGAAGTTGTAGCTCGGTCATCTCACGGGTGTGTTCTTCCACAAGCTCTTCATGCTCTTGGGCGCGTTCCTCCGAAGCATTCTTTAGATTCTGAATGGTGGCGGCTTGTGTGGCGATGACGGTGCGGAGAGATATGACTTCATCGTTGTGGGCACTGACAATGTTGAGAAGTTCGCTGGCTTCGGATTCGACGCGTTGGGAGAGCGAGGCATTTTCCTTGCGGTAGCTGGCATTGTCGGCTTGGGAGGCTGCAAGGTTCTCTTCGAGGTCAACAATCTTCTCTTCAAGGATGGTGGTTTCCTCCAGGTGGGCACGGTCGCTTTCTACGAGCTGCTCATTGAGACGCTTAATCTCAGCTTGCTGTCGCACAACTTGGTTATTCAGGTCGGTGATGTTGGCTTGTAGGGAGGTGATGGTGGAGTTGGTGGAGTTCTCGAGTGCCGAATACTTGGTTTGGACTTCTGCGAGCTGACTGGCTAGGTTATCGATCTGGGTGTCGCGATCTTGTTCAGCCGCGATGAGAGCCTGCTTGACGTTGGCCAACTTTGCCTCAACGGCCCTAAGGGCAGCCTGCAGATCTTCTATTTCTAGATCACGCTTGTTGATTGTATCCTCCGCCTCCGCGCGGGCATCAGTCTCGTGATTGAGCTGTTCGGTCAGGTCTGCCTCACGCTCACGAGCCTCTTCTTGGAGGATGGCGATGGTCTCCTCCTTCTCCTGTTGAAGCTGAAACAGCTTAGATCGAAGTTCGTTTGCTTGTAAGCCAGCATCATGGAGATGTGTGGTGAGATCCTCAATTTTCTCGTTTGCCTCATTGAGATCAGCCTCTGTTTTCTCGCGTTGGGCACGTTCAGCTGCAAGGTTGGTGCGGAGCTCAGTCACTTGCTCCTGTAGTTCAAAGATCTGCTCGTTGAGATTTTCGATTGTGTTGGCATGCTGGTACGCAAGATCGGTCTGCTCATCACGCTCGCTTTCGGCTGCCTCACGGCCCTCAGTTTCAGCAGCAAGACGCTCGCGGAGAGTATGCATGTCTCGTGCGATGGCGTCAACCTCAGTTTCCATTCGCGCTATGCTGGCTTCAAGGGCGTCAATGACATCTTGCTTCTGCATGGCATCGGCTTCAGCAGTCTCACGACCCTCCTGTTCAGCAGCTCGCTCGGTTTCAAGGCTCTGGATAGCAATGGTGTGTTCTTGTTCCATCTGCTCGATCATCTCGTGATGCTCTTGCTCGAACTTGGCCGCAGTGGTGGTAACCTCGTCTAGGTCTACGCGGTATTTTTCCAGCGCCTCACGCAATCGTTCTAGAGCAATGTTCTGGTCTTCGATTTCGTTGCGGAGACCAGTAATCTCAACGTCATCCTCGGTAAGCTGAGCATTCTGCCGATTATTCAAGGCCGTCAGCGTCGTGGTTTGCTCTTCCAGATCGAGGATGGTCCTCTGCTTGTCTTCGTTGCTCTTATCAAGGTTGTGTAATTCACTTTCCAGTTTGGTCACGCGGTCTTCAGACTCGCCGAGGAGATCCAAGACGCCTTCAAATTGACGTCGTAAGAGCACCTCGGTATGCTGAGAAGTCGCAAGGAGCGTGATCTTCTCCTTCAGCTCCATAAAAATACCACCGAAGAGCTCCGGAATCTTCTCAAGCAGCTGCTGATACGTGAGGTCTTTGGTGGAGCCAGGGACAAACTTCTCAATCTCTACACGGAGAGTCTCGAAGCCATGGCGGAGCTCGGTGAGTATGTCCTTGGCAGCAGCACCAGCTTCGATGTAGTGAAGGTTCTGGAGCTCCAGTGTGATGACGCGTAGCGCGCCCTGCGACTCGCCGAGTGCGCGACTGTACTGCGCAAGCTCTCGCTCATAGCGCTCGACGGCCTGATCATCAAGGCTTTGTGGCACAGCGTTGTCATCCATGTCCATCAGCGTGTCGTGGCTGAGCTGCGAAATGCGAGGGAACGATTCGAGTGTGACCGACTGGGATAGCTCGTGCACGCGAGAAGCGTATCTGCCATTTGGTGCGTTCTCCATGATCAGGTCTTGTGAGAAGTCAAGCTCGTCGGGATTGACGAGCAGGAGATGGTCATCGTCATCAGAGAGATCGTCGATTTCGCGCTCGTCGCCATTGTAGATGGAGGAGGCTCGTAAATCGTTGATCTCGTTGCGGGCCTCTTCCAGGGCGGTTTCCAGCTCGAGCGCGTGCTCATCACTGATGTCGATTTCCCCCATGCGACGGGCCTCAATCTGGAACTCGAGATCGGCAATCTTTTTGTCCTGGGCCTTGAGCTGCCGTCGTAGTTCCAGCAACTGCTTCTTGTCCTGCTTCTGATGGTCCTCGATGTTGATGAGCTCCTGGCTGAGGTGGCTGCGGCGGAGACGGCGACGCGTGCGGCCATCGAGGGCTGCTTTGAGGGGTACAAATTGTACTTGGGTGCTGGTCTCGTCGACCTCGTCAATGGGCTCGACCTCAAATGAGGCGGGCATTGACATGCGCGACCGACGCGCGTTTGCAAAACGCGAGCGCGAGGCGGCGGCGACGCGATTGAGGTGGGGTGTGAGGCCCTTTACAGGCTGTGTGGAAGGGAGGGTAGGGTAGGCGAATTCGTCGTCGCTGTCGCCAGTGCGGCCGATCAACGGCTCGGACTGGCGTCGCTTGTTGCGGCGGGTCGTCGTCGTGGCTGTGGTTGTGGTTGTGGTTTGGCTACTCTGTTGGACGTTCATGGCGTCACCGTGCTGCGAGCGCGAGAACGACTGCTGTATCTCTTGGGCGATCTGGTCCTGATCGTCGTCGTCGTCGTCGTTGTCATTCATGTCAGCCTCTGCGCGCTTAGTGCGCTTGGTCTGCGAGATCTCTGCTGATGGGGAGGCGGTGCGCTTGCCAGTCGACGTCATGTCTTGGGCGGGAGTCTGGCTCTGACTCTTGGACGGGCGGCCGCGCTTGCGTCGTGGAGCGTCACCTGGGCCCTCGTGATGGTGCTCAGAGGGGAGACCAGAGAGGCGGGCCATGTTGCGAGAAGGAATGAGTAGAAAATGCTGCGTGTCCTAGAAGGTGTTAGAAGTGCGACTGCAACAACTTGTCATGGAAATCATCAACCGCCTAGGTAGCTCGTGTGCAATTGTGCACATGGCCAACAAAAGAAGCAGGAAAGAGGAAAAAGGGAGAAGAAAAGAAAAGAGCACACCAGCTAATTCCAAAATATCCAAAGGTCCAGTCAGACTGCTCGAGTAGCCGTGTTTATTTGCAAGCGAGCCAACAGCGCGCGCGTGTGTTGTGAGCGTGTTTGTGTGTGTACATACACAGCCAATGAATACTACGCAGACGAATGTACAGCGATCGGCGACTGTGTCTGCGATGGCGGTGCGGCAGAGTTGTGCAGTCGAGGAGCCAAGCTGTGCATATCCAAGACTCAAGAGGGGGGTGGTTGAATTGGGGAGGTTGGTAGGCGGTGGGTGCTTGCTTGAACTGGTTGATTGCTTGTGGCTGCGCTGCTACGTCAATGCTCGGAAAAGGCTCGTGCGCCACCAGGTTTTACCGGTAACCTTCGCATGTATTATCCTACCATGTGACGTCGACGCGACTGGGCCAATTCGCACGCGTTTCACAATGACCTCACTTCACTTATTCAACAAAAAGTCGCTCTGCACCACGAGGCCCTTTGTCGCGCTCGCAACACCGTACAGCCCGCCCAGCGGCCATGTCTGCCAGAAGCGCTGGTATGCCCAAGCGCCCCACGTCTGCCCCTGCTCCGTCTGCCTCTCGCCCACCACGCCCTGGAGGTCAACCTTGATTTTGTCATAGACGCTCGGCAGACTTTTGGCATGGTACTTCTCGCGCAACTCGACATACTTCTTCTCGTCGTAAATCTCCCACATTTCCTGCTCGGTGTAGTACGCGTGCGCATACAGACACTTCATCCCCCCGAGCTCCGTCACCTTGGCCTCGAACTCTCTGTTGAGCCTGATGAATTCGTGCGCATTGCCTGGCCCCATGTCCCAGATGCCAACGTCAAGCAGCATGTCATCTTTGACCTTGGTGCCCTGAGAGAAGCTGCGTTCGCCCGCTGGCGCAGACTTCACCGGGCACAGCCACAGTGGCCAGATGCCCGTCCTCTCGTCAGTCCATTTCACAAACTCCTCTGCTGCAGCGTAGGGAACGGCGAAATCCTGTATAATGGTCCTCGATGACAGGCCTGACCGGTGGAGAGCATGCACCATTGTCCGAGAGTACATGAAAGGGTCCAGCAAGAATCGCGTGATGCGGTTGAAAGGCGTCACAAAATACTTGAAGGCTCGTAGGCCAGACCAAAAGACGCCTCGGTCGTACCGGAATAGATAGCTCTGAACGGGCACTGACTCCTTGTAGATGCTCGTTTCCTCCTGCAAACCGCTCAGGATTTCCTCTGCATGTATATAATGCCATGGATCCCTGGCTCGATCGAATCTCTGTATTCTTCCAACAATGCCAGTGTTGGTCAAGCGGCCGATGATCACCACCCCCTCAGTAAGCGAGTACAGGATCCCGTCCATGTAGTCGACATCGGGCTGGGCTTCATAATGCCTTAGCTTCTCGACAGCCTCTGCCGTACTGCCGACTGGAACGTATTGTAGTTCGACATAGGTCTTCGCGTCGATGAGTTCCATCTCAAGCAGCGTGATGACTCCAAGACTGCCGCAACTCCCTGCAGCGGTAAAGAAGAGATCTCGATGTTGCTCTGCCGATGCCCAAACCACGTCGCCGTTGCCAAGTATGAGCTCAATACCAGTAATCGTACGGTCAAACAGGCCATATTTGAAAGAACTACTCTCTCCACTGGTACCAGCGAATCTGTTTCAGTCGATATCAGTATCATACCCTCAACCTCCAGTCCGTGTCTGGATACCAATGCCAGCCAGCGCGTCCAATTTAGACGCATTGCAAATGATCAGGGCTTGGGCTTGACTTACCCTCCGCCGACAGTAATGTTGGGAAGCTCCATGACGACCTTTGGCAGGAGTCCTTGAGCAAGGGTAGCCTTCACTAGCTCGTCCATCGAAACATTTGGTTCCACCAGAACTTTCCTTTCTGTCTTGTTGAATTGTAAAACATGATTGAGTGAGGAAACGTCAATTATCTGATTTCGCTGACGTGGCGACTGTCGTGTTGATAAGGTTGAGCCATGATATATTCGAAACTGGGTTTTGGAGGCGCTGAACTGTGCGACTTGCGAAGCCAGGATGGCTACAGTGGCCTTGTGCGTATCCATAACAGACATTTGGTCCGATGAGGCAAGGTAGTGATAGAATGGATGAGGTGGAATGTGGTTGAGAACAGCATGGTTCCGAGCGCCCTGGATGTCTAGCATAAGCGCGCAGGGCTGAGAGTCGGGACTTCTCCCTGCTACGCTATTGATCCTACTAAACTCAAATGCCTCGCCCTGGCCGCCACATCCGGCAGGTCAACAACCGTTGTGTGATACGTAAAGTTAGGGCTTATGAGATACATGCTACCAAAATATTAGTTCAGTGATCAGTGATCAAGTTGGCGGCTTCCGCCCACAGGGTCAATGACATCCTGTGCAGTCACACTCTTCAGCAAGCTCGTATTACTCTTTCGAATTCATATTCGTCTTGCTCACGATGACCGGAAGGCGCGGGAGGCTCCACTCGCTAAGCACGAATGCTTACGCATGTCTGCTGATTGGATCCTGGTGTCCAATTCCTACGTGGTTAACTGTATTAGCACAACAGGTCATCGCATCGAGCTCGTTTGGAATGTCGTGTTTGCTAAAGGATCGCAAGTGAAGCTTTCGCGAGGTAGAAGGTACCCCGGTACCACCCCCCACATGAGATAAGTTAGCGTCCAAGCATCCGCCCATAAGACAGAAAGCATCACGGTACTGCGCAAAGGGGAAAAGGAAAGGAAAAAGCCCCGCCCCCCGCCCCTCCAAGTCATAATGGACAATCACAACGTAGCCGTCGAGAGAGTACGCACCCGCATACAACATTTCTACGCCAACAAAACGCCATTCCGCGTCTACCACGGCAGCACAAACAGCACCCGTTACACCAACTTCGACGGCGATGCCATCGTAGATGTCAGCTCCCTCAATAACGTTCTTTCCATCGATCATGCCCAGAAAACCGCCCTAGTTGAGCCCAATGTTCCCATGGATGCTCTAGTGCGCGAGACGATGAAGCACGGCCTGCTACCCCCAGTCGTTATGGAGTTCCCAGGCATCACAGTAGGCGGAGGGTTTGTAGGCACAGCGGGGGAGAGCAGTAGTTTTAAGCATGGCTTCTTTGATCGCACGATTTTGAGTGCGCAGGTTGTACTTGCCGATGGAACTTTAGTAATTGCATCACAAGATGAAAATCAAGAGTTATTTGACGGGCTGAGAGGAAGCTTCGGAACCCTAGGAGTACTTACGATGGTCGAGATGCAGTTAATACCCTTGCAGCAGTTGGTTGAGGTTACCTACCTTCCAACCTTCTCATTCGAGAATGCCATGGAGAAATTGCGGTATCAGATGGACGAGGAGAGAAATGATTGCCTCGATGGCGTGCTCTTTTCCAAAGGCTCTGGCGTGGTGGTAGCAGGGCGATTGACCAACGGAAAGGAATCATCGCACAGTTTACCTACTCGTCGCTTCTCCCGCCCTTGGGATGAATGGTTTTGGATTCACGCCAGAAAGCTGGCAGCCAAGGGCATCGTCACGAAAGAGCTAGTACCCATAGAAGATTATCTTTTCCGCTACGACCGTGGCGCCTTCTGGATGGGAATGTATGCGTACAAGCACTTCATGGTACCCTTCACCTGGCTCACCCGCGTACTGCTCGACTACTTTATGCACACACGCATCATGTATCATGCACTACATGCTTCAGGATACACGGACCGCTACCTGATTCATGATGTCGCATTTCCAGCCGGTAACGCAGCGTCGTTTGCAGAGTATCTGAACAACAAATTCGACATATACCCGTTGTGGCTGTGTCCGCTGAGGGCGGATGGCCGGAGCTCCATGGGACATCCGCGCGAATTTGAAGGCCGTGTTGGTGGAGAGGATGCAAAGGGTTCATACAAGGGCCCATACATCAACATTGGTGTTTGGGGCCCATATCCATCCAATGAATCTGAATATGTCCGCGCGAATCGCGAAATCGAGGCGAAAGTGCAAGAACTAGGTGGGCTGAAGTGGTTATATTCACGCGTCTTCTATACAGAAGATGAGTGGTGGCGGGTTTACGACAAACAAAAGTATGATGCGCTCAGAGAAAAGTTTGGTGCGACATCCTTGCCATCGATTTGGGATAAGGTCAAGGATCGGGGTAGGAAGGAAGATTTTGGTAAAGGCTTGAAAGGGGTACTGAAGAGGCTTGTTAAGGCCAATACTTTTTTAAGCGGATTGTATGGTATATATAAGGCGGTGAAAGGTGGAGACTACATGCTCAAGAAGAAAACATCATGAGACGGCAGGCATATTCAGCTGAGGTGTCGCTAAACTTAGTTACATAACACCTGCCTTTCTGGCATGTGACCGCTTTGAGAATAGTCGACGAGATCTATGAATCTAGTGTCATCTGTCATGGTACAGATTTCATATGATTTGAATACTCCCCATTGACATGCTGATCACCAAGCGGTGGTGGCTTTTTCTTAACCCTCGTATGCTCGCATAGTCTTGGTATTTGCCAACACCATTGATCTTCCAACTTCAGCGTTTCCAGGGTCCCGCGACGTATTTATCAAGCTGCCTGACTATCCCCGCCGCGTAAGCTTCCCTGTCAAAGTAATGTTCTCACATTCTCGGATGCGCCGTTCGAAGTCATTACGCCTCCTTAGCCGAATGACGTCTTTGCGGGTAACTTTCTCCCGCGAATCTTAGCACAACACGATGGCCGCGATTTACTAGTGCATTGCTGTCGCGTTGTGGTCTACCTGCATGTTGTGCCCAGTGACAGCGCAGCGTCGTCTTACACTTCTCGTCCGAACAGCTTCGTGCACCACTACAGCCCGGAAGTCGCGCTAGGCCCCCTATGCGAGCAAGATTACAGCCTGCAAGGAGGCGTTTCACCTCCGATGATTATCTAGAGCAATTCAAAAAAGCATCCGCTCCCGTGCAGCAGCCAGCACCGCGCTACGCAGCACCGATCGTCAAGACCCTCGTCGATATACGCGCCAGAGCAGCATCACTCCACAACTAAATGGTAGCTTTCGCCTCCAGCTCCAAGCTAGCTGCTAAGCGGGACTATGGCACGTAGTCGAATCAAGAGTGCCAGCCGTGATCGACCTTCCTCTTTGATCCCATTCGTCTTGCCTGTAGAGAAGCTTAGGTCCGTAGTATGTACGCCAGTGCTGTGGCGTTGACCTCAAGCATCCGCCACGCTCTCCACATTGGCGTCCATATCCTCGCACTCGATTGCCAATATGCTGACATTATGCAATGTCATGGTACATGCATGGCACATGCATGGGTACTACGAAGTACCGACATCGTGCATTCAGTTACACAACCTCAACCCCAACAACATGACCGCTTGCAGGATCAGCACTACTATGCTATCCGAGTGCCCGATTTGTATTGCCAACTCTGCGTGCCGAGCCGCAAAGCAACCTCCGAAGGAGGATTCATTCCAAATGTCTCTAATGCGACACTACCGTCCGCTGCATGTTCTCCTCACCTACTACAATAGCCCTTTCTCAATATACCCTGTTGATGCAGCCATTTCTAGCAAATGAAGATTTCATCATAGTCAGCGCTTCGCCTCGAGTGGAACTGTCAAGTCAAATGATCATTGGTCGTTGCTTTGGTTCCAACGCCACATATAAGTAGGGCAGTCGCACAAGTCGGCCTTCAATTCTGCCATTCAAAAGCGTTTTGCGGCCAACGAACAATACCATGGCACCTCTCAGGACTCTGACGTCTCTTGTGTTGGCAAACCTCGCTACTGCTAGGCAGTGCTCCAATTTTCTCATACCCGTTGACATCAGTTCCCGTCAGGGACAATTCAAGCAGATCTCAACAGAGAGCAACCTAGATGTCGGCGCTTTTGTTACCAAGCTCAATGAATACCAAAAAAACTACACTGCAACTCTACTTGAGGGTTACCAGACATTTTCGGGTAGCTTCCAGATATCTGCCCAATATTGCTGCCCGGACAGTGGAAGCAGTGGCACCATTCAAGTCTTAACGCATGGCATTGGATTTGACAAAACGTGAGTTTTCCCTTCATTGGCATTGCTGTCCACTAATACATGTCAAGCTACTGGGATCTTGGCTACGGCAACTACGCATACAGTTATGTGGACACAGCGTTGAAGGCCGGCTACAGCACACTTGCGATCGATCGCTTTGGCATTGGCAACTCATCTCATGGAGATCCGCTCAATGATATTCAGGCTCAAGCGGAGGTTGAAGCACTTCACGCTGTTACGTTGAAGTTGCGAAGAGGAGAGATTGACCAGATCGGTTGCGCCTACAGCAAGGTTGTACACGTCGGTCACTCCTTCGGTTCTGTGCAGTCATATTGGCTTTCCGCCCTCTATCCTGACAGCACTGATGGTGTCATTCTGACTGGATACTCTGGCGCAGGATCGTTCCTGCCGTATATCGTCGCCGGCTGGAACCTGCACAGCGCTCGTCTAAACCAACCGCTTCGCTTTGGCAATGCCTCCAATGCAATAGTAAGTAAATTGGCAGGCCAAAACGGTCTCGACAAGGACCTCGCAACCAGTATACAGAAGCTACTCGTGCACGCTGGTGTACACCTGAGCTCGCAGGAAGTGTGGGACATTGTCACGTCGACGGAAGTCTTGGACCTAATCGTCGGCTACAATACCAGTGTGATTTTATACGATTATCCCTCTGGCTATATGGCTTCTTCCGACCTTACAGCTTTGCAATACGCCTTCCTGTACCCTAACATGTACGAAGAAGGCCTTGCCATTCAGAGTGAGCAGACAAAGCAACCAGTCACAACTGGAGAGCTTCTCACCATTGGCAGCGCACCAAAGTCATCTCCCTTCACTGGTCCTGTCCTGGTCATCACTGGTGAATATGATGTGCCGTTTTGCGGAGGCAACTGCTACGCTCAGGCACCCGGCACCAACGCCTCCAACATACCTGAGGGCGTCGCAAAGTCGTTCCCATCGGCTTCCAAGTTCGAAGCATACATTCAGCCTGGTACTGGTCACGGACTGACGTTACAAATCAATGCTACTGCCGGATACGAGGTAATCCAAAACTTCCTGGCCAGTAACGGCCTTGCTGCACGATGAATTCACAGGACAAGAATACTTGTATCTAAATTCTATACGAAACAAGGCTTATCGTAATGTAATGCATATAAATCACTCACCCAAGCTTCTGCTCTTGCATTATGAAGGGACTAGGTTGTTTTGTCATTGTGACTGAGAGTCTGACAGTCTTAGCTGATTCCTTCCCTTCCGCATGCTCACACTTGATACATCAACAGGATTGAATTGGGACCGAAAAATTCGCGTTAGTTGCTTGGAAATCCCAAGCTTATTCGGATACCGAATGTCTCGAGGCAGCTGAACATCTCAACACCATCTGCGAGTCTAATACAGAGCTTTACGCTTTTTCAACCCACCGAAATATTTTCACATTCATGGACTGTGCACACATTCTTGAAACTTGCAGTAGCTCCACTTGCACCATCGCCTCAGTAGCATGTTTAGGCGGCCATCTATCAAACACTCCATGCGTACAAGCGCCATCTTCTGCCGCTGCCCGACATCTAACCAAGTCAGCTCATACTAACGTTCCTGGAGCGGCTTCGTCAGCACTGCAAATGCATGCCCCCCAATACAAACCACGCATGCGGATCTCGATCAGCCGGCAGCAGTGAAGAAAGGTTGATGAGTAAAGAAGCCGTTTGCTGACTCACATTGAAGTTGTGCATACGAAATGCCAGTCTAGTTTCGCTTTAAGCGAGATTCCAACATGGGGGATTTTTTAGGTATCTTGGGCGGCGGGGCCCCCTAGCGAGACTCCACTTCCACCCGAATGTTATCAAATGCTGATTTGGGCTTTTTAAATGTCCTGTACTGCAAGTACATCGTCGTGTCCATTGTGAGCCAGACGGTTCGTCGCGCACGAAAAGCTGATATGTAAACCAATGGCACGGCGACTTGTACATGCATGTACACGTGCATTGGTCAAGTAGTCAGGCCTTGTGAATCAATGTAAGTCTATCAATAAGTAGGAATTGATTCTTGCTGCTGGCCAACGACGAATGCATGTCATTGCAACTGCAGCTCCACCCAAGCACAATCGGGATACGCGTTATACAGGGGTTTCTGCCACTACCATGTGGGTCAAGAGACGAATCAACTTAGCACGAGGCATTCTAGGGAGCCTGTCGGGATCTAGTATATCTTGCTAGGATATTGGAGCAGAGGTGACAGGTATTCGGAAAGTATAAGTAGGCTTTGTGCTGCTCGAGATGTACCCATCATTCAGCATCACCTCCCTTCTGCAGCCCTCGCTTTAACGCCATACCAGTTCTACGGGCCGTTGTAGATCATTCCGCAAGATGAGATTTGGATCTAGCATTGGCTTTGCGGCCTTGGGTCTGCTCAGTGTCGTTCGTAGTGATGGTATAAATATCTTTCATCCTTCACAAGTCATCGCTAACATGTCTCAGCTGTGCCATGGGAGCGCATCGACAAAAACAACTCTGTACGTTCAACCTGATCCGGGCTGCCTCGAAATGGAAACTGATTCCAATCACCTAGCTCCTTTTGATTCTCGACCTCCAAGTCGGTCTATTTCAAACTGCTCGTGACTGGGACCCTACGCTCTACAAATCCAACATTATGGCGCACGCCGAACTCGGCAAGATCTTTGACATTCCCGTCATCATGACCACCTCGGCCGACCAAGGACCAAACGGTCCCTTGCCAAAGGAGATGTTGGAGATGTATCCCAATGCTCCTCTAATCCGCCGCCAGGGCGAGGTCAAGTACGCAGAACTTCCTTCTATTCCAGACCTCCCTGTGGCTCAGTATCACTAACACTTATTAGCGCCTGGGACAACACCGAATTTCAAGCCGCCATCAAAGCGACAGGCAAGAAGCAGATCATCGTTGCCGGCATTACAACCGATGTGTGCACCGCCTTTCTCGCGCTTGCCCTTCGTTCGGAAGGCTATTCCGTTTTTGCCAACATTGAAGGTTCAGGCACTTACTCTGAACTCGTGCGTGATACTGCAAACTCCCGCATGCAGCAGGCGGGCGTACAACTCGTATCGCTATTCGCAATTGTCTGCGACCTAATGCGTGATTGGCGTGCCACACCTGGTGCAAAGGAGGTGTTGCCTTATTTGGATAAATACCTGCCTGTCTATGGTATGTTGGCTAGACATCACGCTGCGGCGGTGGACAATGGAACGACTATCCCAGGGGAGATTGAGCTGATTACTGGCGCGAATGGAACAATCTTGACTTAGGCGATGATGAGAACCACTTTATCGTGCAAAGCCGAACCGTGGGGAGGGGCGGGTGACAAGGCCTTGCCTTGGTGGTAAGGAAGGAGGGGGGGGGGGGGGTTCGAGGTTCGGAGGAATAGACCTGAAATAACTTCCTGGTAGGGCTCCGTCCCGTCGATAAATTATGTCTGTTGATCTAGATCTGTTCGCTTTATCTGCTGTGTCTGCGGCTCGTTGTGTAGCCGCTTGCATCAGTGCTTCGATTCCACATTCCCTTCCATCCTCCGTACCAGGTTATTGAATCTTGGTCAATCTATCTCGCTTTGCAAATTATCCTCATTCGAGTGCACAGCATAATCCAAACCTCTCCTTCTCGCTTCATTTGTCCAGTATTTTGTCATCTAATCTTGATTAGCCACTCGTAGTTCTCAGCCAACAATTATTATCCTAGATGGTGTAGGCTTAAACCGAATGGTGTTGCATTTCCTGCGGTGGTTTTGTTCTGCGTAGATATATGGCTCGGGACACTGATGGCTGACATGGTGCTTACAGCGTTGCCACAAATCTTTTATCGGGTATTCACAATGATCCCAATGAAATGCGTGATTCAGTGTGACACTCCGGGCTCTTTTCGACACCAATTGATCCTAATTACGCATGATATCGAAAACGCTTTTCTGTAGTCCCTCAGCAAAAGGTGTCTTTGCGCTCGCTAGCTCTGTCATGATGCTATGCAGGCATTGCCGTGGTGGTTTTGGCGGAGGCCAACATAGAGCATCCCACATTGGCCTTTCGCATAACGAGCAGTGTTTGATAGCGTTATGGAAACCGTGATGAGAAGAAACTTTGACGTAGTTAAGACAGACCTCTATAAGGACGTTGTATGTGGGCAGATCGCGGCTGAAGCAGTCTACGCGGAGGGTTGATGGGCTGCATAGAGCTTCTGGTGGTGTGTAGCGTGCGTGATATTGCAGATGGTGAGTGCTGGTCACTACGCGACATGTTGAACGAGCGAAGATTTCCTTGGTGATACTGGAATGAGTACTGATAACAAAAAATGATAGTGTTATATGTGGATAGTGGTGTTGTATCGTGGCGTTAATGTGGTGGAGACCATGAGGCGAAGGCAGGTACAACGCATGCATGGTGATCAGGCACACGACTACCAGCCCAACCTCACAATGGCTTTGATGCTGTAATTACAACATTCTGTCTCTCTTGTGATTCAGATGTGAGAATTGGTATCACAGGAGACCAGTCAATCACTTGCGGTATTATTGTGGCATGTGGCGTGTACATCTTCACTTTTGCAACTACTCACATCCACAGGGAACTACCTCATCAGACACACTCCAATTGGGGAACAAATCTAAGTAGAGCTAACCCTAAATAATACTAGCACTAACAGTCGAATACCAAATCGCATCCCACTCTTCCTTCTAGATTTCTAGCTTTCTCACCCGCAGCACCTTCCCCATTCCACTCTCCTCCATTCCCTCAACCCCCCTTCTTCGGCCCCATCTGCGAACAAACCTACGCCAATCCGCCATCCAGCTACGTGAACCCCCCAAAAATGCGACAATCAACCAGAGTGCTCGGTACAAGTAGTCAATCGGCCACTACCTAGTGGTAGCTGGTTTGTTCCACAAGCTTCATTTATAGCGTGACTGCTGTGTCGTGCAATGGGATCCCATAATCCAGTTCCGAAGCACCGTTGCCAACGACATTGTGCCATGTTCCATCAATGCTTGTGCTCTTCTGAGATCTATTAATCAGCCAGAGCACATGCCAGATCCTTACCTGTAAATTAACACTGCTCCGTCCAGTACTCGAGTTAGCACGGTAGCTCCGGCGTACTTATCCTGGAACCCCACTGCGATTGCCATGTCCGTCATGAACTCGACCGAAATTGAAAACGACTGGCTCGAGCGCTGATGCAACAAAATTGCAAGCCATTCTTGATACTAGAGCCTCGCTGCCTCAATCATTCTTAAGGGTCTGGTGAGCCGCCAAATGTGCCGGGCGCCTCGAGGGTGCATCGAAAATCGCGCTTGGAGTAAATTGTTGGCAGCCTCTCTGCACACCCAGGTTTTACAATCAGTGACCGCATGGATTAAAAGAAGAAAAAATCCATCACGCAATCTAGCCAGGAAGCTTTTGTATTTCAGGACGGTGCGTTTTGGATGGTAGACGTCGAAATGGGTGACTCAGAGTGCAAAGTTTCCCGAGATCCTCGACAAGACATAATTACCTACATCGTAGGATATGGTAGTCTGTAGCAGACGGCCAGCGGAAACGCATTTTGATGCGTTCACTGGCCAGACTTACTGCACCAAGCATTTCTCTCTTGGTAATTCGCACTCATCGTTCTAAAAACACATGTATCTTAGGATTAGTCGCGTAAAAGACAGGCGAGCCAGCATCAATGCCAAAGCCATCTGATCGGCGGCCCAGCAGTCAGCAACCCAAAGCCTCACGTGTCACGGGCACTTCGATCTGGCAAAGAAGGACTTACTATGTACGAAAACGGAAGAGATGCACCGAGAGCTTCCCCAGCTGCAAAACGCTTATCTTGACAATTTCTAGGGTCTCCTTGCTATAGTAGATAGATAGATGGAGGAGACGCACACGGACGGCGTAGTTGCTCGATTTATACCTGCCTCCATTCGCAGCTGAACATGCCACACCTACCTTCTGATACTTCAACCACCTCTTCCTCACACATTTTCACATCCATCTCTGATATCGCAGCAATTTCTATGCCCAGATGGGATCTCCGCGGCCGTCTCCGACACACAAGGCTGGGACATACAGGAGGCAATGCCCCGCTCATTTGGCAACCCTAGTTAGACCAGGTTTGCGCCACCAACTTGAGCAGAGACGAATATCAACACCGATGCCATACTTGATGGGGTTCTGCGCATATAATTCTCAGTCCAAGGTCGCCGAATACTCGCCCGGGATCAGGAAAGATGTTTAGGAACGCGGGTGAGGTGCCCTGTGCTGTTCACCACCGTAGTCGTGTCTTGCATCACGACATGCGGTCGCCAGCAAACCGCGACGGCTTCGCAGTTTGTCGTCCGATAGTCGTCGGAACTAAGTTTGGCGATTACAGAGGCCCAGATCCAGCGACATGTCGAGATGAAGTCGATGCTAGATTCAAGTCCTTCTTCAATGCAGATGTTTCAAAGTACATGCGTCCTCTACCTAAGCCCTTAATTCAGGATTCGACAGGCTTGTGATCTTGGCTTGCAGAAGGCCTCTTGATTGCGTTTGCCGACAGAGTCTCGACACGGAAGTATCCTTCCCTGGATCTCCCCGTTGTCGCCAGTAGCCCCCCTCACTTGCTGGGGCCATCGCATGATTTACTGTACTGCGAATGATCTGATGTGGCCAGTTCAGCCCGCCTCGTACCCAGATGGCGTTTTTGGAGTGCACAGAGTGGTTCGGTTCAGAGGTGGAGGCCGTTTAGTAATCCTCCAGACCAGCTTGGGTGGTCAAGGCTGCCAACACAATTTTTGTTTGGTTTTCCGGGCTCGACTGCGAGCGGCAATGATTGGTATACTTTATATTTCTACATACGCATGGCCCGCACGCGAGCCTCCCAGTTGAACCTGGCCTGATGGTTGTCAGTGTAGGCGTCTCGCCAGCGGTACGGCATGAGCCAGCGAATCATGTAACGCTTTGTGAGACAAGATATACTACGTACAGTATGTATGAGGCTGTGGTCGCGGAGATGGACCCAGTGGACGCTCAGGCTCCGTGCGCATACTGTATGAGACGAAAAAGCATCTCTTCCATTGGTAAGATGATAGCTACCCTCGCTTCACACCCTTGCTGGCTTTCGGCCCGTCATCGCCGATGCCTCGACACAACAAGGCATGGTCGTGGAGCGCGGGAAGGATTGTTGTTGGACGCTAATCCGCTGGGCCGGTGTGTCTTTTCCTCTTCTGGACGTGTGGCTTGCTTTGCAGGGTCACTGTGCTTAGGCGAGACCGACGCCATCAATTGAGCTCCCCAATTCACTTTCGATTTCGACAGGCGGTCATGTTGACCAACGGCGGGCCATGGTCACAGTGGGTGCACCATGCCTTACACTGGACAGCATTGCTACACTTTGTTATGCCTCCTTTCGTCTCTCTGTCCTAGATTGAGTTTGTTGCGTATGGAATGCGGCCACAAGAACACTAAATGTGGTTCACGATACTGGCACAGCGTTTTTGCGTGTGCCTCATGGAAGTACAGCGCTATCGACTTACCGACAATTCCAGTGCACAAGGATTAGACCGGCTGTCAAATGTCCCAGATCCATTGGCATGGTACGGACCGCAGGCTCCCCGTCAATCTCGAGGATGATGTGTCTGACATGGGCCCGAAATATTGGTACTCATACAAATCTCGCTGATCACCCGCAAGGGTGGCTTGGAGTGTTCCAAGTTTCTGCACACCATCTCTGGTCGCACCCATCATCCTGTGTGCTCTTCCAGAAATGGCTCACGCACTAACAGCTTGCCATGCACTTTGTGCCTATAAGTGTTATCATGTGAATGATCCATCCAAAGACTACTATCAGCCTTAGATTGGGTGGTAGGACGGCCCCAAGCCCTCCAAGTGGGAGCGGCCCATCGTCAAGCTCAGACTAGCCGTGAACGTGCGAGACGGTCGTCTCATGGCTATGGCTGAGTCGTCGACTGCTGTGCTTTGACTGTTTCACAATCATTTACTGCACATGTCCTTTTCGACATGCACGTATAAGGGTATTCGAGGTACAGTTGACACATGGTTACGGCGTCATCCACATTGGCGCTTACTACTATTGATATTGATACCAATAGCAACGCTCCACCGACGATTGATGAGTCCCATTAATAGCAACCGTTCAAAAGGTGGCAACCAGCGAATGCCCATATTGCGATCAACGTCTTACCATTCGAAGCTTCAGACAACCAACATACAGAAATGGTGGCTCCTTGAATTACGCCGGATAGCAGAGTATGCAACAGTGAAGATGGCCGCTTAGATGACTCGCAAAACATTTCCAAGTCTGCGATAGCTCAGTTGTCCGTCCCTTTATTTGTGTCTTGCGCAAGCACAAGGCAACCATGGAAGCAGGGTCAATGCCAAACGCTTGGCGATCTAGACTCTCCGCAATGATTTAATTCATGGTTGTTTCTTTCGACAGCTACGACCACATCTGACTGTACAGCACTGCAATATGACCATGCACGTTCCTTTGGATACGGCCCCAGTCAAATGATTTGTATGGGTCGATTTCCCTGCCGCCAGGCGGACTTTCTCTATGGATGACAAGTCACGGCAGGGGAATGGGACACAAACGCAGAGGTTCTGAGACACCCTGCCTCCGTGTCGTTATCTCGCATTACTAGTGTCGACGTTGATTATAGAAAGCAAGCCTATCTGTCTGGCTACAATGTGCAGGTAACTGATCAATGTGTAAACATCATTCCCGTGGTTCCCTCCTGCCATTCATGAGTTTAAATTAGGCCTATGTTTCCGCCTCTCGCTCCGAATACATGCCAGCAAAGCCTATCAACCGAGAAGCAAATGAGATGTACGACAGTTGAGGGAGTACCGGTGCCTGCGTGGCAGGTGTGTCACGACCTCAATATTGAAGCTTAAATATCTGCACCTAAAATAGTCGACCACGATTGATTAGATTCACAATCAAAGCCCTTTTCAGAGTCGGCGAATAATACTTGCCCAAGGAGCCAATGACATGGCCGAACTCGGCTGCACTTTGGCGAAGTACACTTACAGTATTGTTTGGAGGAGCAGTATAGTATCAGAGGTGCAGGATGCAAGCTTGCTTCGAGTGAGCAAATACGTTACATTTCGACTCTGAGGCGCGTCGGGTACGGTGACACACTCAATAATCATGCGCCAGTTGCACTGCAGGCTCGGAGCCAGGTTAGCGCAAGGAGGCTGGTATGCATGATAGGCCGAGTGGTCCCAAGAGGGCGCGCTTCGGCCTGCGGTTCACGCCCTCTTTGCAACCTTATCCATGACCTTGGGCCAAAGGATCCAGGGCCCACGCGAAGCGCAATGTCACAATGCTCGTCGGAGTCAGAGTAACCCGAACACGGACCACAGGGACCAGGTCCAGGTATGGCAATCAGTGCGAGCCAGCAGTTCGTCAACACGGGGAAGACATGTGCCATGGCGTGATGCTAGAGCGCAAGAGAGGGCCTGGGGGCCTGGGGGCCTGGGGGTCTGGGGGCCATATTGTTGTGCTCGCTGGGAAGGAGCAGTAAGTGGGCGGCACTGGACATGGTTGCAGGATGGGGTCCAAGTGAATCGAGTGCGGGCCAAGTATGTGCCATGTATGTGCCATGTATGTGCTACTACAAATGTGCAAAAGCGAGGTATTAGGGTAAAGGGCATGGCATGGCATGAGCTCACTGACCATGGGGTGGGGGCAGAAGGGAGAGGGAAACGCGGTGTGTGAGCACTGAGGATGAGGAGAGCTCAGAGGAGCAGGAGCAGGAGCCGGAGCAGGAGCAGGAGCAGGGGGATGTGGCTGCGCCTCACCAGCCCCACGGCTTCTCGCTTAACAGACCCAATGTGGGCAATGGCTGCGCCAAGATGTTAAAATTAGGCCCATCCCATGTCCAATAGGACGTCATGGGCAGCCCACCAGCCACACTCGTGCATTGCGGATCGGCCAAAGCGAGCCATCGCGAATCAGACGGGCGGCGGGCGCCAGGTCGGTGGAATGGCAGGGCATGGGCAGGGAATGGCCGGGCATGGATCAGGATTCAGAACTCACCAGAGAACAGAGAAAAGAGAAAGCGGTGGTCAAGCGTGCGTTCCGGCGAGCGCCCATGCCCCATCCGCTTGCTTTCGCCAGAACAAGCTGGGAGACTCACACGCTCTGCCATGTCACTCGCTGAAGCCCGCCTCCGCTCCTCATTTCGGGCCTGGCCTGCCCTGCTGGTGCCTCCACCCGTGCAGCACAGGGGTCGGGCACACCGCGACTCCAGGAGCCTTGTCCCACCACGAAGCGACCGGAGCGCGCGATTGAGGCGGGCACTTGGAGCCATGGCGGACGGTACCTTCTGCTCTTTCTTATTTTCCTAGCCTCACTTGACCGTTCCCACTCTGCCCATCTCATGCCACGGCCCATGCGCGCGTAGGGCAGTAGACTACCCACGCAGGGGTCTGGCATGCCGTCGAGTGGCTTGGAGCATGGCCCGCGCTGCAGGCTATTGCCGTCCTGTCTCTGGTCTTTTGTATAAACTCAACTTCGCCCCCCCCCCCCGAGGAGTCGTCTCCCAGATGCAGACCACGATCAGCAGAGTCGCCGCTCCATCCAGACTCTTACTGACGCCTTGCGTCTTCCTGGTCGACCAAGTCCCTCCAGACAGTCCCTTGTCCAGTAGTCCTCCGCCCCAGCCAGCCCTCTTGCATCCTGCACAAGGCTATCTGCTGCCACCCATCGCCCGGAAAAGCAATTGATCTGCCAAACATTGCCAATATTGGCTTGTCGCCGACCAGTACCACAATCCCTGGATCTGATCGGCCTCGTTTCAGACCAAGTAAGCTTTCCCCTGTTGTCCCTTATAACTGGCGCTAGCATTGCCAAACATCTTTCTTACGCGATCGGAAGCTTTTTCCCTACTGCTTATGCTGACCCGATCGTGCAATCAGGACTGAGCCGCAGCTCATCATATAACCTTTCACCTACATTTGTCTTTGTCTTCTATAGAGTCGCCCAGCATGGTCGACTACGCTTCATACCCCCCATCCATGTCCCAGGACTTCGACTTACACTCAAGCAACCAAGAGCATCAACTGGAATTCCACTCACATCAAGCCTACATGCCACCCTCGGCATACGGCATGGAGCACTCATACAGTGCTTGCTACAATCACATGACTCCACTTTCAGACCTGGCAAACCAGCAGGAACTACATTATCATTACGACATTATTGCTCAAGCGGTCAAGCCCTTTCAATACCAAACACCTGCAGGCTCTCCCCACTCAATATCACATTCGTTCCAAGACCAGCCCCCTATCCTATCCGCCTCTTCAGAATCCGGGGCTTCAGTGACTTCCTCTGCAATGGGTTCCCCTTTACATACGACGCAGTTCAGCGAGCCATGGAATCCTGTGGGGCTCGGACTCGACTCCAGCTTCGAGTATGGCGGCATGGTAACAGCTGAGAAAAGTTTTGTTGATCCCAATCTCATTCAGCCATTTGCCTACGCGCCGCAAAGTCCATACCCAGAGATTAGAACAACACCTTCGCCATATTTCCCAGTCATTGAGCAACCACCTTCCCCAGCCCTTTCTCAGGTCTCAGCACACAGCCAGCACACAGGCGTAGTGCGCATAAAGCAGGATAGCGCTAGCCCATACCTCCACACCCAACGATACCACCCCTACACTCAACAGAGCCGTCAGAGGCGCGCTTCAGTCGCTTCTCTTCGTTCACAGCATTCGAGTACAAGCCGTAAGAGCGGTAGCAGCTTCGAGCTAGATGATGATACGCGCGAGAAAGGCATGTGCCCACTACCAGAGTGTGGGCGCGTCTTCAAAGATCTGAAGGCACATATGCTCACTCACCAAAACGAGCGGCCAGAGAAGTGCCCGATTACAACCTGCGAATACAACACCAAGGGCTTTGCACGCAAGTACGACAAGAACCGTCACACTCTGACACACTACAAGGGCACCATGGTCTGTGGCTTTTGCCCAGGCAGTGGATCCGCGGCTGAGAAGTCGTTCAATCGTGCCGATGTTTTCAAGAGGCATCTCACTACTGTCCACGGCGTCGAGCAGAATCCACCCAACAGCCGCAAAAAGAGCCCCTCAAACCGTAAATCCACTGCGACCTTCCAGTCCAACGTCGCCGGTACTTGCTCCACCTGCTCCGTTACTTTTGCGAACGCCCAAGAATTCTACGAGCATCTCGACGACTGCGTTCTCCGCGTTGTGCAGCAAGCCGACCCCAGTGAGGCCATCAACCAACGCCTCCTCACGTCCGTCGCCGAGGACAAGAACGTTACCGAAACTCTTGACCGCAACGGTCTCTCCAAGAGCATCGCATACAGTGTTCCCACCACCTACAACGACGAGGATGAGGACGAGGACGAAGAAGACTTTGATAACGATGATCACAACGACGACACCTATGGGTCTCGCCGCTCTCGCACGGGCCGCGGCAACCTAAAATCCACAAAAATTCAACATGGGCAATCAATCGGAGGAAGTGGGAACTCCTCCAAAATCACAAAGCCATCAACCAAAGGCCCTCGCGCTGGCCTCACCTTTTCCAAAGGCGGCGTTGCCATCACGGGCTCGGGTCGCAAAAAGCGCAAAAACTACCCCGTGTCATGGGGTTGCCCGACAGACAAGATGCGCATGAAGAAGCGTGTGTTGTGTGTGTATGATGGGCCGCGCCGCCTGTGGAAAGACGACATGATGCTCGACCAAGAGTTTGAAGTACGCATGAAGCTGCCAGATGGCAAGGCGTATGTTACAGATCTAGATGTGCAGACGCTGAAGCGGTCGGACGCTATGCACAGTACTACGGCTGAGGAGAGGGGGCCATGGCTTCCCGATAACATCTTGGGTGTTGAGACGCCAGGACTCGAAAACTTTTCTTTCTGAGGTATCCTTTTTTTTTCTTTCTATTTGGCTTGCCCTCATTCGCCATGATGATTATAGCGTCTGCAGTTTTAGCGGTCGAATTAACACCCGCAATGGGATACGTTTTACGACTTGGGATTACGCGCATGGATACCAATATACAAAAACCAGCCCACCCCATGGTGCAGGCGCCGATACACAAACACGAGCAACGACGAAGGGACGATTGTTGTAGCATCATTTTTGTATCTTCTATCCAGGGCGTTTGAGTTCTGCCGGGATCGACCAATACCATGGTCTGCTTAGCAGGTTGATTCTAGGACCTGGGATTAATGATTGCGGTTTATGAGATGAGAATCGTGCTGGCGCGAATACGTCTCAGCTGAGAGTAATAGGAAATGAATGTATTGGCTCGACTTGAATACTGCCTTCCCAAATTGCCTCCGTGACTAACTGTGATTTTGACTTGAACGTCGCAATGAGCCCATGGGGAGGAGGTGGATGAGACTGGGATTGCGCTAACTCAGGTAGAGAAATGGATGAAGCAGCGGCAGAACATGATGTTATATCCACACCAGTCTGCGCCGCAAGACTGCATTGTCGATTATGCAATAGCAGAATGAGCTGACTTTACTTGAAGGAAGCGTAAGCTGCATGTTAACGAGAGCGATCTCGAGCGATCGACGTCGGGCGTAAGTTGTATCCGGTACCAGCTGGACGGTGGTTTTCAGCCGCCGGTGGCGGCCAACCAAAGCAATTTTGGCGAAGAAAGACACATGCAGAACTTGATCAACACTTTGAAATGAGGATAAAATGTAATTCTGTCCGTCTCCAAAGATAGAACGTGGTCATGAGCGAGGTGATGTTTGGGACATCATCCTCTTGCTGTCTGGAGTGTTTGAGGGGGGAACTGAATTGTAAGGTTGTGTGTTCATGTTAATGATGAGTCGAAATTCCCTCGCCTATTATCTGTTCAAGACATGACAGATGTTGATCCAAAAAAAACATATATATATAGACGGGGTGGTGGAGGCAACGTAAAAAGGCAGGGTGAGGGCCGGGACGGCTCGCTTAGTCAGGCGCGCGCCCCGCGGTGGGGAAGGCAACAGCGACCCAGACAGCTTGGAAGGTCCATCCACCCATTGTCCTATTCCTAGACCGCCGGCTCCAATCACCATACCGTAACATCAGCACACGAATAGCTACAAAAATGGCGGGCGTCGAGGATTCGCCCTTCTTTCGGCAGCAAAAGAGCAAAGGCGAGACAATCGTGACAGGTAATTGCGCGCTTGACACGTGATGAAGCTCTTGCTCATGCAAGTAGACGTACCCAAGTTTGACCTGGATTCGTACATTGCCAACTATGCTGGTACGTCCGGCCCCGAATATGGAGCCAAGCCGTGCACTGCTACGAGGAGACTAAGGCTGGCAGGTTTCACACGCATCGACAGACTTCAACACATTGGCTCTCACTCGCCATACCTGGCCGTAGATGCCTATCGGCTGGCGATTGCGGAGGCCAAAAGAGGCAAGAACGTCGAGCAGTACACGAGTCTGGTGGAGCAGCTCAGCGAAATTGCGCCACAGGACCCTGCCGCCCTGGCCGATGGCACGTGGGCGGAGAAGAAGAGGCGCGATGTACAGCTGGAGCAGGAGAGGCTGGAGCATGAGCTGAAGTCGTACAAGAACAACCTGATCAAGGAGAGCATCCGCGTATGTCGACCAGCCGGCCATGAGCGATGCTCCTGGGCACTGACAGCTTGCAGATGGGCAATGAGGACCTCGGCCATTTCTACTTCGACACAGGCGACTACCAAAACGCCCACAAGGCATACTTGAAGATGCGCGAGCACTGCACCTCGAACAAGCACCTCGCCGACATGACGCTGCGCCTCGTCTATGTCAGCGTCGCCCAAAAGTCGTGGCTAGGCGTGCAGTCCAACCTCACCAAGGCCGACTCTGCCCAGCTCAAAGGCGACGACAAGGCCAAACTCGAACCCATCATCGCCGCCGTAACCGGCCTCTCCCACATGGCCATGGGCAACTTCCGGGACGCCGCCTCCTACTTCCTCCATACCTCGCCCGCCTACCTCGGCGCCGAAGCCGCGGCGAATATAAAGTGGCAGACCGAAGTCCTCTCGGGCAATGACGTAGCCGTCTACGGCGGCCTTTGCGCCCTCGCCTCCATGGACCGTGCCGACTTGCAAGACAAGGTTCTTGCCAACAGCGATTTCCGCAATTTCCTAGAACTCGAACCGCATATCCGTCGCGCAATCAACTTTTTCTGCAACTCAAAGTACAGCGCCTGTCTTGAGGTGCTTGAGGGTTACCGCACAGATTACCTCCTCGACGTGTATTTGTCCAAGGTGCTCAATACAATCTATGGACGCATCCGGACCAAGAGCATAGTCCAATACTTTATTCCCTTTAGCTGCGTCACTCTGGAGGAAATGTCCGCCAAGTTCCCACCCGCAGGAGAGAGTAGCATCGAGCATGAACTCGAGGAGATGATCAATAACAAGACACTCAACGCACGCATCGACCTCGTAGACCGCCTGCTCATCTCGCCGCCGACAAACCCCCGCCACGATGTCCACGCCGAGGCGCTCGCCATGGCGGAGTCCTACGACCACACGCTGAGGTTGCGCCTCCTGAGGCTGAATATGCTAGCTTCGGGTATGGAGATTGCGCCGGGCAGGAGTGGCGGTGGGAGTGAGAAGATGAGTGGTAGCAGTCTGGCGGAGGGCATTAGTGCGAGCCTGAGGGGAGTCGGCTCTAAGATGTTCTCTTAGGGAGGGGATGTTGATGGATGTCGGCCCAAGATGAGCCGGAGTGATAGCTTCGGCTAGGGTGGGATTAGCATTGCAATGGCGTTTTGAGCGATGGGCAGGTCTGATTTGAGCATCCACGGTCGGTGTTTAGCAGAAATGTTTTGAGAATGAAGGAAAGAACGACTGCGTTGCTAAAGATAACTATAAAGATTTCATAGTTACAAAGGCTCGAAAATAGCGAGAGCGTTATTATCCTACTACTTTTTCTTCGTCTTTCATCGTCACCATCATCGATGATGGTGACGATTTGGATTCCACATTACACCTATCATAAAAACCACATATTCTGATCAAACCACGTTTTGCTTTGACAACCTCAAACTTTGCAACGACTCCCACTCATTTCCCTTTGGCTGAATGTTTCCCAATCATGATCAACAAGACTTTCTTTCCTCACTGAATGTCATTAATACCTAGTGTATATATATTCCTCATCCGCCTATCGTATGTCATTATATTCGTGCAGTATATAAATAGTCAAATAAAGAAAACAAATGTACAGCGTTGAATAAGACGGATTCAAACGCTGGGTATCTAGTTTATCCATAAAAAAAAGCCACAACTACACTTCGCCTCCATCGACCCCTAGAAAAATTATGTTGCCGCTAGGGTTCGCCTACTATGCAGCCATCAATTCAATGGAGAAGATATGGATAAAAATGTTAACGTTATATATGTCCCTATACAAGAAGATCGAATCTCGCGGATACATGACAAAATAGGCACACAGGCAGACACATACACACACACACACGCATGTATATGCACCAGAACGTCACTTGAACATGTGTTCCGTGTCCTGTTTCTTGAACTTCTTTCTCTTTTCTTTCCTTTTTCTTACTCCTTTCTTGACAATAACAGGACATGACAATGACATTAACCTTTCTATCGCTGCTATCGAAAGGCTCCTGCTCCTCTTCCCGGACCCCACTGGCTCTGTTGTTGTTGTCTTTGCTGTTGCTGTTGCTGCTGCTGTTGCTGCTGTTGCTGTTGCTGTTGCTGTTGCTGCTGCTGCTCAACATTCTGCTGCGGCGCATTCTGAAACCCATAGAATGCAGTGGTAGGCCATGTAAAGTCGCCCCTCACATAGGGGTTGCCTGTATCGACTTCAGGGGCCGTGGGGGTGAGGCCCGTGGTGTCTGTATGAAGTTGGTGCGACGTCTGTGATTGAGATTGCGATTGCGATTGCGGCTGGTTTGCAACTTGTGGGTGCGACGTGGTTTGGGGTGACATTTGATTCTGGGGTTGAGTTGATAGCGGGTTTTGTGTTGACATGGTGTTTTGGTTCTGAACAGGGATGCCGTTCTGCGGCATGGCCCTGTTGAGCGTACTATAAGGAGAATGATTAGAATGAGTAGCTGTAAAATAATTCTGTTGGTTCTGAAGCTGATGCTGATTAGGTTGCTGCATTTGCTGAACTGCTGCGGCAGCTTGAAGTTGTTGCTGAGGAGTCAATGGCTGCTGTGGCGAGACCAACTGTTGATGTTGAGGCGGGAGACGCTGTTGTGGTGATTGGGTGTCTAGCTTAAAAGGCATCTGGGGACTGCGCATGCCACGCTGGCCACCCTGATTTAGCTGTGCCATTTGCTGCCGATGGTGTTGAGTCGGCTGTTGAGCTGGCTGTTGAGCTGGCTGGTGACGATGCTGTTGTTGCTGTTGGTGCTGCTGTGGCTGTTGGTGCTGTTGTGAGAGATGCGGCTGTATTTGCGAGTGAGAGGTGGAGGGACGATGACGAGCTTGGGCTTGTATATGTTTCTGCTGCTGCTGCTGCGGCTGCTGCTGCGGCTGGACTTGAGGCTGTGGTTGCGATTGAGGACGCGATGCCATCTGTGGTGTTTGAACCGGAGTGGTGGAAGCCCGCTTCTCCAGCTCTAGCTCTTGTATCCTCGCCTTGGCCTCCTCCAATTCCTTCTTCATCTTTTCAAGCTCAGATAGCTCATTGTTTGGCATCTGCGTCGGCCGTGTCGTTTCAATAGCATCGACTGACTGGCGCCGATCCTCCGCATTTGACAAGTCTGTATACGTATAGTAACATGTTCGTTTCTTGTCGATACAGGTGTTGCAAATCGGTCTCGTTCCGTCACACTGTCAAATTGATTAATTTCTGGACTAATGTCAACCGTGGCTTAGGCACGTACCTTGGTCTTCTTGGCCTTGCATACGTCACAGCTGTTCCTCGGTCGTCTGCGCAGAGGGGTGGGCTGCGCGGATGTTGGCATATGAAGCTCTGGGACGCCTTGCGGTGGAGGCCGTTGGAGTGGTGGAGGGGGGCGGGGCGGCCCAGGTGATGTCTGTTGTGCAGATGCAACTGGGTCCACCTGGATGAGCTCCAGCAGCGATCGCAGGCTCTGCGCCCGCAAATCGCTCTCTAGTGAAGTGTGGGAGAGTTTCTGTGGTTCTGGCCTAGCTTTCTTCTTCTTAGCTCTCGGGGTAAGATCACGGTCCTCGCTGACCTCGGTCGTATCGCGCGGCCGACTTGCAATGCGGGACAGGGCTTCTGGGTCGTGTTCCTCGAGGAACTTGCGGCGCTTCGAGTCTTTGCGTGGGGGTGGCGCTCGCTCTTCATACGTCTTGTGTAGTGGGACGTGCTTGTAGAAGACGTCGAGTGTCTGCTTGGTGGCGGAGAACTTGATGGACAGGACGCCCTTGCAGTCGTAGACGGGCTTGGTCGCACGCTTCCCGAGCTTTGCGCCCTTGCCATTGGCTGCGCGGTCCTTGTTGAGCAGTGAGTCGTTGCAGTAGTAGGAGAAGCGGAAGCTGTCGTCTTCGCGGCTGTTCCAGCAGTTGTGGAAGCTGTAGCGGTAGCCATCGATGCGCTGTATCGCGTCGACGCAGCACTTTGCGATTGCCCTCTGCTTGCGCATCTTTTCCTTGGGGTCGCTTGTGGGCTGCAGTGCGTCCACGATGCTGAGGCTGGCTTTGGGCTCTGGCTTTTTCCCGTTGGCGGCGGCGGGCTCGTTGGGCTCGGTGGTGGGCTGAGCAAAGTTGGGCATTGTCAGGGCGAGCTCAGGGTCGGACAGAGAGTGGAAGGGGAGTGGAGGGCGGTCATAGCGGGCAGGCAGGCCATTGCTGGCAGGCTGGTAGCCGGGGGGAGCGGCGGGGTGATGTTGGTGGGGTTGTTGTTGATGTTGTTGATGTTGTTGTTGTGGCTGGTGTTGATGTTGATGTTGTGGTTGATGATGCTGTTGTTGTTCTTGCTGTTGTTGCTGAGGCTGAGACTGAGGCTGTTGATGTTGCTCCTGCTGCTGCTGTTGATATTGGTGTTGATGTGGTTGCTGCTGTTGTTGTTGTGGTTGCTGCTGCTGCTGCTGCTTCTGCTGGACGTGGGGCTGCAATGGTGGCAGCGACGACACTGCCGCCGCCGCCGACGACAACGATGACGATGACGATGTCTGCTGAGACTGGGCAGGCGCATTCGTGGTGGACAGGGTCAGGGTCGAGGCCGAGACCATGAAGCTGGTGCCAATCCAAAACGACAGCTGGGCCTCGGTGTGGTCTGGCAGGTCCGGTGGGTTGTTCAGGTAGTCGCGCAATGACGTCTCGAAGTCGTCCATGGAGGCAACATTGTAGGGGATCGTCTTGGCCAACGCGTCGCGCGGTTGACGGCCGCGGGCAAGCTGGACGGGCTGCGCAGGCCACAGCGCCTGGTCGCTGCCGTGGCGATAGTTTGAAGGTTGCGCATGGGTGGCATCCATCGCAGAGTGGAGACTCAGGCCCAGGACTTTAGGTTCGGCATGATGCCGAGTAGAGAGAGTGCAGAATAGAGCAGATTAGGACACCGGTAGAAGCCATGGTACCACCCTCTTGGCAATCCACCCTCCAGCCTCACCTCCAGCCTCACCTACTCTACCCACCAGACTGTACCTAGGGCTGCAACCCTGGGAAGGCTCACAGTGCGCCCTTCTTTCCACTTCCTGGCATATTACCCAGACGTGTACTTGAGTCGCGTTCTGGCATCCAAACAAGGACAAGAACATGCACCTATTCTAGGCCTGCCGCCCATTGATTGCTCTTGACTGCTCTCCACCGAGTGTGCACGCGCCCAAAACCTGCACAGTGCAACCTTGGAACCGCCCCAAGAGCACGCTTCTCGCCCTTGTCGCCGCCCTTTTCCACACGCCTACACGCCTGCATGTCTACACGCCCACACGTCCACATGTCTTCACGCCCACACGTCCACATGTCTTCACGCCTACACGCCCACATGTCTACCCGCCTACACGCCTTTCCCTCGTCTCGTGTCTTCAGCCATCTCTGTCGCCGCACGGCCAAGATTAGGCAACAACGGCCTGCAGCTATCCGTCTGAACCTGACTACGCATTCATCTACCTAGACACTCATCTCTTCCAGCTGCCCAATCACTCCTTGCCTCAAGTCCTCACTTGCACGCAATCTCCCCTTCCCCAGGCCACACAACTGGGCCGTTCGCAAGCATGGCGAACAGCACAGCAGCTATGCCTCCACACTCGGTCTTGAACTCTTCCTTTCCCGTCTTGCTACCTGCAGATGCAGCCCTGTTCATGCCTGAGTCTGACTTCCACGCCTGGCTCAAGAAACAAGTCTGCTCGACAGACAAAGACCAGCTCAAGAATAACATCTCGGCTACAACATTTGCCCACGATAGCAAAACAAACCACGATATTGTGAGTGCCACAGCCTTAAACCAAACGGCTTTGACCGAGGCTGACTACCTTCGCTTGTAGAAAGCGCCATTCTTGCGGGGCCTGGAGAAGCATGCTGCTTGCCACCGTACATCCGAGGACCTGGCTGCAGAGAACAAGACCCTCACTGAAAACGCCGACGTGTCTAACGTCTCTTCCAAAGATCCGCTAGTCGACTTGTTCTATGATCTTGGTGAGAGCACGGCGAGCATTAAACTAAAGGCGCTGCTTGAAAATGCCTGGTCCGAGGATCCGCTCATGACGCTCAAAGTCATCTTCAATGCCCGAAGCATTCACCTTGGCAAGTCAAACAGGGTTGCATCGTACAAAGCGTTGGGCTGGCTAGCAGAGACTCATCCGTTGACCTTCCTTTCCAATCTGCAATGGCTCGTTCGACCGGTGATTGTGAAGAAAGCCCCCAAATCAGACGATGAAGAAACGGTCAGAATTGCCGACGACGACTACGACATGGCCGATACAGAGGATGCGAATCTCGAGAAAGCTGATCATGTACGCCTTGGTGCCTCTCATGGATACTGGAAGGACCTTCTGAACCTCGTCGTATTTGCGGCAAACGACCAGCTTACATGTGAGGGCGATCCATCTGCACTCCTAAACCAGAAGCCAGACCAGTCTTCCACTGGAAAGCGAAACCGAACCTGGGATGCCCTCGCCGCAAAGCAACAAAGACAGCAGAAGAAGCTGGAGCAGAATGAGCGAGTGCAGCACAAATTCAAGCACGACTCCCTCTATCGAGCGTTACACACTAGCGTCGCAAGACTCTTTGCAGAGCAGCTGAAACAGGACAAGGCCCTTCTTGACTCCGGAAACAAGTCAAATCTCAGGAAGCTTTCGCTCGCTGCCAAGTGGGCTCCCTCGGCTGGAGAGTTTCATGACAAGCACACCTTCATCCTGTCTTCTATCGCAGAGATTCTATTTCCAAACCCTGCTCTGCACTGCCCCGATGCTAATTCCCGCGAGCTTTACCTTCGCCATGTCCGCGAGCTCTACCGCAAGCAATACACCTCTCCTCTACGTAAGGCTCTCAACATCGTCGAGCGAGACATTGTAGCGGAGAACTTCGAGAACATCCAGTATGAACGGGTGCCTTCGTTAGCCCTAGATCGCTACTCGGCCCTCTTCATAAAGAAGGACCTTGATCGTTTCAAGGGGTATATTCAAAAAGTCTCAGAAGGTACCGCAAATATCTCCGGAGCCACTCTGCTTCCTTCAACTCTGGTGTCAAAAGCCCGCAAGATATTCTGCAGTTTTCACGACCCCAAATCTAGAGCCACTACTAGCGGATCCATCAAAGCCAGTATCGAAGCAGAAATAATGACAGACCTTATCAACGGCCAGTGGGAGACGCTCGTCAAGCGAGTGCGCGATGCGGGTAACCTTGATTCTTCCATTGCCATCTGTGACGTCAGCGGCAGCATGAGCGGTCCCGTGTTCAAAGACAATTCCTGTCCTATGGACTCTGCCATCGGTCTTTCCCTGCTCATCGCCGAGACTACAGCGCCTCCCTTTGGCAACGGCTTCATAACTTTCGCCGAGGTCCCGCGCTATGTCCCCCTGAGCAGCACCGCGGATGCTCCAAAAGGACTGGTAGAGAGAGTAAAGCACGTTAGTTCAGCCGATTGGGGCATGAATACCAACTTCACGGCTGTATTTGAAGATGTCATTCTCCCCATGGCCGTCGCGAACAAACTCAAGCAGGAAGACATGATAAAACAGGTCTTCGTTTTCAGCGATATGCAATTCGACCACTCGCACGACAGCAATGATCGCTGGACGACATCGTACGACCGTATCAAGGCCAAGTACAAAGAAGCGGGCTACGAAATGCCGCGCCTTGTCTTCTGGAATCTGGCAGCAACGGCGACGGAGAAACCGGTTACGGTGGATGATAGCGACACGGCGCTTGTTTCCGGATACTCACAGGGTATGCTGAAGGCGTTTCTAGAGAGTGGGGCATTTGAGAATGTGGAGAAAGTTGTTGAGGAGGACGTTGAGGGAGAAGGAGGGGGGGAATACATGACGGAGGTGAAAAAGGTGAGTAGAATGGAGCCGATGGATTTGGTGAGGAAGGCAGTGGAAAGTGAGGCGTACGGAATGTTGGAGGTTGTCGATTGAAGTTTTAGCATGCCAGAGTACTGTTTATTATTCGGCATTCAATGGATCTCTTGGAAAAAAAGATGGAGGGTGGTCAGGCACAGAGGGGGAAAGGAAGGAAGGAAGGAGGTCATCTGCACAACCTCACGGCGTCATGACAGCATAGTGGACATAACATTCCAAAACATCATGTAAAATAACCGGCCAAGTCAATTCACTCTTTACTCGATTCTACTGTGGTTAATTCTTGTGTTGTATCGATGTCACGAGCAAGACTAGAATGACTTGGGGATGACAAGTAGACTAAGAAAGTAAGTGATGCGGTGTAGTTTGCAAGTATACATCATGGTAAGCAGAACAGTACATGTAAGCGCCATGTCCAATGTGCTTAGTTACAACAAGCAGGGGTACTGTGATGTACGTTTAGTGTTGCGTCATCAGTTGGTTTGTGATTTCCACTATCAACTAACTTGCTCAATTTGGAGCTATTTGACTCGACTCCAGTCTAGCGACGGGATACGACGGACGAGATCACAGGAGGGGATATCCAGAAAGCCAAAAAGGAGAATGATGGAGTTCCTGATTCATAAGAACGAATTCCTGGATTTTGAAGAGTTTTTTGTGTCTGTTTGTTTTAAGACAAGTCGATTGTATGGAATGGATGGAAAATGACGGCATGACCGAACAGTATTGTTGACCCGTGGGAACACGTTTACGCCAAGAAGCCCAATCATACATGTACCGTGTCGAGTAGTGACTGTTTCTTTGCCAAACCCTGCAAGAAAGAAGAAAACCCTAAATGTTTACTCATACATGTGACAAATTTTTTACAGTGAAGAGGTAGAAGAGTATGGAGGCAGCAGAGCTCTAGTAGGGTAGCTGCATCATCAACAGGGGGGCTCGTGTCAGCATTCACTCCTACTTGCCTGTGTCTCTTCGGCTTGGGATTGATGCACAAAAGCCTGCACGAGCTTTACCTCGCCTGCACATTCTCCTTGATCTCTTTCGTCTTCTCCCTGACCATATCCGTGACGCCCTTGGTGTCTGCAATTGCATCGCCCTCGGCCCGCCTCTTGACCAATCGCTCCTTCCACGCCTTATCCTCCTCATCCCGCATCTCCAACTCTCTCAGCCACCTATCTCTCTTGTCCAGCCGTTCCTGCTGCGCCTTCTGCTTCTCATAGTCCTTCCTCTTCAAGCGATCCTTCTGCCAATACATGTTTCCAGCCACCAAGACAGCAATGGTGAAGGCTTGTGCGTAGAGGCGGCGGCGGAAATACAGGTTGGTGGCTTTGTGGTCGCCCTTGCGCATGGAGCGGGTTGCGCCGACGATGGCCCAGACGGTGAGGCCGCAGCCAAAGGGGACGAGGGGCTCTTCGCGGAGGCGACGCCAGATTTTGTCAATGGTGTTTTCGTTGTAGAAATCGCTGGTGGGGGTTAGTGGTGGGGGGTCGTGTGCATGTTGTTGTGATTAATCCATCTCAAAACCCGCGCATATCTGACCAAGGGCCAAGTAGAGAGAAGAGACATACGCATTTTCGTCAAAGGACGAGGGGAGTGGCGCGCTATTTGGGGGTCCAAAGTTGCCCGACATGATGGGTAGTGCTATTGGCGGTGGTGTATGATTGTATGTGTGCAGCAGTGAATGCTACTGTTATCGATTATCTCACCACTCGTCGCATCGGCCCTTTTGCATGTTCCAGCGCCGGCCCAACCTCGGCCTTTGCCAGCCGTAGCCTGAACAAACTACTTACCTACACATGCACTTACCTACTACATGTCACATGTACTTGCCCATTGCTACCAAAACATCACCACATTACAGCATCACAGCATCACAAGACCAAAACATCAAAACACCCAAAAAACCAACCCCCACCACGACGTCGCCTTCAATGAGAGACGTGGGCGCCACCAGACACTCTGCTGCGCCATGAGCGACGAGGCCGATCATGTCTTTGGACGTGTTGATGACGAGCAAGAGGGGCGTGTTGATGACGAGACCCGTCTTCATGACGAGGAACACGACGGTTTTGATGACGAGCAAGAGGAGCGTCAAAGGCAGCAATTTGCACGCGAACGACGCTTGGATGCGAAGCGGAAGCGCATCCGCATGCTGAATGAGCTCCTGCGCGAGGCCGACATGCTGGTGTACATGGAGCTCATCACCGTCTACCACCTTGAGTACGGCCGGCTCCTTCACCGTGCAAACCCACTGCTCACAGCTGGCGATTAGTTGCTCCTTCTTCTGGCTGGCAGTCAAAGCCTTCCTCCATGGAACCCTCCTCACACCCATGCCCGACACTGCCGCCGTCGACCGCCCCCCAGACGAACCGAAGCCGTTCCTGCCACTGCTCCTGTTCTCCTTCCTCGTGAGCCTGTTCCTGCACCTCACCTATCCCGCTCCTGCGGCAGGCGAGGACACGCGCGGCTACCTCCATGGCGGCTTGATGATCGACTTCATTGGCCAACAAGGGCCAAGCAGCAAATGGAAGCTCGGCTCCCTCGACGCCTGCATCCTTTTCTTGCAGCTGGTCATGGTTTCGGTGCACGTCAAGCGACGCGAGCTGAAGAAGAAGCTGGCCAAGCTATCAGCAGGCCGCAGCACGACGGCGGCGGCCACGGCTGCACCCACGGCAGACTCGGGCGCCGCAGAGACAGCGCCGGTAGCAAGTGATGCAGCATCCCGAGGGCAGGATGCAGATGACGAAGAGCGAGGCCTACTGCATCGAACCGACAGCTTGTCCGACCTCGGACTTGACCCCGACAACGAACAAGACGCCTTGCTACCACCCTCATCGCACAGTGGACATGCAGATGCCCTCGACATCCTTACCTCTGGTCAGTGCCTTATTGGTGACTTCACCCTCATAGACACACTGCTTCAAGAGAACAAAAACTACTCGGCCTACCGCCTCACCCGTTCGGAAGCCGGCATCAACGACATGCCAGAGACGCTGCGGCGGCTCAACACTCTACGCACACGCTTTGGAGTCGGTGGTGGGTGAATACCACAGGTGCAATCTGTTCCATCACCATGCTCCGCTCCCTGTGTCTCCTCGTCCAAGAATTCGTGCGTCTCCGCGACCAGTCGTGTCAGCATTGTAGTACGTAATACGCCTTGTGAAGCCTTGCGCAACATCATACACACAGTACCCGATACAGTGCGTCTCGCGTACCTACGCACATACAAAACGTGATAGCATCGACAGCAGCCATCATCAACAGTAGGAGGAGTAGCCGCATTCGGCAATACCACACACTAGGCACCACTGAAACTTTCCTACGCTCGGCACCACTCTAGCAATGGTCCATCGGTTGGCAAGCGACAAGGCAGACCAACCACGCACATGGCTTCCTTTGCTTCCCTGCCACCATCTGAGCCCAACCCAACCCCTATACGCTCCGCGGCTCTGTAACCGGACGCTGCTCCGAACCTGCATACAGACAACCATGTCAGTCACCCCGATGACGGCTGTCATTCATCGGCATCCCGTCGAGGGTTGACTTACCGTGTGGGGGTTGCGCGGATGTGAGATTTCGTCAATCTGCACAAAGACAGGGGGCTTGGAATATCTCCATGGCATCATGCAAGTTTGCCTTGTCGGAATGTTGGCAATTTCCAATCTAAAAAGTAAGCTTTCGGCTGCCGAATGTGTGTGTGGTGTGGTGCGTGGGCGCCGGACGGCACATAGGTAGAGGGCCTGCATCGGCAGATAAAATAGCTGGCCGTAGCTGTTCATATTGTAAATACCTCCCAAGGCGTACCGACATTATCAATTCGGCCGCCAGTCTCACGGTTGCCCTTAGATGCCATCCTTTTGCCTCTTACTCCGCTCTACTCTGCCACTTAACAGATAAGCTATACAGGCAAGCAAAGCCCCCGCCCCCCCTCTCCCCCCAATGTGAGCCAAAACCCTCCCAAAGAAGACACCCCTTTTGACGCAACCGAGATTCTGATCTTCCCTTGTCCCATCGAATGGATTTAACCTCAGCTTCCTCTTTACTTTGTTTGCTTGTGCATGAGCCTTGCACAGCCTGCTTTCTTTTCATGCGGGCCATATGCGTGCGGTCAGCGTCATCTCCTGTCGTCGCTTAGGTGGTTGGGTGTACAGGTTACAACGCACGGCCGGGTGCGCGGCTGACACAGGTGTTGCGAAAGAAGATGGAGGTGCGTCCGCGGAGGTGTCGATTACGCCACTTTGCATTATTTGTGTGCATGGTGGGGGATGTGGGGTGTGTGAGATGTGAGATGGTGATGGTGATGGCGATGATGAAATCAAGGTAAGTTAATAGGTGGTTTTGATGATTGTAGTGTCAAAAGTAGATTGTAAAGAGTAAAGTAGATATAGCGTTTCTCTAGCTAGTATTATACTTTATCATGTCAAAATGGTATGCCTATTCCACCACCTCAATATCGCGTTTAGGTACTTATAGGTACATATACATAGATGCTAAAAGTCTGTCTGCCCTCGTATGCATACAATAACTAGTTCAACGCTCTCATATCATGGAGTAGAGTAGAGTACAACACGTACAGTACATTAGACATTCTACTTAGCCACTCTTTTCACACGTCCCCTCGCCCCATCCATCCATTATGGGTGGGTTGCTATCCTCTATACCATTGCAAATCTACACCACTGGTCCACCATGCCCTCCATGGCGAAGTCACAGTTCCACAAATACTGGAACATGGAACACAGGAAGACGGAAAGAGGTGTGATGTGCAACAACACATGCACACAGGATACAGGTCGCGCAGCGGCGCAGCAGGATTTCAGTTGGGCCGGAGAGAGATTCCGTCGAGTCAACGATCCAGAGAGGACAGAGAACCCGGGGGAGGGGTTGGGGTATAATAGATCGTACAAAGACAGGTCTCCCTTCTTCCACACCATGTTTCGTACCTGCTCTGCATGGTCCTTGATTCTGGTCTCTGGGAGGACGGCATGGACACCTGCATCAGTCCCACGTGGTACCATTCAGGCAGGCGAGACAAGTTCAAATGTTCGGGTCTGCTTTGTTTAGCATGGGCATACCTTGGGGCAAGGAGATTAGCAACAGAAAACAAATAGATGATTAAGCTGGTGTGGAAAGCGTGAGCATGTTTTTGTTGGGTTGGTTTACTTACTTCTCTCTGTGAAACGACATGGCTGTCTTTCCCTGTTGTGCACATGTGCTTCAATTTTGGGTCCCACACCGAGTTGAACACGTGCCTTGTCCCATTAGAAACATGACGTGATCAGGATTCCATGCAGCAATCACTATGCCTAAAGGGCAAAGTCTACGGCAGCTTTGAGGTTGTAATCACATCCTAATCGCATCCGCATCAATTCTTCCGCCGCACAGAGGGATTCTGTCCCTGGATAAGGCCCAACATGTTCACGGGGACGAGCTGCTGTTGCAAAATATGAGTCCCCGCATGAGAATCCCCCAAGGATTGGCCCAAGGGAGAAAAGTATCAGCAGCGTGGGACCATGAACGACACACGTGCACCCGTTGACAGGATCCCAAAGCGACCTTCATTTTCTTTTCCCAGAGTCGCGGTATGCGCTGGCAAGAGTGGGCAACGCGACAAACGCGTGTCGCCGCAACCCTCTCGCGTCATGGAGACAATGGACAAGACTGCCATGGCAAATGGTCCCCGCCTCGCCATCTTTGCCGCGTCGCAACACATTAGGCGCACCACCACACCCTCAGCGGTGTGCCCACAGCGTGTGTCTTGCGTGTGTGTGTGTGTGTGGGTGTGTGTGTGCATGAAAGCCATTCTCGGACGGGCCGAGGCGTGCGCTGTCAGCCTTGAACGAACCGGACCGAGCCCTTGCTGTTCCCATCTCACCCACCATGGCCTATCCATGGCGGCATGGCCCATTCCATGGCCTGGTCAACTCAAACACAGCAGCGGTATCCTTGTGCGGCGCGGCTTGCGTTCGTCACTTTCCCCCGAAGGAATTCGGGCCGCGCCCACCAACCAGGCACCTCCCCACCCCTTAAACTCGGGCACCCCCTTGCGGAAAAAATTGTCGCGCGGATTTTATGATTGGATGGCATTGCGGGACCTGTGCAAAATGCACATGGTTCATCCTCTCGATGTACTGTACATCGACACATGAACGGAGAAGCGTACGGTCGTGGTTATGGATGGATGCATGAGAGTGGGCTGCGCTCTTTCTGCTGACTCTCTCACATGACCAGCACGCTCATGCGGGTAAAATGCTCCTCGTCGTTTTGCACCATGCTGGCTGGCTCGGGTGTGTTACTGACATGCATACTTACAGTAGGTAGGTAGTTGGGCTTCCATCTCACAAGCTCGAGGGTGTGGAGGAACCACTGTGTTGGGTTCGATAGGGCCGCTGTGGGGGGTGGGCGTGCATGCTGGTTGCGTGCATATCTCGTGCATGGGTGCGTCGCTGGGCTTGCTGGGCTTGCTGGCTTGCAGCAGCGGGGCTGGGTGGGTGGAACTGGGTGCCTCTACGTTGTATGCCGTGGAAAGTGGGTGTTTTGGAGAGGCTAGGTGATCGCATCAGATTAGATTGGCTGTGCTGTTGATGTTGCGCCTTGTACTGCCCAATGTGACTTGTGTCAAAAGTTTATACGACCTGTTGTACCTAGTCCTGCGCAATATTGGCAGCATCGCGAAAGGACATCACGGGCCATTTCCTACATTGATGTCTCAGAAGCAAATATTGACCCTAGCTGTGTGCCCAACCGACCATTTTTTTTTCTTCGTCTACCTCTTCGTCTTCTTCTTCTTCTTCTTCTGCGACCCTGTCCCATCAATCCGGAGTCAAGTACTCTGGCTCGTAGTGAGCTCACTACGACTTGCAGTTCTACTTATTTAATGTGCATATGTACTCTACGTTGTATGCGTGTTTTGGTGATCGAGCATCACTCTGACCATGCTTGCATATCGGTAGTGTGAGTCTGTGACCAGCGATGACATTTAAACAGATCCTCGATGTGACTGTGCAGAGTTTTCAATGCTGTAACGATGTCAGCAACGGTTCAATACTTCCACGAATGTTCTCAACATCTGCTGTGTAGCCTCGACAAGCACAGAAAGACTGGTTGGACCGGCTGTCATTGCGTGAGCCGGGCGGCTCCTAGCATTGCGTGCATACATAGGCGCTGACCGGGATCGCATTTGCTGCCCCGCGGTCCATCTCGAGTCTTAGGAGTACGCTTTCGTGTCGCACCGAGGGGCACAGCATTTTGCAATACAGACAGCATTGGAAATGATGGCATGCGACAAGAGGGACAGACTTGTCTGATCTGTCCAAGGTGCTCTGTATCGCTGCTATCAAGCTGGACCGGACGCACCTTTTGAGCCGCGCAAAGAACAATGCATTGTCTCAAGCAGGTGCATGGTGATTGACTCAAAAAGGGGAGAGGGGGGGGGGGGGGAAGTCGATATCGTGGGCGCCGGGGCTTCGTAGGACTAACGAAAAAACACTGTAATAATTGCGTGCATGCGGAGGAAGGCGACGGCGCGTGACATCTACGTATCCTGGGTGTCAAACCCCATAATAACGTTGCGTGCAGATCCAGTGGGGAATAATTAAAGATGCGGTGTGGATGTTGGTACATATGCATACACGTGTCGAGGTGGGACATGGTGGAGCAGCCCCCGTTGGTGCATCTCTGTACACACATGCTGTACGTTATAATCTGTACAGCAGTCCATCCTGTTTGTCCGGGATGTATCCTCCTCCAACATGGCTAGGGCTCGAAACGAGGATGAGTCTCCCTATTGAGTAAAGTGATCCAGCCGTGCATCACGACAAGCAACATGACTTGGACGATACGACGTGGTCTCATCGGCGGTAGTATAGTGTTGTGGCTCTCCTATCAGATGTTATGCCGAATACTCCGTCATCAAGGTCGGCCCGAGACATTTCGGATCGGAGGTGATGCTGCACCATGCAGTGTCAATGGCCTCGTGCTGCTGATCTTGGCCATGGCTTGCATATCTGACAGCCGCGATTCCAGCAAAGAGGAAATCGGTGAAGCGGCGCGGCCTCAAAGGATTCTTTTGATTGGGAGGCCCTTCTGCCTCTGATGTCTTTGTTCCATGCAGGTATCGACGAAACGGGAGAATATCCTTGGTTTGCACAGCCATCAGCCCGCGGGAAGAGCGTTTCGGCTATGACGAATTGACGGCACGTGGAGACGCTGAATCGCAGCCTTGGGGGAATCTCCACACCCACGTGCACTCTCAATTGCGACGAAGTCAGGCAGTTCGTATTCTGAAAGCACTGTAGAAGGAAGTTGAATTGGCGGTGAAAATCTGGAATATATCGGTGTGATGTCATGCTTTCGATATTAAAGAGGGTTGCTTTTTTTTTTTACGTCAGACAGGAGGTGTCGCCAAAGGATGTGCTTCGCACGCATGTCGCCATTTACGATGTCATGTATAGTCCTGAATTACCCAGGCACACAGCCAATGAGCAGCGCAAGTAGCCAAATTTGAGGTTGACAAAATAGTCAAGACGCGTGCCTTTAATAGGTCGGCCGAGATCGAAGAATCATCTTCAACGGGTTGAACCTCGCTTGTTTGATGCGACGCACATACTGTAAGAGCGTTCTGCGCTCGCACAAGGATCCCCATTTGGTACAGTTTGATCACGGGACCTCGAATCCATGCGGGCTTTCATAATCATCGATGCTCTCTGCCTGCACGGCTTTCCATAGAATCTGGGACGCAATATGGTGGGGAACTGCCGAAAAGGAAACCAAAGTCCCGAAATGGGTTGTGTCAGTCTCTCCGTTGGGAATGGTACTCGAAGCTAGGTTTCGGGGGAAGATAACCGCACACATAATATTTGCGGCTGTGATGAAGTTAAACACTGGACTGGTTCACATCCTGGGTAGTTCCAATGCCCTCAATCTATCGTGCAAGTAAGTGGATGATGGCCACAAGGCTGGGGATCCCAGTATAGCAGGGTTGAGGTGGTTAGGACAATCGGACCGTTCATGAAGAGCGTCCGCACCAGGGCGCTGCTTGGCATCGGCTGGCAAGCAGTCCTACGCGAAAGAGGTAGTGTGAATCAACGGACACTGCCGCAGAAGCTTCTGACTGGAAGCCACCGAAATTGAGCGGAGGTTTTCTGATTCAGAGTCCCGCAACGGACGGCTTGGGCCTGACTGGATCAGCTTGTTCTTACTGCGCTACTGTCGTACATAGAAAAGTAAGTTTGGTGGTCAATGATTATCGTTGATCTGCCACATCCCCGTCAACGGACTGTGTCGGAGAGATGCCCGGCGTTATACATGCAGAACACTTTTTTCGCTTCCGATTTAGCGGTTCCAATGGAGTGGTCGAGGGGGCTGAAGGGGATCACGCTCACAAATCAGTTGTTAGCTGGCATGCAGGAATCGTGCGAGTTCTTCGTGGTCTCCTGGCTGCTGCTTAGCATCAGAGTCGTCACTTGCAGGAGCTCGTATCATGTCGTCCTGATCTCTTGTAAGTTCGAGGCTCCTTCTTTGGCATGCCAGGCTGGGCTCGCCCTTCAGACTCGGATTGGGAAACATGCACTTCAGGCACGAGCAAATGACACCAGAGGAAAGACATTTGTCTTCTGTTTGTTGTCTGGGGCTAGGCTTTTGGCGACCACGCAGTCAACAGCCAACAGAGGCCACACTTTGTAGCCTGAGGAAAACGGACACAATGTTGTCATATTCGCCAGTCGTCCACTGCGCACAGGCAACTCCCTCTGAGTCACATGTTTTTTTTTTCATCTACAGGCTGGTATTATCATGAGGATGGGCTCCAATATATTCAAGATGTCCATTTTGGAGTCTATTGCAAGGTGTTGTAGATACAATGTCTGAGTGCCATGTCAATCTAGGAATAGTATGAATAAGTATCCGTGAGGACATTGTGATCTAGAACGCTGAGTTTAGTAGGCATTGCCATGAAAAAGACTAATGATGCTGTACAAGAAGTGAGGTTGAGAGTAGCCCTCGGGGTATATCGCACATTACGCTTGCGTAGCCGCTAGAATATCAAATTGTCCGCCGATGCAATATGCGTTTCCGCACGTAAAAAGAGAGATATGGAAAGGACATTGAACAGAAAGGAGGCGCATGGACCAGCTAGTGGCACAGCAAGTAGTCCTTTTGGCAAGGATCTCAATGGGCTTGGTTTGGAGTTGAGGCCCAGTGACGCTCATTGTAACGGCCTGGTTCCAAAGCGAACGGGTCACGGTAAGCAGGTCTCTCTGACGGCGGCTGATGTGTTCCCGGTAAGTGGCCCTGCTGTTGGGCTGCATATTGCGGTGCTGGGGATGTAGCTTGAATTGGCGGAACGCTTGCTGAAGTTGGAGCTATGGCAGTTGGATTGGAAGCGGTAGGTGGGGGCCCAGTGGGTGGCCGATAGTTGCTGGTTCTTCTTCGAACATTGCGCTCCTCCTCGTACGCGTCTTCATCGTCGTAGTCTCCATATGAACCATCTGATCCGACGCCATCAGTAGAAGAAGGGGCAATGGAGGGCGCCACTGAGATGCGTCTGAGTCGAGGTGAAGGCGGCCTCGCATAGTGCCTTTCAGAGTGCGGTTGTTGAAATATGACAGACTTGAAGTAGTCCCGCTCACTTCGATAGTACTCGGCATCCTCAAGAGCGTCGCGCACCTGTTGTTCAAGCCGGGATATGCTCATAGAAGCCTCCCGTTCCTTTTCCTTTCGCCTGGCGCGGAACCGAGCAGAGGCTCCAGCATTGCGTCTCCTTTTTTCGTCGGCCACTTTAGATGCAGCCTGTACATCGACAGGAATCTGGACAGGGTGCCCATGGTGACTCTTGATCGTCATGAGCTGAATGCTGCTTTGGCTGGATGGTGCCATGGGAATCATGCTATTGCGCTCCGTTTCCATGGGAATAGAGCCGTGTCTAGCATTGTGCATATGAGCGTGATGCCCATGACTGCCTTGAGAGTCATACTGGCTGGACGCCACAGAGGCCGCTTGGCTGTGCGGTGAGTACTGAGTGATGGGACTCGCGCTACCAGATTGACGAAAGTTCATGCTTGGACGGCGTATCTCTGTCCCGCTCATGTTTGGTGGCGGTGTCGGGGCGGTAGGTGGCATTGTGGGAAAGTATGCGGGCCGGCTGCCTACGGGAGGTGTGGGTAACGCTGGCTGCAAGGTCATCGAATCGGATGGACGAGTGTTGGCAGTCAGAAAAGGCGATTGGTGAGCGTCAATTGTGCCAGTGGGTGCATTGAGTAAGCCGTGGCTTTGGGTTCTGTGGAGCTTAGGGGACTTTGGGCTCAGCAAGTGCTTCATTGAGGGTCTGCTGGGTGGACGGAAGGATCTTGGAGGATGATGGTCGTCCTGTGTAGAGTCCACACTCGTCGGTCGGCTAATGGACGGAAGGCTTTGCGAGTGTTGTGTATCAACAGGTGATGGGGTTTCCATGTGCGAAGCACTACGCCTCCTACCATGCTGCTGGTCCGCTAGTTCAGCCTGGGGGTTCAGTATGGAGTGCACACCAAAGGGATTGCCATGTCTCCGGTCAGAAGGAGTGGGTGGGGTTTTGGAGAGTTGACGTAGTGGTGGGAGTGACAGTGGGGGATTTGGTGGGCCATCTCGTGGGCTGTTCCTGTATGGTGGTTGCATGGCGGGATAGCTTTGTGCAGGTGACATGTGAGGCGTGGAGTGCCCGGGACGAGAGGCTCCATTCAACGAGGTTGACATGAAGATGATATCCTCAGAGCCCCCGTTACCACGGTGACCCAACCATGGACGGTTCGGCTTGTAGTCGTTGGTATATGGCGGAGTCAAGGAAGATGGGAAGCGATGTGGATAATGAGAGTGAGGGGCCTGGATAGCGGGGATGGTCTGAGTAGCCAGCGTGATTGACTGCTTGGGCTGTCCAAAAGACAGGCCGTTGAAGTTGGAAGGGTGGTGATGGGCAATGCGACGGCAAGAGTGGGTGGGCCTAGAGTTGGGAGCAGATGTGTTGTGCAAGAAAGAGGAACAAGGAGCGCGGAACGGGGGCGATGAATGGATTCCAAGACGGGTACTCAGGGCGTGTGGGGGCGAGTGGCCATGCTACACTAGGTACAAGCAACTGACGCGCCGTAGGAGCAGGGCTCACAAGACAGAAGGAAGGGTTGGAGGAGAGGAAGCTGCAGCGTGCCGGGAACTGGTTAAGGGTTTTTGGAGTCGAGGTATGCAACGCCCGCAATCGGCAGTGGGCGCGCCAGGATCCGGGTGTGATATAAGAATTTGCGGTGTACTGGTCGGAGGATCGCTGGGCGGGCAGCAAATCATGGCAAGTGCAAGTGCCCCTGTCGGCGCCTGGCCATGTTGCGCGAGACGAAGGGCAGCGAGTACATGCGATGCCTTGTCGGCGGCTTTGAGGACACGCTAGGCGGGCCATGTCACCAGCCGGGATACGCTGGCTTGCCTGGCTTGCCTGCACGCACGTCTTTGCGCTACTGCACGGTGGACAGTGACGATGCGCGGAAGCGGAAGACTGGACCAACACCCCCCTCCCCTCCCCCCACCGCAGGAGCGCGCACCTGGCGGCCAGGGATGGGCATAGACGGCGCCCAAACCGACGTAAGCGCAAGTCATGGCCGCCCTTGTTGGCCGCCACAAAGCGTGCCGTGGCTGGCGGCACTGCAACCGCCCTCGACCGCTGCTGGGCATGTGGCGGGTTGACCGGGCGGGACATGACCAGCGAGTGTGATGCGCATGTCCGTGTGTGGGTCTATGTGCGTGTGTATGTGCGTGTGTATGTGTGTGTATGTGTGTGTATGAGCGTGTACGTTGTAGGTGTGTTTGTTCGCCCGTGTCTCATCGTGTGCCCTCGGAGCACATTCTTCGCTTAGTCACGACTCACTACACACTCCACAGACTAGCCTGCTCAGAGTGAGTCCTCTGCCAATGAGACTCGACTTGCTCATTGTTGTTGCAACACATGCAAGGCAAAGCGCTCGTGTCGATTGAGTCCCATTGACTCGAGGACTGAAGATTCAAGCTTGTGTCTGCAGAGAGGTTGGGCCTGAATTTGGCCAACTAGTGCAGGAGATTGGGCTCTCCACGAACCCTCGTACCAAGGGCTAAGATCAAGCGTCGGATTTGTGCTACCGCAAGCTCTAGATTGGCTGACAGACGGATTGCAAGAAGCCGAGCCACGGCCAGATGGCGGTAGCGGCACGATCCATAGATCACCCACTTGTATAGTTACCTACCTCTTCTTAGTAAGACGTTGCGGGCAATCTGGCTGGCTGAACCCTCCATCATGGCCACCATGTACAGTACGTACCTGCATGACGCCACGTTGCGAGGGCTGGCCTATGGCATGGCACGCAGCACCGTATACACGGTATGTACAGTACAGTAGATGCGTCTAGCAGTATGCCTCTGTCCAACAGCGTCAGCTTACAGGACATGGCAGGAGTATGTTTATCGATTAGTTTGCATGGGGCGGAAACGATTGGCAGGACAAGATTGGCCATGACGCATTTCGTCTCCCATTCTGTCCTCTGGCAACATGGCCGTCTACTCAGTTCCCACAAGTAGCTGTACATATATGTACAGTAGGCACATGGTACGTCGGTCTGTACGTCAAGGCCGTTGCGCCACTGTTCCGCCGTGCGCCATGTCCAGTCTCGCCAGTGCCATGGCTCCTGGTACAAGGTATACACATGTACATAGCTACTAGCTACCTACCTACCTACCTACCTACCTACGTGCGTCTCTGCAATGGAGAAATCGGTCAGGGATAGCCCAGATCGCCTTAGTCTGCATCCAGCGCCGTGGTCAAGACAGCGCCATCGATTGATCTGAGCACATCAGTTGGCTGTCCATCTCCACGAGTTCCGGTTCCAGGCGGTCGGTTGCGTGACCAACTAGGGAACTCAACCCAGCCCGTCTCGGCCTGTCATGTCACATCACTGGCCTGAGGTGAGTGAGGATGGACTGGACTGGGAAGCTGAGCACCGCTGCGGTCATCGTCACCATCGTCAGCCTGGACGACTGTTGGGATCGGGGCTGCTGCCAGCACGCATTGCTCGCGTGATTAGCCGTCTGCCATGGCGCAGCGTCCATCCGGCCAAGCCACAGAGCCATGGCCGGAGACTCAGCCGACTGGAAAATCCGCTGAAGCTGGATGGACATGGTGTCTTGGGTGGCGACTTGGACACACGTACTGTACGGCGCTGCGTGTTTTGGTGAGCACGCGGCAGGCGGGACGTGAAGCGATAACTAGTTGGTTAGCTTCAGCACGTCATCACCGCCGGAGGCAGGAGCCCAAGGTCCAACTCCCCCCCAGCTTCGCTCTCCAGCGCTTGCAACGTCTGCCACGGTGAACAACATGTCCCTGGCGTCTGTGTCGTGTTGAGAGTCCCATTCGTCCCATTGGAGCAAGACCTACTATAGTATACTTACAACGTACTGCACCAGATACTACGTAAGCCCACTGCCCGTCTTCCACATTGTGCCTCCCCACTTCCCACACGACAGTTTGCCAAACGGGCCGCTGTGCAAAATATGCGGGGCCATGGACGTTGCTAATTCTGCCATGGGAGTTTGCATGTTGCTTCGACAGACCCAATGAGAATGCGACGATTGAACTCGTTTCCAGTGTGTAGGACCAACCGCCACCAGACGGACACTCTGTATCAATAACTTACTGTGCTAAACTCGCTCGGACAGCTCCAAGGCTAGCCAACTTGGAAACGATACTACATACTGTACTTACTGTACTTACCTGGCACAATAGATATATGTATACAGTGTGTATTGTATATCTATGTCTGATGTTCAAGGCGGGAAACCCTGTCACAGCATTTCTGACCTTGCTGCACCAGGTCTCACTGTATGTATGGCCGATCTCGCAAGTGGCCGACATCTACAAAGTACGAAGTAATCGTCCGGCACTACACACGGTACACAACCGCATCAAGATCAAGCCCGCAGAGGTGCATATGCTTCTTCAAGCCATGGGGCTTACCACCGACAGCCCTAGGTGATCTTGGAGAATCAAATGCGTGAACTGCTCATCTCGTATCCGCAGCCTTCGCAGGAACCTTCTTTGCGCAAAAGTCGTATTGAGAACCTTAGCATTCGGTCGCGTGCGGATCACTACCCCACCATGGTACATACGGGGTCAATACCACTGTCCCTGGCCAACGGAGAACAGCGCTCAAGCACTATGGACAGTAGGGAAAGACAGAATGCAAGTCCAGACCCTCGGTCCAGGCCACCTGTTGGCTCTGCCGAAGCTTTCGTCAAACCAGAATGGAACGTTCACCACGGTGATCGACATAGCGGGAGGTGACTTGTATCACGGCTGGTTTAGCGCAACGCATTGTGAGCCCGGCAAAGCGCCTTGCGATGCACCGAAGATTCAACGCTCCCAATTTGGATCTCAAAGGGCCGAGCTCATTTTTCGGGAAGAGATGCACAACCACGTCTGATAGTGTGTAAATAAAACCGCTCAATTGACATATCAAGTACGTAAGTCAGGGCGCGCTTATGGATCTTCCTCGATGTGCGGTATGCTAGTGCCAATCTCATGGAGCGCAGTCGATGGCGCACTGTCTTGAAGCAACTCACACATCCTCGAACAAGGCATCAGTGCAATCGTCGTAGCCAGTTGCTTTCCCTCACAGGAACCTATGGCTTCGATGTAGCTAGGATCGGCATTTGCACCACTCGACTGTCCTGAATTCAGCATGCACGGGGTGGGTACAGGGGACAATCGTGCGGCAAGCAAACGTTTCTTTCGGCCCTATTAGTTGAATCTGGAAAAGAAAAAAATCTCTCGTGCTTGCACAAATTAGAGGCAGGACTCATCAGCTTATTTCGCAGGGGAAGGTCACCCGGATGCTGTCAGGCCCGAATGTGGGCATTAGATCCAGTTGCTGGACGTTGAAAGCTGAGCAAAATTTCGAACACTGTACCTCGATCAGCAAACACAATGGCCTTCTGTCGTCTGCAAGTGTGCCACATTTGCAGCGTTATAATCCTGCATCTATCTACTGGGTGGCGCTCGGAACGGGCCTCTCCAAATTATACCTGGAGTATTACGCGTCAAACAATACCGGAACATTAAGATGCAACCAAATGCGCTACTATTCACTCGTAAAGTTACTGATTGAAAATGGAGGACAGCAAGTCACCCACCAATAACGTATGCAGGCAACCTCTGCTACCCTAGAAGATCAATAGCTCTTTTTTAAACCACATTCACCGCTACTCAGACCAGGCCATCCCGACACTGTACTGACAGATGTTCATACGCTATCTGCCTCGAGACATTGACTTGGATGCATGGGCAGAACAAGTAATGCATCCGTCTTGCTGACTATAACATACGGACCGAAGAAAGCTCGACATACAGTACACAATACATCAAACGTGCGAAGCCAAAAATCACCGTAGTCGTTACTCCATCTAGGAATCCTGGGAAGATGTTAAGGTTCGTTCCCCACAACACAAAACACGGAAATCTCGCCATCCGCGATACACCCTTCCCGATCGTTACATTCGTCCAGAATGAATGACCCCACAATCAACCCAAAGACCGGACGTGCGGCTCTAATGTTGATTTGTCCCGCCACAGTTCGGCCGTTCCCTCCGCTGTCAAATCCCTGCCCGTTGCCTGTCAAGTACCGAGCTTCAACGCTTGCATCGTTGTCCCGCGGTGCGCCACATCCTGCCCCATCCCCCTTGTGCAAAGCCGCACGCGAGCTCCGGAATTGCCTTTCGGCCTATCATGCTGGACAAAAATTCCTCTTCCGTACCACCCACCTTTCTGTTGTAGCGATGTCATTTCCCTCCCCAAGCGGTCATTATGCTATCCTTGGACAGAGGTCCTTGACGCCATCACCGGCCCACTCCTGTCGTGCATGTGTGCGCAGCGCTAGGCAAGCATACAAGGTACATATGTATGTACATACATAAGTACAACGCTGTGCGTGCATCAAAGTTTCTTGCCGGTGCAATTTACCATTCCTCCGGGTGTGGCACCACTCCATCACTATGAATCGCAAGAACTCTAATTGCTCGGAGTTTCAAGTCCGAGAAAGTATATGCGAGACCTGTCGATACCATGACGCTTCGACAAGTTGCATCGTGGTGATGCACGGTAAGGGGTGGGGTTCTGGATCTGGTGATTGAGTTTTTCTCCACTGTCATACGTAGAACAGAGCAATCGTGAGATCACACTAGATCCACGAGCGATGCGATACGCCTGCCGCATTTGTCGTTTCCACCGGGTCTTGGGCTGTGGGGCCACGGCGCAGATTGATATCCAGGGACAGGATTGGTGGAAAGGAGGCTCCTTGCTTTGTAGGGCTGGCCAATGGATTTCGGAAGTAAACTTCCGGAACCAACAGTGTTGATGAGACGGGTAGGCGATGACTTGATAGTGGGAAAGCCCTTGCTCAAACTCCTGGCGTTGGGCAAACGTCACTTTGACCAAATAACTATACTCAGGGACTGCGCCCGGCCGATATGCTGTTTCCGCATACTCCGGGCAAGAAGCATGATGTATTCGACATACGCGCCCAGTCCCCTGAACATTCATTGCGTCTTGTGTGTTCAAGTGCATCTTTGTGATTCGCGGGACTAATTAGCGTTACGTGAACTGTGCATGCCTTCTATACTGGCGAGATCACTCGGGCCTCAGGTGTGCCTCGCTTCTAGAAGCTATCTACCCGTGCGAGTCACGACAAGCAAACCTGCAGGACATGCTTGGGAGACATGTGTAACAGTAGAGCTTGACATCACGGTTACGGCTGTGGCACGTACGAAAAGTTGTGATCGGATCGCAGGCTACCATTTCCACCCTATGAGGTCATTGTCGATATGATGTGGGACAAACGACAATGCTTATATATCTCTTTTCTCCACAACGCACGCATCGCTTTTGAGACGGTTATACGAGCAAAGGTCGTCAATCCAGAACGGAACAAATGACAAAGTAGCTTGTAGAGTAGCTGCTGACTCGAGGCGAAGTCGTGGACAACAAGTCATACATTTTACAAGAATATCGAAAATTCCTATAGACGTTGAAGACCAAGGGAAAGGCCCTGGAAACGTTGTCGAAACGTGTGGAAATACATGTACAAGAACGCGGCTGGGTTTTTCGGTAACACACACAACGATTGAGTGAGTCGGGACTTACAATAAGTGCTGTGTTTACAACACATATCTTTGCTTCACCATGTACCGATTTGGTGATCTTGAGGTCCAGCGTGATAGAACTTTCCCCACAGACATCTACTCTACCACTTGCGACGCAGGTTCCTGTCATGTAATATTCGGCTTGCGAGCATGAGCAAAGAACCAGTTGTGATGGCAGCACCCTTTCTTCGTTAGTCCTTTCCATTCACTTTAAACCTATACTTCACCTACCGAGAAGAAAATCAACCACCGATATCCCTCCTTCGTCTCGGCATTTGTGATGAGCACGCCACCAATCGGTGTGCCCACAAGGCTGGCGATGGCGATGACGCTGTAGAATGCCCCAATACGAGCACCAAGCCGATCATCTGGAGTGATCTGCCCGATGACCGACGGTGGAAGAGCAGTAACACTGCTCGTGCAGAAGCCATAAACACATACGAATAGTGATAGGGTTGCAAGAGAATCACTATATGCCCAGAGGAATAAGGATAGATAACCTGAAATCATTGCCATAGGCCATAACAGATTGAGTCGGCCAATGTGATCGCCAACAAAACCTCCGCTGTTACTAGTCAGTGCTGGAGCAAAGACGAGTGGTCATTGTGACTTACAAGATGGCACCCAGGATGCAACAACCATTAAGCATGCATAAGAAATATTTGCTGATTTGGTTGCCAGGATATACCGCATTAGCATAGCTTTCTGGACAAAGTTAAATAAACCGGTAGGTGTTCTGACGCGATTGTATACTCACTGATATAGTAAGAAGGTATCCACATACCAAGCACTGCAAACCAGATGCCGATGCATAGAACACTGTATCGGCGATCTAAAAAGCCGCGGAAGTCGACGAGTAAGCTGCAATTCCTCGGAGTGCCCTTGACATGACTAGGCTTGCTTGTTGAGATCAAGAGGGCAATTGTATAACAGACACTGGTCACGTTAGCTACGAATTACAAATTTCTACCACCACTTACCCAATCTTCAAAGCGGCCAGGCGCAATGCATTTGGGAAGCCAACACTAGGTAGTATCTGCTCAAACATCAAGGGGAATCCAATTCCACCTAGAGCAGAACCAGTTGTTACAAGCCCCATGGCTAAAGCTTGTCTTTGTTTAAAGTGTTGACCGACCACTGTCAGTGCCGGTTGGACACCAAATGCTATGGTCAGGCCCATCAGCAGACCTTGCGTCATGAACACAGCCCAAAACCGTCCAGGTTGCAGAAAGGAGAGCAGGACCAAAGCCAATATGGTCCCTGCACCAGAGCCTGCATACAAGTACTAGTTTATGTCAGTTAAAGGGCTGGTGTACGGTTTCAGGAGTATATGCTAACCTTGACTCCATACTGATCGCACAGAGCGCCCGAGACTGCAGCAAGGGAGTTCATGAGTGCCATCTGCATGGTACCTATAAGGGCGATTTGAGACAAGGGGGTCTCATGGAGGAAATCGGTCTGGTAGTAGTTCTGGAAGAAACCAAAGCTGTTCATGACTCCGAATGAGGCATAGTAAACGAGAATCGACCCGAGCACTGTAGACCATGCCACGACACCACCTTCACGTTCCCTGAGCTCGCAGGATGAAGATTTGGTATCGGTAGTGCTCTCCGAGGGGAGACGCTTGAAGATGTCGCAATTTTTCTCAGACATTGCGTGTTCGTGTGACGGGTAGGAGTTGACTGCAGCTCACATTCCAAAGTTGCATGGAGCCCTAGATATACCCTGCAATCTTTACAATTGGACATAAATACTGGACCCTCCCCAGGCATGACTTCAGAATGCGTTGTCAGTATGTTGTTCGAAACACCACGGAAGGGTAGGCATCGGAAGCTTACCTTTCGTCTCGGAGCTGCTTCCACTGCCCCGGTGTCCTGTACACATTCTTGGCCTGGTTTTTGGAATGTACAGTTGCGTCGTTTCCTCCAGGGCCTCTCCAGGAGCAGGAATCTTTGGTGTAGATCGCTGAGAGAAGTATGCCCTTCCCAGTGTTTCTCGACGCTTGGTAGATACATAGCATCGCGTGACAGTGTACTGCAATTGTTTGCCGTGCAGCTTGGCATCTGAGCAGGTGAACCATTTCTTGACTGTCCTTTCCGGCTTGTCATCTGAAACATTGAATAGGCGACGAGGTACCGGATCCATGAAATGATAGGTCCAATCAAACTTCACATTAATCGGTGTTACGATATGTCTCTTTTGCAGCACAATGTGACTATGTCATCAGCCGTTCGGAACATAGCGCCATGGGCCGATCAAAATTATGCCCTCCAGTTTGAGGCGGGAAATTGCTGAATGCGAAAGTATGAGACTACTGTGTCCGTACTTCGCACCTCATTGTTATGATGAGGAATGTTGCCCAATGGTCGCTGTTCGTCCTGAGAAGTAATCATGTCTTGAGAGCAGGTCCGTGATGACAAAAGTGGACATGAGAAGCAATATCCGGTAAGGCAGAGAGGGAGCATTGCAGCTGACGCCGCTTGCTTGGAAATGTTTATGATTAGTAGCCTTCTAGCGCTGGTATTTTCGCGACGAGTCGCGTGTATTCAATGCCTCCCTTGAACGTCTTGAAGTAACATCTTTGCGACTGTCGGCCAGGAGACCAAGACTGAGATGATACCCGATGGAAATCTAGAAACTTGATCGTCAATTGAGATGGTGTCTAGAGCTAGCAGAAAAATGGTCATGTAGAAAAACTGAAGTAGAGCCTGGTCAGAGACGAAGACCTTTAGTGGCATGTGCACCCTCTGTCGGATTCTTAACATGCAGGCCGAGGAGACAATGAAGCTGCTATTCCGAATGTACCTACAGAAGTGCGGGTGCTGTGGGATGTTGGACGCGGGAACAACAGCTTTTCCTCTGCAGCCAGTCGAACTCAGCTTGCAGCACATACATGCGTAGTTTGATGCAAATTGCAGTGGGCCGGCATCGGATGCAACGTGGACACAAGCATAGATGAGGATGATGTTAGTGACATGGCCACAGCGACGCGATGAGAGGACCGTAGGTGCCGTCATCTTACGACAGCGTGCCTTCCGCTAGTTAGTTAGTCACCTACATCACGCCTCAAACCCCCACTTGCCCACTTCCTCTCCCACCACAGACATCTACTTACCATATTGCAACATGTCGCAATCGCAAACCGAAGCTCTCAAGAAAGCCGAATGGTACGAAGAAAACCCCACAGATGATATGATACCCCAGGAGACACGGCAGCTTCTGGAGACCTACAGCGGTGTACCGGCGAAAGAGGTCTTCAACCATGTCGTCAGGGCGCGCGACGAAGCCTTTGAGATCTTTCCGTACCCCTGTATTGGACAATTTAGATTTCTCGAACCAAGCTTCTCCGAGCTCGAAGAAGAGTATAATGAGATGGTAAAGCGTCTCTCTGAAGGCCAAAAGTTGCTCGACATGGCCTGCTGCTTTGGCCAGACAATTCGCCAGCTGGTCGCGGGTGGAGCTCCCTCGGAGAATATCTACGGGTCCGATCTTCAATCAGAATTCATCGAGCTAGGCTATAAGCTTTTTAAAGACCAGAGCAAACTGAAGACCAAGTTCTTGGTGGCCGACATCTTCGATCCCAACTCAGCATTGACCACCATGAAAGGCGAGTTTGATATGGTCTTTGCCGGATCTTTCTTCCATCTCTGGGGCTATGAAAAACAGACAGAGGTTTCGAAAGCTGTAGCTGCTTTGTTGCGAACCTCGCCCGGATCTATGATTCTTGGACGTCAAATCGGCGCCATTACTGCTGTTGAGAAGACTTCCGCCACGGGTACCATGTACCGCCATAATGTTGAGAGCTTCCGTAAGATGTGGGAGGATATCGGTAAAGAGACTGGGGTCAACTTTAGTGTCAAAGCGGAGTTGAAAGAACTGGCTGGTGACCACTTCATGTTGCATACGGACGACACAAGGCGGCTATGGTTTGTCGTTCGACGTGAATAACCTTGGTTCTTCTCATTGCAAGACAATCTTGGCTTTCGTCCATAACCGGAAACTGGACGAAACAGTCTGCTATTTCATTTTAGAATAGCCTCTCCCAATTCTGCAATGCGCCTGGAACTATAGCGTACGCGATCTGAAATCTCTTCGACACAGAGGGGACACGCAGGCATCTTTGCTACTCTTTGAGTGCTTCTGATCCTTATGGAATATTGCAGCACGTGTGCAGGTTGATCTCCCGTCTAAGGTCTGTTCGTACTTTGAGTAAGACGTTGTCATCAGCATGAGCCAGCATCTAAAGTACATAGTGTTCTGTTGCTATTCTTGCACGGGTGGATCAGTAAGGTAGGATCATGATGCGTTTTGCCGGGCCTAGGGGACAGGATAAATTATCTTACACCGGAGACCCTGTCCGAACCTCACTATACATATATTTGCCTATACGCCATTCGATACTCCTTTTCAATTTTCCATCGCCGGCTAATACAACTCTACATGGGGTCGCCATAGCCTCGGTGTGACCACAGGCCTGGCTGTAGGAGACAGGGCGAGATCTTTCGGTAGCTCGCTGAAATTCGTTAACTTGCACACATCTACCGACGATGAGGCGCACTTACTGTGTGCTCATTTACAGAGAAGCAGAGTATGCACGGTCTGGCCCGCGACGTTGAATACGGTATGGGCAAGGACACGCCTAATGCATCCACTTTCATCTAAACAGAAATGAATTGCGCGACGGTATACTGACTTCAGCCGCGTCGCCTGCCATACAGAATGAGAGGATGAGGCCTTTTCAGACATCGTATAAGGCGCAGTCTCCTAGTTCATCTGTCATTGTTCTTCCTTGACTCTGGTACTTGCCGAATCTTTGCAGCGGCTCGCGACTATTCCGGATATCAACATGAGACATTACTTGACCTTGGCTGTTGCAATTGTTGCAAGCGTGGATGCAATTGCTTTCAGACCTAGGCAATTTGGACACCCAGATGGTAAGCTCCTACAATAGACTCGAAGAAACCAAAGACAACCATGAAATCGTATTATCTTCCGTAAAGCTGCGAACACCGAGATGAATTCCTGAATCTGGTCACAATGAAACTAATATTCCTACAGTATCTGAATGCGGTTTGGATGCCTTCGAAGGGCATACCGTCGAGGCATTGCTCTTCTGTAGCAGCATATTGAAATCTGGAACTGCCACCTCGACCGTCACACGAGGAGGCACTACGACTACGACTTCTACGAAGCTCACCACTACCACGATCTACCCTTCAAGCAGCCGTAGACCGTCCCCTACGCCGACACCGACGCCGACGCAAACACCAAGTTCCACGCCGACGCCATCGTCCACCCCGAAGGTATGTATAATAATGTAAACATGCACAATGTCAAACTTACGGTATGAGCAGCCCTCATCAGTAACCCCTTCGCCACCACCATCCTCTTCCTTCTCCTCAACTTCATCATCATCATCATCCTCTTCCTCGTCCTCATCGTCCTCATCGTCATCATCATCCTCGTCTTCGTCCTCATCATCATCGTCATCATCGTCATCATCGTCGTCATCATCGGCGCCGAAGCCATCTTCGACACCCACTCCGGTCCAACCATCTTCAACATTGGTGTCCTCAGTCCTAACATCAAGCGCTTCACCGTCAGTCTCCAAAAATGAACAAGTTCCGAGAAACTACCACTCTAACCATGTCACAGATCTCCAACCAGTGCCCCAGGCTGCGGCATTGTCGCGTACGTAAAAACAACACCTGCCTACTACTTCGAATCCAGTGGCACCAAGAACACCTTCGCTGCCTGCAGCGCACTCTGCAAAGCTGACGCCGCAAAATGTAAATCCTTTGGTTACGGAGAGGCAAATTGCATGCTCTTTGATGTGAACGCGTACGTCCTGTCATGTCTTATCCTATGCTGTTCCTTACTGCTCTCTTGCCCAACATCTAACATGTTGATCCTCCCAAACCCAACCAATATAGCTGACATTTCCCAAGCGCTGACAACACAAACTATAACCCTATGTCCCCCTACACTTTCTACGACGTCACATGCCCCGCAGAACTCCCCGTGCGCAAACGGCAACTTGGCATCCCGATCGGTGGACCTGGCGGTGGCGTAACCATTTCTCTGGACATTGGCGGACCAAAGCAAATTAGCTCAGCGTGTAGTTGTCTGATTACGAGTGGGCCAGCTGCTACGACGGTTACGAGAACGGCGACGAGGGATGTGGTGAGGACGACTACGGTTACGGGGGTTGTTACTAGAACGGCCGGGGTTGGCGGGGGAGTGTGAGAGATGCGAGGGGGGGAGGAAGGGGGAAATTCGGGGAAGGGGCCTGGAGGGGATGGGATGGGTGTAAATGTGGACGAGAGGGTTTATGGGTGGAGTGAGGAACGATAGTAATTCGACATTTTATGTCTGATTCCACTTCCTTCACTTTAGTTCCATCTAATTTGCCTAGGGAATGTCAACGAATGACGGTATGTTTGATCAGAGAAAAAGTTCATATTGCGCCAGACTTCAAAGCCGCTTTTGAGGATATCATAGGGAAAAGAAAAGAGGAAAAAAAACACATCTCTCAGGTTCTACGCCTTCCCTTCTCATGCATCCTGCTCATCTACCAACCCCTCTTTTACCTCCTTCCCATGACTTCCCTCTGGCTTCCACACCCCCTCAAAGCCCCTCTTATCCCAATACTTCTCAAACCACTCCTTACATTTATTCTTAACCCAACAACCGGCAAAATGCACCAGTAAGTCGCCATCCCGCCAGCCCATATTATCGCCGCCCGGAACATAGGCATTGAATTTCCTCTGGGGGTAAATGCCCACGTGTTTGCGCACGAGTTCGTGTTCGAGCATCAGATGGCGTATACTATTTTGTTCGGCGTATCGATGTTCATTACCCATCAGCATGCTGTAATCTGTCATGATCTCTAGGAGATAGCGGGTAAAGGCCGAGCGGCGGAAAAAGATGGCGCCAGAGTTGATGGACTGGTGGTCTTGGGTGATAAGGACGTCGACGTCTTGGACGCGGTAGGATGTGGGGGTGTTGATGTGGGTGGGATGATCTTTGAGTTGTCCCTTGAGAATGGGGGTATTGAGGAGGAGGCCGTTGGTGATGGCGGATGGGCTGAGAATGGATTGGATAATGTCGGTGGAAGGAGTCATGATGACGATGTCGGTGTCGAGAAGGAAGACCCATTCTGCGGTCGGGTGAATGGAGAAGGCTTCGGCCACAGCGGGAATTTTTGCCCATGTCTGTTTGATAGAGTTCATAAGCATTGCCTGAAGAAGAATAGGTCATGAGGGTATGAGAGCTTACACGGTGAGCATCACCAATATCATAGCGAGTGGTGTTCAACCACAAACTCGTATACCCATGTCTCTCACAATATGCCTCTCGATCTTGCAATACTCTCTCCAGAACATTCGGAATGGCACTGTTGTGGCCACCCCCGTCACTCGCTGTCAGCAGCACAATATCATTGCTTTTTGGAATCCGTGCATACCCCTTCCACTTGCTACTATACTCGGGCACGTCCCAGTCCCATTCTGGCTGCTCCTTGAAGAAACCAGGCTGGGGCACGTCGTTTTGCGTCTGCGAGACGAGCGGATGTGAGGGTGAACCGGGTGCGTGAGCGCGATAGTAGGCTATGGGCACATCGGCGTAGAAGTGGAAGAGGGGAATTGCAAGGGTGATGAGGCAGATAAAGAAGATGATGGATCTGTTTGCATGAACACGCGCAGGTTAATGATGTGTATGTTACCATTTCATCTGGCAGGATCGCATGCTTAGCGAGTAAGACGGATGGATGAAAGAATGGATACGCGAGTATGGCGGCTGGCGTATTAAAAGTTACGACATTCATTCACCATCCATTTCCTTGCGGAAACCGAGCAGCTAGCAGGCGACTGCAATAGATGGAACACGAACAAGACAGAACAACCGCAGCTCACATTTGGACTGACTTACTTTCGTGGTAATGACTGTAGAACTTGCAATTTGTTGTTTGCGAGGAAAGAGACTCGTTGCTCCATCATATTATGGTATCTAAGACTCGTAGGGTGTGGCAGGTAGGGCGGGTAGTAGGTACAGGAACAATTGCTCAGATAAACAACGAGTTCGAGGAATAGAGCACAAGGACGAAAGGGAAGAAGTAATCAAGAAGAGGCAAGTCGAGTCGAGTCCAACCTCGCAAGCAAGCAAGAGCAAGCCAGGAGAAAATAAGCGCCGTTGGCAAACTAACTCCTCACATCGCAATCCGCCCTTCCCAGTCCAACCCACTATAAGCGTATACAATACATGTATCAACTTATCAGACACCAGCGGTCTTGTTCGTAGCCTCATGACCGTGCGCGCTTGCCACTGCTCCAGTTCACTGCTCAGAAACCGTCTATGCCCCTCCCTGCCCCCCAGAAAAAGACAAGTCCTCGCACACAGAAATCAGATTCACGAGTGCAAGGATCATGTAGGTATGGCGGGCTGGAATCAAGGGCGAAAGATACAGCTACGGTTGACATCGGCCTCTCTAACGGTGTAATTTTCTCGTGCTATGTACGACGTGGGAAAATGCGAGGGCGAGTGACACCTTTGGCAACCGTTGTCTAGCATTGCTTGATCCAGCGTTATTTTGTCTTGATGGGGTCGGATGATAGTACCGAGCTGGCAGTTGATGGTTGCACAGAAGTGATTTTGGCCTAGCGAGATGTTCGTACCATGTCCAGTCGTATGGTAGTTACTCGGACAGGAAGCAGTCAATCTCACCAAGCCTGCTTGACTGATTTGGCTGTTTGCGGTGATTTTCTTGCCACTCGCTCATCTCTTGTGAAGATGGTTTCCTTGCAAGGATAGTGCCATGTATACGTGGAAAGTGCTGACCTTTGCTCAATCGTGCGTAGTGGCCGGTAGAGAATGACCGAAGAATGGTCAAAAGCTCCATGCGCACTCCCTGGCGCATTCACAGGCTGTTGGCCACAAGAGTATAGGTATAGTCAATTTCGAAAATGAACACTACGTAGAGACTGCAATGTCCTTGTTCATCGCCCAGAAGATACATCCATCTTCACTCCATCGTTCGACGTGCACAGAATACGAAGTTTGCAGGTGGTAAGAGCATGGAGCGTCGATACAAAGTTGATGCTGCTTCTGGTGGCGATCCCTGAGCGGGAGTCATTTTGCTCCGATTCGCTGCACAGCCGCGTAAGCTTCCCCTCCCTCCTTACCGGTGCCCTACGTGCCTGCAAGGGAACACCATGAACCCCAAACTCACGTGCACACCCTCCTCCCTGACCCAATCTCAGTCTGAAATTTCCACAATGCCACCCAAACCGTCCCTTTCGGCCCCAACTCCCCAACACTTCACCCCTATACACACGAAGCCTGAATACGAAGCCCTTGTAAGATCAGCCGCGGGGAAAACCCTCCTACTCGCCTACTGGCCCGAAGACTCCACCTCCAATGCTGTAGTCGCCTGTCTCCAAAGCCTTCTTCCCAAGCATGTTCACGCAGAGTACGGCATTGTAGACATTTACTGCTTCGACGTATACAGCCTGCCGGAGCTGGCGGCGGAACTGGACATCTCGTTTGTGCCGACGGTCATGTGGTTTGCGGATGGGGTCATGGACGCAATTGTTTGGCATGACGGGGTTAGGGTGCAGGGAGAGAGCGTGGAGGATGGGGTAAAGAGGGTGGTGGATAGGATCAAGGGAGGTGTTATGGATGCGGAGATGGATAGTGATGAGGAGTGGTATGCGCAGGGGAAAAAGGAGAAGGACAAGGATAGTGACGATGATTGGTGAATGTCCATACATCCATGGGTTATAACCTCCATAACGGCCTGGCGCAAAAGCCTTCTCCATGATTCAACTGCTTAGCCCAACACTTGAGTCTTGCGCTTCAAAATGCGACACGTAAGCACATGCAGGTATTTTCCGGCCTTGAGAAGTACTCTTTAGAGACTACAAAGAAGTGGATAGCGTCCATAAAGCTCACTGCTGCTAAGGACCAGGAGGCTCAGAAGCTTGAGTTCGACCTTAAGCAGCTCACTAGACGTCATGAAGAAGTCTCTGCAATCAAGAAAGAGATGGCTAAGATCGGGTCGAAACAACCAGCAGCCCGAGGGCCGCAAAGTGCGCAGCTTGAGATTGCGATGCAGCAAAGTATCCGGAACCAGAAATCACATTTGATATACTTCTCAAGGAGCCCGGCGACCCCAGCCAACGACTGAAGAGCAGTGGGTGCAGAGAAAACTGCTGATCTTGCCGCTGCTGATAAGCGGATGTTGCGCGATTGTCAAGACGCCATTGAAGCCAAAGACGAAAAGATTGCCGCTCATCATCACCGACGAAAAAAGGCAGGTCTGCAGGAGAAACTCGGAGAAATGGCCCTTGAACTTGAAGCCGTGGATGTTAGCTTCGTGGAAAGGAATGTGTAGTGGACTGCAAGTCAATGCGAGAGGAGATTTTCAGAGGAGTATTCGTGAAGGAGAATGAAGCCCTTTTGAAGTTTTGACGACCTGGTGGGTGTGAGGAGTAGGTATCATGTGTTAGTAGAAGCGGAGTCGACTTGCACTCGTTTTAACGTTGGAATCTTGATGAATTTTTTTTGATTTTATTTCTCGATCAAGATATTGCTTGCGAGAGTCACGCATTTACAATTGAGCGGCCGGGTATTACTGCGAGGTTTGAACCTACCTACCTACTGTAGTGGTTATCGCTGCAGTGCATCAATTTCCATCTCAGGACACAGTATAGTTAACACTCAACAAAACAACTATCCACACAACAAAACTCCCACCGGTGCTCTTTCCCGGCACATTAGGACGCCCCCTCTGCACCGCCGGAGTAAACGTATTCTGCTCCCCGTTTGGGTGCTCAATCTGTTGTACCTTTTTGACTGCCGTAGGCCAGGCCGGACCGTCTAGCCGACACCACGGTCGTCCCTCCCCAAATGCCCCCAATTTAGCGTGTACTTTAATCTGCAATATGTACAAGTTACCATGCCAATGTGTATCCTTTTTTCCCAGATACGAGGGGGTTCCGTGGAGATGGAAGTTAGCCATGGGCAGTGCGCGCGCGCCCGTAGATGCGATTTACGGTAATTGATGGTCTGATGTTGGGGGAACTGGTAGATTTTTGTTGGTGGGAAGGGGGGAAGGGGGGGCCGTTCGTGCGGCGGTAATGCGGTAGTTAACTACATCGATTGAGTGCAAGGCAAGCTGTTTGGGACAGGAGTCCTACATATTATGTATATACCTACTTGTTTGTTCTATAAACCTGTGGAAGAAATCTAGTATCTTACATCTTTACCTCGCCTGCATCAGAAGCAGCAGTCTTTCCCATCCGCACGCGAGCCAAGTACCTACCTACCTACCTACCTAAACTAACCAAGATAACAAACCAGCCAATCACACATCGCACAATTGCTCTCTACATATCCAGCCCAAACACGCAGCAGTCTCGCAATCCTTTCTTGGCCTCACGCGCGGCTTATCGGGACGTCATTCTAGCGTCTAGCTCAAAAAATGGGAGCCACGCTATCCAAATTGTGGGCCTCGCTGAGGAGCGCCTGGACAGGCGGTGCGACGGCCGGCAACGGCACCGGCAGCGATGCGAACAACACTCAACGTCGACGAGCACAAGAACAGGCCGGTGCCCAGCAGAATCCAAAGGATAGTGAAGGCGGAATACAGTCTGATATTGCCAAATCGCTGAAATCTGACGGCACAATGGTTGGGGTGACAAAGTATGAGATTACAGAGGTATGTAACTGTGTGTGTACTGGATGGGGGGGGGGGGGGGGGTTGGAGGGGTACTGGTACCTACTTTTGGCGGGGCTTAGGTCAGGTGTCTGGATGGAGAGGTCGACGATACCTAATTACAGGCTCCGTTGTCTCGAGACGATTGGGCATTGAAACTTACGGAAAAAAAAAAGAAGATTGGGATGCTTTATCCCGAGATTTCTTTTTTTCTTTTTCTCAAACATCTATCTTGAAGAAGTTTTCCAACCGCAACACTTCTTTCACGATATCGACATGAAGACATGGGATAAAAGTCTGGGTACTAACGACTTGAACAGCCATGGCTCGACACGCACTGCTCTCTCGGCGAAGGGCCATTCTGGGAGGAAGAAACAAATACCATACGCTTCCTCGATGTCGAAAAGCAAAAGGTGTTCCGCGTAGACGTCAACGCCGGACCCTCGAGTCTCAAGACCGTCAAAGACTACGACATCTCAATGGGGTAAAGTTGCTTGTGATTTGACGAAGTAAAACAATTTAAATTCAAATCTAACACCGGCTCCAGTTGCACAGCCGACATTGAAGGCAACCCTTCGGAATTCATCTTCGCTGGCAAGTACGGCTTCGGCATCGCCAACAAAACCTCGGGTGAATACCGCTGGATCCAACGCGTCTGGTCCCCCGCTGAAATCGCGTCAAACAAGCACGAGAAGTTCCGCGGTAATGATGGTGCCGTAGACTCCCAGGGCCGGTTCTGGGCCGGCTTCATGTTCGACCCCTTGGTCACGACTATCAACTCCGAGGGCGCGGTGTTTCGCCTCAACCCGGACGGCACCCTCGATCGTCCCCTGAGCAACATCAGGATTCCAAACGGAACGACGTGGAACCAAAAAGACGATACTATGTACTGGGCTGATAGCCCGGACAAAACAATTTACCAGTTTGATTACGATCCAGCCACTGGTGCTGTCACCAACAAGCGCCCCTTCTTCGTCATGCCAGAGGACAATCGCTATGGTGAGCGTGCCGTGCCAGACGGACATTGCATTGATGAGGAGGGCTACATGTGGACTGCGTTGCATGGGGGTAGTCGTGTGTTGAGGATTTCGCCGCAGGGAGAGGTAGTGGCTGAGATTATGGTTCCCACTTCGCAGCCGACTTGTCCATGCTTTGTGGGCGAGGAGCTGTTCATCACAAGCGCTGGCGGTACGAGCGGAGAGGGCGGAAGCCCGGCGGATAAGTACGCGGGGGGTTGCTTTAAGATAAACGTAGGGGTTCGGGGGTTGAAGAGGTTCAAGTTCAAGGGTGGGGAGGGGGTTGAGGGGGGAAAGATCAACGGCAAGGTCGTTGGAGAGTGAGTGGGACGGATATAGTGCGAGACGTGCGTTATGTTTTGGTTTGATGAGAGATGGGATGATAGAGTGATTATGCAAGAGTATAATGCGTTCAAAAAAACAAGTGTTGTGAATGTACCAGATACTAACCCTTCATGAAGCCGAGTGATGGACAGCTTGAGTGCCATGCATACCGCAGTGAAGGCCTACTATCAGCCTCCACTCAAAAAAAAAAACTGTTTCCACGTCTGTTTCCCATGGTGGACGTGGTGGGGCAGTCATTGGCTGGAGATTCTTTTTGAACGGTCGGTCATCGACACTTTTTGCGGCAAAGGGGCAGGATAGTACCTTCTGTGATGGTAATGAACAGTGAGAAGATTGAACATGATATTGATTGGGTATCCGATCACCGTCTTTGTTATGTGTTTTTTGTAGTTAGGCCTCAGCAGCTGATTTCTGATTTCTACTTTCCTCCTCCTCTGGGGTGCGGGTGGTGAGTTGGAGAGCGTGGATTCCGCCTTCTCGTGCGAGTTCGTCCTTCATGAGGGTGTTGACCATGCGGTGGCGAGCGACTTGCATTTTGCCCTGGAAGGCCGAGGATGTGATGACGACACTTGACGTGTTAGTAGGTTGAAAGGTGCGCTGCTTGGCGTCCAGTTGATGGTGGCATACCGGAAGTGTGTCTATGTTGTCGTCAAGTCACGTTATGCTTAAAGAAGAGTCGACGGGATTTCTTACCTCTCGACTTGTGACGCCCTGCATGGCCTTGTGATGTGCGTGTTTGTGCGAATCGTTGAAGATTTGCAGCGAAGTTGGTTTCAGTGCTTCTGTAATCTGGCCTACAGTTAGTCTTGTTTGTTCCGTTATATATAGCACGAAGCACGTCGTATTGACAACGATCCGAGGTCATGAGCTTCCCTTTGCCCGCAGCGCATCTTCCATGGGAGTCATTGATTGAGACATGGACGATGCAAAGCGCTTGCCAGCGAGAGCGGCGTTGCGCAGGAACATGAACGACCGGATGCTGGCGTATGGTGTTGTACTGTATGTTGTACTGTATACTGTATGGTGTACTGGTGAGTGCTGGGCGAGAAGCGGCCAATGGGAGTGGTGGATTGGTGCAGTGGAGGGATTGGTGGTGGGACGGTGTCAGAAATGTAGGCCGAGGTATGGATGCCAAGACGAGGTCGCAGAAGCGCGTCATTGGGGTCCATGGGCTGCGATGAACGGTCAAGCAGCCATTGAGGCTGTGCTGTCTCTCTGAACTAGATGAAACCTATCTGTCCTGACTCCCGTGCCTTTGCATTCCTCGTCTCGCAAACGTCAGCAGTGGAAACGCGCTCGCGACGGGCAGACTTGCTCCATGCTCCGCCAGCCAGTCCGCCCGGCAGTACTACCTATGCTAATGATATCCCCCGCCCGCCCCCAGCATTATCGCCCACACCCAGTGCCGTAACGTTACCCGAGAGCCAGGCGTGCGCCGTGGATGCTGCATCGTTCGCGCAGATCCCTAGCCGGCAATCTACCTACTAGATGCCACGGCCATGTCGGCGCGCTCACTTTTCCCTCACCCTCTGTTGCCTCGACATCGCCTCTCCCTCCTTTCCGCCCTCCTATCCTGCTCGCACCGCCCCCACGCCGCAAGGATGGCATCAACACTACCCCGCCTCGCCCTATTCGAGGCCATCAAGCAACACGATGCACACAGCACCGCCGTTGTGCATTCGCTGTCTGGCCGGCGCTTTACCTACGGCGAGCTGGTCAACGACGTTGCTGCTGCAAAGGACAAGCTGCAGCGCAACACGGGCGGCCAGAGCGCAGAGGGCCAGCGCATCTCCTTCCTGGTGGAAAATGGATATGACTATGTAGGTGCGCATTGCCTGTGGCCCTCACCGTCTGTAGCTCCCCAAAGCGGCCGTGGTTGACGTGTGCTACAGTCACCCTCCTCTCCATAATGGCTGCCCACGCCATTGCCGTGCCCCTCTCGCCTGCCTTCCCCGCCCACGAGCTCCGCTACATTGTCGACCAGAGCGAATCCCTCATGCTGCTCTCCTCGGCCAAATTCCAGAGCCAGGCCGACGAGGTGCTGAAGGAGGGCATGCAGACGCGCCCGATAAACTACAAGCAGGACAAGATCATGATGGGCAAAACCGACGACCATGTCACCTTGGAGACGCCCACAAGTGACCAGGGCGGAATGATGCTCTACACATCCGGCACCACAAACCGGCCCAAAGGCGTGCTGCTCCCCCAGGACGTCCTCACCGCGCAGTCGAGATCCCTGTTGGAAGCATGGAAGTACACAAAAGACGACGTGCTCCTCCATGTTCTGCCCTTACACCACATCCACGGCACCGTCAACGCACTGCTTACCCCGCTCTTCGCCGGAAGCACCATAGAATTCCAATTCCCATTCAACGCCTCCGCAGTCTGGAATCGTCTCGCCGCCCCCTTCCTTCCCCCTTCTCCCGATTCCCCCCCAGCAACCCAACCCCCACGCCCGATAACCTTCCTCACCGTCGTCCCAACAATCTACACTCGCCTCCTCTCCTCACACCCCTCTCTTCCCCCCTCGGTACAGTCTGCGACCAAGACCGCCCTCCACCCCACCAACCTCCGCCTAAACATCTCAGGCTCCGCTGCCCTCCCCACCCCCGTGAAATCTGCATGGACCGAACTCTCAGGCGGCAACGTCCTACTCGAACGTTATGGCATGACAGAAGTAGGCATGGCATTGTCATGCGGTCTCAACTTCTCCGACCGAGTGGATGGGAGTGTAGGCTGGCCGCTCCCGAGCGTCGACGCACGGCTGGTGGACAGCGAGACGCACCAAGTCATCCTCGAGGGCGAAGAAGTCGACAAAGACGGCAAGGAGCGACAGGGGGAGATTCAACTCCGCGGCCCAACGGTCTTTAGGGAGTACTGGAAGAATGCGGAAGCCACGGCCAAGGAATTCGTCGACGACAACGATGGCCATGGACGCTGGTTCAAAACAGGCGATGTCGCGGTTAGACGACAGGTTGCTGGAACAGGTGCAGGGACAGGCAAGACGGAGCAAACCTGGTGCAAAGGCCCCCTCTACTTTATCCTCGGCCGCAAATCCGCAGACATTATCAAAACCGGCGGCGAGAAGGTATCTGCCCTGGAAATCGAGCGTGAAATGCTATCACTACCCCAAATCGCCGAAGTCGCCGTCGTAGGTCTCCCGTCTGACGCCTGGGGCCAGAAAGTCGCCGCCGTCGTCGTCCTGAGCGAGGTAGGGAGCTCGGCGGGCAAAGGGGGGAAACCCTGGGGAGTCATGGATTTGCGCAGGGCGTTGAAGGAGAAGCTGGCGGCGTACAAGATTCCGCAAGAAATGAGGGTTGTCGAGTGTATACCGAGGAATGCAATGGGCAAAATTAATAAGAAGCAGCTTGTTGTGCAGGTTTGGGGTGAGGTGGTGGAGCCACTTGGGGCCAAGGAGAATGGGGCTGTTGTTGTGCCTAGTGGAAGTGTGTGAATACTTTTATTAGACAGCAGGGAAAATAAAGGTCGATGGAATTGTATATTTATAGATTCATGGATTCATGGATGGATGGATGGATGGATAATGGACATGGAAAAGCTATTCAAGATCAGAAAAACGCCGCTTTCATAACATACACATCACATCATCAATGATGATGATGAACGTCCGACAACACTGAGTGCCCCTAAAACTTCATTTTGGCAAACAAATCTCCAACCCCCTCATGTGTCTGCCGTCGTCCATGAAGAATCTCATCCAATTCATCCCTATACTTGAACAACGGGTCCCTCGACTCCCTCGCCACCACGCTCCTCGTAAAGTCAGCGCGAGGGTGAGGGTGAGCCTGGGCCATCATGTGCTGCGTCTGCATCCTCTTCTCAATAACCACCCGATCAACCTTGTCATCCATTTCCTCACGCAGGATCTTGACCTGTTTCTGAATCTCAATCCACAACTCCAGTTTCTCCAGATGCCCCTTGTCGTCGTCGTCGTTGCCACTCTTGACACGCCCGAGCGATGCTTCATCGTTGATACGCGTCATGGGATCACTGGGGCCAGCCCAGCGTTCAGCTTCTAAATTGGCTTGCTTGACGCTCTTGCCGCCTCGACTCGCAATCGCAAGCAGCGCCGCCACAAACGCCTCTTGCATGTACGCAAAGCTGAAATCGTGGGTAATCTGCGCAATCGCATCGCAGAGTTCATCGGGGAACTCGACGTCTTTGTTGCTGTGGAGTTTGTGTTGCCAGAACTGAGCGTACTGCACGCGCTGTGGGAGATCTGGGTTGGGAAAATAGTATTTCCTGTCGAATCTGCTGGGCCGCTTTGCAATGCCCGGGTCCAGGCGATCAAGATGGTTTGTCGAGCCTATCATGAGGATGCCGTCATTCGCGCGGAGCCCGTCGACTTCGTTGAGGAAGTAGGAGCGCACATCGTCGTGGACAATGGAGTCGAGGTCCTCAAAGACGAGGTAGCATGGCGCTTCCTGTCGTGCTTTGGCAAAGATTTGGCCAATGGCGTATTCTGGGCCGCCAAAGGAGGCGAGGCTGCGGACGTAGAGGGTGGGGATGGGGGTGCGGGTGTCGGAGCCTTGGCCGCGTTGGTAGAGGGCGTGCATCATAGCTTTGATGGAGATTGTTTTGCCATTACCTGGGGGCCCGTAGTAAATGATACCGCGCTTCCAGGGGACTTTGAGGTCAGCATACGTCTTTTGAGAGTCGAAGAAGGTCTCCACGTCTGAGATGAGTGCCTTCTTCATGTCTTCGTCCAGGATGACTTGCGACCAGTCGCTCTTTTGGACCGAGTTGTAGAGCTCGGCGCTCTTTTGCCAGTACCCGGAGTCAAAGACCCAGACTTCGTTGTGCAGTTCCATGCCCCATGTCGTAGCCTCCTTGATCAGGTCGTCGACTTTGTGGGTGGCGTTGGTGAGGATGTAGTGGTTTGTGAGGGCAGGGTAGTAGGCAGAGCCATCGCGGCCGTCAGCAACGTAGAGGATGGCTTCTTGGTCCTTCCACTTGTACATGAACTTGCCAAAGAGCAGTTTCTCGACCATGAAGCCGGGGCGGGTGTCAAGGCGGCGGGGTGGCGGAGCGTACATGCGCCAGCTAAGGCCGGGCCCATAGACGGGGTCTTTGACCGTATCATCGAGCGGGATGGCTTTGGCATGGCCGGCGGCGGCGTAGGCGAGGAGGTTGAGGCCTGCTTGGGGCGCGACGACGAGGTCGAGATGGGGGTACTGGGTGCGCAGGGCTTCGACGAGGACGGCGTCGGTGTTGATGCGCTTGGCGGTTGAGTGGTCAAAGTAGGCGAGGGAGGCCATGTCGGCATGGGCGTCTGCGTCTCCCGAGGGGTGGGCCATGTTGAGCTGCTGGTAGTGGTAGTAGCAGTGGTGGTGGCAGTGGCAGTGGTTGGGCTGGGGGATGGAGAGGCTTGTGTGTGGTGAGAGAGCTGAAACCTAAATGCTAAGAGTCAAGAAAAGAGCAAGGCGCGCACACACACACATGAAGCTGGGAATCAATCAGATGAGAAAGACGAGGAAGATGAAGCAGTGGTTGGTGTTTGTTGGGATGCAATCATCATCATCATCATCATCACCACCACCAACACCACTACCACCACCACCAACTCAAGCTCGTGTCTGCCTAAACAGTGGACGGCCTAAACAACAACGTCGCACAGAACAAGCTTGGGGCCTTGTAAGCCTTCAGAACGTCACGTGCTTTGGGCCACCTGCGCCGTACAGCGTATCCCAGCCCGTGGACCTATCTGGAGTTGGGGTGGATGGGAGGCCCGAGCTCAAGCTGTCTCCCCGCACTAGGCTCCAATGGGCTAATGCGTCTGACCTATCCTGACTGACGTAACAAGCAGCAGCCACTCACTCCACTCACTCCACTCGCTGCCGCTCCATCCGAACATGTCAACACCGCAGACCTCGGGACACAAGTTGCCCAGACCGACCTGGCTTCAGTCCTGCTTCCAGTCTGCTCCCAGTCTTGCCTCAAGTCAAACTTGAACCTGATTTATCCCAGGTACTGCTAACCCTCGGCCTTACTCACTTGACCTCCCATGCCTGCTTCAACACGCCAAGTTTACCAAGCCGGGAGCAATTGACAAGCAACGCCAATGTGCAGTTTGTTGCAACCTTGTTCCATCTTTCGACACAATCACGTGGCCATGTAGGCATGCATACGCCTCGTGAGGAGCTTCTGAGGACATTAGCGTGCTGTAGAGAAGCCATGGAGAAGATTTGGAACAATGTTTGGCTCGTCAAGTGCGTCGCATCTACCACCCCAGCCCCGAACATGTGGGCGCCATTGTGCAGGAACTACCGCAATCAGAGTGGAGTAGCGAAAGCACGGCGTCCAGATCGCTCCAAGGCTCTCCAGTTCATACCCGGACTCTGAGGGCAGCTTATGGCGTCGTGGAGACGATCACTATAGACCGGTACAATAGCCAGAACCTCATCTGCTTTGTGCCGAGACGAGTTGAGGGGACGGTCACTCTGTCCAACCAAATGCACAGATGCGGACCGAACGGAACTCCATCTCCGTGTTACATTGTGTACATACTGTACATCTGTAGAGGCATGGTATGCACGTCTCAATGCAGAGTTTGCAATGACCTTCCAGTCTGAGACTCAGCCATGCGCTGTACTTTTGAGGCTCTAATGGCCAGTGAGACGTGTTGCTTTGAGATTGCAGGCCCTTTCTTTGCAACGTCCGAACAAGGGCCCTCCAAGATGTCACTCATGTCTTTGGAATCTATCACGAGCCAAACCCAAGCATGCGTGGGTGCATTGCATATTAGCCTAATCTATTCGTGTCCGGCAACAGTATCACGGCTACAACGATGCGCAGGCATGTTCGTAGAGGACAAAGGTGCAAGCATCTGATGTTTTGAGAGAAGGTTGAATTGGGTGACTATCTCTCGCAGCAAATTGTAACTCCAGTCATCGACGAAGAGGGCAGAGGGTAGCAGCAATAGGTTAGGGACAATCATCACCTCCATCAGCCAATACCACGACAAAGGGCACAGTGGCACACACACACAGTGACAGGATGCGCGACCAAGTGGACAAACTGATCCCGTTGGCCTGAGGAGGTGCATCGACCACAGCGCACATGTCGCTCCCAGCTTTGGCTCAGCTGAGTGGATGAGGTTTGATATTTGCTCCACCCCCCAGGATGTCCGCGGAACGAACGGACAAGGAGCAAGGTTGCATAACATGTCCACACTGCCCCAGCCAGGCAGTCAGTCGATCAAATCAGAAAATGATCCTGCCCTTGGTGCAACTGTTGTCGTACAACATGTCGTGCCTGAAGGATGCAGTCAAGACAGTCTTTGGAGTGACTTGACGCCCTGCAAGTTGTGAAGCGGTGGCTTTTGGAGAGGCGAGATTTTTTGCAACAACGTCATGGTCAAGATGGCTGTGGCTGATGCCGAGGCTCTTGGACAAAGCTTGCCCAGTACCTAGGTAGCCCGATGCGCCAAACCATGACGCATTCCCGATATTCCCGCTGCTTGTTACGTTTCTTCGGCGATTGAGACAGACGACTGTGGTGGCGAGAGTTGCGAACAGTGGTGACAGTCTGTTCATACCGCCGGTTCTCCAAATCGACAGACCAGATCAGATCAAGGGTCAATTCATCCATCGCATTCTACTCGAGACTGCTGGACCACCGAGCAGAGCCCACTCGCAACCCGTGCACTGACTACCTGACTACAGTACTGTACAGGGTCGCCGGTGCATGGCCGCTGCAACCGAGTCAATAAACGCCCACCATGTAGCCCCATAATTTACAGTGGTAGTCTCGGCGATAATCATAGCGATGGCGGCAGCAGCAACAGCAACAGCAACAGCAACAGCACTAGCAACACCTACTTGGGAGCTCGAACATCTGCTCACGACTTTCAGGATCAGTTACACTTCGTCCTCAGCAATAACAAGAGGTTGATGATGATGTAAATGTAAGCCTTGGCAAATGAGACAAGCTTCACAAATTCACTTGCTGAGCTTCCTCCGCCAACACCGGCGCGTCATCGCCCGCTTTGCTCCGCAGAAATGTCCATCCTTCATCACAAATAGTGTAGCTGACCAGCGCAAATGGTGCGACATACCATTGGCACATTGTCCTTTGTCAACCAATGTCGGCCACCATTCGCCCTCGGTAAAACGTCACCAGCGTGTACTGCCCATCCTGACGTTTAGTGGCGCCGATCCACTACAGAACGCACAGATGGATGGGCTTTGCCAAACTGGAACGGAACCTGACCGTGATTTTGCACTGTGGAGGCCCCACCCATGTTTACGGCCATGCTGTTCTTTTACCCGGTCTGGACGGGTGGTGGCCCATGGGGTGACGGAATTTACTTGAGTGGTTCGTTCCCGCAGCTTGAGTGATTTGGCAGTGCTCATTAGTTCACGGGCGTCACTGTTAGTTTCGACAGCACGGCTCATGGCACACGTCGTTTGGAACCATGTCCGTTGCTCCCCTGCTTGAGGTGGAGGCAGGCTAGCTATATCTACCCCATTCCCCAGAAAAGCTGTCATACCTTCTTTCCCCAGACATTGCTCCTCGAGCCCTTCACCCGCGTTTTCCTGCATCACCTTCTCATCCAATCATAAATCAAGTGTTGTACCACTAGGCCATCATGGCTACAGCAATGGAACACAATGACGTTGGTGTAAGACGAGATCATCTCCGCATCACATGGCGTAATAAAGTCTAACAACCCATTCCCAGCGCGGCCCATCATATGAAAAGGATCGCAATGGCTCCAGTGCCCTCGACCACGCCCACATCAACAATGGCGCAACTAAGCAAAGGACTCCCTACGACTATGGCGGTAACCCCCTCGCCCACATTGCAACCAACAACCCAGACATGCGCCTCACAGCTTTTGGTGGAGAATTCCAACCCGGTCTATACAAGCCTCAGTCACGCGGCTTTGCCAATCCCGCGCCCCTCGGTCTCTCTGCTTTTGCACTAACGACTTTCGTCCTGTCTCTAATCAACGTCAAGACGAGGAGCATTGGCGCGCCCAACATTGTTGTCGCATTGGCGTATGGATATGGCGGATTGGTCCAGTTATGTGCTGGCATGTGGTATGTACTCGCCACCACTACAACCCGGAACTCAAAAGTATAACAAGTGCTAACCAAAACACAAAGGGAAATGGCAGTAGGCAACACTTTCGGTGCAACCGCCCTCTCCTCCTACGGCGGCTTCTGGCTCTCCTTCGCCATCATTCTCACCCCCGGATTTGAAATTGAATCGGCCCTCATTGCTGCTGGCGTTGACGGTTCGCACGCTGTATTCCTCAATTCCTTCGGCTTGTTCCTCATGGGCTGGTTCATCTTCACCTTCTTGCTACTGATCTGCACCCTGCGCTCCACCGTCGCCTTCTTCTCGCTCTTCTTCACTCTTGACCTGGCCTTCCTAATGCTGGGAATCGGGTATCTGCAGAACGACGGCATGGAGCCACAGAGTGGCTGCATCGTTGCCGGAGGTGCATTTGGACTCATGGCCGCCTTCCTCGCGTGGTACAACGCACTTGCTGGTATTGCAGACAGCTCGAACAGGTATGTCAAAGCCCCCCTCTTGCTATTTCAACTCGTGCAGCAGGCACTGACACATGGTACCCTAGTTTCTTCGTCATTCCCGTCGCACACTTTCCCTGGAGCGACAAGGGCCGTGAGAGGCGCGAGAAAGTCGACAACTCTGCTGCACGCGACGCTGCGCATCAGGCATAGATGGAACATGATGCTCCAGTTGTTTTTTTGGGAAAAAAAAAAGATGAGACAGATACCCTAGTAGCGCTTCTTTTATCCCAGCCGCCCCCATTAATATATCACATTGATGCGAAATTGGTACGACATGACGAGATTGGGCGATGCGTAATATGAGCGCATTACTTTTTATCAGTATATGCGAAAAGATGACAGTAATTTATTTTGTAATGCAATTTTCAATTTGATATTTCTACGATTTATTATTCATCTTTTTTTCTTTTTCACTTTCCAAATGAAATAAATCTACACTGCCTCCCCGCAAGCAAACACTAATTCCCCATTGCGCGTTCCAAGTCGTGTCTCATCTTTCCGTGCGTGGTGTTTTGGGAAGTCATTGAAAATTTACGCATAAAAGAATTGGATTATCTGATCTCTCGGACCATCATTCTTAACATGTAAATACATGTATATAATTCCTCGCATGGTTCAGCCTAAAGTGAACACCACCGTACTAACACGGATGTGCATCCATTAGACTGGTGTGCGTAGTTGGCTTGATGGAGTGAAATATATATGTATATATACATACATATATATATATATATATATATGTGTGTGTGTGTGTGTATGTGTGCATGTTCAACCCTATCCTCGATCCTCCTATATCGGCGATTGTAGCGTGGGTATGTGGTGAGGTGAGTGTGGGAGATGAAATACCTGTAGCTTCATTAGTGCTGGGTTGGTGGTATTTAAGTTTCCTTCACTAATACCCACATGGCAAAGGGTAATCAGGGATTGGACAGCATGTCGGGTAGTCTTCCACTCTCTGACCAATACCATATCCTAACATTGTAAATCGTCATATATTATAGTCACGTCTTCTATCGTATGTAGTGCACGTCCCAAAGCTAGGCCAACTCTCACAGCACGGCAAAAGCACTACAATAAGAAACACTACTATCCTTGACGCTCTCCACAAGCCCACTCCTTTCATATCTCAAAAATTTGAACCGGCCCTTTGCTTCACCCATTTCTGCCTTTTCCACAGCCGCCATGAATACGCCAATCGGATGCCGTCCACATACCGTATTCCCCGTCTCCCTCAGCTGTTCTAGGAATCGCTTGTGCTCGCCGCTTTCAACCGCATCCATGCTCTCTCTGTCCACTGCCGCGATACTCTCGTGGATGGGGTAGTCGGAAGGGACGCGCGAACTGGTGCGGAGGCTTGTTGCCGCGGAGCCATCGGCGGGCTTGTAGTATGTGTAGCGGAAGCGGGAGCCCCAATGGCAGAAGTCGGAGGATATGACGAAGATATTTGTGGGGTCGGAGAGGTAGGGGGCAAGGAGGGCGCCGTAGTGGGATTCGGTGGAAGGGTCGGTGTTGCCGATCATGATGGGAACGAGGGGCACGGAGGAGGGAGAGGATTGGAATGATGGGTTGTTGCTGGGGGCTAGTCAGTATGAACTAGTTGGGGAGTGAGGATCTGTGGTACAGCGAGAGCATCTTGTAGATGTAGGGGAGGTGCATTTCGAGACTGTGTTCATCTTCGTCTACACTCTTGGACATGACTTCTAGATGCCATTTGGCTTGGATCTCGTCGACGAGCGCAGTGTCGACTATGAGGTCGCCGAGTGGCGTGCCATATTTATTGCAGCCGGTAGTGGCAGCGCCAGTAAGATAGTAGTGGTGCGAAGGACCGAGGAGGAAGACACGCTTACTAGACTGTACATCAGTGCTACACCCTTAACCTGCTACAACAGAGGCGAACACACGCTTTCGCCCAGTCTACAGTTTTGTAGGCCCATGCAGCGGCAGGCCCGGAGTACGAGTATCCAGCGTGCCTGCAGGTCCATGAGCCCAGATCTATTTAGCATGTTATTGATTGGCAGCCTACGGTGCAATGATGGCTCGAGCATTTGGTGTTGGAATCGAGATGTCGCCCTGCTGTGATGATGTAGTTCCAATAGGTCTTGTCGAGCTGGGTACAGCTTCCAGCCAGCCATCAAGTTGCTGCGAGAGCAACTGTTTGCTGTCACTATACCAGGATCCAGCATGTGATGGCTTGCGAGTGGCCATGGCTGCTCTATGTGTAGTCAAAGACAAGCCTAGAGCTCGAAGAAGACTTGTTGAAGCGTGAATGGTGAGATTGTTTGGTGGAGGTGACAGGTGATACAGTGCGAGCTTCTGGTGGGGAAGTTTGGTGGGGTAACTCATGGTAGTTACAGCTCGTGGAACCGGCGTAGCCTTACTACCATAACCTTGCAACTACGTCGGACCTCCTGGGGATGCGATATTTAGATGTATCTGCTGGAGAGCCATTCAAAAACAGTGCAGCGGTCGCATGCATCCCCAGCGCGCTCCTTCTCACGAGCTCTACTCTAAGCTGTGTGGTTCATCATAGACAAGAGAACGGTCATATGAGCAGTCGAGTATCGTTATCTTGAGATACATCGTTAGCATGGTATGCCATACACACACAGAAATACTCTCTCTCTTTCTCTCTTGATGATGAGATCGAACTGATCGTATGTGGTGGATGTCTGAAGCTGCAAAGCTCAGTCTGATGGCAAGTGCGACGCGACGCGCTCGCGCCATGATGGTCGCGTCGCCTCGGGCCAGCCACTTAAACTACCACTGACACAAGAGCATCATCATCGTCCATTGAATGCCACTTCGGCACAGCACCACCCGCCTCCGTCTATCGACACTCCTCGACACACCACACCCACAAAATCACAAGGACAGCGTCTCGAATTAGGGAAACACCTTAACCTCTATCATCCCTGTTCACTGCACAAACATGACCATCAAACGCAAGCGCTCAGAAGACGACGCTTCGCCGCTCTCCATCTCCAGCTTCGGCGGCCTTTCCACCCCAGAAACCCAATCACCCTCGTTATTATCGCGATATGATGGTACAGTGGAAATGGACACTGACTTGGCGTCACGTTCGAACCCATGGAACTTTGCAAATGCAAGTCGCGTAAAGAGCAGCGACTGGGGCAACCGCACACGCAAGAGGTTCCGTGACAATCGTCCTGACGAGCGATCTATTCATGGCACGCTTCCCCAATGCCACCCAGCGTAACACAATGACTCGTTGCTAACTCAATCACAGAGAGCACACTGAATAAACTCTTCGCCGCCCAACACACCATCCCCTCAGTCCCCCCCATCCCAACCGAAACACTGCCCCCTACCCAATCCTCTTGCCCAGTCATCCAACAACAAAAGTCGACCCTCCATTCCTTCTGGAAACAACTTCCTGCTCAGCCCGTACGACCGCTCATCTTCCCCATTCAGCCACGACAGCCACAGGCCCTACCCCAGCTCCCACAATGCGACGACTGCGACGCGCCGCTCGTTAGCGACGCTGACGGTATGGACATCGACATGGATATCGAAATGGGAGGTGCCATCGAGAGCAGTCCCTTTGCGTGTTGCGACTGTGGGAAGAAGGTTTGTGGGACCTGTGCCGTTGCTGCAAACAGGAGGATGTGTTTGGGGTGTGCAACAAGTGGGGGCAAGGGGAGTCGTTGGTGGTAGGAGGGCACATGGTTAAGAGTCCGTATTGAATTACTGCAAGGCATGGCGTTTGGTAATTCGAGCGAAGGCGTTTGTAATTGGTATTGGGAACAAGAACACCATGTTCATAGGCTTCAGTTGCTAAGCGCACACCACTGCGGTGCTTAGTATAAGAAAGTCGGTACAGCACAGTTAGCGTCTGCCATTGAGATACCCGGGCATGTTTTAAAGTTATATACTATCAGTTTATCCCCCTCCTTATAAAGCGGTCTTCATACCCCGACAGTCGTTGACAATCGCTTGAAAAGATGATCGCTATGATGAATCAGATTTATCTGATCAAGTGCTCTCCATTTGCTCTTTGTACTGGGCCTTCTCATTACATATAAAGGTGTAGATCGTCTTCTGCAAGGACGTCATTTCAAAAAAGGCATGGTAGCATCTCGTTGTCATCTTTGAAATCCTGTAACTATTCCTAGTTCTAGACATGTTCTCTCACGTTTACAGCTATAAACACAATTTAAACACAATCGCTCGTGCATCATCCTAACGTAGTATCCAATGATTTTCCTCGGATGCAAATAAGTAGAAGGTATCCCTAGCACTATCTCCTACTTACTAACAATCGCTGTGCCAGTCCAATTACAAACATGACTTGTTACCTTGACTAGAATCCCTATGCCCTTAAATAGCTCGATCTTGAGTTAGCATTTCATACTTTGCTTAAAACCACTGCAATGCTAATTCACTGACACTCTTGATATGCCTGCTGATACTCTACTCTCCTCTCTTGTGTGACTTAATCATCAATCCTTTACTCGCATGGAGAACTTGAGTTCCTTCTGATCTTGCATGCGCACGCACTCTATTTCTTTACTCAAAAAGAAAGTTCATTCTTGTTAGCTTCTACAGCGTTCCTGGTGAATCACGCCCAAGAGCACTGAGTTGCAAAAAATGTAAGGTCGCACCCAGGTTCGAACTGGGGTTACCAGAAATTTGATGCAAGTCAAAATCTGGAGTGATAACCACTACACTATGCAACCAAAGCTGTTAACTGCTTTGTTGGCTAAGGTCAAAAATCATAGTATATATTCTACAAAATTTGCGTGATCAAGACCGGCGGGGCATTGCCATGGTTGGTTTGAGAGGCTTCGCTCTAGTGCCCCACCACCCCCTCCGCCGTCAAAGCAAGTTCGGAAAACAATGTCGCCGAGGTGGGGCGGTACGGCTTGCGAGGCTCTGGCTTAGTCGTAAAAGCCGGGAATAGAACTAGAACACACGAGCTATGAAGAAAAACACTGTACTCCATTCTCCACACAGATTCCTAGACTTTGAAGCTGTATTAGGTTGGTCATCTATAGTACTAAGTTCAGAATATTAGGTACCTCCATCGCTATCGCTGGATTTTCGTTTACTGTCATTTAGTGCAAAGTGAACCAAGAAATCGGTCTGCTATTGAGTTGCTTTCTGGTGTTCCTCGGCGATTCCTCATCTAACTAGATGGTAGGTAGCCTCTGTTTCCGGCTTCCACTCTTGACTTCGGCGACTGATTTAAGGATATATGGGTATCGGCAGGACTGCTAATTGGCATATTTGCCCGGAACTACGACTACCGCTATCGTCTACCCAGAACTGAGATCTCTGTCGAGATGATCAAATTAAAACCAATGCAGCGAGCGCAAAGCAAGTTGTCGACAAAAGGCCTCGATTGGCTCAATCAATTAGCGACCGAGGTCTGAAGACCCGACTGCGAGCGTGAACAGAAGAATTGGTTGCATAATTGCATCATCCTACTCTAAATACCATACCATTAAGTACCATACCTACCCAAGGTATATAATGGTATTGCTAAAGTCTCACATACCTAACCATTCCTCCTTTGCCTTCGCCGTCACACATCTTCGTGTAGAGCGTAGCTTTGAGAATCATGCAGAATCTTGTCGTAATTAGATATCTTCGTCTGGTACTATATTGGATGAAAGTAGGTGCATTTCAGAGTGTAGGCACCAATCTATGGTAAGCATGCCGATCATTGTTCTATTCGTACAGCAGCTATTCCAACTTGCGGTTGCTGTCGTTATTTTCTTTATTGGTGGGCTTGGGATATTCTATACTGCATAGCTACCTACCATACCTAGTAGTGCGATAAAATGGTGACGAAATTTTGGAGAATTCGCCCTCTCAGAGAGGTTGACTTCAATGCAACACAACACCGATCGTTATAGTATTATGACAAGCGGCACGTGCCTATTAGTTTATGCGTCAATAGCTTTGCCGGTTTGCTTCATTATTCCCGCCCACTGCCCAGAGTGATACCTCTGATGCTCTTTCATCTTCAGTTCCATCATCATCATTCCTCGACGGACGTAGACTGCCCACATTCTATCCACCAGATGCTGCCTCCTGTGCTGGGGTATATGCCTGGCACATTGCACAAGTTTTCTCGTTCGCGAAAGGTTGCCATGTGGATTGTAAAAATGTGCGCTGTAGGAGGGACAAGGCGGGACACAACGACGTCCATGGTGCTCCATAGGGTATTGTTCATGCGACAAATCATGACTCCCCTCATGGCTGTCTTTGCAAAAAAGTCAACAGATGCTCAAGGTCACGGAGCCGGTCCAGGACCAGTTCATGTCAGCGGCACGAAGTCCCACGCAGCTTTCTTCATTGCTTCCACCATATGTCCAAACAGCAGGTTGGTAAAATAGAGACCCCAAGCGAGAAGCGAGATGTAAGGCCTTAGCAGTATACGAGGAAAGCCTGTCAAAGGTGTTAGTAAGTCACTGGAGTTAAAAACTATGGTAGGCATTGAATCAAAGACAACAATGCGGGTATGTAGCATGTACCATACCTCTGGTAGGCACTAAGATGCAATTTAGCGCAGAATCTCGCAAAGCTTCTTATGACCATGTTACGAGATGGAGAAGGAAGTTTGCATCATTTTAGAGGGTAAATTCAGTTGCGCCATCGAAGCGAACAATGGCCAAACATGCAGCGACCAGAACTCTGCTCGCTCCTTCATGAATGGCGTGGATAGCGCACATTCTACACTTGGATATGGGCTTGTCTTAGGATTCATTCCCTATAATTGGATTCCGGGTATTCTGCCTTTTGGCAATCTTCGAGCCCGTGCAAAATCGGACGATTGAGGTACAAGAATAGTTGTTTGGAGCTGACCTTCATCTATGTTGCTCCTACTGGCAGCTTCCAACTTCTTGATGCACAGCCTCGTGTGGACGAGCCCATAAGTGTCATGTGTGTGACGAAGAGGCCAAAGTTAGAGATTAGAAGTCGGGTATTAAGCAGATTATGGCCAACGAAAGGACGAACCTAGACGCTCACTTGTAAAAGCGCCGCTCATAAATCTAAGTGCAGATCTACTTTGACAGATCTATAAAATTTTGGAGAGCTCGACTAGGTACATAGCAATTTAGACCATATCATGTTCTGTCACCCCAGGGTTCATCCTGTAGTACCTATGTACTTGAATCCTACAAGCTTTTGCGCGTGGACAATGTTTAAACACTATCCTCCTCAACAGACGTTCAAAGCATTCGTCAGCATCGTCGAACAAGGAGCCGCCGAGCGTATGATTGCTTTGAATACACTCAACTTTACCTTTGAAGTACTTCGCGGTCAGACTTCAAGGAGAGCAAGGTAATGGGCTTGAAGGTGGTTGGTAAAAGTCAGAAAACTATTCGAACCGTCCAGACCATTGGAGCAAATACTGATAACTGCAGTTGCGACCTTGGGACGAACCATGTCTCAAATGCAATGTCGATTTACTAGACGATCGCACCGAGGATGAGCACAAGTCGTGAAGGAAACTCGGGTGGAGGATAGTGATGATGAAGAGGAGTCTGTGAGGAATGCACAACGCCGTAAAAACCAGTCATGGCGGTCAGAAGAGGAGACGCGGTGCAACAGTTATGAGATGAATTAGATTGCGGTGTACATATATGCCATATGGTACCATATGTTGTGTAGAGGCTCGACCACACAGCTAGGGTTAATGCACGCCTTCACTGCACTTGATGATCAATCTTGCTTCTTAATGGGACTCGTCGTAGCAAAAATTCACTATTATATTCAGACCACCCCGCTGGACCAAAATCACGATTTTCGGGAGTAAAGAACCAAAAAGAAAAAGAAACAAAATAGATGCTACGAGCGGAGAGGATCGAACTCCCGACCTCCTGCGCTTCCGATCGTTATTCACGATTGTAAAGCAGACATCATAACCACTAGACAACGCTCGCTATGGAATGAATTGAAGAAATTCCAATTTTTTTAATATATAACGTCAATTTTGAACTGAGCTGACTGCAATATACAGCTGAGGATATGTAGGTCCATTCTTGCATTACCTAGCTGCGGGGGCTAGGGAGATCGTGGCGCGTGACGCAGGTCAAGTTTTGAATCCTATCTCTCATCTGCAGTCCTCACATGAGGCAAGAAATCGAATGTAAGCGGAAGAGGATAATAGCGGAATACCCATAACCAGTAGGAGTCTGACCCATCTTCCATTCTTGTCGCTGCGTGAGAATACTCGTTTCGGCCAGCCGGTCAACGCAGCGCTGATATCATCACCTTAACTCCGACAAGCCTCAGGCCCAACTCCGCCCGCCCTCATCACCCGCCCATCGCCCATCCACCACACCACGCACCGAAAATGTCTCACGCGCTCCTTACAAAAGCGCCCGCTCTGCGCATCTGCACTCGGCGGCCAATTTCACGCAGCGCACAATCCTCATACCACAGCAGCTCTGGCGCAAGCATGCAATCCGGCAGCGCACCCCTCCGCACTCTGTTCCGCCAAACCACACTCCGCGCAACTGCCATAGCCGCACAACGCACCTCGTACCCCCTAAGCCAGCACTTCTCCCACCAGCCCCTGGCGCAGCACCCCCGCCCACGTACTCCCTCGCCGCCGCCCCCTTACCAAACCCGCAACATCTCCCTGCTAGCCAGCACTTCGCACTGGACCCGCTTCACCACGCCCAACAACACACTCTCCTCCGTGCGCACCTTTACATGCGCCCCGAAAACTGCACTGGCCTCGGAAACGGTGCCCGCGAAGCCACACCCCAGTCTCGCGCCTGACGCGCAGGCCGCCGTCGACGCGGCCATTGAGGAGATTAGCGAGTTGTACGGCACCGCGCGAGACGAGTTTGAGATTGCGAGTGAGGAGAGCGAGAAGAATACTACGTATGCGCCTGATGACCGGGCGGCGGCGAGGGAGGAGCTGGAAAAGCTGTTAGAGTACTACAAAGGGGTTGTTGAGGGAGACCGTGAGGTTGGCGACGAGGTTAAGCGGAGGGTCGGAGGCAGAATCAGGGAATTGGAGGGTGCGGTGGTGGCCATGGAGCAGAAGGCTCTCGAGCATGATTAGATTAGAAAACATGGGTCATATCCGTACCTCTGCTAGCTAGTGAGCAAGTGGCTACATCTCCACTCTGAGCACGAGGACGCGCATACCCGGTTCACAATTGTCATCTGTCGCTATCATAGCCGAAATCGAGATCAAGCGAGAGAGAAAGAGAGAAAGGGAGAACGAGCGAAAGGACTCTCTGGATGTATATGGAGCATATCTCGTTTTTTCTCCTGTCATCATGTACAACAGCTTTCATATTGTACAAACATACCCAATGCTTTCCCTAACAATATCAAGAACAACATGACCTCCAGCACAGCAACAGTGCAACATCAAGAAGGCCTTGGCTTCGGCATAGAACTATGCTTGACACTCCACCCCTGCATCGTCCTCCTCGTCCCCAACGTCTTCCTCTGCGCACTCTGACTCTGCACCTGATTCATAGACGTAGTATGGAACGTCGATGCTGCTCGGAAGCCCGTGCTAATCTTCACCGCACTCTCCGTCTTCCCACCATCTTCCCTTCCATGGGCAGGGCCATCAAACTCTGCTTGAACGGGCGAACTAGATAAGAGCACATATCGTCTACTCTCGGCTTCTTCCTCGCGATCCAGTCTCCTGGGCCTGTTGAGCATCGGGCGGGGTTGCAATTTATGTGCGGGGAGCGAGAGTGGCTGGAATGCTCCTGGTGAGGCTGTGGGTTGGACATTGGATATATCGTGTAACACGGCGCTCGCAGACATCGACGCGTGTGAGCGTTGAAAAGTCGGCGCCAGAGGGGGCGGTACACTTGTCTCGGGCTCCTCGGACAGCGCACTCTCGGATCGTTTGAAGAAACTGGTTATAGCGTTTTGACCCGTCGCTCGTGGCTTCACGGCTTTGGCTCGTGCGGGCTTTGTATCGGAACGCTTCATCTCGCTGAACGCATTTTTTGCGGGAATTTTGCCAACTATAGGAGTACTAGCGAGCATTCGTATACGCTCGGCTTCTTGCTGCATGGCTTGAAGATCACCTAGGTCGCGAGCACTCGTGAAACCACCTTTCACGGCATGCATAGTTGTTGTTGCGGTGGAGAATCTGGAGGTTTGGTGCATGCTCACCGAGGTCTTCTCACCCGTATGTGAGTCGTAACTGTTGGTCTCGACTTTCCGGCGTTTGAACATAGGCTGTGCATTCTCGCTGCTCGGACCGATATTGCCAAACTTGTCATCGTAAGATGCACCCCATCGCGAACTATCGTCATCAATCTCCTCGCGAGTGGCGGGGTATCTGTCGTCTTCCAGGCGCTCCAGGAGGCTGTGGGTAGCTAAAATATCTGCAGGCTCTGGACAAGGTCTGCGGAGGATGCGTGCTAAATCGGGAATGGTGTTGCGTTTGAAAGCTAGGTCTGGGCCTCGATCGCTGAACAGTTTCTGTAATTTTCGATCGGAGACGAATCGTGAGAGCGTAGTTTTCTCCTGGCCTGACTGCCTTACTGGGCAGCTCAGATAGAGCAGGCCCTGCGCGCGCGTCATTCCCACATAGAGTAGCCGTCGCTCTTCGTCGTGATCTTCTGCTCGCGAATGAGGTATGGAACCATCGTACATGGCAGGTAAGAAAACAATTGGCCACTCCAAACCCTTCGCTGCGTGTATCGTGGAAATGGTGACCTGATTCAGTTCGCTGCCTTCTTGATCTGCAGCACTTGAAAGTGTTACATTCGCGAGGAACTTGGACAGTATGTCGGCAGCATTATCCTGGCGCTGTTCGATACCGTCAACGACAGGCAGGGCGTCATCAGAAATCTCTCCGCCATTGGCGACTGCTGCGGCCATCTGTGTTGCCTGCGCCACTAGCTCTTCCACGTTGGCCCACCGATCCTCCCAGTTTTCTTTATGCGTTTGCCTGAGGTAAACCTGGAAGGAGATCTTCTGGAGGACGTGACTGATAAGGTCCAGAAGATTGCAGTCTACACCATCTCCCTGCACAAGCTTCTGGCGACTGGTCAAGATGATGTTGACAAATTGCTCAATGCCCTTCTGTGCTTGCGCAGACACCTTGCTCTCTGGCTTCCGCCTACCCTGTGCAGTATCCAGGACTAAACTCCACAGCGTGATCTTTCGAGTTTCCGCTTCCTCAAGCAAAGCTTTGATCGTCACATCTCCGACTTTTCGGGTTGGGACATTGATGATGCGGGCCACTGCATCGTTGTGATCTGGCTGACTGATTACACGCAGGTAGTCCAGAACAATACGGATCTCAGCACGGTCGAAGAATTTTGTTCCAGCAACCATACGATAGGGAATACCTGCTTGTCCCAATGCTCTCTCAATCTGAAGCGAGAGTTGGGAAGACCGCAGCAGGATAGCGTAATCATTATAGTCGAGCAGGCCAGCCGTAAGAGTCTTTGACCGCTGAATCTCTTCGACGATCCACTTAGCCTCCACAAACGCAGAAGCTAGATGACGCAGAGTTGGCTGTTCCCCAACGCCGTGTGTTGCAATTAGTGACTTTTGCGGCCGGTTTTCATCCTGCTCAATAACCGCCATAGCTGAAGTGAGGATTTGGCCTGAAGATCGATAGTTGTTCTCGAGATTTATCACAATCGATTCCGGGTAGTCGGCGCGCATGCGATGCAAATTCTCAATCTCAGCAGAGCGAAAACTGTAGATGCTCTGATCTGGATCGCCTACGATGGTGATGCGCCTGGACCTCTGTGCCAAGAGCTGCATTAGCTCGTATTGTATATTGTTGGTGTCTTGATATTCGTCAATCAGCACAGCCTGGATAGTTGAAACGCATGAGGGTGATTTTTTGAGTAGTTGTACGCATCGCACAAGAAGATCGTCGTAGTCCAGGAGATTGGCGGCTTTCAGATGCTCCTCATAAGAGGAGTAGATCATGGAAAATTCATTATCGTTGACACTCTTGGAGGTCTTTCTGAAGTCATCCGCCGATGTGCCCTTGGCTTTCAATTTCGAGATTCTGGAGCGAGCATGCCCGGGCTCCGTAGTGTAATCGTATCGCTTGATGATGCGCTTGAGTATCGCTGAGCTGTCGCTGGTGTCTGCGATTCCAAAGTTCTTGTCGATGCCGATTTCCTGGCCGTAACGAAAAAGGAAGCGACGGGCAACGGAATGGAAAGTTCCCAGAATCAATTTTGACTCCAATTTGTCGCCTACAAATCCTTTGATCCTCTCTTTCATCTCCTTGGCCGCTTTGATCGTGAATGTGCATACGATAATGTTCCATGGCTGAAGTCGTTCATGATTGATGTGGTACGCGACGCGTGCTGTGAGTGTCTTCGTCTTGCCTGAGCCGGGAGGCGCCAGCACCTGTACAATATTGGCCGGACTGGTGACCGCACTTTTTTGCGCATCATTGAGACCTTCCAGCAAAGCATCCATGAGTTCAAAGAAACACGCTGCGTCCCATTGTCGAATGACGGCTGGTGGAGGCGTGGCGCGAACCAACGTGCAGTCCGGTTGGTTATTGCCGACGCGCCAGACGCGTCAGCACGTGGTGATAAGATAAGCTGAAGCTTTTCCTCCACAACACCAGCATCTTGTATATACGCATTGCTTTCATCTTTGATTGTTATATTTTCTAAACGATAGTCAAAGAGTATGACAGACTTTCAGGCTAGCACTAACCGCTTTTTGGCCTGGTTCAAGTCAGTTGGTGGCGAATTTCGCGATGATCTACTAGAAATTAGGGACCTTCGAAGCCGAGACGCTGGTAGGGGCATTGGTAAGCCATCTTGAAACACATATAATGAAAATACAATTAATGTGTTTCAGTTGCTGTCAAAGACATCCCAGAAGAAACTACATTGTTCACCATCCCACGAAACGCCATCATCAATGTCGAGACATCAGACCTTTCAAAGCTACTTCCAGGCATCTTTGATGGGACATTGAATGATGCGGAGGAAAATGAAGCAGAGTCTCTGGATCCATGGGCCTCGCTCATTCTCGTCATGCTTCGCGAGTACTTGCAGGGCGAAAAGTCATACTGGAAACCGTACATCGACATATTACCAACTACTTTCGATACACCCATCTTTTGGACCCAGGATGAACTGAAAGAGCTCGAGGGCACAGTCCTCACATCTGAGAAAATTGGGAAAGTAGAAAGCGACGAAATGCTACGCACAGTTATTCTTCCTATAGTCTCACAGAACCCCACTGCATTCTACCCGGAAGGAGCAACAGCACTGAGCGAAGACGACCTACTCTCACTTGCACATCGTATTGGTAGTACGATAATGTCATACGCTTTTGACCTCGATGACGATAAAGAGGAGTCTGATAATGAAGAAGAGGGGTGGGTTGAAGACCGCGATGGCCTTACTATGCTCGGCATGGTACCAATGGCAGATGTCCTCAATGCGAATGCAGATTTCAATGTACGTAGCTTATACTCCTCGTCTTCTATTTACCAGCACTTCTAACTATTATGTATTATAGGCACATGTGAACCATGGCGAAAAACTGGAAGTTACGTCACTACGATCTGACACGTGCGCAGGCACCGAAATTCTGAACTACTATGGCCCTCTTCCATCTTCAGAGCTCCTACGGCGCTATGGCTACGTTACGCCTGAACACCATCGCTACGATGTTGCCGAGGTATCCTGGGAACTTGTTCGAAGTATTTTAGCAAAGCACCTCAACATTGCTGAAAGTGTTTTGCAAGCCATAGTAAGCTCATTCACTTCGACCAAAAAGATCCATAGTAACATGATATCATTAGGAAATCCAACTAGGTGAAGATGAATTGGAAGAATACTTTGTCTTCGAGCGCGATTCTGGAGAGCCTTCCGACGAAGGTCGTCTTGTCCAACCTGCCAAGACTTGCGAAGTTCCTCCAGAGCTGAGCGAGCAATTAAAAAATGTACTGAAGGCTCTCAAATATCAACAGCCAAGTCTCATTGTTAGCACCGCGCGGCGCGATGAGATCCTCAGTGCTGTTGTCAGAGAAGCTTTAGCCCACAAACTCTCTCAGTATGCCACCTCAGTGGAAGAGGACGAGAGGCTGCTTGAAGATGGTAGTTTGACCAAGAGGCATCGTATGGCGATTGAAGTAAGATTGGGCGAGAAGAGACTGCTACATGAAGTGATGGCGTCTCTTTTGAAAATGCACAAAGATCAAGACAGCGATTCAAAGGAAGAGAGACCAACAAAGCGAATGAAGACGAAAGCCTAGTATAGAAATTCATCAATCATCCATGAATATTTAGGACTTTGCATATAATATATTGAACCTCTTATGTCCCAGAATACCCGGCGATCTATCCCATGACCTTCGCTATCAGACCCATCACAACCGAGTATATATTCCGCAGATGAAATGGGTCTTTAGCAGCGAAGGATAGTTCTCGCCGACTCGATAGCTTGATCGCAAACAGATCCTATTGCTAGTTCTCATAAAGTATCCCTAGTCTCCTCTCTACATCCTCCATCGTAGCCTTGACTTCATCAGACCCCGTTTCAACCTCCAGCAAATTAAGCAAGTGATGCATGAAATGCGGCGAACGGGCTGAGTTTCTCGGGGGGCAGTTTGTCCTCCGCTCCACCCTACACGGATCGTGATGTGTGCTTGGCTGATGTCTTCGCGCTGAAACTCCAGACGCGATCCGAGAACTACGTCTCAACGTGCTTGGTGCAACGTTACGCTCTGCAATCACCATTGGCTGTTGGTCTGGAACGATATCGTCGGCGATAGTTGTGTCAAACCACACGTTGCGGCACAAAGGACATTTGTTCCTCCACGGGCCCCCACTATGAAGATGCTTCTCGAGACATTTCCGACCAAGTACATGCTGGCAGCATCGTCGTACGCCAGATCGTTCGGCGATCATGTCGACCCGTACCGCCCACTCTTCAGCGCCATCCGGAGGGGACTGCCGACCTCGGGTGGGATTCACGTATGGCTCGCGGCATATCGGACATGAGCGATCGCTAACATCGAGGCTCGCAAGCCGAAGCGGAGTTGTAAACAGGGCACCCTCAGCATTCAAGCGTGTGGTATCGGTGCTCATCGTGAAGGCGGTGAGCACCAGGCTCTTGTTATGGTGGATAACTTCTCGAAAGTGTGTCTCCAGGAGATCAAGCCGCGACGTATGTGGTGATGTTATAGTAGTCCTTCGAAGCTGCAGCCTACACTAGTGTCACCCAAGGCGGGCATAAACTCGGCAGAGAAGACAATAGGAAGTGGCGATTGTCTGGCTGTTTTTGAGAAGCTAGAGCCAGCTTCGATGTGGCCATTCACACAGGTTTGTAAGATGTTTGTCCGCAGCGTTTGTAGCGAAGATATTAACAATATCCCAATAACAGGGCCCTGACCAGGTTATGTTCAATCATCAAATCGTGACTTGTGGTCGACTGCGCAAGGCAGAAGGTTAGGCAGGTGCGTGGCGGAGAGTCACGAATTCCTGAATAGTCGACTTGATGACAGTCTCGCTCGGACTTGGGAAATTTCGAGACGCCAGGAACTCTGAAAGCTCCTTGTTGTACTCATGTGCCTATTCAAACGCAGTTTGCGTCGATGGCAGGGACAATACCGCTGATCTGGTGAGGTTAGCGGTGTTTCCAGTTCAGGTGACGGCCGGTGCGTGGATCTTATTGTGGCGGGCCCCGATTCCATTTTGTTATTATCGATGACTATGTTGATATTCAATGTACAGTACCTTGGTCGCAATGACTGATAGAAACAAAGTGTGACTAGCGCGCAACCACATGCTGAGCAGCCCGCCTAGCCATGTGACCCATGTCTCGAAAAGTACCATGCTATGGTAGATGGAAGTTCGTCGACAGTAAACGGATGACAGGAGCTTTCATATTTAAATGTAGCGGGCTGTGGGGTATGTCCACAAAGAATACTTGCCGAAGCAGTGGTCGGATCCTAGGCCGAGAGGGGAAGTCCGAATGCCACCATTGCAATTGCGCAATCAAGGATTCACGCCGCTGCACCCCGATGATACAGAAGCTGGAGGAGGGTGATGAAAGTCAGCTGATCATTGGGCATTGTGCGCTGCGTCGTCCTACAAGCTTCCCATTTTGCAACAACCTGTTTTGGAGATGACTCTTTCTCCGTCTGGCCGATTCGGGCGGGGCTAGTGACGCGCTAGCGGCTACATGTGAATTGCATGCGTGCCAGTACCTAGGTAGTCACAGAGCGAATACATTGCCCATACATTTCATGGCCAGATCTATCCACTTGCACACGATCTCTGGCTGCGACCGAGTACCTAGTAGCTCCTGGAGCCACTCAACGGTATTGGTGAATAACCAATCACCGACCATGTTTGCTGAGGGGGTTAGTGCGGCTTAGCTTGGCAGGCAGCTGCAACACCCCGACCCAGCCTCGTTGCCTCACTTCAAACAGTTGCTTGCCCATGAGCCTTCGACGCAAACATCCCCGAGCAACTCACCCAACCGCCTGTGCTAACGCCATCCAGAGACGCCACGAAACTGGCACTGCTTGCTTCAAGCTCCCAGGCAAGCAAGTCAGCAGTCGCCATGAGCAGCCCGCCAGAAGCATCAGGTTCAACACCTGAAGAAAAGGACGATGCTCACTGCGGCTGCGCCACTTGCACTGCCTACCATTCAAATGTCACTCCGCAGTCACCAAAAAATAAGGAGAAGAAGAAGCGCTATATTGCGCCTCAGCCGGACGCGAACACATTCGCATCGCAGCAAGAGTTCCTGGAAAGTCTGTCGCCCATCGCAATCGAGCAATTGGAGAGCAACGGTCTTAGATGTCCGATTTGTTGGAAGACCTATGGCGAGGCTCCCGATCCCGGCTTCGACAATTCCGAGCTACCGGTCAGACTGAGGTGCCACCACGTGTTCGGCCAAAAGTGCTTGGGCAGCACATTTGGTATCCCAAAGGACTCAAGGGTCGAGTTGCAGCCACTTTCTTTCTCGCCCGGGTCACGCGGCGCAGCACTAGGTCACCGGTTGCACACGTACGTAGCTCAGCATGGCCATAGTCTTGAAGGCAAGCGTGACAGTCAGAATAACATCGCCCAAATCTTCTCAAAGATGATGCAGGAGGCCTATTTACCGAAGCAAGGACATGTTGTTTTCGGTGATTTCTGGTGGCCCATACTGCAGTTTGTCGGAAGCCAGGCGACTCGTCCTGAGAGGGGAATAACATTCATGGAGAACGCTATTGTCATTGATCGCCTGCGGTCCGGGCCTCTGCCCACCACGTCCCCAACTGACGGCGTTATCAAACCTGGGGCTCTCACATCGACACATACGGATTGGAGCCAACCGTTGGGTCAAGCAATTTCCGCTTTCCCGACCCTCGCCGCTCAGGCCTCCCAGTTCAATTACGAGGAAACTACCGATCTCCTATCAGGGTCAAACCATATGGCATCATCACTCCACGAAGTAACTATCTCGATGACGAGCCAGCTCCCTAAGGACTCAAAGAAAGTGGGTCCTTTCTCACAACTCGCTATGCAATGGCCATCGCAGTCAACTAGCTTGCATTCGCCCTGGCATGCGCCTCAGTCCAGTCTAGGAATCCACTCGGGAAAGGTCCCCCCCACTGGCTCTTCTGTGTGGTCATCGGGAACGTGGGAAGACGCTCTAACCACAGAGACTAATTTGGACAAGCTTACAGCTCTGAACAAGATGGCACAGAACAACAGCACGACCAATGATTTGTCCCCAGAAAAGACTGCGGATCTCAACAAGGAAATGTTCGAGGTCGCGCACAAATCTCGTCTGGCTCAGCAAGGTGAGTACACCATGACTCTGAGCATACAGCCGCTGACTCACAAGCAGAAGCACAAAAGCGTCTCGTGTCAACGATAAGCAATAGTATGTCCGGAACTTTGGCAGAGTTGTACACACTGTACCTCAAAGAAGCACCCCGACTCGCGTCCGATCCACCAACGGAACAAAGGGCCAACATAGTGCCTACATCTATCCTGATGCATGAGCGTGATGCGATGGCGACCGAGTATAAGATCTCATCACCACAGCATCACATGCTGTACTACGATGAGGATGATGAAGATGACGAACACACACCCGAAATTGATGGTGCGGCGGCATTTTTCGTCATCACACGTAATCCTTGTATGAAACCATGTTGTATTTTTTCAGGAAAGGAGCGAGCAAAAGAGCTGCCGGTGCCCAGCGCGCTACGATGGCGAAACGATGCAAAGATTCCGGATGCTTGCCCAGTGTGTCACAAAGTTTTGTTCTTGAAGAACAAGAACGAGACCAACAGTTCTATTCCTGGTTTTGGTAGCTATGCGAATTGGTTGGCTTCTGAAGACCCTGTTGATGGACTATCTGACGGTGGCTGGTGATGAGACTGGGAGATGAGGGCAAAGGAACAGCAGATGCTATTTTGAGTCGCTCAAGGAGCCGAATTTTACTTGACGAGGGTCAGCACCCCGATATGCTATGCGAACATGCGACAATGGACACTTTATGGAAGGAATGGGACATCCTGTATACGAGGGTTGACAACACACTGCATGAGCGTGTGTAGAATACATAGCACGAGATCTCAAGCTCGGTCTTCGGATTAGCACGCGTGATGAAGAACTTTAACAAGTATAATACTAGAACTTTCATAGTAGATCAATAGCGATAGTGCAAAACTCCATTCACGAATTCCAACTCACCTTCACCTCCACCCTCACTTAGATTCCTCACTTTCACATCTCAACAATCCATTCTAGATACAGATTAATTCTCGCATGAGAACTCTTTTCTTCAAGTAACAACAACCCATTTCTATCCTTGATCGCCATACCCGGTCAAGGTTTTCCAGAACATTGCAGATTGTCGATAGCTTGTGCAGATCAGATTACAAACAACCAAAATATATCGTCCGGACAGAGTACTTTCCTAGAAATTGCAGCGCATACGCATAGAAAGTCTGCTATGCAGGTTGATTTGGGTGCATCAGTGGCCATGGCTGATGAATCTGGCCCACAACAAGCAACGTCTTCGGCTCCACTGAACCCAACGTATGCGCATATACATCCGAAGAAGCCAATACAATTTACAACGCCCTACTAACAAGGAATAAACTCAGTTCTCCTACTGTCAACGTACCTCAAAGCGCTCCAGCCCGCACTTTACCATCGTTGCTCCGCTACGTCGACCATCACATCATGCAGGCCGCTGCACTCCACAATCGCCCGCCCCATCAAGACGCCAAATGCCCCGTTTGCACAAGTGACTGGAATGCTTCTATCCCATGGCCGAACGTCGTCAATACTGCGATATCAAACTCGGCCCGGGCCGCCACGGTATCGACTTTTCTTCCCCTCACCCCTTGCCAGCACTGGGTCCACTATCGCTGCCTCATCGTTCGCGCATGCGATACTCCAAACCCATCCAGAGACAAATGCCCAGTCTGTAACATGCAACTCTACGAATGGGACGGCATGACTGCGCTCACACTCGCCACACGCACTGGTCTCACGCTCGTCGATACAAACCCGCGTGGTCGCCTCATCCCCGCCAGCCAAACCAACACTTCTCAATTTCAACCCTCCGACACAGTAGCCTTCGTAACCGAGTGCCTCGTCATCGATAACCTCATACACCAAGTCTACAGGACGCATCTGGGGGTTCCATCCATATACGCAGATGGGAGCCCTGATCTGGTGCAAGCTTACTATGATGTGTTGATCGAGTTGGACAAGAGGGACGTGCCGCGGGCGAAGTGGCTGAGCTGGAGTACGCAAACGGGATTTTTGCTGTTTGGCATGCTGGTAGTGATTAAGATGAGGAGGTTTCTGGTGGAGAATCAGAGCAGTATAATGAGGACGGAGGCGTGGAGGGTGTTTGAGGATGGGGGAAGGCAGTTACAGGGGAGGATCTTAGGGGAAGTACATGCGGTAGCGGAGTGAAGGGCAAACGCGGAGGGATATGGTCAAGGTGTTGGGGTCGTGAACCAAGACTAAACCTTGTATATAATGGGGCCGAAGTAGGGGAGCTTGGATGAGGCTATACAGCAACAACAACCTTAGAAGAACTCCGTGATTCCTGGCTTGTCCGAAACACATTTGGCCCAACGAGCAATGAAAGCGCTGAACAATCTAACGGTTGTACCTAACCTTTGCTTGCAACAAACCCTACGCTTGTCTCCCCATTTTACCCCCACATGCAGCACGCCCAGAAAACCGCCGCTATTCCTTCCATACTTGTCTTCCTCTCTCAATCAGTCCTCGTAATTCGCATCATCAACAAACTATTCTGTTAAAGCCATCAACGTATTCAACTCGCGCACACGCCGATTGTGATGTCTAAACACGAAGATCATGGCAATAACACCAAGGGCAAAGAAGAGCCAGAGGATCAGGTAGTATGGGATCATTTCGAGCCAAGCTAAGGTTGTGTGTGGAACTTGGGGGATGGGCATGGAAGGGAAAGGCGCAGAGGCAGATATGTAGGGAGAAAACATAGAATGGCGGGTGATTACCAATAATTTAGTTGTCGTTTGCGTAATGGTAAACTCCTGTAGCTTGGGTATAAGGTGGGTGAATAGCAAACAGCGTCGCATCACCGCCTACCTACTCGCACTGTAGAAAGGTCTTGGTGCAGAGACATGTACAGGTCATAGGATGAGATTCACGATAAGAGTGCAGGCTATCTATACAGTACACTTCAACAGAGATATTTTGCTGAACAAAGTACTTTCCTTGTTTATTTTATGACTCGTGGCCGCTTCCCAATGTATTACAAGGCTTTTCACGATCCATCGATCTCTTTTCAAAATGAGACGAATAACCCACTCCATACCAAACACTTTCAGATCAGACACCACTGTATTCGAGCGCCCATCCCCAACATGCTATACCAACTTCTTTCTGTGATCACGGCCCTATCTGCCCTCACTCCCCACCGCCATCCAGCACACCTCTCCCTCCAACTACAAATTATCGCCTTCCATCCCCTCTCGCTGTTGTATCTTGCCATTACCATGGTCCTCATCGTCTCTGTCCATCTCAGCAATCCAATTCTCAAACTCCGTCAGTAGAGACTCCATGCGACTCATGCGAGCCTCAGTCTCCCGATGGAGCAGCCAAGTCAAACATGAGATACTGAAGATGAGAAGCCAAAATTCTATGTCGTTCATTGGAGATTGGGGAGACTTGGGTTCGACAGTGGTGTTGCCGGTTGGTTGTAATGAGGCTGGGGTTGCGCTGTAGGTTTGAAATCGTGCCGTGGACGTACGTATCAGCCGAGTGAAGGAATTGGCGACGGGATATTGGAAGAAATAATAGGCACTTTGTTCCTCATTATATCACGGAATGCTGTCATTGTTTCAAACGATTGCTGTTTGCTAAGAAACACCTCAAGGATGCGCACGGGGCAAGTAGTACTAACCGTTGCTACACAGATTCCTCACACCGCAAGTCGAATTCGTGTGTCGACAAATACGATGATTGTACTGTAATTGCCATGAAGGCTCATTACCTAAGAGTTGCTGAAAGAGGAAATGACGCAAAGCGAAAATACCGCAAAGGGGGAAATGGCGCATGCAAACACGGTTGTAGCACGAGTAGCCATATTGCGAGTGAGAATGGTGGTAATGTTGTCTCATGCGTGAATGAAGGCGTCAAGCCTTGACTTCTTCTAATTTGACGACTGAGAGTTTAACGACATTAGACACAAAGAATCCTTGGGCCAATGTGGACGTTCTGTTTGATCTGTGCATAGACCACATTGAATGCTGGCTCGCTGTTCAGCAATCTGGGTTTGATGAATTTCCAACTGTAGAATCATTTGGCTATTTGTATGCAAGACTGGACGTAGATAACTGCGCATGAAAGTGCTTCTAACTGGTACCGGACCTGGAACTATGTACACGGTGATAAGTGGAAGGGGAGATGCCGTGACAGGGTGAGCAAGAAGATAAGGAACGCAGATCGTACTATTCAGCGTGACGAGTGGGACACCGAAGATGTCGAAACCGTTTGGATGTATTAAGCTAATCTCCGCTATTATACCGCCTCATTTAGGAGAAATGTTCAAGAGAAATTCGTGAACAATGAGGAAAGTGATCTAAAACAGAGAGTACACTAAATTAAAAGAAGGAAAGCAAACCGCTCTACCTTGCGTGTGCAGAAAGGCTAAATGGACCTCAATTGTGGCAACAGGATCGATGCCATGAACAAATAGCTGCAAGTACGGTCTGGCCAGGAATGATATGATGAGCGGCCTATAATAGGAATAAATGATGGCTATGGGGGGAATCTCAAGCGATTCGTTGATAGCAAAATAAGGAGAAATTATCTGCAAAAAGTGATGAAGCATCAGAGGTTGCAGAGGTTTGGTGTGGAACAAGGCGGCAGGCACAAGTGTCGTAGATCCTCTATGCCTATTTGAGCTCTAGTTTTCTACCCCTGTCAACCGCGGGGCGCGAACGTCATTCTTGATCAACAAATTTGGATGGCGGCGATATATGCGCTAAATGTCGTGCATAATCATACCTTCAGACTTCACCCTATTGCTACAACCAGGACAATTCCCTATTTTCTGATTGAAAAAAATAAATACAATATGGCGCTCCACGAGCAATACATGTTGCGCGTCACCGCAGGCGCAACCTATGAAACCGCGAAACACCAAGATGTCTTGGTCAATACGGAGAAGCCGCTCCACATAAACTCTGACCTAATCGATGTGCAACTCCATATGCGTATTAAAGACTATCGAGGTATGCCTTTAAAATTAGTGTCTCAGACGTCGGTGCGTCTTATCAAGCATAAATAGGTCTACCCAAAGGCTCACCCTCCACCTCCCCATACTTCGCCTCACCACAGCATCCATACGACCGCTACTCGATATCCTTCTCCTTTACCCCCAAGCAAGACATCGCCGGCGACAAACTCGTCTTCGGTAACGATTTCGAGCACCCCATCCGCGACCGCCTACCCCCGCTCTTCGACAAAGCTTTTGGTATCGTCAAGTGGTGGATAGACCCTGGTCTGGACGGTGATGTATACGGTGACAAGCCTTACCTATACGGCGCGCTGTTGAGCAGTATAAACGTTCTGCGGATAGGTGGGAAGAAAGACGATGAAAAGGCCGAGGACGAGGAAGACAAGGAGAAGGGCGACGCGGTAGTCTACGAAGAAGGTTCGTATGCTTCTGGGGCAGAAGTCCGCTCTGCGAAGCACATACCCGACCGCAGCGCCGCACGGCAGAAGTTCTTCTTGACGGAGCAGAATCGCAAAGATTTTACATTCGAAGCCGGCCGCGAGTATCAGTGTGATTTCTTCAACCCATACCTAGACTTCAATGAGTTTGCGCTGAAGATCGGCTACGGACTGCCTAATATCTCGATTATTGGGCACTGGGATGGGCAGCCACTACGGTACGTTTGAGCCATCATCCTTGCACTACTCTCCTCATGGCTTGCGATTTCATGCTATCTGTTTCTGGGATGGGGGCTGACCAAGGCGTATTCTGGCTAACCAGAACACACTCACTTAGATATGTGCTTAAAAACCGCGAAACCGACCAGGAACTCTTTGTGGTATCCATTCAATTGCTCCCAACCGAACAGGCCAAGGAGCAAGGTGTCGAAGAACCGGAAGAGAAGCTGAAGGAGGTCCATGGGCAGGACAAGGCAAAAGCGAGTGAAGAAGACGACGGGGAGCTGGACTGAACGAGTGTATGGAGTTTTAGAAAGGAATTGTGCATCAGCGCGGCGTTGGTGGCCTGTATAGATAGCATCATAACAAATACACCGGATATGACTATATTCTAGTACGATGTTGTTATCCACAGAATGATCTTTCCCCATGGGGGAACTTCAAGTCGGACGGACATGCTGGTCATCCCGTGTACCTAAGAAGACTAGGCGCCGCTCAGACCTCCGACGTTCGGCGTGGGACAGGTGCAACACCAAAAATATTCCCGCTCTGAAAGTACCAAGTCTTACTTGACAGCTTCACAATGGCAGCACGCACATTAAGGATAGGTAAGGGAACATCTGTTCATTAGCAATCGCTTGTTGTTGTATTCTGTAAAGCAATTGAGTTGATGTTGCCCGCTTCGACTACTGCCTCTTACACCACGATCCATATAACATGCATCATCGCATGCGCCACACTGTCTAATCTAATATAATTGTAGGCCTCATTCCAGGTGACGGCATTGGCCGTGAAGTCATCCCTGCGGGTCGCCGCATCCTCGAGGCGCTCCCGTCCTCCTTTGGCCTCAAGTTCTCCTTCACCCACCACTCTGCCGGCTGGGAGACGTTCCAAAAGACGGGCGCCGCGCTGCCTGAGGAGACGGTCGCCGCCCTTAAATCCGACTGTGATGGCGCTCTCTTTGGAGCCGTCAGCTCACCCACGGTCCAGACAAAAGGCTATTCCTCGCCCATTGTCGCGCTCCGCAAGAAGATGAAGCTCTACGCCAACGTCCGTCCCGTCAAGAGCATCGCCGGCGCAAAGAATCCCGTCGACCTCGTCATCGTACGCGAAAATACGGAAGATCTATACGTCAAGGAGGAGAAAACCTACAACGCACCCGACGGCTCCAAGATCGCCGAGGCAATCAAGCGTATCAGCGAAACCGCATCCTTCAACATCTCAGAAATGGCCGGCGATATTGCACTCCGCCGCCAACGCGTCCGCGATGCTGGAACAGGTTCTTTACATTCCCGCCCCATGGTCACCATCACACACAAAAGCAACGTGCTCTCGCAAACCGATGGTCTTTTCCGCGAAACCGCGCGTCGCGCCCTCGAAAACGCAAAATACAAGGGCCTCACTATCGAAGAGCAAATCGTAGACTCCATGGTGTACAAACTCTTCCGCCAACCGCAGGACTACGACGTCATTGTCGCACCGAACCTTTACGGCGACATTCTCTCCGACGGCGCGGCTGCCCTTGTTGGCAGTCTGGGTCTCGTGCCCAGCGCGAATGTAGGCAAGGATTTCGTGATTGGCGAGCCATGCCACGGATCTGCACCTGATATCGAGGGCCAGGGTATTGCAAACCCAATTGCAACAATTAGGAGCACAGCTCTCATGTTGGAATTTATTGGGCAGGAAGAGGCGGCGGCCAAGATTTATGAGGCTGTTGATGCGAATCTGGCTGAGGGCCGGTTGCTGAGTCCTGATCTCGGCGGTAATGCGAAGACGGAGGAGATTATTGAGGATATCTGCAAGAGGCTATAGAGGCTGCAGAAAGGGGTGTGTAGATGTCATAGCACATGGCAGACATAGCTCAAATGCTATCAAGTAAACTAATAATTTGATGCTTATGGAACTGCCTGCTATACATAATAATACCACAAAGAACGCCCATTCATGAACGTCAATGAACATTGCACCTAACTCCTTGCACCAGTTGCTCTGACCATCACACCTTGGTAAACGCATCAATATCCACACGCTGATAGAATGAGACGTGTCCAAACGTCTCCCAATACTGCGCCAAACGATCGTGCGAGATGAGAATGAGCTGTGAGGTGATGTAGTTATCTGTTGCCATGTCAGCCCCTCATGCAAGAATCAATACTCAGGCAAAATATGTTCTTACCATCTCTAAATCCTCTCGCAGCAATATGCCCCACGCTCCTGACAATCCTCGCCCCCTTGAAGATATCCTCCGTTGCCACGCGCAGCAGGCCGGCAGGGCCAATGTCAGGAGCAATAAAGGTGTATTCTCCGCGCGGAATGTTCGGGTCACCCGTCAACTTGACTGCCTCGATGCGCCCGCGATAGATACTCCCATCTTCCTGTCCGATGGCCCTAGGATGCACGGCCCCAGCCCCAGATGCGGCGCCCTGCAGCGTCGCAACGCTATCTTCCATGTTCCTAGCGCTCTCCACATCCTCCTCAGACTCCTCATTTTGACCGGAATACACAGAGTTGACATCAGCATCAGCATCTGTATCCGCTTCCGTAGGCGCAGTGCTCCAACTCCCGGCGCTACTCACACTGCCCTCGCGCTCGCGAGCGCTCAGTGCCCACTCGGCGCGCTCAGGTAGGGGACGCGGATCATCGGGCTGCATAACGACGAGGAATTCGCAGCCATGGCCGGCGTAGTCGCCGCACCAAATACCCTGCCAGGGCTTTTGAGGCGTGGGTGTGTATACGGAAGAAGGCAGAGAAGCAAAGGTCGTAATGTCCTCGCCGATTCGCATACTCAGGCCCAAGGGGCGGGATGAGAATTCCATCCAGCGGCGTATACGGAATGTTGATTCTGAGAGGTTGCTGAAGGAATCGGGTTTTTGCCCGGGTTGAATAAATCCGGAGGGTGGCGGGTCGTTGCGAGTCCGCTGGGCGCTGGGGAGGGTGAGCGGAGGCCAGACGGGTGTTGCTTCGCTTGTTATAGCCACGGGCCAGGGCCGTGTAAGCATAAGTCTGGAATATATATTTGCGCTTTGCCGTATGAAGCTGTCATTCAACGAACTCGTAGTGTCCATGGGAATCTCCTTCTGCAGTCTAACGCCAACGTTTCCGATTGCGGCATCGTAGGCTGAAGGGCTTAGCCGTACGACGGGGCTGTTGAGGTCTAGTTGTATGCGTGGATTGAAGGTGTGGATGATGGCATCAGGGTTATAATCCCATGTTTGAAGCGTGGGTTGGCGGCGTTCAGCAACCAGTGTATATGCTTCGATCGAATTAATTCGATGGTCATAGCGTGCCAACAGGAGTTTACCCGTGTGAGGGGTGTCGGCAAACCAAAGCTTTTGGCGAACGAGGAACCAGTAAGGATGGTGTTGGGTGTATAGTTGGCGCCATGTTAGGGATGCAGGGCAGATGATAGAGGGGGATTGTGTATGAATGAACGCTTGCCAAAGCGTGTCTTGTGTGGAGTGGCAGTACAGAGCATGACAGACAAGGGAGGTAGATAGGAGATCGTAGAGGGGAAGGTGAGATAGTATTTGATGAACGAGTTCGGAAGGGAGGGCGAGTAACGGGGAGGGGTTAGACGTTGCTGGATCGTCCATATCTTGGGAAGTTTCGGAGATTTTTTGCTCAATGATCGGTGAGAAGTGTGTTGATCTGGCGTGGAGGATACAACGTCGAGTATCCAGAGAGGAAAGTATCGGCAGATAGTTCCGTAAATTCTGGGTGGTGCAATCAGATATACCGATTCCCCAGCCCTTATTTCATACCACAAACATCACACCTCAATCCTTCTCTTCAAAGCAACCCTAGTAAAGTTCCGATGCCCGCACAACAGCCACAGAAGCACACACCAAAAGTGGTCGGCAGCTCCGTTGTCGTCCTTGGTCTATGGAGTCCCGCAATGGCACCTTCCCACTCTTGCCTAGCCCCACAAGAGTCTGGGGCAGATTGGCGCGCACAGGCAACGAATACGAAGTCGTTATACACGATCAGGGTATTCTCGTCAATCTTGGGGCTGATCGGGGACCTGCTTCTTTTGGGGAGTGAATTGAGCTTGGCGAGTGGTGGTGATGTTGAGAGTGCGATGTCGGGAGATGGCAAATCAGGTGATCGAGGCTGGGAAGATGCAGACACTTTGGCAGGTAGATAGTGTTCTGGCAACAGGTCAAGGAGATACGAGAAAGCTTGATTTGATTCAAGAATGTAATGGGAGGGTTGATGAGGCTCAAGTATTGGACTTGAGCGTTCGATGACGGATGTGACGCGTGACATGTGCGGTACTTGGCTCTCGTCAACTTACATACCGTAACCAGTTAGCGTGAGATCATCCATGATGTGGAGAACGTTTGGCGACCTCACACCAGACGCAATGCAGATGACCTTATCTCTTTTAATGCCTTTCACACCCTACATCATTTACTTCTGATACACATGCATCGGTACGTGCGCTTATAGTTGTTCGCTAACTAGGGTGTGCGAAATTCGTTAGCTTGCCCCTGTTGCAGTGCAGACTGACGCTGATGATACTAATCATCTTACTATCTTGTCGGAAGCAAAGGGAGCTTGTAATTTTCATCATAAACACTGAAGCTCTTTCGACGGCTATCGGCACAAAGTTGCGAAGGCGGATCATAGGAAAAAACAATAATTTCTCCGGGAGCATCCGTACTCGGAAAGTCCAAGAGATACGCCGAAGCTGACACAACACCCCCATCTAACATGAGCCAAAAACACCCTCGCCAACCTTGCCACCTGCACTCTCATTGTTCCTTCGGCCTAGGCCCGAGACATCCAAACTGATGAGGCCAACATCAACATCCTATGTCGTCCCCCACCTCTTCCAATCTTTCGAAGAAGGCAATGTGTGCCCATCCTACGGGTTCGACAAGCACTCGATGCAGTAGGACCAGCCTCGATTAAGTTTTACATATGGGCTCTAGAAACAGTCGATCCCTCCAGGTTAAAGCAAATCTTTGTGTCTCGGCCCAGACCTTGCGTGCAAGTAACCTAAGCAGCTTTCTTGAGGTTCTTCTGTCTGTTGGCCTTCTCCCACATCTCTAGTCTGATCTGCCATTCAGTAGGCTGTGGCTTACCGTCCCTCTTCTTGCTAAACCACTTATCGATGACCGGCTTTTGGACCTCGTAAACCTTTTTTCTGCTCTCCTCACCTGCTTCTTTTCGCTCCCAGGCGTCCAGCTTCACGAACCATATGGTTTTCATAGGCGCATTTGGGAACCTTGCTCTCCACCATGGCTTGATCTGATCTTGGAGGGCAGCCCATTTCGCTTCCTTGCTTTCGATGCGCTCGGTGCGAACTCGCTTGCTCTCACGTTCCTCCTCAGTCTCTTCAACCGGAGTACGCTTTCGCTTGTTTCCTTTAGGAACTGCTACTTGAGATAGTGTCGGCGCACCTGTTTCATGTATGACTGGGGCATTCGCGGGCTGATCATCATCTTCGATGATCAATGGCATGTCTGCGTTAGCTCCCGCCTCGACACTCGACGAGATGCTCGAAGGCGCCTGCGTGCTCTTTCCGCTGTCAAGCGCATGAGGCCTCGCACTAGGCCAAGGCGTCTCGCGTGCCTGTTGCGTAATTACTGAATCCCACCTGGCCATACGCTGCTTTGCGGTGAGGTGTCGAGAGTCCTCGAATTGCGCGTACCATTGCGCTTCCCGCATGCTCAGCATCCAAGACTGATTATATACCTCCAGGAAAGCCGACCTATACTGAGTTGACTTCGGACTGTTCTCCCACATGGTATTCGCCAGGCTGTGAAATAGATCGTAGAGCTTAGCGCGCATTTCTGGGATCTGCGATCGCAGCTCTAGGATTCTCTGCGGGCGATACAACCAGAACGTGGCGTGGTACGGCTTGTATGGTGCCTTCTGGATGCTGATGGTATTTGGCCGCACCGGGTCCAAGACACCGTCCAACCAGTCTGCACTTAAGGATCCGAAGCGCTCGGGAGTGAGAGGGTACTTCGACGGATGGCGCGAGAGCTTCTCATGCATACCTGGTATCATAACAGTTTTGATCTCCTTGTAGTCGATAATTGGGACATGGATCACGGGCCCCTTATCAACCTCTTTGGAGCTTGAAGAGGCCATAGGCTGACCTGCATACGCCTGTTGCATCTGGTTCGGTGCAAGGTGTGGTGCTAGTTGCTGTTGTACCATAGGACCTGATGGCTGACTGTTCGAAGGCCGGTATTGCGAAGCGCCCGATCGAAAGCGTGGGTATTGGCCATCTTGTACCCCAGAGTCACGAAATTGCGGGTGTAGAATGTCAGGACCTTGCGGCGAAGCTTGTGGAGCTTGCGACTGAGAACTGTGTGAGGCAGCTAGCGGCCCAGTGTATGCAGCTAATGGTGGGCGAGCGTGGGGCGATTGTTGTGGTGCCCGAGCATGACCTGGGTTGCTACGCGACTGAGCCTGGGAAGCCTCCACCGAGACTTCCGTGGACTGAATGCCGGTCTTTGCACGAGGCACTGGATAGAAGACAGGTAGACGGCCAACGCGCACCGCCTCTCTCAGGCGAGCATCCGCCTCGTCCGCTCGTTCCGGAGTGAATGTGCCCTGGCCATATTAGTTATGCTCATACGTACAGAATCAATCGAGGCCTACGTCTGCATAGTCTGGGGAACCAGTGAAGAATCTTGGCTCGAAGGGGGCATATTGAGCTCCACGCGCGAGCTTGTGACATTTTAGTAGGTGCAACATGCCACTCTCTAAGGGAAAATGCTTACACTTGCTAAGCGTACATGCAGGGGCAGGCTTTCGTCCATGATTTCGGGGATCCACTGATCGTTCTGGGGTACGAATTGCTCTAGGCCATGGGCGCGCTGGCCAGGAACTGTGGTGGGCGAGGTGATGTCGGTTGACTGGAACATTGCTTGAAGTCTGACTGGTGTGAAGAAGTTGAGTTAGGTTGAAAGTCTTGGTCAGAGTGAGGTGGGAAGAGTAGTGCTGGCCTCACGGCGAGCTTTATGATACTGAGGGTTGGCTGTGTGAAAGGTGCCAAGGCGCATGTTCTTGGCAATCATTGTGATCTCACTGATCAGATAGTAGAATGGGACTAGTGCGTTGTGTTTGACGTGAACTGGGTAATATCGGGGCGTTGGGAGCAGTGAAAGAGGGTGAAGTGACACATAACAGGTCACGTGCCGAGCCTGCTCGGAGAACAAACTGAGGAACCATTCAGAGCATGTTTCGCCGACTAGGCGCATTGATGAGGGATCACTGGCCAGGCAATCTTGTTACTCGACTGCTTTAACATGTCTTGGTAGACTCGAGGGATACGCAACGTTGATATGATGGGTACGTCACATCCGCAATGTGCAAATATAGTGCCTCAAATGGACATCGTATTTGTAAGGGTCAAGCGTGCCTGTCACGTTCTCAAAAGTTAGTATATGCGAATGTTGAGCCTGTTTTTGGCATAAGTCAAACTACACTATGTGACTAGCATGTTTCCAGCTTCAACATGTGCGATTTTGCGACATATACTCAGCTTATACGTCGACGACAACATGCTGCGGGCATATATTCGGTTGACAGCATGTATCACAGCAAAAAAAGGAGGCCCAACGGTTTTAATTTCTCACACATCTAAATCAACCGCAATTTCCACATTAGGCATCATGCTCAGCATGTGCTCACAGCGTTTTCATCCCCCATCCCCCCCCCCCCCCTCCTCCATGCGCTGTCTGATAACATCCGTAGTGTCTGATTCAGTGGCCCCGAAATTCTTCAAGTCCAGTTCTACAACCCATGGCAAGAGTGTGTGTTCAATTATCTTGTACCATCCGTATCCATAAACACTACCATACCTATGGTAGGCACTTCTGAACTCTTACATCTGATGTACCATGGTCTAGCAATCTCATTATTGCCGAGCGGCTGATAAGAAATTTCATTATCATGTGTAAATAAAGCTGGTACGCACACTCAAGTCATGATCGTTAGCTACCAAGTCAACATGACGAGCAAGAACAAGGGTATTTGCTGTCTGAAACGTTGTTGTTCACAGTCGACTAGTTGCACGCTCTTCCATGTTGATGTGATGGTTTTGGACTACAATGATACAACAGTATACGAACAAGCTAAACGACTACAGAGTCCGGTCTGCTAAAGATGTGGCCGCGAGGGCCATCTCTAATAATTGTGTATGATCTCAAAACCTGATACTCAAGAAGATAGACCTCTGAGAGTAACAACAAATGGTAAAACGTACTGCAGGATATCACATAAACTAGGGAACATGACGACAGAGATGGATATAGCGCGTGTAAAACAAGGTACCTTAGGGCCTCGTGCAAATTCTCAAGAAACAACTATCAAGAATGGACGCCAAAGAATCATTTCTCGGATGTTGTGCTGCAGCAAGCACTCAATTCAGAAGAGAAATCACAAAGTAGAGAGTTCGAGAACATGTAGCATAATTTGATTACTATGGTCTGCTGGGATGATGGATTAATTGTAATAAAAGACTATATAATTAAAGAACAAGTAAGGAAACATTCAAGAAGACGTCCAATCTCGCAGTACCATAATCGACAATATGAACTCATATGGAAGACCGTAATACTTTTAATTGCAATCCTAGTCCCCAAACACTCCCAAAAAAAAAAGAGAAGACCTATGTTCATAGAGGGAAAAAGAATATCAACTACTCATTGCTCGACTTGTTCTGGTGCCAGTCTTCTTGGAAACACGGCCATCTCGAGTGCGACGCGAAGCCGCCGTAGCATCCTTCTTCGCTTGCTTCGTAGCGTTCTTCTCCCGAGCAAGATCCATCTTAATGCGCTCGGCGATCTGAGCTTCATCCATTTTCTCGCACTTGAACTTGTGTGCCTTAGTCACCGTCTTGCCAGTCTTCTTGTGTGGACCCTTGATGGTCTCAACCAGAGTGAATTGAGGATAGTTGTGCTTTTCCTCAAGAATCCTGGATACGGCAATTGTCTTGCCGTACATGGTGATCCACTTCTTGGAAGTGGGAAGAACCATCCAAGTGATGTTGGCATCTTGTTCATCGCGCCAAGTCTGAGCCATGACGTCGGAGATGAGATGCGGCTCAAGAGGTGCATTCATCTGGCGGTACTCAAAGATGCTCATCTTACCGTTACAGTCGCGGTTCTTGCCCACACTCAGAAGCATTGACGGTGCAATGTGTTCCACCCGCTTCAAGCCCTGAAGTCTTGAAGGCTCGTGAGCTTGCTTGCTCGAGATGGGGGCAGATCGTGGGACGCTCTTTGTCTTCCTCATGGCTTGGACGTTCTTGTTCATTCGAGAGTGAACTGTCGTGTGGAGAGGGGCGGGCCTTGCAGGCGGCTTATCGCCGTTATCATCCTTGGTAGGATTAACCTTCTGCTTTTTCTTCGTGACGACTTCAATGGCCTTGTCGTTCGGTCCGCTGTTGGAAATTGATGACTGGCGTTTGCGCTTCTTAGAGGGAGTGGACATGACAGTTGTACTGGCAGACTGCGTGGTACTATTAGCTGCTGGTCTACATAGGGCTAACGGAGCACTGACTTACAATGGCAGCCTCTGGCTTATAAGATGATTCCAAACTTGTGGCTGTCTCGGAAACGTCGTGGGCAACTTCAGTGGTAGCCTTGGGAGGCGTTGAGAGCTGTGGCGATGATGCCGCAACGCAAGTGACCGGGACAGCGGCGGTAAGGAATTCAGTCGATGACATTTCGCCTGAACGAATCGTGACAGTTGAATCGGTGTGAATTTGTGATGTTCGATCAAAGTTGAAGTGGCTGAGAACTTGTGCAAATGGTGCAGGAGGATGGAGAAGAATAATGCGAGCAGATTGCGGGGGTATCTCAAACTTATATACGATGCTGGTGAAAGTGGAATTCGCACTAGGAGTATCTTACAGCTATTATAGGAGTTGAAAAGCTGTCGTCGACAATAGGTGACCGAGAGTCGTAACGCACGGACAGTGAAAGCAAACGCGCCCACAGAAGGGCGCGAGAGCCACAAATCTCGCCCTACAAACAGCGGTCCACTATCCAAATTTGGAGATCTGCGCATGTGGGGTGTCTCTTCGCTGGCTGTATAATCGGGTGTCGGACTTAATTCAATCATTGTTGAGTATTATGAACTATACATACCTGCTCACTATGCTAACAAAACAACATAACACAAAATTCTATGAAACCCCTCATAAATGGAGAATCCGCAGCCAAAATTGCGGGAATGAGAACGGACAATGATGTGACAGGAGCCGCGCAGGTGGTATATCATTTGTGGTAGTATAAGCCTAGGTAGTAGGCAATAACAACAGGTCTATCACGATGGGATGTTCTATTCGATGCCAACATGAGTAATCTTCGCTCTGTTACCACGTGTTACTTATCAACCACTATCCCTCCCAAACCCCTAAGTTATATAATTCCACTTCAAAGCACCACCTCAGTTAGATCGAGGCATGTCTACCCCATGGCCTAGCGCTCTTGGGCCGTGGCCCCTAGGAAGGCGGTTCCGACGGTAATCAATATTGATTGACATTGGAGTTGACTGATGAATGGGATAGCCATAGGCAAACCGAAAAGAAAACGAATCAAGCCGACTGGATGCGCATGGCGAGATGGACAACATACTGCGCGACATGGTCGCATTCAGGAACACGATTTTGATCTTCCCCCCACAAGAGCTTCTCCTTATCGTATCGCTCAAGAGCCAGCGCAAACTTGTGATGCAACTCAGCAAGCTGTGGGTACATAGCGTCCTTCCCCTGTGCCGCGAACAACGACTTGCGTCCATTATTCATCAAACGCACGAGCTCAGCCCAAGCAAGTACCTTGAGGAAAGAATCATGGCCGACAAAGAATCGGCTCTGTCGGTCCGGGACGTCCCAGGCTTGAAAGAGTTTGACAACAGGTCGAATGATACCCATGAACCAATCGGGCTCTGCGCGATTCAACTCCCACATGCGGAAGTTTTCCTCCGAGTTGACGTCGACATAGTCCTTGATGAGGCGGAGTTGGGTGGCGGCAACTTGTTCCTCGGATGCGCAAGTCACCAGCTCATTGTGTAGTGGAAATTCGATGCTGACATGGTTGCGCAGTTGAGTGAATTGAGAGCCGAAAATTGCCACGCGGTCAGTAGCAATGCGATCTGTAAGCGTGCGCTCGCATATTCCAATATTGCAAACTGGACATGTACCGATGCGCTGGTCACGTATACGAAAGCTTTCGAGGAGGCAGTCTTCATGCACAAAGTGCTCGCACCCTGGTAGCATGATGGAACGTCTTTTTCGGTCTTGATATGGCTCTTTGCATATAGTGCAATCACCGATCGGCGGTGAGTTCGCATGAGAGGAGACAGCCGCGTGGCGTAGAAGCAACTCCTCTTGATCAGGCAGTCGAACATCATCATGAACCTGTTCAATATGTGAGGACAATTGAGATGATGGTCTCGTTGATGTGGACATATTTGAAGGTTTGTGGGAGGCATGCAGAGAGGATCGCTCACCTGGTAACTCAAAAAGTGCGGAAGGACGGCCATCATGGATTTCATGTGCCGTTGTATGATACCGAGCGTGATGACGGGTTTCAGCTTCAAGCTCAACAGAATTTACCTGGTCTGAGAGTTCGGCTGGCAATGTGGCGTGCGGGTCGATGTTGTTGGTGAAATCAGACTCATGCGTGTGACATCCTAGATCATAGCGCTGAGGGCATGCTATGTCTAACCTGGCCGTGGAGTCTTGTAGAGATATATTCTCTAATCCCTTATGGACATATTCGGGCTTGATTGTGCAATGACTAGACTGACTGACAAGACGCTTTGTGGTCTGGATTGGATTTGTGTGTCGTGCGTTGAAAGAATTATCCCCAAGACGGTCTGCATCATCCTGGATCATTGACCAAGAGGTTATCACCGATGCGCGCTGCAAATCGTTAGTCACTCCAGATGCCTTGAACTGGCTCGATGAGGTCGCTGAAGTGAGAGTTTGCGAGAAGGCAGTACCCAACGGAGTACTAACAACCGAGTCGGAGCGATGTAAAGGAATATACACGGACGGACGAGCGGATTCCCATACTTTTTCAGGAATGTCAGATTCTCCATGTCGTCCGCTAGGGGAGCCTTGCGCGTACATGGGAGTGAAAGGCTCTGCCGTAAGGCGGACTTTCATCTCGGGTGATGCCGCTGTGCGCTCAGTCCAGTCCTTCAGGAACTTCTGGGGGGATTGTGAATCGCACGCAGAAGTGCCTCGTTGAGGATCCGGCGAGTATGGTGGTTGGCTTAGGTTAGGGGAGAGCGCCGACGTTGGACGGTCAGATGATTGTATTGGAGAAGAATACACAGGTGGAGAATCACCCTCGACGCCTCGCCACTCGTGCCTCCTACATATTATTGTGTCCTGATTCGAGATGAAGAATTGTGCGCACTGTTCGACGATGTCGGGATTGCGAGGCGCACCCGTATGGTGGCCAGTTGGTGTCGAGCAGCGACACACCTTATCTTTTGCGTCACTCATGTAGTGAAATGTGTCGATGTTGACCCCTTGTTTACGCCATATTGCCTTCCGGTTATACATATACTTTTTAAACGCAGCGATGGTACACGATTCGATGTCATGACGGGCTAGATACATCATCAAGCTAACATTGAGATGCGTTGCTTCTGCAGCTACGCTGATCGTCTGCTCGTAGTGCTCATTTGGTTTCTTGCAACGACACACCCGTGAGCGATCGACACCTATATAGTGGAGGATATATTCAGGGGCTGCTATTCCGGATTGTCTGGAGAATTCGTTCGCCCGGCGAACGTCGATCAGCCCAGTGTTCCTCCTACGCACCATGATGTATTCGTCACGGGGAGAAGGCATTTTCTTAGAGTTGAGTTTTTGCGGTGGGATGACAAAGACGTTGCTAAATGTAATTAGCTGTACTGAAAGAAAACCTTTGAGAATGTGGGAAAGCAGTGGGCAAGATATGTGTCACACTTACGGAATGTTCCCAGAGACTAGAAATTCGCATCCGTTGGAAGATTTAGCAGCTGTGTAGATTTGTGAGAGTGCAGGTGGTCTTAAACAAAGGTTATAGCGAATGTTGTGCACTCTTCATAGTGCCTTTGCCAGTATTCTGATACAATGCATATCAAAGAAATCTGGAATCGATAACCGCATTGTGCACTTGTCAGCAGGGGATAACATCTCTATGATTATGAAACTGGACTCAATGGCTTCACATGAAACCACAAGGATAACTATGAAGGCATTCTCTTATCTCAACGTACATGCACCCAAGATTAATTTACTCTCGACTAAGAGGGATATTTGTACCGCCATGGTTTGCCCGTCATCTATGGAACACTTCTTTTAAAAACGAGCATGATCTAACAAGAGACTGCTTGGACCAGTCATCGCCCTCCTCGCCCTCCTTCTTGATCAACGCGTCTTCATCGCTCAACGACGCCAGTCGGGCTTGAATTCATCATTCTCTAGGCTTACATATTCCTATGCCACTCTGCTAATTCTCGCCCTTTTAAGATATGTATCCATTGATTTTTAGAAAGGGCGCCTCTGCCAGCCTAGATATGCTCCGCGATAACATCAGCCTTCACCTGAAGGTTTGGCCACTTCCCGTTCCCAAAAACCTCACTCATTTTAGGGTTTCTTTGCGCATCTGAACAAGGCGTCGTAACCAACCCATGACATGGCCCTGAGGTATTACAATATGATCCCCCCACCCCTAGCTTCAGGATTAGCCTGAGGAGACTCTTGTGGCGATTCAATTTCACGTGGACTCAACCCACGCTCTTTAAACATCACTTGTCTGCTGTAAGAGACACTGTTCATACAAGTAGAAGTGCATCTAAAGCCTACATATTCGTGTGAAACGTTATATATTACTATGAAACCTATCATTTTATACATGTTGTGGTAAAGGGCGCAGTCCACTACAGTATTTACATTACTGAGTGACTAGGCTCATACTTTCGCGTGGTACCGTATTTGAACAGTCTTTCCAGATGCTAGCATGTAGCATTACTCAGAGCCATTCGAAGATGCGACATCAGGGTTGGGATAGTACCAAGCAGCGACTGCGATAATCACGTACACGATCTACTATCATTAGCATAATTCTTCCACACACGTTAGTGGTGTACGTACGACTAGTAGAGCACCCTCGAGATAGTTGGACTCGCCGTCCCTCAGGAAGTTGCCAACAACCACAATCGAAAGCACCAAAAGCACAATCATGAAGATTTCAAAGTTGAGATCCATGTCCTTGCCCATGACCCATCCCACAATGACGACCAAAGGTGCATTGAAGAGTGCCGTCTGAATAGAAGGGCCAATGCAGTGGAAAAGCGCAAAGTTGATCTGGCCATCCCAGGCCTCATCAATTGCCGTCAGGTGTTCGGCAGCCTTCTCGACGAGCGGCAACAGGATGAGACCGAGGAATTGATCCGGGATGCCAGCTTCAACGACATCTTCGATGCGTTCAACGAGGAAAACAGCGAGGAGAGTGACAATGGCAAGAGAGAGTACGAGAGCAACTATGCACTCAGTGAACGTGAACTTCGGCTTTGAAATATCCTCGTGGTGGTCCAGATCGGCGTGTTCGTCCGCTTCAAGGACAGAGTCGAAGATGGAGTGGTTTGAGCGGGCATTGTAGAAGATGAAGCTTCAGATAGTTAGTGTAGATCGAGAATTGTGGTGCATGGACAGCCTTACATGCAGAAAGAGATGATCAGCAGAATAGACGTGATTTGACTGATTCTGAGAACGTTGTGATTCAGAATCTTCTCTGTGAACTCATGGTGCTTCGAGGCTTTTTCAACAGCCTGTCCTTTGAGCGCGGAATAGTATGCACTTGGGATTAATAGCCCGAATCCAGCAACGAGAAGCAGACCGCTTCCAACTTCGCTCACGGATGCGTGAAACTTCTGACTAGCTTGACGAAGACCACCAACGAAGAAGCAAAGTCCCAAGCAAAGTAGAAGGTTGGTCAGAATAGATCCCAAAATGGCAGCCTGAATCACGGGGATTAGGTTGCCATGTTCAGAGGACCCATCTCCAGACTGATGCTTCGTGATGAGGATGATGAACAGAATGATCTCGACGATGGATCCAAATGCAGTTTCAATCAAGATGCCTGATACCTTTGGCATCTTTCTTGCAAACTCTTGCCCAGCGAATCCCAGTAAGTTAGCTACTGGTATCATAGCGATATAGCTAGTTGCGAAGATGGCGATAGGGAGCCCTGGTGCCGCATAGTGTAAGACAATAGCAACGATGACGAAGGGCCAGAGAAGGTTAACATATTTTGCCGCATTGCTGCCAGAGCGCCATGAAACATTCAAGAAGTGGGAGGGATGGAATCCGGAGCGGCCGCTCTCGCCATCTGGATGGATGTGTTGAGGGATGATGCTGTGCAACAAAGGTGTGGATTCCGAGTCGTGGTGATTGGAAGGCATTGTAAGCCTAGGGGTGGGGTCCCAGAGACCGAAAGCAAGAACGACGTTGGTTGGTGGCGCTGTAAAGCTTCGGCGGTACACCAGACGAATGGCTTTGCGATGGATTGCACGTCGATGCGCTCACAACGCGATTGTTTGTAGGTTGAAGGTCGAGGCTAAATTTCTGACATGAGGAGGCGGGACGGCACAACTGCGGCTGCCCAGCCCACAGCCACAGTACAAAACAGGGTAGGATGCGCGTATTTCCTTGGCTGTCTGGTACTTTGTCCCGGTCTTACACGACGGGATTGTCATATTGCGCGACGACAGCTTACAATACGCATAGCATATAGTCAGTTTGAGCGCTCTGGCTACGAATTTATTCGATAACTGTGAAGCTTGGTGGCACTTTGCAACTCCAGACTGTACAGCAGCCCAAGGAACGCTGGGCTGCTCCCAGTCTTTAAACTTCTCAACGAGTACTTCCAGAAATCTAAACAAAGGAGCTTATTAGATGGAGGTCCTGGTGCTGCTTCAACATAAGGTTCCATGAAATGGTGGGCATGGTTTGACAACGCTCAGAGGTAGCACAGTTTATATCTTCTAATGCAGAAGAGTCAAGACAAGAGCATCATCGCTAACTGGCAAGAACTTTGCGGTGTGTAGAGATGGAGGCGACCATGTATCCTCTCGGTAAATTGGTAAAGTCGGAAATGGAGCCAAACCAGGTGAAATTTAAGAACAACACTACGTAGCAGCATCTATGCATATTCTTAGACTTTGAACTACGCAGAGTGTCTAGTATAGTAATTTAGAGTATGTCTATAAGGTTATAAATTACACTTTCTATATGGTACGTTAAGAAATAAACCTACTATTACGTCGCTTTCTAGTGTTCCTCGCGAATTGCTCACTAAAATCCTAGCCTCTGTTTCTGGCTCTTCCAATTTACTAAGAGGTATCGTAGCGTGGGGTTGTACAGTAGGTCTCTTATCGCCGAACACGTGCTCCACAATAGACCTGTCTTACAGCCATCAACTCTGCTATCAGACCAGCCCGGATCATGTGCATTGCCAGCTGGCCAGGTCGACCTTGTACGTTACACCGCAACAACGACTGTTCCAAGACTCTGCGCCGTCTTGTCTCGCTATGGCAGGAGCAGCATGACGTTGCTCCTCATCTTCCCAAAGGTCGATTTGAGAGCGGCAACAAGCCACGTGACAATCACCTCCGAGCTATGGAAGACAGGGTATTTAGCCCACCGAGTCAGTCGTTACTCCAATTGTAGGGACCATGCAGACCATGGCTTGTGTTATGCAAGACTTATAAGCCGCCGATGAGTGGTTCTACCCTGCAAATATTGAGTCAGATGACGCAAGGTAGGAGAATTTTTAAGCATTCCCACAGAACGTTACTAAGACTTTTGATAGTGATCCGTCGGCCTACATGCCGAATGAAGTGCTATACATGTGTTATGTCCCAGTCCCAGATCGCTTGGAGCAACCTGCCGATTTCACATCATCCATGCGATCCGGAGAAATTAGGCCCCCAGCTTAGGTCATTCTCTAGGCCTAAAGTCCGCAGCTCACAAACACGATTCAAGTACCTACCATAGTGTAGCATGCAGGTCCCAAATCCAGCGACATCAACGCCAACCAGGTTGGTGGCAACATCGGACGCGGGAACGTCTTCGTAACCCCCGTAGCCACCTTCCAAGAAACAATCAAGCTCCACGAGTGAAAGCTTAGGCCCAACACTTAGCCTCTTGATATGCTTGTTTATCGGGTCTTGATGATATGAAGCCTTTCGCACCTGCTTGATTGAGCATTAGCGTTGCTGCATACGGGAATTCAATCCATGCGGCCAAGCCCTCCGCCCGTTACACCTCATTCTCAGATGCCTCGTAAATGACGATGGCCTTTCGACATCAGATCATCGCACTGTTCCGTCGTACAGAAAACAGGGGGCCGGCATATCGCTGCCAAATGACCTTCCTGTTGCGAGTGCATGGTGCGAGGGGGCACCGTGTGGTGGAGCTAGGCTATAATGCAAGACTGCGTGCTACTTAAGTATATGGGTCACGACGTGGTCGTTGAGCAGTAGCTGTACGAAGAACTTTAGCTACGCTCACTCCAGTCATGCAGCTCTTCGCCTCTGCTTTATTTGTGGCGATTGCCGCTCGCGAGACTCTTGCGACTCCAATTGCACGCTCACCGTACGTTGTGAAGGAAACACACCACGTACCTAAGGGATGGCAGAGACTTGAGCGAAGTCATGGCGGTAAGACGATTGAGCTCCAGATTGGGCTGAAGCAAGGTCGCTTTGATGAACTTGACCAACACCTGAATGAAGGTGAGTGACGTTATTCCTCTCAAAATTCACCAGATGTGAAAACATTCAACATATCTGTGTCAACATGGACAGCTGGCTGACGTGAATGAACAGTCTCCGACCCAGACCATATTCGATACGGTCAGCACTTGAGCGCCGACGAGGTAGATGAGCTTGTAGCACCCAGCTCAGAGACTCACAACCTCGTGCACGACTGGCTTCGCGAGAGTGGCATCGACACGACTAACGTAGGCTACAGCTCAGCCAAGGACTGGGTCATTGTTCGTCTCCCCATTGAAGCTGTGGAGGATCTTCTGGATACGGAGTACCACAATTACAAACACAGCGATGGTTCAATCGTTGCACGCACAACATCCTGGTCACTCCCCCGTCACCTGCACGACCATATCGACGCGATTCAGCCAACGACTTCCTTCTTCCACGTCACCAAGCAAGCCGCGACGTGGGTCAGCGAGGCTGTTGAAGTACCTTCAAGCTACACAACACCAAAGAACAACTCCATCGCTGCCGTATGTAACGTGACCTCTGTTACGCCCGAATGCTTCCAGACCCTCTACTCCACCAAGTGGTACAAAACACAAGCTAGCGATAAGAACGCAGTGGCCTTCACCAACTACCTTGGCGAGATTCCCATTCGCCCGGACACCAAGTTCTTTCTCGACAAGTACCGTCCTGAGGCTTCATCCCAGGCATACGCCTTTAAGCAGATATCTATCGACCACGGTCCCGTACAAGACGGGCCCCTGACCTACAATCAGTCCAATGTCGAGGGCATTTCCCGCGAGGCCAACCTAGATGTCCAAGCCATCGCCGGAATCAGCTGGAAGACGCCCATCACCAGTTACTCCACCGGCGGCTCACCCCCCTTCACCCCCGATACCTCGACACCCACCAACACCAACGAGCCATACCTCGTATGGGTCAATTGGCTCCTCAGCCAGCGCTCCATTCCCCAGGTCATCTCCACCTCATACGGCGACTCAGAGCAGACAGTCCCGCGCTCCTACGCCGAACGCGTATGCAAGCAATTCGCCCAAGTCGGCGCCCGCGGCACCACGCTCTTCTTCTCCTCTGGCGACTCCGGGGTCGGCGCAACAGACACATGCTTCACCAACGACGGCAACAAGACATACCGATTCTCGCCCTCCTTCCCGGCCTCCTGCCCATACGTCACCACCGTCGGCGCAACCATGAACTTTGAGCCCGAGGAGTCTGCCTACCGGCCCTCGCGAAACACGAGCGCCGGCTTCCGCGACCTGTATGCGAGTGGGAGCGGCTTCTCAAATTACTTTGCCCGCCCAGGCTATCAGGGCAAGGTCGTGGGTCAATATGTCGATGCGCTTGGCGATCAGTACCAAGGTCTTTACAACAAGGGCGGGCGTGGGTACCCGGATCTTGCGGCCCAAGGCTTGTACTTTGCCTATGTCTGGAATGGCACAGAGGGTATGTTTATGTTTATCTACCCACCAAACTTTCATACCCCCACCCCTACCCCTACCCCATCCATCCATCCATCCATCCATCCATTCACATACACAACATACTAACCCCCCACCCCTCACACAGGTACAATAAGCGGTACATCAGCCTCCAGCCCCCTCACCGCAGGCATCTTCTCCCTCGTCAACGACGCCCTCCTCGCATCTGGCAAGCCCGTCCTCGGCTTCTTGAACCCCTGGCTCTACAAGAAGGGGTACAAGGGCCTTACGGATATCACGAAGGGGTTTAGCCACGGGTGCAATGTCCAGGGCTTTCCGGTCACGCAGGGCTGGGACCCTGTGACGGGCTTTGGGACGCCGGTTTTTCCGAAGTTGCTGCGGGCGGCTGGCGCGAGGGGGTGATTGTGATTGTGATTGGTGGTGGATGGTGGGTGGATTGTGATTATTTAGGATTGAAAACTAAGGGGGGGGGGGCTGTCGTGTATATAGCTAAAGACGGGCGTGATTTAACTAAGATATCATAAAAAGGAAATCCCCTTTTTTTTTCAAACAAGAAAATACACGGGAAATGTTTTGTATATATTGACCTAATTTGAGTATATTAAACAATCCAAGTATCCAACAGGGTTTCGGAGAGAGAGAAGAAAACTAGCTCACAATGATGAAAAAATGTTGATGGAGGACGAACGGGTCCGAAGTTTTCGCTTCAAGGCAACAATAAAAAAAAATTGGGTAAAAAAGTATGTATGATAGATGGATGGGTAGATAGATAGATGGATGGATGGATGGATGAAGAATGTCATGGGGATTTTTGTATTTCTTTTATGATTGGATGGGTTTTGATGTATTCACGTACATACATAGATGCATACATACACATACATACATACACATACATACATACACATACATACAAAGAACAAAGAACAAAAGGAAAAAGGGAGGATGGATAGGTCAATCGGATCAAGTCTGAGAAAAATACTAGTAATGTATACATGCATGCATGTCTGCCTGCCTACCTGCCCCCCTACAATCAAGCCCATCAGACTGAAAAAGAAAAGCACATCACTCCTAATCAATGAGCAAGCTATTCAACCTCGCCTCGGTAGCAATGACATCCAACGCTTGCCGGACCTCCAGCACCCTCCTACACTCGCTCAGCCAGTCTTTGCTCAGCACCTTTGCCCATCCTTGCAAACCGTTCATTTCGCGAGCTGCGGCGTCGAGATCGCCCTCTTCGAGAAGTATTTCTGTCCGCGCAAGCACAGCCTCGACGTCGCCGCCAACCGCGAGTCCAGACTTCTTGAACAGAACCTTGGACATGGCGAGAGAGGCAATGTGCGACGCAACGCCGGCGTCCTCGGGGAGAAGCGCAGCTTTCCTGACCTCGGCTGCAACGCGGCGGAAGCGGTCGATGAGCAGGGCGGGGCTGGGGATGCCGCGCTGGTAAGCTGCGGGATTGATGCTGGCGATTGCGGCACTGACAACAGGGTCGTCGGCGGCGATCTCCTTGAGTGCGGCAAGTTCGCTGACAAAAGGCTTGGGTATGATTTGTGTCTCGAGCGCAGACTTGACGGCTTCCACGGCTACAACGAGATGTTGTGTCTTGAGGTTGGCGTCGACGACTTCGTTCCACTCAGCGGTGAGCTTCTCCAGCTCGTGTACTGACGACGAGAGTTCATTCAGCTTGCCTAGGCGGCCGTCACGCTCTGCCTCGACGCGGTCGCGAACGTTGGCAGTGAAGCTCTTTTGCAGTTGGATGCTCTGCTCGAGAAGTTGGTTCTTGAGCTTCTGCTCGTAGACCTTGTGGGCGGCTTCGAGCTCGGCCTGTATCTTGTCGTGGTAGGCTTTGGAGAGACGCTCACGCTCGTTCTCGTATTCCTCCTTCCAGTGGGTTTCCTGCTCCTGCATTTGGTGATCTAATCGCTGGACAAGCTCTTTGGCAGCTTCTTCGAACTCGCTGTGGGCAGCCTTGATCTTCTCCTCGGCGCTCTTCTGCAGGCCCTCCTTCATGGCGTTGATGTCCGAGACGACCTTTGCGAGCTCAGACTTGGCCTTGTCGAGCGCCGAGTTGTAGCGGCCATCGTGGGCCTTGTCGGCGTTGATGACTGTAATGATGTCGTTGACAATCTTGACAACGTCCTGCACGACTGGCTCGGTTGCAGAAGGTACGTTCAAGTGGTCGAGTTGGACAATGGGCTTCGCCGGCTCAGCTTCCTTGGCCACCTCCTTTGCAGCCGGTGTTGGCTCCGCAGGCTTCTTCTCCGGTGAGCTCTTGGCCGCTGGCTTGCCGCTGTCCGAGGCAACCTTGGGCGCCTCTCCAGCAGAGCCGACCGTCTTGTTGTCGCCAACAGCGCTCACGTGGGGGCCCGTGGTCGCGAGATCAGCACCCTCATTCTGGGCCACGCGCGCCGTCAATCCGCTCTTGCCCGGGATGGTGACCTTGTTCTCGCCCGAAATCTGGGGGTGTAGTCGTGGCTGCCCAGCGCGGCCCGGAAATCTCCGGCGGAACTCGCGCTCCTCGAAGTAGGCAACCGCGTCCTCGCCGAAAGGCACGTACTCGGTGAAGAAGTCGTGGAAGTTGTCCGAGACCAGCGAGTACCAGACACCGCCGGCGTACCCGAGACCGGAGAGGATGGTCAGCCACAGGAGGAGCTTGCGGAATATCTTCCTCTTCTTCTTCTTCAGCCTGATGGGGTCGGGGGCCACACTTGCTGAGCCAGGGCCGGTCGGCGGTGTGGTGGCAGGCTGGATGGCAGGAGCGTCGCGTGAGGGGCCGGGGGCGACGTGCGTGGGCGCGGGCGGCGGCTTGGGCATGTCGGCGGCGGCGATGGTGGCATCTTGCACAGGCGAGGCGTTCGAGGGGCTTAACGAGGGAGTCACGGCGGGCGCAGGATTCGGGACGGCCGTCTTTTTGTCGTCGGCGTAGAAGGGCTGGGCGGCGTGCCATTGCGGGCGGGCGGCGCGGGCCAATGGCCTGGCAGCTGGGCGGGCCCGTAGAATGGAGGCGCGCAGCATGGTGGGCTGCCTCCGGATGGCGAGATGGGAGGGCGGGGGGGGTCGAGGGCGGGATTGTTGATGACTTGTCGGCCAGCTTGAAGATTCTGGGAACATGCAACATCGAACAACCAACAACGTCAGGGCAGCCGCCAAGCCGGGCTTCCCATATCGGTACTTTCCCGCCTCACCAGCTAGAGTACGCACCCAACTCCATCATATATTCATACCATCATCCCAACATACCATCATACCATCATGGGGCTACACTGCATAACATATTATATGCTACCACCCTAGTCCTTGATATTGAAACAATAATTACAACATTTTTACGTCTACAAGTTTCGCAACTATGCAACCATCTACCAATGCGGCAATGCACCAATCCTCCACTACCTTGACCTCCTCGCTTCTCAAGGCTTCTCCGTCTACTCGACCCTTTTCTTGCCCTCCTCCAGCCCCAGTAGTCTCGCATCACTCTTGCCGCGCTCGTGCTTCGTTCCCATCAGAGGCCCGACGACCGAGTTGTGCGAGACCTTGGAAAGTGTGTCTTGGAACGCTTCAATCTGAGCAGGTTGGCGATTGAGCCTGGGCCAGTTGACCTGCAATCGTGTTAGCATGAACATGTGATGATCATAGTGTGTAGCCACTTACGTAGAGAGTACCGTGACTCCAGATAAAGTTGAAGCACACGCCCGTTGTGACAAGCGAGATCAATAACAGCAATCGCAACGGCCACACGGTTGCGTCGGGCGCACGGCGCGTCAGACTGCCCACGAGAATGAAGAAGATGCTGGCTGCCAGTATATACGGTACCGCCTGGATGAACAGAGGCCGTCGATCGGCGAAGAGCAATTGCCCGCCAATCCCAGAGTCGCTGGGTAGATAGTTGCCGAGGAAAAGGTCAAAGGCGTCTTGTCGCGGCCCGTCACTGAAGTTGTTGAGACGGTATCGCGTAATCGAGTTGTTCAAGTCTTGTAGTGCACCCTGCTTGGTGCGAATCCCCAGACGCGTAAAGTCCGTCTTGAGCGCTCCGGTACCAGAGTAAGACTTGGACACGACATCGGCGTTGTCGGCCCACACGTTACGGAACAAGAACTCAAACGTCTTGTCTTCCTCGGCGCTGTCACCCTCGCGCATAAGACCCAAATCAATCAACATCCTTGAGAGAATAAAGCGTCCAAGCATGCTCTGAACAACATTGGTGCGGTCCAGACAGTCCATGCAGTTTGTCCGCACCACAGCAGTCTGATGACGTCGCACTTCGACCTGGCCAGAATCACCTGGCATGTCGACGGCGCGGAAGTAGCCATGTTTCAGTACATGTGGCTCCAGCTGGTCCATCAGAAGCTTTGCGCGGTCCCACCGCAATCCTTTGGTCTCGTTGTGGAAGTCGAAGTATATGTAGTGGATCCGATCATATACCGTCTGCGCATTTGCCGCGTCAATCTTGTGGAACTTCTCATCTGTGATGCCATCTCCTTGGACATTTTCCATGGGCGACGACTGCAGCAGGTTGACCATCTCTTCATACGCCTCCTTGACTCGTTGCTCGCGGCCTTTTTGGTTGACCAGGTTGACGAGCCAATTGTCCCCATACAAGCGTATCTGCTCGGCGAAATGCTTCTTCGCCGCTGGTAGCGCGTTCTCGACGCCACGCACCTGGAGCTTGGGAGTGTACTTGAGAGTGTTGATTTCAGCCCAATAGACAGGAACGCTTCCGCGCGTTTGTACATAGGACAGAACCTGGGTCTCCTTGCCGGCACTTGCAGCTGCCGCATTTTGATTCGAACCAAATCCGCCTGGGCCTCCCGATGCGCTGTCGTTGAGGATGATGGTCTGCTCTGTCTCGTTGAAGTTGGACACGTTGCCGCTCTCGTCGATGCCACGGGAAAAGTAGCGCGTGCCAGCCTTGAGACGCGATCGGCGGGTGATGAGGATGAAGGTCAGCGGGGTGCCCTTGATCGACGTGTTCTTGATTTCCAGCATTCCGTACATGACGGGCAGGATGTAGGGGTCTGCACCCGGCTGCTGGCCGCTGGAGTGGCGTCCATAGCCACCGCTGAGACCACCGCGGAAGTCGATGAGGTCGCTGGACACGAAGCGGTTCCAGTAGAAGCGGTCGTCGGCGCGTTTCCACAGCGGCGTGCTGGGGTCGAGGTGGGCCTGGCGCTGGAAGGTGTTTGTGATGTCGAAGGAGTAGGAGAAGTAGAGCGGCGAGGTCTTGATGAGCGTCTTGAGCAGGGAGAGGTAGTTGTCCTCGTCGACGTCGTGCAGAGGGCGTTCACGGAGGGGCAGGAACTCGGTGGCAATGACCTTGTATATCATGTGGCCCTTGATGCGGCCCATGGGCTGGGCCTTTGTGATGACGATGATGTACTTGTCTGTTCATGTCGGGGGTATACGTGTTAGTGGTGAGCAGGCCGAGTGGTCAGCAATGAGTGAGTGTACCTAGGCGCAGCTTGATGATGCCCAGCAAGCCTGCCACGCTCGACACGCGCTTGGAGCCCAGCAGCTTGCCATGGTGCAGGCGGATGTCGCCCGACGGCCGGTCGACTACGAGGGTTGGGGCAGAAGGGGACGAGGGCGAGGAGAAGGCATAGTGCGAGGGCGACGAGTGCACGTTGATGTCGCGATAGGGCAGCGATGCGCTCATGGCTGCACTCCTCGGGGGCTGCGCTGTTGCCTTTTGTCGCTTGGCCGCGCAAAAGAGAGCGAGTGGGTGAGTGAGTGGGTGAGTGCGTGCAATGAGTGAATGGAGGCGCGCGGTGCAGCTTGTCTGTTGCGGGGCCGGTGTATGGCAATAACAAATGGCACTGTCACTGGCACTGGCACTGGCACTGGCACGGGCAGACTACTTACTTACCTCGATGTTGTCGCTTTCGTCATGGGCGCGCGCTACCTCGACGTTAGTGGCCCGGCCGCTGGCTGGTGCTTTGACCTCTCCCGTCACGACCACCACGCCCACGCCCACACCCACACCCACACCACCTCTTCCTTCACCACCACCACCGCACATCGCGACACCCCCCGCACACGCTCCCTCCGATAGCCTCATTCCCCTTACAACAACCAGCCCCGCCCTCTCCTGCTCTCTTGTCGCAGGCCGCCAACCTTCCCCATCCGGCCCCTCAACACCCATCCAAGGCCGCCTCATTGCCCAGCATGTCCAACAAGATGCACCAAGGCCAGCGGCCAGGAGCCCCCCGATTTGCCCAGTTCAAGTTGGTCTTGCTCGGTGCGTGCCTTCTCCCCGCATCTCCCTGCTCGGCCTGCCACTAATCCACGCACAGGTGAATCCGCAGTTGGAAAGGTAGCGCACATGAGCGATCAAGGCAGCCGTATCCGTCGCTAACTAGTCTCAGTCGTCGCTCGTCCTGCGCTTTGTCAAGGTACACGCTGAAATTCATAACATCATTCTCCCTGCCGTACTGACCTTCCCAGGACCAATTCGATGACTACCGGGAATCCACTATTGGCGCCGCCTTCCTCACTCAGACCATCGCCCTCGACGAGAACACGACAGTCAAGTTTGAAATCTGGGACACTGCCGGCCAGGAGCGCTACAAGTCGCTGGCCCCCATGTACTACCGCAACGCAAACTGCGCCGTCGTCGTCTACGACATCACACAAGCAGTATGCCAAACCTTGAGCCATGTACTCCCTCTCCCATGTCCTAATCTCTATAGGCTTCCCTGGACAAGGCAAAGGCGTGGGTAAAGGAGCTTCAACGCCAAGCCAACGAGAACATCATCATTGCCCTCGCCGGTAACAAACTCGATCTGGTCGCCGAATCACCCGACAAGCGCGCCATTACCACCGCAGACGCTGAGCAGTACGCCCGTGAGGCCGGCCTGCTCTTCTTCGAAACCTCGGCAAAGACCAGCGAGAATGTACGCGAGCTCTTCACTGCCATTGCAAAGAAGCTACCTATCGACCAATCCGGCCCAAGGAACCTACGACCCGGTCAGCAACGACAGGGAGTCAACCTAAGGCCCGAGGCGAATCAGACACAGGGGCCGGGAGGCTGCAACTGCTAAAGAGAGTCCTTTGTTTTCTGCCGGACGGAGCAACTAGAGCATACAATACCAGCCAGTTGCGTCCCACCTGGCATGTCAGAATGTCGATATTGCGCGCGTGTTGATTTTGTCATCTTTTGGGTGTCAACGTTTACTGGGTCCTTGGAGTACGGGTCCTTTCTTTTCAGCAGCTCCCAGCTGTGCGTTCACAGAAGAAGACACATATGGGCCACCTGACAATTTAATTAATGATTTCGAACAGTGGAGCCCAGTCAGACTGCAGTCTAATCCTCTGTAGTGCCTGTCCATCTATTTCGCCTCATAGACGTATCAGCTTTCCACTCGCATCTATGCCCCTTGAATGCAACATCTTCGGCTCATTCGGATTCATCCAATCACTCTTGTAATCTCAAACTCCCATTCTGCACTCCTCTCATACATTTTCCCCCATGGCCCGACCGTCACGTTACCCCCATCCCCTTCGTTCCAATATGTGCCTTGTTCCGCAAACCCCGTCAACCACGTTCTACCACACACACATACACAAATCAGCAACTCTGCATCATTTTCCATACCACCCTCGCCTAACCTCTGGACGATGCGCCGCTTACCAGAAGTTTTCAACCAACAGAAAAAGAGAAAAAGAGACTCACCCCTTACTATCCCACATCTTCTTCACCGTCAACCGCCCCACACCCTCGCCCACCAAAAACGCAAACAAGACATCGGGATACTCACTCACCGCGTCGCAATCATAGTAACTCGACTCCGACGCCAGCGTGTCGTTTGGGCCCGCAGACGCAGAGCACGTGGTCATGTACGCACCATCTGTTAATAGAAACGTCATCCATGAATTTTGCTGCGGCGTCTCGAAGAGATGCGGGGATGTGGATGGGGTGGGGATGTAGGCGAAGAGGGTGGAGAGGCTGAAGGTTGGGGGTGGAGAGGCGGAGGTTGGGAGTGCGTTTGGTGCTGATTCTGTGGAGCGGGGGGAGGGGAGGGCGGAGGCGGAGGCGGAGGCTGAGGTGGAGAGGAGGTATAAGGATAGGGTGGTGTAGAAGTGCATTTTATGTGTTTTTTGGGGGGGCTGAGGTCGCGGGCTGGGCTAGGCTGGGCTGGGCTTGTGGTGGCGGTGGAGATGGAGATGGAGATGAAGATGAAAATGGAGATGGAGATGGAGTTGAAGGCGAAGGCGATGTTCAGTCTTGAACTTTTTCCAAAAAGAAAACCAAGGGAGTGCGAAAGACGTAGGTACTGTATCGTAGTTAGACAACTAATATATACACTCACTCACACACACACACTCACATCCATCCATATTTCTCATCCCCTAACCAACACACCACAACACCACAGTCGCACAGCCAACACCCCCGTCCGCAAACCCCATCCATTCCTATTCGATCCAATATCACACCCAACCCACCGCCCATATGCCACGGGCCCATCCATAGCCACGTTGTCGTTCGTTGTATCTGGGTGCTTGCCATACTGGATACTTGCATACTGGTACTGGTTACTTACATACTGGTACTGGGTGCTTGCATACTGGTACTGGAGCTACGACTGAGGTAGGACGTGTGAAACTACCATACTTGTCTTACTGGCACGGTACCTACCCGCGCATTGGGCTCAGTGGGAAACGGTGGGGTTTCTGTGTGAGTGTTGTACGTGGGCAGGGATGGATTGGGGGGGGGGGGGGTTGAAGGGTTGGGGTTGGGCTGGGCTGGGCTGGGTTGTGGCTTGTGGCTTGCTTGAAACGGTTTGTGGCTTGATTGAAATTGAAATGAGACCTATTTGTCTTTGTGTTTGTGCGGATATGGAGGCGGGAGGATATGTATTTTGGGCACCATACGTTTGAAGCTGGAAGAGTTGCGTGACTGTTCTACAAGGCTGTGTGGGAGAGGCGTGTTTGTGGTTGCGGTGTTGACGTTTACGCGGGATTTTGCATTGGTGGGGTGGAGACTTAGTAATGCCATCTAAAGTGAGGTTTGGTGTTTGAGAGGGGAGATGGTAGGGTGCTAACATAGGTGTACAGATAACACGACGTGTCTGCCTTGGGAAAACGGATGGGAAAACTAGTGGCTTGATACCATATCTAGTGTTTCTACTAGAGGAGGAGTGGCGTTGGTAGGTATAGTTGCAGTCGTGTTATCTAGGTACCATACGTTGCGTGTTAACGTTAGGGAGATGGTGTACAGTATCGGAGGCTCCGGCTGGCAAACAATCCGCGTGTCACGGATGCGGGACACGGTGAGCCTATGTAACTTACTACCATGTTTGTCATCTCAAAAGTTTGCATGTTAACGCGTTGCACACGCAGACCTGGGTGTCTTTGTAAGTTGGGTGCTTTAGTTTACACATGTCTGCGCGAGATGATACCTAAACACTGTGATGATTGGTCATGATTCCCATACCTACTGCTTGCACCGGCGGTTTTACTGAGATGTATAGGAACGGGATAACAAGTCTCATTGTGCAGTAGAGGGCCTAGTCTGACTTCACGAATGATTATGGTATTTATGTCAGACCAAGTTGCCAAACCTCAAGGCTTAAGGGTTGGTGTAAATATGTAGTGATTTGAGGTGAAGGGAGAGGCTGGATGAATATAACAGTGTTTACGGCGGAGAGTTTGATTCTTGGAGGGGCACCATTTGATTACTATAATACCAGAGTATAACTAGAAGTCATGATGGAGACGGGTAGTGTGTTCACATTTGGCCCTCCTCTCCCCCCCCCCCCCTTTTTTTTTTCCCCGTGTCACAGACAAACACTAATTCAGTAAAGTGATGCTATAACAAAGTCCCTTCCACCCACAAACAACCTGATCCTCAAACGACCTACCCAACCCCACCACCCTCCCCCCTGCCTTCTAACATAGCTACATGCCCTCCCCCATCACCCATCTGCATGCAACGACTTATGCGGCCAAACACACAGTCCTGCACAATCCGCCCCGCCAGTCATCGGATCGCAATCATCGCGCGGATCATCCAGACACAGCTGGCCGGGCTCATCGCACGGCCAGCCCGCAAAGCCGCCGCACATTTTGTCGCGGACGCAGATGCCCAGGGCGTCGCAGGCCGGGCCGCAGCCGGGCGTGTACGGGTCTGTGATGCAGGTTTCGCCGGGGTCGCAGGAGAGGGTGCTTGCGCGGCCGCCGCCGCAGATTTTGTGCGTGTTGATGGGTTGGGGTGGGGGTGTGGGTGTGGAGCTGGGTTCTTGGATCAGAGTGGTGAGTGTGCTGGGTTCTTCTTGTGGTGGGCAGCTCTTTGGAAGATGTTAGCATGGATGTAATTTTTCTTTCTTTCTTTTTATTGGCTTGTTTGTGCAGGAGAGGAAATAGGAAGGTAGGGGAAGGAGAAGGAGAATGGAAATGTACCATGAGTTGAGGTTTCTCGCCGCCGCATTTGTCGTAGCAGCGCTCAGCGGCCGCGTTGGCACACCAGCATGAGTCGGGCCACACTTGGATACACATTATGTCTTCGCATGTACAGTTTCCAGTCGAGTCGGACACGGGGACGGGGTCAAGTTCGACTGCGGGCTCCGCCTCGCGAGCTGGAAGGGCACTCGCGGGACATGTTTGCAATGTGGGTTGAGGGCCACCACATTTGGCATAACAGTCTTGGGCTACCTTGTTTTCACAGAAGCACGATTCGGGCCATTGCTGAGTGCAGAGTACTTCCTCACAGACACACGGGAGCGGTGTGGCAACCGCGCTGGGTTTAGGTGTTGGTGGTGGTTGTAGACAAGGCTTTTCACTTCAAGTCAGCGTGTGATAGTTACTGGATTGGAAGCACTCGTCCAAACTCACAGAGAAGGTAGGAACGTATCTTGGGCAGAATTGTCGTTGACAAAGCAATTCCCGCTCGTTGATACATCTACACAATGCCTTAGGGGATGCTTAGCCACGTGTTCAATAGAATATCAGGGTCAATGGGGCTGTCCTACCATAGGATCACTTGTTATACATGATACTTGAGGGCACTCACAAGCGCTATTCTGCACAGTCTGGGCCAGCCCGAGGCCGCCCAACTGAAGAATGAGGAGCAAATGGAACCTCATCGGAGCAGTATGAATGATATCCGTTGTTTTCAGGACGACAAGGTATAAGGTGAATGAACTCGAGGTAGTCACCCAGAACTGGCCCGAAAGTTTAAAAAGTAACGGCCACATTTCTCGGGCTTTTTAATACTCCATGCCAAGACGAGGTTCAAATCTCCGCATCAATCAGCTGTGGATGTCTATACGCGGTACGAACTCACGTGCAGTCTTTGTTCCGGTCGCACACAGAGACGACCGTCCTGGTTCTGCCTGCTTTCCCCATCTGGTCACGATTGAGAAACACCATTGCGCACAGACGCGGGCTGCAACATTCTTGGGAGGAATCTGGCTGTAGGAGAGAGAGGGACATCTGTAACGAACGACTTGCATGTTACACAGATCAGTCCACGGCCCAATGCCCAGGATTCAGGAATGGAGGTTGCCAATCTACCATAGGGTAGTAGTAGAATTTGGGTTCCCCATAAATCATGGAAGCCGGAAAAGTCTCCTCGAGTACCCTCCTGAAATTCCTGCGCGACAATACAGAGTTTCACAGATCGGTATGCCCACGTTCGGCTTGTATGGCGATGTATGTTACGTGGTTTATGGCTGCTATGACGCAGGTACAAAGAGAGCGCGATGATATGAGAGATACTGTCAACACTTCGCTTGAACGGGGATACATTGCCGAACAAAGTGAGCTAACGCCAGCTAGATGCGCCTCTGATCGACTTTTGTGTCTTTGCAGATGCTAATTGCTCCAGTGATTTCGCCAAGTATCGAGTTGCGCTGCATGGAAGAATGCTTGGAGGTGCTACCATGAAACTTGTCGGCTGACAATTAGTACTGATCTGTAGCACGGCGAATATTACTAGTGAATCCATTGTCGTTCGCATGAATCAAATGATTGCGTCAGGGCACTGGCGTAGGGCGTGCCTGTAATGAGACTGTGTGCACCAGCGGGATATTGTCATGGTCAGCAAGACTTTTGCGCATCTCCAAATCGGTGTTTTCCTGCCGCCTATGCATGAACAGGTAGCGCAACCGTAACAGCTAAACTTCGAATATGAGCACAGAATAGCTAGGAAACACCTTGTTCGACTATCTAATTGGCCGTCCATGGAACGTCTAATCTTAAACTCTTAATGAGGATATGGCAAGAGCCACATGCAAATCGCTTCATTCCATGTAAACGCCATGTGTTTCAATCCGGGGTATATCAAAAGCCTCTGCGCAGAATGTACAGTCGTTGTAGCCATCACCGATCCCTATCAACATCTCCGGGCGGCTGCCTTCGCTGAAGACCAGCAGAAGCCCTAACAGCGTCGAGGCCTCGCCATATGACGGTGGAAACAGTTGAGCTTAGCTCGCGATAAGAAGTGCCTGGCGCATCCTGTGGCTCGTGACTGGTGTTGCTTCGAGTCCAACCTGTCTCGACATCATCGTGAGGTGGTGCATACATGCCTGGAGCGGAGGTGGAAATCGGAAGGGGCCGAGAGGCCGAAGGAGAGTCGTTTCGAGTATGGACTGCTTGGGCCTGTAGATCATCTAGATCGTCAAGAGACCCAGGCGACTCTGTTGTTGATGATGGTTGCAAGCGATCGTGGTAGGACTGTGATAGAGAGCGCACAACATCGCCTTTGCATATGGGACACGTTCGCCGGCGCGTGACAAGCCAGGGTGTTCTGATAATGTTAGTCAAGTACCAGCATTCATGGCGAAGCCACCTTACATGCAGTCCGCATGAAACTCATGACCGCAAGGCAAACTCATGACTTGGCTGACACCGTCCTCGTACTCTTCCAAACAAACGACACACTCTTTCTGTCTACCCCCATATCTACGCCTCCAAGCTGCTAGACCTGTTTCGCGCTTCTCTTCCGTTCGATCCTGAGATGCATGTTGAACAGCAGACGAAGTACCTGGGAGCTCAGAACTTGCATGTTGGGAGCGCGGTCTTGATACGGACGAGGGTGATTGCTCCGGAAAATGTTGGAGAAGCGGTGTCGTCGGAGATGATGCCCCAGGCGTAGGTGCAGCCGATGATTCGCTAATAGTCTGGTAGGTTCTCACAGGAAGGCGCTCGACCACGGACTTGGGTGCCCGCCAGCGTCGGCGCCGTATGCGAGAGCGCAAGAGCAATAGCGCGTACACAACAGTCAGAGTGACCAATGGACTTACGACCAAAACAAGGAGCGTATCGAAGAAAGGACTCGTCGAAACATTCGTCGGTGTCAGAGTGACCCAAAGCCCCTCGTGTGATAGCCCCATAGGCGACGATGTGGTGTGAATTTCCAAGTCTGCGCCAGTGATGGATGTCACGCTCCTCGCCTCACGGACCGATGACGTGCGATGTCGAATGGCGTTTTCGGGGCTCACCAATCTTTTCCACCAAGATTGCTTGGGCTTCTTCATGTCAACCCGGCTATACTCACCACTTCCTGGGAGAATATTGGCTGAGGTTTGCAATCGCGAAGAAGCGGTTTCAACCGCGGAAGCTGAGGCATCCATGGTCGCTGGGGATGGCAAGAGGTCAGGATCCCGCCAGTCTTGTTTGCCAATGACAAAACCATCCGAGCTCCCGGTAGATGTAGCCATTGGGACTGCAGACTTGGTCTTGATGGGATCCTCATCATTCTCCCAGTCGCTAGTATCGGTCCAGTCGAGATCGCCGCTGCCTGGTATCCTTCGGCTACCAGCTTTCGGAAGCTTATCCTGTCCACGGTGGAAACCTAGTGCAGATAGCAGGGAGCGGAACAGGCCCTCGCCTTCAGCTTCTTTGGGTGATGCTACACTTTCAGATATGATGTGAGACGCGGCGACGGTTGTCTGGGGGTTTTGGTTGATCGACGTCGGACGGCCCATTCGGCCACCCTCAACCTTGTCACCCTTGATACGGTCCAAGCCATGTTCGTTATTAGACGGCTTGGTGTAGGCCGTGTTGCTTGCTGCAGAAGTGTGGGCGATGCGCTGAGAAGGTAGCAAGGATGAGAGCAGGTGTGCGGTGGTGTGGGAAGTGAACAAAGATGGGATAGTGATGTTGGACGTGTCCCCTTTGGCGTACATGCGCACCAGAGCCCCTCCGCGAACGTGGTCGCCCACGATGACGGCGACTCCTCCGCGTCGCTGCGCCCACTGCACCTTGGCAAGGAAGCCGCAACCGCCACGCTTGAGCAGCACGACCTTGCCTGCAATCTCGGCGCTCTCCTGGAGCGACTGGATGTTGGCGCTTCCGGGGCCTGAAGCGTCATTGGCCGACATAGACGTTGCCGCACGGCTCCCAACATGTGCGCGTCGACGCGAAGATGCCAGCAGGCCTTCGCTGTCAGGGTCCCAGCCGGGGACGTCGCCACAGCCCAGCTCGCCGGCCCAGCCCAGGGCATCGTCTCCAAAGCCACTGCCAATCCACAGTGGACTGCTCAGGCCCTCCTTGGGGAGGAGAGGGCCGAATGCGGCGGGGCGGGCGAGGAAGAAGGTCGAGTTGTCGTCGGTGAGGCTAATGATGGCCGAGGGGGGGAACAGCGAGGTGGGGGAGTTGAAGGAGAAGAGGGCCTTGATGCTGCCCGGCGAGGCAGCGGCCTGTTGCGCCTTGTGTGTTTGTGGTGAGCCCAGGGCGGCGTACAAGAGCAGCGCCACGGCTATGAAGCTCGTCGATAACGTGACGAGCAGGCGGAGCGGGCGCATGTTGGCGGCCGGGGGAGAAGGGGCAGACTGAGGGTTAGCAGTAGCTTCGAGAGAGAGGGCGAGCAGCAGGAAGTGCTGGCCGACTATGGTGGGTGAGGCATTCGGCGCGGGCGTGCGAGCAGTCAGCGCAGTCGATGATGCGGTAGCGTCTGGTCAACGTTGACGCAAGCACATGCAAACTTGTCACGAGTCCACTGTCTAGGCAGTAACAGACAGCCACAGCAACAATAACAACGCGTTGACACGGGAGCAGGGCCAAACACGCGGTGAAGCAGGAATAGAGGGTGGGGGGATCATGCGCGGTAACAGTGCTGTAGGTACGGATGGATGAATGGATGACGGCCTGGATGGATGTGGTGCCGGAAGAGTGGGCTAGGGGAAGTCGTGGCGTGACGTGACCCCTCCGCGTGGGCCGCACATGTCAATAATGGGCGATACTGTACTCCGTACACAGCACAGCTTCGAGGCACTTGACAGCCGCACCGAGCGCACATGGCCAAATGACAGTGCATTTGGCAGTCTTATCTGAGCAGGCGAGTGACTGTCTTGGCTGTCCGCTGCGAGCAGATCTCGGGATGCATCGAGTCTAGCCCTACGGTACCTCTGCACGCTTTTGGCCTCGTGTAGGTACCATCGTCGTCTTGGCCCTCTACTGGTACAGCACTACCTTATGTACTACAACAAAACACAAACATTATATACTATGACCACAGCAATACCATAGCAATCACACGCCAACACTACATCAAAATCACTACCATGTCGGAACTTCAAGAATTCATAGCTAGCTCCTCATATCTTGGCGAGGGTAGGAGAACGTCTGTAGTAGGTTCAGACGCCCTCCCAAGGCCACACAGTCGCCCAACTTCGCAACTCACCGTCAAACTACACGTCAACTTAGACCGTTGCTCCCCAATGAACAAGCCATGCAGCATGCCGTTGTTCCCTTGCTCACCTCTCGCATCCGAGACAGTGTTGAGGCGTGGCTGCCGCATCCAGATGCACAACACCAAGCTCTAGCGTGGCAGAGGGCAAGTGCGGCAGGCACTCCAGACTACCCACTATCGTGACTTCCTATCTGTTCAGATCATCTTATCGTGTCGTCACATTCTTTCTCCTCTGCATCTGCGTCTGTCTCCAAGTCTTCTCCCCTCCTCTCTCTCTCTCTCTCTCTCTATCTTTTCCATATTCTCCTGTGACTACCCTTGGCGCTTTGTATCCTCAGTCCCTACAGTTCCCTACATATCCAAGTACAAGCCATCTTCGGTCCTAATCGCCTGAACTGGCCGCCTCCTGTATCAGATATCCTGAACCTACCCGCCGTCCTCTTTCGCATCCACTGGTCCCCTGTCTTACCTGCACTCGTCAACCACAGCCCCAACACCTTCCACCGTTAAACACCTGAAGAGCTGCAGTTATCAACGTTACACATCCAGCCTCCTCCCCGGCAGAGAGCTTCATGGTTGTACCAGGCATGACCCCAGTTTACACGGAGGATCCGAAGCGTCATGGCGAGACACGTTTGCCTGGCTTCGGATGGCTGCCCAACAGGGCCCGTCATCTATTGATTTCATGTCTGGGCGAATTCGTGGGCACTTTTCTGTTCCTCTTCTTTGCCTTCACAGCTACCCAAGTTGCCAACAATCTCCTTGGTGACCGGCCCATGAACATCGAGTCCCTCATGTACATCTCCCTGGCCTTTGGCTTCTCACTCGCAGTCAATGTCTGGATCTTCTTTCGCATCAGTGGGGGCTTGTTCAACCCTGCCGTAAGTGGTGAGCCACTGCGATAATCGTCTCGGTGATTGACCAGTTACAGGTCACGGTAGCCATGGGCCTCATCGGAGCGGTCCCGTGGATCAAAGCCTCGCTGCTCATTATCGCCCAAGTGCTGGCCGGCATTGCCGCTGCTGGCATGGTCTCAACCCTCTTCCCTGGTCCACTGTCAGTTCGCACGACACTGAGCGCCGAGACGTCGATTGTGCGAGGTCTTTTCATTGAGATGTTCTTGACAGCTCAGCTGGTTTTCTGCATCTTCATGTTGGCTGCAGAGAAGCATCGATCGACTTTTATTGCTCCTATTGGCATTGGCCTCGCATTATTCGTTGCTGAGATGGCCGGTGAGGAGAACATTCCCAATATTGACACGGATATCGATGTACTGACAGTACCAGGTGTCTACTTCACAGGAGGCTCTCTGAATCCTGCCCGGACCTTTGGGCCAGCCGTCGTTTTGCACAACTTCGACAGCTACCATTGGATCTACTGGATTGGACCCCTCCTTGGTGCCATTCTCGCTGTTGCTTTTTACCGCCTCATCAAGGTGCTCGAGTACGAGACTGCTAACCCTGGCGCCGAAAGCGATGGTCATGATGTAGATAAAGTTGGACCAGCCGCCCCGGCCGATTACCGAGAATCTCGTGTTCCAAGTTGGTAGCCTAAATGGGTCTTCTGAATGAAATTGACTGTATCAGCACATCAAACCACTGATGGTACCGACGAACACGACTTCGGGACTCTTTTGCAAGGAGGCAGGCACCGGCGGGTCAACATACGGCGCCAGGTGGTTCCAGTCCACAACATCCGCACCTCGATCCCTACAGCCTTCGGGAAGAAGCCAGAACGGCCCATGCCAGTCTTCATCATGAGCATGGACGGCCATCGATCCGATAGCCATTCCACAGCCGTCAACCACGCCGACGATCGACCTCGTGCACACCAGGCGCAGAATTCTTCGACTGACGAATCCGCAACAGATCATAGCTATCGCAGCGGCCCGAGTACAGAGTCTGGAAGCTCGTAGACTGGTTCGTCCTCTGGCTCATCGTCTAGCCGCGCCTCGGTCGCCTGACATGAGAAGCCGTCGACGCAACGTGGTTGTGCCGACGGCATCTTGTATTGGCCCTGTTGCTTTCTACCCGGCTTTGTACTTCAGGCCTGTTTTTGCCCAAACTAAGGGAATGCGTTGGCTACGCTGGAGAGGCGGAGTGTTGCCATGGTGATTAATCACGCAAGTGATGTTGTCCTGGACATAGTTGATGGCCATGTATCAGTATTATGTCTCTGGGGTACGAAGCGTCACTAAATACATTTCTAATCGACAATATTCCTTGTGTGAATTCCTTCTACCTTGTATTCCACTTGTTTCGCCTTGGATGCTTCTGATTATACATTGTGACTACCTACTACTTGATTTCCCCGGGACATTATTTGGTGTCTCTCTACCTTTCCATCTTATGCCCAGCTCACGATGCCAATATTTTACCTACCATGTTTCCAATTCCATCACACCACACCATACCATACCATATCATACTATACTATACCATATACCACATCATCACCGCACCCCCCAGTCTTCCCCCCTCCGCCACCCATATAACCATTTCAACAAGCCACCCCCCCCCCCCCCCCCACCAATTCCCCCCAAATGGCAACAAGAAAAGCGACACCACAACATCAAAGCACGTGAAAAACACACTGTTCATGCAAACTCAGCGCTAATACAGAATCACTGGTATCTTCGTTGGACATGTGAGTGGGAATAGGTATAGGTATAGATATCCGATATGATATTCCATAGTATTATACAATATTACACTATACAACACAACGCGAATCCAAAGACTACACGCTAACACGCTGCACATGCAGTATGCATATAGCACGGTATCCAGGCTGGTCTGGTGTAGTCTAGCTGAGCGCCCGGGGAATCGGCATGGAGAAGACTTGGGTGATGTTAAAGACGCATTATGTCACAATGCAACGAATGCTGGTGGTGGTGAATTGGTTGATGGCATGGTTTGGTTTTGAATTTTTTTGTATTGGGATTGGGATTGGGGATTGGGAGTACATGGGCGTAGGTGGTTCTAATTACTTATTCCTAGGTGATTCTGTTGTTTTGAATTATAAATCTAGATCCAGATACAAATCCAAATCCAAATCCAAATATACTTCCAATACAGCCCCAGCCCCAGATGCAAATCCAAATGCAAATCCATGTTCCCAATTCCATGTTCCCAAGCTAATGTGTCAAGATTTCCCACATATGCCCAAATTCCCTGTGCTGGCTAAGATGGGACAAAAACCCCAACCAAAATGACACGAGTACATGTCCAAGTCCGTATCTCTGCACATGCCGTTGAGATAGGCAGCATGTATAACGCCAAGTTGAAAAGAAAAGGGAAAGGGTTAAGGAAAAAGGGAAATGATGATGATGAAGAAGATGATAATGATGATTGCCCAGTGATTCTCGTACATGCCGTCGAAAGCGAAATAGCAAAGGAAACATGGAAAAAGAAAAGGAAAAGAGGGTAATAATGCCATGAGTCGTTATACAGCGGACCCAAGTGGTACGTACGCTTTCGACTCTCCGACCCCAACTCCAATTCCCGACTCCGACTCCAATTCCATGCTGGCTAGAAAGGGAGAAAGAGAGGTGTATGTGTGTGTGTGTGTGTGTGTGTGTGTGTGTGTGTGTGTGTGTGTGTGGAAAAACCTCGTGATGATTATATGACAAGTAAGGGGGCATGCAACCGTGTGAAAGGAAAGAATGGAGCCGGTCCAATCGCCATGCGCAGTTGTAAAATTACAAAAGGTTTGGGCAGTCACAGACAGCGCAAAAGATGAAATTTGAAATGCAAGGCTGTCATCGTATAACACCCCAACTGTCCATGCTGCTGAGACCGCCTGTACGGTCTTTCTTCTTGAACGCGTTCCAGAAGCGCAGCGTTTCATCACCAGCGCCGGTCACAATGACTTGGCCATCTGGACTCATTGCTAGGTAGAGGACACGGTATGTGTGGCCGGTCAGAGAGACGACTTGCTGCATGCTCGGGTATTTCCACACGATGATCTGATTTTGACTGTATCCGTGGGTGGAGACAATCTCGTTGCTGTTCTTCGACCATGCCAGGTTGCACACTTGACTACCAGTGTCGAGGCTGCGGATCAGATTGGCTGGTGCGGTGGGAGATATCGGCACATTTGCAGACGTTGATGCTGATGCGGCGACGGATGCGGCTGCAAGGGATGACGGTGATGGCCCGTTTGACGACGTGAGTGTGTTCCAGAATTTTATGGTTCGATCTGCTGTACCACCTCCACTGGCCAGAAGCCCGCGCTGATGAGGACTCCAAGCTATTGCTTTGACGGCTGCTTGATGTTCGCTCCATTTGAACGTCGGCTCATCGTTCAGTTTCTCCCAGACCATAAGCTTGTTGTCGTTACCTCCTGAAGCGAGTTGCTGATCTTCGTGGTTCCATTTCAGCCCGCAAATTTCCTGCTTATGCCCGACAAGCTTCCGCAGCCATTGATCTGGGGCCCGGACATCACGGTGGTAGATGGTACGATCTCGTGAGCCTGAAGTGAGAATGTGCTCGTTCCATGCAAGGGCCCCAACACGAGCTGTGTGACCCATCATTGTGCGAAGTCGGCGTTGGGTTTGTGCGTCCCAAATTTGTACCTGACCACGGTTTGTTCCAATGGCAATGTGCGAACCCTGGAGAACATTAGCATATGCATTTCAGAGACGAACGAGGCATACGTACGCGTTGTATCCAGTTGACACTTGTGACGCTATCGTCGGCGAGCTCACAAAGCTTGGTCACGCGGCCAGACGCAGAGTTCCACATGTAGACGCACGAGCCGAGACCGACGCCGAGGGTATTTTGGCTTCCCCAATCTACCAAATTAAGGTAAAAATCATCGGCAAGATCCGGTGCGTCCAGCACCTTGTATGGGACCTTTGACACTGCTCGCGGTGCTCTTTGTGGACTGAGGAGCATCCGCTGACTACTGTATTTAATAGGTGAAAGGCTGTAAAGATCAGAGTGTGCGTTCAGGTTCAGGACGCCGTGTCGACTTGAAGGTGTCCGTGATGGAGTCGGTTGACCCGCGTATGAGAAGAGATTCTTGTGTGGTGTTGAAGGGGTATGAGTGGAAGGCGGCAACGATGCAGTGGTTCTCGTTGGCGGAGTGTGTGAACGACCACCAGTGCGCATATTAGCGCTGTCTGTGGGAGAGAGACTTTGTGGGAAGGCCTGTGGTACTGAGCCCTCGAACATTTCGTGCCGTAACACAGCAGAATATGTTCGATTTGCTTCTTCGGCTGGGGCGCGGTTAGCATTTGATATAGAGCGCGCATCGAGTTGACATACTTTTTTGAAAGTGCAATTCGCCGTGAGGGGCGCGCTTGGCCTTGGAGGGCGTTGCAGGCGAGCCATCGTCATGCAATAGATTGAAGCTTGCCTGGAGATCTTGGCCTGCGCGATTTGGTATGAATCTGACATTTCATTAGTAAAGGGATTCGCCTGAGTACGGGAGCCAGCTACACTCACCTGTCGCCGTGTATCCGCGCCCGCTTCCGGCTTGGGCTTGCTATGGGTGTTCGCTCTCTCACTCGGCCGGCGTGTTCGAAGTCGGCCAGCGCTTTCGAGAGCGCCGTGGGGTCCACGGCATCAGAGCTCCGCTCTTGCGCCTGGGGTGGTGCAAAGACATGCTGGCTGCGCTTGTGAGTGGCGGTGGGCGGCGTTTTGGACTCTGGGGGGGAGATGAGGATCGGAGTCGCGACACGGTCGTCGATACATGTCGTTGCTATGGCTGCATCAGTGATAGTGGTCTGCACCATGGCGGCGGTTTCGCTGGTTGTGTAATCGGCCATGTGCGCCTCTGGGTGGTATGCGACGAGAGAGGGTAACTGCCAGGGTGCAAGGGCGAGAACTGGCGGAGCGCGAGCGCGAGATGTATACGTCGACAAGGCAATTGGCGCGCGGTATCGGGAGCGAGTGAGGTAAAAGTGCTAATAATCTGGCAGTGAAGTCGAGTTGTGAATTTGCGATGGGCAAAGGCCCCTTGGTGGTGGTGGTGGTGATGATGGTGGTGACGGCGGTGGTCTTGTCGTGCGCACAATAGGCCAAGACAATGGCCTGCGTTCTACTTGGGCGGCGTGGGCATGGCAGTATGGCTTCAGACGGGCGGTGTGGTGGCGGGCGCAACGGCAACGGCAGGCGGGGACTTTGTTGTTGTGAATCTGATGTCGGAACCAGGCAAGGAGCGCGAGTCGCGGCCGAGGACAGGCAGGCGGAGACGCAGGGCGAGCTCGAGTGGCGTGCGTGGTGGTGAAGGGAGACACGATGGTGCTTTGGCGAGCAGCGATGGCAGCAGGCGTGCGCAGTGTGCAGGTGTGCAGGTGTGCGTGTGCAGCGAGGGTGCGGGCGCAATGCTCATTGTCGTCTGTTGTCGTCGCTGTTGCTGGTAGGTATGATAATGCGACGCGTGTGGCACTCGTAGCCAATCACCGCCTCACTTGCCTTGCACCCCCGCCCTTCGCCCTGTGACTTCACGCATCCAATTCAAGTGGGCATACACGCGACTCTGCGGCCAAACATACTGACTGCACCCTATAAGACAGTCCTCGATCTCCGCCACAGTCTTTGCTTGCAATAGAGCCCCATCATTGTACACACGAGCCATGGCAACCAAGCCCTCCCTCAAAGCCGCCGAGGACTTCTTGTCCTTCGTCAATGCCTCGCCTACCCGTACGTGGGCCAGTATCATGACCTTGATGCCCCCCCTACTGACTCTTGTGTAGCCTTCCACGCCGTCAAATCAGCCAAGGAGCGGTTGGAGAAAGTAGGCTTCAAGCACATAAAGGTACGTGCAACCTCGCCCCCGCATCCTAGTCTAGTCATGTATGCGTCAGCTCGACTTCGTCATGCCCTGTCAACGACTCACATGGTCGAGTCGATGGTTTACCCTGTTCATCACTATGAATCATCAAAAAAGCCATCCTAACACCCTCCCCTTTGCTACGGGTTACCCCGACTTCGCTCTGCTGTGACCATCTTGACCGTACAGCACTGATTGTCCACTATAGGAGCGCGACTCTTGGGCGCCCACTCTCCAGCCAGGAGGAAAGTATTATCTTACTCGCAACGGCTCTTCCATTGTGGCCTTTGCCATTGGCAAGAAATGGAAGGCTGGCAACCCTATTGGGATGATCGGTGCTCATACCGATTCTCCGTGTCTTCGTATCAAACCTGTGTCCAAGCGACAGAATGATGGCTTTCTCCAAGTTGCTTGTGAGACGTATGGTGGTGGTCTCTGGCACACATGGTTTGACCGTGATCTCAGTATCGCAGGAAGGGCAATGGTCCGGACCAAAGACGGCACCATTGAACAGCGTCTCGTCAAGGTCGACCGACCGATCTTGAGAATCCCTACCCTGGCTATTCACCTGGATCGTCAAGAGAACTTCCAGTTCAACAAAGAGACTCAGCTCTTCCCCATTGCCGGGCTGGTGGCTGCGGAATTGAACCGACAGGGCAAGACCGAGGCCTCCAAAGACGAAGCTACGGAATCCAAAGACGACAGCCAGATCGAACCTCTTGCAGCCCCACTCGCCAGGCATCACCCGTATATCGTCGATATGATTGCTGAGGAGGCTGGTGCAGCATCAGACGACGTGGTTGATTTCGAGATGGTCCTATATGATACTCAAAAGTCGGTCATTGGGGGTTTGAACAACGAACTCATCTTCTCCCCCAGGTTGGACAACCTCATGATGACCTACTGCAGCGTTGAGGGTCTGATCAAGAGTCTCTCGTCATCTGCAGCCTTGGACAATGACTCGACCATCCGCCTCATCGCCTGCTTCGACCACGAGGAGATCGGATCTCAAACAGCTCAGGGTGCCGATTCCAATCTGTTGCCTGCTGTGATCCGTCGACTTTCTGTTCTGCCAGCGTCAGAGAACGTTTCGGATAACTCGTACGATAAGCTTGACGTTGACACGGCCACTGCATACGAGCAAACCCTCTCAACATCGTTCCTCATTTCGGCCGACATGGCGCATTCAGTGCACCCCAACTATCCCGCCAAGTACGAGTCTCAGCATAGGCCTGAAATGAACAAGGGCACTGTCGTCAAGATCAATGCCAATGCTCGATATGCCACGAATACTCCAGGCATCGTGTTATTGCAAGAGGCAGCACGCCGTGCAAAGCCCGCGTCATCTAGTCCTTCCTCAGCCAAGGCAGGTGTGCCACTTCAGCTTTTTGTCGTTCGCAACGACTCGTCATGCGGCAGCACTATCGGACCCATGCTTTCAGCAGCGATGGGCACGCGTACACTCGACTTGGGTAACCCTCAGCTGAGTATGCATAGCATTCGTGAGACCGGTGGAGCTCACGATGTGGAGCATGCCGTCAACTTATTTGACAGCTTCTTCGAGAACTTTGAGGAGTTGGAGAAGAAAATCGTAGTTGATTGACTAGATGGACCAAGACTATAAGAGGTCCAAGTTGGCAGGTTATCAAGTTGTTACGCGTGAATAGGCGTTGTCGAACAGTACCTAGCCATACCATGTTGGCCGATCGGAAACTATCGGGTTTGTTCCGAGTCTGACCCTTCCAAGGTTGCTGACTTCTTGCTCAACGCCAAGACCCCCACTAAGCACACCTAATGTCATCCTTGATCGAACCGTGAACAATTGATAAGGTTTCAAGTCACTTACAATATCCGTGAACTCGATTTCCAATTTGTTGCTCGTGAATCATGTCAAGCCCTCTTTTCTTGTCGGGCGACCAGACAGCTATCGACGAGTTCCTCTCTCGATTTGATGTAAGTACTGCATTCACTCAAGTGACAACGCTAACGTCCAATTGAAGGTCTTCCTCTTCGACTGCGATGGTGCGTCAAGCCCGTCAAATTTGCTTTCTGACACTGTACCGTTGGATCATGTGACATGTACTGATTGTGCAGAAGGATAGGCGTCCTTTGGTCCGGGGATCACCTCTATGAAAAGATTCCAGAGACGCTGGAGATGCTAAGAAGCAAGGGTAGGATTTTCTCGCCAGGCAGGTGACAGCAAACTCTGATACAGTACTTTAGGCAAGCAGCTTGTCTTCGTGACGAACAACAGCACCAAGTCTAGAGCAGACTACAAGAAGAAATTCGACAAGCTTGGAATACCCAGTGAGGTGGTGCGTGCAAAGAAGCCAAAAATACTCATAATTACTGACCATAATGATAGAATGAGGTCTTTGGTTCATCCTACAGTGCTGCTGTGTACATCGCGCGCATCTTGAAGCTGCCTGCACCCAAGAACAAGGTTTTCGTCCTGGGCGAATCTGGCGTAGAACAGGAACTGGAATCTGAGGGCATCCCATTCATCGGTGGCACAGATCCGGCCTATCGTCGTGACATTGAACCAGAAGATTTCGAGAACATTTCGAATGGAAAACTGCTTGATCCAGACGTTGGCATCGTTTTGGCGGGCCTAGATTTCCACTCCAACTATCTGAAGACAGCTATCGCGTTCCAGTACCTCCAACGCGGCGCACTGTACCTGGCTACCAACATTGATAGCACACTCCCAATGTCGCATACGCTCTTTCCCGGCGCTGGATCATCTAGTGCCAGTCTTACGAAGGCGATCGGAAGGGAACCGTTATCATTGGGCAAGCCAAGTCAGGCAATGATGGATGCTGTCGAGGGCAAGTTCAAGTTTGATCGCAGTCGCACCTGCATGGTCGGAGACCGAATGAACACGGACATCCAGTTTGGCATTGATGGCAAGCTAGGCGGCACACTCGCTGTGCTGACTGGTGTAAGCAAGAAGGAGGACTTCCTTGCTGAGGGTGCACCAACTGTGCCCACCGCATACGTAAATGCTCTTGGTGACCTGCTCGGTTAGGGCAAATGAAGGCTAATTACATTACTGTCGAGGGAGGGACATAGAATAGTAGACATAGAATTTGGACCTGTAGTCAGTCTTACGAGAGAGCTAAGTGTGGACATGTGAAATGCGCGTCGTCCAAACGAGGCTAGCGCACCGTTCACGCGCTGGACGCGACGCGTCTTGCACTTTAGCCATGCTCCACATCGTCACCAACATCGTGAGCCTCGTAACACAGCAAAAAGGCAGCGCACTATGATCCGCCATGACTACTCCAGAGTTGATGCCAAGCGACGTGCAAATATCGATTACAAGAAGCGGCAATTTGCGAAAGCAGAGTATCAGCAGCAGAACTATGAACATCGACTCAACTTTTACGTGCTGCCGCCCACAGCTGAGATTACATTGGAGGAGTTCGAAACATGGGCTATACAGCGGTTGAAAGGTACGATCAAGTAAAATGTAGTGGTACTATACTTCAGAGATGCTAACAGCGTGCAAAGTCCTCTCCGAACTCGAAGCATGTAGTTTCCGCAACCGCAGTCCCGAAGAGACCGCCGAGTATATGAAGAGCATACTGGACAAACATCTACCGCTGCGACCCAACTCTTCTAGAAGTCAGAAGTTACAGGAAGAGCGAAGGAAAGACCACTACTCACATTTCATCCTACGGCTCGCGTTCGCATCTACAGAAGACTTACGACGGCGGTTTTCAAGACTGGAGACGATGCTTTTCCGCCTTCGGTTCAAGGATGACGATGTACGCGAACGACAGGAGTTTGTGAAGAGTCTGAGTCTGGAGTGGGAAGAAGTAGGCGCAGATGAAAAGAGGGAGCTCAAGAAGGACTTGTTGGCATCAAATCAGCAGCCGAAGGGTGAGGAGCAGGAGTGGTTCAAGGTGGATTGGGAGAGGGTACCAGAGCTTGTTGAGCAAAGAAAGGTTCTACTCAGGATGGGTAAAGCCTATGTCCCGCAGAGAGAGCAGACGAGTCTGGTGGTTGCGGAATTCACGAAAAGACTAGACGAGGCGCTTGAGGTAAGCCAGGAGTTCTGCAACAGCAAGGAAATGCTAACATCCGCCCCAGCTAACAGCACGTGCACTTCCCCGTCTCGATGAAGACGACCGCCTCGCTCCCATCCTCGCCCACCTCTCTCAATCCTTCACAGCGCCCGATGCCGCATACTCATCCGCCGATGCCAACATCGACGGCCTCTCCACAATCACCGCCAACAGCATCGACACCCTATCCCAGAACTTCCCCCTATGCATGCGCAATCTGCACACCACCCTGCGCGAGAACTCGCATCTCAAGCATTTCGGCCGGCTCCAATACACGCTGTTCCTCAAGGGCATCGGTCTCAGCCTCGACGAAAGTCTCGTCTTCTGGCGCCGCTCCTTCAAACTCATGACAGACGACAAGTTCCAAAAGGAATACAAGTACAACATCCGCCACGCCTACGGCGATGTCGGCGGCGACGCCAACCGGCGTGGCCGCGGCTACACACCCTATTCCTGTCAGAAGCTGCTCACAGAGCCGCTTCCCGGACCCGGCCAGGCACACGGTTGTCCATACCGCACGTTCACGTCGGAGAACCTCATTTCCATTCTGCAGCGCGTGGGCGTAAATGACCGCGATGTGCTCAAGACGGTCAAGGAGGATGTGGTCAAGCAGCGGTACCATGTTGCCTGCAATAGGGTGTTTGAGTGGAGCCACAAGCGGGAGATTAAGAAGGTGAAGGATGATGGAACGTGGAGTGCCACGGATTTGGACACGATTGTTCATCCTAATACGTACTTTAAGCGGAGTTGGCTTTTGAAGCATCTCGGCGAAGGCAATGCGGGGATGGTAAGCGGCATGGAGAAAATGGAGGAATAGATTTTGGGGGGGTATTCATGTTCAATGCACTTTGGTTTGTGGGGCGTTGGGGAAAGAGGGCTCCTGGTATGCATGTTGGTTCCGGTGTAGGGATTCTCACTGTTGTCCATGTTGGGGTTTTGACGACAGTCTACTTTACATTATGCAAGCATGTCTATCTATCTCCGTCCAACCTGGGTATGCAGTTGCGAATGCGCGGCGCAGCGCAGCGGTATATAACATGTAAATTCAGCGAATCTCTCTTACATCTTGTCTGCCATGCCCGCGCCTCCCATCCATTCAATGTATTGCTCAACGCTCTTTTGCATGGCGTCGGTCGCCTTTTCAATCAAGCCTGTCAGTGGCGTCTTGCCAGCCTCAGCCTTCATAACGTCGATGAAATCATTGTTGAATGCATCGTTGATGTTGACCTTTGAAACACCGCAACTTATGCACTCCTTAAGCAACTTCTCTGCGAACCACTCCTTGCCCGCACCATGCAGAACCAGGTTGACTCGGCCTCCAACAGCCTTGTACACGCGCCTTAGACGCTCGTAATCGAGTTGTGGTCCTTTTGGTCCATAGTTGCCGTGAACATTGCCGAAAGCAGGAGCCAGCCAGTTGATGCCTGTCGCAACAAAATCTTCCGCCTGTTCTGGGGTGGTGAGTATGGCTTCCAGACCCATGTCGCTCAGATCGCCGACGCCATCTTCCCCGCCATCGATTCTACCAGGTTCAGCCTCTGTGATGATGCCACGCGCGTTGCAGTATTGCACCAATTCCCTCGTCTTCTCCAAGTTGTCGTCGTAATGGCTCATGTCCACCATGATGCCGTCGAATCCATTCTCAAAGTTTGCCGCCCGCATCACCATCTCCGGTGTTTGAGCGTGGTCCATGTGTAATGCGACGGGCACACTGGCATTGTCTGCTGCTTTGCGGGCAGCGTGGACCAGGACACCATCTGCGTATTGGACTGCCCAAGGAAAGAGCTGGATGATCAAAGGAGCACGTTTGGCCTCGGCTGCCCTTACGGACGCTAGGATGCCTTCGACATTGTAACAGCACGTCGCACAGACGGCGTAGTTGTTCGCAGCAGCATGTTTGACTAGCCTAACAGCCTTGTTTTGTGAGAGATCGGGTGCCATGGTGAGTGTGTGGTGTGGGATTGTTGTTGGTTCACGGGCGGCAGCAAAGAGTGGGGGAGGCGCTGAATGCAAGAGTATCCTATACGAATGAGCACACAGCCCATTATGAGGGTAATGACGCTACGCCTGCCCCTCGTGTTTCCGGCATTATTCCGAGTTTCCGAAGCGTGGCTGTGGTGGGGTGTCGGCGTCTGCTCTGCGGTTTTTGCGGCGAAAGCACCGATTTTCGGCTCAGCTTCCGCTCTTTTTCGGATGATTGTTTCTGCGAGTGGGGTGCTGTGCCTGGGAAATGCGGTATTTGATTGTCGTTGTATCGCAGGTTGTGGCTTGGTGCAGGCTTCGCTTAATCCAAACCGAGATAAAACTACCCATGCAGGTACGCGATCGAGATTCCGTAGTTGCTGCTCTCTCGTCTTTTCAGCCTGCGCCGCATGGCTGCTTCTACGATGCCGCGAAAAATGTCCGATCCGAAGTCGAGTCGTGTAGACTCGATGTATCTGGCTGCATGGGCAATACCACAGTCGTCTGATGGTGGTCGAGTCGATACATGACTGGTTTCAATGGTCGACTTGATGCATGCTGCCAGCCAGCTGCCATCATCGTGGAAAGCATCTCACTGGAATCTCGCAGATTGCTGGGGTTTGGTGTTGCACCAACGCCAAGCCCGTCCACTCAACGCGGGTCGCGCACTAGCGCGTCACGCCTGGCGCGTCTTCACCCAGACAGACGGCAGTCACATTCACCCATAGTGCAACATCCAATTGATCGCAACAGCCTTTCACTGGTCCCCTTTTTTATATTATCGTAACCATGGTTCGCGGTATCGAAGGGAACGAAATGCTTACGCCCAAAGCCTCACAGAAGAAACAGCCTACGTCTGCCTCACAATCCGCGAAGAACCAAAAGTCCATCTTGGGCTTTTTCCAGAAGAAGTCGACCAATTCACCCAGTCCAGCGCCGTCCGCTTCCGCATCAGTCAGCAAGACTCCAACTTCTACTCTCGCTAGGAGAGCTTTCACCAAACCAGACGCCGCCATCACCCCTGTGCCTAGCAGCGACGCACCCGATTTCTCGAGTCCAATCAAGCAGGAACGTGAGTTGACAGTGGGAAGAAACAAGGAAAATGGTCTGTCTTGACCTGCCAATCGGTATTTGCCAAAGCTGACGCTATCTTGTCAGAAGTTACAGGCGTTGCTCCCAGCAGTCCGTCTAGGAAGGTACTTAGAAATTGTGCTTCATGGAAGCCACAGAATCGAGCTGACTGTCCTCATCAGGCCCGAAAACCCGTCAACTACGCAGAGTCGGACGATGACGACGACGAGGATGTACTTGGTCCCATCGCCAACAATGCAAGAGGTCGCACCGTAAAGCGGAGAAGAGTCATTGAGGAGGACTCTGACGACGAGTTTGGCATGGATGCGGCTACGCAGCAGGCCATGATCGATGATGATGTGGATGACTTCATTGTTGCCGATGATTCTGAGGAAGAAGAGGTTGTATCCAAGAAGCGCAAGCGACCGGGCTCGACCCAAGCGCGAAACCGAACTGCGCCTGCATCTTCTCCACCGGCGCCTACTACAATACAGGAGAAATCCGAAGACGAGGATATCGTCATGGCCAGTAGCTCGACCACACAGCAATGGATCTATGACCCCGAAAACCCCATGGTGCTAAAGCCTCGGTCAGCTCCCCCGGCCAGAAGTCATGCCCTCAACAAAACCAAGGAACGACCTTCCGCTTCAGAACCAGAGACGAGATACTCATGGCTGGCACATATGCAGGATGCTGACCGCAATCCATTTGGCCATCCCGACTATGATCCTCGCACACTATATATTCCCCCAGCGGCGTGGGGCAATTTCTCGCCCTTTGAGAAACAATACTGGGAAATCAAGAGCAAATTCTGGGACACTATTGTGTTCTTCAAGAAGGGCAAGTTCTATGAGCTGTATGAGAAAGACGCTACAATCGGCCATCAGCTGTTCGACTTGAAGCTCACCGATCGTGTCAATATGCGTATGGTAGGCGTGCCAGAGGCCTCCCTTGACATGTGGGCAACCCAATTTGTTGCTAATGGGCACAAAGTTGCAAGAGTCGATCAGATGGAGTCTGCTCTAGCTAAAGAGATGCGTGAGCGTGATGATGTGGGTGAGAAGAGCAAGTCTTCCAAGAAGGCAGACAAGGTCATCAGGCGTGAGCTTGCAGCTGTGCTCACTTCAGGTACCCTTGTCGACACTGGTATGCTTCAAAATGACATGTCGACATACTGCATGGCTATTAAAGAGATTGATCGGGATAACCTGCCCGCTTTCGGCGTTGCGTTTGTTGATACGGCGACTGCACAGTTTCAGCTTTGCGAATTCACCGACGACATCGACATGACGAAATTTGAGACGCTCATTGCGCAGATGAGACCTGGTGAACTCCTCCTGGAGAAATCTTGCCTCTCTGCCAAGGCTATGAGGATCCTCAAGAACAACACAGCGCCATCGACTATCTGGAACATACTGAAACCGATCAAAGAGTTCTGGCCAGCCAATGTCACCATTCGTGAGGTAGAAGTGAACAACTATTTCGAGTCCTTGACTGAAGACAACCTCAAGGCCTGGCCACCTGTGCTTCGCGAGGCGCGCGAACAAGAACTTGTCATGTCGGCTTTCGGCGCTCTATTGCAGTATCTTAGGACTCTCAAGATTGAGCGTGATCTAGTCACACTTGGGAACTTCCAGTGGTACGATCCCATCCGAAAAGCAACGAGTCTGGTTGTGGATGGCCAAAGCTTGATCAATCTTGAGATTTTTGCCAACACGTTCGACGGATCACCTGAAGGCACACTATTCGCCATGTTGAACCGCTGTATCACGCCGTTTGGTAAGCGACTGCTGAGACAATGGGTCTGCCACCCTCTCGCAGATGCCCAGAAGATCAATGCGCGCCTAGATGCTGTGGACGCCTTGAACGCCGATTCCACTATTATGAACAACTTTAGCTCTTCGCTAAGCAAATTGCCCGACCTTGAACGTCTCATTTCTCGGGTCCATGCGCTTCGTTGCAGGGCTCAAGACTTTCTAAAGGTACTAGAAGGGTTTGAGCAGATTGAGTACACTGTTAGCCTGCTCAAACAATTCGGTGAAGGCGAAGGTGTCATTGGACAGTTGATCTCATCCATGCCAGATCTCAATACCGCTTTGTCCAAGTGGAAATCTGCGTTCGATCGCGATGTTGCGAGAAAGGAAGGTATCCTAGTGCCCGAGCCCGGCATTGAAGAAGACTTCGACAATAGCCTGGCAGAGATTGACAGCTGTAGAGCTGATATGGATGTATTGTTGAAGAAGGCGCGTAAAGACTTGGGCTCCAACACCATCTGCTTCCGCGATAATGGCAAGGAAATCTGTCAACTCGAAGTCCCAAAGAAGGTCAAGGTTCCCAGCAGCTGGGACCAAATGTCTGCCACTGCCAAGGTCACACGATACTACTCTCCCGAGCTTCGCAAGTTGGTTCGGAAACTGCAAGAAGCTCAAGAGATACATGGACAGATTACTCGCGAGGTCGCAACGCGTTTCTGTAAGCGCTTCGACGAGGACTACAAGACTTGGCTGGCTGCTGTCAAGATCATCGCCCAACTGGACTGCCTGATCAGTCTGGCAAAGGCTTCTGCTTCACTTGGAGAGCCTAGCTGCCGTCCGATATTCAAAGAGGGCGACCGTACCATTGTTGAATTCAAAGAGCTTCGCCACCCTTGCATGCTCAACACTGTTGGCGACTTCATACCAAACGACATCAAACTCGGCGGAGACGCAGCCAACATCAGCTTACTCACCGGTGCCAACGCGGCAGGTAAATCCACCATTTTACGAATGACTTGCATTGCTGTTATCCTAGCTCAAGTCGGCTGCTACCTGCCCTGTGTATCCGCAACGCTGACACCAGTCGATCGCATCATGTCCCGTCTCGGGGCCAACGACAACATATTCGCCGCACAATCCACCTTCTTCGTCGAACTCTCGGAAACGCAAAAGATTCTCTCAGAAGCAACACCGCGATCGCTCGTCATCCTCGACGAGCTCGGCCGCGGCACATCGTCGTACGACGGCGTCGCCGTTGCCCAAGCCGTCCTGCACGACATCAGCACACGCGTGGGCTGCGTCGGCTTCTTCGCCACGCATTACCGCTCACTGGCCAAGGAATTCGAATTCCACCCCGAAGTCGAGAATAAGCGCATGCGCATCCACGTTGACGAAGTCTCAAAGTCCATTACCTTTTTGTACAAGCTCGAAGAGGGCGTTGCAGAGGGCAGCTTTGGTATGCATTGTGCGGCCATGTGCGGTATTCCTCGCAAAATTATCGACAAGGCGGAGAAGGCGGCGCAAGAATGGGAACATACGTCGCGCCTGGGCGAGCGCATGGAAGTTAATAGGGAAGAGGGCGGTGTGTATGTTCCGCTGGGCTTGCAGAGTGATGTTGCCTGGACGCTGAGGGAGGGTCTTGAGGGCGTCGGGGAGCGCGCGCTCGAGGTCCTGCTCAAGGCTATTGCGACGTTGTGAGGATATTCTTCTTTTTTCGTAGTAGCGATGGTTTCAGAAGGGTGTTGTTCGAATGTCCGAGGGTATGGCTGGTGTAGATGTCAGGCTGGCGTTTTGTGTGGACTATTTTGAGGCTTTTTATCTATTCTCTATTTTCCCGTTCCGGAGACACATGTGGCCGAATTTTATCGTGGAGGTTTTTCAAGGGGACCGCGTATAGGTAGCAGTGCTCGTAGCAAATGGTGTAGGTATCCATCGGGTCGAGTAGTAGTAGTACTGAGTCAAATTCACATTTTCGGCGACAATAGAATTTTAAATAGAGAAGTAATTCATTGGAAACCATAGACCGTCTAATTGTCAGTTTTCTATACCGAAAAGCACGGAAGATTGGACATGGTGGCAGGCCCGACTCAACCTACAGTTCAGTTACTTCGCACTACCACGAGTCCTCAACCGTCCGTCCGTCCCCCCGATCATCATCAATTTAGCACCATGATGGCAGTCAGCCATGCAACTTGGGACAACACTCATCAAGCTGCAACCCATAACCCACCAGTCCAGTCCCGTGACCCAAACCCAAACCCCCAACGCCCTCGCCCATCTCCCGTCATCCAACCAAACCAAACCAAACCAAATCAAACCAAGCACAGCACTCTTCAAACATGCTACTCCTCCTCGACCTCTTCATCTCCACCCCATCCCACTCCCTTCAACATAGCAACACCACTCTCCCCGTCTTCTCCCCCACCATACTCCAAACCCTCATCCAGCACCTCTTTCTTGACCCTAGCCCCTCCACTCATCGGCACATCATCATCATCATTAGCATCATTAGCATCATCTTCCTCCTCCTTCGCCACAATCTTCTTGCCCTGCCGGCCCCCGCTCTTCGCGCGCTTACTCGGCGTCGCACTCGCAGACGCACTCGCGCCGCGCTTCCCCGTGCTGGATTTCGGCGTCATGGTCCTGGAGCGGCCGGCAGCGGCGCTGCCGCGCTTGGGCGTGCTGGGAGCGCTGGATGTTGATGCGTCGCCGCTGCGTTGTTTGAGTTTGCGCTTGATGTTGCCCATTGTGACGGCGGCGCTGCCGGGGGTATACTAGGGGTGTGTGTGAGTTGGGATATCGATTTTGGCGGGGCTGGGTATGGGGGAAGTGTGGGATGGGTGGATTCAGAGCGGGAAGACGTACGCCGGTGAGGAGGGCGAGCTTTTGCATATCGATCTGGAGCGGGGTTAGCTGGTTGTTTGATTGCGATGTGAGGCGTGTGGCTGGTGTTATTGCGGATAGGGTGGAGGGAAGCCGTCGGAGGAGTGCAGGATACATACCTTGGGTGGCGCGTCCATGCACTGCCAGGCGAGAGCGAGGACCTCCATCTCTCGGGCGGAGAGGCTGCCGTCTTTGTCACCTGCCATGTCGTGGTTGGAAGGTTGGAAGGTGTTGTTGTGTGGGGATGGGAAGTAAGTTTTGCAGAATTGATACTTTTACAAAAAGTATCGTGGAAGAGTGATGAAGGGCAAGAACCATGATGAGGGAACGTCGTCCCTTTATGCTGACTCACACAAGAATCACAGGTGAGATTGCAGTTCGAGCCTAGCTCGGCGTCTTGGTGAGAGGAAGGTGAAGGTGGGTGAGAATAGGTGAAGGTGACCGAAACAGTAGAGTTGCGTGAATTTGTGCCCGATGTCTAGACAATATAGTAATAACGCCGAGACTGACGACAACAGTGAAATGACGATAGAGAGGGTGGAAAGGGCATTGAAAAAATGTGATTGCCAAGTATGGCAGTGTTTGGTATGTCGTTCACGTTGGCACAGGAAAAATGCCACTGTCCTCGCGTGAGATCCTGATCATCACAATGGCAACATGAACGGGTGCAGGATTGGGCCATTGTTAATTGAAATGGTGACAAGTTTTATGCACACGGGTGATGTTTGATTTTGTTCGATAACGTAAATCATGATAAGCCATCGAAATTGAGAGGGCGATCATATCCGACTGACTTCCTTGCCCTGCAGTTCGGGGCGTTCTACATCAAACTCATCCCGCAATGCTGCATATAATGAGTCGCCAAGAATGACGGATAGCCCCAAACTCCACACCAGAGTGATTGCATAAAAGAAGTTTGCGTTGCCAGATCCAGCGTAGATCCAGAGATGATAAAAGGCAGGGCCGAGAAATGACGTGTACAAGATGCTTGAAGCTGCCAGGAAGGTATAGCGCATCACTTGCATATGGTCAGCATAATGTTACAATGACTGACAGAGGAAGCAAACTTACTGGGGAACAAATGCCGGAACAGTGGAACTAAGGAAAGATATAATGCAGCGTCAGCTATGCTGGGGTATGGTGTGAAGATGGCGAAGACGCCGGTCAAGGTGCATGCAACAAACAAAGGCTGTTTATACAAGCGAATCGTAAGGCCAGGCATGTAGGAAGCAGCGTGGAGCCAGAAGACGGCGAGAAAGAAGTCGCGAAAAGAGTCGAACATCTCGATGAAGAAGTACCACCAGAGACCAACGTTTGGCGTGAGGTCTGGCAACAGGAGGCGCACGCCATAGGTAGCGGCGAGGAAGTGCCAGGAGCCCGTGAGGAAAGCGGAAGCCGAGAGTAGCGCGCCAATGGCGGTAGCTAGCGCTAGGGAGTGTGTGACTGTGAAGGACCAGACGTCTGGGGTAGATTTGGTCTTGATGGAGCGAGCATCATACAACAGGATCAACAGTGGGGGGAACAGGAGTATGGGGTGCATAGCCAGGTATGAGGCGAAGGCGATGGCTAGAACGAAGGTGTAGCTGGCGCCCTGGGAGGCCTTGGCCATGGCCGTCAGGATGAACATGTTGGTGAGGGCCGAGGTGGAGCGGGCGATGCATGTTGCGAGGGTGAAGGGATTGAAGAGGAATCTGGATGGATGAGTCAGGTCAGCATATATGGCATTCGGTGGAGAGAGTTGGGTCGTGTGCCGGCCAGGACGTACCCTGCGGCGATGGCCATACTACTCCAACGCAGGTGCTTGCGGGAGGAGGAGAAGAGGCGGGTGACTGCTGCAAAGCCACTGTCTGCCAGCTGAGCCAAGGCATTGGCGCTTAGTAGGTCGACGAGGATGAAGAGCAGATTGGTTGCGAGAGGGGCATGCGACGGGTCGGGCAGTAGGGAGAAGAGCGGGAGGAGGAGGGGCGGCTGGTGGTAGAGGCCGCCATGGTAGGGGGAGAGATTGTGGGTGTAGAGGAAGACGCCTTCTTGTACTAGACGAGGAGTTAGCAGGTCCAAGGGTCATGGATGGGTGAATGGATAAATGGGTGAATCAATTCATGAATCAGTGAATTGCATAGGTACATACATCGCTTGAAGCTCGTGACTGGTGTCGACACCTCTACACGGCCGGCCAGCAGGTCGGCGAGGGTGGGGAAGAGGGTGAAGAGCAGCAGCCTCAAAGCGGCGGCGGCGCCAAAGAGGAGGAGGCGCTGCTGTGTGTTCATGGCATGGGTGGTGGCATTGCAGCCGTGTCCAGGTGTGTGTATAGGTAGTAGTGTACTGTACTCGGTAGTGTGTACAGGTAGTCCGGCCAGGGTGGTGACTGACTTGGCGCTACCAGCCAACTAACGACGGCCGGCCCTACTTCGGCTGATTGGTCGCATCTCTCGAACTTTTTTGTCCCGCAGAAGTCGGCCGGGCTGGCCATTGAATCTTCTATCTTCTACCAGAGCAGCCAGAGAAGAGCCTGCCCCGGTCCTCCATTCACCCACTCACCTCCCCACCCACGCACTCGCCCTGCACAACACCATGGCTGGTCGCTCCAAGAAAAAGGGTATGCATACACGACTACGGCCATTGCCTCTGCGCATACACTCCCCCCAAACATGGCTAACTCGCTCTCTTTCTTGCAGGCACTTCGGGTGCAGCCAAAAACTACATCACGCGTACCCGCGCCGTGAAGAAGCTGCAAATCTCGCTGCCCGACTTCCGCCGCCTGTGCATCTTCAAGGGCATCTACCCCCGTGAGCCGCGCAACAAGCGCAAGGTGTCCAAGGGCTCCACGGCCGCCACCACCTTCTACTACACAAAGGACATCCAGTACCTGCTCCATGAGCCGCTGCTGGCCAAGTTCCGCGAGCACAAGGCCGTCGCAAAGAAGATTGGCCGCGCCCTCGGCCGCGGCGAGTCGGGCGATGCCCAGCGCCTCGAGAAGAACCTCATGCCCAAGCTCAAGCTCGACCACATCATCAAAGAGCGCTATCCCACGTTTGTCGACGCCCTGCGCGACCTCGACGACGCCCTGTCCATGCTCTTCCTCTTCGCCAACCTGCCTTCGAGCGAACACATCCCCGCAAAGACCATTGCCCTCTGCCAGCGCCTGACCCGCGAGTTTGAACACTATGTCATCACCTCGCACGCCCTGCGCAAGTCGTTCCTGTCCATCAAGGGCATCTACTACCAGGCCACCATCCAAGGGCAGGACATTCTTTGGCTCGTGCCTTACCGGTTCGTCCAGCGCACTGGCGGAGACATTGACTTCAGGATCATGGGTACCTTTGTCGAGTTCTACACTACCCTTCTCGGCTTCGTCAACTACCGTCTGTACACCTCGCTTGGTCTCGTCTATCCTCCCAAGTTCAGCGCCAAGAGTGACGAGCAGGGTGGAGAACTGGCTGCTTTCCAACTAGAGGGCAAGGCCATCGCTACCAATGCTGCCGTCAATGACCGCGTTGAAGACCCGGAAATCGACCCAGAGGCACAGGCGATAGCAGATCGCATCGCCGCCATGCCCGATGTTGAGCAAGAAGAAGAAGAAGAAACTCCTGCTGAGGTACCCGCAGCCACCGAGGATGATGATGAGGAACAGGCGACGGAAGGAATCGATAAATTTGAGCCAACAGCGCCCGACGCTGACATCCTCCCCCAGCCACAAGCCAGCAGCGCTGAGATTGCCTCTCTATTCTCGCCCTTTACCTTCTTCCTGTCTCGTGAGACCCCGAGAGCACCGCTGGAGTTCATCCTGAAAGCCTTTGGCTGCAAGAGAGTTGGCTGGGATGGAATCCTGGGCGACGGTGCTTTCACAACCAACGAGTCCGATCCTGCCATCACACATCAAATTGTAGACAGACCCGCACTTGCAAATGGTTCATCTGTCACACCTGTGCCAGAGACCGAGAACGGCGGCGCTGCAGCTCCCAAGGCCCAATGGCCGCGATCCACCATGCCCGGTCGGACCTATGTTCAGCCGCAATGGGTATGGGACTGTATCAACCAAGGCAAACTGTTGCGACCAGATCTCTACTCACCTGGCGCCGAGCTCCCACCCCATCTAAGCCCCTGGGTCAAGCCCAAGAAGGGCGAGTATGACCCCAACCTCCCGCTTGCCGCACAGCAACCGGAGGGCGAGGCAGAGGCCTTTGAGGACGATGGCGAAGAAGAAGAGGCGACCTTCGACGTCGATGGCGATGAGGACATGGAGGCAATCGTTGACCGTGAGGGTTCAGTCGAAGTTGGAGAGGGCATGGATGTTGCCGAGACCGACGATGAGGATGACAGCGACGGTAGCGAATCGGACGCCCCAGACCAGACGGAAGAGTTCGACGGCTTGGACTCTGATGCCGAGTCTGACATTTCTGAGGGTGAGGCCGCCCGCTTGCAACATCAGCGTGAACTGGAAGCAGAGGCCACAGGCAAGAAGCTGGAACCAGTCAAGCATTCCAAGAAGGAGCAAAACGCAGCGATTCGCAAGAAGTTCGACAAGAAGAAGCGCGCAGAGGAGGAGGAGCGCGAGAGACAGAAGATGATGTTGTCCAACAAGAAGCGCAAGCTGCTCAAGCGCATCGAATACGGCGAGAACAAGCGCGACAACGAGTCTGAGAGTCTGCGAAGGAAGCGTGCAAGGCTGGAAAAGGCAAAGGCCGCTGCGGACGCTCTGTAAAGCAACAACAGCATAATTTATTCTACCCAAAAACTTGGCGTTTACGGGCAGGTGTTTGGGAAAATCGGGCAATTTCCATGATACGTAAGGTAGTTTGATTGAATGTTTTCGCCATCGATATCAGGGATTCTTGTCCTAACTTTGTACGTGATTTAGTCATGGCAATGATAGCCAATAAGCGTCCGACTTCGCCGCCGCAGGATTGCAAGTACGATTTCCAACGCCCTGCTCCTCCACTGCGCCTTTCCCAATCCCCCAATATCGCAACAGAAGGGCGTAAACTTCGTATCTGCATTTCGTATTAACTAGACGTTGCCTTTTCTTCCAATGGGAGCCCACGCAGTCATCTGCTTCGCGGCGCTGTGCTTTTGTGCCGTTGCTCTAGGCACTCAGACATGTATGACTCCGCCAGCATGGCCTTTGATATAAGGCCATGCAATGCAGAGTCTGAGAAGCACCTCTCAAAGCATATGTACATGATGATTAATTTCAGGAGCTAGAGAAAGGCTTTCTTACCCGTCAACAGCACCATTCCAAGATGAAGACACAACACTAATGCATACAACAGTTGGCTGACTTGTCCACCTGCCCGTACCTCTATCTGGAAGAACATGTCTCTTGTATGGCAAATGGAACTCTACTAGGCAAGCGTCAGCCAGGGTATGCAGTTTGCTTCTTAAGATATCTTCCGTCGTTATAATTTCGTCAATCGTCAGGTTCGCACTCATGCTCCACCATGTCCTCGCTATTTTTCAGAATGAGTACTGACCGATACAGACAGAACATGGCAATATCTAAAATTCCGGAAGCACACGATGAATTTACGAAACTGCGACTGGCGCTCAGTGCCCCATAGCCCTAGACACAAACACGCACCGTGCCGAGCCGTTGCCGACACTACCTACCATATTAATCCGCTCACCAGAAAATTTGCCATTCTTTTTCCCACCAGCACACCAGGGAAATTCAGAGGTACACCGTTACTGATTCATCATGTCTGAAGTACGGCTAACAAACCCCCCAAAGCCTGGTGCCGTAATCGATGCCGCTGAACTTGACATTGTTTTCACCTTCTGGGCGCAATAGAATGCACGTGATCTGGCGCACACTCCCCATTTCGAGCTATTATTGGCACTCTGCGTAGTAAGGAATCGCTAGTGGTCACTCACCAAATGTTCGGTGTTGTGCCTGTGATGTCAACATCGTCCGTCCCTTGTTATTTCTCGCGGCTTCACATACTCTGGTCCACCTTGATCCTTGGCGACAACCGACCGTTCTGCCACCAAATACATCACACGGAGCAGTGCAAGACAAACTCTTTCAAGTCTTGCATTCCAACTTAAACGAGCTTCCAATATGACGACCACCGCTCCCCGGCTCCTGCTTCCTCAGCTCCCACCAGAGCTGCGCGGCGAAGTCTACTCCTACCTCTCAACTCCCGACACCTTCTCCATACACATGGACAACTTGCTGCCCTTCAAGCTCAAAGAGTACGAGTGCAAGCACACCACCGTCACCATCACGCCCCTGTGCTACGGATCAGCCAGTCTCCTCGCCCTCGAGCCCTACCACTTCCTAGAAGCGCACGAGTACCGGGCCTGGCTCCGATCAAACTCGGTGCAACTGCACATCAAACTCGTCTTCAAAGGCCGAATCCAGACCTTTGTCCAAGCAGACTGGACGAGGAGACTAGAAACCCACCTGCACAAGCTGGTGAAGCAACACGCCTGGCTACGCAAAGTAGCCCACTACAATATCCAAATCGACTGGGCGGCCAGCGACGGCATCATCCGCGGCAAAAAGCAGACGCCCACGGGGCGCATACCCCGAGCCATGGTATCAACGCTCCTCCTGCTCATGGAGGAAAAGGTCAAGACCAACTCCGCCTTTGTCAAGGTGAAATTACGCCTCGAACACCGCATCGCAATCGAGCACATTGTGGCGGGAACCTCGTTTGGGCTCGGCGTCTTCCTCGCAACCCCACTTGATCACTACCACAAAGTGAAGGACTTTATCGTCGAGGCTTGGAAGACGCCAGCTCTCGTCAGACCAGGACCAGGCGCCCGTGGGGAGCGAGTCAAGGCCGCGCCGTCTTGCGCTCCAGATCACCTTTTGCTGCGCAAGTCGTTTGGTCACGACGACGAACTCCCCACCGTTGTTTGGGGCGACGCGCAGCATCGGGTTGGAGCTGCGCCGGACTTTATCCTTGGACAGCTTCGGCTCGACTGTGCGTCGTAGGGGTGCGTGGGTGGTGATGGCGGGGGAGTTGCTGGGTGGTGGGTGGTGTAGTGTGGTGTGGAAGGGCTTGCTGAGGTTTAGCATGCACATGTATAATACCCATGATAGTAATGAAAACACACTCTGTAGCCATGATTATATCGTACTATAAAACCTTGTTTCACGCATGTATAGTGTGAAAGCCCACGTGGCTGTTTATATACGCCCATGCCTAGCCCCTTATACATGATATGTAGTTTTAAAACGGTGCAGAATTACAAGTTGGATAAAATTTTATATCAATATACTCCTTGTATACATCCTATTACTATCTAGAGTAGTATTATCTAGACTATTACTATCCAAACACACCAACAACACCAGACAACAACACCGACAAACAGCCTCCACACTCCCCATTCCCCAACCCAAGAGAATATATACTCCACAGCATATCTCACAGCTATGATTACATCTCAAATCGGTCTTCTATTTGCTCTATATATAGTGTGGAGACGGTGTGGGTGGTATATGTGTAGAGACTGGTTGTGTGGCTTAATACGCTGTAGATCTGATTTATATACGGTTTTGGGATGTAAGTTAAATGGTGTGTACGGTGTAGTTCGCAGATTTGGTGTTTTAGGGTCTGCGTCCTGCCTCCATCCTACTCCTTCGCTACTATCAACTAAACCATTCCCTCTTTCCCTCCTTCCTTCCTTCCTTTCACATCCACCCCCTCTACCCATCATCTCATCCCACCTGCCATCAACCCCCACGTCCCGCTCCCTCCCAAGCCCTCAAGCCCAAGCCCCCACCAAACTCATCAAAAACGCGCCCCCAAAAACCAACAAACAAGCAACCACACGCTTCCTCCCCCGCAGCACCCTCCAACTCTCGTCGCTCAAAAAGTCCTCGCTCATGAGCTCGACGAGGGAAGCGAAGATGAGGAAGCCCGCAGAAATGGCATTCATGATGCCGACGACGAGAAGGCCCGGTTCCGAGTCGGGCGAGTAGAGCGTGTGGGTTGCGATGCCGAGGGCTTGGCCGAGGGGTGTGGTGCAACCGTATGCGAGGGCCATGAGCCAGGGTTGCGGGGAGCGCGAGCGCCATTGTATATCTGCTATGCGGACGCCGAGGGCGAGGCCTTCGAAGGTTTCTGTTTGGGAGGGAAGATGAAATGGTTAGCTGGGTTGTTTGTGCGTGCTTGCTGTGTAGGTAGGAGGTTCAAGGGGGGAGGGGTGAAGAATTGAGGTTGGTGCGGAACGTACGGTGGAAGATGATTGCGATGAGGAGGACGGTGAAGTCGTTTCCTACGGCTACGGCGAGGGACATGCCGATGAATATGCTGTGGAATAGGATACCCATTTCTAGCAAAAAGACCTGCATGACGGCTTTCTTGTGGACTTGTTCGGGGGAGAGGACGTGTTTTTCGTGCATGTTTTCCGGGTCCGATGTGATGGCTTCTTCGTTATTTCCATGCTTTTCGGCTTCTTCTTCTTCGGCGGCTTCGCCATGCTCTGATCCCACAGACTCAATTGCATCGAGTCGTTGGCCGTCTTCGCGGTACCGAGACAAAGTGCGGCTGATACTCGCCATTCTGCCGCGTAGCATGCCCAGGTCCCGGACACTAAGACTAGCATCCGAGTAGGTTCTTCGAATCTCGTCTCTCGGAGCTGTAGGAGGCTGTGTCTCACGCTCTGCTTGTGCGTCTTCTCCACGCTGCGCTTGCTTATTCCGTGAAACAGCAGCTATACCCTCATTGCCGCCGCAAACATGCTGAGCAGGCGAAAACACCATCTCAACTACCGTCACAAAGAAGATGCTCGCCAGCATAATTGCCCCGGGCATAGCCTGGTAGTCAGTCGTCCAGAAACTACTCAGACAGGGGTCGCTCAGGCTCAAAAACGCAGTAGGCAGTAAGTGCACAAAAGAAGTTGCGATCAAGACACCAGTGCCAAAGTGCTTCGCGCCGAAGAGAAACGAGGGCGGAATGCGCAGGCGGGGGAATTTCTGGGCTAGAATGGGGAAAGCGCAGGCGCTGCCTGAGACGAAGAGGATGATGAAGAGGCCGCCGACATGGAAGGCGAGGTCATAATTTGGAAGAGATTTGCCGGATGCGCAAGTTGAGCGACGGGGGAAACGGGTCGGTGGGTTTATGACTGCATTCTAAGTCAGCTTTTAATTGACCAGAGTAAAGCAATTGACAGAGGAGAGGCTTGGAGAGAGAGAGGTATCTTACTCGTAGGCATACGGATAGTAGGCGCTCGTCCAGAGGCATAAGAAATCAAGCAAGACGTAAGGAAGACAGATATAGACCATTTTGCCCAACTAATCACGCTAGACGTGGTTGCGAGACCAGCTTGGTACTCTGTAGTGCTCACATGTGCGGTTGTTCGGGTGCAAGGTCCTTTTGAAATCTGTCAGCAGCCATACGCAATTTGTAAAGTCCATAGTCTTACCTTTGATGGACCCTTTGACACCCTTGCCCAGCGAACGCTGCTGTTTTTCCTTCTCTGGGAAATTTTCATGTTCGACGTCGCCGCGCCGCAAGGCCCGTGCTCCGCTGGACAGGGAGTCCGCTTCTCCTATTTCCCTTGCATTGGCAATACCATTCATGTCCTGGCAGGTTGTGAGATCCGCGGCGAAACGTGGGGGGCTTTGGTTCCATCCTGGGTTGAGGAGCACGTCGTCATCGGTCCTGGATGGGCAGTTCATTGTGTTCTTTCTATCGTCGTGATAAGACTTCTTGCTTTGACTCGGTATTGGTGGTTGAGTACCCAATTGCTAATCTCGAATTGTCACAACGACGTAGGGTTGCAAGATGACGTGGAGACTTGATTGAGACTTTGGGAAGGGAATGGTCAGAACATATGACATCTGAAAGAACGGTGATCATCGGCTAGCGGACCATCCGTGGACGGCAAGGCCCAAAAAAACTGCTTGGCCGAGCGCCAAGAGAAAGTTCCGGATCGCAGGGCACATGTTCAATACGACGTCCAATCTACATGACGGCCTCATCATCACCGCGAGGTTCTTCGCTCTCACCAATCATTGTCATCGTCCCTCTACCACTTCTCTCCCATTCTTCGAGTCGCAGGAGACGGTAATTCTGGCGGACAAAACGCCAGACATACCTCCTAGACGTGACAGAGCCCACTACTTGCCAAACAATGTACTCTCCACTCACCCAGACAGCTCTTCGGCCTTTGAGATCCGGAATCGCCCGCAAAATGCAAATCCTCAGGAGCTTAGCGAATCCCGGGGTAGCTATTAGACAGATGTCATGACCCTGGTTGCGCAGCTGATTCGACACAGCCGCTTAACTAGTGCATATGGCTAGACTGAACGCTTCGGACCTCTGCTCACACCATAATACCTCTGCGCCAGTATATGAAAGCAAGTGGACCGCCTTCATTCCGAATGGCTAGCTGGAAACTTCATGCATCTTATAATATGCTCTGAAAAGAGATTGTTGAATTCTCCATGGCCAGTGCTGTGTGCAGCTCTTGATCTACCCCCGTCTAATCATCATTGCGCCGCATTCTCAGTCTCCAAGACTTCTAGTGCACCACCAACCAAATGCAGACTACCCGTGACCAGAACCATAATCTCTGCATTAGGACCAGCAGCAACTGCATAGTCTCGGGCTATAGCGCGCGCTGCAGCAACCGCCTCCTCAATAGTTCGCAGCACGTGCACCTCTGCTGAGCCATCAATTTCTGACCATGTGCTCGCGAGCGCCTTCTGGACTGCCAGTGTGTCCACATCTTGTTGATTTGTGTTGACCGAGACGAGGTCTGGCTTGTACCCTTGACTGAAGGTCTGGTTGGTAGTGAACATGACATGTGAGAAGGGCGAGGTGGAACCAGAGGTGATGCTGGACTGCAGTGTTGTATGCAACGCTCTCGCCAGGGCACTTGCATCTCGTGTTTGCTGATTGAAGATCAGGATGCGTGGGATTCGGTCTTGGGAAGCGTCCTTTGGTGAGGCGGGCGCAATCTGTTCCGAGAACCACTGTCCTGTGACTTGAATGCTCTCAAGCGTATGGGCACCATCAATGTGCCATGCAACATTCTTCTCGCGTCGTACCTCGCATCTGCCGGCCCAGCGTACTTGTTCCAGTCCACGCACAAACTTGGCCGGCAGTTCGATAGCTGGAGTAATTGTTGGGTCTGGGACAGATGTGTGACCAAGTGCGCGTAGATGTGCAGCTGCGGCAGCGATTGCCACGGAAGCGTTGATCTTCTGGAACGCTGCGCCTAACCCAAGTTTGATGCTGTTGTTTTCAAGAGCCGGATGCACGTCGACGACGTGAAGCTTTACCTCGCGTTCTGCTGCTCGCTCATGCAGCACAGTCATGGCCTCGGCCTTTTGAGGTGCTGTAAAAGCGACACTGCCCTGCTTGAACACGCCCGCCTTGTGCCATGCAATCTCGGGGAGTGTAGAGCCCAGCATGGCGGTATGGTCAATGCCCAGACTTGTCACTGCTGTGACTGTCGGGTTCACAAGGATGTTGGTGCTGTCGTACTCGCCGCCTATACCGCATTCGATGACAGCTGAGTCCACGCCTTCCTTGAGATAGGCATGCAACGCCATGAGCGTCAAGTACCGAAAGTACACGGGCTTCGTAGAGACACTGGACGGCTCTGGTTCCTCCTCGGCAGCCGCTGCTGCTTCCAGCCTATCCCATATTTCGAAGAAGTATCTGGCGAAAAGCTCCTCCGATATGGGCTCGTTGTTGATTTGAATGCGCTCTCGAACGAATCGGAGATGCGGGGAGGTGTAGAGGCCAATCTTGGTGGGGGGCAGGGCGGCATTGCTTGAAGAGTATTGCGCCAGAATGGACGAAATGAAGGCGCTGGTGGAGCCTTTGCCCTTTGTGCCTGCAATGTGGATAGGCTTCAGGCCATTGAAATCACTGGGCTACGCCGTCGTCAGCAAGGTTGCCAGCCATCAACGCGACTGGGAGCCGCACACCTTGTAGCCCGCCTTGCGACACCACTCGAGCATCTCCGGAATGGCCTGCTTGTTCATGCCGCGCCCGGACTTGCGGATGGCGTCGACAATGGAGAAGTTGGACTGCAGTGTATTCAACGCTGCAACCGCAGCCTGCACACTGTCAATACTAATACTCTACAACAGCTGTGACGGCTTCGCGCATTGGCACCCACCGCGTAGTCCCTCTGCTCCATGGCGACTGTACTGCGATACGAACGCACCGCCAAAGAATTGTGCAAACAACAGATGCGCCGCCGGGCTATGAACATGGCATCTTGCGATGCCTGGTGTGGTGCTGGTAAGCTGGCTGACTTTTGTTCGAGAATTATGGCCGTCGCTATCCGATGACGCACGTCCAATCGAGGCACTAGCATTGACCTTGCATACAGAACCTACATAGTACATCCCATCCCGTTACTCCTTTGACCATCACCACCAATCACTCAGCCATCCGTGCGCATCGAACCACCTTGCACATGGTTGCTAGTGCAATTGTCAGCTTCCCGTATGCGCATCTTGAGTTTGTTTGATCGACTGCCACGCCTCTCTTGGTACGCCTCAAGGGTTTGAAGCTCCGCAACGCGTACCCACCACAGTAGCAGTATCACAAAGGACTATGCTCTACGAGACGCGCACCAACCGCAACTCTACCCAATGCCTCTAATTACCGCGCCTTGCTTTATGTCAGATCGCGCGCTATGAGAACGCCTTCTGACTGTAGTTTCTGACCAAGATGTCGCCCAAGTATATTTCCAAGTGATGATCGTGTCGCGCATCAAATTATGAGCCAAGGCCGCAGAGTCAATCCTCGAGGTACTGTGTGTAAATCGAAGGCGTAACCTGGAAGATCAACCATCCCATCAATTAGCACGTGCAGCGAGAACGCACTTCTCGAAGCAAACTATGATTGGTACCTGACGATCATATTCGGCTTGCCCTGATATTATCAAAAACAGCGACCAAGTTCCTCAGCCAGTTACAGCTTGGCACCCATATCACAAAACCCGTCTATCGGGACATTGCCTTGATCAACATACTGGAGGTAGTACTACAAGCGGGCACGACGCCGCTGTGAGGGACGACACCACTGCGACCCCTCTGGTCGCATCATCAGACGGATCCATGTTTCACCTGCCCGTGTTTCACCCAAAAGTCGGACCGCAGCCAAGCTACCAGCATCACATATTACACCCGTCCCAATTCAATTTCCAGAAGAATTTTGGCACTTGCACTCTCCTCTCTTTACCACCTCTTTTACTTTCTTTTTCCATGGCTTGCCGAGGCTGAGCCTCAGTGGCACAGTACAGTCTTCGACATGGCGCTGGTCACCTGTTCGGTACATCTGTGTGTGCCTTTTGTTTGTTCAACCCAGATAAAGAAACAGTAAAAAATAGTCCTTCCTTGTTTGCTAGTTTGCTATTTGTATTCCCCCAAATCTTACTCAGATTGGCTCGTTGCAAGGTATGCCCGCCATGATATGATGCCTTGGTTCTTTGTTGCACGGTTTTTGTTGTCCTCATCACATTATATTAACCAATTACACAGACGTGACCGACCCAGTCACCAAAATCCCCGATTTATTTCCCCGGAACCCTATGCAAGAGAAAAGATTAAATAAAAACGACATACACATACATAACACACATATTTATCCTGGAAGATACCCAAAACCACCAAAAACACCTTTCAAAAAAAAAAAAAAAGAGCACACCTCCTCAAAACCAACATAATCACTAATATCCCCAACCAACCCAAAAAAACAACCAACAATGAAATTTCCCCCAAACCTCCTCACCATCCTCCTCCTCACCACCCTAACAACCACAGCCGCCCACCCCTCCCTCCCCCTCCTCCCCCGCGGCCTCCCAGGCGCATACTACACCTGTGTCCTCCCCAACTTCGCCGGCCCCACGGGCTGCACCTGGACCTCGCCGACGCCCCGCTGCCGCACCCAAGGCCCCACTGGCATCCAATCCCTCGGCCCCGACCCAGGCACCATCTGCGCCCTATTTGCATCCAGTGATTGCAGCGGCGCAAGAGTGGCGGAGATTAGTTTTCCCGGACTGGGGGCCGGGTTGCCTGGTTTTGGGTCGTTTAGGTGTTGGGTTGCTGGTGCGGAGGGACGTGTGGATGGGGATGTGGATGCAGAGGGGGCGAGGAAGGGTGCGGGAGGGGTGTTGGATCCGGCGGTTTTGGCGGGGGGTGTGGGGAGTAGGGAGAGGGAGGAGGTGAGGGAGGAGATTGGGGCGATGGAGAGGGATGGGTTTAGTGAGGGGTTGATTGGCTTGAAGAAGAGGGTTTATTATTGAGAGTGTGTGTCTTGCAGGAGGAGGATAGATGAGGGATGGGGGAGTGGGGATAAGGGCTTTTTTTTTCTTGTATCATTGATCCTTTTTCTTTATAAATGTTTTTTTCAAAGGGGGGATTGTATGATATGGCGTGTGTGTATTGTTTTTTAGGTAGGGGCAGGGAGAGAGAACTTCTGGGTACTTGGTTGAATGTTAGATATGGCGGTGTCTTGTGGTGAAGTAATAGATGTGATATCATATTCTGATTCGATGTTGATTATAATTGCAAACAGTGATATCAGCAGGGTTTCCTGGAGAGATTGTGCCTTGTATTCTATTCACCAAGCTCCAACAGTTGAGAATTGCCAGCTGAGAAATGTAATTGAACAAGCCATACCTGACTCATAGTGCAGTAGTGCATGTAAACATGTACAAAGACAGCCAAAATCGCTAATGGGCAGAGCATCGACAAGAAGTAGGTACTACAACCGCCACCACCACCACCACCACCAGTACCGCAAGCAAGCAGAACAACAACGACGCCAACCTCAGAACCACCTCCTCTCCTCAAGCTTAACCCACCACCTCCCCTTCTCCCCCTCTTCGCGTGGTCCCACAAACTCAAGAACCTGATCCGCACTCCCAATCCGCATATCCAAATCAAAGATATCACTAGCACTTCTGTCATCCGCCTTCGCCCCGAGACAGAAACTCGCTCGGACTCTTACACCACCAGGCCTCTCCTTGGCAACCGGACTCAGATAAGGCCCAATATCACGTGCCACGCGGTATGCCAGGGCTGAGGGTGAAAATTGCGTCTTCAGGGCCACAGCCCAGCGATTGAAATCCTGCGTGCGGGGCGCCACGCGTGGATTGTTGAAGTTGGGAAACTGGGCCGGGTCGACGGGGTGATCGCGCGACGGAGAGGCGGGTGGGGTGACGATGGTCAGGGCGGTGGACGAGGATGATCGGGTATCGAGCCAGGATTGTATGATTTCAGAGTCGCGGTGCGAGTCTTCGAACCATGTTATCAGCCACAGGGATATGACGAGCTGCTTTAGATTGTCAAAGTGGCGGAGTCCATTGAGAAGAGGGCCTGTGATGGGGGTCTGGAAGGAGAGAATGGGGCAACCGGTGTAGCCGCAGATTTTGAGCTCTTCAACCGTACTAGCATGATGTAAGGCTATCGTTTGAACGAGTGGCGCCTGAGCAGGCCAGCCATAGTCGGGTTCAAAGGTGAAGTCGGGTGGTAAGGAGATACCACGTTTATAAGAAGCCAGTATGCCTGCTAGATCTTCCTCTTCTAGGGCCAAGAGGATATCAACGCCTTGGCCCGGGTCCACTGCTTTCAGCTGAAGCCCCCGCTGACCCCATGTATTTCCCGCTGGAAACGATACACCGATCATGACGACTTTCTTCAACGGACACCAGTGCAAAGCTCGGAGAATTTCTCGTTTCTCGTCCCGGGGAATCCCACTTTCTAGTTTGATACTCTCCACTCTTCGTAAGTGTGGCGCAAATTCGGCAATGAACCGTCTCCTTCGAACGCGAGCTTGTAAGTCCTCTGTGCTTGAGCTTTCATCTGTCAATGGCTCTCCTTCACCGCCGTATTTTGTATCGATGCGCAGGTCTGTGAGCATCATGGCGAGATGTGCAACCAGCTTACGCGTTCGATTGCGTACATGCATTGTTGGTTTTACATGGCTATAGAATCGATCCAAAGGCCAGCCCAGACATTGAATCTTAGGATGAGCTTCCAAAAACTCCAACATGGTATCTTCGAATAGGAAAACATCAGGTGGAAGCTCAGTTTGCGGTAGCACTGCATTACGAAGCTGAAAGGCGCGCAATTGGGGAAATCTCAATGTTTTCAAGGTATTGAGTATCGACATACAATGATCGAAACCATCCTCTTCTCTGCGACGCCAGAGTATCCAGTCGAGATTCAGGCTAGTCAGCGTGGATGCCGAGCTGGTGATTAGCCAATGCACTGGCTCCACAGGCCTGGTTGGCGGTACCGAGTCTTCGATCTGAGCACGATTTGCATGGATGAAATTGGACACGTCCGACAGACCCTCCCAGATAGCGCTGTCCCACGCCTTGGATTGATTTTCCAGCTCTTGCAAATGATGTGGGTTATCGTCTGACAGCTGTACGGTGGTTCCAATCCATCCTCCAGAGCCGTTATGAAGCCATCGGTATGTGCCGCCTCTGCAAAGCTTGAATTCCAGATATCTCATCCCTCGCGCCTGCGCTGTTTCCAAGGGTTCGCTAACAAGACGACGGATTCGAATGGATTCCAAGGAGGTCCCTTGTCCTTGTGCGAGGATTTGGGCGGGGTCTATGGACAGGCAGCAGCTTTCGAGCCATAGTTTGCGCAGAGGCACATGACGAGGGCGACGATGATTTAGGAAGCCTGAAACCAGTGCGTTGGTCAGGGACCAGTGGCCGTAGACTATGCGGAGGGTATGGACATTGACGAGATTTGGAATGGCCAACTTGAGCAACGTGTGTAGGCGGTCGTCCCGTGATAAATGGTCGGCGTCAAAGTGCATTCGTGGGAGTTCGCTGAAGATGTTGGGAGTGGGGAGGTGGCACCGGTGGGTGAGGACATGAACCTTGGAGGCCAAGGTAGGATTGGTGGCTAGTATATGGAGCCTTCGGGCAATGGGCGTGTCATCGTGCTCGTCGGACTCGCCGCGTCCCCTGTCACACCAGGACTGGAGCGTGTGCTCGTTGACGTGCAGTTTCCATTGATCTGCCAGACAGACGTTCTGCCAGAGGAGGTCGGTAGCATGGTCGCTGAGGCTGTGGGAGACGAGGGCTACGTCTTTGAGCGTGGCGGTAGGGAGGTAGGCGACGATGAGCTGGAGGAGCTCGGTGGGTAGTTGTTGGAGCTGTTGTCGTCTCGAACGTCAGCAAACGTCTCCAGTCTTTGACACAAAGTATCCGGCCATGGCTACGTACAGAGAGCGAACTGTGGTGGTGGTCAGTAGACATGACGAGCGGCCATGAATACAAAAAAGGCCTTCAGGCGGTGAAGAAGAGTGAGGTAAGGTGGAAGTAGTAATTACATGAGAAAATAGAGTCGTCTTGGACTGGGCAAAATGCTCTATGGCGCGCAAAGTAGCGTCTACACACGTATTCGATAGCTACCTTCTTTGCTTGTGCCAGCTTACGCTACCTATATGCGAGGCGAGGCGGGGCGGGGCGGGTGTTACCTGCCCGTAACTTACCCCGCAACCATCCTTGTCCCCAATGCCCAAAACAGCAAACATGGGATACTTTGTAGTTGCCGATGCCATATACCAATGAATACCGCTATGATACAAGTTTCGCATCAAGAAAAATGTCTAGTACGTGCAGAATAGGCTTGTTCCATCAACACATCTACTCTTGTGCCTTCTCCTCCACACCACCTTGAACGATGCGCTGGCCTCTCTTCATCCTGAACATGCCAATGCTAGGCTTCACGTCCTGGAACCCATACTGCGGATATAGCTTCTGCGCCGTCGGCTCAGCCACCAGACTGACATAGGCAAATGGCGCATGCTCATCCACATAGTCCACCAGCCTCTGCATGATGCCTTTGCCCAGCCCTCGCCGCTGGTGATCAGGATGCACCGCCACATCGCAGAGCTGAAGAAAGAGTGCGCCATCGCCCAGCAGCCGCCCCATGGCGACCGCTGTCTGGCCCGTGCCCGGCGTAGTCGAGTCTATCATGTGCTTGCGCTCATACGCCACCATACAGCAGAAAGAGTTGGCCAGAGATTTGGGAACCGCTTCGAGGGGTGGAGGGGTCATACCGGACAGCTTGCGGAGGTCATGGTACACCTGCGGCGAGGGTAGCCCTTCGAGAATCACATACAATGCGTCGTTCATGCTGATAGAAGGTGAGAGTAGGTGGATTTGCAGATACAAGACCGTGGTTGACAACGTTTATACTGTTTGGCCAAGCCATCTGGATGATCTGACTGCTGCATAACCTTACCGAGTCGACTCACCACATGGAACGCCTTACCACGTTCTGCCGAAGATGACCCTTGGTAAGAGGAAAAAGCTCCATTAAATCCATTGACTGTGTAGATACATCAGAACATCTGCCATGGTCGTCAATACCACTGCAAGTTTATTGAGTCCGTTGCTTCGGCCCGAATATCGTTACCTCCTCGACTGACCATGAGCGTTGCCACATGACAATGGTAAGAACTTACTGCTGACCTCTCTAATCTAATTATCACCAGTCACTACTTTGATTTATCCGACATGAGCGAAAGTGCAAGTATTGGCTCGCATCAATTGCTAGCTTATATTGAACTTTGTTCTCTTCTCACCTTTGTCACTGGCTCAAGCTTTTCAGTCATAGATTTGGTATCTCCTGCAGCAAGAGATCGTGGGAGCAGGCGTAGAACCTTTTGATCTGATACTCTTGCTAAAAGAGGCAAGGCGACAAGTACGCGGAATCTCAGTCCTTACAGGTTCCCAAAAATTTCGACAGCCTTTATATGCAACTAAGAACAGCACAGCTAGCGATCTCGATACTGGAAATGTACATACTGAAACCTCGTAGGCCACCGTCTGTGGTGGCTCTATGTTCTCCAGTCTTTTATTGTCTCAGGAGTTCAATGCAATGTGGATTACTGACTCTTTGTGAATGACCGCTGTCATGTTCGCCATTTCTGCCATGATCACTGGTTTCTAGACGAAAAGCATCATGACAACCTTTCGAGACAAATACTCACTTTCGCTTCTGGATCTAGACCTACAATGCATGCGGCGCACGATCCTGAGACACAAGCATATGCAGATGATCATGATGTTCACCTGGTCGTAAGTCGACGTGATTAGAACTGTTCACAGACGAGGTAGGTTAAGCAGTGGTACACATTCCCCTCAACGGCTATATCCCATTTTTAGTCTACAAGTGGAAGATCTGCAAAACTACCTCTACCATCCTAAATACGATTTAACAATTATCGGAGACTATGCATAAACCACTCCCAACATCCGAAACCCCAAAAGAAACAATCGCACACCTACAGCCCCCCATCCCACCCAAACCATACAAACAAAACCCTCCACCCTAACATCACACGCACCCAGCAAGCCTACTCTAAATCACCACTCCAACAACCCCGCCAATATCAACTCACCCAGCAAACAGTAGAGTAAAACAACCTGCACCTCCAACCCTGCGCAGCCATCTCCCCACCTTCCCCTTCCCATCTGCCCACCTGCCCCAAAAAGAACCCACACACCTATCAGCACCCACCCCAACCCCTGCACACCACAACCACCCATCGCAAAACCCCAACCAGCATCAGCACCAGCATCAACCGGCGCAGCCAATCACCTGCGCCGCACTCGCACGCCCCGCGCCTCTGCTCTGCAATACTCTACCATGCCCATACCCATACATACAGCACAGTACAGTACAGTAACAGCCCATACACCCAGTGCCGTGTATGCGCGTGGCGACGGAACGCAGTGCTACTTGGCCGCCGTGCGTGGATGCGGCACACATGCGCGTGAGAAAGGGGGGTCAGCGAATGGGAGGCTGAGAATGCGGGTTTGATGGGCGCGGATGGGGAGTACAGCCTGAGTGCGCGTGGCGAGTATGCAGGGGCGAGTGTTTGGAGGGGGCATTCTGGGTTGCGATGGGCTGATGTAGTTGGGTGTCTGGTGAGCTGGTCGTTTGGCGGTGCAGGTTGCTGTGGGTTAAACAGGGGGGGAGGAAGGGGGTATATAGGGTTTGGGTGATGGCTCGTTGTTCTTGTTTTGTGGTTGGGATAGCCAGTGGATAGACGCCTTTTTCGCCTTTTTTTTGGAGGGGTGAAACGCTCGAGTAAAGTTTTACTACGTTGATATTATGATGGTTAAGGCGAAAGTATTCGTTTGGTTGCTTGTCGTGGGCGTTATGGGATGCGCATTCGCTCATGATGGGCGACAGGCACAAAGTCAGGTTCCGGAGTATGTGTTGAAATATGGTAAGCATTTATTTTTCATATGCCAGACAGCATCATCTCTCTCTTACAGTAGCAAGACTAAAGTCCATCACTTTTACATCCTATCACCCTTCCCAACTTCCACTCCCATTTCCCTGTCCTCTCTTCCCACTCCTCCTCCCACCACATCGCCATCCTCTAATGCCCCTCCAGCCCCTCTCGTCTACCTCCACTCCACCGAGCAATACTTCCCAACCTCCATGCCCTTCTTCCTCAATAACACCACCCCACGCGTAAACTTCCACGAAGTCGCCGGCCCCTCGAAGCCCCTCACGCCATCCAACCTCAACCAAATGGCCGCAGACGTCTTTCTCACCTCCAACGACGACGTGACCAAAGACCCTGCCTGGATCCGAGGCGTCAAACCAGACGGTGGCGGGAGCACGGGCGATGCGGTGACGGCAGCTGTGATTATAGTGGACAAGGGCGAGGGCGTGGTCGATGTGTTTTACATGTATTTCTACGCCTATAATTATGGTGGCGAGGTGCTTGGATTGTCGAGCTTGAATTTCGGTATGTATGCGTTTTCGCTTTTGGAATCCCCTAAACTCGATCCCTCTCACGTTACCTTAATCCCCAAAATGCAATTTGCTGACTTTGCAATCATCATCACTCTAGGTAACCATGTAGGCGACTGGGAACACACAATGGTTCGCTTCTCCAATGGTTCTCCCCAGGCAATATGGTATTCCCAGCACGCCAATGGCCAGGCCTTCACTTACCCTACCGTTATGAAATACACGGACAATATTCGACCATTGGCCTACTCCTCAAAAGGAAGTCACGCAAACTACGCGATACCAGGGACACACGATCATACAATCCCAAACCTCAACTTGCCAGGCGGTGTACTAGAGGATTATACGGATGAGGGCGTGCTGTGGGATCCTCTCTTGTCGGCCTGGTTCTACAAATTCGATGCTGGGACCGGTGGGTTCACGGCGTTGGGCGATGGCATGCCGACAGAGTGGTTGGAGTTCAAGGGGAGATGGGGCGATGAGGAGTATCCCGAGAGTGACACGAGGCAGAAGGAGCTGTTTGGGCAGGTCAAGTTTAGTAGTGGGCCGACGGGGCCAGCGGACAAGCAGTTGAATAGGAAGGAGGTCTGTCCCGATAATGGATTGCTTTGTATTGTGAGGAGGATCTTGGTGCCAAGGAGCGAAGGAGATGAGACGGTCGTTTACTAGTGGGTGCTGCGTACGTCCACATGATGCGTTTAATAGAAGCCTGTAGCTATAAATATTCTGTCAAGTGTACTGTGAGGAGAATGATTAGGTTTCAACGGCTCCGTCGGGCTACAGTGTTGTCTGCGAGTGTTAGTCTTAATTCCATCGAAATTGGTGTCCTCGGATTGTGTCAAGTGTGAGAATGTTGATATCACTGTACACGTGCTCGTACAACAGCAGCTTCGCACTACAGTCTTGTCCAAGTTTTGACTTCGTTGGTGCTTGATTCGTGACAGAACATGATGAAATTTTCCTTTATTCATGCCTCCAGAGCTATGCGCTCAGACGGTGAAGACCACCCTCATTCATCATGTAGGATGGCAAGCAACCGGGAGGGGGATGACAGAACGCCCCGTGCTCAGCAATACCATTTGCCCGTAAGAATCCGCTTTCCGATCATGCACCTGTCCGACCAGCCTCCACGATGCCGCTAGAACTTCGATTCATCTGCCCTCGGTATCGTTGTTTACGAGGTCTTGACCGTGGGGCCCTTGGCACCGGCGGGTGCGCCAGTTCGGAATCCGTTGCTGAACTTGCGGTTGACGGTCTTGAGGTACCTCATGCGTCCGGTACCGGTGGTCTTCCTTCGCTTGGCCTTCTCACCCCAGTTGACTGCTTCGTGTTAGCCAAGGCTGCTGGCTGGGAGGGTGCTGTGTCGCAGGATAACCTACACTTGCGGGTCTTGGCTGCAGGGTAGCCGCATGAGGAGCAGGTGTGCTTCTGGATGTGGAGAGACCGGCGACCTGTTGGAGTCGTGTCAGCCCATGTGTGCTTTCCCAATTGCCCTCCGAACCGCAATGCCCGTCTTTTGCATCGTCGGCTCATGCATGTCCACTTCTCGCCTTCGCAGAGGGTTACGTACCGCAACGCCTGCAGAGCGTGTGCGTCTTGTTGTGGCGCTTTCCGAAACTGGAGGTACCCTTCGCTGGAGGATTGTTAGTCTCGAACTTGGGCTTGTGGGAGCGGTAGGGCGCGCGGCGTACTCATCGTGGATAGTCGCTAGACGCAATCAGAGTCAGTATAGAGTCGTGTAGTGTTGTGTGGAGTTTTGGGGCGACATACCTCGTGACGCTGTTGTTAGTATCGAGGGTGGTGAAGTCGCGGAGTTTGTCGATTATCGAGTGCGTTGCCAGCCGCACCAAGCGAGAAATTCGAATGTGGGTGTGTCTAACCCGAACAGGCTGCGCTAGTGGGCCTCCCTCCAACACCAGACTCTGGCAGACAACATCGATGACCGGCCGCGCCAACTCCAGCAAAATTCCAGTCTCGCGACACGAGATTCACTCCTTCATGACGCTCAGGTTGTCGCTGTTATATTTCTGCAGGTGACCACATTGCAGATACATCTGGGCTGCTAGGTAGATCGACCGACTCGCACTCCATCTTGTCCCACTTCATTCATCCCATCCCATTGCGACCGCCTGCGATGTCACCGAAATCTCCTATAATCGTAATCCTGTATTATGAATATGCTGTGTTCTTACGTGGTCTTAGACGTGCTCGTGCAGGTGGATGTTGTGAACCCGTGCAAGAACCCATAGGTGGGTTATACGCAACCAACTATGCTCCATGCAGTAGTTGAAATGAGTCAGTCATATCCTGCATCATGTCAAATCATGTTGCTCTATAATCCGTTTTCGAAAGGCACAGCAAAGTGTGACTCGAGTCAGACTGCCCCCACGGTCAAAGTACATGTAGCAACTATTGCGACATGCCCACCCCACGCTTGCCATCTGCCTTGGGATACCCCAACATGTCCAAAGGAAAGACACCCCAAGAGATCGGTCCGTGGCGACGAGGCCCTCGTACATCCAAGACGTCTTGGCCTCATCCATTGCACCTGTCAATCCGCAGTCCTGCAAGGCGTGCTATTCGCAGTCGTGAGACGTGTGGGAGCAATTCGTGAGACGGGATTTGGTGTTGACCAATCACGAGCGGAAACGTGAACGCGTGCACGTCTTCTGTGGTGCCACTCCAGTAAAGCCTCTCGCTCAGCTTTCAATACCAAGAGTAGCAGAAACGCCTCATATGAGGCCTGTCGCAATCATTATTGTTGTTAATCAACTGCGACCCTATGAACTCACAGCCGTTCCTGCTCCTCTTTACAATTCGAACCCATGACCCACTGGCGGTCGCCAAAGAAAGAGATTACTAAATCCGCATAGAGCTGACTTCATGCCTTACCGGAGTGCATGTTCTACTGACCATTGCTGTCTCACATAGAATCGTCTCGCCGATCAGCCTGCAACTTGTCTGCCTTCTCTCACGAACGATCCGCTCCGCCTTAAACTGAACCAGCCAACTTCCTTGGATCAGTCTTTCGACTGTATGTGGCAGAGCCACGACTACTCATCCTAATGGTGTCGTTCGGGCGCACCGGAAATGCTGCATACCGCGATGTTCCAGGAGTCTACGTGAGTACCCAGAACTTGAACTGTGCCACCCACTTTAATAGTCCTTTGAGTCTATCGACACTCGGTGCCAAAGCTAACGAGCTCAGACACACATCGCGGATCCAAATGAACGACGGCGTATGGCCCTTGCGGAAGTCGACAAGGCTCCGCTAGGATGGTATCACATTAGACTCGCCGTAGTCACAGGTATCGGTTTCTTCACAGATGCCTACAGTGTACGTCCCGTCCTGCCCATGTCTCACTCAACTAATTCTCTATCTAGCTATTTGCCATCAACCTTGCCGTCATCTTGTTAGGCATAGTGTACTGGCAAGACGCCGAGCACCGCGGTGTCATGCCACACAATGCCGATACAGCTATCAAAGTCGCAACCAGTGCAGGCGCGATATTCGGTCAATGCATCTTTGGCTACCTCGGGGACTTGCTGGGACGAAAAAGAATGTATGGTGTTGAACTCATGATCATCATTTTGACTACGATGGCTCAGTCGCTGTGTGGAGAGTCAAGCGCAGTATCCATTGTCGGCGTCTTGATCTTCTATCGTGTAATCATGGGGATTGGTGTTGGTGGTGATTGTAAGTTTTGTCTCCATTCGACCCCAATACCTCCCAAATTTCATTCCTTCCCATATCGTTCCATATCTGGTGCTAACCACATCTCCAGACCCTTTGAGTGCAGTCATTACCGCAGAGTTCTCCAGCACTCGCTATCGTGGAGGCATCATCGCCGCCGTGTTTGCCATGCAAGGCCTGGGACAACTTGCCGCCTCTCTAGTAACACTGATCGTAGTGATCGTTTACAAAGACCAATTGATCTCTGTGGCATCGGTTGGTGAATGTGTGGGCCAGTGTGCTTCCACAGTCGACAAAATGTGGCGTATTATCATCGCGTTCGGAGGCATACCGGGCTGGTTCGCTCTCTACTACCGTCTGACTATCCCGGAAACACCTCGTTACACGTTCGATGTGCTTTACGATGTCGAGAAGGCTTCCGTCGATGCGCGAAAATACCGCTACGGCAAACAGGGTAATGCGGTCAACCCAATCACACAGGCCAAGGCACGCAACGAAATGGCAAAGTACAGAACTCCCCGACCAAGCTTGGGCGAAGTCTTTCGCTTCTACTCCCAAAAGCGACAGGCCATCAGACTTTTCGGCACATCAATGTCCTGGTTGTAAGTTACCAACCTCTTAGCCCCTCATTGCCCAAACCTTCTTCATCCATTCTGACACATTCAAGTTTCCTCGACCTCGCCTTCTATGGGCTTGGTTTCTCCTCCGCCTCCCTAATGTCGATAATGGGCTTCCACGAACGCGACAACCTCTACTCATACCTCCGCAACACCGCCACGGGCCAAATCGTCCTCATCTGCGCCGGCGCACTCCCCGGCTACTGGCTCACCGTCGTCACCGTCGACAGCCTCGGCCGCAAACCCATTCAAATCGCCGGCTTCGCCGTCCTCACAATCATCTTCTGCGTCCTCGGCTTCGCCTGGCAAGGCCTAACAACAACCCACCTCCTTGTCCTCTACATCCTCGCCCAGTTCTTCTTCAACTTTGGCCCAAACGCAACAACCTTCATCACGCCCGCTGAAATCTTCCCAACAAGAGTCCGCTCCACCGGCCATGGCTTCAGCGCCGGCATGGGCAAACTAGGCGCGGTATTTGCCCAGATCTTCTTCGCGCCCATGATCAAGAGGGGCGCTACGCATGATAATCCTACGCCTTGGATTCACGGCGTCATGCAGATCTTCGCCCTCTTCATGTTTCTGGGCATGTTGACGAGCTTCCTGGTGCCAGAGTCTAAGAGAGCGAGGCTCGAGGAGTTGGCGGGCGAGAAGGAGGATGTGTATGAGTTGCAGGCTAACAGTTGGAGGAACAGAGGCGCAGCTGGCGCCAGGGCCGATATCGAATCTCCTGAGGCGGTTGCGATCGCGAGGGGGAGCGGGAGCGAGAGGAGTGGGGATTGGCATTCTGAGAGGGGTTTAAGGGATGGAGATGTGGAGAAGAAGTGGTGGAAGGTACGGTAGCGAGTGAATATGGCGGTATACTGTTTAGAACGTTTGTCAGAGTCGCTTCCTGTCGCACGCATGCATGTTACTGATCATTTCCTTTTTACTTCGTCTAGTTCTATACCCTTGTCAACACAAATACAGATACATTGATAACTACCCTCGTCCCTCGTCAGTGACCACACACATACACACACATGCACGCACTCCATCCAATCTCAACTCTCTCCACCAGCCCCCCGCTCAAAAACCCTCACACTTCCATCCTCCTTGACCTGATACAAAAACTCCCTCCCCTTGCCCGCCTCATCCTCTGCGCCCTCCACCCGACCCCCAAGCCCCAAATCCAACCACCCACTCCTCTGCTCCGTAGCCCGCAACACCCCACTTACATCCCTGGCAACGCCCGTGTCCAAAACCCTCACACCAACCACTCTACGGCTCATATGCGCTAGTTGGACCAGCAAGTTATGGTGTTCGAGCTCGAGGGGTTGGGGCGGCGTGCTGAGACTCAGCAACGGGGTGTCGGCTTGGATGTGTGTGAGGATGTGGGAGATGGTTGGGAGGGTGTGTAGGGTTAGGATGAGGGATGTTAGGGCGGAGGGTGGTGTGGTGGGGCTTAGGGCGAGCAGGAGGTCCGGGTTGTCTAGGATGAGGAGGGTTTTGCGTTGTGTGGGGGATGCTGGGGATGTGAATGTGGTTGTGAGGGCGGTGGTGGCGGCGGTGACTGTGGTTTTGAGGTGTGTGAGGTCGAGGGACCTGAGCGTGTGGAGTCCTGGGGTGGCTTTGCTGGGAGTCGCTGTGTCGATTGGCGCGGTTGTTGTCGCGGGTGTTTTGTCAACGGTTGGTGCGGCTGATGTTCGTGGTGGTCCTCGTGCGGGCATCGCCTTTGCCTCTGGTGGTCCTCTGTTTGGCAACATCGACGATGCTCGTACAGTTGGTATTACATTCTTGCTACTGCCAATCTGCTCCCCGCTATCTTCAAGACACAGTCCAGACAGCCCGTCCACAAACGCAAACCGCCCCTCTCTCCTCAACCTTTCCAGATCAAGACCAGCGCCCTTTCTTGCCTCGTTTCTCCAAAACTCGTATTCCCTCATCCATGACACAAGCACAACATTATGGCCGTCTTCGCCTTGCCCGCCATCAGCGGCATTCGAGGTACTCAGCGCATCGCAGAGGTGTCGTACAAGCAGCCAATTCGCGCTGGCGCCGAGAGTACTGGTGACGAGGAGAAGGGCGTCGTCATGGGGGAGGTGGATGCAGGACTGGAGTAGCGGTGGTATGCGCGTTGAGGACGGCATTGTTGCGCGTGTAGAGACTACTATAATTGCATCGCCCTACTTAGTTACTGTGCTGTTATCGATAAGACTACGGATTTCGTCACTGTACTTGTCGCTCTCTTTTGGCCCTAAGCTGTGTTCAGAGTCAATGTCACAGCATGCCAGGTAGTCAAGTTTCCCAAAGGGGGTTTTATATTTTCTGAGTTTTTTTGCTGCTTTTCTAAATTTTTCTTCCTGTGCCTGCCGCTGGGCTACCTACAGCGGACAGACACCAACCTTTCCACCGACGCTCGAAGCGTTCTCAAGAAACATCCCTTTTTAATCTTACACATAATTTTGTGTACAACGATATCCGATCTTGCTTTGATACCCTCGCACAGTCATCCGTTGCTTCTTAGCTTATCTGCTTATGGGCGCTGGCTGCCACTGAATTGACTGGTGAACTTGTCCAGAACCGAAGACTCGCTGTCCTCAACTGTCATTTCTTGACCTCTCCGCCCCACCATGCTATTACAAGGCGAAGTAGCATTGATGGGCATGGCATTTGTCTAAGTCCCTTCCTCCGATGCTCCCGCCCCGGCTGTAACGGCTCCGTCTTCTCCAGTTATAATTGAGAGGGTGTTGTCGTGCTCGGATGTAACATCCAGGTTGGCTACACGCGTCCTCCAGGGCTTTGATTGAATACTCTTGGTCGATATCGTCCTTTTCTCGTTTTCGTCCTTCGATTTCTCTTGCTCAAATGCCGCAGTTGACGTCAAACGATTGTCTTTCGCGTCATTGTCGTGGTTCATTCCATACGCTACCGTCGTCTCTTTTTGCTGTTCAAACTCTAGTTTCGTGGGACCAAGGTCCAGTTTCAATAGCTCACCGTAATGCTTATCATCGCCTGGAGTCCCCACAACACCAGTCTGGGATCCCGGGGTACTGTCTGACTTGTTCTGCTGATAAGATAAGCCTTGTGAGAGTTGAATCGGCTCCATATCACGGGCAGCCGTTGCATTCATGGCGATCTTGCCTAGCTCGCTTGCAAAGATCCAGGGGAATGAGATGAGAGGCATATGTTCCTGATCCATCGTACGGACAGGCATCTCTTTGCCCCCAACTGCCTTGGTCGTTCGGCACTCGCGCAAGGCAGCTTGCATCTCCCGAGCTGTGACAGTGTACATGGCCGCCACAAATGGCCCCAGGTGAGATCTATCGGCCACGCTCGATATCCCGGCAGCCTGGTAACAGATGTCCCGATACTGTGTCTTTAATGCATTCATGGTGCTAGCAAATTCTTCTGCGAATTTGTAATCGCGACTCTCATGGTTATGAGCAAGGACAAAGACCGTCCAGGCTTCGAATTCGGTTCGAATACCGTGTTTCGCCATAAGTCTCCTTAGGTCTTCATCGTAAGTGACTTTGATATTCTCTGCCTCTTGAAGCAGCGACTCGTCCAGATCGTAGGCTTCAAGCACTCGCTTGTCAAAGCTGTTTTCCCATTGTGGCTGAAAGTCGACTAGTTGTACCTGATCATAAAGCATGCCCAGAATCTTCTTTGATCTATAGATCTTGTTCTGAGACACGTGTTTCTTTTCCATGAAGTGGGGGTACTTTTTGGGTCGTAATTCATGGTTCATGATGGCAGGAATGCCACTCTTAGGATAATCGACGGCTAGAGAGTGGAGCTTTGCCAGTTCCAGACAGATCGGGTCGCTGACGCCATCGACATTGATATCGGCTTGTGCTAGATGAGCGTGTGCGATCTGGCCCAAGGAATCGTTTTTCATATATGTCACGAAGAAGTCGCTGGTATCCTCTGATGTGATCGGTCTCTCAAGCTCGATCGGCTTTTCTGGTGTGAAGTCCATGGGCGGTACATTAATGATCTTAGGCAGAAGATGGCAGTCCCATAGAACCATGTAATCATCACCATCAAGATCACCACCCGAGCACATGTTGGCCAGGTCTCGATCTCCAGTTTGTGGAAGAACAACTACGTTCTTGAGATGACCAAGTGCTGGTATATTAACTGCACTCACGATTCTGATGTCGCCAGGGTGTAACGAGGGATTGCGTGCAAGCACACATGTTCCTTCGATAATTTTAAAGTGTCCTGGCTTGGTTGTGTCGTCAACCTGCAAGAATATCTCGGGCAGCGTCGCAAGTTTCTCATCTCTATTCGCATCGAGCCTTGATTGTGGTTCGTCCATATGACCTTTGAGTAGAGCGGTTTCGTCTACACATCCAAGAACAAAGGCGCCGTCTTCGATAGCAATCCGTGCCTTTTCCTTCAGATTCTTGATAGTATGAGATCGCCACAGCATGAGTAGAGACATAATGAACGGTTCTTGCGACGACATAAAGCCATCGAGTACCATACCTGCCATTGATAGGGTGGTCTGATTCATATCGACATGCTTCCGCAATTTCTGCACAGCAATGATTTCGTCTAACATCGCATTCTCGTAGCCATTCACCATGTCTTGTTGCTTTCGGATGAAAACGTGTTCCGGCACACCGAGATTCGACAGCACCATGATGATCTGCCGGTTGAAGAACGGAGTTGCGAAAGCAGATGATCGTATGATCTCGAGGCCCGTGTACTCAGCCACGAATTTGTGTTGGCTGGGCCGAACATGCACCTCGCTCCTTTGTAGGTTGGGGTCAAGCGCCAGTACGCCTTTATAACCACCCAGCCGGAATTGATACAATGAGGGCGGGTTCTCGAAAGGGTTGGGTAAGCCAAGTTCTTTCGCTGCCATCTGGGCAATAAAGGGAGATAACTTCCCAACTCCGTCTGTGAAGTTATACCCGTTCCGCTCAACGTCTTGTATCTCTTGCAGAACCACGGAGTTCCTCATTTTACGGGTAGTCGAAAAACACTGGCCGATACGGGCACCATACTTGGCAACAGTCTTGATATGACTGAACTTACCAAGAGAGAACCGAATGTCGTCTGCTGACTTGGAAGAAGTGGCCGCATAAAAGTAGGCGCCATGTTCACGAAATTGGGAGTTGCCGAAAGCAAGGAATTCGTAGTATCGGCCTGCCACCACAACCCCCTTCGTCATGGCATGATGCACCCTACTGAAAACTGCTTCAGCCCTATTGCCAGGCATGTTGCGCAAGACACCCTCGGTTTTTTCATCGGAGAACTTTACTCGTATAAATCGGTCGGCATCAGCAGCGTACTTTCGAATGATTCTGTTGGAAGTTTCCATGACTGGCGAAGCTACGTGCATCATGGTCGGAGTGATAGTGACGGATCTCTGTAAAACGCAGTAGTCTGGAACTTTCTTTTCCAAACTACCATGAATTCTCATGCTGAAAATTTCCATCGGATCATAGTAAACATGTTGTTTGTCTGCGACCCTTTCCAGGATATATACAGCACGAGGGGGTTCCATTTCGGCAAGCTTCTCTAAAAACTCTTTGCTGATGCTGTGTTCTTTCAAATAGCCATTCGATAGGCATGCTTCGAGTTGGTATCGTACGGGGAAACTCAAATGGGCCTGGTTCGCGACGAGATGATCGAAGATGGAATTCGTCGACGATGGTTGGAGGTGTGGATGGGTGCCTGATATCTCTTCTTGTAAGATACTCCACAGTGGGGAGGCTCTCCTTGGCTGGACATCGTAATGATCGAGATCTTTGATGACTATCCCATGATCCGCCAGAGCACTACTGAAATCGTCAAATTTTGCACCCAATAGGTCTATGCTATCGAATGATACTTGGTAGGTGGTCCAGCGACCTGAACGCGAAATCAGTGTTTGATTCAAATGTTATGTTCACTGCACTTACCCAAATCGATGACGGCCGTGTCCTTGTGGTTCATGAGAGGCGCAGTTCTGAGGCGCTCGCTGATCTTGCTTTCCATGATGTCCGTCTCGCGGAACCAAGTGCACCAATCATTCCAGATCTTCTCATTCGTTGTAAAACTACTGTTGACAGTCCCATCCTTTAGACGCTCTCCTTCATGGCGTTGGATGAAGAATTGTGGCGGGGAATCGAATGGGATAATCAGATTAGTCTGTCCTGCAAGCTTTCCGGGGACTTTGAAAATCTGCGAGATAAGGGCAATGGGCAATCTGAATCGATGTCTCCGTTTCTGACCGCTAACCTTGAGCGGGAATTGTAGATCCAACTCTTTGCGCTTGAGGTTCAGCATCATGTATATGCCCTCAGGCGATTGAGTGGTCTGCATGGCAATCATGCCTGTGTCTGCAATTCTGGGACCGAAAGCTATCGCCTTTGCAGGTAGTATGTTAATCTCATAATACTGTTTCAGAGGATTGACTGGGCTCGGAATTCGATTGACAAAGGGTTGCAAGACTTCAAACCTAGTTGATGTGGCACCCACTCGTATTGGCTTGTCGGGGAGGAATTTGGGTGGAGGTCTAAATTGACGGATTAGGAAGAGTCGTTCGTTCAAGGGTAATGACTTACTGGAATACAACCCAAGCGTTGTTGTCGCGTGATCCTGGCTGCATTTCAATCCTGGAAACATTGCCGTATCGAGACGCCGCTAGGTAAACATCCTTTATCCACTGATTCTTGGGGAGGCCAGAGATTTTGATTTTTGCTTCCTGCTGATAGACCCAATGCTTTTCTCCCCCTCTGATCACCGGCCTCGGACTAGCATTGTGACCGCCAGAGCTGGTACGTTGTTGGGGGATATGTCTTCTCAGAGATGGAGGAGGTCTCGAGGCCAGCTTCGATGGGCTTGATAGAGGGCTGGGGCGAGGAACAAACGTCTCATTGATCTGGTTGCCACCTAAGATGAAGAAGGACTCTTGTTTGACTGGTGTGCTCGCTGAATCCTTTCCAATAGGCGCAGTGGAGGGTACCGGCTCAGGTGTAACTGTCGCATCCCAGGGTGTCAGGACGGGCCTCAGTATAGGGCGATTATGATTCAGGTACCCACTGGAACTTTCTGAACTAGTTGAGTAAGTTCCTCTTCCTTCTCGCCTCCCATTGAATCCCACACGACCAGCGCGCTTATAGCCGCTTGGGTTGCGGTCCATGGCGCAGCCCACGATAAGCGATCGCCGTGATGGGCTCTTGTTGAAATGTATCGAATTTTGCCTTTGTCGGATATTAAATATAATATTTGATAACCTTTTTTAGGCAGGTCTCTGCTCGTGAGGACCGTTTCCTCAAGAGTGGTGTTGAGGACGGCAGGTTGACTGGAGAGGTTGGCAAGAGGACAGATATTTGTTGTTTGTTTGTTTGTTTGTTGTTGGTCGCGCTTGCTATCTCACCAAAAAATTGCGCCAAGTGAGTGCGGCGACGAGGCAGCTAACTCGCAGTGACTGCAGCTTGAGGAAGGAGGGTTGAAGCGGTGACTGACGTTGCCGATGAGCTGCGTACAATGGCGGTCTATATGCCTCACCGGGCTTGGACAGCTTCCGGCTGAAATGTGAGAATTGATGTTTGCTGAGAATATAGTTCCAATATTGAGCGTTGTTGGGAGAGGCTGGGGAGCAAACGCGCTGACACTTGACCAAGCAGGAGCGAGGATCCTACACCGCAAGTTAGACTACGGATACAACGAGTGATAGGACTGTTTACAATATGACCACTAATATTACAAGGCAGCTAGAGATTCAGCAGAAGTAAGTGAATGAATCCGTGGGGGAGAAGACACAATACTAGAGTCGCTCGAAGAGCACTGGACTGATAAGGACACGATAACGCACGCAGGGCAGATGAAATGCGACTAATATCTCATAATAATGCGAGTTAAGACGGTGCACTTCTAAGTGGCTTAGGTGTGCTCAGGAAGGTGCAGGGGAATAAGCATGCAGCTGTGTGTCGCTCAAAGAGAAAGAACCGACAACACACTTGAAAACGCAACGCCGTGCGAAAAGCAGTGGGTACATATATGCTGAAATGAGGTGAGGATGGGGCTGATATTGTGATTGCAATGATGTTAGGGATAATTGAATTCACGAAGGACGCTAACACACCATGTGTCACCCCTACAATACACTTGAGACCACTCCCGCTGTGCAATAACTCCAAAAAGCAAACGCTTTTGTCTCTGATTCTGAGAATATACACTGCTTCCCAGATTACATTCATAGTTGGGTGGTGTTCGGGTCATCATCCGGTACGAGGCCAGTCCCGGCCAGAAAATTACCAGGTGTAAGAGGTGTACCGCCTACAAAGTCTTCTTCCATGTCAAAGTCTACCTGCTCGAAGTCTTCGAGACTGCCTCGTCTGGCCTTTATTGGGCGATCTTCATCACCTTGACCCTCTGGCTTCTCTGCTACGGCAAAGCCAGCAGTTGTGTGTTGACGATTTGGAGACAACTGTCTCAGGACCGAGCGCTTAGTAGGGGATATTCGCTTGGATACTGATTTGAAGGTGGAGCTTGGCTTCTGCGCAAGCGGAGTATACATGGCAGGTACTTTGAATTGTGGGCGTGGCTTGGACCTTTTTGGATTGCGTTCTCCATCCCGAGAGGAATGTCCGTCTGGCAACGCGAAAGCATCATCAGTCATAGCGCCCACAGCGACATCTCTGACACCCTGGGCGCCGGGTGCGGCTTTTGGCACAGTGCTCTGACTCGGAGAAGCAAGCTTCCGATGTGGAGGTTGTTGCAATCTATATGGAGTCTGAGGATCAATGTTTGCCTCCTGCGATCGAGATGACGAGCGTATTGCCAGAGGGTTCTGAGTACCTAGGCCCATAGATGCTAACACATTCCTACGCAAAGTCCTAAGCTCGTAAAGCTCTTCCTCCTGCTCAGAGCAAAGTTCGGTAAGCTCTTCTCTGCGAGTTTCTAAAGATGATATGGAGGCTTGTAGAAGCTGACATTCTCGACGTGTGTCGTCATAGGCGCCCTGGAGACGGAGATTTTCCTGTTGGACTGTCTGCAGCTGGGTGTATAATTTGTTCTGCTCTCCCTCAGCACGGGCAGTGGCGTCCTCCATGCTGTTGTTATGCTCTATCTCAATCTTCTTTAACTCCTCCTCCGACGATTTTTTCAACTCCTGATGGCTAACCTGGAGATCGCTCAATTTCGACACGGCAAGCTCGAGCTCTTCCTCTGTGCCTCTTAACTGTGTTTCCATATCGAAATTTCGGGTCTGAAGACGAGTAATTTCTTCGGCCTGCCTGGATCTCATTGTTCGCTCAGTTTGTAGTTGTTTCTCAGCATCGCCAAGTCGATTTTGGAGTTGCACACACTGTCCGTTCAGAGTATGTAGAGCGCCCTCCTTCTCCTCTTGTGTGATTTTCATGCGATTTATTGTTCCATCTAGCTCTTGCCGTTGCACGGTCCAGGCACGCTGTTCTTCTTCATGCTCGAGTATTGTAGATTGCCACTCAAGTTCTCTGGTAGATTGTATCTTCTGCATGTTCCTGATCGTTTCCTCTGCTTTTTCGTTTGCTTTGACATATTCATTTTTAAGACTATCAATTCTCACGATCAGCTGCTTATTTGCGTCATTCATTTCGCGTTTCTCTTGCTCCAGGAGTTCCTTTTCGTCATCCAGGCCCTGGAGATGGAGTTCGTCATCAGATATCCGGGACTGAAGCATCAAGACTTGCTTTGACAGCTCCGCAACCTTTTCTTGGAGCCCACGCGACTTTTCTTGTTCCATCCGCAGTGGCTCTTCGACAGTAGAGCAGCGGGACTCTAGATCTTGACAGATTTGTGCCACTGTCCGTAAGATTATGTCACGTTGATAATGATTTTGACTCTCGAGCTCTGAGTTTAGACGAGTACGCCAGTCTTGCAAATGCTGGCCTGTGTAAGGTGTGCTCGCTTGTTGAAACAATGATATTGGAGAACGATCTACTGGTGGGATCGAGTGTGAACATGAACCGATATCGGAAGGTAGCTTTCGTTGCTTTTCGATGAGTGTCATCACGAAAGTCGGTGGCAAGGCAGGCTCTCCTGTATGTGCAGTCGCGGTCGTCATCAGTAGCGTAGCAATAGTCGCGGACAATAACTTCTGGTGCTGCGACGCTGCGTACGTGCTACATGGTTTCTTTTGGTGGTCTATGCTTATTTCGAGGAACATTTGTAGCTTTTCTTGTGTATCGTTGAGCGTTAACGCACACAATGCATTGTGACGTAGTGTTTCGGATGTACACATCGCCGTGGTTAGTGTATCCATCAAGGCAGCCAGTAAGCCACTTTGATGAATCGAGGACTTCGACATGCAAGTCTCGAGCACATGGGTATATATAGTTTGTATAGTGGTTGGTCGGAGATGATCCTGTGCGCGTTCAGTCTGCTGTGTTGCGAGCGATCATCTGCACTTACAGCAAAAGCTGGGAGCGACTCCAACAATGATTCTTCCAGAACCTCCTCATGGGCCGCACAGATTGTATGCACCAAACATAGCTCATACTGCGCCACAGATTCAGATTGTAGACCATTTGTCCCGATTATCAACGCGTGAAATCCTGCTGCTTCGAAGAAAATAGTTGACTTCGTATCTAGGCGCTCGATTTTCTCAACGAGCTTCAGGTAAGTTCCTCTAGCGCGAGCATCAGACTTTGGCCAGTTCTCCCGTACTTCTTGGTCAATAACTCGTAACACTCGTGAAGCGATGCGTATGCCTTGAATTGCTTCGTCGTTAGAGACGCCCACGCCGCCTTTGATGGCCCAGACAACGCTTAAACTTGCAAGGGTAATGGTCCTGTACAAGCTCATTGATCCCAAAAACAACTTTTGCCCTGAAGCTGTTTTCCAATCTTTTTTTGCACCTAGGATGGACACAACATGATCAGGCCGTCGTGTTGGACGGGTACTGGATGCTTCAGGGTACTCTATGAGTAGTACGATGCCGAAGCACCAGAGCAACAACATTGCATCTTTCCCAACATCACTTGACTTGAGAATGTGACGGAGCTGCTGGTCAAATTGTTGCTGTGCATCGCGTGGAAGTAGAGCAAAAAGCTGGTGACATGCTCCGTTGAGCATACAATATATCGGCTTCAGTGTTTCGACGCATGGATTCTGAGTCGACTTCTGGAAGATGCGGAGGAAAAACTCTTGTGCAGAAGACGGGAGGGGGATGGGAAGCTGGTGAGAAAGGATGAGCACACATGTATCGGCGTACTGCCATTTGTCAGTCTGATCATCGTCCTTGAGACACAACTACTCACATCGTCAAAGTCCTGCTGCGAAGAGTTTGCCTTGGTCAGTAGGGCATTGAGCAGCCCAGGCTTGAGTAGCAAGAGTTGGTCCCGGAACTCTGGAGCATGACCTATCGAATGCTGTGTCAGTTGGTCTGTACGTGGTCTCAAGACAAACAGAATGCATACATAGCTGATGTAAGACACGCAAAGTGTATGACGAGAGGGGCAGTGCATCGTATACGATGGAGACGAGTTTCTGAGTGGCGCATTGTGAACGGTCCGCAATGCACGTTCGGATTGATGGAATATCACTATGAGCCAGAACCCGGGCCAAACCCTAGGATGCGTTCTCGCGTCAGCAACTATGCGTGAATCCATGCATATATATGCACATGCATCGAGTCAGGTGCCTTGGTATGTAGTAACGTGACTGGGCCCTGCTGGAAGCCGTTCCAAGGTTGCCCAAGAATAGACAGGAGACTGCACAGGAGACTCACGGAAAGCGACGCCGGATATGGACAGTCGATGATGCTCGTGAGCTCCGACGCCAGTGCTGCGCCGTTGTCCGCCATGCTTGCTAGGCAATAAGGCGCGACACGCTGCGCATGTGGTTGTGTGTGTACAATACGCGTTGTGTGTTTGTGCTGGCCTGACAACCGAGGAAACGAGGCAGCAGGGTTGAGCTACCGGTAACGACGAATTGGACACTCCACACGTTTGCCACACGTTTGCCTTGACAGCAGCCACCCACGTACCCTTCACCACCAACACCACCACCATGCAGCCGCCTTGCGCAATGAATACTGCATCTTACAAACGCGTTGTGGGGCGCAATCTGCTCCGCGGCGGCAGCCGTCTTGGACTGTACTCTATATGCACTATCTTGATATCCTGATCACACAATGCTCGTCAACTTTACACCAGCACTCGCTCCGTCCGTTGACAGGGCCAATTCACCGAGCTGGCGGCGTTTGGTCTGGAGTCTTGTCCGCCTACTGAAGGCCTTAGTGCTCATTCGGCAGTCAGAGCGGGATGGGATGGGAGGCACCCTTGCGAAGGCGGTGCCCCCACGAGTTTTGTGAGGGTAATCGTATCACGACTGCTGGTGAATGATTCGACCCGCTCGGCGAAGCGCGCCCAGGCTCAGCTTCTTCGAACTTTCTTTTGCAGGCTCCGCTTGAGCCTCACAGCAATGGGCATCGACTACCTGTCGAGGGGGGGACCTCACTGGCCCGCAAAGACGCCGCGGCTGCACTTAACGTTCAAGGGCGACAGGTCGAAAAAAGCATCCATTGCAACCAGCGCATCGCGCGCACACCAATGGCCCAGTTCCACAGCGTCGGCTTCTGTGCGCGTCTACGGTCCTAAATATCCGCTTCGTCACGCGACAGAATGCCACTTAGGAGGACATCCAGCGTCATCTGCTGCCACGATGCCTCTCAATCGCATTCGCTGGTCGTGGCCCCTGGTCTTCCCCGCAATTACTTGCTTGTTGCTCCAGCCCTTGCAGCTGATCTCATGCATGCCATCCGTTTGCTGCGTGAGCCGAGAGACCTTGACAGAGTGCTGAGTATTGGAGTCTAGTCAGCCTCCCACGCTATCACTGGCTCATCCCACGTACCTTTTGATATTTTGTTGCGACTGTACCTGTGCGCTGGCCTACGATGTCCCAAGCGATGCCCGATAGGTAAAGTTGCGCCAGCTGCATTTAGACTCAAATAGTCATCCCCGCTCTCACCTATGCCGTTAACTCAGGTCTTGATCCACATGATGCGTAGCGCAGCCCGGCAGCCATCCAGTGTTTGCCCCCAATCTTCCCAACACCTTAACTTGTAATCGCACCGTCGTCCATGGCCAGCAGAAGTGGGTTCAGCACTTGATTCAGTCACCTGACTCAATATCTCATAACAACCCGACTTGTTGTCTTGTATCGTACGATCCAACATGTTTCGCCAACCGGCAATTCGATGGAGGCAAGTACTTTCACCCTGGCTCAAGCGCGGTAGTACTCGAGCCCGATCAGGAGCCGAACAGACATTCAGATCTGGGAGTCTTCAAAGACCGTTTTGGAACTCTGGAAGGGTAATGCTCTTCTCCGCGGTAACAGGCACCACCACATACGTCTACGGCGTCAACGACGACCCATATCGGCTTCAGCTACCATGGTCGAAAACGTCGGGGCCTCAGTATGCGAACAAAAGGGAGATGGAAGCGGTGCGTTCTGCAAACCTGATCGTCTTTGTAGAGAACGCTAACACTGTGGTTAGGCGATCGGAGAGCTCCGGGAGCTCCTTGGAGAAGATGCCATCAGCACCGATGACGAAGACTTGCACAGACACGGGTATTCAGAATGGTCCTCCATCAATATCGATCAGTTACCTGTAGCTGTAGCGTATCCGAAGTCAACGGAAGAGGTCTCTGAGCTTGCAAAGGTGTGCTTCAAGTACAAGATTCCAATGAGTATGTGTGCCACGATAGCCATTAACTTTGAACTAATGCCGGTAGTCCCTTATGCCGGGGGTTCAAGTCTTGAAGCCAATTTCTCTGCTCCGTTTGGCGGCATGAGCATCGACTTCTCGTTCATGGATCAGATTATTGCTTTACATGCGGACGAGTAGGTCAGCCCATCCGGGCTAATAACAAGCACTAATATATGTGGTACAGTATGGACGTTGTCGTCCAGCCTTCCGTACCGTGGATGAGTCTGAATGATCAGATCAAAGATTCAGGCCTCTTCTTCCCTGTAGACCCCGGCCCGTCTGTAAGCGCTTCCACTGACGTCCGCCATTAGTCCCCGGTAACCCCCAAAGAGGCAACCCGGGCCACTACTAACATACAACGCCAGGCACGGATCGGAGGCATGGTGGGCACGTCTTGCAGGTAGAGCTATTCATGTAAACGCAATCAGAAACATGGCTAATGCCTTATAGTGGAACGAATGCCGTGCGATATGGCACGATGAAGGACTGGGTCATCAACCTCACAGTCGTGCTTGCAGATGGGACTGTCATTAAGACTCGCCGACGACCGCGGTAATTGATCCCATCGCAATCAAAAGTCTCTGTAATCTGATTATGGTCATAGCAAGTCATCCGCTGGCTACAATCTCACCAGCTTGTTCGTCGGCTCAGAAGGGACGCTTGGACTTGTGACCGAAATCACTCTGAAACTGGCCGTCATACCGCAGGAAACCAGTGTCGCTGTTGTCACATTTCCATCAATACGAGATGCGGCAGCTGCGGCATCCAAGGTATTGCGTACTGGAGTGCCAGTGGCAGCAATGGAGATCATGGACGAAGTACAAATGGGCGTGATAAACAAAGCTGGATCGACAAGTAAAAAGTGGAAGGAGTTACCAACCATGTTCTTCAAGTGAGTGGTGCAGGGATCATTCGACTGTCAGATCGCTAACTAAGAGCCTCAAACAGATTCTCGGGTACCAAAGCAGGGGTAAGGCCAGCCCTACGTGTCGAGCAATTACCCGGAATGGAACTAACCGCATAATAGGTGCAAGAAAATATCCAACTGGTCAAGTCTATATCGAGAGAACATAAGAGTGGGGACTTTGAGTTCGCCGTCACTCCTGAAGAACAGAAGACACTATGGTCAGCGCGGAAGGAGTCGCTTTGGAGTATGATGGCACTTCGTCGTGAGGGCGATGAGGTATGGTCTACGGATGTAGCTGTACCGATTTCAAGACTTCCAGACATCATAGGCAAGTGGACCGACATATCCATCCCACATCAAGATTCCCGGGGACTAATCATCTTGTAGAGATCTCCAAGAAGGAGATGGATGACCTAGGTCTTTTCGCGAGTATTCTGGGCCATATTGGCGACGGCAACTTCCATGAGAGCATCATGTATAACAGCAAGGATCCTAAGGAACGGGCAGCTGTCGAGAAGTGCGTATCTGATATGGTTGACCGCGCTTTGGAGATGGACGGCACCTGTACTGGTAAGACAAGATACACACGAGAATGATACGAATACTGACAATCAATACCAGGCGGTAAGACAAGATTTCCTACGTAGAAATGAGACGTTTACTGACAAAGAAACTGAACACGGCATCGGACTCGGCAAGAAAAAATCGCTTCAAAAAGAGCTTGGTTTGGATACGATCAACGTGATGCGAAGCATCAAGGGCGCTCTGGACCCGTATTGGCTTATGAATCCTGGGAAGATCATGGATGCTCTGCCTTGATTGCGAATGCCATTGAGATTCCGTGAGGATCCCACATAGTGTTTTCGAGGGTTGACAAGGTTTACCTGATTTGAAGACGCGGGAAGATAGCAGTCACGTGCTGACACCGAGCACTTGAGGACTCAGGTGCCCGGGTGATGTCCACATGCAAGGTTGGAATGTAGGGTCTTGTTCAGTCCCCATTAACAGGCCAAAGCTCGGAAAAAAAATCTTATGATCCCTCCTTACTCTGTTATATTAGACCTAAATGCACTATTTAATAGCATAATATAACTCTACCAACAGTCTATAGGGATCAAATGTTGTACAGCGTATCGCGCACAGTATCAGACGAAGTAGAAGTTTCAAGCTGCATTAGAACAGGTTAGATATGGCTTGATTACTGATTTTCTACAAAGTTCGAGCCAATGGCTTCTGCTGAACATGTGAAATGTCAGTCGGACTGCCTGCTGCTCGAACAGTCAGGGTGCTGACCTCCGCGATCGGTGTTGCATTTTCCACCCCACCCCTCGCGTCGCGTCCTCAAGTACTTGAGATCCGCACATTTGCTTGTACCTGCCTTTGTATTCACAACCATGGACGTTGAACACTTTACAGCAGAAAAACGGGAATTCCCCAAGAAGAAGTGCGGTGGGTGCAAATGCCCCTGTAAATATCGAGACGGAGTGCTGACATGATCCCAGGTGTCTTGGGCGCAACCGGCTCGGTGGGGCAGCGCTTCATCCTCCTCCTTGCTCTCCACCCACATTTTGAACTGCACGCCGTAGGAGCCTCTGAGCGCTCGGCTGGCAAGAAATATAAGGATGCAGTACGATGGAAGCAGGCGCTTCCTTTCACGGAGCGCATTGGCAACCTAGTAGTGAAGAAGTGTACACCTGAGGAGTTCAAGGATTGTGACTTGATCTTCTCCGGCTTGGACAGTGATGTAGCTGGCGATGTTGGTCCGTAGCCTCCCCAGCCCCAAGAATCGTTCGCTAACCAGAGGTATAGAAATGGCCTTCCTCAAGTCAGAACTCGCCGTCTTCTCCAATGCGAAGAACTACCGTCGTGACCCTCTGGTTCCCCTCGTCGTACCTACGGTCAACCTTCCACATCTTGACGTGATCAAGCACCAGCGACAACACCATAAGCTAGAGAAGGGCTTCCTCGTCTGCAATTCGAATTGTGCAGTCATTGGAATCGTCATTCCCTTCGCTGCGCTGCAAGACAAGTTCGGTCCTATCCACCAAGTCTCTGTGGTCACAATGCAAGCAGTCTCTGGCGCTGGGTATCCTGGCGTAAGCAGCATGGACATCATCGATAACGTAGTACCGTTTATCTCGGGTGAGGAGGATAAGCTTGAGACTGAGGCCTCGAAGATTCTCGGCAGTGTGAACAACGATGTGACCGGCTTCGTTGACCAGCCGATGAAGGTCTCTGCAGCTTGCAACCGTGTTGCAGTCCTTGATGGCCACACAGCATGCGTATCATTGCGCTTTCAGCGTCGCCCACCACCAAGTGCAGAGGAGGTCAAGCAGGCGATGCGCGACTACGTCTCTGATGCGCAAAAGCTCGGCTGCCCCTCTGCGCCTGCCAAGGCGATCGTGGTCATGGATGAGGCAGACCGACCTCAGCCGAGGCTGGACAGAGAGACTGACAGAGGTTACGCTGTTAGTGTAGGCCGGATACGAGAAGACGAGGCTGGCATCTTTGACATCAAATTTGTAGCCTTGAGTCATAATAGTGAGTCGGTCCAGCTGATACTTTCGAGAGTTCCGGAGCTAACAAATAATAGCTGTGATTGGTGCTGCTGGATCATCGATATTGAACGCAGAAGCAGCAGTATTGAAGGGGTTTGCATGATTGAGGGTTTAGCGATCGGGTATGCTTCAAGACGGCTTCAAGATGCAAACACCTTTGTAGTAGAAATAGCACTAATGTGAACATTTGACCACTGCCTGAAGATCCACATCCAATATTGAGATAATTTGCTTCTTCTCAGTCCCGTTTAAAAGTGGCCGACGCCTTATATTTTGCAGTCAAACATTTCACATGACGTGCGCTAAACCGAAGTTGTGGTGAAAAAAGGGGGCGACTCTTGAGTAAGCCCAAAATATAGGCCAATTCTATCGAATATTACGATTCTACATAATCATGATGCTTTAGACCAACAAAACTATGGTGATCTGGTCGTGGTGTGGAAGAAGGTTAACGATGGGTGGGGCGGGCCCAAAACGGCTTAGCCGATTCACGGCTCGCTTAGCAAACTGCTCGAATGTCGAAATTGAATTTCGTCTTGGACTTCTGACCTGCCAGGACCTCAGACAACTTCGACAACTAACCTCACAAAACAGTCAAAATGGGTCGTGGACCAAAGAAGCACCAAAAGCGCCTCAGCGCGCCCTCGCACTGGCTCTTGGACAAACTGTCCGGTATGCTCGATCGCCGCCGCGTTGCTGCCATGCGCAGGCCCAACCGCGAAACGAAGACTGACATTTCCCAGGTGCCTATGCTCCCAAGGCATCCCCCGGTCCTCACAAGCTCCGCGACTCGCTGCCTCTGATCATCTTCCTCCGCAACCGTTTGAAGTACGCTCTCAACGCCCGCGAGGTCAATGCCATCCTCATGCAGCGCCTCGTCAAGGTTGACGGCAAGGTCCGCACCGACTCCACCTTCCCCTCGGGCTTGATGGACGTCATCTCGATCGAGAAGACTGGCGAGAACTTCCGCCTGATCTACGACACCAAGGGCCGCTTCACCGTGCACCGCATCACGGACGAGGAGGCACAATACAAGCTTGGAAAGGTCAAGCGTGTCCAGCTTGGCAAGGGCGGAATTCCCTACTTGGTTACGCACGACGCGCGAACGTAAGTTCCTGCCTCTATCAGCCGTTGACCACAGTGTGGGCTAGGTGATTGAGGGAAACCTTTTTCACCAGGCATACGACCAGGGTCTGGCTATGTCAGCATTGATGCTAAAATTACGTGTAGTATTCGTTACCCCGACCCAGCCATCAAGGTCAACGACACAGTCAAGATCGACCTCTCCACTGGCAAGGTCTCAGACTTCATCAAGTTTGACACTGGTGTGATCGTCATGGTCACTGGTGGTCGCAACATGGGTCGTGTCGGTGTCATCACCCACCGTGAGCGTCACGACGGAGGCTTCAACATTGTCCACTTGAAGGATGCCGTTGACAACGAGTTCACCACTCGTGAGAGCAACGTCATGTAAGTTTGAAGTCATTGGTGGTTACTTGCAGTGCTTCGTCTAACCGATATTTAGTGTCATTGGCAAGGAGAAGCCATGGATCTCGCTGCCCAAGGGTAAGGGCGTCAAGCTCTCCATTGCTGAGGAGCGTGACCGCCGCAGGGCGTACGCCATTGCTGGCAACTAGATGTGGCGGCACACGGCGCAGTAGGTTAGCATATGAGGTTTCAATGATATCATGAGCATCGGTGCAGACTTGGGATCTACAAAAAGTCGGGCGTTGACGACTCGTGGGAAGGCTGATCAGACATGTGCTTTCCCCCATGGATAGCAAATGAAGAATCTTAGAATCAAAGCAAAAAAACAGTTGAAACTCGTTTCGGCGAACCGAGCATGCAGTGACGACCATGTGAACGAGGGAGGATCGATATGTAGCGACGTGATATAGGTTGATGGCGTTTCAAGGGCGGAAGGATTGAGGAATGAGAAATCTGCCAAGGGTGGACAGGAGAGGTTGCGGGGAGGGACCAGAGAGGTGAGACTCGCAGGGGCAGCAGGCAGTATCAGAACAGGCCCGTGGAGCGATTGACTCGGGCGCTGAGGCTCACCCTGTTTGAGCCTGAACAAAGAGCTGTAGGCTGTACTACGCGCACAGGAGTAGAAATAATTATACAGTGTGTACTTGGATACTAGGTAGGTACTATAGGTTGGGCCATGGGAGATGAGATGATGATCGGCTGGCGGCCATTGGCTGCCCGTACAGTACAGTGTCCGCCTGGGTCCCGTTCCTGGCTGCCCGTCGTCTGGACTCTCCAACGCCTTTCAGCAGCTTCCACACCGACTCGCGCCCACTCTCTTCCCCGCAAGCCTGCCCGTGCCTGTCAACCTCGCGAGCTGTGCGGCCAACCCACGCGTGCAGCCGTCTCGCCAACGCCCTTGCGCACAGGCTTCGTGGTCTCAATGCTGCCGCAAGCACCGCCTGTCCCACTTCAACCGTCACTCGTTTCACCACGGCCGTCCTGCGCGTAGCCTCGACTCGGCCTGCGCCTTCGCCTGCGCCTGCGCCCGCGACTGCAACTGTTGTTTGCGCGCACCCCAGGGCCGCACAATAGGCTTCACCCTTGGGAGCCTCGCTCAGCACTAGAGCACACTGTCTCTGCCAGCGCCCCTCCCGCCCCGTCGCCCGCTCTCTCGCCAACATGTTGCGCCCAGCGACCCCCTTATCCATACTATTCTTCGTCGCCTTCTGCCTCTTGCTGCTGTCCACGCTGTCCACGCCCATCATCAAGAGCATTCCCCTCGCTACCTATCGCGGCATCCACTTTGGCGTCCTGGGCTATTGCGACAATGGCGACTGCAAAGGGCCCATGGTCGGCTACAACACTGGTATGTCTCTCCCGCCCCCACCTCCATTTGCGTGGCAGACATAGATAGAGGCGCGTGGCATTCCAAGCTGACATGGCCACCAGAATCGCTCTTCCAAGATGCACCCGCCACAGACTTCTCGCTGCCCTCGGCCCAGCGACATGCCCTCTCCTCCATTCTTATCGTCCATCCGGTCGCTGCCCTCATGACGCTCATTTGCTTCGGCCTCGCCATCGCCGCCCACTTCCACTCGCCAGCCCACTCGCCACGCTATCTACTTGCCCTCCTGATCTTCACATTCCCCACTCTCCTTGTCACCCTGCTTGCTTTCCTCGTCGATATCCTGCTGTTCGTGCCACATGTGGGCTGGGGTGGCTGGATCGTGCTAGCAGCCACCATCATCATCGTTGCAAGTGGCATAGTGACATGCGCCATGAGGCGCACGCTGGTCAGCCGCAAGGCACGGAAGAGGCGCATTGCCGAGAACGACGAGATGAACGGTCAGAGCTACTATGCGAATCGCGCCAATGCTGCAACAGTCGCCACCGAGTTTCCCAAGGCCGAATCGCCCCCTCCCATGTCCGGCGATACCATCATGTCTGGGAACAAGGCCAACGAGAATGCCTACTTCGAGTCCCAGAAGCTGTCCCAGCCTGATGACATGACCCCACTGAACCAGCGCAATCCGTCCCTCAAGACTGTGAGCAGCAACGGAGAGGCTCGATCGGACACCATGGCGCCGCCGATGCGCGGCCCTTCCGGACGCCGACAACCGGTAGATCAATATGGAAATGTCATTCCACCCATGCCCGACGACCCGTACATGATCAATGCTGCTCCGCGTGGCCCACCCGGCAGAGGAGGTTCTCAAAGAGGCCGTGGAGGGCCACCGCGAGGAGGCCCATATGGAGGTGGAAGGGGAGGCGGTTATGGCCCAAGAGGAGGCATGCGTGGACCGCCACCGCCTGGCTGGAACGGCGGGGGGAGGGGACGAGGTGGTCCAATGCAAGCACCGCCACCCAACGGACGCGGCGCCCCTCCTCCAGGATACAACAATAACTTCTATGGTCAAGGCATGCCCCCGCCTCGCGGACAATCGCCATACGGGCGAGGACCACCGCCACCCGGGCCCATGCCTATTGGGCAAGCTATTGAAATGGACAGCCGTATGGGAGCACCTCCGACAAACTACGGATTGAGGGAAAGCGATGGCGACGTTGCAGGCATGTTGGCACTTCAGCAAGGCGGCTTTCCCGCAGGAGCACCGCAACGACGACCGTCTGACGGAGTGATGAGCCCAACTAGCGAGTACTCCACAGAGTAAGGACTTGAGTGTTTATCTTACCGTACACCAGCTGACTATGTCTACAGCGAGTCACGTGCACAGCAGCCACAGCCGCAACAACAGCACATGCCTAACCAGCAGCAGTACATTCCTGTGCGAGCCGGATGGAACGGCCAGAAGATTCCATCCGACCAAACTATCGACACGTCGAACAGCAGTAACCGTGGCCTGTCACCTATACAAGACTCGCCGGTCGAGCTTCCAGCACAACTCTCGCACGGCGGTACGCCGAATTCGCATCGCCTTGAGCGCAGTTCAGATTATTACGAGGATGTAGACCCAAGATTTGCCGAACCTGTGCAACATCAGCCTCCACCCATGCCTCCATCACTCATGCCAGGTGGCTTCTCTGCATCTAATCCCAGTCTTCTGGCTGCTCCCAACCACAGCGACTCCAACCTCCCCCGTAATTCATCTTACGACGACCTTCCTGAAGGCTCCCGCTCGCCCGCAGCCTCCGAGGCTTCGCATTTCACTTCTGTCTCTCAACGCCCTGTAAATCCCAATTGGAGACCAGACATGGGCGCCCCAGCTGGCCAATTCGCTCCATACAACGGCAATGGCCGGAGAGCAATGAGGCCAGAGGAAGTGATATTGCAGGCCAACGCAGCGAACCCCGACTTTGCCATTCCAGGACGGGGCAATGGCCGAGGACGCGGTCGAGGTGGAAGGGGAGGTGGCATCGCGCCGCCTGTACCTGCAACCATGTTGGGACATGGACCTGGCCTGACGAATCAGTCAAGATATCCTGGTGCTAGTGCTATGTAGGGCTAGCCTTCCCAGAAGTCACGTTAGACAAGATCGTGCGAGGTTTGGGATGGAATATGGTTGGCCGGGAATGTCCACGAAGTGAAGCAGTTTCGGTCCATCTTCCGTGTCGCTGACCTAGGCTTCAATCCTACCATCTGAAGAACCTCTGAAGCGGTCGACGACTGCCACTTCTGTCTGCGCCTTTGCGCTGTACAAAATCTTCGCCGCATTTGCACCACACAAAACCGGCCAATTTTCCTCCATTTAAGCCCGCCAGCGACTTGTCCCAAAGTACACTGCATACTTAATTTTTAGTTGAAGCTGGCCCCCCACTCACGAAACCTTCTCACTTTCCGACTGTTTTAACATTTACTTTCTCCGCTGGACCGGACCACGAGGATCAACTCCCGCCCCAGGTTCAGCGACTTTTGCGCCCATTCTTCATCATGCCATTTCCGTCCCGGGCAGACGGATACCTTTCTTTTACGAACACATGTCAGGGGGGGTTCTTTTTTTTTGGCTCAACCGGTCTTTTGGCGATTAGATAACGAACGCCCAAAGGGGAAGTGGGATGGATTTTCTCATTCTCTCTTTTTTTTTGCGCGCCGCGAATGGGCCAGGCGAGTGGACGGGTTTTTATGTACATATAGGCATTGTGGTCTAGGCAAAGCGCGGGACAAGGATTCTCAATGGTGAGCTAAAGTAGGGAAGGGGGGTACATAGTAAATGTAAAATACATTTCAAAACACTTCTTCATGAAGTCTCATCATTGTGTCGCTCGTGAACTGCAGAGTGCTTGCTTGAGGTGCACTATATATTCTTATTGCTGCACATATTTGCCATGAAGGTGGTTTACAAGCGGCATCTACACCAGGTAAGCACAGATAATGGTTGCCCTTTTCTGTGAAAGAAGGTATCAATGATGACGAGGAGCAAACAAGGCCTTGATGCTCGGGGATACGACGCCTCTAGCGCCTATGTGCGAGGCTGGGGTACATGTATGGTATCTATCCATCATTAAGATATGCTTGTCGAGATAAGCATGGTACCAAGGATACGAGATTTTACTTCTCGAGCTAGCTTGAGCACTGCGAATTAATGATTGCGTTTGGGCTATACAGTGGAATGTGACAAGTGTTTGTGGGTTTTGGATGTAAGTGGGGTGTTCGCATTTACGCAGTTAGTCCTGCTACCAAGGCTTGTGGTATCATAACAAAGACTGAATCTTGCTTCGTTGGAGTCTGATGGTGCTGTAACACATGACGAATCTGGCTCCGGTGATGTTGACTGACAAATGTTACATTTACTGGCAACTTGGCTTTTCAGATACCGTCCTTTGGGTGCCTGGAGCTTCAAGCGCTGATAGGATCGCACTGTACCTACGTTACACAAGCTCGTCTAACGTCACAGCTCCGTGCATTTCGTCCGTCTCAACATTGGTACCACTCCCAAAATCATCGGTGGTCATGATGAATAGGCTTGTCAAATGCTTACCAAAGTCCGCGCTTACTTGGTAACTCCGCCCTTTATCTTTACCTCACTTATTGTCACCGCTGCAGCGGACCAATCACATCAGACCTTGATGAGGCAATCCGCCATGTACCTTGTCTTTACTACATTCAACCTCAGAGGTCTAAGAGCAGTATTTGCTGCAACGCATTCTTTGAATCCAAGCTGACGGACGAAGGAACATGCTAGCAACACGATTGGCTCTTTCGATATGACTCCGTTGGCTCACTATTCGTCATCAGGGCTGACGATGGTCAGAAGCCACACTTCTCATCTCGGGTAGGAATTTCTGACAAAGCCCAGCGGGATGTATATCGAAAGTCCGGACAGGAAATGGGGATAAGGAATATTGCGGACGACAGTATATAGGTATGATAGAGCCTTTGTATTCCAACTTCTCAACGAACCTTTCCAATTGCACATACACTCATCTCTTGACCATATACAGAGATAACTGCCACATCCACCACCGCTTTACATCCCATCCACCAAATCCAACTGTCTCAACGTGGTGCTACGAGGCCACATACCGGGACCAACGCACCGGGCCTCGAACTTGTGTACCCTCATCATCGTCACTTTTGACCTTTCTTCCACCACAATGTCATACCTATTCAAGCACTCTTCAGTAGGAACAGCCTTCCACTACATCAAATATCGCAAATTCGATTTCACCCGGCACCCAGGCAAAGCCATCTCCACATCCTCCTCGACCGACGATCTGCCCTTCCCTGAACACGATAGCAATGTCAACGACAATGCCACCACTGGTGCGGAGCTCAAACAGTACCAAACCAGCCTCGTGGACTGGAGTGGGCCCGACGACCCCAGCAATCCCCAGAACTGGCCCATGACACACAAAGTGCTGATGACGGTGCTGCTGTGCACATACACATTCGCCGTCTACGTTGGCAGCTCTATCTATTCGAGTTCCCAAGAGGCAGTGGTGGAATTATTCGACGTGACGCATGTCGAGGGGAGTCTAGGCATGGCCTTGTACGTCATGGGCTATGGCATTGGATGTCTACTCTTCAGTCCGCTATCCGAGGTACCAGCGATCGGGAGGAATCCCCCATACGCCGTATCCGGCTTTCTCTTCGTAATTCTCTGCATCCCAACAGCACTGGTCAACAACTTCGCAGGCCTCATGGTGTTGCGGTTCCTGCTCGGGTTCATGGCGTCGCCGTGTCTCGCGACCGCAGGCGCATCCCTCGGTGACATATGGTCAATGGCCGAGTTCCCCTTCGCCGTTGCATTGTGGGCTGCGGTTGCAACTCTCGGGCCTGCGCTGGGCCCCACGCTCTCCTCGTACGCAGTGAAAGATCTCGGGTGGCGCTTCTCCAGCTGGGAACTGCTTATTATTTCAGGGCCCATCTACTTGCTCATTCTCCTCTTCCTGCCCGAGAGCTCCAGCCCAACGATCCTGTACTACAAGGCGAAGCGGATGCGGGAGGAGACTGGCAACGAGAGCCTCATGTCGGATGCGGAGCGCAAACAGGCAAGTCTGCAGGTCAGCCAGCTGTTGTTCGATGCGCTGGTCAAGCCGTGGGAGATTAATGCGTTGGATCCTGCAATCCTGTTTACGACGGTGTACATGGGTCTCTGTTACGGGATCTACTACTCGTTCTTCGAGGTAAGTTCACGTCAGGCGTAGCCAGCCTCTTTCATAGCATACCATACCATAGAGTATGGTATCAGTGAAGCGAACCCGGCTGACCGAAACCACGACAGTCCCTTCCCCTCGTCTACCCAGTCTACTACAACTTCAGTGCCGAGTCCACGGGTCTAATTTTCCTCGTCATCCTCCCATCTTGCATCCTAGCCTTCACTACCCACGTCCTCTACCTCAAATACCGCGTCTTTCCCCGCCTCACCGACGGCAGCTTCGGAGAAGTGGAAAACCATTTACTGCCGGGCATGATGGCTAGTCCTTTGATAGTCATCGGCCTGTTTATCTTTGCTTGGACTGGTGAGTACATTGCCTTGCTCTTCTCCCTTTTCCCCTCCTCCACAGAAACACCGCTAACGCACACCTCTCCCCCACCAACAGCCCGCCCAAGCGTCCACTGGATGGCTCCGACTTTCGGCCTCGGCCTCACCCTCTTCGGTATCTACTTCATCGCGCAATCCGTACTACTCTACATCCCCAACATCTACCCGCGCTACGCCGCCAGCATCTTCTCCGCCAACAGCCTGAGCCGCAGCGCCTTCGCCTTTGCAGCTATTTTGTTCGCGCGCCCCATGTTCCAGAGCAGCATGGGTATTGATGGCGGTGTGAGTTTGTTGGCTGGGTGCATGGTGCTGTGTACCGTGGGCATCTTTGCGTTGTATAGGTTTGGTAAGGGGTTGAGGGAGCGGAGTCGGTTTGCGGTTGGTTGAGGGGGCCCGGGGGTTGTGGTAGGAGATGGAGAGGATGGGAAGAAATGGGGGGAAAAGTGGTGATGTATGGTAGTTTTGCGAGGGGTTTTTTTTCAATGATATAGTTAGATGGAAGATGGAAGTTCTACTTACTCCTACGCTTTAGTCAAAGCGGTATACCCTAGATTTGAGATAGACGTTTATTATAATACCGCTGTTTATAGTTTATGATATTCCACTCTGCACTAGTCACCTGCCACCTCCACTTCATCATAATATACAATCAGCGATAGGATCTGTTCATCCACGTCACACATGTCTGCAACGTTGTACATCTCTACAAAACACAACACTCCTCCCGTCAAGCCTCTGCGCAGAATTCCCTCACTTCGATACACTACAAGATCCGCATCTTTTACCGTGCCATCTTGTTTCGCAACTGCAAAAAGGGGCGATCTGCATCGATCCACTCGCGAAACAAACATTTTACCGGTACCTATGTTGGGCGCATTTGGGCGCTAAAGCTGAGGGAGGAAGGGAGGGAGGGAGGTGGGATACGACATGTGTGTTTAGTGTTTCCGTCGGTATACGACGAGGGGGGTTTGATAGTTTAACTTTGCTAGTTTAAGTTTGACGATTAAACGAGAGCGGGGGCGGGGGGGATGGGGGCAGAGCGAGTGGTAGTTGTTCAGGTTTTTTCAGAATTATGTAAAGAAGTACTGGACCTGCAATTCATGGCAAACAGGGCTGATGCTGGAATAGACTTTTTGGCGGCAAACTCCCATCTAGTTCTACTATGTTTATCCGGCCTACTGTAGCTTTCCGTCCGTGTGTCGATTTGCACAGGATAATAATAGATTCCGCGCTAGGCCCATGTGAGCGATATCTGAATCTAGCCCCCTCGGATACCTAAAACCACACAAGCAGCTAGATCTCCGCTGTGCCCCAAACCTTTCTTGGACCGGGAAATAGTTCTGAGCATTATTTTCATGCGCGCCCGTCTGTGTGTCGGCGTAACGTTTCGCAGCCTATATACGGCGATGCGGAACAAACATGAAGCCTTTTTTTCTCCCACACCAGACCATCCCACCCCCCCCCTGGTCCGCTGGCGTGTGACGGGAAAAATAATGCCCAAAAGCTTGCGCTCGATTAAGCCTCTGCATGAGTTACTCCTCCTTGAAACAATCGTCTGCCCAGGAAAAAACAATGGCAGAATTACGCCGTACGGTAAGCACAGTGTGCATTGTAAGATTGAAATTGATAGTCATTTGAATAAAGGGCCTGGAGTCGGAGCGGCGCAATCTGGCAATGGGAAGACCAGCCAGGCCCAGCCCATCAACAGTCAGCCCATGTTCTGTTCGCTGTACCTTCCCCCGCGCCTTCAGCCAGCGCATCTCCCACAATCTCGACATTGACGGCCAAATTTCACCGTAATTTGCTGATTTGCCCATGTCTCGTCACCACATGTTGGTGTGCAAGGGTCCAGAACAGGATAGTCTTTCAATACGAGGAGGGCAAGAGGTAGTTAGGCCTCGGTGCTATCCGTGCGTGGCGTCGCCTTCCCTTTCGCAACACGAAACGGCGCCGCTGAGGGCTATGTTTACGACTGTGAGCGGACGGGGCCATGGGTTGCTCAGCCGTAGGGTGAGGGAATATGATACACCGTTGACTACATAGACTGAAGGGCGGGCGCCATTTGTTTTTTTTTTGGAGGATTCGTCGCTATTCAACTTCTTACCGTGAATCACATCACATCGTGGACCTGCGTACAAAAGCCACCATCTGCGAACTTGCACGAATTAGGACCCGACAACCCAGCCTGCATTCGCGTTCTAGACCTTCAGGCACCAAGTCCAAATTTCAGGGCGGGCGTTGGAAAGAATCAAAGTACCTATTGGTGGCCTAAACCAAGCCCGAAAATCATATGGTAGGTGAGTTGCTCTTCACAATGCCATTCATGGTTTTACGCGTACACCTACAACGTACAAAAGAAAAGTGATCACCAACTAACGGTCCGAATAGCGCCATACTGCGCCCCATCCTTCGTAATACTACACCCCAACTTCGTAATACTGGACCAACTCCGCCATACCGGTACCGCGTTAGAAAAGAGATATAGAACCTGGTTCTCACCACCAAACAAATCTGTTTCAAAACGGAACAACCGCAGTCAATAAGACTGCACAACGTAACCATGCTCTTCTCCACATCAACCCCGTTCCTACTCACAGCCGCCCTCCTCTCATCACCATCCCACGCCGCACCCACCCGAACAACATGCCACTGCACAATCGTCTCGGACGCGCCCTCACCCGCCGAAAACACCCCCTCAACCGCCCACTGGATGCCCTCGGATCCCTCCCCCAGCCCCGCCACACCAGACACATGCGCCGCCCTCGGACCCCAACTAGACGACTTCAGACACACCGAACCTGCCGTCTACAACGCCTACATGCAGCAAGCCCAGGCCCCGCACCACGCCGCCACACCCCAACCCATCCCGTCAACAATCCTGCTCGCATTCGCTGCACATCGTCGACCGGGGACTGGAGCCGGAACTGGAACTGGAAAGGGAAGAAGTAGCAGCAGCAGTGAAAACCAACACAATGCACCAACAACCACACGCGCGCAGCAAATCTCCCAACCCCTCGAGCGCATCGTATGTCGCTCCGTCCCATCGCCCGACCAAAGCGATACCTACCAAGACTCGCTTCTCAACCTCTGGATCTCGCAAATCATCATCGCAGTTGCGATTTTGGCCTGTGCAGCAGAGGGAATTCATATTGGCATGTGCTGGTACGTTTATTCCATTTTTTTTTCGCAATTTCATATACATATATAACATACTATACCATACCCACAACACCAAAACACCCCCCCCCCCCAAAAACAAAAACCAAAACCTCCTAATCGCTAAAGCTAAACTTGTAAATACAAAATTCTAAACAAAAACAACACAGGATCACAAAACACACCAGCACCCCCACCGACGACACAAATACAACAACCACAACAACAACAACATCCCTTCCAGCCCTCCACCTCTCCGGCCCCGAAAAACCCCTCCTCGCTATTCCCCCCTCCTCCACCACTGCAGCAACAGCACCCCTAGACATGCTAGCCAGCCCGGGCGCGGACAAGAAGACCCGCGCGTACGAGCACATGCGCTTTTTTGGGGGCCAGGGGCGCGCGGGGCGGCGCGAGTTTGTGGCGTATGAGGATGGGGAGGAGGGGAGGCCGGTTATGTGAATTGAATTACGTTGGGTTGGGTTGAGTTGGGATAGGATGGGAGGGGTTGAAGAGGGGGGAGGGAAGAGGGAAGAGGGAAGGGGGATTTAATGAATGAATGATGTTTTTTATTTCTGGTGATGCGTTTGGGCTTGGGGGGGTGTGTGTGTGTATGGAGCAGTGGTGTGCTAGGGGCGGTGCAAGATGCAGTATATGAGTAATGTCTATATGCATATCTACCATATCTACCAATCCGCCGTCTCTTCTTGTATCCCTCTCGTCTTCCTCCTAACTAACCGCTAACATGTACAAAACAAATACAACAACAAATACAACACTCCCAAACGGGAGGTCCATTAATTCCTGTTTCCTCGTGAGGCTCAGAGTCTAGTTTCTCGTGAACAAGATTTATCTAGACACAAAAATGATTTGTGGAAAAACATTGAAAAAAAATAAAGCCCCATCCAAGCCATCCATCTATCCAATCTACCCAAAGAAAAAAACCTCCTTGCCCATGACGCAATACAAGAGACGAGCGCAGTAAAAAGCGCGGGGGTATCATAGAGTGTGCAGAAACAAAAAGTAAAGCCGAGTAAGATTCCCTACATGTACAATCTAAATGGTGGCAATTCTTGTTAGAGAAAAAAAAATAAGAAAAAGGGAAAAAGACTAAAACAAATATACAAGACAAAGACACGACAGTATTGCTGGGGGGAACATGTATCGCAAGGGATGGGCGCAAGGGTCGACCGGTATGGTGGGCGCAAAGGTTGCATGGACAAAAGTCGTCGTCGTCGGCCTCGTCGTTCGCCGCAGACAGCATAGTATTTGGCATCTGCCTTACCTGGTCTGAACAAAGAAAGCAAGGAAAAAAAAACTTGATTGTTCTACACATGGGAGAAAGAGAGCGTGAGCGTGGTTGGGTGGGGAGGGTAATTTAGTGTTGCTTGGAAATACTGCGTTTCGGGGTTGTCGCTATGGGCATCTCGGTAGATGTCATGGAAAACAAGGTGATGTTTTTTTTACGGGAGGCTGTGTGTTGTTGCAGCAGGCAGGGAGCCGGAAGGGTTGGATCGTAGGAATGGTCGGTGGGAGGATGATGGTATTCGTGGCTTGGTAATTAAAGGCATCGCAGTGGGGCTGATGGCAGCGGGTTGTGCGAAAAGGGGGGGTATTCGCAAGAAGGGGATTTCGAGACGGAGCATCGCAGATGGGTTGTCTTTATTATTGGGTGTCGCACCAGGCAACGGGTATTGTTGAGAAAAGGGTATCGTAACAGGAGGTCGCAGATGGCCAGAGTCCACACAAACATCACCGGGATGCGGAACCAAGGTCTAGGTTGGAAGTCGTACATTAAATTTCGTATCGGACGGAGTCTGTAAGGACAATCGTACAGGTGAGGATCAGGATGTGGTCGTTATTGGACGTTGGCGTTGTCCAAGCAAAGATTGAAAAAAAAAATGAGTAATCGCTCAGTAACGCCGGTTGCGGTGACTTCGAGAGGTAGGAAGTATAGAAGAACGTCGTTGTCGTGTCGCGGTATGTCGAGACATGGATAAGAAAAAGGTAAAGTCAGAGCAGTTTAAAGCAATGCGCCAGTTCATGCACTTATAAGCTTGAGCGCATTACATGAGGCACTGCCATCCATTTTCGTTCATGACGTCAATCCAAAAGGTATCTCGCCCATCATCGGATTGCTGCCATGTCTCCCTGATCAACTTCATCATTTGGCGAAGAGGCTTGTTGGGCAATCGAAGCGCAAACTCTTGAAGACGCCTGATTGCGGAATTCCGGGCCGTCAGAATCTTCGAGTCGTTGGCGTGCACGTCGAAGAAGTCTACCGAAGACACAAACTTCAATTCAGACGCAGCCACCACGAGAAGAAGCGGCTGCACACAAAACGTGCCTGATGATGCAGGAAGAGCGTCGAGAGACTGTAGGATGTGCATTGCCAGTGAGTTGAGCCAAAGCTTGATGTCGGTGTCTTCATAAGGCGTCTCGTATCTAGGCATTGGGAACTGGAAGTCTACACTGCCAACTCCCTTGAGTTTGCCGGAGCCGAGACGCTTACGTAGTAGCGAAGGGAAGACACGGTAGAGTTCCAGCAAACCCGCGCATCGGTAAGCTTCAGCAAGCACAATAAAATCTTCTTTGGGTGTTCGCTCGTCGCCTGTATCCGCAACCTCATCAACTGAAGGGCACTCTACAGCAAGGAAATCTTCTTCCAACGAAGCGGCGTTTTGGAGGTTTTCTTGTCGTTGTCGAAAGTCCATGGCAGAGTTCTTGTTCATAGCGCGCTCCCTGCGGACTAGGCGACCAACTTCAGCGAAGAGAAATTGTACCATTGGCGCAATACCAGTCCATGGGTGAGGTACAATCTTGCCATCCGGCCTTCGAGTATTCTTCTTTGAGACAATGCGGGGACGCAGTCCTGAAGGAGGAGAGAAGCTCATGGCATCTTCGGTGACGAATCCCATCAGCATCTCCCAATGGATCAGAGATTCCTCAAAGAATTGTGCCTCGCGCTGGACCTCGACTTCTTCTGATCGGCTGAGAAGCTTGGGCAGAATCAAGCTGCGAGCGGTAGATAGGTACTCGGTACCAAGTGCAGTGCTATCATGCCATGAAGTTGTGAGACCAAGAAGCATGATGCTCAGGAACGTCTTTGTGGCACTTGCCTGGCCACTCTGAGCGAGAGGTAACTCAGCCTCCAAAGCATCATGAGCTTTATTTTGCAGCTCAACACCGATGGCGGCCATATTTGGGAATGTGTTGGCCAGATGGGCCGCAGCCATGGACTGGATAGCATAGTTGATCGAAGGTGAGTCCTGATAGATGCGACTGATAGTGGTTCTGAAAGGATTGAGAATGGAATCAAAAGAAGAGAAAATCGCACAAACGTCCTTGAAGTAGTGTTGGATGAGGAGGGACTCGATGTCATCCGAGGAGCTTGGGTTAGGTGCAGGACTTGGAAGACGATAGAAATCCATGAGCAATGAACGAGAAAGCCGAGGGCTAGACTCCCGACTGGGCTCTTGGGTCGCAAGAGGTAACGATGAGGTCGTGAGGTCTTGTGTTGGTGAGATATTAGAGTCAAATGAGAGCTCGCCCACCGACCTGGAATCAAATTCTAGATTTTCAAAAGCGTCAAAGTCGAAGTCATCATGGGTGAGTGGAACGGCATCGACCAAGCCGTCCAAGGAGACTTGGTCCATGACGTCAATGTCTTCCATAAGAAAGGGCTCAAAGTCTCGGGGTGAATCACTGTCCTCGGTGGATGTCTCTTGCGCAGAAGTGGTTTCATCCAGGGCTGGCGGTGATGTGATGACCGGTATGGGCTCCTTATGCTCAACGACTGTACTGTTCCTGCCTGCAGGAAGCACAGCAGCCAATGCTTCGATGCCGTTGGCAACATTCTTCGGAAGGGTTGATGTGCCACATTGTCCTTGGCTTATGACTTCAAAAGACGATCTTTGTCTAGACGGCGATGGCTTGCCCTGTGGAGGTGTGAAGACTTCATACTTGGTCGACCACTTGAGTGTCTTTTCATAGCCTGGGCAGGCTACCTTCCTCTTCTTGCACTGGAGGCATCCGGGAGCAGTCTCGTCGCACTTGAGCTGTATCGGTGTTAGCGAGGTGTCAAGATATTGGACAGGAGGATCCGGCTTGTTACCCTTTTCAGCTTGCATCGGCCACAGCCGTTCCTGGACTTGGTCTTCTTCGCCTTGAGATCTCTCTGCATAACCTTGTCTTGGGCTAATGTAGACATGATGATTCGCAAGGGAGAAGGAGAAAGATGGGAGGAGTCCAACGGAGGCTGAGGTGATGCCGGATGCGAGATGACGAGAAATTTGTGTAATGAGTGCGGGTGCAAGAGGTAAGCAGATGCGACTTGTCTAAGAAGGCGTGTGACAGTTGATGACACAGTCCAATATTCCCGTCGCCTATCAAGCAGGGGCCGAGATAGCAGCTGATAGAAAAAAAAAGGGTTCGCTGGTGTGGTCGAAGGCCAGGCAAGCACGCCTAGAAGCCGAATTTCGGCCCTTTATGGAACTGTACTTTCCATGTCCTGCTTCGTGGTCTGCATCAGCGCAAAGATGATTGGCCAAGTACGGCAGCCATCCCTTGCCATTCCTAGGACCATGAACGCCTATGGGAGGACGCCCGCGTCCCGCAAAAGTTGGACGTGTGATGGAAGAATGATCCGCGTCATTTGGCGACGGTATCGATGGGCGCCTGGTAAAGGAGGAGTTTGGTCAAGGAAGGTCATGAAGATGTTGAGGATTGACGATAGGCAGATCTACGGTTTACCCCACATTCACTCGGAAGTGGGATAGAAATAGTGGATACATGGCATGCCTGCAAGCGAACTAATGACGCTGAAGCGACGCACTAGCAGCATCATTGTGCTTTAACTTCAACCTCGAGATAAAGCAAGTTGCACACCGATCGCTGTCGGACGCGTCTTCTCTTGATAAGCTGAGGGTGTTGAGATGGGAAAGCTTGACAGAGGCCCAGGCATCAACCCTTGCGGATAGCCCTTATCGCACACACCGCTCTGAGATGACGGCGGTAGCGCAGGTTCCAAGCTTATCAGCTTTGCATCGACGCGGCTCTGCGCAGATCGATAGCTTCTCGACTATCAATCATGTAGGTACTCGGCCTGTATCGTGTCCAGTCCAGTACAAAGAGGCCGGAAGCTCTCGGCGGTTGGGTGGCGCGTGGTTCCTTCTTAGACCGCCACGACGACGGAAGTGGAGGCATCGTGACAAGGCATGCGTCCGACTTCGCGATCCGACTTCTGTAGCGGTTTGGACGGACAAACTGGTCCCTGCCTGAGCCTACCCCGCAAAGTGGAAGAAGAAGACGGTGGAGATACCGCACCCGTTGGCCACGGAACCAGGGGGAGGGCGATGAGTGCAAGTGGTTCCAAAGCGCGCCATGAGTAATGCCAAGCTTGTGGTGATAACGTTTGTGCTTCGGAGGGGACGGGGACAAGACAACGCACAAAGGGTCACTGTGTCCGCGTAACCGACGGAAAACGTTGCACCTGTGACCTGTCACCGTCTCTCCAATGCGAGTGCCCTTAAAATGGCCATTACTTGTCCATGTATTGAATGCATGACAATGGTGGCCGCTTTGGCGTGATGCAGTAGATCACCTTAGCGGGCTTCCATTTCGTACAGCAGCTGCTTCTAGGTATCGCATCGTCGTCAAAGACCGTGGCCTGGGCCTCAGTGAGTATGAGCACCTCCTGATTCGTGCCACAAGCGATGACCGGCTCTGAGCGTCTGCCTGTCTCATCAACACCGTGGTAGCCCAAGCTATAGCACCCAGCCTTGAGGTGACAGGAGCACTACCACGAAAGCAACGTATAAACAGCAGCAGCTCCACCACATCAAGCCCTCAGATTCACAATCATCTCCAAGTTCAAGTGCGCATACTTGTATGATATAGATATTAACATGGGTATCTAGTTACAAGTATGGTTTGCAAAGCAGAATATAAATCATAAAACCCATCCAACAAATGTCTACCTGCCATGTACCACCACGCATGGATAGGATCTCACAACACAAGGAAACCAGCAAAAACTGCGATGATGGCGGTCATTCCAACGCCGAAGCGGCTAGCCGCGCCTTCAAACTCGGGAGGTGTGTACGAGGTGGGCTTGGTGGGCTTGCCAGTGCCAGTAGGCAGAGGAGCGTAAGCACCGGTACCGTTGGCCGCACCAACGGCGGCATAAGGAGCAGTAACGGGAGCAGTCGGGTATGGAGCGGGAGCGTATGCAGTAGGAATGGCAACCTTGCTCAAGGTCACGTGCTGGATAAGAGTGCTGATGACAGTGCCGGCCACATCCTCGACAGGCTTCTTGGGGTATTCAGGGGCGCCGGGCTGGTCTGGGTATTCAGGAGCCTGGGAAGAGACTGGGTATTCTACGGCCTTTATGCTAGTAGCGACGGCTGGGATCTCAGGGACGCTTGGGTACTCTTCCTTGTTGATCGGCGCGGAAGGCTTGAGTGCAGCTGGGTAGTCAAATGGGTAGACTGTAGGGACGGTAGTAGGGTATACAGGGATACCAGTGGGAACATTGGCAGGCTTGGTAAGGGTGGTAGTGACGGTCTCGTCAATGTAAACACTGGTAGTCCAGCCCTCAGGGTATTCGACCTCCTTGGTAGGATGCGCGCACTTGCCGCAGATAGTCTTGGTAATGACAGTGGTAACGGTAGTCAAACCAGTAGGGCAAACGTCAACGTAAGTGGTGGTGACAAGGGTGGTTGTGCTGTCAGTTGGGTAGCTTGGGTACTCTTCGGGTCCCTTGGTGACAGAAGGAGCATATTCTGGGTAACCCTTGGAGCTCTCGGCTGGGTATACGTCTTGACCCTTAGAGCTTTGCGCAGGGTGTGGGTAGACAGCAGATGAGCTCTCCGCAGGATAGACTTGGCTGGATGTGCTGTAAGATGTAGATGAGGCAGCCTCAGGGGTCGACTGTGAGTAACTTTGGTATTCGCTTAGGTACGGAGTCGATGACGCAGATGGATAGACCTTGCTTGAGGCTGCGTCAGTAGGATAGCTGTCAGGGTAGGCGATACTGGCGCTACTGGACGGGTAGACCTTGCTGGAGCTTTCAGTGGGGAGAGGAACATAGACCGAGCTGCTGTTAACGTAGACCGAGCTGGAAGGAACTTCGTACACCGATGAAGTCTCGAAAATGCTGGAGACCGCGCTCGCCGTAGCGGAGATGGTAGAGCCTTCTAAGGTGGAGGAAATAACTTGCGAAGATGAGGCGCTGCCACTGGTAACGTGCATGGAAGATTCTGCAGCGGTGCTAGTGGGTTCATGAACACTGGAGATCTGGGAGCTTGGTGGCATGTAGATGCTGGAAGAGGCAGCGGTACTTGACGGGATGTGGACGCTCGACGATAGTATGGTGCTGGAAGAAGCCTTGGTGCTGGATGCGATAGTGCTGGAAGAAATCATAGTGCTCGTGGCAAGGGTGCTTGACGCGATCTTGGAAGAGGAAACCTTGGTGCTGGAAGAGACAACTGCGCTGGATGAGACAGCACATGCAGCCTGCGTATGCTTCTTTGCGAACGTTCCCTCCAACGATGTCTTCGCCCAGTATCCGAAGGACTTGCAGAACTCAGGGTTCCTGACGGAAACAGTCGCCTCCCAGAGCATGACTCCTCCAAAGTTGGCTTTGTTCTTGTATTGGCTGATCAGGTAATCAGCCTGTGTTGGGTTTAGATAATGGTCCTTGTGTGTAGGAAGACCGTCTGGCCCGGCGGGTAGACCCAGGTAGAGCTTCGCGTTCTTGTTGGCAGACTCCGTGGCCAACCAATCGAGCCAGGCTTGGAAAGTGAAAGTGGTAGACTTGGTAGTAGCACCGGCCTTGAGGTCCTTGTATCCCTTTGCGGCAGAGCACTGGTAGGTGTTGTAGAACTGGGCAAAGATAAAGTCAAAGGGCACAGCCTTCAATGCCGGAGCTACGCGTGCGTCAGGCACAACACATTGAGGCGCCGCTGACAGGAGCATTTTAGACGTTGCCTTGACACGCTTTCCAAAGACGTCGTAGTTCTTGTAGAGCAGATCAGCAGCCCCAGTCGCCCATTCCTCAGCCTCAAGATCGAGGTCGAACCCATCAACAACGGCGCTACCGAACGGGCGAGGCTTGCCACTCCAAGCAGTGGTGACAGGACCATAGGCACCAATGAGGAAGTCCGCAAAGTAATTGGCGACATCTGCAGTCGGTAGACTGTAGTTCACGGGGTATCCACCACCAAGGGAGAGCATGACTTTCTTTCCAGAAGCTTGACAGTCTTTTATCGACTGCTCAACGCCCGGGCATGTCCTCAGAAGCTTGCTGGGTTGGCCAGTCTTGGGGTCAGGGTAGTAGTCGGCCTGGCAGGCATTGGCTTCGAATAAATTAGTGAGCATTCTCCTGTGAAGAGGGTGCTTCCATACCATGGTTTGTCCCAGGATAATCACCACGGGCCTTGGGAAACACGTTGACGAATCCAATATTGACGATGTCGATGTCGGGGTCTGCGCAGACCTGTGATAGGGGGATTTGATCGGAGCCTTGTCCCCAGTAGACAGCAACATTCCTGTTGGAATTGTTGTCGAACTTGGCAGTAACGGTCGAGGTGAGCAGGCCAATTGCAAGAGCAGTGCGAGAAAGAATGGAGAGAGACATGATTATTCAATTAACGAAGTAAACACAACACTGAGTGATAGGACGGCCGGAAGCCTGTAAAGATTGTGATGAGTTGAACTCAACGAAAGGACGCAAGCAAAAATGCTGCAATTAGACGAATACTCGAAAGAGTGCTGCGGTTGAACTGGAAAGCAGTGCGGTTCACGATACAAAAGCCATGGGAGATTACCAGATATCTAGGCGATGTGGTACCTGCATGGCGAGTCGGGGGGCTGCCTCTACCGTTTGTTGGCATGAAATTTCCACGTAGAATCAGACGGCAGAAGGTCATGGTGCCATTGAATAGACGCAGGAACAGAGAATAGCCTGTCGTCTGACCATTCCATTGGCGGAGCTTTTGATTGACTAACTGTATGTGGTCCTTAGGATCCCAAGGCGTCCAGCAGCATCAGGCTGCCGAGCGCTAAACTTAAACATGGCGTTCATCGCATGCTTTGACATCGCGCCTGCCGCAGATTGCTTGACCGGTCACCGTCTCGTGCTTGGGTAATGATAAAATCATCTCGGTTAAAGACAGAGAGTGCCCAGAACCAGGGCATCGCGTGAAGGGAGCATCTTGGTATGAAGTCTAGATTTGATCCGGACAAAAGATCAGGGTCTCCGAGGGCGTAGTTACCATCTTTCGTCGTCGAGTGATCGTGTCCTGTCAAATCTAAGAAGCCAACAGTTTCATTCCAACTTTAGTTATTGCGGCGCGGTCACCCAGCACTGGCGTTCTCAAAACGACAAACGGGAGCTGTGTTATACTTCTGAGAACGCTGAGTATACAAAGGAGAATCCTAGATGGCGATGGCTGCCTGCTGGAGTGCTCATGGCGGCATGGACGCCCTGGTTTCATCCGGACGGGCCATGGTGGTAGAGTGTAGGTAGGCTGGAAGGCAGAGGTTGCCTGAACCGCGGCTTAGCGGATCAGGGGTCGGACTTTCCGCTTCTGGTCGTCACCATCAGCCATCAAACCACATGTGATGAAATCTCCTGACATCTGGAAGATGCGTGGGTTTGTGGTAACAATGCATGCAAAGTGAACAGACAAACCTCCATGTATGTGTTTCTCGTCTTAAGCTTTTCGTATTCAACGTCTCCTCGTAACTGCCATGTTAGTACGTTGTAGGCGCCTCGCCTCTACCCGATACCAACACAACGCAATTTCCGATGGAGAATTTGAGGCGATGTGGGTCTGGCCGTCACACCTGGATCTGACGGACGGACCTAAGCCTGGTCCCACGGTTGGCCCGCCTCGCAAATCCTATGTACGCGCTCGATACCGCAAAGGGATGTATTACTACGCGTTAAGCTATATGGCTCAAAATCACGCGTCTCCTCCACTCAGTAGTCATGGGAATGAGTCACATATAGGGTGGGACTGGCACCTGACGGAGCGCCTTATGAGGAGCGGAAATAGTTTGGCAGCACGGTTCCAATTCTTCAATGAAGTCGAAAGATGTAGGAGAGGAAAGTATAAGAGGCGCCAGGAGACCCACCTTTGCAAGTCGGATATGAGCAATGTTCGTATCTGGCTTCATTCAGGACCCAGAAATGATGTGCAGGCCCGCTGAGGATGGGTGATGGGTGCTGGTGCAGATCCTCGGATACCGTTGCCGATCATCATCGAAAACGACTGTCGCGCAATGACTTTACGAGCTCTTGTATCAACGTCAATGTCCTTAACGCCATAAAAACTTCCCATCTGCTCAGGAGCTTGCTGGAATGTAATATCCAGGTGCTATGGCCTTGACAGAGATGCAGCAGTGTTAGGGTGCCCCTAATTTCGCTCCGCGGACCGACATCATCGCCGCGTGTAGAACACGTGGGGCGCGAATCCTGCAAAATGGGGAATTCGCCTGAATAGGCATGAAATGTGGTAAAGAAGAAAAGCTTTGGGTTCGCGTATACTTGGTGATTTACAACCTATCAATACCTGCTATCAGCCAGTAGGTCACTCAACTTGCACTAGAAGGTGCTGCTTGGAGATGATGGTTCCATTGGGTACCTTCGAAAGCTGGCTGATATGACGAGATGTTGTATTATACATTATTGTGGAGTAGACGATGTGCAATAATTCGATTCCCATCGTTCGATGTTTCACTCGCCCTTCTTCACATGTATATGAGCTTCCGTGGGATCGAACAAGGTTGGTGAATAATGACACTAGGTATGGGTGGCAGCTGTGCGTAGTCAAGCTTTTACAGACGATGATAATGAGTTCTAGACGAAATTCGTACATGAGATGTCGACAATGAGGCTGTGAGGGCTGACGATCAAGTGAGATCGAGATGAGCTTGACGTCACGTGCCGATCTTGCCATCATCGGAAATGGCTAAAGGCCGCTCCGGGCCGGCCCCTCATCGCTGTCTCAGTGATTGCGATTGCTGATTGGAAGGACGGCAGCAGGTTCAACAGGTGCTAAAGATAGTAGTCGTGCAGTCGCAGGCGTGGATGAGTGTGTGTATCGACGACAGACCAAGTCAGACATGTCCTACTTTGCTACTACGATATTCTACAAGATGGGTCGGCTCTTCGATCCGCAGCATCTGCCTCCGCCGCCGGGTTAGAGGAGCTGCTGCCGCGGCTCCAAGATTTTGCTGAGGCGGGCGGCCATGACCGCATCTGTGTTAGACAGCAAGCGATGATGAGCTGGCACTTCCATCCCAACCCACCAAGTGCTGTCATTGCTGTCACCAGCGAGTCTCTCGGGAGCCGACGGCCGTCATCTGTAGGCCGATCTGCTGTACACCGGTCCATGCTCAGCTCAACGGCCACCGCAAATCGTGCAATTGTCGGCCGTGAACAAGGTCGAGTAGTCGCTCCCGCCTCTACCTAGGCCCGCCGTCATCGCTCGTGGTGCGACTATGCATAGACGTCGAACAAGTCCAATTGTGTCCTCGCCCACTGTCTCTGCCGCATCGCCCGTCGTCGAGGGCTGCAAAGCCCGCTGTGGCTGAAGGCGCTGCTGCATCGTCCTCGGTTCCCTGATCTCCTCGCGACGCCGCCCGCCAGTTGCAAAGCCTGCACCAGGGCTCTTGCGACAGCGCACACACACATAGACAGACATACTCAGGCACTCACAAATCGCTCATGGTCAGCGCATAGCTGCCTCTACTGGGAAGTTGCGGTGAGAGGTGCGTTCGATTTGCTGCGGTTGGCTGCCTCTTGGTCAGAGATGGCTGGGTGCCAGCCTCTCGTCGGCCGCCCAACCACCCTCGTGTGCTGCGCGACACGGCGGCCGCAATGGCTCCACACCCAATTCCTCCGCCTTCGCCGTCTCTAACACTGTGCAGTCCAGCCATTTTCGACGCTTTTGCTGCATACTATAAGCTGCACTCTTGCGCTGCACCACCTTGCCCGACACGCCCAACCGCCGGGCTTTCCCCCACCCCTCAACCACCCCGGCGGGTGCCATTGCGTCGCCCCTTCAAGCGCGACTCTACGTGTGGTGAGAAGCGGCTTCCAGCTTCAAGGTGACGGGCAGAGGTTCGCCAGGCCTCGCAACCATACTCCCTTACATAGCGCCGGCTGTTGACGATACCACGACCGATTACGACCCGCACCGCCCATACCGCACCTCTCTCCAGCTCCGCCAGCACGAAGCCGACGCCTTCTACCGCGCGCAGCACAATCACTCCCGCGCCAGCAGCTCAGTAGAAAGCAGCCTCCGCCGCACCCCCAATTTCCAACGCTCGCGCTCAGTCGATCCCGGCGAGCAGCAGCGCCTGGTCCGCTTTGCGACACCGCGTCCGCGCGCAACCTCTGTTTCCGAGCCCCATCCTGCGCTTCGCATCAGCCGTCGTACTGCATCTGCTATCCGGTTTGTGCTCGAAGAAGCCATCCGTGCGCCTCACCCACTCACCCCCGATCTGGTGGAAGAAAACGCCTCCATGTCGGACTTGACCGGAGCACGAGCTGCCAATGGCGGCGCGCGCACCACAGGTGGCCCGGTCCCCGTCTCACAGGCTGAGCGCGCCAACATCCGCACGCCACAGATGATCATGAACGCCCGGCGACAGCGCGCAGAAGCGGAAGAGCAAAGAAAGGCGGAAGAGGAGCGCCGCAGAGTGAGCGCCGAACGAAGAACGCAAGCCATCTCTGGCGGAGCTGGCCCACCCAACACCGAGCCAGCAGCTCAGAGACAGCCACCATCGGCTCCTCTGAGGTCTGGTGATCCATACGTACAGTACCCTGCATCGTCTGGTGGAGTCGCACGCCAGCCAGAACGACTGATCCCAACCTCCAACCCCACACAGGAGACAAGTGCAGGTGCATCGCAGGGAAGGCCCAGAGCTAGTTCCCAGTCGCAGCACGCAGCTCGTCCGGCCCCTGCAAATACTGGTGCTGCGACCACTGCAGATCCCTCACCCAGACGTCCCCCTCAGCAACACCATGCACGACGTCCCTCTGCGGCTGCAGCCTCTTCACAAGCAGGCCCTTCTACAGCGGCTCCGCAACGGCCACCGCCACTGACAACATCAAACACGCAACTTCGCGAGTCCACAACTTCAACCTTTCCACATGCCTTCGAGCGCTGGGAGACCCTCTCGTCCCATTGGGAAGGTCTAACCTCTTATTGGATACGGCGGCTCGAGCAGAACACAGACGAAGTCCGCCGCGAACCCTTGGCTCAGCAAATGTCACGGCAGATTACCGATCTCTCAGCCGCTGGTGCAAATCTCTTTCATGCCGTGGTTGAGCTGCAGCGCCTGCGTGCTTCCTCTGAGCGTAAGTTTCAGAGATGGTTCTACGAACATCGTCAAGAGCAGGAACGCGCGCAGGAACGAGAGGCGCAATTATCGCAACAAATTACAGCTGAGCGTGAGGCGCGTATTGAGGCAGAATCGAACATGGAGCGCTTAGCTATTGAGAAGAAGAACGCCGAACGTGCGGTGTCGGAAATGAAGCGCGAGCTACAAATCTCGAAAGAAGAGGCTCGAAGAGCGTGGGAAGAGTTAGGAAGGCGTGAGCAAGAGGAACGCGACCGCACATTCTCTCTGCGGGAAGGCCAACCGACCCTAGTGGGTGGTGTTCAAGTAGTTCCAATGGCGCAAAATGTGGGTGGATCTGGAAGAGGGCACAGCGAAGACGCGTACGCAGGTGCACAGAGCGGAGGCTCAGGCATTGAACAACACTATTCCTACGAGGAAGGTCAATCGCCTACGGACACCGACCCATTTACTGAAGCCGGCCGCCACCCCCACCGAGAGCCCGATTTGCCATCGCATGTCGCACAAGGCACTTACGTTCCATCTGGCGCTGCACCCACTTCTTCGTCTCGCCCAGTAGCAGCTCACTCGGACGCTAATCCCGTCCAAATTTCAGCTCCTTCGCAGTATCCGTACTACACTTCGCAATCACAGCAGGTGCCCACGCAGCCCGCCACATCATTGCCAGAGGCGTTCTATCAACAACCTGGCTCGTATCTGCATCAAGACCCCGCAAATGCACACGAGGATGAGCAGTCATATGTCACTTCGCATGGCGAAGCTACCTCGGAGGGTGATGAGGAGTACGCCATTGACCAACAAGGCAACTTCATCCGAGATGAAGCTGGACGTCGTATTCCATATAGGTCACTTCAATCTCCAGTGTCCGACGAGTATGACGTGCAAGACGATCGACGCCGTGAGCTTGAGCATTTACAACGTTATGGTACAGCTGCATCAACACAGAGCGGCTATGTCACGACCTCAAGCGCTGGCACTTCGGATGAGCAGGAACTGCCTACTGCAGGCGATCGACCTGACTACAGTGGCGATGGATACGGTGACGAGTGGGTGGGCATGAGACATCACCATCCCACCAGGCTAAGTGATGTCCCTGAAGAGGACGAGAGGAGTCGAACTTCCCCTAGCAGGGCGAGCCAGGCCAGTCGAGGAAGACTGTACTAGATGAGACGCACGAGATATTCCACGACAGTACTTTCGAACAGCGAAACACTTGGTTACAAAGACATACAGCAATCTGCTCGCCCTTAGGCCAGCTCAGCTGCGAGGTTACGTGTCAGACATCAGAGCGGCACGGCATCAATCCCTTGAACGGCAACACTGTACTGGTCTCCTCAAAATTGCATGTGCATATGACATTCCACCATGCACGTTTCACCGCGAGCATTAGCATGAACCTTTTCATTATATATATTCACAATCTCGTTGCCGAGTCCTCTATACCCAGCCTATGGCTGCGGTCTCTTTCCAGTTTTCATTCTGGTCTCGAGTGATCGGTCACGAGAATAATATCCTGTACCAGTACTCATGGTTTTTTCCTTCATTACGAGCATGGTGTTCCTAGGGCATCGGGCCTGGGTGGCGAGACTGACATGTCTTGCATGATAGGATTGACGGACGAACAGGGGTGACGATGAGAACGGTAGTTGTCGTTTAATAAGATGGTTATGTAGGCATAGGATCAGAGAACGTCAAGGGTGGTAGAGGTGCGCAGAGAATGCGCAATTCATAAGTTCTAATAGTTTCTTTCATCTCACATCCACATATGCATGTCACATGAAGAAAACAATCTACTGCGATAGAACGACACTCATTGGCCTCAACACAGCACGGCATCGAGCTGTTTGATCAGATTCGACCTACGCGTTCTTGCTAGTTCTGGACTTGCCAAGAGCCGTGCCTTCCAGGTCTCTTCTCTCACTCCCACCTCCAAGCGCTTTCACTCCACCTCACTCAAGCTCTACATTCTCTACATCCTTCTCATTACTTTGTACAAACTTACCCGTCCACCATTTAGTCGGCGATACACTTCATTGAGGCTATTGGCATTACAGCATCATGGATGCCTTTGCCAACTTCCCAGTGTCTGACACTGGCGGCAAAGCTGTGATTCCGACGGAAGATGGAGCAAGCGAAGTTGGCCCCAACTGTGTAGTTGCCATCGATGATAGTCTGTCCACATACTTGGCCGGTCTTGCCTTCTCACTAACTATAGTAGGCGGCACAGTTTTGTTGAAGGAGACACCATTCGTACTACCAAAAGTTTCATGGGATGACGAACCCTACCGCCCTATCCGACCTATTGCCCCGAAAGCCTTTGGCCCTTCTCTTTACAAAGACTTGGATCGTAACTACGCCTGGATCGAGTTCGCTATGCAAAAGTTCGAGGAACTGGAAAAGCACATGATCGATATGGATATGCAACGAATTACTGCTATCGGCAGGGCAACTAACCTTACTGAGAGACACGCAATTGAGCTGGCCGATATGAGGAAACAAGCCACGGAGACTGCCTTGGCAGAAAGCACACGACTGCTGACCTTGGTCGAAAAGCGCGAATCAGAATTACGACAGAAGGAGGCAAAGTTGAAGCAAACAGTATCAAGATCGAAGACCTACCGAGACTTATGCAATGCTCTCACAAACATTGGCACGAAATACGATAATGCCGCTCGGGATATGAGGAATTTAACAGCCCGAAGAATTACAGCACAACCAGCTTTCGAGAAATGGGAGAAACAGTATTGCGAACCGATGACTGAGATGATGAGACTCCATGACCAAGTGAAGCTAGAACGGGACCAGGGCCGACAGGAGCTGGCCAGACGTGAGACTGTTTTAGACGAACGCGAAGACAATATAAAAGAACTTACGAGAAAAGCTGAAGCAAAGCTAGCATTACTGGAGAAGCAGCAGCAACATATCGCGGAGGAACAGCGGCAATGGCGTCTCCAAAAAGGCAAAGAGCTCAGTGCATCGGAGTCGAAGCTGGTTCTCAAAGATTGGATCGAACAAAAGGTCAAGAAGATCATGCCTGAGATACTGCTTGAGGCTCGACGATGTAATTGGGTCGTCCAGAAAGCAACTTTCGACTCCGACCACGCGAAAGCATGTGCAGCGGCGAAAGACCTTGGCTTCCAGGAAGGGCGAAAAGAAGGCGAACACGCGGGCTACGTAAGGGGAAGCGCATGTGGATACCAGGCTGGCTGTGATGAAAGCGAGGTAAAGTTCCAGGAAGCTTTGAAGCAAGCTTTTGCTGCTGAAGAACAAGCAAGAGGCGAAGGGAGAGATGAGGGCTTCTCTGCTGGCCGTGCTGAAGGCTACCAAGAGAGGGCAGAGTTGGCAATGTTACAACTTGAAAGCGCCCGTGATGAAGCATTCGAGAATGGGCGAGATGAAGGTTTGGCAGCAGGCCAGACCATTGGATACGAGAGAGGTCGCAGTGCGGGACATTCGCAAGGGCATCAGAAGGGTTATGCAAAGGGTATTTCAGAGTCTCTCGAGGCTTGTGCGACGCTATCCGAGGAGCAGCGACAAGAGGGGTACGAAGAGGGCAATCAACAAGGCATTAGTGAGGGCTATGCTCTTGGACGTGATGCCGGCTACCAGAATGGCGTACAGGTCGAAAGTTCAAGGGCTGCGGCAGCTTCTACTGAGAGATACAACACAGGATACAATGTGGGGTATGGTGTTGGAAACACTGCAGGTTACAACTTGGGCTACAATAACGGGCAGGAAGCATCTAGGCAGTTGGCCGCGCAGCAATCTGCGGCAGCAAGGACCCAAGGATATAACGAAGGACGGACTGCTGGCTTCCAGGAGGCAAGCGGACAGTACCAACAGCGTACTGTGTTCGTAGCGGCACCTTCAGCTCCTCAAGCTCCTCAAGCACCTTATGTGCAAACGTTCTGGTAGCCTTTCATCAAGAACAAGTAGAAGTACAATATCAGAGCTTCGCCTCCCTCAACTTCACACTATCCATCCTCCTCCCCTCATCATCATGCTCCTTAACCCTCAAGTCCGGAAACTCCACCGGCATAATCCTCCTTGGATGCGACCCAGGCACAAGATTATACTTTTCAAAGTCCGTCACACCCTTTGTCCTCAAAAAATCCTCATCAACCAACAACTCGCCATTGACCTCCGCCGCAGGCGCCCTAACCACCGCAAGCACCGCATCCGAAAACACCGTCGCCTTCCTCAAATCCCGAGCCACCTCCCCAGCCATCCCTTCCGTAGCCGCAGACTGCACCGCCGTAGCCGGCCAAAGCGCCGAAACGGCCATCCGCGCCTTGCCCTCGCGCTCAAAATCCATACCCAGCCCCTTGACCAGCACACTCATGCCCACCTTGCCGACCGCATACGCCGTCTTGCCCCTGAAAAAGCGCGAATAAATCGGCGGACTCACGACGACGATGCGCGCGCGCCAGCCCTGCGCTTCAAAGCACGGGAGCGCGGCGCTCAGCACGCCGTACAGGCCCTCAATGTTGACGCGCTGCAGGAGCTGGAAGCGGCGGAAGGGCGTGGTGGCGATGGAGGACCACCATATTGCGCCGCTGTTGTAGACGAGCACGTCGATGCGGCCATAGGTGCGCAGTGTGGCGGCGATGAGCTGCTCGATGGAGGCGTAGTCGCGCGTGTCGACTGCGATGGCGGTGGCGGTGCCGCCCGAGGCGCGGATTTCGCGCTCGACGGTGGAGATGGTGGAGGCTGGGGAGTTTGGGTCTGGGGGGAAGGGAACGGTTTTTGAGGCGTCTGAGGTGGATTTTGCGGCTATGATGACTGTAGGGGTTGGTTAGTTATTGTGTTTTGAGTTGGGTTGAAGGGTAAGATGGGCATGTCTGTGTTAGATATGTATGTGGATGGGTTGTGTGCAGAGAGAGGAGAGAGGAAAGGAAATACTACAAACCTGCATAATCCTCCTTTGCAAAATCAATAGCAATCTGCCGCCCAATACCTCGCGAGGCGCCAACAATGAGCGCAACTTCTTTCGTCGAGGTAGCCATGGTGTTTTTTCAGCGCGTAAGATGACTAGATGACGTTACGTTCATCAAGTACCCGTACGTCCTAAATATCGCGATTGAGTTACGGTAGATAAAATCAAAGCCAAAGAAAAATCACCCAGAAAACTCTCATCCCTAATATATATACCCAAAAACTGCCCACACATGCTCCCGCACAGAGTACGTACGCAGGCTGTACCTATATATGCTGACCCTCCCCTCCTCCCCTCTGACGTATCAAAGTCGTGAACAAAGCCGAGATATCGAAGCCCTGATTACTGATAAGACCTAACCTAACCCATCCTAACCTACCGGGCGGTAACCCCAGCTTTCAACCTAACTTACCCCGGACCTCGGCAGCCAAGTCCCAAGTCAACCAACTAATCAACTAATCACAACCACATACCATACACTACATACCCAACGTCACATCTCCTCCAAAGGGACTCGAAACAACCAGACACAGAAATTTACTACATCAGATTACATACCCTGCGCTTCTCGATTAAATCAAGCTGCTGTAAGGTGTGCGGCAAAAAAAAAGGGGAAAAAAAATGGCGACGATGGCGCCCAAGATTACGGCGTATTTGGACTGTGGTATGTGATATGTTAAGATGTGAGACTGAGGCAATGAAAGAAAGACTAGGTAGCTAACGACTGATGTGGTATGGTGTAACTAGTATCTCCGTACTCATACTTTGCCCTGTTGCATCTTGACAGGAAGCGAGAGGTGCTCGAGCAACACGGTGTGGAAATCGAGTAAGTTTTGGTGATCTTTCTTCTTCTTGTATTTTTTACCTTTAGACTACCCCATGTCGCCTCAGCCTCGAAAATCTAGCCAAAAAAAAAAAAGAGTTTGGGCTTCAAATCCTCACGCGACACAAAAGAAGAGATGCAATTCTAACAGCAATACAGTATAGTTCCCGTCTTCCTGGGCGGCATCAACGTCGGCAGCGGTCCGTCTTGCCCACCCCCCTTCCCCCTTCCCCCTTGCCCACTCACCCTAATCCATCCTGACACCGCCCCGGTACAGGTAACAAGCCACCATGGACTCTACCCGCAAAGGCAGCCTACAGCAGCTATGACAGCGCGCGTGCCAAGCGCTACTTTGGCGTGCCCAACATCCAGACACCCTCTTTCTTTCCCATCCTCTCACTACTGCCCCAGCGCGCACTGAGCTACATCAAAGAAGCGCATCCGGAGAAACTCGTCGGCGCGTTCTTGAGCATCTACGCGGCCATGTGGGAAAATGGCAAAGACGTCAGCAAATCCGACCTCCTGATCCAAGTCCTCCAGCAGCATTTCAGCGACACCGACGTCACGAATATCATGGAGAATGCTAATAGTGCGCCGTACAAGCAACTTTTAAACGACAAAACTAAAGAAGCGCTCGATCGCGGAGCATTCGGCTGTCCATGGTTCTTTGTGCGCAACTCAAAGGGAGACGAGGAGCCCTTCTTTGGGAGTGACAGGTCCGTACTATCCGCCTCTCGTCCCCATTATCTCACTTGCAGAACGTCATGGTTACGGATGGCCCGTTCCGCCGGCAACGTGCTCCTGATGCATTGAGATTGGTTGCCGTCGCGGAGGCGCGCCCGGCCATGTCGCGTTTGAGACGGCATGCGAGATATGAAACATGGCGAACAAGATGATCAAGAAGTGTGGGTCGCTAACGGGTACATGTGTAGGTTCCACTACATGTGGGAGTATATGGGGTTGCCGTGGAAAGATGTTGAATTGGAGCCGCCAGTAAGCGTCAAGGCGAAGATCTGATGCGCGTGTGGGTTAGCACGTGGCTTGTAAGCTGACACATTTGAATGTCGCTGGTATCAAGGAATGCTCGCGACACTACTATGGGCCGCTCGTGCTCGGAGGTCTGCATAGGGCCCTTTATTTCCTTAACAATGATATTGTCCTATCACAAGCCATCAGTCATATTCTGGAGGATTTCGGCCTTCGCCACATCGCCTCAAGCTTTTCCACTGTCAATACCTCGCATATGCACGCTGCACTTTCGCCGTTGCGTGTGACTTGTGACGAAGTATGGTTCGTGCTCCCATTGGATGCGGGTATAATAAGAATAGTCGAGACGAGAGCCTCAGAGTCGACTGGTTCGGCAGTGAAGCGTGGGGCGCTGTGACCAAGACTTACACGATCTGTTCTGCGGTCGCGCGATACATATTGGTCGCACAGAACGCCGCAGTCCGCTGACATGGCGAGGGTAGTTTGAGAAGACCAGCCGGCCGTGAGTGAATTTTGCTGTGAGAGCAGATCTTGAGGTGGATATGTTGAGCCAATAAAATACGCAATCGAATGTGGGATAGTGAGAGGACATCCCTGGCACCGCTACCGCTACTTCGAATTTGAAAGTCGATGATTGACAGAAATCCAGGGCCTGCATGATCTCGGAGAATACTTGCCAGCAACCAGGATCTTGGTCAATCTACTGCGTGTGTAAGATCTGTGCTCGGCACTTTTCAAACTCACGCTCGGTGACGATGAAATCACCCGATCCGAGTATCGTCTTTTTCAATAACGAGCCTGGAGAATATTTGTATATATGCCACGACCTTCCAGCCCGTCTCCGACTGGTAGCTCGGTTTAGCAGGTAGATAGGTCGCCAAGACATGTTATGCAGATAGCCGTTGCAGCTGTACGATAGCCAAACAAGACGACGTGGGCCGGCTTGGCTAGCACCAGAAAAGCAATCCGATCGTTTTTGCCGCACTGATTTTGACAGGATGTCATCCGAGCGAAGTAACAGTATCGAAAGCGCTGGGTATTTGCGTGTATGCACAAGCTAGCCACGTTGGACATTTGCGTACATCATCGTCACCACCTCTTGCTTGTCAACGATCATGCTCGTTCACCATGATCTATCTGCTTCGCCGAACAGTCCAATCTGATATAGTCAGTCCGGTCGATCTACCACTCTGACGTCTTCCCGTGTCAGATTCAGATTATGTAGGTTGACGGGCCCGTGAGCCCATCCGAATTCTTCGACCCGTCCTCACGGTACTGCAGTATAGCGACATGAGACTTGCAAACGCGAGCCGATGCACTTCGAGAGAGTGCTGCGAGTCGGGCTGTCTCAGATTATAACATTGCTCCAGCTGCTCCCACTCATCTCTATACATCACTCTAATGTAATTGGATTGCATATCTGTGGCTTCGGCTTTCTACCCTTTGCTGCTGTACTGTTGACTTGCCACCTACACTGTACGCTTTGCCGCGTGATTATTGAAAGCGCTCGTCCCACGAATCGCATACGCTGAACTCTTACGTTAGTGTGTTTGTGCGCGTTCATGCGATCATACCCTGCTTCTCTGGGCTTTCCTACTTGTTTCAAGCACTCGTGGCGTTCTAGTAAGGCCCTTTCACCTGTCTACTTTCAAATTAGCGTTGCTGATGATGTGTATCGATTAGGTCCTTCTGCTCTCCCACTGTATAGATAGTGGGGCTGGTCCTGTCCCTTCCGCTACTGTCATCGCGCATTCACATCGGCCTGACGTAAATCTGTAAGATTAGTGCTGTTCCTGACGCGCCGAGCCACGAAAACAGTCACATGTACTGGCTGGGCTTCTGCGATCCGCCGTTCCCAATCTGTGAAGTAGTCGACTTTCTTCAGCGAATGAGCGGGCACCATACCTTGAATAACATCCCTCCTTGGCACAGCCCTCGATACCCCACGAGTGTGGCTCACTTCCACTTCACGGTCGAGGAAGCCGACATCGCCGCGGTTCACCTGATATTCACACAGCTTTTCTAGCGGTGGTGTGAGATTGCAAGTCCCTGTGACTGCTGTACAGGCGCACATCGCGCGTAGAGCAATGTCTCAAGCACAAATACTCCACCCTCAGCGCAGCTGCGGCCAACCCCAGGATTTCCGACACCAATTCCCTCTTTTGCAGCCTGGTGGTCAATACACCCCGCACTCTTTCGGACCCTCTCAGCAACAACTCCACCACTTCGCAAGCACTCAGATGATGGCTCAGCCAATGCAAGCAACCATGGTATGTGGCGTACCTGCAGATGATTACTGTGAACTGACACCGGTGTAGCAACACCAGTATCGGCCTGAGGAGCTCCAGCAACGTCGGCCATGGACATCCCAGCAACAGTTCCCGGCGAGTCTCAAGTCATCCTTGAACATGCATGATGCACCCAGCCAGGGCTATGCAATGGCCGTCGCGCAATACTGGGGGAACGCGACCGGACGCGACCAGTCGAACGTTTGGGATAGCACGCAGATCGTCGTACCCGATTCGAACAGGCAGTTCCTTCAAAACAACAACCTGATGTACAACGCGGATGCAGCGCAACACATGGCTGCTCAGCATCATAGCAGCTACGGTGGACAGCTCAGCTGGACACCCTCTGCAATGCGCGCAGGTGTTGCAGGCATGGGCGCAAGCATTTCCGATTTCGACTCGATCAACTCGCTCTCGCCCCAGAGCTATCTGAGTGACGGAGTGGAGGTATCGTTCAGCCCATGTTCGGTGCCTGATCAAGCATCTCAATGCGATTGGAGTGTCTCCCCGCCTTCTGCGCCAATCAAGGTGTCCTCGCCGCAGCTCGCGCCATCTTTTCTGCACTCGAGCCTCGTCCCAGCTCATAATAACAGCCTTCGACGGTGTACGGGAACACCTGGCCTCTTATGTAACGATCAGGGTATCCCGGCTTCCTCTTCGTCCACACAACCAGGCCAGTTCGCTCGTGTTCCAGCCTCCTCTTTCAATGATGGCCACCAATCCAGCCCCGACGGCTCACTCATATCTGCGGAGAGCTCCAAAACGTCATGGTATATGTCTGATTACTCGCCGTCACAGTCAAGTGTGAAACTGGCGCAGCAAAACGGCAGTGCTTACGAGGCCCAGCCAGAGGGTAATATCGGCGCGTCTTCCACGAGCAACGATTCCTTCTCTTCTCGTCCGTCAACATCTGCGAAGGGCTCCCACAATATTCTTCGGCCTCAATCTAACTACCAGGCCCGCTTCCAAGTCCCTCAGACTTCAGACGTCCAAGCGCAACGGCAGCGCAACGACGAGTTGCTCATCGAGGGGAAGCGAGCCGGTTTGACGTACCGAGAGATTCGAAAGAAGATGCTGGGTGAGAAGCCTGCAGAATCGACATTGAGGGGCCGGTATCGCTCCTTGACCAAGGCGCGAAAGGACCGTGTGCGAAAGCCGGTTTGGCATCGGCGTGATGTTAGTATTATACCCATAACTTGTACAGGGGCACGAACTAATCAATTGTTAGATCGAATTACTCAACGGCTACGTCGGCAGGGAGCTCGAGCGCATCGAGAAATCCCTCTCAAACCCGAATGCGGCCAGCACCGATCAGAAGCTCATCAAGGTTCGCTGGAAGGAAGTTGCCGACTATATTCACGATAATGGTGGCTCCTACCACTTCGGAAACTCGACTTGCAAGCGCAAGTGGAAGGAATTGAATTCTCCCGCAAAGTAATCATGGCTGGCTTGTCCTCTGGACGACGTTTTCGGATACATTGGGTGGCGATATCTCCCTGGCTCGGCGTATTGTTCTATATCAGGCCCCACTTCTTCATTTGTCCTTTTTGAACTTGGCCCTTTGTCTTGTTAGGCAGTCGTTGCCATTGAGGCAGCCTACAGCAGCCTACAGCAGCCTCCAGCCGCTCACGCTACACGTGTTAGCAATTTTCAGGCTATGCTGGTGACTAGTTCAAGCCTTCTGCTGGAATTTGGCGTTTCGATCTTGTTTGTCATGCACTATTCCTGTGGCGATAATACATGCTGGGACTATTGTTCAATGTATTTGGTGATTGGCTAGAGATCCCTCCTGTTAGAAGGGAGGCAGCAATGAAGGGCGGCTCACATGTCATCACTCTACGTGTTATTTGAATTGAATTGTATGACATGGATTCGAATAAATGATGTTTACAAAGAGAGCGCAATAAATCATGTTTACGAAGAGCGGCCTAAATGCTTGATCATTGCGGCCGTGATGGAGTGATGGTTGAGCCTTGAGGTCTGACGTTGACTCACGGTTCAAGATCGACATGGCGCTAAATTTCCCAGGCAAGGACGTTCTTGAACGCTGCAACATCAGCGACCCTGCATCACGTGCATCGACAAGTATGCTTCTTGGGCTATCTGAAGGCCTCCCAGGCCTTGTGGAGGCCAAGTTCTTGACAGCAAAGGCATCCACAAGCTTGCTGTTCTCACCGACGGAAGTTGCGATAATACGTACGTTGGCCGGTATTCCTGTGAGTGTTCGGAACAGTCCCTAGGCATCGTCTACAGTCCCGGGCGCGTAACACACGTTCGACTCACGTGTCAACAGTTCCAACTTCGCTACTGTCCTACACTTGCGAAGAAGCCCGTTGTGAACCAAGCCGAACCCAAAACCAGGCAAAAGATCGACCCATTTGAAAATCCCCCGCCAGCCCTCCACATCGCTGACATTCCTGTCACAAATCCAAGTCATCTACTGGTGCTGAACAAGTTTCCCATCATTTCTGAACACTTTATTCTCGCTACAAAATCAAACAAAAAGCAAACGCACCTCCTCGAGCAAGATGACCTGGAGGCAACGTATGCTTGCCTGGAAGCATGGCGCGATGAATCCGGCAGCAAGCAAAAGCGTTTGTTTGCCTTTTTCAATTCTGGCGAGCATAGCGGAGCCTCTCAACCGCATCGACACGTGCAATTCTTACCTTTGGAAAATATGAGTGGGGAGGATGTGGCTAGCAGCTGGGATTTACTTGCCGATATCATTCTGTCCACCCCGAAGGCCGAACCGCAAGGTCCGTCTGCCATGCATTGGCAAACAGGGCACAGCTAAGATTGCTCACAGGTGGCTATGACGGTCTGTTCCAGCACCCGAACCTTCCCTTTGTACATTTCGCTCAAGCGTTCGGACCTGAGCCGTCTGGATCTCAATTGCTTCAGACCTACACCTCCGTGTACAACGCAGCAAAGTCAGCTGTAGACGGATTCATTGCTTCAAATCCTGGGCAACTAGCATTGCATTCTACTGAAGATGCAGACTCGTCTATCAGCTACAACCTGGCAATGACCACACATGGCATGGTCATTCTGCCCAGACGCTGCGAAGGCGCCAGAATTAGCGACGAAGATGGTAGCGATGTTGGGTTTGTAGCACTGAACGGCACTACATTGGGTGGTACTCTTATGGTCAAACACTTGGCAGAGTGGGATTTGTTGCGCAAGAGACCTCAGCTGCTCGATCATATCCTGTCTGAGATTGGCCTTCCTCGAGAGTCTGCAAGCCCAAAGTCACGAGTCTAGACAGGCTGGAATATGTGCTTACTCATCTATTGCCAGGGAAGAGTCTGAGGCTGTCTGAGGTCTCTTGTGCACGTACATTGATGTTCTGTCAAACAAACACTGCAAGGTCCACATTGTAGAGCCATTATTATATGATGTCGTATCACTTCCTCAGCCTCGGTACATGGAATCAGTACTTTCTAATGAGATTATGGTGACGTGATGAGTAAAAGGTGTGCATTCTAGAGTACAGCAAGCACGCTGATGGAGAAATTTCTAGATTCCTGGTAGAAGGCGGTGACCAGGGGAGCTCTCATTGCGGGGACGTCTCGGAGGTGCCCCAAGCTTAACTGACTAGCGACATCGTCATGCCTTCGCCGCGACCCAGAAGCTAGAAGCTGCACGGAACCACCAAACGCCTGTCTTCCCCTCCAAACACAACACATCACATGCGAAGGTGCCGCCATGCTCGTACAAGGGGTTCTACATATCGAACTAGACCTGCCTGACTGACTTTTACCGCACCGACTCTAGTGGGCCTTTGAGAGACAGCCTCGCCTTCCAGCTTTCATACCTTGTTCGTCGCTGCGCAACAGCTCAACTTCCTCGCCATCTAGCCTGCGTGCGGCCCGAACAACTGTTATAGTCTTCCTCTGGGCTCTGGGGTCCCGAAATGAAGTACACGGTGTATGACCGCTTGCTCAAGCGTGAAGTCGGGCATCAGCGCCGGAAATATACCGACATTCGAGGAATATACGGTGACCGGCGATGGGTGGACGATCTGGACATTGTGAACGAGCTCGAGGGTCACAATGGATGTGTGAACGCTCTGAGGTAATGTCCTCTGCCCAGAAGCCCTGCGAACTACGGCTGACAACAGAATAGCTGGTCCACGTCTGGCCGCCTGCTAGCCTCTGGCTCGGATGACCATCGCATCAACATCCACTCATATCAGCCCGAGTCGTCGACGTCGCAATTCAGCCTCACCACCTCGATCATGACAGGCCACCGATCCAACATCTTCTCCGTCAAATTCATGCCCTACTCCAACGACCGCACAATCGTCTCCGCTACCGATGATGTCCGCATCTTTGATATCGAGCACTCCGGACACTCGGCCTTTGGCTCTGGCATTACCAGACCGAGCACAAGCCGCCGTAGTATAGGCATGGCACGGGACAGTCTCACACTGACCGAGGGCGACACCAATGCGAAAGCCTTCCGTTGCCATACAGACACAGTGAAGCGCATCGTCACCGAGGATAACCCGTTTTACTTCCTGACGTGCTCAAATGATGGCGATGTGAGACAGTGGGATATAAGGCAGCCATCGAGAGCATATCCACCCGCGAAAGACACCATGGCTCCTCGATGGGCTAGAGATGAAGATGCCTCAGACGACGTACCGCCACCGCTCATATCATACAGTCGATACGGATTGGATCTTAATACAATTTCTTGCTCGCCCTCTCAACCACACTACATCGCGCTTGGTGGCGCACATCTCCACTGCTTCCTCCATGATCGACGTATGCTGGGACGAGACAGAAACAGAGAGCGGGCCTCGAGACTATCCAGTCCTAGCAACTGGACCGACAATGATGACGAATTGCTAGGCCAGGCCACACAATGTGTGAAGAAATTTGCACCCAACGGCAAACCGCGGATGAAGCGGAACGATACTGGCCATATCACCGCTTGCAAGATCAGTGATGCGTACCCGAATGAGCTCGTCGTGAGCTGGTCTCAGGACCACATCTACAGTTTTGACATGTTGCGAGCTCCGGATGCGAGCGAGAAAGTCACACGTACAAAACCAGTGGGTAAGGATTCGAAGCAGCGCGTAAAAGAGCAGAGCAGGAAGCGCAAACGAACAAAGTCGGGCGTATCACTGCAAGAAGGTGCAGAAAGAGCCGGTTCAAGACAGCGGACAGAGAGCTCAGAGGATGATCTTGCGTTGCGGGTAACCTACGGCAACGGGCAGAGCGAAGACATTCGAATCGAACCTCCGAGCGAGACAAGAATGACGCCAGATGAAGTGAACGACCTCCATGCGACAAACCACTATCGGATCGCGAAAACTTCTGTAAAGATTGCCAGGACTTTGTTCGATCTGGGCGAGCACGGCGAGACCGGACTCAGATTAGCACTGACTTCTATCCTTGGCCTTGCGAACTCGATCCTATCAGATATGGATGACATCGACCGCTCATGGGGATACCCTATGGATCCGGACCCTGTCGATGTGGCTGTACAGAACAGCCTTCGCGCTAAACGTGCATCGTCCCGCCGCTTCGTACAGGCTGCTGGCACCCTTGCGCGAGCTTTGGGAGGGCAATTGCTAACGGGCGCAAACTCGGATGCACTCATCTCCAAGTACTTCGCCTCGATACAAGCATCACCGAGGGAGCGTGACTTACCTCGCCACGAACAATTTGGCTACGATTTCCTGAAAGCGATACTCCTGTGGGTCGATAGCGGTCCTGGAGCAGTCATTGAGGGGTTTTCGAGTCGCAGTAGCAGTCCGCGTCATCCTATTCCACATGGATCGGATATAGACGCCATCGACGAACACTTGATCCCATATCTCCTTGATTTGGCCAGCGATGATCCCATCTTCAACGTTGACAAGTCTAGATTCGAAACGGACGAGAATAGACAGCTATTTTCCACGGAGACAGAGGCCGTCAATGCGTTTGCTGCTGCCATCAAAGTCCCGTTTGCAGATCTTGTAGAGACACCCGAAACAGAAGATCAGTCTACAGAAGATCCTGTACAAGACAGGAATACTGTAAAGAGCAAATGGGTGTTTCAAATTGGCAGGGGTATACTGCGGAATGCGGCCAAGGGTATCAAGTTTTCTTACGTCGATTGCGCGTATGGTGGACGTGGAATTACTAATATGGAATTGGCAAGTGAAGAACAGGTTCGGAGGGAGCGACAGGGGGAAATCGACTCTCAAACTGATGACGAAGGAGCGCTAGATGCCGACTCTGCCGTATTATCTTCAGGTTCTCCAACAGCTAGTCGTTCAGATCCCGCACGGATTGCCATAGAAGATGAAAATGACGATGAAGGAGACGATGACGATGAGACTGACGGTGACGTCGAATCGAATGAGGAGGAGGAGGAGGACGACGACGACGAAGACGACGACGACGAAGACGACGAAGACGACGAAGGACTCAGACGCACAGGAAGTGGCCGCATGCTCTGGCGTTCGGACTTTGCCCGAAGCCGCTTCAACCGGGAGAAGGTGGAGCTTGATGTTCCTTGTGTGCCGCACACCAGAGTCTATACAGGCCACTGTAATGTGAAGACAGTAAAGGACGTGAATTACTTTGGACTACAGGACGAATATGTGGTCAGTGGTAGTGACTCTGGTCATGTGTTCATATGGGATCGGAAAACGGCTGAGCTGGTGAACATTCTTGAGGGCGATGGCGAGGTTGTTAATGTTGTCCAAGGTATTTATTGCCACATGCATACACTGTACGAGATCTTGACAGAATTTCAGGTCACCCATATGAGCCGACAATGGCCGTGTCAGGCATCGATCACACCATCAAGATCTTCTCTCCTGATGCACGGCTTCAGCGAAATGCTCGCAAAGGTGTGGGTGTCCAGTCAGCAGACCCTAACTCATTTTCAAGTCTCAATTGGGGACGCCGGCGGCGCCCTCAGACCGAAGCTTCTGGACAGGAACATTCCACTGAGGCTGAGGCGCTTAGCGATAGCGATGACGAGGTCTCCACGCACGGTCTCAGCAGTCGGAAAAGAATGCATGAAGCATACCAGATCACGAGCAAGAACGATATGGACCGTAAAGGTGGACGCGATGACTACTTCATCTCAACGGCCGTTTTGGCACAGCTTGCCAGACACATGGCTGCACGACGGGGTGGAGCTGAGGCTGGAGCTGAGGCTGGAGAAGATGAGGAGGGTGGCCCTATTGTGGTCTCAGATGAGAACTGCACTATAATGTAGCCAATTCGCACGAGGAACCTTCAGCTGGAAAAAGCCAGTCATATGAAATAATGTATTATCGAATGGAACGCAATATAGCTATTCCTTGTTCAGTTCCCCCCTCGTTGCGCCTGCCCATGCCCCTATTGTATGCATCTAGAGTTCTCCAATCTCGGTGCTCCTCATGACGCCTTCTTCTGCTTGGCTTTGAGAGCCTTCTTTCGGTTGCTCCGTATCATGACAACGGAAAGGAAGCTGCCCACGACGGTGCTACCAAGGATGATGAGGATAACCGGGATGCGGATAGCCCAGACTCGTGGAAGGAAGAGCGAATGGAGGAAGTGGTCCTCGTCGACGAAGGGCTGAAATCCGTGTTAGGGGGTGAAAATAGCAAAGAAGCGCCAGAATGAATGGCGTGGCTTACCATGAAGAGGGTCCAAACGGTGTAGTAGAGGAAGATGGCAGTTGCTGCGGCAAGCATGCTGAATCCCACGGCGCGGTCGAGCTGTTGCGATACAATTAGCAAATCCATGACACCAACTGCGATGAAGAACAGTGTCACATACCATGTTGAAAGATTTGGCGAAAGTTGAATGAGTGAAAGTAAACTTGCTGCTTGTTGATCCGCGCAACCATCTCGCTGTCCCCTTCCCTTCCCTTCCCCCAAAAGCAGGGGCTCGTCGGCGAAACAACGGCCCGTCCCCCGAGCAGCCAGCCGCCTAAACTTTCCTGCGCGCGTCACTCACCCTTCAACTCTTCCACTCGACGCCTTTTCTTCTTCGCTGAGGGGGGCCCAATACACACCGTCACGTCACAGACCCCCAGTCGCGAACTTCGAGACGTGATGATGGAGGTTGCATCTGCCGTCCGCCTGCCGTCGCCTGAGCCGGACCTCGAGACACAGGACCAGCCGCGCAAACGCGAGCGCTCGCCATTCGACGGGCCGAGCAACGGGCCGCCCAAGAGGAGCAGGAGGGATGACGAGGGAGATGGTGAGGACCGGCCTGGGCGCGCGCGAGAGAACGGGCGACGACACGACGACAGCGACGACGAGGGAGGGCCTTCGCGCCGTCCGCCCCCCAAGCCCACAACCGCTGACCTCCCCGCCGACGATTCGCGCATGAAGCTCTTCCAGAATGCTTTTAGCTCCAGTCGCAAACTCCCAGTCGATGACTCCAAGACGCGCGCGGGAGGCGCGTACATCCCCCCAGCGCGCCTACGCGAGATGCAGAAGCAAATCACAGACAAGAAATCGGCAGAGTTCCAGCGCATGGCCTGGGAAGCGCTGAAGAAGTCGATTCAGGGTCTGATCAACAAGACCAACACGGCCAACATCAAGATGATCGTCCCCGAGCTGTTCAGTGAGAATTTGGTGCGCGGGCGGGGCTTGTTCTGCAGGGCTATCATGAAGGCGCAAGCTGCGAGTCTGCCCTTCACGCCCATATACGGAGCCATGGTCGCGATTGTGAATACGAAGCTGCCGCAGGTGGGCGATCTGCTGACACGCCGCTTGATCGTGCAGTTCCGCAAGAGCTTCCGCAGGAATGACAAGGCCGTGTGTTTGGCGAGCACCATGTTCTTGTCCCATCTTGTCAATACCCAAGTGGTGCACGAGGTCTTGATCGCCGAGATCCTTTTACTTCTGCTCAACAAGCCCTCCGACGACTCGGTAGAAATCGCTGTTGGCATCATGCGCGAAGTCGGTGCTTTCCTCGAGGACATGAACCCTGCCATCGCGAATGCCATCTTCGACCAAATGCGCAACATTCTTCACGAGGCGGACATTGACAAGCGAACACAGTATATGATTGAGGTACTGTTCGAGGTTCGGCGGACAAAATATAAAGACAACCCAGCAGTCAGGGAAGACCTGGATCTAGTGGAAGAGGAGGATCAGATCACCCACAGACATAATCTAGAGGATGAACTGAAGGTCGAAGACGGTCTCAATGTCTTCAAGCTGGATCCTGAGTACGAGGAGCACGAGGCAGAGTACCAAAAGATCAAGGCTGAGATTCTAGGAGAAGAGGAGGGAAGTGATGATGATGGGTACACAGACGCTTCGTCAGAGGATGAGGAAGACGAAGAAGAGAAAGCCATGGACGTCAAGGACCAGACCAACGCCGACCTCGTCGCTCTACGCCGCACAATCTACCTCACAATCAAGAGTAGCGGCGGCTTCGAAGAATGTTGCCACAAGCTCATGCGTATCAACCTTCCCCAGGGTCTTGAAAGCGAACTTACAACCATGATTGTCGAATGCGCGAGTCAAGAACGGACCTACGAGAAATTCTACGGCATGATCGGCGAGCGCTTCTGCAAAATCAATCGCATGTGGACCGATCTTTTCGAAGAAGGTTTCGCACACTACTACGAGACCATCCACCGCTTTGAAACTAATCGCCTCCGTATCATCGCGCAATTCTTCGCCCACCTCCTCGCGTCCGACGGTATAGACTGGCACGTCTTCCAAGTCATCAAGCTCAACGAGGAGGACACCACCTCCAGTTCCCGCATCTTCATCAAAATCCTCTTCGAAGAGCTACTTGCATCCCTAGGTCAGAAAACGGTCGTGGAACGCTTCAAAGACCCCATGCTTCAAGAGTACCTTACAGGCGTCTTCCCCACGGACGCAGACGACCAGTCCAAGACGCGTTTCTCGATTAATTTCTTCACTGCCATTGGCATGGGTGTGCTCACAGAGGGTATGCGCGAGTGGCTCAAGAACAGCGCGCCGAAACCCAAAGCACTGCCTGAGCCGGAAAGCGATTCCGAGGATTCAAGGAGTGTATCTTCACGTTCCTCATATACCTCGAGTTCATACTCGCGTTCACGTACACGCTCCCGCTCACGAAGTCCTGCCCGCAAGCGCCGCGACTCGAGGTCAAGTTCAAGAGGACGATCCTACACACGTAGCCCCTCACCGGTGCGAAGACGCGTTCGCGGACGTAGCGACAGCTATTCTGCGTCGCGATCTCGATCTCATACACGCTCTCGCTCTCCCGCACCCCGAAAAGTCACATCTCGACGCAGCCGTTCCTACTCATCCAGTCGATCGCGCTCTCCCGCCCCACCAAAACGCCGTGCGCGTAGCCCAAGCGATTCGCTCTCGCGCTCTCCACCACCAAAACGCAGAGTGCGTAGTCCGTCGAGATCCGTCTCGGGATCGCGGTCAAGGTCCCCACTACCAGCCAGACGAAGAAGATACACGAGTAGTATTTCCAGATCCCCTAGCCCGCCGCCGCGAAGGAGGAGAGGCAGTAGTACTCCACCGCCGTCGAGGGAGGAGAAAGGCAAGGGTAGAGCAAAGGACAGGAGTATTAGTTCAGACAGGAGTCCGCCGAGGAGGAGAAGGGATTGAGTTTGGTCGTTGGTGTAAAGGGGAAACCCAAAATGAGGGGCGGAGTTTTGATACACGTTGTGCAGAACAACAGCTTTGGACTGAGATTACATATGGCTATTTGAAAATACCGGGGAGTGGGCTTGGCATATGCAGCATAACAAATCATGGAGTTTTCCAAATCTCACACGATGATTTGACACCAAGTGTCTACGCAATTTCTACCCCCAGGACGTGAATTATCGTGGCATTCTTTGTTATATCCATATATATTAAGATACTACAACACTATTAAAGTACTCCTCACGCAAGACTGATAGTAACGTCTTGTTTAGATCTAAATCTAAAAATATATTATATTCTAGGATGTCAAGTCTTAGCCTGCACGCACGCACACACACAACGGATCACAACTACAACTATAATGAAAATGATGGGAAGGGGAAGGAGAAGGAGAATTCAACAGGCTGTGTACATGAAAACCCCATCAAAGCGCAGAAGTGGCAAGATGTGTATTTAATAAGGGAAAGGGGCGTGCACTTGTGGTTTGTTGTATAGGATTTTAGATCGAGAAGGGAGAGAGAGAAGGTGTGGGATTAGTCACTGATGCTGATAAATACTACTCCGCTCCACTCCACTCATAGTAAAATCTTGCAATACACTCATATACCCGTCGCTGTTGCGCATTGTACGGTAGGGTACGGTAGGGTACGGTATCGTAAGGATGTAGAGGATAACGGTGTATTCATTCATTCATTCGTGGCGCTGATTCGTGACATTGATCCTACAAGGTTGTGCTTGGAGGGCTTCCTTTTGCTTTGGTTTCCTTTCCTTCCTAAAACACCCATCCCACGCTCTTAGCACCCGCCTGTGCCGCTGAGTACGCAATCCCCAACATGCTCAAGAATCCTCCCAATCTGACGTTATTTCCTCTCACGCTAAATCATTCGCGATGCTCCCCTTTGTGTACCGGCCCAGACCCATGGGGCAGTTGGGAGTTTGTTCCATGCCACGAGCCTAGAGAGAAGAGAGAAGAGAGAAAAGTGACAAAAGAAAAGTGACAAAAGAAAAGTGACAAAAGAAAAGTGACAAAAGAAAAGTGACAAAAGAAAAGTGACAAAAGAAAAGTGACAAAAGAAAAGTGACAAAAGAAAAGTGACAAAAGAAAAGAGAGAAAAAAGAGAAAAGAGAGAAGAGAGAGGAGAGAGAGGAGAGAGAGAGGAAGGTAAGTCTACTCGCTTTCGGCGGAGTAGTACGCTGTTTCAGCGGAGGCATCGGAGGCATTGGAGTCGTTGTCGTTGGTAGTGTCTGAATGGTCCAATGCATTCGACCCGTCATCTTTATCGGCCTCCTCGTCTTCGACAGCAGTGAGAACCATAGGTCCAGGTTCGCCAAAGTACTTGTCGTCACCCTCGACCCCACCCTCCGGAGTGACAGGCAGAGGAATCTCGGCCGGGGAAACAAGAGGCTGCGTCGGCAGAGCCAACAGTAACTCGCTACCCGGAACATCGACACCGCTCTTGATGCGCTGGTGCGTGCTCGCGTCGAAGATGCCATGCCAGTTCGGCCAGACGATCATACACTGCGAGAGCGCATTGTCGATGACGCCACTCCGGCGAACGTAAGGCGCCTCACGGGCATTGGGTGCGCGAAGCCCAGCGTCGACGCATTTCTCGCCGCAGGTAAGGAGTTCGAGAGAGGTGAGCTCTTCTTCGAACGGGAGGTGGTCGACGACGAGGCCGTCGAGCTTGAGGTACCTGAGCGGTGTGAGTTTGACGAGAAGTCAATGAGAAAGGACGTATGTTTACTTTAGGGGGAGGGGTTTGGCGCAATCGGACTTGACGGCGATGCGGGCTTTGCGCATGCACAGGTAGTCGAGGTACTCGCCGGTGCCGAGTGAGTAGTGGAGGATGCCTTTGCCGTCGATGCCCCTACAGGTTCATTAGCATGTGGAGTGGTTGGTGATGTGAAAGAGCGACTCACTTGTATTCTTGGTCGCCAGACTCAACGACTGCGACGGCCAAGCCAGCAACGTCGCTGGCCTTGCGCCAGTCTTTGGAGCGCACAAGCGGAGGCACAGCCATGGTGATGTCCAGCAGAAGCATGCCTTCGTCAGTGGAGTTGCGGTACAGTGTCTCCCAGATGATAGACTGGTATGAATCCTGCATGTGGAATAGGCGAAGCTCCTTGAGCTTCGTTTGCTTTACCAAGGGCTTCATCTCGCTACTGGAGATGAAGCCCTTTTGTGTGGATTTGTATCCGTCGAACATCAGGCGAACGGGGTACCCGATGTCGAGGATGATCTTGGTCATGGAGGTACTCAGGCCCTCCCAGACCCATTCTGTGAATGGGAGGTTGGACATCCAACTGGTTGGATTAGGTCTGAGACTGGCAAATATTTGATAAAGATCGTGGAATACTCACGTCAACTCCTCCAGCTTGGTCATCCTGCTGACAAGCTTGGAGATCTTCTTGCCTGCCTGGTGCCACTCCTCTTCTTCCTTGGTGACGCCAATAGGCTTGGGCAGGGTCAGCATTTGTTGTGCTTATGGTTGAAAGCCTGGTACCAATGACCAAGACCTTGTCGGGAGTGCTCACCTCGCCTCTCTGGCACTCTCCTTCGCTCTCTTCCGTGGGGGAAGTCAACCTCCAAGCTCCGATGATGTAGAGCTTACGGATTGGCTTCAGCCCCTCGGAGTTGTCAAGGTGGTAGTCTACAACTTCGTTCAGACGTTGTAGAGACTCTACCTCCTGTCCGAAGTCATTGTGACCAACGTCCATGGCAAAACAGTTGTGATCGTGCTCGCGGCAGTCAGAAGCTACCGCTTTTTCCAGGCGGTAGGGCTCCAAGTCAGATTCGCGGGCTGCCATGGCTGCGCTGCGATTCTTCTTACTCCGATATAGTTGTGTTGTGTAATGGGTTGTGAAAGAGTTGCGAGGCAAGTAGGTGGTTGTGAAAGAAATGCAAAGCAAGTTGGTGGTTGGGAGAGAGTTGCGAGGCAAGTTGGTGGTTGTGAGCAGGTTTCTATTGCTAACAAATCTTGTGCGATAAGATTTGCAGGCTCGCTAAAGCTTCTTGTTTGTTTACTATATGGGGAATTGCGCGTGGTGAAGGTGAGTAGTGCAAAAGCAAACGTGCGAGCAGCGCGGCCGTGCGCAAGGTGACCACATAACTTCGACAGTGACATGGGATTCGAATTATGGATATCGTAGTGGGAACTCTCACGATGGACCACTCTGTTGCCTGAAGGAGGTCGGATCAAGGTTGCACGTAGCTGGTAGTTGCGGTCACTGCGATTTATTGATGGGAAAAAAAGATGCTACTGTGGAGATGGATGGCGAGGTCTTTACAGAGTGGGAATTACTACCGCATACCAGTATCTTTTTTTGGGTAGAACAGTCTGGTAAAGCGACAAATAAAAAATGGGCATTGTGTTAACCGCCATGGGGTGGTGTGAGCCACCGCTCTAAGCTTTTCACTTGGATCCATGCACTTTCGAAGGCCTTATGAATCATGAGATGTGAAAGAGGCTTGAAGGAGATGATCAATCCGTTGCCATAGACTGGCCTGTTGCAAGGCCGTTTGACAAAGCTGGTGCAGTGGAAAGGGCGGGTGAATTCGACACTGGATTGGAGAATGAAGGAGACCCGCTTGTCTCAGCGCAGAGAGACAATCAACGCCGTCTTCTTTCACAGAGCTCAGAGTCCTAGCCATATACGATAGTGGCAGTTACTGAATTTAAATTGTGCAAGGCCAGGACGACAGATCGATTGACAAACTATCCAATATCGGGTGTGAATGGCTAAGAGCTCAGATATGAGAAATGGATAAAGGAAATAAGTTTCTGTAGGCGAGCTATCTCAGGGCATCGAAGGAAGTCGAGGATGACTATCATGTCGTGAGAAGGACGGTTGGACGTCGACTCGATGTGGCTGGAAATGGTGACTAAGCAGAGTGAGCACCCAAACGGCCGATGAGGGGAATACAAAAGTCATGCTACCGATGATACAACCATATCGACCATAATTTGAACCGCTTTATATTGTTTCTCGTTGTTTAGACTTTCAAATGCTCCGCTGTCGGATTTGCGGCTTTAATGTCGGCGCGCTCACGGCTACCGGTAGTTATAGGTAGCAGCTGCTGTCATCGAGCGGTGACTAGCGCCGGGTAATCACATCAGCGAAAGTACACTCTTATCTCAACATCTTTGACTGTTCTATCTATCGAGTCGTTGAGAGGTTTTTACGCTTATCAGACAGACACTGTAAATCATTGACCATGTCGACAACCTATTTCCACGGCCACCATGCGTCAGTCCTTCGTTCACATAGTTGGCGAACCGTCGAGAACTCTTGTCCGCATCTTCTCCCCTATGTCCAAAACCCGTCTGCAACGATCCTTGATGTTGGCTGTGGTCCTGGAACTATCAGCGTGGATCTTGCTGCGCGCGTCCCACAAGGCTTCGTATACGCCATCGATCCTTCTGCCGACGTTATCGAAAAAGCCAGGAAGCATGCAGAGGAGAAGGGCGTAACAAATGTACGATTTGAAGTGGGAGATATATTCAGATGGGATCAGCTCGATGGTGTGAAAGAGGCCAGCTTTGACATTGTGCATGCGCATCAAGTGCTGCAGCATTTACAGGATCCAATAGGCGCGATGAAGGAAATGAAGCGGCTTGTCAAGCCCGGTGGTGTACTTGCGGTACGCGACTGCAATTACTCGGCCATGGATTGGTACCCCGAACATCCAGGCATGCAGAAGTGGAAGGACACCTACATCAAGATCGCAAACGGGCTCAAGGCCTATCCCAACATGGGAAAGACTTTGCATGCTGTGGCTTTGCAAGCAGGCTTTCCCAGGAGCGATATCGATGCTAGCGTTGCAGCTTGGACCTTCAGCACACCAGAGGAGAGGGCATTTTGGTGTGATCTTTGGGCTGAGCGGACAGTGAAGAGTGACTTCAAACATAGGGCCTTGGAGGGTGGATACGCTACGGAGCAAGACCTTGAAGAGATCGCCGCGACTTGGCGAGAAATGGAGAAGAAAGAGGATGGCTGGTTTGCGGTCATCAACGGTCAAATCATTTGCCACGTCAGGTAGGGCGTTACAAGCCATCTCGAGCTTATTGCACACTGATCATCCAACGGCGCCATTTCGTGTCTACTGTTGTTTCTTATCGTAGCCTCGCCAGTCGTCTGACCCAGTCGTCAGCACGTCTCCCACGCAACAACCCACCTTGTCCAATTGTACTGACCAGCGAACTTACCGCGGCCCAGTCATCTGACGCTGCGTGCATTAGCTGCATAGCTTGACCGGAGCTCTCCCTGTCAGTACGAAAGCTGCTATATCAACCCCACTTACCCCTCCAAAACTATCTGCAAGCACAATCCTCACAATCCTTGAATCAATTGTCAATTATTTCTGGAATACCAGTGAGAACTCAATTTTAGCCAGCACAATGCAACAATCAACTACCGCTCTCGTCGACTTTCACAGTGCATGTCCCAAGTGCGGCGCGGGTATTAACGGAGACACCAAGAGTTGTGGCTCTTGTGGCAGTGTGAGTGATTCAAAGACGCTCTATTACACCACGTGTCTGACGAGGAATAGTCCTGTCCTGTATAAATTCCGAATGAGTTAAATGCGAATGCGTGGCAAATATTCTTAAGTTTGACATCTAAAGGCACGACGAGAGACACGGATTGAAAGGGCTGATGAAAGCCGAGTTGATGGTTCCGAGAATGCTGCAGTGATTGGCAGAAATACAATGACTGCCACAACCTTGCTGAATACTTCCCACTTTCTATCGTTGTACATCAAACGCCTACACTGCTAGTATTGCTGTCGCTGCTGATGGCCATGCAAGTGTTTACTATAGGGCCTCCAGTCGCCTCAAACAAAAGTCAAGCCCACTCCGCGCCCACTCTTCAATTCCCATACGGATTCCTCATGCGCATAAACACCACAGTGGCAATGCCTATAATCATGACGGCGGTTAACAACATGAACGCCGCATCTGCCGTAATCCCTCGACAACGACTATTTAGAATACCGGGCCGTTCCGCTAGAGCGTAATAGCAATAAACAATCTGATCACTGAGTTTGCGCATACCACCACAAATTATGTCGTTGGGCACCCTTTTGAAAAAAATCAGATTGTCATCGCTGACATTGCACTGAACGCCTTTCATTTTCATCGCTATCAACTGAGTAGGCCAGTCAGCAGATCTGACGTACCTCGAAAACCATTGATGGCGGAGACTTACAATTCCACCTGCAACATTCAATAACACTACTATGCCATCGAGAACCAAAGTGAGTTGATCGTGCAGGAACTCGAGGAAGCTGGAGGCAACATTGATAACGCCGCCGACCAGTGACACAGCGCCGATGATGACTGCAAAGGCAAGCGCTGTTGGTAATGGGCCAGTCCTGTGGCCATGAATCAGACTTGTCGTGATACCGAGGACGACAAGTGAGAAGAGGAGTTGAAAACCGCGACAGATGGTGAGCGGAAGTGAGCGAGCCGCCCGTGTCATATTGAGTAGATATCGGTACAAGTCAAGTTACCAAAGAGTAGATGTCATAAATCAGATGGGAGGGAAAGGTCGTATATACAGTGTCTTGTTGCATGCTAGACATGCGCTGCTATTTCGGTGCTGGAAGACAAAATCGTATTACGTTGTATCCGATGCTAGTATAAATTAGTGAGCGGGTACAAGCAAGATACAGGACGATGATGGTGTAACGCTGTGCTTCGAATGATCTAATAACTACAGCGTGTGTTGCAACGAGAGATGGACGCTCATTCCCAGAACCAGACAAGATATCCGTCAAATCAAAACACTTGAAGAATGCGCAAAAAACTTCAGCATCATTCGTAATACATAGACTCGGGTATAGAACTTGGGAAAACGTATAATAACGACTAGACCAGGAAGAAGCGTTCCCTGTCCCATCACACCACCCTCATCTCAGCATCCAAATACCCATTCTTATGCGCCGCATCCTCATTACCCACATCGCTCAGGTTCCCTCTGTAGTCATCTAGATTTTTCAATTCTGTCCCAACTCTTTCTTCTGCACGCTTAATACCCCTTCCTCGCGCGCAAAAATAGCAACACCCCACTGACGAGCAGCAGCACCGCAGTCAAAAACATAAACACCGTATCGGCCTGTGCTTCCCTGCAGTGACCCAGAATGACATCTACCGCCTTCTTCTGATTTTTCTGGTACTGGTATCCAACCCAAGTGATGTCGTTCCTGACACCGCCATTAAACAATTCGTTGTGGACGAGCTTGAGAGAATTGCCCACTGAGGCATCGGACTCGCATTTCACGCCATTGATCTTGACAGCCAGTATCTATTCGTTCTCAGTTAGCGCAATAATCCAGATTGCTGGACAGCCCTCTGTAACAGTAGATCATTTGGAAAAGAGGATGAAACTCACAATCCCACCAAGAATATTAACAACAGCAACCACGCCATCGATAATCAGGCCAACCATTCCTTCTAAGAGCGAGAAGAACGTCCCAGCAAGACCGATCAAGGCGGCGATAAACGCCAGTCCACCAGCAAAACACGCGAACCCAAGTTGCCAGGGAAGACTGCCCCAATGGTGGCCCCGGATTAGAGTGACGCTGAGTCCAATAACGACAATGGCGAAGAGCGCCTGGAAGCCGCGAAGCACTAGGTTTGCTATGCCAGAGAGCATCGTGGTGAATATGTGAATCCGTGTGGAATACAAACTTGACGTGACGTGATGATATGATATAAATTCGTCGTCCCACGTCCCAGCTAATGCACAAACAAGAGCCTCTACTAAACGTTCGGTACAAACTAGATTTAAAAAAGAGTTTCTAAGATCGCAGTATCAAAAACAAACGGAACCCTACCCATCAAGACGGACAGGTATCAACCACCTATATATGCCCTTGACGATTCACCACCTTTTCTCGCCCCCTCCCAACCCAACAACAGCGGCCCCATCAGGGATCACCTCAAAACAACGAATCGTGCCACGTTCACACGTCCACGTCGGTCTCATATCGCGTCTTTGCGAAACAAGGCAACAGGCCCCTCATCTTAGGCAACACAGCCTCGTCTACGCCCAAACAGTGCAGTCATCATGTCACGCCTTTGCAGTGCCGAATGCAGATTTTCGCGATACGAGGTGGCTGCCTGAAGGGTGTGGCACGCCTTACGGCGAGGTGTTGCGCTGCGGCCAATGAGGGGACGGGGGAGACGGGGGTTTAGTTGTTGAGAGGAGAGAAAAATCGGCGATGTTGGTACGCTATTGATCTCCGGTGAGTTTGAGACGACGTGACAATGGTCTACCTCTGTATGGTAACTTAAATCAGCCTTGCTGTATGCAAGATGGACGGGAATTGTCAACGTCTACTGCGCGAATAAGCGCTAGCGTTGACTCTACACTTCTTTTGGCTGATCTGCATACTGAAACAATTAATGGGGCGGAGTCACACCTGGTCATTTCTAACTCAATTACCCGGACGTATCAGTCACGGGTCTGATGGGTGGCACAGTGCTCCATAACACTTTCTGTGCCTTATGTGTATTTTTGTGTTCGGCGACTCGAAAAGTTGTGATGTGATGAAACCCGTCTTCTTGCATGTATGCGCTCATAGTAACCACGGTGCGCCTTGTTTCATTACCCTATCTACTTCAAGTATACTGGGATACCATACACAACCGCAGCAGCACCATTCAAATATCGCAGTACGCAGACTTGTCGGGCGTCTCTGACAGCCTCGTCTAAGCCTGTTCCTCTGCGTCGATCGCTGTCGACCTGCATCTCATCGTTTGCTGCTGTTTTGGCATTTTTGCCTCTTTTCGAGTTCTTCACAGGCTCAATCTCCTGTGCGAGTTGTGCCACTCTTCCTTTGCCCTTTGCTGTCTTCTTTGCAGGTGTCTTCGCCGGCGTTTTGGGCACAACGATATCTTCCTGTGGCTCAGGCCATAGACCCCATAGCTCTCCAGCCCTAACAGCAAAACGATCACAATCCTTGTCTGTGACGTCCCATAACATGCCGACTACTGCAGGTGCACCAGCCGTGAGATATGACGCTAGCATCCCAGAAGGCTCATATATGCCGTTTTCCGTCAGGTGCACAGACGAGCAGCCGAAGAGTAAGGTTGTAGCACACCCTGGTCGCGCAGTTTCTTCGTCTTGTTCACCAGGATACAGTCGACGGACAGACTTTGACTTGATATATTGTGCACCGCTTCCGTGGCCAAAGTACAATACGAGTTCTTTGTCGCGGATAGATGATTCAAACTCCTTTTCCGTAGGCGGACGATTGGCAATGTGATTCCAGCATCCTTGGAGCTCTTCGAGTCGGGGTTTGATAGTCTTCGTAGTATGTGCTAGATCACCCGATGGATTCAATATGCTTGTGCCTCCTGAAGTCGTCCGGATATACTGTCCAGGAGCCGCATCCTCATCGGTTTGTGAAGATCTCGCAGCGAGCAACCGCTCACGCAATGCAGCAAGTGACGGAAGTCGTGATATGGACAGCTGTTCCAGACAAGGCAATGACTCCCAGGGAAACCCATGCAGGTTCTTGTCCAGTATGAGAATAGTATGTCGGCTCATGCTGTTCGTCTTATGGACAGCACTGTGATATGCGCGCAGTGCTTCGTGCGTCTCGACGACCATGGCATCGAAGTCGATTTCATCATATGCGTTGCGTTCGCCGTTGAACTGTAGAATGTCGACGACGAAGTAGATGAGGTCAATCAGCGCTTCATCCATGTCAAGCTCATCATTAGTAGCATCACCAAGACCGATGAACAGCTCGAGGACTCGCGCATCGAGCACAGGCCGCTTCTGCTGACTTTTCTTGCTGCGTGACGGCAAGTGCTTGTCCAAGATGCCCTCCAACGATTTCCTAAATCGTGCGAGCAGCGACGCTTGCCTTTCGTGTTGCGAAAAGACACCTTTGAATCCACCTAACCAAATATTCTCCATATTGATAAGAAGCTCGTGAAGTCTGGTATCCAGTGCTTCGCGTTCAGTCCACCATTGCTGACGAGCTTCCCTGGAAGTCATGTCTTTCGCAGTGCGCGTACTGAAGTCGCTTAACTCGATGATCTCGTCGAAATCTCTCTTGCCATCTTCGAAAGAGAATTCTTCTTCATCCATCTCCCGAGATGCGTGACGAGCTAGCGGCAAACGGAGAACGAAAGGAGAGATACCACTTTCGAATCTGGTGATGTACAGCTCATCTCGGCTCTCATTGAGCGCCAGAGAAATGGCAGTCCAGGTCTTCGGTATAATGTCGACATATTCTCTCTGAAAATCTGGTACAGAGGAGAGTGCGAAATGGGAGACAGCTGACTCCGGCCACTGTAGACAATCATCGCGTGACAATTGCACTTTCTCGGCAACGATCGAGTCCTGCATTAGCCTGAGTGAATTGCATTTGGGGATTTCTACGGTCTATTAGTGTTACGAATCGCCAGGCTATACTCTGTACATACCACTCATATATGCGGCGTACAACGGATGGAGTGAACCATGCAGCTCCGTTACCGAGACTGCCGACATAAGCACTGTGATGTGACCGAGTGCCATCGAGATTTGTTGGAAGAGATGGTTTGATCCATTCGAGGCACATAGTCCATGTGCTTCAATAAGACGTTCGCGAGCGTCCCGGAGTGTGTCGATGAAGTTTTCTTTGGCTTGCTTCTTCGCCCGGGCGCTTTTGGCCACGGTAGATGCGACGCCAGCAGGTCTTTTAGCAATCAAGCCATCGGATGGTCTGCGATCTTTCATGCCAATGGCTGGGAAGGCGATCGTTGACTCAGGTAAGGTGTTGGCAGTGATATCCTCCGCAATTTGCTGTACGCTTTGGGCAAATCTTGTTTTGAATGTAGCCCACATATGAGAGATCTCCCGTCCCAGAGCAGCTTGCAACTCTTCAGCTTCCCCAAGCAGGCGCATAGCTGTAGTCAAATCGTCCTGTAGAATGTTCGCAATTACTTTTCTGTCCAATATGCTGGCTTTGAGGACACACAAAGTGTGACACTGCTCAGCTATGCTTGAGGTCTCTGATGGTGTCGTCGCAGTACCTGGGCCTTTGGATTTGATAGGACCCTTCGCCAAGGTAGATATAGCTGCTTTGGTACGGGCAGCTGTAGCAGGCTTTGATGCAGCACGGGGAGCTGGCTTTGCCGCTGTTTTACGACCTCTTGTGGCGGCAGCAGACTTTGCACGAGGCGGTCCTGACGCCTCAAGGACAAGGCCGCCCACTTGCTCTGCAAGCGCGTCAACTGAAGGCGCAAATCTCTCCAAGGTGCTGATATGCGATGGTGCAGCGAGTTCATCGAGGAGTCGCTCGAGGACTTCATAAGACACGATCTCTTCTGGGAATTCGCCACTACAATGATGGACACGGGCTAAGGCAGAGTGATAGCCTGCAGTCGACAGGCATTTGCGCGTCGAGGTCGCGTCAAGAGCGGCTAGGATTGCTTTGGCCTTGTCGTTCCTACCACTCTGGGCCCAGCAGTCCGCACGCCAGCTTGCGTTATCAGTTACTAGTGTTGGTGAGTTCGTCGCTATTGCGACCTTTTCAGCTTGCTCTGCAACATAAATAGCCTCTTGTAGCAGTCCGTGGTGGGCGTAAATCTGGGAGTGTTGCATCAATCCCCGATACAGCGATGGCACTAGCGACCAAAATTCGGACCCGCTCAGGGCGTCGTGGGTGACAGACATAATAAGTGGTACACCCTGTTCACTACGCATAGAACTCAGTGGGTCGAAGGCGCCATCACTTGTGCCATCCACATCAGTCCCAAAGGCAACCCCAGATGCACTCTTCTTCGCATTTGCCCGCGACTCGAGCGCTGCCCAAATTCGACGATGAAGTGTCACGCAATGCTTTGCATGTTGAGCAGCTTCTTTATAAGACCCACCAGCAGCCGCGAGTAAAGACTGGACATAGGAAGCATTTGCCAATATGGTATTGAAACGTACGCGACCGGATAGAGTTGTGGTGGACTTGGCCAGGTCCATGAAAGTGCGATCTGCGTGCGCAAGTGACTGAGCTGTGCACATGGAGGCAGCACTAACATTATTAGTCTCGTCTACAAAAGTGAGGACAGACTTACCATTTGGCAGTACTACCGATTGCAAGCAGATATTCAGCATATCCAATGTGCCAACATAGCTTTGACTCGGTTGAAGCGCCTTGATTTTCGATGAGTTCTTCGGCCTTGGCGAAAGACATGCCAGCCTTGCCAGTGTATCCAAGGCGGAGGAACTGTAAAGCCAAGTCACAAAAGGCTTTCACACGGTCTGATGAGTCTGAGCTCTTCTGCATATTCAGCACTTGAATACGCAGATGAAGTATTGGCAGCGCAAGGTACTCTTCACCTTTTGCGTTTAGATACTTGATGCAGCCCTCAATGTCTTGCAGCCAATCCTCCACATTGTCGATTCGTTCTGTCAAGGAATCCCATGATGATGATGTAGCTACGACAGACTCCCACGATGTAAATGATCGTTTTATTGTCGATGTAGGTGGGAGATCGGTTTGTTGCATCGATGTTTTCAGGTCCCAAAGTGCTTTAAGGTGTGTCTCATACCTCAAAAGCCCCTCGTCCTCAGACTCTGCAGTTTTTCTACCGCTCGAACATTCTAAAACCGGTGGTTCGATCTCTTTGAAGTTCTGAGACAACTGAAGGAGCAACAGGGCCAGTCTGACGTGTCGTATTGGAAATTTCTTGAGTATGTACAGCTCCTGCAGCCGCTTTGTCAAGGATATGATCGATTCATCAAGTGCTGAGTCCCATAGTCGATTTCGGGAAAGCGTTCGCAAGTAAAACCCAAGTTGCCACTCCAATAATGCGCCTCTAACTCCAGGCGGCAGCTCAGGATCATCATAGAAAGCCATTTCATCAGTATTTTGAATACCGAACTTGAGGAACGAACGGTGATGTGCCTTCAAGACCCTAGCAAGACTACTTAACGGCCCGTCGCTGCCGAAGGTTGTTTGCAACGGATACTTGGCAGCCGAATCGGAGAGCGTCTGGATCGTAACAGGGCTAAGGTGACTCTTAATGCATTGTTCGAAAGCTTTCCGGGAATCCCCTCCGTTGCCTGACTCCTCTTGAGCTTCCCCCAGCCGCTCTAACTTCATTGGAAGATGGCCCGCATCTGTCTCTGTTTGTGACCTTGATAGTACGAATGATACCGAATGTTGCATAGCCTGGACCTGGTACTTGGTATCTAACCGGGCTTTCCGCAACTGTATGTATATCGCCCAGTAAGCGTTCGAGAGCTTGACGATGGATGAGGATATGAGGTTGTTGTGTTCCGAATCAGCGTCATTTCTGCGACCAAACTCTTCCTCGAACCGGAGCAAGAGATGAGAACCATTTTGCAGGATCAGATCCAGATCTTGCCACTCCTCCACCGTTGTGACGCTTTGCTTGGAGCAAGCCAAAACCGAGTCGATGATGCTTTTTAAGCATTTCCAAGACAGGTCGATTCGAGCCTCATGCCGTTGCGTGACTTTCGTATCGGCTTCTGAAGAGAGGCCTGACCCGATAAATCGCGAAGTAAAATGTACGCTTGCTCCTATGATTGAAACTGCGAAATTTTCAATAGGACCATGGGCGAGCTCTCTGTCTTGCGAAGCTAGTTGTGTGACAAGCAGTCTCGTAGCTACGCGTCTGAAAGCATTCACCTCCATGAAAAGCGACTCCAGATCAGCTGTAGATCCGCCTAAGCTGCCTTTCAGAGCATCGAGTGCGCTAGCGATAGGCTTCCCAACGTCGATGGTCTTATCGCCTTTCACATGTGCCTCCAGCGAGACTGCTGCGACACGCACCTGGCGTATAGCCTGTTTCACGGCAGATGCGTTGGAGGCCGTCGTCGATTGCTCTGCAGGTCCCAACCATCGAAGCGCCTCGTCGGGCAAGCCAGCTGCTTGAGCCAATGAGCAAAGGATTTTCACAAGTGTCGCAATCGGCCCCGTCTCTGATGTATCCTTTGTGCACCGTTTCTCGAGCAGATCGGTACACAACGACTCCACTAGGCGATACTGCTTCGTGACTGGCATTTGAGATCTCCTTGTGAATGCATTCACACATTTTGCAAACGGTTCCAAGAGCTCGATTTCTTCGTTTCCCTTATGTTTCGCCAGATTCCACCACTTCTTCTTAATCATAAATGCCAGTTGCTGGAGTTGGAGCACGACATCTGGGGACGGCTGCAAAGGGCTTGCATCATCGGCGCTCGATATGGTTGGGCATAGAGCGAGTATCGTTTGGGCAAGCGACTCGAGCTGTCTTGCTGCCTTTGTCTGTCCGCTCGGCGTATTGGCCATGGCCTCGATCAGGTTGGCAGGCGATGAGGGCTTCGTCCATCGCAGGTGTTCCAGAGCAGCTTCAACCATGCGAGGTCTCCTAAGCTTCGCAATTACGCGTAACGTATAGATTTGGAATGTGGCGATGAGTGCGACTGCTGGACTGTTTGAATCGACTATCGCAAAGTCGAGGAGCGTTGTTAGACTTTCCTTCTCGGAGGCTACGCTGGGTTGGGCGGCTGTTTTTGAAACAGGCTTCCTAGCGTCATGTCCTAGATATGTGTCCAATCTTCTCTTCAGTGTTCTCATCTCCTTGATAGCGAGCGTGTCCAATCCCAGCGCAACCAGCTTTCCAATTAGCACTAGAACGCCATTCTCATATTGCAGGTCTTTTGAGTCCTTCCCTAGCACCTTTGTAGCCTCTGTTGTGCCCAGATATCCAAACGCTATTCGAGCGCACTCGGCGGTCGCAATCAGGCCAGGGTCGGGCCCTGAGGTGAGTATTGAGGAGTACGAAGAAGATCGTCTGGGTGCCCGCTTCTGGGGCGAGTTGTTGGCTTGACTGGCAGGTCGCTCCTTCAGTGGTTTTTGTGATATCGACGGACTCTTCGTGTGTCCCAGTCGCGGTCTTGTCGGCTTGCGCGCGTCTTCAATTGAAGATTTCCCCTTTAAGGGGCGTATGGCCAGGTGCGGCGGGGTGTTCTTCAGCGCATCAGCAAGAGTCTTCAGTGTCGTATTGGCGACTTCGGTTGCTAGGATATATTTCTCTCGCGGCTGAAGTGCGATCGAAGGCTGATTCGTGGCTTCCACAGACGCTGCATTGGCTGCCGTGCCAGCTCTTCTTCGCGCTGTAGCCCGGTCCTTTGACCTGACATTCTCCTTCTCTATTGCTACGTCATGCTTCCGAGAGAGTAGCTCCTGGAGTTTCTCTGCCGTCGTGGTCGAGCATGTTGAGGTTGACCGTAAGTCTGCTTTGATGTTGTCGATGCGCGTGCGCGACGTCGCGTCTTTGTTCGCCATTTATCGAGTTGGCGAAGTGGAAATTGTTCGCGAAGTGATTCATAGGATTCGTAGATTATACATTACTAAGAAGACAAGCGCGCAGTTGAGTATGATGTTGTACGAGACGCATGACGGTGGGTCGCGATACGGCGGCCAAACAATTCAATAAGCATGTTACCTCATTGGGCTTAGTGTCTTATGGGTGTAGGCGAAACCGTCACGCTCCACCTCTCTCAACTTCAACATCTCTAAAGCGACATTTACGGCCCACAGTGCTTAGAACATACGTTCGATTCAGCTACTACAAAGAGCCAGACAAAATACATGAGTGTGTTTACAGCACAACCTTTCGAGTCCAATTCTTTACGATCCGCATCACGACAAGGTCGAGTTCTCACTGCCTCAACTCACCACCCATACGTGCCAATCGTATCAATTGTCGGCTTGCCAATCATCCACAGTTGATTTCTAGCTCTCGGAATGTTCCTTGGTGCGACCAGGACTGCTGGGTAATCTACAGTCGAACTTGGAAAGATGTCAAGCACATTGCCAGGATACTCCTTACTCTCGAATCTGGAACAGTGCACATCAGCTTGAATTCCTTGCTGTACTGGCGAGGCCTCAGTAGCTTACTCATACAGTCCGTCTGCCACTTCGATGACCTTCCATGCCTGATGCGAGATCATATTAGGATCGAACTGGTCTCCACGGACTTGCTGTCCGCTACCAACTGCAGTGATAACACCACCTTGGCGATTGGCGATGAAGTAGTAGCCCGATTGACTGCCTGTAAAGTACCATTGTTGGAGAGACTCGTAGCGTCTGTGCTCGGGGTGTTAGCACGGTACTGCAGGACCAGGGCATTGTGCAGCAAACTAACTCGTGGCTTGTGATGGTTCTTGAGACATTCTGATAGTGCAAGTACGTCGGGGTGTTGACACGCAATGCGGTGCTGATATTGTAGTACCCAGAGAACTGCGCATGAGCGGAAGAAATGAGTGCTACAGAGACAGCGAAGAGGCTGCAGAAATGCATGATGGTGATAAGGTTTATAATCTGACTCTTGAAAAACTGAATGGGGTCGTAATTATGGGTTAATGGAAAGCTCTGAATTGTTAGTTATTGATATATTCGCAGTCCCTTTATATCTTCCTTGACCGCAAGGGATAGAGTCGAGATGATCCCCACGCTTCACAGGGCGACCTGTCTCCGCATTCAAGGCGCACGCAACTATCTCATCCAAGTCGTAGCCGATCTGGAAGCAATCAAGAAGGGCCGAGTTTTAGTTGAAGAGACGTTAAAATCCTGTAAGAAGTAGCATCTGATTGTAGCTACGCATCTGATACACACTAACAGTGTATCCTTATACGCAAGGTGTGCGTCGAGAAAAGTGTACCCAATTACTGCCAGCTAGAAAGTGGTTGCACAGGTTTGTTGGCCTATGATGGCGGCTCCACACAGCAAGGTTACCTACGTGCTCTCATTGACTGAAAAATAAAATCCTAGAATACACCGGATCCAATTTTCAGCAATGCAAGGTCAAGTGTTGTGAACATATGTATCGAGAACTTACGTTCAATCATCCAATGCCCGGATCTTCCAGGGCAGTATTGCTTTGAAAAGCGTAGTCTACCAAACAGAGTGCGCACAACATTACACAGAGAACCACGCTCCCAAACCACCACAGATATCCCGAAGGAAACCAACCAAGTTCCTGTACACCACTCATACTTGGAAAGCTGTCTCAGCACTCAACCTCGCAAGGCGATCGTCGCTTCCTCCGAAGGGTCGAGACCGCCAAACCCGTCCGTCACACAACATGCAAGGTACACACACCAGGCACATAGCTCGGGGTGCACAGACAGTATCTCCAACCAGGCCATCCTGCGAAGCGCGATCATGCATGTTCCTTCTTCCTGCGTACGTTGTGAGCAAAGATTATAATATATCCGACCAGTGGGAAAGAAGTGAGAAAGCTGGCTGTTTGTGCAGATGATCTGCATGCATGCCCCAACTGAACGTGTGGGGGGTCGTCGTAAACCTGCATTCATCATGGTAGGTTGAATAATACTTGCATGTGCATCGATGACTATAGGTGGAATATCGCGAAACAGTAGCATGAAAAGTGAAGCAATGAGGTCGTTGCTGAGACTTAGTAGTGAAGAAAATGGGCGAGCAGAAAACCCAGTATTATGTTTGTAGGGCCAGCTTGGGAGTTGTGTTCAACGAAACGTACTGCAGTCTCGGGCTCGCAGATCATGGCGCCGAGCTGTCACATCCTTGTGATTGGGTTTTGGCGATGTTGGAAAAATCCTCCTGAGCTTACAGATGACAATCATGCAGGGGCGCATTGTTAGAACTGGGCGTGAAGATCCAATTATGAGCGTGCATGATGCTCTGCATCCGTTGACGTCATTGGCGTTGGATCTGGGATGAGTTATGTGGATGCTCCTGCAGAGAGAACGCTTTGTCAACGTAGGGAGAATAGAGCGCTTTCCGAACACATCTTGTCAATCGTTTCGCTTGAACGTCGGAGTTGCTGAGCCAAGAGTCGCCCAGTCGGTCTTGCTGGTGAGCAATAGACGGACAACGATGTCTATCAGGGGCACGTGCATAGCTGCCAACTCCACCAAGTACATATGTTGGTGTCGAGCGTATCTGCCAAGACGGTAGCAGCCAAGCTGTGCTGTCTTGGACACAGGGACCAGAGATTACATATGGTGACTAGCCGGTGGACCGGAAACCTGGAGAAGTGGAGACGAAATGCGGGGGGTATTGTGAATATTGTAATGTGTTCAGGAAAGCCGTCAATACATCGCTAGTTATCAAGAACTGGCACTTGATTAGACGCCAGTAAAATATTGTCTTGCAATAATGAGAGATGTGGCCACGCGATTGAGGAGAGTAGTCAGTACTATCCTGCAGAAAGTCTCAGGATTCGCAATGATCGCAGCTCCAACACAGCGGTCACGCTGGGTTTCGACAATTTATCCGCCAACGCTTTCAGACCAGCCAATATTCCGTGATCGAGACTCGGTCTCCAAGCTCGAGCTGAAGGCGACCAGCGTAATGTCTGAGACTTACCAAAGCCACAAAAAACGCCATTTCATGCGTGGTTGGAACGTAGTCTGCGAATATACAAGAGAAGCCACTCACATATAGGTCTTACGTTGTGATATTGTAGCAAGTCAGTGTGGCTTGCTGGAAATACGAGATGGCTTTTCTCGTCGAAGACGTGAGATTGGCTGGCCGGTTAATGTTGTGTCGCCCTCTGAACACCTGTCCGTCACGATAAGCATCTGCATGCTGTACTCTGCAAGCGGTCCCGATGAAGTCGTTTCTCTCGCGGCTGTGTGCTCTAATGTGCTTGGTAGTCCGGTGCAAACAGACATGTTTCTAGGCGTTCATGTTCTGCGCATAGCTAATCCTTGTAGTCAACCACCGACTAGCGTTGGCTGGCTTCGGTAGGATGTATGTGTGTTGACGACGCACTAACTGTAAAGAAGAGTTGTGACCGCGATACACTTGCTCGATTTGTGGGGTAAAGTCGTTGTCTTGGGCCTTTGGTCTAGCCGCCTCTTGTCTCGCCCCTCCCCTGCTACCCCAGAAATTGAGACAGACTTCGTTGACTAGCAACAGCTCCAGGAAAGGTGCTAATGGCTAGTTGTGTCAGGGCTTCACGTAGTGGCAAAAACTGATAGCGGAGACCGTCCCTGGTCTGTGGAGTACCTGTCCACAACGCTGGTATCCGGTCCTTCAGGCCCCAGGTAAATTTGATTCACCTTTCTGTACAGAACCTGGTTCGCAGTACGCGAGGACCCTAGGTCGGCCGATGTGCGCTACGCATGTCGGTCCAAGATCCAAGATCTCACTGTTGCAAGGCGTAGCCGGCTGCCGGTAATATGCAGTCCGCCTCTTGACTAATGCTGGCGTCAAACTCGCGACTCAAGAATCGTGGAGAATGACGCGGGATGCATGAAGTTGTCGCGACGGCAGTGTTTTTGGAGGCCTGATGTAGAATCACAAAATGTAAAGCGCGATGCCGCACTTTGTTTCATCGGCTGAAACAGCCACATGTGGCCATGAGACCCGGCTTGCGAGATGGAGAGGTGGTGATCCAACAACCAGTAGATGTTTGGCCACGATCCCATGGCTTGACAAGCTCGCAAAGACTTTCTGGAACATGTGAAATGGAGGATTGTGCCAGACTCCACGTCCGGGTCGGCGAATATCGCAGCGCATGTTGGACGCGGCTGCACTGTCCTGGCGATTGATTGCGATCTGTACCCGAGTGGTCTGATTCGTAATGGATCCCTGTAAGTCTACTTGGGCAACAAAAATTTGGCAAGTACTTTAGGGCCTTCTCCGTCTTCCATGATGTTGGCATACCAATGGTCTGGATGACCAAGAGTCAAAGACGCGGCGGGTCGTGTGTATGTAACGGTAGGCGGAAAGAAGCTTCTCCTCAGGCTCCTGTGTGTCAAATTCAGCCGTCCAGCAACACTGGAAATTAGGGTCGATTGGTATGTACAGCACAATGGCAGACGACTGTCACTGTCAGTCTCGGTACTCGCAATGCGCATGACCCGTGAAACCCATGTGGTCTGGGGTAGACCTGGTAGGTATCGTCGGTGTCTAGCGGACAATCCCCCACAATCAGCTAGTCGGCGACCCACAGTGGGCTGTCACAGTGTAGAAAGGAGAAGCCTGTAGTTCCGTAGTAAAGTGAAGCTCTTTGTATTTGGAGAAAAGATTGCAGGCACAGTAATGCGGCTGCCAAAGTGCGGCGCAGTTGCACGACGTTGAGAAGCCATCAACCCCCCAACATGCCCGCGTCTAACGGGCAGATTGCGCAAGCTTTGCCATGCAAGTCAACATGGCGACGGTGCGGAAAGACGTGCGTGCCGTCACGCTCGTTCATCATTGTCTTGTTCGGTGTTTGCACAGACAACATGGCGAGCTTCAGGCCCCTGTAAGGGGTCGTGCTCCACGTGGCGGACCTGCTCCCCTTCGACCCTGTCAACACCTGGCCCAGTTCGCTTCCAGCCTGTCGCACGACACAATCCACCAACGTCGCCAAACTCCGCGCCACTTCTCCCTGGCCTTGCGGCTTGCCCATCCTCACGCAGCAGCAGTCTGTGTGCTGTTCGCAGAAGCCGCGAAGAATAGCCGGCTGGCCAGGCGGGCTCGGCTGGTTCGGCGCTCCTTCAGTTGGCATGGCCCCTCGTGTCGTATCAGAGACAGAGGCGTACTCGTCTCACTCACTAATGAGGTACCGGTAGCAACTTTCCCTCGGCTGGCTGTATACCGGCCGCCAGACTGACTAACACAGTAGACGAGCAGCTCAAATGTCAAACCTTATTTGTATACCCTGGCACTGGTAGCGCCAAATCCCTAGGCGATCCCTACATGCCACGCCTCGAGGTGCACCTGCATTGGCATCTTGCAAGGTAGGGTAAAGCACACATATTGGCAATCCCTGGCATTTCGAGTTAAAGCTCAGTGACTGTGCCCCTCTCCTTTAGATCCAATCTTTGCCTTTAGTCCCATTGCTGTCTCTAGTCATCTCGTGCTTGGGTTCATGAATATACTCTACTTTCGCTTTCCCCATACTCTACGTGTTGACCACTAGCTTTTTGAGCCCCCGAAAGCCATTCCATCACTTTCTCAAACGGTCAGGGAAACAACAAGGCTCCAGCATCACCCCAGCCTCCAAGTGATAGCTACCTTCACTGCGTAACCAAGCTCGCTTCTTCGCACCAAGACCATCTGATCGTTTGAATTGGTACAATTCCCGAGTGAAGGCCGCTTTGCCAGTCATGGTGTCTTTTTGAGTGGGTGAACTTAGGCCTATCCCCCGCACCTCACCGTGAGTTGCCTGGTTCACCACCCACAACAAGGTTCGATCTTGTGCAAATATAAACCCCGCTCCCGCTCCTCACGATCTGACCTCCTCGTCACAGACTCCATGGACGCCCCAACACTGGACAAGCGATACTTCGACAACAGCATGGATCCGCTCACGGATGTTTTCCGGATCGGCCTGATTCCCGTCGCGCTTTGCGCTATGATGAGTCTCGTGTCCGTGACCGCGTTGCTAATCTTTATCACATATAGGTTGATCTCATGGCGAAAGCACTATCGTCACTACGTCGGATACAACCAATATGTCATCCTTATCTACAACCTCTTGATCGCGGATCTCCAGCAATCGATCGCTTTCTCGATATCATTTCATTGGCTTAGAATCGGCAAGATCCTGGCGCCCACAACGCCCTGCTTCATTCAAGCTTGGTTTGTACAGATTGGAGATGTCGCAAGCGGTTTCTTCGTCCTTGCAATCGCAATACATACCTGGCTAGCGGTAATCAAAGGATACAAGCTGCCATACTTGTGGTTTGTCACGTCGATTCTGTTCATCTGGGTCTTCGCACTGATCCTGACTATACTGGGCCCGGCAATATATCGCGACCGCTACTTCGCTCGCGCCGGAGGCTGGGTACGTTCAAACGCGCTCTTCAAATACTTGAGAAAAACTAACATGGTGTAGTGCTGGGTATCCACCGATTTCCAGAGAGAACGCCTTTGGTTGCATTACCTTTGGATCTTCATCGTTGAATTCGGCACCATTATCATCTATGCGCACATCTTCATCCACCTGCGGGGTCGCATTCAGTCTATTATCGTCAATAACAATACTACTAAGCTTACCAGGGCCACGAAGTTCATGATTCTGTAAGTTACTACCATACAACTGAACCGCGAGACAGCACTAATCTTGTTTTTGAAGGTATCCCGCCGTCTACGTGGTCCTTACTCTCCCCATTGCCGTGGGCCGCATGGTTGCAATGACGGGCACTCCCATGCCAGACATGTTCTTCTGTGTTGCCGGATCGCTCCTCACATCATGCGGCTGGATCGACGCACTCCTATACACATTGACACGCCGCATCTTGACCAATCAAGACATGTCGACCGGCCAGTACAACCACACACACAACACGGTAACAGCAATCACCACAAACGCTGCACGACCCGGTGATGACTTTGACGACGACGACGACTATGGTCTCCAAACTATAAACCCCAAAGGACACCCGCACGCCCCAGCGCGCACAGTCACTATTGTGGGCGGCAGCAACCGCCTCTCGAGGATCGTCGATCACCGTCGCGGACGCAGCCACCATACCCGCTCAGTAGAGGACTCGATGCACGACGACAGTCCTACAAGGACAGGATCACAAGACTCGATATATAAGCCAGCGGCTCAGGGCAACGGGATCAACATCGTCAAAGAAACCAACATCGAAGTCGAGACGACGGATTACGAAATCGACATGGGACGACCCAAGTCAAAAGATTGGAGTGCTGCCTAGAGGAGAACAAGCAGAACCTTTGCGCAGTAATGCCATACATGTCCTCTGACAAATATGGACTACGACCCGGGATTCTTTGCACACGCCTTGGAGAGGCTTACTTTGCGCGCAAGAAGCGCTAGCTGCTATTGAAGGTACCTGGCATATTGAAGTTGCGCGCTCCTCACACAAGCAGACAACGAAAAATTGTCCGAGCAGGATGCAGCCCCAATTGCCGGCAGTCTCCTTTGTTTGGACCACGACTTTTCCTTTTAGCCATTGTGCCCAATGATGCGGGCAAGGCACTTATTTGAGTATACTTTGATACCCCCGATGCAATGATCGAATGCAGATCGAAACAAACCAAATAAAAAGTCAAATCTTCACACATGCACGTGCCGTTGAATCATATGAGCCAGTGTTCTGCGAGGTCCGCTATCTAGTGAAGAATCTCTGACCAAGACATAACTGACTGATCATAAGCTCCCGAAAACACACACACGCACATACATAGTATACATGAACAAAATGATGCACCTCAGCACATTTGCCCCGCCCGCAGCAAAGATTACTAACAATGAAATGTATGCATGTATGCATCGAGCCTCAACGCCGCCAAGCCACCCATTCATAAAGTAGGAATCCCATACAAACATATTGATATTCCAAACCCCACTCCTTCATATTTCCCTGGCCCCAAGATCCCAGGCTATTTTCCAATCTAGCCACAAAGTTTCCCCTCGCCCCCCAACCGTTTTCAAAAAGCACGAACGCAGAGACAACTATGTGGAGACATGTGGAGGTGTGGAGTGGGCTTTGCCAAAATTTACTGTAGATCGCAATTGTGAAGTTTGCCGGGATGATTAGATACATACTAATTGTACTACCTACGTAGGTCCAGGATTGACTTGCGCTTAGATAGGGGTTCCTGCATGGGTCTGCAGGTGGGGGGCCGGGGGTTTCTGAAATGGTTTGTTGCTGCATGTGCATCGTATTGTTTGCATTGGCCGTTTTATCGTTTTACGGGGTAGGGTATGGTAGGACATCGTTATGTGGTGGAGTTTCTCTGTCTACGCTAACTTACTGGGAACGTTGCCATGCTTGGGTTTGAAGTAGGGTTAGCTGGTGTCGATCACGAGCACTAGTGGGCTGTGACGACGTTCCCGGGCGCTTAAAAGATGCGGTGTGCATTGTGTAGAATTACGGTGCTAGTTGCTGTTGGGGATTTTTCTGTCTGCGCCAGGATCATCGTCTTGTGCAAGGGTCGTTTTTGGGTTGGTGGTTGGATGCGTGATTGAAGCTGCTGGGTGGTGTTGCATCGTTGAGGTTAAAACCGTGGGCAGATCCGCTTCTGGGGGTGGTATTGGATTGTCGCTCTGGTCTTGATTTATATCTTTTCGTTACTCCGATGGAATGGAATCAGACGCTTCTCCATGCAATGTGGTGCTGCACCCAAAGCTGTCGCTCATGCACTCGTGGGACGTATCTTGTAAGGTCGTCGGGCAATCGTTCGCGTGGAAAATTGCTCCCAGGAGACGTAGTCCGATATTACAGCTCGTGGTGCGAGAGAGGCGCGCCATGAGGCGTTTCTTCTCTGAATCTATCGGTCTTTCCATCAGTAGACAAAGTGGTGCAACATGCTTCATACATGCTTGAACGGGCGATGAGAAGAGTAATATGCGAGATGAGATGCCTAGAGCTATGCTCAAGATAAGCCCTAGCAGCAGACATGTTTTCAGTGATGATACAAGATACAAGCCGAGTGTCCTCAAAGCCACTGCAATATTGCTTCCTCGTGGTAAACTGTGCAGCGTCCAATTTTCGAGTCCTGTCAGATCCAATGTTCCAACGTGCTTGCTCTCTAGAGTCTTCAGGACTAACTTGCACCAGCGATAGTGAATGAACAATCAGAGGATGTACTAAAGGGTGCAGGATTGCACATAGTCGAGGCTTTGCAAGCGAGACGTTCGCATGTCTATCAGGTGGGCGAAATGGTGGGCGGGGCAGTCTATATTGTGCGACCACGAGACGCGGCTGTTGGCTGCGAAGTACAGCAGTCGAAGCTGAGCGATATTACGGGGTTTTCAGGGAATAGGTGAGACATACGCCTCATTGAGCTGCAGTAGGAGTGCAGTTGTTGTGAAGGATTGGCGACGCAGCGCTGCACAGGTGTCGTTTGGCGCATGGGCCCATAACTTATCGGAAGTAGCGACCCTTGCCACTACAGTACCTACCCCTTCCTGATCGGCATGCCTTAATTCCACTTCATCCCTCTTCACTCACAATGAGATGGCTCTCTGTACAATATCCTCCTCGACGGACGGCCACATGCCACTTTCCTATCACATTGGAACGGGAAACTGCCGTACAGGTGCCTGAGATAGAGACACGATCTTGCAGTGTCGATTGTGAGGCTTCCGAACAACTTGGATCTTTCGGCATATGATGCGCAATCTAATGAAGAATGGACTGGCCTGTCAAATATTTCCTGTCGCTATCTATCTCTACGACGATAGTTCATCCCCATCCCGCCAACTTGACCGCAACGCCATCAACGCCAATAGATTTCTGAAGAAAGCAATCTGGGGCCCACGAAGGAGCTCATGCTATCCTCTCTTTGTATCTCACGTTGGGTTTACATGTCCCAAAGTCTGTCATATGTTGATACACGGGCACAAACCCACCACTGTATTGTACAGAAGAGAAGGGCGACAATAAGATCTACAACCAAGACCCGAGCATGATTGGTCGCCTTCATGGTAAAGGGCGCCTACCCCAAGGCCACGTATAGTCGCTCATGGCGATGTACGTCATGGTACACACGCTTAAATCACGACGCATCCATCTTATCCACGATACTGTCAATCGCCATCGAGCGGGTTGAGGGTGTCGTCGGTGTCGGTGGCGCTCTTCCCTCGGAGGATTTCATGGTAGTAGGTGGTTGGAGAGGATGCAGCTGTGCCTGCGGGAGTGGTGGCGGTGGCAACAGCTGAGGTGGACTCTGGGAGAATTTCTCCGCATCATCCACAATGGGCTCGTTATCATCTCCCAATATTTCGTCTACCTCCCTCAGCCATTTCGCCTTCAAAATATCCATAGGAGGGTCCAGATCACCAGGTTTACCGCCGCGTCGAGCCTCAGCCGCAGTCATCTTCCTCTCGCCGCGCTTATGAGGATGGAAGTGCATACGTCGTAGGTGGCTCGCTGCGTTGTAGCACTCGTTGTACCTTTTTCCAGTCTGACACGCTTTACAATTGGCAAGAAAAGTCTTATCTGGAGAAGTGTCGATCGTCATCCAGACCTTGCGTGTTTTTCTGTGGACACGGTTGGTATGACGTCGCAACTCATGTTCGCTGCGGAAGCCGTCGGGATAGTCAGCGCAGAGTGGACATTTCAAACGCAGCACTCTGCGAGTGGGTGTCTTGGAGGTGGCCGATTGGGATGTTGGTGATGTATTAGGAGTGGTATCAGGCGCTGGCACTGTTACAATGGTCTCTTTGGATGCTGACGCTGGTGCTTCAGCGGACATGCTGGGCTGTACGGCGGCCGGAATGCCGGCCTGTGTTTCTTCTTTCATCCTTACTTTTGCCCTTGTAGGTGGCATGTACAGATGGGGAGATTCTTCACAGACCCAGAAGGCTGGATGAAGATGGACGCTTCCCGTCCCAAGTGGTCGGGTCCAGAAGTTGATGTGTGTCTGTGGTGGGGCGGCACGGTAGCTCAACGGCAGCTAGAACTGGAGGGCTTAGACGATGGCAGTGTAGCCGCCAGTGTGTTCGAGAAGTGTAATGTGCTTCCAGGTCCTTTGGGGAGCGCGGGGGTGCTTCTGCCTGATATTGGGGATTTTCACTGGGCGAGTGGAGCGCGCACGAGGCTGGATGGCGCAGTCAGCCTCGCTTTCTCATCTTGACTGGGCTTGCAGCTACGCATAAGCGGCCAGCTGAGTGCCTATTGGGCGTCTGCCTCAGGCTGAAGGAACTGGCTCGTGGGAAGGGCGAATCACACGGCATACAGTCACGTAGCTGGGGACGCCCCTTCACCGGGCTGGCCAGATAATGAACAAGACACGAAGGATCCCGCCGAACCCCTGCTCGGATCATTCCGCCCTCGCGACAGACTGCACGACCAAGAGAGCGAGGCTTGCTGAGGAAAGCAAGGTGCTTTGAGCAATAGCCTAACTATCCATTGTCGCCCTGCATCATCTGTCGTGGTTTGCGGCCATCGCTCACCAGCCTCACCAATGTCTGGCGCTCGCGCTGCTTCACCACTCGACCCACGGCGCACCCCATGAACGCTGGCGGCCGGGGCTGCATCAGCATATCGCAGCACTGTTAAATCCTCTGCTCGCTTTCCTTGTTCAGCCTCGTCGCCCGCCCAAGTACCGGATCATCCGCCTCGTTAGGAGCCCAGCCGGAGCCGAGTCCTCGGACGAATCAGCACGCGAAGGGCTCGTTTATTCACCCAGTCTCGCCGAATTACGAGCTAACTGGTGCCACACCAAGCCTCAAAGACCAGCTCGAGGCCCTTTGCTGCACATTGAAGTCACCACATTGTTTGCTTTCGCGATCCGAAGCAGCCTCTCTTCAGCTGCTGCATCGAAAAGCCTTGTCTTATCAGTCCCAGACTTCTGCTGTGGGCAGACGCAATACGGACGCCCACATGCGTGTTGTGGGGATACCAACATATGGGTCCCTTTGTACGCGACGTCTGGCCAGGACTTTACTTCGCTTTACGGCATGTGGGCATTTGGCGTAAGATGGGTCCCCCACGGTATCCGCGGCTGACGAGCACATGCTGCAGCAAAACCTTGTCTACGCCCTTCCAAGCAACTGCTCGTTCATGGTGGCGCTGATCAACGCCAATGGTAGACACGCGGTCTGTAGATCAGTACACAGGAGCACAGGAGGCTTTGCGCGCACAACACGTTTGTCATTACCAGCCTCAGCTTGAACTACGAGGCCAGTTTTTGACCACCTATACGAGCTGCGATGGCGCTTGCACTTGGCTCAACACAACCCTGTCAGGCTTCAGCGCACTACATGTCAGCCTTCCGCTGGTGACCAAAAGAGAGGTTGCGAGACTACGCTTATCGATTCGTAAGCCTTCTTACTACGTACATGTGAACGGAACGACTCGGTGTTTTTAGAATTCGTGTACGAACAAGGTTACGTTTTTCTTAGACGACAAGTTCGCTAACAAGACTCTGTACCGGTCCGGCCGGATGCTACTAATATGTACCTCCCACCGGGAGACTGATTGTTCGAGGTGACTTTGCTTCGTGTCATCGGCTCGTCGTGACGGAACAGATCGAGGACCTGAAGGAAGATCGGATCTCTGGCAAAAACTAGGACATGCGCATCCCGGACTTTATGCATGGGGAGACGTATACACAACATCGTCGACACGGCTTTGTGCGATTTAGGACTCCGTCCAATCCAAACCGGCGGTTTACATGCCGTGCCACGGCTTACCTTTGCAGATATTTGATATTGTTCGCTCAGAGGACAGCCACTGTCAGTTGGCCTAGCACTTAGCTGGTACAGCATGCGCATGAAGAGTACGTGTCGGGTGGAAGTTCCCTGCTATATGACGGCGTTTCAAGTTACGATCCACGATTCCGCCTATTGAGATCATGTACACTTGTCCAATCATTTATTAAGACTGATCATTTAATAAGAGCTGGGAGTTGCAACAGGGGCACATGAATCTGAATGTGCTCTACATATTGCTCATCCTTAATCTGTTCGAAGCAATTTGTGTGAGGCTGCGGATGCCTCCGGCATCATAACCAAGTATGCATCTTCAGCAAGCCAGATTACGCCTGGGTAACAAACTTGACCCGGCGAAATGAAAGTGTACATCTGAGGCACTGCGAAAGGATCAGAGGATTACTAGTTTCTGGCAGATCTACGCCCACCGTACTGTGCTATCAGTTCGGAGCATCGCCTATGACATCCAAGAGTAACTGATGATTTGACTCAGCATGATAATTCTTGAGGAATAATAACATAGAATCATTCTCACACGGGTACAGGTGATATTTGACAAACGTCGAGACAGCTCAGTGACCGCCAATCCGCAGAGCGTTGAATAAACTGGGCAAACCAGGGCTTCCAGCCTCGTGTACGAAGTTCAAACGTTTTAGGAACAGTTGCTTCACTAGGGCGCTCGATTTCTCCAAGACTCCTATCATTGGCTCCACTTACCACTCAGAACCACGCAATGCTCTTACATAATACGGGTGAGGATGCGCCTTTTGTTGGATTTAGCTTGGCATGCTTATGACAAACAATCAACGTCTCAATCGAGGCAATGCGCCCATAATCCGAGACTGGAGATATTCTGCAAATATCTCATATACGTTCAGGAGAGATATTTTCAACATAATTCGAACAAAAGAGTTATATCGTGGTATGGTAGTTGTCACAACCCCATTGCACTGATGACTAACACAGCAGCTCGTGAGCTGGTCATCCATGCAACGATCCCTCCGGGCGAAACTGAGCCACGCGCTCTGATGTCCCGTGGGCGGTGCCATGACCTTGACCTTTTTCATATCTGACTCTGGGACCAGGATCTCATGAAACTAGATTTTTTGAGGATAACAAAGCTTTTAGGGTGGACCTCTCTGGATTGTCCACGAGACCTGCCTTGACCAGTTGGAACCCATCTCAACTATGGGGTTGTCAGACGACAAAGCCATGATCTCCCCTCCTCCAAATCATTACTACAATGTCTCTCTCTACAGTCAATCTCGCCATGTTATTGCCATGGTGCATAATCCATGTGGACGCCCCGTGGGATACACCGCCCTGTCGCTTCCAGCGTTTGCATCGAGGCGTCTATCACCATCAATGCACGATCGTATACCTCACCTTTAGCCGTACTGAGGTGGACAAACAGACAGCAGACTTTACCGCCAAACACCTGCGCTCATACTTATAAGAAATATCAACGCTACTTTTAAGCTACTCTACAATTGACACCCAAAACACCTAATCGGCACAAGCCACTGAGCTCAAATAGACATACACTATGAAGTTTTTTCTGGCGTTAGTGAGCCTCCTTGGTCTCGCTATAGCATCTATCTACGATGACTGGCACCCTGCGGGACCTGGCGACGTCCGCTCACCATGTCCAGCACTCAACTCGCTTGCAAACGTACTCAAAATCTCCCAGATACAAGCAACCCACTAACCACGCATCTAGCACGGCATCCTCCCCCACAACGGCCGGAACATGACTGTCCCCGTCCTCGTCGCTGGCCTGAACACCGGCCTCAAAGTGTCGCCTGAAACTGCAACCTTCCTCGCGATGGCCGGACTAGCCATCGCAAAGAATCCATCCAGCGGCGCCTTCGATCTCGACGAGATGAACAAGCACAACGGCTTCGAGCACGACGCCAGTCTCTCACGCAAAGACTATGATCTCGGCGGTGAAACACAAGAGTTCTCGTGGGAGGTGTTCAATGAGACGCTTTCGTATTACACCAACGAGAAGGATATCACTATCCAGGACGTTGCCGATGCGCGCTGGTATGTTGTGTTTGGATAACACATCCCGTTTTTAATCGCTTTACACAGTGTGCGTTTAGACCAGCTGACAAGATGTGCAAGGGGCCGTGTCAAGAGCTCACGAGCCAAGAACCCAAAGCACTCACTTGATGCCACACACAGATTCATCTCGTACATTGAGTCGGCCGCATACCACGAGATATTCCGTGATGCGACGACGCGCACGGCACCGCTGGAGTGGATCGTCATCTGGTTCAGTAAGACAGACAGTGATAGTCTGACCTTGGAGGAGGCAGAGATGCTAATGTATGTATTGTAGGCCAAGAGCGACTTCCCTACCAGGAGGGCTGGCGACCGGTCAACGATATCACGGGCATCACGATTGCTGCGGATGTGTTGCAGATGGCGTTGCTTGCGCCTGAGGATGGGAAGTAGAGCGGCCCATGAGGTATAGGGGTCAGCAGTGATGAGGAATTCGGGACTTGGGTGGTCAGCGAGGCTCCCCGTGGCAATGGATCAAGACGTCTGCGGGACCATGGGACATGTAAATTCGAGGGACCTGGACGTAGACTCCTCAAATATCAGCAATTCAAGAGGTATGTTTTGTACATTTCCATGACGCAAAGCTACCTATACTCTTGAGGCAAGCGCGCGCATCTTAGCTAGCCGAGCGTGAGGCTTTTCGAGATCAGTATGGCAGGTGTGGTAGGTGCTGTAAATTACGGAATTAGTTACGGGGAGATGGGTACCTAATGACTAGGCGCAACGTGCATTAGCAGCATGCAAGCCAGACACTCGACTGCTCAATGTCCAGTCGATTATGTTAGCGCAGAGATATGGAATAGTAGAGTGTCGGGAGTTGCATGATGGAGCATGTGAATGTATGTTCAGTCAGGTACTTGGCCACGTGCAGTTGCTGCAGGTGAGTTCGCGTTGGTTGGCGCACGGAGCCCCACTGACGTCTGAAAGCAGGGGCTCGGTGGCCTGCCGATGATGAGTTAGCTACCTATAGCCTACTATCGACACGAGCCCATACCCATGGCCGACAGTGCTCGCCAACACATTCACCCCATCGTCACTCCCCTCCCCTCTCTCGCTATAGCCGCGCACCAGACTCAGACTGCCCCTGCCATTCCTCCACACCCTCACTGCGTCCTCCCACCGCGCCTGCTGCAGCCGACTGCGCTCCTGCTCTGCGCAGCCCCAGCGCCATCGCCATGCGACCCCCTCGTTGTTCGACGAGCTAGAGCCGCAGCCTGAAGATCATGTCGGCGCCCTCCAGCGACAGCCGCCCTTCTATGGACTCGGAGCCCTCGTTTGCCTCTTCCCAGACGCTGCTGTCACGGAACTCGGGGCAGAATACAGACAACGGGGAGGCCGCGTCTGCGTCGCCGCGCAGGAGTGGGGGCTCCAGGCCCGGTACGAGTGTGACTTATGGCCCTGGAAGCTCCGAGTCGGAAGGGCCGCTGTCACGGGACTCGGTTCAAGAGCGAGATTTTGCGCGGCGCAAAGAGCGTGTGAGGAGGTCGGGAGGATTCCTGCTGGACTCGAATTTCGCTAGTAATGCGCGGCAGAGACATGGACCTGGGACACAGCACGCGCTCGCAGAGGATGAGAGGAAGACGAGGAAGAGCGCTCAGCCTCGGCAACACACAACGCAGGACCGAGACCCTTCGCCCAACTCTGCGGCACAACGGCTGGCAATCGATCCGAACCAGCTCGTCCACATGGCGCTCAACTTGAGTGAGAGTAGGAGGAGGAACGTCAGTGCTGGCCAACTACTGACGCCCCAGCCCAGAAACGCCTCTGGGATACAACGAGAAGGTAGCCTCGCGGGCTATGGCGCAGGAAGCAGTCTGCGCCAGTACCTCAATGAGCAACGAAGAGTGTCCAGGAACATATCCCCTATTGGGGCTGGCAAGGCATCTCCCTCTCGCAACATGTCCATGTCCATGCAAAGCAGCGGGTCAATGGCCTTTGCTACATCGCAGACCATCAACCCATCGCCTGCTACGCTCGCCCGTGTCGAGAAGGCCCGCACATACATCGAGCTCAAGATAGAGTATCTGCGCTTGTTAGAGTTCCTGCCACCACTAAAGCCAGATGCCAACAACCCTGGAAACTTCACTATATCTTCAAGCAATATGCCTGGCAGTCCTCACGCCCAGCTTTCCCGCGTGCCATCTTACGCCGGCAAACAGTTTGAGCTCGGCCGACCCTATAACCCCCTACAGTATATTCGCAACCGGAGGAGCAGGGCGCGCGAACGTCGTGTTCTCGACCATTCATCTGCTGAATTCGCCGATATCGACGAGGTTCGCGACTGGGTAGATCGTGTAGCGCAACATTCCACTCTATTTGGATACCGTGGACATGATGCAGTACAACTACCAAAACTACATCCAGATCATGCAGTGGCCCCCGAGCCCGTGCAACAAACGAGGCCGCACAAAGGCTGGGTCTTTACGCCTGAAGAGTTGCTCGCAGACGCCCATTGGCTCGAGCAGGGTGATAACAAGATGTTGGCGGAGAATCGGCATGGCCGTAAGATCTTTCCATCCAGGGAACCGAAACAGCAAGACCTCCTTCAACCGCGTGCGAGTAAGGACTTTCCCGATAAGCGGAGACGGAGCTGGGTGGATGATGTGGCGGGTGGACATGGGACGGGGGATGAGAGCGACAAGGGCAGTGAGCGTGGCCGCAAGAGGAAATTGCTGACAGTCTTGCGGACTGATAGTCCAAGAGGCGGTAAGCATTCGAGACGTGGTTCACGACTGCGTAACAAAGACGACTCGGATTCTTCTGGCTCAGAGTCGGAGTCTGGCAGGCGCACGTCGCGCCTTCCTGGAGACCCAGAGAACAACACTGGGCCGCTTGCTTTGCTTTTGGATCAACAAGCCAAACTGACTCAAGACAAATCTCCTGCTATTACTTCGCCAGACACACCGGACAAGTGGGGACGAGAGGATATTGACACATCCATCAGTGATCCTACACGACAGTCGCTTGAAGTACCTCGAGCAGGCAACGGTTTTCCCAATGGAAAAGAGCATGGCAATTACAAGGCTCCTCCCAAGGCTCGTAAGATTCCAACGCTGTCCATCGATGATACTGAACCACGATCATCATTGGAAGACTGGGACAGTACTGCACCGAATACACCGCTTCATCCCAAGCGCTTCCCTCATTTTGGAACGGACATGTCACCGCCTCCGAGTCGAGCGAGCTCTGAGCACAAGAAGAACAAACGCAGCAAGCTCCATATTTTCCACTCACACGAGCATGGCGACGACCAGAAGTATGAAATCAGACCGGATGTAGCCGACATGGACAAGAGCGGTCGGTCTCGCCAGACGAGTGAGGAAACGTATGAGGACAAGCATATCGGCACATCGAAAGTGGCAGCTCCAGGTGCCGTTCGCAATCTCCTTACTCACCGCAAAAACGATAGCGTTAGCAGTCTGCCGAGTCCAGACAAACTGCGCCGTAGGGAAACAGCAGAGCCACATTCTGCAGTAACGAGATTCTTCAAAGGTGCCAAGCATGGAGGCTCAAAGGTTGGAGAGTTCATTTTCCGACGGGACCGGGCGGACGACTCTGATGCCGAGACCGTTTCTGATCGCGGCTCATTAGATCTTGATACTGATGCTTCCACCAAGGCTAGGAGTAATAAGCGGCCACCTATCAACCGTAATGTCACAGCAGGGACGATCGATAGTGTGGCTTCAGATAGGAATGATCGCAACCATCTTGATCTCCCATCGTTCCGCCCTGTTAACGGAGGTCGCTTCAAGGGTGACTTTGCTTTAGATGGGGAGCATCATATTTCGCGCCAGAGTCGTGAGCGGGAGAGTGGTCGTTCACCCCGAGTTGATAGACTACAGCCACCACGCATGGATTTGGGTGTAATCTCTGCGAACTCGTCTAGTACATCTCTCAGTCGCATCAACAGCCATGGCCATGACCGAATCAATCAATTACTCGCCCAACCCGGTGGAAAAATCGTCGGTCTCCCTGTCACTGGTCTAAGTAAGTTACAAGCTGCAGACAATCGCCAGCGAAGCAGTTCTCGCCCGAATCTCGAAGGCAAACGCCACTGGAGCATTGCCGACGACGACGAGAATGTCCTTCACCGCAAATACAACCCCAATATCGTTACTCAAACCGACATCGCCCGCGTACACGCCCTCTTCCTTTGCTCTGGTATCAAAGCCAAGGAGATAAGCTGTCGTGCCCATGAAACACGCACCTCACCCTCCGAGTTCCTACGCCGTGCCGCTGAAACCGCCAAAATAGAGTTATTTCCTGTCACTAAAAAGGAGGAACATGTCCTCGCAGCACGTATTTTGGTGAAGGAGCTCGAAGCGTCGACCCGCTCGCTGCAAAGCTCACTCGAATCTTTCCGCGACAAAGCAATCAGGGAACTCACATCTAAGATTACAGACTTACAATCTACGGTTGATGCAGATCTCATGACACGCATCTTAGATACTGGCGACCAGGCTCTACGCATCACGAGCGAGATTTCTGGACAGGGACCGTTGCAGGTCAAAGAGGTTACCGATGAGATTGATCGTATGCTGCGCGCAAGAAGGCGGCAAATGAGTTGGCTTAGGGGGTTTGGGTGGATGATGGTGGAGTGGGGGCTCGTGGGAATCATGTGGTGTTTGTGGCTTGTCGTTGTGCTCGTTGGCAGTGTGAAGAAGGTTTTTGGATGCGCGGTTGGGGTCGTGAGATGGTTGCTTTGGCTTTAGGAGAGTTGAGGTGGGGCCGGCTTTCTTTTGTAATTTTAGTGGCATGGAATGGCGTTTGATATTCCAACATTGTTGGGCGTCCTAATGAATGGGAGATATATAGTTGTCGGGTATTGGCTGATACCATTCTTGGACTAGAAAAGGGGGCTCTAAAGTGTAGCTCTAGATGTGGCGTATATAATAAGCTTTATAAATTAGCAATAGATGCGCATCTTCTTCTCAAAGCAAACATATCAGCTTGAAGATCATAGGCTTTGTTTGACGCGTCTCGAAGTGGGATCTGTGGGCGCGTGCGCCAAGCGTCGACGTCATCTCAGCCGCGTCTACCCAAGGCAACCTGCACGCTCAATCACTCTACAACACTGTGCCACGCGGAGATTGTAACCTGCTCGAAATGAACTGATTTGGTTATCTCGCCCCGAAATCGCGAAGCTTCAGCTTCAAAATGGACTACCAAAAGATCTTCACTTCGAAAGTGGACAACATCGTCCACGGCCAGTCGGTACGTCGATGCATCCCTGAACTCGGCCTCTCAACCTCTCAACCCCAGTCGTTCTTTATTAACATGACCAACCCTTAAAGTCAAGTGGCCCTTCATCACTCGCTGCGCTAGCTGCAGCATTCATTCCCACAGCTTTCGTCGCGGCTCTCAATATCATAGCGTTTGTTATTGTCAGGCACCGTTTCCCCAAAATCTACTTTCCCCGAACGTTCCTTGGTACTATTCCAGAAAAAGACCGGACACCATGTCGCAACCGCTCGTCTGGGTACTGGGACTGGCTGCACACGATGCGCACCGTTCCTGACAAATTTGTCTTGTACCATGTTTCGCTGGACTCGTATCTCTTTCTGCGTTTCATGCGCACACTGATTTTCATCTGTGTGGCTGGCGTTGCTATTACCTGGCCTATTCTCGGACCAGTGAATTGGTTTGGTGGCGGCAGGGGCAAGGAGTTGAACCGTGTGTCGATTGGCAATGTGAAGAAGACGGAACTTTTGTATGCGCATGCTGTTGTGGCATGGGTGTTCTTTGGATTCGTCATGTTTACCGTCGCGAGGGAGAGACTATGGCTTATTGGGTTGAGGCAAGCGTGGAATCTGTCCAAGACGAATGCGAAGAGGTTGTCTTCGAGGACGGTGCTTTACCTCGCTGCGCCTACGGCTGCGCTGGATCAAGCAAATATGCAGCGGTTCTTCGGGAATGATGCTGTGAGGATTTGGCCGGCGACAAAGGCGGACAAGTTGCAGTCTCTTGCTGATGCCAGGAACTCTCTTGTAGAGGATCTGGAGTCAGCGGAGATGACGCTGATTCAGAATATCAACAAGGAAGTCAGAAAGAACCAAAACCGCAACATCAAATACGATAACCTACCTAAGCAGATGAAGAAGTCTTTACGACCCACGCACAAAGAGGATAATCCGATCATGGGCAAGGAAGTCGACAGCATTGATTACTACCGCAATCAAATCAAGGAAAAAGAGGCAGAAATCACCAAAGCCCGCGAGTCCAACGAGAGTGTCGAAAGCCACAACGGCGCAGCAGCAGTCTTCGTCGAATTCCGCTCACAAGTGGCTGCCCAACGCGCCTGCCAGCAAATCGCCTCCTCAGACATTCTCTCCCTGACCCCGCGATACACAGGCGTCAAGCCCAACGAAGTCATTTGGGAGAACCTGAACTTGCAGCCTGCGCGCAGGATCTCACAGGATGGCGTTGCAATTACGCTTGTCATAGCTACGATTCTGTTCTGGTCGATTCCGGTATCCCTTGTAGGCGCGCTGTCGAATATCGAGTATCTGGCGGAGAATGTAAAGTTCTTGGGATTTTTACATAAACTACCGCCGTCGATTATGAGTCTGTTGAGTGGGTTGATACCACCGATTTTGCTCAGTGCGTTGGCGAGATGGGTGCCGAAGATATTCAGGAGTAGGTCGTTCCGCTCGGTGTTTTAAGGGGTGGTACTGACCAATCTAGACATCTTCACTTACTGTGGAGATGCTACGAAGACCACGATTGAACTGCGGGTTCTGAAATGGTTCTTTGTGTTCCAGGTCTTGCAGGTGTTCTTGGTTACGACCCTTTCGTCTGGAGCTGCGGCTGTGGCTTCTCAGATCTTGACGAATCCTGGATCGGTGCCGCAGCTGCTGGCTGAGCGTCTTCCTTCTGCATCCAACACGTATCTTACGTACTTTGTGGTCCAGGCGTTGAGTAATGCTCCGAGCAATATCTTGAACTACTCTGATGTACTCTTCTACATCTTCTACGACCGAGTCTTCGACAACACACCGCGCAAGAAGTACAACAGCTACATCGACCTGAAGGGCATGGCATGGGGCAAACTCTTCCCCAAGTATGGCAACTTCGTGATCATCGGTATGTAATTCAACAAGTGAAACTGTTCACTCGGCTAACATTACGTAGCAATTGCCTACTCCTGTATCGCTCCCCTCGTGCTCGGCTTTGCCGCCATCGGCCTCATAATCTTCTACTGGTCCTATCGATATCAATTCCTCTTTACCAACAACCCCAAAATCGACACAAAAGGCCACGCCTACACCCTTGCCCTCCAACAACTTCTTACGGGAGTCTACATTGCCGAACTCTGCCTCTTCGGGCTGTTCAGCCTACGCGGCGCAACAGGTCCAGGCATCATGATGATTGCCCTCCTCTTCGCGACTGCGATTTTCAACTACACGACGAACCGCTACTTTGCGCCGCTGGAGAACTTCTTGCCGACGGATCTAGCGCTGGACTCGGAAGACGAAGAAGCAGACGAGCAAGCGCCGTTACTGAGTGCAGCGGAAGACGGCGAGTCAACCGCTCTGGATAATGCCAATTCCCACATCCAACGCATCTCCTCCCGCACAGGTCTCAAGCCCTCTACCATTGCCCCTGTTGCGCAATTCGTGCAACCCCACATTTACGCCAGCTACACCGCCATGAAAGAGTGGCTGCGCGACGGCGACTTTGACCAAGACGGCGAACCGCAGTACAACGAAGAAGATGTTAAGAAGGCGTATGCGAACCCGGCATACACAAGCGCGACGCCGATTGTATGGTTGGCAAAGGACGAGGTGGGCGTCAGTGCAAACGAGGTCAAGGATAACGAGGCCAAAGGGGTCAAGTGTACGGATCGCGGGGCGTGGATGGATGCGGAGGGCAAGGTGCGGTGGAGTGTGGATGATTTTGAAGAGGTTCCTGTGTTTAAGAGGGGGATCAAGTGGTAGGTAGATTGATTGGACAGGGTGATGGAAAGGTGGGTGGTAAGAGGTGTTGTTGGGTTTAGGCGTAGATGACGTGTGTGGGAGGTAGTTAATGCAGAATGGAAGATTTACGGTACTGTACTACATGGACAATTGGTTTATCGAATTCACCTACTTTCCTCCTACGGTACATACTCTGAAATAGGGAATAAGAGAATGGAGCGGGTTAAGAGTCACAGGAATGATGCAGCGATTAAGTGGATATAGGATACATGGCGTTATGTGCTTATCGTACACTCCCGCGATCTGACGTTGTTGCTGTGTTTTTGCAAAAGGAATGAATCGGATGGGAATCTTGGGAAGATGGATGGGGAGGAGGAGGAGGAGGTCAGGTGGTTGGGGTGTTGGAGGTGTGACGGAGGGATCATTAGGAGGAAAAGATATTTTTGTGGCTAAGCGTGGGTGTTTTTGCTGTTGTATTTGATTCGTTTGCAGATTGAATTGAGTTGGATCTTAACATGTATCACGTACAATTCATGCGTGCGTAGTGGAGGAAGTCGTCGGTCGGAGTTGGTGGAGTCTGATTGGAGAATGATTGATCTCACCGAGGCAGCGCACGGACATGGAACCAACTGCTCCACCTGAACTTTTTTCCCGAGAACAAATGTAGGTACAAGCTTGCGTACCTTTCAGACTTCAATATACGCAAATCTCCGCCGCCGCCATGCTCACCGAACAATTTGTGGCGGCCATTTCGGCGTCCACGAAGCCGAATACCGGCGTCCAGAAGGATGCTGGCATCTTTATCCACGAATTCCAGCCGTTGGCGGCACAGAGACATGTGTTCAAGAAGAGCGCGAGTGCGCCAAACGGAATTGCTGTGAGCAACTCGCACGTCTTTGCTGCGCAGTCGGATAAGGCGATTGTCCATGTCTACAGCCGGGACAAGGGGAACCAGGAGGCTCTTGTGCCGTTTCCAGAGAGAATACACAGCATCGCGCTTGCTGCGCAGGACACGGTGCTGCTGCTGGGCACCGAGAGCGGGCGTGTGCTGGCGTGGGAGGTCAGTCATGGCTTGGAGAGCCTGTTGCTGTATATCGTGCAGTCTGTCCTAATGCAAACCAGATCTGCTCAGGCCGTCTTGTCTCGACGTCCACTTCGCATCTGCAGCCCGTGACATGTCTGGCCGTGGACCCGTCGTCCAACTTCTTCCTGTCCGGCTCTTCCGATGCCATGATTCACGTCTGGGCCCTTCCTGCCATCCTTTCCTTCTCTCCGGACACGTCGCGCTCGCCCATGCACACGCTCTCGACCCACCGCGGCCCCATCTCAGCTATTGTATGTGGCCACAGCTCGAGCAGCGCCAACATTGCTGTCTCGATATCAGGCGACAAGTCGGCCATTGTCTGGGATTACCACAATGGCCAGGCGCTGAGGACGTACCTGCTTCCCGAGGCTCCCACGGCAGTCGCGCTCGACCCTGCAGACCGTGCCTTGTACGTGGCATATGGTGACGGCAGCCTGCAGACCATCGACTTCTATGACGAAGTGCAAAAGTCTACTGCAATAGATGTGCTCCGTGATAGCGCCTCCGCCCACCGCCCCATCCAACCCTCGCCCAAGACGCGTTTCAATGCCGAGTCGCAGAAGCTAGGTGGAGCCTTGAGCTTGAGCCTGAGCTGGGATGGAACAACTCTTGTCTCCGGGCACGCAAGTGGCAAGGTCGCGACGTGGGATATTGCAAAGGCGAATTACCTCTCGACGCTGGTCAATCTGCCTGGCCCCGTGTCGAACCTGCAATTCCTATCACCCACTGGCTTTCTACACACCCAGGAGTCGACGTTCAAGATTCACGCCATTGTAAAGCCGAAACAGGATGCGGCACTTGCAAGCGGGAACGCGCTTGTGCCGCCAAATTACACCCTGAGCATGCAGTTCACGGGTCGGCTACGCAGTGCCCACGTGTCAGCCACCGAGAAGGGATCATCGAACAAAAGCAGTTTTGAAGAGGCTCTATCACACCCTAGTTTTCCCACGAGCATGTTGGAAGAAAGCCTGGCCGAATTGGAAACGTGGGGTACGTCATCCAAGGGTGGCGCTGCACCTTCGGCAGACATCATGGCACTGGACCAAGAGAGCACTGCAGGAGCTTCTGGGACCTCGTCTGATGCTCAACAGACCGAGCTCAACGAAGTCAAGAAACAGCTCGCCAGCCTCCAGCGCATCCAAAAGGTGACATTTTCGCAGCTCTCCGAGTTGCGCGAGGAGAAGGAGTACTTCATGTCCCAGGAAAAGAAACGTGCGGCACGCGCAAAGGCACGCGCGCAAAAGAAACTCGGTCTCACAAACGGCTCCAACGGAGATGTGGAGATGAACGACGCCTCGTCGTCCGAGCCTGACTCATCTGACATCGACGCAGCTGACGAGTCCTGAGGGGCGCAAACCTTCGGCAACACCAAATCTGCATCCATCGGCAAAGGCAATCGACGACGTAAGGCGAACGACATGGCGTCTTACCGCCAACCGGGTCAGCAGCAACGGCAGCGACACAGCAGACAAAGTGCAGTGGCGATTGCTTAGACCCGGTACTTGTCTCTCTCTCTCTCTCTTTCTCCGGGCCTTTGTCTGCGCCGTTTCTCTCAACAATGTCGTGGTAGCTGCAACATGCAAGCCCGCAAGTTTTCTTGTAGCACGTTCACACGGGCAAGCACCCATTTGTCGCCCCCTCGGGCTCGGTGCCATGTCGTACACGCGAGAGACACACAGGCCCCCCTGAGACTAAAAGTGCGATGTTTGCATACAGTACACAAGGCAGGGCTTACATGTCGCACCCCCACACCCACCCATCCAATCCAATCCAATCCACACATACACGAATATCCACTCATCCACCCTCCATCCACCACTCGGCCACCTTCCGAACGTGGATCTCACCCCGCGATTCCTGTTGGATGTCCTTGGCCCCACTAATTCCACACACACACACACACATACGCTACCCCGACCTCCGTCACTGTCACCATTTGTGTGTTTGTGTGTATGTGTGTATGTGTGTATATGCATCTGGAAGACCAAAGAAAAAAAGCGGGTTCCAAGAGACAAATAAACGCCCGACGAAAAATTAAGAGCGACATTGCACAAGGAGGGGGGGGTTGGGTTACGAATTACAATATTACACACACACACACACACACACACTTTCTTCTATTTGTCAAGCAAGCGGGGCACTGGTACTGGTATCGCTTCACTCTTTTTTAATGGCCCAATGAATGGGTCTGGGTCTTGCATCATATCACGTCACGCTTGACTTTGTAGGCTGGGCTAGCTGCGGTGGCAGCACTGATATTGGCACTGGTACTGGTACTGGCGCGGTTCCTGCGCCTGCTGTTGTACAGGGGATGTTGTTTGGCAGGTTGTTTGTGAGGTTGTTTGTGAGGGAAAGGGGGCGCGGGGGAGTGCTGTGGGTTGTAGTTTGTGGGTCGTGGTGTGGTTTTTTTCCAATGTCCTCGATTGCGCAGCCAGTTCACTAGTCGACTGGTTTGTCGTGTTCGTGTTCGTGTTCGTGGCCTGTACTGTCGTGTCGTGTTCGTGTCTTGCGGTGCGGTGCGGTGCGGTGTCCATTCATATCGTACGACTCACTACTCACCACTACCACGGCTGACCACTACCACGGCCTCTATGTAGTGCACGCTGAGAAAGCAAACGGGAATAAATGGGCAGAGGTACTTGACTGGCTGGATAGATGGCGCGGTGGGATGTGGCTGGCTGGGCTGGCTGGCTAGCTAATTAGGTTGACTGGTGGGTTGGACTGGGTTGGACTGGGCTGGCGGGCTGCGCTGTTGCTGCATGCAACGTCGTTGAATCGCCAACATGCGGGGAAACTTGTACCGTACCGGTTGTGTATTACAATGGGGAAGGTATACAAGCGGGATGGTACTTTGGAATACTGTGTGTGATGTGTGTCGCGCTGTGCTGTGCTGTGGTGTGCTGTAGTATTCTGAGGTGAGGGCTAGGGCTAGTGAGTTTATTCAAGCAAATGGCTCTTTTTCAGTCTGTCTCTTCTCTCTGTCATATGTCTGTGTATGTTGTGCATGTAACGATTCGATTTGATATCATCTATTAGTATAAACATCTATACATGTACATATATTAATATGGAATGATATTAGCAATAGTAATAGTACTAACAATACTACATGTAGAATTATATATAGATATATATATCTACTTTAAAAAGCTACTAGTATTAACCTATAACTTGTTCGTAGAATATAATAGTGTAGTGATATATAGCAAGTAAGGAAGGAAGTAAGTAAGTAAGTATATATAAAATACTCATCGCGATAGTAAATACCTACACCTTACACCCCTACACCCCTACCTCTACCCCATCGCATCATCTCTACTTTACTAACATTAACCTTCACCACCTCTCTTAAATTATATATATATATATACTCCTAAATCTACCCCTCTATCTCTCTCTCCATCTACCTACCCTTATCCCCTCTCGTATCTATAAAAAAGACAAGGTTTTGTAAAGATAGATACGAGTAGTTGTTTAAAAAAAAACACTTTTCAAAGGGGACTATAAGTTTATACAATATCTACTTCCTTCTTACCCCTTTTCCTATCTTAACACCTTATTTTTTTTTTCGTATAGTTGAGTTATGTAATACTATTTTTTACCATGATTCCATATTAATTAATTAATAGCAGGATTGTATATATATATATATATAGATAGATAGGTAGGTAACAAATACAAGGAATACGATATCGATACGAGTTATATAGAAAACGAGTGGAATGGAGGGGGAGGGGCGATTGAGTATTTCTGATGTACCTACTATGTACACTATTAGATAGACTTGTTGTACTTGATTTACCCAACCAAGCACACTCTTGCGATTCTCATCTTAAAGTATTCAAATAATTACACAGTAAATACACTTCCTCATGCTCACGCTTTACGCATCATTTTTCTGGAAAGAGTTTTAATCTGATCATGTTTTGTGTGGTCTATTCTATTTTCTGCATGCCTCTATCTACTGTTTTGCTTTGCCGGTCCCCGCTCCCGGGCGGGGGCTAGTTCGGATGTTTTGGTCCAATGTGTGTGATACAGCCGTAAATCCGGTAGTAGCCTAGCCCATGTGGAGGATTAGGACCAATCGACACATGCCCGTTTATTGCCCCGGCTAGAGTAGTCAGACGTTGTGCTAATCCTCCATAACCGGGTTGGCGTATTGCGACACCAATATGCGCGTGTGGCGATTGCGCATGCCCAGACACTGCATCGACAGATGGCATGCATGCAGGGTCAGACTGAGTGGTTTCAGGCCAATGTGAGGGAGGGCCAGTCCGGTAGGGCGTGACGCAAGGGAGGATCCGAGACCGGCTGCGTGGGAACGCTCAGTAGATATAGGAGTTGAAAGACCGCGCGTTACCGAATATTGTTCGCATTAAATGGAGAAAAAACGGAGTTGCTATGATTAACGGGATGGCGAGTGATTATCGATGATGGGTTGGGGATTGGGTGTAGGTGGTGCGAAAAGCAAAAAAGCCACAAGAGCACTATAAGAGATGTTCAACACTAAGGTCGGTTCACCCTTGACGGTTGATAGTCTTCGGTTTTTCGTCACAGTCGTAAGCATCCTTGCGGAGATTTGGCTTCTTTGCAGTTTGGGGGAAGTGGGAAAGTGTGTCTGGTTGATAAAAAAAAAACCCCCGGGTAACAGTACTCCGCCCTCGCAGTGATAAAAGGGGATTTGGTAGTCGATGATAACGCTGGGGATGATGAAGTGCTGCAAAATGACCAAAGAGTGCAGGCGCCGAATGCACTACCGCTTTTGCATATGTAAGAGTAACAGAGTGATGTCCCGAAAGAGATTAACAATGGTATCGGTTCGTCATTGGTCGTCGTAAAAGTGATAAGGCCGTGGGAAGATGATGCAGGTACTAGCAGGCAAAGCAACGCAAGCTCGATGAACGCCACGCTAATAGCCGCTAAGATGTCGGAAGAAAGCCACCAGGAAGCGCAGAGGAGCCAAAAGCATGCAAGGAAAGACGCCTATGATGAATGCGACTTGTGTCGGCCTTTGTTGCCAGCGTATTCTCCATCTGGACACCACTCCTCGGGCTGAAACTCTGGATTTAAGAAATGCGCCGTGTTATAGTGTGAGCTATAGGCGGTTAGAGGTGAAACAGAGGCCGCGTGGGTTGGATAGATGTATGGCTTACTTGCGAAAGATGGATGTCTGAAACGGCTGCACCTGCATAGAAGAGCCGAAGCCTGGTTCCAACTCATACATTGAAGGCCGGAAGGGCCCGCCTCTCTCCACTGCCAGTGGAGCTGCGCGTTCGATGCTCACAGGTGGTGGGGGCGGATGCATCGGTAGAGACATAGGAGGCTGGTCAAGATGAATGCTGTGCACGCTTGGTGTGTCGTACTGGCTTGCTGAAGTGGGGTGGATCGACGTGACAAAGTCCAAGTGCGAGGAGCTCACAGGCGTGGCGGGCGTCGCAACAGGGGCGAATGACTGGACAGGCGCGATATGCGATTGGGGTGCGGGGCTGGAGTTGAAGTCGTACGACAGCGAGGGCCATCGTGAGCCAAGGCCAGCAGAGTACATTCCCGGTATCATCGTCATGACATCGGCCACGTTGGATGCTGTTGGCACAAAGTCGTCGGCGTAGCTGGCTATGGCGACGTGCAGTGGCTGCTGTGGCAGCGCTGGCTGATGCTGGATTGGCTGGGGTATGTCTCCCGCTTTGTAGAGAATGTCGTAGTGCCCACTGCAAGGCTGAGTTAGCAGGGGGGATTTGACAGGAAGGAGGGGGCAGGGATAAGCTCACGGTCGATAGAGCAGGCGCAGCATATGAGCATTAGGATTCGACATGTTGTTGTGATCCAGAGGCTCCGCATAGAAGCTTCGGTTGATCTCTTCACCAGGGGAGCGGTCGAGGTACCAAATCTCAAGACCAAAACCTGCAGGCTTAACAAGGGCGTCTGCGAGAGCAGCGATGCCGATGTTGTCAATCTCGCTTTGGTGGGGCTCGATGTTGTTGCTGCAGTAAGACTTGACGTCGCCCATGGGCACGAAGTGTCGGAATTCATCTGCATGTGTCTGCAACCAGGCACTGGCAAGGAGCTGGGCAAAGTCAGCTTAGCTATCTCAATAGACGAAGAGGGGAGGGCGTCTTGCCTTGAAGTAGGTGATGATGCCGATGGATTCAATACCAGCATGGGCTTGCTGATCGTTGAAGGCCTGGAGCAAAATGTCGGATGCAGCGCCGTCCATGTTGCGGAGGGAGTTGGCCAGTGTGCGCAAGAGCTCAAAGGCCGAGTCAGCAAAGTCGATCCAGATGTCGCGCACATAGCCAATCTGCTCGAGGAGGTTGCCTAGCGAGTTGAGGCGAGCTTCTTCATCCTGGAATTTGTCGGCATCTCCAGTGCGGATCAGGGCCTCAAAATAGGTGAAGGCGATGGCTGGTGAGACAAGGGTGAGCACTGAGTAGCAAACAAAGAAAGTTGAAGGGGAGGGGGGAGGGGGGGGGGGCAAAAGGAAGGAGGGATGCATCTCACCTCGCCATCCACAATGACCGTCACCGCGACAAGTGCGAAAGTAGGCATACTTGTTGGGCAGCGCGGCCGTCTTGACTCTGAAGACGGGATCTGCAGTGGCATACTGCGTCGTGATGGCTGCGCTGCTCTGGCGCTCGCCGACAAGCGGGCCCTGGTGTTGCGGTGCGGTCAGCGGGCATGCACATGACTTTGGCTGGCTCGCAGACGTCGGGGCACATGACATGCATTACTCACCTCGCTCTCCGGCTGGTACTCGCTCGACAGCTTCTGCAGGTGGGCGAGCTCCTCGTCAGAGGCCATGTAGGCGGCGGGGTCGGCCATGTTGAAGTTGGGAGTGCGGCCGTGCTGGTGGTGTTGGCCAGTGTGTTGGTTAAAGGCAGCGGGAGGGAGGACCGGGGCGCGCATTGGTAGCGGCCGGCCAAAGGCAAGCCCTGAGTGGACCACGCCTCCTCCATCGTAGTGGCTTGCAGCCGGGATGCGATAGTGGCCTTGCTGGGCCTGCGCATGCGAGAGGTGGTGTCGGTGAGGGTGATAGCCCGTCATGACCGGCTGTCTGCTCATCTTGCTCGCCGTATGTGCGTGTGTGTGTGTGTGGCAGATGGGAGATGGGAGAAGACAGGAGTCGGGAGCCGTCCAGGCAAAGAGGTGCGAGGGCAACGATTTCCTTTCCCCCGCGATGTGTGCGCTCAAAGTGAGTCCTGTGGGCAGTAGACTGGCAGCGTGACTGGCCTCCAAGGCAAGCAATTGGATGGAAGGATTCCACAGCAGCTTCGGCAAAGCGCGATCGATCTCAGCAGCAATTCGTCCACGAGCTGGCTGGCGAGGGCAACAGTGGTATTAGTAGTAGGTGGGTGCAGCGCCCGCGGCTATGGGCTGGAAGCTGTGTCGTTGCTGTGATACCCACCGCCTTCCAGGGGCGCGCCAATATATGGTGGGAGAGACAGGAGGGATCTTCGCCGTGTGCCAGTGGAATTCAAGTTGCTGTCAGGCACGAAAGCACTTTGCTACACATTGAGCATGGCGCTATGAAACGGCGAGTCTCTGTTGCACCGAGGACCTGGGAGACGGGGAGGAGCACAGAATCGATCTCCTGGTGCTAAATGCGCCTCCTGCACGGAGAGCAATGGGGCTACTCCAGGTGAAACCGGAGGGGGGCAGAAGGCGAGCGCACGGCGTACACAAAGGGAGGGCATTCCTGCTCCCAAGGGCGGAGACACAATCAGCGCCTGGCAGCACCCTCAAGCAAAAGAAAAAGCTGCCATGGCCCATGGCTGCTAGCTACCTACGGTACGTTGTATGTAGACTAATGAGCGCGGCAATGGCAACATCACGCAAGGTCGTCTATGGACATGGGGACACGCGCCTACACCGGGGTGTCGTTGACATGGCTTGCTTCTTCAACTACCCAGGTACTACTACTCCTACTACTCCTACGACTATTCTGCTATTACTAGTCTTGAGTATGGAGGGGGATCCAGAGGTGGTGGGAGATGTCAAGGCCCCAGTTCCCCTATTCCTTCAAGTTCCATGACATGAATTGGGGGGGACATGGGCCTCCGCGGAGTCACGAGACTGCAAACATGATCTGATGTCCAGCATGGCCATGATACATGGTGGCAGTGTGAGTGGACACCGTCTGGAACCATTGCGGAGCGTGAGGCTGGTGTAGCATGCGGCAAGCGGTCGAGCTGCTCATCAGTGATGCTGTGTCACGCAGTGGAATGCAGTCAAGACGGCATCATGGACCTCTGACCATAGCACACAAGCCCCGGACAACCCTCTTCGCGCGCCTGAAGGCTGCTGTCACCGTGGCCGGCTGCATTGCATGATTCGTTCGCACGCCCGTGGCGCTCTGGCGACAGAAAAAAACAACTTCATTTGCGCGCGACGAAAACCTTGGACCTGAACAGTTACCGTCCCCACGCCGCAAGCGAACCAAAGCGAACCAGGGCCGTGACCCGGAATGTGTTGCATGGGAGCTTCCAAGGTTTGCCATTAGCTGGGGGGGGGGGGGGGCGTCTCGCTTGACACCACCCCCTCGTCCACTGCCCGCTTCCCCGACCGTAGCTTCAGATCGGGGCACGTACCTTAATTCGCACAGTCTCGAGTGAAGCTTCATCACACTCTCAGACTCGCTGCGTCACTTTGCTGCAATTCACGACATCGACCGCCCATCACCAAATGGGGCGCACAGGGCCTGCACGCCTCCGCGAGAACCGCTCCATCGGTATTGCTTGGCAGGTTGCAGCGAGAAAACGAGGCCATGTTACATACAGAGAAACCGCTGATGACTGCCTGTGCAGTGTGTGGACCGCTGGTGGCAGAGCTGCCGAGCTGCCTACCCGAACAAGTCCGCCGCCCAACAGCCGTGTTGAGACGCCTGCTCCTCAGGTGCGAGGAATCTCTTTGCCTTGTGCAACCCGACGTGACCAACCCTGCCAACCTACCCTGAGGAAACCTGACTGCATGTCTTAGCCATCCAGACGAGAAAAAAGTGTCGGTGACGGTAATGTGTAACCGACAAAGTCCCGTGGTCGCCCGAGTACCCAGTTAGAGGTCTTGTGAACCACTCGCGACCGACGCTGCAAGTCATCCTTTGCTCGTAATTCCGGCCATTCGACCCGAGGGGCCCTTGCCCTTTGCTCTCCCAGACTTGTTCCCACCACCCGTCTGATTCCAGCCCATGCCGCCGGACCCACCAGGCGTGAACTGAGAACCGCTCTCGTCCGACTTGAAGCCATCGCCTTCGTTCAGCACCGTACTCCACAGACAGCCAATCGCCGCCGTCCATTCCTTCATCGCAAGCACCCGATCCATGTCTGTGCTACTCTCGATCTCCACCGTTCCCTTCTGCTGGTTTATCTTGCCGCATAACCGCTTGTCGACAATCAGAAAGCCTACAATTTCCTGGACTTCGGGAAGGGAGATTTTGAGTTGTTTCGAGATGAACGCCAGCGTAAACCGGGTGTAGGGTGCAACTAGCTTGACGACCGCCTTGGTGCGCACGTTCCGCGTAACTTCGTCGATATTCTCGGCGATGAACGGGTCTTGGAGTAGATCGCGGTTGTTCTGCAGGATCTTCTCATACTCATGGATGTCTTCCCGCTGGTACGCATTAACCAGATCGGTCATGGTTGAGATGCGGGGATCGTTCTGGTAGGGCTTCGTCTCCTGCGAGTCGAAGGGATTGATATCCGAGCCTGATAGCATGGTCGCAAGCACCAGATACTTCAAGACCTGGATGCGCTGGAGTGAGCCTGCCTCATCATAGTTCTTGAAGCTCTCGAAGAAGTCGCTCTGCGCACCCTTCCAGTTTTCTGCAATGAATTAGGACCAATCGGTCGTCTCGGCAAAGGGGGGGTTACTTGCCCTCGCTCATGTGCATCTTGCCTCCACATTCTCGGATGATACCCATAATCTTGGGATGTGGGACCGCCGATTTGACCTTGAGAGCGCGCTGGTACAATGCCTGTCATGGCGTCAGATGCATGCATATGTGGTCAGATCGGGAAGAGCCTCACCTTGAGACGCTTGTTATTTCGGGTCTCGGCGTACATGAGAATCTCGAGCGAGTAGACCTCCAATGAGTATGTGCCTTTGCTCGGGTCATCTGTTCCATCTTCCTTCTGGCAAGCTTTGTGCAACTCGCGAAGTTTCTCCGTTAGCTGGCGGTAGTCCTTCCTGTCTAGCCACAGCCTCGCAAGCTTGATGTTCGTCTTTAGCCATAGCCGCTCGTTGTTGGTGCTCTGGAAGATGTCGAGAGTTAAAGCATAGAACTTCTCCATGCAGCGATACGCGTCTGCGTCTTCTGCAGCCTTCTCTATGAAGTCGAGCATGTTGTTGATCGATTTTTCCGAGTAGTTGCGCGTTACGGCAGACTTGACATAGGTAAGCAACTCCTTGTAGTGTTCTACAGCCTGTATGAAGGTAAGTTGCGAACTGTGGCCTTGGCTGCGACGGTAGATACCTGGTCGTAGCGCGCAAGCTTGAATTCGAGCTTGATGGCTTGCTTCAATCCCTTGAACCCCCTATCGACACGTCAGCGCATATTCTATCCGCAGGACCATTTCACATTGTACCATTCTGACTTGTCCTCTTCCAGTGCGGGCACACCAAGGAATTCGTCTATGGCCGCCTCAGGATCATCGGCCTTGAGCTGCTTCGCGTTGTAATATTTGTTTTCGATGTCGACATCGCCGCTCTGCTCGTCATCATCGTCTTCGTACTCAAAGTCATACCTGGTGACATTAGCCCGCACTCTCGTTTCATTTGGACGTCTCACCTACTCCTCGTCGCCGGAGTCTTGCATGAAATCATCATCATCGTCAGACATGGTTGCCGTGTAATGGGTGGCTTGATGTTTTGTGACAAAGGATATAGTGGCACTGGGATTATTGGGGCGCGAGGAATGAGCCGCAGCAATATGGCGACAAGTTCAAAAGTCGTGTTGGGCTCAACAAGAGGCGGGCAGGTTGAAGCTTGGAGAGTGAGCTTGTTTGCCTACGTAGTTCGGGCGCGGGGGAGCAGAGGCGCTAGTCCGCTTTGGTCGCGTGCGCAGTGCACCTCGAGAAAGCAGCAATTGCAGCAATCAATTGTTCTTGCCAATGCTTTGCCCATGGTACCTTGAAGCTGCCCCAGCAAGCCATTGCCATGGTAGAAAAACGACCAAGGACTGTTAGAATGAGGATGAGCTGTGAAGACTCTGACCACTCTTCCCAACTGCCACGTACAAGCAGACATGAATCCATCTTAAACTTGGTTGGACGGAATTACTCGTCCGGCAGAGAAACACCCCCCACCGTTCACGTACGTTTCTTAGGTACACAATATCAATCCCAAGGCACCGTGGAGAGGCAATCTGTAGGTAGAGTATCCATGCCCCATTGGAATGCCAATGTCTCAGATACGGTAGATTTGCGTGTGCTGAGTGCAATCTGAGCGTAATCTGAGTGCAATTGTTTGGCAGACCCCCGTTGGCCAGTCCGACCTTCTTCCTTGGGCCACGTCTACCCATCTCGAACAACTGGTCCATACGCCGTTTCCTGCCACTTGGGATCCATGCATCTCATCGCCGCCGTCACATTGGCTGCTTGTTCCTGTTCTTGGATGTGTCTTTCTTCCCATCTCCTTCTGCTATACCACCCATGCCTTGGCAGCGCCCACAGTCACTATATCCAACGTATGTATAGAGTATAGTCTTGCATTCATCACAGATTTGTGAGTCCCAGTCTGTACACGCAACCAATGGCGCATGGCTCGGGGCATCTGCACTGCGCCACGCTCCAGAATCCAGATTCCGGGGCGTGGTGGAGCTTGTTGAGGGCGAGCGGCTCTAATGCTCGAACAGGCTTAACGCTGGAGCGCGGGTCTTGTATCTCCATCACCATCGCTGCTCCTTCCGCCAGCCCTGTCTCTGGACCGCCTTCGGCTCGACGACACTTAGCAACTCATCGCCTGGCCCCGAGTCTGCCGTGCGACTTTTGGACATCCTCTGCACCTTCCCCGCACCTTGCCTGCCTTCCATTTTATTCGCTCCCTCTCGTTACACCGACGCGCGCGCGTTCCCATCGCTTGAGCCAGCGACACACCTACTCCGCCGGCCCTCCCTTACTCAACCCTCACGATGCCTTTGTGCGGCGGGTCCAAGTCCGTGCAGCGCAAGCTAGTCCTCCTGTACGTCTGCAGTATACGCCACACTTGCTGCTTCTTGTCGACGAAGTCACGATGCGACCCGATTAGACTGACGGACATTCTACAGCGGCGACGGCGCATGCGGCAAGACTTCGCTACTGAATGTCTTCACAAGAGGGTATGCATATCTCAACCTGCCCAGTGCATTCTGGTCACGAGAAATTATACAGGCCCCGACTAACACTCTTGTAGTTATTTCCCAACTGTATAGTGAGTTAGTTGCGCAGTTGCAGTTGCGCCCAAGGCTGATTATGATGCTCACTATAGCGAACCAACTGTGTTTGGTAAGTCAATTACTTGGCCCTTAAAGACCTCTTGCTAACAATGACGTCTAGAAAACTACGTACACGGTCAGTTGTGCCCGCCCGCAATACCGAGGATACACCATATTAACATGATCTGAAGACATTTACATTGACAACACGCATGTCGAGCTTAGCTTGTGGGACACAGCCGGACAAGAAGAATTCGACCGCTTGCGATCACTCAGCTACGATGACACCCACGCGATCATGCTCTGTTTCTCGGTACGACCGTTTGCTCCCCGGCGCCACTGAGCCGCAACTGACACGGCATAGGTGGACTCACCGGACTCTCTCGAGAACGTAGAAACAAAGTGGGTCGGTGAGATTGCAGAGAACTGTCCAGGCGTTAAGCTCGTCCTCGTGGCACTCAAGTGCGATCTACGGAAACGAGAGGACGACGATGCCGAAGACGGTCAGCCTGCGAAACCCTGCATTGACTATGAGGAGGGCCTGAAGATGGCAGAGAAGATCAAGGCACTACGATACCTCGGTAAGTTAGGCAATTGCTGGAACGTGAGGAATGGTAGTTAACGTGATATACAGAATGCTCCGCCATGAAGAACAGAGGTGTGAACGAGGCCTTTACCGAGGCTGCCCGTGTCGCTTTACAAGTCAAGTCTGGTAAAGACCAAAGCGGAGGTTGCGTTGTACTCTGAGCATCCTCTCCTTCCTGTCCACGCCTTCAACAACATACTTTGCCCCTCCAGTTTCATCTCGCTATTATCGACATACCCGAGCATACACCACTACCTGACATACATTATCAACTTGCACTTCCCATCAACGACCACCCCCTGTTACCTTATCCACCTGGAAAATATCGTCGTTGGCTGATTCTTGACTTTTTTGTAGCAGCGAGGCGGATCGCGCGTCGTTCCTTGCAGTCCATCAAGCTATACATATCCTGGAAGATGTTCAAATTCCGCTACATCAAGCTCAACGCATCCGAAAAGATGTGGACCGGCGCAGATAACTCTCTTGTCTCGCTTATTTCTACATGAGGAGCTCTTAATCCCATTCTTTCTGGCGTCTGGCGTTGGATGTAGACGTCGGACGGCCCCTTGCTTTTTGACTTTATAGTTTATATCCTTTATTGTGTACATATATATATTGCGCCGGCTTTGGCCTGTCCACTACTTTTCTTCCGGTTCGGTTCAAACGTAGATGAGCTTGTTGCAGGACATTAGTGCCCTGGAGAATTGTCCCAAGGAAAGAAGAGGTAGGAGGCTCAAAGGGGCACTTTCGATTCCACAAATCACACATAAGTCACATCTTCTATAATAAATTCTACACTTGCATAGATGCCGTGCATGTACACATCCATCCACACATCAATACGAACTATCATCCGTATACAGCCTCGTCACCGCCCCAGGCCTATCCTCACCACCATCCCCCTCCCCACCCGCGCCCGTACTCCTCTCCTCCCCCACCTTCCTCCTCGCCTCCTGCATAATCCACAACCCGCTGCTCGTGCCCAGCCTCGTCGCCCCAGCCTCCAACATCTTGACCGCAGTATCCAAATCCCTGACCCCACCGCTAGCCTTGACCTGCATTTTCCTAGTGCCCACACCCTGCCCGGCCAGGTACTCTGCGGCGGCGACCATGAGCTGGACGTGCGGGATTGTAGCGCCAGGCCCGTTGAAGCCCGTGGACGTCTTGATGAAGTCAAAGGATGCGGCGGCGGCGAGGTGGGAAGCCGCGATGATTTGCTGGCTGTTTAGCTGCGAGGTTTCGAGTATGAGTTTGAGGGTTACGGGGCTGGGGCAGAGGGAGCGGATTGAGGCTAGTTCGCGGTAGATGAGGGAGTAGTCTGGGATAGTACTGTCGCTGTCATTGTTTCCAGCGGAAGAGTTTGCGTGTTGAAGGGAAGATGTCGAACTAGCGTTCTTGAGCGTGTTAGCAGCAGTGATGTTGTCGATTGCAGAGTCTCGCGACGTCAATGCGTTGATGCTTTCTGCGCTTGGCTGGTGGGAGTGATGGGAGCGGTTGGATGACGTGGAGGACACATGTTGGGTGAGTAGGGCGTGGTTTAGCACAACGTCTAGTTCAGCGGCGCCGGCTTTGACGGCGGCGCGCGCTTCCTTAAGTTTGTAGAGCGTGTCTTGGGTGCCTTCGTGGAAGCCGACGACGCAGGCGACAAGTACATCCGAGCCTTTGAGGTTGGAGACGCAGCGTTGGACCCAGGGGAGGCGGACACAGACAGACTGTTGGGGATGAATTAGCACATTTTCCCAATTTCTCATCACATGTTGGGTTTTGTTCATGACAAAATTTCGTGGTACCGTAGAACCCCTCCTCCTCTCTGGATCCCCACACCCAAAAAATACCGAAAAAAAAACACATACCTTGAATGCCTCTGTCCTCGCCTCACTACACAACCCATCAATCACTGTACTCGTAGCATCCAACTTCAACACTGTATGATCAATCGTCTTGCTCAACTCCCTCAACGCCTCCTCTCCATTCCTCATTCGCGGCCCAGGATACACCTTTGCTGCCCTCCTGCCGCTCCCCACCTCATCCATCACACATTTCACCGTCTCTTTAATCTGCGCATCCCACTCTTCATTCGTATACCGGTCTGTCATGACTTCTACCGGCCCAAGGGATCCGTCAAGATCCGGGTTCGCAGCGAGAAAGCCGCGAATCACGACTTCGGATTCTGTGAGGGGGATAGGATGGGGATTGTCTGATGTGGTTGCCATGATTACGTGGGCAAAGTGATGGGTCGTGGGCTCACAGCGGGGCTAATAAGTGGTTACTTTTGACCGGATTGAGCCGCGGCTGGTTGGTAGTTGGCGGTAGAGTTTATGGAGATGACGTCGCGTAATGTGGCTGGCTAACTCGAGATGCGGGTGCGATTGGTTTAGAGGGGTGGCCGAGAATAATTTCTAAACGTGAAAAGTTCAGGACGGTTCAATTTGTTCAAGGGTCTTCATTATTATATCTTGAGCTTTGGTCGTCGGACATCGGCTAAACTCCGCCTTTGTCCTATCATGTGGTAAGGAAGGTGCGACCAACAGGGTATAGGGTCGAGACCACAATGCTCCACTTCGCGGGGAGAAATTTAGAGCCAAGGCTGAGAACTTGGTGTCCTGCTGCTCTGGGTAAGGAGAGCATTATAATACGACTATCTGCAGAGACATGACTGGCCAAAAGAAAGTTCAAATTGAATCCCCAAAGGTTTACAGGGTGAGCCATACCACTTGCAGGTCGAGTGCATCGTCAGTCAGAGGATTCATAGAGTCAGTATGTAGGCAATTATGAGGAATTGACTGTTTTGATTTACAAAGGACCGCTAGCATGCGCAGGTATCCTCGATTGCAAACCGGTCCTCACCTCGGACGACTAATCCGGAGGCTCTGAGATGCCATCTCGCCTCCCACATGCATGTACATATCGAAGGACATGCCGAACAAAAAGAAATAGATTCGCGGAAAGGGTGGTCCATCAGCGCTAGATATCCGGAACTCCCGTGTTTGACTTTTGCATTGACTCGAGTCGAAAGATCCCTCTTCTATCCTGCGGTCGAGTCGATCGGCGCCAATGAGATCTACATCCCTAAACCATGCTAGTCGTCATCATAACCCATCAACCCCCCCCGCTGTAGTCGCCGCGAAATGTTTACTTCCTTCGGAAAGAGCAGCCCTCGGTCAACCGCGCCTTGCCACCAGTGGGCTGGCACCTGTATGCTGCATTAGCCTATGCCTTATTGCTGACCCCGACGAGCTTGGTGACTTACAGGACCTGCGAACAGCCCTGGCAGACGACGACTGTGTTTGCGTGCGAGAAGACGGTGGTGATGGTGAAGCATCCGGGGCACTTGACATCCATGAAGAATGAGCGGGGAGCGGGCACGAGGGTCTTGAGCTTGTGCTTGCGGGCCTCACTAGACACTTGTTAGTCGCATGTCGAGGCCGAAATTTCGAGGACTGGGAGCGTACGCGGCCGGGCTGGGGTTGAGAAGGTCAACTGCGAGAACCTGAGGTGGGTATTAGCTTCCAATGCTCATTGAGATTAATGTTTGCGCAGGCGAGGCAGCGGAAAGTTGCAAATTGTCGGCCTAGGTGGCGAACTCCGACAGACTCGTGTGCCTGTTCATGAGAGGCGCCTGCGCCGCTATGGGGGCTCGCAAAGGTTCAGACATACCATATTGACGGCTTAGGGAAGTGTCGAGTTTTTTTCAGTGTTGATGGTTGCTTGAAGTCGATGGATTGGGCGCGAGAGTCGTGAACGCTGGACGGCTTGCAAAGTGAGAGGGGGTGAGGCCTTCGAAAACCCTCAGTGGGCGATGGGGCCGCCAAGGCGCTAGGGCTTCGCTAATTGCCCTCTCGCTCCTCACCGACATCACCAACTCTCCGCCAGCTGTGGACAGCATCACGAGAGCTTTCACACAGCACTAATTGTCGCATCAGTTCACTGCACCATCCAGCCAACAGTATGAATTGCGGCACATCGTACGAAGCCACCATTAAGGGTGAGGGAGTGATCTATACGGTGAAGAAACCACAATCATGACGGGTGAATGCGCATCACATCAATGGGCATAAGTCCGAGGATTATGTCTGAGTTGCAATCGGACGACAATACTATGTTGATGGATCGCAGACTCACATAGTATGTGTGCAGGTTTTGCCCCCATACCAAGACTTTTTCTACCCTACACGACCAACCACGACGAATTGTATCATCTCAGGCACCAATGCTCTGTGACTGGTCAGAAGTCGATCCGATTTGATGTGAGGCGTGAGCATTCTCGCCAGCCAGCGCAATCTCGAATGCAACAGTCGTAGACGCAGTGTAGAAGCACGGCTGGAAAATGCGAGTTATTGCCAAATCGGTACTGCAACGCCTTCTAGCCTAGATCTTAGTTACCCCACTTAGCAACTCCGCCTTCATACATAACAGTGGCATGTGAGCAGACCGTCAACAGTCTCATCTCATAAGAAAGCGTACATTTCATAACTTTGATAAGAATTTCAAGTAATTCCAAAATGGCAGCCACAATCAAGAATGAACAAGAGTTGGAAAAAGCGAGGAAGTTGAACCATGTACCTTGGTGTGACGAGTATGGTGAGTACAGGCAAAGTGCGAGCTGTGAAGAGAAACAAACTAATGACATCTGTCTAATCTTCAGAGAAGATGATATCAGGCATGCTGTATGTAAAAGTCCACTAGATCCAGTCTTCATGGACACATAAGCCATTACATCTCCACCAAACCATCATCTCAACAGCCACACCTCAACCACCATTTTAACAACCACCTCCAGCTACAACGCCTTCAGCCCCGAGCTAAACGGCGCCCGCTACCGCGCCCGCGCCTTCGCCCACAAATACAACAGCGAATTCCCCACCTCCCCATCCACCAACTCCTCCACCGCCTTCGACCACCTCACCAACTCCCGTCTCGAAAAGCTCAAGACAATAATCGGCCACATCGCCGATGACGAAACCATCATCGAACCCCCCTTCAACATCGATTATGGCTGCAACATCTCCCTGGGAAAACGCTTCTACTCAAATTTCAACCTCACCATTCTCGACTGCAGTCTCGTGACCATTGGCGATCGCTGCATGTTCGGTCCCAATGTGAGTATCTTTGCCGCCACGCATGAGGCCGAGGTCCAGAGTCGCAGGGATAACGTCGAGTATGGGAGACCCGTTACGATTGGCGATGATTGCTGGATTGGTGGAAATGTTGTGATTTTGCCGGGCGTTACGATTGGAAGGGGGTGTACGATTGGAGCGATGAGTGTCGTGTCGAGAGATATTCCTGACTTTAGTGTCGCCATGGGGCAGCCGGCCAGGGTGGTGAAGAAGGTCAAGGAGGTACCATTGGAGACGGAGGAGGAGAAGGCTGCATATTGAGGGGAGATGAACCTTTGCATTGCCTGATATCGCACAGTTTTAAAATTACTGAATACTACGCAATCGATATCTTTCCAGCAACTGCTATTGATTATATCGATGTCGTGAATTTCTCAGAAGCAAAGAGCTGTTCGTAACGCATCTAATTGATGCTTGTATCATCTCATGATGCACTACGCCGCTAAGGCAAGGATGAATCTACCTGCAACAATGAAAGGCTGGGCCTACACATAGCATAATCACAATTGGCAAGATGGGTAGCATACATCAGGTCACTGGGAGTAAACTGCAGAGAGCGGATGATGACAATTGAAGATTTTGGGTAGACAGAAACTACAGGTATTGTATGTAGATCGTCCACCAGCCGTAATCCGGCAAGATATCCTTAATTTGAAGACAGAGTAAATGCTCGAAAGCTCCGTGCTGTCATGCCCAACGCCGATCATCCATGAATCATTCCTTTTGGGGCATAATCTACTCCTCGTCCTCCTCAGCGGCATCGTCGTCACCACCCTTCTCGGCGGCCTTGGCCTTCTTCCTCCTGACACGACCGGGGCGGCCGCCACCGAATGGCGAAGTCAGAGCGAAGTCGATGTGCTTCTGGGAGTCGAGGCGGACCATGAAGGAGGGAACGTTGACGATCTGCTTTCCGACACTGTGCTGCTGTTAGTCGCGAAGTTCTGCAAATGAGACATTTGGAGCGTACCGGATGTGGCGCTGGCGGATCAGGACACGAGCGTGGTGGATGGACTTGGCAAGACCGAGCTTGTAGACACAGGTCTGGAGACGACGCTCCAAGAAGTCCTCAATCTTAAGGGCCAAGACGTAATCGAGTTTCATGCGGGACTCGTCGAGGACACCGACACGGACGAGACGGCGAATGAGGGCGTTACCCTCGAAGAGGCGCTTGGGGTCCTTCTCGTCAAGGGTCAAGAGCGAACTGCACAAGTGGTATTAGCAATGGGGTGCTGGGTCGAACAGAAGATTTGCGCACGTCTCCCACTGAGAGCGCAATTGCAGGAGAGATGCTTACCGGGCCGCACGACGGATCTTGGAGAGGGTCAACTGGACACGCCAGACCTCGCGCTTGTTGCGCAGACCATACTCGCCGACGAGCTTGAGCTCAGTATCCCTACCAACATTAACCGGTGTTCCCAGACTTAAGCAGAGCAAGCTCTGGCTCAGTGGCCGTGGGATACATACAGACGAGCGGACTCGAAAGGACGACGGGGGACGCTGTACGTCTTGGAGTAGGAACGGGGCGCCATTGTGGTTGTCGATGGAGGAGGAAAGAGTCGTGGTGTTGGCGAAGTTGGGGCACAATTTCGTCGGTGGGCGCAAGTGGCGTGCACGGGCCACCACCTCGCTTAGGGAATTCGCACCTTCCGACACAGTAGCAAATTGAACATCACGACGAACTTCACGACACGATCACCAACCCCCAACAACACACAAAATGGGTCACGCAGCCGGTCTCCGCGCGGGTACGCGCTATGCGTATGTTGCGCCCGCCCTGGCGAAATTGCTCGAGTGACAGCGGTGACTGACGGCCATGGCAGATTCTCGAGGGACTTCAAGAAGAAGGGAATGATCCCGCTCTCCACCTACCTCAAGACCTACAAGGTTGGTGATATCGTCGATGTCGTAGCCAACGGTACATTCTCCCCTCCACTCTGGACGCAATCACCAGCAAATTGGCGCATGGACTAACTCACACCCCCAGGTGCCGTCCAGAAGGGTATGCCCTACAAGGTCTACCACGGTAAGACTGGTATCGTCTACAACGTCACCAAGTCCGCCGTCGGTGTCATTCTCCAGAAGCAGGTCGGAAACCGCTACATGGAGAAGCGCATCAACGTCCGCATCGAGCACGTCCGCCACTCCCGCTCGCGAGAGGATTTCCTCAAGCGCGTCAAGTCCAACTTCGCCAAGCAACAAAAGGCAAAGGAGACTGGCGAGCCCCAGCAGCTCAAGCGCATCCCCGTCCAGCCCCGTGACGCGAGGATCATCAGCTTGGCGGAGAACAAGCCCGAGAACATCACACCTGTACCGTACGAGACAACGATCTAAGCGAGAGCAAGGTGGCTTGATGTGCAATGCGGCAAAATGGGATACGGATGGTCAACGGCGTGGTTTCTCGGTCTCTTATTCTCTCTTCTGCACTTTCATAAGCATTGAAAGCGGCGATATCATGGTGCAGACATGTGGTGTGCCAACATGGCTATGAGCAACCCCTCACGCCAATAAACATCATAACCAGTCCCAATTCCAATTTCACGTGCCGTCCATGTGTGCGCAGTATACCTAATGAACTTCCTCGCTTGACTCTGTGCAGGTTCACCCAAAGCCATAGCCAAGGCTCCCATGTAACGTGAGAGTATGTGGAATTTTGCCATTCTCTAGACATGCGTAAGCCTTCTATTTCAATGATTCCTCATGCCCACATATTTGTTTTTATAGCAGCATGATCAACGGATTGCTCTTAGTTCTAGGCAAACCATCAAGTGAATCCTCAATCTGTCTCCCGGAAAGATTATGAGGTTTCGAACAATGGTCACTATTGAGCACGTACTATTTCCCTCGGTCCCTGAATACCCTATCATAAATTCCCAGCATCTGGATCGACAAATTTCAGGAACGTCTTGTGAGTAACTAGTTGTGAAATGGCGTGTGCGATAATGCACGCCTTTTACGACTTACGAAGGTCTGTGATGGTCCTTCAAGCATTGTTGGACATAATGACATATGGCTGCGGCATCAGGGGACTGTTGTTATAATTATTATAGTAAATCATCACTCATGATAGTATTCACATTAAATCTGCTAAGCAATGCGACTGCACAGTGGCAAATGCCATTTTATCGTAGTTGAAGGTGTTGCTTATTACCAGTACCATGTATAGGCCTGTGGTACCAGCGAAAACGGCGGAGATGAGAACTCCCAAGCCAGCTTGAGTGTAAAATTCATTGTCGAGTTTCGTCGAGTTCTAGAGAATGGAGGCGCAGCCTAAGGACCATAAGCAGAGTGACATTAATGGCAGTTCCAGTAAGTCAGATAGTTGAACGACTCAGCATGATGCTCACCGCCCAGGCGAGGACTAAGCTGGAGACACGAGTTGATTACATTAGGCTTGAAGAAGAATCCGGCCGACATAACAACTTACTCGAAGATGAACATGACTTGGTTAACAACTAGGTTTCCGGAAAAGTCCTAAAATACGTAAATTCAACCAGCCATGCGTGTTCGTCGCAGATCATTTCCCTGGCCGGACGTTCTCAAAAGTCTTTTCGAATGACTAAGATTTCGAGGGAATTGAGCTACGAAGAAGGAGATGAAGATGGTGATATGATCAGAACTGGAGCAAGATGCGTAGTCTGCCTCTAACCGAGACAGTGGGTGATGTATCCAGCCAAAGAAAATACTCATGAAAGCACCACATTACATACTAGGTGAATGATCCTCTTGTTAATCTACCTCATGTATTTTTTACTCTAACAGAACCCCGTCGAAGTTCCCGACGTGATTGGCATTGTGTTTCCGCTTTGACATATCCGCCCGTCTCCTATCTCGCAGTTCAAGATGTAGCAACCTTGAACACTCTAGGTTGACGACAGTGAGGTGAACTGACAACAACAGTAAATGTGCAATGGGCCTAGAAACTTATACATTAATGAAATTCATACGCCCCATCTCGGCGCCACAGACAAGGCCTATCAAGCCTATGGGGCCACACACAAGCTTTCAGAATGGCTTGTCACGCCGCTGGCTATTTCCCCTCACATCGTCGTGATGCTAGGTCATCCCCAGTCGGTATACCTGGTGAATGCGCATGCCATGCGTGCAACGTAGTAGGCAGGTTTCGTTTTAAAGATGCTAAACAGGATTCTTTCCACCATGTTTGCTGTCCAACAGTATTTTCAAAATGAGGAATTTGAAATGTGCGAATGCAGTGAGAGAAGGCTCATGCCAAATGTGCGGCCATCCTCACTTGTCAAAAGTTGAGGAGCGGGGACGATGGCTGCATGATTCTGCGATTGCGGTTGTGAAGCTTGAATCGAGCCGGAGTAGTCTTGTTGAGCGCATATTCGCTGTAGCAGGTAATTTTCTTGAACAAAATCCGTGTTGCGTGATGGTTCTGTAGACTGGCAGTCTAGTATTCCCCGTGCCGAGTTTGGAAATCGAGCCTTTGCTATAGCAGTGCGCGATCCTTGAAATGATAGCTACAGGCGTTATCTGAAGGCCTTAGACGAAGGCGGTTGAATGACGGATTTTGTGCGGAGGCAAGCTGCTTCGAGCTTAATACTGATGTCCGGTTCGAGTAAAGTGGTGGTAACGTGTAGAAGTCGAACCAAACAGCGTCCACACATGAACGCAGTAACGAAGCGGGCCGAAAGCCATATTTGTGTGAGATTTGCTGCAATGCATGTGCTTGTAGTATTCGCTAATAGCTGGCCTCGTGCAGTGAGAAGTAGCGCGATCTCAAAAGCACTGTTTGTAGTGTCGAAGCTGAATCCTGGGTATTTCGCTACAACGGGTGTCGTGAATGACACCTCGATCAGTGACTAATTGCGGGCCCACTTTGCATTTCGACTTCTGACGTCCGCGTGATTGTCATGTCTTCATTCATGTCCGAGTTCGTATCGGCCTTCTTGATCTTCTGCCATAGGCGTGCCATACCCTGTTTTGGTTCGTTTTGTGTGACTTCCTTGCCTAGTATCGCCTCTTGGCTTCCGCGCGCGATATTTTCACTCGTCATGATGCGCCTTTCCTCATCATCCCAATGTTTCAGCTCGTAACCCTTGACTCTATTACTACCAAGCTCTGGTGTGGTATGGAGCGTGTCGGGTTGCCCATTTGTAAACATTGCAGTTGCAATCGGTGTGCTCCCTGATCGATTGGGAGTTTGCGCACTTGGTGCCGAGCCTGAGGATCGTCCCAAAGAAATCCCTCGTGAGAAAGTTCCGTGAACACTGAAAGGTATTTTGGCTAGGAGCGGGCGGAGGACGGGCGCTGATGCACATATCTGCTTGAATTAGCGGAATTAGAAACAGATGCCTAGTCCAACTGACAACACCGAGATCGATTTCTACAGCGGCAGCTATCCACAGTGGATATGCATACCACGTCTGATCGTATGACTTGATGAGGGATGCGTAGATGTACCAGGTGCGGACTACACCGGCTACAGTGACGATGATGCCTAAGCCAAACAGGATAGCCACGGCGATCCGCTGACGACGTGGCATATGGAGCTGAATTTGGTCAGTTACAGGACCAATGTAACTATCGATTGGCAAACCTACCCCCATGACCAGGGGTATTGGAGTAATAGTTGTCGCAAAGTCCGCGACACAGTTGAGTATGCCACACACAAGTGTGACATACCCCTCGTCCATGCAGCTATTAGCAGGTGCAGTCAGAGTCCAATAGTTCTTCACTGGATGACACACTGTGTACGAGAGTGGTAAGTATATAGTTTTTGAGTTCACGCAGACAAACCTACAAAAAATGGCAATAAAGGTGAATGAAATGAAGATACCAACCGTGTATACCACGTTGGCATGGATCAGCCACTTGAACCCTGAAATGAGACTTGTTAGGTTGAAATGTCATAGGGTGACAAAGCCAGCGAATAGCTCTTACAAGTTTTGCCCGAATCTGCCACGAGCCTGTAGTAGAAACAATGTAATGATAATCGAGTGAATGTAGCAGCTGCGGTAAAGACTACCTTGGCGCTCATAGCAATCTTTGATGTAGGAACGAATTTGTCGAAGAGGATGTCGTAGACATGCTAGTTAAAAAGGTTAGATAGTGCTCTACAGTATCTGAAACACTCAGCGGAGCATTCACTTACACGGTCCCAGCCGTAGTGTCGATTTGCAAGGAGGACTACCGTCGTCAGACCAATCGTGAATAGCTATGTATATGAGTCTTTAGTGCAATAAACATATACATAAGGGACGTACCAAAGCCAGTAATATGAAGATGTCGTCCAGTCCAAACCATCTCTTGACAACCAAGCGTGTATATAATCGTAAGCCTACGGTGACGATCACAAGGCCCAGAAAGATGGCATTCACCACGATAAGTGCATGCCCTCGCGTGATAGGATTTTCATAATTCGGGGTTGGCCAGGAAAGTAGGATCTCGTATGGCGGAAGCCTCATGTCGAAATCTGTGAAAGCGGCACTGGAGCTACGTGAATGGTATGAAATATTTCACGGTGCTACTGATCCGGTCTGTTATGATGTTCCTGTGGTCGTCGCCTGGATGTTCAAAGGACACCTAGCACAGTAAAGATATAAGACATGCAGGCGCACATGAACGAAGAGATGCGCAAGACTATTCGATCGACAACGGGGGAAAGAGGGAAAAGAGAAAGGTCCGCGACACTAATTGGAGAATTCGATAATGTCGTCGGCAGCTAAACGGAACCAGCCAGACGCCGATAGCACCGTCCATTTTGTCAGTAGACGAAAGGAATTCTAGCCTTTACATGTGTGTTACGGAACTAAGGCGGGCATTGGCGAAGGCCGTACGAAGATTGTGTTTTTGGGGCCGTGGCCTGTGCGCGATACGTGCGGGCATCAAAAGCTGCCGTCACAAAATCGATGCGTAGCAAGACAATGAGACATGCTAAGAAGCTACAATTTGAAAGGTTGTAAAGTATTATGTACACCTTACCATCAATCCATTCTCGAGTATTGTGATTACCCATGGGGTAAAAGATACTTAGATGGGATGACATTATCATTGAAGTTCTGGTGCGTGTCGCGCATACCTATCTCGGCCAGCACTTGAAAAATACGATCTACTTCATGTGGTACGAAAGTCAGTCGTTTTGAGGCATGATCAACACGATAATTGTAGGCTGCGTCTCAATGTGGGAAGGCTTGCATGCAGCACATGAGGATCCTATTGGGCAATGAAGATCGATTAACCTAAAGCCATTTCACTCGAGTGGTGATCATGCGACGGCGTAACAGCGACAATACTTTTATCTGCAGGCTAGTTAGGTATAGAAGTCTATCTAAACCCTGGCAGTTGACGTAGTGGCTCCCAAACTTCCGCGGCATAGTGCTAGCTACCGAGTGCTCAACTACTTGTCCCTTACTGAGGAGACCCGCCAATGGATGATACCATAGTTCTCGCTCTGGTCGTGCAAACTGCAGTAGCACAATCCCCCACACGACCAGCCACGCGCACTAAATGGGCAAATGAATCTGAAAAACATCTGGGAAGATTACGACTGGCTCAGAAATACGGTACGCTGCGGAAAATCTGCTTAATCGACTATCAACGATATATCGATGATGAGGAAATTGGATAAGACACCCATCGATGTGCGATGGCTCGATACGAGGAAAACATTGACAGTCTAACATTGAAACCGTACTCTCGGAACAGCGCTAGCAGCCCCACGTGAACAAGCAGCAGTGCAAAAAGTCAATTGTTCGGGGATCGGCAGATTTCAGCTGTTGTTGTGTAACATCGTCTATCTTCGGGCGTCACACTTCATGAATATCTCCCCAGCTCGTCTCTGGGTCAGCCACAGCTGCTAAACACCAGACCACTCCAAAACGCCCTCGATCATCACTGAGCCCAAGTCCAACGGATGGAGATAGGACACTAAGCTCGAGAATGCTTTCAAGTAAGGGGGTGATGCCGGCTTTTTGATGAGGTGGGTACGGAGTAAGTTATAACCAAATAGACACTAGAACGTATAGCTACTACTGATGCTAAGGGTTCATCTCAGAGAAGTCCAACAGTTATGAAGATGGTTTTACATAAGTACATATTGCTACGCGATCTACCCTAAGTCCTTGAATACCTAAGAGTAGAAGGTTTACTTAGTCCCTTGCTTACTCCGGTATGTGCTAAGCCGCGAAGAAGTAAAAGTTGAGGAGTCTGTCGCATTGATAAAGGAGTTTACCTGTCTGTCAACTTTAGAATGATGAAGACAATATTCATCGAACATAAGTAGGGGATTTAGCCACAGAATTTTAAGCAAATGCGAAGAAAACTTTGTTTGACCTTGCAATACTCTCCCTATGCTTATATAATTATACAGCGCGCCTCCGAAACTGGACGTTATTTTTTTGTGCCATTACTCCGCTTTAGGTCGTAGTGGGCGCTATGACTGGGTATTGGCTAGATGATTGATTAATGGTGAAAGTGGACATTTCTGTGCAATAACTTCCGGTGATTCCAGTAATTCGAAATATTCTTGATGTTCTCGTGCATTTCTCAGAACCGACTCCTGAGTTGTGTTGATGGCACCTAGGATGTTCAGCTACCGACCACGTGACATCCTCACGTCATATTCCTTATGCAGGTGGCCATACGTCATAATCCTTCCGCGTAGGTACCTATGTCAGCGCACTCAGCCTTCACTACTTCCTATATCCCGTTAAAGACGTTCTTCACTGCTGATCGTCATCGATATGCAATCATATAATTTTCGCCCATTCCAATGCACTCACGCCCGTTGGCGCGCAATTACGCAACGCGATCCCGCTGCCCACTGCTCCTTTCTTTATGGTGTAAACTCCACCAAGATCTACTGTCGACCCACCTGCTCCGCACGCGTTGCTCGAAGAGTAAATGTTGTATTCTATGATACAAAAGACCAAGCACGACACGACGGATTTAGACCCTGCCATAGGTGTAAACCGGATGACGCAACATTCATTGGACAGCGCGAGGAGGTTGTCATAAGGGCTCTTGCGCTCTTGCGGACAAAGAAAGATGATGCAACCATGAAATATGGGTTGAAGGAGCTATCAAAAGAGGTGGGAGTCACGCCGAGTTACCTATGTCGCGTGTTCAAGAAGACAATGGGGGTTACGGTGGGGGAGTATATCAGGCAGTTCGAGATGGACGTGAGCGAGCGCCAGACGGAGAGTTCAACCCAGTATTCAGAATCGGTTGGGTTAGGTGAGAACAGCATTGGGATGGGGCCTTTGACGCCGTTAGCGACGCCGCAGAGTCCGTCGGATACAGAGAGTTCAGTTCAATTTCCTAGCGGACTTGATTCAGGTATGGCAGATATGGAGGCGGGCTTCTCGATGCCTGTGACCACATCAAGTAGTTTTTTGGCACCTATCGAAAGCTGGCCCACGTCCTCCACTAGCCCTTCCTTCCAAACTTCAACGGGTGACGATGAAGCTCTGGACATGTACTTCGATTTTGACGAATGGCTTTGGACGGAAGGTTTTGGTTTCAGTGACTGGTTCTCAACTTCGCATCTCTCCAATGACGGCCTATACGGATGAGAACTCGGCTTGATTCCACATTGCGAATAACAGTTTGGGCAGCCAGAGTGTCCCTACCTGGAATTTTGGTATCCGTCAATCACAGAAGGTCGCGCAGTTCTAGGAAAATTTCTTAATTGATCAGATATACACCGTATGCCTGTACAAAATCAGTCAGAGGAAGCGCGCACAGCGATGGGGTTGCATCATACCTGTCCTGCTAACATAACCTCCCAATGAGATATCCCCTAGTTCAATGCCTGATGCCTGCAATGTTCCCAGATCATCGATCGGCAACTAAGTAGTAGAAAGTGGTGAGTGATCAATGATACACGTGGCTGTGAAGCAAAGTGCACCGGGACTTGAAATCTTAATATGATTCACGATCTATATAAGCCCACATTGCTACCTCCCAGCAACAAGACCGATCTCCTACCACTTCGTCCTCCAGTCCCACCCCTTCATCCTTATCCTGACCCATACAAAACATAGAAACGACGCTACGTAGCTCAATCCAGTGAAGAGAGCGGCGCCCCAATATTTCTCTTTACCAGTAGCCTCCACGGCATCGAGAAGACTTCCAGCAATTGGTATACTGATTAATACACCGAAAGCTACTACCGTGAAGCAGCTTGCGTAGTATCGCCCGTACTCTTGAGTGTCGCATAGCTGGCCGAGGCAGATTGGTGTCAAGCTAACGTTTGAGCCGCTGACGAACCCAAAGAGTAGCACAAAGACTATCAGAAGTGCGTCGTTCTGCAGGTCGGGTACAAGAATATCCGTCAACCAGAAAACCAAGACTGAGATCGTACAGAGGCTCAATGAGACGATCATGGTGTTGTATCTGCCATATCGATCCGCTACATGACCTGTCACAGCCCGGCCGAAGCATGACGCGGCATTGAGAATGGCGAGAAGTTGGTATGCGAAGGCCGCTGAACCCGTCAATGCCTCCTCTTCTGGTAGATTCTGCCTGGCAATGTAGTAACTCGGCGCATAAGTGACAGGTATGAAGTAAGCCAGGTCCGTCAAAAGAACTCCAGCGGTCGTAGCTGCCATGGCTCCTGTTCCGTCCATAAAGATTCGCGCGTCCGGTAAGGTATCCCGCCAGGTAGTTTCTGCTCCTTTGCGTGGTGGAACTCTGCTTTTGCAGAATGCTACGCTGATAGCACAAAATACGAGTAGCACAAATCCGAGGATGCGAATTGACCATCCCCATCCGACTTTCGGGAGGAGTGACTGTATCATCAACGGGAACAGAACACCACCGAATCCGCCTCCTATGAATGCAATACCGCTGGCGAGACCGCGGCGCTCCATGAACCAGTGAGCAACACAAGCCATGGATGGTGTAAGAAGGAGGGATGACCCGATACCTGTCAAGATGGAGTATGACAGCAGAATCTGATAGTATTCTGTATTATGATCAGTATGGATGTTGCGCAAAGATGTTCAGGAAGGCCAATCCTACCTGTGCAAACGCTGAGGGAGAAAATTCCGACGAATGTGCAAATCGTCCCTGCGATCAACAGGGCACGCGGGCCTATCGCATCAAAAGTCGGTCCAACTTGGACTCCAAAGACCCAGTTCACGAAGGCGTAGATTGAGAATAGCCAGCCAAGTGTAGAAGGGGATTCGTCCGGCAAAATTGTCTCTGCAACAACCACCGAAAACACTCCCGATGTGTTATAGATACCGAGCGACGCTGTTAAGCCACAGAAAGCACCCAACACCACCAACCAGCCATCCCGGCCACCCTCGGGGTAGGTGATTATGTCATCACCAGGCGTTGGGTCGACAGCCGTGGCAAGAGACTGTACAGAGTCTGCGGGACACGGAGGAGCAGCTTGTTTTTCGGTGACTGTCTGCTTTTCTTCGTCTGATGTGTGCAAGACATTGGCTGGTGACGCAGTGCGCGTCGAGCTTGGTGCCATAGCGTCCTTCCACTACGCTATAACAGTCCGGAATTTGTTGAATATCGAGTGTGGTGATGTTATGTTGCATGGGGTTTGTGGTACTTTCTAGCTTGAGGATTTTCCCATTCGAAAAAGCGAAGTGACGGATGACAGTTGCTTATATCTCGTTGAGGATTGACCTAATCCAGGCAAACAGCTTGAGAAGGCGGCAATCAATTGCTGCGCTGACTTTACATGTGTTGCAAGTGCAAACAGTGAGGGAGACTTTGGAAGAAGGAAGGATGTTGCGGTGAGTGCAATTAATCGAGGGAAGCAGTAAGCTTCAGCTGTGATTGTGTGCTGTATTTTTTTGTGTTATGATCACCTTATAAGTCGATCAGCAGAGTCTGTGTTCATGACGTATCGTGATAACCTGACCCAGCAAACTGTCACAAAGGAAACACTAACGTGTTTTAGAGGGGCGATGAGCCGCAAAAGTATGGCGCGTAAGACAATAGAGTGAGCATAAATGAGCCGTAGTTGATGTGATAGCAGCGAGATTATGGTATTCTGCCTTGAATAGTGGAGCAGCGAACTCGAAGTAGCCATTCACTGTGAGTATCTTAGGTTTGCTAGGTATCCCTGTCAGCAAATCTATGAACTCATATTGACCAATCAGCATTGGGCTTCGAATCTAAGCCAAGCCCAAGATCAACCAATCAGGACTACGTTTGTGCCACACGATCGGAATGCGCATGTAGCTGAAGTGACCAATCAGCTTCGAGCACTTGTACCGCAGCGGCAGTATGACGCAACAGTTGAGCAGCAAGTGAACTCAAAGCTGATTGGTTACTTCAGATACATGATCGTCCTGAGCATGTAGAGTACTCTAATCTCTCGTGTTTGCGAAGGCTAACATGTAATCAAAATAGCCAATTAGCAATAGGCGATCGTCTCAAAGGTGCATAATAATCGACCGATTAACGACAAGTTACTGCAGACATACTTGAAGTGACCGTCAAGGGACACATGCGTTTCATGAATGCCGTATCCAAAATCGATCATTCGTCATGCCCAATCTACCATTCTCGATGCACGCTCCCAGCTCCATCTTTTGCCACATTCTATTCTGACTCTGATTATCTCTTTCAGCTTTACTTCGCTGTTGATCATTAACGTGATAGTTTTGACAATGAAACGATTGACTCATCATGCAGTCAAGTTTGATGTCAATATTCAGGACGGCTATGTGTTGTCGTGAAGGAGTGGAGTAAAAGTCTCAAGGATTGATCGGGAGGGCCATCGGTATAGAATCTGAGCTAGTCCCAATGGGGGCGAGAGCCCCGTTATGTCCTCCTACACCATACGCTACGGTAAGCCCTAATAGTGCATGTTAAGCATGAGCCTTACAAGATGATGCAGTCGAGTTTGACGTCAATGTTCAGGACGCGTCGATTGTCCGATTCAACTGTCCAAGGATACCTATAAAGGCGTTCAAGAAGCCCAGTTTAACAGATACACATCAGCCTTTCGCATCATCAACAACACAACTCCAGAGTCCAGCAACGCCAACAACACAACTCCAGAATCCAGCAAAATCAAAAAAACGCCTTCAGATACAACGAAACTACAGCAATCAAAATCCAGTAAACCCTCACGCCCACTTGTCTATACCTGATCTTGCAAGCACACCAATCACTTGCAGCGTTCCAACATGTCCGTCCCAACCTTAGACTATACCAATTTCACCTCCGGGACCCAGGAGCAGCGCGAGGAGTTCGCACACGCACTTCTAGAAAGTTTTGAGAAGACTGGATTTTGCAAGCTAAGGGGCCATACATTCAACGCTTTGCAACTGAAAGATCTATTCACATGGGTACGATCTGTCTTCACACCTCTTGTATCTACCGCAGCGTTAACTCTCGATGATAGGGTCAAACATTCTTCGACCAACCGTTGGAGGTGAAGAACGAGATCCCGAATGACAAAGGCCCGAAGCCCATGCGTGGTTTCACCCCATGGAGAGTCGAGGAAGTTGGCAAGCTTCATCATGAGGAGAGCGTTCGCATCATGAAGGACTCAAAGGTAAGCCTGGAAAATCTCCTCTAGCTATGTCATCATTTAAGCTAACTGTAACGTTCAGGAGCATTTTGACCAGGGCCCCGAATATGATACAGACTTCCCGAACAAGTGGCCAAACGCGCCTGAGCTCTCGGGATTCCAACCCTTCATGGAAGACTTCTACCGACAATGTGACGACGTCTGTCTGATGTTGATGAAGGCCCTGGAAGTCGCTTGGGGTATCGACGATGGATCATTGGTAGCACGCTGCGTTCCTAGCGCTACAGATCTTCGACTCACTCACTACCCTGCGATTCCTGTCGACGAGATGCAGAGTGGTGGTACAAGTCGCATTGCGCCTCATACCGACTTTGGTCCTATTACATTACTGTTCCAAGACAGCACTGGCGGTCTAGAGGTTGAAGACCGCTCCAACAATACCTTCGTCCCTATTCCACCGACCGACGTGACTGAGATGATCGTCAACGTTGGCGACACACTGACGCGCTGGACCAACGGAAAGATTCTCGGCGGCATCCATCAGGTCACCACTCCGGACGCGATGAAGGGAGAGAAGGGCTTGATCCTGCCACCTAGGTTATCTATGGCCTACCTTTTCAAGGCACAACGCGATGTCTCAGTTGGTCCATTGCCGAAGTTTGTCTCTGCAGCAGAGCCAGCTAGGTATTCTGACATTACGGCTTTGGAGTTCCAGAGATGGAAGAACAGCATCGTGTACAGTCTTGACAAGAATCCCGGTGCGAAGGACATCAAGAGCTCAAAAGGCGGATACCAGGCTATTTCGGATATCAAGCTCAAGGCGGGCCAAGAGGTGCCACAGCGTGGTGTCATCGACTCGCTCGATCGCGGATATGTACATCAACCGACTCTTGCATGAGCGGCGCAAGTGGAAGAGAGGCGTTGGTGTAAGATGCAAATATAAGCGATTTTTATGTAGCTAAGACTATTCTAAGTTTCCTCAAGCTCCCTTCCCAGTGATTTAAGGCCATGCTAATGGAGAAGTGTTCGATGAAACCAGGCATTTGATCCCTAGATCGCCGCTACATCTTCGCTGCTCACGAAGACTATTCAACTGATACGGGACTTCATCAGATTTGGATTGCGCATCCAACAATTAGTCTTAACATTAACATGGATGATACGGTCATGAAAAGGGACTTTGTAAATTGCAACCCCCCCCCCCCCCCCCCAAACAAAAAAAGGATAGCAGATTCTGACGTGCTATAATACAACAATAACGCTTTCAATATGGATAATTGCGAAATTAATATCATGGAAAGCTATCCGCGATTCAAATTTCGGTATTCCAGAACCCCCGAGACAAGCATGCAGGTACGGCAAACGGCATCCGATGAACGACTCTGCAAGGACGCCTCGCTGACCATTATAGCCATGCGACAATTCATCAACAATGACAGTGATAGAATCCAGAAAACGACTATTACGTTGTCGATCGAACTCCTGAAAGAAATGTACACGTTCAACCTCAATCTCATGCTAGAGCGCGAGAGACGACCACCCGAATCCTGCGTTTGAACGGCGATGACGCTCCACTCGCTGAGCGGGGCCTTCAAACAACCTGGCACAATCCATATCAGCAACATACTGGTACTACATGTCATCTGAACATGGCTGGACAATCAGAAACGTTGGATTAAAGTGGCTATACCACAAATTCATCCCAGAATCTACTCCAACAAACTTGGAAACGCTGGTGGCATGGACGCTGGATGCCATAACACCAACTCAAACATCAGATATCCCATCAGGTTTAATTTCCTCCACGATAATATCGAATTACACCCGGAAAACTCGGCAAACATGGACCAAAAGGGCTTTTTGATTGGTTCCACTGGACGCTCCAAACGGGTCTTCGGCCGACCACAGTGGGAGAAGAAAGTTAACAGCATATGTCCAGGATAGCTCACGTGAGTAGATACCGCTTTTTGGCAGCAATCCATGTTGATAGGAGCGCTTTGCTGCCTGACCTATTCTACTCATCGGCTGCCTCAGCATGGTGGCTGGTAGGTATGGTATTGAAGCCGGAGAGTGTGATGTCATTTGCCACACCAACCGGGACGACGCCCGAATGACATGGCTTGAGCAGATCTTCGAGAATTTTACGAAGGCAACGGCATAATTCATTAGCGCAACTGGCGTTGCCCTATATCCGCTGACTTGCAGTAGTTAGTCTATCCGAGAGCAGCACGCTCTGGGAAGCGGCGCGGCCCGTGGGCCGGACCATCTCCATTAACCACGCACGTCACTATCTTTCAGAGCGAAGCTCTGAACATGGCTTCCAAACCAATATCAACACCAGTGTGCCAACGATTCGTTCTCAGCATTACCGAACCTACAGGCGATCGCAGGCAAATGCAATAACCAGAGATTATTGATCATAGTACAATCTATTGCATGCTACGATCCGTCTGACGCTGTTATTTCGTCAATACAAGAACATGTTATAAGAGCTGAGTGTCTACAGAAATTGACGTATCCTAAACGTGCTGGGATCACAATCCGGTCCTCAAAGCCTGCTAGTCACAACCTACGTACGCATCTTGCGTAATCAGCCTCCCAATATGGCTGATTTGTATCTTGCTCAAGCCCGGGACGCAGCCAATGTCCACGATTGCGTGTCGATCTACGAAAAATGGGCTACGACCTACAACACCGAGGTCCACGACGGAGCTCAAACTTATGTGGCCCCATTCCTCGTTGCCCAGGTCGCGGTTAAGTCGTCAAGAAACCCCGCGAAAAGTGTGATACTGGATGCCGGTTGCGGGACTGGGCCGGTGGGACGAGCCCTTGCCAAAATTGGTGCAAAGATCATCGACGGTCTTGACTTATCTACCGCCATGCTCACCGTAGCAAAGCAAAATGGCGTGTATCTGGCCCTCGCCCAAGTAGAATTGAGCCGACAAATCGACATAGTGGACGAAATGTATGATATAGTGACGTGCTGTCTCTTGTAACAAACTGGATAAGTCAATGTCATGGACAAGAAAACTCAGTCTGGACGTCTCAAGTTTTCTTACATCGAGACGAGCGGAAGGTCATGCGTACAGCAAACTGTATACCAAGGTACATCTATGAGGCAATTTACAAGGAAAGTGGCCTTGTTTTTTTTAAGCAAAATGGCCGTACGAAAGATATTGCAAGAAGCAGGAATGTTGGAATGGCACTCTAATCGCAGGCTGAAGCTCACCATGGATCATCATAGATCATATGCGCACGCGGCTACACTTTGTGCAGCAGTAATCATCTTGATCTGGTTCAGAACGCTATTTTCTAGACCAGTGTAGTTAGGTTTTGAGGAAGGGTAAGCCAAGAGCGCACTACGATTGGAATGGCACTACATCAAGGATGACGAATACGGATCTCAAGGAGAGCAAGACCCTGTGATGAAATAAGCAGTAATTGAAGGTACTGGGGATCCAAATTGAGCATGATCGGTAAGCCAACTGCTATGGATATCCTATCAATTCTGCAGCATCTAACTAAGCTCGCTCGGCACCCGCACATGGTACACATTCTTCCCTAGTTGCATAGGCTCAATATCCATGCATTATTCCGATTGAATGCTATCCTACTCACCTTAAGCGTCCGCACCAGCATCACGAAGAGCGTGGGAAGGACCACAGTGCTCAAAACCGAGAAAGAGAAACACGTAGATCACAGCGCCTAGGAAATTTGTAGTATGTATTGGCACGAGACATAGCGCAAGTGGTTCGTAATATTACCAGATATTGCTGCAAGGAATCGCCATCCCACCAGCCATTCTTGGAACCCATAGACCCTGGTATTTCTACAAGGCCCCTGACCTCAAAGTTGTGATATGATCAATCTCCATGCCCGCCGGCTAGATGGGAATGAATGCTACCTAGAGCAGGAGATGAAACCGCGACGATTCGAGATCTTTATAGTCGTAACCGCAACTTTAGATCTGGATAACTAACTTGCCGATCTGTTTTCCCTGCCAAATATAGTCCAGCGCTTTGTCCGCTTCGTCAAAGGGGAACACCTGATCTATGATGTCGTCGAAGCGTAAGCGTGTGCCAGAAATGGCAGCGCAAAGGTCATCCATATCGTGCTTCGAGCCAGCATTCACACCCCTATCGAATGGTTCAGTTCTTGTCGTATGCAACCAAATCGTACGGTATTCCAACTCACCTCAGTATAACCCTTCTATCGATCAAGGAGGATGAGAGCTCCGTGAGTGCGCCAACATTTCCATCCCCCAAATACCCAACCAGGCTGACAATACCGCCTCGTCGCGTGCATTTGATACTTTTGACTAGTGAGCTGTTACCGCCAACCTCAATTACAAGATCCACACCGGATCCATCTGTGATTTCGAGGACCTTCTTGTGCCATTCTGGGTTTTTGGAATAGTTGATCGTCTTCAGTGGAGGATCTGAAAAGCGGCGGTTCATGTCCTCGAGTTTCTTGTCGCTCGAAGAAGTCAATATCACTTCGATACCTGTTGCTCGTGCGAGTTTGAGAGCAAACAGACTGACACCGCCAGTACCTGGGTCGTATCTTAGAGCCTCTTCCTTAGAGCGAGAGTATCCACGTACCCTGAATCAAGATGGTCTGACCAGCACCGATACCTTTAAGCGCAGACCATGCAGTGACTCCCGCGCAAGGTATAGTGCTGGCCTCTGTCCAAGGCAGATGTGTCGGCATCTTACTCAGCACTTTCTCGTCAAAGATAACATAGTCTGCCAAAACCCCGTCTTCATCTGCCGCGAGCCAGGATCTTTCAGCCTCTCGACCCGTGATGTTCTTCGTGTCCACATTGGGTGCGACTGGATCTCCCACTTTCACTGCTCTCACGTCACTCCCGATGGCGATAACTTCTCCACTGGCGTCATTGCATAATATGCCATGGGGAGTCACTGGCCAGGGATTGCCACCATTTGCGATATTACCGTCTCTGTAGTTCAAAGCTACTGCATGCACTTTGATTAGAACCGAAGTGGATGACAGCGAGTCAGGTAGATCCTCGGTCGTAAATTTAATCTTTGGGGTACCGGGTGTAAAGTCGTCCGTCCTTCGCCACACTATGCGAGACGCGACGTTGATCTTCGACATGTTGGTGCACCCGCTGCTTCCGTTGCTTTAGGTTCAGGGTTTTAACTGAGGCTAGACTAACATAGATATGCAATCCAAAGCCTGGAGAGCACAGGAAAGGTGAAATACTACAATGATAGTTAGAGGCCTGCGAGCGTTATGTACTAAGGATGAGTTACAGGCCGCCTTCAGTCTCTTCCGCGGCCCCAAAGTAATGATACTCAAAGTGACCATTCAGCGACTTACTTGACATGTACTCATAGTGACCAATTAGCTTCGAGTATGCTTGCTACTGGCTAGTATGGAACGTCATACTAATGCTTCAAAATAAGTGCTTGAAGTTAATTTGTCACTTCAGAAACATGATCGTCCCAAGTAATCTTGTGTCGCGCTTTACTTCCAGATGCAGATTTAGGTACCTTCCACTTGTTTCTCTCATTTAACATTAAGAAATTCCCACCGCTTACCTGAAATTCTGATGTAGGTGTTATTAACCAGATCGTTCTGTCATTTACGTCACCTGGTTGACGATTGAGCCGTCGTTGTCAATTACAAGAAATGATTCACAGGCACGTATTTTGACACCTTTCTTGGAGAACCAGTGTGGGCTTATCACTTAAGAATAGATATAGCATGTACTGCCCGTTAGTTTTGTCAATCACTAACATAATGGCTGCTGTCGTCAGTCAGGTAGGTAAATGAAACCATGAACATGTGGCTGGGTACGAGAAACTCGTGAGATCAAGCTTCGGTTTTCTTCTGTCGCCAATCATCATTTGACCGAATTTTCCTTTTCGCAAAGCATACTTGACGTACCTAATGACCATTAAGATCTTGCTACATCTGGAGCTTTTCTTTGTCAATTCTGTCAATTGACGAAAATTGATGACGAACATATTCATAAAATCAACTACTATCATCTGCTATGACTATACGCGGAAGAACTGTGAACTCATTCATGTACTCTACTAATCTAGGCTTAACTTGGGTGTATGCCATTTATGTCAGATTTGGATAATTAGCGACAGTTGGCGATAATTGACACCGACGGCTAAATTCACAAGAAGGGGACATAAATGAGATACCAGCCATGGTCATACCTGCTCGCGCTCCGTCTCAGATCATGGGCATTCCAATCGCCACTCTATCGCATTCTTTTGACATGTAGATGCGTGCCAAATAGGGACTCCATGCATGGATTTGTGTACTTCGCACATTGGGAATGTGCACGATGGATAGGTATGGTGCATTTCAACGGCTGAAGATCGATGTCTACTGCCCAGTTATGCGCTATTTCCTGGCCTGGCTATTATGTCGGCCCGAATTGCGCTACAGTACATCATTTTGCAAGGAACTATACTATTCTCCTCACGTATGGATAGCAGGTACCTTCCTGAAAAATCGCGTCGTGGTAGTAGTTGGTGTTCCATCATGAAAATTTTCCACAATTTTGCGTGACACTTCTTACTCTAACAGCTACTCGTACCCCTGATAGTTGTAATTGATGATTACAGGCTTACTTCTGGCATCGTGTTATGCGTACCAGAAGTGCGCGTTGTCCAAAAAATACTAATTATTGACGGCCGATCACGAATTCGTCGCGCGAGCCGGGTGCGGACGACCCAATATATTTCATACTCATGCATATTAGGAACTCCCCAAATTCCAAATGTGCTCATATGCAGGCCTCAAAGATCGACGTGTATTGTGCAGATGCCGAAATGGTTTTACCCGCTTTCATAAAGCCTTCAAAAAGAAGGCGCAACCTGCAGGCTACATAATTGTGGTAACGCGACAGGAACATACACCACTGAGGCCAGTTCACGACGATGTATTTCCATCTCGTACACGGCGTACTTATCGCGCTTACAGTTATCTTACTTCACGTCGATGGCCTTGCTATTGACGTAATAGACAGACGGCAAGATGCCAATCACTGGATCAATACGTGGACCAGCATGCCACAATTGGTGGAATCTGGCAACATGCCACCATCCCCTTATGTATGTCCTCAGTTAAAACATCCTTGACCTTACGATTGACTGGCAATAGAGCTCAGGTGGCGTGTTGAAGGATGCAACACTTCGTCAAACATTACACATGTCTGTCGGCGCTCGTAAAATCAAAGTCACCATATCGAACACGTTTGGTGGATCCGATTTTCCCATTACCGCAGGCTCCGTAGGTCTACCAACTGGCGGTGTCGCAGGCGTGAGCGGCATCCAGGCATCGCCTTTAGCTGCCATTACAGTGGGAGGGAAGAGTGCTTTCACGATACCTCGCGGACAGGTCGTAACCAGTGACGAGATTGATTTCGAAGTCCAAGCCCAGAGCGTGCTTACTGTCAGCCTATATAGCCAGCAAGGCCAAAGTGGTAGTAGTATAACCGGGCATCCAGGAAGCAGGACAACAAGTTGGTTTGCCAGTGGCAACAAAGTCAATGCAACGACACTCTCTGGTAGCACTTCCAGTGTTCATTGGTACGTTATTATTGGAAGACTGTGTCGAACAACCCTTAAGATTATCGTAGGTACTTTGTGAGCGCTGTGCAAGCCTTTGTGCCTTCCGATACACATTCTCTCATTATTCTCGGTGATAGTATTACCGATGGAAGAGGTTCTGACGACAACAAGAATAACAGGTGATTCGAAAAGCCCTTCCTCCTGAAATAACCTGTCTAACTGTAGTCAGGTGGCCTGACATAATGCTCAAGCGACTACAAACCTCCAACTATACCAATGTAGCCGTGTGCAATCAAGCTGCAGGAGGCAACACGGTGCTCAGCGGGGGCCTTGGTCCCACCCTGCTTACTCGCTACAAACGAGATGCGATTGACCAGCCTGGCGTGAAATGGATCATGATATTCGAGGGTGTCAACGACATCGGTGGAGGCGCCAACAACGCTGGCACTCAGACTTCCATTGGCGATCAACTAATTAAGGCCTTCACACAGATCTTTGCAGATGCCAAGAAAGCCGGACTCATTACGATTGGAGGCACTATTACTCCATTTGGTGGCAATAGCTACCAAGGCGCTGAGCGAGAGAAGACGAGGAAAAGAGTCAATAAGTGGATCTTGGAAAGTAAGACGTTTGATTACACGGTAGATCTTGCTAGCATAGTTGCGAACAAGAACAACGTCGAACAATTGGATCCGAGGTATAATGGGGGCGATGGTCTTCATCCAAACGTGGCTGGATATCAGGCGATGGCGGATGCTTTTCCCATCGATATATTCAAGGCCTAGGGCGGGACGAAAAGTTTTGGAGGCAGTCGGAGCACATATACCTACCATAGGTAGATAATGACAGTCACCAATCACTTCAACTCCCGTCGCAAAATAAGGTAGTACACCGCTAGTATTAGTGTATAGAGACGCGTTTTCATTGATTCATGACCCAATTTTGCCGACCTTGCGCATGGATATGAGAATGAGATGCCCCAGCGCAGGATTTCAAAGTCATTTAGAGACCTACACTTACTGCGAGCTTCGTCCCAGAGACCCCTTACGGGATTGATCAGATTTTTTCATTCATACTCTGGTAATCTGCCGTCTCCCTAGGCCCAGCTGTTGATACTTTGAGCTGCCCAGTCCTCCAACCTTGACTTCAGCTCATCCCACCTTGCCAACCTCTCCCGCATACACTGTACGTACATCTGCAAGGTATGCTTTGCCTTTCCCTCACCTCCATTTTGACTGAGTTGCGTGAGTATCTGCCTTGTATTAACTTCACGATTATTCTCCTCGTTCTCGCTATTTACAAATTTATCTCCCAGCCCGTCTCTCATGACGCTCGGGGGCATGACATTAAGCATGTCGGCGACCAGCAGGCGCATGTTCCCGATGGCGTTACTGCAAGCGAATTGAGGCACAGAGAGTGCATGACCAACAATTTGTGCGTTTCTGAGTGCTGCAAGGTAGTCGGCGATGGTTTTAGTGGTGATCAAAGCCTGGTCAAGATTGTAGATACTCATCTCCAGTTCAAAGATTGCGCTTTCGAACCGCTGTCTGGTCGTCGTACAACAATCGGATAACTTCAACACCCAGCCGAGAACTGCAGCGCGATCCACTGTGTTAAGCGCGGGCCACTCGCGGTATGGGACGCCGGTTTCGTGAGTCGGGCTTGCGAGCCACATTGCAAAAGCTGGCTTGTATTTCGCGACACCGTCTTTCATTCCGATGGTGGTGGATACACTGAAGTCCGGAGGAGGTGCAAGATAGGGATGCCGTTCGGCACCGTGGTGTTTGTCCATACTTATGAATGCGTGAGCGCTCGTTGTTTGCGGAAACGCGGCAATTAGCATTTCAGTCAGCAGTCGACAATGCCCGAGAAAATCTCAGTGTGTGCGGAGGGTTGTGATTTAAGTATGTAGCAGGGACTGCCAAGATGACTTAAAGTGGAATGACCTAGCGAATTCACCTTGAAGGAAAAAGTGAACACGCTGAAGGGGAGAGTGAACAAGCTGAATGTGAAAGACTGGCCATCTTTGACCTGCGGGATGCGATCAAGCTCAACTAAGAAGACCAGTGAAAGCCCACATGGCGCTGCCAAACTTTAGTTTGGTACTGTAACAAACTTACTAGGGTCCATAGTGATGCTCTTCATCGCCAACATTGTTGCTCTCCTCGCTTGCCCAGTACTGGACTCAATGAAAGGATAGTAAGCGCTTGAGCTACTTCATCCCAATGGACACAAAGCGAAGAAATAGCTGCAATGGTGTGAGAGACGCTAGCTCAAAATGTGGCACAGAAGTACTTATGGAAGGCATTAGATGTATCTTGCAGCCGCGATATAAAACATCGATACCCAAAGTGCCAAATGAAATGTGGTGCGAAACAAAAGCCGCGTCTTCGTAAAAATTCGGCGTCACAAGCGCATGGCTATTGGATCAAGGCGGATATACTAGTGCCGTTTGCGGAGACGCGTGCCAAAGCCTATGAAAGCTTCATCGCGTCTTCGTTTGCAGAGGGTGTTGAGTTATGATCCTAATATCAATTTAGTCAATACTCCATGGCTCGAGGAAAAGATAATTGTGCCGTTGGAATAGCAGCCCCGTGCGTGTTCATAGTCTTCTTCACAGGAGAAGCCCTTCGTCGTTTTCATTACGCTTATGCTTCTCTCAATTTTAAAGGTCCAGTGCTATTGCGAGCGGGATCTTGTACAGACTGCACCGCCTCTAGAGCAACGACGACTACCTGACCAGACGATGTTGCTGGTGTCACGGCCTTCCATGGCGTCGGGTATTTCGTGCTCTTTGTCCTCTATTGGCACGACACCGGTGCTCTTTGCGACATTGGTCTTGTTCTCATACGACTTCTTGCTATAAGTGGGAATTTGGATGTCTTCAGATTTTCGAACGTTTGATGAAGGCTTTTTGCGCCGCCTTTGCTTTCCTCCCCTCTTCACGCTTCTAAAGACGTGCCTTTTGCTCCTTTGCAGTCATCTTACGCGCAACACCAGGCTCTCCTACTCGACGCAATGCTTTACGGCGGCTTTTGCGGCGGCTTTCTGCTGCAGAGGCCAAGTAGTGGTAGGGCTGTTATTAGACGAGCCTGGTGATCATGGGCGAACGATGGCCTCAGTCTTCAGCCGGATCCTGTGATTGGTTTCAACTGCAGGTCCCTTCGTCTCTTATCGTTTCTTCCCCTGGCTGATCTGGTTATGCATGGCATCTGGCAGTGTCGGCTCGGTCTGATCCTTGAGCGTTTCCATAGCACCAGTCTCTTCTACAATCGGACGTCTACCAACGTTGATTTTCGAACGAAAGTGCTTCGGCTCCTGGGCGGTATTCTCCTTCGCTTCTGCGCTCGTAGTCTTACGCTCTGGAATGGTAGAAACACTCTGAGCCGGCTTCATTAAATTAGTCCAAGTCTCCATGGTTGTTGAATCGATACGTACTTTTGTAGCAGGTGACTTGATATTTATGAGTTTAGTCAGGATCTTTTCCAACGGATCGCAGACTTTCATGCTTGGATTAGTGCCCTTCAAGGCACTCTACCAGCTGAAGAAGAATCTTGGTTTGTATGTTCTGAGCTTTAGGTACGAAGAAATCAGCTGTGAGGTAGGCGACCATGCGCTGTGCGTGTTCTTCCTCTCGCTGTATGGCGGCAAAATGCGCCTTGATGAAGATCTGGCTCTTGAGGAGGTCGCTGGTGAGGTCGCTGACCTTTGTGGACTTGCCCATCGTCACGGTGTATTTTGCGGCCTTGAACAGGTTGGAATGAACTGTTGCGAGCTCACAAGCGCGTTTGTATTTGGTGTCGAGGACGTTCTTCCAAATGGCATGTTGCGCCTTCCAGCTCATGGCTGACGTGGACGTGTTCGATTCCACGCGATCAGCTATGGCCTCGGCCGGGTTTAAAGTAACAGTGCTTCGCGAATTCATAATTCTAATATTATGTAGTGTTCAGTCGTAATGGAGTGCAGGCTGACAAGTTTGGACGTTTAAAGCTAGAGGTGGTCGGAAAAAGGGTAGCAGTGGTGTGAAAGTAAGGTTGAGCGCGGGGTTGCAAAGTACAGACAATCCAGGGCATGCGTAAGGTGAAAATGACTCACAGGGGCTTAGGTCGAGGCAGCGGAATAGGGCTGGGGTAGAGAGTGAATGTTAACGAGGCCTAGGGCTTCGCAAAATATGGTATCTATGATATATTTCGAGGATTGTTGGGGACCATTTGAGAGAGCGGAAGTGTTAGGAGACGTAAGAGCTTGCGATATTAAGCTCTCGATATACAGTATTTCCTTGATTGCCGAAGCTGATATGATGTGTGAAAGAAGATTTGTCAAGGATTCGTTGGACTGCCAGGTAAGATTTAGATAGCAAAGTGCAAAAAAAGGCAGGAGAAAACAAGAAGATTGAGACGAGAAAATAGGGGACATGTCTGAAAAGTACTACATACAGCACCTGACCAAACCAGTGAACTCGGCCGTGCTTCAAGTTATTCAAGTCATTGGATTGCTTGTCCATATAGAGACCTCAAAATAGTTTTTACTTCGGGCGAAAGCGATATGTTCATTGAGAGCTGTAGTATGATGTGTTGTTATGGATGATGTCGACAGGCTTTAAAATTCCTAGCGATAGTATTGCTGGAGTGGCTACCGTATGAAGGTCCAACCTGGAGGGTAAGCAATAACAAATTCCGAAGCTTGCTCTATAGACATGCCAGTACCTCCAAGTAGCTCCTTCAGCTATCGTGTAGCAACCTATGACGTGAGTGACGACTGGCTTGGAGATTGTGGAAAGAGAGTTGGTGGATTTATTATGCTGTGCAAGAGACTGGGATATTTGAAGAGAACAGTGATGAGATCCATGCATAAATACGACGCCTTGTTAGCACTGCAAGGCAAATTGTATGTTATAACTACAACGAGACCGCCGTTTCGGCCGCAGGACAAGATACCGAGATCGCCAGGTACTTGACGTCAGGCAACGGAATATGATTAAACACTGCCAGCTCTTTTTCTGCATAACCAGATGTGGTCAAGTAAAGAGTGTCTCAGCGCTGTGCGTATACTGAAGCCATGCGGGAGGAAATACGGTGAATATGCGGTGACGTTGAGATGGAGACTAAGTTAAACTTCAGGGTCCAATCATGGGCACCCATGTCATGGCAAGATCGAGCCACATCTCAGCTTGGCAGCTTCCCCACAAAAGAACATCCCCCGTAGTCCAACAGCCATTGCGACACTACACTTTGACACAAATCTCTCGCACTTGAATATAATCGACCATATAATCATCATGAAGGTTGCAGTTATCCTCGCATTGGCCACGGCCGCATTCGCCGACATTATCAACAACGACGTGAGTACAACATCGCATACCGCCTTTAGAGAACAACACAATACTCACTTCTATATGTAGCACCTTAAGACTGAAATCGTCACCGGTGCCGAGTGTTCTCGCCCGACCAAGGCTGGCGACACCATCAAGGTCCACTACCGCGGCACTCTCACCGACGGCACCGAATTCGACGCCTCATACAACCGCGGTGATCCCCTCGAGTTCACCGTTGGCCAGGGCCAGGTCATCAAGGGCTGGGACCAGGGTCTCCTCGATATGTGCCCGGGCGAGAAGAGGAAGCTCACTATCCAGCCTGAGTGGGCGTATGGCAGCCGTGGCACAGGCCCCATCCCCGCAAACAGCGTGTTGAGTACGTGCAATATATACTCGCAACTCAGTGGGATATTGCGCTAACGTGGATCAGTCTTTGAGTCCGAATTGGTTTCCATCAACGGCGTCGGGAGGGATGAGCTATAGATGTCACGAGAAGATGCAGGGATATGACAAACACGACGATCCAACAATCAGACTGCGATTGCTGAACAGCTGGCCAACGAAATCACATCAGATAAAGGCTCAGATGCTGCAAGATGAATATACGATACATGCAATAGTTCTACAAATGACATCCACATCGTAATAGAAGGGATTACCATCAAGCGCCTGGAAGCAGAACCATGCATTGATTGCCAATAATTTCATTTCTTGCGAGTTCCGGAGTGGAATGCCCTTCTAAGATTCCCTCCTATGCGTTACTTGCTGCGGGTTCTTGCTGTTGTTACATCATGTATAAGACGGGGCTTGCGAGACGCGCTATTGTTCGCCATCAACTTTCACTTTCACCATCACAAAAGCTCCACACGAAAAGGGCCCACACCTTTATATAGCATTCCAATCCCGTCTTCCACTTCCAATCTACCAAAATCCACCTGCATCTTTGAGTTTCATCTGCCAGAGTTTCTGCACACGCAACCTCACCACCAACAATACGAACACAACCCAACGCGCACTTGGATTCTCCACGATACGACAACATCTTCCCCACCATCGCGAAGTGGAACTCAAACACATACAGCAAGATTATAGCGCCCGAGAGCCCCGCACCTTCCGCCACAAAGTCCGTCATGAAGAAGGTCAAGGTGCCCAGCAACGGCGGCGAGGCCGAGTACATGAGCAAGGTCGTCCCAGCTACCCAAAACACTATCACATCAGTCTCCTTATTATCCTTGACATCTAAAGCCGTCCCACAAGATCTCTCGCGCCCTGCTTCGCAGGTGAGCTCCCAGAATCAGCGCAACACCCCAAAAACAGACTTATTTCGGCACTCTCCTGCCCATTCGTCCACAGAACACATCACCATCAGCACACAGTCATTCGATGATCTAATGACGTTCTCCGAGCAGACCAAGAGCATATATAATCAGATGTGTAGAGCACTACTGCCGCTCCAGGAAGATGAAGGAGATGGTCCTGGCAGGGAAGCACGAAAGAATATGCAGAACTTGTGGCAGAAGGCAAGTAAAGCACGTTGCTCAGCTTAGAGATTTTGACACATACAACAAGATGAATCGTGAGGCCGCTTCTCCTCCTTCGCCGCACAAGAGCACTACCACTCCCAAGGGGACTCCCCTGGTCGAAAATACTTCTCCTCCGGCGGCTAAAGGTCACTGGCCCTGTCAAGGCCGCCATCTCCATGAAGAAGATTCCTCATCCCGCCCTCAATACCAACCCTCTTGGTAACAGTACATCGGTCTCCAAGAATTTTTCCGCCGCTTTGCCCGCTCCCAATGTCTTCTCAGAGCAGGAAGCCACCTCAGACGAGCTCCACATTCTCTCTGAAGGCGCCTTAGATCAACAAGAGAAGCTAGGGACCTCTATCAGACCCCAACCTGGGCCCTACAGCAACCACAGCCTACCTGCCAGCGCCCTGTCCGCCGCCGACCCCTCGAGCGTAATCCTCTCTTCCACGACAAGCGCTTCACCATCGAGCGTGGAGCCATTATCCATGTGCCACGCCAAACCGGGACCCTTGATAACACCAAGAGGTCATCGGTCAACACAATAGGTGCTATGGCTGCCGAGCGTCAGATCCGTGCTGGCAAGCGAAGGGCAGCCTCAGAATTTGAAGAGGAAGGCCGAACGCATCGAGGACGAATTGGAGGTCATGAGGTATGACTCCGGACTGAAGTACAAGTACTTCGTTGAACAGGAGGAGAAGGACAGGAAGAATGGAGCGGGTGCTGATGGGAAGAGGAGGCGTGGTGATGAATCGGAGGGCTCGCCTACTCAGCGGATTGCGCGGGAGCGTTAGGGATTTAGGATCGACGTGGAGTTCACTGCTGGGTGTATTATGACACTATGGGGGCATTATAGTAGGTTGGGCAGGCTGCGAAGACAAGGTCTGGTCCAGAGAGAGGCCAAAGGCAGCATGAAGTCTCGAGACGCCTCATGCCGTTCTATATCTTATCGTGCATACAGCATGGTTGTTCAAGAGCTAAACGACTGCACGGCAGTTATGGGAAGTAGCCATTATATTACCCTACAGTTTTTGAATTTCTTCACAATATATACTCTTCTAAAATCTGATATTCGCTCCCATGATTCATATATCCATCACCACGCCGAAGTGTGTCATCTGGCAGCCTCGCTTAGATAGTGTCCTCAGCCGTGCTTACTGAAGCACATCGAAACTAGATCTAGCCAAGTCGATGTACGTGCATATGCAGGTAAGCCGTTGTCAGCAAGCCATTGACGAATAGAAAGTGTGGGATTAGACTAGCGAGCGAGATCTCGGGAAAGGCGTGTGATGGTGGAGTTACTGCGATAGGGATTGTAATGGTATTTTGGGTTCTACTTGGACGAAGGATGTTGGAGCCATAATGCTCAACGCTTTAAATTAAGTAGTGTTGTATCACAAAGGTGCTTGAATATCAGTTTCCAATTTACCATCTTTCGTCATGCCTTTCTCATCCAACCCCCAGATCTTAGAAACCAGCAACGGTCTCGTGAGTGTCCTTCGTGGCGCAGCGGGCGCCACTCCCCACAGCTTCCGTCCAGGTTAGCCATCCCTTTCCTTTCCTCTCTCCACAAAAGGCCACCATCTAATGCCCTCAACACAGCACATGCAAAGGGCCACCTCCTTACAGGGACTTTCAAACCCTCGGCTGAAGCTGCAGAACTCACCTCAGCAGCCCATTTCCACGCGCCTTCCACTCCGATAACCGTTCGCTTTTCCTCGTCCACGGGCTTTCCGCAAATTGCAGACACGGACCCGAATGCAAATCCACGCGGCATTGCAATCCGGTTCCACTTACCTGAAAGCCACGGTCGCCGCCAGCACACAGACATCATCGGGCATTCGACAAAGTATTTCCCCACGCGCAATGGGGCCGAGTTTCTAGAGTTCCTGAAAGCAGCGGGTGGACCGAATGCTGCAGAGGCTGTGCCTGAATTTCTGGGCAGACATCCCGAGACGCTGAGGTTCTTGCAGGACCCGAAGCCTAGTCCGGCGTCGTTTGCGACGGAGAAGTTCTTCGGTGTGAATGCTTTTAGGTATATCAAGGATGGTAAGGTGACGACGCTGCGATATCGCATTGTGCCGGCCGCTGGCGAGAAGCATCTAGATGACGGGGAGCTGAAAGACAAGTCTTCGACTTACCTCTTCGACGAGCTTTCACGGCGTCTGGAAGCTGGGCCCATTGAGTTCAAGCTCCTTGCGCAGGTTGCTGAGGATGGCGACGTGACTGATGACGCGACTGAGATCTGGCCGGAGGAAAGGAGGATTGTCGAGCTTGGTACACTCAGTATTAATACCACGCTAAGCGAGCAAGACAGTTTGGCAGACCAAAAGCAAATCATTTTTGACCCCATCCCGAGGATTGGTGGCATTGAACCGAGCGATGATCCGCTGTTGGAGGTACGTGCGAGTGTCTATCTCATCTCTGGTAAACAGAGAAGAGCAGCTGGTGCGCCAGAGAAGGGAGTAGGCGATGTAGGGCCGACAAAGGCTGTTAAGGCGGCGACATGAGCTGTCATTTATGGAGTTGTTTGGTGTACCAACAAAGAGATGTCCATATCAAGATGTGAGGGTATCGCCTAAGCTTAATATATGGGATTTGGACATTATCATAGTCTGAGGAGCAGGTGGTGATCATAATTTAGTCTTCCATTCGGTTGTACGTAGCTCCCCACAGGAATACAATACTATATGGCAAGCTACATGCTTGTCAGTCGCGTGTTCTAGTGTGCGTTATGTATTGTAACTTTTAGACCCTGATGAGATATATGGAGATAATAGCCCTTGATGAGTCTCCTTGGCTCATCTTAAGCAAGGATGCATTCGTAGGAAATAGTGAGATTCACTAAACTATCTGTAAGTATGCGTTTGTAGCCGAGTACATGTCTCTACAACGACGTCTTTGCAGTACATACGATGTGCTACTAAGATACAGTCTGCACTTGGGATGTATACTTTGAACCTTACACATTTCTGCAATGACTTCCTACAACACCAATATCAAGGAGACTGCTGTGAGTTTTACCATGTAGGCCTAGATATGCATGCGTCTTTCTATTCACGATGCGAGCCGAGACAAAGGGAGAGAACATTGTACGGAGTTGGCAGCATCGTAATTCAGGGCAGTGTTCATTGACGCAATGCTGTCATCTTTGTCCCAAACTGCCGGTGATGTGGCTGCATTGCCGGTGACTAGGGTGCACCTTGAAATCTCAATCTCGTCGTGGACGGTGCTAATGCTATGGTTGCTTCCATCGACCTCCCACGGACCCTATCCTTTCACAGTAGTAGAAAATTAAGACGCTAGAACCCGATGTGCCTTCCTCGCGACGTGAGCAACGCGTCATCCTTGTGAGGCACTCGCACGCTCGTCAGGCCCCCTCGACTTCATCATCACCCCGTCTACCTGTCTCACTCTCTTGAGAAGTTAGGCCGACAGGTTTCTCTCCTCTTAAAGTAGCATATCCGACACATTCAGCAATGCTGCCACGCTGCGCCGTCTCACGGATGAAGTATCACGTCGATATTGGGAGGGTTTAAATGGGCCCTCTCAACGTCACATGGGCATACACTCTACGACCGTGAGTTGTATTTTGCCGCCTATAGACGACCCTAGACTCTCTTCCCGCGACCCCAGGCTCTCGAGAGCTTATGTCTCTACGAGAGAAGAAATGCGCTCCGTTACGCGACATGGCACACAAAAAATCCCCCGTGGCATCATCCAGAAGAGAGTAGCCGCTTTCATATGACTCAGGCTGACCTGTTCAAGCAAGGAGTTCTACAGCGCGGTGTACATGAATATCTGCCAAATGAGCTCTCGACATGGTCGTCAAGTATTCGCTGCTCAAGTTAAAATGGCTTTTCATGTTCCACCAAGACCCGTTGAGCCTCGTCCAGACATTGGCAGTATGCTCTCACTGCTCTTGGGAAAGCGTTGGGTAAGTCCATAGCGTACTCGTTTCCTGTCCCGCGCCTCCCAACAGCGTCCTAGCCACATCGACTATCTCTTTCGAGTACAGACCCTCTCCTCACGCACACTCGAGTACAGCCCAGGCGCTCTTTACTCGCAACTCCCTCATTCACACTCCCATAACCAGCCTTGCCGACACACTGTTAGCGAAAGCAGCCGAGGCATGGGTTAGAGGAGACCATGATCAAGATCCAAGCTGTCGATCTCATCCTAGCCATTCTTTCCAGACGTAAGTCGAAAGACCAGGTCGTGCTATGTGTGCAGGCCACTGCTACGGTAGTATCTACGGCCAATTTTGCTAGACGAGCAGCACAGATAGTCGTCACTCAATTCCCCCAGTACCTCGAGTCGACCGTAGCCCAAGGGGAGGGAGCCGCCAGCCGCAGCGTGGTTGTCTATTACCCGTGACTGCTTGCCCAAAACAGCTCCGTTGGACGTGCAGGCGAGGCGCATCGACTGACCGTTCAGTCTTGGTGCACCGCTATTTCGTCATCCCTGTGTATAGAGGCGAACAAGAAGACACTTAGCTATGCGTGAGTGTGAGCGACCGGAAAGGTAAGGGATGGCTACGTCTAGCATGGTACGTAGGTCAGGATTCATATCCAAATTTCCCCTACTCTCAATATCAAAGAGCGTCTTTATGTGTATCCTGTTCAAACTAGAATTTTTTGCCGTAGGGCACTTACGACATCGTAGAGGCTAAAATCAAGTCTCAATGCAGTATTTCGTAAGAACCTCTTTTCCCATCCCTACTCTGCCTGTAAATTGGACCCTATTCCCTCTGGAAATAAGCCATGGCCTGTATGTAATGTAATAGACTGATAGCTCTAGATGTGCTCACTGGTCAAGATGGCCCACAATAGAGTGGCTTAACTTGATGGTGTGTTGTTGTGCAACAAAGGACCGACTGCACGTGGCGGCCGGAAATAGCCATGCGACGCCTTTCAATTGGTTCATCGCCTCTCCATTTGGCATTGCTGGCCGTTGGCGGTGTCATCAGGTTGGTGGCGGACAGGAGACCACAAAGACGCAGGGATGAACAACGGGAAGCTGGGGGGCAAGGAGTCAGATCCCCTTGGCATTGTCTAGCCCATGCTGACCACCACCAGCTCTCGACCTCACACAACTCAATGGGCATTCTAGCCACAGCCACGAACGACTGTTTGTTCTGGCATGTGCTGTTTGCAGTCTCAAGCTACACGTGCCATGATCGTAGAGGCCGGGTTGTCTGCTCTAGGCCAGTGGATATGAGCTCACCTGAGCAAGCCATGATATATGTCACAAACTTCAAGATTCTAACTGTCTACAGTAGGATACACGTATGAGACATTCGGTCCAAGACTCTTGAGTGAATATTCGAATGAGATCTACATCTTTCATTCATACTGTGTCCCAAGCGATGAGCGCCTGATTTGGAAGAGTCGCCTCCCAGCCTCACTCGCAGTGAGTATCTCTACATCAAACTTGTGGTTAGCTTGTCTGAATGGTCCTTACACCATGTATGTGGTGAGAAGGACTTGGACAGGCGTGGCTGTCGGCTACCCCACACAATCTGCGTTCTTCTCTTGCTGTTTAAAATCTTCCGCCACGCTGTGCCCAATCCTTCTATCCCTTCCTTTGTTCCTTGATTTGGAGACCTAGCAAACGATGCACGTCGCCACGAGTAGAGCAATTGCTTCCACGCTGAGACCTCATTGGTTCACGTACCAGACGCACACTGGACTAAGATCACTCCCCGGATGGATAGCCCGCCGTAGCCTCTCGCAAACGACGGTCGTGCTTTTAGGAAGGTGCGATTACCCCACGGGTAACCCTTGATCCTAAAGTGCAGCTATCCTTTGGACCCTGCAGCCGCATTGCTCATAGATTACTGCACCCAGTCGACGTGCCTTTCAACTCCATCCACCCGAACTTGGCAGCAACAAAGACACACCATTCTCGCCTAAGCCAATCGCGCAAGCTCGTCTCTTAACGGCGCCATGTTCGGACAAGGTACATTCCCCGTCTATGATGATCATGGACTACAAGGCTCTGAGAAAACCAACAGACTCCTCACCAACGAAACGGTCGGCTCACCTGGCTTTTCTGTCAGTATGTCGAACCTCAGCTCCAGCTTCTCCGACGGGCAGTACAAAGCCATCGAAGTCGCCACACGTACAACCTCGGTCCTCTCACTCTTGGGCTCCTTCTTCATCTTGGGCACATTTCTGGCTTTTCCTTACTTTCGTAAACGTAAGTGACGGCATTTGAGGAAGAAAATTGCGACTGCTGACATTGCATACACAGCGATCAACCGTTTGATCTTCTACGCTACTTTTGGCAATATCATGGTCAACATTGCGACTTTGATATCAACATCTGCACTGCCACCTCCAGGTGCTCTCAAGATCTCGCAGCTATGCGAGTTTCAAGGTGTCTTGATCCAATGGTTCATGTCAGCGGATGCATGTTGGGTAAGTTGACTCTTGTGCGGCATGTGAATGGCGCTGACCCAGCAATCACAGGACTTTTGTATGGCAACCAATGTTCTCCTCGTCTTCTTCTTCGGCTACAACTCTAATCATCTTCACAAACTCGAGAAATGGTATTTCTTGTTCGCTTACGGGCTTCCCGGAATTCCAGCGCTGGTCTTTGTGATCCTCGATCATTCCGGACGGCCCATTATTGGGCCAGCTACTGTAAGTCAACCTCAACCTCCACGATGAGTACTTGTCTAACAGTTTAGATTTGGTGTTGGGTCAACAAAGAGAGTGATTGGATGCGAATTGCGTTCTTCTACGCACCAGTTTGGTAAGCAACCTGCGTTTTAGAATTGACACTGGCTAACATCAATAAGGGTCGTCATTTCGGCTACCTTTGCAATTTACGTCATAACGGGCATTCACATCTTCCAAAAGGGTGCGTTGCTACGTGACTTCACCAAAGCGCAAGCTCAACGGCCTGATATGGAGTTTTCGCCCGTTGCTGCAGAAGCTCCAGCAAATCCTTTTGCAGAAATGAACAATATTATTGTCACGACTGAAATCGGATTCTCCGTGGACACTGAAGTCTCCGCAATGAACCCCGTCTCAACCGATGGCGATCAGACATCGATGAGCTCATTCTCGAGCACTAGCAACTTTCCGGGACCAAGCAAGACTACGGGTCCAAGTCCTATCACCGCACCTCCGATTCGAGCAGCTACGCCCAAGCAAGATAAAGACAAGGCCGTAGAGCATCGCAGGAGTCTCTATGAAACATCCGACTACAGGGCAACCGCATTCGCAGGCACCTCCAGCCTGCCAGCGATTATGTCGAGTCCCAGAACCCGGCGCACCATAACCCACGTCACAGAAGGCAACGAGGCCGCCATGTCGTACCTGAAAGTAGCCATGCTCATGTTCATCGCCATGTTCATGATCTGGGTCCCATGTAAGTTTCCCCCCCAAACCCCCCCATTTCCAACGCCACGCACTAACCTAACGCCCCCCTCCCTTCCACAGCCACCGTCAACCGCCTACACTCCTTTGTCCACAAAGGCACCCCAAACTTCGTCCTCAACCTCGCCTCCGTCATCGTGCTGCCTCTCCAGGGCGCATGGGCCGCCACCATTTACGCATACACCTCGCGCTCCGAAACTAAGCGCGCCTACGCAGCTGGCATGGCCTGGCTCACGAGCCGCAAAGTCAAGATCGAGCACGACGCTCGCCCGGCGGCTGGGCCCAAGGATACAATGACTACTTGTCGTGGTACTCGCGATTCTCACGCTGATGTCGAATTCGAGGATATGGTTGAGCATCGTGAGCGTGTGGGACGGGATGAGTCTGTGCCGCGCGATAGTGTGGTGGAGACGCTGACGGTGTAGGTTGGGGCAGTTTGGTTGTGAGAAAGCCTTTTTGAAAGTTGGCGGGAAAAGATTTCATGCACTGGCTGCACCCAGCGAGATTATTTGGGCCTTTGGGGCTTTGTGGGGTGATATTTGGGATAAAGCTTCATTTGTCGAATTTTTGACCCTTTGGTCATCTTGGGCGCTGGGGATTCTTGCTGAGGCGGTCGTGTGTATGTGTGTTTACGATTGACGATATGCAGCCTGCTTGGTGTGCGGGTTAGATTGGGTTTGGATTGGATTGGAATCCCTGTGCTGTGTTGTGGTGTTGTGGGTAGACAGAGGTCCATGGGTCTTACCTACCTAACTATGAATCAACCACACTTTGGATAAAACATGTGCGTATTCTGCTGTTATGATACAAGTCTCTAATCCCATAGAGATGTATTACAACATATAACCTTATACACTCTTCATCCTACACCATCCAGTTACCATCCTTCCTCACACCCCACACAACGCCTTCACCCGACTCGCCCCCCTCCCCACCAGCCCATCCACATACGCCAAAAACACATCTGCCTCCAGCAAATCTACCGCCCCCAAACTGGGATTCGAACTGCGCAGCACCTGCCCGCCCCACAAAATCCTTATATACGACTTCCCGCGCCTCGCATTCAAGCGCGGATTATGTCTCGTAGCGCGATACACCTCGAAGACGACTTCGCTGCCCATGCCGACCCAGACCATGCGGTCTACTTGCAGGAGGCTGAGAAGACGCGAGACGGAGCCGTCGTGTGCGACATTGTGTCTGTATATGACTGATTTGTCGCCCGACAGCGCAGCGCGAATATGTGCTGCGAGTTCAGCGAGGAAGACGCCGTAGGAGGCTGTGGCAGCTTGCAGGCTGGCGGGCGAGTCGCGGTGGATAAACGAGTATTCGTATTGGCCGAGGCGGTAGACGGTGTCTGCTTGGTCTTGAGTGATGCAGAGGGTTGGGTTCTGGGTGCTGCAGGGGAGTGGTTTGGCGTGGCATTGGCGGGCGGAGAGGTTGTCGTAGTAGTGGTCGAGGGATTTGTGCCAGTCTGTTGCGTTGCTTGGGATTCCGGAGACGGTGTCGAGGGCGGCGAAGAGGGGGGCTGCCGCGGTGAGGTGCGCGGTCCAGTTTTTGGAAGTGCTGCCTACGCCGTAGGAGGAGTAGAGGGAGGAGGCTGGGGGGCAGGGGTATTGCGGTTCAAGGGAGTCGATGTTTACAGGTTGGATGTGGAGGGGGGTGTTTTGGGAGGGCGAGTACATGCCGTTTATTGCCATGCCGGCGACTTGCGAGGTTATGACGTTGTTGGTGACGCGGTAGGAGACTTTGTCGGTGAGTTTGGAGGGGAGGAAATGTAGGAGGTCGTGGTAGACGCCGTAGAGGTCTTTGCCGTGCTGATGCGAGTCATCGAGGCCGCCTCTGGTGATTTGCGGGAATTGGCAGCTACCGTTGAAACCAGCTTGGGCAAAGGGGTTGTTGGAGTCTGTGTAGACCGACCAGTATGTTGATGCTGATGCGTTGCCGGTGGGGTTGAGGGGCTCGCCATAGTAGAAGAGACCTTGATCCTTGCAGTCCCATGGGTACGATTCTTTGGGGAAAGTGTTTGATGCATAGGGCGTTCGCTTGTGATGGCGGTGGATGCTGTCTTCGGTCAATACATGTGTCTAGTCGAGACGCGGATAAATGTACACTTCGACGTAGAGAAGCTCAAAGTCATCAGAGACCTTCTTGTACTCCTCTTTTCTCACATGTGGCATGTTGCACCAGTTATAGGTACCATACTGCACTCCACTGGGCAACTGCGAACCACTAAAGACGAACCCGTTGGTACCCGTGCCGTTCAGTACTTGTTCTAGATCGTTGATCCAACTCTTCGTTGGTGCATGCCAATTTAGGTCTATAGCAGTTGAATTTTGTGCCAGAGACATTGAGGATAAAGAAGCCAATAACAGTGGCGCAGACAGTTTGATAGAGGCCATGTTGAGATCCAGATCTGAAAGATGAACGAACATGTAGATGGCACAGATAAGCACAGAAAAGGGGAAAACAACAATAGCAGCACGTTGCATATCTTATACGACGAGGAACACGGAATACGGCATTACTGATGAAGAACTCGGTACTGTTGACGGACGATGGACGTTGAGGATTCATCTAAGGAAGTTGCACGGGTATAGCCCTGGCGCTGTGATTGGCCCGTGGGCCACGTGGGAACGATGAGCCTGGTAAGATGCTGTGGAGCACAGCGCTGGATTGCGGGTCGCGAACGTCATGCCTGAGAGTAACCTTAGTTTGTCGTCGGTTTAATATTTTCGGTGATCTATGTTACTGTTCAGTTGAACATTGCAAGGCTAACCATTAGGTGCTTCCTTCCACAGGCTAGCTTTACACGTACTTGATGGTCGGCTCGAAAAGTATGGTGATGTAGAGAGAGCCAAGGACTAGTTGACAGAGCATGTGGGATATCTACCACAGTAACAGTATGGTCTCTGATAGTTCGCAGGTTGTATGGGATCATGGCAGTAGAGCAATGTAATCTCAAGCTTGTTCATCCTCTCAATCGCCTTTTGTAGTAGCTCTCTTCTTAGACTGATAACTCTGATCACATGATACCCCACACTACCTAGGTAAGTTGATCTTGATCAATTCAATGTCCTGGACATGGACTTGCATCGACATCGTGCGCGCTGGGCTTGTCATCATTCTCATAAACCAGAGCAGAAAGCTTGATACTGATCATGTGTCTGTCGGAACGTTTTCGTAGTTTAAAATACGACAATGGCAAAAGGTTGGAAGGATTGGATGGTCTCGACTATCTGGCGTTCAGTTGGAGAGCCTTTAAGCTATGGCTATGTGGAGATGTGATGGCGCAAACTTGATGTATCTATCGATAAAGCATGTATGAGGTGAGGGGTGTGGTTGTGTGGAGACTAAGCAGCTAGGGCCGCAGTAGAGACAGGCCGGCAGTGCTGTCAAGTTGGGCCGGCCCGATCAACAGCATTGTGACAAGTTGGCAGCGTGGGAACGATGATGCGGGGACAGAGTCTGTACTGTAGTGTTTGTTCCAACGACATGTTCATATTCAAAAGGGCAAACCTTGAATGCATAGCGCGTGCTTGTTTGCACAGTCATATGCACTATTGTATGGCAAATTAAATAACACTGGATATAACACGTAGTATGATAGCGCCCTCGATTGTGAAATGCTTAGCGCCAACTGCTGCTCTCGTTTGGCTCTGCAATTATTGTCTCGTCTCAAGTCGGGCATGTCCGTACAATCTAAGTACCACGGTAGGTATAACAATGGATGATGGACTCAAAGGCTCCCCAGGATACTACGCAAACTTCGGCCACAGCCCTATCCAGCCCACATGTTCACCGCAGGCTAGCGCAACCCCTATTCTTGTGCATGATGCGATTGTGGAGGATGCTTGTTTAGGATGAGATCCTCGACCAGAAGCTGGCTGCACAAGTTTGCTTGCAACGACGGCACCTTGGGGCAGGCTACTGGAGCAAGACGCGAAAGTGCCGCGCACCAAAGGAGGGGGGGGGGGGATGTGAAGGGCGTCGGGGCATTTGTGCATCACTAGACCCTGATGGTCATGTTGTGGACGTTTCGCATTGACATTTCGGGCGTGCCATCCCAGTCGGGAGTCGTAGGCGCAGTGCACACTTGGTTCTCGCCCGTCTGGCTGGCCAACAGCCGGGGGGGCCAGTTGAAACAAGCTGGCCACAGGGCTCCTTCTCCTCGACGCGTCGCTCTCCTAGTCCTCTTCTGTGGCTCTCAAATTTTTTTTTATTTTCCTTCTCTCCACGCTCCCTTGGCCGTCTCTTTTCGCCCACTCTGTTCGACCAGGCCAGAAATCTGGGGGTGGCCACAAGCGCCGCTGACCCACCCCGTTCCTGCAGTAGCAGCCGGCCTAAAGGTTAGTCCACCAGACCCTGGGCCATTCACCAGGCACGTCCACCCGCCTCCAAGCAGGCGCTGACCTTGCAACCCGACGAACAGCTCCTCCCTTCAATTTCAGCCCTCATTCTCTCGCCCACTTCAATCTGCACTCCAATCTGCATTGCTGTGCCGTCGGCGCAAGCGCAACAACCCAGCACCACATCCCATTGCCCAGCCGTACTCGTGTGCCCATCCACGCACTACCCTAAGATTGAGATTGCACGTGTCTGTCCGCCGCGCTGATTAAGAGCCGCCCGCCCGCTCACGCAACCATGGCCAGCACCTCGCCCAACACGTCTGCTAATCCACCTCATCCACCGCCTCCCTCGCTGCCAAAAGACGGTTCGCCGGAAGCCACTGCCCGTCCGTCGATTGCCCACTCCAGCAGCGACCAGCAGGGACCGCGCAGGACGTCGTTTGGCTTTCTGCGCCGCAAGTCCAGCGCCGAACGTGGCAGTGCAAGCAATCGCAGCCCGTCGTCGGGCAAGATGAGCAGAAAGCAAAAGGCGCTCGCCCAGGAGGAGGCGTTACGCAGACAGCGCGAGGCCGCCATGCTGCCCCGACAACCACCCCGCCTTCCCTCGCATTCCGCCCTGCCCCAGATTGCCACCTTTGGAGGGGAAGACGCCCGCCCCGATTCCGTCGCCATTGTCTCCAACAGGGCCGGCAGCTTCAACACCAACGGCCACGCCAGCCACAACAGCCACAACTTCTCGCGCCCCTCGGTCGACACGTACAGAATGGCCCAGAGCCAGCATTCCAACCTCGCCGTAGCGCCTCCTTCCGCTGGCGGCCCGCCCAATGACTACATCAACTACGACCCCTACCCAAGGACCGAGAGCATGACGCATCGTGGTCGCTACAGCTATGCCAGCAGCCAGCATAGCACTGTCAACAGCCCTCGCCGCGTCCGGAGGAGAAAAGACCCGACTCCGTTCAAGTAGGTTGCACCGCATGGAGATTTGGAAAAATGGCCTGCTAACGTGTGCGCACAGCATCCTGGTAATCGGTACCAAGGGATGTGGAAAATCGTCTTTCATCGACTTTCTCCGCACTGCGCTTGCCCTGCCAGCCAGAAAGCGGCCCCACACACCCTCGCCGCCCGCCACGGCTGTCGGTGGCGATGACTCGCCCTTCACCTCGGAATACCTCGAGACTGAAGTGGACGGCGAGCGCGTGGGCGTCACGTTGTGGGACTCCGAGGGCCTAGAGAAGAACATTGTCGACTTTCAGCTGCCCATCATCACCTCATTCCTCGAGTCCAAGTTCGAGGACACGTTTGGCGAGGAGCAAAAGGTCGTGCGTGCGCCTGGTGTCAAGGACACTCACATCCACTGTGTCTTCCTTCTTCTAGACCCTATTCGGCTGGACCAGAACATTGCAGCGGCGCGCAAGAAGTCCAACGTTGCTAAGATTGGTAGCACCGTCTTTGGAGGACTCGATGAGAACCTGGACCTCAATGTCTTGCGCGAGCTTCAGGGCAAGACCACGGTGATTCCCGTCATCAGCAAAGCAGACACCATCACAGGTGCACACATGCGCCACCTCAAGAAGATGGTATGGGACACCTTGAAACGTGCCAAGCTTGATCCTCTCGAGGCCTTGAATTTGGACGCAGATGATGACGAAGACGACGACGACCCCGACCGACTGGATGAGCGCGATGAAGACGAGTACGAGAACTCCTCAGATGGCGAGGGCAAATCCGACATGTTGAACAAGATTCTTGAACGATCCTCGTCAGAAGCCGCACGGTCAATCGCTTCGTCAAGCTCGTCCAAGTCGCAGTCGCCCCCCACTTCGCCACCGAGTGCCAGGAAGCATCACAGCCGCAAGCCATCAGCCATGTCCGCCTCCATTCAAGCAGAAACTACCGAAACGCCTTTCTTGCCTCTTAGCATCATCTCACCAGACCCGTATGAGCCGGAGATTGTCGGACGCAGGTTCCCCTGGGGCTTTGCGAACCCTCTTGACCCGGAGCATTGCGATTTTGTCAGGCTCAGGGAGAGCGTATTCAGCGAATGGCGCGCGGAGCTGCGTGAGGCAAGTCGCGATCATTGGTATGAGGGCTGGAGGACGAACCGCTTGGAAAAGGGCAATACCAGACGCCGAATTGCGACATCAGATGGCCCTGCTGCAAAGGGGCTGTCTATTCCCGCTGTGAACGGTCGCGCAATGAGTGCGGGCGCCAGGGACCCCCGCCAGTACCAAACGGCCGACTTTTAGGCACCACTAGAGATCATAGCATCCGAGGGCCTGGAATCTCTTCTTTGAGTCATCGTCTGTGTCTACACAGGCCGTGCCTGCCACTTGTCGACGACTATCTGCAAATTTACATTCTGATCCACACTGCACCCCGTCCGGTCAACCTTTGTATACTTCTGTCCACGGCCAAGTTACCCAGGACGTCACACGGCATCCCCCTGCCCTATTGCTGAACACTCTTGGCATGACCACATTAGACATGTGTAACCCACATGTCCTTGTTCATACCCCCCTTTGTACCCTAGTGCTAGTGTGTGTTTTTTTTTACCACGGCTGGCATCTGTTTGTTTGTGTATCTGTTTCGTTCTTTTGTTACTGTTATTTTCCACTCCCCTTCCCCCTGCTTAAGAGATTGCGCATACCCTCCCCCTTACTTTTTGTTTTGAAATTACGTTCTAGATAACGCCCGTTCCGACCACCCCACTTGCTTACCTATACCATTGTTGGAGGACCCTTTTTTTCTTCTTCTCTCCTCCTTCATTTGCGGAAACCAGTGGTACGCTGGTCGTATTTTTGCTCCATGGGGAGTTTGAGTCGAGTTGAGCTCTGTGTGTGTGACTATAGGGCTCCTCCGGACCACATGTATAGCAATGTATGTAGTCTTCTTTTCTTCAAACAGGAGAATATTTCGCACAGATGTGATGGGGGAATAAATTATACGTTCTGCTTCCCCCCCTTGGTTTGAAGCTGCTGCTCACATACCTGTGTACGAATTTCATTCACTCGTGATCTGTGCGTTGGTGGTAGGAGTTGCGTACTCTTGTTGCTAAGGTTTTGCTGAATGATGACTTGGTATGCTTGAACTTGTACCTCTCCTCCACCGTCCTTGCTCATCTGGAGATGGTGAGCATGATAATCTGGGTCAAGAGCTGGTATATGGCCGTGATGTTAACGGGACGGGAGGATTGCTGTGGTGGTTTCTTTCTACTCATAGAGATGAATCTTGCTGTTTGGAGGCGGTTGGTTATTGCTTGTTTGATCATATGCTGAAGGGTGGGAGGCTATGAAGGTATGGTGACGGGTTTTGGTGTGAGAGTGGTGGCATCTTTGTCATTACTGGCGCTTGTGTGCTCAATATCCAGTTTGTCTTGATGGACTTAAAAAAGAAGTGCAACACTATTTACGCACATGTATGAGAAATAGTATGCGTGCTACGTGTGAGAGTATGTCCTCTCAAAGAGGTTCAATCCACCGAGACCTCCGAAAAACGCGCTAGTCTCCGCCAGACCCTGTCCCTCCACGCCACCACTCAGCGCATTCACCCCGCTAGAATGACTAGACCCAGGACTTCAACGTCAGACAGTACTCTTCACGAACCTCGATAACATGAATGGCCTTGGAGATATTTCTCCCCCACTGGGACCAACCCAACTTGCAGCCGGTCACGCGCCTCCGACACCACCGCATGAAAACGCACTCGACGACATCTATGGTTCTGCGCCCTCATCGCCTAGCCTCGACCAATTGACAGTGCAAGACCGCGCACATGAAATCCTGTCCGATCTTCCCTCCCGGCAACGCGCCCTCGACACAGATGCTTACCGCGAAGGACTGTCAAACAGCAAAGGCCAGTACGTACAAGAAGGCTTCGACGAAGGCTATTCCCTCGGCGCAAACCTCGGTCTACGCGTAGGCTACATTCTCGGTGTATTACAGGGCTTCGTGGCAGCTTGGAAAGGGTATGACGAGGCAATTTACACAGAGGTCAATGCATTATTCCAAGCTGCGCAGGAGCAACTCGCGCTGCAAGAATTGTTCGGCAAAGAGTGGATTGATGAAGAGGGGGTGTGGAAGTGGAATGTCACGGGTATGGAGGAAGATCCTACGCTGAGGGAGGTGGCGGGACAGCATCCTGTGGTTCAGAAGTGGGTTGGGACTATTGACGAGTTGGCGGCTAGGTGGGGGGTTGATTTGAAGGCGGTGGAGAATGCGCAGGAGGAGCAGGAGGAGTCGTGAGGGATGGCATGATCTGGAGAACTTGACTCGCGTCTGAGGGATGGAAATGCCTCTTAGATTTCGCTGAACTGGAAAGGCGTATGCTCCATCACCTATGTATAGAGGATGGCGGCACATGCTAGATCGTACGCGCGCCGCGGGACCTTCCTAGTGCAGGTCGATGGTGTGGGGCAGAGCAGAGGCTGGTGTATCTTCAACATCAAAAGATGTGACGGATGGAACCCAACATGGCACTCGAGGATATGACTGAGCGTGATCACGTTCAGAGTCACGCATCAGAGCTATTGAAGGGTATACGAGAGACTGGCCCATGAAGTCCTAGTAGCGGCGACATGCCACAGGTACACAGTAATGGCAGCCGAAGGAACAAGTCACGCTATCCTGTGGCCACTCAACTCCTCCTTGTGGTCCTTACAGCGAATAGCTCCCTGCTCATGTCGAAAATTTTGCTATTGATGACATGTCGTCAGCTCACATGTTCAAGGCAGCCAAGACTGGATTGGTGATAGACTGGGATGCCTTAGTTTGGCGGCCTCGGGACGATGCACCAGTAACCGTGCCGGTGCACGGGCCTGGCTCGGCGATTGGAATGGACCGCTCGAGATGCCGTCATGATCCTTTGGTTGATAAAACTAATTGCACGCCCGCCCCCCATGTCTGACAGTTCTACGCTGATGCTGCTTTTGCTCGCCAAGAGACAGCCATGATACATGGCTCGTCTGCTCTTCGACGAGCGCCAGTACAATATGCCTCGTCGCGCCTGCTGACATCAAGTTTCGTCGCACGTCCCCGCCTGCACCAGACGCCGCTTGTTCGCCGCCTGCAGTCACAAGCATGGGAACCACTTCGACCCATTAACCCCGCAGATCTGCCCAAACCACGGCCGCGCAAAATCAAACCGCCCTTCACGCGCCGAAGATGGGTGCGCCGTCTTGCTGTCATCTCGGCGCTGCTCGGTGCCGGCTTGTTCATTGATAGGCAATTCTACGCATCGTCGGTCACGCGCTGTCTACGCACATTCAAGACTGGCCTACTAATAGGGCTGGACTACAAGATCAACTTTCGCCCCCATCCCCCGCTGGCAGACAGTATCGAGGCGTTGCATCTACGCAATGCGCAGAGGATTTACGAGTTGCTGCGCTACAATGGCGGACTGTACCTGAAGATTGGCCAGGCGATTGCCATGCAGAGTGCCATATTACCGCCAGAGTTCCAGAAGATGTTTGCCAGAATGTTTGACGATGCGCCGCAGAATGAGTGGTGGGAAGTCGAGCAAGTCATACGCGAGGACTTTGGCAAGAGTGTCGAGGACGTGTTTGGTGTGGGCTTTACGCTGGATGCATCAGGCGACAGAGGCATCATGGAAAAGACAGCAAGAGCTAGCGCGAGTGTGGCACAAGTACATTGGGCTAGACTTGCAGATGGTCGGGAGGTGGCCATCAAGATCCAGAAGCGAGAGATTGCGCAACAAGTAGGATGGGACCTGTGGGCTTTCGAGGTCGTCGCCAAGACATACACCTGGTGGTTTAAAATACCAGTCTACACGCTAGTACCGTACATATCTGAGCGCCTGATGTTGGAAACTGACTTCGTGAACGAAGCGAATAATGCCGAGGAGATGAAGCGACTGGTAGCTGGCGAGAGAAGACTCAATGGCAGGGTATACATTCCAACGGTGTATAGAGACCTCTCGAGCAAGCGGGTAATGACTGCTGAGTGGATTGAAGGTGTACGGCTATGGGACAAAGAAGGCATCACCAACCAATGGCAAGGTGGATGGCGAGCAGGCAGCCCTGGTGCAGGAGGAAAAAACTTGCCGCCTATTTCACGAGGCAACACCAAAGTCGACACTCGCACGCCAAAAGATGCCACCCAGCATGACTTCTTTAAGCCTGACCGCAATTCCTGGCGCGGCAATGACGGCAAGGGTGGACTCGGCGTCTCTCTCAAGACCACCATGAACACAATTGTCGACCTCTTCTCCGCACAAATGTTCCTCTGGGGCTCTGTCCACTGTGATCCCCACCCCGGCAACATCTTCATCCGACGTCTCCCCAACGGCAACCCAGAAGTCGTTCTCATTGACCACGGTCTATACATTCGCATGGACCCCAAGTTCCGCCACCAATACGCGCTATTCTGGAAGTCACTACTCGCCTTTGACAATGCAACAATCGAAGACATTGTCTCTGGCTGGGGCGTCAAACACGCCGATATCTTCGCCTCGGCCACGCTGATGCGACCCTACCAGGGCGGCGACCACAGCGTCCTCGCCGAGCTCAAGAAGCCCAGCAAAGGCAAAGACCAAGCCGAGCGCGCCTTTGAAATGCAAACCAAAGGCCGCGACGCCATCCGCTCCATTCTCGCCGACGACGCAAAGTTCCCCCGCGAGCTCATGTTCATTGGCCGCAACCTCCGCATCGTCCAAGGCAACAACCAATTCCTCGGCTCCCCTGTCAACCGCATCAAAATCACGGGCCTATGGGCCTCGAGAGCGCTCATCGAGTCTAGGGACCTGGGCGTGGCCGAGCGCTGGACAAACTGGGTCAAGCATGTGCGGTTTCGCTGCGTGTTGGCGGCGAGTGATGTGCTGTTTCTCTGGGCAAAGGTCAGGCAGTGGGTTGGGGTTGGGGGCGGCATGGAGGATGAAATCGAGGCGCGCATGAAGGTCATGGCCAAGGACTTTGGGGTTGATCTTAATCATGGGGTGTTTGAAGGGTAGGGAGTTTAGGTTGGGTTTGGGTTATTTGGCTCTTTAAACTCTTTAACTCCCCCCTTGACGATTTTAGAGAAGCATATGTGGGTTTTGTATACACGTGCGTATACTACTAGAGTTTTCTTTTTCCCTCCTTCATTATAGAATGTAGATGTATTTATATACATGTATAAGTATCACTTTATAAAACTCTTGCAATCATGATGTACCCTTTCTAGACCTCATTCTGTAAAGTCCCGATTGAATACAATCTTGCACTATTATACTAGCTCCTCCCTTCCTCCCTCCCTTCCTTTCTCCCTCCTATTTATATTATCCCCTAATTATACTACTATACTGATATAACTTCCTGATATCCCTTATAACATCTACCCTAACTACTAATATTACTGTATAATCTATACTATAGATGCTACCCCACGCGATGGAAAATATCGTACGCTTGCATAACTACTGTGGAATAGATAGGTTTGCTTGGGAGGAACTCTGTGGAGTTATAAGATTCTAGGATTCTAGGATTCTAGGATTCTAGGATTAAAGGGTTATAGGGTTATAGGGTTATAGGATGTAGGGATTGTAAGGATTATAAGAGTAAAGGAGAGAAGAGGAGAGAAGAGGAGAGTAGAATTAAATTAAATTAGATAAACCTACTACTTTAAACGCTGGAGTAAGAAAATTACAGCGAGGTAAGACTAGCGTAGTTAAACGACTATAAAGGAGTAAAGGGGGAGAGATAGAGGGAGTAGGAAGGAGAGCGTGAATCAGTTTTTTTTCATGTTTACAGTTAAGTGGCGTAGAGAAGAAGAAACGGGCGGGGGGAAGATGTAGTGTTTTCCCTCGAGTTGATGTCCCGTGAGTCGTTGGTGGTATCCATCATGTCAGTAGAATCGCGCGATAAATGCCACGCCTGCTTGCAAGAAAAGCTGCTAGAGGACAGTAAAAGAGTTGTGGTCGTGAGCGGTAGGTAATAAACAAACCCTTGCCACGTGCGTTGTACCATTACAGAATCGGTCAATGTGGAAGGTGCGATGAAGTGTGATTCTGACACAAGAGAATGTGTAAGGATAGTTCTATTCTACCCACCTATAATCAGTGAACTTAGATCATACGCAAATTTTTGGGTTGCTTGTCGTAGTGAGAGTAGACCTAACGGAAGAGGCGATCAAATAACAATAGTGCATCAAAAGGCCAAATCTCCCACTTGCAACCTATCAAAACATACCTCTCCCCAAGCCGCTCACCGCCCAACCCCATGCTCAAATCTTCGACCTCCCCTTCCTCTTCTCCTCCAACTCCTTCACCTTCTCCGCAAACCTCTTATTCGGCGCGCCCTCCACAAACCGCTCCGCAAGCGCATCCACGGCATTAACCACCGCCATCATCCTCGCATCCCGAATCGGCGCGTTCTGCAACCTCTTCATCTCCATCATACTCTTCCCATCATTCGCCTTGAGCTGCTCGCCCAAGAACTCCATGACCTTGGCCTGGAACGCCGCGCCCGTCTCCTCCCACACGTAGTTGTACAGCCCGGCGTCTAGCAGCTCTTGCGCGCTGAGTTTGCGTCCAAACATGAGGAAGTCGTTTGCGCGGTGGATGCCCATTGATTGGGCGAAGGAGAGGGCCGAGCCGTTTTCGGGGACTAGGCCGAGCGCGGAGAAGGGGCATTGGAGCCAGGCGTTGGAGGTTGCGAGGACAATGTCGGCGATGCCTGGGAACCAGGCTGCACCGCCGCCTACGGCGGGGCCGTTGAGAGCCACGATGAGGACTTTTTTGTGGTCGATCATTGAGCGGAGGAGTTCCGTTGCTGGGGTTGTTAGTGATGTGATGGTGTGAGGGAGTAGATGAAATGGAAGTAAAGGGGCACTTTGAAATTAAGACTACAACGTTGTCGTAGTCTTATAACATGAGCTGTCTAGCAAATGACAATGCCCGAGGAAAAGGTAAACTCACCATATGCAAAGCCCCCAAGAAGACTCAATTTCTTCTCAGCATCATTTTTAAACGTCTGCCTCCACAATCAGCAACTCCCCTCCTACTTCATAGTCACGATTTCAAAAACATCAACATACCTTTTCACTCCTCCCCCCAATCCCCGTAACATCGGCCCCTGCTGAAAAGAACCTCCCTTCCCCGGTCAAGACCGTAAACACAGTATCCGGATGATCATTTAGTACTCTCAGTCCCGCAATGATATCTGACAAAATATTCCCACCAAAGGAATTAAGTTGCTTTGGCCTGTTGAACTTGATGACGCCAATTTGGTTGGTGATGGAGAGCTGAATGTCGGTATAGTCTGATGATGTCGTCATGTTTGGAGATGTGAAAGAGAGAAAGTGAAATAGAGGAACTTGTTCGTCTTCGGGGAGGTTCCTCCGAGTTGTCGTTACAGATGCGATGATATGTGGTTCTCGAAACGTTGGTATAGGGAATTATAGTCTAAGGACGGAATTTGTTTCTTGGATTTGCAAAATGCTTAGTTTTCCCCTCAAAGCGCGTGAGCGTGAGCCAGGCCTCGGCCCAGGAAAGACTTGGTGAGTGGTGCTTCAGCCACGGGTCACAATCGAATCGTGGACTGTAAAACGAGGACAATATCCCCAACTGCGTTCTTAAACGATGACACGAAAAGTTCTTCAATATGGTCGTATAAGGACGTTGTTGGATAAGAGACGTGCATGCATGACGAGCTGTCGTTGTAGTTGCAGTTTCGCGACTTACCTCGGCACAACCCGGGGCTCGAGTGGATCCTAAGAGGCAATGCGCCCGTGCTTTAGGGTCCGATTAAACCATGTTAGGAGTTCATACTGGGGTCATACCGGGGATTGGGGGAACCTCTCTCTGCACATGAATGCTTATACAACGAAAATCTTATTCCCATCTATGTATGCGCGAATGTCGCAGTCTGATGCGTGTAAATGCTTGGTATGGTATATGGTTATGCAAAAAAAGAAAAATCACACTCGGGCGCCTCCAAGCGCCTGAAACCCTTAGTACGTACGCAGTATCCAAACATGCAATCGCAAAAAGTACCATATGTTCGAGCGAGTGGAATCGCAAGATGACACATACTCATACTCTGTCTTCTGCAAAATCGAGTACCTCACAGTCATCCTCGAAGAAGCCTTCTTCGCCTCCCTCAGCGCCTTCCTTCCTGAGGCGTCTACGCCTCGTGGTGACGACGACCTGCTCAATCTCTTCTTCTCCGTCGCGCAGGACGAGCTTATTCTCGATTCGAGCTGCTACACCTGCTACAAGGTCATCTTCTCCTGAATCATAGGCATGCGTTACGGGCGAATAAATGCGCACTGCGTCGATGCTTTCGCCGAACAGCCAAGGGGTTTGGTCGTCCTCGTGGTGGAGTGGAGAGGTTAGACTTGGGAGCGAAGTTTGGTACTCGCTGCTGCTGCCTTGCTCTTCCATTGTTTTCCTCGAATAAACGAAGCGGGTGACGCGGCGATCAGTGTAGAAAGGTTGATATGGTGGGTTCGTTTCGAGTTCCGAGAAGCTCAAGGGTGCTGGAGCCGACCCAACTGCCGCACCACCAGCACCTGGCTTACGAGATGTTAGGGTGCGTATGAGCCAGTCGCCATATACCTCTTGCGTAGGCTCTGGTTCACCTGGTTGCGGGAACAGCTGTTCTGCGATGGCAGGTGGAAGAGACGAGTCGCGGATCGGAGCGAGCCCAAACTCCACGAGCTTCTTTTTGCTTATGGAAGCTGTAGCTGAAGTCTTGCCTTTGCTGTTTGTCGAGCGCATCTGCACCCGCCATATCTGCAACACACCACCAGAGACTAACGCAATCGAGCCGCGACCTCGTCCAGAAAGCCAGCGAACACTGTCAGGCTTGACTCCGCTGGGGGATGTAGGAAGCGTAAGTTTGTTATCTCCCGCATGTCGGATGTTACTAATCGATTTGCCTACCCCAGCCGCCACAGCCTTGCCAGACTTTGCACCAGCAGCAGGCGTCACGCCAAGACTGCTGAGAGTGAACCGGGATCCTCCACTGGTATTTCGCTGACGTACAGCATCGAAGAATGGCTTTGCAGTGCCGTTGATTGCTTTCATTGCAGAGTTGACGGCGCCGACAGGGCCTGTAGGTGATGTCGCATCTTCTGTCTTGGCTGGTGGAGGTGCTTGTCGGATACGTCGAGCAGGTGGCCATTGAAAGGCGGATGCAGGCATTGAGAACATGTGTACTGTCCCTTTATCGGTAACAAGAGCTAGTCTGTCGGTCAGTGGAGCAGACCAGCTCACATCAATGACATTTGTGACCGTCATCCGGGTGAAGCGAGCGATCTGTCGGACATGAGGGCCGGTTGGCTGTTCTCTTGCAGTCCTCCGAATCCTGCGGAAGTTCATCCGTTTCAGGTCCCAGACATCTTGATAGTCTCCCTTTTTGCTTACCGTCATCAGCATCAAGCCGCTTGGGGAGAATGACAAGAAGCTGCAACCTAGTGCGGCAGGTATCGTGGCGATTGGATGCAATGCATTCTTGTTCTTCGTCTCTTCTGCTTCCAGTAATTTCTGTAAATCGGAAACAGAAATTACAGATGCTTCCTGTCTCGGCTGCGCTTGATTGTGCCCATGCGTAGGTGGGAAGTAATGCTGCATTGGATCCTGGCCATACATTTGGTTGCTGTTCGTCTGTTGGCCCTTGTTCATATAACTCTTGAATGCTTGGTAGCCCTTCTCTGTGGCCCATCGTGCGCCCTTGATCGCAACCTGGGTCCCTTCTCGGGTGAGGCGATCGATGAGGCTGGCTGCCTCTGGAGCATCAACAGCACAGTTCGGAGTTGGCTGAGGAGGGACACTGTGGTGAGACAATCCTGGTGGACGCTCGTTATACGGAGAGGTGAGTGCTGTGCCGTTTAGTGGGTAAAGTGAGCTCGATGCAGGCGGTGTTGTGGCTAGCCAGCGATCCGAGAGGGAAAAAATAGGGACACCGTATCTTTCGGGGGGGATGTCTTCAGGGTTGCCATCTGCCACGCTTGATGCACTCGACGTTGTGCCTCGCTCGCGAAGTTGAATGGACGTCCAAAGCTTGCCCAAACATCGGTATCGTTCGGCGTACTCCGGATAGCCTTGCAAGTATGGCGCAAAGACGAAGACTTCTCCACTAGCACCTGATGCAACAACAACAAACTTGCCTTTGGCATCCACAACAAAATCGCCTACGGGTTTTGGAGGCTGAAACAAGGGACTATCTATGGGGCTGATCAAAGGAATCAGAGGACTCTTGTACAATGTAGCCACCTTCCGCTGTTCTTTCAACGAATACACTTCGACTGTCGTCTGGTAGCCTGTAACTTGGCCTGCTGGCTCATCTCCATGACGCGAAGCAGGTCTACTTGGAGACTCGGAAGCCGAATCATCAACAACAGAGGATGCGCCGCTGCCACTGCTGCTTCTGCTATCTTTCACAACAGGTCCATGCAACGTGAGCACGACGAGAGGTCGTAATGCAGCCAGAGGATCTATCCTGGAGGTCCACGGTATGACTTTGGCCCCAATGACACCCCCACGCAGCCCTTCCAGACGTCCCACCAGGTCCATCTTACTCTTCTCCACGCGGAACACGTCTAGGCCTCCCTGTGAGCCAACAAGTATGACGTTTTCGGCTGCTCGAGCCGCTTCGTCCCCTGCTGCAACCAACGTATCAAAGCCGCAGAAGTAGCCCGCTTCACCGGGGGTCATGCCGTCACTCGGTGGGTTATTGAGTCCAAAGTCCAGGCCGGGTAGGCCATAGAAGTGTGCCTGGGGCTGGTGGGGCAGCGGCTGATGGAGTTGCGAGGGCATACGGGCGCCATGCTGCGAGTACATGGATGCTCTGCGGTCTCTGCTCGACGTATCTTGGGGTGAAGCCTGCAGCCGCCCCCCAAAGGTGGTGTACTGGTTGGGATGACTCAGAGGCCGCAGTCCAGGGGGCGAGTTGGACATGGGCGGTGCATACAAGCCGTCTCGTGCACCAGGCGAGTTGTGAAAAGTCGGTGGCGAGTTCGCGATGGCTATGCCGCCGGAACCTGGCGAGCCTTGGTTGGGAAAAAAGGGCACCGACTTGGTCCACTCGGTGGTTCGCGTGGCACCCAGGGCCGACAGCAGCGGCGACGTGGTCGCATTGTAGCTGGCTGGACCTGACGGCGAGGCCGAGGACAATCGGCGTGTGGAAGAAGGCGGTGACTTTGTTCTATCACAGTCTGCAGTCAGCGCTGGCACAGGGCAAACAGTAGGAGCAGTCGCAGAGGGAAGGCGCGATGGAGGCCGTACATCTCTCGGGGGTAAATGCGCGTAACCTTGGCCGCCTGCTTATCTCGTCTTCCCAACTCATGGCGTAGCGTGTTTCGGCCGCGTGCCTGGGGAGTGTCGTGCACCTTGTTGCGGTTGCGCTGCTGCTTGTGCAGATAGGTGAGGTTGGAAACGGGCGGCGTCTGCTCAGCGGCCTTGTCGGGCGATGAGCTCATTCAAGTTGCTGCAGGAGGGTTCTGAGTGTAGTGCTAGCGCGCGACGGCTGTCTCCCTCTACTGTAGAGGGTGGGAAGCAGTGTGGGTGTACGTGGTAGAGTACTGTGAGGGCAGAGACGGAAGAGACCGGGCGTGCCAGTCGGAGACGGATGGGTAGTGAGTGGGCTGGCTGGACAAAGCGGCTGCGTCATGCGCTTCGTGACCTGGGCTCGTGAACGATGGTGCCTCGTGCTAGAGGCACAGCGAGACAGCTCTATGGAATCTATGCAGGCGCCGGGTGCCTGACGCGGCGTGTTCTCTACTATCTTTGCTGTTTACGCTGGAGCTTGGAGTGTTGATCCTATCGCCCACTTCTGCGGGGCTGGGGAGCGCTATCTTAAAGCCTGGCGCAGCCTAGCACGCTATGGGGATGGATGGTTTCTGACGAAAGCGGAGGTTAGGTAGTCTGGACGGTGTCTTAGCTACCACTCACGGTATGACTGGACGTGAACATATCAGGAATGCTGAGTATACAGCTGGTACTACATTCGCTGCACATCTGGCTGTGTCACTCTTCAGGAGGGGTCCCGGCTACTGCGGGGCTGTTGAGCGCTCATATGCAGGTGCACCCATCGCCCCTTCCATCCGCGCGTCACTCCCGCGCTCAGAACCCACTCCGCCGCCACGTGCCACTCTGAAGACACAACAGGGAGAACATCATTGTCATGATTGACTGTCATCATCAGCTAGTCTGATATATCGCTAATTCATAACTCGACGACACCACAACTTTCATTCCTCTCATGTTAGACCAGCCAACAGCATGCAAGCGCAAGAACGATGCACCACACTGCATGACGTTGGGTTGCACTATACATGTACTTACCTACTATGTGCCAGCCCCATGGCTAGAACATGGCGGTTTCGACCAAGCATACGATATGCGCAAATTCGCCGTACGATGAGCACGATGCCGCGAATCTAGTCTCCTCGTTAGCGCCTCTCCACAGCCCTCAAGGTTACTGACATTGGCAGGAGCCAAGAGAGATTGAACATGGGTTTACATTTTCCTTCATCGGATGGACTGACCAGCCATCTCCCTGTATAAGTATTCCAATTCCAACTCCAACTCCCACCCGGCATCCCGTATCCTCTCCAAGTCGCCATCAGCGTCACTATCAACATGCCACTCCTCAACCCCCTCACTCTGCTCCTCCTCCCCTTACTCATCCCCCTTGTCTCCGCCTCTGTCCCCGCAGACTACACAAATCTCCCCTCCGTTCCCCCCGGCGTCTTCAACGCGCAAACCCGCATCCAGATCGCCACCACCATACCCGCCATCTGGTCCGCCCTGACCAATTTCCCCCTCTACCCCACCTGGAACCCCTTCGTCCGCTCCGCCGTCGTCGCAATCCCCTTGAACTCCACTGTCCCACCCCAATACCCCGTCGAAGGCTACCACCTTCATTTGCGCACCCAGATCCCAGCCCTGCCGCTACCGGTCAATGAGACGACACCGGATAATCCGCTGCACACGCAATTTGCATCTGAGAATATCACACATGTACAAGAGGACTTGGGGAGGTTGGCGTGGGCTTATATGGCTGGTGTGGCTAATTTAGCACTGCAAGCGGAGCGGTGGCAGGCGGTGAGTGATTTGGGCAACGGCACGGTGTTGTATGAGAGTCGTGAGGAGTTTTATGGGCCGGCAGCGGTGGCGTTGAAGGCGCTGATGGGCAAGGCGCTGCAGGAGGCGTTTGATGCGCAAGGACTGGGGTTGAAGTTGCTTCTGGAAGGGGGCCAGTAGGCTTTGATCGTGCTGAAGAAAGGAGTTTCATATGACAACTGTGGATCTGAATACCGAACTTTTATGCGTCTCCCAGATGACCTTCGAGGTCATGGAGCATGATATTTATCACTCTGCAATCCACCGGAATGTCTACAAGAATTCGAATGATGATGCGATCGACTACACCAAATCGGCAATTAGCCACAAGATCATGCCTTCTCTGCTCGCGAAATTAATCCTGGTGCAACAGTTTACATGAATCCCCATCTCTGAAATCTACATCCTTTAACTTTTTCCTGCGCACTCTTTGACTTCTTAGTACTTAAATCCTCCTAACCCTTTGTTCAAATCCACTAACTCACCTAAATCTCTTTACCAATACCCGTACATCATAACTAAGTTGGGCAATATCACAAGTAACTCCCATCTCTCAACCAAGCAGCCACTCCTAACCCCAACAGCCACAGTCAACAGCCAATATGACGGCTACAGAAAACTAGTAGGCGGTTGAGAAATCACCGTGTTCTTCGCAGGGCACTAATGGTTAGTCTCTGTCTAGTCATATACGTTATCCTTCGAAAGCTGCTGTACTCCAGCCTACAACACGACATTGCACTACACGTGCATCACAAGTAACAGAATCAAACCAAGTTCAAAAGTGGGTTGTTTGAAGTTGTTCATTTCATGCTGGGTAGCCCAGCTCTGTCGTCAGATACATAGGCGAGGCCCCGAATGCATTACCTCACGCCATAACCCAGGAATGCTAGAAAAGACCCATGCCAGAAACCATCCTCTAGTACCTCTTACCCTCGCGGAGAACGTCGCTGTACTCCTCGAGCGGCGAGCGAGTTAAACGCGTCTCCTTCCATAGGTTGGGTGTGAGGAAGCCGTAGGTGTTGGCGACAGCAACGAAAGTGGCCTTGAGAGTGTTCTCGAGGGTCTTGGTGGATCCGGAAGAGGCAGTGTAGATGTCGGCGACACCAGCCAACTGCAACAGACGCTTGACGGCGGGGGAGGCGACAAGGCCGGTACCACGGGGAGCAGGAATAAGACGGACAGTGACGGAACCGCACTTGCCACTCTCCTTGGTGGGGAGCGAGTGAGGCTCACCGAGGTTGGTACCCCAGTATCCTCGTCGGATGGGGACGACGGAGAGCTTGGCGATGATGATGGCAGCGCGAATGGCGGTCGCGACTTCCTTGGAGGTCTTGATACCGAGACCAATGTGGCCCTCGGAGTCACCGATGACAACGATAGCCTTGAAGCGGGTACGTTGACCGGCACGGGTCTGCTTCTGGACGGGCTTGATCTTCATGACCTCATCCTTGAGCTTGGGGAGGAAGAAGTCGACGATCTGGTACTCCTTGACGGGAAGAGAGTGGAGGTAGCTGTCAATTGTCAATTGTTGCCCTCTTGTCTGCGGCGCATGCCGTGTGAACGTACATCTCCTCCATGCTCTTGATCTTGCCGGCCTTTACGAGACGGCCGAGCTTGGTGACAGGCTGCCATTCTTTCTCCTATGCTACTTGTCAATTTCCTGCGATTCACATGTGCCCAAACTTGAGTGTGCGTACCTCAGTCTTGCCACCACGGCGTCCACGGCCACGGCCACGACCGCGACCACGGTCACCACCACGGTCTCCACGAGATCCGAATCCGCCGCGAGCGGGAGCAGGTGCGTCAGCCATGTTGTATGTTTGTGAGGTATACGGCTGCTGTGGTGGCTCGGTTAGCTGGTGTTGTGCAAGGAGAGGGCGGGAGAAAACGTACAATTTGGTGTCCTGGGTTAGTGCTGCTGTCGCGGATCTTGACGATTGTGAATGTTCAATTTCGCTGGTGGTAAGCGAGAGCTGTGTGTCGCTAGCGCCTAATTGGGTTTAACGTCGCGGGGCTGCCATGGGCGCTCACCAAAACCGCAATCTGCGACAGTTTGAACTCGACGCGATAATATTGTGTCTTGCTTTCATTAATCTTCTTGTAAATCCACCCATCGACATACATACCATAGTATGCAGAACGTGATGATACCTTATCTATTATCAGCCAACGCCAACATGTGCGATGCGCCAACATGTTGTGGTGCGAAACCGAGGCTTCCGACTCCCACCATGGCGTTCAGGTATTGGTGATAGGACCTCGATTCTGCAGGAAGAACGATTTATGGAATACAAGTCAAGCTTGTACGCTGCACGGAATCCAGGCGCATGGCATCTGTATCTAAACTCTCTTTTGTCTACTGAACGTTCCCAGAGCCATCAGCACTTTCCCTGACTCGCTACGGGTGATGACTAAGGTGTCTCCGCGTGCTCCTGACTCGTCCACACATGATGCTCACACTGCTCAAGTGACAATGGTCACGAAGCTCAGCTAAACAGCTGGGCAGTCACGCATAACTCCCAAACATCACAACTTCATTCTTTGCAAAATTCCTCCACCATTGCTTCTTCATGAGCAATCATGTCCATCTTGAACTCGGTTCTCGGCTCGCTATCTCCTCCGCCTAAATTTCGAAGGTCTTTCGAAGACCCGAACGCGCGTGAACACGAGTTACCACTTTACAACTCTCCACCTTCACCACGCATACCTCCACCTGTAACAGCATCAGTACTCTGGAGTGCGCCCAAGGCAAGCCTGTCTCCACCACCTCGTATTCCCGACCATCTGCTAGCGCTACAACGACGAGCACGACACCTCGAAAAGCAACTCCAGGAGTTGCTAGACGCACAGGCGGATGGCTTGGTCGGTGGCCTGAACGGAAATAACACGACCCCAGATGATCTTGTCTCGAATGGCAGCACCACACCGACAGTCAGCAGCATCAAATCGGCCGAACGAGGTGCAGAAAATGGCAGCAGCGAGCCTCGACCCAGAAAGAAGAAAGTGGGCCTGAATGCCGCAAGGCTAGGCATATCAAGAAGAATTAGGCAACTTGCCAACGTCAAAGCTGAGGAGCTTGACCTACTTGACGAAGATTTGAGGAACCTACAGGTGACGGTAGAGAAGACTGAGACGTGGACTCAGAAGCGTGCGCGTTTAGAGAAGAAGATCAAAGACATCGAGGGCGAGAGCGCCAGCGCACGAGCTCAGACATTGCAGACTGAAGCCTCCAGGCTTGAGCTGGACATACGACAGAAGGAGCAAGAACTATGGGCACTAAAGACACAACATCGGCGGGTACTGGACGAGCTGGCAGACACCGAGAACTCTGTTGAAGCAAAGCTCTCATCGTACAAAACGTCGCAGGTGATAATTGACAGAGAAGTGTCGAATTTCTTAGCCCAACCACCAAATGCAGATCATGTTCCGATGTCCTCTTCACCCTTCTTGACACTTCCCCCCAAGCGGCGGACCCTCGAGATGGCGCGAGAGTATTGGCATGACGAATACAACAGGTTAGCTGAGAAGTGCGAAGAAGTTGACACACATCGAAGCGCGCTTGACGATGGGGCTCAACTGTGGAACGATGTGGTGAGGAAGATATCTGGATACGAATCCAACCTGCAGGACTTCATGCAACAAGCAGGACGATCCAAACCTCAGGATCCTTCTGAGCTGCTAGATCAAATGGAAGCCACCATCGTCTATCTCGAAGAGAAGCTAGATTTCGCGTCTTCCCATAGTTGGAATCTTTTAGTATGTGCTATTGGTGCAGAACTCGAGGCTTTCAAGCAAGGCAAAGATATGCTTCAGGACGCCCTGGGCGTGTCCCAAAAGGGCAAAGAGAGGGCTATAGACTCGCTGTTAGATCACGATGGCTTCACACCTGCAGAACAGGAGATGACCGGATCGGCAATCAGAATCACGCCGAAACCTGCACCGACGGAAAAGCATTTTTTCGATACCGACGACGAGAACGAAGATCCGGACCCTGAGCTTCTGATTTCTCACCATGACACCGATACAGATTGAGACAGATTGGCATGGTAGTTGTGTTACATTACTATACTAAGCAGGCTGTTCTCTCAGAATCTCTTTACAAACTGCTACCACGCTGCGTGACCTCCATCCATCCTTAGATCAGACCCTGTCATGAACGAGCTGGCATCACTGATCAGGAACACCGCAGCACCACGATACTCGCTGGGTGCTGATAGTCGTCCAAGCATGTTCTCTGTCGGCCATTGCTTCTTACGCTCGGGGTACTGCACGAAAAGCTCCTCTACCATAGCCGTCACAATGTACCCGGGTGAGATAGTATTAACCCGGATCTTATACTGACCCCATTCTGAAGCAAGATTACGACCAAGCTGAATTACACCAGCCTTCGACGCATTGTATGCTGGGCAAATGAGTCCCTACCCACAGTGTTAGCACCGATACCTACACATGACCAACTGAAGAATAAAGATACACACCCTATTAGCAACACTCCCACTCATACTCGCAATCAGCACCATACTGCCCCCATTCCCGAACCTGATCATTTGCTTCGCCACCGCCTGCGCCGTCATAAATACCCCCGTGATATTCACCTCAAACATGCGATTTGCATCCTCGGCCTTGTACTCCAGCGCCGGCGTCTCCTGTTGGATTCCCGCTGCGGCAATCAAGCCATCGAGGCGGCCCTCTTTATCGGCAATGTCGGCGACAACTTTGTGCAAAGCTTCGACTTCCCGCACGTCGATTTGACGGTATTCGAGGATTGTACCGAGGGCGGTGGCTTTGGAGGCGATGGTGTGGAAGTCTGGGGAGGGAGTAGGGAGGCGGTCTAGTGCGTAGACTGTAGTGAATTCGAGTGTCAGATTGATGCTGTGGAGCTTGGGGGGAAGTGAGGAAGAGAAGGAATGGGTAGTGTAATGTACCTCTCGCACCAGCTTCAAGTAAAGCTTCAGCCTGTGTAAGACCCAGCCCGCGTGCTGCGCCAGAAACGAGGACGACTTTGCCCGCGAGGCTAAATTCAGGAAGTCCGTATGATTGTGACATGTTTGCCTTTCTCTCTGCTCCCACGACTTGGGGAAACCACAAGATTGCAAAGATTGTCCAAAGTAACACCGATCCGGTCTTTTAACTATCCCAGCCCGCTTCTTTCGCTCACAAACGCGGTTTCATTCAATACACGAAGAAGCAGGAGAAATTAAGTCAATGCTGCAATGCCACAAAGTTCAGTCCCAAGTTTCTTTGGCAAAAGTTTATTATCTAGAAATCCTCCCGAACGCGGGGCGCCACCACAGTATTTAAACAAGAATAGGAAGCCTCCCTCCCTTCTGCCCGCAAGCCCCCCTCCACCCCAAAGCGGTCCATATTCAGCCGAGGCCGACACCAACCATTGGATTCAGCGTTCCTCAGTGGCAAGCTGGCGTTGGGAGCTGTTCGTGCATAGAGTAGTCTACTGTTTGCGGGGAAGCCCATGCGGTATCGCTTTCGGGAGTGGCCCGATTAGGCAAGCCGTGAGGGTGCGCTCCGCGGGGATGTCTGTGTTTGGGTTGGTGGAGGGGTAGTTTGGATGATGTATGAGGCTTTGATGAGATGGGTGGGTGTCTTGTGATTCGAATGATGGTTTTGGAAGAGCGCTGGAGAAGGGTACCTATACCTAGATGGGGGAAGGGGGAAGGGGAGCCTTGTGCAATGTGTACAAAGTCACCGCCGTGGACCTACTCTCCATGATCCTTAACCGCGCGGTACTTTAGTCTTGTGATGGCTTGGGAGTGATTTTTTCCTATGCACCTACTACGTACGCGTTCTAGTATGAGCTTTCTGGCATTTGATGGATGTGCATGTTTTTGATGCAAGCACATTGCCACTGCGGTCAGGCAAAGTCTCAGCCTTGCTACGTGCCTAATGTATGCAGACCCAACATGGATGCATCCACTGGTTCTGCAGGAAGTCGTGCTCGGTCCGTCCTGTTCTCAAAGGATCAGCAACGGTCATCGCACAGGCACCGGGCGGCTAATGGAACATTCAGCAAAGTTGTTTGTCGGTTTCCAGCCTAGTTCCAACAAAAGTCACGTGTGAGGAGGTTCTAAGTTCGGCGCAACTCCAGAGGGCGCTTAGGAAGCCTTCGAACCTGGATAAATCACGACAGCGCAGCAGTATCGAACTTTACCTGACGCGCTGTGGTGGTAGAATTATGTCTCTATTCTGCATCTCAATTTGTACAAACAGTTGTGAATGCCTAGCCGTCAAGTGAATCACCTACATGCATAATGGTGTACGCCTAAAGAACCGCCTCGCGCCCGAGGCACCCCACAAGTTGCTTGCTGTTCATCACGCTACATTCCAAAACCCAACACTACACCGAGTCATCACTCGCCAACATATCAGAGCCCCTCTAGCACCTGACGCCACCCTCAGGTACTGATAGGCTGTGGTGTAGACCTGCCGCTCATCAGCGCAGTAAGGCTGTTTGCAAGGCACAGGGGGGCAGTGCATAGTCAGCGAAGGGGACGTGACACCTGTGCCCGAGGCACAGTGCACAATCCCTTTGTCGCGCGCGCCTTGAAATATTTTGATGCATGGAATGAGGCATTGTCAGATAATGTGGTCTGTTTTTTTTGCGAGGCGCAGGTTGGGGTTGCAGGCAAGGTTATGTATGTATACGTGGTGGTTCTCGATCTTGACTTTATTATTCTCTCCAGAGTCTGAGTCAAACACTACTAGATTTTTTTGAAACTGGTAATACACCAAACGTTAGTGGTGGGATACTTTTTTATATCACCAAGGTTCTATACAAGTACACAATGGCACCCGTCCTCGTACCAACACACCAGAAACTTCCCTCGCCATTCTCCGCCATCCTCACAAATATTCACAAGCGCTCGACGCCATCATGCGCAGACAATGATGCCTCATGTTACGCCACGCACCGGCTCGTCATTCTCGTCATCATTCTATTCGTCGGCTTCCTCGTCAGCCTCATCTTCACACACCTTTACTTTCGCAGCCGCAAGAGGAAGATCATCCACGAGAGGCAGGCGAGAGCTGCAAGAGAGCAGATGAATTTGAGGAAAATCGATAGGCCTAGCCAAGGACTGGAGTGGCAGCCCCCACCACCGTATATGCCGAGGAGACCGGAGAGTGCTGCGAGAGTTTGTCGGTGAGAGTTTACTTTGGTAGTCACGCTGCCGATGAAGCGTAAATACTTGAGACCATTCCCTATGCCTGGATATTATCACAGTAGTACAACGAGGAGGCCATGAAACGCAGTTCACCTGTGCAGAAGTCACTGAGATGGCATATTGGGCACCTCCGGCTGCTGGAGATCCTACAAGACAATGTTAAGATATTCACAGCAAGGAGCAATGTTTCGGTACAGCCAGGTGGGAAACGTGTGGTGTCTGATGGTTGGGCTTGTGGCGGATAATTCAGCATGCCATCACTGGCAGTTCTCAGTTCCCAGTGTTCTGGCTGCGCGTTGAATAAGTCGTCGCTGCACCATGCATGGAAAAATAGATGATAATTAGATAGGTGAACGAACCACTATCTCCCTTTTATTTACCGTACAGAAGTCATATTTTCTCCGTCCATGTCACAATTACGGTAATGAGAACTGCGCTTGCCCCAACCATGTACGCGCTTATGCTAAAAGCACCCTGAACATCAAAGCGGTACCGTGACCAAAGCACACCAAACAGTAGACTCCCTAGAAGGAATAGTAAAAATATTGTGAGAATGATCAAGTCCTGATCCCACCCCTCTTGATAGTATATACCCCATCCTCCAGCAGGCTTGCCAATTTCCCCTTGTAATTTACCGCATATACGCTTTGGCAGTTGATTTAAGATCCATATATCTTGCTCGTGAACCTGGATCGGGCAGTTGAGCAGACTTGCAAAATACTCCGGTGGAATTGGAGGTTGCGTTGCTGGTGGTCCGGGAATACATCTATACTCTGCTGTAGACGACGGCTCAACCTTTGCCTTTGGGGGTATGCATTCGCAAGCAGATGGTGCTGCTGGGAGAGCAGCACAATATGGGTTGTGATGCTGTATAACGACGCTGCCTCCGATTGGAAGAAGTAGTTTGACAAAGGAAACGCCTTTGATGCTTTTCAATCTCATTCGAGGAAGGAGTGAACCATGGTGACGATACTGTTGTCGTAAGAAGTGCACTAGTGTACGATCTGTTGTGACCTCATCTAATCGTTCTTGGAGGAGAACTTTACGGGATCGGCCTCGATGCATACATGAGAGGAGGTGAAGCAGTTTTCGCGGTTGAAGAGGAATAGGCTTTGCCGTCGAACAGGAGTTGTTGAAATGCGGTAGACCAGTCTTGGGCTTGAGAAATATATAGAGAGACCTGAAGAGTTTCGTGACCGCATTTTGCAGCCGGTGAAGAGGATGTATACCCTTGTACTGCTGATCCACTACCTGCTGACCACTTGGTGTCACAGAGACTCGAGCACCGGAAGTCAAGCGCATTTGCGCTACAAGTGCCATGACACCGCCTTCGCGGATCTCTAGCACATCCGTGAAGTGGGTCTCCCCACAGGGCTGCGTAGTAGTTAGCATATTGTAGCAATATAGCGAGATCGCGGACCATAGTCCAAATTCCATGCACGTACACACTGCCAGCGCAATCTTGACATTCCAGGCTGCAAAGGACCCTCTAGCAGCCCAAATTGACTCATGATGATGACAAAGATCGACCAGGTAGATGTACTCCAAGCATTGATCTTCCTGGAGAGCAGGTGTAATGACTGATTGGCTCCATTGAGCCACGCAGCCCAACTACTAGAAACCTGCACACCGCGCGTTGAATGTGCTTCTGTAGTGATTAAAGGCATAGCTTCCTTCATAGAAGGCAGCTTGGCTTTAGTATCGACTAACATGAGTGGCGGTATCTCCGGTAAAGCGAAAGCTTGGATTTGATATGGTAGATTGTTGAGCCATTCTTGAACAGCGATTAGAGAAGCGGTGTTGTTGACCTGGTATGCATTATTGTGCCGATTCTCTCTAGGGCTGTCTTCCGGTCCATGCAACAGGTGATCAGCTTGCCCACTCCTGATTAAATTATCAATAACGGCTTGAGCTAAGTCACCCACTTCCCAGAGTACAGAGTGCAAGACCAAGATCACGAATGCATCTCCGACTCCATCTCTTACTTGTAGAGCATAGACATCAAGCAAACGTCGTGAGTTTTCCCTTAATTCTTCTGGGCTTATAGAGAAGTCTGTAATGCCGATTTTGTAAAGTATTGATAGTGCGCAGTCTTGGAAGCCTGAGAGAAGCACTGTGGAAGTCGTAGCGATCTCACTGGCCTTGGAGAAATCAATTGCTACGAGTGAGGTAGGAACCATTGATGATATCCATATCAAGGCCAAAGAAGCAACACGGCGATAAGCTTTAACAGCGGCCTCTCTGTTTATCTGGTCGTACTTATGGCCCCTCGTTGAAACAGAATTTAGGAGTGGATGATAAGATCCAATTTCAGAGGCAGCGTGCGATAGTCTTCGCGAGTTTGTGCTGTTCAACATTGCCCTAGCACTGATAGACTGGAGGTAAAATACTGCTCGGTGTGGATAGCTTGGTAGGCCAACTGACGATTTTGGAGAGCGTGGACTAATGGGTTCCCAGGACGTTGATCGTAGACGGCGCATTCCATACGGTCTGTTCATGCGTTGTTTAGCACTACTCGTCCCCTCAGCAGCAGCTTCGACAGCATCCTGCACGTATTGTTTTGTGATGTCCTTGTCAGTCACCGCTCTCAGAGGTATGGTTATTTGTTCGAGGCGCGTCGATTCGGCTTCTTCATTCCCTTTCAGCACCCAGAAAAGAGAGTATTTGCCTTCTCCATTGGCCTGCTGCGCCTCTTCTGCAATTGGTTTATTGGTGTTCTCTTTTTTCCTCTCAATTTCGGGCTTAACGGCTGAACTAACTTGCTCTTCGTCTTCTGAAGAATCGCTGCATGTGCTGCATGTGCTGCATGTGCCGCAACAAATCCTCCGCACCTGTGGCCGTTTGAAAACATTGGTTTGTACTGGGACCTTGCTAGCGACTCCAGGTCTGGTATCTGCTACTGTAGTTCGAGTAGGCTTGATACTTGGATATTCTTCAATCTTCTTCTTTGGCCAATTATAATCGAGGGCCCGAAGGTCCTTCGCTATCTCGTGCCATTGCCTAGACTGAACAGGCTTGCCCGCAGCCACGAACTTGACACCGCCGTCTTCATCCTGATAATTCTCGGTATTGAGCATTTCGTCGTCCGTCTTAATCTTGACTCCAGCAGGATGATTGGCGAGTGCAGAAGTGCCAATTTTGGAGCAATCATTGGGTTCGAGTGTATGTATTGTGGAATGGTGCTCAGGTGGACATGAGCGATTGCCCGCCTGAATGGGTGATTCGTCCATATTACTCGTACGTGACAGAGCGGGACTTGTAACGAAGAAGAGCACTCAGAAGGAAGTACAAGAGTCGAAGCTAGATCCCCGCTCAAGGTCAATCAGGCTGATTCCTGATCAGCGACCGGTGTGCTCAAATAGGCGCTCCAATCAGCACTGACACCACCACCGAGCGATTCAGCCTTGAAAGCCTTGCCACAGTGTGTGCTCAGGCATTGTAGATGCAGATTACCCCAGTTGTATGACGCATGAGAGTGACATACTCTGTAGGTTAAGGTAGCCTCGAGTCAAAGGTCAAATTATCATGTAGGTACCTACTCCTAGGCGAGCAGCCGTGCCTCCACAACCACGGCCCAAAACACAGTAACACAAGATAGACCCAGACACCAAAAGCCTACTACAGCAAAAAGCCAACAACACCCAACACCCAACACCCCAACCAAACCCCCACCCAGCCCTTCACACACCCCAAAACTACCAAGTGCCCCAACCCCAAACTACACATTTCCCAAAAAGAAAACCTCCCCATCGCAAGCATCGCAGCCGCATGCACGCACCATTCAACCACTTTACACTCTGAGAATATTGAATCTTCAAAAAGTGTGGCCTTCTTTTTCTGAATAGTTACAACCAATTAACTTACCTAAGCCGAGCATTTATATTTGTAATTCAGTAAAGTTGCAACAATGGCCATTTGGTACCATGTTGAGTTTGAGCGTTACTAATAACCATAACATACTGGATCAGGTCCACCAGAGAGTACGGGGTTGGTGGTTACCGCGCGGACTCGCGTGTTGGTGGTTAGATGGGTGGGAGGGGGTGGATTGCGGCTGGGTTGGAGGAAGGGGAGTGTTGGTGATGGGAGATGTGGGGGGGGGGGAAGCTGTAGATATCACGGCGAATGGATGATGACGCTATATGTGCGAGCACTATATTCACTTATTACTACACACTCCTCACTTACTCACATAAACAATCACCATGCCTCGCCCCCCCACCCCTCCTCACTCCTTCAACACACTGCCGTACCATCGCTTCCACAATCCCACCTCCACTCCACCTCTCCCTCTTCCATCTCGATTCTCACCCCTCCACCCATCACCATCACCCATCGCACCGATACTCTCTCATCCCGCAGAACCAAGAGTAAGAAAAGAAAAGAGACACCATAAACGCACGCCACCGTCTCTCACGAAACAGAATGAAAAAGAAAGGAGAGGAGAGGATGTGTGGATTATTCCCTCTAACCAGTCCAAAACTAGCCCCCTAAAAATTCTCCCAATCTATTTCTGTGTCCAAATTTGCCTCATTGGCCCTCCCCACCACCATACCAATCGCTAATCGCCAATCGCCAATCAATGGCCAGACAGACTATTCGCTATGCTGCCAACCCATACCTAGACAAGCCGCCATTCTTTTGGCACAAAAAAGGGGGAAAGCAAAGCCAAGCAAAGAACAAAGTATATAAAAAGTTTTCAAAAAAGAAGTGCATGCTAAGTAAGCATTCATAATATGTGTATATATAATACTGCCTGTACAAAAGAAAACAGAATCCAGCAGTTGCAGGGTCCGCAAGTTCATAGCTGAAGCTCGTTGGAAGAGGGGGGGGAATCAAGGGTCCTCTGATGAAGAGGGGAACATGGAGTCTGTGCTTGTGCGTTTGCGGATTCGGGGTTTGTTGCTCGATGGTGGGAGATTCAACAAATGCATCTGCTGCTGCAGTGACAACGAGTCGTGGCCATTGGTGACTTGGTAGTCTGGTCGTGGATATTCCTCTTCGTCTGAAAACTCGTCATCTGGGCCCACAATCAGCTTATTAGCTCAAACCCCTTCATTCATTGAGACAAGTAAGAGGGAGAAAGAGTAGGCAGTCGCGGGATGACTACGCACTAGCCACTCCCAATCCCTCACAGAGTCTCTTTCTCCACTGCCCGCAGACATCCTCGAATCCATCCAACACATTTTCACACGCCCTCTTTGCCTCGCGCTCTCGTAAACGGCGATCCCAATCGCCATGCTCGATGTAGTCTTGTCCCTCTTGCGTCTTCTCATTCTCACGCTTCCAGTCTTGCAGTTGTTCTTTGCTGACTTTCAGTCGCCTTGTGGCGTTTGTTGTGATTTGCCGCGACATGTGGAGGGTATCACTGACATTGGCGAGGTGTTGTAGCAGTTCGCGCGTGGAGTTTGTGAGATGTGAGATTTGGATGAGCGGATCGGTGGAGGGGTGTGGAAGAAGCTCGAGGGTGGAGTCTATCAGTGGAAGGAGGTCCTCGATAGTATCGAGATCGGGGATGATGGGACGTGGTCCGGAGAAGGATGCGGCAAGAGATGTGAGTGTACGAGACTGGTGTGTCAGATGTGTTGTCAGAGCATCGTGAGCGGTTTTTAGCCTGGCGCTTGTTAGCATGTCATGGTCCACTCGCCTGTAGTTGTTGTTTTTGAACGTACCGCGTAGCCCCGTTCTCAATAGCCATCTGACTGCCCAGGTCGCGCAATTGCTCAATGACCCTTTTGACCACCTGGTCAGACGCGCTGCCATTGTCCTCTGTGCCCCTCCGTACCAACCCTTCAATAGCCGACATCCTCGTATCCAGCGTTTGCGAAATACCCTCATTCTCAAGATCCGAGTCCTCTCCATAATCGGACCCATCATACAACGAGCGCGGCCTTGTATGTTTTCGCGCCTTTACTGCTGAGGCTGGACTCAGTCGAGAAGGCGAAGAGCTCTGCATAGCGACTCCACTGTCTCGCACGCCATTGACGTTGACCGGGCTGTCGAGCCCGTATGACCCGTCGTGTTCAACTGCAGTCCCGATGCCGGACAAGTCATCTTCTTGTGTGACATCTAGCTCTTCACCAAACTCGCCATCCATTGGCTCCTCGTCGTCGTCCCATATCTCGCCTAGCTCATCTGCCAGATTGCCCAGGCCGTTGCTGTCACTTCCCCCGTCAAAGTGCTGCGCGGGACTGCCATGTTCGAAGTCCTGCGAAGAGCGTGGCGTGATTGGCGAGTAGCCCGAGGAGCGGCGATTCAGTGATTGCCGTCTTGAGGGTGTGTTGTAGGCTATATCGAGGCTTGAGGGGTCTCGGCGGTGAGAGGATATCGGCCGGTGCATCGGCGTTTGCGGCGGCGACGACATGACGTGGCTTGATGAGCGATGGCTGTGGTGGTGGTGGTGAAGCAGAGGGTATCACGAGGGTTACGAAGCGTGCGATGGCAGAAGGGTAGCCAGCATTGGATGTTTGTAGTTATTCGGGGGTCTGCCGGGGGGTGATTTTGAGCGATGCGCCCTGATTGCCTGCAGCTCACAGCGGCTGACGATCTGTCCACCTTTCCCCCACAAATCCTAGAAGGGCGGCTTGACCCAAATCTCCGGTGAAAGGCGCGCGTGGGGGGTGTTTGTGATTTTGCTGCAGCGTCGAGGGCCCCGCGGGAGTCAATGTGAAGTTGCGGCCTTGGCTGCGGAGAGCCTGGCTGCTGCAGGGTCCCGTTGCGATGGGGGGAGCTTGTTCGGAACGTCTAACAATGAGGAAGCGAAGGGAAAACACTTGAGTGGAAACCAATATACGGTATGTTGGGTACCTGTCGTGCAATTATGCAGCGAATTTGTTGACCACCAATGCGCTGTTGTCAGGACACCTGCACAGCCAAACAAGTGCGCCTTCCTAGATCCTACCCATGGGATCCATAGGTCCCCTATCCTTGCCAATGGATATCCAATGCCGTTTTTAGTGTCACGAGCATCCAGTCGCGTACAAGTACTTCGCTTCATGAGCCACAAGCTCGAAATGGACAAGAGACGGGCATGTACCCAAGCAGAAGGTGATATCTGAGAAACTGTCTACATCCAAGTCGCGTGGAGAACATCCTTCACGCAGACCTATTTGTCTGTCTCCACCACCATCGATGCCATGTAACTCTCCGACCGATTGTGAGCCCCAAAGTGCTGATTTCCAAGCCACAAGGGTGTCATTCTCCTGCCAGACAGTAGCCATCCCAAACAAGACAACGATATTCGCTCATGACTCCAGTAAACGCCAGGACAACTAGTCTTGGTACTCCTGCGTAATGCTATGCAGATGTAACATGGCCAGCCCCGTATAGCCAACCGAAGACCGTGCAGCCCAAAAAACTCCTGTAATGCCTTTTGTTATGCCGCTGAAACGAAAACCGGGTATATATGGGGCACGTGTGTTAAAATTACGATTGCTTGGTAACTTGGACGCTGCCCAGCTGCTTCTTGAGGTGTGTGAAGAAGGATTGACCCGAAGGCATGAGATGTGCCATGTTGTTGCCTGGCTCATGTTAGTCAATGCATCCATGGGGGGTCTGGCTTAGGAGTCAAACATACTTTTGGCGCCCCACGCACCGCTGCTCCTCTTTGGTACCGAGTCTCCTTCAACCTTGTGGTATACCGATGGTTGGCCTGTGCAGTTGCTGTCAGCTGTGTCACATGATGGTTGTGTAGAAGCAGTCAGAGTCGTACCCGCGGTGCTTTCGAGGTATTCTGTAAATCAATTAGCCTAGATCTTGGTAGACGCATAGGAACCTCTCTGCTTGCTAGACTTAGCAAAGCGCTACAATCGAGGTCCCCCGCCAGGGTCCCGCCAGGGTAATGGCTTTCACGTACTCTTCCTCAGGAAGTCTTTGACCTCATTCGCGTTGAAGTCGCGCACAGGAACATGCTGCTCGGTAGCCTGAACTTGCGCTGATGCAGCTGGTGCAGGACCAGAAGGCTTTCCTTTGGCTCCCCAAGCACTCCCGGACGCTGCTGCCATTGCCTGAGGCCGAGGGCCCTCTTTGGTGGGCGTGCTTGTGCCGGAGGAGCGATCCTGGGTTGGGCGGTTGGCTTGCCCTTGCCGCCGCCAGCTGGTAGGATTTAGTTAGAAAACATGTTGGTAGACCTTTGGGCGCAATCCAAGAACACACCGGTTTTCACCTGCGCCACTCATTGTCAGGTGTGTGAAGAAAGGGTGGGATTATTGGAGGGGTAGGTCGGTGGGAGATATAATCGATCGAGGGTTCCCCAATAGCTCTTGCTGCGCGTCCGCGCACTGGGTCTGTGCTACATTCTATCTGGCCAATGGTAATGCTCCGTCGAGTAAATACTGTGACCTCTTCCGGCCAGCTCACCGCTGCTAGCTATTTCAAGACACAAAATGACAAGTCGTTCACGAGCATTATCAGATGAGTGGCTGGCGGGTTTTGGTATTTGGAAAAAGAGCGCGATGTGTTGTTACTTCGTGGGAGAGGCTCTCCAATCAGACATGCAACTGTATGGTCTTCGGTGCATTAATGGCAGGGATCTCATGCGTTCAACGAACTACCCTTTGACAACTGTTTTATGATTGAGACATTATCATCTAATCGTGATCCAGTTGGGTGCTGCAACTGCCTTACGCATTACGACGTGCCCGCCGTGCAAGTAATGGCCCACTCAAAAGTGAGCATGCCAACGCATGGAAAGCCTCACTGCCAGCGGCTCCGCAAGTAGAATCAGAATCCAGACTAGCTCTTCGTGACTGCTGATGGCTGCTCTGCAGCAGGCTCCATCTTTCTCCAGAGAATCAGAAACCCACCTCCAACCACCCGTTCGCCAACTTTAGGACGACATATCGTGACCCATTTACCTTCGTCCGGCCGAAGGTCTCGCATCTCGTCTTCCTCGGCCAAGTGGGCCTCTCGAGTTTCTCCCATGCCCAAAGTCGACCGCGGTCTGACCGCACGTACATCCCATTCGCGGATCATGCCTGTCCCGAGCTCAAGGACTTGCTCGAAAAGGAAGGGCAACCTGGAGTCGCGAACTACTTTTACGCTGTCGACAATCTGGGTGATACTTGGGGCGAAGACGGCAAGAATCCCATTGGAACGTATCGCCGGCGCTAAGTTTTCAAAGTGACTGTCTGCATTCGGTAAGTCGAGAATGGCGTGAGTCAGAAAAGGCTTGTCGCTTTTTCTTATGTCCATTTGGTTCTCACACCACCCGTGTATGTCTCCTGTATGGAAATCAACGTTGCGGCTATACATGCCCTGCTTGAACCCATGAACAATGTCGCGCGCATGCTTTGAGTTCTTGGGTTCGATGTCCAAGGTATGCACTATAGCTCGTCGCGTTGCTTTCCACACTCTTTCTCTCGCACGATCCGGAGACTCTCCTGCATGTTCCCAATCCTCGGGTTCTTCTTCCTGTGCAGAGGGCTGGGAAGGTACGCTGGAAAGGGGCGGGTTGGCAGCGTGTATCGCTCGTGAAAGGTGCAGCGTTAAAGATCCATGGCCTGTGCCTGCCTCTAGGATTTCTAATGGCGGTTCGGTCGTCGGTCCGTCGTACGTATCGACATGAATGTCAAGAAGGGACACTATCAGGTTCGCGTCGAAGGCGTAGATCTGCTCGTCGTCAGCGGCGTCGCAACGAGCTGTCTATGGAGTCACTGTGACGTACAGGAGTAACGAGACGTCGCGACAAGCGGACATACTCTGCTAACGTAGGCTCGTGGACACGGTACGCTGCGCCTCTCGATGTGTAGACTGTCTGGCGTGGCTCTTTGCCAAGGATGTCTGTATGTTCGAGGACACCTTGATGGGTAGAGACCGTCTTGGTGCGATTGAGTTTCACCAAGAGCCCATCGTGAGTAGCAGAAGGAGCTCTCTTGGGGCGGAGGATTACAATGTCGCCCTCTATGGCAACATGAGCGATGAGATATCAATGGTATATGGCCGAGTTTTGTTTACCTCTGTAGACGCGGTGCAAGCAGGCGCCGCTGGTAAAGCTCCTAGTAGCATGTACTCTGAAGGACGCTGCACGCTGTAGCTGTTGCCCAAGGTGATGTCGCATTGCTTCAGAAAAAAATGGTGATTTGCACATGCGGAACAGCAGGGCACCTGGGCACGGCGATCGAGGCAGGAACCACCGACGGCGCCCCAAGAGCTAAGATCCGGGGTAACAAGGCCATTTCCAGCGCCCCGAATGGCGGACGTGACTGTGGTGAGTGAAGCGAGCTATGCGTGCAAGAGTGAATATGAGTGGGTTTTCACCCTGGTGTACTGGATGTTGCAGTGGCCATCTCGAGCGGTGCAGTATCGTGTGAGCGCATGGTGCATGGGTGGGTGTACCTATGCAAAGGCGGCGTGACGATGGAGTGGAAGACGCAACCTTCCTTGGAGCGGCGCCGCGGGAGCCAAGAGAACAGCGAGCTCTACCATAGGTGTGATAGGTGTGTGTGTCTGAAGACAAGTACGCATCCAGCCACGCACTCACACATACACACACACAGGATAGTTACCAACACCTGCTTCGCTCTTGATCGTAGCGGCGCTCACTCACAAATATGACATGACGAGCAGCTGGCTTCTATAACCACAGCCCACTCGACCTGGTGACATCTGTGGCTTCATGCGCCAACCTTTGCTCTTGCGCAGGCCTTCACCATGACGCGCCGCATAGTATGTCATGTCGAGCAGCCACCCTGGCCACGGTGCCTCGCGGCCTCGCTGACAATTTTTATAGGTCCGAACCTCGATTCAGCTCATCGGCCTCATCACCCTCGCCTCGCTGCTCGTCTTCTTCCTCGACAATCGCTACCGAGTGCTCCCCCAGTCGGTGCACAACCACCTGCCACTGCACCACGAGGGCCTTGTCATCACCGACATCACGGTCCAGACATGCTCCAAGCTCAACCCCCTCTCCAAATGCATGCTTGACCAGAAGAAGTGGCATCGCGTAGAGAAAGACCTGTACCTTGGCTCGGGATGGGTATCCAACGCCTACGTGCACATCAAGCGCAAGCGCGAGGAGGAGCTCAAGGCCGAAGACAAGGTCGTCATCGACGTCAGGACTGGAAAACTGGACCCCTCGGTGGGAGAGAAGACCCAGGCCGCGGAGAGGTGGGAGTCGCGGCCTGCAGGCTTGTGGATCAAGCGGTCACTGAAGCGCCACGCAAGCGACTCCAAGATGGCAGTCACCGCTGTCGATGTCCTCTTTGGAGCGGATGCCGCTGAGCCTCGTCCTGGTTGGGAGCTGGTCAAGAACGGACCATTGCACCTGGACTCTGGCAAGGATAGCAAGGACCCAAGACTAAGTATACGACGAGGACCACCACCAAAGCACGAAAGGCCAATCCCCAAGATCAACAAGGACGGCAAGTACAAGATCATGCAGATATCCGATCTACATCTCAGTACAGGCCTGGGAGCGTGCCGAGACGCAGAGCCCAAGGGCGCCAACGGAGGGCACTGTGACGCGGATCCCAGGACCCTAGAATTTGTAGAGAGAGTCCTTGATGACGAGAAGCCAGACTTTGTCGTTCTGTCTGGGGATCAGATCAACGGAGACACAGCACCTGATGTGCAGAGTGTAAGCGCGCGTTACTTTTACATGAATATTTTCGCATTAACATACTCATAGGCCATGTTCAAAATCATCGAACCCCTAGCAGAGCGCAAAATTCCCTATGCCGCCATCTTCGGCAACCACGACGACGAAGGCACTCTCTCGCGCCAAGCACAAATGGACCTTTACGAATCCCTTCCCTACTCGCTCAGCGAAGCCGGCCCTAACACCATTGAAGGCGTCGGCAACTACTTTGTCGAAATCCAGGCCCACAGCAGCAGGCACTCCGCCCTAACCCTCTACTTCCTCGACACGCACTCCTACTCGCCCGACGAAACACACTACCGCGGCTACGACTGGCTCAAACTCAACCAAATCAACTGGTTCAAGACCACTGCCGAGAGCCTAAAGGATGCACATAGTCATTACACACACAAGCATCTCAATATGGCCTTTATACACATCCCCCTCCCTGAGTACGGCAACCAAGATAACGACCGCGTGGGAAATTGGACTGAGCCCATCACCGCCCCGGCTTTCAACACGCACTTTAAAGACGCGCTCGTCGAGTACGAAGTCAGCGCCGTATCGTGCGGTCATGACCACGTAAACGACTACTGTGCGCTTTCCAAGAAACCATCATCAGGTGATCCGGAGATCTGGATGTGTTATGCTGGTGGCAGTGGATTTGGTGGATACGGCGGATACAACAATTATCATCGCAGATTGAGAGTGTTTGAGATTGACACAAATCAAGCGCGCATATCAACGTGGAAGAGATTAGAGTATGGCGAGACGGAGAAGAGGTTGGATGAGCAGATAATTGTAGATTCGGGAAGGGTCATGCCGCTGCAGAGTGTGAATCAGCGGTCAGACTGACGATGCTGCGGTGAAAGAGAAGAATGAAAGCGTCGCATGGGAACGGCGTTGGTCCGGGGTGTCGAATTATTTCAAGGTGAAAACTGGTATAGGACTTGATTATTTTAGGCGTTTGAACTGGGCTTCTCCTCACTCGGTCCATCAAGGCGTTGCTATATACACGCTACAACCACACCAGTCAGATAACTCAACAATACCATTCCATTCCTCTCATCACTTTCACATTCTACACAATCGCCCATTTTGCGTCTGTACACCCTGCACACCATTCCATTCCCTTCACTGATAATTCCCCACCACCGTCCTCGCATAGAATAAATCCCCGGGATCCCATCTCCTGTTTAATCCCACTCAACCGCTCATAATATTCCATGCAATGCATCCTGCCAATTGTTCGATAAGGTAGCAAAGGCTCTTTTCTTGCAAATCGCACAGACTGCATCGCACCATAGACCAATTGTGCCAATACGTAGGTAGTTGCTAAACGTTCATTGGATTTAGTGCAACTTCATGTTTGATGTTGGTGCATCCTCTATATTGTAAGCTTCTGTTTACACCATTTCCAAAGGACTGAGAAGAGTTCCTGGTCGTGTCGAATTCCATGGACTTGGCACCATGCAGACTTGGGCGCAGATCACATCCCTCATCTGCACCTTGTGCAGTTTCGGCTAGACCCCTGGATGGAAGGATAACTCCTTCTTGGACCTGCCGAATAGAGTTGCCAAGCAGGGATGCTTCCAAGAGCCTGTACTTACTGCCGTGGGCACGGTCCCGAAGTACATCCACCGACGCATGCATGGCGGGCTCTGCTGGTTGGCAGTTGGATGGTTAATTTCACCCATCGAGAGCGTCAAGTATCAGTTGATGATTGATTGTGGAATCATGTATTGTCTGCGTGGGGCAGGGATATGTTCAGTTCCCTATAAATAGATAGTGCGACCAGAAGACATGGGGATTTCCACTGGGGTTCGCAGAAGACATGGTTCGAGGGGCGATCACCTGTCACGTTGGCTGGTATGCAGCAGCATCGACTTGAGGGATCAGAGGATCGGCTCCTATATGTATATGGGAATACATCAAAGCCGAAGTCATTTGCCAGATCTTCGGCATTCAAAGGTTGAGGTCTGTAATTGTCGGAATTAATTGACAGATGCTCTAAATGACAAGCAACGTGCGAAGCCTGCGATAGATTGTGGGGAATATCAACCAGGCCCCATTAGGACTAGTACGGCTCCCCCGCATTAACAGAAACCTCGGACCCTTGTTGTACGGCCGTTATTATCGGCACATCAACGGTCCTGTGGTCGTCCAAAAGAGCGGAAATCCTCATTGTCCAGAAGAATGGATCCTTTGGAGCCCTTGAGTAGTCTGCAGAAGGCGTTGGCTATGTCAGTCCTCGATGATATGAGCTGGTAGAGCCCTGCAGAGGTCCAAAGCCAAAGCCAGCTGCCGACGCGCCACAAAACGCCCCAAATTACAGCTTTCCAAGACATGTATCGGGGGACACAAGACTGATCCTGGCGCTCGGAGGTGGCAATGACGGGCTAGAATGATGGAAATGTCGGACGGAACCTTGGAAAGCTGGGTCCCGGCGTCGCGACTGCTTTGGGGAAGCGTTCCTCTAGCCCGGCTCGTACTTCACTAACTCGCTAATTTCCCCAGCATGTCACGAGTTTAAGCGTCACTTTCTGCCCACCTGCATATGCTACACGAGACGTGAACTTTATCGTACAACGACCCTCTCCACGGTCGCCTCCACGCACCCCATGGCATTGAGCAATGTCGCCTTTGAAGCGCGCAAGTGAGGATGCGGAGCATGAAGACGGGCGCAGACCGGCTCCTGGGCGAACACCGAGAATACGAGCGTGTAAGTTACCATTGCAACTTCTCAAAGAACATTTCACTCATTGAACAGGTGCCGAATGCAAGAGGCATAAGATCAAGTGCGAGCCTGTGGACAACGAGATCAAGTGCGCAAAATGTCTCCGAAGTGGCACAGAATGTGTACCTTACAACATGAACCAGCGTCTCCTAGACGAGGATGCTGCGTAAGTGCTGAATCTGACAAGCACATGCCACTTCTGACAAATACAGATGGAAATCCAATGCGACTGCAGAACTGGAACAGCTTCGTTCTGCCGTGCAATATCTCTTGCAACACAATAAACTGCCAGGCCTCGAACGACTGAAGGAAGAATCACCCCATCCAGAAGCAGGACACCACGTGAACATCAGTCCTACCAACATGACCAGCGACAGTAATCATCTCGTTGTCCCCGTAGCCCCCATGGACATGACGCGAGAAACCTCGGTCGAGCACGAATCTGGCGGAGAATCAGATCTGGTGACCGCTCCCATGAGAAGTCTGTACGATCTTACGCGAATCCGCAACCTCCGGAGTAGTGTCCGATGGAGGCCCAACTCCAATTCCGTGGAAGAGGATTTTATTGCTCAAGGCATTGTGCCTCTGCATGAAGCCGAGGATCTCTTCAAACGGTACATGCAAGATATCAGGCTCTACCTGTGGGCGGGTGTCTTATTTCCTTATGATACTCTTGATGGAGTTCGCCGGAGCTCGAAGCTCCTGACAGCTGCCGTCCTCACCATTGCAGCGCTACACACGCCAGGCCGAGATGAAGCATTGCAAAAGTGCTATAACATCTTTGTCTCGTTGACTTATGGTGCTTGTCTTTCGCGCCCGCAAAATTTTGACGACATACGAGCGCTAGCCCTTGCAGCCTTCTACCTTTCCAACTTGAGTTGGAAACTCTCCGGTTTGGCTGTGCGCAGCGCAGTGGAAATGAACCTGCACCAGTCATACCAAAAGCTAATGCGAGGACACGAAGAGCAGCGGGACAATGTACGCCTCTGGTACGCTTTATATGTTTGCGACCATCAATTCAGCATCGCTTATGGGCGCCCACCCATTATTCACGAGGATGTTGCGGTCAAGAATATCGAACGATTTCTCGAGAGTCCCCATACAAAACCAGGGGACATTAGACTAGGCGCACAAGTCACGCTATTCAAGATTCTCACTGAGGCCTACATTGCCTATGGCAGCGACCCAGAACAACCGCTGACCGAACCTGACTTCCAACAACTACGACAGTTTAACTTCGCGATCGAGCAGTGGCGCCTCGCATGGCAGTCAAGGTCTGCTGATAGTCCATCTATTGGCTCGTATCCATCCAAGGGCGTGGTGCTTTACTATCACTTCGCGCGCTTCCAACTCAACTCTCTAGCGCTACGAGCTCTACCTCCACCAAATGCCACAACCTCAGAGTCATTGTCATACGACCGTCGAGAGGCCGCGAACATTGCGATCACAGCCGCTACAAGTACACTCACCCTTATATTTGAGGAGCCAGATCTTCGCAAAGCGATGACAGCTGTACCTATCTTCACACATACCATGGTAGCTTTTTGCGCTACCTTTCTGCTCAAAATGGCAAAGACATGGGGCGGTATGGCACAAGCGCACTCGCCAGAGTGGGCCACAGAACCAATCGGTCTCGGCTTGAACTTCAACATCTCACAAGTCCTTTCATTGTCGAGGCGGTCTTCAAGTTTCCTCGCAAAGGTTGCCGAGAACCTCAATGAAAAGCACATTACGCGACACATCGTACATGGCATCAATGACCTCTTGAAGCGTCTAGATGTTGCTGGTACTCCCTCCGCTTCCTCTGCCCATATGATCGCTCCACAGGGCCTCCACAACACACACACTCCAGATCTTCTACCTCCGATAAATACCGCACAAACGAATGGCGATCCATCCAACGACTACAACATGTATGATCTAATAGGTTCATATGGGTTTGGATTTGATGAAACCTTTTTGGGCCAGGTCGCTTCTACAAATCTTGATTTCTGGCAGACAGATCCGTTTTGATCATCCTTCGCTGTACATATTGAACGGGAAAATTCTGTTGATCGCGCGTCAAGCTTGTATGTATAAATCTTCCACTATATCGTGTTGTAAATGAACGGTGAGCGCCGTAGGGAATGTACTGGATACAAACACTGTGATGTTCTCACGCTGAGTGAACCGTGATTGATATTAAGATTGCGTGATCTTTGCGTTTGTCTCTCAAACATTGCGTAACACAAATACCCGATATGTGGGTTCCCGGTGCTTCTCTCATATGATGAAATCCAGTGAAGACGAGCACACTCTGAGCTTCACCACTCACCGACATTGCGCTTTCTCGACTGCGCCGACAGTCTTAGCTTGAACCAGTGTCGCCCCTCTGAACCTCCTTCTTCACTCCTCTACAAATATCCGCTCACCTAAACTCCACCGTCCAACTTACTGCATAAGTGACAATGGACCTGGCAACGACACCGCCCTACTCTGAGGCCACCACACCACCAAGAACAAAGCATCCCGATGACCCCGACTCACCCGCCCTCCCCTCGCCGCAACAAGACCCCCCCACTCGCAGTGCCACCGCCCACCTCAATAGCATCCACGACGCACTCTTCGCAACCGACCTCACTCCAGCCCTCGTCAACGCCGACCCCCTACTCAAACGCGTTCAACAAGACCTCCTAATCCTCAGCAGCCTCAACGAAAACTCCACCCTACACTGGCGCCCCCCATGGTTCTACCAAGGCCACCGAACCCGCTTCTTCTGGACGCTATACAACCCTCCCAACGTCGTCACCGAGCTGCTACCCCAGCCAGACAAGGGCCGCACATGCTACACGCGGCGACTACGATGCGATACCGATCCGCCGCCCGTGTTCATCAAGAGCTGGGAGGCGTGGGCGCGGTACCGGCGCATATATGGGATTCCGTGGACATTTCTGTGCGAGGAGCACATCGAGTTGATTAGGATGGGACTGTGCAGGAATGAGAGGGGAGAGGTTTGCGGTACGTGAAAATAATCTCCATATACACATTATATATCTACATGCGCTAGTTATGCGGTGGATAAAACTGCAAGGTAACACCGAAACTGACTCCCCACAGCTCCGCCAACATACCCTCTCTACCCGGAGCCCCAGCCCCTAGGCCGTGGCCGCTACATCCTAGACCCAGCAACATACCGCACGCACCTCCCGGCCAAATTCCACTTTGTTCGGCACGACGCCGAGGTGCGGGAGGAGGTGGAAGTTGTAGTTGTGCAGTCGAACGGGGCGCTTACGGTTGAGCGGAGTGCGACGTATTATGTGCATCCGAGCCAGTGGACGCATTACACGGGGAATGGTGGCTATCAGCTGGATGATATTCGTAAGATGAATGTCATAGAGACCAAGTTTCAGGGGCCCGGCCGCAGGTGGAGTTATCTTCCGTGGACGGAGGAGCAGGAGCAGAGTTGTCGGGCGCAGCTGGTGGTGAGGTTGAAGGTTGGTGGGACGGGGAAGAAGAGGGGAGATGCGTTGTTGAGGAGGTTGCGGGCGAACAAGTGATGGGTTGGATGGGAAGGCGAGTGGGTTAGAAAGAGATTCTGTTTCGAGGCATTGCGGCATACGAGGATATCTGGACGTGCGTGTAGATTTGGTAGATCGTGCCTGAAATTGTAGGCATTGAATCTAGTTCTTTCAACCATTATATCCCCTCACTACTCCCGTACCACCATTATACCGCTATTATACAAACCACTAACTATCCCAATCCCCCTGCCCACATCCCTCGCAAACGTACTACTGCTGCAAAACTCCCTCCCATCATTCTTGTACAACTCCTTCAGCCCACCTTCCTCACTCCACTCCGCAACCCAACTCGGCGCCGTACACCCACACGCCTTCTTCTCCTCCTCTGAGCCAGCGAGATCACACTTCGCCCTGCCCTTGCTAACGACCATCAGGCCCGGCGCAAACGGGTGCCCAGAGACCAGCAGCCTGCCCTTTGAGTCCACAGACAGATTGTCCGCAGCCACGGTCGTGCGAACATAGTTCTTAAATTGCAACGAGCGGGTCTCGGGGCTCCAAGAGTAAAAGTAAATTCCTGGCTTCGAGCTCGATGCGACGGCTACCGTGGTCGAGTTGAGCATTTTGACGCCATTGGCAAAGGGGACGCGTGCTAGCAATTTGGTTTCTTCGGGGTTCTGGAGATCGGCGTAGACGATTGTGCCTCCTGGAAGTCCGGAGAAGGTTTCAATTCTGGAAAGGAGCGGGGAGACAGCGGCGCGGAAGTGGTGGTCATTGGTGATTAACAGCTTGCCCGGCCCTAGAATGTGGATGGCGTTGGGCGCGTGAAGTAGTTCATGCTTGAACGTCTGCACGTGTGTCGCTGTAGCTTCGGGGATGGACACCTTGAAGACTTCGACGACGGAGCCTACATTTCGCGAGTGGTTGATCACGTAGAGTGTTGATGTCTCATGGTCGAATTCGATGCCTAATGGATGCAAATCTGCTGCGTTGTTGTAGTTGATAAACTTGAACGGCTTTAGAGCTTCTGAATCAGAGAGGCCTGGGGTAGTATAGTCGTAGATCAAGATTTGGCCATTATCACCCCCTACACGATCAGGTATAGAAGGCATAAACGTGCCCTATCAATCCTTAGTCTCAGTGTACCTCCTAGAAGCAACACGACGGCACTCACCATGACGGTATTCCACCGATCTCGGCCCGGATCGCAGCTCAAAAACGCAACGCCCAATCCCTCCTCAATCAAAACATCTTCACAATTTCGAATGCGGTCTTTGAACTTGATCTCAAGACTTTTGAAATGGTTGAAGCTTTCAATCTTGCCCGGTCCGTTCGACAGCATTCCCGAAAGGGCGAGGTATCGGTCATAGAGGTATGGTGCTATCAGTGCAAGCACAACCACAAGATACTTTGTTCAATGTTAGTCTTGATGTGGCGCGTCAAACCCCAGAGGACAATACGTACAATCGAGCGTCCCGCCATATTCACGAGGCTGAAGAGAAGCACAGAGTGAAAATGGAGTAAACGGTGGGGGTTGGAATTGTTGGGGCACCGCGCGGGTTTGATGTTTGTGCTGGCGGGTGATCAGCGTCAGCAGCAACCCTGCTTGGACGAAGAAGGTCCGACTACCAAGTCCACAACGCACGATGTGTGCTTTTCTTGAAACACTCACTGTCCTCTGTCCTTGTGTTTTCTATCTCAAAAGACTGCTACTGCAATGGATTGTCAATCTCCCACCCGTAATAGTAAGCTAGAGAGCGAATATCTCTCCCTTGCGGCGGCATGATAAACGACACTACAATCGCCATGTGATCACGTGTCACGAATGATGTTAAACATGCCCAGAAGTTTTCTGGTGTGATCGGAGGTCCGTAAAGCTTGATTTTATATTCTTACAGCCTTGGTATCAGGATTATAGTTTGGATCTCCTCTGTGATCTGCATATTTAACCAGAAAACGATTTGAGAGCGATTGACCTTACTTACGCTCAGCATACGGGAACGTTGAGGCAGCCGCACCTCAGCCAATCTCAATATCGAATGAATAAATTGACCAGCCGTGAATTTAAAGTAGAGTTGGTATGCGTCGATGGTCGGTCCGCGCGCATCCGTCTCCCCTGCTTACAGCCTCCGTGCAGAACAATTTGTCCTTCATAGACCATCCAGGATATTCGGAAGGCGGCACGTGGTGTATTGTCGTTCGATTCGACAGGAGTACCAGGTGGGTATGCCATTTTGATGAGCCATTTCGCTCGATTCTCGAAAACCTCCATGTCCCAGGCATTGTATAGTATTGGACATCCACACTCTGAAAATCTGGGAAATATCAGTCTGCGCCTGCAGGTGAATGTGATGAACTTGCGATGTGCACTGTAGAGATTCCGCAAGTTATTTTCGATGGGATATGAATTCTATGCCTTGCACCTTGTGAAACAGTTCGTGGGCGCTTTGAAAGAGTTTCTTGACAGAATCTTCGGTTCGACCTTCCCAGGTGACTACTGGGATCTTTAAAAGTGGTGAGCATTCCCAAAAGATCATTATTGAGGTCCAATAATTTATGCCAGATTTTAATGTCCACGAAGTCTGGACCCAGCAGCTCTTTCAAACTACGCTATGGGTGTGATATGTTCAGCCACGGAGCAAAATGGAAGATACAGTAAGCACTTCAAGCTTTGGGGAGCTCAAGAGTTCTGATAGGGGGTAATACAAACCTTAATCACCGACGAATAGAAGCTGAACCCTAAAGAAACCCCGGTAGTTTCGATACGTGAAATTCAAAATGGGCGCGATGAATGGGGCTGGCCAGACCATGAGCGCAAATGATAGGTGATAATGGCACTAAAGTGTGGGAAGCTCCGTAGAAACAGTTATCGATCAGCAAGCGATGAGTCTATCCGCAGAAGTCTGACGTTGCGGGGCGAGCAGATCAAGAAGGAACAGGTGAAGTGCTACGATAACCACCCACGACGTGCCTACCCCACACTTGAAAGCCGCAGGAACCTATCATACCTCTTTGAAAAATCTCTGACAACCTCCACGAACCTCTCCAACTCCTCCCAAGGCGTGCCCAGGATAATTGCTACACTCCCACGCTCGGTCATCCAGAACCCAGCCTCCATCATCTCGAACCAGAACAGCCTACGAAGCTCATCATCCTCATGGCGGTCCCGGAAGCTTCTCAACTCTTTGCAGCCATTGTGCAAAAGATGGATGCCCATGATGGTCCCAAGACCTGTAACAGTGATCTTCGTGCCTCGAGTGACTTCTTGAAGCGCATGACGTAGTTTATCACCCGTGGCGTTGAAGTCGCGACATACCTCGGGTGTGAAGACCTGCGAAAGACCAGTATACCCAGCAGCCATTCCAAGCGTGTTGTTGTTGAAAGTGCCCGAGTGGCCGAGAGCCTTGTTCTCTCTTGGATCATAGACACGCATCACCTCTTCACGGCCCCCAAAAGCGCCAAACGTGATGCCGCCACCAAGAAACTTGCCCAAAGTCGTAATATCGGGACTCAATCCCTCGAGCTCCTGTAAGCCTCCAGGAGCGAGCCGACTGGTCTGAACTTCGTCGAGAATGAAGATAGCGCCGGCCTTCTTTGCAGACGCCTGAACCTGATGTAGAAAGTCATGCGTGCCTACCAAGCAGGGGCCCCTACCCTGCATCCCTTCTATCAAGACCGCAGCAACATCTTCAGACTCTTCAATCTTCCTCTTCGTGTCTTCGATGTCATTGAACTCAGCAATGATCCAATCATCTCGATCCACACAGTTCTCCGCAGCTCGATCTCCAGGAAACGTATAACACCCGCCATGATAGCCACCGGTGAAGACGACAACTCTACGCTTGCCAGTGAAGCGTCTAGCACCCTGAATAGCATGCAGATTCGCCTCGGTCCCAGAATTTGTAAATCGAACACGGGAAAGTTTGAATCGCGAGCAGAGCAGTGCAGCATGTCTTGCCTCAAGCGTAGTGGTTCCACCTAAATTGAGTCCCACGGTTTTAATCGTGTCGATTAGCGCCTCCTGTATGAGTGGCTGCGAGTGGCCATACAGCCCCGCCGTCATTTCGCCTACAAGATCGGTGTACGTATGTCCATCTTCAGACGTGACTTGGTAGCCTTTACCGCTCTTCAAGAACACGGGGAAGGGAGGCGTGTGCAGTAGACTACGTGTATTGCCGCCCGGCAGACTCTTTGCAGCCTCATTGTGAAGTTCTAGACTCTTCTTGTTCCGCTCTTTGAACCGTATTTCAGCAGCATCAAGGGCTTCGCTCACAGTAGCGTGTTCACTCTTCGGCCGTAGCGTAAGCTCAGCTGCTGCTGCTGCTAGCCGCAGGTCTTCCACTGCATCAACGGTGGGGCTAATGATCGAAGGCGTCATTGCTCTATTAGGTACCTAGGTCACAGGAGCGCAGGAGGATGAGCACATCGATGTGTTTGGGTTGTTGTGATCAGAGTAAGCACTGGCGAAGGAAGGCTGGCTGACCCCACTAGCCGTTCCGACCCGCATTCTGTGCAGTCCGAACTAGTTGGTGGTTGGTTGGTGTCCTAGGCCCATGTCCTCTCACAACACCCGCAGCACCATACATGCGAATACTGCCATTGGCACAAGTCATTCTCTCTGGCACCAAAATATAGAACAATCACCACTAATCTGCCCAGATCATCAAACAGTACCAAAAAAGACCAAATCTCCCCTCCAACAGCTGTAATACTAGTTTTCCCAAGCGCCAACGCTCACCATCTACTCTAGCTCACATACACCAATCTCGAGCCCCAACCAAGGAGATGACGTCTCAAAATTATCATACCTTTCATACCACACCACACTACACCCACCGTTTCAAACCCCCACCTCATCAAGCCGCGCCAACAATCCGCGCAGCAAAAAACCTTCCCCGCCACCAAGCCACACCACCAAAGTATCTACTTCCCCATGCGGCCCCCGCTAAGCCCAAACTAGACAATGGTCCCAAGTATTTCATTCCCCCGGGGGGGCCAACTTTTGTCCTTGGAGTGCCACCACCACCATCACCACCACCGCCCGCATATTCAAGGAGGCGGGTAGCCGCAGGTTTTTATGTTTAGTTTCAAAACAAGAAAAAAAGGTGGAACTTTTGCTGCCGGTAGCCTTACTATGCATTTGTGTGGTGCTGGAACGGGAAGGTTAGGGGGTAGGTGTTGATTGCTGGGGCGAGGCATTGTCCGCTTTGGTCTGTGGTTTGGAGGATCCTGGCTCGGCGGACGCGATGGTGGACCGTGGGTTTGGGATCGGGGGAATGCGTGGGCTTGAATTAGGGTAATGGTGATGAGGTGTCTTTTTTTCTGAAGGCTATAAAAAGCTGAGGGGTAGTTTGCTTTTGGTATAAGACTACCATATGGTACCTTGACTATCGATTACATCGGCGCATGAAATGTTCTTGGGAATGAGGTTCATATTGAATGTTTTTTACCATTATAGTTAATACACTATACTGAAAGGTACAAAAGCTGAGGCGATGCCGGATCGGGAATCTATCTTGACACCACAATGTATTGGTTAATCACGACGCCTCAGCGACCTGGTGTCGAAAATCTCAACTTCGCGATCATATCCCGGCAGGCTTTTGCGTCTTCTACTGGACATGAGGCTACTCCTTCTACTACTCCGTGATGCACTGTTTCCAATTCCACTGTCGCGCCTGTGGTCTACCGGCTGCTCAATGACCTCCACAATGTCTTCTTCATGCTTCAAATCTCGAATCGTGTGATCGGACCAGAGATGCTTCACCAGTGCCTTTACATCGCCACAAACGGTATTGATTGATCCCCGCTCTGAGCAGAGGACGCAAGCATACTGTCCGTCTGGACCATCTCTGTGGCATTTGACCACGAAGCGGTTGGATACTTGGAAACAGCGATCGAATCCATCGTCTTCCTTTATAATCTCCCATGCTTTTCCAGGTGATAGGTGCAGCGTTCCTTTGCAGTATGGGCAGCTTGGTATGGAGTCAGAGGTTATGCTGGAGGCAAGAGATTGGTCTCTGTGCCGTTGTAAGTCACTGGCGTACGGGCAGAACAGATCATTAGGTGCCGAATTCGTTCCACACGATGTGGGCCCCGTCATCGACGTAGTCTCTGTGTCAGTCCTCTCGGGCTCCGGCCTCCCTCTCCAGGTGAGTATTGTTGTATTCACCGGACTGCCGCTTCGAGGTGGCGCCGGTGACGGACTGTACTTCATGAGGGCTGTAGAAGTTGAGTTCGCGCCACTAGCAGCAGTGGGATGAGGCGTATCATGCGTCAGGGTAGAGCGAGCTGTTTGTGAGTGCGTCGAATGAGGGGCGGGGGCCAGGAACCCTTCCTGCCGATACTGCAAGTCTTTCAGGATATCAACTGTCGCCATTCCTGCCGTCCTTGATGCTGCGTTGATATTGGATAGCTGGTGAGGGATCGGCTCGGTCGATGTGGGTCCGTACAAAAACGTGGTAATGAGTCTATAATGGGAGAATGGGAGATCAGTGATTGGAGTACACGATCAATGTGAGGGCAAGTGGACTAACACGCTCTGAAGTTCTATGATTTGAGCCTGGAGGGCCGTATGCGCAATCACTATATCAGGAACCCGTTAGCTTGCTGCGTAAAATGAAGATCGTTCCCCGGAAACTTGTTGTCAGGGTTCGGTGGGTGTGGGTGTGGGTCTGCTAGCTTTCAGGTGGAGGCTGGAAGCAGCCAATGCTGTACATGGTGGGAACAGAGATGCCTACCGTCGCCTATCACAAATTCAGCCCCAAGCTTCGAGTAGCCAATCTCGAATTGACGTTTAACTGCTGCTTTGTCCATAGCGATGCCTTTTTCACTTCCCAATGTCTCATCTTGGACATATTCAACCCGTCTTGAGCTAGGATACCCTTTGGAACGAAGGGAATCTTCGTAATCCCGTTGCTCCTTGATCGTCAGGGTCTGAAACAAGTCTTTGGTGGCGTCAAAGACATCGAAGAGCGTGTACACGAGAGCTTGCACAACGCTCACTTGGTCGGGATTCTACCAGTATGAACACTTAACCATACAGACATTTGGAGATACTCACAGAAGCGCGCATGTCCAACTTGAATCGATCCAGTTCGGTCCTACTGAAGCCGGATGTCTAGTCGTAAAATGAGGGCATATAGGATTGTTTAAGATACAAAATCCCCGATCCGGGCTTCTGGGCAGAAAATGAAGCCCCACGCTCGCTTGCAGGGTCATCGTAAGCCCCAAATTGGTATGCCCCTTCGAGCCCTATGGCCCGGGGGATTATGCTTGATGATGATTTCGAACAGCTGGCAGGACACAAGTGGTGCCTGGACACGTCTTGTCTGTCTTGATTGGATTAGGAGCGGCAACGGCCCGCGCCATGAACCACCATGCATGACGAGTGACGTCATTGTCAGATGTAGCGCACTTGATGAAGCGATCCCAGCGCGATTCTAGCAGATACGGGCCTGCAAAAGACGTTTGGCCTTTCTCTTTTGGGTTGACAGGCGTAGGCCAGACCCTTATTTGGCTCCCATCGTGCTGTGTCGACTCTGACGATACCCGAAAGCGGAGCCATCGCGTGCCTGGAGTCTGGACGAGGGTCTTAGATTGAGCAATGACTCGCACTGGGCAAGGCGAAATGTTGGAAGCCGGTGAAAGATGACTGTGCTGGCAAAGCGACATTACAGTTTCCATGCGGAATTTGGCAAAGCGGTGAGAGAACTGCGTCATCGGGCCGCGACTCAGTGGGTGACGATGGTATTCACGATCGGTGTCCAACAACTACGCAATGTTGCTAACATATCGAGTGGGTGGTTTAATTGCATCTGTTGGCGATAGAGTTTGTGTGCTACGAGTGATGCTTCATCTGAGTAACGATCGTGGAGGGCTTCGTCACCCCTTAGTGTGGCGCTAAGTCGATGACTTGTGAAGCTCCAAGCCCCATCGCGCCATCCCACATGCACCTTCCAGGGCTGCCTTGCGATCAATATTTATTGAACATCACGATATCCCTAAAGCTCTACCAAAAGACATCATATCTTGGCTGAAGCAGTCATCATCTCACCACCATGTTAGCCATGGCCCATATCAGTGCAGACATCTGTGATTGGACAACACTGTGTATATTGTCTCGACGCAACACAGCAATCTCATATTGAACATAAATGAAGCTATGGTTTTCATCTTCCTTCGGCTATATATAGTGTCATAACAAACACAGACATATGGTATGTGGGAACACGTCAATCAGCCGTCCACAAAGTACCACCTCACACTAGAATCGCTAAACAGCCCTGAACACAATATGGAGCAGTCGGCCATGCCTTATCAAACCTGTCATGCCTAAAGTCTGATAATAACTCGCAATGTATCGCTGACAAATCACACCTGAGGCGCTTGCTCCAACATCTCGCGCCGCTGAGCCATGCCCAGCCTCTTCTCAGCGAGCTCCAGACGCTCCTGCTGGACCGCCTCAGCATACTTGCTCCGAGTCCGAATTTGCGGGCCTTTCTTGTAAATAACAAAGACAGGGACGCAAACGACCACTGAAAAGGCGAAGAGCACCCAGGTGGAGTTTTGGACGCCGAGCTTGTGGTACATGGGCCCAGTGTAGAAAGAGCAGATACCAGCCAGGACATCGCGGGAAAACCCGTTACCGCCAGTCGCAGAGGCAGAGTACTTGCCACCGTAGGCAGCGACCATGTAGTCGATGGTGGCGTAATAGATCGCCATATTAGCGCAGCCGATCAGGACGGCGAAGATGAGTGGTGCGATCCACGGGAGAGGTGGGCCCGTTACGACGAATGCTGAGCCAAAGAGGCCGATGGGTAGGAGCAAGACGATGTACTGGAGGAACCAGAGACGCGACTCAGGCTCCAGAACCTTGCCGCTGCGACGCTGTTGGTTGTGGCGCCTGATGACCGGGAAGTAGGCGAAGCCGGCTGCCCAGTAGCCGACGAAGAGGGCAAAGAGTGCGAGACCGAGTTGGCTGGCTGTGAAGCCCCAAGCAGACTCCTTGAAGACGTAGCTGTATGACTCCAAGAAGCTGAAGATCAGGGCGTCGCTGAAGCCACTGAGCAGGGACAAGAACCCGACAATGGGTTCGCAGACCAACATCTCTGTAATTCAAGTCAATACTTGTTAATTGTCGCAGGGGCTTGAGATAACGTACTGTACGGACGGCCCATTATAGCAAACACTTCGCGGGCGTCGATCTTCTGGTGTTCAGTAGGCCCCTCGACATTGGCAGCGGTCTTGCGTCTCTTCTTCGCCTCACAATTCAGCATGATAGTGGCACGAGTCTCAGGTACAAAGAAGAAATGGACACCCTGCACCACCACACCAAACATGAGCTGAATCCAAAAGTTCCAGCGCCACGGGAGAAACTGCTCAATGGGCCCACCACAGATACCACCAATGACTATACAACCGTTAGCCAAGAGTCCCCCTCGCCCACAGAATCCACATACCGGAACCAAGACAAGACCACAAGCTGACCCAAAGCACGGGGAACTGCTGATCCTCAGGATCAAACATATCCGCCACCATACCCAACGTGACGGAACCCCCCGCCGAACAAAGACCCCCGAGCAGCCGGGCAAGCAAAACCTGCCACCAGGAATTGCTCAGCGCCGCAAGAATCTGCCAGCAGTTGACCGTGAACAGGGACAACTGCATAATAGACTTGCGGCCAAACTCCTCGGACCACGGCGCCCACAGCTCGCAGCCAAACCCATACAGGATCAGGAACCATGCCATGCCTGCCCTGGCATTGGTGAAGTGGTCACTGCCCAGGTTGTACTCCTTGTTCAGAGCACCGATCGCACTCGAGTAGACTGCGGCATTGTAGTCTACGTATTTGTACGTTAGTGGCCAGACGGGTTAATAAAAAGAAAAAAAGAGCCGGTAAGGCAGCTCACTCATGCTAGTCTGGCATAACGCCACGACTGTCAGGATCCACCACTTCTTCTTAGTGGAGAACATGTACGCCGTGTGCTCAACGGCATTTGCCTCGTTGAGAATCAACGGGCCGTTGTCATTTGTCGGCACGACCTCGACGCCCCCTGAGGTTGCCTCCTTGGGAGCCCCAGACGTATCCGTCTTGCTACTGCCATCGCTCGAGTGGCTGCCAAAAAGGCGCTTTGCTATTGTGGAATCCATCTATACGCGGACAGTCAATACCATATGCAAGACGGCGCCACGAGGGATGTGTACGCAAATAGTAAATACGAGTTGACTGGGTTACTCACACTGTAGAGGTAACTAGCGTTTATTTTGTTGAACAGTATAAAACGTGTGAGTTTGTTGTAATGGGGGCAACTGACAAGATAAGAAAGAAATCTGGGGAAACTGTGGGGTGAAGGGGGGATACACACACGCACGCTTTTTATACAAGGTTGGAAGATAACGGCCTTAATGCCACTAAAACTTTGTTTTCCCCAGGAATAACAGGAAAGCCCGTGGTAATCGATAGCGAAGAAAGCTGGTTCTGTTTTTTTCGACGCCGTTGGCCCATCGTTTGCTTTCGCATAGCGGCTGTTTTCGCAACAGGTCCGGGTCCAGTACCATGGTTGGGTTGTGGGTTGGATTACCGCTTTGGCTGGACTACTGTGTCCTTTCGATATGGATTTTAGGGGCCTAGTTAGGAGGCTGCTAGATTATGGCTAACGGTCGCTACCATACATATATACATACATGCACACACACGCACACATATCTATATCTTCCCCCTTCTTCCTCCCCACTACCCTACACTCCACACCACACTCCACCAGAATATAGTATTATAACACACTCCCAACATCATGAACGACCCCTCAGCCCCATCCTCCCTCTCTCTCCAACCCGCACCATCATCCCGCACCACCATCTCGCACCACCATCCCCATCCCGCATCCCGCATCGCACATCGCATCTAATGCAGCACTAACACTAGCACTCGCACTAGCGCCAGGCTCACCAGTAGTGCTGCTGCTGCTGATGCTGACGATTTGCTTGTCTGAGGAATTTCGAAATTAGAAGTCGACGGCTTAGTGCTGTGTGCTGTGTGCTGTGTGAGAGGCTTAGGCTTGCGGTATGCGGGTTGTGTCTATTAGGCTAGGTAGGGAGGGGGCAATGGAGTACTATAGGTGTGGGTTTGTGTGTACGCTGTGCTATGTTATGTTTTGGTGGAAGTGCTTTGGTTGCGTGTGCTGTGCTGTGGTATACGGTGCCTATCTAGCTAGCTAGCCAAAGTACTTGCAGTGACCATATTGCTGGTCGCTTGTGTTTGTGGGGTTAGCTTCAGTTTATCTTTCTGTTGGTTGTTAGTTGCTGTGGTGCTCATGTGTGTATTTACATTGCGGCTTACTTGTTGTATACACGAGTTGCGAAAAGGTTGTGGAAATGGTGTTAGCGCTGTTGAATAGGGGTTTTTTTTTTATCGTGGTGGGCTTTGTTGTTGTTGTTGTTGTTGTGGGGTTTTGGTCTCACTGGTTGGGTTTTGTGTTTTGGAGATGTTTGATTTGATGTCACGGCACGACACGGCACGGTGATAGGAAAGCAGATTTTCGAAAGAAATTCATTCATTACCAAGTCGTCGAAACTACGAAGGCGTCCATTTGTCATACCACGGAGCCAAGCAGTAACGAATATAGACATCGACGACGTAGACGTAGAGTAATTTGGTCGATTCAACCCATGAGTAATTCTCCCAACCGTGTATCTGCCATAACAAAGACTGTCAACCTTTCATGTTGTGGTCCAAGTTTCGAAATCCAAAACAAAAAAAGAGGCAACGAAATGTTACGAGCAAACGAGGTCGAGTCCCCAAATCCCCAATTGTCAGAGGCTTTCAAAAGGTGGAAGAAAGATAAAGGAGGATGAAGAACCCCGCGAGAAAGAACTTTGAAATGATTAGCGCTGAACATAAAAGGTAGAGCTTGGTCGGGCCACTTACATTGCTCGAGTACCTGATGCCATGGATTGGAAGACGAGGGCCGAATGAGATGGGGCACTAGGCGATCTGTTTGGCCTCCCACCAATTCTTGTGGGCGGACCTGACCTTGGAGTAGTAGTTCTCGATGTCTGACATTGACATGGCCAGCAACTCACTCATGGTAGCCACGTTGCCGAGGTCGAGTTCATGTTCCATCATGCGGACCAGCATAGCCATCTCCTTCTGGTCGTAGGCAGGGCGGTGCTTGGGAGCATTGAACTTGGAAGAGTTGTCCTTGTTGAGCAAGTCCTGCTGGAGCTTGAGGGCCTGGAAAATGTTAGGTTGCATGAGAGCATTGGGGCTGGTGACACTTACATCTTTCTCGCAGCCGGCACCTTCTTCGTCTGCAGCCAACTGCCACGCGACAACCTCGTCTTTGAGATTGTCCTCTGCTTTCACGATGTCTGCTAACTTCTGAGACTTGGTGTCAGCTTGAACTTCAGTGGCGGGGAGGCTCTTGAAGCCAGCGGCGGCGGCGGCAGGGTTGAGTTCTGTGTTGCAGGAACTCTTACCCGCGCGCTTCCTCAAGTGAGGCGGAATAGAGACGGAGAGATTGTTGGCGGGCTTGACATACTCAGACAGTGCCTTGTCCATCTTCTTCGTCGGTGAGACCGTGTTGGGGCTTGAAGTCAGCTTGCCTTGGGTGAGAGGGTGACGGGCTGCACCTCGCGGCATGGTCTCCATACGCGCCGCAGCGGTAGCGATCCCACCGCCCAAGCTCAGTACACCCGAAGATTTCTCACTGACAGGCTCAGTGATCAGACCTTGAGCTGGAGTGAGAGCCGATCCCTCGACACGCGTCATGTCGCCTGGCAAGCCAGTCTGACGAGCAAGAGGAGTCGGCCAAGAGCCGAGACTGCGCATCTCACTTCCGTTCGAGGAAGGTGATGGCGACGCGGTAGCAAGACGCTCGGCCTTCATTGCCTTACGCTTGAACGCGCCCCAACGAGGGTCAAGCGGCTTCTTGTTCAAGCGGAGATCTGGAAGCGAACCTGGCAGTGGGATGGAGTCAGGATCCGGCTGCCTACAGGGGAGAAGGATTAGCGTAGCTCATCTGGTGTCTTGTATACAAGCAACTTACCAATTCTCTGCCTCCGGCGGAGGCGGCGGGAATGAGTAGGAGGAGAAGTCCATCGGCGCTGTGTAGACCGTCAGCAAGCTTGTCAGAGATGACGCGAAGATGGCACAAAATTGCCGAGGGCAACTGAGCGCTCTTGAATGGCTTACCTTTCTTTCGGCCGAAACCCGCCATCTTGATGGCGATTGTGAGGATTTTTGATGTGAGTGTATTGACGATGGGACCGAAGGGAAGGTGGCGTGGCGTTATTGTTGTTGTTTTTGTAGCCAACAATTAGCGTTGTCGAGGTGAAGGAGACACGCTAACTTGCGGCCCCAGCCGTATGGTAAGTGACCATCACATTGTGGAACGCTTTCGAATGTCATAGAAGGGAACAAGCAGAATCACTAGGCGGAACAGATGTGCAAGAAACGTGATCAGGGTATTATCGTGACGACAGGAAAAGACAGGAAAATGCGCTCTACTTCCAAAAACAACAGACTAGATAGGAACGGCATGTGAGGCATCTTCTCCGCCAGCTTACATGAGGAAGAAACCTGCACCACCCATTGCAGCAACTCCCCACAGGCCTACGACAAGTGCTGCCATTGACCCGACGCCATCCAGCCCATTGACAACAGCAGCACCAGTCTCTGGGCTTGCTGCGGTGGTGGCCGGACCACCAGTCTCTTCGCTTTCCGCGGTGCTGGCGGCACCATCAGCGTCAGGCACGCCAGTCACGGTTGCCAATACCTGTGACAGGCTTTCGAGTTTATCGTCCAGATCGTCATACGGCATAGCAGGTTGAGTGCCACCAAGTACTCCATAGGTTACAGTAGGATCCTTGCAGACGGGGATATTTTCAATCTCGCCAGCGCATTCTTGGTTGGCGCTACAGGAGGAATTAATATCTATAAGCTGCTCAAGGGAATGGATGGGCTTACCTGCAACACCAGCCGTCGCCACAGACTTTGTAGTTTGCGCCACAAAGCAGTTCGGGGTCGACCTCAGGGTCGTCGCGTCGCTCATGGCTCACGTGGTGAAGGAATTGACGGGCAGGGGCATATCCTGCAGGTAAAGACGGCGTACCGACGGGATCGGCGCTCGTTGCCAAAGCGAAAGCAAGAGGGAAGAGGAGAGTTGTGAAGTGCATTTTGATATTGTGGATAAGGATCTTCTGCGATATCAAAAGTGACTTTTCTGCTTGACGTAGGAGACTGAGAGATATGACAACGAAGAAGGACGTGGGGACGAAAAGAAGACTGCTCTTATAGAGTCACACCATCTGACTCGGCTCTGTGCAAGTCAGGCCTCCTACACAGCACGTCGCTAATAGTACGCCCGTTGCGCCTAGACAAGCTAGCATTCTTTTCTTGTATCTTTGGCGAGGGATGATAATTCGGAAGATTTGGACTCCCGATCTACAGATGTGGCGTCTCTCCCGCTCTTCTGCCTGTCGCTAAGACTGCCCGAGACAAAATTACAGTCGGCTTTACCAGAATGGGCTCACCGGCGGCCTACTAGCGTGTGCCTTGCAGTCTGGCGGGTCAAAGACTACAAAAGCCCAACCTTGTATCAATAGACAGTAGCATGGGATAGCGAGACGGAAAGAGCGGCATAGAAAAACTACCAGGTGTGGTGTAATGAGATGCAAGATCGTAGGGCGACGTGACCGCATGATGGCAGCGCTTAGATGGTTTCATGGGGCTGAAAGTGCCTGCGCCTCACTTGGCACTTGTTTAAGGCGGAACATAGACTGTGGGTTTGATGAGGGAAGAATAGATGAATGTTTCCAAGGCCTCCAAGGAGCATGATCGCGAGTGGGACTGTACTAGGGTTGGCGCACTGATGATAGGTGGCACTGGCGCTGTTGAGACGAGCAGCAGACTCGAGAGCTTCGGGGCGTTCCTATCTATATTCAGCCTGGATCTACACCATACTACGTGTGTAGTGGTGATGGGTCGTGTGGAGTCGAATGCATCAATCGAACGTGTCTGCGCACAAGGTGATAGTTATGTAGGCAGCCCTGAGGTAGCTGTAATTTTCCACGTGCTCGAGCAAGTCCACCATGGATGGTCAACGGCGGTCTTCTGCGTCGGTGTCAGCTCGCCGTATTTGGTTAATACTTGTTTGTTTTCCCGGTTGGTCATTTGTAGTGGCAGCACGGTAGCTTTGATAGGTACCAACGTTGCATTGTGGAATCATGTGTTTGGTGAGGATTCGCGCTCGCTAGTTCGTTTCTGCATGGCATTGGAATGGCCAGAGTAGAGTAGGTGGCAGCTCTCACATGGATGTGCGAGTGGGACCAATAAGAACCATATCGCAGAAAAAAAGGGCGCGAGTGTTGTTTCTGATGAGATGGATAGACGAGTACGAGCATGTGCCGTGCAGTGAGGCTTGTCATGCGCTACTTGGATACCGACCAGAATGAAAGGTCAATGGTAAGCTCTGCACGTGAGAGCGCGTCAACTACCTACCTACCTGACTAACCTTTGCACCGTCCACCGCCCATCGCCCATTGCATCCATGTCCAGCCTCGCTCTCCACACACAACATGTCTGAGCCCCGGCGGTCCACGAGGGCGCGCGCCCGTGAAGATGCTGCCCCGCCAGCGCCCGAGACGCCCAAAGCAGCGGCTGCCAAAGGTGCCAAATCGGCGTTGAAGCGCAAGCGCACCAGCATCGCCGCCAAAGCCTCGACCCCATCGACGCCCGCCGCGGATGGCACGCCGCTGCCGCCCAAGCAGACGCTGCCTCTGCGCCTGGCCGAGGGCGCGCCCTTGCCCACGCTGCCTGAGCCACAGCCACTCCACCTGCCCGCGAGCGAGTGGCAGAGCATCCAGCAGAGCGGCGTGCTGGCGGCCTCGTTTGAGCGGTCACGCGCAGTATGGGTCTCTGGTGCAAACTTCCGCACCTTCCATGCCTTCTTCAACCGGCCGAAGAAGCCGTCGGAGCGCACCGAAGAAGACAAGGCCAAGATGCAGCGCCAGAAGGAGCTCGACCGCAACTTCCCCCAGATCGGCCTCTACGTAGAACTGGAGAAGCCCAAAGACGACAAGACCAACAAGCCCCTGGTCGACCCCGACCTGCTCCGAAGATACAAACCGCGGCTGGTCGTCGAGCCCCACACGTTGCCCATCAGGCTGTTTGGAGCGCGCGAGCCCAAGACGGCGCCCAAGAAGATGTCCAACGCCCCTTCGCCATACGGTTCGTGGCCAAACCACACCCAACACAGCCAGCCGAATCAATACACGCAGTACAACAATGGCCAGCCCGTCTACCAGCCGCCGAAACCCCGACCGCCTCCACCGAAGCCTGTGCAAGTCGTGGCACCGCCTGCGCCCACCTCGACACCCGCCCCTGACCCCGTCATCCATATGCTGGCAGCGCGCGCGGGCACAGATCCAGAATTGAAGGCTGTCATGAAGATCGTTGCCGCAGGGCAGGCTAGCAAGGAACAACTCGAATTCTTCCAGAGCCACATCAACGAGCTCACGGCAATATTGGCAAAGCAAAAGGCAGAGGCCGCCAAAACACCAGCGATCAAAGCACCGCCCCCAGCGCCGAAGCAACTGCCACCACCACCACCACCACCATATCCTCCTCATACGCCGAAGCAGCTTCCGCCGCCTTCCACTCCAAAGCAAATCAGCGCCTCTCCGCTCTCACGGCCAGTTCAGCCAGTCCAACAACACAATCAACAGCCAGTCCAACAACCTACTCAGCAGCCAATTCAACAGCCGATCCAACAGCCGGCCCAACAACATATGCAACAGCCAATTCAACAACCTCTTCAGCAGCCAGTCCAACAACCGATCCAACAACCCAGCCAGCAGCCAATACAACCACAGATGCAGTATCAGCAACCCCACCATACAGTGTCCAAGCCATATAGCTCCGCACCACCTCAGCAGCATTATCAAGGGCAACCTGTGCAGCAAATGGCTCCTCCTCACCAGCCTTATCCTCCATATCCAAACAATTACAAACAGCCTCAGGTCTACCATCAGCAACAGCAAATGACATCATACCATGCCCCTCCACCAAAAATACAACCATATCGGCCACTGGTCTTCGAGTTTGAGGAGGGAAATGGCGACAAGTTCCACTTCCCCTCATACAGCTTCCTGGACGAGCTGCCAGATGGCACAGGTGTCAAGATATCTTTCTTGATTACAAAGATGAAGCCAAAGCCAGAGCCGGTCGTAAAACCACCGGCTACGCCTGCGCCAAAAGCAGCTTCAGTATCCACACCTGCCCCTCCACCGCCCAACACTCCAGGCATAACACCTTCAGCTCCCTCGACGATTATTCCCAATCCCAATCCCAATACCCCAGCACCAGCACCAGCAACAGCGCCCTTACAACCAGCTGTCTCAACACCTGCAACCCCCTACGTCCCGCCTCCTCGCATCGAAGACTTTGACGAGAAGAACGACATTGGAGACATCGACTTCTATCAGCCCGTCACTGCCCTCCTACGTACCGAAGATCCCGTCCTTCTGGAATCACTCCGTCGGGCCGTGCGACCGCCGGACCTTGTAGAGAAGTACATGAATGAAGTGTTTGACAAGTGCAGGCGTGCAGATGAGACATATTTGGCTTTTAGGTTACCGAGAGATAGCGACGAGGTGCCAGAGAAGCGCGCAAGAAGTGGAGATGCGACGCCGACTATTGCAACACCAGCTCAGGATACGAGTATGGGAGGTACGGGCTTTGGAATGGGCAGCGCACTGGATAGAAAAAAAGCAGGACGTCCTAGGAAGAGTCTTGCATGAGAATTGTCCCTTGAGTGGTTGGGATTGCATTGGGATGGAACAAAGTGTGTGTGTACGTAGTAGTACGCAATATGTAAATGATACCCCAATAAATAATATTCAAAAAATATCCCAATTTCTACTCCCACTCAAGTTAGCATTTTATCATGCATATACGATACCGCTTTCCATCACCTTTTCAACATGCCTACCCCAATCCTTATCTAACCTTGCGCCGCCGCCGCCAAGCCCAACACCACCAATTCCCTCAATCCACACTAACTCAAGTTAGACCCTTTCCCGTCTTCTCACCCCCCCCCCGGTACTCCGACCTGACCTAAAATCCAACCCAATATCAACATCCATCCCCCATCCCCCCTTCATTTCTCCCACACCCCATTCCTTTTAACCTCCGCGCCCTTGCCATTTACGCGAGAGACCGCAGAGAAAAGAGATAGCCGAGGGATCTTTGAGGTGGAAAAGGGAAAAAGGAAAAAAAAAAAAGATATGGTAGCGCTACAACGCGTGTTTGTGCGGGCGTATTGGTCGCTTGCGGGGGTGGGGATTGTGTGGGCGGTTTGTGTGGGGTTGTTGGTTGTGCCGGGGGTGCAGAGACGGTGAGTGAGTGGGTTTTGGGTGTTTTGGGTGTTTTGGAGGGTGTGGTTGGGGTTGGTGTAGTGTTGAGGGGGTGGGGGGGAGTGTGTGCATGTATGATTGGATGAGTGGATGGATGGACGGATGGATAGAAGTGATGATAATGAAAGCTGACAATTGTAATAGCGCACTCTACGGACATCAATTCCAAACCAACTTTTTCCACAACGTTTCCAACCCCGAGGAATTTGGCTTTGCTAGTGAGTTTCTGCCCCCCTGCTCTCGGATATCAGACATGTAAAAGGAGGCATGTTGCTAATGCATTACCGCAGAGGGCCAGGTCCAGCCTTTTCTGCTAGAAACGGTAGATGGGGAGAGCTTGTTTTGCTGGCACGTTATTCCTCAAGATGTGTATCTGGAGCATGAGAATGAGCTCGTCATGGCTGCTGGGTCGGGAGAGGTTGCGGAGGAATTGAAGGGGACGGTTGGGGAGAAGTTGATGAGTGGGGATGAGGGGAGTAGGGTTGTGGTTTATTTTCATGGTGTAAGTTTTTTTTTTCTGGGTTTCTTTTATCTTGAGCTCCATGCACAGGCTCTTTACACTTTTGTCAAGTCCATTTTCCCACACGAGTCTGGTCCAGCATCCCCTTTTCCTTTCTTCACGTATACTTTCTTCCACTCTCCCTCTTCATTTCAATATCAGCCCCCTCCCCCTCCCCACCCTCCAAACTAACCCCACCCACCCCAGAACGCCGGCCACATCGCCCAATTCTCCCGCCCAGCAACCTACCACTCCCTAACCGCCATCCCAAAAACCCACCTCCTAACCTGTTCCTACCGCGGCTTCGGCACCTCGACGCTCCTCAACCCCCCACACCTCCCCACAGAACCCGGCCTCATCACCGACGCCCTCTCCCTCCTCACCTACCTCCACCACACCCTCGCCCACCCCGCACCCCACACCGTACTCCTAGGCCAAAACCTCGGCGCAGCCGTAACAACCGCCGCACTCCTGCACCTCTCCGCTCCAAGCTCGCCATACCTCCCGCCCAACCTCAGCGCCCCCACCACCACCATCACCACAACCCCGCCATCCTACGCCGGCATAATCCTCCTCCACCCCTTCCGCGACACCGCCTCGCTCCTAAAATCCTACAAAATAAAAGGTTTCATCCCCATTCTCAAACCCCTAAACGCATACCCCCGCCTCTCCACATTCCTCTCATCCCGCATCCTCGACCCCTGGCCTACACTGCTGCGTCTGCGCCATGTCCTAGATGCGTATACACAACCCCTTCAAACGGCAAACCCAAGCACCCCATCAAACCAAAATCCAAATCCAAATCAAACACAACCAAACCTACACATCCACATCCTGCACCCCCGCCCCCTCCCCACCCTCCCCTTCCTCGAATCAGAAGCCCTCTTTGCCCCGCTGCAACAACACCTCCTCGCGCAGCAAGGCGCGTCTGCGCGCGAACACCGCAGGAGTATTTTGGGCGCCGAGAGGGTGCCCAGGGGCGCGTTTGCGTACAGGGAGGTTGAGATTGAGGGCGGGGGGGTGAGTGTGGAGTTGGAGGTTGGGAGGTTTGGGGGGGAAGGGGGCGAGGGGAGTGCGGTTGCGGTTGCGTTGGGGGTGAGGAGGGCGTGGGGGAGGGGGAGAGTGTGAGTGTGAGTGTGTGTGGTGGGTAGTTGATTTGCGTCGTGGGGGGAAAGAGAAGAGAAGAGAAGAGAGAGTGTGTGTAGGTGTGTATGAGTATAGATAATTGTTATCGTTAGAGGGGTGCTATCTAATTTTCCGCGTCAATCTTGTCTTTTCGCGCGGACAGTGCTATATATATATATACAATCATACAGACATACAGGTTATACAACATAATCTACAATTTTCGCTTTTCCCTTCCATCAAAGAAAAAAGGAAGGGAAAGGTGCGCCAGAATCAAGTAAAAAAAAGGGAAGGAAACATTCATCATCCATCTATATGCAAAACCCCCATCTCCCATCCCCGCTTTCTCACCAGATCAGCCCAAAAACAGTTCAACCCTACGCATTCCTCGCCGCCTGCTCCTTCTCATACTTTGCCACCAGCTCCCTCTGCAACTGCGGCGGCGCAGGACTATAATGGCTAAACTCCATGCTAAACTCGCCCTTACCCTGTGTACTCGCCCTCAACTGGCTGCTAAAGCCAAACATGCTATTGAGACTGCAATCAGCGTAGACGGTAAAGTCCTCGGGACCAATTTCGGTGTCGTTGATGACGGCGTTGCGCTTGTTCAAGAGGCCAACGACGCCGCCCTGGAACTCGTTGGGCGCCGTGATTGTCGTCTTCATTAGTGGTTCGAGGACCTGCGGGGCGCCGGCTTGGAAGGCCTTGCGGAAGGCTTGCTGGGTGGCCATTTTAAAGGCCATTTCTGACGAGTCGACGGCGTGGGTGGCACCGTCGTTGATGACCATGGATGTGCCGAGGACTCGGTGGCCTAGCAGTGGGCCTTTGGCTGTCGATGCGTTGAAGCCTTTTTCACACGCAAACAAAAACTTCTCGCTAATGGTACCGCCGGAAATTTGCTGTTCGAACTTATTCTCGGCCAGGGACTCGCACGGCTCCATCCATCCCACTACGCGCGCGTAGTCGCCAGATCCGCCGGATTGCTTCTTCAGAGTGTGGTCGAAATTTACGCGTTGCGTCATGGTTTCGCGGTAGGCGACTTGGGGCTGTCCAGTTTCGCATTCGACGCGGTATTCGCGGCGCATGCGCTCGACGTAAATGTCTAGATGGAGTTCGCCCATGCCGCTGATGACGGTTTCTTGCGACTCGGCGTCCACATGCACGCGGAAGGTGGGGTCTTCGCGGGTGAAGCGGTTCATGGCTTTTGAGAAGTTGGGCGTATCTTTTGTGTGCTTGGGTTTGATGGAGAGGGAGATGACGGGTTCGGGGACGAACATGGACGTCTGTCATGGTTAGCTTTGCTGAGTTTTCACACACAAAAAGGTACTTACCATGGTGTATCCAAGACCTCCGTCGGTAAAGGTATCTCCAGACGCACAGTCAACACCAAACACGGCGCAGATTTCTCCAGCACCAATCTCAGGTACTTCCTCCATGTCGTTGGAGTGCATGCGTACAATCTTGGGAACCCTGACCCTCTTATCTGAACGCGCGTTGAACACATTCATGCCCTTCTTCAGAGTACCCTGGTACACACGGATGTAGGTCAGCTGCCCAAAGCTACTCTCTTCTAGCTTGAACGCCAGGCCGACGAATGGCAGAGAGTTGTAGGATACCAGCTTGACCGGTGCTTCGTTTCGCTTCTTGTCCAACGCCATGTTTTCGACTTCGGAGGGGTTGGGCAGGTAATCGCAGACGGCGTCAAGCATGGGTTGTACAGACTTGTCGGCAAGCGCGGAGCCCATCATGACTGGTGTGAACTTGAGTGCGATGGTAGCTCGGCGGATGGCGGCCTTGATTTGCGGGATGCTAGGTTCTTGCTCGTCCAAGAAGAGTTCGGCAATTTCATCATCCACATCGGCCAGGGTCTCGATGAGCTTTTGCCTCTTCTCCTTGCACAGCTCCACAATGTCTTCTGGGATGTCGTCCGTCTCCCGGATAATCTCTCCCTTGGGGCCTTCGTTGTAGATGGCCTTCATCCTGATCAGGTCGACTACGCCCAAGAAGCCATCCTCGCGTCCAATAGGCACCTGAAGAGCGGCGGCGGGTATACGGAGTTTTTGGTTGATTTGCTCGACCGCCTTCCACGGATTGGCGCCCATACGATCCATCTTATTGACAAAGGATATTCTGGGAATATTGTATCTCCGCATCTGCCTGTCGACTGTGATGGTCTGCGACTGCACACCACTGACCGCGCACAAGATCATGACAGCACCGTCAAGCACTCGCAGCGCCCTCTCCACCTCAATGGTGAAGTCAATATGCCCCGGGGTATCGATCAAGTTGATGTGGTATTTCTCTTCCTCGCCCTTTTCGTTCTTCTTGGTCCAATCGCAGAAAGTCGCGGCAGACTGAATGGTGATTCCCTTCTCACGCTCGAGGTCCATCGAGTCCATCTTGGCGCCAACGGCATCTTTGCCTCGCACCTCGTGGATGTTGTTGATGCGGCCGGTGTAGAAGAGTACGCGCTCGGTGGCGGTTGTCTTGCCCGAGTCGATGTGCGCGGCGATACCGATGTTGCGTACTCGTGATAAGCGTTCCCACTCGACGGGGTCCAGGTTGTCGACAATCTTCTCTTGAGTCAATGCAGAGGGGTCTTCCTTTGCCTGCTCCAATCTGTAAAGCCGATTCATTAGTATTGCCTCCATGTGATTGCCCCTCTGCAAAAGTCAAAAGCAAGACCAGTGGCCAGTGTCATACGTACACTTGTGCAGCCACCGTGGCCCATCTCCGTTGCCCATTTGACGTCCAATTGCTAATCCATGTGTCTGTCTTTAAGCCGTTGGTGTAGGGTGTGCGGGCCGCTGCAACGGTGGAGAGAGCGCATCTCGAGGGCGTGCGGGCGGCTGATCGTGCAGAACAGCGAAGACTGGTGGTGGCAAGCGATTGCGCTCGCAGAAGAGATTGAACCCGCATCTTGAACAACCTCACTTTTAAAAACAGGAAGCAGGAACGAGGGAACGACGCTGTGGTTGCTGTTGCATCGACTTCTCGTCCCGTCTGAGGGCTAAGGAAAAAGTTGGGGCAGCGTCGGAGTTTTGGCGGAGGTGAAGGTCACATGATCACGCGCGTGAACCCTGACAATTGCATCGCGTTCCCTGTTCCTGCAAACTCTGGGAAGATGAAACTTGATTAGAGTGAGCATGTCTTGCATATTGCTTTCCAAAAAATGTTTGTCGAATCAACCATCTACAGGAAACTATAGAGCAAATATCAAATACCATATACACTAAATCTTTGTATCCAAACCTTGTCTTCCTACTTTCGCAATATCTGGCCAATGGCCCGGTAATACCTATCGTGGGAATGAAACTCCCTCAGACCAAACGCTCCCGAAAATGCTGCTGAGAATTGAAGAGACGAGATAACAAGATATTGACATGTTGAGGCTGCAGACTGCTGTACACGCCCTGAACGTACAAGAAGCTCTAATTACACAGCCTTTTGTATCCGCAGCTGTCCAGACAGGCCTGAGATTCAACGTATCGTCTCACCTTCAAAGTGCGGTGTTTGTAACTCGGCGGTTGAAGCATCGCCTTCTGGAACAGGAGTAGCGGTGCCAGCGGCAACCGCTTCGGCCGAGTTATCATGGGATTCAGAGGCACCCGCAGTCGCATCTTCGTGGTGGTCCTCTTCGTGATGCTCGTTGTCGTGGTGTTCATCATCGTGCTTGCCGTTAGTCACTGCTGTCTTTGCCTTGGAAGCAACTTCTTCAACCTTCTTCTTGCCCTTTTGTAAAGCGCTGGCTGGAGCTTTGGCCGTGGATTTATGTGGAGGAGAGGCGGGCTTATCGTGCGTTTTACTAGCACTAGCAGTGGTAGGCCTCATCATGCGTTCGAGGAAACCTCCTTTGGGCGCGCTCGAACTTGTCGTAGATGTACGTGATTCGGGTCGTTTGGGAGCATGGCTGGGAACAAGTGAGGCTCGTTTGGGGTTGGCGGCGGCAGCTGTCTTGGGTGGTGGGCGAGTGGTAGTAGATGGCTTCCTGGTGACCTTTGCCTCTTCACCATGCTTCGCTGCAGAAGCTGCAGTAGGTGCAGTAAGACGAGAGGGTAGGCCGACGGGGCGAGTGGGTGACTTTGGACGAGGCTTCTTGAAGCCTGTTGGTGAAGTGCTGGCGTCGACGTTAGATGAGTTAAAGCACCAACTTTTACGATACATACCTCACGCGGGGCGCAGCGGTCGAAGGCTTGGTGGTAGCAGGCTTAGTAGTACTAGGCTTTGCTGTGACGGGCTTCTTTTTCTCAGGTACTGATGCGACCGGCTTCTTAGGCTCAGCAAGTGCAGCAGTCTTGGGCTTCGGGGCTGCAGATGTCGATGCTGTAGCAGATGCTCCCGCTGGCTGCAATGAAACACGGCTAGTCTTTGCAATTGGAGCCTTGAGTCCTTCCTTCGCGGCCGCAGGCTTCTGCTGCACCTTCGTAGGGCTCTGCCGTACGGCAGGGGCTTTCAATGAAGCCTTAGGGGTGGTAGGTGTCCTCGGTGGTGGAATCGACTTTGGTAGCGGGCTTTTGGCAGGTGCTGCGAGGGAACCCTTAGCCGTTGCTATCGGTGACGGCTTCTTCAAATCGGCCTTCTTTGCGGGGGCATTCGTCTTCTTTATAGCAGGGACCTCGACCTTCTTAACTGCAGGCTCAGATTTGTTGTCAGTAAACGGATCATCCTCCTTTGCCGGTGCCGCGGCTGGCTTCTCCTCTTCAGCTGGTTCGGTCTTTTCGGAGCCAGGTGCTTCAACAGTTTCCTCTGAAATAGGCTCATCTGTCTTAGTTGCAGCTATTTCGCTCGCCTCCACTACCACTGATTCAGGAGCACTCTCAAGAGGCTCCTCAGCCTTTGCAGCAGGTGGCGTCTCAGTCTCTGCGGCTGGTGTCTCAGCCGCCTTCTCAGCAGGAGCCTCGCTAGCTTCTTCAACAAGGGCCTCAGCTGGCTTTTCAGCTGGCGGTGCGACCTGTTCCTCGACTTGTTTCTCATCGGGTGCCTCAGTGACCTGCTCAACAGGTGCCTCGACCTCTTTGGCTTCCGGCACGTCGGCCTCCTTAGCCTTGGGCGCCTCGACCTCCTTTGCTTCAGCAGCATCAGCCTTCTTCGGGAAGGGTGTCGATGCCTTCTTGACGGTCGGCGCGTCATTCTTCTTGGCTACAGGAGTCTCTGTATTCTTTGCTCCGGATGCCTCGGCCTTCTTCGCGATTGGCGTGTCGGCTACCTTTGCGGTTACCGTCTCGATCTTCTTCGTAACGGGGGTCTCGACTTTCTCTGCTGGCGCTTTCTCAGACTTCATTCCTTTGGATGTTGAAGCAAGTTTTCTTGGCGTACCTTTTGGCTTGCTGACCACAGCAGGAGCGACCTCGGTCGTCGAGGAGGAGGCCGTTTCTGCAGCAAGGGCACTTTCGTCCGTGGGAGCTGCTGGCCTCAAGGACACATCGTCCTGAGCTCCACTCACAGCCTTGTCTGGGTTCTCAGCAGGCAGATCGGCCGGTGGGGCCTCAGACGGAAGCTTGGTTTCCTCCAAGCTCGTCTCAGTTGGGACAGGCTTCTGCGAGGCCTTTGGCTCCGGGGTCGTCTCTGGAAAATTGGACCCCTTCATGATTGAGCCCAGATTTGGCATCTCTCCGGCTGGCTCTGCGTGGATTGGCGGCGCAGAGGTCGAGGACTCTCTTGATGCAACTGCCTGCTCTGGAACCGCCTCTGGAATGGCGATGCTCTGCTTGCGCTGGTCCCGCTCTTCGCTGACGACCTTTTTAAGCTCAGCAATCTCCTCGATGTTATCCTGGCTCACGCTGAAGCTCTCGCGGCGATGGGCGGCGGTGCTGTTCGCGGCGGTGCCCTTTGTGGCGCCCAAGTCGGTTGGGGCGGCGGTCGGGGGGAAGTAGCTGGTGGGTCCAACGGCGACAAACGAGGCGCGCACCTTGGATGTAGGCCGGCTGGTGCTCTCTGGCGTTGCGACAGCAGTGGGCGATATGGGAGAGCGACCGCGGGGTTCAGGAGAGGGAGCGGCGCCGTTCTCGAACATAGCCCGCAAGTTGCGGACTCCGGAGCTCATGGCTGCAGAGGGGGCGCGCAATCGTCAGTGTGTGTCTCAGTGGTGTCTTGGCAGAGACAGGATGAGGAGGAGGTGTTGGTGGTGGTGGTGGGCAAAAAGCAGCGGCGAGGGCGGAGGGGAGGTGAAGTGTGGAGTGGGAGTGTGAGAGATGAATGGTGGTGTGTGCCGGGCCTGAAACGCCAATTTGATGTTTGTGTACATGCAAGTGACGGCGGCGCAACAGGGATTCCGAGTGGCAGAGAGGGGTGCAACTCACAACAATTGATTCTGGGGTCAGGCGGTAGGGTAATTGACGTAGTGGACAGGTGGAGGAGCGGCGAAGAGGAGCAGACGAGGGATCCCCTGGGGCAGGTGCAGGAGAAGAGGTAGGTCCCTCTCCGGAGCAACCAGCAGTGACAACAAGGGCCAGGCCAACCAAAAGCGCGCCCTCGCTTGTGACGTCGACCTCACGCATCCGCCACATGTGGTGCACTGCACTGCACTGCACTGCACAACAATGGCTAGCCTCTGCACGGCAATTCCCTAGCCTTCCACTTCTCTCAAACAATGTTTCACTGCCTTGGCTGCATGGCTGTGGCCCTGACCGTGTCTCAACCCTACACAGTACACAGTACACATGGCCCTCCCTCCACATGCAATCTCACACCAAGTTATGCAACTGGACCGAGCATGAAAATGGTAAATGCTGGGCCAATGACATCAGATACGGCCGCTCATTTCCGTCCCATTTCCGCTCGTCGGCAAATCAGCGGCCGCGCTAGTCACGTTTAATCACCACTCACTCCAGACACATGTCTTCTCCCACAGACACACAAGCATTGCAGGCGCAGAACAGCACATTGAACCCCCACCACGGTTCTAGACGTCGTCTGTCTCATTGCATAGCTATCCCTCCTCATCTTTGGAGAACTACGTGAATCCTCGCCATCAACTGATCATGCGTCCATCCGTTGTTGCGCCATGAAATGCAATACGGTACACACTCCGCCTGGGCGTGCACACGCTGGACCCTACTGCGTTATGTCATGCCCCTTTTCCCAAGCGCCAATTCCAAATGACTCGTCTTACAATATGGACAATACAATATACATCGTGAAGTCCAACATGATCAAGAGGCGGTGCTTGCTTGGCAACTCTTTTTGTCATGAGCACGCACTGTCTCACTACTTGGCAACCATGTGCAAAGCCCCCATGCTCATCGACATACACCTCAACTTTCTTTCCAGAATCCGTGACCACTTCCCCAGACTGTGCAGTCTATAGCTTTCCAGAATCCACGACCATCTTTGGTAATCATCCTCATTACAACTTTCTCTACGACTTTCATCCCTTAAAACCTTATCCTCACCATAATTACTACCACACTCAATCAGCCAACCAACAACCAACAAAAAAAATTACACAACACAATAAACGCACCTCAACACTCTTGATATAATCAACTACATAAACCCATGCACGTAGTAATTAAACAATTAAACCCCCATCATAAACCCAATCCCACGCCTCTACTATTCATAAAATCAGCCCCCCCCCCCTCCTCCCACAAAAAAAAGGTAGTCTGAAAACAACAACCCACCTTCCCTCCTCGCAAACAAATATACAACTATGCTCCATAAAACAACGCAACATACCGCAAACGAGTCAAACAGCGCAAAGTACTCAAAGATACAAAATATGTCTTACTAAAAAGTGACAAAACAAGGGCCCAAGACCCAAACAATGTTCCTCCAACAACAGGGTATATATGTATATTTCCCAACACCACGCAACGCCATTCCCATTGCCTTTCCCCCTCCCCCCATCCTTTCATCATCCTCCAAGAAAACAACAAAAACACTCAAAAGCCGCCCAAATATCCCTCAGAAAAAGGGAAATAAAAACGTGAAAAAAAACATGTCGCATATTACGCGATTTGTACAAGGAAGAAAAAAAAAAGGGGGTGGGGGGGCATAAGAATCGTGTAGATTATATAAAGCTTCTGCAACTGATGAAGATGGCTATGGGGTTGTACGGAGGATGGGATCATGTATGCAGAAAGAAAAAAAAAGGGGGAAAGAGGAGAGAGAGAAAGGGAGGAAAACAAGGCGGAGGGTTGGGTCACATATCGTGAATTCCCCAAATCCCCCAATCGAGTGTGGAATTTAAAAAAGAGAAAGAAAAAACATCATGAATACCAAAAAAAAAAAAAAAAAAAAAACTTCTCGCTCCCAGAAGAAAAGAAGATGCAAGAAAAAAAATTCAATCATCCCACATCATAGGCACCCACTCCTGCCCCGGATAACTAGTCGCCTTCATCGCCGGCTCCTCGTCCTCTTCAGCCGGCAACTCAAACACCGGTCTCGCACTCGAGCTGCCCCTCCTCTCCCACCCAGGCGCCCCTCCACTCCTACTGCCGCCGACTCGCCTCAGACTGCCGACTTGCCCGCCACCACTCGCGCTGAGTTCGAGTTCGCGAGCGCGGGCCCGCGCAGCTTCGCGCTCTTTGCGTTCGCGCTCGCTGTCTACGCGCGCCATTTGCGCGCGCTGGATGCGCTCCATGCGTGCGTATTCTTCTTGCTGGAGGAGTTGGCGGCGGAGGGATTCGGCGCCCATGTCGGCGGATGAGCGTTGGGGCGAGGCGGCCATGGAGGCGGGCTGTGGGTGTTGGAGGATGCCGATGGAGGCTTGGCGGGAGCGGATGTCGGGTTGAGAGTCGCGGGTTGAAGTGTCGATGTCGGATGGGCGGGGACGGTCAGGATGGTTCTTGTCTATGTCGCTTTGGGGCACGCTGGGGCCATCGTACGAGGGCGGAGGCTCATCGGGTAGGGTCTGTTCGTACTGCATGGCATCCTCCGCCGGGGTTGTGCGTTGCTGCTCGTGGGGCGGCGGTGTGTTGTGTTGCTGAGATATGTGAGATAGTCGTCTTTGCTCCTGCAGTGAAGGCGAGTAAGAGGTGGGGAAGCCGGCTATCATGGGACTGTGAGGAAGTTTTGGCGGAGGTGGTGGGGGCAGTGTTTCTGCGATAGGATTTACAGGGCTTCTGATGTCCCCTGGGTCAGGCGATGATGGGAGTGGGTAAGCCGCGGCAAGTAAGAGATTTCCAGGATGCACAGGAGAAGGCTGGATAGGATGGATGGGCTGTGATACTTGTCTAACTTCCTGAGGATAGTCAGGTGTGGGTTGTGTTGATGGGTATTGCTGCGGTGTAGTCCGTGGTAAGACTTCACGGAAGCCTCCACCCTGTGCTTGGTCTTGACCTGTCGTTGGCAAAGTTGGCACTGTATTGGGAGATGGCGACTGTGCAGCTCGCTCCGCATGCAACTGTTGCTGGGTAGTAAATTGCTCTTCCATGTATTGCCTTTGCCGAGCGCGTACAATCTCCTGCTCAGTGGCACCTTCCGGGAAGTTTAGATGCCAAGGTCGATCATGCTGATGTACCTCTATTATTGAACTCATCCTCTGTTGTTGCATCCGCTGGTTTGGCGGCGGCGGCGAGGTCATCAAAAGGTCAGGAGAATTTGAAATTGGCGATATCATCGACACGACACTTGTATCCGAGTGTGTACGATCATTACGGGGCATTTCTGATTGAGCTGAGATCTGCGGAGATATTGACTGCATGCCACTGTCTGTGCTGTCGAAGCGAGCTCTGGGGTCGTGCTGAGGTGAGAATACCGGCTGTTGCAGCTGCTCATGCGAAGAGACAAATGCACCAGACACATGGCTATAAGCCGGAGGAATTGGCGGCGCATCATACTGGGGTTCAGTTATCGGAGAGCTCACATGGCGCTGCGACACAGGAGTGTCGATGTGAGTAACGGGTGGAGGCCCAGATACGCTACGATTATTGTGCATGTATTGTACGTCATTCACTTGTGATGGGTACTGTCGCTGCTGCTGCTGCTGCTGTTGTTGTTGCCGCTGCAATTCCTGAACTTGCGCCACGCGAGAACTGCCATGCCCGCTTAAAGGTTGCTGACCGTGCGGCTGAGATTGCTGGCGCTGGGCCATCGCTGCTTCGTAGGCCTCTTTCTGAGACATTGCCTGTTGTCGACCCTGCTGATATTGTTGAAGCTCTCCTTGTGCTACTCCGTGATTGAACATGGGAAGCTGTTGATGTTGGTGCATCTGTTGGCGATTCATGCGAGAATCCTCGGAGACATCTTGCTGAATAGGCGGTGTTTGGCGATGCTGCTGTTGGGCACGCATCTGCTCGGCTTGTGAGCGTTCGTGGGAAGCTTGCGATTGTGCCTCTTCGTTCTGTCGTCGGTGATCTGCCTGTTGTTGCATCGCTAAGACTGCTGAGTTGACTCCATGCTCGGCTGGGTAGTGCTCATGTTTTGGCTTATAGTATTCGGCAGAAGATGTGCCCCAACTGAATTGACGTGGGTTGGCGGGCCTCTGATCCATGGACGTGGGCGATGCCTGAGTACCCGTACCTGTATTTTGAGCAGCCGCCGAGTTTACTTGTCCACTTCCCCTCTGAGCATGATGCTCTTCCCTCAGCTGTTTGGTTCTGAGATATGCAGAGCCCGGTTCTGCCTGCTTTGCCCCAGATACTTGTTGATATTGCTGTGACCGTTGTTGTATCTGTGGAAGCTGCGGAGCTCCCATTCTTGGTAGTATGTTCTGAGCATCTTGGGCAACTGGTGGCAACTTAACCTGGGGGAACGCAATTTGTGGGCCCGTCGGCCGTACTCCTGGTAGTGATGGCGGTGGAAGATGGCCAGGAGGATAGTATGACAGTGTAGGTTGCTCAGGTTTGAATTGCTGGGGCTGGGGCTGGGGTATATTCTCTTGAGAAGTCGGCGCTAGAGCAGGGATGGAATATCTCTGAGCTTTCTGAGCCTTCTTTTCCTTGGACTTTGCAAGCAATAAATCTCCTGCAGTATTCACACGCCCAAACAGAGCCCCAAGCGCCGAGAATCTCTTCTTCTTTCCAGTTTCCATAGGACCTGAGGTAGGAGCCTGATAGAATGGTGGTATATTACTATTTGGTGTCGTTGCAGCATGTTGTTGTGTGGCTGTGCCTCGATACTGTGCAATGTTGCCAGGACTTCTGCCGTTGAACGGAAAATCCGCTGGTTGTGCGGGAGCAACAGGTTGGCTTCCCTGATGATACTGCGGTTCGGTGCCCAAGCTCGTCTGATAATGGTGCGGGTTTGGATGGGGCGGTCCATTAGGCTTGCGTGCAATAGATTCTGGGGTAGTAGAGAGACTGTCGACTGTCGAAAACGAGGAATAATTATGAACAGGATCCATAGATTGTGGCTTAGGGACCGAGCTGGCCGATGCAGTAGGCGTCGTTGTTTGTTGCTGTAAGCCTTGCTGATGTTTCCCAACAATACCCTTGAACTTGGATGCTAACCTGGGTTTCGAGGAGCGCTTCTCTTCGGGGACGAAAGCATCGTTGTTCACATATTGAACTGGGATCACAGGTACTTGATTCGCAGTATCTTCGCGTCTCCAGCCGTTGGTTTGATGTTGCATCATTCGCTGGTGGTACTCATGCTGGTTCCTTGCAGCTGCAAATTGCCCCTGCGCCATGGGGTCGTGATCTGGCATCATTATTGGCTTCCGATTAGGAGCACCTTGCGTCGCATATTGCCCTGGAGGGTTTCTGAGGCCGTGAGGACTGCTTGCATTATGATGAGCAATACTGTCATTCTGGGCCACCTGGTTCCCAGATAGCGTTCGAGCTTGAGCCGAGTTTACATGCTGTGGCAATGAACTGTTCGGCAAAGCTCGTGCTACATTGCTTTGCGCAGTCTCGTGCGCAGGCTGGTAGTTAGGGTTCACAGGTCCAGGTGACCAATGTTCTTGCGTCTTCTCGGTAGAGGAAATAGCTATACCAATCGATCGTGTCTGCGGTTGACCAGAATGTATTCGATGTTGTTCCGGGATCTGCGGTACTTGCGTGTCACTAGGCGGTCCAAAAGGTCCAAATCGATTGATCTGGTCCTGCGGCTTGCCGGCCTCATCTGGCGGCCCTGACACAAAGCTCATCGGTCTCTCTGTACTGTAACGCGGTCTCTCTCCATCCCTTGAGGCTGGCACGCTTGCAGTTCCTGCCACTGACGCACGCCTGGCATGGTAATGTACAGCTGGACTAGGCTTGGGATGATCAATGTCTCGAGGAAGCTGCCTGCTATCTTTAGGTACATCTTTGACAAAACCATTCTGGTCTTCATATAAATCGTAATCGTTCGCTGAATCGTGGTCAGACGTTGTAGGGTTTGTCCAGGTGGGGACAGCCTCTTCCAGGATCTGGTTGGGATTGGCAGGAGACTTAGTGGAAGAGTCGGCGTTCATCCTGCGGATAGTGGACGGAGTTGATCGACCTGCACTGCTTGCTGTCGGAGATAGAGTATCTGCATCCGAGACCATGGCAGATATCTGAGAGAGAATTGATCTCGATCTTTGCGGCGGCACAGTCATGTTCGCACTTGGGATGGGCTGTAGTTGGCTGTTTTGTTGCATTGGAACCGAAGAACTTGGATGGCCCGGAAAGTAGTCATCCGAAGTGGGATTGACATGATTGTCGTCGGCCCCTTCAGCCTTATGGGCTGGTGGCCCATTCTGAACGATACGCGGCACGTTCGCGACGGGTGTAACCAGATCATTCTCATCTTTCATGCTGTCGCGCCAAACCGGTGCCTCAGGCAGCGCAGCATTTGAGTCGTCGTGATCCAGCGATGCAAGAGACGAACTGGATGCGGAATACTCCTCGACGGCGTGGACGGCGTATGGCATCGGGCGTGTTGTGTCCAGGCTGGCGGCGCTATGCGTCTGTGGGGCCCGGTCTGCACTTATTAGCGTCTCATCCCGCGCTATCCCCGGTCCGAGCGCAATCTTCCCCTTCTGCGAATCGAACGACTTGCGCATCTCCTCAGCCGCTTTCTCCGAAGCGAGGACATTGGATTTGGGATTGGACGATTTTTCTCCGCGCGCATCATTTGCTGCGTCCTGTTTAGGAAACTGCAGTTTACTCTTCGCAAACCACGCAGTCGTCCCAGGATCTATCCTCTCGACCTGTGGGTTTGCTTCCTCGTCCATCATCGAGAAAGACCGGGTGGAGATGGGCGATATATCACCTGCGCCTATCATTTCAGTCTCGTAAATTCGACGTCTCTCATTCTCTGAAGCTCGATCACTAGCTTGATGCCGTGCTGCTCCGCTCAAACTTGACAAACTTGATGGACTTTCTCGGTGTTTTTCGTATTCACTTGGTATCATGAGCGCATTGGCTTTTTCGAGAAATGATACAGGCGTTACGTCGTCAGACCTGGTGATATCCGCTTGGAACGACATGCGCCTTGGCTCATTATCATGGATTCGCAGATCATTTCTATGGTGACTGTCTTGCTCCTCAATCACAGGAACCTCGTGTGTGTCTGCTCGTTGCAGCACGACTGGAACGTCACCAACGCTGACGATATCGACTTTGGCTTCTGCACGATTGGAAGGGGACGTCTGCCGTCCATCGTCAACACCAGTTCTGTCGCCTAGTGATGCTTGTCGCGGGATGGTAGGGTTGGCATCGCCAATCGGCTGCCACACATGATCAAAGACAGCATTCCTAGTATTTATATGGTGTAGTGATGGGAACGCAGACGACACAATTGGCCAGTTTCCACCACGCTCAGAAGATACTGGCACTAGATCCTGAGCGAATCGCAATTGATCATCGTCATCGAAGACTGGGCGGCTATGGAATTGAGGCAAATATCCAGTAGGAGCCAACAGATTGCCGTGATCTGATTCTGAGGCTCTATGATACTCAGCACTTTCGCGGCTCACGGTACTTGATGGTCGACGTGTCTTCCTCTGCTTCTTGTCTTTGTTGACCTGTGCAAGCATCTGGAGTTCGGCAGGTGCAAATGTGAACGGCATAGACCCCAGTATTGCAGATAGCGATCTACGGTTGACATTTATATTGCCATCCTCCCGCCGAGGTAGCACATGTGGCGCAGAACTGGGTCGAACAGGACGCAACGCAGGATGTTCAAGATCTCCGGGCATCGCTAACATTTTTTCAGATACCTGTGGCCCTTTCCAAGCCTCACTCATTTCTTGAGCACCTGCCCTGGTGTCTGATTTCCTGTAAGAGGGTCTCGAAGCAGGGTTGCTCCATAGAGGTTTTGAGTATCGTCCAACAGATTCGAGCATCTGATGAGTGCTGTCCTGACTCATCCTGCGGTGATGTCTCTGTGCAACAGCATTAGGGATGGGCGGTACGGGAGGAATCTCTTCCAAGTGCTGGTCTTCCGTCGAGAAGGCGCTTTTCGCAGGCGACAAGAGTATACCCAGACGAGGCTCGAACCTGGGCGGCATGAAAGTCAACTGTCCTTCCGCAGATCGATGTCTGCTAGGAGAGGAATTCCACAATTCAGGAGCATGGTACGAGTGTGGTCGACTTCTTCCGCCAAAGAACCGAGACCGTTCATGAGACGGCATGTCTTTCGGCGTGTTTCCAAATATTGAAGCTGTGCTATTTGATATGGCAACACTATTCGGTCGACTTCTTGACCGACTTACACGCCGCAATGCTGATGAGAAGGAGAATCTTCGACTTCTCTTTTCATCGTTGGGACTACTTGACTCTGCTGATGGGCGCATCAACGACTTCTCTGGTGTCGCCGTCATCGCCCTCGGGCTTCGTGATCGACTCGGCCTCATCTCGGGCTCTTCAGAGGCTTCGTGTGACGGGGGCACAAAGCCGTGTTGGGGGAGGGACGTCTGCACGGTGCATCACATCAGCAAAAGCACTTAGAGTGGGGAGGTGCGTACCGCATCTTTATAGCATTTGGATCATTACAAAAGTAGCAGCGCAACATGTCTTGATAAAAAAAAATAGCAAAGATGTTGAGATAACGCCTGAAAGTTACATCGCCAAATCGAGGTCCACGAACTTCCATTTCCATGCCTGCCGTTGCCTGTTCAATCACCGTGGCAGCATCCATATATGGTGCGAGACACAATAGTTGAGAGTGAAGAGATCATTGTACCTGTTTATCACGACCAAAGCGGCTTTTGCCCTTTGCGAACAGGCCTTTCGCACTTGTCATCCCCTTCCCACCCAACACATTCGCAGTATGTAGTAATTTTTCCCCTTTCAGTTGCATGTTCTGGCTGGCAACACGTCCCCCGAAGCTTGGACCAGAGGGCCGAGAAGCAGTAGGTGACGTTGAGCCCGCACGAACTTGAGCGCCGGCAGAGTTGTACTGCTCGGGGCTTGGCTCGTGATGGCTTGTCCCACTAAGCTTTCCAAGCAAAGCGAGAGAGGCCGTATGTTTGTGGCGGATTGATGCAGTAGGCATCCGCTGCACCGGGAACGATTGAGTCGATAGTTCCGGATTTGCTTTTATCGTGGAGGTAAGCCAACTTTGAAGTCCATGATCAACCGTAGCCCACTGCTCCCTCGTTGTGTTATAGGTAGCAATGCGTTCTGTGATTGAACTGATCGTTGCAATCTCCCGAGCTCCTAACGGCTTATCGGTTGGTGAGGCGGCTGTAGGCTCGTGTGAGATAGATGTCTTGGGTATCTCATTGGTAGCATCTTGAACTGCAGGGGACACATCGGTCTGCGGTAGAGGAGTCAGTGCCACATTGTCTTCTGGGCTGAATCTTGGTGCCTGTTGTTGATCTGCGCTGAATCTCGGTGGGAGGTCAACCGCCTCGGGATCCTCTCGGGTGTTGACAACATGGAGGCCAGGTGACCTGGTATGCTCTCGGGTAGGACTTGTTAGAGATGTCGTATCCAGCGGTGGGGTCGAGGACCGCTCTGCAGGCTTTGGATCAGTGATGGGGTCAGGCTTGGTTACTGTGATCACGTGGCCGGGCCCAAAGTAAGAATCCGAAATGCCTCCCGGCAATTGCAGAGGTTCTTCTTCTACGGCATGCTCCGTAGTAGGTGATGGCTTGCTCTCGGGTTGCGGAGCCTCCAAAGGAGCCTTTGTAGGTTCCATAACGACAGCTGGTAACGTTCCTCCCTCTGAATGTAACTGAGGGTTTTTCGTTTCCCAACTAAAGCGGTTGAGCATTGATGGCTTGGCAAGCTCCTCACTATGTGTGACAGTAGAGGCAGCGACCACGGGAGAGACGACAGAAGTACTCTGCTCCACGTCTTGTGACAATTTTGGGGTGTTACTGTCTTCTTCCGCCCAGTAAGTCTCGTACTCGCTCGGCAGGATCGAGCTGGTACGGTTATTGGGCGAGCCCAGGGGCTGAAGGGATGTACCATTATTACCATCAATAGTGGTAGCGGTCGACGGTCTGATCGGAGTCAAACTGGCGACGATCTCTTTACGCAAGCGATCGCTTTCTTGATCACCAGAAGACAGGTCTCTACTCATTTGAGAGTCGAGTGTCGGGCGCTGCTCGCGTGTCAACACGTCAAGAGACTGCTCCTTCAGCAGTGGAGAGGGCGCAAACTCTGACTCTGGAGTGTTCTTCTCTGGAGGAGTAGGCGGTATACTCGATTGCGATGAGATGGTCCGTTCTAGCTGCAGCGGTCGTGGTAGATAGATATTGCCATGCGTTGGCTGGCCCTTGTTGTCTTGTTGGGGGTCAGAGGTAGTATCACCGAGCCCGACGGTTGTTTTAATGGACTGAGCCATGGCAGATCCAGCGTCTTTGAGTGCGGTAATTGGGTCTTCCGTGACTGGAGTAGAAATATGTGAAGCTTCTGGGTTATCAGCTCCAATCGCTTGCTGCTTGGCCGTAGTTGGTGTCAGGTCGACCGCGTCCAATGAGGACGAGACAAGACTACTTGTCGATCCTAGCTCTCTTCCATGATCGCCGTATTCAGAGGGTGTGTTGGCGGTCGTAGCATACGACTCCCATTGACCGGGTAGGTGGGGGCGGAATTCCTTGACGGGACTGCTAGGTTTGCTAACATTCGCCTTGGTTGGCGACGCTGCCCGGGAATTGTCCCTGCTGTTTTCCCACGATTGCACGCTATTCCTTGAGTTCCTTGACATGTTGGACTGTGTGGAACCGCGCCTGGAATGTGAGACATCGCCGAATTTGCCAGCCAAAGCCTGCACGCGACCTTTGCTAGGTGATTCTGAGCGGTCGCGGGGAATAGCATCTTGTATCGGAGACTGCGCGTTATGTGAGTCCAGAAATGCATTCTGCGATCGAGTCTCTGCTGCAGCAAGCTGAGGGCTGACGACGCCAGTGGTGCTCTGCCTTGCTGCGCTCGCAATGTCTGCTTCTCGGGTAGCATAGGCGGGCGATGGGCCTGAGAGACCTCCTTCCATTGCGTCAGGCGAGTCGACACTGTCTGTAGTGATCTGGGCTGTTATCGGCTCCGGAAAGTCGTGCGGCGGTGTTATCACAGAAGACCTTGCCGGGCTGTCACCACGTGTCGGAGTTGCGAATCCACTGCGGGGTAGCGATGAACCAGAAATGTTGCGGGAATGGCCCGTAGTTGGATGTTGGTGTTGTGGTTTGTTGTGTGTTGCCAAAGGCTCCGACGCGGATGTTGGCAGGGCAGCAGGTGACGCTACTTCGCTCGCAGCTTCCTCTGCAATCACAGGTGTGCTACCCTCGCCAGCCTGGGTGCGAATCTTCATTGCTGAAGTCGCCGAACTAGGCACTCTGCTCATGATTGGACTGATGCCAACGGTACTCCCTGTGTTGGCTCGGGACATGTTAGAACTGGAGTCCTTCGATACCGGCGTGGGCGGTATCGAGTTGAGGTCGTCGTTGCGCACAAACGCATTGTCCACGACAGATCGCAAACCCTGGTCATCGGACAGTGGCACAGCAGCTTGCTTGCCGTTTTGGGGCAACGCGGCGTTGAAATCTGGAAGGTACTCGCTCTTGCGTTCTGCAACCGTCTCCAGAGGATGTAACGACTTGCCGGCGTCGGTCGGGGATGATACGTCATCTTTTGGACGGGAGGCCAGCGAGTCCAGACTGGGTCGTGATGAATCCAGCGATGCGCGCTCCCGCACCCGCTCCTCCTCTACTCTTCTATAGATATCCGCTGGACGTATGAATGGCAATGGCTTATCCGAGTTACTGCCTGTCCGTGAGCGGGGCGATGCAACAGGCGACCCCACAGGCGATTCAACCTGGCTAATGCTGCTCTTGCGTGGAGGAAACTGCGTGTTCGATGGCGACGAGCTGAAGTCGGCGGGCACCTGCGAAATGCGCGTCTGGAGAGGCGGGGGCGCGGCAGTGGCGCTGAAGTCTCGTTGTTGCTGCAATTCGTTGTCCTCTCCATGTGCAGCACTGTTTCCCTGTCGCTGAGGCTCCCCAAAGAATGAGGCATTTCCGTGTTGCGGGTGTGGAATGGTCGAGGAGAAGGCCCTCTGTTCTTCACCCTGCTCGAAAGAGTTCCTGCGCGCTTTTGGGAGAAGCGCTTGAGGTGCAGGTTCGGTAAAGCTCCTCGATGGCTGGTCCTGGGGATAATGTCTCTGTTGAGGTTGGGGTTCCTGATTGACGCCGTACTCGTCGTACTCGTCATAGTCGCCCCAGTCGTCGCCGTCGTAGGCATTCTTCTTGGCCTGCACCCATTTCTTCGTCTTGGCCCGGTGGACGTTGGTCTTGAAGTTGACAGGCTGGCCGGAAGAGAAGGGTGAGGCGGCGCGGTCGCTAGCCCAATGTCAGTCGTCACTGCATCGTTTGGAGTCGAGTGCAGCAGCCGGGTACTTACAGCGGCGACATGGCCGACTCCTGGTTGAAACGGAACGGGCCCGACATGGTGTGAGGTATGCCAATAGACCCTGGAGCCGATGGGACCACGACTAAACGAACGGGCGTCGTTTGTGTTTGCTGGGCCTCGAGGTCTACTAATTAGGAGTCCAGCAGAAGCCTGCAGCGCATGCAATAACAGTATACCGCGTCAGGGAGCGGGTGTGTCCAAGATGCAGTTGCCCGTTGCCGTGGTGTGGCGTCTGAGGTCAGCGCGGAACAGCTGGAAACGGGAGAGCGCGTAGGGATGATGGGGCCAAGCGTCTCCAAGTCGAGATACGTCAGCAGTCAGGCTGCGCTGGGCGCAAACGTTGAGCCTCACATACACAGCCTCGCGCAAACTTTAATCAAGTAAGTACATGGAATGTCGCCTATCTCACGTCAACGATGCGGGAAAGCGATGTGAAGAGCAATCGAAGCAGCGTGCTATATGATGCTGACATGTAGGGGCCGACACACAGCTGCCCACTTCCTTGATTCCCTGTACAGTGCAGTGTATGTATGTACTTACGTAGTAGGCCCTAGGGCCATGGATGTCCCTCCGCACGGCTTGCAGGTGCAGCTTGTGGCTTGAGCCTTCCAATGCCTGCTCTTCAGCCACACGTGCCACACTTTGGGGGGAGGGGGTCTCGGTGGGTCGCTGTCGGCCGCGTTGGGAGGACTAACCACGTTGATAACACCTCGAGCCTCAACCCTTTAATCCTCGACACCCTACACATTTCTTGCACAACTCGCCAGCACGCCTCACAGACCCCGTCGCCCACCCCACCACCACCATCACTCGTGACAGCGGAGCGCATCGAGCGAACCTCGCACATCCCACTACTTCCCATTCCGCCTCCCCCGGAAGCGGCCTGATCCCGCATCGCATCGAAACGGCGAACATCCGTGCTGCGCATACTGTTCCCAGTGTTTCCACTGTGCAGATAGGCCGACGCGACTCGCTCCTGCCCCGCGAACCCCCCAGAGCCCCCCTCGCTCTCGCAGCGCCTGCAGCACTCGTCGCAGGTGTAAGCGCCCTCTCCTATTCATTTCCACATCCGCCACTGCACCTCCAACCTTCACAATGGCTGTGTCGATACAAGACCGCACAGATGAATTCAAGGCTATCCTCGCCCAGGCCCAGCGGCGGCAGGCGCAATCCAAGACGGGCGCCCAGCGACAGTCGCTCCTCACAGCGCAAGAAAAGGCCCAGGCAAGCAGCAGCCCGCAGCGCCAGCGCTCTGAATTCGCGCGCAGTGCTGCCGAAGTTGCGCGAGGCGTGTCTAGCACAATGCAAAAGCTGCAGCGGCTCTCACAGCTGGCGAAGCGCAAGACGCTGTTCGATGACCGGCCCGTTGAATTCGACGAACTTACCTTTGTCATCAAGCAAGACATGACAGCGCTCTCTGGACAGGTGCAAGCCCTGCAGCAAATGAACAGCAAGCAACATCCCCGGTCGAAACCAGGCGTAGACCAAGAAGGCGAGCACAACAGCAACGTCGTCATACTACTCAAAGACAAGTTGCAAAACGTAGGCACAAACTTCAAAGACGTGCTCGAAGTCCGCACAAAAAACATGCAAGCCTCACGGTCGCGAACCGAGCAATTCCTCTCCACCGCCGCAACCCAATCGCACAGCACCCTCGACCCCAGCCGCACCGACTCGCCACTCTACCAAACCCCCCAACGCGGCCGCTCCCCCGGCGCCTTCAACAGAAACACAAACGCCGCGCAACAAGACCTCCTCTCCCTCGAGCCCTCAGGCTCATCAGCCCTCACACGCAACGGGCCCCAATCAGACACCCAGCTCCTCCTCATGGAAGAAGCCCAGCCCCAAAACCAATACATTCAGGAACGCGGCCGCGCCATTGAATCCATTGAATCCACCATCCAAGAACTCGGCGGCATCTTCAGCCAACTCGCACAGATGGTGTCGGAGCAGGGCGAGCAGATTCAGCGCATCGACGCAAACACCGAGGACGTGGTGGACAATGTCGAGGGCGCCCAGCGCGAATTAATGAAGTATTGGAGTCGGGTGCAGGGGAACCGGTGGCTTGTGGCCAAGATGTTTGGTGTGTTGATGATTTGTAAGTTTTTTCTCTCTTCCTTTGTTCATTCTCTTTTGAGTACCATGATTTTGTTTCTGCCCCCCCAGAGAATGCAGAATGTTTGGGACACATGCATGTGGCTAACCAAATCACAGTCTTCCTCCTCTGGGTCCTCATCTCCGGATGAAAAAAACTCTTTGCAACACATACAATTTGCAAATTTCAAGTTACATATTCTATTCTCTAATACTACTACAATAAGTTTTACATTGTCAAACTACAACTAGCATCTTTTTTGTTTCTTCCTTTTTGTTTTCTTCCAACACAAAGACTTGCATTGTAAATTTTTTTTGGCTTGGGACACGTTGCGATTCTTGATTTTTTGGCTCTGGGTTTGAATTGCATTGTTTGGGCGTTGGGATTGGGGCTGGGCTGGGCTGAGTAGTATTGGGTTGGTCAATGGGTTGGTTGGACATGACCTGTTTATCTTGTTGGTGGATTGGTTGGTGGATTGGTTGGTGGACTGATTGTTGGTGATTACTCAATATCAAATGCCAGCATCCTTTTCACACACGCAAACCCATTTCTAATACGCCATCACTTGGAAAGCCTTGCACATGATACTACATATAATACGCTGACATCACACTTTGGAGATATGATTCCCTTCAATTTCGTCGAAGACACCCACACCCCTACTCCATCTCCTTCTCTCAGACCATCATGATTCTTCCACCTCAACCCCCCCTCTATCTTCCCACTCCGTGAGCGAGTGTACATGGTATAGTGCTACCATCCCTTTTTATTGCTTTGCGTGCAGAACTTCGTTTCTTTTTTTTACTTCTCACGCTCGTGTGGTGTTGTTTGATTGGGTTGTGGATTGGGTGGGATATCAAGTGTCTATCAAGATAGATCTAATATTTTATGGAGATGTGTAGATGTGTAAATATTCCCCCCTCCGCCTTAAGACGACCAAAGCCATCGCGCAAAAGTTTCCCTTTGTTTAGTGACGATGAAGTAGTATACATTATACGCGTGCGCGTTACATGGATACTGTATAATCTAGTTCCCCCATCTCCACATTCGGGTTTAGATCCATCGACGTGATCTAGATAATTGATCATGACAGTATACGTGTATAATCTTCACTAGCGTCGTAGGATGCACGTGCAATCTGAAAGAAGAAGTCAATAGGTATCTAGTCCAGAGTCTATAGTCTCAAATCTAAAATGCATTATTTGATCGATTGGTTTGTATGCGCCACACACACACACACGTACACATACACATACACAGACAGGATAAGATGGGCGAGACTAGACTGGATCCAGCAAGCAGTGAGACATGCAGTATTTGAGGGCAAATTGCAAGTGCGGCATCGAGATTGTGGTTCGCTTGGGCTTGATGGGTGGGGAGGGGCTCAGCCTGCGTGGTGCAAGGTTTGGGTGTTGAGGCTTGGAGGAGACAGAGCGGGCGGGTTTGGATGCGGTGTGTGATTGTGTGGACACGGTGTGGCAGGGTAGGATAGAGTAGAGAGTAGAGTAGGTGTGCCCTTGCAGCGGGATGAGTTCGTTGTGCTCAATTCTACAGATACGTTTGCGCCCGCGAGAATCACTGGCCTCGAGTTTGATCGAGATTTGATGTTGAGGGTTTTCTTGGGAGCAAGACGTGCTGTGCTGATGGGGCTACATTGGATGAACTGCGGACCCGCTGCTCAAGGGGCCGGATGCATGGCAAGCGGGAATGCATCTGTGCTACGGTACATAGGTAACTGGAAGCCAACTGTTCTCTTCACCATGCTGACAGGAGAGCTTGGGTGCAGCTAGCTGCGAGATGTTGCTTCGACCTGACCTGTCTCTGCGCCTTGGGTGTCCTCTTTGCTGCTGCAGTTGCACAGAGGGTGAGAGGTGTTCATACATGGCGGTGGGCGTTTGTGGGAGGAGGTAAGGGCGTCTCGGGCCAGGGTCTTGAACGGTGACTTGTAGTCCTCGTCATTAGCCTAGTCGAGGGATCCGGAAAAGGATAGACAACCCTTGGAGATCTCGTATGCAAGGTTAACGTTCGCTAGCCTGGATGGTCCCTGCCGACCTTCGGACATGAGGTCGCTGTGTGGGATTCGGTGTGAGGAGCGGTGTGTGGTAGCGGGTTGGCTGGGTGGGGGTGGGTACTGTCAAGTGATGATAGTGTAGTGTCTTGCTTCACCGAGTCTTGCTTCACTGTCTGGAAGGGAGGGGCGCATGGCGATTGGGGAGCGTGCCGTAAGTCGAGTCTACATTTCCCATTGTCTACATATGTACATCTACACAGAATCTCGGCTACTACTTACTCTACCAGGAGGATCTGCATACACCCGCGCCCTATCGGAAGGCGGTGCGACGACATGGCCAGGCAACGGCGCAACCTCGGCCGGGAGGGTGCAGGTGCTGGTGTCACGGCGGGCTGCAAGGGTTTACTGGGGCCGGCACCTAGAACTAGTACGTGTTTCGGAGGCGTAATGCGTTGTTTCGACTGCGAGAAATGCTGTGTGCAAAGTGAGCAGCAGAGTGGAGGGTGCATGGCCGCGTCGAGCAGACGATGGAACCGTCATTCGGTGGCCTTCCCGTGCTTGGCTGGGTTGGCCCAGTGTCTAAGCGCGGCACCATGAAAACGGAAGCTGCGAATGACCTCGGAGGGTGTTTTTCTGCTGTCCATGGGGGAGGGGAGTGGGGGGCAGCGCTGCTCGATTGTTAGCGCGCCATCCTTTTGTCCTGGTGCAGGCGCATTATTGATTGATGTCTTCCTGGCCCTGCAGCTTGCCCGACTGCTTGACTGACCTTCACTTGACTTGCATCTGCCTCTGTGCCTCTGCCTCTGCCTCTGCCTCTGCGGCTGCGTGCCATTTCCCATTCTCATTCCCATTCCCACTCCCACTCCCATTCCCATTCACCGTGAGACGCTAGTTTCGCAACTGCACACTGTATTTCAAGTCTGCCGCGATTGCCCCAAGACGTCAACACAACCAACACAGCCAATACGACCAACACGGCCAACACGGCCAACACAACCATACACGACCAAACACGACCAGCCCGATCGACCCATCCCGCCGCCCGCATGTCTCGCGCGAGCCGCCTCTGCTAACGTCACCACCCGCACTTCCATGCGCATGCGCGCCGCTGGCGCAATGCCCAATCCGACATGGAATGACGATCTCATGGCCCTTAGCACGGCTCTCATCTTCGACGACAGCGTCTACCTGTCGGAGGCCCTGTGTCTCCCTGTGAACCAGAACGAGGACGATGCAGATGCCCAGCTAACCTTGCTTGCTACCGAGAGTGGCATACAGGACCCTGGCCGCTTCTTGTGTCCGTCACCCTATATCTCGAGGGCGCTTTCGACCATGACGGCGGATAGCGATCATAGGTCCTCCATGTCCCTTCATTCGCACGAAACAGAGTCGACCAGTTTCACCTCTGCTCCTTCCCGCACCTCGAGAGATCATGTGTACGCCAAGGAGACGTCGCCCTCACCCAAAGCCCGAGTGCCACCGGCACTTGCGCGCGCTGCACTCTCTGCCATGCACCAGGGCCCAGTCACGCAGAATCTCACCTTCAGACCAAAGTCTGCACATGCAAAGTCCATGTCATCAGTGACACAGTCTGCGCTGTCCAGCACCGCTTCATTACTGCCACAGCAGCCACAGCAGCCACGGCGAAAGCGAGCCTCGAACTTGTTCTTGCTGTTCAGGAAAGACTCGGGGTGAGGTTTTTCGATATCGTCTCCAATAACGTGACTGATTCTCTTGCCAGCTCTTGCTCTTCCAAAGCACACAATAGGCGTCACAGCAAATCTGGAGGCACCAAACTAGACTGTGGACACACTCTGTCGCCAGCAGCCGTTAACATACACATTGAAGAAGCTTTGCAGAACGGACAAGATACCATACCGAATTGCTGTGGTATAGCACTCCCGCATGCGCTTGTGGAGGGAATCATCTCCAAAGAAGAGCCGGATCTTCCTCTAAGCGGTGATGAACTACAATCGCCTGACTTGGCTTCCTTGCCTGGCTCCGGGTACAGTGAGAACAGCGTATCTTCCATCGAGTTACCACGCTCGCCAAAGAAATCCGCGGCACCCATCATAGCTCAAGCGGCACTGAAAACGGCACCTCGACACACAAGGCATCAAGAAATCAACATCGATCTTGCTCTTGCGAAGGAAGCCTTTACCAGCTTCAGAGCTCAGCAGAAAGAGCAATTCGAGCGTGTCGCAATGTTCGAATGTAGCCAATGGAAGGCATTATCAGTACACCATCATCATGCACTGAAACAGCTGATGGCCAAACAAAAGGCCAGCAAGGAGGAGCGCATCGAGCAGGTAGACAACAGAAGCACCATGTTTCCTATCAATTAGCTCACAAACCACAGCACGCACAAGACCTCGAGCGTCTAGAAGAACGGCAAATCAGCGCAGAGCACGATCTTCGTCAAGCACATGAACAGGAGACGCAAAATGTAGCAACGGCGCTAAGGCACATGGACGCCTACTGTCTCGGCACCAATGCAAACCACCCAGATCACCCACATGTCGTCACCGAAGAAGACTTCAAGAAGCTCGACCGTCAACGCCTGATTCAAAAGGACCTCCCGCGCAAACACGAAAACGCAATCAACGTACTCCGCGCACTGCAAGAGCGGGACACTCAGCGGAAAATCGAGAAACAGGAAGCGGAGCTTGACACACTGGACATGGCGCACGACGAGGAGAAACTAGCCGAGGAAGAGAGGCAAAAGAAAGAGCTGGAACGCCTGAATCTGGTCATCGACGGACGTAGGAAACGCCTCCTCCAGCGCTGGGACCTCCGCTTCGAAATCTGGAGGCACGATTGGGAGAACCAGCATGGCACGACGGTGACGCAGAAACTAGAGCATGAAGAATGGCCAGCACGAAAAGCGGAGCATCTCGTTTGCATTCCCGAGACGAGTAAGCTGGCGCGGTATATCAGAGTCGAACCCTGATCCCGCCTGGCTTTCTTCCAGCGTACCTGGGCTATTAACGGATTTCGACATGGACACGTTATGGGCTTCTCTTCTTTTCTTTTCCTTTCTCTAAATAATGAAGCAGCATGGCGTTGCACGGCAGACCAATCTTTCCTTACTGGTTTTGTTTCCACTATTATACCCCCCCGTTACGGACGCAGACGCAGATACCTAGTTCATCTCCGTCGCTTTTCCACTACCGTCATCATGGTTTGCTGGCTGGCGGGCGTTTTTGGTTTTTTTTTCTTTCTCTCTCTTTCTCTCTCGGAATCCCTTTTCCCTTTTAATCAATCGAGGAAGAAAGATACCACGAGGGGGGGGAAAACGGGGCGGGGAATATATGCGTTCATGTAGAAAAAGGAAACGAGCCATGACATGACATGACATGACATGATGAAGCGGGGTTAATACGACGAATACCAACATGTCAGCAATGAAGCGAAACAATAATGTTGAAAGCATTTGAATGATACCTTGAAGATCATGTGATAACCAAAGTTTTTGAATGAGGTCTAATCGCTAAGTACTATGGAATGAGGGGGTATCTATCTCTATGTGCAATGTGGCAAGTAGTCGTGATCATTCATCATTATCTTTTCTTTCCATTTTCCCAATCCCTCCCACCTTCATTCATGAGCATGATTGAACTGTTCAACAGGGGCAAGAGTATCCCAGTACAAGCCGTCTTGGGCATCAGTCGCAGGACCCAACTCTGCCAGACCCATGGCCATGTCCATTTCCGCCTCTTCACCATTCAGCAGCGAGAGGTGATCGAATTGGTTATCAAAGTAGGCAAAGTGCGGCTCTGGCGCTTTAGCCATGGCATTTGCATCGGTGGGAAGAAGTGGCGGCATGGCAGCTGTTGTGAAGTAGGGCGTGGGCGTCTGAGGCATACTGGGTTCCGCAGAGTCGAACATGGGGATTGATTCGTCTAGGCCGCCAATCCAAAATTGTCCGCCCGTCATGGCGTTGCGCTGTATAATCATTTCCTCGACCTCGTCGTCGGGGATGTGGTGAGCGGCGCGAAGGTGGCGGCGCAGGTCGCGATCCATGTAGAAGCGGAATTCGCACGATGGAATCAAGCATGGGACTTCTCTTCCTTTTTCGTAGCCGACGCCCGTGAGGAGGGTGAGCATGGAGGGATCGGGTCTCTTCTTGGACTTTGCCGCTTTTCGAAGTTGCTTGCGGTTTCCGAGGCCCAGATGGTGCGTTCGGACGTGTTGGTCAAGGGATGACTTTGCCTTGAAGGCGGCGCCGCATGCGTTTTCCCCGTTCCATGCCTTGAGATCCTCGTGTTTGGAGTTTTGTAGGGCGTCTGGGTTGCAGAAATATCTGAACTGCTGCTCGTGCACCGTTTGGATATGAACGGTGAGATTGTGTCTTCGGTTGAAGACACTGTCGCAGTCTGGCCTTGGGCAAGTGAACTGCGGTTGCTCTGCAGGATCGGTGTGCACAGTGTCAAAGTGAGATTTAAGCGTGCTGGTACTCTTGAACTTCTGACCACACTCGGTGCATACCGGTGGGTGAAATTCCTCGGTATGTGCAGCGAGTTCTTCATTGGTCGCAAATGAGACAGGCCCTACCGGCCTGGTGGTTGTCCCAGCTGACTCGTCCCGTGTTGTCTCAAGTTCGGCGCCAGCTGGCATGCAGAGCAAGCAGAAATGGCTGTCCTCTTGTCCCTCTGAATGGAGCCTGCTCAAGTGTTTTTTCAGGGCTGCTTCAGTCTGAAAGCCACTGCTGCACTTATCGCCAGTCTCTGGGTCGACAAACGTACAGGGGTAGGGCTTGATTTCCAAATGCTGGCTCTTGACGTGTGCTGTCAGCGACTTTTCTTTTCTAAAATGCTCGTTGCAGGGCGGGAAGTCTGTGCAGTAGAATTTGGACTCATGGACGTCCATGTGACGCTGAAGCCGGCCATTCGAGGTGAAGCTCTTCCCACAGCCCTTCCAGTCGCATGTGTATGATCGTTCGATGATGGGGTCGCTATGGGCGTTTTTGATGTGTCGTTGAAGATGGTCTTTGCGAGGGAAGGTCTTGTCGCAGTCTACAGCGGTGCACACAAAGGGCCGCTCCTTGTTGTGGCTTCGCATGTGAGCCTCGAGACGGCAGGGTCGATTGAAACGCTGTGCGCAGCTCTCGACGGGGCAGATATAGTTCCACTGGCGGCGGGCCTCGCTATCTGCTCTACGGGTGCCATTGTCAGTGTAGTTGATTTGGTAGTCGCCAGAATCATCTGATGCGGCATCCGACTCGTGTGCCTGGTCCGCAACGCCTGTTGGAGAAAGTCAGAACTGTGATTGGCGACATCATGGGTAGACACTCACTCATCCGTGTCCTCTTAGAGGACGCACTGCCGGCATCATCCGAAACCTTCCGTTTGACTGCCATTATTCCAATGTGTGCATATTTTGAAGAAAGAGATCAATCGCCATAAGGCGGTGGTCGTCAATGGCTGCTAGCCCGCCCACTTTATTTTCCTCGCCAAGAGTTCGGTCCACTAGCGCGGTGTCAATCCCTGTTCGGCCCGTGGTTGGTCGCGCTTTCTTTCATCGATTCTGTGCCTGCGCGCACTTCGACATATCTCGCTCTACACCCCCACGACCCTCTCGAACCAGGCCAAATCCACACCAAACTACTCATTACAATGTCAGACTACGGCGGTGACGATGCTGGTGACTACGAGTACGTCCCCAAGACGATGCGATGTCTTCAGGCAGCTTTGGCGCATTGCTATGGCTCGCATGTATACTGACACGCATGCAGCGACGGTCCAGCCATCGAGTTTGACGAGGAAGAACTGCCCGATATCTTAGAAGAGGAAGACGAGGAGCAACATGGTGGCGGAGAAGACCCAGACAACGCAGACGGAAACGACGACAACATAGTCGTCTCAGGAGATGCAGCAGCAGCAAACAAAGACAAGTCTACCAACACTGTCGAGAGCGAAAAGTCAAGAAGGGTGGACAACGATAAGCGCACGACTACCCCATACATGACAAAGTACGAGCGAGCGCGTGTCCTAGGGACAAGAGCCTTGCAGATCAGGTAGGCCACCTCGCATATGCACGCACACTCTAAAGACTGACGAATGTGACAGTGGCAACGCTCCCGTGTTGATCGATGTCGAAGGCATGACAGATCCTCTCCAGATCGCCGCGAAGGAGCTACAGGAGAAGAAGATTCCTCTGGTGGTGCGGCGGTATCTGCCTGACGGCTTCTACGAAGACTGGACATGTGAAGAGCTTTTGACTTAGTAGGGGGTTTGCTTGGCGGCATTGGATTTGGAGTTTTGCAATATGGTCAATACTAGCCCACATTTGGCGACAGGAGTACTTGAGTGGTTGTGTTTTGTCGATATCCCCGAATAACAACCGAGCTTTTCGCTTTTCCAATACTTCTCCGTCCACTGTGCGGATCCGACTGCTCAAACAAGCCAAAACATGGTGGGGTAGCTCAAGGGCAGCAAGGAGCTGTCCACCACCTCCCCGCACTAACTCAGGAACAACGTCACTAGATGCGGCAGCTCTCAAAACTTCTCAAATCCCCGAGGTTTGCATCTTCATTTCTCCCCCTAGCACCACGCCATCGATTCCATACAACACGACGCATCATGTCTTTCGAAACCACCGCCACCATCGCCTCCTTTGGGGGCAAGCTCCTCAAGCTCAAGCACAAGTCTTCAAGCACAAACACAGACATGGAGCTCAACGTCTTCCTACCTCCACAAGCTTTAAAATCCGGGGCCAAGGTCCCAGTTCTGTTCTATCTGTCTGGTCTCACTTGCACTGGAAACAACTGCTCCGAAAAGGGCTTCTTCCAGCATGGTGCAGCAAAGCATGGCATTGCGATCGTTTATCCAGATACCTCACCACGTGCGTGCCCACCATCGAGGAGACCTGACATCCACTAACGCATTCATAGGAGGGCTTCAAATTGAGGGCGAAGATGAGGCTTACGACTTTGGATCTGGTGCAGGCTTCTACGTTGACGCGACCAAGGAGCCATGGACAAAGGGCTACAACATGTACTCATACATCACCAAGGAATTACCAGAAGCCCTGTTCTCATCATTCAAGGAGCTCGACTCGAGCAAAGTCAGCATCACAGGTCACAGTATGGGAGGTCACGGCGCATTGACGCTGGTAGGTCATCTTGTTTCATGTGGACACATGATTTTGCTAATCCCTTCACTCAGTTTCTCAAGAATCCTGGCATGTACAAGTCCGTCTCAGCTTTCGCGCCAATCGCCAATCCAATCAACTGCCCTTGGGGCCAAAAGGCATTTAAAGGCTATTTCGGGGAAGACCAACAACAAAAGTGGAAGGAGCACGATGCGACGGAGCTGGTCAAGCAATGGAAAGGGCCTTTGGAAATTCTCATTGATGTGGTGTGTATCAATCCTCCCCGGACATTGGCCTGATTAAAATCTAAGACTCAGTAGGGTACCGGAGACAATTTCTACAACCAGAAACAATTACTGCCAGAAAACTTCATGGAGGCGGCCAAGAGCGCTGGTAACGACAAGGGCATCCAGCTTCGCATGCAGCCCGACTACGACCACAGCTACTACTTCATGGCCTCTTTTGCGGATGATCACGTCGAATGGGCGGCAAAGCACTTGGGCGCATAGTAAGTACAATTAAGTACTCAAGGCTATACAGTGAACTCACTGCTCTAGAAGCGGTTCAGGCTTCACGCACAGACTGTAGATGGGAGAGTCATATCAGGAACAGACCAAAATCGAAATCAGATTTCTGATGTCGTGATCCATTGCTGATGGGTTGGTCGCATGCACACAGGTATCAACGATGTACAATAGCATCTTAGAATTCAGGTTCACAACCTGGGGAATTGATCCAGCATTTTAACTGCTCAACACGATCCAATAGTACATATATCATGTTTCGGGCCGAAGTAGCACAAGTAGAGCTTCGAGGCACGTGCAGTAAATTCGAGCGCACGCCCGCAGCGAGGACCCATCAAATTGGGCTCTGCTCCCCACCATTCTTGGCGTCTGCCACTTCATTGAAGCGCATATTGTCTGCCTGTCACACGTCACAACACACCCCCACTCAGTGTATACAGTCTCCGTAGTGGCATCGCTGCCTTGGGTTATCTGCTGGAATTTCACCTTTTTTCTTTTGAGCAAAAAAAAGGCCTTATTCACGCTGTACGTCAGCCCCTCGTGCCCCGCTATCAATCTGCCTTCACCGCTGTAACGCTTTCACGATGCAGCCCACGTCCTGCTCTGCGACCCGATAGCATTTCCTCGTCTTGGATTCTCCTCCATACCATATCCGATGCCCATTCCTGAGGTCGGGAAGCTACAACTAGACGTGTGACTCAACTTGACACAAGTTCACATTGAGCAGGTGGGGACAATGGAGGCCCAAGTACGTTCCTCTAGCCGTGACTACGGTGAGCTTCCAAAGTCTATCTTACTAATTGTCTTGATTCAACAGGTAGAAAACGCCATCCAGATCGCCTCAGATCCGACTTCAAGTCAACAGCTGCGCGGTCAGGCTATCGAATACTTGAATCAGCTGCGAACAGAAGGCTCCGCCTGGCAAGCCGCCCTCACCCTATTTACCCGCGATCCTCGACCCTCCGACTTTGTACGTCATACATCGCTCGACCTCGTAAACAATGCCATCACCGAGCATAGGCTGGACGAGCAAAGTACTGCTTACGTCAAGGACACGCTCATGACCCACATACGCCAATCATACACACCCGGCAGTGGTACGGCGGATACGAGCCATATTCAGAACAAGCTGATGCAAACTATGACATACCTTTTCACCGCGCTATACCCATCTTCATGGCAGTCCTTCTTCGACGACTTTCGCGCCCTAGCTGGGGACCAGGTTACAATTGGCAACGTAAACACCGCGACAACCTTTTTGTATATGCGCATGCTCGGACAAGTTCACGATGAGATTGCCGATCAATTAGTTGCGCGACTGGAAGACGAGAAGAAACGGAACACAGAGTTGAAAGATTTGATTCGACAGCGAGATGCGCAAAAGATATCTGCGTCATGGCAAGAGATCCTTGCGAAATGGAGGGAGACTGATCTGGGCCTCGTGGAAATGTGTCTAAGGACCATTGGTCGCTGGGTCAGTTGGACCGACATCAACTTGATTGTGAACCAGTCCATGATCACGACGTTTCTTGAAATGGCTGGCCAGCAAGGTATCGCAGATCCAGAAAGCCCTGCGGGCAAAGTGCGCGATGCAGCCATTGACACTTTCTCTGAGATAGTGGGCAAGAAAATGAGCCCAGCAGACAAGATAGAACTCATCACTTTCTTGAACCTCACAGAAGTTGTGGGACAACTCATCAGCAGCCCAGCTTTAGCTGATTTCAACAGCTCAAATTATGACAATGATCTAGCAGAGACTGTTGCGAAGCTTGTCAACAATATCGTCTTCGACATCGTCAAGATCTTGGAGAATGACTCAGTCGATGAGCAGACGCGCCTGCGTGCCGATGACCTGATTCGGATCTTCACCCCGTACCTGCTGCGGTTCTTTGCAGACCAGTACGATGAAGTCTGCTCCACTGTAATTCCCTCTTTGACCGATCTTCTGACTTTCCTCCGAAAGCTACAGAAGAAATCTGGTAGCGTGCCACCTCAATACGCTGCTGTATTGCCCCCCGTTCTAGATGCCATCATTGCGAAGATGAAGTATGATGATACTGCATCATGGGGTGAAGAAGGTGAACAGACGGATGAGGCGGAATTTCAGGACCTTCGCAGACGACTTCACGTTCTCCAGCAGACTGTGACGACTATCGACGAATCGTATTACATCGAAACCCTCAGTCGACTTGTTAATGGCACATTCGGGCGTCTTTCTCAAGGCGACCAGACCTTGAACTGGCGTGACCTTGAGCTAGCTCTTTACGAAATGTACTTATTTGGGGAGTTAGCGATCCGAAACCAAGGGCTGTTTGCCAAGCGCGAGCCATCGTCTGTCGCTGCGCAGCAGCTTGTGGCTATGATGAACAGCATGATTGATTCAGGTAGGCCCATTAATTCGGCAGTATAATATGAACCGTGCTAACTTCAAGTAACAGGCCTTGCCAATTACCCACATCCTGCAGTTCAACTCCAGTACATGGAAATCTGCGTTCGATACTACCAATTCTTCGAGCAGAACCCTCAGCTCATCCCCAAAGTCCTCGAAAACTTTGTTCAACTTACCCATAATAACCATGTCAAGGTCCGCTCGCGATCTTGGTACCTATTTCAACGTCTTGTCAAGCACCTCAGGGCTCAACTTGGCAACGTTTCATATGATATCATTCAAGCGGTTGGCGACTTGCTCACAATCAAAGCTGAGCTCCCAGATACTTCCGAAGACGAGATGTCCTCAGACGAGGAGGATCAATCAGCCGATGCGCTCTTCAACTCACAGCTCTATCTATTCGAAGCTGTCGGATGCATTGCTTCCTCTAGCACAGTCTCGGTAGAAAACAAGAAGCTTTATGCGCAGACTATCATGAGCCCTCTGTTCGCCGATATACAACAAACCTTACCACAGGCGAGGAACGGGGACGAGCGGGCCATTCTTCAGACCCACCACATCATCATGGCGTTAGGAACACTCGCACGTGGCTACTCAGACTGGGTTCCATCGAACAACAACAGTGCTGTTCCTCACAGCGAGGTCGCGGACGAATTCATCAAAGCATCTGAAGCTATATTGGTCGCACTTGAGTCGCTAAACTCGTCCAGCTCAATCCGTCACGCAGCTCGCTTCGCCTTCTCACGTATGATCGCTGTGTTAGGCTCGCGGTTACTACAACAGCTGCCATCCTGGATAGAAGGCCTGTTATCACTCAGCTCCTCGATGGATGAGATAAGCACTTTCCTCAAGGTTCTGGGCCAGGTCATCTTCACTTTCAAGGCGGAGATTGCCGGCATTCTTGATACCGTCATGACTCCTGTTCTTCAACGCATCTTCACTGCATTAGCAGTGGTTCCCTCGGGCACAGATGACGAGATCCAGCTGGCCGAGCTTCGACGCGAGTACTTGAACTTCATCGTTGTTGTATTGAACCATGGTCTTGGGTCTGTGCTTGTCAGTAATGGTATGTCGTTTGATAATGGAAATCAAGTACTATGCTAATTTTCAACAGCTAACCAAGCCACATTCGAGCCCGTCATCTCATCCATCGAAACTTTTGCCCGCGACACACACGATTACCCGACCGCCCGCCTTGCCATCTTTGTCCTTATCCGGATGATCTCAGTCTGGAGCGGACCTGACAAGGTCGGGCCCGGAGCAAACAACACACCCACATCTCCTGTAACGTCCCAGGCACCATTGCCAGGATTCGATAACTACATCGTTGATCGCTTCTCCCCTCTCGTCTGGTCGATTCCCGCCTCTGCTGGCTTCAACACAAAGGACGCGCAAGCTAAGCAGGTCCTCTACGAGACCGCCAACCTCCAACTCGAGATCATCAAGAAGATTGGTGAACCATTCGTAGCGCGTTTGAAGAGTGATCTCAGTGGTATGGGACTTGGCGACGATGGGCAGGACCAGTACCTGCGTACACTAGCCGCAGCGCTAGAGGGGTCGAAGAAGGAAAAGGAGTGGCGGAACTTCTTCTGCCAGTTTGTTGACCGTATGCTGACTGGTAGGACCTAAGGTGGCTCGGCTGTGAATAGAGACGCGAAATTCCCTTTTCATCGACTCGGCGAACATGGAGTCATCAGAGGGTTTGGTGGCTTCGCCTACACGGTAACGCGATTAGGAGCGTAAAGAATAGTAGGCATTTAGCATGATTCCCCCCGTCCACACAAGATCTTGGTGAAGCAGCTCAAGAATCAAAAATAGAATATTACAATTCCAACTGCTGGCTACCCCTGCCACTCAGCTTCCAGGTGAAAAGATGAAAGTATGCTGTAGTCACAAAAAGGCGATATCTGCAGTTAGAGACCGGTCACTTTTCCATGTATGCGTCTGAGTGATTTTGACTGTGCCTTATATTGACTCTCGGCGAGGACCAGGGTTGTTCGATGATTAGGTGCAGTAGTCTTCCATGTTGGTCGCTGAAGACGGGTGCGCGGCGAGCGGGGTGATATTGAAGTACTATACGAACGTTGCGCCCTTGCCCTGGGGAGCCGGGAAGGTCAGCGATGGTCTGTAGGACCTGACCTCACGACCCTGCAGCCTATCACTAATAGCTACCATACAATACCCGGTTGGTGGTCTCGTGCAGAACCCCAATCACAATCACTGATTTACTCGTTTATTGACCGGCGCATATTATATTTCACCGGCCTCCATAACCGAGAGTAACGGCCAACAACTTCAACGCAGTGTCGAGGACCGAGTTAGAGATGGTGGCTGCTGACGCACGATATTGAGCAATTTTGGGAAGAAGTGTCGAATGCCATCCAAGCAATTGCATCTCGAAAGTTAGGCCGGTGCACGTTCTCAGTTGGCGCTCGAGGTTCTCTCCCTAAAGCATGCTCTCCCGATGATTTGCGAACGGTGGTCAGTGGGTGGTCGAGTAGAAGTGTGCGCAAGCGCATTGGGGATGGACGTTAGATCAGATGGTCAAATTTCTGCGCGTAGCATGGGCCCTGGACCCAATGTGCGCCGTTTTCTGCCCTTCTCAGCTGATGAGGACCAGGTGGAAAAGTGTTAGCTATGGGACCGATAGGGGTGCAGGCTCTTGATATGGCTTATTGGCTTGGCGCCCCAGCAAAGGAAGCCCGACTGAGTCCAAGTCTACCGACCAAGACATGTCGATGACAGCACGAAACCCTCCATCTCTGCCCACCCTTGGTACCCTTAGTGCTGGATCATCATGTTAAAATTATCAGAGAAGGTATCAACTGCATCCCTAGTAGGTAGGGCAATCGCACAGCGATGCCCACTCACCCTAATTACTCAGCCTTAAAGAAGCAGGCACCCCGGAAATCTGGTTCTACAGTATTGCGTGCCGGCAACGAACGGCCCATCGATCCTTTGGACAGATCGAGCCATGGTGCGGCGCAGGTTGCAGCTTTTGGCGAAGGCGTGAAAGGGATTGAGTCGCCAAGGGAGAAAAAGGCGTCCCTGGACAGAGCTCATGGCCAGACCGTCGCTGAATGTGGTTACATTATATTGCCTCGCACAAGCCAATCAATCCGCCAGCCTATCATGTCCTATCAAGATACGATCTGGACAACAAATATGTCCCAATCCTTCCATTACCCGACTCGCATTGCCAGTCGTCAAACGGAACGATCGTGTCTTGCGGCTACGAAGGCGCTTTGTGGCGCTGTCCGTTCACTAGACAAGGGGAGGCCACTTATAGGCAAACAAGCGTACATGGCATTTCAAACATAAGGAAAGGCGTGCTCCCAATGCTTGCGCAAGGCTTTTGAGGCTGCCGACTTGCTATCGACAACATCAGGAAACGGGACGGGTCGAACCTATACGTCTGGCTACGATCGACTTCGACCAGCAGGCCGCTGCATAAACACCATCCAACTGGCTGTCTCTCGTTACTTAACCGCCATCAACAATCGTTCATTGCCCCTCTCGGTCAGCGGACACTACAAAAGGACCTAATTGACCGCTCCAGAATTCCTGCAAGGTCCCGTGCCTGGATTGTACAATCATCAGTATTCGACAGTCAAGCGCTTTCGGCTTTTGAAGAAGGAGGGCAATGGTCTGCAGACCTTAGGGGACCAGTGTGGACAAGAATAGTATATTCGAGGTTCCACCAGTTCAGTTTTCGGAAATGGCATCGATGTGTTTCGCCAAGTATGAGTCGCTGGTGTCGCACCATGAGGCTCCCCTGTCCGACATGGCAACGCGGGAGAAGCAACACAAAACCCGTTGCTGCGACCTCCTCCTGGCCACTAAAGCTTCGTCGCACGCCGGCCTTCACACCCGCGCGCTGCTTTCGCTGCTCGCCGTCATTTTCTGCTGGAGTTCCATGTGTTCTGCCGTTGCCGCTGCAGGGACAGATGATCGACAACCGCTGCTCGTGCAAGACGACCTCGCTTGGACCGGATCGTCTCTGTTACTGGATCACCGTCCACCACCAATAGCACCGCTATTCATGCCTCCAGTGCCCGACCGCGACGATGCTACCAACACGTGGTATATACCCTCCAAGAGGGCATTTTCCAAGAGGTCAATAACCACCGATGCCAAAAGCTCAAAGGCCGATTTTGAGATCCCAAAGGCTTTCGACACTGGGCTCTCAAACAACTTCACAAGCTCATGCGCCAAATTTCTCAACCGCATGCGCACCAACGAGACCTTCACAAGCTGCCATCCTTTCTCATTGCTACTTCAGGTACGGCCAACACTCTATGCTTCTGCTTAACTTGCAGTCGTGCTGACGATTGGCAGACTTCCAGTGGATTCTTCGATGCATCTAAATCGGTTCTCCGCATCACTCAAACCTTGGATGCGACCTGTGGAGCTGATGCGACACAATGTCGCACAACCCTAGGTGGTTTCGCAAGGGAACTCATGTCACCGACGGCATGCAAAACAGACTACGACAACAACAACCCTCTCGTCCTCCAGGCGTACAACGGCCTGGTTGCATACCAGCCCTCTTACCAGGCAAGCTGCCTGAGAGACGATGAAGGCAACTACTGCTTTGCGAATGCTGTTAGCAATATGTCCTCGCCGACAGACTCGTACGCATACTACCTACCCATCGGCCAAGAGATGCCCGGCGGATCCCGACCCACATGTAACCCTTGCCTCCAACAAGCTATGGGTGTCTTCTCTCACTACGCAAACAATGCCACTCAGCCTGTATCCAAGACATACACTACGGCGGCACAACAACTTTCGATATCTTGCGGATCTACTTTCGTCAACGTCACAGCAGCGCCCCTCAAGGGGACTGCACACACTACAACCACGTCAATCACACCTACGATGACTCTGATACTAATGTTTGTTCTCTACATGTTCCAATAACGGAGCGACAATTGTATAATATATTCTTGTATATCCCTACTTTGGATTCTTCGACGGCTACGGACGATCGATCATTTAGCGAAGGCGTTGGAACTGCTTTTCATTGCATAGACCAGGCTCTTGGGAGCTGGCAACGGATACCCATATGATTGTTAGGATTGTTAGGATTGGAGGATGTGGTCTTGATAGCTGATGGAGCTATGCAGCCTGGCGCAGTTGCCGGCTACAGACATGTGGAAAGGACCCGGTGGAAGGAGGGAAACAACACCCTGTTCGACGAAAATCATAATACAAACAATAATCACCCTTCTATTTCACGTCTTGGGTGCAATTGTTTCATGGCCTAAATTGCGCTACCTCTTCACAGACCCCGAGGCTTACTGGTAGGTAATGGCGGGGTATGGTATGGTAAGGAAGGCCCCAACTCACCATAGGGCTCATCTCAGGCGCAATTTACCTGCCACGATCAAGCACGTTGCTTTTGTTCATGCTTTCCAGGCCAAAGCTCTCCCGGCAGCCAGGTCCTTGATTTTGTTTCCTCATCTTAGTAGCCTGTCGGAAGCGGAGATATTTGCGCAAGCAAGACGTGGCAATCTACGCGACGCAAACTTACCGCACTCTCGTACCAACACAACGGTGGCCATACGTCACACGTCAACGCGGTTGCAGCTCGGCAGCGGTCCACCGACAGCCCCGTCGGTCCTTTTTTTTGCGGTCTCGCATGGTCTATTTCGGTATCTGAAACGCCATGTTAGCCATCACGTGCGCTGATCAGACTTGCGGGGTGCTGTGATTTGATAGAAGTGAACCCCTGGACGTCAGACATCACGACAATGCCTCAGCCTCCCATTGATGGTCTCATTGCATGTCGCGCTCATTGCGCGCGCCCACGGCCGAGATTCGAGTCTCGTTCTCGGTCTTGACAAAAGTCACTAGTGACAGCAGTCAGCATTCGTTAGTTGTGTCTGTTTCGCCGTGTTATCGATACGGTATGGTCCCCTTCTCGGTGGAGCTCGGAGTTATCCTGTCATCTCCAACGCTTCCCGTCCTTGCATGGATTTGCCGTGCTGCAAAAGGGACATCCTGTGACAGGCCAGCTTCTTCCCGGTCCGACGGTCAAACATTTCATGCGTTTGATGGGCCCGGCCACTCGCGGATCAGCATAGCGGCGTGGCCCTGGTTCTTTCTTGTACCTGAGACGGCCAGCTTCGCGGCGAACGTTGACCATGCGTCCTTCCACATCTCTCATTCCTCCATCGTGACTTGCGCTCATTCAAAGTCATTTATTAATCGGGGCTGGTACCATACTGTCATTTACGGCTTCACTGCTCAGTCGCCCTCTTCCTCGACACCACGCTCATTTATCACTTGCCCACCCGCGGCATCTCTCACACTGTGACCAGCCATTTTGGAACGTTTTTGATCACAATCAACACACTCACTCAAATATCGCATACATATTGCCTAAAGAAATTATGACCGACATCATGGCCCAGCCTGGCCTGGGACTCACCGCGCCCACTTCGCGACAGGATATCATCAGCGCACTATTGAACGATTATGGGAACTCATTCGGACGCGGTGATGCATCGCCGTCGGCATATTCACCTGTACCGGCCATGAAAGAGTTGCCCCCGCCCCCGCCGCCACCGCGCTCAGATAGTATCGATGTCGATAGCAAACCACTTGGAGCTGTTCAGCGTATGAACATGAAGTTTCAGTTAAGAGGTAAGCAACTGCTTCGCCCCAAATTGCCTTGACTGCTGTTTCGAACGCGCTTCTCGAGATGTTTGCTCCTATTTCCTGGCGTACGCCATGTCTCAACCTCTTATTCATGGCGGCTCATCTTCACTTCACCGCTGTTATGACAGAGTATATTTTATAAACTCTAGTAATTCCGTCTCTCCCCTCTTCTTCTCTTGTCAGCAGCAACAGACGACACCGCATGATATAATTCGATATTGTGGCTGCAGTGACATCTGCTAATTGTTATAACAGATGAAGACACAACCTCCTCCCCAAATAGCGCATATTCGAATTCCCCAGTACCAGGGCCGACAAGGCGTATTGTCTCGCGCAGCTTATCACGCGAAGGCAAGCCGCCATCATTAAAGTTGATCATCAGTAACGGGACTACGGCGACTATCCCACCAACACCAGTCCTGCCGCCCCAAGTGCTTCCATCGCCGCAACCTGCACACGATAAGGAACTGCCGCCTCCGCCACCAGAGAAGTCGGAGAGAAGAAACACGAGACAAGCGCCAATGGGAAACGACGTATCGCAGGTCGTAAAGGACCTTGGCAGGAACGACTCACTACTATCCCAAGGGAAAACACAAGCTTCAGGTGAAACCTTGACAAAACCCAAAGAAGCATCGCCAACTATCAAGAGGAAAGCTCTTCCGGAAGCTGCTGTGAGGAAGTTCAAGAGTCTAGCTGAGCTTGGTCAAGGTCCAAGAGGTGGCAAAGGAGGGCCTCTCCCACGCACTTCAACATTGAGTAAAGCCAGTGTTGATTCTGAAGCTCTTGAGGCTATGCCTGACACAACCACCATGGGCACTCACACTTCTAAGAATTCTAAATCTGACTTGTCAGATGTTACAGTCCCTTCTCAGACTGCTCAACAGCAAGCAAAAGCGCCCACCAACAACCAACTGCCACCAACTCCAGACGAAGATCACAATATGGCTCCGCCTGCACCTCCAAAAAAGGCCATTACTACTATCGGCCTCCCTTCGAATCCTCGCTCAAAGGCTCCAACTTCGCCTCTGCATATGCGAGGAAAGAGTAGCACAGGCTTCAGTGTCCTGCAGGTATGTATTCACCTCGCCTTTCCTACGCCTGTACTCATCCGATAGTTCTCTTCGAATGTGAGGCGGCCACCCTATCGGAGTATAAAGTACATGCTAACAAAGTTTCTAGCCACCCCAAGCAGCCCCTCCAATTCAAACAGCTAGCCTCACACCAGAAATGACACCGTCACCGCAGCTTAAGCCAGTTCAGCTGAGGAAAGAGGGACCCATGTCACCTTTGTCGCCCTTACCACCACCAAAGGACCAGTATCGCCCGTTCAGCTACGAGACACCAGCTGCTGAAACCCAGGAGACTACAACTGCACGACCCATCCGATCAGCGACAGCCGCAGCCTCACCAACAGCTCCAGGACAAAGCCCAGTGCGCCCAACATCCCTCGACCTTGCGTCACCAAGCCCCAAGATTCAGTCACCCATGGTCGCTGCACAAGCTCCAGCTCCAGCTCCGGCCCCAGCCCCAGCCCCAGCGTCTCCAGTATCCTTCCAAACCTCTGAGCCACTCGACCAACTATCGTTGTCGCAGTTCCCCACCGTACCCTCACACCCAGCAGCAACGACAACTAGAACAATCGCAACGGCAGCCCAGCGCCCACCCTCATCCCTCCAACTTGCAAACTCCCCACCGCCCAGCTCCCACGACACACCCGCCACTCCACCACCACCACCCTTCACCCCGCTAACCCGCCACCCACGGGCCCTCCCACCCTCCCTCATCCCTGAAATCACCTCCTCACACCTCAAATGCTACACCGCACACGCCACAAGCGTCTGGAGCAACAACGCCTTCCAGCCCCTCGGCTGCATGCTCTGCCGCACAAACGACCCGGACCGCAAGTGGACGTGTACATGGTGTCGCTTGCGCATCTGCTTTGCCTGCAGTGAGCAGTTGAAGGCGGTTCCTGGACGCGATCTGGCTGTGCTGATGAAGTCGAGGGATGGCAAGGGGTCGGCGCAGGGTGGGCAGATGATGTGGAGTCGGGAGGAGGAGGGCGAGGTGGCGGATGTGGTGGGCGTGGGGTTCGATGGGAGGTTTGGGGGGTGAGGTGCGAGGTGCGAGGTTTGACGAAGTGTGATGGGTGTGAATGAAGGGCACGGCAAGAAGGAAGAGAAGAAAAGTGGAAAAATAAGGATGCAGCATCGACAAGTCTATCTGAAAGACTTTTCTTTTCTTTTCTTTTCATCTCATCCAGTTCACCTCCGGCACGGACGACCATGTCTTCCATACCTTTTCCTTTTCCTTTCCCCTTCCCTTCTCCTCTTCCATCACGACATGCTTGTCCGCGCGAGCTCGCGGTAGCATCTTCTTTTCTCCTTTTATTTCAACAAAAATTCTCAAGATGCCTATGGAAACAGCATATGCTGGCATTGCAAGAGGGATGACTTGGGTGGCATTAGACGAGAGAGAGCGAGCGCGCGTGCGGGGACAGGGGGTACGCAGCTAGGACTGCGTGCGATTTAAATGAGAACTAAAATACGATGAATGAATGGATAGATGGGACTTGCACGAGTATATTTTGCCTTTCTGATTAGTCTGCTGTGTAATGTACATCAAGGGGTAATGACATATAACCATATGACCACCTACCCCCTCCCCCTCTCCCCCACCATCTCCTTCAAGCTCCCCACAACCAACGGCAACACCGCCTCCGCACTCAAACTCAAGCGCACCGCCCTCGCCATCTCTCCCTCCCCCTCGCCCACATCGCCAAAAAACGTCTCTTCCCCCCTCACCCCGCCCACATTCAACACCGCAATCGGGACCCCCCTCTCCTTCGCCCGCTTCACCAGTCTCCACGCCGAATACGTCGCCAAGCTGGTCCCAACAACCAGCAGCCGGCCCGCCGCATCCACGGCCTGCTCGGCAGCGACTTTGGTCGCAGGCGGTATACTCTCGCCGAACATGATGACTGCGGGTTTCAGCACGCCCGCCTCGCTACTCGGATCCCACGCGCCGTCCTGATCGACGCGGACGGCTAGCTCGCCGGTGCCATGCGGGTTCTTTGGCGGGCGCGCAAGACAGGTTGGGCAGGGCGGGTAGCGGAATGTGGTGTATGGGGCGTTGGGGACGTCGACGTCGCCGTCGGGATTCGCTTTGAGGCCCTTTGCGCGGCGGGCGGCGGGGTTTTCCGTGTCGAGGGCGCCGGTGGCGAGCATTTCGGTGAGGAAGGCGGTCCAGGTTGGGTTGAGGGCGGAGAGTTGGGATTGGAATGTTGAGCGGGGGTATTCGGTGTGGCAGGTTGTGCAGATGAGGTTGCGGAGGTAGCCGTGGAGTTCGGTGGTGGGGAGGGAGGGGTGGGCGGTTGGGTGGAAGGAATCTACGTCTGTTGGTTGAGGCGGTGGGGGTTAGCTAGTGCATCTAGGCTAATGTTGATGTTGATGTTGGGGTGTGGCGATGGGGGGTGGGTTGCAAGGCAAGGCAAGGCAAGGCAAATAACATACTCTGAGTAATGACATGTCCAACCACGCCCATCTTCCCCAGCTCTCCACAAGCCGCATGCGCTTTGTTCGGCCTCGCTCGATCCAGATTCGTCCAGCCCAGAAAACTTCTCGCCCAGTACCGTTTGCGCGCCTCGTGGTTGCTGCAGAACTCGTTGTAGTAGATGGGCCGGTATGTCTTGTTCAGGGTATACGTTCCATTCGTGCCTCTGTAGTCTGCCAGCCCCGACGCAACAGAGATGCCTGCGCCGGTGAGCAGCAGCGTCTTGCCCGCATTGTGGTTGCGCTTGAGGGGCGTCGAGGTGTGTGCTTGTGAAGCTGTGAATGAGGACGTGGACGTGAATATGGATGTGGATGAAGACGAGGGGGCAAGAGAAGGCGACAAAAACTCGACCAAAGCCGCAACAGCAGCACTCGCTGTCGTCGCACCGGCGGGTATGATTCTCGGCGCAGGAAGCGGATCTGTATACGGGACTCGCAGCACCGGGGCGCGCATTCTTCAGTCGACAGTTATGAATATGAATGGAAACAGCGCACACCAAGAAATGCCTGCTTCAGTCATGCTGCTGATTCGTCTTGCCACGCCATGTGTCGTTCTGAAAAGAGCGCTGAAGTCGGAGCGCGGCCGCGTTGCTGGCGCTGGTTATGTCATGATGTTTTTTAGCGTCGATGGTTGTCATGTGCAAGGTGCTTGGTGCTTGGTGCAAGGTGCCTGGTGCAAGGTGCCTCTAGCTACGGATACAGGTGTGTCTATTGCTGCCCTTGCATTGCGCATGCGAATAGAACCACAAACGCTGTTTCATGGCCGCGCCTATGCGCCACGGCTATGGCAAGAGCCGCACCATTGACGGGTGAGGTGTATTTTTGGGGGCTGCTGACTGCAGCCATGGGTGACAAGCTTATCGTTCCATGGGCTGCGCGGGGTACCGACATGGTGGGATGAGGGTGCAAGAGGCCGAGTGCATGCTGGGGGCTGTGCTTGATACTTTGCTTTCTATCGGATTTTGCCTGTTGGTTAAGGGGTTATGTTGGATTTGTGTTTGTGGAAAGGGTCTTGGCTTCAAAGTTGATTTGGCGGAGCTATGCCAATTGTGAGAAAGCATGTATCATATGAGTGCGACGTATATCACCAGACATCAATTCGTGTATATTATTGTTGAATTGATGTGAGCCAACGTTGTCTAGAGAGCTACCATATTGGAATATGAGAGACCATAGTCGGGTGCAGCAATTTGTTGCATTAAGGATATGATTGGGTTCTTGTCGACTTGGGGGTATATGCGCACAGTATCTTAATCATAAAGTAAGAAAAGAAAACCAGTCTGAAATTCAAGAAAAGCGTACAGCTACAAAATAAAATCATAAAGAACCTCCGTACGCACATATTATGCCATGTGTAAAGAAATTGTAAAGAAATATAAGTTAGTCGCCTATGATGCGCGCAAAGAAAAAAGAATCTAGAAAATGGTTACAAGCGACCGTCCACCTAGTCCATGCCCTGATTACAGTCCATCACCTAATCTAGTGTACATTTGAGGGAGCAGGAAAGAGATTGAACTAGGTGGAACTAGTCCAGAGAAGCGAAGATGATGAAGCGAGAGTGGGCTCTCTCTACCAGTGAGCGGAGGCCGTGATGTGTCTCAGTCGGGTACCGAGGGGTATAGAGATGGAATGGCGCATGAGTTTCGTAGCGATCGTGATAAAGGAATAAGGAGATTGACAAGAAGTTGTTGAAAATTCGCCGAAGCTGGGTTGCGCAGCTAGCCAAAGCTCACTGCTAGTGTTGGATTTGATGCCCGGCGTGATGCGACGAGTAATGTACAGGCTGTTGCATAGGCTGTTGCATAGGCTGTTGTAGTGATGGTTGCATCGACTGCTGGATAGATTGCTGCATCGGCTGCTGCATCGTGTGTTGTTGCATTGGCTGCATCGCATTTTGCATGGGTTGCAACATTGACTGGATACTGGGCACTCGCTGTTGTTGCGATTGCGAGGGATATCCAATAGGGTAAGCGGAGTAGTGAGCCTCGGAGACGGTGGGTAAGTCCCCATGCTGCTCCTCATGTTCTTCTTCGAGGTCAGAAATGCTAACTCCACTGTCTTCGTGGCCGTGGTAGGTACCATCATTCTGCTTTTTTTGTGCAGACCTGTATGCATGTGTAAGGTTCTTGAGTCCCTTCTCCATACACTGTGCCAGATTAGCTCTTGCCTGAAACTTCCCGGATTTGGGATGGGGATGAACATACTTTGGTCTCCACAAGTTGCCATTTCTCTCCCACTCGCGCTGCAAGAAGACTCCACATATCTCGTCGAACTTCCATGTAGGCTTGTGCCAGAACGTCCAGCTTGACACCATCCCATTGCTCGGCATTTTGCCTCTCCATCAAGCGCTCATGCCTCTTACGGCACGCATTTGGTGTTTTGAGGGGAAAGTGCATAGGCCCAATCTGGTTCCAGTTCAATCCTTGTGCTCGTGCCTGAGTAAGGGTCTCATCATCTTTGGGTGTCCATGCTGAGCTTCGCGTGCCTGATCCTCCAGCTGCTGACGCGGTCGAGACGGAGTTGCGATGATGCGATGACGAAGCTTTATTGATCTTAGGCATGTTGATCATGTGTTTGAGATAAGAGAGGAGGAGATGCAGATGGAGATGAGATTGAGATTGAGATTGAGACGGGATGAACCCGGGGACTGAGCAAGGCTGACTGAGAGAAGCGATCGAGATGGGAATTAGGATTATGCAGCAGGCATAGGAGAACGAGAGTGATAGCGGCAGAACGAAAGGTAGGAGATATTCTCACAACAAGAAAACGAAAGAGCAGATGTTCGTACCTTTGGGCTCGGGATGTCTAAGGCTCTTGTTGCTCGGGCATAGCATTGGCCTTTATACAAGAGCCGCACGCGATGCCTCCACCACGACAAAGGCCACACGGCCACTCGGAGAATTGATATGAAACCAGGATTTGTTTCTGTAATCGCCGGATAGATCTCCTGTCTACCCAGAAGGGTATGTGCGACTAGGCGAAGAGGAGGCTGTCCACTGGGCCAGAGCTCCAAGCGCCATCAGAATAGGCCAGGTCAGGCCAAAAGTGGCCTTGTGAATGGTCAGACCTGCAGCAGCAAGCGAGTGGTTCCCCAGAACAAGGGAGTGTGTCTGTGACAGAAGCGCCTGTTTGAGCGCGCCTGCAGCTCCCTGTGCGGCTGTGTCTAAGAATACGCTGTCGAACCAGAGGGTGGGCAATGGTGGAGGGGAAGGGCGGCTAATCTGACGCTGATAGGACAAGCCCACGAGGCCCAAATAAAGACCTTGGCGTAGCACAAGGGCCGTCAAGCCTCATGAGCTCGAACTGCTGTGGGAGGCTGAAGTCATCAATACAAGAGTAGGGCTGAGCCCCCAAGGACCCACAGAGCGCTGCAGGCGCAATCTGGGAACGTGGGCAGCATGGAAAGTCAGCGACCCGTTCCCTAAGCAGCAGCTTGCAGGGCTAAAGGGAGCTCGCTCGAGAATAGCACGCTAGTGTATGCAAAGACATGTCAAGATGCGGCCTCGAAGTAGCCCGCGACGCGCTCGGCATCAAGCGCGGTGGGCCACTGGTTGGGCGCGAATGTTGGTGTTTCATCAAACAGATCGCTGCGGATGCGACCGAGATCCGGATAGCTAACTAGGCAGTTAGCGCACGTGCTAAGTTAACTCAGGCACCAGAAAAACGCCCACGAACTCCTGCTCCTGTCATCAAGCAGCGGGCCGTTGCTGTGCCTCTGGCGACAGTGATGATCGAGCCCGTTGCTGCTCTATGGGGGAATGCATTGCAGCTTGTGTGCGTTCGGACGTGACCCAACAGTGTCCGTGGTATTGGCAATGCCTAACAGCTTGGTGTGTACCAAACAGCACCCGTGCCCACTAACGTTATTCTAGGAACCAGCATAGCCGACTTCAAGATGACTGGAAAATCTGGCATGGTGTTTGCCAAAGACTTGATGTTCCTGTGCTATGGAAATTGTTGTTGTTGCACAGGACGACCGTTTGTGCATCATGTCGCGAGCCGTCCCCGCACAGCCTCAATCGCAGCCCCCAATCGGCCTCCGAACGGCCAGGAATCGATAAAGCCAGCATAGTGACTAAGCTCAGCCATCCTTCTCCTGCACTTGCTGTTCATGCCGACTTCATTGGGCCGCGGAAGCAGTTCTCCGGCTGCTGCGGGTCATCATCCTACCGACAATCTCTAGCCGACTTCTCTGAGCTGCTGGGCCGAGAGAGGTCATCTCGTTTCGAAATAGCAGTCACCTGTAGACTACACTGGGAATTTCAAGACGGCTCTGTGAGAACTGTTGCCAAGTATAGCTTTCATGAGGGTGAGGAATCATTGCTATGTGTTTCTATCTGAGAACAATGTCTGTGTGTGCCTTGGAGGCTTAGACAGGGCTCGCCAAATCGCCCACACAGTTTCCACTCGCTGTGCCACACCTGAGGCTCAGGCTGTCTGAGCTCTCTCCGATCCAGACCCCGTAATCACCCTCGACAACTGGAATTACCCAGTTCTGAGAGACAACATCCCAAACGCTGAGGTCTTTCCTTGTTACCCTCAACTGCAACGTTTGACTCGCACCAGGCGCGAGCGTGCCGGTCTTCTCAAAGTCACGTAGCTGGAGTATCGGTGTATCGATGGTCTGCGCGCTGGGGAATTGCACATAGAGCTGTGCTACAGCCTTGCCCGCACGATTGCCAGTGTTGGTGACAGTGACTGAGATGTCGTATGCAACGTCAAAGAGAGCTGGATTGCCACCTTGAGCACCGCCCGCAACGGGACCAGATTTTTGCACGTTAGAGTAACCAGCCGGATACTGGTACTTCGTCGTAGAATTAGCTGCTTTCGCAGCGTTGTCTGCATCGGCCTTCTCGAGGAAGGAGTAAAGGTAACGCCAGATGCGATCGAAGTTCTCTGGCCAGTATGCTTCCGATGCTGGAGGAATCGTGGTAGAGTACGCCGGGGTCTCGCCCTTAGCAGGCCGAGGAGGTGGAGTGGCAGACATTGGAGTCACGGCAGCAATGGTGGCGTCGGAGAAGTTGAAGGTGGTGTAGCTGATACCATGGCCAAAGGCGTAGCGAGGCGTGATATTGGCCTTGTGGAAGTGTCTATAGTCGATATAAAGGCCCTCTGTGAATGTGTCTTGAGGCTGGCCGATCTGATAGCCGACTAGGGACACAGAGGCCGGGTAATCGCTCTCAGATTTAGGCAAAGTGTACGGCAGATATCCTGACGGCGACACATCCCCGTAAAGCACTTCCATCAGGGCTGCTCCGGCCTCTTGACCGGGTAGGTGAGCAAATAGGACAGCTTTGACCGAGGGCAGATCATGCCACTCCTCCATCAGGATCGGACCTACTGTGTGGACTACGACCACGACATTTGTGTACTTCGCTGCCACGTCCTTGATGAGCTTGTCGCCGTTATGCCACAGATTCAGATTGGACGAAGTTCGATCACCGGGGTTATTCTCAACGGTGCTACAATAAGATTAGTAACCTTGATTCTGTCAAGGGCGCATGTCAACTTACATGTAGTTTTCGCCTGCGTCAGCGCTGACGAAAACAACAGCCGTATCATTGGGTGATGGATTAGAATTCGATGGAAAGCTGTCAGTGTTGAAGAACTGATATGTCGCTCCACGAGCCTTGAAGCCGTCGATTGGCGAATCCATGTAAGGGTAACGAGAAGACCCGGAGCCCCAACCCATACCAAGGGTACCCTTGTTGCACCCTTGGTCAACGCAAGAATTGATACCGTCTGGATTCTTCTCAGCATCTGTTCCAAAGACCTTCAATGTAGCGTTAGGACGCAAGGGCAAGATGCCACCCTGATTCTTCAACAGTGTGATGGCATCGCGAGCCACTTCCCGGGCGACGACCGCATGATCGGCCTGGACATCCACGAACTCGTTTACTACACCGCTTGGAGAGAAAAGTGCACCGGGGTATAGTGGGCCTTCAGCATTCTGAGTGTTGGTATCAAAGTTGGGACGAGGATAGTTTTCATCTTGACCCATCTGAAAGTAAGCGGCAAGTATACGAGTGACAGAGTCGTCAAGGCGATCCACTGGTATTGATCCGTTCAGAACAGAACGGCTGTATTCGTACATCCAGTAGGAGCTGCCAAATAGCGGTACGGTGTGAGGGTCTCCTGGCATGGACATGTCTAAACCAGCCAAGGCAGAGCCAACACCAGAGATCTGAGAAAGCCAGTCTGACATGACGAAGCCTTGGAAACCGAGTTCGTCCTTGAGAATACCGTTGATCAGATAGCTGTTCTGTGAGCAAGCAGATCCATTGACAGCGTTGTACGCAATCATCACAGATCCAACGCCTGATCGAACACCTTCGGCGAAGGGCCAGAGATAGAGCTCATGAAGAGTGCGATCATCCAAGTTCGAGGAGATACCAGGCTTAACCAGGCTGTACATACGGTACTGCTCCTGTTCGTTCGCGATCAGGTGCTTAAGCGTAGCAATCACGCCGACGCTCTGAATACCCTCGATGGACAAAGCTCCGCCAAATGCCTGTAGGACAGGGTCTGAGCCGAAGCCTTCCCAGTCTACGTGGAATTAGTCACTGGTGAGTTGACACAATTTCTTGACGATACGTACTTCTCCCACCACGAGGCTTCCGACCCAGAGGACCGATGCTGGGTCCCAGATGTATGTTGACACCCTTTCCACGGAACTCTTCACCAATGGCAACACCACGACGGTAGATGAGATCTTTATCCCATGTGGCACCAGCTGTGATTCCAGCGGGAAAAGCAGTATTGTGATCCGAATTTCGGACACCTAACGGGCCATCTTGAAGACATAGCTGTGGAATCCCAACTCTCAGGGCGCTGCCGGTATTACCCACACATCTACCCATGAAGATACCACTTCCTGCTGTGAGATTAGTCTTCTCGGCTAGCGTCATGTTCGAAACAAGCAGGGTTGCTTTCTGGTAGCTTTCGGCCCAGTCCGAGGTCCAGCCACCGTGGGGAGCTAAAGCCAGTTAACGTCTGATAGAGAGGAACACAACACAATCCTGAGTGGGTATAGTTGCGCCTGTGGGACTGACCTGGATAATACGGAGCTGCGACATATCCTCTAGGTACAGGGTCACGTTGCTCGATTGCTGCGCCAGAAACGATCGAGGCAGCAGATAACAGTACGAGTGACAGCATGATGAAGGAGTGACAGGAAACCAAAAACAAAAAAGGAGAATGAACGGACGCTCAGAGCTGTCTTCTGCACATCTTCAGACGATGCCAATATATACTCCTGATCATGCCATGTACTCAGACCCCGCAATTACAAGGGTCAAGTACATTACGATGTTCTTGCTTAAGCAAATACGTACTAGCAATGGCTGTTGTATAACAGCAACCGTTTGCATGGCGTGGACGAATGCAGCTACAACTCCGTTGGTGTGGGTTGGGAGTGATTAATCAGGTAAGTTGAGGCTTGAAACTGGGGTCATGGGGTCCAGCCCGGCTAATGGTAAAGAAACTGGGTTGGCGGCTGTACACAACAGACTCTTCTCGTGCACCCGAGTAGTAAATCATATGGTGTTCGTACATGTTTGCCTTTTCACCAACTTCACGCACTGTTCGACGATGACAAGATGAAACGCTGTGTTGCGGATACCGGCGCGGATACCAGCGATCTTTCCTCTGGCAAGCAGACAACTTTCCCAATTTTGGGTTCGTTCGCCTAGATTTGTTCCGGGATCTTGTATTGCCAAGAATGATACTGGCTATGGAAGATGGCCCTTGAATTGCACATGTCAAAAACAGGTTTCATGCGTTGATCAGGCGTGCCCTCTGTCGAAATCATTAGTTTCTGTGAACTTGACGGAAGAGTGATTGCCGTGTCGCCTCCAGGTGCGTTTCTGATGCTTTACGATTTAGTCAATCACAGAGGTTATTCTTGATCGTGTGGGATGTTTATAGTAACACGGAGATAACGCGACGCGTCAATCGAGACGTCTGGTGTGAGCCTCGGTTACACTAGCGCCATCTGCATCTCCCCTTTCTCATCGAGCTTCCACTCTGGACAATCGCCATCGACCTGATCGACAGTGATCTTTTCTGTAATTCGCAGGATCATGCGACTGCACAGTCTATATTGGATCCCGTCTTCGTCACGATACTATATGCCTTTTCTGGTCCACGAATCGCTCAGGGCTGGTGATCACTGCGCTGTGGCCCAATCGCTGCGAGCATGCCTGACTGCACACACTCGTAGCACTTACACACCCCGGAGGTTCGCAGGACATACTTCCGTCTTTGCCAGAGGACTGGGTTGGTCATCTTCGCATTTCCGATGAATTAGCGAGAAGTCACGAGATCTGACGCCTAACATCGTCTTGCATCTTATACGATCGCACTGTACGTTGCTTGTGGACGCTCTACGTGTCTTACGCACACAGGCTAGTAGCGCTGGACACATGCGAACGCCTCAATAACTTCATCACTCTGATGAAACTACAAGATGCGAGGATGCAAGGCCATTCTTCACAACGTACAGATTGGCTTTGTAGTACATTCCGATGAACCTTATTCTGACCCCATCCCTGGGACACAGGACATCCAGCGGAACTCCATTCCATTCTCTAGGCATTCGCAATGGATCCGCCCTCTGATAATTTCGATAGGAACATCGCTCCGGCAACTGCGACAGGCGAACTCGAAATCTCAGATTTTGCGATAGAACTCTTGTCTTCACTTTTCTGGCTCTTGTCAGACAAGATTTCTCCACTTTTGTTTTGCAAATACTAACGCGTACTAACGAGCAGACTCTAGATGTTTAGCTTTCGTGATTGCAGACCACTGACTACTTTTGAGCGCGGGGCGTCATTTGACTGCCTCCGAGCAGTGTGCTGATATGGCAATAGGAATCACTTTCAACGACAATTTCAGAAAGCCCGACGCTTACGGATTCGATATCGGCAGCACTCACAGACTCCGCATCTATCGTTTCCACAAATTCCACGACAACACCATCGAATTCCACCTCAGTAACATCTCAGGAATCTGGACCGGCAACGATCTCAATAGAAGGCGTCTCAACTGTTGCATCCACGGATTCAGTGCCAGCTTCGATCCAAGAATCTGCGTCGGTACAACCTATCAATTCTACGCTACTCAGCAGCATTTCGTCGAATCTGGATACAATCACAAGTGATTCAGCCACCGCATCAGACTCTACAGCGGTCACTCCCTCGGAAACGGTTTCTGATATTTTCACAAGGAGCTCAACTCCTTTGTCAGGCTTTGTCACTGTCGTTATCATAGATTCTTCGTCGTCCGTACTGCTAGAATCTAGCGCAGAATCACCGGTAGATTCCACGTCGGCCGTGACCGTTGGCACCAGCTCCACAGCCGAGACGTCAGACGTTGTGTCAACCGACGCCATAAGTCTCAGCTTGGTTGGAACTTCAGACTCAATTTCTGCGACATCTGAAGGACCAACTTCGATTACACTCGAAGGCTTCAACTCGTCGACTATCCTAGGCTTCAATTCAACGACGATTATCGACTCCAGCACAAGCATCATCACGGAAACCAGTTCGAATGAGGTCGTCGATCTCAGTTCGTCGGTTGGAGACTCTACTTCAGACGCTTTCATAACAGATCTCGGATCAATTATTTCTGTAGACTCTTCGACTGTTTCTGCAGACACCTCATCAACTGCAAGTACCGATTTGTCAATTGCTACCAACTCGTCAATTGCTACCGCCTCTTCCGTTGCTGCCGAATCTTCAGTTGCTACCGACTCTTCAGTTGCTACCGACTCATCAATTGCTACCGATGGCCCAATCTCGACTTCATCTGAGGACATCTTCTCACTCTCAGCCGTCGACATTTCTTCGGTAGTGAGCACTATCGATGCGACCTCAATTGCCAGCCTCAACTCTGAAGCATCCACAAATGTGGACACTTTGACAGCCGCACCGTCAATATCTAGCTCCATCGCGACAGAGACTGATTCGGCTGTCCTATCGAATGCTAGCTCAGTCATCCTCACAGGCTCCGACTCAGGCATTGTTATTACAGATCTCGGTACGCCTATAAGCTCATCAGAAGTCAGCGCATCTGTAAGCGTTACAGAAGCTAGTATCTCTGTAAGCGCAACAGAGGCCAGTTTGATTTCGTTGGATTCCAGTGCAATTGCAAACACGACGGAACTCAGTCCAACCGCAAGTGCTACGGATTTGAGCTCGATTATAAGCATCACAGAGCTTAGCCTATCAGCAAGCACCACAGATTCGAGTGTGCTTTCAAATGCCACGGATAGTGCTTCCACTGCAAGCGCAACAGTTGAACCTTCGATCCCAAGCTTGACAAACTCGAACTCAGCCATCACTGCAGAAGGTTCAGGTTCAAGCTCTCTCACTACAGACTCTAGCTCAAGTGTTATCATTACAGATCTTAGCTTGAGTGCCAGTACCACAGATTCTAGCTTGAGTGATATTATTACAGGTGTTGGCTCGATCGCTAGTTCCACGGACTCTGTCTCAAGTACCAGCCTCAGTTCGAGCTTACTTGAGTCCATAGCGGAATCTTTGATCTCCATCAGTACAGGACTGAACTCAAGCGTTACCCTCGACACCACCATCTCTATCATATCGGAGAGCAGCACTGTCGCAGCATCAGAGTCTTCTAATGCCATATCCATGTCAGGTTCCGTCGCGATCTCGGACGCTGCGTTATCCACAAGTGCAACACTCAGTTCAGTTGCGATTTCAGTCGACTCAGCTACAATCACGATCACAGCAGAGACAGACTCTGTTGCTGTCACTATGGACGCAAGTTCAAGCGCGCTGACGACAGACTCGAGTTCAGTGATATTCTCAGAGTCTTCCTCAGTTGTATCCTCAATAATATCTACCGCTTCTTTCGACTCAACTGCCGTCGATTCAACGATCTCGACTGCCAGTACAATCACTACAGCATCCAGCGAAGTATCAAGCGCGGACTCAGCCCTTACCGATCTCCTAGTCTCTTCCTCGTCTACAGTCATCTTGGATTCTAGTATAATTGAAGGCCAGGGTTCAGTTTCGACGGTGTTTACAGAGTCTTCTACAAGTATTCTAGACACGATTTCCGTCGCTTCGACCTCAAGCTTGTCTACTACAGACTCCACTATGGTCTCTAGCTTGGCTGCAACATCCGTTGACCAGTTGACTTCGACCTCAAGTCTAGTTATTGAAGGTTCCAGCGCGACATCTCTCGTCGAAGCATCATCCTCAGTTGTTTCCGATCTATCTATTTCGGGCGAAGCTATGACTTCAAGCATTGAAGTAGTGTCCACGTCAATCGAGGATATGATGACTCCCTCAGCTACAGACTTAATATCACCTTCTGTAACAGATTCGTTGTCGACGTCGATTGAAGGTCTCTCAGTCTCCTCTCTTTCGGAAGCGACTACTGCATCAATCGGAGAATTAGCATCCTCGTCAATCACGGATTTCGCGTCCTTGTCAAGCACTGAATTGACATCTGCAGCGCCAGTCACGGTCCAGGATTCTTCAGCAAGTGTAGAAACAATGTCTTTGTCAGTTACAGACACGGCAAGTTCGTCGATCAGCAGCCTCGAAGTGTCAATAATCGCGGAAACAATAAGCTCAAGTGTAGCCTCTGCTTCTTCCAGTATTGAAATTGGTTCGTCTCCCGCATCCGTATCGGGTACCGAGTCCACAGTCTCAGGGGGTAGCTCTACCTCAGTCCCAACCTCTGGCTCCGCTACCGTCCCGAGCTTGAGTTCCGATATGATTTCCATTTCGGTTGAAGGCATTAGCTCTGCTGGGACTCTAAGCTCGAGCTTAACAACAGACCTGACCCCGACCTCAGCACCTACTATGGTCTCAGACACGATCTCAACGCTCACTTCGCCTTCCGAAACAGGCTCAACGGCTAGTGTGGTGGTAGATAGTAGCTCTGAGACAATAACGCTCCAGGGATCAAGCGTATCTACTGCTGAGCTCTCCAGCTCGACCATTATAACTCCACCAGTCCTGGACATAACTTCTACTGCATCTTCAGATTTGAATCCCACAGCTGCCTCAAGCTCCACGGATGCTCCGAATCCGGCTCCCCCCGTCCCGACTTTCAGCGATTCTTTGAACTCCACCACATCGAATTTGAGTTCCACAGAAATCCTTGCCTCAAGCACCTCTGTCATAAGTATTACCGTGGAAGTCCTTCCACAGCCCGGTGATGAGACTTCGGCCATTGTATCAAGCTCGGAATCCGCACTGTCAGGTGTTGTAACATTGTCGAATTCAGTTACGGAGTCAATTTTCCCTGAAGGATCGATCGCAGGCCCTACGTCTATCTCAACGTTGAGCTCTGTGACGGTGCAAGACATGAGCTCTGTATCTATGTCAGCCTCAGATGCAAGCTCCAGTTTGGCAACCGAACAAGCCACGGGTGACTCTAGTGCCATCAGCGCAAGTTCAGACTTGATATTACCGTCAGACTCCGTATTAAGCTCTGCTTCAAACGTAGCATCTAGTATCACGGTAGATGTAGTCTCAGGCTCGACTGTTTCGTCTGAGTCTATTATTGCAGAAACCCCAGGTCCGAGCTCGATGTTTGTGCCAAGCTCCGACTCTTCCACGAATTTGGTGCTAAGCTCTTTGGATACCTCGTCTGATTCTGGGATAATAGTCCAAGGGTCATCTACACTTCTTACGTCAAGCTCGGCTGATGCGCAGATCTCACCTACCGTTACGGAGCCAACTGTAGTCACAGGCCCTACTGCAACAGACGCTTCTTCGCAATCTGTGAGCCCACCGGCCATAGTAAGCTCTGACACGGCCGCTATTGTATCCTCAAGCTCGTCTTCAGTTGACAGCCAGGTGACTGTGCCAAGTTCATCCGACCTTTTGGCATCATCTGGGGTCGAAAGTTTAACAGCCGTAGGCTCTTCTGAGTCGTTGATGAGCTCTACGATTGAAATTTCCTCGGGAACTGCTGCCACCGATACAGCAATTGCAAGCTCCGATACAGCAATCGCAAGCTCCAATACAGCAATTACAAACTCAGACACAGCAGTTGCAAGCTCTACGATTGCAGGCTCTCTTGGTCCTGAAGGCTCAATCGCAAGCTCCGGTACAGCAATCCCAACCTCTGATGCAACTATTGCGAGCTCAGACACAGCAATTCCAATCTCTGATGCAACAACCACATCTTCCGATGCAGCGGGTGCAAGCTCTACGGTTGCAGGCTCTCTTGGTCTTGAAGGCTCAATTGTTGCAAGCTCTACAGTTGCAAGTTCGTCTGACATCTTAAGCTCTACTGTCGCAAGCTCTTCTGAAGCTGTTAGCTCTTCTGTTGCGGGTTCTTCCGAAGTTACCAGCTCTACGGACGTTACCAGCGCTTCCGGAGTTACTAGCTCTGAAGCATTGAGCTCTTTTGGATCTGATGTATCTGTAATTGCAAGCTCCACAGATGCAAGCTCAATTGTGATAGAAGGTGCTTCTATCGTCTCCACAGCTACAAATTCTTTCGCTGTAAGCTCCTCTGAACTTGGCAGTGCCTCTCCGGCTGTAATCTCTACAGCTTCCAGTGAAATAGCTATATCAACAGATGGAGTTTCAGGCTCATCTGCGGTCGAAAGCTTGTCTACGATTCCGACGTCATCGGCCGTCACCGGCTCATTGACGGATGCAAGCTCATCAACCGCCCCAAGTCCGTCCCTGAGTTTGAGCTCTCTCACTGTTGAGGGCCTTCCTATCGCTACAGACTCATCCGTGGTCTTGCCCTCCGACTCAACGGTAGTCGTAGACTCATCTACGGTCACAAGTTCGTCTATTTTACCTAGTACTTCGGACGCAGGCGGCATTACCGTCATAGGCACACCTGTAGTCTCAGATTCGATTGTGGCTCCAGGTCCATCCACAGACTCAAGCTCATCTGTGGCTAGCAGTCTTCCCGAAGCCCTGACCTCTTCTGTAGCCCAGGACACTGCTACAGTACTCGGCCCATCTATCATCTTGACTTCTGCGACAGCCGAATCTTCGAGCTTCATCATTGATTTAGCTGGAAGCCCGGTCATTGTTCCAGGCACGAGCGCTGCGCCGACTGTGGACACAGCCTCCGTCGGCCCACCGATCCTGGTACCGATTTCTTCGACAGCCGAATCTTCGAGCTTCATCATTGATTTAGCTGGAAGCCCGGTCGTTGTTCCAGGCACGAGCGCTGCGCCGACTGTGGACACAGCCTCCGTCGGCCCACCGATCCTGGTACCGATTTCTTCGACAGCCGAATCTTCGAGCTTGATCATTGATTTAGCTGGAAGCCCGGTCATTGTTCCAGGCACGAGCGCTGCGCCGACTGTGGACACAGCCTCCGTCGGCCCACCGATCCTGGTACCGACTTCTTCTCCAACCACAGACACAAGTGCTATCTCCGATTTAGGCTCAGTAATCATCATAGCTCCAGCCCCAAGCACTACCCCGATCCTGACCACCGACTCAACCACTGACACAAACATCGAATCAAGTACTGTCTTAGGATTAGGCTCAGAAATCAGTCTGACTATCACTGCTGTCGCTTCAGATACAAGCTTGGTCGCTACTTCGCTTCGATCTCGGACGCGCACGCGCACTCGCACGCGAACTCGAAGGCCCATCCTCAACCGACCGCCAAGTAACCCAGGTGATGGTGTCGATCTGGATGGGTTCCCTGCAGGATTTCCTACGAACTTACCACATGAGCCCCATCCTCCTCACCATACCCCACGACCCGGCCAGCCTTGGAACCCCGAACCAGAGTACCCTGTGAACTATGACGGATACCCTGCTAACCCTTACCCTGCCAAACCGCCTGCGGAGAACCAACCAGATTATGAAGGATCAGGGTATCCCGTAAACGAGCGGCCCCCAGCCGAGCAACCAAACTACGGTGGCGGATATCCAACAATCGAGCAAGCAGAACCCGAACCCAACTACGGAGGAGGCTACGCCGCCAACGATCAGCCCGAAACGCCAACCGACAACTCCGACACCACTAGCGAAGCCCCCGTAGCAGCAGCCCCCGCCGACCCTCCAACCGACGGCTACCCATTCAACTCATACGACGCCAACCCAGCCCCCAACACCGACGATGACGCCTTCACCGACGGATACCCCACAAACCGCAAACTATGGCCCTATGGCCGCGAAGACGAACAAAGCAGCGCAGAGGACCCCGCACAACCCAGTGCCACGCCCGACGATACAGAGGGCTATGTCGCTAACGGCGGAGCGTGGCCGAATTGGCGGCGCTGGATGACTGCTCCCGTGGTGAGATGGCGTTGAAGTTGAAGTTGAGAAAGTGTTTTTTTTCTTCCGGTAGTTGAAGCTGAGAGTTATTTAGTTTTATAGTGTGGGGTGGATGGATGATACACAATGGGAGGGCGGAGGGGGAAGTATATGTGGATATTTTTTTGTTTGGGGGGTTTGAGGGGTTTAGGGACTTGAGAGTGATTGTAGTAGTGTGTACAGGGGGGAATTGGGGGAAATACAGACTGAAAAGCGTTGTTCTTCTTTTATTTTTATGTAGTTTAGTGTAGCGTTGCGAGTATCGTTCTTTTCTTCTACTTCTTCTTTTTTTAATTTAATCTTCTTTTGTTTTCTATATATATGTATGTGTGTGTGTGTGCGTGTTCTCTTGGTGAACACTTCCTTTCCCCCCTCCCTCTGGCTAATCTGATAGAAGGGTCAAGCAGGTGGGGTAGGTGGTGTACAACATGCCTTCTTGATTCTTTGATTTTTTTGGCCTGGTGAAATGTATACATGATCATTTACAATTTTTACTGTGAGAAATTGAAGTTGCTAGGCGTAGATATTGTGCTGTGATATTGTGCGTATTGAAAAGTCACAGCTAGGTTTGTCAAGATGAACTTCTCTCGCTCAATTTTGAGTATACTTTCATATACCACCCACCCCCAATGCACCAAGAAAACGAATTGCTCACTTTTTGCTGTTAATAACAAACCCCGAGAAAAAAAAAAGGGGGGGGGGAGCAAGATGAGCGAAAAAGCTCCAAAAGTGCCAACAAAAGTATGCATTTCCTTTTGTATTTCAACTTTTTTTTTTTCAAATGTATTTCAACCCATGCCAAGAAAAACAAAAGTAAATCACTATTTTGAAGCTACCGATATTTCCCCGTCCCACCTTTTCCCCTTCCCCTCTCGCTCTCTTCTCCCGCTTGAAAAAACCCCCTCCCTCGCCCTAATCAAGAAAAAAAGAAAAAGAAAAAGAAAAGTAAGTCAGTGATATAAGAAAAAGTTACCAAGACTCAAGACCCAAGACACATAATCAGGCGCACTTTCAATTTCAAACAGCTGCAAAGCCTCAAAACCAAAACCACTATCCCCCACTTCTCACACGCTCTTTCTCCCTCTTCTGTAGAACCGGGAATGTAATCAAAAGCTACAAGTGACTGTGATGTGACATACTTTTTTCTCTCCTCGCTCCCAGCAAATAGAACAAAGATGCGTGAAGCTCTGCCATCCATCAGCCTACCTTGTGCTCCTCCTCCTCCTTCATGTCCTCGCCATCGTATTGTGACAGCGTGGTCAACCTCGTGAAACCCCCTGCTCTTTTTCTTTTCCTGGTGGCTGAGGAAGCAAGTTCAGCTTTCAAAAAAAAACGACATCGCATCAGCTTCTGAAAATCGTCGTTTCTTCCTCGACCGTGTCGACTTGGACGATTCTCCGTTTGAATTTGTATTCCAAGTGCGCCAGTCTTGACGCCTCTCTCCGTCTTTCTAATTCGGTTCCCATAGTTTTCTCCTCCCTCCGCCGCGCACGGGGCTCGTCTTGGGGACTGGACGCGTGAAGGAGTCGGGGTCGAGAGGCTGGTTGGGGTCGTGGCGAGGGGTGGGAGGAGCGCGGAAGACTGGGCCAGGGGGAACATATGCGCCGCCGCGTGGTGCAAGGTTACCACGACCTCTGAAGGCTGGAGGACCGCCACGGCCTCGAGGTGGGATGTGCGCTCCTCCACGACCGCCGCGACCGCCGCGTGGAGAGTTGTTTGGATTGGTGCGGACGAAGTCGTTGGGGTCAAAGACGCGCTGCTTGTTGGCAGTGGTTGCAGCTGGGCCACGAGGGACGCGAGAGAAGAGTACAACGTCTTCGTCGTCAGAGTTCTCTTGGGGCTTTGACTCAGTTGCCGGGCTCGACCTGGGCCGCTCTGCCATTTTGGGCGTAGACGACAGATTCTCCTTGGTCGCGTTCGACTCCACCTCGAGCTTGTGCATGGTCATATGGTTCTTGTATTCGCGATCCTCACGGGCAACAGCGTCGCGCAACTGCTCGAGGCGCTTGGCTCGGACGCCAAATTTCTGTGCGATCATCTGCTTGGCCGGGTCGTTGGTAAGGAGGATGAAGGACTCGAGGGCTGCATCGGGGTTGGTCTCCTTGTTGATGCGCCACAGGATGTGGTTGAAGAGAGGACGGAGGTAGACTGGCACAGCACCCTTGATCGACGACGGCTGGGAGCGGTCCATGCCGGCGCTGTTGCGTGCATTTCGAGCAGCCAGCCTGTCTTCGCCAAGGGCACCCTCGCCAGACTCGAAGCTCTTGGTCATGCACGAGCGTGGCGACTCTGCGGGCTTGGGCGCGTCTTCGTAGCTGTGGGTTGAACTCATGGACGTGCCATCGGACATGTCGAGTGCGTTGAAGGAACTCTCCAGGTCTTCATGATAGTCGTCTCCGTCTGACTCGCTGTCTTCCATGGAGAGGAGCGTCTCCGGCAGCAGGAAGTGCTCGACCTCCTCCCAGGTGTCATAGGTTTCGTCAACGCCCTCGAGCTGGACGCGGTCCGCCTCGTCGACGGCGGGCAGCGACGTGGCCTCGTCCAGCCACTTGACGGCCTCGCGGGCATCGGCGTTGATGCGCTCGGTGCCGTTCGTCAGGCGGTGGAGCTGGGTGAGTGCTAGGGCAGGTGTCAGTGTGGCGTGATGGACCAAAGCCGGGGCGGAGTGCCATACTGTGGAGGGGAACATAGAGGCGGATGGCAGCCTGCGCGATCCACTTGCGGATGCCGTCGCGGGTGCTCTTCTTGACGCCGGCTATCAGCGCCGTGTCGTCGACGATGCAGTGAAAGACCTTGCGCTGCGGCGGGGCGGCGGGTGTGGGCATGGCGGCGCCGTCAGGTTTCGCAGCGCGGGGCGGCATGGTGCTGCGACGCATGGCGCTGAGCGACGACGGGAGGGTTGGGTAGAGTCGCGCAAGGCTGCTGAGGGTCGCAGTGCAGTCGGCTGTCTTTGCGGGCTCAGGCGAGGGGGGTCCGAGAGGCCACGGGCGCGGGTCAAGCAGACGCAAGAGCAGCGGGTGGGTTTGTCGTCGGGCGCGCGCGAACAAGCATGCGAGGTCGGCGCAGTGTTTCACGGCGGGGACATGGTCGAGGCGCCGGTGTGTCGCGGCGCGGGAGCGAGTGAGTCTGTCTTGGTCATGACGCAGCGGGTTGGCGTTGGGGGGTTGGGGGTTGGGAGTGCGCGAGCAGACAAGTGAGGTGTGACGCCGATGTTGGGCTACAGAAGGGTTGGGATTGGGGAAAGCGCAGGCATCGCATCAGCCAGGTGCTCAGGCCAAGTGGGATGGGGCGGGCGGGCGGCCGCAACGTCACAGCCACAGTGACCGCAATGCACAGAGAAATCCCCTTGCGCATGGTCAGCCAAGTCGTCCACATCAGAAAAGCAACACCTTATGCCATGTCGTATGCTTCTATGCTTGTCGCCGGGTCTTCTATTCATCAGTACCTAACTATCAGTAACTCTCCACCTCAACCTTCGCGCTACTCATATCTGGCAGCCACCCCTTCGGCCTCTCACTTCCCCTCACCGTCAGCCCATACAGCGCCTTCTCCACCTTATCCACACACTCCCGCATAACCGGCATCTTCTTCGTCTCCAGCTCATGCGCAAACTTGGATCCTCCTGGTGCCTCGAACATCTCCAGCTGGAGGCGGATCGCACGCAGGTCGTCCAGCACTGTACACGATTTCTGCTGTGTTGTCGCTGCTGTTGATGATGATGTGGGTGATGTCTGCTCGTCAATGTCCATCTGATCACCTGAAGCTTCCACTTCATTGCTAACCTCTCGTTTGATGCGTTTGTTAGAATTCGCATTGCCCGACGGCAGTTTACCGCTTGTAGCCATGCTCGTGACACTGAACCGCATCAATTCACCAGTCATATCGCAGATGCCCAGAATATAATCCTCTGGCGTCAACAAAACAGTACTCTCGACATCTCCGCCACATAGACTTGCAATCTTGCTCTTGACCTCATCGTACGTAATGAGTGCTTGCGTCTCCAGATAATGCTGGAAGCTCAGCGCTTCCATAAACTCCTGGTTGCCGCCGGTGATGTTGTGAGCGTAGCGGTGGGCATTGAGGCCTTGAAGATCAGTCGTGATGGATTTGTACTGTTTTTCAATGGTTTCCCAGTATTGAGCGTTGGACTTTGTCACAAAGGGGGGAAGTGGTTGCCCGACTGTTCGAACCCTGTAGGTTTTTGTGTTAGAGTTGGGTACTTATTCAAAGAGATTTGCGTGTGAGCACACCTTTGGAGTGTGAAGATGCTGAAGAACCGTTAGCAATTATAATGCATCAATCAAACCGGTTTCAATACATCTTCTTACTCGACGCAGTAATGTCGCGCGACGCTTTGATAATCCTCTCTCGGCGATCATGATGCTCATCCAGCTCTGCCCGAAACCCTCCAAACATCGCCACAAATGGCGACGGGGTCGACTGCTCAGACTTCTCTCCAGTCATAGCCTCTTCTCTTGCTCGTTTGAGTCCCATGATTTCGGCTTGACGGAAGTTTTGTTCATGTACTGTAGCAAGCGGCGCGAATTGAGCTAGCGCGTGCTCACGTGGCGACTAGGCTGTTTGAGGATTAATCAGTCTCGGTAACGCTTGCCTGTGTTTCTACAGGACATCATCCATTAATACGTGAAGCATCAAGTCTTCAAACTTCGTCCATCATTTCTCTTGCTCTTCGTCTTGATGTATTTCCTGCTGTCTGCATAGCCACGCGTCTTTCTTTAGACACCAAAAACCCACCATGGCACTATCCTCCTTCTTCCGCAGTCCCACTCTCGTCTTCACATCCTCCATCATCCTGCGCGCTGCATTCCTCTTCTACGGCCTCTGGCAGGATGCAAATTCCCCCATGAAATACACAGACATCGACTACTATGTCTTCACTGACGCCGCGCGCTTCATCTCGCGTGGCCAATCGCCTTATGCACGGGACACTTACCGCTACACGCCCCTGTTAGCCTGGCTTATCTACCCTACTGTATGGCCGGGCAAGTTCTGGTTCTCGTTCGGTAAGGTGTTATTTGCGGTCGGTGATGTAGGAGCGGGGTGGATGATGTATCGTATTTTGAAGAGATATAGGGGTATGGGAACGGAGAGGGCGTTGAAGTTTGCGAGCATCTGGCTGTTGAATCCTATGGTGGCGACGATTAGTACGAGGGGGAGTAGTGAGGGTTTGTTGGGAGTTTTTGTGACGGCGTTGCTTTGGGCTGTTTTGGCGAGGAAGATGGCGGTCGCGGGGGTGTTGTTGGGGGTTGCGGTGCATTTCAAGATTTATCCGTTCATCTATGCGGCCAGTATCGTGTGGTGGTTGGATGAATCGAGAATAGGGAAGAAGTGGGAGGGGAAAAAGCAGGTTGAGGTGTCACTGCTTAGTCAAGTCGTGAGCTTCCTCAACCCGCAGAGAATTGTGCTGGCGATATTCAGCCTTGTCACATTCATTGCGCTCAATGTTGCGATGTACGCCATGTATGGCTATCCTTTTCTCGATCACAGCTACTTTTACCACCTCATCCGGATCGACCATCGCCACAACTTCTCGCCATACAACACCCTCCTCTATCTCAACTCATCGCCCAAAGCCGACTCCGGCTCGAACACCTCATCCCTAGAACTTGAACGCCTGGCCTTCCTTCCGCAGATACTCCTCAGCGCCATCTTCATACCCCTCGTATTGGCAAAGAAAGACTTACCAAGTACGATGCTCGCCCAAACCTTTGCCTTTGTTACTTTTAACAAAGTCTGCACAAGTCAGGTACGCAGTCTTCTAAACTCAATTTAATCCACTCGAAGCAGGATATCAAGTACTGACATCACAATTAGTACTTTCTATGGTACATGATGTTTCTCCCTTACTACCTCCCGGACTCAACTCTCCTCCGCTCCCCCCGCGTCGGCATCCCCGCTCTCGTGCTCTGGATCCTGGGCCAAGTCGCATGGCTGCAACAAGGGTTCCAGCTTGAATTTAACGGACACTCTACCTTCATGCCTGGTCTCTTTTTATCGGGCGTGTTCTTCTTCCTGGTCAACGCCGGCATCCTCGGTGTCATCATTTCCGACACCAAAGCCAAAGCGGAGAGTAAAGTGAGTATAACGTGGAAAAAGGGGCAATAGCCATAATTACAAGGCACAATACATAGCATTGAAAGACTTCGAAACATACAGGACTAAGTACAAGAAAGCAGCATAGTACTTTACTATTTGTCCCCGGAGCAAAAGAGAAACAAGTGAGTGAGTGAGTGTAGAGTAACTCACAACTCATCCCCTTCTCCCCTCAACAACCTTCCAAAGGCCCCACCCTTCTTCCTCTTCAACTCTTTGTAGCTTCCTTCCTCTACAACCCTCCCTTTATCTAGCATGACGATATGCTCAGCAATTGCCATCATCTCCCTGGCATGCGTAATAATAATCACCGTCATCTTGCCCGCCCTCTCACCCCCGCTCATCTCATCCTCGCCAGCTACTACTCCCCTCCCCCCGCTCCCAAACCCAGCCTCCCACCCTTTATCCTCCCAAAACCCAGCCCCCCTCGACCTAGGCGACAACTCCGCATCCCGACCCCGCTTCCCCTGTACAAGCCCCAAAATAGTATCGCGAATCACACCCGCACTCGCAACATCCAACGCACTAGTCGCCTCATCCAGCACCAGCACATCAGGCCTGCGCACCAACGCGCGCGCAATAGCCAGACGCTGCGCCTGGCCGCCGCTCAGCCCCGTCCCGCCATCCCCCACTACGGTATTGTAGCCCTGCGGCAGACTCTCCACAAAGTCCGCGACGCCTGCTGCCTGGGCCGCTGCGCGGATGTTATCGGGGCGGCTGAGGGGCGATGACGGCGAGATGCCGTATGCGATGTTTGCGGCGATTGTGCCGGGGAAGAGAACGGGAGATTGGGATACAATTGCTATGCGGGCGCGGAGCGAGGTCGTGTTTATAGATTTGATGTCGGTGTTTGAGACTAGGAGGGACGACGAGGTTGTGGCATCTAGTGTGGAGGAGTGGCGGGTGAGGGGTGGGAGGGTGGAGTCTGGTGTGTAGAGTTTCAGTAGGAGGGCTGCGATTGTGGATTTCCCTGAGCCAGAGGAGCCGACGATGGCGGTGCAGCTGCCGCGGGGAATGTCGAAGGAGACGTTGTGGAGGACTTGCACATCTTTGCGGGTGGGATAGGTGAAGTTGACGTTGCGGAAGGATATGTCCCCTACCGAGCTGATTTCTGTTGTCCCGCCCAGTTCGTGGGATGTTGTTGGGAGACGGGCGAGGCGGAGGAGCCGGGAGCCTGCGTCGCGCGACATGTTGACTTGGGTCATGTAGTGTGCCATGAAGTTGATGTGGTTGACACTGAGCATGAGAACAAGAAATGTCTCCATGATGCTTTTGACGCTGTATTCATTCCTGCTGATGAGTAGCCCGCCATACCAGAATAGCAATATCGCTACGAAGATCACTCCTGCGAAGTTGAGCCCGAAGACTGAACCAGAGTATAGCGCGCGCTTGATACCGATATTGATAGCCGCAGTCGTAGCATCCGTGTATTTCTTCCTGAAATGCGATTCGAGCACCAAACACCGAACGGTGCGGATATTGACAAACGTCTCGTGCAGAACCGCGCCCACACGTTCATCAGCGTCCGAGGAGTAGCGTTCCCAACGGCTCGAAACCGCATTGTAGCCCTGTGTGATACCATAAAGTATCGGGGCCATGGCCAATGCAACGAGTGCCAATTTCCAACTCGTCACTACACTCCAAATGATGGAAATAGCAATCATGATGAATATGACCGCGAAGATGCACGCAAAGCGCCCGGGAAGATTCCTCGCTTCTTCGGCGAAATGATCCAATGTCTCTGCAATCCTCGAGACGCTGTTTTCTTCCCTGTCGAAAAACTCGCGCGGTTGCATGAGAATACGTCTCATGGCTTCGGTTTTGAGCGCCAAAGCCCAGGCCTGCGCGACGGAGTCGGAGAGGAAGAATAGGAGGTAACTCGCGATGCCGTCAACGACAGCGATGCCGAAAATAACGAGTGCCCATTTCAAAGCAATGTTTGTGGAAGTTCCAGGCTGGTAAAAGGTGGCGAGGAGTTGGGCAAAGACCCAGGAGAACAGTGGGACAGCAGCGGCGTGCACGATGGCGCAGAAGAAAGCAGCGAGTAGGAGGAGTCGAGAGCGCCAATCTAGGGCCGGCCAGACGGATTTGAATATCTCCATGATGGAAAGAGAGTCGGATGATGCGGCTGGTCCATCGGTAGCGCCTTTGCGACGGGCTAGGCGGCTCTTAAGAAGTGCCTTTGGGTTCCTGGACTGACGTTTTGGCGGCGTTTCAAGGCGGATAGAACGAGCATCGTGGATGGTGAGCGGGTGAGGATAAGCGGAATAACGAGATATGAGCCGTGATGTCGCTACCGAGCTTCGTCGTGAAGCCAAGTCGCCCGACGCTGTCCACGGGCGATTTGTTGATGCCCGTCTCACGACGTACGCGTTTTGGGAACCCACAGAGGTCGGTCGTGAGCCGCGCCTCCTTGTTATTGAACCTCCTGGTACAGAAGAAGGTATGCCGGGGGGGATCTTTAGACCACTTGGAAATTGAGCCATCGGATCGCGGGCTGGAGGATGACTGTTCTGCGCAGACTCAACCCGCGTAACTCTCTTCTCCAGGCCATTCATGGCATTTTCGATATAAGATTCGCGGTTGCGGCCAAAGAATGATTGCAGCAGTGACTCTCCAAAGAGAACAGCAGACATGGGTCGACGTGTTGGAGGTGAAGTTTCCATGGCCCATGAATCATTGTAAAGACCCATAATGTCATCTACGTAATCATCATCTTCAGAGTTGTAGCCTTCTTCAATCCCCTCTTCCTCATCATGCTCATCGTGGGTCTCCAGAAAAGATCGGAACGCTCCTGGTCGCGACTCGAGATCTTTGCGATAGCCTTCCTGAACCACTTGCGCACTGTCCAGCAAGTAGAGAAAGTCGTTAGGCTGGATTTGAGTGATGTCGTGAGTGATAACGATCGTGGTCTTGCCTTTACGCCATTCTCGTATAGCTTGGAGAATAAAAGCTCTGGTTACGTAGTCGAGAGCACTAGTCGATTCGTCTAGGATCAACACGGGAGCGTCACGTACCCGGGCACGAGCAAGAGCCATCCTCTGTTTTTGTCCACCGCTCAGTGCACTTCCCTTCATTCCAAGGTGGGTGTCTAATCCTTCGGGAAGGTCGTCGACGATTGGATCCAGCATGGCGAATTTGATCGCCTCTTGAACCTCCTGCAGGCTGACTATACCTCCTAGCATTCCCAAAGCGATGTTGGCGCGAATAGAGTCGTCGAAAAGGACACTATGTTGTTCGACAAGTGTGACCTTCTCTCGGAGCCAGTGGATATCCAGAGCTTCGAGCTTGACTCCATCGAGAAAGATATTACCGGAGCAAGGCTGGTAAAATCGAACGAGAAGCTGCCCCAGTGTGCTCTTACCCGAACCACTTCTACCAATGACAAAGGTGGTCTCCCCGGCTGGGAGGAATAGAGAGATGTCATGAATGGCGATTTCGTCTGTCCGTGTAGGATACGAAAAGGTCACCTAGTCATTTAGCTTATGATATCTTCATCACCTTACTTACATAATCTGGGACGGCTTACCTGTCGAAATTCAATGTCGCCTAGACACTTCGCTGGCTCTAATTGACCCTCTAGCTCTTGGCATTGGTTCCCAGCAGAGATTTGCTTCATGAGCAGCCGGAGCCGCGCACCTGCGATTTTGCCTTTTTGCATGACGATAAATTGTGGCAGGAATCCTGTTATGCCTTCGATAGCCATTAATGCCGCCCAAAACGTGGTGAGAATTTTAGCGGCAGTGGTATCGCCCTTTTCGACCAGGCGACTGCCATACCAAAAGCCTTGCACAAATACACTGAGTGTGAAGAACTGCATGAGACCGATTTGTATAGATCGATGGTTTGCCACGCGATAGTAGAGGCCGGCCGCAAGGGATGCAATGTTCGTGAAGATCTTGAGCTCATAAGCTTCACCATTGAAGCATTTAACCGTCTCTATGCTCTGTATTGCATTTGTCAAAAACTTGAGTGCTTGCTGGAGTTGTTCGGCTTGGTCGTGTACTCGGCATGAAAGTCGATTACTGATGAACGCTTGGAAGAGATAGACCAACGGTATGGTACACATGATAACTAGCGTGAGGTTCCAGGAATAGTAGAAGGCTACACCCAAAGCCGCGAGGCTCTGGACGAGACATTGTACGCCTTCACCAAAAGGCGCCGAAACTGACAACTGGAGGTCGCGAACGTGCCTGGAAGTATTTGTCAGTGCTGTTGCCATGCGTACACCTAGCTGAAGAGACTACTCACATCTGAATGGCGGAGAGGAACGCCGCCACACCAGTCTCTCTTGTATCATACCATGCCATGTCTTTCTCAATGAGCGCCTCAAAGATCCTGTTCCGAGCACTCCTAGCCTGCATCTCACCAAACGTGAGAAAAAAGAAGAAGTAGAAGCTGCTGGCGATCCAGTTCAGCGTGGCCAGGCCGGTGATGATGATGCAGTATTTCGTAATGCTACTCATCATCTCGCTGCTACTGATCTGACCCGCACCATACTCTGTATATTTTCCGAAGATGAGGCCGTAGACAATTGCGAAGATCGGCATCGTGAGAGCCGCAATAAACGCGCCCAACAGCGCGCCCAGCAGAACTGGAACATGTTTTCGAGTGGTGAAGCTGAACAGGGCCTTCCAGCCTACTTTCAGAACATAGTCAGATTCTTCGTCAGCCTGGGGAAATGTCTTTTCAGGCTCATCCGTTTGGTCGGAAGACGGGCTGCTGGCCATGTTAGTCGCTGGCATAGGGGATCTGAGCAAGAAATCAAAGAGCACAGAAAAGTGCGATATGAAAAGACGATGGACATGAGAGGTGAAAGTGATGATTTTCCAAGTTTGGGTTAGTCCCCGTTTGCCATGTGGGCACAATGATGTGTGTCGAGTGATTGTCTCCATCGCTTACTTTGTTTGGGCTTGATATTGTTCTCGGCCACCAATGAAGTTATCTGCAAGACAACCATTTTCTCTTTCGCATCTACACCAACTGCTTTCGATTTGAAATTTCATGGACTAACACGCAAATCATGGACGTCAAATTCAATGCTGCAAGTATGCGACGGTCCTTACAAAGGACTTTCCACTACTTTGCCCTCAACAGCCATGGCGAGTCCGTACTGTCTCTACACACTGTGCTTATGTACTTGGCGGTATTGTTGAATCGCGAACTTACTTCGTGGGTTCGACGTGATGCAATATTACCGCCGCTCGCGAGTGGTTGGGGTCGCGTAGATTTAAGACGCAGTATATCAGCGTGAGCACGTCGCGACAATCGTGGAACCGCAAAGCTATCGGATGTGCGAAGGTTCGTCAAGAATATGGCCGCCTCATTTTGATTGTCATTTCTATTTGCCTCCAGCTTGTGCTTTCTCGTAGATCCAATCATTCAGACCTTCGCGGTTGCTGCTTTTGTTAGACCCGAATCTACCGCTGGCATATGTGGTGGTTGACTTACCGCGCGATCTCAATGGCATAGAATTGCATGCGCACTGCGAAAATTGTGCCCTCCTGGCTGTACTCGGTCTTGGGGCTTGCGCGAACCATTGCGCCAAAGTTGTAGTCCTCAACCTTCTTCTCGTACTCGTTGATGAAGTTGCGCCATCGTTCCTTCCCCTCCTTGCTCTTCATATCATCCTCGTTGAGCGTCGCCGATGCATCGAATTCGGGGAAGTCCTTCTTCAGGTGTGCATAGATCTCGTCGTCGAATTTGGTAAGGCGGAGCTTGGAGCCTGGGATCTTCTCGAGGATGTTCCAGTATGTCTCCATGTGCTGAACGACTGCGCAGTTGTGTTAACCGGGCCGGGGTGCTGTATCCGAATATCGCATACCTTTGACAGCGAACTGCTTCTCAATCTAAAGACAATGTCAGCCTGCATTTCAAACTATATACAGATTGGCGCAGCGTACGTCCTCGAAATTCTCTGTCTCCTCAGGATTGATCTGCCCTACAGGCCCAGCGAGAGACATGTTGTGGGCTATACTCGTGGTTCCGGGGTATGAAGGCTGAGATTAGATGTCGATGTCAATATCGCCAAATGCACGAGGTATCAGTTGGTCGTAGGTGAATTATGGGTATGGAGTGCTGGTTCAGAGTCGCATTCGATATAAATTTCGCGGAAGGGTCCGTCGTCACTGCCCCACCAAGGTTCAGCCACAGCGCGGGGCTAACTGATCGCCGCAAAGATTCCATCACCAACTCCAATCTTCCACGAGACGCTCCTACCCGCCAATGTCATTCGCTCTTCAGGTGAGTGTGTGCTGATTGTCTTCGAGACTTGGCTGATGTAGACCAGCATGAATGCACTCGTGTACCGGTAACGGCTGTGGCCTGCTGTGGCACACTTCTCATTGCTGCAGAAGGCCCCTTCCTCCGTTTCTACCATGTCAGCGACTCTCACTTCATCTCGTCGCAACGCGTATTCAAGGCCCAGGCTATACACGGCATCGCCGTATACTCCGAGCAGCATCATCATGTGACCAAGCTTGTAGTCTGGGGAGGTCGACATGTGCGTGCACTTGAAGTGAGACACTCGGCGCAGCGACCCGAACCTGAGGCTTTGACTATGTCTATGTCAAATGTCGCCTTGGCACCAGACTGGATAATCGATCTAGCCGCACGTCCTACAAGTCTAGATGAGCTCCAGTATCGAGATGATAGCTGTGCCGCCGTCACTGCTCACAATGCCTTACTCTGGGTGTCAATCGATGGCACGTATGGAGACAGACTGTCGGACCGCAGGTCAGTTTTCCAGCTTCACAGTTTGTATTGCTCTCTTCCAGGTGACTGACATGTTCAAAGCCAAATTACTGTCTCTATCACCGAGTTGACAACAAGCACACGATCTATTCTCTATTCAGCCCATCTGTTCTGGGACTCACCAAACACTTTGCTTGTCGTTGCCGGCACTGCTTTTGGTGAAATCATGTATTGGTCTTGGAGTCAGGACGGTATCAATGCACCCGTCTCGCGAATTCACCGCATCTTCACTGGCCATGAAGGCTCGATATTCGGTGTTCGAATTTCCAAAGAACTGCCAACTGAATGCTGTCAGCAATTGAGGAGGGTCATCGCAAGCTGCAGCGATGACCGCACAATCCGCATATGGAATGTCTCGGACGTCGACCCTTCTAAGAAGAACTCAAAAGACAGCATTGAGCTCTCCGACGAATCAAGAACAAGGCATACGGGATTCAGTAACGAGTCCTTTGACACAACTCCTTCCACTAGCTCAGACTGTCTAGCAATCGGATGGGGCCATACCTCACGTATCTGGACGGTTCGGTTCTTGGAGGCCTCACCTTGTAGCGGATCATTATTCCTCAAGTCCGCCGGAGAGGACGCGACTGCGCGTATCTGGGAACTACTACCATCAAATTTTCAGAACCAAAGGACGACATATACGCTGTCACAGCTTGATTGCGCCGCCCATCATAGCGGTAAGAATTTATGGGCCACCGATGTATTCATGGATTCTAAATCGGTGCAATACACAATATGTGGTGGTGCTGATAGCAAAATCACGGCCTCTCCATTGCCTCAGAGCGCGCAAGCTACTAGCTCGAGATCACAAATAGCGCTTGCCGAGTACACGATCAAAGACGTTCTCACTCTTGGAGAGCCTGATCCCGCGGAGTCGCAGCTGGTAGCAAGGCACGATACTCACAAGTCCTCTAAGAAAAATGAGTTTTTCAGAAGCTATTGCTTCGTTGACGCAGACATGTTTCTTTTAACAACGAATTCTGGCAAAGTACTTCTGGCATCTTTGCGTGCGCAGACAAGTACGGATCAATCTGGTCTACTTGCTGAATCGACTTGCATCGCTACCTTAGACGAACTGGCTGGTTATTCTGTCTGCACTAGTGGCTCAGTGTCTGGAATAGCCTTCATAGCTGGTGCCAAGGGTAGCATTTACATGTATCGCAAAGATTCATCAACGCTCATGAAGATTTATGATGCGGCAGGCAAAGTTGGAGACATGCTTACCACAGATGTATCCGGAACAACTGGTCGCGAAAGAGTGATACTTCTGGTTATCTTGGTAGGCCAGCCGGAAGCGCATCTCTTGATCATGGATGTTGCATTGGACTCACAAGTGTCCTGTGATATAACGATACCGATAGACTTCGCTACCGGCTCGCTCGTTACAAGCATGAATCATGTGATCATATCTGGGAGACATTTCACCTTCCTGGGATTCCGACGCGGAATTATAGCAGTCTACGAAAGTGATGATAGCGAACTTCAAATAGGGCAAGCTACATTGAGTCATGTTATCGATTCGGCACATGCGGACGAGACAGTCACTTGCATGAACTGGGTTTCCTCGTCTCCAGACCCATTACTTGGCTATCTCATCTCGACGGGCCGGGACGGACGATTGATCATACATCAGCTTGACCTGTCGACCAGTTCTGTTAAGCTTGTCAATCGTCTAACGATGCCTATTGGACCAAACATCGAGGGCTTCTATTTCCACAAGGGTCACTTAATAATCCATGGCTTCTCAAGCAAGAAGTGGGTTCTCTATGACGTGACAGCCGAAGAGGAGGTAATGGGAGTGGAGACTGGCGGTGCACACCGAAGCTGGGCTTACCAACCATGTCCGTCTACCCAAGGAGGAACGCTTGTATGGACTCGAGCATCGAGCATGCACATCTACAGACAGATGGGGTCGAGCCATGCTGTGATTCGGTCTGGTGGGCATGGGCGGGAGATCAAGGCTGTGGCAATCTCTCCAAAACGCAGCGACTTGTCGCGAAGTCCCCTCATTGCTACTGGTGCTGAGGACACGGATATCAAGATTTTTGAGTACACCGACGGAAACTTGATTTGCAAAAAGACGCTGCGGAAGCATACTACCGGCATTCAGCACTTGCAGTGGTCGCATGACGGCAGGTATCTGTTTAGTAGCGGCGGATGCGAAGAATGTAGGTCTATTTGGCAAAGATTCTGTCCCATCTTATATGCAATAGCTAATGATCGCTCGACTAGTCTATATATGGCGCGTTCGCGACTTGCCATCAAATCTAGGTGTCGGCATAGTTTGCGATCACGTGTACGTTCCAGAAAGTGAACACGCTGATTTGAGAATCATGTCATTCGACGTCAGATCACGCGGTCCTGTGTACATTATCGCCATGGTCTTTTCTGATTCTAGCACCAAGGTACAGATGTTTTCTCGATACTGTATGTCTGTGTTTGTACTAACGACACAAAGATCTACCAGTTCAGTCCCAAGTCGTTCTCGGGTCTGGTCCCTCTTGCTCGGGGCATATATTTCACGTCCTGCTTAACACAGTGTATATTCTTACCTACCCACAGTATATTGACAGTCAGCACGGATGGCCATGCTGTTGTATGGCCTCTACGGTTACAAGGGCCATTAGGTCATGCGAGTACACTAACCTGGGAACATCCGACGCGAATACATCAGAACGCTTCAAAAGCTATGGCGGTATGCGACTTTGATGAACGGTCCATGCTTATTGTCTCAGGTGGTGATGACGGCAGCCTGGCTTTCATGACCGTGTCCGATTTCGAAGAGTCGAACGGTACATTCGCTTCCCCACCGGTACTTGTGAGCCGCGCACATGGCTCCGCCCTTACATCATGCGTGATCGTCACACATCCTGCTCTGGGCCGCATATTTCTTCTGACGTCTGGCAATGATGAGTGGGTAAGACTTTGGGAGGTTAAACTTTTGGCGAGCGCCAAAGCGCCCAGCGACGGCAAGGCGTCGAGCTACATGTACAATTTGGAAGTCAGCCGACTTGGAAAGGTCAAAACGAGTGTAGCCGATGCATCTAGCATGGCTGTTCTGAACACGTCAGCTGAAAGCGCACGAGTCTTGCTATGTGGTGTTGGGATGGAAGTCATACGATTGGACTGGGAGAAGTTGGTATGATACGAGGACGTGACGCCAGATAGTTCTGTAACTGTCCATGCTATTTGGATTATATAGATGGTGGGAAGCCCGCAGTACGACTTGTACGCAAAAAGAAGGTTTCAAGGCTACGCCAGGTAGCTACAAATCAATGTACGATGTGGAGCCGTGGTTGATACTTGGTTATACTATCGACAGGTGCCCTGTCAGCCAATCACAAGCTGTCAAAGACCACGGAGGCAGAGTTCCAGAAACCTGGAGTCGCATCGTCTGTGCACGTCTGGTTTGCTGGGTGGCAGATGACGCTAGCCCCGACACACACGATTGTTGTCGGGGCAACGCTCTCGCTTACCAGTTCGCGCGCGTCGATAACAAAGGCAAGCACGTCCACACAGCTGACCGTCACCAGAACACTTTCTCTCCACACCCACACCCAACAACCACAACCACAACGACACAACCACCGCAAGGAAGCGCCATCAACGTCCACAGAGAAGATGGTCGCCACGCGCCGTGGTGCGAAATCCGCCCTGGAGGGGGCCCCGGCTCCCTCCAACACGCTCAATGCCCCCCCGAAGCGCGGCGGCGGCGGCGGCGGCAAGAAGAAGGCAATTGTTGAGGAGGCGGCCGCACCCGCTTCCTCAACAACTGCCACCAAGCGCAAGGCAAAGGCTGAGCCTGAGGCCGACGCGCCAGCCATGACCAAGAAGACGGCCGCTGGTCGCGCGGCCAAAGCTGAGGCAAAAGCAGAGCCCGCACCTGCTGCGCCAAAGCGCGCGACCCGAGGCCGCAAGGCCGAGACGGTCGAGGAAGAAGAGCAGGAGCCTGAAGTCGCCAAGCGCGTCATCAAGCCTGCGACAACACGGGCGCGCAAAGCAGCCGCCAAAGCCGTCGTCGAAGAAGACGTTGTCGAAGAGGCTGAAAAGCCGGCATCGCGCAAGCGCAAGGCGCCTGCAGAGAAGGCTGCGGCCAACAAGAAGGCCAAAGCACCAGTCGACGAGGAAGTCGAGGCTGAGAAGCCGGCTCCTCGTACACGCAAAGCAGCACCTCGCAAGGCGTGCGCGCCCACGCCTGTCCTCGCTCCCAGAGCCACACGCGGCCGCAATGTCGCCGCCCCTCCACAAGACTCGCCGCTCAAGGCACCGGCGCGCAAGCCCACAAAGAAGGCTGCTGCGGCCCTCCCCGCTCCTGTCACCGCCGCCATGGCTGAGCCTGAGCCGATCGAGGAACCTTTCACCGAGTTCCCCGGCGTCCCGTCCACACCCGCACCCTTTGCCCAGGATTTCACCGCGAGGCGTGCAATGAGGGAGCTACCTCAATACCCCAATACTCCAGCACATATCCAGGCGCCCATCTCCAGCAAGGCCGCCATGGCAGAATTGCCCGGATACCCAAAGACACCAGCCCACATTAAGGCTCCCATCAGCTCCAAGGCAGCACTCGCCGAGATGCCCGACTACCCAAAGACACCTACTCACATTAAGGCTCCTAGCCCTATCGCACAGGCCATGGCTGTAATTCCTGAAGAGAGCGAGACGCCCGTTGAGGCTGACGCCACTGTCGAGGACATGGCCGTCAGCGAGGACACCATGGCGATTGACAATGAGATTGTTCTTGAGACTAGCAATGAGGAGGCTATGCACGAGCTGCCAGACTATCCTACCACGCCAGCACACATTGCCATGCCCCTTAGTAGCAAAGATGCGTTGAAGGCGCTCCCCGCCTACCCCGAGACACCTGCGCATATCAAGGCCCCGCTAGCCAACAAGGATGCTCTCAACGAGTTGCCCGGTTACCCCAAGACTCCTGCACACATTCAGGGTGCTCCAGCCTCAAGCGAATCGCGTGTCGAGCTCCCCGAAGATTCCCACTCGCCCATCAACAACGCTTCTTCACCTACGGCTGCGAGCGCTCACGAGCCTGCCATCACAGGGTCGACCACACCCACTCGGATCGCCTCGCCAGTTCAAGAAGTTGCGATTGAGACTTCAGCAACTCCTAAGAGCGTTGCATCCACAACAAAGGCAGGCAGCGTCGCTGCTACGCCTCTCGCTGAACCATCCACACCCACTGAGCTCAGCTCGCCCATTACAGAGGGCAACTTCGTATCGGGTACTCCTCGGATGCCTGCCAACATCACTTGGGGTGTTACTGACCAGGAGGCATTTGAGGAACTTCCTGAAGGCTACCCTGCCACCCCAGCTCACATCACTGCACCCATGACTCCTCGTCGTGCTCTGGCTGAGCTTCCAAATTATCCAACAACTCCTTCCATGGCCATAGAGGCAGCGATTCAAGAGGAAATCTGTGCCTCGGTCAAGAAGCAAACACCGTCGCCATTGGCCAAGAAGCAGTCCCCATTCGTAGTGAAGGGTCTTGAGGACGTCTCCTTCTCGTTTGCACATGATGACAGCGAGATGACTGTTGTCACCGACATGGATAGCGAGGTTCCCGGAGAGACGACAACAAAAGTTGCGCTTGCGCCTCCCCAGCTTGCAGCACCCCCTCAGCTGAATGCGGCAATCTCAGTTCCAGAACCTGCTTCTCCAATCAAGTCTGCCCTACGATCGCCCAAGAAGATTGACCCGAAGACCCCCAAGAAGGCTGTCACTTGGGATGACCCCAAACTGAGCGACAGGTCACCGTCGAACAAAGGTCCACTTCAAGGCATGACCTTCCTGGTCGACGTTAAACGTAAGGGCAAGGACCAAGAATTTCTCTTCCGTACTTTGCTTGAGGAGCTTGGTGCCAAGGTGGTCCAGGACTGGGAGAGTGCCGTTATCAGTCATGTGATCTACAAAGACGGTAACAGGTCTACACTTCGAAAGATCATCGCTAGCAAAGGTGCCATCAAGTGCGTCAATGTTGGATATCTTTTGGACTGCGAGAAGGAGCTGAAGCGTTTGGATGAGAACCCTTATTTGGTCGATCTCTCCATCCCCATCCCTGATTCTCCCAAGCCCGTTATCGTCTACTCACCCATGCGGACACCTGCACGATACAGGGCTGCCGGCCCTTGCGCCCCCAGGAGTTTGCCCACTACACCCACCAGCTCGGAACTGGACCGCTCCATGGTAGTCGACGACGACAAGGAGAACAGCGAGCTCGGCTTGTTTTGGACATTGGACGAAAATTTCAGGGAGATCCGGACCATGCCTCAGAAGAAGTCAAGGTACCTTTTCGCCAAGTCGCCTATCAAGACCCCTTCACAGCCAAAGTTCCTCGCCCAAACTCCTATCAAGCCTCAGTCGGTCCTCAAGCCTGCTACTACGGCTGGCAAGAAGCATTCAATGGAGGAGTCATTCCCCAGCATCATTGGGGCACCACCAAGGAAGCCTCGCTTCACCTAGTTGCCGACCTTGGCGAGTTGAAAATGGGCGGTATTCGTTTCAGGCGTTGGATACCACGGATGCATATGGTGAAGCATGGTCATGGTGTTCACGGTGTACTTGTATATGTGCTTGTTTTTTGTCTTTTGCGAACGTACACGACTCACACTCCGTCGATCCGACGCCCCTCACCGCGACTTGAGAGTTCTCATTGAGTGTAGCCTCCCGAAAGGGATGGCTCCCGTGAGAACTCAACATAGCCAGGTGGTGGGGCGTTGGTCATTGGCGACAGTGTCAGTTACGAAACGTTGTCTTTGTTTATATTGCGTGGCTCATCTGGATTGGGCATTGGGTATATTTGCATACACCATGTGTATAACGACGGATGGATAAGGAGTTTTATTCTGCATAAGATCCTTGATCGCATGAGATCGGATCGGAATGGTGTTTTTTGCTTTTTACACGCTCTGTCACGTAGTATGCGAATGACATGATCACGGATTCATCTTTGCTGCCTTGCCTTGCTGCTCACTGATTCGCCTTGAACCATGCTGTAGACTGATAATATCCCGCGACATGATGATAGAATCCGAATACTTCTATTAAGCCAACCAACCAGTCTTTCGTCTCTATCTAATCCCATACACACAGATGCAGACAACAGGCACACCTCCTGCAAACACCTCCCAAACGCCAACGCTCCCAAAAAATGCACACCAGCCCATCCATCCCCCACCTCCCCAACCGCTCTTCTAAAACGGCACATCCATACCCTCCACCCCCTCCTCCTCCCCTCCCTTTTCCCCCTTCCCCTCCTCCCCCAAAACCTCCTTAATAAACCCCACCAACGCACTCACACACGCCTTCTGCGTGCTAGGCAAAAAGTGGCCGCCAGGATGATACACAATGTACCTGTCCGCATCTCTCTCGCAGGCGCGTACAAGCGCCAAGCTGCGCTGCTCGTCGACGACGACGTCCTGGGAGCCGAGGAAGTGCAGGATTGGGGTTGCGATGCGCGGGTTGTAGAAGGGGGTGTAGGGTGCTAGGTCTGTGGGTGCGAAGCCGGAATATGAGACTGCGAATTTGAGGGGTGGGTGGATTGGGGTGGGTGGGGTTGCGGTATTGGAGGATGAGGAAGAGGGGGGATCGGTGAAGCTGGGGGGAAAGGGCATGCTGTGTCCGCCGGTTTGGGCGTGGTGTTGGTCGAATGCGAGACGCCGGTTTGGTTCGAGGAGGGATGCTAACATTGCTGCTGCGGCTGCGCCTTGGGAGAAACCTATTGCGCCGTCGAAGGGGCCCGAGTCTTTGAGGATGGTGGCTAGGAAGTCAAAGGTCTGCTCGATGCCGGAGTAGGTGTGGGAGTCGCCGGCTTGCTTCTTTTTCCACCATGCCCATGCGTCGAGTTCTTGCTCTTGCTTTTCGCCGGGATTCTCGTTGTTGCTGTCGTTGCTAGTCCCGGTGCCGGCGAGGAAACTCTCGTCGGCGGGTGTGAGGCGGATCGGAGCGGTTGGGTAGACTAGTTCTATACCGGCTGGAAACGCCTTTTGGAGTGATTTTCTCAGCGCTCCCGTTTTGGCTTGGAAGAGCGGGCCTGATTGCGTGTATCCGTGTAGCATGAGGATCTTTATCGGGCGCGTTGGGGGTGGAGCGGCGGCCATGGTGGACCAGTGGATGCGCGTGCGGAGGGAAGTTGGTTGTATGTGGACGAGTGTTTGTGCGAAGAGGCGGGAGGGGCGGATGGGCATGTACAGTTGATTTTGAGGGTGTGAGGTTTGAAGGGTTGGCAATGCGACGTGGGGATATCGTGAGGACTTGGAGAAATATTGGGCATGGTCGGCTAGAGTTGTAGGGTGGGGATGAGGTCATGGGTGTTGCGGGGCAGCTTTTGGCGATGGTAGGCCGGGCTATGGCAGGCTCCCAGAAGAGGTCGCAGTCAGCACAATGAGAGTATGGTAAACATGTCCAAGCCTATATTACATGCGCAGTGCATACGCAAAGCCCTGATGGATGGCTCTTTTTAGCTAGACTATTCGTAAATCCTTTCAGACCCTCATCAACTCATGACATCCCTCTATTTCGCCTTACCCTTGACCGCCTTGGTCTTCTCGATCTTGGTAGGCTGTATACGAGCCATCATCTCTTCCTTGGTAATGAGATGGTCCACACGCTCTAAGAGACCCAGCAAACTCTTCATGTTCCCACTCCACTCATTCAGCACGTCATCCGAATCCCTAGGCTTCGAGAACGTGACAACGCGCGCAGGTCGGTCAATTTTGGCATAAATGGTCTTCGCAGTGACGAGCTCGCTGATGTTCTTCTCCGTCTCATCCTCGGTCAGATCCAGAAGCTCGGTCAAGCGTGGGATCTGGATGCGCGTGTAGTACTTGGCGACAACACGGACGTTGTGCTCAATGACACGCTTCCGTAGATCTTGCCACCTCTGGAAAGCCTTGGGGTCGTCCGAGTCGTCCTTCTCTGCGTCAAAGACATCGGTCTCTGTCAGGTGTGGGCCGAACTGCTTCGCTACCATGGGCCATCTCATCAGCTCAGGTACGGTGAAAAGCTTGACCAGTTGCGCGTCTTGTGGGATCTGCGAGTTTCGCGAGTCGCGTTGGATGCGGTGGATGAGATCGGACTGCTCGTTGTCGTACGGTGCAAGGATGATGAAGTAGATAACGCGCTGGAGGATCTGCAGATACTGTTAGATACCGCTTTTGCGCACGTGGCAGTCGAACATACCGCTTGAAGCTTCTTGGGGTCTTGCTCTACCGCCTCAGTGTCAAGCACCTGGCGGTAGTGCTTGCAGGCGTCCAAGTACTTGTTGTCGTGCTTCGCCAGAGTAATCTGCTGCTCATAAAATCTGAGCTTGAGATCTGTGACATCGTCTTCCGGCTCGATCGGCGGATCGTCGACACTCCTTGTTTTCTCCTTCTCCTCACGCTCCTTCTGGTCCTTCTCCAGCTGCTCCGCCGACTTCTTTGGCCTCCGCGCAAAGTACTTTGTGCTAATCTTCCTGCTCAAGATGCCAGCCTGTGTCCAGTCGCCCTTTTCTATGCAGAGCGATACTTGTTGTAGGATGAACTCAGTCTTCTCTCGTCGCGTCATGGAGCCAAACGTCTCGACTTGGAGTTCACAGAGGATGTCGGTGGCCGCATTGATGTCGCCCTGCTCCTTCTTGATGTTGGACAATATCCGGGTAACGCGGGCTCGCTCGACTTCTACGAAGATCTGTCATTTTGTCAGTAGCTTGATCTCTGCAGACTCGACTGCGCGCTTACCTTGCCCTCGGTGACTGTCCGTAATGTCTCGATGACGGATAGTTTGGTCTCGAGGTTCGGTGTTTCATCCAGGAAGCCCATGACGGTCTGCACCATCTTGGTAGTGGCCTGTTTGAGTTGTCCATGCTTCTTGGAGAGGAGCAAGACCTGCTCGTTCATCAGATTCCAATCGCCCGCATTCTTGGCTATTGTGACGATGGCGATGATGACTCTGGAGGTGGATGCGAGGTCGGATGCCTAGGCTGTGTCAGTATACAGTTGCATGCGCATCATGTCAGATTGTGTACCTGGCGGGTCTTCTTCTCCAGAGTGAGCAGCTGGTCGATTCCAGCTTGTGCATTGTTCTGCATTATACATCAGCGCGTCTTCTTCGAGTTTGTAGTATGCCACATACAGCGCCTAGCTTCTCAGCCTCTGGAATGGCTGCATCTGCCTCCTTCGTAAAGTCCTTGTCGGCCTTGAGCACCTCTCCGCTTGACATGGTGGCGGGGTCGTGGATGTTTCGTTATCGCGGTGCAAGGGCTGTTTGGCCACCTCGGATCTGTCGAGTGAGCGAGATGGGATAGGGAGTCGATATAGAGACTTTGATGTGGCGCAGCTGGTGTTGTTTGGTTATGTACTGCAGCCCAGTAGTGATGTAGAGCAACTGCCAGTACACGCATGGGCCAACCGCGCTAGGATCAACGATGCGCCGAAGAGCTTTAGACGTCACGGATACAATACCAACCCTTACACTTACTCACAATATACATCATTCTAAGCATAGATCGAACAATAGCAAACTAAATACTATCTAATACAATCAGAATTACAGAATCCTCAATCAGTTGTCGATCTCCGGCTTCCCCAGTACCCACTTTCATACCCAGGTCCATGAAATCCACCACGCCCACCAGATGAGGTTTGATACGAACTCGGCATTTGCCCTCTCCTCGTCGATGCCACCTTCTCGGAAACATATGTGGCGCCATATCTTGCCAATGCCGCCTGCAGCGTGGGTAATATTGGCGCTATGTCCATGGTGATGCCGTTTATCTGAGGCCCCATCCCGGAATTGGTAAGCCTCGAGGCACTCATCATCTGTATAGCGTGTGCTGTCTCAGGTGGCTCGGTATGCTCCTTTGCCCATCGTTCCGCAACCTTCAACATCTTGTCTCCGTTGGCCCTAAAGTGTTTCTCAACTACCTCCTTCCAGAGGGCAGGCACACGCTTGGCGTAGTGCAACCAATTACACTTAACTGTGTGACCACGTACCATCCGATTCATGGAAGTTGACAATGTCCTTTGGTGCCACATATGAGCTCCAAGGCCAGGCTCGTTGCCTAACGGTTCTTCGCAAAAGATCATTGCTTGCACACTAATCAGTATCTGCAGAATCGTGGACTGACCCGGCTGCCAATCCTCGCCTTTCGCTCCGCTCAGCCACGTTCCAAGGAGCGAAAGACATACTAGTTTACGTCAGTACTGACGTACGTCAATGTGCTCAAATGCCCTGCCTTTGCCGTCCTGACGATGCAAGTTCGGGTTGATTGTTTGAGGACATGCTGTGGGATACCGAAAGACCATTAAGGGAGGCTTATATGGAAATTCAGCCCCACAGAAGAGATCGAATTCGTATAGGCTGTTCTCGTATGGCGTACCTTGGGGCCCGATGATCAAGATGCTGTGCCAGTCAACTTATTGCTAGCTACATGTCCATCTACGACATCGCACTCACCTCATACAGTCAGGCCTCGACATTGCGTGCTTGACAAATATTCCCTCCGACAACCCCGTTTTGAGCATTGTTATCTCAGTAATCAGTCTCCTGATCCTTCCTGCCGGCGAATGTTTCAACATCTGTGCCTGTTGAGTATAACGATATCTTGGCCAAAGATCTTTGTCTGGGACTTCAACAACAAAGCAATTGTTCACAATAGGATCGCCGCACTGTTGCGCAGATCGCTTTCCGATTCTGAGATGTGTTGACAAGTCTGAGATCTCTCGACACAGCCAGAGCATGTCCTGGCCACGCTTATCCGAGAACTCCTGTCGATTGTTCAAAGCTCCTCGCATCATCGTATCGCTCTGAATGCCCAGTCGTTCCAGGCCCTCGGAAAGTGAAGAAGCCGTTTCAGTCGTTCTAGAGGGTGGTCCCTTGAACGATAGGGCTAGGAGGTTTTCGTCATTCGGTAATACCATCCTCTCCTTGAATATTACATCATCCTTGGACACTTGGTGTACGCCGACACGCTTCAGAAAGCCGATCAACGCCATGTAAAGATTTTTCCGCTCCGTTGCGTTGTCCAAACTATCATTCCTCAACAGCTCCGCCGCCCTATCGAGAATCTTACTATGTACCAGCATCGACGTGACGGCCCTAGGGGGGTTTACATCGAAACTGCTACTGTCGCGATCGTGGTGCGGCGAGGGACACAACACCGCAAGCGATGAGAATACCGCCCCATCAAACCGATCAGACTTTCTTTCTGCGCTCTCGGCCTTCTCCTTTTTTCCATCTCGTGGCTCTGAAGCCCCCATTCGTCGATCAGGAAACATAAACATGCTGTGATGATAGTCCTCAGTATATCCCACACCGCCTCCCGCAAACGTTCTCCCGGTCTGGCCACCAGTGGACGCTTCGCGGCGCTGTCTAACGCAGTATACTTGGTCGAAGCCGCAAAGCATAATCCAGACGAGGAATAGGCGGCCACGACTACAGCACCAGCTCATCTTGAAGCTTCCTGTGTCGTGTTCGATCGGGGTGCCTGACCGGCCGGCGCACGCAATACACGTCGATTTCGAGCATCTTTTGCACTGGATCTGGCACGATATTGCTAACAGGATCAGGTCTAACGATGGACTCATTCTAGGTCATCAACTCACGCGTCTTGTCAAGCCAGCTTTGGAACAATGTCTCGACATCTTTGCTGCTCCGGAAGAAGGTCGTGTTGCAACCAGGACAACTTCTCGTAGCGATGTAGGCCACAAAGTCACTGTAAGTGTTGAAAGACGGGAATCCACCTGCTTGTGCAGGTGCTGCGTGTTTTGTCGAGGCTACACTTGACATCAGCTCAAACTTCCCTGGGTGATTATGGGTAAACAGCACTCACGCAGTCCAGCGGCGTAGTATTTGTTGGCCATTATATCTGAATAATTCGGGTGGTCAAATTTCTTACAGTAGATGTGGAAGAAAGTTTGAGAAGGTTTTGCACAGGATCAGGTTTCATAGCTTTGATACTACTCGCCAAGAAAGACTTCACATATTGTTGTGTCACTCTACGATGACATGCCACGTCCTCCTCCAGTCCACAACATTGTGAATGACAGTATTATACAAGAATGACTTCCTCATAACTTCATTTGCTGTTCTTCACATCTGACGTTCCTTTCACAATTGGCTTGAATCCCCAATGCCATCACTCATACTCATTGACAGTCCTCACAAACAGTACCATCAGGATTCCTCTTCACCCCATCACTCCCATCTTTTCGCTCAACATCTCCCTTCTCCTGTTCTACACTGCCCTCGCCTTTCTTCATCTCATCCATCCCCACCCCCTCCTTCACAGCCTCTTTATTCTTCCCCGCTTTATCCGAATGCCCCAAATCCCGATTCGGATCAATATGATCCCTAACTTTCTGCTTTAGGACTTTTGTTTCTATTTTGGTTGTTAGATCAGGCATTGCTTATTTGCATTCCCCCCTCCCCGCTTCCAAGAGAAGTGATATTGCATTAGGAGTAGACGTACCAGGAAACCCGCCCTCACTCTTCCGATCCCAAAGTAGTACTTTGACCACTTGCCCCTCTTGTTCTTCTCCTTCTCCTTCCGTAGCAGCAGCACCAGAAGCAGAAGCAGTCTTCACATACGTCAAATGCACCTGAAACAGCCCGCCCACACTAGGCACCAGCGCGATTTCTCCAATCTGCGGTCCAAACGTCGAGAGGAGTTCCTGGCCGAACTAGAAATTGAATAAGCCGACATGAAAGAAATCAAATTAAAATAAATCCACACAAACAAAACATACACTAAATACAATACACGAGCAACGACACCCCAAAAAAAAAGGAGAAACGAAAAACGAAAAAAAGAAAAACACAAAATGTACATACATAAGCAGCCCGTAACATCCACCGACACTGAATGCAGTACGCTATTTCCACGCGGGGGAGATGGACAGGGGCGCTGTGCATCGAGGTCATTTTTAAAAAGGATGGTGTGAATCGTATCTTATCGTGCCGTGTCGTGTTGACCAATGAACCACCAAGTGTACTTGGGAAATTAGTGGTCTAGGTTGTGAGGAGAGGTTAGACGGGAGGGTAGGGGCTATGCTCGGTCATGATGAATCGGGGGGTGGATTGGCCGTTATCGATACCGATACCGACACTGTAGGTATCCAACGAGCTGCGTCATGTCGGGTATATACTAAATTTCCTTATTTACATATTTACTTACTATTTATGCATTTTATGCCTGACTTGACTGGACGGTTCGTTAGGAGTACCGTAGAAGAGTGAATGGAAACAAATGTTCACAGATGGCTGGTTCCTTTACAAGAGCTTTTGATGACGCAATAAAAGTCAAGATTGCCGCCTTTCGTTAAAATAGGTACCTTACTATAAAGTAAAGCCGTTTATGTCTATATACCAAAAAAAGATACCCTTCTGCTGAGAACAGTCCCAACTATGCAACACTTCAAACCGGCTCAACTCGAATCGAATCTATGGGATATCACAACGAAGAATGCAAGAAGAAAGAGGGGTGTTCGGACAGAGTGATTGATTCCTCATGCCTTTTCCTTTTCCTTCTTCTTCTCCTTCTTGTCGTGGTGGTGGTGTTTCTCGTGCTTTGCGTCTTTTTTGGCTGCGGCCTCGGCCATGAGCTGTTCGAATGCCATGAAATCGCCCTCCTCTTCGGGATCACGCTCAGCCTATTTACAGTCAGTAATGTGATCCAAGTTACTCGATATTGATAAGTTTACCTTCTGGAACATCTCTCCAACAATCATAAGCGCCTGCGCACGCTCTACTCTCTTCTCCAGCTTAACCTTCTTGTCGTTGAGAACAGCGTCACAGACATCTCTTAACACGCTCTGAATCTCAAATTTACTGCCTCTCCACGCCGCGGCGAGGATCTTGCCTGTAACTTTCTTCTCATACTCTGCCTTCTTCTCGTCTGTCCATGCCTCGCCACCTTGCTCTTCCATCTTGGCCATTTCCTCCATGGTTAGCTGGGCGTCAATGGCGGCAGACATGGTAGACCAGGTATCTTTGACCAATGTACCCTTGTCTTTGATGCGAGAGAAGAAGCCTGAGATACCCAAGAACTTCTGTGACTTGAGGAAGGAAGACGCCTTCATGATGTACGTCGCACCGATAGCGTGGAGGATCTCAAGACCAAAAGACTCCATCTTGAGGTTCTCGATCTCGAGGTTGATCTTCTGCTTGAAGGCAGCGGTGACATCGGATGCCTTGTCTGTCTCGGTCCATACAGAGATGCGGTCGACCAGTTTCTTGGAGAGGGTTGCAACACGCTCGTCACGGATCTTTTTGCGTTCCAGCTCGTAGGCTGCAAGCTCTTCTCGCTGCTCCTTGGTCAGGCCAGCCTTCTTCTTCTCTTTGGCGCGTAGCTCCTTCTCCGCATCTGTCATGCCGGCTGCCTCCATGCGTGCCTCTTCCTCGGACCTGTCCATGATTGCAGGCCGCATTGGTATGCCCCGAGTTTTTGGCGTACTGGCGCCAGACGGCGGCGATGCAGCACCTGCAGCGGCAGAAGGATCGGTCGCGGTCTCAGCGTAGACTGGCGGTGGTGCAGCGTGCACAGGTGGCGCATCAGCGGCGTGGGCTCCCGCGCGGTCTGCTGCGGCTTCGGCCTCCTTCGCTGTGGCAGCAGCACTTGGAGATGAGGCATTGGGCACGGCGGGTGGTGGAGAAGTGCCAGCGGTGGCAGTCGATGGTCCGGCAGCAGCCCCGGTCGCAGGACTGGCTTCATCGGCTTGAGCCTGGGCAGCTTTCTCTTCCTCCATTTCGCGCATGGAAATCTCCATGGTCTTGTTCAGGTCCTTCATCAACGAGATTTCACCAATCCTGTACTGGTCAGCACACAAGTCTCTTGCATAATACCGAGCGATAGTTTGAGGAACACACGTACCAGTCCACGAAGGCCTCTCCACCAAAGATCATGGTGAAGAACTCGGAGGGGTCCTCTGCGATCTTGTCAGCGAGCTGTATCTTCCGCGTGTGCTAAAGTGGCCATACCAAACCCACTACTGGGCATAGCGCCCTCCTTGCCATACTTGTCATATGCTGCTCTCAGCTGGTCGTCGCTGAGTATCTGGTAGGCCTCTCCAATCTGTCATGATGTGAGCCCCGCTATTGCTAGTCGCATTGAATGTTTGCCTGCCCCAAGTCAAAAGCTCGCAAATACAAACGCACCTCTTGAAATTTTGCGTGCGCCGTCTCGTCTCCGGGGTTTTTATCTGTCTCCTGTCAGGGCCGAAGTCAGCTGAGGCGGGAGTTTTGGGCGACGTACCCGGGTGCAGTTTGATCGCGAGCTTGCGGTAGGCCTTCTTGATCTCCAGTTCAGATGCCGTGGGCGGTACGCCGAGGGCGTCATAGTATGCAGTCTCCACAACCATGATTGCGAATCCTAGGAATATGAGGCCGAGGGTGAGTGAGTAGGCAAGAGCGAGTTGTTGTGTTGGGCGCCCGTCGGTAGGTGTTGGCCTACAAATGCCCGGCGTAAAAACTGTGGCTTGGGCCCCAAGCCACACGCCGACGTCACCGCGCTGAGCCCACTCCACCTACCAGCTGCTCACGCGAACGAGGGGCCTGCGCGCGTGTCCAAGTCACTTCACAGAAACACTCATACTCGTGCATTCAACTAATCTCTTGGAATCAGCAAGACTGTCCCAGGCTTTGTTCATGGCGAGAGGTAATGTTATTACATGCATATTTCTCATTCATACTATGTTAGATGTAAGAGCTGGTTTATCAAGCTCAGCGCCATCCATCTCGAGGTCTCATCATCATGCCCATGAACCTCATGTATGGAACCCCGTACCTATCACCGCCCATGCAGACGCCATGCTAGAAATCCAACCCTGTTCTTGAACCGGTAGCCGGAATACTTTTAGTTCAGCCAGGTGTCGTAGAGGACAGAAAGCGTAATCAAGGAAAAGGAGTGTGCACTGTATTGTCCGAAGACGGCGAACGGCATCGCACATGCCCTACTTTTGTCTGGTGTTCGGTCTTTGCTGTTACTCTCAGATATTAGACAGTGAACTTGGCCTTCGCACGGGTGCTACCAGCATGTGCAGCATCCGTGTGGCCCGAGAACTCGACTGCATCGTTGTCCTTGAGCTGCAGGGACTGCTTGAACCGCTTTCCAATCTTCTGGAGCACCTCCTTGCCTTGTTCCGCGGTCCTGCCCTTGCCCTGCTCGCCGGGTAGCGCACGGCCTACTGATCGTGTCCAGAGACCGATACGGTAGAAGCCTCGCCTAACGTTGACAACGACACCCATGACTTCATTGTCCTCCTCATCCTCGAGGTTCTCGCCGATGGCCGCGAGCATGACGTGAAGCCACAGGGCGTCGATGTTGATGGCCTTCTTGTCCTTGAACTGGAACGCCCACTTGCCACCGTGCTTGTTCTGAGAGTCTTCCCATTCGGGTCGTACACCCTTCTTAAAGAGATGGTAGTCGGACTTGAGCGCAAGGTCAGATGTGGGAGTGATGTTGTTCTGAGGAAAGATTAGCTCATGCAGTCACCCGCGAGGCAGGCCACAACATACGTAGATGCCCCAGAATTCCTCAACCGAATCGAAGGAGATGACCTCTTTCAGTAGTTCGGCCCAGTTGTCACCCTGCCTAGGTTAGCACATTGTGTCTTTCAGCATGCGCTGCCATGGTGGCGTACCTTGCCGCTCGGCGGCTTGGTGAACCACAGTGTCCATGTGTTCATCAGCGGGTGCTTGACGTTGAAGTTCTCGGCATCGTGGAAGACTGTCCGGACCTCGCCTTCGGATGTAGGCGCATTGCTCGACGACTTCTCCTGGCTCTCACCGTTGGAACCCTCAGTGGGTGAGATAGGGATCGTGTCGAGCGGGACCTGCTGGTCGGGCTTTGGGGCGGTTGCGACGTCGGCCATTGCAGCGGTGTGTGCGGGGTAGGTAGTGAGGCGAGTTTAAGATCGTCAAACAGTGAGAGACGCTTTCAATGATGGTAGTTGGTCGTGTGCGGAGGGGTGGAGGTGGGAGAGTCCAAGTGAAGGAGGGGTCGGCTTTGAAGTCGCGCCAGGCGAGCTTTCGGGGTGGGCAGTCGCGTGACTATTCTGCCTGGTATTCAGCGTGCGCTGGAAGGGTCGAGTCGGTAAGAGGCGATTGCGGGCGGGCGTGAGTGTCTGCTTCCTGCGTCTGTACATTGTTCAAGCGAGAAATTCGGCAGGCACAGCGCCGGCCTTGGCGCGCTAGTGCTGGCAAGTTTCAGTGTCAAACGCCGGGAAAAGGTAAAAAATATCATGGAGTAATTTATTCTGTAAATACAGGAGATGGCCACGCCATCACATGAAGTGGAGCCCAGCTACCGTTACAAAGACGCAGCAAGTGGAATTTAACATGCATGCTGAAATACCACTCAAATCTTGCAACTCCATCCAAGACGTCTCTCGCAGAAAGTGTATTAATATTTCATAGTCGCAGACTGTCTTTACTCAACCGTCTCCTCTGCATCGCTGTTGTACATATAAACATGTCGGTAGTAGGTCCGAGAGCTTTACAGTTCGCTGTGACCCGACTGCACGTGGGCTTCTGTGACTTGAGCGGGAACTCTACTGGCATAACCCATGAGCTCGCCGAGTTGTTGCTTAGCCTCGGAGTAGGCGATATCGAAGCGGGCACCAGCCAACCATGCGACCAAGAGCTGGTGAACTGTTAGCCATGTATAAAGATGAGGATCAGTGGTGCATAGTGTACTTACCATTAAGAACGTGATGACGCCCACAGTACCCAGAACAGCTGTAACCATGTAGATTAGATCCCACCTGGCCTCGTAATCTTCCTTCTTCTTCTTCTCTGCTTCCTCAACACTCGCAGGTGACTTCTTGTCTAGCGGTGGCTTCTGCGAGGGGAATATTGATTCGATGAATTGTTCGATCTGTGCTAAGGTCAGCGAGAGCACATAGTCTAGATACTCGGGATAGACTTACCCGTCCAAGAGCTATGCTGATTTGCAGGAAATTGGGGTCGTGTGGGTTGTTCTTCTTCGCAATCTTGCGGGCATATCGTCGGAACACTTCACAGACAAGCTGCAGATTTTGCGTCGATTCGACCATGAGTTGACATGCCTCTCCCTTTGTGATTTTCACGTTCTTCTGGAAGATGTCATAGTTCTGGAAGCAGACATTCAGTGTTGCGATAGCCATTGACTGTGGGATGGCGCAGAAGTTGAACACACTCTGCTCTCTGATACCGGCGAGATAGTAGAGACAGTCATCAGCGCGCTTTAGCGCGGTAAGGATCATCTCGGAGCTTGTCGCCAAAGCCTTCTCCTTGTTCTCTGGCTTGAAAAGGTCCTCGAAATTTTCGACATGCTTAGACCAGATCTCCTTTGGCCAGAATCGTCGTCCATCATCCAGGTCCTCCTTGATGTCACGGGTGATGTTCACTTGCTGGAGAAATTGGCCCATAGATTCCATGAGCTCCGGCTTCTTCAGCAGTGCTGCGTTTGCAAGACCGCCTTCGACGAACATTCGAGTGACACCCTCACCGACAAGACCTGCGACATAATGGCAGTACAGCTCGTAGTCCCTAACAGTGTTGACGCCTACGTTGTTGAATTCCGCATTCTTTGCATAGTCCGCCATCCCGTTACCCATGCGCTCAGTAATGTCTTTGATTATCTCCTGGTACGCCGGCTTGATCTTCTTGAACTCCTCAATGACCACGTTGAATTCTACCAAAAGCTGCCTGTCCTTCTCGTTGGGGCCATTCTCGGTGAATGTCCAGCCTTCTTGATCTAGGACATTCTGGAAGTTGCGCAGAATGGGCTCCTTCTTCTCCAACGGTATAGTCATGTCATCCTCCACAGTGTCGAGGCCGCGCAGCACGAGGTAGAACAGCGTGATAGGGACCAGCAGTTCGGGGTGCAGTTCCAAGATGACCATGGCGAAACTGCGGCTGGTCAGGTCAAGGAAGTGGAAGCATCGCTTGAGCGACGCAGACTCGAGCGCCTCCTGGCGCTCGTGTACGGGGTTGTGCCAGACTTTCCTGAAGGCGGTATTAGCATTGTTTTTAACGCGTTGCAAGACCCAGTTGGGCGCGTAATTTTCCGCTCCCGTTTCTCTTACCATTGAATGATTGACCGTAATTCATTGGGGTGGAAGAGGTGGTAGACGATGCTCGAAGGGCTCGGCATACTGGGCGGCGGACTGGAAAGGAGTCGCGAGCGGAGGCGTGGAATGGCGCAAACTTTTGGGGGCACGTAGAGGTGGCACAACGCCAATTATCCCAGAAAACCTTGGATGTCGTGTAACGAAAGCAGACCTAAATTCACCGTAAATCAGGCCGTGGGGAGGTGCAGGATGGAGTAACTAGAGTATGCAGTAAGTTTCGGCGGAGCAAGCACCTCCGCTCCGCAGTCTTGGACCCTCGCGCTAGGTACATCTGTAGCGCCATCCCGCATTCAGAGCGATCTCCCTGTCCAGTAATGTATCCTGGGACTGGCACATATCTGCGTGGCCTATAATCATGTCATGCGAAATAAGACGAAACAAGATAATCCGGCTTGTTAGTGTACAAGGTATTTTGCAGTGCTACATACAAATACATCGAGCGCCAATACCAGCTGCATGATCGACAACATACTTGAGGTACCACCGCTATTCGCCTTTTCCAATGCTTGCCACGTTCCCATCATCCCAACCAGGACAGCTAAGTCCTTCAGCCTTGAACTGCTCATCCTTGATCACTCGACAAATTTGAATCTTGGATTTGCCGGACCGCAATATCAGCGCTTCGCAGTCGACGAGAAAGTGGTTTGGATCCGCAGTCATGCCGGTTTCTATGCTGGCCCATCGTAAGGCCGTGGGATTTTCCTGGGAGCCAGAACCGGGCACGACTACATAGGCACCTTTATTGGCTATCAATCGCTGTGCTTCACTTTTCGACGAGGCAAGACCGGCGGCTAATAAGATGCGTGGAAACGAGCCAGCCTGAAGCATCGAAAGTGGTATTGTCACGACATTGTGGTCTTCGCTCTTCTGTCGTTCGCTGGACTTGACGGATGTTGCCTGCGTAGTCGCTGATGCAGCATATGCCTGCTTGTAAGTGAGAAGCTTCTTCTCCTTGTTGTTCAGAGGCTTGACCGGAGAGTCGGACTTGTTGCTTGTCGATAATGCGCTCCTCAGAGCGCCAAGTGGGAAAGTGTTTGTGCCCGAACTGAAAGCCTCTTTATGTGCGGTCTGTGCCTTTTTCGCCTCAGCCGCACCATGGGCAAGCTCAACAATCTCTCTAGCCAGAATATGCTGTGCCAAGCGTCTCGATTCATCCTGCCGTTGTTTCTTCATGAGCAATTCGATATCTGGTAGTGGTAAGAACGTAAACAGCTTCAAGTAACGTTCGACATCATCATCCGCGGTTCGCACAAAGTACTGTACAGGCTCGTTAGCACGAATCCGGATGAAGATGATACTACACGTACTTGATATAGGTCGAACGAGCTGAGCATCTGCTTGTCTAGCCATACGGCGTTGCCTGCGCTCTTACCGAATTTCTCGCCAGAAGCCGTGGTGAGCAGTGGCGTTGTCAGGCCATATGCTGCTTCACGCGGATCTTCATCTTCGCTCGTCGCATCGCTCATACGGTGGATTTTGCGCATGTGACCGACCGCATCCATTCCTGCACATATGTTTCCATATTGGTCTGAGCCTCCGATCTGCATCTGCACTCCTTGGTTCTTGTACATACTCCACCAGTCGTAAGCCTGAAAGAGCGGGTAACTGAACTCGGATATTGCCATGCCCTCGCCACTCTCCATGCGTAGTCTGACTCTACTCCAATATCAGTAGGGTCCCATGCTCCAGATGCCATCCGACTTACGAGTCTCGACTGAGCATAGGCCCCAGCCGCATGCCAGATCCAAGGTCCCTCATCAACTCGATCGCACTGAGTTTCCCCAGCCAGCTTCGATTGTCAAGGATATCGAATTTCCGACTGGTATACTGAGAGTATTGGTGCTTGATTCCCAAGCACTTTACATTGGTCCAGAGCTTCTCGAGTTGCCCCTGTATACTCTCAATGTTCATAGACTGCACATCGGCAGCCTGTCGTGAGCGTTCTGTCGTCCTGCCAGAGGGATCGCCTATTTGTACAGTGCCTCCGCCCAACTAGCCAATATTAACTACCGTTATAGGTACTGTGCCTGGGTCGCTCACCAAGCTGACGGTGTAGTAGCCGTGGAGGTACATCCAGTAGAGCGTCATCAGAGGGAGAAGATGGCCGACGTGTAAGGAAGGTGCGGTAGGGTCCACGCCGACATAGGCTCCTATGCGCTTCTCTGTCAGAAGCCAATCCAGAGTCTTGCGTCCACTGCCAATGGTCAGATTTGCTTTCACTTGAGACTCCATGCAACCCACCCAGCAACATCTTTGACAAATCCGCGCTCTTCAAGCACACTCAGCATGCTCTGCTGTGCACCTGACCGTATCCTCCCAGCCTGTTCCTCCCATTGAGAGTGTCGCAGCGCGGGGTCAGCATCTGCAGCAGCCCAATTCACTGTCGGCCGCTCACCGCGAGCCAGAGTATGCTGTCTCCGTATGCATTGCTGGCACACGTACGGTCGTGGCCGCGACAACTGTCTCAGGAATGACATTGCTGTCAGTCGCCTCGTGTGCTCGTGTGAAAGTTGCGATGCACCAAAATCGACGAGTGCGCTGATTGGCTGAAGCTTATAGCTCCATGTCGACCTAACGGACCCGCACCGCCCCGACACACACCTCCGCATCTGTCACCTGCACCTCCCTCCGCGTGCTAACTCCAGGTACATGCACTACATTACATTCTGTAGGCTACACAATTGATCATTCAGCACATTACAATCTCCTTCCATCACCGTGTCGATATATAAGTTGTGTTTCCTTTGCATTGACCCACCAGTCGTCGTCGTCGTCGTCTTCTCCTCGTTCTGCATGTAAAGCAGGTCATCTTCACATTATACTTATTGCTCCTGCATCACAGCTCTCCTACAATGTACGCCATGCTTGCTTGCCATCCGCCTTTAGGCCAAACCACCACGATCGCTCCAGGGAAGGACTCGGTAAGCCCGATACTCCTCAGTGGGATTGTTGGACGCTGAAATGTTTGTAGGTCAAATTCACGGTACTAATCGAGAGCTCAACTGGGTCTGAGAAGTCATGGGAAGTAGCCCTCTGGAACAATCTGGCAGCTCACGACCAATGGGCAAGCTTGAGCCTTGAGCCCATGATTGAGCCGTCTGTGGTATGATGTCTGCTCAATGCCTCGCCAATGCACACGACTGATGTTACAAGACCGTGATCAAACCGACACCGACTAGTGTTCAGCGTCAATACTTCTCTATAGACCTGCCTGGACGACCCAAGCATGGCGCTTCTGTCTCCTTCACGATTACATTTCGAGGGTCTAAGGTGCGTTTTCATTCCATCTCCATTCATCGCTTACGTGCTGGCGTACATCTGGTCATATGTTCGAGCTTCCTGCAGTCTTGACACTGTAATTCAATGAAGCATACTTGACTGCGCATGGCAGAAGATAATCATGCTGACCGAATACAGAACGAACCATGGAAATGGGCCAACGAGCATTTCTCCACTTCAGATGGTCGTCTCATCTATCAACCGCAGGACTTACCCGAGGATGATTTGACTAATTACATAGATGATATTCCTCCATTCGTGACAATCAACAAGGAACAAAGCGACACGCCGAACACGATGTTGTGGTCAATCACTAGCCCAGTTCGTGCAGCCACTGGCAAGACACCGGGTATATCTTCTGAAAAGCTGGGTACAGCGTCAAACTTGTCCCGCTGGTTCGCATTAGTACGCCTATGGGGCCCATGGATTGCCCCTAGGCAAGGTAAGGACAGGTTCGAGCCAGACAAAGAAGCCATTCTCGCAGTCTTTGAACGCCATGATGGTTCGCATCTGGCACTGCTTCCGATCAGCGGTATTGATGACGTCCTAACCACCCTCGCCCATGATAGCGACAAAAGAGTAGTCTTCAATACTCAGAACGATGCAGAGAAAGAAGGTACGACCCAGATCATTGCAGCAGTTGGTAAGAGCTCAGAAGATGCTGTGGCTGCGGTCATGTATTATGCCCGCAAGGTAGTCATGAGGTATGCAGCGGCATCGGGCAAGATGGACGCTGAGATGAATGCCTTGGCAGCTGACTTTAAGCCGCAATGGCTGGAAAATTGGTGTACGTAACATCCAAGAAGCACTCCGCAGAACAGCTTGTCACTGCTTCGCAGTCTAAACGTGCTGATATACTCTCAGACGACGGTCTGGCATTTTGTACCTGGAACAGTATCGGCCAGCACCTCACCGAGGAGAAGCTTTCGGACGCTCTCGGCTCCCTGGCCAGCAACAATATCAACGTCAGTAGTCTAATCATCGATGATGGCTGGCAGTCAGTCAGCTCTGGGGACAACCAATTTCAGACTGCTTGGCTAGAGTTCGAGGCAAACAAAGAAAGGTTTCCTCGCGGTCTCAAAGCCACTGTGGGAGGCATTCGTGAGAAATACAAGCATATAAAGCACGTCGCTGTATGGCACGCTCTGTTCGGATACTGGGGCGGCATTGCACCTGAAGGTCGCATCGCGAAAGAATACAAAACAAAGATTGTAGACTTAAAGCATGGCGTATCAGGAGGCAAGGTGATGGTTGTCTCGGACGAGGATGTCGATCGCTTCTACAAGGACTTCTACACATTCTTGAGCGAATCAGGCATTGACTCTGTCAAGACGGACGGACAATTCTTTGTGGACGAGGTAAATGATCCTGATGATCGTCGACACCTGATCAACGCATACCAGGATGCTTGGAATATAGCCCAGCTCCGCCACCTCTCAGCCAGGGCAATCTCTTGCATGTCGCAGACACCTCAAATCATGTTCCACTCACTGCTACCCACAAACAAGCCGCGCATCCTGTTCAGGAATTCCGATGACTTCTTCCCTGAAGTTCCTGCCTCGCATCCATGGCATATCTTTTGCAACGCACATAATTCAATCTTCACACAGCACCTCAACATCCTCCCAGATTGGGACATGTTCCAGACTTCTCACGATTACGCTGCCTTCCACGCAGCTGGCCGCTGTGTATCTGGAGGTCCAGTCTACATTACCGATGTTGCGGGACAACACGATCTGAACTTGATTGCGCAAATGACGGGCAATACACCACGCGGTGATACGGTGATACTACGTCCTCATACAGTCGGAAAAAGCACCTCGGCCTACAATTCGTATTCGGACGCCATCCTCCTTAAGATCGCAACCTATGTTGGCATGGCCCACACAGGAGTCAGCATCCTCGGTGTCTTCAACTGCACTTCTCGCACCCTCGCCGAACTCATCGGTCTTGATGCCTTCCCTGGTGCAGAGCAGGGAAAGTACATTATCCGCAGCCATACCGATGGCCAGGTCACAGAGCCGACTAGTGTCGAGACCAACGCGGCGTTTGTTCATCTCGAGCTCCCCATTCGTGGCTGGGAGATCTTGTCTGCTTTTCCATTGCAATCTTTCAAACTGGAGCGTGAGCGTCCCGCCAAAGGTCCCGAGGAGATCACCATTGCTAATCTGGGTATCATTGGTAAAATGACGGGTGCAGCTGCGATTGTCAATACGGATAGCTATGTCGATCGTGCTTCTGGCCGACTGAGGATCTGGACGTCTTTGAAAGTGTTGGGGACATTCGGTGCGTTAAGAAATTTGACAACTTCTTACGAGTGATGTGCTAATCTGGCCTAGGAATCTATGTCTCAGACCTGAAGAAGCGGTCTATTGATGACGACTTCTTTGCTGTTATTTTCGGTCGCGCAATCTCCAAGGACTGCGTCAAGGTCAGCGATGAATGTGAGAATGTCCTAGAGATTGACACGATCAAGGCCTGGGAAGAGAGTGGCTCAAAGGCAGGCTGGAGCAATGAGGTTGCTGTTGAGGTCTTGATCAGGTAAGCATCAAATGGCAATTCCCTAGAGGCATTGTATGATTTGAGAATGCAATTATCTGCTATGCTGTGACAAACTCGTTATCCCATTCTCTATGCATAATGGCCTCATTGTGAACCAAGATGTGCATCAGATGCGCCCTTTATGATCAACCCATATCTCCCCGCCTAGAGCCCTAAATTCCATCGCTGTAGAATATCCCGGTCAACGCAACGGCAATCTCGACGCCAGGTATGAAAGCCGCGCATATGATATATTGCAGCCTCTAGCGACCAGCACCGACCGTATCCAAACGCTTGCTAAGGCGAATATCGATACGATGCATACTCTTGCGCATCTGCTGCATGTCATTCTGCAAGCGGCGCATCCTCCACTCAACATCCTCCCGCAACTTGCTGACACGCTCCCCGACACCCTGGGCATCCACATTCTGCGCAGCAGCGTAGTAGTGACCATTTTTATTCGGGGCGCCCAGAGCCTCGACTAGATTATCAATACGCAGGGCATGGCTCGAGGCCGCCAGTTCAAGCGTCTTGCAGCGCGTATCTAGATCTGTGAGCTGGACATTGTAGATTTCGCCCGTGAGGTTTGTAACAGCGGTTGTGCGCTCGACGAGATGCATGGTTTGGCGGTAAAGATCGGTATCAGAGTGCCTAGGCGTGCTTTGCAGGGAAGGAAGGGAAGCAGCGGGAATTAGTGACTGGAGCGTGGAGTAGACACTGGTGACTGTCACAACGAACCAGAAGAGCGCCATCATGCGACGGTGGTTTGTACGGGGCTTGGTGGTCTTGCGGTGCTCGTGCTCTGCGATGGAGGCTTGTTTGTAGTCTTCCATCATGGAGGCGATGGTGTTGCGCACTGTGGCGTCGAGTGTGGCGGCGGTTTCCCCGGACGGAACAGGCTGGAGAAAGATGGAGAGAGTGTCGAAGGCGGTCCAGATGCGGGTTGTGGCGCTGGAACAGTGCTCAAGGACTTTTGCTACCTCGCTGGTCATGTGGGTCTGGGCTGCTTGTTCGTCCTCTGCGTCTAGGTCTGCGGCTTCGAGGTCTTCGAGGCAGGTAGCGCATTTCTTGTTCACGTGGCTTAGGATGAATACGGCGATATTGCTGATGGTAGTGGAGTAATCCCGTGCGCGGAGGCGGTAGTAGCTGGCTTGAATTTCTAGGAGATTGGATGGCTCGAGCTGTTCGACTGCGAGACCTAGAGAGCTGATTGCCAGTTCGAGGCTGCTATAGCTAGTGTACTGATTCCACTGGTGAAGTGGCTTTTCTTCAGGTCCACCGAGTTGGTTGTTGATGTGTTCCTGTAGAGCTTCCATGGCCGTTTGTAGACGTTTCATGTTGGCAATCACCACATCTGCTAGGTAATATATGCCATGTTCCTGCTTAGGTTTCAGTATGTTCAATATCTTGGTAGAGTTTGCATCACTCACTGAGGGAAGCACGTCCTTATGCGACTCTCCAGTCTTCCATGTGGCCCGTTGCTCAGCCTCCACGCCTACAAGAGGGGTAGCTGGGGAATCTGAAGCGATGAGTACGGTGGAATTATGCATGGCTGCTGTGTCGCGGGTCTGGGCAACTACAGTGGGAGCTCCTTCCGAACTCATAGTTGCAGTCTCCTCAGCCGACGCCTCGTAAGTGGCCGTCGAATCCATATGAGTCGGCATTCTCAGAATCTTCAAACTGTTGCAAGTATCGTAGTTGCCCACTAGATGAACCGAAAAGTCCTCGTGGTTTGTCGTGCGTCGCGGTGGTCACACAAAGTGAGTGTTGGCCAACTAGCAGAGTTGCGCGAGACTGGAACGTAGTGAGGTAGTCGGGCTTGAATAGGGCGACGGACAAGAGTATTTGCAAATTTTTTAGCAAGTCAGTGAATTGATGGTGAATGGGAACTATGCGGCAGGTTCACTGTGATATCCATCTTTGATTGGAGATTCGTGAACCCAATGTGGGGCTGTATCCTCTTTGGGATGGCGTGGTGATGGGGACGCGTGAAAGGAGTAATAACACGCTTACTGTAACTTGACATCTGATAATCGGCTGTCACTAGAACTACTCCATTCTACCGTGTGGGGAGTACGATAGCCAAGTTGAGATTCAGGTGAGGAGGGGCACCAGGTGTAGTCTTAGCTCATGTTCGATTGAGGCCATGCCCTTTGCAAGGAATTGACGAGACGACATATGACTCTTTGCAGTGCGAGGAACAATCCCTCGTGTGTGTGTGCATACTTGTGTCTTCGACGAGAAGATAGAGACGGTTTGACATGAAGCATGCCGACGATCTTCAAGCTCTAACTGTAGAGTAGACGGAGATAGCAAAGGGAATAAGTCTTGAGTTTGCGCGACAAAAGAGGAAGAAGCTCTTACCGACTTGTTTCTATGAAGAATATTTCTCTACGATCCTCTCACATGTTCAACGTTGTGAGCGACCACAACATGCAAATAATGCTGGGAGACAATTCTACGGACTGTTCTGCAGCCTTCACACTTCCCGTCCTCTCACTTCCAGAATCTCGCCTCTTTGGGGTCCTGCAATCTTAAGTCCAAGACTGATCATAGCCTAATGCGTCTGCTGCATATTGCGGACATGAAGTAGTTGCACGTTTAGTAAGTGTATTGTCTAGCCACAGCATAGACGTATGTAAACTAGACGATCTAATTAAAATCAGAAGAGACGTGTCCCTAGTACAACAGCAAACTATGTCTCAGAACTTCCACATGTTCATAGCCATGCTGTGTACCCGGAGAGCGGTAGCGAAACGAATAGCGACGCGGACTAGCAGCCGTCAAAGCCTGATGAGCGGAATCTGCGTCTGGTGGTAGCACGAGGAGTTGAGATGACTCCGGGAGCCCGCATGCTGGGGACGCAGTGCCGCACGTCGCGTGTTTCAAGATCCAAAGCACTCAAGACGCAGATTCCGCCCGTGATGGATGCAGCATGAAAGGATACCCTACTGATGCAGAGTAGAGTTGAACAACGGTAACGAACGTTGCAGCCAAGACGTAAGAATAGGTACTGTTGGTTGGAACGGGGAAACGTAGTGGCAATGACCGCGCACACATAGCACAGATAAGGGTGTCAGATGCAACAGAGTGCAGCTTGCCGTTCGTGGCGATGAAATCGGTGTCGCTGGAGTGGTGATGTAGGTATAATACAGATGAAGTGAGCCGACCGGGTGCCGAGCCATGGGAGATCGCGGTGACGCCACTCGGAGTAGTGATGGCAGTCGCCCATTGGCCATTCATCAGTGACGTTCTAGCAACATGATTGACACGCTCAACACGGTAGCGACCCGACACGCAATCTTGCGCTTTACTGGCGTCGCAGGGGGGCATGAGAAGGAGCTGAGTCGCGGAGAATTGACCCCTGTCCTCGAAGCGATTGACGAATCCCCAAGACGCCCAGGTCGCAGTAGTGCTCCCGCAGGCTCACGGCATCTCCAGCTCGCGGAGAGGATCGTCAAATTGTACTCGGAAGTACCAGCTGCCGTGCCACACTCCTAGGCAATGCGGGCGATCAGGGAACAGGATGCGCCAGCATAACGTTTGCCGAGTGAGTCCCTTAATAGTAAGTACGTGCTGTCTGTCCTGTGCCTGTCTATCCCAGACTCAAGAGGGTGATTGAGGACAATCTCCAGAATACTGGGCATGGTCAGGAGGTTTACACTTTGGACACCTCGAACTCATCGCCCTCGGAGCGTCCTATGCCTGGTGCACGATCTGGATCCACCAGTTGGGTAGTCTAGCGTGATATGGGATGGCCGAACGCAAGCCACTGCCAGCCAAGTCGCAATTAGGCGAGGATCAGCTATTGTATTCTCTCCACCTAGGCTCTGAACATGCAGCCTCATCGACTAAGAGACGCCAACATCGGCCCGCGCAAGTACTGCTTCCCTGGGCTACCAATCGAGCTGAACCGTAACATGGGTATAAGTTGTACGAAGCTGCTTCCGCCCGCGTTGGGCTCGAAGTTCATCTTTCCAACGTATCGTCTTGATTACGGGAGCTAGGTAATTCAATGCCAAACTTCAACAACCCTGCTCCTGGAGCTTTCTCTCTGATGGTCTGATCTGTGTTACCTGCGCACATCTTATTTAGATGGTATAGATGACTTTGGAGAACATGCCTTCCTCCACAGCCAGCCTTCAAAGGGAGCCCCGGCTTGCAATTCCCAGCCGCAATTCCTCACTTCTACACAATTGTGGCACAGATCGATCTCGGACCCTGAGACGAGTAGCGTCCACAGCAAGGTCGGCAAGTCGTCCACTACCTCAGAGACGCGGTCCGCCTTCGACAACGTGTCACAGCTCTCTGCCTATCCATGGCCACTCTCTGGACTCTCCGCTGAACGGTTATAATCTGTCGAGCGAGGCTTCCAGAAACCTAATCGACGTCACGAACACATTGGAGTTTCATTCTAAGAGAAGATCTGCTAGCTGCTCTGCAGCAATTCGAAGGCCAATGCATCATACCAGAGTGCAAAGATGGGCTGGCTTGACGCGTACAGTGAGCGACTGGGACGTCCTACGACGAGTATGTCAGCGATCACGCATGGAAGTCCTTGAACTAAGCGCATTTTATAGGATCCCGAACTATACTACGCAGACGGCGACTGTTATATTCACTTGCACGCTCGAGGAGCATCCCAGCGCGGTCCATCCTTTTGCATTCCCTTCAGAGTCTTAAGACAGAAGAAGTGCAATGCTATACTAAGTCAATGCGATGCTCAAATCACATCATCCGCCGGCTCAGACCCTCGGCCATTGACCGCAATGCCAAGTTCACTCAACAATCCTGGCGACGAACCCAGCACCATCCAGCTTTTTATTCCTGCCCCTAACGAAGCATCGCGCGAAGACTCTTTCAGGTGGCACATAACGACACGCAATTTCTTTGCCTTCCTACTAGGGAAACCACTGGTTGGAGAACATATGGGCCAAACTTTTGTCGATTTGCAAGAGAGATTGTTCCTGTTCCGACCAGACCAGACAAACAATCATCAAGAGCTCCTAGAGTATCTCGAGAACCAAGGTTATCGCGATCTTGTAGAGTGTACCGACTACGCACTTGCAAGTCTGTACTATGCAGAGCATTATAAATTGAAAGCAGTCTGGATCGATGCATTCGCTCACTGCGTTGGCATGAATGAGAGTCTGTTCCTTAGCCCAGAATACGCCGTAAGTGCTCATGCTTGAAACTACAGAAGTGCAACCGTCGATGCAAATGAGACATTGGCTAACTCATTATAGGCTAACTCGAGACTTACCAAGGCTCTTTTCACAAGAGCACATCTTGAAGTCGATCTTCGGTTAAGCCGGGTTTCCACCGCTCTTGGTGGACTCCTGCAGGAAGACCTTTCACCGGCCTATCTTGGCATAACCGATTCCGCGCGCAGCCATCTAAATCTGTTTCGGCAGTTCTTGCACGGCTTCTACGTTGAGAAATTTGGGTACTGGCCACCGCCACAAGGTGTGTCGTTCCCTAAGGCGCTTTACAAGTCTATGTTCTACGATTTTCAGAACTTGTACGACTATCTGGTGGACAAAGAGTCAACAAACGACATTTCAATGCAAAAACCTGCGAGTGGTGGCTTGTGCATTTTGCAAACTGTCAGCAACTTTGACAACCGACATGGCTTCAAGGCGCAACCACATCCACTGCCACTACTGCCAGCAGAGAGGTCTTCATCCAGAAAGGCTGAATCCCAGAAAGCACTGAGACAATTCACATTAGCTGCTCAGCACAACAAGACGCATCAGATTCACTCTGCTAGCGCCGCGCTGGCCGTCGCAACAAATGACCTGACTGAGGCTGCAGCAAGTGCAAAGATTGTTCAAGCATACATGCACTTTGAGAGGGTGTATGCAGCGAGCTCATCACAAAAACAGGAGAAAATCTCGGCGGTTGATGCCCGCAAAGTGAGGTGGCTCTTGATCTACGGCACACTCCAGTATCTTACATCCGCTCTTCGAGCTCCAAGAGAAGTTCGAGATCACGAGAGTCCAGAGTATCCTCTTTGTTGTGTGGCTGAGAAATCTTCGTGGCATACTGACATAAAGCCATCAACGCCAATGATTACCCCACTGACTACACCGTTCGTGATCACCGACGAGTTGCCCACGAATGATCAGCGCAATGCGTTCACAATAGAGCCAGACTGTAATCGGGATGACTACTTCTCATCACAGGCTTCCACGGTTGCACCATCTCGACAGTCTTCATTTCGCTCATTCGACCCACGATCGTTGTCCATGCGGGGTTCGCGGAGGGATAGTGTTATTCTGAAATCAAATCTGCCCTGCGCCAACATCGTTCATGAGTTGGGTAACGATTTGGACCCGTCGGCGGCACATGCAGTAGACGATCATCGGCCAGTTTCTTCCGTCTACTCACAGCGATCGTCTATGTCAATGTTACCAGACGGAGCTGGGCCGGAGACATCGTGGCTCCGACCAAAAACACCATCTGCGCGTCACAGCAAGATGCCGTCTCTAACAGGTTCAATTGACATGGCACGACCACGTACACCACTCCTTGAGTCTGCTCAGCTGGAGCACACAGCCTTGTCTGGAGCTTTAAGAGTCGTCAGCGATGCCCCGAGCCGAGCTGACAGCACTGGCTCCACCACAAGCTCGATCTGGAGTGAGCAAGCAAGCCTGGCTTCTTCAAAATCGAGTGCCGACGAAGAGCCTGGAAGTCCTGTCAAAGTCAACAATACAGAGAACAGTGGTCCTCTTGGCGGCTTCGTCCCGGTCGCTCACACTCCTGCGGAAGGGTCCCGAACAAAATTCATGACCGTAGCAACCAAAGCGAACATTCCGCAGAGCCACATTCATCCTCTGTTGCGCCAGCCCTCATGTCCAAGCGGGTTCGAGTTCAACTTCGAGACTCGGCAGCCTGAAATTGCCAGCAGTACGGTCGAGCAGTGTAGCATTGGGTCAGAGATAGGGATGGCTCTCTCTGCTCCGTCTTCTCCACCTACATGCGCCTTTGCCGACATGCAGTTCAAAAAGTCTTCACCCAGAGCAGTTTCCTCAACCACCCAAAGGCGACCTTGTCTTGCTCCGCGCACAGCTAGCGTTGGCCCGGTCATGACAGCTCGGGACGCTGCCCCTAAGAAGTCACGTAACACCGACATGCTCTCCGCCATTACGTCACCAACAACTGAGATGTGGGAACAGTACAAGGCCGCACTCACTCGACCAGACAGTCGCCCCAATGGCACCGAATCCAGTGACGCTACTCCACCGCCCATCTCCATCTCTAGGATGACACAGAGCTTGAAGGTCCCATCATTTCGATTTCCTTCTCGGGCCAATACTCCCATCGACGCAGCACAGAAGAAAGAGAACAGACTGTCCTCATTTTGGCGCAGATGATTGCCAACATCACAAGCTACTCCTCTTGGCGAAGATTTATTTCTTTTGTTTCAACTTGACCATATGCATATTACCGTGAGGTATGAAACGTTTACAATGGGAAGTTTTTTCTGGGCGCGAAAAAAGCATTTTCTTAGTCATGGCCGATCATGTTAGATACCCTCTTGTGCATATTGCAGATAGCAAATATTAATACCATATTATAATTACTACTCTGGGTTCCTAGAACAATCTTGTTCTCATGTATTCATATCCACTCTATAAAGAGAACAAGCAATCTGATACAACTAGGAAGATAACCAGCATTTCTGAGCCTGCAGCATCTCATCAACCTGGTAGCTGTGTAAATGACTATTTATAGCACACCTGGTATTAGTAGAAATCTAGAGTCTCTAGTTCCCTTAAGAGAATAGCTGCGGCAGACAGGAGGTACACTTACACAGTAAGCCGCAATGTCGCATCTCCTTTCTGTCATTGCGCCCGATCATCAAGCCGCACAGCCGCATTTTCAAAACATGAGCATCTCCAATATGTAAGCTGGCATTTAAGGTTAGGCTCGTTTCGTTAAGGTTTCATGGGGGAAGAACCTGATTGGACGAAATTGAGGGAACTGTTCGTGCTTGAAGCACGGCGAAGAGAATATAAAGTTCTGGTGCCACATGTTGGAAACATGTTGGAATCTTGTGTTGCCAGTTCACTTCATATCGGAGTTCTTAAATAGTCTCGCGTTGGGTTGGTACTATTTATAGACTCGATTGTGGGAGTTCAAAGCTGCTGATTTTTCTCGCGTCTGACTGAGATGGGGATGGTATAACGGTTTGAGGGATGTCGGCTTTGGGATTGGGAGTTTAGTATGTTCTAATTTTAATCTGTTTGCACACAGGGTTAGAACATGTTTGCAATACGGAGGATTCCTATTTCCCAAAATCTCAAGCATGTCCGTGCTTAGTTAGAGAGAAGAAACCCTCCGCTGATCACACCGAGGGCGAGGGAACCAACACGTCTGTGGGGGGTGGGAGCAAGCAACAAAACGGTCTAACGCAGTATTTTTATTCAAACAATACTACGACAAATTACTGGGTTTTTCTAATAAAAAGTCTAAAGAGTGTGAAATCCAAGGGTTTTTGGGGCCATGCGCTTAAAGGCTCGATATTACAGTTGTGTTGATGGTGCAATGTGTTTTCCAAGTCGTTTGTCGAAAAAGCATTTAGCTGCGGATGACAGCGGCGTATTCGTTCTGCTGCTGGCAGATCTATCAAGTTGAAGTTGGGTTAGCTATGTTTTTTCGTCTCTTGCAAGAGAGAAAATGCGATGTCTTTGACTTACCTTGACGCCAGTGCTGGATGGACCAGCGTGGCAGGCGAGAGGGGGTCCAGAAACAGCCGCAGACTTGCGGGAGGCATCGCCAGTCTCATGGAAGAGCTCCAGGCCTGGGTAAGTGGTGTCGGCGCCCGGAATCGGGTTGGGGATGAGTTGGAAGCGGTACGTGCCGCCATTGCATTCGATGGGCGTGTCACCGGGAATCTTGGGGGGTCCCTGGGGGGTAGAGCATTGGAGGTTCTTGCCCGCGTCTCCAGAGAGCTTGAAGGAGACGCTCTGGACGACGCCGGCGTTGGACAAGGTCACGGTGTAGTTCTCGAGGTAGATAACTTCTTCGCCATTAGTGTTATAGCCCTGAGCAGATGCGGAGGCCATAGTGGCGCCAAAGAGGGCGGCAGCGACGGTGATGAACTTCATTTTGATGGTGGTTGGTGGGTTGAGGTGAAGCAAGTGTTGGTAGTTGAGTGAGGTTAGATGAGGTGGATGAGGAACATTAGATGAAGGCAAACCAGACATACTTATATCAATCCATATGCGATCAATACGGGTATTTCGGTAAAAACCACGTCACTCTGTTAACTCGGTCAGTACATCCTTGTTGCACATACCACGGTAAACGTTGACTACCGCGTAGATCAGACTCCCATCTCGTATTCTGCGCTGATGGGTTGCATTGCAAGGTTCAGTCTTCTTTTCATAACAACTACTGTACACTGTACAAATCCTGATTTAACGTCTCCGAGCGCATGGCTTAATGGCTTCATCGGGCTCGTGAGTACCCCAAACTATAAGGGTCTCTATGATGTAAAGTAGTAGTTATCGGCTTGGCTAATAACAGCCGGCCCAGCTGTGTGACCTCTTGCGAACACGATAGTTACTGTACAGCAGCTTCCAGTGTCTTCCCTCATACGCAGGTCTACTACTGTAGGTTATTGTTTCTGTGTCCTAGCTATTCGGTGCATGACATGGCCAAAGGGAAGATAATTACGACCCATGACAGCGATCTGCTGTCAGCCGCGCAGGGTGCACATGGTTGCGCATGGGGATTTCGGTGCCAATCGGCAGTATTTGATCGTGCAATTGTGCTCAAATCTCCATTCTTAATGCTAATATTAGATCTGCGATTATGAGGTCGTGCCGGCCTTGCCATCAACATAACCGTGCGAACATCAACACAGGGATCGGGAGAGCAGCACGCCACTTCCGTAGTGTGGAGTAACAAGCAATGTTGTTACACCTGAATAGCGTCTTTTACCTAAACACGCTTCAATGACACACTTGAGCTCGATACTCCACATTGAACATGAGGTGGCGGTGTGTAGTTGGACGTTGGCAAGAGCAGGTCGGGAAGGGATCGCTCTCGCTCTTGAAGAGGTGTGATGGACGTTGCATTCGCAAAAAAAACGAACACGAGGGATCTTCTGTTGTTCAGGTAATCTGGTGAACAATAGACCTCGAGTTTGCAGTCGGGGATGAAGCAGTTGCTGTGCGGCGGGGACCAACCACAGGACGTCGGTTGTTCGGCCCAGGTACCTGCCTGCAGTATGTCATCGGCCAGTGGGTGTCGATCATCATCATCTTCGTTACATGCAGTTGCCCCTGTAAATCATATTTGACCGAGCCATGAGTCCACACCCATCGGTGAGCGTGTTCCGCGACAATCCTGTTTGCGAACGTTCCTGTTCTCCACCTTTCTACCTTCTACACCGACTGCAAAGTGTTGACGAGCGCAAGCACAAGCGCAAGAGACACCATCACAACTCATAACAGCATGACTCGCAAGGCAAAGACAACATCGTATTCGACACAACCTTTCCTACTGATTCACAAGTGATGTCTCCAGTAAGCTCGTACGATGTCGAAGTCAAGCCAACACCCCCAAATCCCAGGCCCTGAGCTGCGAGTCCTAATAAAGCCTCCTCCCAGGACTCCTCAAACTCATCCATCCACATCGCGATCAATCTTATGGACGAAGATTCACCGAGAGATGCAAGGCATACTATTCACCAGCACTATTCACCAGCGGTTCACGAGTTGGTGAAGAGAAGTGATAGATAACTACGGTGTGGAATAATGTGTTGAGGTTCTTTCTATAGACCCCAACATGCGACGAAAAGGTGGTCAAACGAGTACAAGAGAAGACTGGGCCGGATCTGTTGAATAGTGGAAGATCCACGAAGCGACAGAGCAATCACAATCTGTGAATATTTCCTTCAAGGGTGAGATACCTTGAAGTGGAACCCGCGATTGCATCTCCTGGAAAGGACATGTGGAGGTAGGCTTGAGTGATACATACTAATTTTCGTAGCCAGGATTCAAGGAACCGCCCTTCCACATGTACAAGTGTAACAGCAATCTTGGTCCTAGAGCTCCAATTCACGCCTACACATGTATAGATAACAGCACTGTCTCCTTTGCAACACTATTTTCCACACTTGCTATACTATCAATCATCATCTCACTACTGAATCACCACCAGTTATAACGAAGCTATAACGAACACAGGGTCATAGGCAATAGCACATACTAAATCTTGAACCAGAGCTTGCTATTTCAATGGTCCTATCCGACAAGGCCGAAAACTCGAAGGGGACTAGTAGAAATCAAGAGATCGCTGAAAACAATACACACAACACCATGGTGCCCGGAGTAGACTGCGGAGCCCACAGCTACCGGCTTCCAGCATTCCGTCCTCAAACACGAATGGTACCACCTACGGCTGGTATCGACCTCGATGTGACGCCGCAGCCAGCTGCTCCACCTGCAACGCCTTCTCACGATTCTGTAGTGATCAACAATTCCACTTCACAGGGAACCCAAACTAACAAAACCCACATCAACAACACAACCCGTCCTACTACGACGGCTGATACCACAACAAGTGGCATAACATCTGACAGCACCCCAACCAACTCGATACCCCATAACCCACCCACTTCCACAACCCCATCCCATCACCAGCACCATACGCACCCAGAACGCACCCACACACTCCTAACACCCTACCACACCGCCACCATCGCCACCAATTCCCTCTCCACCAGCATCAGCATCAGCATCACCGACACCACGACCAGTCCCCCCACCGCCTCCATCCAGCTCGCCATTCCCAAAGAAACGATTAACAAAATGACATTAACCACGCTAATCGAAGCCGCCTTATCCATAGAGCCAAAACTGCATCTACAGCAAATACAGCAATTATTCCAAGGCCTCTGCAGCGCGGCGCCAAGACGCAGTAATATCCGCGAGAGGCGCGGCGCTGTGAGTGAGAGAGGAACGGGTTCGCTTGCTATGGCGATACCGGGGGGTACAGGAGCAAATGGTGTGGCTGCGGGAGCAATGATGTGCGGTGAGGGGACTCAGGGAGAGCTGTTGGTCTCATCACTGGATGGAGTTTCCTTCACCTCGGTGTTTGATTCGAGTTCCTCTGCGGATACTGTGTGAGCGGGCGCTCGTAGTTTTTGCATTACTCGCGTTGCGGAGAGGTGCTGAGTTGATGCTGATGGTGGGAGAGGTTGCGCGGTTTTGGACAGTGGAGGATGGGCTGTGATAGCGCGGTGGGGGGTAGTATGATAGAGAATGGATCAAGGAGTCATAGTAATGGAGAGACATACGGCCATGAGACGACGCAGATCGGATGACTGGAGTCTATTCGAATGCAAAGCTGGTCTCAACGTCTTGGAACATGATTTTATGAAGTGTATAGCTCAATGTGTTTGTCTCCTACCTAGTTGCGTATGACAAGTCATGCATTGTAGTCTGATGTTTGACATGTAACTCTGCAATGGTTCCTAAGCGCCCACCGTTTCCATCGATCAGCCGAACATATATTTGTAAACTGCATCAGATGACCATCCTACGGGTAGCTTTGAAACCAAAATATACGGATCGGTAATAGTTGGTCAATGTGCACCTTCTTCGTTTCCTGTCTGTACTCGCATAGCATGATCCATGTTATGTCGTCTTCTTTCTGCGTGACCCAGAACCTGAACGTGACCAATAAGCAGCGCGCTCGATTCCACACTCGACTCCGTCCAAGAACGCGGCCATGATTTGCTGATGGCTACAGCCTTTGTGCAATCCAAAGTTTGTCGCGAATGCGCCGGCCATGGACGACATGGAATGCATATCGGTTGCCTCGTTCTTCTCGATATAGCAGCCATCGACCATTCGTGCAACGAAAGCTGAAATGTGTTGGGTAGACGCTCTTGTGTTTCCCAGGAATAAGTTTGCTAGGCGTCCGATTGCGCTAGCTACGCCTGTGTTTAGAACGTTCTTTCTATCCCTCATTGCGGACGCGACTTCCCGTGTTTTAAGGCCGGGATGGAAGGCCTCTAGGTTCATGAGGCGTGCAGCTGCGGAGTCGTGGCTGCAGGTGTCGTGCAAGTCTTCGAGTTTGAAGTGTTTGAGAATGGCTTCTTTCGGGATAGTCGCATAAGAAAACTGCGTGTACGTTAACATGATGTGTCGATGTGGTGAGGCCATGATTGAGATATACTTACCCAGTCGCCGTGTCCTTGGTACCGATAGCGAAGCTTGATTTTGCCATCTTTCTTTAGCCACTTTAAAGTGGCTGATGCCAAATGAGTTTTATGGTCTTGTTGCATGCACGGCGCTCTTAGGTCGATTATGGCGATTTTTGGTTCATGGAGGTTCGCGGCAATCGTCAAGACTTGTATCAAGGACTCTGCGGCTGCTATGAAACTGGATGTATATTAGCAAGACATGGACTAGATCTATGAGCATGGAAATCAGTAGTAATACTAACCATGGTGTATCGCCAACTCTACTTAGATGTAGGTGTGCTAACAATTTGAACGCCTCGTGTGGATCGTTTGGGGGTATGGGTGGTGGTATATCTGTCCACTCGACGAACCCACTAGAAATGAATCCATCTGGGCCAAATAGTGTCCGGGAACTCGTGTCCCATACTCTAAAGAGCAGACAAGGAGGATTATCGTGTACCATCGGACGACCTTCTATAGCCATAGGAACCGAGTCTTCCGCATCACTAAGGAACATATCTTGAGGGTCAGAAGTGGCAAACGAAAAGCCGCCAACGGTCAACGGCACTGCAGCGGTTCCCTGGACTGCGGTCAGGGATTTCGTTATGATGTTGTTGTCGTTGTTGTCGTTGTCCGCAGTGGGTACTGTCCTTGCAGCTGCCTTCCTCTTCGAAATCTTAAGAAGGGCTCGATGACGTCGTCGTGTCAACGCAGACTTCGCTCTTGCAGCCTCTCCAGATGGAGAAGTAACCTCGTGTTCTAAAAGGCGGATTTGAATTCCTAGAAGTCGCGCGGTCTCCTCAATCCTCTTCCTCACCAGCATATACCGTCCTGTGAGGTCGGAAAATTGTGTTGCCTCGAACACCTGATGATACTCTGGTACTGCCCTCCCACCATGGAGCCTGATATAGCACTCGAATTGATCTCGAATCTTGTGCATTGGTAGCTCAAGATTGTGTACTGTGTTGAAGATTTGTGCAAACGCATGCGTATCGCGTTCGTACCAGCGGAATATCGTGCAGAGGAAGATTCGTTCTGAAGACGTCCAACCTGTAAGCTGTTAGCAATGGTTAGGCCTAGCACAGAATGATCGTACCATGTCTTGGGCTTCGCTCGAGAGCTCCTATATCCGTGGTCGTCGAATTTGTAACCTTGCTGCCGAAATCAAGTCGACGAACTACAGAGTCGCTCTTCATAGCCGCCTTTACTCGAAAGCCCTTCTGCGATTTACTAGTAATTTGAAGCGTTCGAACGCCCGGGCATGGAGAACCCGGAAAGAAGTCGGTCCTATCTGTACTGTCCGATGCGTATCCAGCGTTGCAACTTACACTCGTATTTGGTGGCTTGGCAAGGGTAGATGTGCTGTTCCCCGATGCAGCAAATGCTTCCAGTTGGTCGTGCCACGAGCAGCCGAGTAGAGCAGATGATGACGGTGTGAAGTCGAGGCTTTCTGATGAAAACAAATTGTTATTACATTGCTCAGAAAGCGACCTCGTCGTACTCGGAAACTGTTTCTCAACTCTGAAGGGGGTGGTAGTTGAGACCTCAACCGAAGGCAAGACCGACATGCAGCTATCAGGATGATAGCTGCTTCTCAATTGATCTGTATTATATTTAGCTTTCATTACCGTGCCTTCGTCACGTATCTCTCACCTTGGATTTCTGCCTCACTGAACTCTAATTGCGAGAGCGCCTGCTGCGTATCGTTGACTGCCAAAGTAGTCGGCTTCCAGATCATCATGCCATTGTCGGCTAGAGGCTGCCAGGTACCACCTCCCATCATTCATGCTCCAGACTATGCAGTTAAGGTTACGGGTGGTGGACGGCTGGTGTTAATCATTGAAGGTTGCAGGTGTCCTTGGAGGAGTCCGGCGCGAGGCTTGCCACGCCATTTCAACGCAGTCGACGCGACACGACACGTCTGGACGGGCTTAGAACCAAATAGAATACTTGGAAAGCCCTTTGTAACGCGTTGACGCGTGGTGAAGATGAAGTGGTGAGTTGAACATGTTGTAGGGATTTTGCCGCTCGATGTGATGTGAGTGAGCAGTTACATCCCAGTAATTGTACAGCACACAGGATACCCTACTTACTTCGTATAACGTAATAACGTTGGTGTTTGTAATATTTTCATTGTTATGTATGTGAATTACTTCCTATAGCAATCTCGGCGAACCTGCTCCAGTGTCGTCGCTACATCACCAGTGGTGAGCTTAGACAATGCGCGCTATGCCCTTTCGATCAGCCCAAGGTCCTTTGACCTATTACGCAGGCCTTCTCATGCGACTTTCGCAAATGAACTGTCAGATGCGTAACTGAATAAGCAAGTTTTTAAAGAGCATTGTCTACGTATAGAAGCAGGGAAGACTGTGAGGCGCCTACACGCCAGCGTCAGCATTAATGCCTGTGATTGGCCAAGTGGTGGTTCAAACAGAGTCGAATAGCAGTGATGAAGGATCTACTACGAAAATAAGTACTTCTTTAGCTAGTCATAATACTCGAGTCTTGGAGGGTAGTGAGAGGAGAAGAGACTGTGCTATCCTTAACTGTAAGTCTCATGTGCTTCAAAACTCGACTACCTATCACCCTTAAAGCAATCATCCTAAGGTTCGTGACAGTAGTAGGTGGATTGAGTTAGAATAGCAACATACGACATACGAGGAAGCCAAGGAAGCACGACGGTACGCTTAAGCGAGACGCACCCCTCTCACGTGTTAGCACGTGTATAAAGCTGTTTCAATATCTATTGCAGGCAGCTACAGATTTCTAGAAATGCAGTCATGTAGATCGTTATGAGAATGTCAGGTATGCAAAAACCTCCCACGCTGCGTGACATTCATGATTCGCCCCAAGCTTTTTTCTTTTTGCAATAAGAGATACGGGAGTGAGAGGAAACGGCGGTCAGCAACGCCGAAAGATGCATGAGATTGAGGGACTGAGGATATCAGGAAGAGTGTTGAGGGCGGGACAGGAGACCAGGATGGATATAAGGCGCATCATCTGATTCGACATGTTGCAAACAAGCGAGAGACCACTGAGGGTGCGGGATCGGCAAGAGTGGTTCTGCGGGCGGATGTATGTGAGCGGCACAGTTAACCATCGCTCCCATGTGACTGGTCTGCATAAGCGCCGTTTGACTGTTACGACTGCGCAGGTAAGGCCATCTATCCTGCATGCAGCGTGACTCGTCACGCAGACAAGTTGAGTCGTAGCCCGGTTCAACATGGTAGCTAGGGGCATACATTGCGCGCAAGACCGTAGAGAGACCCGAGCACGACACCACCAACAGATCGTCCTGTGCGCGCATGTCCATAGACCATGACCTCGACCCATTTGTTGCGCTCAGGAAGCTTCACTTGTGACCATGCTGCTCGGTGCAGATCTTCCTTACAACCCACTTTTCCCAGAATTTACGCTGCTGGTTGGTGACCATGATACCATCGTCCTGCAGCACATCCACGCTGTCCATGTGCCCATTGCAGTTGCACCAGGTTATCGAAGCGGGGGTGTCAGGCATTGGCGGAAAGTGTAGGGTTCCTCCTTGTTCTGGCTCGTCCGTACCTGCATCTGAAAATGAATCGCCTACTGATCCGTCACTACCCTCGACATCGTGATCGTGCGATTCGTCTAGGGTGTGGTCGGCGCCGTCGTCATGCTCGTCGTGGTCATCATAGTGATCCCATTCGTCCTCGTCGCTGCTGTCGCTGCCCACCAGCGGGTCGTCTGGTACTTCGACACCTCGAGTGGTCCACTGCTCGTCGAAGTGTTTTTCATAATCAATCCTCCGCAGGCTTACCCAGTCTAGCCTCGCCATATCGTCCCGTAGTGATATGAGAACATCGGTCCATCGGCTTCCATCTCTTAGAATAACGTCCCTGAGTCTGAACCCGCGTAGTGTCTCTCGATGCCGTTGTGCAAGACTGATGATTTCTTCAGCATCAAGCTTCCACGCTTGGATTCCAAAAGCTTGCAGCTTATCCCATTTGACATTGTGGAAAAGCTCCTCTAGCCGTAGAGTTAGTGGTCTGTGTGACGGGAATCCAATGTGTACAGCCTCGATATTCCTGGCTGCTGTGAAAACTGCTTGAGCTAGAGGCGAGAGCTGTCGCATTCTAATGTCCAGGTCTATGCCGTCGTCGAAGTGTAGCTCTAGGCACGTCAGACGTTCCGCGAGAACACTCAGTGTTGTAGGAGGATTGCTAGCAGCACCAAGGACGCTCTGGGGACTGAGCATGGGCGAGGAGAACCGCGAACACGGTGATCTGGACTCTAGGAGCGCAGTGCCAATGGTCTTTGTGGAGTGCAAACAGGCTGGTGGCCACTTTAGTTCGACTAGATGCACCAGCTCAGCATGATTCCGCATGTAGGAGATGAGGTTTCCATCCTCCTGATCTTGAACGCGTAGTATTTGAACATGCTGTAATGACGTGAAGGCGGAAATGGCGAGTTTCAGGACCCGAGCGTCTTCTTGTGTTCTCAAGATGTCTTTTTGCTCGTTGACCTTCTGTTGGAAGTGGCCGAGGTCGAAAAGTCCTAGGTCTTCTGGACGATTACGGAGGAGATCTTGTACACGTTCTCGTCCTACGTGCAGGTTAGCTAAAAGGTAGGCTAGAATTAAAGTGAAATTTGGCAATGACCTTCAACGTAAAAGAACGGCACCATGTAGCTAAACTTCTTCACACGCTCTGCAATGTGTCGCTGATTCGCTATATTCTCTAGGCGTTTCAAACCTTTTCTCGAGAACCTTGTAGTCACTCTTGAGAATTGATGTATGACGCCGAGGTCGGAAAACTTGCGACACGTGAGCCGGAAAGCCGCGATAGTTTGAGCTTCATCGGGCTCCAACGGCGGAGGTTGTTTGAAGCTTTCCTGGGACAGATAAGCACGTCGCTCAAGGCTCGTAAGTTTTTCTGGTTCCGAAGTGACATTTTCCAAGATGATGCGGAGGAGCTCATCGGCGAGATCGAGGATACCCATCGCTGATTCGGCCCATGAACAGCAGCAGCACAATGGACAGCGACTCTGGACGGAAACGTGGGCCAGCGCAAAAACGAATCGCGCAGCTGGTCTTATGTACAAGACGCAAGGGTGGGTTGTCTGGTCGCAGTTGTGGCGGGCAGTCGTCTGATAGTGACAGCGGCAGAGCCGACTTAGCTGCCGACGTGGTGATATCCGACGGCGATGCTCGATATGTTTGCAAGCGGAGAGCAGCCAGAGGGGCACAGTCGGGAAAAGAAAGGCAGCATGACCTCTTACCAGCGGTCAGCTAAGCGTTGCTGGAGAGTCGCAACCTGCACTTGTCGAATCCAAACAACCTTGCAAAGCCCATCGGCCACACCAATTACCAACGATGGATTAGGCTATTCCAGGACTAGCAGAATCACATGATCGTGTCCTTATGCGCAGGCCCGCAAAGGAGGCGGGAGTGTCCATTTCCTGCCGAGCGAAACAGTCGATTTGTCGTGCAGCACGGCGTTCAGGGTGGGGCGACTGGCAGCTGTTTGATTTGAGGCCGACCAAGAACTCTCCACTTAGGAGCGCTGCCCTCGACTACAATCCCTGGCCACAATGCGTTGCCAACGAAGCATGCAGCGTAAAGCGCTTGCCGACGCCAATCAGCCGCTCCAAGGAGCGTCATCCGGGTTATACCATGGCCGTGCACTTGGTAACAGAGTGACGGCCATGGCTCGAAGAGGGGGGTCTAGTGACGACAGCGGGCGCGGGAGCCTCATAAAGGGCTGAGACGTGTACGAAAGTCCATCTCTGTGTAATGATTGATACTACAAAGCGCGGCTATCTGCATCGTTTTCTGATCTCGTGCATGCCACTAGGCAGAAAGGCTGCGTTGTCATTATTGTCGTGCATATAATACTCATGTCGTCGCCCGAGTATCGGTTTCCAAACGGTTTCGTCCCCGCGCCCTGTCGTCGCGATGACATTCGATCCTGGACAAGGGAGCGTCCGCAGCAGTCTCCGCAAGTAAGCTCCGGCCAGGCCAGACAATGGGCCAACGCACTCGAGCTGTAGGTGGCTGTATCGAGATGTGTGGCTGCTCTGAAACGACATGCTGCTTGATGCAAGCCTCATACTGAACATACTTAACCACAGCTCACATCATGCGGACCTGCGCTGTCATGTGGCTTCGTCACACGAATCAGTCGTGAACCGTTACACACAATTACAGATCCTGGCATCCCGCAGATTTCACAAGCTACTGACCTTGAGTCCTTATTGTCGATACACAGAATCTACTCGATTACAGTTCGCCACGGACGGCCATATCGGTGCCCAACAAGCATACATCGAGACGTGTCGTCTCCGGACAGAATGTTTCAATATTGTCCTTGTCCGTCGTATTTCACGCTTTCGGCCCAGTCTGAATACGCTCACTTTGTTTACGGCGAATCTCTGTGCTGCTCAGCTTGCTCTGAAACGTGTTGTCCACGTTGTCTTCCTCGCTGGCATCTAGAACAGCAACTTCAAAGACTTCCAATGGTTCCCAACCTTGCTCCCTACGCTTGCTGTTTACTGCAGCACCTCCCCCTCGAGTTTCAAGTGAAAGGACCAAAGCAGTGATGTTTTTGTCAGTTATGGTTGGCCCAAAGGGGTCCCAGATCTCAACGTATCGAATAGTAAGACCAAAAGGAAAACTGACGTGAACGGCGTGTCCATTTGGCCCTGGCTCATTAATTTCGAGGACCTGGATGCGCCCATCATCCGGTGGCCCAAAGTATACCAGCGACGAGAGGAAATCGTGCACGGATTCCTGGCGACGTTTCCAGCTTTCCAGGTGTTCCGCATACTTTTTGTTCACAAGCAAAGCATCGCCAGTGATACCGACGGTGAGTACGCTTGGCTTGAAGTCCAGATGCACGGATGATCGCCGCCCAAGCACGAACGCAAACATGGTGAGAAGCAACTTGTGGCCAATGTGGAGATGATCGAAGGTTCCGCCCACAGCTACAGCAAGATGATTTACTGGGTCGATAGTGGTGCTAGGGGTGTCAGATGCCTCACTCGCCTTCTCGATGCTCACTATGCCGCCACGAACTCGCGAAACACTCGGTTGGTGTTCCGAGAGCGAGAGGAAGCATTTAAGAAGTTGTTCGCCTTCTTCACTCTCAACTGAATATACTTTATCCCAAGACCTGTGACTTCGTGCTAGCATATGCATGTCGATGGCTGGACCTTGCATTTCTTGCTCTGGGGTCGAGTCTGGTGGAGATGCAGTCAGTTGGCCGTCCCTGGGATAGGCCACGAGGATGATGCGAGCATCGACGCCTTCTGCATCTTCTGTGTCGATGGCCTCTCTGCTAGCAGTGATGGTAATCAGCTTGTACAGGTCGGCGACTAGCTGCTGTGTAGTCTCATATAATGGTCCCCTGGGTGAGCCAAGGCGGCCGTATAAGTGCGGACATGGCAGGGCAATTTCAAGCAGAGTGGACTCGTGCGTTGTGCGGGGAGATCTCGCGAGCTCCTTCAAGACAATGAATAGGGGCGAGTGATATGCTGCCTTCAAAGCCGCAAATGAGGGGGGTGATGGCGGGGGCGGCAACAGTAACAGGGCACGGGTACGTGATTGGATTGGTGGCATTGTAGCGAGGCGTCGAAGGGGGGCAGCCACCACGTAGAATCTGTGGGCGAATTCTGCTTTTGATAGTCGCAAACTGATCCGCGTCCTGTTCCAGCCGTTCATGTAATCAGCAAAGGTTGCGATGACGATGCTGCGAAGGGAGTGGCTAGGGGGGTGAGGGGTGGGGGCTGGGATTCATGGGACCCATGGGGGAGTGGGGTGAAGCGCCAAGCCAGCCGGGCTGCACGCAGAACGTCAACCGCGAGCCCCATGGGTGTCGACATACGCGCCGCGACGTCAGCAGCCCATATCTCGACGACTGCGATTCTGTCGACAGGCGCAATGCCTTTCGGACATCACCACCAGAATGCGCAGCCCGACCCGGCGCAGGGCATCTTCGCTGCAGCATCGGCTTTGGGCAGTACGTCGGGCTCGTCACGCCTTGCATGTATAACGGCAACATAGACTGACCTCGTCCTCTGACCAACAGGCATAGGAGCACCCGGCGGCAACCTGCGTGCAGCCACACAGGGCACCACACGTGCGGGCACCGACGCCTTCATGCCTGGCGGGAGCGGCAACATCCAGTCGCCCGCCGAGTCCTTCCCCTCGAGCGCACCCCCCGCCGCGGCCTCGTCTTACGAAGCACCGCGGAGAGGGACGGCCCAAGGAGCCTGCCCGCCCGAGGAGCTTCACATTTCTACAGCCGTGGCCCAGCACGCGTCGGTGCCGTCGTCCACGACGAGTCAGCAGCAAATGTTCAACTCGCCCGACAACTATCGATCAGCGCCCAACATCAACATTGACCAAGGGACGCCCCAGAACAACCACTATGGCACCGCCTCGGTCCCCGGCAGTCTGCAGCCCGCAGGTGGTGCCGCCCAGCAGCAGCAACAGCAGCAGCAACAACAACAACAACACCAGCAACAGCAACAGCAACAACAGCAGCAACGTCCGGTGCCCGCGAGCCAGTCCCACACTGCACCAGTCATACCTACCCAGTCGCAAATCGCGACCAATGCCCAGCAATATACCCTGCCCACGCGCTCCAACACCCTCAGTCAATCGCAACACTCTCCGCATTCTTCCCATTCCTACTCGCGCTCGAGTCCAGCCGGCCTGGGTCCTGATCAGAAATACATACCCTTCTCAAACACCCCCGAGCAGCAGCCCAAGTACGCCAGTGGGACGCCTGCGCAAAAGTACTACCCTACCACTCCCTCTGGTGCCGCATCACATTCCCCCCTTGGGCTGGCAGACATAAGACCTCGAGCGAACTCGACCATGGACCAAGAGCCCATGGGCCATGGCAACGCTATGCTTGGTGACCAGAACAAAGTTGCATCAAACAGCAACTATCTGGCGCCCTGGAGCATATACGCCTATGATTGGTGCAAATGGAACGTACCAGGAGGCAGCAGTGCTGGCAAAATGGCAGTGGGAAGCTATCTAGAAGACAACCACAACTTCGTGAGTGGGACCGCAAGTATCCCCGGCTTTACTCGCTGACAGTAGCTCCAGATACGCATTCTGGACACCCAGATATCGCCCCAAGACGTCTCCGGCCCTGGTGCAACACCATATGGCATTGAGTACAACGCCATCGCCGAAGCTACGTGCTCCTTCCCTGTCACACGTATACTTTGGGAGCCGCCCTCATCACAAAAGCAATCTACAGACCTGCTCGCAACATCTGGCGACCACTTGCGATTATGGTCACTTCCTCAGGCGTCGGGCAATACAATGAGCAACACCATATCACGGTCCTCGTCTGTGAACACCCGCGAGCCACAACTCCCCAAGCTCACACCGCTTGCTCTCCTTTCCAATTCGAAGACACCTGAGCACACTGCTCCGCTAACATCCCTTGACTGGAACACCATGTCACCCAAACTCATCATCACGTCCAGCATTGACACCACCTGCACGATCTGGGATATACCATCCCTCACTGCCAAGACGCAGCTGATTGCACACGACAAGGAAGTTTTCGACGTTCGATTCTGTGCCGGAAGCGTCGACGTCTTCGTCAGCTGTGGTGCAGATGGTAGCGTGCGCATGTTCGATTTGCGCAGTTTGGAACACAGCACTATCATCTACGAGCCATCCGATAAGGGCGGAGACCGCGATAAGGGCATGCACTTTGTCTACATACTGCTCGGGTTTTGCTAACACTCGAAACAGGCTCGCCGACTAGTGGCCGCATGTCTCCCACAAAGGCTCAGCAGACCATGTCCTATGCGCCTCCACTACTTCGACTCGCCGCATCTCCTCATGATTCACACCTGCTTGCCACGTTCGCTGCCGACTCGAACCTGATACGAATCCTTGATGTCCGACAACCTGGCCAAGCGCTGCTTGAGCTTCGAGGTCACTCTGCTGCTGTCAACAGTATAGAATGGAACCCTTCAAGAAGAGGCATGCTTGCATCGGGGGGCGATGATTCGCTTGTCCTCATATGGGACCTGCTGCATGCAAACAATGGCGCTGTCATTAGTGGTGAACATGCTTCAACACAACCTCCTCCAGCACCGGCAGCGGCACACCCTGCAAATGGAGCTGCTGGAGCACAAAATGTTCCCGTGGGTCAGAAGGGGCCGCATGCTAGCTGGAGGTGCGACTACGAAGTTGGCAACATCAGCTGGGCTCCACAAAGTGCGCTGACAGGACAAGGTGGAGAATGGGTTGGTGTAGCAGGCGGGCGTGGAGTGTGGGGTGTCAAGCTATGATGGAGCCGTATTCAGCGCTTGTTGTCACTTGAGATGCCTTCCACGAGGAAAGAAAAAGTTCTCTGGGCTGCCATGGCTATGGCCAGGATAGGGTCTTTATTCGACAGCATTGTGCAGTTTGCAGGCATTTGGAGAAATTGAGCTGGTTTGGGCAGCATGTGAGGGTGAGTTCGAGACGAAGGGATGACATCTATAGCATTACAGATGACTGATGTTGAAGACGTTGAAGAAGACCATTTCGCTACTCGATATGTACAGTACCACTATAGTTCGTAGTCTTGTCATAGGTTCACCACGCCTCCTTCCTTGTGGATGGATATATGCCTCGCCAGCCTTGACCTTAGGTTGGTCATAATCCCCACAACCGTTTTCCTCCTAGCTCATGATACCCACCCGCCTCCAAAAAAAAATTGCAAGCAATCGAGGACATTAACTCTGGAGTGTGTGCAGTCAACAACGCATGTGTGACCTTGACATCAAACAGATGAGCCCAACAGCCAGATCTTCCCGGTGCCTGATTGGCACGCGACCTGGACCCTTGCCAAGCACCAAGCTGGTCATCCAGAATTTTGCACCCCCATGCATCATGCGAGACACGTCTCTCCACTCCCCCCCAATTGAAACTTCTAAAATTAGCCGTCGTTCCTTGTTAGTATGGTCTGTTGCGCCGACTAGAACAGTCCATCCATGTTCGCCGGACGTTCTGATTCGCAAATACACTGCCATTCACACTAGCCCACGGCATGACGTCGTTTTAACGGCCAGGTGCGGGCTGCTTTCGTGATGATCCCCAACAAACCATAACGGCTCTTCGAAATGTTAGACATTTTGGCATCAACTCCACGATCTGTGGTCTGCTCTCTCCTTTGCTCTCTCCTGTCTCTTGTGCATATTAGTGCTCCAACGTCGTGATTGGTTCGGACTCATATTCATTCGTTTTATTGTCATTCGTTCCGGCGAGCTCGGCTTCAACATGGACGTCGTTCGCCGCGCAGATGGGGAGAGCGGGACTGATAAGTTTCTCGATTTGATCGCGGATCCATTTCAAGCGCAAGTGAGTATATGATGTCTTGTCAATGCAAGCGCGACCATAAGTTGATGGCGAAGTACTAATACATGTTCAGGTCCAACAGAGCTCCATTTACGCAGCCATAGTGTACTCCTTCGTTCTTTCCGGATTACTTGTCGCCGTCTTTTGTCTTCTCCGACCACGAAATTCAAACATCTATGCACCACGAGCGAAGCATGCCGATGAGAAACATCGACCGCGAGAACTGGATAAGAAGCCATTCAGTTGGCTGGCCGCAGTGAAAGATGTGAAAGAGCCGGACCTAGTGGATACCATCGGTCTGGATGCTGTCATCTTCCTCCGATTCATGCGGATGATCCGGAATATTTTCTTGGTTCTGACGGTCATCGGATGTGGCATTCTCATCCCCGTGAATGTGGCTGGAGGGTCGAATTTCTATCAGCAATGGAGTAACATCCCGACACTGATGAGGTTCACACCTCAATATATTTTCGGAACCAAGTTCTGGGCCTTTGTAATAGTGGCCTACCTCCTCCAGTTCACTGTTTGCTTCTTCTTGTGGTGGAATTACAAGGCAGTATTGAAGCTACGACGAGCTTACTTCAATACACAAGAGTACAAAGCCAGCCTACATTCGAGGACTCTGCTCCTCACCCACATTCCGGAACCTTCACGCACAGATGCCGGACTTGTTGAACTTGTCGAGCAAGCAAAGCAGATCAACGCAACACCTCGCGCGGCCATTGGTCGTAACGTCAAAGATCTACCCAAGTTAATCGAAGACCACGACAACGCAGTTCGCGAACTCGAGCAACATTTGGCCAAGTACATGCGCAATCCAAAATATTTGCCAGTCAAGCGCCCGACCTGCAAGGCCAAGAAGGACGATATCGCTGTACACGGAAAAGAGAAGCTGGATGCTATCGACTATCTTACCGACCGTATCGCACGATTGGAGACCAAGATCAAAGCAGTTCGCGAAAGCGTGGATATGCGCAACCCCATGTCGTACGGATTCGCCAGCTATACGCACATCGAGGATGCGCACGCCGTAGCATATGCGTCGAGGAAGAAGGGTCCCGCAGGGTGTGATGTGTACCTTGCGCCGAAGCCGCACGACTTATTATGGCAAAATCTTCCAATGAGTCGCAGAACACGTCGAGTACGCGCATTCTGGGACGGCTTCTGGATTGTCCTGTTCACATTCGCTTTCATAGTTCCCAACTTGCTTACCTCGGTCTTCCTATCCGATTTCTCCCATCTAGGACTTGTGTGGCCAGCTTTTCAAAGAAATCTCATCGCTCATCCGACTAGCTGGGCGATCGCACAAGGTATCGTGGCACCTTTAGTCCAGACATTGATGTACATGGGTGTACCTGTGGTATTCCGACGACTGTTCACGCACTCGGGCGACGTATCGAAAACTTCTCGTGAGCGACACGTGACAGCACGTCTGTACGCTTTCTTCGTGTTCAACAATCTTCTGGTGTTCTCCGTCTTTGGATCCGCCTGGCGTTTCGTAGCTGCCGTCATTGCAGCTCAAGATCAGGGCGTCTGGGAGGCCATCCGTGACAGTCACCTGTTTTCCAAGGTTATGACTGGTCTGTGTAACGTTTCGACCTTCTGGCTCACCTGGCAAATGCTACGTAATCTCGGTGCGGCTATTGACTTGTCACAAGCTTGGATGCTTCTCTGGAGCTGGATTCGCCGTACATTTTTCTCGCCTACACCAAGAGAGCTCATCGAACTAAGTGCGCCGCCACCATTTCCCTACGCAGACTACTACAACAATTACTTGTTCGTCTCAACAGTGGGCATGTGTATGGGCACTCTTCAACCTATTATACTACCGGTGACGGCCTTTTATGTCACCATGGACTGTATCTTCAAGACTTATCTGCTACAATACGTCTTCATCACCAAGACTGAGTCAGGAGGACGGTTTTGGCGATTACTAGTGAATCGCATGCTTTTCGCTGTGTTCTTTGCAAACGCCGTCATCGCACTTGTTGTTGGTGCCCAGGGTGTCGGTTCGATCAATTCGGTGCAAAACGGCAATATGCTGTACGCTATGGTCCCTCTCCCTCTTCTTCTATTCGCATTCAAATGGTATTGCAAGCGCACCTTCGACGATAAGCTAGTATACTACTCTACGATCCCCTATTCAGACTTGGAAAATGGGCATGCAGTAGGCGAAGTAAAAGAGAGGAGAAGTAACAGGGTTGGTGTACGGTATGGCAACCCGGCGCTTTACAAGAAGCTGCTCACACCCATGGTGCACGCAAAGTCGCAACATCTGCTCAAGGAAATCTTCGCACACCGTGGCGCAGCCAAACACGATGAAGTTTTCGGAGCACCGCATGAACGATCAACTGATCGCGCAAGGCCTGCCACAATGGGCTACGGCGACATGTACATGGACGAAATGAACCACGACCAGCCCGGCAAGCAAACCAGCAGCGGTGAAGACCTCCCACGCATGGAATTTGTCGCAGAGTCGGACCTCGACTTTGAGAACTTCAAGAAGCGCGCCGAGTTCCGCGAGCAATTCGGTGGTGATGGCCAACTCTACGGCAGACCAGATGACCTCAGTTCACGCCCGGGCACCCCATCCACATTCACAACCTTCACGGAAGCAGGCCCTTATAGTCCCTATCGCGCATCGCCTGCACATTCACGAGCGTCAAGCCGCACAAGATTCGATGAGTCGGAGCAGGGCACATCGTATGCGCAGGGCTACCAGCGGGCAGCCAACGAGTTCCAGGAACCTGGTATTGACGGGAGCATGCCAGTGACACCGATAGATACCCAAGAGGTGTTGCATCATGCAAGTAGCCGACAGCCGCTTGTCGATGCGAATTATGCGGATGGTGGAGATGTTGGCGTTGGCGGAGGATACTTTAATAGGAGTTTGAGGCATGAGGATACTAGTTATGAACGCTATAGACATGTTAGATAATAAGACCCTTTCAATGGGGGAAGTGAAGTAGAGAATAGTTAATGTTTGATGTGCTGGAGCCAGTACGCGCGATTTGATGTCTGTATGTGACTGTTTGTGTCTGTATCAATGTCAGTGTATACAAGTCTCTATGGTATACATGCATATCCTCACCATATCTACCACAACCCCCACCACAAAAAGGGACAAAAAATCAATTCAAATCCCCCCATCAACATACCCACTCTTACCATCCATCCTCAAAAACACTACTTACCTTATACTTCCCCTACCGTACCTTAAGTTAATCCCCCGATCCAGTCCTAGACCAAAACTTCCACAACACCCATCTATTTCAGACTGTCTTTTTCAAACACGCAGCACATATAAGTTAGATACCTACCCACTCCTACCACTAGTACCATTTATAATTTTTACTTGCTTGGAGGGGAGGGATATTCCTTGTTCTCCGCGTGCAGCGTGGTATATACCAGCGTGTTGGGTTTGACGGAGGTTTAGATCATATCATCCTAGTTGCTATAGTCTATATCATACCGTACATATCGTTCTTGAGAGGACCTTTTTTGGGGGAGGGGGGTGGGAGGGCGGGGAATTAGTGCGAGTGCGAGTGCGAAGACTCCACATACACACTGCCGCGATTGGAGGTGTTCTTTTTCAAAAACTGCGCGACACGATAGGACATGACTCAACATGGAGAGTAAATTTCGTGATGATAAAGAATGGGATACAGTGCGTGCGTGTATGAGTGCGTTTGGGTCTATCCAGTAACATGTCAGTTCGTCAGCGAGAAAGTTTGGAAGGTTCAAATGGGGCAGATGGGCTGGGAGGTACAGTGAGGAGGAGTCTGCGTGAGTAGGTAGCTGAGGCACAAGCAACGGGGCAAGAAGGAAGGCGAAAGAAGGAAGGAAGGACGCAGGGGGCAGACGCCACTGTTCAAATTACGATTCACGGCTCACGATCCTCAGGTACTGTACCTGTGCTGTGCAGGAGAGGGGGGGCAAGTGTTGACTCGTATAGGTAGGTATGCGTGTACATATGGGCCGAACGGTGTGGTGTTGAATGAGCTAGGGCTAGTGCTAAGGAGTGGCTTTTGTATTGTGCAGGGAAGGGAAGGCAGTGCCTAGGTGGGAATTGTTAAGAGAAGAGGAAGGCATTGGTTAGAGAGGAACTGAGATGCTGATCGAAATCCCGCTGGGGTGGTTAGGGAAAGAGTGGAAAGACGCAGGAGTTGCTGATCGAAATCCGGCTGGGGGGGTCTGGGGGAGGGAAAGAGTGAAAAGACGCAGGAGTTGCTGATCGGTACTACGTGTATTGACGATCGGGAAAAGTGCGGATGTACGATGATATTGATTTTTTGCTGATCGAAGATGCATACGATGACATTGCTGATCTGAGATACGAATCCGATGCTGCGGACGCCAGCGTACGAATATTCAGCTAGCTAGCTACAGTAGCTACAGTAGCTACTAGCTACAAGTCTTGCTGATGGTGAATACGACAATTCTGCTGACCCAAAAGACGGGCCTCAAGTTGCATCACCGCCGATACACACCGAGTACACACCGACAGTCTTTATGCATAACAGTCAAGCAAAAGAAAACAGAGCTGCCGAAGTCCGCCCCTCATCCTCATCAGCAATTCACATTGCGAATGAACAATGGCATCATTACATCTCGCACATATGCATGGAAATCTACGGAGAACTCTATGGCGTAGTGAAGACGTAAACAGTGCATGAAAAATATAGTGGTTAGCTAACCCAAGGTAGAAGGAGCAATGAAGGAAAGCGATGGAAGCCCAGGGAGCGAAAAAAACAAGGGTGGAGGGAAGACGCAAAGCCCCCATTCGTCACCATTCTAGAAAGTTTGTTCTAAAATACTTCTCCCTAGCTCCGTGTCACAGGTTCCTTGTACCCGACGCTGCATGAACGGGATGAAATATTCCTTCCGTTTTTGGGTCCCCTTGGTTTTGCTTGGCGGGTGGAAGCAAGGAGCCGAGGGGAGCACGTGCAAGGACGGTGATCCGGTGTTTGATAGAGATTTTCCCCCAGGTTTATTCAAGGCTGGAGATAGATAGGGCTGTCTTTTTGCGTCATTAGCGGGTGCTATTTTGGAAAAGGAGGTGTTGATTTTGGTGCGTGTCCAAGTGGCTTGGGTTGATTGTTAGGGCCTCGAAGGGGGGAAAAGAGAATGGAGACGCTTGGGCAAGAGAATGGATTCTTTGCTTCGAAGATAGGAGAGGAAGGGGGCTATGTTACGAGGAATTCTGTTGGCGACGACGTGTTTACAGTATGTGTGGTCTCGAGGAATGATATGGTTTGCAAAGGCCAGAATGGCGTCTCAGTGATATTTGGTGTCTGTCCAGTAATCACTCAATGACTGAGAATTTCGAGAACCTCTGGCTGTGAGCTCTAGACCATGGGTGCCACGAGGCCCGAGTTCTATTGCTAGCAACCAAGAGAGGGAAGCAGATCCATGCGTAAGGGAGTGCAAGATGCTGCTTGCTGAATCCCGATGGCCAGCCCTATGACATGGTTGATCCCCACGTTTGACGGTGACGAAGCTGCGTCGGACCAGTGTGCATATTCAATGGAAACCTTAAGACTCTTGGTCATTATTGATCCAGGCTTGGTGGAACAGTGTTTCCTTGAACTGTTTCCGAGATAATCCGCTTGTAGGCGCAGATGTGAGCTTGACCCCAATCGGCAATATCTCCTCTCTTATCGTTCTAGTTCTTGACATGACACCCTCAAGGCAGCTTTCACAAGTAGTACAAGACGCGATTGTAGGGCAGTGTCTTGGTAACTCGATCGCAATCAAACATTTGGTGCAATCACCGGCGGCTGCAGCACCCCGTGTCAGCGTCAGAACGTCTGAAGGCACTTACCATAGTTTCATTGCCGGTAAAAGTTTATTGGCGACACGGGGACATAAAGTGTGATGAGGCTGAGGTGGCATACGGGTAAGCGATGTGTGCAAAACTTTGCCCAGACATTCAAGGGAAAACAAGACCGAGGGGTACCGATCGGAAGGTGAACCGATCGAAACTGGAGGAGCATAGCAGAGAGACAGATGAAGGGGGCTTCTGCCGATACTGGGCAGAGGAGAAAGTCGCGTGCGCCGCGCTGCCAATGCAAAGAATTAAGGCACATGGATATGCGACCGAACATAAGGCCTGACCAGAAATGGTCTGCGACGGGTTGATTGCGTAACTCTGGGCTTTGGGACGTCACACGTGGAGCGAATGATTCAAGATGTCTTGTCCCAGAAGTCCGCCCGATGGGATGGAGGCGGGCGGTAATGGTGCTGATAGTCAAGATGGGGATTACCATGTTGTGGCCTAGGATGGGCTTTGTGCAGCGACCTGGGCATACCTAGTGTGTGAACTGTCAGCATTCCTTGGCGATCACGTGGCCCGTCTACACAACGCCAAGGTTAGCTACCTAGTGCCTTTCGGTACTTGGACGGTACCAGGTCATGCTTGGATCGGAGCAACGGAGGGCTAACAGACTTAACATTGTGACAGCTGAACGACCCCCGTTGGAGCGAACGCCTGGCAACGTTCATGCGGCGCAACAGCCAAGGACAACGCAAGTACACAAGTCCACGGATCACCTTATACTCGCAGCTTCTTGCGTCTTGGAAGTCTCATCACCATCCTCCTGATTGGTGGGTACCTCAGCAGTGTTTGTGGCGGCTAGCACGTGCCTGTCCCTGAGGCGTACTCGACCGCTTGCCAAGCGACTGGCCTCCCGCGGCCGGTGTTGTTACCGGCTCGAGTCTCGCTGGCTCTGATGGGTGGGAGAGGCGGACGACGGCACTGGTCTCCTCGTCCCGGCTGGTACTAGTTATTCTCCGTCACTAGAAAGGCCTTCTAGAGCAAAAGGCCTAGACGCCGACCGGAACGGGAACGGACGACATGGCGACGTTTTTGTGTCGAGTTGAGCACGCACAACCATGGAAACTATCAAGCAGCAAGCAAAATCGCACAACCTGCGACACCCACTTGTATCTCTTCCCCACCTGTCACTACCCCGGATACACCCAGCAAGAGGGTCCCGACGTCCTAGTAACGTTGGCGTGGGTATAACCTGCGCCACGTTAGGATCCTCCGACGTTCCTCGCCTCTGGGCACTGTTATTCGCCCACTCCGTCGCTCTCGGAAATCAGACCACTTCGAAACATCGAGTCTTAGAGAGGCGCTTGGCGGATCCAGGCACGCAATCGCTGTCAATTTCCATTCGCGAGCCCTCTGCCGTTGGAGAAGTCCAAGACGCATAGGTGTGGGTTTCAGAGCGGCGATTGGCAACTTCTAACGGTTATTTCTTGGGGGCGGTTTGTGCAGTGGCCGGAGATCGAAGGTTGCCCCAGCCATCAGCAGCGAGCTTACGCTAAACTGTAATGATGAGTCAAGATCGCTGATGTGAGACTAGAAACTGTCTTTCTCATCGTGCACAGTGCATCATCTCAAAAACCCGGTGGACTCGTGAGTCGTCAGCATCAAGAGCATGTTGCGACATGTCCATCATTCCCAACATGGCACACCCAGCCTGCCACCACTTGTCATATCCCTCGCTAACTATCCATGCGCACCCACCCCTTAGCAACAAGGCTCGTCGCAGAGTCTTAATCCTTGCGGCATAGCACTGGGCGATTCTTAAACACCATCCCCATCTTGGCGGGTTTTCCTTCTAGGCGCTGCATACCCCCTTCCCTTCCTTAATTCATCACTTCCAAGAACAATAGCATCCCTCAGGGATTCTTGCTGTTCGACTTGGCCACGCTCGAGCAGCTTGGCCTGCGTCTAGGGTTTGCGAGACCATTTGAGGCTATGGGGTCTTGGGCCAACTGGGGTGAAGACTGTAGCGGGCTGTTGGTATATCTTGGAGCTTGGTATTGCCTCTCTCCGCCTTTCTTGTGTGTATGTGCTTCATCGATTCTCGTTGTGTCCTTTCGTAACGGTCCGTTTCTCATCCAAACCTTCTCTTACTCCTCAGCCACTGTTCATTCTTAGCAGCCGGACTTTCTTGGTAGTTTATGATCTAACGGGCTTATTGTTTAGCATTGCACGTCTTCCGAAGCCTTCCTACTACCACTTCGTAATCTTTTTCGGGTTGATCCTGATCCTTTCTCACCGATCTCTCCACTTTTCCGCGTTGCTGGTCAATTCCACATTTGGTGCGACAATCTATAAGTAACTGCACACCCAAGGCACTTTCTGTGGATCATTAAACAGCCATTCTTTACCACTTTCACCTTTTCTACATTCCTATACGCCAACCAACTCCCTCACTCTTCAATATGCTCTTCAAGGCCCTCCTCCTTGCCTCTACGGCAACAGCTACCTGCACACATGGCCTCAGCATGTTCAAACGCCAGACAGCTGGCACAGTCGAGGTCAACACCTTTGGTTATGCCCCATTGAACGGACCCTTCAACTGGGCCTCGCTTGCGCCTGAGAACCAGGCCTGCAAGACTGGAAGGAACCAGTCGCCCATCAACATTGGTAAGTTCTCCAGCCTGTTGACCACCGATTTGATGACACAACTAACATGACATTAGATGGCTCCATCAGGCCAGCCGCGTCGAAGCCTGTCATGACCATCCCAGCCGTCGCTGAGGTCAAATTCGAGAACCTTGGAACTACCATTGAAGCCATTGTCAACGGTACGACAAGGTTCGCCGGCACTGACTTCCAACTCGTGCAATTCCACATCCACACACCATCTGAGCATCACATCAGTGGCGAGTTCTACCCCTTGGAAATCCACATGGTTCACCAGGGCGTTGGTATGTTCATCTACACCCTACACAACCCTTGAGATGTCGCTAACCCATCTCAACAGTCGACAACACCCGACTCGCCGTTGTAGCCCTCATGTTCCAGGTCTCAGGCGGTGCCTCCAGCTCCATCATCCGATCCATCTCCGCCGCCGTGCCCAGGATTGCTAGACCAGGCACTACAACCACCATCCGCGGTGGCATTGACTTCTCCGATGTTCTCTCTCAGATCCGATCCTCGCCCGTCCTTCAGTACTCTGGATCGCTGACCACTCCTCCCTGCGCTGAGGGTGTGACCTTCTTGATTGTCCAGAACCCGCTCCCCATCAGCGTTGCCGACTTCAACAGCATCAAGCGCGTCGTCAAGTTCAACTCCAGGTTTGTCCAGAACACGCTCGGTCAGTAGTCTCTTCATCCAAACTCTACACAAGTCAGTCGCTAACAGTCATGGAAGGTCAAATGAACATGCTTGAAGTTGGCGCCGCGTCCGGCAACACCACTCCTGCCCGCCCCACTGGCGGAGCTACAAGACCAGGTGAGACACACATTGTTACCGAGATTCTCGGTATTCCCACTCGCATTTCGGCCGTCATTGGCAAGCACAGGAAGCCCAAGTACTAGGTTATTGCAAGTGAATAGGACGAGGCGTTAACGAACCATACAGCACGTGCTTAAGCGCGCCAGGAGTGCACGATTTAGGCGAGCTATCCATGAGTGATTGAGTTGATGGGCAGTTGTTTTCTTCTATGTAATACTTTTGATTTTTTGGTTTAAGAGATGTTTTGTATTATATGCGCATCGTAGACATAACGTAGAGGAGATGCAATAAAACCCAAAAATGGCGAGAACCAGACGATCCCAAAATTATCGCGACAATCGCGCCCCTTTTTTCCTTACTAACGTGCTCTAAACTTAAACGAACATGAATCCCAGAATTAATTTCGTCTCTTATGCCGAGTGGACAACCCCCATTCCTTTGACAATATCGCATCGCTAAGTATTCTTATGCAACTTGTTCATTCACATCGTTTCATCTGCAAGAAACGTCGCTGTATCATATATAATTGATGACGAAGCCGTCGATCACTAGTTACTCGGGCACGTCCTGAAACCTCGGTAAGTTGCGACCCCCACGAGTCGAGTCAACCACCCAATTATTTTCGTGATACTTAACACGCGTAGACTAACGGGACCACCACCCCTGGCCATGTAGTCTCCTAACCCCTGCAAATAGCAAACTTCACAACAATTCCAACAGTCAGAAAGTCTGCACCAAAAGAACTGAGGTAGCTACCAAGATGATGAAAGCCATTCAGATCAACGAGTTCGTCACTGTAAATCACCAATAAACTCTCTTTACCCCCTTCTCCCCCCTGTCCACTGCCAACTCTGCTCCCCAGCAACTAAGACCAGACATAGAATCTCAATACCCTCGTCCCAAAAGAGATACCCCTCCTCAAACCAAGTAGTTCCAATACCCTGCGTGTGAAAATCACTCATGCGGCCATAACCCACGTCGACCTTTTGTACGCCCAAGGCCTGCACCAAAACAACAAACGACACGCCAAACCGCCCTTCATCCTCGGCACCGAATTCTCCGGCATCGTCGTCGCTAGTCCCCCGTCCTCTGCTTTCCCGCCCGGGACGGCGGTGTTTGGCGCCGGCTTGGGCGCTTTCGCGGAGGAGATTTGCGTGCCGGAGGCGAGTGTGAGACGAATTCCTGCGCGGTGGAGCAATGCGGGGGCGTGTGCGGTTGGGGTTAGCGGGGCGGTGAGTTATGGGGGGTTGATTGAGGTTGGGGGGTTGAAGAGCGGGGAGACGGTGTTGGTGTTGGGGGCGAGTGGGGGATTGGGCGTTATGGCGGTGCAGATTGCGAGGGCAGTTGGGGCAAGGGTTATTGCTGTTGTTGGGGCGGGGGAGAAGGCGGAGGTGGTGAAGCGGGCTGGGGCGCATGAGGTGGTTTTTTATACGGAGGCGGGGTGGGAGGAGAGGGTGCGGAAGTTGACAGTTGGTGGGGAGGGCGTGCATCTCGTGTTTGATGGGATTGGGGCGGTGGAAAGTGGTGTGAAGTGTTTGAGGTATAGGGGGCGATTGGTGGTGGTTGGGTTTGCGGGGAGAGGAGGTGATGTGGAGAGGGTGAGGGCGAACAGGATTTTATTGAAGAGTGTTATGGTTCATGGCTATGTGAGTCTTGCTATTTTCTACACGTCTCAGTTGCTGCCAATGATTGATGATCTCAGGATGTTGTGCTAATCAAAGGCAACAGAGATTTGGAGAGGATGGCAGGAGGGCGCCTCAAAGGACAGAGGCTGTATGGGAAGGGTTCATGAGGCTTGTGGATGCTGGGAAGATTGAGCCAGTGATATATAAGGAGCAGTATTTGGGACTGGAAGCTGTACCCAGGGCACTGATGGATGCAAATGAGCATAGGGCTTGGGGAAGAGCGGTACTGAGAATCAACGAGAAGGCTGAGACGGAGGCTATGGGTAAGGCGAAGTTGTAAACATGTACTTATACTAATGACTATGTATTCAATAGAAAGTTAGTGATTCTTTGAGAGCTCCAGTGATACCGTAGTGCATAAGTAACAGAAACTGGAGTGGAAGGCATGGTAGGGATAACATAATCTTTAGAGAAGCTTTGAAGACATCTATTAGACGCTATATACCAGACAGGAAACACCAAGTATTCACAAGTACCAGGTGGCGTGTGTGAAGTGGGACTTGGCTTGGAGAGTAGAGCGTGACCAATTGGGACTAGCCGTGGATGGCATGCACTAGCGCACTTTACTCTGGTTGCACCCTGGCGTGTCCAACGTTCCCAAGTTTATAACAAAGCCTGTCGCCCTTCACCCTCGACGCTTCCTGCTTGCTTCCTTGCCCTTCTCCCTCTCCTCTCCACCGTGCGCCGTCCGAATCACGTGGCTGCATGAACGTAACCCGCAGCTCCGCACCTGCCGTCTGAACTGCGCGCTCCTGCCTTTACCCAGTTCGCGACAGATCTATCAACCGCAGCCGTCTCTTGTTCTTCCCACTCACATTCTTCCGCAACAATGGCCTCGTATGGCAGCGACCACGAGTCCGAGGAGGAGGATTTCAACCCAGTCACCGAAATTGACGAGGATGACGTCGCCCCGAGCAACGCAGCCTCGCGCAGAGCCGTCCCCGATGAGGATGACGAAGATGAGGGGGACGCGCCCACCATGACGGGCAACAACGACGAGGATGAAGAGGGCGGCGGCATAGATGTCGACGATGACGACGATGAAGAGGACGACGAGGAGGATGAGGATGAGGACGTCGTGGTACGCAGTCCATGCCTAGGCTATCCAAGGTACCATGTGCTGACTTGAAGCAGGCTCGACCTGCGAAACGGCGGAAGAAGCAGAAGCGCAACATGTTCATTGATGTCGAGGCCGAAGTCGATGAAGACGAGGAGGAGGAAGACGAGGGCGACGATGACGCTGTTAGCGAAGTCCACCCCGACGACCTCCTTGGCCCCACAGATGCCGAACTCGATGACCGCCACCATCGCGAGCTGGATATGCGCCGTGAAGTCAATGCGCAGAAGGATGTTGAGGAGTTGGCCAAGGAGTTCGACGAGAAGTACAGGCGGAGGGAGATGCAGAGCGCCCGCCGGGGAGCTGCAGGCGCAGTGCCTCTGGCGCTACCCACAGTCGACGACCCTTCCATTTGGGGTTGCAAGTGCCGTCCGGGCAAGGAGCGCGAGATCATCATGTCGATACAAAGGCGCATCGACGACAAAATCCGCACCAAACAGCCTATCAACGTCTACTCGGCCTTTGAACGCGGACCTACGGGTCCTCAGTCTGGATTCCTGTACGTTGAAGCGGACTCCAAGGCAGCCGTCATTGAACTCCTCGAGGGCATCCAGAATGTCTTCATGGGCTCAGACCAGTTCTCTATTCCACCGAAAGAGCGCCCGGATCTCCTGCGAAAGAAGAAGAGGGCGCCACTGGAAGTTGGCAAATTTGTGCGCATGTTGCGACCGCCGACATACAAGGGCGATTTGGCAAAGGTTGTCGAAGTCTCTACCAATGGTCTCGACTGCGTTGTGCAGCTGGTGCCTCGTCTCGACTATGGCCTGAACGAGGATACCAACGCTGCCATCGATAACAAGCGCAAGCGAGGCGGCTTTTTTGGCCGACAAACCGAACGCCCTCCTGCGAAGCTCTTCAACGAGGCCGAGGCGAAGAAGCGGCACATGAAGCATCTCAGCATGACGGGCTCAGGCAACCAGCGAGCATACACGTACAAGGGCGAGGACTACCAGAACGGTTTCCTGATCAAGGATGTCAAAGTCAACTGGGTCAGCACGGAAAAGGTCAACCCAAGGATGGAGGAGCTGCAGTTTTTTTCGGTTCAGAATGCTGATGGTACCGAAACGTTGGATCTCGTGGCAGTACAGGCCGCGCAAAAGGCTGCCGACTCGGGCGCCGCTTTTGCTGCTGGTGATAATGTTGAGATCTACACCGGTGAACAAAAGGGTATCCGCGGTTCTACTGTCACAGTCATTGGCGACATTGTTACGCTACGAGTCAGCGAGGGCGAGCTTCGAGGACGGAGAATCGATGCTCCTGTCAAGACACTTAGGAAGCTGTTCCGTGAGGGTGACCACGTCAAGGTCATTGGTGGCAGCAAGTACGTTGATGAAGTCGGTCTTGTCACTAGAATCAGGGACGATAAGATCACCCTGCTCTGCGACTCGACACAGGCGGAAATCACAGTCTTTAGCAAGGACTTGAAGCGTGCTGCGGACTCTGCTAACCTGGGTGCTGACTCGAACTTTGATCTTTATGATCTAGTGCAGATTGAGTAAGTGACTCCGGCTGTGATGGATGACCAAATGCTAACATGAATCAGTGCTTCTACTATTGGATGTGTAGTCAGGGTCGACCGCGAGGTTCTGCGAGTCGTTGATCAGCAAGGCGACGTACGAACACTCCTCCAGACTCAGGTCTCACAAGTCGTAGGCATCAACAAACACGCCGTAGCTACCGACCGTGATGGCTCCGAGATCAGGCACGAAGACGATGTAAAGGAATTTGCGGGCGAAGGGCGTCAAGGAAAGGTCTTATTCATCCACCGCGGTACTCTCTTCGTCCGCAACCGCGAACTTGTCGAAAACCAAGGCATCTTCGTTGTCCGCAGCACAAACGTCATCACAATGGCAGCAAAGAGTGGTCGCGCACAAGCTCAGGGACCCGATCTCAGTGGCTTGAACCCAGCCCTCAATGCAGGTGCTGGTGCTAATGGCGCTGCCATGCCTCCACCCCGAAGCTTCGGTCGCGACAAGCTGATTGGAAAGACGGTAGTCATCCGCAAAGGTGCTTACAAAGGTCTTCTGGGTATTGTCAAAGACACCATGAACGATGAAGCCCGCATCGAGCTCCATACCAAAAACAAGCAAGTATCCGTCAAGAAAGACCTTCTCACTGTCAAGGACCCCATCACAGGCAACAGCCTCGACTTCGCTGGCGGCAAGTTCCCTAACCGCTCCCGCGGAGGCTACTCGGGCGGCAATACCAGCTACGGCGGTGCCAGCGGTGGCAGTGCTGGTGGACGCACTCCCGCTTGGGGTGGATCCAGCGCCCGTGGCCCATCCTGGGGCAGCGGCAATACACCAGCCGGAGGTCGCACGCCAGGCTGGGGTGGTGGTGGAGGACGAACACCCGGCTGGGGTGGCAACGATGGTAACCGCACAGCCTACGGTGGCAACGATGGCTCACGAACTGCCTACGGTGGTGATGGAAGCCGCACAGCTTATGGTGGCGCCACAGCCTACGGCGGCGCTACATCTTACGGCGGCGGCACCGCTTACGGCGGCAATGACGGAAACCGCACTGCCTATGGTGGTTTCAACTCCAACTCTGGGTCTCGCACTCCCGCCTGGGGCGGCGCATCTAGTGGTCCATCAAAACCAGTTGCCGCACCCACACCGGGTGCTTACAGTGCGCCTTCGCCTGGTGGTTATGCAGCACCCACACCAGGAGGTTATGGTGCATACAGTGCGCCTACGCCCGGCGGACCGCCCATGGATGCACCCACGCCTGGCAACTACATGGCAGCTACGCCCGGGGACGCGCGATATGGAAATACGCCTGCAGCTGCGCCGACGCCGGGAGGCTGGGACGTCGCTACGCCTGCGCCGAGTGGCGAGGACCCGAGATATGAGTAGCGACAGACTGTTTGAGAAAGGAGATGGAGAGTGTACGATTAGGAAACATGTGGTGCTTTGGTAGGGTAGAGGGTTGAGGCTATGTTTGTGAGCCGAAATAAAGTCTAGTTTTATATATTCAAGGGTCATGTGAAAAGTAAGAGAATATAGGTTTTGATGCCATTTTATTCACTGTTGCATATTTACAGATGGGGGCGTTTTTTTGGTTTTTAAGGAGGGGGAAGAATTCAAAATCTCGCAAATTTGTTGGCATATTTTCGTCTCATGTACGTCGAGGTTTCCGTCATCATTGCGATTTGAAGTACTCTACGTAGCGTACACGACTGCCGTTTTCCTAGACTTATATTGTGTTTAGCCTGGATCAAGTGTGTCGTTATAGTGTGCTATATCGATATACACACATAGACTTGACGCACCAGTCTGCGTTTCGACAAGTTGTTGCGTAGACATACACTAACATTACGCATATTCAATCCACGAGGGAAGAAAGCAACAAAGGGTCTTTTCTTCTATTTTGAACACCGATACCATGGTCAAGATGTGACATTTCATGGAGGAGACCTGTATACAGTGTGACCGTTATGCCTAAGCAAGGGGGTGCGCAGTGTCCAGGCGAAGCAGCGGATTCGGGGGGGATATGATGGGGGTTATGATGCTATTGAGTCCACTTTTCGCGGCTATGATACCGTGTCCTATTCTTTTTTTTTCTTGAGAAACCATGTGGGGATGGTGCTTGTACTTCCTTGGAAAATACAGTCTAGCGCCAGCGGTCTACAGATTCCCTGGGCCAAGATGAAGTGCCAGTTCTGTGCATAGGGAAGCCATGATGCGGCCAAGGATGTGGAAGAAGATGACGAAAACGAGTAGGTAGCTAGGGCTGTCTGTGGATAGTCTACTTAGCAATATCGAACATGGTCCAAGTGAGCCACTGCAATTTACATGTGTCGTATGCCCAGCCTACGATTGGGCCGGGAAGAAACATGAAAAATTTGTTCGATACAGTGAGTCCATGAGACTGTGGATGAGGAGTATTCACGGAGCTGGTTCTGTTGGTAGTAGCTTTGGAAGACATCGAGGCAGTTTAGCCATTCGAATGAGCAGAACAGGCAGAAGAAGCCACCCAAAAGACACAGGGAAGTGTTTTGTCCTCCGTTAGTGAACTGTTCGGGTGGTGTGGAGGTATGGTGGAGCTTGCTGCTCGACATCGCTATTGGGCTTTTCTGGCTTGTTGTCGTAAATCGACGTAAGGCTTGTCTTTTGTGGCATACTGCTCAACAAACAACAGTTTGAAAAAGCGAGACAGTGATTTGCTATTGTGATGGATGTGCACCTTGATACATGTGAGGTTGATGATCTAGTTCTTGGAAAATAACCATGTGTGGGATGTGGAGCCAAAGCAGTCTCCTGTGTAACAATGCATCTACTCATTGTAAATATCTCTTGACCTACTTGTATAAAATAGATAACCTATGCCAGCCACACTCAGTGTGTAGGGCTCGATGACAGCGTTTGCGTAAGGTGATGGTCGAGGACGAGCATAAATGCATACACAGTGCTCGATTAGACGGAGACGAGGTAGCGACTGAATACCATGATCTAGATGATTCGATTCTTACCACAACTCTGATATAGGACGCACATGGGCTGTCAGAGTACAGTCTGTCGTGTAAGATGGCAGCTCGAGTGGGGCCACGGATAAGTCGGACTTCGCTCTGATCTTCGTGCCATATCCGCACGATAATGGAGGAGGTGGCATAAGGCATAATCGAGTAAACCACCTGCCAGTACGGCAAAATGTGTGACTTGATGATTCAAGCAGATGTCGTATACGGTGTCGTCTTGGTGGGACTAAAGTTGCACATGTTAGTGGAGAGCAGCATTCGCATACCGCTGATGATGTCGCATTGTTCGACGGGGCGAGTATTTTGTCCTCCACAATGCCATTTTAAAGTTATTTTCTGTTTCGGCCAAGCTTTGTAGAGATTGAGAGGTGATGTTGACGACGAGCTTCTGTGAAGAGGATGTGTTGAATGGTAGGTGTGATCAAATGTACCCGCGTCCACTTTAACACATCGTTTCAATGCAGTTCAGTGGCAGATGCAGCCACCCGCTGTACCATTAGTGCGCGACATTGCTCGCCTAAATTTCGAAGTTTGTGAGACATTGTCTCCAAGGGCTGCTCATCACGAGACTCGTCGACCGTACGCATAATGTTGTCTCATTGTTGAATGGTGCTGGGCTTCAACCGAGGTGGAGGAACAAGAAACAACGGGGAGGCCTGGCAGACGTGATGGATTGTAAAAGCTGTCTTTCCCCCCCCAAAAAAAAGACCATGCAAGCACTTCCAGTCGAGTGGTAGTTTGTCGACATGTACATAGCAAGCGCACAGGATAGCTCGTGTTGCCTGTCAAGTTCAATGGGGCAGTGGGGGGAGCCTGGCGGACGCTACTCGACTGTGTGTGGTTCCTTCCCTTTCGGTTGCTAACGTCAAAACGCACAGGCCAGCATTTTGTGCTTTGCGAGCCGCAATTTGCTACTCCTCACTTACCTGCATCGCGCCCACCACCACCTCAAGACGACCAGCACCCATTGCCTCCTATTTGATTCCATCACTCCCTTGTCTCTTAGAGACGCCTCGCATATATTTCTGCAATATAATCCAACAGACCCGCCCATCTCGCTTCTCACCCCTCCCATCGCATTTAGTCTCTCGGGCACTCTCTGTCAAACCCTGTATGTGGGCACTTACTCATCAACCAAGTGAACCGCCCGCTGATATCGCGCCATTACCAATAGTGCAAACCCCCCCAGATTTCCCTCTGTGAGCAAACTCTTGTCGCATCCCGAGCAAGCCCCGCGCACACGCTACACTTCCTCGGTCCAAGCCATTTCGCACTCCACATCCTCGAAAATGGCAACCACCGAATCCTCCGCCTCTATCAACGGCAACTATGCGCCGCAAGCCTACGAGAACAGCTATTCCACGGGCGCCTCCAACTTCACACCCAGCCAGCAGCCAACCGCCCAACCAGCACAGCAAGCACCCGCCTCTGAGATCCCCAAGGACGAGGTTGGCTGGTACTTTGTCGAGCAGTACTACACCACCTTGAGCAAGAGCCCGGACCGCCTCTACGTATGTTCATCGCTGCCTGGCGCAAAGCGCGCGACTAACCTGAAATGCAGCTCTTCTACAACAAGCGCTCCCAGTACGTCTCCGGTGTGGAGGAGGACAAGGTCAATGTGTGCCTCGGCCAGAAGGTATGTCTTCACCAGCCGGCAATGTCGATACCATGCTAAAGTGTGGATAGGCCATCAACGAGCGCATCAAGGAGCTCGAATACAAGGACACCAAAGTCCGCGTCACCAACGTTGATTCGCAGGGCTCCGACGCCAACATCGTCATTCAGGTCATCGGTGAGATCTCCAACCAAGGCCAGCCCCACAAGCGCTTCGTGCAGACGTTTGTCCTCGCCGAGCAGACCAATGGTTACTTTGTGCTGAACGACATCTTCCGCTTCCTTGCTGAGGAGCCCGAGGAGGACGAGGAAGTCCACCAAGACGGCGCCAATGGCGTGATCGAGCCTGCACCTACTACCGCTGTTCCTGAGGGTGAGGCCGACCAGGCTGCGACCAGCGAGGAGGACCTTAACAAGGTTGATGACAAACTTGAGCACGTTGCGCAGGAGGAGCCCTCCCGTGACACTGCTACTGCTGCTGCCGCCGCCCCAGCTCAACAGGAGCCGGAGGAGACTGAGCAACCCCAGGTCGAGGAGGCGCCTGCAGCCACCACCGAGGACGCGTCCAGCAAGGAACCCGAGGTACCCGCCACCGAGGAGGCTACCGAAGCCGAGAAGCCCGCCGCGCCTGCTCCTACACCCGCTCCCTCAGCACCCAAAGCTGCTCCCGTCGCCATGCCCACTGGCCCCCCAAAGCCCAGGACTTGGGCTAGCCTGGCAGCATCCGCACACAAGGTTGCTACTCCAGCCATGCCAGCGCCTGCCCAGCCAGCCGCTTCGCAGACCAAGACCGCCGCTCCGTCCCAGCAGGCCGCTGCCACGCCTTCCCAGACAAAGGAGCCTGCCCGTGACCAGTCTCCTGCCGCCAGTCAAGGCGAAGCCGCTGGCTGGCAAACCGCCACCGGCCATAAGAAGGAACAGTCTCGCGCCCAGAACCCAGGGCCCGCCGCCGATCCCGACCAGAAGCGCGCTTACATCAAAAACGTATTCCCTCAGGTCGAGGAAGGTGCTTTGCGAACCCTCCTCACCAAGTACGGTGAGATCGACTACCTCGACATCAACCGCACCAAGGTTTGTAATGTGCCACCGATGTTACGATCCATTATCTAACGAAATCCAGAACTGCGCCTTTGTGGACTTCAAGAACCCCGCTGGTTTCCAGGCCGTCGTGGCCGCTAACCCACACTCTGTCAATGGTGTTGAGATCAAGGTCGAAGAGCGTCGCGCGAACCCTGGACAATTCGGTGGACGTGGAGGTTTCCCCCGCGGCGGTGCTCCACGAGGCCGTGGCGGTGTTGGTGGTGGAGCACCTCGCGGCGGCTTCAACCCTCGCGGACGTGGTGGCCCAGCCCGCGGCGGTCGAGGCGGTGCTCCTGCTCCTCAGGAAGCATGAAGTCGTTGAGACATGCCACCCAAGCCTCCCACTTTGTCCCTTTTTCACTACTCTTATAGGAGCTGGCTGCAACTTTTTCCCTTAACGACTGACGGTTCTAGCTATGTACTGTACTCGATTCTTCCAGCGCTTGTATAAAAGTCATCATGTCTGAGAAAAAGTCTGGGCGTTCTTTCATTCTAGGGTGTCGGAGAACGCTTGCATAGCGAGTGGGTTTTATGTTGCATTTTCCCTTTCTGTACCTCTATTGTTGCGTGCAGCACTTTGTCTGACACGATTTCCTCTTCATTGCGCGCGTTCTTGATTTCCTCACATGTATGGACGGTTATCTGTGGGCTGGGTACGGACTATGGGCTCGGACTGGGGTCGGTGTAACGGAATGGGGTAGCGTCTGCTCTCGAGGAGGTGTAGAGAAGACCAGCGACGAAGCAGAGGACTAGGGAGGCGACCAGAGGGCAGACAAAGTACTGGGCTGACGGACGGAGGAAGAAGAGCAAGAAGAACAAGAAGAACAAGAAACAAACATGACAAGTAAAGTGCACAAGCATTCCTCGTACTCGAGCCAGTACGCGTGATGCCCGTGTATATGATAGCGTCAGCTGATAAGTGCGATAGTGGTGAGGAAGTGCGGTGATTGGTGGGGCGATGGTGGCTTGCAACACGCAGTCTTCCTGGTGGGGAAACGCGCTGGGCTTATGCACACGACGGCAAAGGTACTCCACTTGGAAGCAGCCAAACTAGAGTATACTCTATGCCTTTGTGAGCTCTACCTTCATCCGCCTCGACCATCAGTCTCTGGCGGTGTCGTTGCAACACTAGAATCGCGCCGACCCAAGCGCGACGCGGGGTCTAGCGGGGCCGTGACCGAAGGTGGGTGGAGCACATTAACCATCACGCCCAACTCCCTTGTAGCTTGCCACGACGACGACGACGACGACGACTGTTCACCTCGCTCTTTGTCCCACCAACTTATGCCCCCATACTCTCGCCAGTATGCGACCGCTACCGGGCGGTGACGCCCTGCCTGCATCTTCGTCCGCTAAGCCTCGGTCTCGCAAGTCGAGCGTTGATCATGCCGCCGCTCCGTCAAGCCATGTCCCCACTACTTTCGTCATGAAGCGGGTCGAGGACTTGGAGTCCATGGCCACCTCACAGAGTGTGAATAGCAAAGGAAAGCAGCGAGAGTCTGCGTTTGGAGTGCAGAGTCTGGCAGATACACTGGAAGCTGCGTTTGGTGAGGAAAGCGCTACAGAGGCAGTGAAAGGGGGCGAGTCCAGTGACTCGAAGCAACCAGCTGAGGCACGTTCAAGGACAGGGGCGCATACCTCCTCACCCGACTCTGCAAAGGCCACAGAAAGCCCCAAAGCATCGCCGTCCAAAAAATCAACGAGGCAGCTTTCCAGTCATGCTGCACCAATACCCTTTGTGCTGCCCAAGGTCGATGCGCCTTCCCCGATGCCCATGTCGAATGTGTCGAGTCCGCCAAGATCCGTGTCTATGCAGTCCCTGAAGCTGTCCGACGAAGACTCAATGGTAGACGAGGTGGCGAGTCAGGCCATCGCCTCGAGTGGTGACGAAGACGAAGACGAGCATGTGGACACACAGCAAGGCGCCTCAGCCAGCTTTCCACAGCTAGTCATGCCCAGTATACAGATGCCCAGGAGAAGGCCATTCACTACCAAAGGCAAAGCCATGGGCAAACTAAAGCTCCTTGTCGCCGGACGGTCTGGTAGGCGCACCTTTCTAACCTATCATGCATGCGTCTGTTAGACTCTTGAATCTTAATTGACATCATCGTCTAGGTATTGGAAAGACCTCCCTCATTCGATCCATCGTCCAGTTGTGCGAGGACATTGTACACGTTGACCCTCTCACCCCACCCAACTCCACTTCACGGTCAACCCCGCCAAAGTCGCTGTCTAGGAGAAAGAAGTCCGAGTCTATGCGAATAACTGAAGTCCACGCAAGCACCAAGCCATACCCGCACTGGTGGACAGATGTCGACGAGAGTCGTATTCTGCGTAGGAGGAAGAGCAGCGTAGACAGTGTCTTGGAAAGAAACATCTGCTTCGTAGACACACCTGGCATGTTGCAGCACTCGTCAGACGAAGAAGCCATGACCATGATTATGAACTACGTCGAGTCTTTGATGTTTCAAACATCCTCCATCACTACTCTAGAAGATAGTGATGTGCTGGGTGTCGTCAGTGGAAGTGGAGGTGTTTTGGTTGATGCGGTGCTTTATCTACTGCCACCAGGTAAGCTCAACGAACAAGTCCGTCACAGCGTTTGCTAACAGGGCACTAGATCAAGACATCACCAAGGACATCGAATTCATGCAACGCCTCTCGTTCTTCACTAATGTGATACCCGTTATTGCAAAGTCTGACACCCTCTCAGTGCAGGAACTGGTAGCCCTGAAAACTTCAATCCTCGCCCGACTACAGATAACGTCCATCAGACCGTTCTTCTTTGGCAAACCCCTCGACGATGCTTTACTTGCCGTGCAAAGTCTGCCCATCATGGCAAATTCGCAAAACAGCTCTGAACCACAAACGGAGCCGTCTCAGTATCCATTCAGTACACCTACCTATCCATTCGCCATTTCATCCACGCTCGGCTCAGATGACGACATCATGGACGCATCGCTGCTCATGTCGCCTGATTACATACAGCCTTTGCTGCCTTCTGAGCTTTCCACCCTAGTCGCCCAAGTCTTCGATCCAGAATCCATCTCCTGGCTCCGACACTCAGCAGCAAAGCGCTTCCTCACATGGCGCAGGGCCAAACTTCCCAGCGACTCCGTTACCAATTCGCTCAAACACCCTCAAAGCCCAACGATAGCTTCCATTGGCCTGAAACACACAACCATCAACACCTCGACGCCCTCCTCAATCTTCTCCATTGCCTCACCTTCCGGCGTCCTAGTTCCCCGCTCAGAGTCCCCTTTCTACCCCTCAAACCTCCAATCTCCCTTCCTTGCTTCCTCGCCATCACTAGCGAACTCGGAAATAGCTGAACAACCAGGCGCATTCTCTTTGGCGCGCTGCACAAACGCCGCACAAGGCGAACTACCACTATCAGAAGTGCGAATCGCCAAATGGGCCACAGATCTCCAGCGCAGTCTCCGCAACGAACGTGACCGCTTCGAAGACCTGCAGCGTGAAGACCGCGCGAAATGGTTGCTCGATCGCGTAGGCGAAGAAGTATCGCGCGGCACCATTGTCGCTCCTGCCGGTGGTCCACCGCGGGCAGACTGGGCCGTCGTGCGGCACCACGGCGATGAAAAGGAAGATTGCAAGAGGGGGGCTGGATATCATTGCACTACTGTGGCCTTGGATTCGAGGGATCCGTTGGGTCTGTGCACTTTTGGAGATGAGTTTAAGAGGAGGGGGACTGTGGTTGTGAAGGTGTTGGGGGGTATGAGTGTGTTGGGTGCGGTCATTGTTACGGTAGTAAGGGCGTTTGGGTTGGAGGGTAGTGTTGGGCAGAGTTTGGGGACTTGGTGGGGTCGGGTTACTGGGTGGAATGAGTAGTGAGGGGGTGGGGGAGTAGGGGGCGGGATAGGTGGAAGATGAAGATAGATTGTGTGTGTGTGTGTGTGTGTGTGTGTGTGTGTGTGTGTGTGTGTGTGTGTGTGCTGGATATACCCTATATATATTTTCTCGTAACGGAGAAATCAACGACATGTGAAGATTCAAAGTTTCCATTTCCATCAACATTACAGTATTACCCCATACCCACACATTAGCATGTATGCATCCTCATCTCATTCCCCCCTCTCGTCCCTCCCAAACTAAACATGTCTCCGCCTTGCCCACTCGCTCAAAAACTCCCTCTCCTCCAACCTCCACGTATCCTCCTCCACATAACTGCCATTCTGGCCGCGCCCTTTGGCCTGCAATACCAAATTCCTGCCCTTCCCATCCCCACCCTCGCTATACAACGGCCAGCGCGGCGCCCCAGCCCCATTCGGATCGCCACGTGCAATAAAGCGGATCCAAAACGCGCTCATCTCATCGCTCAGAGCACGGTACTCATCCCACGGCCCAACGTACGCCGGGTTCGCAAAGATAAAAGCGACTTCGGCGAAGTGGCTGACGCCCTTGTAAGCCGGGGCGTTGCCGCCGGTGGTGGCGATTGGGCTGTCCTGCCAGGGCCGCGTGTTGAAGCGGTAGATATATGTTGGTGCGTTTGCGGCGTAGGCGCGGGCGTCGGCGAGGCGCGGGGCGTGGTAGAAGACGTCGCCTAGGATGGCGGCGATGCGCTTGTACTGGATGCCCTGGGCGGGGAAGCGCGTGGGGCCTGTGTTGAGGGGGATGCCGAGGGAGGGGTCGTCTGGGTAGAGGGAGAGGATTTTGCGGATCACATGGGCTGGGAAGGAGAAGCCGGTGCTGTTGGTGAGGTAGGTTTGGAGTTGGGCGGTGGTGTTGATGAAGCCGTCGGCGGGCGCGTTGTCGGTGCCCTCGTCGCTGTTTGTGCCGTAGATGTGCGGGATGTGGGCGAAGCGGTTGGAGGCGAGGAGCTCGGTGGGGTACGCGGGTATGATGTCGCCGTCGACGGTGGGGTACCAGCCTGGGCCTTGGGAAGGGGCGGCGAGGAGTGGCAGCATGGAGGTGTAGGGGACGGTGCGGAGGCAGGCGAGCGTGTCGATTGCGTCGCTGCAGTTTGCGCGCGTGACGATGTTGTCGTAGATGGGCTGGTACCAGTCGGAGCCGTTGTACCATGCTGTGGCTGCCGAGCCTGATTCCTGGATGCTGCGGTGGAAGAGGTTATCTGTGCGGCCGCCGTAGCTCATGAGCAGCTGGCCGACTGCAAAGGAGCCGGCGGACTCGCCCCAGATGGTCACGCTGGACTTGTTGCCGCCGAAGCCTTCGATGTTTTCTTGGATCCACGCGAGCCCTTGACGCATGTCTCGCAGCGCCAGGTTGGTTTGCCCCGTGCCCTGGATCTCGCGCGAGTAGAGCATGCCCCAGCCGCCTTTGCGGTAGTTGATGCTGGTGGCGATGATGGGCTCGCCGATTTCCACACTTCGCTGCACAATGTAGGTGAGGTTGTAGTTTGGCAGAGAGCTGGTGCCGACCTGGTAGGAACCGCCGTGGATCCAGACGGCGACGGGCAGCTTGGCCGACTCGGATGCATTGAATCCAGCAGGACGGATGATGTTGATGTTGAGGCAATCCTCACTCATGCCATACTCGGCCTCCGTGGGGTCAGGACAGGTGTGTCCGTACTGCTTCGCCGCCCGTGTACCATTCCATGTCGTATTCAGCGCCTGAGGAACACGGAACCGATTCTGGCCTCCAGTATCCTGCGCAAACGGAATCCCCAGGAAAACATCCTGATCAAACGACGGCAGATACACACCCTCATACGTGCCATTCCTCACCGTAACCCGCGGATCCTTGGCCAGCGCCGTTGCCGCCCATAGACCCGTCGCTAACAGCGCACTCGATGTCCAAGCTCTTACTCCCATGGCGACTATAATAAATGCCTTCTCTTTCTATTTATCAGTCTCACACACACACTGTCTCTCTCTCTCTCTCTCTCTCTCTATCGCTCACGACAGTTTGAAAAGGAATACCCCAGAGCAACAACCGTCGACGAGAAAGACAGTACAGCCCGAGATTGCAAGCCATGCGGGACATTGCGCCCATCTTGTACCGTAGCAAAACACGGCAGGCAAGCCCTAGCGGCAAAAGAAGCTAACCTAGCACCATGCCATCCATGCCAACAACAAATCGCCATTCCATAACTCCCGCGCCTCCACCTCCACCACCACCACCACCACCGACCGACCTAGGCGAGGCAGTTTGCCATCCCATGGGCTGTCAACCCATGCATGACGTGACAAACCATGCGGGCCCAGCGCCGAGGTTGGACACGCCCAAACGGACTAATCGACCAATTCGTCGGAATAGGGGTGCTCACATCCTTGCCTGCGGGCCCTTGCGGCTAGGGGAGGGGCGGGGGGCGGGAACGAAAAAGGTCCCCAAAACGGGCCGATGGGAGACGGGGCATCTTTTGGGTAGCAAGTGCGAGAGTGATTTTATACGGGTAGAGAGTGGCGTGTGGGGGGGATGACTGGTTGGAAATTAATCATGCGAGGGTTTTTTTCGTGTTAATTTTGCGGCAATTCTTCTTTTGTGGGTGGGTGCATGTGGTTGGATTGAGTTGGTGGGTCGGTTTGTTTGGGTTACACGTGATACAAATGAGGCTGGACTTTGGCCGACGGTGATGCTTTGGCCGAGTCTGTCTGTTGGAGTGTTGCTGATGATGTGATAAGACGCGTTTATCGTAGTCTATGTACTACGCATAGTAACCGAATGTGCATCTGCACATGTATCCTGAGATCTCCTCTAGAACATTTACTCGAGTTCCATTGTATCCAGCACACTCTACCACAATACTACATTGTTATGGCTATAGCTCTTGCCCTAGGTCCTTCTCTAGTATGGTAGTAGTGATGACGATGTCCACGCACCGTCACGGGCCTTCAGGGGTGGTTGCGCATCGTCGCGAACCATGGGTGCTGGTGTTTGCACGGTGTCGCGGCCTTGCACCACCGATGAGCTGTATTGTCCAGTTGGCCTTGCATCAGAGTTAGCCTTTGCTAGCAATTGCAACAATGGACATGTTCAAAACACACTTTCTGCAAATGTAAGATTTAATTACATCATTGAGACGCCCATCACCGGCGGTTAGATCTCGATATGACGACATCCCCCACGGGATAATGGGAGTGCGGCATCCAGTATCACTGTAGAAAAGTTAGCTCAATCTAGCTCTATCGTGTCTTAAGCAGTACTATAGTACATACCTGTAGAATTCACATTCTAAACCATTGGTATTGTAGGCGCTAACTCCCCCCTCTTGATGGTTTTCTATCACCGTTTCTTAGTTACTGTGGCAGTTTCATGGGACAGCAATAATCTTACGGCAGACATCTGCTGAGGGCGAGATGAAGAAACAGTTTTGCTGGTCTTTATCGTTGCAGATGAGAGCCGTATCCTGCGGAATATCTATAGCAGCGGCCACCCCCTGCACAAGAGCAATGGCAGCGAAGACGATAGCGTTAGCGAGCATTTTCACTGAGCGATTCAAACAGTCGAAGAAGTAGGTTGTAAGTTGAGAATCGATAATGCATAGAACTGTGATGAGGCCAGGCACCCTTTATGTACTGTGCTTTTAGGTATCATCATGCAACATTAGAAATCGCCGAAAGCCCTGAAATCTCTTCGGTCTGAGCTACTTTGTCAAGGCATGTAAACCGACGAGAATGACAGATGTCAGAGAGCGCCCACCTCATTTAGGGCCGACTTGGGTTTGAATAACGCGCGTATTCGACTGTTTGCACACATGTCTACATTTGCAGTACGCCTTCTAGGTAGTATATTTAGCACACACAATTACCCACGCGTGACATGTAAAGTATATTGTCCTTCACTATAGTACCATTTATATAGCATACCGTATATGCTTACTGTACGTAGTAGTGTACTCGAGAGCGTCCAAATAAACATCAGACAAGTCGTGACACGCTAGCGCCCTTCCTAAATACATACGAAGATCCGCTACGCCAAACAACAGTATAGCAAACCTACAAGGGTACCGCTATCGGAAACTTCCAGTCAAAGCACTACACAGTATCTATGCCCACCACGCGCGCGTGCTGTAGCGTACAGACTGTACTTAGTAACTACCCGTATGTACACTGCCAGCCTGTTCACCCCAAACACGATTGATTATGCATAAAAGACGCCGCAAACCCACCCTAAACTCAAAATTATCTCCTACAATAGCTTTATGCAACATGTACCTAGACTAGTTCGCCAGCATCGGATTTTAACCAGACCATCAGCTCGCGATCCATGACATCACCCCCCTCGGCCGCTAATCACGACACGTAAGTATATGTAAATCGCCATTTCGTTTGAAACGGCCGCCTCGGCATCAAACAGGTTACAAAATTTACTCTTATGTAAGATGGTACTTTGCGTACTATATGAAGTTTATTCTCTTTTAAAAATAGCAACAAAAAGACAAATACCCCAAACACGGAAACATAGCCGGCATGCTAAGTGCAGGAGGACAAGAAGCTACAGAACTGAGGGTACCAAACTATGAGCTTTTGTTCCTCTCAATCCATTCTATCCTATCCTATCCTTCTACTCTTCCTCTTCCCGTCCTCCCTCCCGTCCTCCTTCCCGTCCTCCTTCCCGATCCCATGCACCCCATCATACGCCCTCCTCGCCTCCATCCCTAGCATGTTCCCCTCAACCCAACTACTCCAGTACCTCGTCCCAACCCACTCAACAAGATACTCCACTACCCTCTTCTCCCCAACCCTGCGCGCCACAATCCTCTTATATGGCCACTCCCAACTCGCATCCTCCCCCTCCCCTTGCCCCTCTCTCTTCCGACTCCACACCCCCCACCCCTCCTTCACCTCCCCATTCTCCCTAACATATTCCTGCGCCCAACTCCTCAAAAACGCCGCAACCCACGGCTCCGCGCCCACCTCATAATCCTCCGGGTCGTGTTCGCGGGGCGGAAAAACCGCCGGATCTGGCGCGGGTGAAGAAAGCGCAGTACCGAAATGCTCACGTGCTGCTTCTGCGTCGATAGCGAGCAGAAACGGGTCCAGGAGCTCGGCAAGATCAACATCAGAATGGAACTGCCATTCGTACTTCCTGAGCGTATATTTGATGTGACGGAATAGCTTATCTTTTGTGGGGCTTGCGAGCATGTAGAAGTCGTTGTCGAGGGAAAGTTGATGCAGTGTCGACTTGATACTATCGAGCATCTCCGACGCACGCACTGTGACGACGAGCGCTGGCTGGGGGCTGTGGTCGTTTTGCCATGCTGTGCATAGCGCGCACGATTCTGGGTGCAGCGGCGGCGTGGCTGTACACCATGGGATGGGGCAGCTTGTTGAGCCGGAGAGGTGGGTTTCGATGCAGGTGCGGCAGAAGATGTGGGAGCAAGCCATCTTCACGGGCGTGATCTTTTCGCTGGTGTAGGTAGTGCTGAAGTAGTCTTCAAGGCAGATAGGGCATTGGCGTTTTTCCGCGGCGAGTTGGCGGGTTGAGCGGACGAGGGTCATGGAGTGGGGACATGGCAGTTTGGTGGGTTTTCGTGTGGGAGTGGGTGGTGCTGGAACAGTTTCTTGTTGTGGTGGTGCTTTGCGCCTTCGTGGGCTCGACCAGGTGCCGGTGAAGTCGGTGCTTATATTGTCGAAGTAGGGAAAGGGCATGGTGTTTTCGTCTATGGGCAAGAATGTTGTCCAAGTCCGCAATAACAATGAAGGCTCAGAAGATGAGTGTTGCGATGAGGACGTGAGGATCAGAACGATCGTATTAGATTGCAAGTCCAAATTGGCTAGCTATCTGAGTAGGTAAACACCAATTACTCGATCAGGTAAGAGCACTCACTTCACCGCAGCTGCCTTTCTATTGTGAGAAGATCGTGATAGAACGCTCGGGGCCTAAGAATAAGAGCGACAATTACATGAAATCCGTACTCACGGTATCTTATTTTCCCGCTGCGTCTACTCGTCCTCACTCACTACAGCCTTCTTATTATCCAAAGACTTCTCCTCAATCCACCACGCAAATACAGCGCTCCCAGCAACCAGCGCGATACTCACACACAGCGCCGACCTCGTAGCCTGCACATAACAGTCCCTCACCACCGCCTTCAGCACAGGGTCTAGACTTCTAAAGTACGACAATCCAGCCCTCACACGCTCTGCAATCTCAGCAGCGTCTTTGTCACCATGAAGAGCGGCAGTCAGTGAGCGGCGCAGGGTCTGATTGAAAGCTGTAGCGCCCATGGAGACCCCAAAGACTGAGCCCAGGGAGCGAAACAGGTAGCTGCAGGCTGTTGCTACAGCTTGGTCTGCGTAGGATGCATTTGCCACTAGCAAGTCATTAGCTGAAGTAACGGAAAGAGTAGTGGAGATACTCACAAAGTCCAATGAGTGTGGTTGTTACTCCGAGGCCATTGGAAAAGGCGCAGATAGCTGATCCTACTACCATCACTGGAACGCTCTCACGGATGACGCCGGTGAAAAGCATGACGAGAGCGAGTCCAAATGTTAGGTTCGAGTATGCGATGACGGTGATCCAGTAGTACTTCGCCGTGCGTTTCATGTAGTAACCACCGAAGAGCGATCCGACCACTCCAAAGACGATGCTTGGAACAAGTAAGAGCCCGGCCTGCGACGCGCGATAATCGCCAATGACCTGCCAGTACAGCGGAATGTAGAACAAAGCCGCAAGCCAGCCTCCAAAGGAGAAGAAGTTGCAAAGATAGCAGGCGAAGAGCGTCTTGTTGAGAATAATGTGTCCAGGCGCAAACGGATTGCTGGCCACATACATCTCCACCAGCACAAACACGCCGAACAAGGGCGCAGTACACAAGGCAGCAATCGTAACCGGATCACTCCACAAGACATTCGATCCGCGATCCAATCCCACCAGCATACCCAGAACAGCCACCATCAAGACCGCGGCCCCCAAGAAATCAACCTTGAGCACCTTCTCTTTCCAATGGCTTTGATCCTGCGCCGGCATCCGCAGCACCACGGCCACTGCCGCAAACGCAACCAGACACAAAGGCCCCTGAGCAATAAACGCCCACCGCCAGCCCACACTATCCGCCAACCACCCCCCAAGCGGCGCCCCAGCCGCCGCCCCAAACGCATACACAACATTGATATAGCCCTGCCACGCACCCCTCTCCCTCAACCCCACAATATCGCTCAGCAACACACTCGTGCACACGGCCATGCCGCCGCCGCCCACCCCCGCAAACGCCCGCGCCGCAACCAACTCGCCCATGTTGCGCGCCAGTCCGCACAGTACCGATCCCAGCCCGAACACGAGGTAGGCAAATAGCAGGCATTGCTTGCGTCCGAAGATGTCGCTGAGCTTGCCGTAGACGGGCTGTAGCGCGCTGAGCGTGAGGAAATACGATGTTGCGATCCAGGAGGTCGAGTTGAGGGCGTTCAGGTCGGTGCCGATTGTACCGTAGGTTGATACGATGAGGGTTTGGTCGGCGGCGGAGAGGAAGACCTGTTGGGTGGGAGGGGTTGGTTAGTGGGTTATAGGGGAGGGGAATGGAGAGAGAGAGAGAGGGTTCGCAGCTGATATGGTTGTCGTTGTCGTCGTTATCATCGTCATTGTAGCCCAGGTTTGAAATGGTCCCAAACAAACAATCAGACAATCAAATAATCAAATCCCCCCATTCATCAACATAACAAAAACAAAATCAGAAAGAAAAAAGACTCACACCAATAGCAATAGCCGGAAAAATAACCCCCATCCGCTTCCTCATCTCCACATTCCCAACGCGTTTACACTCCGAGTCGCGGCGGAGTTGTCGCTCGATGTCTCTAGCTCTGCCTCCATCAACATCATCAATACCGTCTTCAACATCTTCATTCCCCGCATCCACAATCCCATCCCCACCCCCGGCGCCTTGTCCTTGCGTATAATCCCTTACAATCGCATTCGAGAGGAGGGGCGATGTCTCGGTGTGTTGTGTTTGCGGTTCCGGCATGGCCTCGGGTGTCCTGGCGAGCGTCGAAGACCCAAGTCAGAGAGCGGGGGGAAAAAAGGTAACAAGTATGGTGACAAGTCAATGCCCGTATAAAACCACGCGAAACTCGATCCCTAAAGGTTTAAGGCTCGCGGGTTAATTGGTGTTGCTATGCTATACTGTGCATATGTACATATGTAGTGCGACAGTTAGTTACCCCAGTGCAGTTACCCCAGTACAGTTACCCCAGTCCAATCCAATTCCATCCAAACCAGTCCCGAAACTCGTCCGCTCCCCCAAAAAACCACCCAAACCCACCCCAAAAAAAAAGGACAAGCCAAACCGGACAAGATAGCCAAGATAGCCAGCCAGATAGCTACTCTACAAGACTTCACAGTAACAGTTAGTGCGAGTGCCAATGCCAATGCTAGTGCCAATGCCAATGCCAGTAGATACACACTCCCCTAACTCCCCTAACTCCGCACTCCCGCTTTCCCATATTAGGAAGGTGGTAAGGACTCCGATGGGTATAACTAGGTTACAGTACATCGGCCTGTCATGGGAAGGGCGGAGAGGCAAGTAAGATAAGCGGCAGAGGCATGTACAATAAGCCAGGGTGGTGATCAGGGGGGAGGGGGTTTAAAACTGTAGTAAGCTGGGAATGATTTTGCAATGGGGAAGAAAACATCACGTGTGTATTTTGTTTGGCTGTGATCTTGGAGATGCCGCCGACTACGATAGGTGTGGTGTACGTGTTGGCTTACTGCATATCTGCATATACTAATATTCTCGTTTTTGCAAAATGAATGCAGCAAGGGCGATGGGATTTGATTTGTAGTCATGTACTACTACGTACTACGTATAGACCACCGAAAAAAAAAGGGGGGAGAAAAGAAAAAGACTACCAAACAGACCCAGGGATACCCTTTTTTCCAAAGCGTAGAATTTGAATACATAAAAACACGGAGGGGGCATGCTTGAAGATTACTTTTTACGCTATGCCGCAGCTGCGGGTGCAGAGGGGGCGTATTTCCTCAACTATTTCCAACAGTCATTAGTGATGATTCATTTCTGGTAGAGGTGTATGGGTATGGAATCATGGAAAGAAACAAAAAATAAGAAGTCAAGGGGGGTAAACTTACATCGAGAGTAAAGTACTTGCTCGTCTTCTCACTGCCTTGATCTTGCATGACACCCACCAGCGTCTCGCTTTCCTGGAAGAAGCCGGCTTTGAGTGAAATCACGATGAATTGCATGCCCGGGCTAGCATGCTCGCGGACATAGTTTGCGACGCGCGATACGTTGACATTGTCCAGCGCGGCGTCGACCTCGTCGAGCACGAAGAAGGGACTGGGCTGGTAGCTGTGAATGGCAAAGAGAAGGGCGAGTGCGGCAATGGTCTTCTCGCCGCCAGAGAGGTGCTCCATGTCTCTGAAGCGCTTGAGGGGCGGCATGGCGTGGTATTTGAGGCCTTCGAGGTAGGGCTCAGTGCTATCTTCCATGTCGAGATAGGCTTGGCCGCCTAGCGGGAATTGCGGTGATTTGGTGAGATCTTTGTAGGTGCCGCCAATGTTCTCGGAGATGTGGTTGTAGGCTTTCATGAAGAGATCGTAGCGCTTTTGCTTTACTTCTTCAAAGGCCTTCTTTGCGGCGCCTGCGCGCTTGCGTGTTTCGGCAAATGCCTCGTCAACGGCCCTGAGGCGCGCTTCGGTGGCCACGAGACGCTCGGCAGCGCGCATGTTGGGTGTTGCTTTTGCAATATCGGTTTCCAGGCGTGTAATGTGGTCTGTGAGTTTGGCCTCTGCCGCCTTCAAGCGTGTGGCGAGTTGGGATTGGATGCTGTCAGAGGGGTCATCTTCGCTTTCGAGAATGTCGAGGATTTCGGTGCGGAGATCTTCCTCTAGCTCATCGAAATCGACTTCGATGCCATAGTCGTCGACTTGGGCCGTCTGAATCTGTGTAGTGTCTGGGTCTTCGTCAATGTCCATTGCATCTGCATCGGGCTGGGGCATATCCGTGATTGGAAGGGACGTGAGAGGACTCGAATCCTCTGTCAGAGGTATGGCAATCTCATTTACTCTGCACTCCTTCAGAACATTGTATCGATTGGTTGCGCACGTCTTGATCTTGGCGTCTTCTTCGTTGACCTCTTTGAGAACGTGCTTGACCTTTTCATTGCGTTGGTCCAATGTCCGTCGTGCTTCTTTGACAGCCGCCGCTCGTTCGGTGAGCTTCTTCTCCAGCTCCTGCCGCTCTTCTTGTAGCTTCTCAAGCTCGGCTTGGAGCACATCGCTAGCATCTTGCAACTCAGTCCGCTTGCTCTCGAGCTCAGCAATATCGTCGGTCTTGCGTTTGATCTCATCCTCAGCATTCTTCAGACGCGCTTCAATGCCCAGATATGACGACTGGAGTTGTTTCATCATGAACTGAAGTCTGCTGCGCTGCGTGGTGAATTCTAGACGCTCCTCGGCAGCCTTCTGTTGAGCGCTTCCTTGCTGCGATTCATAGTCTCGAATTGAATCGTAACCAAGACGCTGGCAGAATGCTGCAAAGACCTGGTCACTGACCTGGTCAACCGCATCTTGGTAACGCCGCAATTCGTCTTCACGGTTCTTCAGCCGCTGTGCCTGCTGTTCGTAATTGGGTCGCACTCCCCGAAGCTCGCTCTTGCGATGCGCCAGGTCCTTCTTCACACTCTCAATATTGCGCGCGAGAGCTTTGGCCTCGTCCTTTGCACGCGCAATCTGGTCCTGGAGATCTGCAAGCTCCACTTCCAGGTTCAGCTCCTCTTGTTGCCGATCGGACTTTGGAAGTTCCTTTAGCTCTTTCTGATATCGGTTGACCTGGTCTACCAGGGTTTGGTAAGCTCGCTCGTCCCAGGTCTGCTCACTCAAATCGTCGTCGCGGTCGAGCTCTCCACCAGTCTGTGTTCCACCTTTGCCGATGACGCGACCATCCAAGGTGACTGCCTTGGCTTCAACACGCTTCTCGTACCTGAGTTCCTTTGCAATCTTCTCAGTGTCACAAATGATTGTGCTCGCACATGCAGCGGTCATGGCCCGCTCGTGCTTGGGCTCAAACTTGATGCAATCAATGGCAAGTCGCACTCCCTTGTGTGCGCCCTTCAACTGAGGATCAATGGCCCTGATTTGTATGGAGTCGAGAGGGTTGAATGCCATGATACCAATGCGCTCTTGTTTGAGGTATTCAATGCATGCTTTGGCAGTGGCTTCTGTGTCGACAATCACCGTCTCCATCTGAGCTCCAAGCACGCGTCCGATGGCCTTGCGGTACTTTTGTTGTATGGGCGTGATCAGGTCCTTGTATCGGCCGTGCACCTTTTCAGAACCAAGCCGTGTCTTCAAACGCTCGACAGTCCTGCGGGCTTCCTGTTGTTTCTTGGACTCGCGACGAGTGCCCTCCATGATGTTGAGTGCCTGCAAAGCCGCCTGCAACAGCTGATTCTTTTCCTCGTATTGCATTCTGATTTGTCTCGTCTCGGCTCTCAGGGTGTCGAGCTGCTGCTGCTTTTGAGCCCTAGACTTCTCCAGATCCTTGATATCCGTCTTTGCTTCTTGCTGGCGCAATTCGAGTTGTGTGATTTCTGCATTGAGCTTCTCCACCGCCTTTTCATGGCTCTCGACACTCTGCTGCAGGTTGCGAACGTGGTCTTTGTCCGTGTCGACCTCACGCTTTAGTCGGTCTATTTGCATCTGATCGCTGTGCGTTCGCTTTGTGACGTCGCTGCGCAGCTCGTTGTACTCTTGGATGTCTTGCTCGGAGAGTTCGCGGCCTTGACGCTGGGCCGCAGCCTTGAAGTCTTCCTCCCACTTCTTCTCAGCCTTGTGCACCTGGTCAATGTTCCTCTGGCATCTCTCGACCTGCTCCTTCTCGGCGTCTCGTTGTTTGCGGAGAGTGTCGATTTTGCTTTCGTACTTTCGCCGTGCTTCGTTGGACAGACGAATCTTCTCCTCGACCGGGGCCAGCTGGTTGGAAGCATCTTCAATCTCCTTTTCCTTCTCCTTGATGCTGCGGTCCGTCTTTGCAAGATGGCGCTTGATCTTGGCTTCGGCTTGACGCTCGGCCTCGTGCCTCTTGTGGTACTTTTCGACGCTGCGCTTGTGCTCCTTGAGCTCTTCCTGGTGGCTGGCGATCTTATTGCGTGCCTTTTCCATGGTCTGTTGGTAGAGGAAGAGCTTCCAGAGCGTCTTGGTCACCACGGCTTCGTCACGCTCGGCCAGCTTCTTCTCGTGCTCGTCGGCCTCGGCCTTTTGCTCTTGGTATGTCTTGAGCTCGCCGTTGATGCCACGGCGCTCGTGGAGGTGCTTGGCGTTGTCTTCGGTGGCGTCCATGGATTCGGCCTTTAGTCGCTCGTAGTCGGCTGCATACTCCAGGCTGCCGGAGATGCGCTCAATCTGCTCGGTAAGCTTCTTCGGGGCCATGGTGGCAATCTTCTCGACATCGCCCTGGAAGACGAGGAAGTTGCGGGCCTTGACCAGGATGCTGTGCTCCTCGAGGGCCTCGTTGTACTGCTTCTGGGTGACGAGACGGCCGTTGATGCGGTACTCGCTGGCGCCGGCGCGGGTGATGTCGCGCTGCCACTCGTGTGTCTGCTCGGCATCGTCCTCGAAGACGGCCTTGACCCAGGCAGTCTGGGGGTCGTTGCGCTGGGAGCTGGCCTGCGACTCGCCATTGCCCTGTGTGCTGGCGTCGCCATTGGAGGCGCGCTCCATGACGCGGCCGCGGTAGACCATGTCCTTGAGCTTGTCGGAGCGCAGGGTGGCCGACTTGACTCCCAGGACGAAGGAGATGGCGTCCATGCTGTTGGATTTGCCGGCGCCATTGGGCCCGATGATGGAGGTGAAGTACGAGTCGCCGAAGAGGAGCGTGTGCCGGCCGCTATACGACTTGAAGTCTGCGCGTGTTAGCCAGAGGTAAAGGCGCGATGGCGTGGGAGTTGCGCAAGCCTACTGCATAGCTCGAGGCGCACGAGTTTGCCCATGGTGAAGGTCGAGGCGGGAGGCGGGCAAAAGGCGGGTTTGCGGCCGTTGTGGTGGGCACTGCCTGCGACTGCGTGGGTGTGCGCGGGTGGTGGGCGCGCGGCGTTGATGGTGCTGCTGAGCGCGTTGGCCTGGGCTGGCTGGAGACGCGGAATCACGAGTGCAACGCGGGGGAGATTGTGCACCTGTGCAGCTGCTGATGGGCTCCAGTCGGCCAAGTCGCGTCTTCTCGCGTCGAGGGAGCGGTCAAAGGGCCAGCCGTAGTTAGCGTTGGCTGGCTAGTCCCACAGTGACGGAACCATGTGACGCTCGCCCTTCACCGTCTCGAATAGTTGATTGCAGTTGAAACTCACCGTCATACCAGCTCGACTCTGTTGACATAGTTTGCCAGCCTCTGCATAGTACCATCCATCTATCTACTGCCACACTATTTTAGCCCGTCACGCTGTTTGCAGCACCCTCCCTCCTCCTCCTCCCTGCCTGCACTGCACCATGACGCGCTGAGCTTGCCAATCACCAGCTGGCATTCACCCACGACTCTCCTCCACCACCCTCCCGCACGCTGCTGGGCTACCACACCAAGCAGGCCCCGCACGCCTCCCCCGCCGTGTCATGAGAACAGGCACAAGTCTAATCTAGACACTACCACTGTACGCTCTTTCCTTATCATGAATCCCACCTCGCTCCCCGTCAAGGTCCACCACCATGGACGGTCGTCGCAATGTCCACCACCACCACCACCACCACGACACAACAGCTAACAGACGCCATGGCTGCAGGCTCGCCCCCGCGCCACCCAAAACGACCCCTCCATCGCCGCACCCCCTCTAGCCTCGAAATAGTCCAGGAAGAGCTGCCCACCATGGCTTTCCACGACCCGAGCCATGCGCCCAAATCGCGCTCAGAGCCGTCGCTTGGAGTGCCTGGCCTCTCTGCGCAGCCACTGCCAGGCGACTCTACACACGCTGCCTCTGCGCTCCTTGACGAGCCCGTCACAACATCCACATACCCGCCGCTGTCCACACCCGGCCTCTCCCGCTCGGCCTCCTTCTCCAACAGCTCCTACCACGACGACTCCGACTTGGAAGATGCCTCCTTCTTCCCGCCCGTCGAGAAGCTGACCATGTTTGACTTTGTCGAGAACCTGGCCCTGTCACAGCGCATCGAGAAGATCCAGAGCTCCATAGCTTCGCAGACCGAGAAGATCAAGAACCAAGCCAGGAACCGTGGCATCACTCGCGACCGCGTTGTCGAGGAATGGCGTCGACGTGTGCCAACCGAAGGCGAACAGCTCGAAAAATACAAGAAGCGCATGCGACACTCGGTCGACCGTCTCAACAGACGCTGGAACGAGTCACTCACGGTGACGGTGCGTGAGAAAGCCTCATTCATTGCTGCCACCATGAACATCTTCGTCTCTGGATACCTTGTGGGCTCCCATCCAGACCTGTTCCCCCACTGGTACACCGCGCAGCTGCTCTACTTCATGCCCCTTCGCTTCATCACCTACCACAAGAAGGGCTATCACTACTTCCTCGCCGATCTGTGCTATTTTGTCAACATCTTGGTAGTGCTGAGCGTCTGGATCTTTCCGCAGTCTAAGCGTCTGTTCATTGCCACTTACTGCCTCGCCATGGGCAACAACGCCGTGGCTATCATCATGTGGCGAAATTCACTCGTCTTCCACTCCATGGATAAAGTGGTCAGGTAAGTCTTGGACACTCGACCCTTCGCCATTGCCGTACTGATCTCCATAGCCTCTTCATTCACATCATGCCATGCGTAACACTACACTGCCTCACCCACCTGCTCACATCAGCATACCAGAAAGAAAGGTACCCTGCAATCTACGAGATCCGTCACTCTGATCCGTCATCGCCTCATCATTACGGTCTTGCGCAGATGATGCTCTGGGCGACACTACCGTACGCTCTCTGGCAGCTAAGCTACCACCTCCTGATCACCGTCCGTCGCCGTGATAAGATCGCGGCCGGACGTCCTACCAGCTTCACCTGGCTGCGCAAGTCGTACGCAAAGACCTGGATTGGCAAGATTGTCCTTTCTCTACCGGATTTCCTTCAGGAGCCTGCCTTCATGTTCATCCAGTACTCGTATGCGGTCCTCACAATGCTCCCATGTCCGGTGTGGTTCTGGTACCGCTGGCCGTCTGGCATCTTCCTCAGCATAGTCTTCGTCTGGAGCGTCTACAACGGTGCAACATATTACATCGACGTCTTTGGCAACAGATTCCAGAAAGAGCTAGAAGCACTCAAGAAGGATATGGCGAAATGGCAGGCATCTCCTGAAGGAGGCTTCACGCCATTCACGCCCAATGAGGCTGGTGTAGAGAAGCAGTTGGGTCACATTCCTCCTCTTGAGGGAAGCTCGAGTGTGAAGCCTGCTGATGGAGAAGCCAGAGAGCGGAAATAGTTGCATAATGGCAGGACGGAGTACACGAGCACGCCATGAATCACTACTTCGTCGCGCTCACATACCAAGTCCACGACTGCTTTACGATCAGAACGAGTAACCTTTTTTTTATCCACAGCATTTGCATCGTCAAGTTACTATCATGTCTAGACTGGTGGCTCGATTCACAGATACCCCTTTGCTTCGCTTAGTCAGTGATCAAATCATATCGCATCCTATTTACCGCCCATAATACTCAATCAAGTTGATCAAACCAGAGCATCATCAGTGAAGTCGATATTTTTCTTGTTTGTGTTGACATAATTAACTATTGTTCCTCCATATTACATTAAACTCTTCACCATAGTTGCCAAGTGGCCCACACTCATGTATGTCTCCACACAATACTCTACAACTCCCTTCTCCCCGCATCCACAGGGTACTTGTACGTGACACCCTCGCCCTCAACCCCATTCTCATCTCTCCAATGCTTTCTATCCACCACCCCAACCCCAGGCCCGCGATACACACTGCCATACCACCCACTCGCCCAGTCCTTGCCCGGGCCCTCTCTCGCCGCCCTCCGCCGATACCACTTGCCATATACGAGCAAATAGTACAAGCGAAAGCACAACAGGGCCCATCGATCGCGCTCCAAATCCGGCGGATACTGCGCGCCCAGATCCACGGCCGCTGCAATCCCACTCATGACCGCCACCTCATGCGCATTCACCAGCGTCCACGCCGCTGCGTACCGCGTGTGCTTCCGGCCCTGCAGCCACATCATCCACGGCACGACAAAGGCATAGTGTGTCCAGGAATGGCACAGCTGGTGCCACCAGTCGCGGCGGATGACCTTGGTCGGGTCGATTTCGTCAATGGACCAGAGGTGTGCGTCGCGCTCTTTGTTGAGGAAAATGGTTTGGAAGACGTGTGCGGAGAAGTCTACGGTGGGGGGGAATTGCGATTGGTAGTTTGTGCAGTCGAAGCACATTTCGAGTTTTGAGCGGTCGGACGGGTAGGTTTTGATGTAGTACATTGGTTTGAAGTTTTTGGCGGCGAAGGCGTGGCGGGGGGTGAGTGGTGTGCTGCTGGGGGTGGGGCTGGAGGTGCTGGAGGGGGATTCAGGGGACGTGTAGAAGTTTGTGTAGTGTCGCTCCATGTAGGATGCGTCGTAATGTGTGACGGTGATGTCGTCTGAGAATTTGCAGGACCCGAGGACTTTGCGCTCGCGGAGGGTCGAGGTCCCTGCTAGAATGCGGTTTGCGGTGTCGGCGCTGGAGAAGGAAGTGGGGTGTTAGATTTGTGAGGTTAAAGATGGAGGGAAGAATGTAAGTGAGTGAGTGTAAAACAAAACAAAGGGAGACTTACAGAACACAAAGAACAATCTCATCATACTGTTCCTCCGTCTCCACCGCATCCCCATCCGCAGTATTCTCCTCACCAGGAACCCACGCCGAATTCGGATTATGCGCATCCCCAGCTTTCCTCCGCTTCACCAACTGTACAACCACCCCATCATCCCCACCCCTCCTCACAACCCGCGTGACCTCGGTGCTCAACCTCACACTAACCCCCCTCTTCACAAGATCACGCCTCCACGTCTCGTAAAAGTCGCCAAAGCGCGGAAACACCACCATGGGCGGCATATTGCTCACCACGCTCTCCTTATCCGGCGGATACCACATGCCATATGTAGGGCTGGTGCACAGGCGCTCCAGCATCATGGACGGCACGTTGGGCGTCTCGTTGCCGGTGCCGAGGAAGAGGGCGATCATGGGCAGGGCAATGGTGTTTGTGAAGTCGTCGCTGAAGAAGAAGAGTTTGAAGAGCAGTTTGACGGGCAACAGGGCGAAGAAGAATTCAAAGTAGCGGATGAGTTTGAGCATAAAGTTGAATCTGCGGATTTCTTTCTTGTGCCGTGTGAGGAGCGGGGTGGGGAAGACGTTTGTCCAGAATGTGGCGTCTTTGCCGAAGGATACCTGGTTTTTTTGGTTGGCTTGGGGAGTGGTTTTTGTATTCAAAAGACATAAAAAGGTTCGGGTAGTGAGGAAATGGGATCAAAGGAGTCGGCATAAGATGGAATGGATAGACGTTACCTGCAAATCAACAGGATCAGCATGATGACCCTGCCTCGCAAACATGGTCAAAGTATGATGGAAGATATAACTTCCACCCTGGACCCCCTGATTCAGCCACCCAGCCCCATGCCGCTCCTTATCCAAATCGAAAGAAAAGGCCTGGCCACCGCAATAATCCACCGCGTCGACGAGCGTGACGGCGAATTTATCGGGGTGTTCGGAGAGGTGGTGGGCGCATGACATGCCTGTTTGTTATTGTGCTGTTAGTTTAATTTTCGTAGTTGTTCTTGGGCCTCATCAAACACTGGCTATTACAAACTACTACTAGGCATGGATTGAACTGATTCCCTCCCGGATGGTTGCATAAACAGGGTTACGTACCAGCTGCACCCGCACCCACCACGAGCACCCTCTTCTTGCCCTCTGTATTCCCACCAGCCATTCCGCTCGTAGTATCCGCTGTATTCGCAGTAGTAGGTAGAATCGGCTCCGTATCGCCCGAACGAAGAAGAGGCATCTGCAAAAAAGCAGGAGAGGAAAAAGATCAAGCCAAAGGCAAATAGTTTTGAAGTACCTAGTCAGACAAGCCCGTCTTTATCCTGCAACCCGAGAAGCGCCCCAGCGGACCGGACAAGCTATTTGGCCCATAGGGACGGGTATGTTATGCGGTCATGGATTGCTGGGAGTGGTTTAGCTGCCGTCGGGGTGGCTTTGATCGATCGTGTTGCGATCTCGCTAATCGTGTGGTGTGGGTGTAAGGGATCGTGACGTCATGCATTGGAGAGGACATCGTGGACTATGAGATGCACGAGAGGGTGTGTGGTTTATGATGCAAAGGTTGGAAGTTTTTGGGTTTGGGTTTGGGTTTACATGTATATGCAATTTTTCCCCCTCGTGTATAGTTACCGGGTAAAGGGCGGGTGCATTGCGATATGGTTGTGGCGTGACGTGACGAGTTATAGTCATGTCTTGCTAGTTGGATAGGCGTTTGTATGCCATATTGATGGCATACCATATCCAAGTCTCCTCGGAAACCTACCAGGTGAAAGCACGTAGATATACAATGGCTAGATACTACCTAGATAGTATGCATCCCTCTCAGTGTCCTCGCCGTCCAATCGTCCACCTCGCCAAGCAAAGGATGCGTCTCAAAATACACATACGGCTGACCACCAGTCTGATGCAAGTTCCCCGTTGCTAACTCCGGCATCGACATGGTCGCCTGATTCAGATCCCAAAAATCCGCTCCAAGATCCGTCGTCGCGTTCGCAAACCAATCTTCCTGGACATCTGATATCTCTGCATGGTGATCTGTCGCCACTTCGGCCCCTGCAACTGCTAGAGGCAAGTGCTGTGGATCTGCTGAAGAAGGAGTTTGCTGTGCCATGTCGAAGTCCTCGCTGGCCACGCCTGTGATGCCGGCGAATTGCACGGCAATCTCATTTAGAACTTTGTATGTTGGCGCTTTTTTGTTCATGCTCTTGACGTATCGGAGCACTGCGCGCACAGTATCTTTGCGCTCTGCATCTTTTGCTGAATCGAGTTGGTGTTTCGGACGTGCCAGGAAATCTGCACACACTATCAAAATGGAATAGAAGACAAAGAAGAGATCCAACCAAGAGTAGCCGATCATATCGAGGTGCGCTCCAGCCATGATGCAGTTGAGACTCTGGTGCGCAGACTCAACGCAGTCTTCACTCACAAGGAGGGTGCGTTGCCAGTCTTCGGCTGGCGGTGGAGGTCTAGACTCAAGGTAGCAAATATTCCGTTGGACTTTCTGGATGAGGAAGTCGCGGGAAATAATGCAGCGTGTGTAGAAATAGTAAAAGTGTAGCAATAAGACTCGGGCTCGCTGATCATGGGGTACTGGCCCGAAGTCTAGTGTTAGGGGCGTTGGTATCGACGCGAAAAAGGTGTCGCATTCGTGGAGAAGTAGTTCAGCCACACCCAGCGATGGCGACCGTTCTTCCGCTGATACTCTGTCAAAGTAAGCTCGTTGTCGGATGCTGTAGGACATTCGAATCAGTTTGAATTTAGTGGCCATGAACGCGGCAGCTATGGTCTTTTGCTCCAACATGGGTGTATCTGGGACTTGCATTGACAATTCACGGTCGTCAATGACTGTTGGTCGTCCCATGATGCTGCATATGATCTTCTCGAAAGTGTATATTGACCAGAAGACTTGTCGGCGTGTGTTTCGCTCGATAGCATCGACCTCGAGGTTTGGGCCATCTCGATGCATGCCCATTGTGATAGCCTTTCTATCGTGTTAGCTTTCTGGTTGGTTCCATTGAACAGTTGAAATGAACTTGCCATCCTTGCAGCAAGCCCAATAAGCAACCAACTACTGCTTTTTTGCCCTACAGTGTGATGATGCATATTCAGCAGTACAAGTGCCTGCACGTTAACCAAACATGTGTCCATCAGCAGGTGTCGAAGATATCCCTTAGCAAAGCCCAGGTACTTCAGTCGTAGCTTATGCGATTGCTCTGGATCATGTTCCTGCAATTGCTGGCACCCGAAAGAAAATACCAGTGCTAGTGCGACCAGCCAGCCAATGTCCGCACAGTCCTTCAATCGCTCGGTTTTCCGTGAGTAGGTGGCCTCGAGGCGGAATTGAAATGTGTTTCGATGGAACAAGGGGAGATGGACGTGTATGTGGTCAAAGTAAGCGGCTACTAATGCGTCTGCGAGGGAACGCGAGGGTAACAAGTCGGCGATGATATCAGGGTTCGGACTACCTTCGCGATGTTCCCATTGATTACTTGATTCTTCCATTTGGGCGCGTGAGCGCTTGCGGCCGACGCGGTCTTGGTCGGGCAGGTCCCTGGGAATGCATAGATACTCTTCGACGGATGGGTTTCTGCTGCTATGATGGATCGATGGCCTTGGTCTGCTGCCTGGGTATGATTGAGACGACAGAGTCGCCGAAAATTGAGGTAGGGATACACCTGGGATGGCTTTGTAGCGGGCGACTAGCGTTCGGATTGTCGTGGCGAGGCGGAAACTACTCGATGGTCCAAAGTAATGGGGAACGCTGTGCCGCGGCGGTATCCATTCTTCTATGTATCGTGTTGATAGCTGAGAGTCGGAAAAGGGATCGATATGAATGTCTCTTGAAGAAGATGAATTTGGACGAGTGTCGACATAATGCACAGCCTCCTTTATGTGTGCTGGTGGGTTTTTCTGCTGGACTTCCTTTGAACACAGACTCGGGCGCGGTTGCTGCTCATGTTGTGGTGTGGGTGGTGGTGGTTGATTTTCGCCATTACTGAATATATCTGCCGGCGTGTAATCATCCGCTGCAGGCATCTCAATGTTCCTCGCCGCAGCAATTTTAAACAAGACATTAATGTGCTGTGTTTTCTCTTGTGGGAAAAGCCCCTTGACTAATGACTCGAGGGCTCTGTACCGTAGGCTCAGCGTCTCCACGCTTCCGTATACCCTCTGCTTGCGGGGAAGCTTCGATTCGCATTGCACCCCACTGACCTTGCAATCCGCACATGGTTCATCTGGACCCTCGCGGATGCATCTTGCGCGTCGAAGCTTGCAACGATCACAGCTCACAAGCGCGCGTTTCCTGGGAGCTGCTGCGGCATTGTCTGGCTTATCACGCCGCTCGGTGGGCATGTTTGCTGTACATGGAAAGTTAATATCCGGATGATTCGTTCCGGGGAGGTTGAGTTCCGCGGCTGCTCAGAGACACTCACTGTCCAGGGGGACGAAGGTTGGTTGGGGCGGCCCTTCCGCTGGGCAGGTCCGGCCGGTTTGGCGTGTCATCTCGTCATGATGCAGCGGAGCTTGCTCCATCGAGCCAGAGAGGAGCACCGGCGTCAATGAGTGCGTTTTCACAGACATACGTAGCCCTGGAGAGGCTTACAGGCTCTCCCCAGTGATTTCATGTGAGAACTCATGTATTCATGTTGCACGCGGTTCTAATGTATACTCTTGAGTGTCCGACACATCGCAATGGTGAGACACATGAAACCGAAAGCCCCCAGTATCAAAAATTTCCAGATCCAATCCACGACCACTAGCTTTACCTGATATATGTAGGCGTCTGTTCCTCCCTCACGGAGTTCTGCACCATATCGTCTGAGCCAAAGCCTGGTAGCGGATCCTGCTCACCAAAACTAAAGAGAGAAAGTCTAAAAAAATACCAAAGGCGCTACAAAGTTTGGACGTCTGGCACGTCGGTGAAATAACTCACGAGCGCGTCAAGTGAAAACGCTCTGTCATGATCATCAAATATTGAGTCGCCTCCTCGGAATGGAACAAGTCGGTCTGTAGAAGGCTGGTATTGTCTTGGAGGTTCTGTCAGCTCAAAACCGACAGTGGTTTCAGGCGCATTCCCGCAGTTGCACCGTGTACTTGACCAAGGCATCCGCTAGGAAAAGTACGTGAATGAAGGACTCATGATTTAGTTCATGACGGCGTTCTTTGCGAGACGGAGTCGAATTCTGACAGCTTTCCACTGAGCGAGTTCGAGGTGAGACATTGCTCTTTGTTAGCTATGGAATCCATGTCGAAAGGCTCTTCGTTCAGATATTAGTTGGCATTGCATCAAAAGCACTGCGTCCATACTTTGACATCCGCAACATGAGCAGTACAATACATGACATCAGAACGACTAGTACGAACATTATTGGGTGGACGAATGTTGGACAGTGTGGTAAGGTTCAAGAGATAAAGTCTCTATGTCAATCCTGATGCCAGATTATGAGGAGAGCAGTGCCTGTACAGGTTCAACCTTGGAAGTTACAAAATCTCAGGCGTGTAAGAACCGGCCAAGGAAAGAAGAAAAAGACAATGGAAGAAAAGCGCACTCGATACTGCTAGGCGTCGTGATAGTCCGATACCCGTTCTCGCATAAGCTAGTCGCGTGTCGCGACTCAGACATAGGTTGTGCGTTGGCTTGATTGGCCGCAGAGGTAACTTCGGTATGTACCTAATGGTATCGGAACAACACCCAACGCGACGATCGTCCTGGAGCAATTTCCTACTCAGAGTATTGTAGTGCTGATTGGAGCGCGGGTTATATTGCTCACTCAACGTCTACCATTGCGTGTTACATATCATGCCTGTTGATCAAGATGCTGCTTAGGCCCCCATGCTAGGTGCCGGTCGTACCTGCAGATCTTTGCGCCTCTCCCGCTGTTGTCGAAATGGGGTACACTATATATACGTACCTCGGCGCAAGTACCTACTCGGGGCGCGGGTGGGTGAGTGCTACCATCACGTGATGCTGTAATAAAGCTACCCCTCCAACCGTCACAGCCACCCCACCAAAAGACACCCACGGCTACGATGCCAACATGGCCGAAAACAGTGCACAACAGGCCGAGAGCTATTACTTCACCCACGAGCCGCCACCAAAAGACCTAAAGACGAACACCACGCTCGCTCGCGAGTTCATCACGCGCCATGCTGAGGAGGGCCGGCGCGTCGTGCTCGTAACCTCGGGCGGTACGACGGTGCCATTGGAGACTCAGACGGTTCGCTATATCGACAACTTTTCTGCCGGCACGCGTGGAGCCACAAGCGCCGAGTACTTTCTCCAAAATGGCTACGCCGTCATCTTTCTGCACCGCCAATTCTCGCTCCTGCCCTACTCGCGGCACTATTCGCACAACACGCGGTCTTTCCTTGACTACATGAAAGAGGAGAATGGCCAGGTGGTCGTCGACGAGCAGCACCAGGACATGATGCTACGCGTGCTGCGTCAGTACACCAATGTCAAGCGTGAGAACAGGCTCTTGATCCTGTCCTATGTCACCATCACCGAGTACCTGTGGAATCTGCGCGAGGTCGCCCAGCTCATGCGACCCCTGGGACCAAAAGCCATGTTCTACCTGGCCGCTGCCGTGTCTGACTTTTTCGTGCCTCAGGATCGCATGGTCGAGCACAAGATACAGTCAAACGAGGAGTTCTTACAGCCAGGGCGCAGTGCAGATGGGGGCGCCAGTACGAAGCAACCAGCCGCGCGCACAGAAGGCAGGAGTCTGATCATCGACCTCGAGCCCGTGCCCAAATTCCTCAAGCAGCTTGTGGACGGTTGGGCCCCCGAAGCCATGATCGTTAGCTTCAAGTTGGAGACCGATCCGTCCTTGCTGGTCAAGAAGGCTGAATATGCACTGAACAAATACTCACATCACCTAGTCATTGGTAACTTGCTCTTGACGCGAAAGTGGGAGGTTGTATTTGTATCTGCGCTCGAGGGCGAAAAGTGGATACGAGTACCGCGCACTCGTAGAACGAAGAGCTTCTCTGGCTTGCCATCACTCGTGGGCGCTGCTGATGCAGCCCGCAAAGATGAATCAGAGGCGGATGAATCTCTTGCTACAGAACAGGGTATACCGCAGGGTGAACCGGCGGTAGAGATTGAGTCCTTGATCATTCCCGAAATCGAGTTGATGCATACCAAACTCATTCGCATAGCTCAGGCGCGAGCAAGGAGTTCGTGACATCCATACCAGTCATACGAGCGCTTCAATACCATTGTCCAGTCATATATCTTTGTCTTCCCAGTGCAAGAGGTACAAATGCTAAACATGGTCTCAGCCACATGACCCACTCCTCGGAGTCCCCGGAACATGTCACGTCTTTGACCCACCCACCAGGTCTTAAGAGGAGGAGGTCTCATATTGTTCCAGAGGATGGGATACTGGATAATTTGTGCGATGTTGGAGAGGAGCATAGCCCAAGCGCCAGGTCGCGCACCAGGGCATTTGCCACACCCTTCTGTTTGCCGCAGAGCAGACAGTCAGCACATGCTATATGCTTCTAGTGATACGGAAACATATATCAGGATGAAACCAGAGAGAACAGAGGTGCACCGACAGTGCGTCAACAATGCGTCTCCTGTAGCGCTGTCGCCGATTCCCTATCTGCATTATCGTTTGGGACCAGCTTGGTTCACTCAAGTGCGACGCGCACCGTTACTGAGGTGACACCATGAACGGGATTTCAAATCTGATCTCCTAATTCAGAGAGCAGTTGCGTGCTGGACGATCAATGCAGGCTATCACTTCTCCTCCCGTTTGATCTAGTTACTGCTTTTGCTTGCACTTCGCCGCTGTAGTCAGCGTACACGCACACCCAACGACTGCAACGTTGAACGGGCGTTGCGGGGCCGAATCATGACATGGCGTATTCCTTGTTATTCGGACAGCTGACAGGGTGCGGATTAAGTAAATGGCGCAAACCTTGCCTGCTGGTGAATTTTCAGATGAGGAGGGCAAAGCATAGGAACATTTTGCATAGTGGACATGATTGTTCAGACCACAGAGTGCATCTAGCGGATGAAGCCTGCAATGAGGAAATCCTTCCCCTTTACCCATAGGCTTTCCTACACGGAACGCTTTCAACAGTGAAATGGAGAGCTCGGTGACGTGCTTAATAAGATTGATCATGCCGTTGAACACGCCGCCAGGGCATCCCAGTCCTGACGATAATGTTTCCCGTCAGCACTGAGCAACTAGCGACCGAATTGAAGGGGCTGAAGAAGCCGCAGCATCTGCGTTTGGGTTTCTAATTACTTTTTGCACGATTGCGTCAATCACCTTTGACTTTGTCGAGTTGTATATACTTTGGTTGCTGATTGTCGTCGTCACTTCCTGCACTGACATTTAGTCAGTGGATCCGCAGGCCTTGCCGACCTAGGTAACGTCAGGGCCAGCTGTGCCAAGTCTCATGACATGCATGTCTTCGATCCTACACCAACCTCGAACGCTTCATTGACGATACGCTTCACGATTATCTCATGGCCTGAGGAACTGCGATACACACAGTCGCAGGTGTGCAGCCGTTATCGATACACCCATTTAAAGCGTGGCTGCAGCGGCGTTTCGCTCGTGATTCGGTGGCTGAAACCTCAGGCAGGCGAAATGACGAACAACGATGAGCTCTGATTCCGAAATGCAACGTCGGGAGCAGATCCGACTAGGATTTTTGACAGGGGGAGTGTATATATATTTTTTCTTCCTTCAGTCACTACGTGCTACATGCAAGGGTATGGAGGTTGGCCAGGTCAGAGTGGGTTGCGGCTCATCTTGCCGCGATTACTCGAACTTCCTCTACGTCACGTTCTGCTGAACTCGGTTTCTGACGAAATGCAAGTGGGACTCTGCCGAGGTTCTCGAAACACATTTGATTCCCGCTGATATTTGTCTTTGCATCAAGCGAAGTTTCTCTGGGATGGGTGGGCAAGTTACATTCCCAATATGCTGTACCACACACCCCACCCAAGCCAATACCCTCACATTTGCTCTCACGGCCGCACAAATGAGCTTGCACCACAGCGGCTCTCCGCTAGCTGCAGTCAGCGGATGCAATGCACTTGTTCCGTCCCGCAACTATGATCGTCGCGCTGCTTCAACAACAGCTGCTAATCATGCTGCATGACCAGGCATGTTAGTATTTGTTTGAGAGCGTTGCCCGACAGAACGCCATGGAGCAAGTGGCATGTTGACAAGTAGGCTCTCCCTTGCTTCTCATCTTCTCGCCTACGCTCCCCTGCCGAATCGGGACCACAAACGACGCCTTTGCGTCGCGTTGTGCAGCAGCCATTGGACAGGGCTTCTAGCTCAGATCACATTAAGCAGCCATCTACCTACCGAGATCTCGCTGCCGCTGCAGCTCATCGAGGCAGATCAATACAGAGCTGCGCTGTAGAATCCGGGGCAGCGGTTCACGTAACATCTTTCACCCCCTTGACCCTGGCATACTCAGATACCGCTCCTTACCCCCCAGCCACCGCCCAAGTTTGGCTTGTGCTGGCCGGACCAGTACTTGATAAACAATGTGTCTTACCCCTTGGGTCCAGTGCTCTGGCCTTGTGCTTGTATATATCGTGGGCGGCGCCGAGACTGTTATCAAAGTCTATCGCTCCTAGATATACCCAGGATCTTCCTTCCTCACTTCCAAGGTTGGGGTAATCGTCATCATTGCCCTTCCAGGCTTCGCTACCCTTTGGTCATTTAACCTGCTATCGATACTGCATCACCGACATTCCTCGCTATGGCTACCACGACGACCATGTTTGCCCCGCACCACTCTTCTCCATTGGCAAGGACATCATCACCGTTCAGAGACCCTCGACCGCCACCATGTACGCCGGCAAAAACTGCCAAACTGTGGGATGAGTACGAGAAAAGGGCGTTGGAGAATGCAAGGAAAAGAGACTGGGCTTCCAAGACATCACCACCCCAACCGCAACGGTCTTCTGCATCGGATATTGGTGGACTCGACTCGAAAGCGGCGCCTCCAACAACAGCCAGATCGAGCTTCGACTTCAAATTCAGGAGAGGGCACGCTGCAACACCGTCAACCACAGTGTCAACCTGTAAGACTTGTAGGCAAGCTATCACATACGCCTCTGGCATATGTGAGCGTTGCCAGCGAACCATCATCATCGCGCCACCAAGTGGCGAGATAACGCCACCTATCAGCCCGACTGGTCGAGCGTTCTCACCCTCAGATCTTCAGCAGTTTCGCAAGCCGTCTTTGGATGAGGTCACCATGCCCGTTGCTATCTCACCAACCCGAAAATCCTTTTGTCCCCTCCCATCACAGGGTATTGACCCTCCAATCCGACTTGACTCTCTACGACCACCGCCCCCACCAAGTGCCATACTAGAACCAGGGCGATCTCGGAAAGCCTCTTTAACAGATCCCAACGAGCCCTTCCTCCGCCTACAGATCACGGGGCAACAGACATACCAACCTCGCGCACACTCTCAGTCCCATCCAACAACACCAACGTTCATCAACACCAGTCCTCCTTCGACGTCACACTCACGCGCCTCAACTAGGCCTTCTAGTCTCGCCAACATTGCATCCCTACCCGCATCAGCTTACCCATATACCCGCAACAATAGCGTCACACCATCTGAGCTCAGCACGCTCTTCCCATACGCCTCGACCATTACAACATCACCACCCAGCCTGTGTCGGTCCAGCTACGCCTTACAGAACACAACTTCCGCATGGGATGACTGGGATAGTGACTCGGAAGGCGAAAAAGTCCGGTTAGTTGGATGGATAGGTCGGAGGAAAGCAAAAGGCAAGAGCAGCGACAAGGAAAGCAAGGGCAGCATCGATTCTTTCGGCAGTGACGGCGATGTGTTTCTTCGAGACAAGAAGTCAAGAGAAAGCAAAGAGGAGGAGAGGCTGGAAAGAGCACGGCTCGAGACAGCAGAAAGCGCGCGCGCGAGTAGGTTATCGCGGGACAGTCAGATGCACGAACAGAGTGTGAAGAAGAAGCGGAGACCGAGCGGGTTTGTTAGGGTGATTAGTTGCGGGTGTAGTTCAGCATGAAGCTCTACTCTGCTCATTTAAGTCGTGTTTGATCTTTTAGCGCATGTGCATGACGATATTCAAAAGCGTCTACGTTTACGATTGTGGCTTTTTTTGGCATCAGGGGGAAAAGCGTGTGATACTCAAAAAGACATGGATAGCGATGCTATATGGATTATGAAACAATATAGTCACAATAGAAACGAATCTACATAAGCGCAATCATATCGAAATGTTAAAAAGCGAGCGTGGATAATGGTGTATATACCATATCATACACTCATACTTATATCTTCTCATTCCCAACGAGCAAACTTACACTAGGTATCTATAGTATCTACCTACCCAACATACAGTACAGTATACCCAGCCAGAACCTAGACCAGGCAGGTACAAAACCACAACCCCACAACCGCCAACAAGCCCAAGCCCCAGATCTCAGATTCTTCATGATGCAATTTCACTTCCATTACACACACACACACACATGATTATCGCACAAAACGCAAACGCAAACACAAACACAAACACAAACCCCGCACTCCCCCCTCCGCACAACACGGCCATCCAACCCTACCATACCATATGCTACATACCTAACCATACCATAACATACCATGACCCGTGCCACGATAACCAACCCCGCCCCTCCCCCCACCTAAAGGCACAAACTTTACAAAAGGAGAATCCACTGCACATGAGACGTGAGACAAGGCATAGATATGGGATGGGGTGGTACTGTGTGTTGTACGCGTGGAGGTTGGTGGGGCGGGTATGTGCTAGAGGAGGTATGTATAGCTGAAGGTTAGTTAGGTATGGTGATTAGTGGATGGTGGGCGAGTTACGGGTATGGATGAGAGGAGTGGGGAGGTAGAAGGGAAGGTAGAAAGCACGTAGAATGTAGGATGTGCCTTGGAGCATGGGGTATTGTACGCCATTGTGGGCACGACAAACAACGGCTACGGATGCGGCTGCGGATACGGCTGCGGCTAGGGCTGTGATGTTACGCGTGCTGAGCTGGACTGGGCTGGGCTGGCGTACGAGAGGCGCGAGGGGCTAGATTTGTTTGGACTTTGTGTGGTTATGTTTGAGAGTGTGATAGGTATGGGTGGTAGGCGTGGCCGTAGGCTAGTTTGCGCCCGTGGTGGGGGAGGGGAGGATATTGGGGATCTAGAATTCAGGATCTAGGTTTTTGTTAGAGATGTTGGGAGGGTAGAGTAGGGCAGGGTAGGTTACCTATAGTAGTCACGTAAAATCAACAGCAAAAATACACACCACCCCTCTGTGTACATCTCCACCAACGCAAAACCCAAATATACTGTTACCCCCTAAACACACACGAGAAATGACCACATCTTCATCCCCCCGCCTACCCACCAGACCCATCCCAATCCCACCCCCCCCTCGCAATCCTCCAGACCCACAATCCTCGCACCAGACTACAACCGAGCGTTACACGTGTGGAACGACAAGTTACATGTATAGCACATAGGACTTATAATTAGTTACAAAGCGTCTAATTATAGCTATACCCATTACTACAACTGTACGTATGTAGAGAGAGGGGCGTGGTTCTAGAGTAGTGCCTACTGTACGGTTTTCAGTGCCTACAAACGTACAGCGTTAATTGAGAGATGAGTGTATAGGCAAGGTAAAATACGGTAGGTAGGGTAGGGTAGAGTTGGTTTGTTTATGCAAATCGATAGGGGGTTAGGGTCTTGGTTTTAGGGGATTAGGTTCTTTCGGGGTTACTTGGTTCTTGGAGGACTGGGGAGATGGCGGGGAGGGATGTGTGTGTGTGTGTTTGCGTCAGTGAAGATAGTTGGGCTATGTGGCTGGATTGTCATGGTGGTGTAGGCATTCGTACATGTGGTGGAGAGGAGGCTGGCCTGTTGATGACGAGATTGGCAAAAGCAAAGGTAATGCATGTTTAAGCACTTTTGAGATAGGCTGTCTGCGTGATTAGTTGTCCTGTGAGTTAAGTCATGGGTATGGCGAATGTAGGCGGGGCAGGTGGGAAGTTTCGGCTCGGACTGTACGGTTAACGGTTACTTGTTTGCCGTAATTTTCCGAGGGTTATGGTATACAGGGATGGCTGGAGGTTTTTGAGTTTCTGGTTGTTTTTAAACTCTGGATTCACTGTGGGTGGGTGTGGGTGTGGGTGTGGATGTGTGCTTCTTGTACCTCACAATGCGGATGGTCATGGGTTTCGTTGGCGAGGTATGGAGGGACGATCAGGCGGCCAAGGTAGACATGCTGGAATATCTTTGAAGGTCACTTCGAGGTATGTGGGATGTAAATGTGAATATTCTTGACTCGGTATGCTCATGCCTGACGGCTACCAACGTGCATCTCTGCAGGCCAAGCAGAGGTTCAGAGAGCGGTGAAAATGTGTGCGCAATTGGCGTGTTTCCAATAAGAAAGGTAATTCGAATATACTCTACAACGTACCTACGTGATGTTCAGATGCATTCAGGGGTTTCGTATCGCACTTCTTGTCTCACGTCAGGGCTGCCAGTCATCAATACACAGCATGTGCCATTGGACATTATGAGTCGTGAGTCGTGAGTTCGGTCCTTTCAGTCGAGATGTTCGGCAACTGTACATGTTGACGTGACACTAGTCGAAGTGCGGTGATGGCTTCTTCACCAAGTCTCTCTTGGTGCAGCTTTGCTCGGGCATCAAGTAATAGCCTGCTGAATCCGCTTGACCCTTCCATCATCGCCGCAGGATCGGCAAAGGCTGAGTCCGAGATGAGCCCGTCTCCACAAAGTTACAGACGTTCAACCAAACAGGGCAAGCTGAGCGGATACACGATGAAACCTAAAATCTCTGGTCCAGTGGGGATGGAGACGGTTGTCGGCACGTCGGCCCTGCCAGCTGTGGAAAATTGGTCGTGATCAGAGGTCCACAAGGCAACAGGCACAAGCGACACACAGCGACGATGACGAGCACTCAGGAAGCGGAGGCTGATTAAAAAAAAAAAAAAAAAGTTCCGACCATGCCAGCGTCAGAGATTGGCAAAGCGTCGCAGTTCGGCGACTGTACATGGGCTGCGAGGGCCGAGCAAGTGCACCGTGTTCGCGGTGGTGCTGCAAAGGACCATATGGTACTCCGTAACTAACGAGGCTTCTCATGTGCCCCGCGTGCGCGAGGAGCCCGAGACGTGCCCGAGTTCCCGCCCAAGGCTCGCGGGATGCTTTGGCTTGGGTTGAGAATGGGTTACGTTAGTGTATGTACTGTGTACGTTGTAGTGTGCGCTGTGGTCACAGTAGATTGCTGGTAGTCAGGCTGGTGGCGGTGCTGTGGCCCAGGTTGCCAGCTGAACAATGGGCGTGGCTTGCAGGAGGGCAAGGCCATCGGCCAAATCTCGAGCTTGGTCATTGGCAGGGTGGCGGCGGGCCTGGTGGGCGTGGCGTCATAGCCCCCGACGTGGCAATGCTTATCGAAATTTGGCTGCAGCCGTGTTTTGGTTTTCTCTGCCCTCCTCAGCAGATGCAATCTCAATACGAAGATGCCAATCCCGAACGGTGCAAGTTGATGGGCGCATGAGGGGCCACCAGCGTCGTGTTAGAGAACACGGCCACGCTTACCGGTTACAAGACAGTGCTGACGAGGGTAGCCGCTGGTCGCTCGGGATGTCACCAAAGCTTGTTGCGTCGTCCTAGTCGAGCAGTGGGCTTGCATGGAGATACGAGGCAGCTGGAGTGCAAGAGTGGAAGAGTGGCAGGCCGACTTGGGTGGGCGCCGTTGTGAATTGCTTGGTGGAATGCTGGACGTACAAACCACGTCGATGTTTCACGTTTCCCACCGCATCGTCGTCCTCCCATGGCCGCAACAAGAGTCCTCCCGTACTGTGGTAGGTGTTGTTTGTTTGTTGGGAGTGTGTTTTGGGGGCTGTGCTGTGTGGCTCCTCAGGACTGGACTCCCCCTGAACGGTCCTGGTCCTCCATCCTACCACTACATACGTACGTACATACGGCCCTGAGCGCGCTAGTCCTGTTCCTTGATGGGAGTGTGTGTGCGAGTGGAGACGGCAAGCTTCCCTCCCCCCTCTCTCATAGGGCTGCAATCTCCCATGTAGCCACCGTTGTCTCCTGAAGCTTGACCTTCTCAAGCACCGCACTATTGCCCGTCCTGTCCACCTGTCACAGCGCTCGGCACGCCTTGCATGGAGCGTCGTGAAAATGGCCCTCCGCACTTTGACAACCCGTTTCCACAGTTCCATTACACGAGCTGGCGGAGCATTGAGCCAGCCCGCCCTGCCTCATTTCTCCACCGGCGACTCGCTAGACGCAAAGCCTGCCGCCTGCCGCGCCCATGATGACCTCTGCGGCCCTCTCAGGCCAATCCTTGCGCCCAGAATAGACGGCCAACAAGCGTGATCCTCGCCATGGTCAGAGCAAAGCTGGGCTAGCATTGGCCAAGCACCGACTGAAATTGCCGCTGATTCCACCCAGGAGCGCCGCAGAAACCTTCGATTGGCCAGGCCGTGGCCAATCCTCTCCTGCTTTTCTTCATCCGACACCATGGCCGAAGAGATGCCTTGCAAGACTGAGCCGACTCCGTGAACGTGGCCGCGCATACTTGAGTCCCGCCGCGCCCTATTCCTGTCCCTCACTTCCATTGCTGTAGGCACTTCTTCAAGTCCCTTGTCTCAGCACCCACATTCCTTTTGCTAAACGCCTTCGTTCAGCACACAATCGCCGTCTGGGTAGCTGTCACTCGTTCCAGCTACCTCTCTGATACTTTTGTCTACGTTGTATCTCAACACTCGCTTGCACCCAACACCTCTTGTCCAGAAATAGTAATAACTTAATCCTGGTCCTTTGGTACGTCGCTTCCCCATCCTCAGGTGCCACCAGATCGGCAGGCTGCAAGCCTACACGGTTGCTACGGCGCAGAGCTGAGCCGCTGCTTCTGTTGTCATGCGTCCAACCCAATGCAAATTTCACTATGCATGCATACATCTACATCCACATCCATCCTCACCATGTCTCTCAACCATCTCCTCATCCCTCGACCTTTGTGTCGCTTCAACCATCACATCAAATAGTCAACAGTTCCTGTTCCTCAGTTGTCCTCGTTTGATGGACAGACATATTTATATCATCACAATTCTTACCATAGCCCCCCTAGATCACACACCATGAGGGCTTCCTCTCTGGCCCTTGGCCTTTTGGCCGGTTTGGCATCAGCCAATATCAATTTCCCATTTGTCAATCCCCAATGTGACAAAGTCAACGCCACCACTCCCTCCACTCAGGCCTACGCTCCGTCCTTCCCCTGCTTGACTGGCCAGTACTGCAGTCCCGAGGGCCTTTGTCGTGCCATCATCAAGAGCGGGCTTGCATCCAAGGTGTCTCGCTCCTTCCGCCTGGACGCTCCCGCCCCGGTGAAGAGGCAAGCCAAGTACTCGACCGACGGCAAGTGCGGACCTGCCAACGGAAACTTGCTTTGCGACCCCAAGGCCACTGGCTACACGGGCACCTGCTGCAGCTCCTACGGCTGGTGCGGCAACACACCCGCTCACTGCGGTGACGGATGCCACTCTGGCTGCGGAAAAGACACCACTGCCCCGGCCCCTGCCCCGGCCCCTGGAAAGCCTTCGACCGCTGCTGCTTCGCCCGCCGCTGCTCCCCGCGAGGACGGCCGCTGTGGAAAGGCATTCGGAGGAGCGTCATGTGACGCCAAGGGCGCCTACGGTGGCTGCTGCTCATCATATGGGTGAGTTCACTCTACAGGACTGCATCAATTCAAAACCATCTTGACTGACATTCGCCAGATACTGTGGAAGCACCGAGGGCCACTGCCAAGTTGCCAACGGCTGTCAAAACGGCTGCACAGATGGAAAGCCTGCTCCCAACCCTGCCACTACTCCTGCTGCTGCCGCCACCCGCCCTCCTTCGACAACCACCTCTGGTGAGCCGGTTCTTGGTAAGCCCAGCACCCCACCAACTCCACCCAAGGACACGGGCAAGGCTACTACCGATGGCAGCTGTGGTGCCAAGTTTGGCAACACTGTCTGTGGTGACTGGGCCCAGGGCTCTTGCTGCTCCATGTACGGATACTGCGGTAACTCCACATCCCACTGCGGTGAGGGCTGCCAGAGCGGTCCTTGCACCAACGGTCCCACTGTTCCAGCTCCGGCAGCCAGCCCTGCCCCTGCTGCCGCTAAGCCTGGTAGCATCGCCATCAAGGGCAGATCTGGTGTGCCAGCTATGCACGCTGGTCTCATGCAAAACGGCAAGGTGGTCTTCTTGGACAAGGTTGAGAACTATACTGAGCTGAAGCTCCCCAACGGTCAATACGCTTACTCTTCCGAGTATGACCCGGTCACTCAGAAGCTTACTCCTCTCGCCTACAAGACCAATGCTTTCTGTTCCGGTGGTATTTTCCTTGCCGATGGTCGTTTCGCTTCCCTCGGTGGTAACGCCCCTCTCGACTTCATTGATCCCACTGTTGGCGATGGTTTCCGCGGCATCCGTTTCCTGACTCGTTCCTCCACCGATGCTTCTCTTGACGGAAAGGCCTGGGAAGAGCCGGGCACTCAGCTCGACACTCCCCGTTGGTACGCATCCGTTCAAATCATGCCCGACAACTCCATCTTTGTTGCCTCAGGCAGCAAGAACGGTCTCGACCCCACCAAGCCTGAAAACAACAACCCCACCTACGAGATTTTGAACGCCAACGGTACTCCCCGAGGTGTCAGCAAGGAGATGGAGATTCTTAAGAAGAACCAGCCTTACTACATGTACCCATTCATGCACTTGATGAGGGATGGCAACGTGTTCGTCCAGGTTTCCAAGTCTGCTGAGATCTTCAACGTCGCTACCGGCAACGTCGTCCGCCAATTCCCTGATCTTCCCGGTTCCTACCGTACCTACCCCAACACTGGTGGCTCTGTTATGATGCCCCTGGTAAGCACCAACAACTGGCACCCCGACATCATCATCTGCGGTGGTGGACCCTACCAGGATATCACTGCCCCTGGTGACCCATCCTGCGGCCGCATCAGGCCCCTCGACGCCGACCCAGCCTGGGAGATGGACTCCATGCCCGAAGGCCGTGGTATGGTCGAGGGAACTCTTCTTCCTGACGGTACCGTTGTTTGGGTCAACGGCGCTCAGGAGGGTGCTCAAGGTTTCGAAGTTGCTCAGAACGCCGCTCTTGATGTTCTGCTGTACGACCCCAACCAGCCCAAGGGCAAGCGCTTCACCACCGGTCCCAAGTCTACCATTCCTCGCATGTACCACAGTGTCGCTCTTCTTCTCCTCGACGGTACCCTTCTGATTTCCGGATCCAACCCCGTTGAGATGCCCGTCCTCAAGGCCTCTCAACGCCACCCTTACGTCACCGAGTTCCGCAACGAAATCTACACTCCTCCCTACCTCCAAGGCAACCCCACCCGTCCTTCCAACGTCGTCATCTCCACCAAGGACCTCAAGGCCAACAGGATGACTTTCACCATCAAGTTCAACGCCCCTGCCGGAGCCAAGAACGTCAAGATTTCCCTCTACTATGGTGGATTCGTCACCCACTCTGTCCACATGGGTCACCGCATGTTGTTCCTCGACAACACCGGCTTCAAGGCTGGTCAGACCGCCCAGACTGTCACCGTCACCATGCCCCCGAACAGGGCCATTGCACCTGCCGGTCCCTATGTCGTCTACGTTGTCGTCGACGGCGTTCCCGCCATGGGTCAGTTTGTCAAGGTCTCGTAAACGCATCAGTGATGAAATGTAATGGCCCCTTTTCCTTCTTGGGATTTCCCAATGTTCACAACCGAGGAAATAGATTTATTTAAGTAGGGCGGTCAGTATTACTGTCACTGCGGCGTTTTGCCTAGGCTAGCTTTTTCTCTTGGAAAAAGGGTTGATTAGAACAAAGGATTATTTGTAGTGTACGGGTCCTAGAGCTAGCAATAAACATACAACTTTTTATACTCTGTTTCCTTGTGACTTGTGTGTCTGGACGTCTATTCTACCTGAGATCTGGACTTTTTGTCTTTCTGGACTTTTACTTTCTCTATTCTCCTTTTTCTGTTATAGTCTGGGATTTATAATTGTCCACATGCCTATATTATATGCAAACACACACACACACATATATATACACTCTACACATCCACCCAGTGAAGTACTATAAACCCAGCTCCAACCAACCAACCTACCCAAATACCATGCGAAACAAAACAAAACAAAACAAAAAGTTCCGTAAAGCGCATCACCCTCAAAAAAACCACTTTTTCCAACAACCACCAAAACCCCAAACACCAAAATCACTCAACCGTCGACAACGGCACAATCAACGTCTGCGGCGCCTTGCGCTGCACCTGCTGCAACACCCACTTTTGCATGCGCGCCACATGGCCCTCGGACTCGCGCACACAGGCTGTAAACTGGGGGTCCCAAATAGCCTGGGCGGCTGGATGGAGGGCGCGCAGGTTGCCTGTGATGTAGGCGAGGTAGACGTGTAGACTCTGCAGGGTTTCGAGGACGAGGTAGCTGCTGTTGAGGTGGGTGGATGGTGAATTATCTACTTTGTTGTTTTTGTCATTATGGTCATTATCATTTTTGTCATTATTGTTGTTGAAAAACAGCGTCTCAGCCAACATTTGCGCCCGTCGTTTTCCCCAGTCCTTGTCGTCTTGGTATTTTTCCGCCATGGGCTTGATGCGCTCGTACATGCGTGTGCTGATGTCGTGCAGGATGCGCAGTCCGCCTTGGACGTCTGGGTCGTGCTTGTTGCGCTGCATGATGTCGGTGAGGATGGTGAGGAGGAGCGCGCTGCATTGTTCTAGTTCGCCGAGCCAGCGCTCCATGTTGCGACGGCGGGGCGCGTCTTGGATGGGTTTAGAGGCTGAGGTCTTGCGCGCAGCTCGGGATAAGGCGTCGGTTTGCTGCTCGTGGGCGTGGATTTGGACTTGGCCGTCGGCTGATTGGGGGAGTTTGGTTATGCGGATGGCGCCGCCTTTGAAGGTGGGTTGTTTGCTTATGGGATCCCAATGTGCTGGCGGAGGTTAGTGGAAAGAACATAGTAGTTGGGTCAAACGAGTACTTACCTGTTGTTAGTTCGTTTGCAGATCTGGCTTTGCTGTCTGTGGAGTCGAAGTAGCCAAAATGGAATGGGATAAATGTCTGACCAGGCTCGATGCCACCAACGCGTACTGGTAGCTGAACCTTGCCCCGTATGGACTCAACGAGCACCTCTTCTCCGTCTTCGACACCATAGGTACGGGCGTCTTCTGTAGATATCTCAATCACGGGCGATGGACAGCTCTGCTGCAGAGGAGTACGACCTGTCTTTGTCCGCGTATGGAAATGCAGAGCACGACGACCTGTAGACAAGCGGAGAGGATACTCCTCATTTGGTTCCTCGGGCGACACCAGGAAATGGCAAGCCTTGAGAATGGCTCTACCAGCTGGGTTGAGCGCCTTGTATTCATCCTTTGTATAAGATGCGCCGGTCTCCAGATCATGCCCGAAACTCTCGCAATAGTCAATCTCGGTAAAGAACTTGCCATCGGTGAAGAGACGCTCTGTACCAAAGGGAGCATCTTTGTTGCATGGCCATTGTAAGCCAGACCCTCCAGTGAGTTTCTCATACGACATTCCACTGTAATCGCATGGCCTGCCTTCAGAGAGTTTCTTCCAGGCTTCGAAAACTTCCTCTGGTTTCTTAAACTGCAACAGATCATGGCCATCCTTATCTTTGAACCCCATCCGCCTACCATAATCAATAAATATATCCATATCGGGCCTTGCTTCTCCTGGGGGCTCGACTGCTTTGTAGGAGATATGCACTGTTCGATCAACATTTGTAAAACACCCAGTCTTCTCTCCCCATTGGGCGCCTGGCAGCACAACATCTGCAATAGCCGTTGTTTCTGTGGGGTAAATGTCTTGAACGACGACGAAAAGATCATCCTTGGTCAGGAGCTCGCGGATGCGGCCTGAATTCGGGAGACTGACTAATGGATTTGTGCCTGATATCCAAAGCATTTCGATTGATCCATTAGCGATGAAGCTCATTATATTCTCAATGTGTGTTGGCTCGCTCCAATGGGGTACCTTGACAGGGTCAATGTTCCAAAGTTTTGCAAGATCATTCATGTGCACAGGATTCAAGTGGTTTCGAAAACCCGGGAATTCGCCGTCGCAGCCAGCCTCACGGTTGTTCTGGGCAGTGGGCTGGCCGTTCATCTGGAAAATTCCACAGCCCTGTCTGCCAATTAGGCCTCGCAAAAGGTTGATGTTGTTGATCTGGCAAGCCGCTGCGGTGGCTTGGTTCGACTGATAGATGCCTTGTAGAGCCGTCGACAAGAGAGTTTTTGTTGTACCTATAATCTCCGCTGCTTTATATAGATCGGCGGCTGGTACACCTGTTATGTTCTCAACGACTTGTGGCGTGTATTCCTTGACGGTGGCCTTGAGTACGTCCATCCCAACTGTATGCTTCTCAATCCATTGGTAGTCGACCCAATCATTTTCAAACAGTAGATGCTGAATTCCATTGAACAATGCAACGTTGGTCCCGATCCTTGGCTTCAAATGCACAGTGGCGAGCTTTGCGGTTTCAGATAGGCGTGGATCAATAACGATAATTTTTGGGGGTTTTGGTCCTGCCAGTCTGTCCAAAATGCGTGACCACAACACGGTCTGTGTTGCTGCCATGTTGTGGCCGCTCAACATGATGCAATCTGTGTAATCGATATCGGTATATGATCCAGGCTGTCCATCGCTACCAAATGACTCTCGCATCGAGGCGGCCGCCGTGGCCGTACAAAGACGCGTGTTACCGTCCATGTGAAGAGTATTGAGCCCTGCCTTCCCGACCATGGCGAGGACGTAATATTCTTCTAGAAAAAATTGGCCAGTGGTATAGAATGCGATTCCATGGCTCGTCAATTTTTCGATAGTCTTCTTGGACTTTTCAACTATGAGACTCATAGCCTCATCCCAAGTTGCACGCTCGAGCTTGCCGTTGCGTCGAATCTGCGGATATTTAAGGCGATCTTCATGCCCGATGGATTTCCAACCATGTAGTCCTTTGGGCCCAAGTCGTCCCTTATTCACTCGGTCAACTGCTCTTCCTCTAACACCAACAACTTTGCCCTCTTTGACACCAATGTCGACTCCACAACCGTTGCTGCATAACACACAAGCGCTTTGCACCCACTTCTCCGGCTCTTCATCCTTTGCTTCGTCTACTCGCACCGGCCATTCATGGACATATGGCGTTCGACTTCCCCATATGTCCTCAATGGAGTTGCGCGATTGCGACTTTGGGGCTTCGCCGATTCTGATCTTTGGTCCTTTTCCCATACTGAAATGTCTGATTTTCTCTCGACGGGTGCCGCACTTGCTGAAGCCATATCTTGAATAAAATGCCGCGCTAGGCGCGCTAGGCGAAAATATTGTTGTTGTTTCTGACGTAGTTGTTGTGCAACGCGTATTAGAATGGTGCTTTTAACCCTTGGTGATGCCGGGTTTGGGCGGGTCGCGAGGGAGGGGCCCAGGATCCACCCAATGGCAGTTTTCTCGTTGATAATAGGAATAAATGCGATCATGCTTCTCCGATAGATTATTCAAGACTATTGTGGATCAACTCCAAATGTAGTGATTTTCGTCAGGGTTCCTGGAACGTCGGACTTGCTCTGATGTGGTTTCAATACCTCTTGATCTTGCAGGTGCATCGTCAACTTGAATACAGCAATGGCAATCACCTACGAAGAAGCACTTTCAATCCTCTATAATGTTTCTGGTAGATGCAGAACAAAAAATCATGAACTTTCGCACACTATACCGTTGCGGGAATCTCTTGGTTGTGTTGCTGCTAGGGACCATGTCAGCCGTTTGACGACTCCCCCTCACGATACATCGGCGATGGTAAGCAAATCACAAACGTGACTAATTTTGAACATCTGCTGACCTCATGCCACCTTCAAAGGACGGCTATGCAATTTCGTCAGAGGCCACCATGGGCGCCTCTCCCGAGACTCCCGTCATCTTCAACATTCATGGCACAATCGCAGCCGGCCAGGATCCCTTAGAGCTTGCAAACGAGGCTGCTGAAGATGGTGCATTCCCATGCGTGGAGATCATGACGGGAGCAAGGTTTCCTCGTACATCGAGTAGACCTTTTGATGCCTGCGTCAAGATCGAAGATACGGTCAGCCTTGGTCCATCCACTGCCAGGACTGGGTTCAAGTCAATAAATCGGATTGCGGTGACACGACCTTTGCGTTATAATGCAAATCGACGTTTCGCTGGTCAAGACGTGCAAGAGGGTGATGTGATTCTCAGAAAGGGAACTCTGGTGTGTTCACGCCATATAATGGCTTTATCATCTGTAGGTATTACTCAGATCGATGTTTGTCGTAGATTTCGAGTTGCGGTTTGGGCAACAGGCGATGAACTGAGCGAAGGTAAAGATTCTCGTCGCGACTCTCAAATTTGGAATTCGAACGGACCTTTCCTATGCGCCGCATTGCAGGAGATTGGCATGGATGTGGAGTACAAGGGTATTCTGAACGACGACCCTCGAAACCTTCATGATGCACTCAGTTCTCCCGCTGGTAATCGTCACGATCTGGTGATTACTACTGGTGCAGTTTCAAAAGGAAAATTCGACTTCGTTGTGCCGGCTTTGGAGGAGCTTCAGGCAGAAATACACTTCCATGGTGTTGCGATTCGTCCAGGCCACCCAGTCTTGTTTGCAACCATGGAAAGGCATGAGAGACTTGTTCCCGTCTTTGGACTGCCAGGTAATCCTATTGCGGCAGCAGCATGTCTTCGCTTTCTCGTGGTGCCCTTTATCGGTTATGCTCTTACTCACACATTGAAGGAACCAGTGCTTGCAAAGCTTGCCTGGAGGAGCGATAATACAGAGGCACTGAGTTCGTCGCCATCAGATCTGGATTGCTTCAGGCACGGCACAATTAGAAGTGACGCCAAGGGAGAGTCGATTGTGGAGTTGAGTGCGAACCAGAGTCCAGCTGTAATCTCGCATTTTGCAGCATCAAATTGTTGGGTACATCTCCTGCGGAATTCTCCAAGAAGTCTGAGCGAAGTCATAGTGTATTGCTATCCTCATAGTTCACCCTTTAAATAAGTTTTTTGTACAAGAACTTTTGCAGCCTCCCACTCTGATTTATAGTTGACATTTGTGAGCCAATCTTCGCGTAGGGGCGTTATGAGCTTCGCCTGAAGCTGTCGCAGAGTGAATGAAGGGCCCGAACGACCATTATTGACATTTTCTTCCAGAGTGCGCAGAGCCTGCGAACTCCAGATACCTAGCAAGGGCTCACTGAACCCTTCAGAGTTCTTGAAGCAAGTCGCTGGGGCTTCGTAATAGTCAAGAAGCTGGCGTATCGCTGCAGCTTCTAACAAGGGGTAGTCACAGGCGATGACAAGCCATGCTGCGGCTGGATGGGTGTGGTGAGCTGCAATGAGACCTGCAGCGGGCCCGACATCTTCCGTTATGTCGTCATTGACAAGCTGCATCTTGATACATTTAGGTTTGGGATGTTGTTGGCTCGCGACTTCCATGACTCCTTTTCGTAGATCTTCGTCAATCTCTGATTTCTCTGCGACTGAGAAATGCATCGTTTCGATGGCTGGCAGAACTTCATGCAAAACTTGGATCAGATGCTTGTATAGCGGGCCATTTGATAGCGACAGCAGATGCTTTGGCGATCCCATACGAGATGAATGACCTCCGGCCAGAATCAAGACGTTCATCGATTCCATCATACAGTTTTGTGATGCGGATGCGTGTGGGAAATTACCTACAGATGTCAGAAAGCTGCCTATTGTAAAATTAGCCATGTACGTCACCACTGTGTCATTGAGAGATATGCGCATTTATTAGCTATACGAATTTCGGACGTACTTTGCAGGGACGTTGTGGCAGGTTTAAATGGATGCGCTTACAAGGTGTGGATTCGTCAATCTGGCGCGACCTGCCCCGCTAGTTAGCACAGAGTACGGAAAGGGCAATCCTCGACGACAATAACACTGAACATGACAGCGTGCCGATACCTAGGAAGACATCTCTCATCAATCATATGTGTTATAAAGCTTAGACTGACTGCCCATTCGAAAATTGTGCTCTTCTCCAATGTTGTCGCTGCAATTGTCAAATCGACCACCTAGCGGATGACGCATATATCCTGCATGCTGAAGTTGAAAGGCCATGTAAAAGAGAGAACTGTACGTACTGCCAGAGCATACTTTCGAGTTTCGAAACAATGCGTTAAAGCAAGGTGTGCACGCTTTAGCTGCTTCGGTGGCACAAACTCAATCCGAGCAGGCAACATATGCATGGTTAAGTGCAGAACAGCCAAAATAACATCACGACTGTCTGTAGATACCGCTGTATACTACATGATGCCGAGAATGCACGAGTACGCAAAAAATTCAGCCCGGCATTTGCGGAGAGAAGTTTGAGTTTGCAGGAGCCGATGTTTGAAAAGTATGTCGGAATCGTGGATGTGTTGAACGACACAGTGAGGAGTTAAAAAGGCGAGGCGGTGGTAGATCTGGTAAAGAAGTACAGTAAGTATTACTAACCCACACACGAATACCCATATATGATTATACATGTTAACAGGGCAATTCAGCTCTCACAACCTTCGACATAATGGGCGATCTCACCTTCGGGCAACCTTTACACATGCTCGACACCAACAAATATGGTACGTGCATACCGCTTCCCTTCCTCATATCATCTCTCCCCCAATTGCCTCACTGACGCAACTCTCATACACAACAGACCCGAGGGTGTCCTCCATCTTCACGGGCCCAAAAATCGGCATTCGCCTCCCCCTCCTCTGCACATACTTCCCCCTCCTCTCCACCCTCCTAACTCACATCCTCGGCCCCCGCATTGCCGCAGCCCGCACTCAGCACCTCACCTTTTATTCCGCGCACATGACGACGCGCCGTGAAAAAGGGCGTTTGAGCGCAGGCACTGATATCTGGAATCTGCTTCCCACGCAACAAGGCGACAAACAAACAAGTGCGATTGGGCATGAGGTAAATTGGTCGTTGAGGCTGCGGGGGAATGCTGACAGGTGGTGTAGTATGGCGCTGCATGAGATTCGACTGATCTTGACGCATGTGCTGTACGCCTTCGATCTCGAATTGTGTCCGGAGAGTGAGGGCTGGTCTGAGCAGAAAGTGTATTTGGTCGTGGGAGAAGCGTCCATTGTGAGTCAGGGTAAAGGTTGCCAGCGTGACCTGAGGAAAGTTGGTAGTTTGAATCGCTCAATTGCAAATTGTAAATATGTTTACAAGAATGTACACTGAACCTACATTGAGACTTGATAGTCATTCAGCCCCAGCCCCACCAACTCTTGATAGTGTCGCCTATCGTAGCCTGGCCATTTTGCTTTCTCTCCATACGAGCTATTCGCTCAGAGATGAAGGTCTCTTCAACCTGTTTAGCTACGCCCTGCGAAGCCCTCAGTTCTCCCAACACTGCCATACGCTCAACTTCCCTCTCTTGCGGCGGCAACTCTGCAAGCTTTTTCTCGTACTCTCTCCTTACATCTGGCTTAACATTACTCCAGATCACGTCCTCAACGTCAAGCTGTTGCTCTGTTCCTCTTGCCGCTGTCGATTTCGAGATACCCCCACCCATGGCCTGCACAACATTCCCCTTGCTCAGCACGCTTTCAAACTTTGGCACAGGCCTTCCCTCCTTCTTCGCTTCCTCGATCTCCTTCTCCTGCGCAAGCATCTGCTGATACAGCTTGTCCGCATGCATCTGAATCCTCTCATCCTCCTCTGGGGTCCGCGCTTCCATTGTCATATAACCCAGCGCCTTGAGAAACTTGCTCTGGATATCATAGCATCTGTTGAAGCGCCGCGACTCGGCTTTGCACATTGTACCCTGCGCCCACCACGTCTGTGGATATCGATAACACTCGAATTGCTCCATGTATTCTAGCGCGCAGTTTTCCATTGCTATGCGCCCGATTGAGCCGCGCCGCTCGTTGTAGGCGTCGACCAGGTCGCGCAGTCGGTCTTGTTCGTTTTTGCCCCGGTCTTCGATGATGTGCTGGGGGGTGTAGTTTTTCCAGAGGTCGGCATAGCGGCCATCTTGGAATTGGGACTGTGGAGGGACAACGGGTTTTTGGGGCTGTGCTGTTTGCGATTGGGCGTCTGTGGGCGTGGTAGCCTTTTCGGCGGGCTTTGATTTTGCTGGTGCAGCTGGTAGTGTTGGTTTTGGGCCCGTTGGTGCCTCTTTTTTCAGGAAGTCGCGAAGGGAGGGATCGAGTTCGTCTTGGCCATTCGAATTGCTGCTGCTGTCCCAGAACCAGCCCATGTTGATTCGGACTAGTGTGGATTCGGGAGTGAATGTAATGTGGGAACATTTATTGCGGGGACGAAGCTTGACCTCAGCGACTCCATGTCACGTGCTGATAGTGCTAGCGTGTTCCGCCGCCATGCACAACACTGGCGGCCAACCCCAAACACGCGACGACGACGATAGCTCGACCCATCCCTAATTGATACGCCCACCATCGTTATGGCGCCTGTTGGTATGCTTCCATAACATGAACTCGTTTCCTGCTCTTCGATTAACAATGACTTCAGACCGTAACGAGCGTCGACAGCAGCGCGTGCGCGGTGCTGGGTATGTTTATGCGCGTACGCCTCAGCTATACACACATTAACAGGCCAAGCCCTTCTGCTGTCCAGGCGTCCTTTGGCTTCAACTTCGGCGCTCTAGGCGCTGGAGCCACCAAACAAGCCTCCCTTCCACCCCAACGATCTTCGCGACGGACACCTACAATACACACCCCACGTGGCGCCAATGGTTCGGCGAAGCGCCATCGAAGCGCGTCCATCCAGCGCAGTAGCGGCGCGGGAAAACGCAGAAGCACACCTAGCGATGGCAACCAGACCCCGCAACTTGGCAAGAGAAAGCGGGGCTCAACGCAGGCCGAACCAGGTGCAGAAGAGGACGAGGTAGATGAGCTGAGCCCAGATCGCAACGAGAATGTGCCCTCGGTTGAGAAGAGCAGGAAGCATGCCAGGACGGTTTCGCCCCTCCACCAGGAGCAGTACGGGGAAGCTGATGAACTTTCGATATTGCTGGAGGAGCCAGACGAGCTCTCTACGCTTGAAGCTGGCGCACATTCTGTGCGAAGGCCATTTGTAGATGCGCCAGCAACGATCAGCGGCACTCCCGTCTCAAGTGCGGCAAAGAGACGATCATCACCGGGCAGTGCAGCGCGAAAGACGCCAATTGTACATCGAAGCGAGGTCTTGTCAGTCACATCTCAGCGATCGTTACTCCCGAGCTCGAAGCTTACAGAGCCTGTACCCGTAACCCCAGGAATGCCCCCGAATGGTCGACCCAGCAGGGTGTTGGCTACACATTCGGGTGCTGATCTTGCTACGCCTGTGACTGCCCCAGCGGATGAGGACAGCGAGGATGAGTTATCGCCCTCACACGTCAATGAAAGTACTCCGCAAGTTGAGTCAGAGAAGCCTCCAACAGACGAATTAGAAGAGGGAGCGGATGAACTTTCTTCGCCAATGCAGCCAACGCCTGCGCACATTGCTTCATTTTCCTCTCTGACAAAGCGTGGGAGACCCAAGAAAGCAATCGAGGCTCGAGTAGAAGAAGTGCAGACAACGCCAGTGCCGCTTCCGACAGGGAAGCGAAAACAAAAACGTGCGGCAGTGGAGATTGAGGTCGAAGAAATGGATGAGCTTTCCCCAGATTCAGGTAAAACACGGCAACGCCAAAATGCCTCCCCCGTTGCTGCGGAAGAGGTTCCGGAATTATCAGACGCAGCAGAGTCAGACGAATACGAGGAGCCCGAACCTAAAGAACTACCAGAGTCCTTACCTCTGCGTACTAAAAAGCGTCACTCTCCCAACCAGGTCCCGCGTGCGGATCCCTCGAGCCAAATACCGTCACGCAAGCGCCCGAAGTTCTCTGGGCCAAAGCAGGCCATCTCAGTCATGCGCATCAAAGGGTCCACTGTTCGGGGTATAACAGTCGCGGATACCGCACGCACAATACTCGAAGAGAGCATCAGTCATCGTCTCACCAGAATGGCAGAGAAGGTACAAGTCTCAAAGGACTCCGCCCAAAGGAAAGAGCTACGAAGCTGGATCAACCTGACCCTGTCTTTTAAAGAGAGTCTAGACGAAAAATTACTCGACTTGCAAGACGCCAACGATGTCCTCAGCACCGGTTTCAAGAAGTTGAAGCTTTTCAAGCGTGACAATGCTGGATTACGGAGAGAAATCCTTTCGTTGCAGAACAGCCGGCAAGAGGTAGCTATCGAGCACGATGGTATACAAGCAGAATTCGATGCAGAGAAAGAGAAGATCGAGACAAGGGATACTCTCAGTGCCAACATGTATGCTATTGAAGCGGCTGTGCGTAATGGCCGCGAGAAGGCGCTTGAAGAGGGCAGAGAGGAGGAGGGCCCCGAGATCCCGCTCAGCATGATGATCGATAATGTGGGCCGAGATGTTGGGTCTTTCGGCGGTGGACTCTTGGATCATATGAAGGGGTTCAATGGCTTACTGGAGCGCGCTGCCGGCTGGCTGGAAGGTCGAGCATAGAGACTGTTAACATTGGGCCAATGTCTATGGAAGGAGTTTAACATTATTGGGATACCCGGCTCTGATTTGCCACTTTCGAATGAATCATTTCTCACGATCTGAATTAGCAAGCGGAATGCGCTTGCATTTTCTGCTTCACTTACCTAGTGTCCTCTTTACTGAGTTGCCGATAGGTTCCAGATCGTTGTGTAGTTGTACAGGCGTGGCTGGTTTAGGTTTAGTCAGCTGGAGCTTGAGGCGATCCGAACCGAATCAAGCGGGTCATTGAACCCGTAGGCTCACATGGAAAGTCGAGCTGCCCCCAGTTGTCTCAACCATCGCCAATCACACCCATTTACGTGCTTTGACTCACTCGTTTGCGTGACTACTTGCAACTGCTATGTCCCTTGTCTTGGTTCCTCTTTACGTTTAATTGTTCACAAGCACAACTCAGCTGCAGCATTTTCGACAGGGCACAGTCTGGTCCAACGCCACATCTGCTTGCTACCATGCGCACCTAAGCGCATACACCTCTGCCTCTATGCCATCTACTCAATAATTCGAGGAGTCTCTAGGTTAGATCTTCGAGTGAAGATGAGGCTGCTGCGTCGTACAGTACAACATTACTTATCAAGCTTCTGAAAGCTGCCAAAAAGGTTCATATTCACCCGGTTCCCTGTGACGTCTGTCACGCGATTCACTTGCACCTCCACGAGCCATACAAGAAACACTGCGAAAGCGAATAGAGGCACAAGATCAAGACCATAATCACGAGTCACTCTGGCAGGCAACATGATCTTTCATCAAATTAGTCTTGGCCTTAATCAGCAAAGTTCCAGCGCGCCTCCTCCTCCTCCTCTTCCTCCTCCTCCTGCGCGGTCGATAGCATTGCCTGTAACACGTCTTTCGCCTGATCCAGTATCAACGGCAAGCAATAAGTTTCTCCGAAGCCCTTCAAATGCAGTTTGGATTTGGGAACAGCAACGGAAGGTGTTCCTACGGTATTTGACAAGATGGTCGCATGATCACGACTCGAGCCCGTATTTCCACGGTAATATCAGTATCGCGCCCCAAGCAGCTCAGAGTGGAGAAGATCTAGAGTTGGGATCTTCTGTAAGCTGTGTACTTAGCGACTTCGCTTTCACAAATTTGAGAAAACCTATCATCATTCGGCTGTTTCCCCCGGGGAAGGACAACATGCACACAGGAAAAGGCTTGGGAGGTGAAAAGAGTGAGAATTCTATGAATATGTTCGGTGCCAGATTGATAGATATTGGAAATCAAGGGGAAGACCTGGAATCTTCAGAGAGGCCCCTCAACCCTGAGTCTCAACTTCGCAAACACAGCAGCATTGCAAATGGCTACTATACACTCGTTGTCCGATGCGGCTCGGGTTGGGTGTCCGCTCGCGACTACTTCAACAAATTACACTTCTCCACCCTCCACTCCCAGAAAAATATACGCCCTCCGAAATCCCACAACCGATCTTTGGACAAAGTACCAGCCGGCGAATCCAAAACTTTGGGCACGCCACCCCAGCCAGGAGACACAGTCTCAATCCAACCCCTCTTCCACCCCTTCACGCGTCTTCCCCCAGAGCTTCAAGAGCTGGTCCTCTTCACCGCAACTTCCCTCTTCGGAACCTACAACATGTGTCACGACACGCATCTCTTCCCCCAACCCGGCACATGCAGCGCACAGCCCAGCACCTACACCCCTCACCCCCAGCAGTCATGCATTAGTCTCTCCACTCTCTTCCTCATTTCCCCACACCTAAATCGTACACTAGTACCGTACGTCTTCGCTGCAACAAACTTCCACTTCGGCCTCACTGGCTTCACAAACTTTCTTTGGCAAGCCGGGCCCCACAACAGGTCCCTGATCCGACGGCTGACATTTCACTTTGGCAAATCAGCGCTACTACACTGTATGCGTTGGCTTGCGCCTGACCACGTGTTTGATTTATTTGCGCCACCAGTCGTCACGACTCCCCGGTCCTTGCAGTATTTCTGGCGCTGTCAGATTCAGGATTTAGCAAGGGAAGTGCATCTCCTCACGCTTACTATCGATGTTAGGGGTATGCCGTCGCAGGATCTGGGCATGGTGACAAGGATGCTGAAAGAGGTGTTTGGTAGTGTGGAACGGGTGCGGTTTGTCGAGACGGAGAGCGATGGCAGAGTTAGGGTGCTGGGAGAGGAGGATGAGAGGGTGAGGATGGCGAGGGAGGAGGCAAGCTGGAGGGACATGTGTAGGGGGTATTTCGAGAGGTATAACAGGTCTCATTACTTGATGAGGTTTGATTTGGTGGGCATGGAAGGGGCGGTGTTGGAGGAGAGGATGGATGGGAGAGGAGAGTTTGATGCTTGAGCAATGAATGTGGGGAAAGATGGACATGGGCATATGCTGGTATGCACCATGCTTCTGTTACTGAGACACAGCGGCATATAGAAATGCACTTGTGCAGAGCGTTGCGGTAGTTTGAATGACAGAAGATGATGATTCGTACACAAATTGCCCATGGCAAGGTTGGTAGCAAAAATGACACCCGGGCATGGTCCCTGCATAAGTTACAGTTTGTTGCTATCGTGGCACAAGCAAGCTAAGAACTAACGAAGGTATGACACCATAAAGTTGAAGTCTTTACAAACCCTGAATGTGTTCAGAGGGTTTACCCTGAATGCGTTCAGAGGGTTTAGCCTAAGATGATTTGCGTTCTAGGTAACTCAGCGGTAGGTAGTAGGTAGCTGAGCACGGATCATCCACGTTCGGAAGCGACAAAGCACCGACGCGTTAATCTCACCTCTTGACCGACCACATCCTTTGTCTCGTTTTACTCCCTTTCAACTTGAGTGTCTCTCACCGCTTGGTTGCTTGATTTTCAGAGTGCTGGTGTGTCCAGACGCAGCCGGGCCTGAAAGGGTGGGCCTGCGCCTATTACCTTGTTTACCATTCACCACATGCACTCTTGTCGAATTCCCAAATCGGCAATTGTAAGCACTCCCAGGCCTAAAAGTAAATTCTTAGAAGGAGCCGCAAATATCATTTGCACCGCTCGCACGCCCGGCCCTTCCGCCACGACCTAGTTTTGGTGACGAACATCGACAACGCGCGGATCCTGGGACAAACTTTGGACCAGACCTGGAAGCGCGTAATCGCGGATGGCCATCAACTACGGACGCGTCCAATGCAGGTCATGCTATCGCGTGCTCGCTCTAGCATCGGCAACAGGGCTTGCCCCTGAAGATTCGAATGCGCAAGGCTGCGACACGTGCCAGCAGTTTGGTGCCTACTATGATGCCGTGCAGACTGTGGACAGGGAATGGGCGGAGCTGGAAACGAAGCGCGATTCGCTGAAGGCTAGGCAGATCGCGCGCCTTAATCATATGCAAATCCACATGAAGTTCGATAACTGGCTGATCGAGATCGAGGCGGGGACTGAACACGAAGAGCCACAGACACAGGGCTGTGCTGATCATATCATGAAGAAGGAGCAAAGTGCACAGAGTGAGGATCAGCAGCAGCATCAGGGTACAAAACGAGCTTTCTCAGCCTCACCACCTTCCCGGCATACCGCAGATCACACTCTATCTCAAGGGCCCCCAGACAATCAAGCGCGTGAAGAACAATGTGTGTCACTATCTCTCCGCCCCTCCCCAAAGGGGTTACGCAGAACGACTTCATTGCCACATCGCAAGCGCCTCAAGTTCTCCGACACTGTAGAATTTCGTGATAACTACAGAGATAGCTCAGAGTACATGCGTACCGATGACAAGTACGTACGAGGTCGCTATGCCCCGCCTGACGATTCCGACTATTTGGACACCAGCGGCTCGGCCCAGACCTTTCTGAAGTTCACAGGCGTCAGGAGAGTCAAGGGTGCTTGGGTTGAAGTGATGGAGGCCGACACTGCAGGGAAGCGCAAGGGTGGACAAGCGGTAGTTGAAGGGACATCAAATGAGGCCGTGATGCTGGGAAGACCCGCCTGCGACGTACCCCACAAGATCGATGACAACGAGACCGCCCCTTCTGATCAACGCGCCCTGAGACTGGCTAGAAGAACCAGGAACGCGTCAAGCGCAAGCGTAGGCCAACACAAAAGCAACGCGAGATCTGCCAAAAATAATCTCTACCGAAAAGCCAACCAGACATCACTCTTAAGCGCCTCTGATACTGTTGATAGCACGTCTGGAGCTGTAGCTATCAAGCGATTCGCCCCTCAAGTGGATACGGAGAACCCAGGAATCACCAACAAAGTTGTCGTGAGGGAGGTTGGCTCCATTACGAGGGAAGGCTTAGCCCCTCAGGATGATGTCGCTCCAGAGCGATGTACTGGGGCGGTAACCGACGAGCAGACTATCGAAATACCGAAGAGTTTCGGCAGTCCGAGCGAAGGGTACCGGAGCCTGATCGTGCCCCATAAAAGCGGTACAAGTAACGGGTATGCAAGTGTTAAGACAAGCGGCCAACACACTACTCTTGGTGCTAAAGCTGCACAACATACGTTTGCCCGACAGACTTTAGGCGATGAAGCACATCGGGTTCAGACGGAGCTTCTGCTCCGTGTCGGAGAAGTACCGACACCACTGCGGGTCCGTCACTCGGTACTGTTGCCGGACTATACGGATGCTACTGCTGGGCAGCCTGAACAACAAGACGCTTCGCAGTCGGAGTGTCGTTTGAAAGATCTCAACCTCGCAGCGGAGAAGGGTAAAAATGACCAAAAGGAGGTAGATGCAATGGGAGATAACGTGTCAGGATCTCGCCAGAAGCGGGTCCTCGATGACACAGAGAGCACCGCCGATCCATATTCTCCTCCAGCGACCATACTGCACCATAGCACAATGTGCTCACCGACCAAAGCCTTAGAGGCAGCTGTTGGTGAACAAGCTATTGGCCCACCTGCCACTCCCGCAGCACGCAATCCGCATGCACACGATCCCAGTTTACAGGAACCTGCTGCTATTGCGTCACACCCGCATTATCCCCCCGCCTAAACGACATGGCCCCAACACTTTCGCTCCGCAACAAGCGAGCATCATGGGTGCTGCATCTCCTCGGGTTCGACTAATCTGGAGACGGCTACGAGTCAGCGGGCTGGTTGAATAGGCATGGCTGGCCTAGTCTACGGAAGCTGAAATGGGATTAGCGATGAGGCTGCTGGGATGGGAAGGGCATGGCTTGCGTGAGAATGGTACGATGGAGGGCGGCAAACGCCGCATAGCGGTCGTTGCACTATTGACATGGGTGCGGATTGAACACCAGAACTTTCATTCCAGATGTTGCGTAAAAATATACCACTTTACCTGATTCAACACGAACACATTATCTAATGAAAACGTCGTGAGGCTCGGTACAATACGCATTTCGCTGTGCTTACTTGGCGATCAGTCGTCGCATAACAACAATCGGCCCCAACAACCACGATCCGATACAAAGTACTCACTCTGCAAGCCCAAGAAAAAAGATCATCCCACAATGTCGCAACAATCATTACATTATAGAAACAAAGGCCACATCATCACAAACCCTAAGTTTCCACAAACGCATCACCATTAATCAAACACACACCAAGCCCCGCACCATCCCATCACCTCTACCAAGAATATTCCTCCATGAAACTTACCGTAGGTACAACAAAAGCACCGTGAATGAACACAATAGTAGTAATTTAAACCGGCGCTGCCGAAAAACACCCCAAATAAACCCCCCCCCCCTTGTTTTCTGTGCATAAACACCACGCAAACACGCTTCACAATATACCCAAAACAGCAATTCACCCATCCACGCATCGATTCCAGCGGACACATGAAGCCGTCGTGCAGGAAGGAGCACTGGCCTCATCTATTCTAATAGCTACCTTATTTTGTATGCGAATGTAAGCACATACCATATGTATGTGAATCGTAGCAAGCCCCGGGGGAGGGGGACGGTAGAAAGCCGTACCCCCTCTCCCCCGGCGTCTCCTGATTTCCCAACTTCCTTCCATGGGGAGCGAGGAGGAATGCCACGTGCGGGATTGGGCAAATGTTCCTTGTCCCACTTGTTTTACGGGATGCGTGTTTGATGATGTGCCGGGAGCCGGCTCGGCGAGGCGGGGATTTTTGGGCATGACGTAAGAGGGAGGGATGTTTGAAATTTTGCGGGGGATGGAAAATGTGGTGGATGATTGGGGGAGGGGGGGGGGAAGTGAATTGTGTGTGTTATTTTGTTGCATGTATGATAGGGATTGGATTGTGGTATGTACTGTAGTTCGATGCTTTGGAGGGGGGGGGGGGGGGGGCCGGGAAGTGGGACTTGTCTTCTCGCGTGTGGAGAAGCTTGGTTGTTGAGAATGGTGATGTTGGAAGAAACTATGCACCTGCATGTGTGCTAATTGAATCAAGGTCATTGGCGTGAAGCGCTTATGCCGGACAAGCATCTTGCATGGTTTGCACGGTATGCAACGGCGGTTAGGTAATGCACAAGTGTGCGGTTTGCCAGGTACAGTACAATTACGTCTGTGTTTCCCAGGTAAATATGCACAAATTAGCTTCTACTGCATGATTTCTGGCATGTATGTACATACTTAGCGAATGTCTCACTCTGATACGAACGAACGTGCATGACTTGCTACTCGTGCTGGTGACTCGGGCCTTCCTCGTTGTCGAAGAGTAATCCTTACGTCGTGCCTTATCATGGCCATCAGATCCCCCACTCCATGTGTCTCACTCTTATTCTTACCTCTCTCGTTCGGCATCGAATTGTTCATCTTCCCATGATGATGCAAACCTGTATGTGAGGCCCTCGTTACACGCAAACACGTGTTCGATCTACATCTTGGCACAGACCATGGGTTCAACGTCTCCTTACCCCACAAACATGGTCCCAATATACCGGAAGTTCCTAAAGGAGCGGTCGACTTTCCACATCGGTTAGCGGTTCAACATGCACCATCATTCCATCATGGAACGCTGATCGATCCGACCGTTGCAAGCCATGACGCTGCAGAGACTGTAGCTTCCTATGCTAAGTACGTAGGCCTCCATTGACAGCTCACCATCTCGGTGACTATCGGCAGCCGATCCATCTCGGCTCCAGGATTCGAGAATCTGATCTGGTGGTCTCCAGACAGGGAACATGGAAGCCAGCCCTTCTAGCGTTTACAACGTGTCGTGGTCGTTGTGGGTTTCCTCAACAAAGATGCTATACAAGGTGCCACTCTGCCACGCGAGAATGGGTCTGTCCGGCACACGGGTGCGTGAGCCAGTACATGCGACGCGGTTCTGGGAATGCGCATACGAGGCAGTGGCGGTGTGAGCGCATTTGCAGATAGCGATGAGACACACCGGTCACATGGATCCATGTGTGGCAGATCATCGACTAATATGCTACCCCGGACTGGCCGACATTCTCGCCCATTTCAAGGAATGCCTCGATTACACTGTTGTTCGATAATTTCGTGGGTATGGGAAATACGACCTTCGTATCTGCGCGCTGCGTTGATCAAGCCGTGGACTATGCGTTCCAAATTCGTCGGGTATATATCGGTCACATTGTCGTCCACTCCTCGGAAGCCGCAAAACCTAGCATCGTTAGGTGCCACCGTCTCCACGAAGTACAAGCCACGTTAGCAGCGCGTGCAGTAGGGCGCGGTTGGTGAATTTCTGTCAGATGAATTAGACGTTGTCTGACTGGCTTCGAGAAGTGCGTATCGAACAGAGAACCAAGGGAATGCTGGAAGTTGCATTCACCCTTTGTCATGCAGATGCACAAGGAGAGCCCAGGCAAGTTCTATCTTCTTTTTTTTTTCAAGCGAAGACTTTTAGCAGGGCGCCATGATGTGTGAATGGCGGAGAAAAGTGCGCAGAGACGGCAGTTGGAGGAAATCCAATCCTACCCCAGAAAGGAGCTGAGACCTCTAACCGTTGGAGCTCCGCAGTTATCGCGGAGCCGCAGAACCTCCCGGCACCTTCTTGGCCGAATGGTCCTTGCGGTTCTCGCCGAAGCGACACTTCCCGCAGTCTAATCATAAAAACGCAAATGTGGCTGCAGTAGTGGTGATTGGCTGGGTCGGGTCAAGCATCATAGCAAGGCCGATTAGTACACAGGACCATGTCAAAGATGGTTTTTCGAGAAGTTTTCTAGACCTAACTCGCCCGAGACCCACCCGCCAGTGGTCACATCCCACGCCATCGTACATTAAAGAGCGGTCACTGCACTGCAATGCAAGCAGGATCAGGGTTGCTTCGGCCCCATTGCGCACCCATCAGCCGGTCAAATCTCTCGCGACAAGCAGGCTGGGTCCCCTATCCGATAAAGCATGATAGGTCCCCTACTCTATGTAGAAGAGGCGCATTGTGAGGCGTTCCATGGCATCGGCTCCATCGGCTCCATCGGCTCCACATCTATTCCCCGTAGCCTTTTATGGCGGGCGCCTTCGAATTACCTCCGTGCAACGGTTCCATGTTTTGTATGCAAACTCTCCTGGGACATATGGTGTTTGCAAGCACACAGTTACACGCCGCCATAAAAGACGCACGCTGAGCTTGTGGAGGTCGTGAGGCGCATGCAATCAACTCATCGCAAAACGGCAAGCCGGGACCGGGCCTATTCCGCCAGCAAAGAACACCGGTAGTGGAGACTCGGGATGATGCACCCAGTTTTCGTCTAAATCCCGGCACTCAGTAGGATCAGCATTGTCGGCGACAGTACACTAACTCTAACAGGACAGACTAGATCTTAGTTGAAAGCATGCTACAGTACTGTACATGGGGGAGTGTAGGGGAAGGGGGTAGAAGTAGGGGGTTAATTTGATCCAAGCTTTTGCAAGATCACACTCACATCAGTGGCATGCATGGTAGCCATGCATGCATGTGTAAAGACAGCAACAACCTCCCACCCCCTCCCCCCCTCGCCTCCAAAAAGAGGATCATTAACCTCAGATGCACGGTTACACCACCATGCTGTAATATCTCTCTTGCCTTGCTGCCCGTCACCGCACAAAAGCGACAAGATCGTCCATGCACAAATTCGTCATGCCGTTGCCAACGCCCCCCCACCCACTCTTATCTGCCTGAAATACGACCGCATTGCGCCCGATAGGACAAACCATGTTTCCCTTTGCATCCGCACTGCTGCGTCACTCCCCATCCGCTCGTCTTATTCCCCTTCTCCTTGCCGGCGGATGGCACAGCCGGCAACAGCGTCTCTAACCACGTAGCCGTAGCGTTGTACAGTTAGCATCGACGCGTCTGTATCCCCCCTCCCCCCACTCCACAACGAGTCAATCTCTCACATTGATGGCGATGGCGACGCTGACCACGGTTACGAATACAAATCATACTATATTCTCCCCCAGCCAAATGTCATACATATGGCGTAATCCGTAAGTAATGCCATACACGCATATACACACATGTACACTATACATACTACACGCTCCCCCACGACCTCAGCTAAAAACAGAAACCGCCCCCAAAGAACAAGGCAAAGCAAGACAAGGAAAAGTAAAGCCAGACAAGGGAAAGCAAGGGCAAGAACGGTCCCCCTCCACAACCCATCCCATGGCATCCCATGCAGGGGGCCGATCCGGCAAGCCGAACCAACAACCCACGCAACGCTAGCAGGGTTTCCTCTCGGCTACACTAGGACCAGTGCGCACCGTTAGCGCGCCCTTGCCAAGCCGCGCTCGTGGGAAAGAAAAGGAAATGGCGAATATGCAAGCCAGATCCGCGACAGCGTCCATTGTTCAGATGGTAACGGGGAGGGGTTAAGCGTTAATGCGGCTTTATGTATGTATGTATGTATGTATGTATGTATGTATGTATGTATGGCCCCCCCCACCCCTTGTTGTCGGGCCAGGATGGGCTGGGTGCTGGGTGCTGGGTGCGTGCGTGCGCGGGTTTTGATGCTGTTGTTGGCACGGGTTTGGGGGCGGGTGATTGCGGTACAAGACCTGATGGGTGATTGCGGGTGGTTTGTTACAGATGGGGTGGCACGTTTGATAGTTGGTTGTAAGGTACTGTAATCGTAGTCTCGTATGTGCGTGTGTGTGTGTCTGTGTGTGTGTCGCAATGTAATGTAATGTCACAAGCTGACATTTGTGACTATACTAGCCAGCACACGTGGGGTGTCCGTAGTATGTGCACAGTCATGTTTATTTTAATCTTTGCGTCGCATTGCATTGCGAATGAAACTAATTAACGTGCTATGACGTTCCCAGGGTCTAACTCTTTGTCTTTCTTACATGCATAGAGTTCGGCGGCGGCGGAATGGTAGTAGTATCTAAGTATATGGCATGTATGTACGTGGAAATTCTAACAAACCAAAAAGGCAACTATATACTAGTAAATCTGAAAACTCGGGGGTATCTTGTGAATCTACTGCTCAAATCGTACAAGTGGACGGGAGGGGGGGAAGGGGGGGTTTGTTTTGGGGTGTGCCATTTGTGTGTCTGCCGCCTCCAAAGCCTCTGACTACCGTATAGGCGCTGCACCCAAATCTCTCGCCGTGGTAGGGGATTTACGACCAAAGCTAGTAGCGCTTTGCAATTTACAATCTTGACCCACCACATCTCGATCTCGAATCATCTTCGGTCTCATTAACGGCCGGGGAAAGCATCGCTCATTGTTTAGTACGTTCCTAGGCGGTGTCATCATATGCAGCCGCTTCGCACCACTCGGTACTTCTCTCCCCGGACTTTTCCGCTTCAAATGTTGGCGTCAGGTCGATGTACGGGACGGCAGGCGGCCTTGTGGATCCACTACGTGGGACGCTAAGCGAACCGGGTAGTATTCTGACTCGAATCTTCGTGTTCAAACCCGGCCGGGTGTGTCGTGCGTTTTGGATAGACGTACAACTTCGCTGAGCCTCATTCGCGTTGCTGTCGCTCAGGTCGCACGGCTCTCCTGGTGTTCTTCCCACTGCCACTGCTCGACTAGCTGCCGTACCCTATAGTCGGTAGCCCAGCCAATATCCGTTTCGACATCTTTAAGCAGCTGCAGGACGACCTGGCGTTCTCGAGCGTCGCTAAGGCACTGGCCTGCAGTGAACAAGGGCTGGACCGAGTGTATGCGCACCGCCTCATCCGACCGGGCAAGTGAGATTCCGACGATTTCACGGCTGTGTCTTTGACATGCGGCCAGCACCGACTGGTAGGAATTCATGCGTGCGCAGACTGTGCTACGTCCTTGGGTCGACTCGTGTGGCTTGTTCATGAACAGCAGGATCTGGCTCATATGGTACGTCTGCATCGTCGAGGCGCACATGGGAATGCTATACCAAACTTCCGTGAAGGGTAAGCTATTCTCGCCTTGCAGTAACTGGTGCGGTGTGTTGGATGGCGCTACTCTGGCTGAGGGCTGGAAGGTCACTGGCAGTCCATCGTGCCAGACTTGGAATTGTTTCTGGAGGCTATGCCAATAGTCCAGCAGAGCGCGCTGGGGCACGCCGAAGATTTTTGTATCGCCCGTGACTTCGTCTCCAGCAGCCATGAAGTTGACTAACTTGGACATGAGCCATACTAAAGCGTTGCAGATGAGGTCTTCTTGCATCACGGGTTCCCCGTCTTCAAAGTATCCACTCTCATTGGTGTTACTGGGGACAATAAATCCGTGATCATCGATGAGAAGTCCAGCTTCTTTCCAGAGTGAGAGGTCTTCAGTGTCGAGTCGAGTGGGTGTATTGTTGATGACTGTCTTGGCGTTAGCTCTAGAACCCAGCTTCGTTTTTGTTCCACTTACAAGCAGCGAGCATGTCCTGTCTGGCAATATTCCAGAAGGTAGCTCTGCGAGCTTTAGAGATGAAAGTTTGGCTGGCTGAGGATGCGGATGAACGCGGTGTTGGGGCGTTGGATAATGTGAAACGCTCCTGAGATAATACCAGGAGTGATTTGGCACCATTGAGATGCTTGGCCCACTCAGAGACGGATGTATCAAGGAACTCGTAGACGCAAAGTATTGCAGAAGCTGCCAGCAGCTCATCTGTAGACGAAACAAACGATACGTTGCTCGAAGTCCTGCGCCTCTTTCGAGATGGTCCATCATATCCAGTCGATAGGTCTCCACTCGAATGTCTTAGTTCGCAATCTGACTCGTCTGGTGCCGGGGTTGTGTCCTGCTTCAGGGCCTGTAGAAGGAGTGATACAGCATAGTCATAGTAGATGGCCGCTTTGTGCTTCCAGTCAACTAAGGGGGCGTCAGGATATTGTTCCATCCGAGCTTGATGGGTCACACTACCTCCCATGACGGGCTTGCGACCTTGGACTCGGGCAAGTGCCTTGGCCGCACATGCAACTGCTGCATACTTGAGCAAAGGATTGTCTCTTGCCTTGACCGGTACATATGACGCAAAATATGTACCAAGATCGAAAAGATCCATCCAATAGCCAGGTCCCTCGGAAAACCAACGTAAGAGGAAGGCAATCTCATGGTCTTTCTCTGTCAGTTGATCTCTCTCCATGTATGAAGGCGACCGCCGCGAGCTAGAAACTGAACCTGTGCAGGGCATATACTCGGTATTTTCATAGGGTGAAGTCAATCGCGGATCGATTGGTGGCGGTGGTGGGGACGCTGTGGGATAGTCCATCAACGAGTTCATCCTGCGATTGCAGAGTGTGCCACGTGTTGAACCAGGTGTTCCTATTGTGGATGTGGGAGGAGACTGCACAAGTGGTGGGACAGCTTCGTGCTCTGGAGTGAAGCTCACGGGCATGCTGGTCGGCGCCATGTCGATACCCATACTCGATGGTGTACTTGTGATGGAGTAGCCATTGCTGGAGTGGCCATTGCTGTGCGTTCGCCATGCAACGATAGGACGAGATTCAAATGGACCTGGTGACTCTGTAGACGCAATCGAAATGCTGTCGAAGTCCGGTGTACCCGGGTCAAGGTAAGGGTTGGTGGTATTGATGAAGGTAACTAACGAGTTGTTAGCCAGTCAGGACGGTGGAGAACGAATGGGGCGTATCTTACCATTTCGAGGGATTTCCATCCAGGTGGTATCATCGTCGAAAGTGTTTTTGTAGGCATAAAAGCCCTTGAGCGAGTTCTCGTCACCGGAGTCATCACCATTCATGGAGGCATTGTGTTGATGTCTGAAGACTATTCCCGAACTGGGAATGCACTCTCTGGAAGCCTTAGTGCATTGCCCGCATTGGGGTTTCTTCTCGTCGCACTTGAGCTTGCGTTGACGGCAAGTAAGACTGTAATGGATTGTTAGGAGGTGTGTAATGGACGACGGTGAGGTCTCGCCTTACCACCCGGTTCGAGAGCGCATGTCGAAATAGTCCAGCGTATGTGTGGGTCTGTACGAGTTGCTTAGAAGGACACGGACTCGTGACGAGACATGTGGGTATGGGTATGAAGAGCATCCACCAGAGCCGCGGAGCGGGATGGCTTGTTATGTATACTACAGTGGTGGAGGGCAATAACACGTTCATGGCTGGAAGATGGATGCGGGGTCTAGCATGGTTCGCGCCAGTGCGGATCCACTGTCCTCAGCTAAGCAGGGCCTCTGGACGCTGGCAGAGGCTTTTTCCTCTGCTCTAGCTTGCGTCAACGCTGAGTCGCGATCGCCTTGCACGATCTGGGGTCTGGGTTGAAGAAACGGTCTACTAAAGCACCCGTGTGGCAGGACAGATACGCACAGGTCGCGTCAAGCGCCGTTGCGTGCCCTGGCCGAGTCATGCCGGCCTACAGATGCACATCACTTGCAGCGTAAACCCAGTCGAGCATGGCCGCCAGTTGCCACTCTTTTTAAACTTCTGTCAAGCCGCTCTGCATCCGCTGGACAATGCAGTTCGGCCCTTTTATAGAGCGCTAGAGCCAATCTGGCCGGGACGCCTGTCATCGACCCCTGCTCAGATCAGGAACGACACTTCCACTCTACCTGACATGTCGCCAAGACCGCAAATACAATGTCTGCCACCAGAATGCTTTGGACGTCAGCCTGCGAGGTGCAAATTTAAAAGCAAAGGGCTCACGTGAGTGCAACGTGGAGACGAGGGGACAAGTGTGTATGCACCGCAACGAGCGCCTCGCTGCGCTTCCATGCGCGTCCTAGTGGCATCGGATAAACTGCGGCTTCCTCACCGCTGCATTATTTCGACACCTTCTGTTTCTTCTTCGGTCGTTCTGGCATGGCCGCAGCCTCTCCCGCATCGCTGTCCGCGCCCCCCATCTCCTCATCGCTATCCGAACCGCTGCTCTGGTGATCGGAATCGAACTCCTCGCCCACCTCTGACTCGGAATCTGCTTGGAAGTCTTCATCGATGCTCTCATCGTCCTCGTCGGCACTACCGCGATTGGCTGGAGCGCCGTCATCACTCGACGCGAGGTCCTCGTCCTGCAAGGCTGCTGCCAAAATCGCGCCAGACTACAGCATCCATAATTAGTCCAGCCATGTAATAGAAAAGGGGTTTTACATACATCGTCCGCCATTTCGTTCTTCGTCTTGATGCCTTTGGCACGGAAGAAGTTCTCGAGTGGCTGTTGCTCCTCACTAGACGTTATAGTTAGTCATGCACGGTTTTCAGAGATGCCACTGTGAATGCTCACCGATTGATGTTCGAGAATTGGTGCTCCGCCATGCCGCCCTTCATCGTAAAGGTGATGTCGAAGGTGCGGCTTGCTGCCATGGCCCCGCCGACACGAGACATGGTAACAGACGCGATGTTGTCCATGCTGATGTATGTCGCCGGCTTGGGTATGAACATGAATGCCTTGTCCAGGCAAAAGAGGTGTCCCTCGTTGGCCTTGATTGAGCACTTGACACCCGATTGCTCATGGTGGCTTATGAAGTCGCGGGAAGGCCTAGTGATACGTTTACCGCTCAGCCCTCTGAAGATATCAGAGACTACTACGGCAATGGGCGCTTCGTAATGTGACTGCAGCTTGTCCTTGTATTTGGATTCCAAGAGTTCCTCCTTCATGTTCAGATCAAGATTGACTTCCTCGTCACGCTTGAATTGCATGACAAGGAATGGGTAACGTGTCTGACCCTGTCTGAGCGGCGGGTCCAGACCAATGGTAATGAGAGTGTGCATATCGTCGGGCTTTGGCAAGACCATGAATTTCTTGACTGAATCGAACTGAATCTTGTAGTCGTACGTCTTGCCTCGCAGGCGAAACGAGCTCTCGTACATGTCGATGTCGAAGCGACCTCTGAGCATTAATTAGCATTGGCAATCCATAGTCCCGAACATGAACCATACCTCGGTGTGAGATGAAGAATATCTAAGAAGGTAGCATATGTGTCTCCAGCGACCTCGCCAATTTCGGCCTTGTCCATCAGTGTCTCATAGAAGAGGCTGGCAGCGTTCGTCTCCTCGCCCTCCTCGCCGTCAGAAGCGTCTTCGCCGTCCTCGTTCTTCTCCTTCTTGGAAGCTACACCGGGTATGTAGAAGCGCATCTCGACCAGTTGATCGCGGGCGCCTGCTGACTTCTTGCCCCGGAACCTCGCTCCCCCAAGCGCCCCGTTGGCCCCAGCATCACCATCGGGCGGAAGTGAGAAGTCGACAGCCACTTCATTCTTTCCCGCCAGATTTGTATTAGAAACTTCTGTGTAAGGAACCTCAAAGGCTGGGCGGTTGGCAACATTAAAGGTCAACTCGGCCTTGCCAAAATCGGCCTTGCCCCAGTTCCATCCGCGGAGGGCATGTTCGCGGTTGTCCAGGTTGATGCCATACCACGTCTTGAAGACCTTAGAGACACGCTCAAAGTCGTCCTGCTTGAATCCGTCGAGCTGGATCACGCCGTCGTTTCGTGAGAGAATCTTGACTTCGTAACCACGTGCTGCTCGACTCCATTGCGCCTGAACGATTTGTGACTGATCGCACGTGTACGTCTCACCCCCCGCAGCCGGCTTCCAACCAAATCCAGAGTCGGAGAAGCGTGTTGCGCCAGGCTTGCGCGAAAGGTTAAGGTAGATGTCATTGAACGCTTCCCTGCGCATAGTCAGCTATGGATTTTGTCATCTTCTTGGCATACAGATTTTGCTCACATGATCGGAATCACTCCAACACAGGCGAAACGTTGGGTTGTGGCGGTTGAGGATGGCGATGGAGGCAGAGAAATCGACGTCGTCGTCGTCCTTGTTGGCGAGCTCTCACCTCGCAAACGCGTCGGAGTTTCTTAGCGCCATTTGCACGTGACAACGCGCCTCGCTTTTTTTCAGGGTCCAGCACCAAAGAACTCTCGTGGAAGCTCCGTGTTGCAACCTCATATCAGCCTGTCTACCAATTCATACTTGATCCTCACAATACATGTCGCTATATATATTTGTCCTACATTTCTCGTGTTGATGCATTGAAGGGTATGATTCTGAGCCCCCTCACTCTATTGTCACCTTGAGATATCTACATTGACTATGGTACTTACGCTTCACATCACATCACGTCATAGTGCCTTGTCTTCACAGCATTTCTCTGCCACATAATAGTACCTTGCCTTTGCAGCGTTTCTTCCTCACATGATATCACTCCCATTCGGTGGCTAAAACAGTTCGAAGCACCACTAATTGAAGTATCACCGAGCCTACACAACCCAATGCAGGTCTCAGTAGTGAGGAGATATTGCAACTCTACTTTGTCTCCCTGTTTCAGCATTGATCTTCCTCTTCCCAGCTTCGTTGCAGAATTAGTCATGTCATGCACATCCGACAAGCATCATTGCCAGGCTCGACAGCACCCACGTGTACTGAACATGGCTACCTACAAGCATCTGATTTGCATTGGGTGCAAGGCCTTTGAAGGATCATGAAGCTGGTCAGATGATAAACACGGCTATCTCAAATTGGTCAGCCGAATGGACGAGACTGCATAGGTCCGGATGCCTTCCAGCCTCCTAGATATGCATAAAATAAGACCGAATGCACCGTAGATGCACCGATACGATGCCGTCTGGAAACGGCAAGAGTCACCGGGCAAATCAACAATCTTTCGGATCTGGGCCCCGAATCAGAGCAAACAGGGTATAGGTATAAAATGCATGCATATTCGTGCTTCCTGCGCAGGAACGGCTTAAGGCGGGCCGACTCGACCAGTTCGTCGACCTTGTTCTGCGACGATAACGATGCAGTCACCTCCTTCACCGCCAGGGGCAGGTCATCTCACCGTGACCGGTGATACTCAGCTTGCAGCTGCACCTTACCAGAGCGGGATATTTCTTCGGGAGCAAGTATCCCGTCTGCGACGAGCTTAATGCATGTCATGAACATGGGATCGTAGCACGTATAGCGGCTGCTGCCGAGCTCGCCGAGCGCGTTATCCCACGGGCACTAAGGGGAAGTCGATTCCGAGTCCATGGCTTACGAGCTGTGACACCGCTGTCCAGAACAAGTACTCCATTGCGTGGATTAGTACGTTTGAAATGCAACCACGTGTCTTTGAAGATCATAAGAAACAACGCGTATATTAGCCACGCATTAGGACCTGCCTCCTGTCTAGTGGAAAAGAAATTAATTCTATTTATATAGCTACAGTAGTCCAAAGTCCTGGGTCCACGTGCACGACGATCTCAATCCCTTGTTCGAGCGCCCATGATGTGGTACTTTTGCTACAGTCAAGTACAAGGTACAGTAACTCCGTGCACGAGACTGAGCGTTCCCGGGCGATTTCATCCTGTGTGGGACCCTGGAGGAGTTTCCACCAAAATGGTGCATCTACAGACATACGACCTGTATGCCTTGTCATCCGAAGCAAAAGTGGCATGATCTTTCGTTGACGATCACCTCTTGATTCCCCGTCGATGCACAGAAGAACTTATTCTGCTGTATATTCGGCTTCACTTCGATCAAAACACGCCGCTTGCCTAGGAATCGAAGCTACCAGGTACATACAGTATATCAATGCTCCAAATCTGGGCGGATACCAGACAAATCCCGCATGTGACGCTACTTGATTCACAGCTCATTTCTTGATAACTTCGCATACCATTCTAGCTATGGAACAGCTCGCCCACATTTGCCGCTAAGTAAATGAGTTTATAAAGCGGATTGACCGGCAGGACCGTTGAGCTACTGTAAGAGTTAGCGCGTGGGGGGCCCTCCCCGGGCTTATACAGATCTTCAAGTGTCGAGCGCGTGTCAGTAACCGATTTAACCCTGATACCAAAATGCGGCTACATTAGCTGCTACTTTGATCTCTGACGACATAACGACCGAAAACCTCCACAGTGGATCATATGCTGGCCACACACAACGTAAGAGCGGTCCGAATGCCTCTTGGTTTGACCTATCACATAAATTGCCCAGCGACAATACGAACACTTTCGCATAGGCTACTATCTAAAGCATAGTTATTGACGTTGATTTACCCTACTAAGAACCAAGACGAAACCATGTCACACCAATGTGACAAAACTATCCTCGCACATATTTTCCAGGATAGGATAAGCTTAGACTAATAGATGAGTACAGTACGTTTCGTTAACTTGCGGCAGTTGAAGTCGGCAATCTCATCATCTGCACTGTGAGGCCGCCCACAATGCAGATGATACTCTCAGCAGCGATCGAGGTTATTAGCGCAACGCTTGAGACATTTAGTACTTAACATTGCGTATGTACTGTCAGGCATTGGATGGGCATGGGATCCCTATCATATTGAGTTGGCATTGGAGATATTATTACCTCCCGAGTCGCTATCTATGGCAGTGGCGATTCGCATATATTACTTTGAGCGCTAGAGGAGTCCGACATGTACCCCTTTTACCTGACGTACTGCATCGTACTATGTACCTCGATCATGTACCTCAAGTTCTGGCACGTGTGTAAACACACACACACACACACACACAATGCAACGTGTCAACCAATCGAGCCTGATGTACGGCAATTGCATAGTGGTCATACAGAGTGGTTTCACATAGCATTGTTAGCCGACCACTTTCCAGTATATTTCTCACTAGAACAGTTTTCCCTACAGAGATCAAACCACCTTAGATTATTCACGGGGGCCCTTGATCCTCTGGAAGATTCAAGATCAGTCAGTCACGTTAGCCAAGATCAGAGACCAACCGCCGCATCTACAACAATGTCTTCACCCATCACCAGGCAGACACATGCTGCAACTCGAACACACACCGTAGATGTTCTTTACCTCTCTTTCCTTGCCGTGTTCCTCGCGGTCGTTCGCTGTCTTACACTCTTACTCATACGTAATCGGCTGCGCGAGAAGGACCTCGAGGCTGGCGCATGTGAACAACATATGCAACACTCTGATACCACTCGCTGGCTTTTCGATGGAGATTCTTCCCCCGGGTATGCAGAGGTATATCCAAATCCATCGTTGAGCTCAGGCAGTGGGACTGCAGTCATTGAAGTCCACTTCGACGATGATGATCTGGCAAGTCTTCTAGATTTTGATTAATTGACATATCATTAGCTTTGGACAATGTGCGCGTTGCTACATTATGGGAGCTGGCTCTGTTATTTTGCTAGAATAGAATCATGTTTTGGTTTCAATCTAGTCTCCTTGTGTCTCTTGTTCCACATCAAGTCTCTCTCATAGAATTTCTAGAATTATGTAAACAATTCAGTCTCATCCAGTCTAAACAAAAGCCCTTCACCATCGTTATTTACCCAATATTCTAATCTATAGTGTACCATGTTTCAAGTTTGCCAATAGCAAATTTGCTCGTTCACAATCTACTCGGACTGTGTCCTCACAGGTGTATCACTCCAAGGTGCAGCAGATTTGTATTTCTCGTACTACACGATTAATTTGCAATCCTAGATTCATAACCATGCACTGCAACTCTCCATAGGTACAACAGAACAAATTCACCGTGACCGCTGAGTTGGACCCAATGACCACAATTTTCACACTTTGGAGATTCTGTGCAGTCTTATAATAGTCACTGTCTCTCCAGTACTTGTTGACATCGTCCTGTCGTATTGGAATCATTCTCAATATGCTGATTTTGACGACGACGATTTCGAGCAATACGATGAATATGACAGTTTGCCAAACAATTTGCTCGTTTAATCAGTGGATGCAGACAGAGTGAAAGTTAGAATATTCCTAAGACCGACTTAGAATCGATGACACGACATCACTCGGCTGCAGATGAAGGCCAGGTTCAATCATGTACCTTGTCATGGCATGAGATCAGATATTTAATATATAAGACGCTAAGTGATAATTAAATAGTATTTGGTAGCGAAATTGTTGGTTGGGCTTCTTCGGTACCAAAGTACAAGCTCCCATAAGACTATATTTTATGCTTATTAACCCAGTAGGCAGGTCTGAATATTCAACACAAGGCTAAAATATGATATCATAGTTATAGGCTACTTGAATTTCTTTGTAGAAATGCGGCCCTGCATACCTATGTTGCATGAAAATCTTCTCCCAGTACCAAAAATCCGCCTATGGGGTACCAAACTTTTACGGGACCAAATATCTCATCTTTATATATAATGTCTTCTTCACTTAGAACATATTCCTTTTTCTAAACATACTCCTCTTTCCTCTAAGAATTTTAACTGCAGAATACCATATAAAATGGAGATGCTCAAACGATGGTCAACGGGCTCCTCCGAGACGAACTTCTCCTCAAAACAACCACGAAAACCAGACCAACCAGACCAATCAGCGAATTGTCCAGGTATCTTCTTGCGATTTAAAAAATCTCCGTCTTTCCCAAGGAATATCACGGGGTTTCTTGTTCCCAACATCCCGCAAGAATGCGAGAAGCCAAGTAGCCCCAAATCAAACTACGAAGCTCTTTCGCCGGCAAGAGCGCTTGCGGCACGAGAACGAATAAACAAGATGAGAACGATGATGAGGAAATTACCAGACACTCATTCAACAAGATGTTGTGCGCAAAGAGGAACTTCGGCGCTCATAGATATGTCTCAAGAGCGGGATAGCATCATAGATGCAAACGGATCACCAAGCGCACAAGACCAGAATGCAAGAACAAACATGGAAGCAACAATAAAACCAGTTGCAGAGCGCATCATGGCCGCGATAGATGTATATCTTGAATCAGGATCTGCAACACAAAAAGGGCATTTCCAAACAGTATGGCCATCACCAACGACATCAGACTGCGAGGGCTCAACGGCGATGGAAGCTAGTCTGCATGGAAAGGCCTTGCCGAAACTTGATGTATCTTCACACTCCGCATCATCATCATCATCATCATCATCATCATCGTTATACTCCATGGCAAGCGAGAATACATGCCAGAGGAAGCTACACCCTGAAGACGATTTATGGTCAACATCATGCACCGGACCCACAACAACAGACACTGAACCCGATGCAGCTGCAGATGCAACATTGGTACAACTCCCTCAATGCCCCTGCTCAAACTCTGAACCAAAGTCCTTCAACTCGCACGATAGATTCCGGACCAAAGCCGACGGCAGCCCCGAGCGAACGCCACTGCCCCCTACTTCCGAAGACACATTGTACATCTCGCTCAAGCCAGTCAGGAACACCGCAGCTATCAAAAGCAACTATGGCAGCCCGATGACTTGCCAGGTCTGTGAACAGGTATTGCAACGGCCGCCGACAACGTGTGTGCAGCATAAGGCTTGGATGATTCACAGTGGGGCAAAAAGCGCGGCTCACTATATCCACGTAGAGTGTTTGAAGGATGCGAAGGGAGTGTGGGAGCGTGAGCGTGGGACTGGTGCGTGTGCGAAATGCGATGCGTTTAAGGGCATACTGAGAGGAATCTGTGGTGGGAGTTTTGAGCAGAGGGTAGAGAGGATGGAGAGTCTGGTATTTGGTTCTTGATTGGATCTGCAGGTCCAGGTTTTAGTATTGGCCACGTTAGGTGTGGGGCAAGGCTATACCGTGAGGAAGGGAATGACAACGGGTTTGGGGCGATGTGTCAACTTCAATTCTGTGTTTGGCTATTGTTCATCTGTCTAGTAAATACATGTCATCAATAGGACCATAACTCGTCCTGTCATTTTCATAGCTACATGCAAGGCGTCGAATCTCTCAGGCTTAGGTAGTATGCTCAAGCCCATGCGGCTGTATCCTTAGAACACCCTGGGGATCCTATAGTTCTGATACATGAAGCAGTATCAAGATGTCCCCGGACGCCTTGCTCTGTAGTTTAAGACTCTTGTCCCTAAGGGTTACGACGGATCACGTTGCAGATCCTCGTCTTGGCATTGCCACTTCGCCTGAATATAGTGATATTTAGGGTCATGAACCTAGATTTAGTCCTACGATGGAAAAAGTAAACCAGTCCATACCTGATTATTGGGTGCATGATTCCGCCTTTTTCCAGATCGTGACACACACGACCTGCAACACGGCATGCACGCTCACTTTCCCACCAATTCTTCTCCGCCTCTTTTTTTTTTTAAAAAAAAAAACGAACTCTACCGTGCATGACTTGTCCCATTTTGGCCAGAGCTCTTCTTCACATTCAGACTCATCTTCATGGCGATTCTCACACGGGGAGGTCGGCAGCGTGACAGACTCAAAACTTGCGATATAGGTACACAAGTCCTCGTCTCTGGCTGCGTTTTCTAACATCCAGTCCAGATCGTAGCCTTCCCTGTATTGGAACCAGTATGGTGGAGAGTCGCCGTAAATGCCGCCACAGAATATCAATTCAACGCCTGACTCCTTTGAGTATAGGCAATAGGTCTTTGCCAGCCATTGTATATCAATGGTTGGGTACCCTGCGGGCCGCATATACCGAGCATGATCTTCAGCTTACAACGATAAGCCTTCATGATGTGCGGAGCGGCTATGGGAAAGAAAATCTCAAGGAATTCCTAGAAACGATGAAAGGGTAAGCAAAGCTGGCTGCCATTTCGTACCAACAACGGCCAGTACTCGAAGCGGATGATGTGACACGTTGTGGCCAGCGCAGTCGAAGTTTTCACTGGTAAACTGGAGAGTAGGTACCCGTAAATCTGGTTTCGGAGCTCTAGGTCATGTCAGTTTGAGCTAATGGGTACCCTTGATGCGTTGCTCACCTCCGGGTAAATCCAAGAACCTTTTCTTGTGTGGTGATATTGTTGTCTTCTCCAGGAGTCGTAATGCACACCCCATGTTTTGTTTTTGCAAGTCGTTGGCATGTGGAGTAATGTCGCCGCATGAGGTAGTTTTCGAAAGCGATATGATCAAAATATTTGATTGTCAGCGCGGAGCATTGAGTTGTCAAAATTTCCCCCTCTTTAAATGGTCGCACTGTGTAGGTTCGAGCCTTTTCTGGACCCCGCAGTAACGACATCGTGGTGGCAGGTGCGTTGCTGTAGCGCCGTCATCACGTAACTCTGTACACCATCGCGGAGATATTGAAGAGACTATGCATTCACGCGCATACCTGAATGTGGTCCATCCATAAGGGAGCCATGAGGGTCGAGCTTAGGAACAGGCACCAGATGGTGAATACCAATCAAGATTGCTGTCAAATTAGGTACCAAGGCACACTTCCCCTGGTGACTAGGCGCCTTAAGGGTCTTTGAGATGTTACGCTAATCTTTCGACAGTCTCTAGACTTCAACATACATGAGTGATCAAATTTGATTTGCTACCTGGAAGTCCTTAGCTTCCGATACAGTTAATCATCTCAGTGATCTACCGCACCAGCTCAACAAAGATCCTTGAACTACTGGCGATATCAGAAGGACTCGCTATAATATCCCTCCTCACTGAAGTGCCCTATATGTACACTCACGTGGAACTTCTTGTTGGAACTAGGCTGCCTCGATGTCCGGCTTCGGAGTGCACTGGAGATCCCGCGCAGGCCCGTGTCTGAGCTCAAGCCTCTGTCCCTCTTTTACCGAACTCCATCACAGGGACAGTGCGGAAGCTAGCACTTCACAGGCGTCAGTATTACCCAACATAGAGAGAGCAGATACTAGAATGACTCAACATTGAGCTGCGGAAGTGCAACAAGGATGGGCCAGTTGGTGGAAAGTTCAAGTTACATCTAGCTTCAGGTACTCGCTTACATTTGAGCTATGAGTTTTGTATCACCATTCTACCGGGACATACCCATTGACTAATGCCACATCACAAACGGAGCGAGAAAGGCGCTCACAGGGAAGTCTAAAGCTCAAAAGCCACCGCTGACGTAGCGCATCAGCAAACGAGTGGAAAGCTGTGGCCATCCCTTGACCCATGACCGAGGAATGTAGCGCAAGTTATGTGGACTACACTTGCAGTGCTACATTGCTCGATGGACTCGACGTGCAATTATCTGCTTGCACAGCAAAACGCCAAGAATAGCGTAGGTACACACAACAAGTCTGCAACAATAGGCACCAGATGGTTCAAGCTTCCATTTGTAAGGAAGGACGTGGCGAAATTTCGGGGTTATCAGAGTGATGTGATATTTGTACTATGATGATCTTTATGATCTTGTGAACGTGGAACACCGGATTTTGGGCAAGGAGCGGGAACACATAACGTTAATAATCATAATTGCAATCCTCGTATCTAATGACTGCCCCAAACCAAAGCGACCTCAACACTCTTAGCAACGCTCACCACTCTAACCTCCCACCCTCAATCTCTCGATTCGGCTCCTCGACTATAATCCCACCTCCACCCTCATGCCCCGTATCCTGCTCCAAGACCTCCACGACAACCCCCGCACTATCCCTCAATCCCTTCAACTTCGCATGCTCGCGAATCCTGGTGTAAAAAACCGGACAGTCCCTACTATCACATTTAATCTCATCGCCCCATGCCAGGCTCGAGCAACTTCGACACACCATCTCGACCTCCTTGACCCTACTCTCAGTTTTCCAGAGGCGAGTCTTGAGCGCAAGCAGTGAGCGCGCAGGCCGTATGAGGCACTTCACGCAGAGCGGCAGCATTGCAAATGTCTCCGCCTCTACGCCGGGGAGGTGCTGAGTCGTGGGTGGGAGTTTGGCGCGACAGACGAGGCAGGCAGAGGATTTCATGTAGCTTTCCAGGGTTTTCTTGAGCGATGTGGATGCCCCGGCGGCGTTGTCGGGTCTAGAAGTAAGCGGGAGGGTGATGTTGCGGATGCGCTGGACTTTTGGCATTTCGTCGAACCACTGGCGTACGTTTGCGCCGACGAGGTTGAAAATGCGCTCGAGTGGTGGAATTAAGTTTTTAGAGACATAATACTCTGCGTCAAGTTCCAGGTGCTCGTTTTGTAGCAGTGTCTCGGGGCTTACGCAACGGTCGATAAGTCGCGCGCCCGGTGCACCGGTGATGACGACGTAGGGCACACGCTCACCGTATTGAGGCTCTGAGCGAGGGTCGGCGAGCATACGTTTTGTTGCTATGAGGGCGCCGGGCGGTGGTGGACCTTTGTCCGAATAAGTACCTAGCTTTACTTCTTTGGCAAAGAGGAAGTCCTGGATGCTGATACGGCCTTCCATGATCTTAGAGCATTGCTCCTGGAAATAGCGTTTGACCTGGCTGAGATCGCTTGTACGGAAGAGAATTTTGAGGGCTCGTTCTTCAATCTTTTGTTCTGCAGGTGTACCATCTCGTCGGACTGTTTCGATACCTTTAGCATCAAACTCAGGCTCCTTCTGGTTCCTGTGCTCGTATTTGAAGCCTACATAGCGTTTCTTGGCTAAGAGGACGCAAGGGTGGTATACTTTCTCAAATTTGAGTTTGATGGGGCGGGGATTAGCCGCAGAAACGACTGCAGAGATCTCTTCACCAATGGTGAAAGCTTGATCACGCGTTCGTCCTTTGAGGTATATGAAGAGCGAATCTGTGTCTCCGTAGACGACTTCAGCACCCCACTTCTCTGTTGCATGAATGAGAGCGATGGCTTTCTCCAGAGTCTCGCGACCGGTTTGTACAATACTGTCTGCAATCTCAGAGCAGGGCATGCGCCCAGAGAAGGAGGCTGACGTGTAGCCATATGTGACGTTAGCGAGTAGCTTTAGGGCCAGTTGCCTGTTGTTGAGAAGTTGTTGAAGATCCTTGTCATCTTTGTCCTGCTTCATCCCACTCTTAACCATGACACGAGTCTCCAAAAGCTCTCCGAGCATCTTAGCAAGCAATGACTTGCGCATTTCAGGTTTTACATACATCATGCCATTAGGCGCAATGTTGATGTGATCCTGAACGAGTTCAAGCAATTGGGGTTCGCGCTTGAAGTCCATGAACCCCATCTTGTTCCTCCCTCGCCAGCTTGTAATGCGCCCTAGACATGTAGAGTAGCAGAAATTGTATGCTATCATTACACTCGGGTATAGCGACTGGAAGTCAAGGACTAGCAATGGACTAGAGTAGAACGCACTCTGCGGCTCCATGACCAAGGGCAAACACTCCAATGCGTTCTGTTGACCAACTTGTTTCCGACTCGGAGAGACGAGGATAAAGTTCTCAGGCTTCGCAATACGAAACATTGTAGATTCCACTTTGTACTGTGAGCCTCGCGATATGACCGAGAAGAAATCTACGCCTAGGAGGCGGGCTTGCTCGCTGGTGCGTGGTACAATCTCGTTGGCCTCTAGTATATCTAAATTGAGCTGAACACGGGAGATGAAGTGATCAAGAACCTTCGCAAGATCGCGTGGCCGGTCGCTTCGGTACCAAGTGGTAAGGTCCGAATGCTGATAATGCGGGATACGCTTGTGGAGCAAATGAAACACCACATTCTCCATGGTGTATTGCAATAAATTTAGCTCTCCACGCATAGCTCTCCAGATGTTGATCATGTGGCGGCCGGTAACTCGAATGGTGGAAGTATGCGTAAAGCCCCATCGATCAGCCTCCTTACCGAATCTTCCGTGGGACTGCGACTTCATTCGACTGATTTCATCGCACAGATTATACTCATACTTTATCCTCGCGCGCTCAATTAGATAGCCCCAGGAACTGTTGTGTACTTCATAACCAGTCAGGATGTCGGGATCAAATTGCCGGACAATGTCGACAATTCGATTGATGAGGTCAAGCTCGTCTTCTTCATGCTCTACCTCCATACGGACTTGCTTAGCGATGCGATTAACAATGCCGCCGTCGTCCGAAAAGCAAAGTATGCCAGCACGTGGGCGATTAGTAGTAGCGTTCTCCTCGCCTTGCACGCTCCAGAATATGCATTGGATCTCATCCTCAGCAGGATCAGGCACGAGTGACCCTCGTGAATTTACATGCACTTCCAAACTCATGATACTCATATACTGGATTTCGTGCTTGACACTAGTCGACTGCTTCCTTTGCGAGAACTTGAAGCCGTGCTTGTTCTTTTGCGTTGGACCTTCGATCTGTGAAGCATCCTCTACAGCTTTGATCTTGGCAGGGGGTTTCGATGTAGGTATGTGCTTATTCCTCGACTTCGTTTTAGATGCTTTTTGTTGATTAGCCTCGTCGCATGTCCAGACCTCAACTTCTTCAAAGGACGGAGGCAGTTTGGAGATTTCCCAGTTTCGTAGACTGCATCGATGTGATCTTCGTCGATATGTCTCGGCTTCTTTCATCTTGTCAAGGACGATAGGCGGATGCTCTCCAATACTAGCAGCCGATACGCCATTGGGATCAAAACTGGGCAGATATGGCAACGTAGTACTCTGCAGCTTAAATTCGCGACCGGCATACTCACGAGCTCGATCAGGAACATCTGTCTCGTCGCTGTAGTAGGCGTCCTGATAGATCACAGAAGGCACACCAGCATGCATCATAGTGCTGTCGACGATGTCGCAAGAAGGCGGTAAATTTGTGAAATACACTGTTTGGCCCCGATAACCAGAAGAGGGACCTAGCTGGTTGGCCAGGATCGTGGCCTGTGATCGTGCTTTGGGAGTGCTACTAACCGGTAGCCTTGGCGATATCTTGTGATGCGTCCATGGGGTTGTTGGTACTTCTTGCGAAGCTCGAAAGTTGAGACGCTTAGGCCCGGGTGTTTTTGGTGATTTTTGAGAGTTCGAGTAACTAGATTGGCTCAAGCGGAGCATGGTCTCTGGAGCATTTGTGTTTTTTACGACAGGATATGAGTGTGTGGTAGGCGCCCCAAAGCCTTGGGCTTTAATGCTGCCTTGTGAAGGCTGACTAGCACGTGGGGGTGCATCCTCAGTGTCTCCTGATGAAATGGTTGCTGACTCCTCGTACCCTTTGCCGATAGCGTTGCGGAGGGAAATGCGTCTAGCACTCCCCTGGCTTGCGGCAAGGATTCTTTGGCGCTTGTTGATCCCTTCAGCCGTGGACTCAAGTCGCCTCTTTTGGCTGGAGCTCGGTGTGACTGTTGTAGACGAAGGGCTAGTATCGTCTACACCTACTAAGTGGATTCCGTCGTCGATAGGATCCTCTGCAGTTGCTCCTTCACTAGAGCATTCGAGCAGAGAGACCGTAAGAGGGTCCAGCGACTGCGGCTCCCCTTTGTCCGACTTCTCAGCCGCATCTGCCTCGTCCTCGCTTTCTGAATCTTCACCTCTACCGACAACGTCATTCTGTGATGCAACGATTCCAGATAAGACGTTTTCAAGGAGTGCATCGCGCTTTTCTTGGAGCTCTGCCTCTTGTTCTTGAGTGTGATCTGGAAGCTCTTGGCTGACCAAGTTCTCTGGGTACAAGTCTTCGATGCCTTCTACAGCGGTCTTGATACGCTCAATGCCTTCAGGTTGCTGCACGAAAGTGTCGAATCGCACATTAGCACCCTTCTGTCGCTTTTCTTCTTCAATTAGCCCTTGAACAAGTTCGCGATACTCCTCTTCATGGATCCATCCGCCCTTGTCTGTGTTCCTAGGATCCGCGGTCATCGAAACTAAGACTTCTGGAGGGAAGGGACTACTAGAGGGGTCGGTGAGGCCCATGCGAAGCTTCCTTCTGCGCGTTTCATCTCTCCATAGGCCAGCCATTGATGGGACGTACTTGTCATCAGGGTTCCGGGGCATCTGGCTTGATCGCTCAAGAAAATCGTGGTGAATCGGCCTGTACTGCAGTTCGTTTCGATTGAGGATATCCTGAACGCATATATCGACTTCAAGCGTACAGTGGCTCTGGCGAGGGTATTGATCGTCCTCGGCGATGAACTTGTCTGGTATAGAGGCATCGTGCCACTGGTGGACTGTGACGTCCACCTCGTCACTATCAGGCACTGGACCTCGGAACTGGACTTTTGCGCACTTGATATAGTCACATCCGTACAAGTTGTAGTCGCACATCCATTGAAGCAGATATTGTAGATGGGCCTCGTACGGCTGAAAAACTCGATTCAGAATGACGCCCTGGTGCAACAGATCGGCGAAGCGCGTCATGTGCATAGGGTTGAGCATGTAGATCTTCAAGAATACCTTGTATCCAACGTTGTACCCAAAGAAGGGAACGCCCTTGATCAGTGTTATATGTCCAACATAGACTGATTTTCCATCATAGGCATTGCGACGGTAGGTGGCAGCAAGGGCATGGTCAATCGACGCTCGAAGTGCGACAATGTATGCGTTGACTATGTATGGTCAGCCTGTTTGACATGTTGACATATACTGCCACATATATACATACCAACATCGTCATCTAAGCTGCCACTGTACTCAAGGAACAGATATGGCAACGCTCCATGAATGTGCGCACACACCTTCTGGCCTGTCTCGGTGGCGCCAAATGCGCGTATTACCGGGACCTGTGGTGCAGAGAGGCGCGAGTTGGGCCCTGCAATGCGACGCAGCACTGGATCAAGGTCTGTTGGGTTGGCTTGGTAGTGGTCGATGCAGTTCAGACGAAAGCGGAAAGTATCCATGGCGATACACCGCAGTCAACGCGATTGCACTTTGCTGTCGGAATTCGCATTGTTGCCCAAGTCGCGTTCAGAAACAACTTGATTGTATCCAAAGCAATGATCGGTGGGGTGAGGCCGCATAAGTGAAAGGGAGCGTTCATTCATCAAGCAACGCGCCCTGACTAACGCGCATCGCGCGGTCATGTGATATGACGCGCCTCGGCGCCCTGCAGCCCTGGGCCGCTAGAGCTGGCTCCGCTTTCGCCGCCAACGCCAAAACGTTCGTACCTTCACCTCTGTCGGTTCCAAGCACTTTACTTGCTAACCTTCACTTGCACCCTTGCAGCACAACCCCAAGATGCCGCCCTCACAACCAAAGAAACCCGATATCTCAGCCGCCGCCAAAGAGCGCAACGAGTATATCCCCTCCTTCATCTCGAAAAAGCCGTTTTATGCCATCGACGAGACTGGCGAAGACAATGCCGATTACCTTGAGCATCAGCGTCTGCAGAAGCAAGAACAAGACTCAAAATGGTACGATCGCGGGAAAAAGGTCGGTCCAGCAGCGACCAAGTTCCGCAAAGGCGCATGCGAGAACTGCGGAGCCATGACACACAAGAAGAGAGACTGCTTAAGCAGGCCACGCAAGGCTGGTGCAAAGTTCACCGGCAAGAACATTGAGGCCGACGAGGTTATCCAGGACGTGCAACTGGGATTTGACGCCAAGCGCGACCGCTGGAACGGCTATGACGCGTCACAATTCCAGGAAGTCATTGAGGAATACACGGCAATGGAGGAGATACGAAAGAAGGCCAAGGAGGCGCAAAAGGGCGAGGGGAAGTCGGATGATGAGGACGAGGGCGACAAATATGATGCTGAGACGGACATGGGACGGAAGCAAGCCACGTCTACGCGCAACTTGCGGTTACGAGAGGACACGGCGAAATACCTGCTCAACCTTGACCTGGACTCGGCCAAATACGACCCCAAAACCCGGTCCATGGTGGACAGTGGTGTGACAGCAGACAGCGCCGCTCAACTTGTGGCAGAGGAAGGCTTCCAGCGCGCATCGGGAGACGCAGCAGAGTTCGAGAAGGCACAACGATATGCTTGGGAGACACAGGAGCGAGGAGACAAGAATAAACTGCACTTGCAAGCAAACCCAACGTCGGGCGAGATTATGCGCAAAAAGGAGCTACAAGAGGCAGAGGAGATGGCAGCGGCTCGCAAGAAGGCACTCGCTGAGAAGTACGGCATTCAGGAGAACTCTACCGCGGACACTATGCGCAAGTTGGCCGTCACCGAGAATGAGCGATACGTCGAGTACGACGAGCGAGGCCGCATCAAGGGAGCGCCCCAAGTCAAAGCCAAGTCGAAGTACCCGGAGGACATCCTTCTCAACAATCACACATCAGTTTGGGGAAGTTGGTGGTCCAATTTTCAATGGGGATTTGCCTGCTGTCACTCAACAGTCAAGAACTCGTACTGCACAGGCGATGCTGGAAAGGAGGCATTCGAGCTCGCAGACCGCATGCGAACTGGCGCTGAACTAGACGAGGTGCCTAAAGAGATTGCTTGGAAGGAGGAAGAGGCCCAACAAGAGCACGTTCCCAACGCTCCCGATCGCACCCAAAAAGCGAAGCAAGATGCTGCCAGTCGGAAACGGGCGCTGGACGAGATGATTGGCGGCGTCAACGAAGAAGAAATGGAGGAGTATCGACGGAAACGAACAATGGCGGCCGACCCCATGGCATCCTATCTGGCCAAAGGCAGCAAAAACGAGGCGGTATAAGACAATCTTCCTTCAGATGCCGTCATTTGGAACATGACTCTGTATTTCTAGCATTGCGTGGCGTATATACCCTGGACCGTTCTCAGCATGAACATGTAGCATGACATAGAAACTCCTGATGATCGAATGCGTTGTCCTGCAATGGTGGCAGCCTGGTGGTGATGATCGGTATGAGCTTCAAGGGTCCATTCAGCCCAATTCGTGAATGTGCAGTTCCCTTGCTTTCTCCCCCATTGCCAGCTCAGACGCATGGCGATTGCGCATGCGCCGCGCGTATGCGTTGTTACGGCCTCGACGGCAAAGGCAACAGCGTTGGCATGTTTTTGCATGGGTGAGCAGAGTATTTACTTGCCGCTCGGTGGCTCAGGCGATGACGAAGCTCCAATGGTGCCAAGACCACCAGGCGGCCAGGGTGCGAGCTCGTTCTAGGTAGTCGACATGGAGACAACATCACGCATTCACTCCCAGCGTCTTCATCTGGGATAATTACTCGATCGCGTCTGCTTCAGCTTCGAGCCCAACACCCCCTTACTCACACGTCTTTGCGACTACTTCACGCCTGCATTTCACGCCTGCAGCGCGAACAGCTGACCCACTACCGCGGCCATGGCGCTCTACGGAAGTTCGCGCAATGTTGATATGGGCAAGTGAGTATCGCGCGCCTTCACATTAGACAGATTGAATGCTGATACCAGGGTAAGGCAGGAAACGGAGCTTGCCATCAACGTTCGCAAAGCGACCAGCATCGAAGAGGTCTCTCCAAAACGTGCGTCCGCGCCTCCCGCAAGACGGGGCCAAAGCTCATACAAGACACAGGAAAGCATGTTCGAGCATGTATCGTATATACTTGGGACCACAAGAACTCTTCCTCATTCTGGCAAGGCATGAAAGTGTGGGTGTGCCGCTTTCCTTCAATATACGCAGTACCGAGCCTGGCAGATACTCGGTTGCCTGTTCGCTCAGCGCGTATAGCAACTCTTGCATTTTGCATGTTCGAGCATCCATGGCTTGCCAGGAGTCTTTCTGTAACCCTAGGCATATGCCCAGGGGTAGAGCTCATGCTTATACACCGATGTTCAGCATCACGAAATCCTTAGGCTCTTAGCTAATTTCGAGTCTAGGCAACCAATTCTTGCAGACGAGGTCCAGACGTTTAAAGCATTGATCACAGTTCACAAGGTCCTTCAGGAAGGACACCCAATCGTGCTCAAGGAGGCGCAATCACACACCAGCTGGCTTGAGAGTTTGTCGCGAGGCTCCACGGCTGGCGATGGTATGCGCGGATATGCGCCGCTAATTTCCGAATACATCTACTACTTGTTGGCAAAGCTCGCATTCCACCGACAGCACCCCGAGTTCAACGGTACGATCGAAAAAACGCAATCTACAGCGACAGTCTGACACGAAGTAGGAACATTCGAGTATGAGGAATACATCAGTCTCAAGTCGATCAATGATCCAAACGAGGGTTACGAGACCATCTCGGATTTGATGACGCTTCAGGATCAAATCGACGCCTTTCAGAAGCTCATCTTCTCCCACTTCCGTAGCGGTGCAAACAACGAATGCAGGATCGCTGCGTTGGTACCATTGGTTCAGGAGAGCTATGGTATCTACAAGTTCATTACCAGCATGCTGCGCGCCATGCACACGAGTACGAAATGATCCCTGGAGCTACTTATCGCTTGACTAATTTGTATAGCTCTCGGCGATGATGAAGCGCTTTCTCCTCTGCGCGGTCGATACGACGCCCAGCATTACCGTCTCGTCAAATTCTATTATGAATGTTCGAACCTGCGGTACCTCACAAGCCTGATCACCGTTCCAAAGTTGCCCCAAGAGCCACCAAACTTACTCTCTGAGGACGAGAACGCACCCGCACTCCCAGCGAGACCGCGGAACGAAGAACCATCACAACCTCGTGCGCCTTCGGTGGACCCCGAACCGATCAACGAATTCTGGAAGGATAATCAGAAGAGGCAACAGGAAGAGTTCGATGCGGAACAGCGCAGGCTGGCGCAACAGTGGGAGGATGCTCAGCGTCAACAGCAGCAACAGGCCTTGCAGGCACAGCGGGACTTTGAGGAGCAACAAAGACTGCAGGCCGAACAAGCTCGGCTCGCACAAGAGCAGCTCATGCGTGAACAGTACCAACAGCAGACACAGGGTCGGTTGGCGGAGCTCGAGCGGGAGAACTTGAATGCGCGAGCACAGTACGAACGCGACCAGCTGATGCTACAGCAATATGACCAAAGGATGAAGGCTCTAGAGGGTGAGATCAACCAGATGAACCAGAACTTCCAGCAACAGATGGGTTCGCGAGATGATCAGGTACGGGCTCTGCAGGAGCAGCTGAACACTTGGAGATCAAAATACGAGTCACTAGCCAAGCTTTACTCGCAATTGCGACACGAGCATCTACAGCTACTGCAGAAATTCAAGGCGGTCCAGCTAAAGGCAAATTCCGCACAAGAAGCCATCGACGGACGGGACAAATTGCAACGAGAGCTCAAGTCCAAGAATATCGAATTGGCGGACATGATCCGGGAGCGCGACCGCGCACTAATGGACAAGGACCGCCACACCGGCGGCCATCGCGAAGAGATCGAGAAGCTCAAGCGTGAACTACGCTCTGCCCTTGAGAGGGCTGACAATGCTGAACGTGGCAAGGGCTCTGAGCTGTCCTCCATGCTCAACAGACACAACCGCGAGATCGCCGACCTTGAGGAAGCTCTGCGGAGCAAGACTCGTGCGCTAGAAGAGTTCCAGATGAAGTACCGCGAAGGCGACTCTGAGCTCGAGCGTCAGCTACGCGATAAAGAGGAGGAGTTGGAGATCTTCCGCGCTGGCATGGACCAGACGTTGCTAGAACTCAACGAGTTGAAGCTGAACGCAAATGCCAACGATAACGTCCTCGATGGTCATCTGGATTCTATCATTCAGGACAGCCTGTCAAAGATCAACGATCTCATCGACTCGGTTCTGCAGAGCGGCGTGCAGCGAGTTGATGATGCGTTGTACGAGCTCGATTCTCCCATGCAAGCTGGTAACCAAAACGCCACGGGACCGTATGTTTTGTCACAGATCGAGAGGGCTTCCACATGCACGATGGAGTTTTCGACAGCGTTCAACAACTTCATTGCTGATGGACCTAACGCAAAACATGCTGAAGTTATCAATGCAGTCAGCAACTTTGGTGGCGCGATTGTTGACGTGCTTGTAAACACGAAGGGTCTCACTCGATTTGCATCAGACGAGAACAAGGCAGATCAACTAATCAACGGCGCGAGAGCGTCTGCGACTTCCACCATCCGATTCTTCCGTAACGTCCAGTCGGTACGCATGTACGACCTTGATGCGGAGCAAAAGATCAACGTTGTCATCAACAACAGCACAGAGGTTGTCCGCAACCTACAAAGTTTGTCAAAATTGGCAGATGCCTTTGCACCCAAGAGCAAGATCACCAACGCCTCTGGCGATCTTGGCGACTTGGTCGACGACGAGTTGACCAAGGCCGCAAACGCCATCGATGCCGCCACCGAGCGTCTTTCCAAGTTGATGAAGAAGCCCAGAGATCACTACTCGACCTACGAGCTCAAGATCCATGACTCGATTCTTGCCGCCGCCGTGGCAGTCACAAACGCTATCGCGCAGCTCATCAAAGCCGCCACCGCCTCGCAGCAAGAGATCGTGCGCGAAGGTCGCGGATCCATGTCCAAGACACAGTTCTACAAGAAGCACAACCGCTGGACTGAAGGGCTCATCAGCGCCGCGAAAGCCGTCGCCACATCAACTAACACGCTCATCGAGACAGCCGACGGAGTTATCTCTGGCCGCAACTCACCTGAGCAGCTCATTGTTGCGTCTAACGACGTTGCTGCTTCCACTGCACAGCTTGTGGCTGCTAGTCGTGTGAAGGCAAGCTTCATGAGCAAGACACAGGATCGCTTGGAGAGCGCGAGTAAGACTGTCACAGCAGCTTGCAGGGCGCTGGTGCGCCAGGTGCAGGAGATTATTGCACAGAAGAATAGGGACGAGGGTGAGGTTGTTGACTACAGCAAGCTTGGGGATCGTGAATTCAAGACTAGGCAGATGGAACAGCAGGTACGTCTCTCAAAATGTTTGATTTTGGACTTTGATATGCTAACAGTCATTCTTAGGTTGAGATTTTGCAACTGGAGAACTCGCTTGCGCAAGCCAGGACAAGATTGGGTGAGATGCGCAAACTGTCTTATCTCGAAGAGTAGAAAGGCTTTTGCACAACTAGTCTTCCCTGCTGTTCCGCTTGGTTGATGATATATGCAACATCCGGCATGTGACAAGCAGTTTTGCGTCAGGTTGGTGGTTGGCTTGGGGGTGATTTGTTTCCGCATGTTCTATACTTGAGTCTATATCCACAAATTCTCTATTTCCCTTTGCAGGCCTGAAGCTTAACAACTTACATGCGTGAACTTTGGTTCCCAGTGTTTCTACTTTTCACTATATTCGCTGGCCATGCTCTCATATTACTAACAACCAGGCTTGATTTTTCGCCATCTTTGTACCTTGGGAATAGATCCGTGTTGAGATGAAAGTTGGTGTTGAAAATTATAGTTGATGCGTAGGTATAGTACGGTTTGCAATCCATGTCCCGGAGAGTGAAGAACATCGTACAGCTTAAAGGTCAACTGAGAAAGAACTACGTATTTGGATGATTTATCGAGAGAACATGTTGAGTTTGCTTTAATCTAGAAGACGCCGTTTAAGCGTGATTATTGATGTTTTGCTTCCCCAGTAATAGTGCCTAAGTGCCGGAAGCATGGCTTTGGAGACCAGATGAGCAGACTTTTACTACTTGCGTATCACAGGTCACAAGAGCTTACTTATATAGTATGTCCTTCCTGCTTTAAGGTTTTGGGCTACTTTAGCGTATACACAACGTCGAACATCTATGCATCTTGCAACACGCCATTAGCTGCCAAGATGCAGGTCATGTAATCATGTACTTTCTTATCCGGCTTATGGTCCCTTAACTCCGCGTGCATTCACCCTTCGAGCCTCATTACCGGAACACATCATCTGCTCCCGGATCAAACATTTCGAGTGTTTATTTTCTACAATATCACTGAGAACGAATAACCGCACCCTGCTCCTCTTCCGATGAGCCAGCCGGCGGATGCTCCGGAACGCGAGCGGTCTGCCAGCGGCCCAAGAGATGCGAGACCAGCGAAGAGGAACAGAATATCTGTCGCGTGCACCAGCTGCAGACAGCGAAAGTCACGCGTAAGTCTTCCTCGAATTCAGCTCTTCGATCAAAGGTTAGTAAGAGACAGGAATGAGATCTATATATCAAGAGCAATATGGCGAATGAAGACTATGTTCTGCCTTGCACCATGTCAAAAATCATATGGCATCACCTCCGCGTTCACCAAAGTTGACTGGTTTTACCAAGCTGATTACCCCGTGCTCCTGACAGTGCGATGGATCTCGGCCAAGATGCCACACATGTGTTGAGCATGGCCTCAACTGCGCCTATTCGCATACCGAAACTTTGACAAAGTCTTCTGCGTCTAAAAAGTCAGGAAATGTAACCCGCATTGTATCCAAACCATATATTGATTAGTTGCAGGTTAGTTGGTGGGCTAGAATCTCGCGTCGCCACGGTAGAGGAAGTTCTCGCCCAGCTCTCGTCGAGAATGAACAGGATCGAAGGCCGCCATGATGACAGAGCCGCGAATAACGTTATTGAAAGTGTCCAGAATACAGATTCTTTCTCAGCCGAGATTGCACCCGGGTTACAGGATGCTACAGATAGTATTGGATCCGCGGTTTTTCCCAACGAAGAAGACACTGGGTTTTTCGGTATGCATTCGGAGCTCCCGGTATTGAGGCTATCATTTCTGATTCTGATTGTAGGGCCAACGTCGAACATAGCTTTCACACGTCAGGTGGTCCGTACGACGACAGTTATCTTAGAGCATGCTGCATCGATTGGAACCCCGGTTCCTCCAGATGATACAGCCTTGAAGAGTCATGTCGTTCACATGGAACGACCAGCTTCCCCGTATCAAAACTTGAATTTATTCAAGTCTAATGGTGCTATTAAAGTAGGGACAGAGCCATTTGTTCTCCCACCAGAGGGCACCATGACACTGCTTATCGAGCTTTACTTTGGTACGATAGGAGTATTATTCCCATATATAGATCGGAACGGTTTCATGAAGACTTACCGCCAGCTCGTTACTGCGGGTATTTTATCGGTGCGAAGATCATGGCTAGGACTGCTGAACATGGTTTTCGCAATCACTACAAGCACGAACAGTGACTTTGATATTACGATCACAGCAGAAGCACGCGCCATCAAGTCACATGTGTTCTTCCAACGCGCCATGGTACTAAGTGACCGTCAAATCCGCCATGGCACAAGTCTTGAAGTTGGTATGAACGTAGGTCATATCTAGGGAACAGATAGCTAAGTGGCACTCTAGTTCAAATGCTACTGTTGGCGAGCATGCACTCAGAGGGATCTGAGCGATCCATGGAGACCTGGAATATCCACGGGTTAGCAGTAAAAGCCGCATATCAATTGGGACTGCACTCCCCAGAGGCTCTCCAACAGTACCCGCCGGCTGAGGGGGAAATCCGCAAACGTGTCTGGTTCGCATGTGTTGTGCTCGATCGGTACGAGTACCGTTGCTTCAAAGCCACTGCGCTGACTCCCTGTGTAGGACACTAAGTATGACTATGGGCAGGCCAGTATCCATTCCAGACTCATTCATAAGGGTCAGTCTTCCCCAGGTTATCGAAGACACTCATTCATCGATCTTGAGCAATGGCGCCTTGTGCGAGGACCCAGAAAGCGTCCAGTTCTTCACCGCGACAATGTAATGTTGGCCGCTCCAACCGGCTTCAAATTACTTACGATGACAGTACCTTATATAGGCTCATAACCGATATCTTGGACGTCCTGTATGGGAGTAACGTTGGCTTGGGAGGGGCAAGCGACATATTTGATATCGCCTCTCATTTGCTAAGATACGAGCAGAAGTTTGCACATTGGCGACACACGTTACCCGCAGCCATAACATTGATCTCAGAGGAAGAACTTTCCCGGCCTCCGACTAACTTTAAGACGGCGAAACTGCGTGTCGTACTTACCTCACGCTACCTCAACCTCCGCATCCTTACACACCGCCCAATTCTCTGCAAATATCTTGAGATCATTGGCAGTTCGCAAATCGACGTGCAGCAATTGACCATATTGCGACAAGTCGGAGCTAACAGCGTTAGAATCTGCGTACAATCAGCAGAATTGATTATCCTGACGACGCGATGGGCGCTTCAACATGCGGATGCTCCACGGCAACTTCTGGGAGCCTGGTGGTCTTCGCTCTACTATAGTATGTAACAGCCATCAAAACATCATGTTTTACAAGACAACTGATGTCTCGGCAGCATTTAACGCTGCACTCGTCATTCACTCGGCTCTCCTCATTCAGCACCAAACGAAGTATCACAACCAAAAAATTCCGATGGACGAACTGAAGCTATCGATAGAATGTCTTTACAAAGCAATCGAGTGTCTGTCTTGGCTTTACAAGGGAAATCGAATGACAGAGACATGTGTTCGATACATGTCGGCGCTTGCGCACCGACTCACACTCATACGTGCGGCTTCTTCTTCCCGCGTATGTTTAATTCAAGCACTGTTACTAACGCAAGTGCAGTGCAGATTGATAGCAGCCCGCAGACAGAAGTTGTCGAGATGCTACAAGAAACGCTTACACGGAACACCATTCGAAGCGACTCAACTGAAAATGGACCGCAAGATAATTTCGACTTGTTTGACTCGACTGATCTCCAGTTGGGCTTGGAATTGGATGACTTTTGGCAGCATTCGACCGCCGACTTTTTGTCAGGCTTTGTGGGGTCAAACTTGCCTGACGGCACTTCATTTGAGCGATAGCAGGGTTCTATGACTCTAGTAGATCTACTTCGTAGTATTGCACACTTCTAGTTGGAGGACATGTCGATTTTCCTGTCTTTTGCCTTGATGAAGTACATGGCCGACAGCGCGTTTACATGCCTGCTTCCTAGCTGCATCGTGACCATGAGCCCAACAACAAAATCACAGAGTCTAGACAAAGACTGTATAGCACACGTTGTGATATTAGTACAAGTGATAAATGGAGTGGCACAAAAACGGACAGCGGTACCCTCCGCACGCTGACTCGCTGGGTTCCGCGGCGTTACTCCAACTAGCGCCGGAGATTAAAGTGAGCACCACTCGACCCGCATCATACCTCGCGCGCACCATTCTAATCACTATGTCGCCTCGATCCCGCATCGTGACACCCGTCCATGCCCTGATTCCTCCACCATGAGCTCCTCACAGATCCCGACCAGCCCGCCCGCCGATGACGACGAGCTCCCGCAAACCATTGTCTACGATCCACATGACCCGTTTTGGCGAGATACCGAGGATGAGGATGATGACGACATGGACTTTGTGCCTGCGGAGAGTGGCAGCGGCGAGGAGGGGGAGGACGGGGATGTGAGTTTTCATGGTCAGTGGCTATCCAGTGAAGTATAATTGAGGCGGTGAATGCTAATGTTGGAGAAGATGCTGCGGAGAGGTTGAGTAATCTGAGTGGAGTGGAGATATCATTTGGCTACCATGATGATGATGATGACGAGGATGAAGATGATGACGATGATGACGATGATGACGAAGACGACGCCGAGGATGAAGAAGGTGCAGATGAAGAAGAAGGGGAGGGGCAAACTGCACAAGGCGCAAGGCGACCAGTTTATATCACCAGGGAACAGATCATGCAACTGCTTGGCCATGCAGGACTTGGTCGGATATTTGCACAGGATTTCACCCCAGGATCTGCGAGACGAGCTGCACGGCGCGATCGTGACGATGACGACGAAGAGGAAGAGGAAGAAGGCGACCCTGTCATGTCCGCCCGCAGATCACGACGGCGCCGAAATCGTGGTCCATACGGTCGCGCAGCATTTGAGCCAGTTCCCAACGAGAAGGGTCGAGAGTTGATGGAGGGCGGCAATTTTGGCTCTAGTCCGCGGTCAGAGGATACTATCAAGAGGAAGAAGAGGTTGGCGTACAATATCATGAAGAGAGAGCTGGGTCTTGGCAGTGATGGGCGGCAGAAGAATGCGACACGACTGCTGAAACAAGACATGATACCCGAATCGGTAGCCGACACTATCATTCACTACAATGCGCGATGCTACTCTGGGCAATTTTCAGACGATGGAAACTTCTTCTTCTCTTGCGCCCAGGACTTCTGGGTGAGGATGTACGATACCTCCAATCCATATGACTGGAAGTATTACAAGTCGGTCCTATATCCTTACGGCCAATGGACCATCACAGACGCCTCACTCAGTCCCGACAACCGCTTCTTAGCCTACAGTTCCATTCGCAGCATCGTATGCCTCGCCCCAACCGACCCAGACAATGAATCCGAGCCCAACCTTCTCGACTTTGCCAACGTCGGCAGCAGCACTCCCCGCGGGTTCCACACATACTTTGGTGTAAGTTCAATCAACTGCCGTGGTCCCTTTACATATTAACACAACACAGATCTGGTCAATTCGCTTCTCAGGCGACGGCCGCGAAATTGTCGCTGGCACAGGTGACAACTCCGTCTATGTCTATGACATTGAGCGTCGCCAGTCGGTGCTGCGCATTCCTGGCCACGAAGACGACGTGAACGCCGTTTGTTTCGGTGACTCCCAATCTCCACACATACTCTACTCTGGATCTGATGACACCACCCTGAAAGTATGGGACCGACGAAGCATGGGCGACGGCCGAGAAGCCGGTGTGTTCCTCGGCCACACCGAAGGTCTAACATATGTAGACAGCAAAGGTGACGGACGCTATGTGTTGAGCAACGGCAAAGACCAAACTGCCAAACTCTGGGACCTGCGGAAAATGATGAGCAAGGAAAAGGCAGATACCATCGATCCAAACGCCTACACGACGCGCTTCGAGTACCGCTCGAATGCTTACGATGAGGACGACTACCGCCCGCACCCGCACGATAGCTCCGTAGTAACTTTCCGCGGCCACAAGGTCCTCAAAACCCTCATACGTTGCCACTTCTCGCCGCCCGGAAGCACGGATAGCCGGTATGTGTATTCGGGGAGTTATGACGGGAGTGTGTATATTTGGAACCTGGACGCTACACTTGCCGGCAAGGTGAATGTGTTGAAGGCGACGAAGAATTCGCGGCCCAGGGACCCGGATCTGTTGGCCGAGACGTATGATTACTGGGGGAGGAATGGGGGGAGCTGGATGACGTGTGTTAGAGATGCGAGTTGGCATCCTAGTGCGCCTTTGATTGCTGGTACGTGTGGTTATCTTACTGCTTCTATGCTCCATACTAACAATCTTGACAGCGACAAGCTGGAATGGTTGGGGTACATCCCAAGGCACGTGCACAGTGCACTCCTGGAACGACGGCCTTGAAGAAGACGAAGCGGAACCGGCGGTTGGCCGCAGAGTCAATGCGCAGTTGCAGCATGATGATAGGCTGTATAGGACGGCGGAGGGCCGGTCGAGGAGACAACCCATGTGGTACGATGAGATGATGGATGATGATTGAGTTGCACTGAAACGGGCTGATTTGTGTAGGATTCCGATGGATGAATGATTAAATAGTGGAGGGGGGTTCATATGCAAGGGATGTGGCTCATTCAGAGCCGTTGTATATAGTGTGTCGTAAAGTGTTCTTAGGTGTTCGAGGGCGTTGGGGTGGTTGTATATATTGGTTCACGGATATGCTCAATACCACTGACGTTCTTGAGGGGTCAGCAATTCATAAACATCACAAATACCAAGTGTGCAGTGACGTTGGAACAAGCGCAGTGTAGAGTGTGCGCGTGCATAGATTTGGATATAGTCAAACGCCCGCTACCCCAGCCCCTATATGGTACAACCGTCTTCCCAGATGCGTGCCCGTATCATGGCCTGATATGTGAAGCTTTTGGTTCCAACCTGGCCCAATCATCTCCAGGCCGTTCCAAGACGCGCATACAGGTCGAGCCAGGTGGTGGTATGGCCAAATGCCGATGCAAGAAAGAATAATGTGGTGTGATTGAGGCGTCTATGAGCCTCCGACGAGGATGTTGTTTACGGGGATATGGACGAGCTTGACAATGTATCCAATGACGCCTGGAGACTGTTAGTACGGGCGTTGTTGCGTGGTGTTGATCCCATGGCAAGACAAGACTGACCCATGATCAAGAAACCGATTCCGACTGCTTGCGAGATGCGGATGAACTCCTTCTTGTCGGGCTCTACGCGGGGGTGTTTGTTAGCGATTCCGTCGTGAGCTGGTAGGGGTGCTGTGACCATACTCGTGCAGCGGTTCATGAAGAGAGTGCCCTCCTTGAGGAACTCGGCGGGCATACTGTGCGACTGTTAGCCCCCCTGCGCTTCTATATCACTCATATGGCGCCCAGGATATGCGTACTCGGCAAACTCCTTGATGTTCTCCATGGCGACTGGTGTGCGGGCGGTGTAATCGAGATGCGAGGTGTGAGTAGCGGGCGCAGGCGAAGAGGCAATGGATCGGAGTCGTCGACGGTGGAGAGAGAGGCGCGACTTCAAAAGGGTAGGGTAGCTCGCTTGCTCGGGGCAATCTGGCCTTGCGGAGAAAGCCGAATCCGGTTAGTCCATCGCCAAGGCCGTTGACGTCCTGCCTGGGCTCTAGCCGCGCCGTCACGTCTCCTTGTCTTCTTTCACTTCACCATCGGAGCGCCGTCTCGTCTACCTTGACTCGGTCCGCTGTATTGCTGCAGGTTTGTCGCAGAGGCCGGCTACGTACTAAACACGCAGGCACGTTACCACGAACATTCACCGCGGCTCTCGCTGTGCAGACAAGACGCACACGCGTGCTAGGGAAGCGATCGCGGAAAGCATCTGGCTGGATATTGGTGGAAAGAGCTCATTCCCACTGTCCATTACTTCTCATTGCTGGTGCCACACAGGCTGGTGCCTGATCAGTCCGCTGGGAGCTTGTATCACCAAAACTCAGGCTTTGCGCAAACTGTACTTGTGGAGACTGGAAGAGATTCACGCAAGCCGGGCTGAGCTGCACATTACTTTCACCCACATACACACACACACATCCTGTACCTTTTACATCTCCGCATCTGCCAGAGGCGATCGGACTGTTGCATTCTTGCCTCTCAACTGTCTGTCTGGACTTTGTAAACTCGCCTCGACAGCGGCACTGTACGTATGGCCTCACTTTGCGCTGTCTTTTGTTCTGTTCTGGGCCGTCGCATGGTAATGGGCAACCTGCGAGACTACTCTTTCCTCTTCTCTCTCGTCCACCATCTTGTCATGTAATTTACTGATCAGTATACCTTGTACAGAGTTGCATGTACTTTGGCCGTTGATACCAGCACATCAAGTATCTAAGAGCCAATCTAAGAGAAATCGCAGGAGCTTTCCTTGCCGCTTACTGCAGTTTGATTGAAGCACTACCGCAGACATGGCTGACGAACACGACTTCGACATCGACATCTACGGCGATGACCAGGATCTGAGTGCGCAGCAAGACGCGCACCAGTCTGACTTGAACGCGACAAAGACGGACGCAAACGAGGCGACGACAAACGGCGCAGCGGAAAATGCCAAGGCTGAAGGCGGTGACGCGGAGATGAAGCAAGACGCCTCGAGTGAGACAGCAAACGGAGACAAACAACACGACACCAGCACACAACAAATCGCGAGTACCGGCGGATCAGCAGGCCAGGACGTACATCGACAAGCACCACAGAAACAAGGCATGAAGCGCAAGCAAGGCGAGGACGATGACAGACCGACTGATCCTGGTGCCACAGCTGCGTTGATGGTGAACGACGTCAACTGGTGGATCAGTGAGGAAGACATTCGCGGATGGGCTAACCAGAGCGGATGCGAAGACGAGCTCGTCGAGGTCACCTTCAACGAGCACAAGGTCAACGGCAAGAGCAAAGGGTATGCTGTCTTCAGGTCCAATTCTATATTAGTGCTAACCTGTCATAGTCAAGTCTACGTCCAGCTGCAGACTCCGCAAGCTGCGACTGCCCTGAAGCACCAGATCGATAACCTCTTCAAGGACCAAGCCCACACGAAGAAGCCCACAGCCATCTTCAACCCTCCACATGTCAACCCGTTCAAGACGCTGCCTAAGGATGTACCAGCTCGCGATAAGGGCAGGAATGATCGTGCGACGTCTGGAAACTACGGTAACCAAGGAACCGGCAACTATAACAACAGAGGAGGTTACAACAACAACCGTGGTGGTTTCAACAACAACAGAGGCAACAACATGGGCTACCAAAACAACCGCAACTTCTCCAGCCCAGTCGGGGGAGCCATGGGAAACAACATGGGTGGCAGCTACGGCGCTCAGGCGCCCATGAATGGCTTCAACAACCCCATGGGCGGTGGCATGAACGGTTTCGGAGGCTTCAACCGCGGTGGTATGATGGGCAACAACATGCGCGGCGGCATGAACAACCGCGGTCGTGGTGGTGGCATGGGCATGAATGCCATGGGCGCGACGCCTATGGGTATGGGTATGCCGATGGCGAACAACATGATGGGCATGGGCGGAAATATGATGGGTATGGGCGGCAATATGGGCATGATGGGAGGCATGGGTACGTCCAGGCAGTCTCCTAGCCTTAGTCCTCGTGACTCATTCCCTGTTACGGGGATGATCGCTAACGATGAAGATGCAGGTGGCGGATTCGGTGGTAACCCACAAGGCTTCAACCCGGGCTTCTTCCAAGGCAGCCAAGGGGGCGGTAGCGATGGTGGTTGGCAGAACCCTCATGGTGCCAAACGCCCACGGCCAGAGTAGGAACTTGGATGCTACGCTACACCGGAAGTCAGGGCCGTACCATGACACTATTGCGGGCACTATTGCAAGAGGAACCCTCGCCACAAAAAGTCCCACTAAATGTGCTCTAGATGTATTGCCCGGTTGAGTTCCGCATGGTAGCACTCAGCGAGCCAGACCGGAAATTTCAGCGACGGGACCCATGATGAGTACGATAGGTGCGAATCGATATTGGACAGCCTTCTGCGGACGTTTACGGAGAAACTTTCTGAGAGAATAATGCTGGTTTTCCTGTTCTGTGTAGTCTTTCCGAATCCATTTCGCCGTCTGCGATGTTCTTTCTGGGGTGTTCTTGGAGTGTTTACTGGTGCTCTTTCAGGTATTTGGGCATGTAGGAAATGCAAAGCTCTCTGGTATCTTGTCTTATTAGGTTTCGTTTTTCTTTCTGTTGCTCTCTCTTTCTTTCTTGACATGTACATCAGCATCTGTGGTAAAACATTTGGAACAAGCCGGGCTTTACTTGCGCTCCGCATCCCGAAAGAATCCACACGAATGACACGCGCAATTCGAAAAAAAATATCATCTAGAGTATGCGCTTGTTGTCCGCGCGAACGGTCCTAGAATCCGTACACGAACGTTATATATATGTCGGAAGCCAAACGTTGGTGGAAGAAATAGCCGCGTGTTAAAGACCCTGGCTAATCTGGAGATTAGGCCCGCGGCGGACATTTGCATATGAAAGGAACGATTGAATCTGGGGTAAAGTTAATCTAGCCTCGCCCGATCCCACCCAATTCCACTCGCACAAAACCCTGTCTCGCGCCAATCCACCACGCACACTCGACTATACTCCATTGGAGAGGAAATCCCCCCGGTCCGCTCGACGCTCCGTACTACTGTCGTTGCGTACCGGGTTAGACAGTGGGACGCGTTCATCTATGTTCACAGGGTCGCGGTGCTCAAATACCACGCTATGTCTCAAAACGGCGGTATTTCGGTGTCGTCATCCTCATATATATGAATTATCGCCTATTGCCTTCTCGTACAGTTCGCTTGAACTATGTATTGGAGAGGGAAAGTGGCGAGCAAGTTTGGAGGTGGAATTATTGTTGAAAAAGGGGGGAGGTGAGGGGCAAAATCATGCCGAAATGGTGTGAAGCGGGCTGGGTGAGTGGCCAAGGTTTGTCTGGGTTTGCTATATTATGGAAGAAGGTCGCCCGTTCGTTTGGGAGCCTTGTATAGCTACTCTTGTCAAACCTTAGGCTGGGAAGTATCGATCAATATGAAGGGCTCTCGTACTTCTGCAGCGGCTTTGGTGCTGCTCAACAGCGGAATCGCTATTGGTCAAGGTATGTATCCCAAGACGTTCTCTTTCTGCCCTGGACTACGTGAACAAATCGATGGCAAAGGGAATCAAAGCATGTATGTTCGCGACTAATTGCTCGGTAGTGACATGTCCCTCGAGCGCCAGCTTCTCAGACATCTCCGCTGGTGCCTTCTTCGCCAACATGGATCCGGGTTGGAATGTGGGGAACACGCTGGATGCCGTTCAGACAGAGGGAGATTGGAACAATCCTCCCGTTGTAGCAGAGACTTTTGACGACGTGAAAAATGTTCGTTTGGCAGTTCTTTTTTTTGTTATCAACGTTACCCTCCCCATACCATTCATTTCTGATATCTCCTACCCTCCGTCTAACCCACGCCCTTCCAAACCCCCACCCATCAATTTCCAACTCTCCCATTCATTCCAATAATAACACCTTCACAGGCCGGTTTCAAATCTGTCCGCATCCCAGTGACATGGGCATACCACTCGACCACCACATCCCCAACCTGGACCCTCGACCCCACCTGGCTTCAGCGCGTCTCCGACGTCATCGACATGGCACTCGCACGCGACTTCTACATCATCGTCAACATCCACCACGACTCGTGGACCTGGGCAGACCTCACCTCCTCCTCAACAAACGTCACCCAAGTCGAGGAGCGCCTCGGCGCGCTCTGGTACCAGATCGGCACCAAGCTGGCGTGTGTGAGCGAGAAAGTTGCGTTTGAGACGATCAATGAAATTCCCGGGACGACGGCTGAGCATGGTGCCGTGATCAATAGGCTCAATGGGATTATGCTGGAGCAGGTGAATCGTGCCGGGGGGTTCAATGGGCGCCGCGTTGTGAATCTTGTGGGAGCGGGTGAGGATGGGTATAAGACTATTGATTGGTTTGAGAGGCCGGATGCTAGGTGGAGGAATCCTTGGGGCATACAGTATCATTACTATTCGCCTTGTAAGTGTGCGGTTCTTTTGGGTGGCTTTTTGTCTACATCTCTCTCTCTCCCCTTCCACCCGGGCCCCCTTTCTTTTCCACTTCTACCTGTACTTCTCCACGCAAACTCAATCACCCAACCAACTACTGAGATCAATTGGTCTCCTGGTGGCAGAAAAGTGGATAAGAAGCTAACATTCCAACCCCCGGAATCACAGACGACTTCGTCTTCGCAGCCTGGGGCAAAACCACCTGGGGCTCCGCCGCCGATAAAGCCACCCTCGAAGCCGACATCGCCGCTGTACGAGGCAACTTCACAGACGTCCCGCTCGTGATAGGCGAATGGGCCGTATCCCCCGTCGCGACCGAAACATCGGCTCGCTGGCGCTACTTTGACTTCTTCGTGCGCACGGCAGCAAAATACAACACTACGACTGTGCTCTGGGACAATGGCGCCGACTTCCTCAACCGCGCCACACATGTATGGCGCGACGCCGTAGCCCTCGACATCTACCGCAACGCCGTCAACGGGGTGCCCAACGCCCTGCCCGACAGCACCACCGACGGCAGCACCTCGCAAGCCAGCTCTGCCTACCTGTACCACCGCGCAAACGAGACCGTGGCAGACACCACGCTCCCCTTTCTCTTCAACGGCAACACGCTCTCCAGCATCGCCCTCGGCACCCGCCAACTCGCCCGCGACAACGACTACCGCGTCTCGGGCGAATCCATCACGTTTGCCGCCTCGTTTTTGCAAACCGTGCTCACGCCCTCTGCGCCAATGGGCTCCCTGGCTAATCTGACATTGACGTTCAACAGGGGCGCGGCGCTGAGCGTGAATATCTTGAAATATGACACACCCACCATTGGCGTCTCGTCGATTGCGCTGCCTGCGTCTTCGGCAGACTACCGCATCCCGGTTCAGTGGGCGGGCCAGAATAGACCGGCGACGGTCAAGGCGCTGAGGAGCGATGGCACGTATCTTGTTGATGATTGGACGCAGTTTTTACCGCCGCTGCAGCAGGCTCGTTTGACGTATGCCAATCACTTTGACTGGGATGCGGATAGTGTTATTTTGAAGGCCGCTGTGTTCGATGCCGTGAGGACTGGAGGCAGGACGACGGTGTTTACGATTGAGTTTTATCCGAGGGAGCCGGGCAACAGTGTAGAGTTTACTGTTACTGTCTAGAGAGGAAGGAGAGTGGGACTAGGGGGTGGTCTATGGGTAGAAGAAGGTAGTAGTAGGTCTTCGTGTATATATTTGAGATTTGGATGTTGAGCAATGAATGACATGGTGAGATTTTCTGAACTTCTCCCTGTAAGTGATTTTGTGATTGCTGCACCTAGGAAAACATATGGCTCAGTAAAAGTGAACAAGCGGACGTTTTAGACAGCTAATTAACCAATTACACTATTACTGCTAGGAGCCTATACTAACGTTCCGCATCATGGAATCATAAAACAACAAGTGACGTGTAGTGGGCATAACTTTTACAAAGTCTGAGTAGCTTAAAGGAAAATCCAACATGTCCGTTAGATAGCCAAAACTACATTGAATTCATAAGTCGAGTCAAAAGTCGGACCGCCAACAACCGCTCCGTCAGGGGTATACATCGTCTGCCACAGTGAAGACGAACTATTAGAAGACATGGAGCGCAACGCTATATATTGTCAGGGCAACGTTTAGGCAGCTACAACACGCTCGTCCTCGCGGCCACGCTGCTCACTGGCAACGGTTGAGTTGATGTCATCGTCAAGGTCGTTCTCCTCGTAGCCGTTACCTTGGTGCTCCGAAGCAGGGATCCAAAGACCAGATTCCCTTCCTTCGAGCTCCTGGTCCTGGCCGGAGAGGTCTACACCCTCTCCACGGTTGCGGTTGCGACGACGCTGGGAGAGGGTGCGCGAGCGCTGGGACAGCTTGGCAGACACGGAGGCATTTTGGGAAACCCAGTTGGTAAGCGCGTCCTCGCAATCTTGGATAATACTATCACATGTTAGCTGCGGCCGTTGAAGGATGATCGAGCTACTTACGCCTTGCTAGCCTCGTAGCCATCGTAGGCCTGGCGGGTCTCTCCAGGGGTCACCGGGGTGTCGTCAACAAGCTCGAGCAAGTGCTTTCCGTAGCCGGCAATGATAGCCAATTTCTCGCAGTGCTCGCGCATGGCATCGAACTGGTACGTGAAGGCAGCCTTGAGCTTTTCACGGGTGATGTTGGAAAGCTGAGCCTCGGCCACGAGGGACTCGGCTTCAGCGCGGACGAGTTCCTGCTCAAGGACAACAATCTTGGGCGAGTTGGGCTCCTTGTATTTGAGCTGTGCAATCTGGTCGGTGATCTTCTGCTTGCCTGTGGACTGTTAAGTTGAGGTCGGTCTGGCTAGTTGAGCAACACTTACGGTCGCGGCTGGGCTGGACAGAAGCCTCAATGTTGCGGATGCTCTTGATGGTCACACGGTATTGGTCGTAACGATCGACATACTGGTCCTCGAGCTCACCGATCTCGTAGATGAGAACACCGAGTTTGTCAGTGACGTCAGAGACGTCGTCGTCACACGCCTCGCCCCAAATGGAGAGTTGTTGCTGTGAGGGATATTAATATACATGGAACTCATGTTTGGACGATGGGAAGAAACTCACAGCAACCTCCATACGTTCCCTCGAGACCAGTTCCATGCTGCGCATGACGTTCTTCTCCATCTTGACTAATTGTGAGAGCTTCTTTGCAAGGTCGGGACCGAAGGCGCCCGCGGACTTGTGGCGGAAGGTGTGGCCTACATAGCAAAGTACATGTTAGCGTTCAAAGTAATGCTGAGAGACGTTAAGAAGACCATCCTCGCCATCCGTGCTTGGACAGGTGGAAGCTGATGGCCAATTGTTCACATCAGGCTGCAGCGCTGGAGCATGATGCATAGCACCCACCCCATCTGCATCGAGCATGAAGCTTGCCATACGCAAGGTCCAGGAAGACGAATGGATGGAGAAACGTAGTCACCAGATGGACATACCAATGTTGGCCTTGCCAAAGAAGCGCCCCGTCTTTGTCGAGGATGACGGAGGAGGGGGGCTCTGAATCTGCGACGCCGTGGGCGCGCGAGACTGGCGCATGCTGTAAGTACGATGCATCGTGTGAAATGGATGCGGTCTGGCTGGATTTGGTTGTTTGTAGTTGTGTGAATGGGCAAATGTGAGGTGGGTATAGCGGGCTGTGGTGTTGTGGTCGTGTTATGGGAAGGCGCAGAGGTGTGGGTAAGCCCACTGCTTTTGATCTCAGGGTTTGTTGACGTCAGTCGCCCCACTCTGCAGATCATGGCGGCACCTCCGCGCAAACCCACCGAACGCCTCGCTCGATCGGTCGACATCCTTCCAAAATCTGTCACCATCCGTCGTGCATTGCCTAGAGTAGTATCGTCTGCAGTCACACATGGGAAATCTGGATTGGCATATGCGATTTGAAGCAACTCTAGGGCTCCATGACCCCAACCATGCAGCGACCCAACAATCCAGCACTCCAGCCCTGCAATGCTTCCTGGGGATACTGACGTGGACAAAAACCTTCTCCGGATAGAGACTCTGTGCCTTGTTTGCAAAGACTCATCTCGTTAGGGCGGCCGTATTGGTGCTGGCGCCGTGGCTTGGAGTGCTCCGGCCCCTGTGACGTGGTACCTGATGATCACGCATCTGGAATGGGCACTATGACAACGGCGCTAAAGATCTTCCTCTGGCCAATGAATGCAAACGAAAAACATGTACGATCTGAGAGCCAGCCATCTCATGCCAATCGGGATCAACGAAAAGGTAGCTGTGATTGGTATTCATTGGGTATCTAGACTACTGTGCCGCCAGAATGCAATCAAACGCAGTTCAATCTTGTACGTCTTTTATCCTTGTGATAACGAAGCCGCGCTGGGCATCTGATGTGCTAAGATACTGAGTATGTTACCAGCTTCGCCGAGACCCACTGATGGACGTAGAGCCCAGAAAATGAGGGCGCCGTCTCGTGGAGAGCGGCGGTGGTGCACAGCGAGAGATGCTAACCCGACGGCGAAGGCTGTAGTCACGCACACTAGGCAATTGACACTTAACGGCGACAAAAGCTCAGACTTTTCGTTTCGTGGTACGCTTTGTGGCTCCAGGACCACAAATGATTGTCTTTGAAATGGTAAAGACAAGACCGGAACATTGCCGAGTATTTCTCGTGTGCAGGCTGCTGCACTTGAGGCCAAAGTCTGCCGTCGCGGCTGCCAAGGGAGGAGCATACCTCTGGAAGCATTTGCGGAGCCTGTCATGGTCGACCATACCTTAGATGGATCGGTGACTTCGTCTTGGAAGACATGCTGACGCATTCTTTGTATGTACTTTACCAGACGGCGGAATTTTGATTGCATGGTCTCTTTGAGCCACGCTTGAGGGAGGGACGGGTAGAATAGTAGCGAGAGGTAGCCAAAGACTAGGCAGTCCAGGCTGGAGGGTGTAGATCCTCTAAGCAAGTAGTCATGATCGCCAAGAAGGTCAGATAGTGGCTCCAGAAGTTCACCTGAGAGGGCGTCGAGCCTGAACCGGGCAGCATATACAGGACCGCCCAAGAGGCCACCAAATCCTTTCCCGCGGCCCATACTCATGGCTTTGGGCGGGCCATCGGTGGGTATCCCAGCTGCCCTCTTGGCCGCCTCATATTCGGACGATGCAGTGCCACGTCCTGGGGCAAAGGCTTCCTCGACCGCAGTGTCTACTTCGAGACTACCCAGACCCATGTGTGACGTCCTGGCTCTTGCTAGTTCCAGACGCCGAGGTGGAACCGTGTAATTGGCATACCATGGTAATATCGCGGTATATGCAGAGGAAGTCGTGGTGTTGTAGTTCTCGGCGGATACGTATAGTGAGAGATCGATCAGGGGGGTCGCGGTGGACTGCAAGAAGGTAATAAAGCTACCCTGGGCATCAGAGGAAGACTGGAGGCAATCAGGGTAGGTACTGACGCTGTTCTGTCGGTCCGCTGTCGACTTGAGAGCTTGGCGTCGGGATCATGCGTGGCCGCGGTGGGGTGATTGCGAAGGTATGCGACAATGTCCTCGAATCCTGAAGCTGTTGCAATGCCGTCGTCGAAGAGTATTGGGAGACTCTCTACTGATATGAGACCAGACTTCAATGAGCTATGGCATATGACATACCTGTGATACCCACGGATGGAACGTGTCCTGCAACCAGTGACCATTGCCCTTGCCGAATGACTTGCTGACAATAAGCTATTGTGGCTATACATTCTGGCTCAATTGAGGGTAGGCCAAATGCTGGGCCCCACACATGGAGCTCTAGAACCATTCTCCCAGGTTCGCAGCGGCTGTGATACCAAGCAAGATCCGCCGTAGTTGCGGGGAACACGGTCGACGAACACTTGGGCAGTGTCTTCCAAGGTTCGCCAAAACGCAAAGCTTAGCGTCATTACGTCGACACGTGATCACGCATCACCGCATCTTCCAGATGTCAGGCCGTTCGTCCGCATAGATGTCACGCGAGATACACACCACTGACAACACCTCGCTCACGTACTATCGACATCATGGCACCGCTGAGACGATATTTGCGCATCACAAAACACTCGGTCCTCGAAGTACGCATTTACCTGGACCGGCCTGCAGACGCAGACGCATGGCTTTTGAAGCGAGGTGATCCTGCGCTTCCACGCGTCATCCAAGCAATACGACCGCTCGTGCTCCCGAAACTCCGCGAAGAAAATGAAAGAGGAAAGGGAAAGGGAAGTGCAAAGGCGAAGAAGAAGGGGGTCAAGGATGTCGTGGTTGAAGGTAAGCTGATTCGACTTGTGCACCATCACAAAGCAAATGATCAATCATTATTGGCAATTCATATTCTGATGAGTTGGCTAACTCTACTTAGATGACTTTGAGGTTTCGATATTCTTAACAGAGCTGTCTTCTCGCCACTCTGTCTTAACGAAGCAAAAGATCTTCAAAGACAAGGCCCGGATTCGAAGCAATTCGGCAAAGCTCACAAGTTGGCTTACCACAGGCACCAGTGACCAGCCAGTTATCATCAACGAGCAGGATGCCGCGCAAGCGATCGTGATCAGGGAGGAGGACGAAGACGACAAAGCAATTAATCTTGCTGACATTCCCGAAGCTGGCGTGCAGCAGACGCGATCTGGGCGATCTACACGCCATGGTCGTACCATGGCAGACACAGTGAGTGTATCCAGCGAGAGTGATGGTTCGGACTTGCTCGTCGATGACCCGCCTGCGAGACGACGCAAATCAGGTCGGCGTTCTGGTCATACAGCCCAGAATAAAGACAGCGAAGCGCCACAAGAAGACGACAAGAAGAAACTCGGTCTCAATACGTCCTATGACGGGTTCAGTATATATGGACGCATACTGTGTTTGGTAGTGAAGCGTCGTGGCGCCAGAAGTCTAGCAAGTGGCCCCACTACAGCCTCAGGGTCAAGCCAAATGATGGAAGCATGGGTATCGACACAGGCCGTTGCCGAGCAATTGGATCCCGACGACGACTGAATGTAGAGGTTTGTCAATTCGTGAAACCTTACTCCCAGAACTTATCTAAGGAGCCCCGGATACGATTATGGTATGACCGAAATAACAAAGAAATCGGTTCGATTTCTTGTCAGCCCTTGCGCAGGGCACCGTGGATCACAGCTTGCTTACCACATGGCCGGGTATATACCTTGTCCGGCATGACGATCATGCAAAGGCATAACAGCCTCACGAGCTGAACCATAGTCCTAATTGGGATCACCAGCGCCACAATTGGGGATGAAAAAAATGCCACTGCTGCAGGTCGGCGAGGAAGCGGAACTCCCCATGGTGTGGCGGTTATTGAGGTGGAAATGAAGCCTCAAATCGCGCAGATGAAGTAGAAGGGCTCACGGCCAAGTTGGAGTCAACGTTTACCTGTCTTCAGTTCTACTCTGTATGGACATGGATGGGTCGGTTGGTAGCACGCAATCCTTAAAGTACATTCTTGTTGCGCTTATCGAGCGTAGTTAGAGCTCTTCAGCTGCACCCTGGGCATTTTCTTCATGCAGCAACACCCTTTCGCAGGCTTTGAAATTGCTTTTTTGAACACACAAGTTAATTCGATTTTGCGAAAGCGTAAATACTGGCGCGTCGCACACGCCATGCCCTAAAGCTTGTGGCGCTAAATACAATTTTTGGTTCACGTACGACATATGCGCAAGCCACATCGAAGCTCCCAGAGGCGCAGTAGCACCGAGCGAGGAATTCCTCGCGTACCTGCAGCAGCGTGCCTGATCAGCCGATCCTTGTCCACATCAAATGCTGACGATGGTCCACACCTCCATCAAGGGTAGTGATGTTTGTTTGAGATGTTACGCCGGCTTACTATGGAGGCAGCTGGCTTATTCAGTGAACGCAACGCGCAAAAACCAAAGAGCGCGTACATTACACAGAAAAGACAGAGAGCACCAGGGTTGGGCCTTGCTTTTGGAACCTCTTTGCTTGAGAGCAGTGCAAATTATGGTTGAATTCAGCGAGAAACGCGATCAATGAGACAGCGGACACGGAGCATACTGACACATCTCTACAACGCACAAAGAGTTTGAAGTGATCTTCCGCCATAATAACGTCGGTGATCTGGCGGCCGGTCATTACGGCAGGCCAACAGAGCGCTCGGTCGTTCTTCGACGCTCGACAACATCTACCCAGTCTGTTGGTGCTCTGACCACTTCCAAACGGTTATGGCAAGGACCAAATCGCGATTGTGTCGCAAGACATTGTCGTCGATCTGTGACAGCAGCACGGTGGCAGCTCCACCTCTTGAAAACGGCATTTTTTCTCTCTCTCTAGGCAAGACCCAATGACACAAGGTCATTTCAAAGACATTTTTCCTACCACAGGCCTTGACGTAACTGGCACCGAGACCCCTGAAGATCGATCTTTTTATTCCTGGAATAGTAAAGCGCATCATGCTTTCTCGGCGGCCACGGTAACTTTTTTTCCCTATGCCCTGTACGTTGTAACGATGGAAAAAGCTTTGACGGAGAAGGGTCCCGATTGTGGTAACGACAATTGTGTGTCTTGGGCGAGCCGCAGGGGCAAGGAGAGACATATAGTATTACGAGTAAATGAGACGAACGCTCATCCGTGGTTTCAGATGTAATCCCTGAGATTCCACGTGGACAGCTGGGTGAGATGCAGACAGCGGCAGTGCCTCCGTCCCTTTCGAATTGGCCTCGGCGGGACAGAAGAAACCGCCTGATGTGGCTGCGGCCGCCCAATTTTCCCATTCCGGATCAGCCGAAGGGCTGCAAAGTAGGCTTTGTGAGTCAGCCACTTGCGGTTGCCGGAGAGAGGCATTGGCATGAGGGGACACAATCAATCAGGCAGGGCGGGCGGCTACTGGCACATTGGACACATGCACGCGCACCAGGGTCGAATACGAGCGGGCTGGACAGGGCAAAGGCCGAGGGACAAAAATAATGGCGACATGCTTTGTTGTTCGACGTGCTGGCGCCAGTTTGCAGCCTGCGGTGTACAACAAAGTGCAGACAGGCTTGCGAGCAAACACGATACCCTGGCATCGTCAGGGCCAGCTGATTGACTGAGCGAGAAGCAAAGTGTTGCTAGAACTCACCGCCAACGGGTACCAGCACAGGCAGAGTGGAGCGGAAATTTCCAGGGGCCTGTCGAAATTGGATGGAAGGCTGGAAGAAGCACGGGAGAAGGGCGCGGTGGGCGCTAGAATGAATGAAGGGCAGCACCCAAGTTGGGCAGGTAAACGTCGCAAATTTGTGCGACTGACAAGCGTCTCCAGTTTTTGTCGCATCTGCATCAGAAGGCTAAGGCTGTGCGTACAGTAGTACTGTGGTACTGTGGTACTGTATTCGGCGCAGGCATGGCCCTGGGCACGCGGTGTGGAAGCGGCGTCCACACCACAGAGAGCTGGAGCAGCCCTGCCACGACCGCGTGGGAAAAAGGAGGGCTACGTTTCATTCATTACGACCGTTCGCACTAGCGAACTTACTAAGAATAAGCATGCGAGGACCAGGGCCGCCTGAGTGTGATGTCAGACTTGAGCAAACACGCTGCTGCTTAATCAGGCGGCGCTCGTCCTGTTGCCTTTGTCGGAGAAATGATGGGTTGCGCGATTGGCATGGCCGGCATGGGCGACTGTGCTGCGACGGCGATTGGATCACCACGATCTTCACACAGTCACGAGGCGTATGAAACGACAAGCAGCAGCGCGCCAGTTCGTGTTCCTGCTCACCCGTGCTCACAATTTGACCGGGATGGGCGATGTTTCGGCATCACTTAGCTCATGCACAAGCCAGGAGCCACCCCTTTCTCGCCCATCAGCCCAACGCCTCCTTCACCGCTTGGGCCGTGCCATGCCCTGGCTAGGGTAATGCTACACATCGTCAAAAGTACGTAGCTGACCGACATTTTGGGCCTCTGTAATCTGAGCACAAACATAAATACTTTGAGCCCCCACTATCCGGCCTTCGTTTCATCACAAGTCGGACTCCCACAGAGATACATAATCACACACACGGCCTACTACAACTCGAACACTCACCTCATCGACACACACACACACTCACACTCACATCTCCGACTTACCAACGCTAGCTACCATTACCAAGCTCCGCCTTCACAACACACAACACAACACAATGGCCGCCACAATCTACGACGAGTCCACCATGGCATCCCAGAACCTGCCACCATGCCCAGGCCCACCACCAACGCGCCCTCTCCCGCCAGTCCCCTCCAAATAGATATTGGCCCATCCTTTCACACCCATTCTTCCCTTCCACCACTTATTTGGCTTTTGGCGCTTTCTCCATATCGATATCCCTCTCAACATCCATCTCTACGAATTATCATCACCTCACGACGCCGTACTTTCCGCCCCACCCAACGTCTCCCGGCACATTACTACATCCTGGCGTGCCACAATGTGGAGCATCTGCAGCACCCAGCACGATCTCAAACCCCAAAACTTTCGCATTAGACGCAGAACAGCCCCTGTCACTCACCTGACACTCCACGCGCATCCGGTTAAAGGCATCCTACACTACACATCCATCGGATAGCAACACTACCCTGGCCGGCTTGCATTGGAGCCCTGCAAGCGATCATATGTACCTCACGCATGCATGGTCTTTACCACACCTGGCTGGCACACGGCACAACAACTCCTGTGTCTGTTGCCGGCTCCTCCGCAACTTTCTTGTTGCACTCTTGCATATCCAACACACGCGCTGGCTCGGGTGGACGGAACATCACGACCTCATCTTCCATTAGACGCCTAGTTTTTTCTGGCAACCCACACACGATCCTAGCTGTTTTAATTAGTGCGCTCGTTCCTGTTCCCTGTTTTCAAACATTGCATGCATTGGCGCTTGGGAATCATGGGCCATGACTATGTACTCTGGCATCTTTAGCGCTGGTTTTGGGAGTTCTTTGTTACGGGTTCTGGTGGCATTATTAGCCAGGAAGAGACCTATCGAATACCCAATCTGTCCGTAGCATTAATGGCTTGATCTCAGATCACCGATGTTTTATTGAACTCAATTTCTCCTTCGCGTGAAACATGCGGCGCACTCTGTAAACAATGATGACCTAGGAGCAGGCTGCAATACGAGGCTAGTGCATGGAGTTTGGCACTTGGAACTCTTGCATGCCTTTTGTCGATTTGCTTTGTGCGCTGTGCCACACTACCTGTCACACCAAAAACCTTAACCTTGTTACTGATTAGGCACGCCGTCCACACCCTCTTCCATACCCAGCCAAGCAAAACGCGGCTTCAACCAAGTTGAACCGGGATCATGCTTCATATTGCAGCAACCAATATCCATGGCCTCCGCACTCAAAGCACACGGTGCCTGAGAAACCTTTCATGGGGGGTTTTGGTGACGTATACTTGACAGCCAGAAACTAGAGTACGGCTTGTTTGGTACCATGGACAAGCCGCTTGTTACTCCGGCATGTTGCAGTTGTCCTGCAGCTGTCACGTTGTCCTGTTTGTGGCCCTGGAACACGAGGGCTACCTGCGATTGAGCAAGTATGCATGATAATGGCCTCGCATGGCCGTAGACACTGGCTTGACAAAGGAGAGCGCCGTCTCACATCATCAAGCCGCGATGGCGGGGCAATGGTTCGCTCGGTTGATCCTTTCAAGTATATAATAGAATGCTTTTAACTCTACACGGCACTGGTACGGTAGGTGCCGGGCAGCCATGCATCTGCCTAGGTATCCGCCAACGATGACTCTTCAGTCTACGAACGAGTAGCTCCGTCGACTAGACAGGTACTACCTAGACGCTAGATTCTACACTTGACCGTCGCTGCAGGATTGTGAGTTACACGACTTCACCGCTCAGCAAGGCATACACAAACCCCCACTTGCCTGCAGTAAGCAGTCTATATACAGACACCACATTCTGAGAACTATACCCTCCTTCACATAAGCGCCTGTCGCGCCTAGCTGCATACACCGGAATCCATATCTCTCTCTTCAAAGCGGGTCCGCATCGATTGCAGTTGTTGGGCAGCCACATCTGACGGTGTGGCAGCACGCTCTCCTCGGTTACGCCTACCGAGCACAAAATACTGTAACCAGACGCTTGAGAACAACGGCGGTACCGGTATGTAGCAGCCAAGCCGTACGGTCCGGAGCGGATATGCGAACATGGTTTCAGGAATCAGGCGTCGTTCGATATTCAAGCTACGGTATTCGCCAATGTCTTGTGTGCGTGGCGCCGACAAAGCCATTGCCACTACAAGGCTGGGAACGCGAACTCGGACGGGTCGTACAGATCATCAAGCTGCACGCCTAGATTGGCAGAGCAAGTCACCGGACCTGTATCACCGTTGTCCTGGACGAATTGATCAATCATCCTTCTGCCACCCCCTGCCAGTTGCTTCAGTGTTAGGGACATCGGTTGTCAGACGTCCAGTCATCATCCTGCGCAAATGCGAGTCGTTGTATACCACCACCGCATGCAAGCAGGCTGCACCTAGTCTGCCTCGCTCGCTGCACGACGTATGGAAACCTGCAACGGTCCTTCGATGCAGCGATCTCAGGCGCGTCAGCCGTCACATGCACGAGCATCTCTGGTGCTGCATGCCATGGACGTCCCTCTCAGGCCGCCACGCTGCCACCATCCCTGAAGGCAGATCCTCTCCAGCCACATCCCGCGAATCATCTTTGCTTTTTGATCATCGTGGACCCACGATTAGGCCGTCTTTCGAGCCTGCAGGGCTGATTCGGACATGTCGTCCAGCATAGGCGATGAGGTAGCAGTGGAGAAGGACGCATCCCTTGCGAATGAGTCACAGTCAGCGGTGTAGGTACGGAGTACACTACCTATGCTTGTCGCATTAGGTCTCTGAGAAAAAAACCGTTGTCCATCACTACCCGCCAAACGACCAGGTTCCTGGGACAGCGCATTCAAGTGCCCCCAATGGACCGACTGTCGGCCACATCTCGGGGTCGTCATGGCCAAAATTCCTCTACCGCTAGGCTCGTCTTGTGGATTCTGCCGGTGCAAGTAGACCGGCCGCGTACTTGGAGTGATGATTTTGATCACCAAGCCACCAATTTTCTCCTGATCATCCTCTTCCGAGTCCATCCCTAATCAGCAGCCAAGCATCGCGAACGTTTAGCGAGTCCACAATGGATTGCACCTCATTGGCAAAGCACACTACGGCAGCAACGCAGTCCGGCAGATCCATCTCGGCGCAACAAGCCTTCACATTAACATCATGTGTTCAAACTGTGACGGTGAATTTCTCCGCCTCCACAGTACAACCCCAGCCTACACTCCGTACTCATCTCGCATCCACCCAGCTGACTCCGTCCTTCTCCCAATCAGTCCAAGATATACCGTACCTACCGTCATGTCGAGACAAAATGCTACCAGGATGGCAGATTCGACACCCAATACATTGTTCAAGGATTTTTTTTTTCTTGTCCCGAATTTTATTTTGTTTCGCGGCCACCGAGGCACTTGTCGTATCAAGTTCCCAACTCCGATCTTTACCCCACAAATCCCGCGCGTGAAGCGCTGCTTACTCCGTCGTTCAAACAAGCAGCTTACATGGACCACAGTAATCAGGGCAGTTCATGCAAGATACCCAATTCGGTAGTTCCCCGTCGTGCCCTCACTCGCCACCGTGGAGAGGGGACAAGCCTGAAACACGGGCTGGGATGTGGATCGGGTCCTACGGTAAAACCGCCTCATCCGTACCGCGTGTACTCTACACTGTGTATGTATTACTCTAGCAAAGCTTCCCATTTCTGCCGGATTGCGTTTTACTATCGCGGTTGGACAATTGGCCGGAAATTTGTTCAAAAAAAAAAGTTGGGGTCCAGGCTAGTAAGCATGCACAGCGGTCCCTGACAGCGTCTCGTTGCCACAATTGTGGGAACCGTTCGTGGTGGTGATTTCCGTGATATATCCGGCGGTTTGGGATGGTTTGAGACGACTACCGTATACAGTACTCCGACACACCATCTGCAGCGAGCGTACAGTAGTGACGTCCTCACTACCTCCAACGGGTTCGCATCACCGATATTTCCTGGCCCCAGCCACGAGGTCGACTTTCAACTCATTAAACCCCTAGGATGACTGCATACAACTAGTGTTGGTTTGGGAGTATGTACAACGTAGGTCCGTTGTAGTCTGTCCCCAGCGGCGGTAATATCTACATGTTGCCTCTTAAATCCCTTTTTTAACTCCGGTTGATAGTAATCATCCCCAGTGCTGACTACCCTACTAGGTATACATACCACGCACACATCGATGCCTCGGTTGTTTACTAGGCGGCGAGTGTCGTACGAGCGAATGACTCGGGTCGCAGCCCCGGTCTTGCAGTTCGTGGTAAGCACTCACTGGACGGAACTCAGCTTCCTTGGAGCAGCGGTTCGACCCACAGCCACGTGCGGAACGAGCGCTGTTCGTATACAGCGTATTGCTGTGCTTGTTCGGTCCGTTGGTACCTAGTAGGTAGCGAAACGTACGGAGTACAGCTAGCCACAGTCAAGGAACTACTGTATACTACTGCGGACACGGCGTACTACTATACAGTACGCATACCTACCAGTAAGCTGCTTTGGCCAACTTGTCTTCGCTTACAGAAGAGTCATGCATTCTTTTGCTGCCTCGTCCTCGTCCTCCTTTCTCCTTTCGACCCACTCTTGATTTTCAGGGTCTCTCACTCGACAAATGCAGGGTGGCTGATCACAATTGCGAGGGGCTTTTGCTATGGTACCCCTTGCATTGTGTGTGCGTGGGTCGACCTTTTTGCATTGCTGGGGACGAGGAGGGCATATCTTGCAAAAGGAAGGGAGTTGCATTGACGTGCGTGGATGTATCAGCTGTGCAAAATTTGAAGTACGGTAATGAAAACCCCGTAGCGGGTTACGAAATGCACTCATATAGTGTTGATCGTACAAACGCTCAGCTGCGTATCCGGTAGCGTGATCGTATCCTGTAGCACAAAGTAGTCACTCATTGCCTTGCCTTGTTTCTGTAGGGAGTAAGTACATTAATCCGTCTGCATTGGTAGAGAAAAAAAAAGTATCATAAATCTACACTGCTGAGTTTTTCTCCTTCCAAACACACTCCATCTTCCTTTTGCAACTCGACTCCATCCTTCTTCCCCCCTGGTTAGATTTAGACAACATAGCACTTCAACAACGAAGCCAGACTCAGACTCGACCCAGTCTGCAGCATCGTGTTAAGCGCTCCCGTACCGAGATACACAGGGCACTTGATCTCCTGTGCCTGGGTGACGGCCGCCTTCAACGGCTCAATGTAGCTACCGAGCACGCTTGCACTACCATCTTCCTTGCCTTCGAGAATGGGAATCATCTTGGCGCCAGCGTCTTTGAACATGGTGCTTCCACCAGCGGCATCGCATGCCAGTTCGTAGAACTGTGTTAGCGGGATGCCGACGTGCTTTGCGAGTGACATTGCCTCGGCTGCAGAGACGAGGTGGATGCCGGTGAGGAGGTCTACTACCAGTTGTAGTCTTGACTGCTTGTCTTGTGCGGAGAGGGTACTCTGGATGCTGGAGACGGGGTCGGCGGTCCAGAGGCGGACCAGACCGGCGTCGTCGTTTGCGCCCCAGCCGCGGTCTAGGGCGGAGAAGTAGACTTGTTCTGCTACTGAGCAGAGGGTTGCGGGGAAAGCCACGCTGCGAGCTGTGGAGGTGATGATGCTCTATTTTTGCCTTTGTCAGTCCAATGTGTCTCTCGCTCCTTTTCATCGCCAGACTCGTCATCTCGAGCGATGCGACGACGTTCAAACACGTACCGTATCCTTGAGAATAATCGTCACGGCACTCGCGCCCGGGAAATAATCCTCCTTCAACGTCCTCTGGCTGCGGTTCTCAAACATCCAACTCCAACCCTTGCTCCCCACCACGGCATCGCACACATCCTTGCCATTGAGGCCCAGCCGCGCCGCAAACCCATACGCCTCGCTCAGTGCCAGAATCTGAATCGCAGCAAGCACCTGATGCACCATCTTCATGTTACTACCCGCTCCGATCCCACCATTCACAATGAACAGCTTCGACGGCGCAGACATCTCCTGCAGCAAGAACTTGCCCTTTTCAATCGCCGCATCCGACGCCCCAGCCATGATACTCAACGTACCATCTGCAGCCCTGCCGGCACCCCCAGAAACAGGCGCGTCAATGAAGTAGATGTCGCTTCTGCCTATGTCTACGAGTTCCTTCTCCACACTCTTCGCGTACGCGCTTGGAACCGTCGAGCACAGCAGCAGCGTGGCGCCTTTGGGTAGGGCGGCGACGATGCCGTCTTTGTCGAAGAGCGCGGGTTGCGCTTGCCATTGCGAAGCTACCATCATGATGTAGAAGGGCTTGTCTTTGGCGGATTCGGAGAGCGAAGTCGAGGGGATACCGCCGGCGGCTTTGAAGCGGTCCAGCGAGGGCTGCCAGACGTCGAAGCCTGTGACGGCGTAGCCTTCCTTGACGAGGTTGGTGGCCATGCCAAAGCCCATGGCGCCGAGGCCGCAGAAGCCGATTTCTGGTTTGCTAGTCATTGTGGAAGGAAGCTGTGGTGTCGTGGTAATAGTAGTAGTAGGAGGTTTGTATCAGTCTTGTTGAGACGAAAGGGGAGAGTCGTTGGTAGTGTCGTTCGAGTGGGGATTTCAAAGTAAGAGTAAACCAGAACGAACAAACATTCAACTGAGTATGGCAGAACCGCAGACTGTATATTGTAACCAGTTTCCTCTTAGTACGACCTCTAGCTCTGTCTTGGTGACGGTTTCTTTCTCGCTCGATGTACCGAAGGTTTTCAATGTTGCGTGTCGTATGTCCGCGAGTGCAAGGAAAACACTACCATATTAATCTGAGCTCAACGTCAAACACGCGCCTCCGTCATTTTCATCATCCCACCTTTCTACACCAACCACCGGTCCGATGCCCATAGTTCACCACCAGAGACGGCAAAAGTGCGCTCCCTGACCAGTGGCATTCATCCTGGCTACCCCGCACTACGACCAATGCGGTAGGCGGGGTAGCTTACACGGTAGATGTCGCACCGAGAGTGGGTCTTCGGCGATTGACCGATCCTAGTCGTCGTTGGGAAAGCCGCGAAATGGTCGGTGCATAGGCCGATGGTAATTGCTTGGGGTCGGGAAGTTTATGACCACAGGCTTGTCTTGGAATTGCGCTGGCAACAACATGATGAAGTTTGTTGAGGTGTCGGAGAGTTGATACACGATTGTGAACCAACAGAAGGGGGATAGTACCTAGACATATGCATTCTTTTGTGTGGTTGTCACATAGGTAGTCACAGCTACTTGATCCAAGGTATAGTCTGTTGATATATATCTTCAAAAGAGCGCTAGCTATCGTGAAAGAAGCCTTTTTTTCATTGAAGCTGGATGTTAGAGTAATTACACTACCGTAATCTCTACGCTTCCGGCCACCAAACCTGCGGCACTCGCTGTCACCGTGATAGGACCCTTCTCTCCTCGATTCGGCCTCACAATAGCCAAGGCAAGACCATTGAAAGCATCTCGCTCCAGCGAAGGAAAAGGTGTGAAATCCGCTTCAAACCCATTGTCCGTGGCGACAATCTCTCCCGGTCCAGAGATCGAAAAGGTGATATGGTCGTTCGCATCACGAACAAGATTTCCATTACCGTCAACAAGCTCCAACGCCACAAAAGACAAGTCTTCGCCGTCAGCCATGATCTCCTTGTGATCAGCTGTGAGACGGATAGTCGTAGCCGCACCCGTTGTGTGTACAGACGATGTAGCCCATTCAGTCCCGTTCTTGTACGTGACTACATGGACTTCACCGGGTGCATACACAACCTCATCCCAGCGGAAGCGGTACTCAGCAGCGCCCAGCTTCTTACGACCCTGTGATGCCCCGTTGACAAACAGCTCTGCTTCGTCACCGTTTGTGAAGACGTGGACTGGTGTAACGAGACCAACGCGATCGGGCCAGTTCCAGTGAGGAAGAATGTGCGCGATTTTGAGATCGGGTCGCCAGCGGGCTTGGTAGATGTAGTAGCGATCCTTTGGGAAACCGGCAAGGTCTATGACGCCGAAGTAACTACTGCGGGATAGAGGGTAGGGGTCAGGCTCGCCTGAATATGTTAGTTACTGTTATCCCCTACGGGAAGAGTGGCAGGAAGGCATGCTTACCTAGGTAGTCCCATCCAGACCATATGAACTCTCCGGCCACAAAAGGATGTGCATCTTGTGTTGCGAAGACCTTGTCGGCCGTAGAGCCGAAGTTGGTGGTGTGTAACTCATAAGAGCTAACATGTAACAGAGATGAGTTTCCACCGCCGTTGGTATCATTGACTGGTGCGCTGACCAGATTGCTGACAGGGAATATATATGTTCCTCGAGAGCTCAGTGCCGCCGCCGATTCGCTCTCGGTGATCAGCTTCTCGGGGAATTTATCGTGGAATGCTTGATACTGCGGTGGTGTTCGTGTTCCATTCGACCATGAGTATTGTGGTGTATCACGGATGCCTTCACCCTGGTAGTTCAGGCTTATAATGTCGAAGGGTTCGGGAAAGGTCATGTTCGGCTTGGCAGTATTCATCGATGCTGTAACGGGCCGTGTTGAGTCTTCCTCCCTGACCATCTTAGTGAGCAACGAGCCGATCTCGAAGCCTCTGTTCCCGCAGCAAGTCTGTTCGCCGACTTCATTGCCCACGCTCCAGGAGTAGATGGATGCATGGTTGCGGTCACGGCGAAGGAAAGATCGCAGCATAGGCTCATGCCATTCTGTGAAGATGAGATGATAGTCGTTGTCCGTCTTCTTCCTCTCCCAAGAGTCGAAGATTTCATCCATTACGATGAAACCCATGCTATCGGTTAGGTCGAGGAGCTCACTCGCTGGCGGATTGTGAGCCATGCGGATAGCATTTACGCCTAGCTCTTGTAGCTTCTCAAGCTGACGCTCAGCAGCACGATAGTTCCAAGCGGACCCGAGCGCGCCCAGGTCGTGACAATGCTGGTTCACACCTTGGATGCGGATATGCTCTCCATTAACTGACAGACCATCAACACCACTGAATGTGAAGGATCGTATGCCAAAACGGGTCTCGTATGTATCAACAACCGTGTTGCTGCCATTGCTTAGCAGCCGGGTGACTGCAACATAGAGATGAGGTTTCTGGGACGGGGGTGGTCCCCACAGCCGGGGGTTCTCGATGGTCACTGAAGCACTGGAGGACGTCTTGCCTGCAGATAGTGCAACAGATGTCCTGGGGAACTCAGCAACCTTCTCACCCGCTTCTCCTGTCTTTGAATCATAGATGTGTACATCTGTCGCGACCTCGACCTGCTGACTAGCATTGCTCTTGCTTTCAACTGATACAACAAGTTCGACAGTCGCAGATTTTTCGGAAACATTCTTGGTCGAAATGTGCGTGCCGTAATGAGCAACATGGACAGGCATGACCTTCGTGAGCCAGACATTGCGATAGAGACCGCCACCAGGATACCATCGCGATGATTTGAGTGGATTGTCAAGGCGAATAGCCAATTGATTATCATCGCCAGGCTGCAGATGCGGTGTCAGATCGAGACGGAAAGAGTTGTATCCATATGGCCAGCCGCCGACGAGCTGACCATTGAGCCACACGATAGCGTAGGACATGGCCCCATCAATGTCCAGATATATAGTTTTCCCCGAGTCTTCAGCAGTGACTGAGATCTTCTTTCTATACCAGCCAACTCCTTGCGATGGCAAGCGACCCATGCTCCCAGGGATAGGCGTTGGGTCACCAACATAGAACGGGCCCTTGATAGCCCAATCATGGGGCAAGTTAACATTTTCCCAGTCTCCATCGTCGAAGGTGCTATCGACATATGGAATCTGGACCGCAGGGCCACTAGGTGGGGCTTCATAATGGTTTGCTACGTCGGATATGAACTCGTTGGCATTTGGAAGAACCCACGGCCTCAGGTACGTGATGTTGCCTTGTGGTGTATCTGTTCGGTTGTCGTAGGTAACACCGTCGGGATTCTTCTCGGATCGCCAGAAATGCCAATCTGTGTTGATACTGATGCGCTCACGACCAACCGAGGGCGTCGAAGGAGTGTCATATTGGCGTAACTTGATTGCTTTTGCGTCGCCGAAGGGGCTTTGGAGCAGGAGCAAGCCCCACGATGCCAGTCGAAGCGCAGAAGGTGTCATGGCTGGTTGAACCTTCTGTTAACATCGAATAGTACCGTGAGGGTGATCCGCTCTTTATGGAACCGGCATTCAGACATCGGTCCTTTCTGCGGCATCGGCCATGTCGATTGCTATTTCTTCCATGGGATGAAGATGCCCCGAGCAGTAGCAGTCGATCGTACATTAAATGTAGACTATGTTCTCAATGAGGAAAATCGGTACTATGGTACATATCGTTTCCCGACGTTGGGCAACCTCAGGCAGTACCTGATCCACATTTAGTCCAGCAATGGTCGAGATCGCCGTTGCGGGCTGCGGATCCATGTCTGGGGAAGAGTGCGGGGTTAGCCGAAGAAACCTGCTCTCAGATTTGAGGGTATGACATAATTTGCATGTGGACCATGCGCTGTAATTGTGAGAGTGTTTCCTCCTCTGATGAGATTTCTTGTGTGAACTCGAAACTTGTATTTGAGTGCGGGTGATCTCTTACTCTACCCCCAAACAGCCTTACCAATGTATCATCAATGCTCTGAGCTTGATGGCACTATTTTGGGTTACCGTCACGCAACTAGGCCGCCTTTAAAACCGGTGGTAATATCCGGACTTTAGGCAAATGTGATTGATGGACAGACAGGCATATCCTCACATACAAACCTCATGATAGATGCTGCATGATCGTTAGGTTACACGAGACTTAGGTCAGCTCAGGCAGCGCACATCGAAGATAGCGTCTTTTATTGCAGGTACTCGCTTATCCAAGATCTCATAGATTCCACGAGTTGAAATTAGCCTGACCATACGGCTGGACCGGGAGGAGTGTAAGACTTAACACCCTATGACTCGGTTAGCGCATACTCTGTTCCGACACATCACCAAGGACTCACAGAGTAGATGTTGACCTTGATACCAGGGTCATTCGCTGAATAGACCCCAGGAAATGAAACAAGAGGTCCAGGAGAGCCGCTCCCACCTCCAGTGACCTTGATCTGAGCACAAGAGATGTAGAATTGCGCGCCACCAGCATTGCTAGCCTGGTGCAAGGCAATATGCTCAACGCGAAGTAGGTAGTCGCCGGAAGGTGTGTTTTTTGGGATCGTAACGCTCACGGTGCCCTTGTCTGCTTCACGTTAGTTTGCCAAATATGAAATCAATGCGTAGGAACAACACGTACTAAGACTTCCCCAGCTCAATTGTCCGTTCGCAATGGTCGCCTTTTCGGCATAGATTTTGAACCACACATTCCCTTTACCCTCCCACGTAGCAGCAGTCTCTCCGCTTGGTACCTTCGCAAGGTAGAACTGTAGGGGTCCTGGATGGAAGATGTTTGGGCTCGACGTGAAGCTCACGCTGGAGCCAGCAGCTACATTCTGGATGGCTGGCGCCTTGTTGCCAGTCGTGTAACAGCGGATCTGATCAGAGGTGACATCAACGACGCCTTCGTTGCTGTATTGATTGACTGTTGTACGAACTGCTTGCCAGTTTGAGGTGCCCGTCAAGGATGGAAAAGTGTCTGTGTGGTGTCAGATGCGCTACCATTTGGTGCAAAGCGATATACAATGTCGAGGCTGGAGAGCAGCTGCATTCACTACTTCAGCAGCTACTGCAATCCTGAGTGCATTGATGAGTTTCATCGTAAGTGAGTATGTAACGAGAGCACTTGCGAATGTAATAAGAGCACCTCTTCATAGTCATAGATGCCGCAGCGCTCCCACTGATATATCTGATATCTGATATCTCATCAATACATTGCATATTTTTAAAAACTTCGGCGATATATTGACATATTTATGCGGTAGTCCAAAGAAAATAGCCGCCATGCCTAAAACGATGGTCTGATATTAGAAAACAATATGATGCCCCCGGATGAGTATCACGCGGAACCCCAAGATCTCGGCAGAGGCGAACTGCCGGCATCTTGAGGCTGACAGCGCTGTACACACTTGACTGAGACCATGCCATGAGAATTTTTATGAAGAGCAATATACGTATCACGGTGATGATGATGGTATGACTGGTGGTAGCTGCACTAGTGCATAGTAGTTTTCTGGGTAATAGTGTGCTTGCATGTCGCCTGTCATGCCCTGCACCATAAGTCAACGATCATGCAGTGACAGAAAAGTAAGCTGATAGAGATCGAGCTCTTCTATGGAGCAGCTGGCCGGTATATCGTTATCTAGGCGGAGAGAACACACTCCGATTCGAGCTCCATGCTCCCTGGCTCGTTCGACTCCAGGCAACTGGCATGATATCGACATCTCGTCTTCATTGCGAGAGACGTCGTCCGGTATTAATTGTCTTCGGATGGAATCATCTCGCATGCTGTCAACCGGACAGCTTTCGAGCGATAGAGACGCGACGCCGAGTCTTTATCTGTCCGCACAAGCCGCATGGTTCGCGGCGACAAGTACGCTAAGCATGCTTGAGGTAGCCAGATATACTGTACATTGCCCCTGTGGACTAGACAACAGAGTGGGTACCACACATCCAGGGCGCTTCGTTGTTGCTCCGAGCCGTCACATGTGATTTCTGGGCGCGCGTAGTTTTCAAGAGCGACCCGGGGGTTGCTCGTACACCTTTGACTGCTGATGCTGCAACAAAGACTGATCGTAGATAGCTTCTAAGCTGTCTAATGTCCATTCTCATGGGCGCATCTTCGTTTCCAGGACCTTGATTTCTTTACTAAGATCTTGCACGTCGTCCTGGGCCATCATTTGCGCACTGACTTCCAGGTCTTGAACAACGTTCTCGAGACCCCTCACGAGTGCCTCAATCTCAGCGCGCTGTGCTGTGACTGTCGAAAGAAGCTCTGCATTATATTGTTGTGTCTCAGCGAGTTTCGTATTCATCTCGGCCGCTTGCTTCTCGATGAAGGGCATGAGATGGGCGAGATGTATCTCTGAGGGTGTGAGAGTGTGGGGTCTGGAGATGCTGTTAGCAACCACAATGTGCTACACAATGCCACTGTAGACAAACTCACGGTACGGGTATCTCTACAGGACCGCCATTCGCACTTAGTTCAGCCCGCTTTTTTCTCAACTTCGCGTCCTCAATGCACTGGTCCAAGGAGTTGAGAAGCTTCACGACGTTCCTTCGCGCCATGATGTCGTCAAAGTTGGTCTTCCATGTGCGGTCCAGTTGGTCCAGTATTTGACCCCTGAGATTGTCGAGCACCTCTGGGCTGTATTGTGCAGCTGTTGGAAAACATGTCGCAAAGTTCTTCGAGGAGCATTTGTCAAGTGTCGCCTTTGAAGCTTGGTTGAAGACGTTGATCAGCCCTTGCGCGCGTGGACCTGGCGCGTCGGCGATGGGTGGGGCAGGTGTTGGTGACGGCGAGCGCGAATTGGCTTTCGTCGCGGCAGGCATGACAGTATAGTAATATGAATCGATTCGCGACGGTGATTGGGATTTCCAGTGTAGGTACCAGGTATCAGAATGAGGGCATCGGCCTGTTAGATCACAAATGCTTGTGGTGTGTTTACTGAGAAACACACTAGTGGTGCACGTGACAACGCGCTTCGAGGCATCCCGCATTCACACCTAACCAGAACGCCCACACCATACGCTTCACCAGCTTTCAGACGTTAGCCTCAACGGCGAATCCCCAAGGAACTTGACAAAATTCATTTGTAAGAGACTGCGCAATGGACAGGGGCATATAACGCAGCCAGCTACCCAGGGTCAGGCCTCAGTAAAACATGGCATCAAGCCATTGCAATAATCTTCGATACCGATGTCTATTTCGAGAGTATGATGGCCAGAGCGAGACTCGATTGGTCTGATCGGCTTCCAAGCATATGTATCCCCATGCTAAAAGCTCATTCCAGCTTCATCACATTCAAGCTCAGAGAGCGCACCAGGAGCCCCGCAGCTTTGCATACTAGGAATTATCATAACCTTTGAATAGCACGGCTCTTCGATGTCTCATCTCCGTTCAAAATTCAGTTATAGACAATTTAATGCTGACATTTCGACAACACCCTGTGTCAAATCCATAGCGTTTCTATTCAGCTTTCGGGACGCAATGCTGAAAGCGGTTCAACGGCATTGAGCTCGAGATCGAAGACACCATCTGGGATTTGGCAGGAGCTGATTTTCTGTTCACCCTCAGGAGATTGGAGGAACATTATGTGCTTATTAGGGAGTATTCCATACATAGAACCATCTTTGATCACCCCTGCGCTGCTGTGGCAAGAATGCCAAAGAGTATCCTCGATATTTTGAGGACAGACCCACAGTCGCAGCCACCACCGCCACGCGTCCCCAGCTACGACACACGGAAGATGCAACGCGTCCACTCTGGCTGCTTCAGACCACACAGCCAATACTGAGTTTTAATGTCTAAGCCTGGTCCGACATCATATATATCTACAGCTATGCGCATTGTTGCGTTTGACCCACCTCCGAGCAATATGAAGTCAAGGAGGCGCGCTCGAAGTCGGTAGCCAGCCCCCTCTAATTTCAGCCCCCAGTTGAAATGCGCAATCCCGACAACACTTACCCTTGCCATCGCACTCCTGGAACGACTAGATGAGATGGAGGTTGACCCTCCTGCCCATGGAATTTCGTCACACCTGCATCCTTCCACAACTGAGAAGTTCTCCGAATTTCGACATCGACCAATAGATCGCACAGACGGAGAAAACATCCGTTTAGTGTGTCTACTTCCTGGAGACTTTCAAGACAATATTTGCTGCGAACTTTTCCACGCCAGACTGGAATTCCAAATTGACTATGAAGCTGTTAGCTACACGTGGGCTACCGAAGACGGGGATGCGAGTCTGTCAGAGTCAATCGCTTGTGGTTACGTAGGGGAGGAGATCAGAAAGAGACTATGGATCACTGTTAACTGTGCATCTGCGTTGCGGAGACTGAGGCATATATCGGAGCCAAGGATATTGTGGATTGATGTCATTGCCATCGATCAGTCGAATTCCGAGGAGCGAAACCACCAAGTCGCGCTTATGGCCCAGATATACTCACAGGCGTTGCGAGTCCTCGTCTATCTTGGTGAAGAAGATCTTGGGTTTGGTACAAATGGAATGTGGCAAGATAGCGAGAAGAGATTCCTAGCGCTCAAGAAGCTGTTTGCTAAGAGATGGGCTTCTCGTGTTTGGGTCATACAAGAGGTAGCACTGGCGCAGAAGTTGACCATGATCACTGGCGATGTGGTCACTCCTATGGATGTTAACTTTATGACTCGCGTCAGAGGACGAGCCAGGGCGTCTGGGCTTCTCGTTCCTGGTCCATTGGCATGGGACCCAATCGTTAGCGCTCCGAGTCGAGACTTGCTGACAATGCTGCACATGTCGCGTCACTGTTATTCTACGGGTGAGTGTGCCGGCCCCACATACGCGTGAGATTAGAGTTAATCATGCATAAGACCCACGAGACAAAGTGTACGGTCTTTTGGGGCTGACGGGTGAGCGATTACAAAGCCTCATTGAAGTCGACTATTCGCAGAGCATCAATGAGGTCCTTACTCGCACGTCTGCGGCAATAATCATATTCCGTGAGGATCTCGAGATTTTAGCTTATGCTACATCAACTCTGGGAGCTGCTCACGCCAATGGATGTCTGCCAACTTGGGTTCCGAACTGGACAGAATATCGCGACGAGAAGGCAGTGATACAGCAATTCAGAGGCCGAGAGATAGGCCCTTGGAGATCGCTCAGCAAAGAGTGGTTCTCGAAACAACCTATAGACGAGAGACCGGATTGGAAATATGTGGTGACTATGCCGACAGGTTGGACAAGTGGTTCCGCTACAAAGCCTTACCTTACCCTTCGTGCACACTGCATCGGAATCATTGATGACATAGTCCGAGATTCGGAAGGTCCCGCTGGTCCTTCTCGATATGGCTTGCCCGCTCATGTTTTTCGCTTTGGATTACAAAGTTTGGTTTTAAAAGACGTCATAACACATCAATGGCCTCCGCAGTACCGATGGCTTGTAGAGGGTGCATATGCTCAAAGAAAGCTGTCCCAGGATGGATCCGAGCTTGCTATGACTGGGAGCTTGACTGCGTACGAGAAGGCCGATTTTCAATCATTGTGCGACGAACTCGCACGGCTTGGAGACAGCAAGTACGTTTTCCGAGCCGGGTACCTTCCAGCGATTGCTAGCTCTGGTTTTGAGCCAGGCGACTATGTGTATGCTGTAGACGGTTGCACGAGTCCGCTCATCCTCCGGCGCATAGGCAGTGAAGGGCTCTGGAAATTTCGGATCATAGGAAGTGCTTACTTGCTTAGCCTTGCACACCTGGACTGCTGGGTCACAGTGGGGTCAGGCCTCAGACAACAGTGGGATTTCGACCCGTTCCGCCGTATGATTGCGCAAGGTACGCGGATGATTGAAATCTACTGACCGCCATCAAAGCCTACAAAGCTAGAAACCACAATTACCAAGATGCTGCGACCTCAGCTTTGCTTGGGCTATCGTTTATTGCTAGTCAAGCATGAGCATACAACGTACATCTACCCCACATCAAGGTGTTTCACTCCTGCTGTCATAATCCAGGAGATTCACTCAGTCTATACAAATATCCACTACTTCATTCATTCTAATTAACGAATACTGTTCTCCCATTCTTGCAAAGTCGCTCTCAACACTTCTTCGGCTTGCGGCTCGACCCAAAAGTGGCCTGCTCCCGCAACCTCAACACTTGAGCACGACGACGCAGGACCACTTTTGAGCAAATTCGACCAATCGCGAAGTTTTCTCGCTGATGAGAAGTTGTCTTGGTCTCCATAAATAACCAATGAAGTATGCATCCCAATGACCTCTTGACCTCCTTCCTTGACCTTGTGCCAAAACTTGTGGCCCAGTGCTGGCGCGAGGAGCGTCGAGACGGGCAGAGTGAGGGGCGAGATGAGCAGATACCTAATTTCCGGTAATAGAATGGTTGTGTGCTTGTTCTCGCCAGGAGACGTGACTATGGCATCGTCCTCACGCCGTCGGTGGCTTATGCTTCTCAGCCGCGTTCTTATCTTGAGACTTGTGTGGCTATCGAGACTTCTATGAATATCTCTACTACTCCTCCGCTTCTCTGGCGTGGTCTCTTCTCCGCCCATGGTCAAGCTGGGCTTGTGTCCGTGGCCGCGTCGTTTCTGCCTTGCGCGTGCTTCATCATGTGCGAGATTTATCCACTCGAGATTGCTCTGGTCGGCAAGCTTGTGGGCTCGGAGGAGTATCTCATCGGCTGAGGAACCCGATATAGGTGCGGCGAAGGGTTGGAGGATGGTGGGTACGGGCGGTAAGTGCTTGAGAATCAGGGAGCCGTACGAGTAACCACCAAGGACGACGACAGGACTGGCTGGACTCTGGCTTGGGGAAGGGCCGCCCATCGCTGGCCGTTGCGGTGAGGCGGGAGATGGCGCTGGCGCGAATTCAGTGTCGGATGTGGGGAAGGGCTGTAGGTAGGACATGTAGTGCATGAAAAAGGCAGCAAACGAGGTGTAGTCGTCCAGCTCGGGTTTACCAGACCAGCTCGTTCGGCCTTTAGAACCATGGGCACCTCTTCGCAGACGTCAATCCAATGCTGGAGATTTGCGGATAGCCTTATGCGTACCTGAAGTTGAATGTGCCCACGATCCAGCCAGTCTTCAGGAACTCATCCACCACAACGCCCACAACTCTATCATCATAATTTCCTCCCATTGGAGCATATGGATGGGCCATAATAATGCCTCTGATTCTCCAGGGTACCTCCCCGCCATCTTCCACCGGCCTGCTTAGGTGCTCAGGGTGGTATAATCGACAGTCTAGGGTAGCATCATCGTGGATAGAGGGTATGGTGAAGCTGTAGTGGGCCTCTTGCGGGCGGGGCATGTTGCGAGTCTCGGCTCGACCCGCAGCGAGAACTTCTCATTTCATGGTGCTAGGGAAATATATACAAAGTGAAGCATGAGTAAGATAAGACTTGGCTATGTGGTCATCGAGGTCTCAATACAAGGTTGTGGGGTCGGGGTCTAGGGTCGCGCTTGCGGAGCACATCCCGGCGGTGAAACGTTAACTAACGTTAGTCAGCATCAGTCCTTCCAGGTACGCGAAAACAACAGCTGCGAACGAACGACGATATCAGAAGCTTCACGTATCGTGCTCAGAGCGTTTGGAGAGCGCCTTTGACCCCGCATGAGGGAGTTACCAACATAGCTGCAGCGCTACTGCGCGCAAACCATCGCGATAGCACCCCCCGGGATACGCGCCAGTCTTGTTTGATCGCCCCAGAGCATCAACTAACGTGCAGACATTCCTTCGCCCTGCCATGCCGAGCTCGACTCCCTCGTCTCTACGATACCGCCCTGCTATTCTCGTCTTCACGGGAGCAGCCGCTGCCTACGCTGCCTATCTCGTCTACAGTAGCTTACAGGCGTCACCGCACGATGGCTTGCGGCGGAGCAATGCTGTTCGCAGGCGATCGCGAAGACGAGAGTTTGCTGCAGCACACGCAGCTCCAGTGGTTGCCGCACGTAATGAGCCAGAGACGTCCTCTCTAGGCGAAATCGACATCGAGGGCGCCTCTATCCCACTGAACCCCCACGGTTTAGTACGAGTGGGAGAGCTGCACGACACTATTATGAACGCACACCCAGACTTCAACCAACAAGAGATCACAAACGCAATTGATCACGTCTACGATGTCTTCTTCGACCGCTTCTTTAGATCCGAGTTCCGCGACCGAGTGCCCTCTGCAGACGAGGTCGAGGCCATACGTGGATGGCTTGGTGACCGGATCCCAGACCAAACAGCGATCCAACGTGCAGTAGAAAGACATGCGGAAGGCTTTGCACAAGATGGCATCACTGCACTAGATGGCGCCGAGAGCATTGCCGGTACAGATGTCTCCTGGGCAAGTGATTACGATGATGATGAGGATCTTGACCAGGATGGCCAAACCCTACAGCGTACGCTGTATCACATTGCCGAAGACCGCGCCCGACAAGATGGCGTCGTGCATAGAGGCATCACCTGTAATGGCTGTGATGAGAAGCCCATACGTGGCGTCCGATGGCATTGCGCGAACTGTGTTGACTTCGACTTGTGCTCCATCTGTGAAGCGACTAACTCGCACTACAAGACGCACATCTTCTACAAAGTACGCATACCTGCACCCCATCTCAATCTGCAGAGGCAGGAGGTCTTGTATCCAGGAAAACCCCACAAGATGACTGTCTCTGTCGATTCAGCGCTCAAAAAACGCCTGGTTTCAGAGACAAAGATGGAGGCAGAAGAGATCGAAGCTCTCTGGGACCAATTTACCTGCCTTGCTGGTAGCAAATGGCCTGAGGATCCGAACGGGGTGTACTATGCTCTAGATCGACGCGCGTTCAACCACGCCTTCGTCCCTCGCTACAACACCTTCACCGCCGCACCAAACCTCATATACGACCGCATATTTGCCTACTACGACACGGACAAGAATGGACTCATTGGCTTTGACGAGTGGATCAAAGGCATTGACGGAATGCATACCACAGATGTGGAGGTAAAAGCTCGAATCGTCTTCAACGGATACGACATCGACGGCGACGGCTACATTTCCCGTCGGGACCTTCTTCGGGTATTTAGAGCCTTCTACGCCATCGAAAAGGAAGCAACACAAAACTACGTTGCCGGTCTGAACGACGATTACGCACCACGAAACCAAATGAAGAAGATTTCTTCCAGCCAGCCACTTGGTTCTGGGTTTTCGCCTCTTGATATCGTCCCTCTCTCAGTGGATCCGTCCCGTTTCTTGAAGTCGCACAATGATGATAGCAATAACACACCAGTGCTTCGTGACGGTGATTCGGACCTTGCAAGCAGGGATGCCATATTGAGTGCAACGAGGGAGTCTTTCCTGAGAGCGAATGATCTTCCGAATGGACATCCATTGGAACGCGAACTATCGCGAACGGTTGCGGATCGATGGACGCGTAGACAATTTTATGTTGACGAAGAGGAGGGAATGGGCCCTCCGGGAGGCCCTGCTGAAGAAGACGAGGCAACAATTCGAGCAGCTGGAACAAACAGACGACCAAGGGTACCACAGTCTCCATCAATATCTACTGAAGAACGCTGGGCTGGCTATGACATACCCGAACCTGAGAAGGATCTGGGAAAGGAAGTACTCTATCAAATCACCCAAGAGGGTTTTAATGAATTGCTTGATCCACTTTTTCAAGAGAAGGAGGACTTAGCTATGGATGTGCACGAAACTCGGAGCCTACGTCGAAAGAACGCCGATGCGATCGACAAGATGCTCCACCTCTTCCAAACTTACAAGGAAGATGCTGAAGTCATCGCTCAGATTGGCTTTTTCCGCTACACAAAAGGCGTTGTGGAGTTTTTCTGCAGTGAGTTCGACCACGCCAACCAAGAGGGCACAATGCAGGATTTAGCTCGTTCCGATAATGGCGTCGGCTTCGACCGCGAGAAAGTCAAGTGCGCACTATATCGGCATTACTCAAATAATGAGGACGCCCTGCATCGGATTCTCAAACGCCAGATCGTCAAGGCGACAGGGTACAAAGAGCCCGACACTATGACCCTATGGAATATCATCCTTTGTATGCTGCAATTCCGCGAAGAAGTATTGCATGCTGCTTTTCAGTGCACTGAAAGTCTCGGCTGGTTCGCATCGAGTGATGATGGCAACATGCCAGCCGTCGATCCATCGTTGCCACAGTTCCGACCTAATTCATCGGCTGACACGTACACTACTTGGTCGTCCCCTAGCAACCTTTCTGACAAGGAGTATTTGAGCTTCCCAGAGGAACCATCAATATATGGCTATAAGGTGCCCATATCAGGATACAGTGCACCTACCGACAGACATAGCGAGTCATTAGGAGACCACCTGATATCGGCGCCTGAAGGACCTTTCTTTGTATACACAGACCCACACGCTATAATCAATAAATCGGGAGATCATGCTCCTACAGAAGGAGACGAAAACGGGCCAGCCAACCCATCAAAAGACCTCCCAGATGCCACAGCACAAGCCCCAGCTTCCACATCCGACCCAAACCCGACGGGCCTTTCTCCACAAGAATTCGAGCATGCTCCTCCAGAAGTACGCGCAGACGCTCTGTCACAACGAAGCACACAATACTGGCGCGCCTACACCAACGACCCAGTCATGCACCGTTTCTCCATCACCCCCACTAGTCCCACCACTGCATCCCTCACCTTCTCCTCCAAGCCCGTAAGCCACTCCGTCTACACACCGTACAACCCGGCTCTCGACCCGCTCAAACCCGTGGTCCGCCGCATCCGCCAGCGTGCAATGGATCCTAGCTCCAAACTCCACACCACCATGCTGGCAAGCCTGCAGGTTATGGAAGAGGAGATGAGTGAGCGCAAGGGCAGCGGGTTGATTGGGTATGAGGAGTTTGCGGGGTTTTTGAGGGAGGGAAAATTAAGGTTTTTGGAGAGCTGGCTCGAGTGGGTTAGTATTTAGTAAATTCAACTGTGTACTGAATGTATAGTTACTAGTGTATTTGAAAGGGCCGACGAACTGGACGAGTTGGGGGAAATATAGGTTATAAAGCGATTGGGGAGATGGATAATAGACCAGAGGACTGTATAGAAAATCGAGCGTTCTTGCGGGGAGCATGATGGACCAGCGGCGATCAATGGGATTATGAAATCCTTGTACCAAGTTTCTTTGTACAGTGTACAGTAGAAAATACTACTTACTATACCCAAGACTGGGGATTCTAAAACGCGTGCATATGATATACTGTACTATACTACAACCCTTCACATCCTCTACTACTTCAACTCAAACTCAACGTCGTGCGTAATATATATAATAGCCCCAGCTAGCTATTCTATCCACACCTTGTGGCGGGGAGAACCAGGGAAAATGGGGGAGGTGAAGGACTAGTGGTGAGGGTGGGGTGTCAGGTAGATATGTAGATGTGAGGGGTTTATTGACCAAGAGGCGCGCTTTGGCTTTGACTTTCGCTCTGGACGGCTTGGTCGGGGTTTAAATTGAGGGGGTGGGTGCTGGATGCCGGGTGCTAGGCTTGGGGTGCGTATTACTTGTGGCAAGGGGGCGGAAGAGGGAAGGAAGAGGTAGATTTATATAAACGTAATGTTATGAAGATGATTATAACGTGATGTGAGGATTTGGTAAGTTGGGCTTTCAGAGATTTAGTAACTCGCAAGCATCTCTCCCGACACGACAGTTTTTTTTTAGTTTTTTTTTTGGGGGTACGGGTCAAGGCATAAATTAAGTCGAGTCAATATACAAATCCAGCAAAAGACATGAACGACTATAAAAGAGATGAAGAAATAAAAGGCCAGTGCAACGAGTTTTGAATATCTATTTACATAATTTGTATTCAGCCTCGTCGGTCCAAAAAGTTATCATCAAGTCTATACTGTACGGCAAGTGTCGTGGATTCTGCCAAACTACTAAAAGGCAAAGGCAAATAGCCGTGCATCTCTTGCGAGATGATATTTCGCGGGCACAATTATTGCATTACTGTATCGCAGGGCCTCAATCTCCTCGCGCGAAGCTGTGGCATTCGTCCGACACTAATGTGTGGTTGTGCAGAGAGCCAGGCTTCTTGCCGCCTGTCTTCGGTGTGGGGGGTGTGGGCCCTCGAGGAAGGGGCTGGATGGTGGGTTTTTGGATCATGTTTTCAACAGTGCCCCAATGACTCTCAAGGTGGTATGTAGGCGACTCCAAAGTCTTCTAGACTGCGGCTATCGGTGGTCTCCTGACTCCATCTGCCTATTGGCGACACGGGTCGCCTTCTCTTTGCTTCGGCTTCCATTTCCTCGTAGTCTTCTGGCTGTGCCGGTTCACTCGTAACCTGCGTTGTCCGGACCAGCTTGATGTCCTTGCTGTTGGTGCCGCACAAGTCGTCGGAACTCTCGTTTCTGGTTGGAAGGGTGGCCCGGCTCTTGCCGCGGCGACGTGCGGGTGGCATAGCTTCGATTGTGCATTCGCCGCCGAATCGTTTGGGCTTCTCTGCCCAGAATGCGGCAAAGGTATCGATGCCAAGGTCGTTGGAGGGAGGTTCGTCGCTGAAGATCATGATGCGTCGTGTGCACGTGTAAAGGAGGACATCAAGCCAGCCGTTTGAAGTGATCATGGCGCCCGAAAGACATAATCGGGCGAGTGAAGGGGGGTTCCCTGTCATGGCGGCCATGCGGGCGGATGCGAGTGGGATGGTGCATATCACGTAAACTAATGGGTAGACGACCATGAGGTTTGCAATGGAGCGGACGCGCTTGGCTTCGTCGGATGTGTAGTAGCCGCTGCGGATACGGTGGATCAGAATAGTGTAAATAAGGGCATAGATTAGTACGTTCCCGAACTCACTAAAAGTGGATTAGTCAGAGGCTATAGTGATAAGAGGAGAAAGACGTACAATATGAAGATCCAGAAGTAGTGGGTCCAGAGACGTAAATCTGTCAGGTCATGGTGAATCCAGCACCAGACTCCGGACCGGACGTAGAGATTCTTTGGGTGGAGTCCAATTCCTATCGAAGAGATGCCCAGAATGAAGACCCAAAGGAAGAAGATGGCGAGATAGAAGGACCGCGGCTTCAGCCGATAGTCGAGGATGACGGAGGCGAAAGTGTGCAATCCTATTGAGAAACACCATACCCCGCTACCCAAATCTCCAGTCGACACAAGCCAACCCTGTGCAAAGCAGATTGGGTTCTCCACTTGGACCCAGCCGATTCGTAGCCATTCTACGTTCAACAGAAAAGACAATGATTGTTGCAGGTCGGCCCACAAAAGGTTGAAGATGAGAATGACGAACTGGTTACTCCGCTTGGATTTGATGCGCCATTTGATGAGTTTGTATGTGAGCACAGCAAGTAGCGAGATAGAAGCGACAAAGCTGATGAAGCTCAAGGCGACGACTGCCCGCAGCCAGGGGTGGATGTGGTTGGGGAGGGGACCGCTTCGTGATTCGGCGTCCAGAGGTTCAATATGGACCATGGCGCACAAGGGACACAAGGTGGAGTTAGCTGAGAGAGAGAGAGAGAGATAGTCCGTCGATGTTTAGGCACCCAAAGGTACTATCGTGTGGCTACGCAATACTATCATGTCGAAGTCGCGAGCACAAAGGGAAATGGCAGCAGGCGGCGAAGGGTGGGATGGGATGGTGTACAAGATGCGGGAAAGGCGTAGACGGTGGAAGATCTTAGTACAGATGCGGGGAGGCAGGATGGTAATGTAAGTAGAGTACGAGCATGCGGGCAGCGGGCCCCGTAGATAGACAGGGCCAAGTTGCTGACTGCCGTCGGGCTACGCAATGTGCAAGTGCAGACAAGAGTCAGTAATCTGGGGGCCCACTATAAGATTTGGCCAGGGCGCCGATGGTAAGGGAACGCTAGCCTAGTGCTGCTCGTGGCATGGCTCACCCTAAACAGGACAGGCCAAAGCCCGTTGCTTATCTTTAAACGTGCAACACTTGTCTAGGCGAAACTCGACCACCTCGCACATCGAACCATGTGGTGATGCCGAAGCGGATGAAGCGGCGGGCGTGGAATGCCCCGGATGCATGGGTAGATTTCCATTTCAACCTACTACTGTAGCGTAGCTGGCAGCTGGCAGCGGGGTGTTGGTGCTGCTGCCTGCCACTATTTAGTCTGCATGATCCAACACGAGCGTCTGGAGTGGAATGGGGTGGAATGGGTGGAATGGGAGCAAGTTTCCATCTGACGGGCGTTCACGACGGATGCCGTTGGGAGCGGCATCTCATCTGAGGGCGCTGTGGTCTTCTGTTGTAGGAACGTCTTGGCAGACCAAGGAGTACGGGCAGTGGCGTCTTCTGTCGTCTTGGCCAAACAAAAAAATGTTCCCCTTCGGCTCATTCGGTTAATATGCTGGTCGTTCCCTGACCCCATTCATTGTCCTTGGTGGAGAAAGAGTGCGTGACTGCCCCGAAGCACAGGTGTGTTGCGGCCGGTTGAATGGCAACACCAATAAAGGTCAGGCCGAAAAGCATCCACGACTTGTTCGTCGACAAGCCGTTCCTGTACACAACAAGAGAGGACGACACTTGTGACGCGTGCTGACAGTTGGTTGGCATGCTCGAGAGACACAAACCAGATCTGCCCACGCATGCACAGTTGGCTCGAGCACCCAGGTTCTCCTTGCCAGCCTCGACGTCTGATCCAGGCCGTCAGCCTTCGAGAAGGCCGCCGGTCGGCTCCAATTTCACTTGGGTGACGATCAGCCTGCAAATCCCAGAACAGCGTCGGTGCTTCTTCCTTCACAGGCCTCAGTCTTCAGTCGCAGTTGGCTTACTGGCCAACGCTGGCCAATGCGGGGACGGCAATCTACCTCGATCGGGGAGGGCGGCCGACGACGCGTCCGTGCATAGCCTGGGGGAAAGAGCCTGGCAGGTGTGACTGGCGAGTCGTCATTGCTGGTGTTCCCATGCACCACACGCCCCAACAGCCACCACACGGTAGCCCATGGCCTGGATCTGGCTCCGACTCCTCTCCTCACTCTTTCCCACGCCGCCCATGGCCCATTTTGCCTTTGTAACAACGTTTCAGACAAGTTGATCCGCCGTTAGGGGAGAGCCTGGGAAATCTTCCGTGCGGACAGAGTAGTGTGTTTGGACCTGGCATCATAGCTTTTGCCAATGTAAAGCACATGGAGCTTCTTGTCGACAGCTGCACGGTGCACCCCGCAGTTGACGTCCCACCCCTCCTCCTCGTCGTCGTCCAAGGAAAAGGGGCCTTGACCGTCTTCGATGATTCGATTACATATTCGCAATCGTGATCCGCGCTGTCGTTCGTGGCCATTGCAATACCATGTTTTTACATTGGCAAAGCGTTGCCCTCTCTATTGGACACATGATCCCTCTCGCTTCGACACCTTCTCAAGGTCGGGCTGGACAATCGCCATCATTCTCATTCCCCGTCCTCGCACGGCCGCTCTGTCGGATCAAATCATGCCTTGAGAAATACAACCGGCCTTGTACCCACGGCCAGATGCTCCCTTCAGTCCAAAGTTTTGCGTGCACGTTTACGTGCTGCGTCATCTGGGTTCAGCAAATGACAGGCCCTTAGCTGGTCGACCCAATCGGTTGATCTGTCAAGTCCGGATACGGATGTGTCACGGCAGGGGAAGGTCTTGTTCACGGCGAAACACCACTCCTCCACCAATATCTTTTTCTGGCCACTCATTGCACATATAATAAAAGTGCACCAAGGGCTCGTGCAGCGGCTGATAGAATTCCCAATGGACAGGTAACTACACGCTCCGAACTTTAACACCAGCTTTAGACGTTTCGAAAAGACGCCAGATGTCCGCTCCTGATGGTTTCGACAAGTGTCGAGTTACTCGAGAAACTCTGGGAAAACGCATGTTTACGAGTTCATCAGTAATTCTTTCTCTAGTGGCACAGCTGTAATGCAGCAGCTCAACAGTACCAGATGTATACCTATGACACCCACAATTCATGGCTCAATATAAAACGCTCGTAACATGTAACCAGTACCTAGCACCAACAAAAAACAACCAGTAAACACTAGTTCCCCACCCAAAAACCCCAGCTCCATTCAACCATTTCAACCATGACCATCAATCCCAGTCACAAAAACCTTTGCCAACCCCCAACAAGCTTCCAACAAACAAACAACCACCCCAACGCAACGCAACACCACCTACATCGCCACCTTACCCAAACCCACCAAACAAGCATCACCCCGCCACTCATAACCCCTTAACAACCCCCAACATAACCCTACTCCCCCAAAATAGGCCTCCCCTAAAAACTCACTCCCTCAAAACCTCCCCGCCAAACAAAAGCGAGAAAAGAAAAAGGGCCACTACATGTAAACTTTATCCCACCACCTTGTATCATGATGCATTCTACTCGCGTGCGTGCGTGCGTGCGTGCGGGTGACGCAATGATGGTGCAGGGACGGGTTGTGTGTTGTGTGTGTTGCGCGTGAGGGCGGGAGGGATTGGGGTTGTGAGAGAGGGGGGATGTTGCGAGGAAGAGAGGAGGAGGGAGGAAAGAAGGAGGAAGGAGGGATGGGGGTAAGTTGTAACAGGGTGGGAGAATGGGTATGGCGGGAGCAGTGTGGTGTGTAGTGTGAGGGTTGGGAGAAGAGGATACATAGTAGTAGTACGGTATGGTATGGTATGATAGTACATTGGCTATTTGACTAGATTTGATTTAATTTGATATATTTCCTTTCAATTCATTTCTTTGGAATTTTAAATAATTACACTTCATTTATCCCCTCTAAGCGTTACAAAATACACCAGCCTACCATCGAGTCTACACCTTGATACCGAGCCTCAGCAATACTCATAACCACACTGTGCTTATTTTCTCTCTTTTTTTTTAGAAAGAAGGAAAAAAAGCCAAGGAAAGTCATATTATATCATACATACATTCACATGAAATGTAATAAAAGGACAAGCAAAAGCCGGTCATATTGCACGAAAAAGGTGGTTCTGATAAGCAGAGTGGGAGGGAGGTTTTGTGCTACACTATTTCTAGGTATCCCCGGTTGGGAGAAGGGGGAAAACAAAAAATAGACAAGATGTAAATGCTAGTGCCAGTGCCAGTGCCAGTGCCAGAGCCAGAGCCCCACATGCCATGGTGTCCAACCAAAATGAAAAAAATGTCTTGGACCAGGTATACCAATGAAAAAACAGAGTACAAACGCCTTTTGGGATACGTGTATGGTACCTGTACCCACATCACACGGGACCTTGGATCTTTCTTTCCCTCCTTTCTTCCTTGTTCTTGTTCTTGTTCAAACTCATCAAACACTACACCTCCGCTCCTAACGAAACTGCGCTTGACTCTGCTGATCAAACCAGCCCTCCTGCGTAGCCTGCGGCCCGGGCAACCTGCTCTCGTAGCCCCCTCCAGCCTGGTACTGACTGCGTATCCACTGGCTCTCCTGGCTACTCTTGAGAATCTCCTGCATCTTCTGAATGTCCTCGATGATGACGTTGAAAGCATCTTGCACGCGCTGCAGGACAACATTGCGATTGTAGTCGCTGCGATGTTTCCATAGCGCGTCCATGAGCGCTGCGTTGATCTGCTCTAGTTGTTCGAGCGAGCAGCCCGAGGTGCTGGTTACGAGGTGGTGGTGGAGATCTGTCACGAGTTCGTCGGTCAAGATGAGTTGGGGCTTTGGCTCCTCGTCGTTGAGAATATCGGTGAGATTTGTGGTGTGTGGGTGTGTAGATGGTGGGGCGGGTGCAGGCATGCTGTTTTTTCGCTGCGGTTGTGATGATTGAGAGGGGTCAGATTGGCTGCTGTAGTGGACTTCTGTTTGGGGAGTACGATTAGTATGGTTTTTATGAGAGGTCAAGAGGGTAGGGAATTGGACGGGTTGACGGTTGAGAAAATGTGGTGGCGAACCTTGCGTGTCGGGTAGCTGTTGTGACCCGCCTATTTCGGGCTTCATGGCGGAGAAGTTGGGGATGAAACCTGGGGCGCCATTGCTGCTTTGCGTGCCGAACTTATTGTCCGAGGAGCGATTAGACGTCTTTTGTCCAGATGTCGTGGTTGAAGCGCTGTTGTGGAAGTCGTTGGGATGAGAGTTTGGTCCCATGTGGGTGAGACCTGACTTCTGTGATTTTTGTGTCTGTGTGTCGATCCTGCTTGGTGTCTGGAACTGGAAGTCACGTTGTGTGTTCAGATCCTGGCTGTCCGTCATGGTAGTGTCGTCGTTTGAAGGCACGGTAGATCCGTTGGGCTGTGTGTGCGGCGCACCCTCTTCGCCGTGCGTGCCATTTGATAAACGACTCATTGGCGGAGGCCTCAATGGCGTCACTGGAGGCATGGCCAGATGTCCTGGCACTGGCTCGCCAAGGACGATAGGCCCCGAGCTTTCGTTGGTGGTGAGCGACTGCTCGGGCGGTACTTGGGCAACTTCTGCTTGTGCCTCCTTGGACCCAGCAAGCGCTTTGTTGCGCTGTTCGAGGGCCTTTTGTGCACGCGCCAGTTCGCGCATGTAAAGTGCTTCACACTCCTCTGTCAGACCAGGATGGTTCTGCTTGATGACTGCCATGTCTACTTCGACATTCGCTGCCATTTCGTTGCCCTTGAGCGTACGCTCAGCATCGCCATAAGTTTTTGCATCCTTTGCTAGCGTCTTGATATCAAACAAGAAGTCTTGTGGGCGCTTGTAATAGCCATTGGACAGACGCTTCTCGATATTGCCAAGGTCAAGGTTGTAATACTTATTGCCACTCTCGACATGGAGAAGCACATTGACACCCCTTGCGTCCTTTGAGTACTCCCAAGGCCGCACAACACCTTCAGCTTGTTGCTGGTCTGGCGGGAGATCGGTCCTGAAGTGGTCTGGATCCTGCTCTTCCAACAAGTAGGCATACCAGCTTTCGTCCAAGATCGGTTTGAAGAACCTCCGATACTGCCGCTTCAAATGATCCATCACGGGCTGGATGGCCATCTTCAACTTCATGAGTGTTAGGCGGTCTTCCTTCTTTTGTTGCTTTTCGCGCGCTGCGAGCTCCTTGGGATCGACAACGGGTACAACTACAGGGGCGGCTTCTAGTGTTGGCAGTACGCGCTTCTTTCGGTTGTCCGGATCAGGGAAGTCAGCTGGTGACATGCGGATATAGTGGCTGATGTTCTTGAAGAACTCGGAACGTCCCTCCTGATCTGGTCGTTCGAGTAGGAACTGGTTGTTCTGAGAGAAGGAGAAGAGATCCATCATCATCTGTGGGTCAGGCTTCTCTTTCTCGTTGGCAAGTTCCATAACCCCCAAGAGCATGATTGGCTCATTGGCACCGACGCTACGCAACAGAAGCTTGAAGGTCTTGATGGCAGGCCCGGGTAAAGTCTGATACCAGACGTCGACGGCGGGGATATAGATGACAGCTGGCTTGTGCCTTCGCACTTCTGTAAAGAGCTGGGTGATGGCGCCCTCAGGTGTCCGTGTTGAGTCTTCTAGGATGGTAGGTAGATCAAAAGACTGCACATGCAGACCTTCTATCTTGTTCAGCAGTGCAGCTCCCAGATATTGCTGACCCATGCCTTGCAAGCCAGTGATGAGAAGACGAGGTCGGAATATCCTGCTACTCTCAAAGTTGCGCATGGTGGCATCTTTCTCGAAGCCCAACTCGTCATCACGGTCATCGTACTCTGCTTCCTCGAGCGCTGTGAGCTTCTTCCGTCTTGGGATGAGCTCATCGATACGCTTCAAGATCTGTTCAAGTGGCTTTCGTAGCAGTGGCTCGATACTCTTGGCCAGTGGTACAGCGCCAGAAGTGATGGTCCGTTGAGAAGATGGGATCATCTTGTTGACTGAAATCATGAAATCTTTGGCGAGGATTTTGATAGTGCTCGGGTCAATGAGAAGCTTCTTCTCTGATGTGTAGATCTGGGGATAGGTACCCTGTACAGCATTCAAAGCTGCTTCGGTGCACAGTGCCCTGATATCAGCACCTCCGTAGCCCTTGGTGAGCTCTGCAAGCTGGTCCTTCATCTCTGGCTTCAGAGGTGGCTCCCAGTTTTTGGTATGGATATCGATGATTGAACGACGTCCAGCCACACTGGGTAGAGGGAAGTAGAACTCGCGATCGAAACGACCAGGACGTCTCAGTGCGGGATCGACCGAATCAGGTCGATTGGTAGCTCCGATGACAATGACCTGTCCGCGGCCGTCCATACCGTCCATGAGAGCGAGAAGGGTGGCAACGATCGATGCGTGAATCTGCTCCTGTTTGCTGGACCGAACAGGTGCCAGGCCATCAATTTCGTCGAAGAAGATGATGCTGGGTTGTGTTTTGCGAGCTTCTTCGAACAGCAGCCGAAGCTGTCGTTCAGCTTCTCCTACCCACTTGCTGAGTGCATCGGCACCTTTGCGCATGTAAAAGGTGACCTTTTGACCGTGATTGCTGACACTAGAGGCCAGAGCTCGAGCAAGAAGTGTTTTACCTGTACCTGGAGGTCCATGGAACAAGACACCTCGTGGTGGGGTAATTTTGAAGCGCTGGAAGACCTCAGGGTATAGTAGAGGAAGCATGACCATTTCCTTGAGCTTGTTGATGTGATCATCAAGACCGCCAACGCCATCGAAATTGACATTCGGGTCGACTCCCAGGGGGTCTGAATCTGCGAGAGCTTTCTTATCTTTGACCTTCCCCAGGTTGGCCGGGCCACCACCAGAGGCCTGCTGGGGGTCGGCATTGTGAGTTTGGGGGAAGCCGAATCCACCGCCAGGGGCTGTCGCCGCAGTTGGTATCATGCCGGCCATACCACCCAGCGGCTTAGGCATCATCTGGTTTTCGTCGTCGCTACTGTCAGAGTCTTGCAAAGAAGCTGCGCCCACGCCTGCTTCTACACCTCCTCCAAATGGTCCTCGGTTGGCCCATAGACTCCGATATGCTGAGCGGCCCACCCTTGCTCGAGATTTGTCTACAACTGGCGCATCGTCGTCATTCTCAAAGACCTCATTCAATTCCGGTCGGACCACGCGGTAGTCTGGATTGGCTCGCGCACGAGCACGACGTGTAGGCGCTGAATCGTACGTCAAGTCGTTGTCGGGTACACGCCTACTCAGACGTCGTCGCTTGCTAGAACCAAGTTCCTGAAGCTCATCCTGCAGCTCATCCGGATCCAAGCCTGATTCTTCAGATGACGAGTTGCGCCGGCTACGCTGCGACTGTCGGGTCTTGCCCCGAAGACGGCCTGAACGTCGACCCGACCCGGAGGCGCTTTCTGATGCAGAACGCTTGCCCTTGCCATGGTCTGATTCCGACATCTCTTCTTCCTTCTCTTCCTCTGCACCAGGCTCAAAGTCGCTGCTCTCATCAGCGCCGCGCTTACGTTTGGCTGATACGGCACGAGACTGGATAATGTTAGTTGATGTCAGCTGTAAACGGTTGCACGAGACATACCCTGAGGTTCCGTGTGCCACGTGTGACAGGACCTTCTTCTTCTTCCTCCGACTCATCAGCAGCACCCTCGTGTTGAGACTCTTGAATAACACCTTCCATGCCCTCTTCATTTTCTTCGTCATTGTCCGCCTGGGCCTCTTGTGAAGGTGAGCTGTCCTTGCTGGCTTGGACTTGGGTCTCTGCGCCTGCAAGGAGCGCATCGAGCGGCCCTGGGCTCTCCACGTCGTCATTGATCATGGACGTCTCTTGCGAGGCTTCCAAGATAGCACTAGGATAGTCAACCCTAGGACCCTTGCCTCCTTTAGTAGCGCGGGCAATGACAGGGTCGGGACTGCGGGTGCCTTCGCGAACAATCTTGACATGTCTCCCGGAGTCGGAAAGCTCTACGATGGGTGCTTCCACGTCGTGTGACAGACGACTACTACGTCGTGTGCCAAGTATGTCTGGCGTTCTTCCGCGAGCGACAGACTTACTACCGGTGCGCGTGCGCAGGTTGCGATTCGGCATCTTGAGCTTGACAATCAGCGACGGCTGCTCGACCTCTTCAATGGACGGCTTCGCGCGTCCTCGCGAGTTTTTCTTGGGCTCGTCGTCTTCTGAGGGTGTGTCCTCGATCTCGTCTTCTTCACTCTCTTCGTAGGTGATTTGCTTCTTGGTAGCACGGCGCACGCTCCTGCCGGTCGCCGGGTTGATCTCGGGCTCCTCAGACTCGGAGCGCTCTGTGAAGGAATCGTCAGACTCTATCTCGTCGTCCTCGTCGATGTCAGAGCCGCCGTACGCGCGGCGCGGGCGCTTGGATGGCTTCTTCTTCGCGCTGGGCGTGCGGTGCTGGCGGCGGCGTCGTTGGGGCGCCGCACGTCTCTCTGAGTCGTCGTAGTCGAAATCCTCAGGGTCGGATGCGTTGGGGTCGATGTCGAACTTGCGCTTCACGCGGCTAGACATGGAGGGGAGGGTTGTTGTGGTGACGCTTATTGCGGGACTGCGAGACGCCGTCAGTCCACGGAGCCAGCCGACGCTGCAGTGAGAGCGCACTTACACCACCTATGATGAAATCTATCAAAAACCCGATGACATTAGTCGCGCAGCCGTCCACTCTGCATCTGCGATAACAATAGCGATAGGGTGCGCTGTGCCGAGCCGTGTTGGCCGTGTGTCGTGTTGTTGTGATTCGAAGGCCCAAGCCCAAATGCGCGATGCACAACCGAACAGGGCTCAGACAATGGGCAGGGGCGAGTGCAAAGTGCAACAGCTGCGTGATGGGTGATGCCAGGCAAAGGTGAAAAAGGCCAGAGTAGACGGAAGCAATCGTGGATGTGGATGGTGTTGGGGGGCGCTGCGCAATGTTCGCCGCGACACAACGGGAGCTTGGCAGACCATCACACACGGGAGCAACACCGTTTCGCACCTGGGAAGCTCTGCATGCCTGCGTTTTACAGCCACGACGAAATGTGATATTTCTCGACGTTGGACAACGTATTCAGCATCCATAATGTCCAAAATGTGACCCAGGACAATTTGCGACTGCTTTCCGCCGACTTTCGGGAGTCTTCCGGCCCTTGCCAGATTGCAATTCCAGCTCGTAGAATCCATCCTCACAGCTCATCCTGCTGTTGATCTGCAGGTACACATGCGGCTCAAAAAGCTTATCGCTGTTAGGGCTCGTTGTCATGGCCAAATGTGGGGAAGCATCCCTCCGCCCACGTGCATGGGTTCACTCTACCCCACAGCACTCGTGGGCAGTTGTGATTCGAAAGTGAAGTATCGCTGCGTGGCCAACGATTCTTGCCTTGACCATCTGGTTAGCAAGTATGGCGTTCTACGTGTTCTTAAGTGGGCGTACATGAGCCCGATCCATATTTGATGTTCTCCTGATAGCCCTCTCTGCCCTTGTGGCGAGACTGTAACAACGTGCACTGTTGTCGCACTCTTCCACAAATGCCCCTAGCCCTAGCCCACCACGGCAAACACAATTTCTTCGCTTCGAATAGAAATCCCCTTTCAATGTAGTAGCACACGGGAGTATCTCGATTGAATGCAACGGCCTACCACCCTTAGATGTTGTTGACGCAACAGCACCTGCAGAACCAAATACATGTTTCTCCACGCATGTAACAAGGCACTGGGCAATTCCCAAGTCGCTAAATGGTGGACCAAATGAATGCCATATTTCAAGTTGCTGTGCTTGCCTGACTAAGCACCGTGGTGTTGCTATTTTACATCAAGCGCCATGCTCCCTCCCCTCGAAAATCGCACAGCCTGGACCAACGCAACACGAAATCAAGACGGCATCTGTGCCTACATTAAAACATGTCTATCGATTTCGTTATACATGATATTTGTATAACAACTCGATTGTGCTCATCGCAATGTGCGATATGAGGGCTAGTCCTTCAATACATGTGCCACCACATTGCTTCTGCCGACTCCGAGGGCGGCGCTGGCCAAGATCGCTAATACAGTTGCGTTGCTGATTTACATGATTTACATATACTCAAACATGTCTTATACATTTACATGATCGCGAATCGGCGACATTGTCTACAGACGTCAAGTGCAGTTGCATGTCCGGTGGACAGTGGACTAACACATTTCCCACTTGACGCGTACTCAATCCACAGGAATGAGGCGATCGATAGCTACTCATGATCAGTCTTGGTCTTCATACGAAATCTTGTCACTCATACCTTTGCCATTCTCCAGTAGCCAGCCAGAGCAATCGATCTTCCACTTCTCCCCTTGCACCTCCACCTGCGCAATGCCAAACCGCAGGACAGCGAACTTGAACCTCAAGAAGAAGCTCATCCACTTCTGATGTACCCATCGGGCAGAGCCTTCCCAGATTCGCCCAGGAAGCGATAGATGCTCCATATCTACCCAGACCCTTTGGCGCCTCGCTCTCTGTGCCTCCATCAGTTCCTGCACCATAGGTTCGGTCTTCTCACTAATCGTCGCTGCCCCGAGGTTCGAGTATATGACGCGCTCTTTCGCCCACGGTACAGATCGCACCGTCATGCGTAGCTGCATTGGACCACCTTGCAAACTTGGCATAACCTCCAGGACCCGCATTCGGCTCGCAGGAGCAGTGCTAATGTAACAGCCGATGGCAACGAAAGCCAGTCCCACCACAATATAGGTTGGCCTCACGAAGAACGAAAGGCCACGCCCTTCAATGTCTGAGCTGAATTTGATAGAGTAGGCTCCCACACCAATCCATAGTGCGGCTGTGCCATAGACTTTCAGATAGTACCACTTGTTCCTCGGGGCCTCGTAGATGGTGACGGGTTGGCGGGTCTGAGCAACTTGTCGCAGGACCGGGTCGTTTGCGAGAGATACTTTTGGTTGGAGGATGACTTTGCCTCGAGTCGGATACTGATATCTACGTGGGACCGAAGATGTAAAGGATCGGGAGTTGCGTATCGCTGACGGCTGCAAGAATTGCTGTCGGTTTCCGAAGATGGCGGCGCGGAGTGATGAGGGAAGTCGGAAGGTTTGCTGGCGCAGGAAGCCATCCAGGCACCGCGGAAAGACTGGCATTGTGTAACGGAGAAGGCACACTGCTACGAGGAGTGCATTTTCTGGGCCTGACTTGGATCGAAGAGCGACAAAGCAGGCGTTCGATGGCTTCCGAGGCCTCGCAATTGTCATGGGCCGACCACAGGAAATGTCCGACTCGATGCGGCCCGAGCGTCACCACCACCTCCGAAGCTTGGTCCCGCTCAACATTTCAACGTCCTCACGAAGCTGACCCGCCATCGGCACTGCTGCGCCATTTCGCTACCACCGGCCAATTGATACCCATGGCTTCCATTGCTGTGGCATGTAGGACGTCGGCGCGTGCTGCGACACAGCACCTCAGAAGCCATGGCGCGCGCAGAGGTGAGAACACTGCTGAGAAGCGGGAAATCTGAACCTCACTGACCATGATGCATAGCACTTCACTCTGGACAGGCCTCGTTGGCTGCGCAAAACTTCAACATGCCCGCACTTTCTCCGACAATGACCGAGGGTAATATCGCATCGTGGAAGATCAAAGAAGGTACGATCAGCCCTCAGCAGCAGGCCGTCGGAATGCCACAGAAAGAGAAGAGACGTAAAACGTACTACGGTTTTCTGCAAGAAGGGAGAAAGACTCGCAGATAGTGGGGGCAAGATGATATTCGGGTGCAGAATTGCTGACTGGGCTAGGCGATTCTTTCTCCGCCGGCGACGTCCTACTCGAGATCGAGACTGATAAGGCGCAAATGGACGTGGAAGCCCAGGAAGATGGTATCTTGGCTAAGATCATCGTATGTCGCCACACATCAGACGCTGCAGTGAGACATCTAATCAAGGTTGCAGATCGGAGATGGATCCAAAGCAGTTCAAGTCGGGGCTCGAATAGCAGTCACAGCAGAGTCAGGTGACGACGTGAGCTCTCTCGAGATCCCTGCAGAAGAAAAGCCTGCCCCGAAAGAGGCAGAAGCGGCCAAGGAACAACCCAGGGAGGAGCACAAGCAGGAGACCAAATCAGTGCCAAAGGAGGAGCGTACTTCGTCACCACCTGTGAACTCAGATGTTTCGAAAAAGGCATCCAGTGGTAAAGCTTCGAAGCAGACCTACCCACTCTACCCCTCAGTACAGCATCTTCTCGAGGTGCACGGTCTACCCAGGGAGGAAGCCGACAAGATTCCGGCTACTGGACCCAACGGCAGGCTGCTGAAGGGAGATGTTCTGGCATATGTTGGTCAAATCTCCGATTCTTACCCGTCGGAACTTGCAGATCGATTCAAGGTCCTTTCGCATCTTGATCTCTCGAACATCAAAGTCAGGGAGAAGAAGGAGGCCCCCAAGAAGGCCCCCGCTGCCCCGGCTGCAGCTGCAGCTGAGGAGGCGGGCATCGAGGTGGCTCTGCCACTGTCGCTCACAGCTGTGCTTGAATGCCAGAAGCGAGTCAAGGATTCAATAGGCGTTTTCCTGCCCCTCTCTACTTTTGTCGCCCGCGCAGCGGAACTCGCAAACGAAGATCTACCAAAGTCCAAGACTGCAAAGCCTTCGGCTGATGAGCTCTTCGACGCTGTTCTGGGCTTGGACAAGATTTCCGGCAAGAAGTATTCGCGGGGCAACTTCATTCCACAAGTGACTGCCCTGCCTCGTACAACATTGCAGAGTGCACGTTCTTCGGGGTTCAAGAAGCCAGACCTCCTTGATATGCTGGCTGGTAAACCACCAGCGCGTAAGGCAAAGGCGTCTGCTGGCTCAGAGAAGGTTGTAGGGCCAAGCAACGTCGTTAGCGTCAGCGTGCCAAAGGGCGATGAGAAGCGAGGACAGGTGTTTCTCGAGCGTATCAAGACGGTGCTTGAGGCTGAGCCAGGCAGGCTTGTTGTTTGAGATTATCTTGAATCGTTCATCTTAGACGTCTGTATATTACTACTACCTACATCTTCCTCACATCTGATAACGCGCCGTTTCTGGTCGACTGTATGAAACAAATGTACTGTAGGTGGCGTGTGTTCCTCTAAACTTGCGTACAAGGGATTTCGCAAAGGATAGCAGTCAAGTCCACTTCGCTTCAGTGTTGTGTTGGCTCGATTGGACTTGTATACAGAACTGGTGGACCCTGAATGATCGTTCTCTCGGCGGCTGTACCCGGGCGCGCTAACTAGAGGGTGCCCCCAACAGCTCGAGACGAGCGAAGCGCAATTGATGACAAAATTACATGTATGCTAGGCAACACGTACTGCCTTTGAAGAAGATTCACAACACAGTTTTGGTCTGGTATTATTCGACTTTTATTCGAACTTTGGACAGATTGCTCTCTAATTTTCACAACCAACATGGTTGACGAAGGGGCCAAACCATGTTCCTTGAACCGGCGGAGGATCGGAGATGTCTCGAGTAAATCTAGGGCCATTTCGGAGCGCGGCAGCTGCAGCAAGCCATATCGGAGACGAGCATCCAGATTCCAAGCTGATTAACCCCGGGTTGCGGCTCCAGGCGGGCACAACACAGGCGAGACTGGGCATAGAAGCACCGGTAATTCTTAGCACGTGTCACTTATCACTTTAGCCAGGGCTGAGCATTAGGCGGCGAGGGCGGTGAGCGTGCTGCGTGAAATAATTTTATGTAGTACATGTCTGGGTCATGTGTTACGTGCAATTATGCATGGGCGCAAGAGAGAGGCTGAGGCCAAGTTGCGTGTTACCGTCAGACGTATAGTGCAGCAAAAAAAAGGAATATAGATAGTACTCTAGAAGCTACTGTACCAAACAAGCCACCGATCGCTCGCAGTGACTTGCAGTGGGGAAAAGGCGCGTGGGGAAGGAGCTAACCAACTTCGCGTTTGCTTCCCAGGTCCACGTCCGAAATTCGCTGACCTGAGCAAGGTCCAATTGTGACGGCGTGTTCGCCGACCCATCACTCTGCCTCCCCCCTCCCTTTCTCATTCCTACTCGCTCCTATTCGCCCCTCCTGTAGGCCAATTGCACCTGCTCCCCCCCGGACAGCTGTCATCTTCTCACCATGGCCTCCGTGACCGAGCAAGTGGGCGAAGTGCTGCTGGGCACAACCGACGAGCCCCAGCTGTCCCAACTCACCCGCAGTGCCTTCATGAAATATGCGCACAAGGATGAGGCTACAGGCGATTACTTCCTAAACGAAGATCAATTCATTGATGCCGTCGCCCCCGAGAGCGAGGACTATGTAAGCACGGCAGCCTCACTGTTTGTCAGGACCAGTCTAACGGCGCGTCCGTTGCCAGCACAAAATCAAGCGCTACCAGTATGGCATCCTGTTCCAGGTCGCCGACCGCGACCAGAAGGGTAGGGTCAGTCTGCAGGACTGGTCCGTCTTCCAGAACCTCCTCGCCAAACCCGACGCCGAGTATGAGGTCGTCTTCCGCTTCTTCGACAAGAAGCGGACGGGCTACATCAATTTCGACGATTTCTACGCGACATGGAAGGCACACAAGACGGAGGACAGCTTGCCCTTCGATTGGGAGGGTGGCTGGGCCTCTCTGTACATTGGCTCCAAGAAGCACAGGCATACCATGACATACCCTCAGTTTGCCCAGCTCCTGCGAGGCCTCCAGGGAGAGCGTGTGCGACAGGGCTTCACCTACTTTGACAGCAACCAGAACGGCTTCATTGAGCCCGAGGACTTTCAGCGCATCATCCGCGAGACTGCTAGCCACAAGCTGTCTGACTACCTCCTCGAGAACCTCCCCACCCTCTGCAACATCTCGGCAGGGAGCAAGATCTCCTACGCCAATGTGCGCGCCTTCCAGAACGTAATCCAACAGATGGACATGATCGAGCTCATCATCCGCAATGCCACACAAAAGAGCGCCGACGGCAAGATCACCCGCACAGACTTCCTCAACGAGGCCGCTCGGATAAGCCGCTTCAACCTATACACACCCATGGAGGCAGACATTTTGTTCCATTTTGCTGGCCTAGACGAGACGACGGGAAGACTGGGCCTACGAGACTTTGCTCGTGTGCTGGACCCTTCGTGGCACACCGTCGGCAAGCTGGGAGTGGGTATCTCGGATGCGGGTCAGAAAGTCTTCGCAACCACAAGGTCGCTATGGCACGACATTCTCGAGTCTGTCCATCACTTCGCGCTCGGTTCTTTGGCTGGTGCGTTTGGTGCGTTCATGGTGTACCCCATTGATTTGGTCAAGACCCGGATGCAGAACCAGAGGGCTTCGGGTGTGGGACACGTACTCTACAAGAACTCACTCGACTGCGCGAAGAAGGTTATTAAGAATGAGGGGTTCAAGGGCCTTTACTCTGGTGTATTGCCTCAGCTCGTTGGTGTAGCTCCGGAGAAGGCCATCAAGCTAACAGTTAATGATCTTGTGCGAGGCAAATTGACCGACAAATCGACGGGCAACATCAAGTTCTGGCACGAGATGCTTGCCGGTGGTACTGCAGGTGCCTGCCAAGTGGTGGGTAGCTCGAGATATGGGATACCGAGTGATTGCTGATTCGAAATCATCTAGGTGTTCACAAATCCTCTCGAAATTGTCAAGATCCGATTGCAAATTCAGGGTGAGCTCTCGAAGAATGTCGAAGGTGTGCCAAAGCGCTCTGCTATGTGGATCGTTCGCAACTTGGGTCTCATGGGCCTGTACAAGGGCGCTACCGCGTGTTTGTTGCGCGATGGTGAGTTTTGCGCTCGTTGAGCAAACCACCAGAGACTTACAATTTGTTCAGTGCCATTCTCCGCCATCTACTTCCCTACCTACAGCCACCTGAAGAGGGACTTCTTCGGCGAGAGCCCACAGAAGTCTCTTGGTGTCCTGCAGATGCTGACAGCTGGTGCCATTGCTGGTATGCCCGCCGCGTACCTTACGACGCCCTGCGATGTCATCAAGACGCGATTACAAGTTGAGGCACGAAAGGGAGAGGCAACATACAACGGCCTTAGGCATGCAGCACAGACGATTTGGCGCGAGGAGGGCTTCAGGGCCTTCTTCAAGGGTGGTCCAGCCCGTATCATGCGTTCGTCGCCGCAATTTGGCTTCACATTGGCCGGTTACGAGATTTTGCAGCGAGGTAAGCAGTCGTTGGAAGTGCTGTAAGTGTAGTAGCTAACCGAATCCAGCCCTGCCCATGCCTGGCTCTGCGCCGACAGATTCCACCTTGGAGCCATCTGTCGGTCTTGAGGAGGCCAAGGCACCTCTGCCATACCTTCGTAGCCGCAACGCGCTCAAGGTCATTCTCGACCTCGATGAGAACTTTGGTCGACCCAAGATGCCAGCAGGATCCAAATTTGCGGGCATCCCCGGATTTGGTGGCAAGAAGCCCGAGGCCTGAGCGTGTGTGCCGCACGTGGGTAGCCGGAGCGCATGCGGCTGAGGATAAAATGGGATTGGCTGATTGTTTGTGTGGGAGTGGGTTGTGGGCGTCTGCATTTGCTTTATCAGCCTGTTGTTGCTTTTTCGGGGTTGGGCTTTGGTCCAGCGCATTCGACTCGCCAGGCGTCCACTGTAGTGAGTGGGGGTATGTTGTGTCTGTCGCAAGCATGAGCACATTAGATCAGCGGGTGAGGATTTGAACAGCATAGACACAGGACAGCGATAGCTGGGGCGAGGCAGCAGTAGAGGACTGTACGATAGGGTGGAAGTCTTGTGATGGCAGTTGAACAAGTAAAATAGCATGGCCAGTGGAGCGGGGGAAATGGGGTCTGCACTGCATAAGTGTGCAACTGCTGTTCGGGTACATAGAGCAGGAGGACAAGCATTGGGTATGGCCTGGGGTTCGGACTGGGTATTCAATCTATTCCACGACTCAATCCAGGTGTGCACACTGCACACACAGACTCACCCGCACCCACGCACACACGCACACACACATACATACAATTTGCTGGGCGCTGCTGCTCGCTTGGGCCACCCACATGCCCGCCTCATACTGTGGCATGGGCATGGGTGCGTGCAGTGACGGGCCACGGCGACGGCCAGCACACAAGACACCAAGACACCAAGCACGCAATAATGCCCCGAGTGCAGGCTGGCTCCCAAAGAATTGTAGAGGCCGAATAGGCCCGAATGCGCCCAAAGGTACTGTACAGCGTTTTTGCCGCGTCCATGTGTCTCGACCGCCTGGGGGTTCCCAAAGGGGTCCTCAAAGGGGCTAGGCGCAGTCAAAGGCGGGGGACTCGGTCGTCTGCAGGAGCCGCATCTCGACGTGAGGATTGGAGGAAGCTGGTAGTAAGCTATCGCTGCGCCTCGCGAGCGAGCAAAAGGCCGCGGGCTCGTGAAGGGCTCCATCGCCCTCTTGCTGATGGCCTCATCGCCGTGCTCCCTGTCCTTCTTCTTCACCATCCACCGCGCCCGCCCGTCTGCCTGAAAGCCTGCTGCTGTTGCTGCTGCACCCACTGCCGCCCGCGTCCCGGTTCCTCCCTCCCCCCGCCGCCGTCTGCCAGCAGGCTGCCAGCGTCCACTCAAATCCGCCCGCAATCAGCCTCCTCTTTCAGCGCGGCTCCAACAGGCTCTTTGAGCGCATGCTGTGAGCGCCAGCATCCCCAGGGCCAGAGAAGACTGACTGCTCCAACCCTTGGATGCGAGCAGTCATCAGACGAAGCAGTCTTACCCCACGTTCTCCGCCTCTTTGCGGCTTTGCCTGCGATCGGCACCCTCTGACACCGCCTTGAGGCTGAAAAAGTAGCCGTCGCACTGGCCTGCCACTCCTCGGGTATGTCAGTCTCCCCCACAGCGCAGAGCCGCCTGCCTCGAACCACTCCCCGCGCCCTCATTCTTGCATCACATCATGTCTCTGCACCCTCCGCCCGTGCCCCCGTGCGCCACTATTCATCCGTTCTGCTCTTCTTCCCCTTAATGCCGACCATCGTCATGTCTCTCTCATTCTGTGCGCATTCTGCCCATTTCCTACTGTAGGTCGTCGGCCGAGCTTGTTCTAGCTCAGCCTTGCTCGCATCCGTCGGCTGCGAGCTCGTTTCTCCACTCTCCACTCTCCACTCCACACTTCTCCACCATTTGGGGCTCTGACTGCACAAATTGTCCGTGCCAACACCGACGCCCGCAACCACACTTCGGTCGTTCTATTCCGGCTCTTCTCCCTCTCCCTCTCTCTCTTCTCTCTCTTCTCTCTCTCTCTCTCTCTCTCAGAGTGTCCCGATCAGACCGATCACTTATGATCATGCTGACGCTTTCCAACACAGCCTTCAATAACCGGTCTTGGTGTGACCTCCTTTCTCCACCTCGTCGCCTTGGACTCTCTCTAGGAGCATTTGAGGAAACGTCATTGGGATAAGTCTGCCTATCCTCAGCAACACCTCTTCTCTCTGGCTCTACCTCCAGGAGAAATTATTCCATATGAACGATTACTACGACGACAGCGACGTCAGAATAGGATCCCCTCTCCTCGAAGCCGTCGTTGTCAGGACGACTCCATCTCCATCTCCCACGCCTGTTGTGACGCAACCCTACAAACCATTGTCACTGAATCATAGTCCCAATTCATCTTCCCGCCGAGTGTCAAAGTCTTGTAGTCGGAGACGAACCCGACCGACACAAGGCGACTGGGTCCTCATTCGTCAGATGGACCCGAATCGACCAGACATTGCCCAGCAAGTTAGTGAAAGAGCACTTGATTCCGGATCGGGGTCTGAAAGCGACGAGGACGACGACGCAGAAATGGAGGATATCTCGCCAGGCACCGCCAATCGGATTCCCGGCTCACAAGCCATGTCACATCCGCAAGATGTCCAGGCCCAGAATGTACAGCGATTTGCGGCGATAACCTTTGAGCCACATGATTCAAAGGCAACAGCTACCCATAGAGACTCCGTTATTGACGACGATGTGCTGAGAGCCGGTGGACCGCTAACGGATAGACGGCCGTCTCATACCTCGAATGTGAGCAGCACAATCACTGGCGGACGCGCGAGCGTGAGCAATGCAAGCTTAGCTGCCCCTGGCCATTCTATACTACCATCATTGCCACCTAATTCGCACAGCCAGCAAAATGCGCCAATGACAAATGGGCAGCCACACAACATTTCTTCAACAGCATCACCACATCTTCGACCCCTGGCCATTCCGTCCATGGGAGGACCTGATAAGCTCCCAGCTTTACAAGCCTCATCACCTGCTCACGATGCAGGCTCGCCAGGTAATCAACAATCACTGCCGTCTTTTCGACACATTGACGACATAGCCCGCTCTGCAACGAGTGAACAGGATATGACCAGACCGAATGGGTTCCATCATCGACAGTCGATATCCTCAGTAGGGCAGTCGCCCACATCAATGGTACGACAGCTGTCTATCAGTTCGCATTCCCCTGGGACACCCTTTCCTTTGCTTAGCGCATCCTCACCCATGAGCGCAAACAGCGATTCACAGCGAGCAGACATTTTTCTGCGAGCCGGTGGCGCAGGTGTATTCGGCGCTGACGCTCGAAGAGCATCACACGCTGCATCTGAAAGTGGGCCATATCACTCAGCTCTACACTCTGGATCAACGACCGAAAGTTATCAAAGTTCTGAAGGCTTGAGCCCTAGTGCTCAACCGACACCTATTGAGCCGAGAACACGACACATGAGTTTAGACGATGCGTTTACATCGCGAGTCTTACCGCCGCCGCCTGGTTCGGGGATGCAAACTATCCAATCGCACAGCCCTGGCTCGTTCAAGTGCGACTATCCCCATTGTAATGCCCAGCCGTTTCAGACGCAGTATCTTTTGAAGTGAGTTTAGACCACACGTTCTTAAATAGCATGAAGCAAGTCGTGTCTAAAGCCATTGCTAACGACCAAAAAAATAGTTCACACACCAACGTCCACTCACAAAATCGACCACACTACTGCCCTGTTAAAGGCTGCCCACGAGGCGAAGGAGGCAAAGGTTTCAAGCGCAAAAACGAGATGATACGACATGGCTTAGTCCATCAATCTCCAGGCTACGTATGCCCGTTTTGTCCGGACAGAGAACACAAGTATCCAAGACCCGATAATCTTCAGAGGTATGTAACCTAAAGCCCCATGCACTTTGATTGCGCCTCTTCACGCGAATCGTAGTAACTGGCCGGATGATTGGGAATGACTAACACGTGATATTAGACACGTACGCGTCCATCACGTTGACAAAGACAAGGACGACGCTCAGCTCCGCGATGTTCTGGCTCAGCGGCCCGAAGGGGGAAGTCGAGGGCGGAGACGACGAGTCAGTGAAACAGGTCGATCATGATATTTAGCCACTCGAAACATTGCGATGATATCTTGCCTTTCTTTTCTTTTTCTTTTTGTTACTTCTCCTTTGGTCTTGCTAATGATACCTGGTCTTGCTGGCTCTGTTGGTGATGCCCCTGGGTGTGGTTTTTTTTTCGCGGGGGTTCTTTTTTCTTGGTTTACCAATGGTCGGGCCTGGTCTGTCTAGGATGGTATTTGGGCTAGGTTTGGAAAGCGTTTTCGTCTTCCTCTGTTTAGGGGTAAGGACAAGGGCAAGGAGGGCCGAAGGGAAGGGCAACATAAGTTAAGGAGCAAATCAGGGATAACTTGGGTGTTTGAATAAAAATTATCGTGGGCCTATTTACAGTGAAAGAAACAAAGACGTCTTTTCTCCTCTTCTCCCCCTTTCTCTGTAAAGTGAAGATATCAAATACTCACCAATGTTGGGAAAGAAAAAACTTAGGCTTCTTCGATTATTGGTTTGGGGCGATATATTAAAACTATTTCTTAAAAAAAAAACACATGCACCATACATACAAAAAAAGAAGTATAGCGTACAAGGCACAGCGCGCATATCGTTCAACACACAAGGTCCTCGTGACTCGTCGCGCGAAAGGGCGTTGAGTGGTGGTGTAATTGGATATGGTGTACTTGCTATAGTTAAAAGTAGTTACTATAGTTAGTATTGATATCAATATCTATAGTAATAATATTATTATTAATGATTGTAATAGGTATACAATGGTGGCTTGTATCGAGTACAGGGAAAGAAAGGGATAGGGGAATAGGCATCCGTGTTTGTGTGTGCGTTTACTGGGGAATGGTGTTGTGTTGAGTGGAATGGGGTTGAGTGGAGTGGTGTGGAGTTGATTTGAGATATCACGGTGGCATACGCGTCTCTCCCCGTTCCCCTATAAATTTACTTTGACAAGTATAACATGTAATTTAAGCATTGTTTTACATTGTTCAATGAAGTAGGACTAGGTTGAGGGGAGGGGTAGGGGCTAGGGGGTATTGTAATTTCAACCCTTACGAGGGACTGTGTGGTTGTGCGTGGTATGGACTGTTTGGTGTAGGTACGCTTGAGTACGAGGGCTGGTGATGATGATTTCACATGGGGGGATGTGGAGGTAGGCAATGAGTATTCCATGTATCGTTTTCTTTGGTCACTTAATAGGGGAGATGGATGAGGGCTTTTGTAAAGATGTTTGGAAGGGTCTGTGGGGGTTACGTATGTACAGTACGACGTCGTATAGTTTCATGACAGTACACAGTAGAGCGGCATTTAGTTGGGGCTGACAGAGCAGGAAGGGCCGAATTATTGCGGGGAATAGGTTGAGGTGGATTGGGGGTGCAATGAGGTTGAGGTTGTAATGACATGTACCTATGGCCTGCTATGTTGTCTTTAGGGTCTTTTACAACGTAGATGATCTGCAAAAGGGTTTATTGGCATGGATTGGCATCTCACTGTGTAGGTTGCTTGTGTAGCGGTAGATGCTTGGAGGGCTTGCTCTGGCCTGAATCGAGTAACCCTGCTGCAAAGCGATGTCGGCTATCAAACTACACTTCTTCTTTATCAAAGGGAGTTAGCGCCTTTCTCGGACCCTGGAAATCCTGTAAGCCGCACGTGCCTTCAACCACAGGCCCTGCAGCAACGGAGCGAACCTTCTCCACAGCAACGGAGGGTGATGAGATCTTTCCAAGGGCGCTCTCAACACTGCAGCTACATGCGCCGTTGAACCAGTCCCATCCCAATGAAGAGATCATGCAAACATGCTGAGAGGGGTGGTCAATAGTAGACCCGCACAAGCCCATCTCCGCAACCACTCTTAGAGACCTCGGCAGTCATAGGCTGCAACACCATGAAACAATCTCCTCGTACTCGTAGCAACTTACGACCTGGTCAAAGGCAGTGCAACAACACGAGTACAAACGCAATCGCAGGCAGGGATCAGAATTCACTCAATTGCTGCCGAGTAAGCGTCCAAGTCCGTACAAGCCTCTAGTCGCACATCTGGAGTGCATCCCCAGATGTAATCAGTGGGGACGTACATTAGCAATGTACTACCACACACTAAAATTTCAACATCCAGCTTACAAGACGTGCGACTTTCCTGTTCGATTCTAATTTTGCGCCTCCCACCATCACCTTGACTTGGCTTGCGTGCGCTATTGGAGGGATTCCACTTTACGAACGTGGGACGCCCAACATCGTAGCTGCACCCTACCATACGGGCGCACGCTAACGACTGGGTCTAGAATGCCCGGCGCTGGGGGACCAGAACGGTCATTTACACTCCAGGCGGGCGTTGCAGCACTCGAGGGTATATCGTGAGATTCCCGTGCCCCTCCACTTCTATACTTGCTGTCGCTTTCCGCCCTTTCGACACCTATTAAATTCGAAGGTCTATCAAACAAGTCACCGTACGGTCACCTAGGTATCTATTGCCGTCATCATGTTCTCCTCCAAGGCATCATTCCTCTCGCTACTCCTCGCCTTGACCACAACAATAACAACAACACCAACAACTGTCCTCGCCGCACCAACAAGAGATGCCAAAGAAGTCAGAATCGAAGATGTACAATGCCGCTGCCTATCCTTCTCCACGAGCGCCAAACCCTCGCCGTGCACGTACCTAGAATCCCACAATCTAGACTGGCATACCGCATACACCTACGCATCAGACAATGACCTGAAGCTTGAATTCGCCAGTGAAGAAACAATCACAACGGTCCTCGCCATACCGAAACCGCTACCAAGTAGTATCCTTTTAAGCATCAAGCGCAACAAAGAACAGCAGTCACAGCAACAACAAAACCCCCAAACTACAATAAAAAACACAAACAAAATCATCTGCGGCCTAGACCACGAAGTCAACCATCTCAGCAGCGACATTACGTTTTCAGAGCCAGAATTACACTACGTCAGCGCCGTCATTGCATCATTCACCCTTTTCCTCATCATCTGGATAGCAGCAGAGTATCTTTGGACAAGGTACGTTGCCTTCCCCCCCCCTTCCCCCTCCCATCTCCTCTCTCCTTCACAATACGAACTGCACTACACCCCTCTCTCCACGTTTCCCAACGTAAAAAAAGTAACATATCCTCACAACCACTAACTCAACCCCAGATACCTCAGCCGCAGCCGCAACAGCACCGGCACCATCAAACTCACAGGCAAAGAACAATGTCTCAAAGCCACACCTACACATGCGCATACAGAGTGCGCCGTCTCATCTCTATCTTATGCCAGAATATGAGGAATAGAAAATATCATCATTATCAACATCAATATCAATACCAGTCTTCTTCATGCCACCGTGAAACTCACACAGTTTGACTAGGACTCGAACTAGCACGGGCGAGCTCTCGTCTTGGTGCTTACGAGTTTAGTGTACGTACATAGTCTTACTCTCACGTTCACGCTGGTGACCCAGTATATTGACTTTACTACTGCGATGGCGTGTTTGTTGGGGACTGTGGAGATGGCTTGGTTTGACTTGACTTGTGTATACATTGTGTTGTACTGTATTGTAATACACAACAGCTCCATAGCCCCCTAGATACGCAAGGATTCATATAACTGGCCAAGTGTTCTGGTATAAAGGGGAAAGAGATCCGCTTTGTCTGGGCACGCTTGTCGCTTTGATTGCTTTTGGAATGTGGTGTAGGGAGGGGGAAGAGGTGGGATATGGGAAGCAAATGAAACAAGCGCGACAAGACGTAGAACGAATGAATGTATGGATAGATACAGTAGTACTGTACATGCATAAAATAAAACCGGTAACCCCATCATCACCATCACCCCATCTACAAACCTCACAAACACCACCATCACAATAAAAGAGCACGTTGGAAATGATAATAACGGTAATATTAAGGATGAGTGCTCGCTCTATTAATTTTGTTTTTCTTTTGAAAAAAAAAAACGATAAGTTGTGTACATTATATGTGAGTGTGTGAGTGTGTTTTGTATACGTGCGTGACAACAACACTGATATTCCATACTTGCCCCCTTTTCGTATGGGTCGGTGTGTGTATGTGTGTATGTGTGGGTGGGTGATTGGTGGGCGAGGGCCATTTGCTTTCTCTCTCGCTCTCTCGCTCTCTCTTTCTACCTATTTCGTTTCCAAAACAAAATAAACAAACATAGGACGCCTGGTTCTATGCAAAAAGTCTGCAACAAAAGACGCTAAATGGGGGGTATAAACACGCTTTCAACATGCGCCATATGTGTCGTTTCCGCTTGATCCTCTGCGTGTGGGGGGTGCTGTACAAAGTGGTGCCTGCGAACTTCGACCAGGGTGTGTGAATGGTGAATGAGGTGAATTGAAGTGAGGTTCGGACATGAAGGAGGGGGGCAATATTAGAGAGGTTCGTGGTGTGGTATTTCTTCCTCCTCCGGCGGAGGGATTGCTAGTCATGAGGCACTCTTGGGCCATTCGAGTTGTGTTTTGGGTTCGTATAACCTGCGTTGCATTAGCTTTCAGGCCCTCTCGTATGCATGCACACGTCTTTCGAACTTACATAAACGTCTCATACCGTACCCCCCTCTTCTGCGTCCGCTTGACGCGGTCGCCCACCTCGACACCACTGTACAGCATGGGTTCCCATGCCATGACGTCTTTCCACCGCTTGATCAGGTGTCTCCAGTAGCATGACTCGGCGGCTTGAGTCAGGTATCGCTCACGGAACACTTGTACGCTGTTGTCGGCGATGCGCTTCGCCTTCTCTGGATGGTCGAGGAGGTCTTCCATGGCCGAGGAGAGGTCGGAGAAGTCACGCTCGACTTCGACAAAGTTTTGATTGCTGCCGTTGGAGCGGAAGAGGTAGTGGTAGTGTTGTATCCACTGGAGTTTGTGGGAGACAATGACAGAGCGGCAGAGTTGGCGGTACTTGAGAGAGCCAGAGTAGGAGCGTCCTGAAAGATTGTCAGCATCATCTACAGTTGGGTTGTGGAAGGGTGTCAGCCCAATCGTACGAGGATGAAACAAACCTTCGGCATGTGCAATGAACATGTAGTTGCACTGGTCCACAGGGCCTAGGAACTGCTCCTTGAAGTTTGGGTCTGTCCACTTGAGCTGGCCAACGTCACTCCATGGCTTTCCCTTGGCCGCGTCTAGCAAAGCTCTCCGCAGCTTGGGCGCAAAAGTGATCTTGCCCCTCCACACGAGCTTCTCCATCTTCTGGTCCCAAGGCTCCACGGCCTCGCGCTCGACCGCTTCGTTGGCGACTTCGTCTAGCGTGCCCAATGCAGGCATATCCCAGCTCCAGAAGCCAAAGTCAGGAATCAGCCAGAGGTTGTGGTCCTGTACGCGGCGGGCGAGCGACCACATGGGCTTGGTGGGTTGCGCGGGGAGGTCTTCGACGGAGAAGACAAACTCGATGTTTGGTATGTCGGCGGTGGCAGGGGCGGAAAGAACGGAGCGATAGAGGGCGCTGAGGGTGGCAAGAGCTTTTTGTCGGTTGACATTGTCGACTAGATAGGTCTCGATGATGTAGAGCTGTCACAGTCCTGTTAGCACGGGTGCAACACGCCACAAGCCACACGGCGCCATGTCGCGACTCACCTCTCGCTGGTAGAGCATGCCTCGGACCATGCCTTTGGTGAGGTCAAAGCTGGACAGGTCGGTCTCGGTGACCTTGCCCCATCGCTTGCGCACCTTGACGGCGCGCTCAATGTCCTCGTACTGTCCGGGGAAGGCGCTCATGCATTGGGCCTCGTCCAAGCCATAGTTGTTCCTGTCGCGTGCGTACTTGAACGTCCACAGATCCGCCTCCTCCTTGGCGGTCTGGTTGCCGACCAAGATGGCCTGGTTGGATGCGCAGTCCAGACACGTGTCGCACGAGAAGGTGGTGCTGAACTCGCAGAGACAGCGGCCGGCGGGCATGTACTCCTTGACCAGGGGAGGCAGGGTGGGGTTCTCGGTGCGGGTGCCGTAGAGAATGGAGCAGATGAGCAGGAAGAGCAGGGCGCAGGTGGAGACGAAGAAGAAGGACAAGACCTCGGCACCGCTGGGGCAGCGGCGGCGGTAGACGGTCTTGTCCTTGCGCTCCTCTACTATCCACATCTTCTTCATCAACATTGGGGGTAGTGGGATCCGGGGGGCCAAAACCAGCGAGGGTGCGCGTGTAATCTACAGTACTAGGGGTGATGATGTAGGCGACCACGGCGGCGACATGGACGGCGAGGGCGAGGGCGAAGACGAGGACGGTGGGATGGGCGTTGGTGGTGGTGATGGTGGTGTTGAAGAGTGTGGTCCACGACAAGGCCAACGCCAACGAGCAAACGGGCGTGCGACTGGTGCAGCGGTTGGGGCCAAGGCCTGGGTTCGGGGGGGGCGGGCGGGCGGCAGGATGCAGCAGTAGGTAGGAAGCGACAGGAGAAGGGGTATTGTTCAAGGCGGGCTTCGCATCGTTGTCAGCGCGACATGGGCCCCGGAGAAGAGGAGAGAGGAGGCGTTGGGCGAAGGGGATTTGCGGAGAGCAGAGCGTTGGGAAAAATAGGAGCGGAGACTTGGACCCGTTGTTCGACAGATGGCGAGCGGGCGAGCGAGCGTTACCCTACTCTAGGCGCGACTTGCCTGGCGCTGGCCTGCCCGCCGCCGCGCCATCCCCCACCCAGAACAGCGCCCGTCCTGTCCACTTTGCCTGCCCTTCTTGCTGTTGCGCCTCGTCGAGCTGGAGTCTGCTGGCCATGGCGGAAAGATGCACACTTGGACCCGAGAGAGACGAGAGAGAGAGACGCCTGTTTCGCAGTCTTTGTACCCCTCCTCTGCGCTTGCTGACCTCAACTTGCTTGTGGAATGTTCACTGTCCAGACACGCGCGTCGTCTGCTCCCAATCGGGCAACGCGTCTTTTGTGCTTCCACAAGGCTTTCAGTTTCACTCCCCATCCCATTAATCAACAGCCGACAGCATTCTGCAGTATCTATCTAACTTGTATTATGCGACACCTCTCTTGTGACCACCAGCCTTACCACGTACAAGCCATATAAAGCAATCAGAGCTCTATCTGATACTACTAAGATACAGCCCACCAAGCATTGCTGCCATCGCCTGGTGTGTGGGTCCAAGCACTATCCAACGTGAAGCTTGTCACCCAAATGTGGCGTAATGGCAGATCCTCCTCAACCTGTTTAATTGTCTCCGACTTTTATGCAGTCGGTGCAGCTTGTCCGTCTCGCCCACGTTGCGGCTAATTCGCCGAGGCCCAAGATTGCCATGTCGATCGGTTTCACATTACACTGTTCAGTGGATACTCGTAAAATTCGTCATTTACATATCCACCACGCCCATGTAACAAAACTCCCCGCGGGCACTCGACCTTCTTTTTCCTGAAGGGAGGCCATGAATGCTAAGCTTTGTCCCTTCTGGTAGAGAAAATAAAATGCCATAAAAGGAAAGAAAAAGCCACAAAAGGAAAGAAAACGAAGTTGCTTGAACAATCTTCCTGTGAAAGTGTGTGCAATGAAAAATGCAGGCTATGTACATGAGCAGCCTGGGGAATAATAGAAGTGAACAAGGTCCATGTCTTCCAAATGATATATTGGAGAAGTGAAGAAATAGTGACCCTAGCAGTGAGATCAGCGACCAACAAGTCCCGATGAAGGGAGCTTGTAAAAGTGCCGATGTTGGTCGGCGGCGCTGATCTACACAGAGTACTGCTGTCTAAACAGACAAGACGTGCATGTCCTGCTGATCAGCGGCAGTGGGAATCTGGAAGGGACCAAAGGCAGTTGTCTTTCCCTTGTGAGCATGGGCAGCTAGACCCATCTCGCGCATGCGTTCAGCACCTCGACCTGGCGCTGGTCGCTTCTCCTTCACAGCCTTGCCATGCTGCTTGCGGTACAACCGCTCTCGGCGCCGTTGCTTCTTCTTCTCGAGACCAATTTGAATATCGATGGCGCGACGTATTGGCATGTCGTCAGCGTTGGTCTCATCTTCGTCGAGTTCAAACGGATTCCGCATGGTAATGGGCGTACGGGGTACCGACGCGGATACCATCGGCGCAGGTCGTTCGGCAAGACCACCAAAACGAATCGACATGTCACTGCGTTGACGTACGGCCAGAGGGTTGACGGAGCCACGACGAGTAGGTGGCGGAGACCGAAGACGAGTGGGTGGCGGAGGCGAACGCTGTCCGTTAGGCGAGGTTGCGAATAGCTTGCGAGGAGGCGGTGAGAGGTGTGCACTACGCTTTGTAGGCGGAAGAGGCGAACGATGAACAGCACGCTTTGTTGGGGGTGGGGAGCGGTGTACAGCACGTTTCGTGGGAGGTGGGGAGCGGAGTCGCTTTGGTGACGGTAGTGGAGAGCGCTTCATGGGGAGGGCTTTGCGACGACCACGAAGTTCCGCATCGAGAGGGTCCATACGCCCATGCAGGAAGTCACTCTCTGAAGCAAGATTCTCGACTTCAGACACTTCATCCTCATCGTCATCTGGTAGCTCAGGATCCGAGGTCGGAAACGTGGGATCGATGTCTTGAGGCGTAGGCTTGTGCTTGGCAGCACGGCGACGCTCCAAAGTTGCCATGTAGATGGCTTCCGCTGGTCTGTCCTCATCAAGAGTCCCACAAACGAAGTCTGTACTGTCGGGTAGCTCTGGAGTAGGAACACGGATAGTGACAGGCCTTGACTTTCTTCGCTTGGAAGGTGCATCTGAAATCTTGAGATGTCCGTCGCGACTCTCCAACGATCCAATTGAAGACTCAGAGACCGTACGATGAACTTTGAGTCGAAGTTGTTCGAGATGTTCTACAGACGTGGCGGCTGTCGAAGCCCCAGGGGCCCACCAGTTGTAGTCAGATCCAGCGTCACTTTCATCATCCGAGACAGCAAAACCTTCCTCGTCATCGGTCTGGAAACCCTCGTCAGTCTTGTCGCTATATGCATCGCTGTCGTCGTCGTCTAGAAGCTCATCATCATCCATATCACCGCCATCATCGTCGTCATCCTCATCATCTTCATCATCCTCTAATGCTTCTTCTTCCGCAACCTCTTCGCCTAGTTTACGGAGGTCGTTCTCGATCTTCAACGTGTCCTGCACAGTAAGCCGATTGCGATGACATGTGACCTCTTGTGTCCACTCTTCAACCTCTTCCTCTGAGCTTGCAAACTCATGAAATCGGTAGGCCTCGCAGCGAGCCAGATCTGAGTTGCTGCTCAAACGACGAGTTCGGTCAACGATAGGGACTTTGCGAACACTCACGGGCGAGTTGTTACGCACGGTCGAATCTGAGTCGCGGTGAACTTTCGAGGGCAGTTTAGGGGACGTCAGCTTGATACGGGCCAATGGCGGCGGGCTGACGATGCGAGCGCGTGGGGCAACGTCTTTGGAGGGGTTCTCGGTTGAGATTTTGGTTGGGCACGCAAACTTGATGGTGCAAGCTCGCTTCGGAGGATCTTCCGATGGGGGCGCGGGGGTCGGCTTCGTCGATGCTGCTACCGTCTTCTTTTCCTCCTTTTGTCCACAAGCAAACATGATGCATCTCTTTCTTCCCAAGACTGCTTCCACTTTCTGCTCTGGGTTCGAGGGAAGTGGGGCCTTCTGCAGGGACCGCACGGTCTCTTCATCGTGCAGGCTTACCGAGACAGGGAGCTCTAATGGCTTGTTCTGGAAGGTTGGTGCCATGCCGTGGAACATAGCGGAAGGTAGCGGAGGGCTCGGCGTACTGGCTCGTGTGCCTGGGCTCGTGAAGCCACCGTCACTTGTCAGCTCAGCAGTAGTGCAGCTGGTGTTGCTCCAGGTCGATACACATGACATGCCGCGAATGGGACTTATGTCGGACTGGTCGTCGATTGGCGAGCTTGTGCTGGAGCTTGACTTGAGTGCGCTTGTCAAGAGAGACTCTTTGCGGTCGACGGTAGGTTTGGACTTGGCAAAAGAGGAATGTGTGAGGGCCAAAGGTGCAGGCCGGGGAGTACGTGAGGGTTCAGGAGGCTCGTCCAGGTCCGCCACTACCTCGTCTTCCGAACTCATCGCTGGTGGCGATGTGCTTGGAATGTTGCGCCCAACGTCGACTCCTGCCATGCCGTGTCTACCGATGTAATCCTGGTCGTTCGCCATGGTTTGGTGGTATTATTGAAAGGGAATTTGAGGTAATGTGATGGTTATCGACTGTAAAAAAAGAAGAAATCGTGAAATGTACAAGTTGCCTTGAGTCGACTTCAGCGGCAACTCAAGGAAGCGCGTCTGGTGGAGAGACGCAATGCAGTCTTGCAGTCCTGAAACAGGCGGAAATGAAGCCTGGACAGGCCAGAAGAGAGATGTCGTGGAAGTCAAGTCGACAGTAGAAAGTGCAGTCGGTCGTGGTGGACTGTACCTGTGTCGGTGGTGGTGGGCGATGGCGGGGGGGCCCAAGGGAGGCGTGTGTTATAATATGGAGAGCAACATGATTAGGGAAGTGTTAGGCTGGTCGGACCGGGAATGGATTAAAGCAGGCTGAGGACGTATCAGAAAGACAGAGACGTGGTGGGCCAGTGTCAGTGTGGGAAAGGGTACCTGGCGGAGATGATGCAACGCACAGCTGGCTGTGGCGACGGACCGGCGCAGGGCTGGAAAACGGGGCCGAAAGTGAGAAGGTGGGAGATGGTGGGAGACTGCGTTGGCCAACTGTTATGCAGATCGGCGGGCAGAGGCGCTGGCGCTGGGTGAAGGGACGAAGAAGATGCGCAGAGACGGCCCAAGCCTAGAGTAGAGCGGGCACGACGCGCGCAGGTCTGGTGATGGATGGCAGAGGAGAGAAAAGCGAGGAGCAGCGAGGAATTTGATGCGCACGCAGGGTCTCGGCAGCGATCGCACAGCCAGGCGGGTACCGGCTTTATTCGCACCCCACGGCAAGACGGCCCATGCTACTGTACGCGGTCGAGCCTGTCTGTGGGCGCGGTGCAAAAGGGCGCGTTTAAAGCTTGGAAAGAGTTTGCAGGCTAGGTGGCTTGGGGGAGAGGAGCGTGACACCGTTCCTTGTCATACAATCAAAGGCTGGCCACTCTCGTCCATTCCATTGAGCTCTTTGTCAGCGCGCTCAAAGACAGCTCTGGAGGCCTGGCAGCGCACCCAGGCTTCAACGCACATGCGCTTCTTGTTCACGGGCCAGCACAATACAGCACTGCACAGCCGATCGAAGACGCAATCATAGTGCGCAATGCTCCCGGCTGCATATCCTGGTCAACACGCAGGACATGATTTGGTTGCATGGTCCCGCCGTTGAACCGATCAATTGATGCGCGCAACAGGACAGACGCTGCTCTCACCACCACACCGAAACACGGCGGCATCAGCGTTTTGGCTTCCCTCAAGCCTCCCCCCTCCCCCTCCTACCTTATTCCATCTCTCAACTCCAGCACTACCTTGTGGTACTTCCCTTGTGGCTAGCACCGCGCCGCGTCTCACCGCTCCTCCTGCATTCACCATTCTCCAGCCCGTCGTGTCTGCAGCCGGATCCATCATCTGACAGCACACCAAAGGCCCACGCCGTTGCGTGGGGCGGCTGTCTCAACACCGCGGATTACCCGTTTCATCCACCACCACCTGCCACCAATCTGCGCATGCATCGCCGCGCCGCCTGTCCCATGCAGCGCCGAGCAGAGGGTCCATGATCCCCAGCTTTCTGTTCGCTGTCATGGCAGCACCCTTGCCATGTTTGTTTCAATGGTAAGCGCCCCAACCGGCTTCGCGCAAGCTTATTCCACTCCAAGTGCCGCACATGCGGGGAAGTTGCTTGCTTGCGATGCGCCTACTCTTTTAGACCCTTGAGACAACTGCCTCGCTCTCGGCATAGCATGCGCCGTAGGCCTCATCTCGTACATTGATTTGCTACCGGGTTTGGAATCATTGGAGGCGTCAGCTTTATTTTCCGACTGCCCCCTCCATCCACACGAGACGTTGCCAGCGGTCCGGTTATCGCTGGAATAGTGACGCATTTACCTGACCAAGAGCTCCAATCTGCCCTTGCCATCAGCATCTGCAGCTGCTCTATGACGTCGTCCGGCAGCTTGCTCCTCGTCGTACGACTCGTACGATAAGTGCACATCTCCAGGCACTGCGAGTTGATCGCAAAGCCTCATCAGCGTTGTAGATGTTGCTATCAAGTGGTGAGACTTTGCATCACCGCACAAGTACACTTGGCAGTCCACGTTGCATCCCCAGAGAGGACGTCATTCAAACGCGTCTCCATTCAATCCAAGTCGTCAGTCGCCCCTTCCAATACCCACCATCCACATACACACAAGAGCCATCACCATTATCGTAAATACAGTAAGTAGTACATAGTACAATACTCATGCACCCGCACCACCACTATACAATCTCATTTACCCTTTTAATTCCCGTTCCACAGCCAAGCAGCTCCACCCCCATGCACTCACTCTATAGCCACTCTACTAAGCAGCTGCACCACTGTTGCTGTGTTCCCTCAACCCCTCTTTCCCTCTCACAGTCAGCACCCTCCACCCCCTTCTCATCTCCATCTCACCTCATCCACACCCCGCCAAGCACAACCCAAACACCCACACCCACACCCACCCACATCCTCCACCGATCAGCGTCCCATCTTACATATTCCACTCCGACCATACTGCCAAGACTCTAGGCAGCCTATCTGTCCGCTGCGCCTTTAATACTTGCGTAGATCATCCGCGCGTACATTGTATAATCACCGTCGTCAATCCTTGTTGATTTTTATTTTTATCTTCTGTTTATCCGGCGCGGCTGGCATTATTTGGCACTGTTGTGCTTTTCGTTTGCTGGGAACGATGCGTGTGTGTGGTATAGTATGGTAGCGCATGGTGACTTGTACACGTATGTGTGTGACTGATGGATGGGCTTTCAAGGCTGGTGTGGACAGGAACATTGTAGCGGCTTTAATATCGATGATTTGGCGTTTGTTTTTTCTTGTAGAAATGTTGAGGATTTCAGGGTTAGATTGCTGGGGTAGGGTCTATTGGACTTGAGGTAAGTCTGCTTAGTAGGGAGAATGTTTACTCATGTTGTATTATAGATCGCGCGGACTTTTCTTAACATCATCTAAGGATACCTAATCCTCTTTCTATCCACATGTCGCTCACTTCTCCTCTTCATCCTGCCCAAACCCCGTAATTCCACCAAGGAGTCCTCCTACACCTTTCCCTACACCCCCAAGCGTACTAGACAAACGTTAGCATTTCCCTCTCCTGACTCCCATCATGCAAAACTACTCACCTCCCCACACCCCCAATGACATCGCCCCTTCCCAACTTCCCCACGCCTTCGCCCAAACCCCCAGTAATGCCAGTGACAGCCTCATTCGCACCTTTACCCACATTACCCACGACGCCTCCCAGGGGTCCTCCGATCGTACTCCCCACCCCTCCCACAGCATCGCCCACAGTCTTTCCCGCGCCTTTACCAACACCTGTCACAGTATTGCCTAGATGCCAGTCAGCCCGTCGTACAACGCAACGCCCACACACACAGTACAGACAAGCTAGCAAGAAACCAAGAGAAGAGACCACAAAAAAACATACCAACACCACTGCTTGCCCCCCTAACCGCCCCTTTCGCATCACCCTTCCCAATCGCACCCGTCGTCTTACTAACCGTGCCCTGCACGCCCTTAGTCGCTGCCCCAGCTGTATAATACGCATTGTCCACGGCACCCGTTGCCGTCTTGCCCACATTATCAGTGACATGTTTGGCCGGCCTGCCCACGCCAGCGGGTATTTTGTCAAGCCCCTTTCCTGTGACGCCGGTGACGCCATCGACGGTGGATGTGACGCCTGTGGTTGCGGCGTCGGTGACGGTGTTGAGGCTGCCGGTTGTGACGCCGACGGTTTTGTTGAGCGTGCTAGTTGCTGTGTTTACGGTTTTGCGGAGCGGGCCTGCGGGCTTGGTGTTGCTTTGGCCTGGGGCGGGATGAGCTTTAATGATGGAGAGAGGGGTGGGGGAGGTACCATCTGGGTTTACCGTCTTTTTGGCGGGGGTGGAGGATGAGATTGGAGTGCTTTTTGCTGCGACAGAGCTGGTGTTTGTCTTTTTCACGGTGGTGGCTGGCTTCGCTGTTGGAGTGCTTGGGGTGTCCTTCTTCACGGCTGTGGGCAAGGGCTTCTTGATGGCTGTAGGTGTGGGCTTGGAGGCTGCGCTGATAGTTTTTTTTGCCGGGGCTGTGGTCGGTGCAGCCCTCGGTGTCGATGTAGCTGGGGCTGTCTTTTTGTTTGCTGTTGACGATGTTGCAGGTGTCGCTTTCGCTGGCGTAGACCCAGCGTTCAACTTCCTTGGTACCCTCTTGACCGGTGTAACCGCGGTTCCTGATGTCTCAGACGAAGCGGCGGCTGGATTCTTCACAGGCGTCGCCTTAGTCGTAGATTTCGCAGCAGTTGGTTTCGCCGTCGATTGAGCAGACTTTGAAATATCGCCTACGCTTGCTATACAATGTTATCAGCTTATATTGGACTCTTCGCTATTTTCAGTATCAACTAACACTGTAGCGCAGCGCTCTGCTGCTTAAGTTGATCGACTGCTGACATTTTGACGTATGGATTTGGGATAAAAAAAGCTCAAGTGCGAGCTCAAATTTTGCAATGGATAGGATCATGAAAAAAAGTCCTGGATTCGTGTCTTGAAGCTGAAAGCTTTCTTCTACCTCGATCATTTCTATGTCTTGCTCATACGTCATTCGTCGTTGGGATCCCTGTTGTTGTGGAAGTACGAACGGCCCAGCTGCAACGATCCTGTTTTTTGGGGACACGGGAAGATAACCCTTGCATACGCCGTCCTACACCCTAATACTGACTGTCAGCTTAATGAGAAATAATAACGGTCCGTTGTGATTCTATTTGGACACTTGCAAATAGTCTAATATTAAGCAAGTGGATATAATCAGTGTTGGTTAGTGGTTGGGACGGTAAGAACCCCAGAGTAGTTTCACAAGCGAAATGTCAACCTCAAGAGACACGATAACATCAGATGCACAACTTTTTTTTTGAACTTTTCATCATTCATGAATTGACTACTGAGCTCTTGCTCAGAGTCGGCCAAAGGTATTATTATCTACCAAGAGCTTATTCGGGATATCCATTTACTCGTGAACCGTGAAATGCCACCACTCTAAGACGCCGACAGGGATTAAGCTCCGTCATCATGCAAGTGAGGTTGAAACAGATAAAAGAAAGCCATGACACATGAAAGGGATATCAGAGCGCCGACCAGACTTTTCGAAACCGCAAAGATGAAGGATACGCTTAGTCAACCTCCTCCATGGCGCTCTCGCCAGCTGCCGCGGGAGCCTCTGCTGAGGCATCACCCTTGGCCTCCTGCTCAGTCTCGACATCCTCGTCAACGTTCAGGCCGAGAGAGACAAGCTTGTGGATGCGCTCAGCGTACTGGACAGGCTCATCAATGGTGAAACCAGAGACGAGGAGCGAGGTCTCGAAGAGGAGCAGAGTGATGGACTTGACTGTGCGGTCATCCTCACCATCGGCCTCGACCTTGCGCTTGAGCTCCTTGATGATGGGAGACTTGGGCGAAATCTCGAAGGTCTTCTTGGAGGACATGTACGAGCTCATCGAGGTGTCACGGAGAGCCTGTGCCTTCATGATACGCTCCATGTTGGCCGACCAACCGAACTGGCCGGTACGGATGGCGCAAGGTGAGCCGACAAGCTTGTGTGAGACAACAACCTTCTCGACCCTGTCGCCGAGAACAGTCTTCAAGCTCTTGGCAAGACCTTCGAACTCCTTCTCCTCAGCCTCGCGCTCCTTCTTCTCCTCCTCAGACTCCTCAAGCTCAAAGTCCTTGGTGATATCGACAAGCTTCTTGCCATCGAACTCCTTGAGCTGAGTCATGGCGTACTCGTCAATGGGGTCAACAAGGAAGAGAACCTCGAAGCCCTTCTCCTTGAGAGTGTCGAGGAAAGGTGACTTCTGGACAGCCTTGAGAGACTCGCCAGTGATGTAGTACATCTGCTTCTGGTGTTCGGGCATACGGGTGACGTAGTCGGTAAGGGAGGTCTGCTCCTCGCCAGACTTGGTCGAGTTGAAGCGGAGGAGCTTGGCAAGAGCAGCGCGGTTCTGGGAGTCCTCGTGGATACCGAGCTTGATGTTCTTGCCAAAGGCAGAGTAGAACTTGTCAAACTGCTCACGGTCCTCGGCGATCTCGTTGAAGAGCTCAAGAGTCTTCTTGACAATGTTCTTGCGGATGACCTTCATGATCTTGTTCTGCTGGAGAGTCTCACGCGACAGGTTGAGGGGAAGATCCTCAGAGTCGACGACACCCTTGACAAAGCTGAGCCACTCGGGGATGAGGTCAGTGGCATCATCAGTGATGAAGACACGGCGGACGTAGAGCTTGATGTTGTTCTTGGTCTTCTTGGTCTCGAAGAGATCGAAGGGTGCGCGCTTGGGAACGAAGAGGATGGCACGGAACTCGAGCTGACCCTCAACAGAGAAGTGCTTGACGCCAAGGTGGTCTTCCCAGTCGTTGGACAGGGACTTGTAGAAGGAAGCGTACTCCTCGGTGGTGATGTCCTGTGGGTTGCGGGTCCAGATGGGCTTGGTCTTGTTGAGCTCCTCCTCCTCAATCTTGGACTCCTTGACCTTCTTGGTCTTCTTCTTCTTCTCTTCCTCCTCATCGTCGACCTCCTCGACCTTGGGCTTCTTCTCGTCGCCCTCCTCGGTCGTCTCGGCAGCGTCATCGTCCTCGACCTCGGTCTCAGTCTCCTTGAGAACGTGGAGGTAGATGGGGTATGAGATGAACTCAGAGTGCTTCTTGACGACCTCCTTGATCTTGCTCTCGTTCAAGTAGTCCATCTGCTCATCCTTGAGGTGGAGGATGATGCTGGTACCGCGGCCGATCTGCTCGCCCTCAGTGTCCTCGGTGATCTTGAAGGTGCCACCGGCACTTGACTCCCAGATGTACTGCTCGTCATCGTTGTTCTTGGAGATGACAGTGACACGGTCGGCAACAAGGTATGCGGAGTAGAAACCGACACCGAATTGACCAATCATGGAGATGTCAGCACCGGCCGACAGGGCCTCCATGAACTGCTTGGTACCCGAGCGGGCAATCGTTCCCAAGTTGTTGATGAGGTCGGCCTTGGTCATACCAATACCGGAATCCCGGATGGTGAGTGTCTTTGCCTCTTTGTTGGGGATGATGTCGATGCGGAGGTCCTTGCCGCTATCGAGCTTGCTGGGGTCTGAGAGCGCCTCATAGCGGATCTTGTCGAGGGCGTCGGAGGCGTTGGAGATGAGTTCTCGCAGGAAGATCTCCTTGTTTGAGTAGACAGTGTTGATGATGAGGCCGAGCAGCTGAGAGATCTCAGCCTGGAACTCGAAGGTTTCCCCAGACATGACGGCGGTTATGTGTGTGTGGTGTTTGCCTGTGAGAGTCAGTACAGTCCCCACAGTGGGTTGCAAGGCTGCAATGTCGGTGTGGAGTAGGCTGGGGGAGGCAGGCACGTACGATTAGGCGGGGTAGAGGGGACTGCTATGTTCTACCAAAGTCGTATAGTTGAATGTGTGCTCAAAGACAATTGGGTGTCTGGTGAGTGTAGAATGGAAGGAGCAATCTGATGGGAGAAACAAAGAACAGGCAGCGCTGAGTTTTGAGGCTCATATAGGCCTTGGTGGAGCTCGAGAATCTTCTAGACAGAGCGGCAGAAACGCAGAGAAAGCCGCGGCGTGGCCAATCAGCGCACGGCTGCCCGCAATACACCGCCTCACCGCCCCCATGAACCCTCCCCCAGCAACGCTTTCTGCCAGCCAGGCTGGTGGGACAATCGCGACTGCCTCCTTCCATGAGGTTTGCTGGCCCGCGACTTCCTCACCGCGCGCGTGCTTGCCTTGCTGGCGACGTCCATTGTAGCTGCCTGCCATGGACATGATCTCACCGACTCGAGGCCTTGACTATGATCGTGCTTGCTGTCTTTCTGTTGCTCTGTCACGTTACGGCAGTCAGTGCTGTGTCCCCGCTCAGCCTGCTCACAACTAGAGTATTCGTGTATAGCCTCACGCGTCGCTAACAGTCTAGCTGCCTAGAGCACTCGTACCTGTCCATCGCTTGCTACCTATTCTTCCAGCCAATCGCACCAATTGCTATCCCCTCCGCTGCCTCTACCCGCAGTCTCTTGCCGCTCCGTCAGACACAACAAGCCATGGCGACCACCGCGGCCACGGGCCCTGCCCCACTCAGTCTAGCAGTCGCTCGGTCGCCCATATTCCATATGCCTCGCGAGCTCCGCGACAGGGTGTACAAGTTCATCTTCAGCGACTCGCCTGTTCCGTCGATTGATGGCGACGAGGCCGCTGTGCCTGCCTCGTCAGAGCTCGCGCAATCGCGCCTTGTCAGCCATCAGTTCGACGAGGAAGCTCGTGAGACTTGCTTTGGAGAGATCGTGCATATCATCAACTGGGATCCAAAAGACGTTGCCGAGCGCCCGGGCGTCTACACAGAGCGCATCTGCAATCTCGAAAAGAAGCTGCGGGAGCAGATCAAGCATATCGCCTTCCGAATTCAGGACGGCAACGTGAATTATATCGATCCCTTGCATCTCGACATGAAGCCTGAAGATCCCGACCTCGTGGGCCCGGGCCAGCAACATGTCATCCGTGGGCTTCAGTTGGTTGAATCCATCAGTTTCGTACTCGATTTGCCATTCATCGAAACCACAGCGGGTAAGCAGACAAGGATAAAGCAAGAGGCAAGACTAGCCAAGAAGATCTCCGAGTTCACACATGTGAAAAAGGTCATTATACAGAATATATACCACAGGGACCAGTTTCCATACCACGCAGAAACTGGGCAGCAGCACTGGACGATCCTCGAATGGGAGGATGAGTCGGACAAGGTCAATGATGACCGCTAGCAGCTCGAATTGACGCTCGCAATGTCCAATCCTGGTCGCTCTCGACAACCAGATGCGTGATCGTGGGTAGTATTGATTCGTTTTGCAAAGTTAGTTTTTGTTGGTTTTAGCTGTAGAAGGATAATTTCGCGAAGAGCTTCTTGAGCTTATCAATAGAAAATGAATACATCCTACAAGCATCGACAGTCTGTCAACCCCTTGTGCAAAACACTACCAAGGGTTTACGAGTGCAGTCCACCACTGTCAGCGCTACGAAATAGCAGTCGCCATCTCCGCCGCAATGTTGACGGTGTTCATGGTACGAGGTTAGCAGAGGTCCTGAGAATATTTTTTTGTGTGGCCGGCGTGAGTCCATGTCAGTTGAATTTCGCAGATGAACTTAACATGCTTGTATTGATTACTTTTGAACCCATCTAGATGAAAGTCCTCATGAACTCGCCGAGAGCCATGATGGCCATAGCCTGCCCATACGGCATACTCGTCAGAGGAATGTCCTTGTAGTGCTTCAAGTCGTGTCCCATGGCCGTACCGAAGCTGACTTCCAACAGCTCGCCCTCGGGGTTGATCCTGCTCATAACCGCCTTGATCGCCTTGACCGCAGACTCCAAGTACACGTCCCCACTAATGTACCGTTTCCTACACGCCTTCAACATACCGTACGCGAAGCCCGCCGTTGCAGACGTCTCCTCATACGAGCCCTCTGACACGGGCACATCGAGCAATGTGCGCCACATGCCATTCTCCGCCTGCAGCTTGACCAACGCCTTGCACTGCGACTCGAGGATGCCGATCAAAAACTGCCTCAGCGGATCACTCTCCTTGAGATCCAACAACTCGATGAAATCCGGAATGGCAATCGTCAGCCACGAGTTACCCCTCGCCCACCTCGCCTTGGCAAAGTTATGCCCAACCTCCAGCCCGTCCTTCTCCTCCCACTTCCAGCCATGGTAGAACAGGCCGGTAGACGTGTCAAACAGGTACTGGCAATGCAGCATAAACTGTCTCTTGGCCTCCTCCACATACTCGGGACGGTTGAGCGTGAGTCCGATTTTGGCAAGCGGCAGCGCGCTCATCATCAGCGTGTCGTCCCACAATTCATCCTTGTTGAAGGAATTGTACGTCTCGTGCTGGAAGCCGCCAAACTTGGTGCGAGGCAAGCCGTGCATGACCCACTCGGCCCACGTATCCAGCCACGGCACAAATGTCTTGTTACCCGTCTCCTCGTACAGGTAGGCTAGTGTGAGGAACGGGCTCACGGTGTTGATGTTCTTGGTGGTGCCTTTGGACAGCTGCTTGTCGAACCAACCCTTCATTATGTCAAGGGTGGCGGTGCTGCCTGTCAGTGTGTAGTAGTGCCATAGGCCGTAGAGACCGATGCCGTGGGTCCATTCCCAGCCGTCCCAGCCTTTGGTGTCGATTATGCGGCCATCATCGAGTTTTAGCAGAAATTCGCCGGTTGTGTCGTGAATGTTGATTAGGTTGTGGGTGAGGAGCAGGATCTTGGAATCAATCTCCTCCTTTTTGAGGCCATGGATTGTGAGGGTGGACATTTTTGCGGCGTCCTCCTGAGAGCGGTGTTGGGAATGGCGGGGTAGCAGTTGGTAGTGGGGTATCCGTTGAAATTGAGCAAGCCGGTAGAACGTGCTTTTGGTTCTGAAGCTACACAGATGGGATTGAAGAAGAAGAAAGGTCCGGGGTGGGAAGAAGACAGAAGAGGATTCAAAAAAGCTATCCCCACGCGTAGCTCAAGAGGTGGGTATATACACGGCGTCACGCGTTGTTTGAGCGGGGTGTCAAACTGGGGATAGGCCCTGCCCTTGACTGCATGGCGTTGATTAGATGGATCGGGGCCCGAGGTAAGTCTTCACCACTTTGGTCACATTCGTGCGCTGCTGCACCGATGTCGTCTCATCCTATACCGACGCAGAAGGCGGATTCCACGTGGGGTCCGCTCCACAGGATGGGTTCCTGGAACCGCGGCTCTGTGAGGCGAGTCTGAATGCCAGCACCGGGCCCCTGGATGAGGCTCCAGAAACGAGTCCCCTGCCGGACTCGCCATGTAATGCACCGATGTTCGTTGGCCGCTACACCGATACAACAAAGGCACCGGTGGGTCACTGCTTGAAGGATCCGGAGAAGACCGCGGAATGGCAGTGTGGCCGGGCTGGGGAGGCTGGCAGCCTGACTCGCGGTCGAGCTGGGGAGGCCAGACGCCACCTTAGTTTGGAGCGGGTGGCAGAAAGGCCACCAACAGATGGACTCATGCAAGAGCGGCTTCGCCCAATGCTCACACGAGCTGGGCCCATCACGTGCAGCCGACGACTTATCAGCGGTCGCCATCGGGGTGCTTTGCGCCGGCCAGGCAGAAAGGCTTGTTGGCCAGGAGCCAAGCCGGTGGCAGTCAGCCAACTTGCTTGTTCGTGCATCCCTCCGACTCCGCACCCCACAGTCTGTACCGTAGTATAGACGACATCGCCGAACTACCTGTGCAATGGCTAGCGACTCAGCAAGCGATATTGGTGCCCACTTGAACGCTGCACTCCTACCATAGACGGTGTGGGGAATTTGCACGGATTCTCACTGGCAGCTGTGCAGGATCAGTAACCCGTCGCACGCCCTCGTCCCACCCCAGGATTGCCGGGTACCGATATTGTAGCCTGTCCGCAGGGATTCGCGCCCACATGGGGTACAGCACAGTATGGGGGTAGAGAACAGTATGGCCGGGGTAGTTATGGGGACACTCAGATGGTCAATGTAACCCAGGACCAGCAGGTAGAAATATCCTCTCGACCGCTTCGCTTTCTTGCCGCTCATTGTGAGTCCTGGGGATTTGTCTGCAACCCTCACTTTCTTCCCAACGCCAGTCCACGGAAGCTCTCTCTCAACATGGCCGCCAACCGAGCCAGCGCCGACGGTGTCAAGACCACATCGCAGGCTGACACCAAAGACTACGAGCAGAAAAAGGACATCAACCAGGTCGAGCGAGTCTTGTCTGCTGAGGACGAGAAGAAGGACCATGTCAACTACGACCGTATTGACAACGAAGTCGCAAAGTATGCTGATGCCACGGCCGTCGATATCTCACCAGAGGAGAATGCTCGCTTGAAGAAGATGATTGACCGCCGCGTGCTCCCCATCATGGTCATCACCTACTTCCTGCAGTCGCTCGACAAGGGCACCATGTCTGCTACTTCCATCATGGGAATTCGAGAGGATATCCCAGTTCTGCAGTCGAACCAAACAGTGAGTGAAAACTCTTACCAGTCCCTGAAAGTGGCTGCAAACTAAGCACTACACAGTTCGGATGGCTCACCACCTGTATCTACCTTGCCGTTCTTGTCGTCGAATACCCTACCAACTGGATCATCCAACGTGTCCCTGTCGCCAAGTATCTCGGTGCCAACATTCTCGCATGGAGTGCCGTGCTTTGCTGCCATGCCCTCTGCTTCAACTTTCCCGCTCTCGTCACCGTACGAACGCTACTGGGTATCTTCGAAGCTGTGTGCCAGCCTGCATTCCTGGTCATGACCTCCATATGGTACAAGCGTGATGAACAAGCCCAGATCGTTACCTACTGGTACATGATGAGTAAGTTCTCATGAGTGACGTTTGTCGCAGACGCCAAGCTAACAACCGATTGCAGACGGTATGCAGCAAATTGTCGGTGGTCTCTTGGCCTACGCCTTCTCCATGATCAAGCACTCCAGCCAAGGTGGCACCGCCCCCATCCGATCTTGGCAAGCCATCTTCATCTGCTACGGATTGATCTCGTTCATCTGGGGTGTGTGGGTTATTCTCAGACTCCCTGACAGCCCTATGCGTGCCAAGTGCTGGTCCGAAGCCGACAAGAAGCTCATGGTTGAGCGTGTTCGTTCCAACCAGACTGGTCTTCAAAACAAGAAGTTCCGTGCCTACCAGTTCAAGGAGGCTCTTCTCGACCCCCAGACCTACTGCTACATGGGTATCCAATTCTTCACTACGCTCCCCACTTCCGGTCTCGGTGCTTTCTACAACATCATCATCAAGGGTCTTGGCTTCACTGTCCTCCAGACCCAGCTTCTCGCCATGGTTCTTGGTGTTGTCATCATTGGCACGCTCATGGGATCTGCTTGGTTGGTCAAGAGGACCAAGCAAAATCTGCTTACCATGGCCATCTTCATGATTCCGTAAGTGACACAAAATCTATTCTGTGAGATCATAACGCTAATACCCGATCAGTGCTTTTGTCGGAACAATCGTCATCATGACCGTTGTAAACAAGAACGACGCCACAAGAGCCGGTCTCCTCATCAGTTACTGGATCATCTTTACTTTCTGGGCTGCTCAAGGTCTCGGTATGAGTATGCTTACTCGAAATGTTGGTGGCCAGACCAAGAAGTCCGTCTGCATCACCATGAACTTCTTCGCCTGGTGCGCGGGTAACGCTACGGGACCCAAAGTCTTCTTCGACGGTGACCCACGCTACCTCAAGTCTCTCGCCATCCATCTTGGCTGCTACTCTGCACTCCTCTTCGTCATCGCCTTCCTCCGATTCAACCTGACTCTGCGCAACAAGAGGAAGGACCGCGAGTTCGGAAAGGAGGTTGACTCTACCCATGGTTTCGATGATCTTACGGACAAGGAGAACCCCAACTTCCGCTATGTCTATTAGACACGGCTGGAAATGCAGTAATGCCAACTGGGGGTTATTATTATTACGACTACAAAGTTACTGTCATTGTATTTAGCGTAGCATCATTCGTTCCAGAATATCATCAACCCGCACTTTTCAAAGCGCCGTGTTCCAACATCTGACTTGCCAACTATTTCAACTCTTCTACTTCCTACCCTCATCGCCATTTCTCCTTGACCCTCCTTATCATTAGCCCTCTGAAAACTTTCTGAAATACCCTAACTCTACCTCCAGCAACCCTCCGTCTCACCGCCAACCGCCTTCTTCACAACAACATACCTATCATACCATTACCTCGCAATCATCACCATCTTCCCGCCATCAAACCTTACCTCGCTGGCCGTTTAATGCCTCTCATCAACTCATGACGTATATACCCACCACCGTACCAATTACTACATACATTGCTCCGATTGCTCCGATTACCAGGGACTCTCAACCTAGTGTGGTCGATTGGAGGGTGGGAAGGAGAGAAGTTGATATGTAGACTATGGGGTGGAATAACCCAGGCCTGTCGGTAGGCTGAAGACTCAGGAGGGAGAGCTTGCGGGTTAGTGAGGGCTGTCATTTTTACCAGGGAGGTGAGGATGGGGTGACGAGTAAGTATAGTATGTATAGACGCCAGCGATGTACGTTAAATAAATGATAAGGCAGTTCTACGATTCCCGTCTATCTACAGTTTCCCGTCTATCTACAGTCGGTCGAATATAGGTATATTACACATTTCGAAAAAAAACGTTAGTCCCAGGCTCATCAAAGTCACATAAAGCAACGAGGCCTTGAAGTCTAAACTCGCATCCTCCCCGATCCAAAAGCACACACTCTAATCTCGACTTCTCTACACATGCCTTCCAAGCCTCCAGAGACGATCCGTGACGGGAATATTTCGGGTATCGTCCCGGTTTTGCAGGGGGACCTCTAAATCTGGGTACATGCACATGAGGGGGGGGGGAACCCTAACATGCATGGACCCCGCTAACTAGTCGATGTAGCAAGCTTACGCATGTTACTGAGAAGAGTATAGCTTCCTTTTTTGTGAACCATACATCATCTATGGATATCTTGGATTTATTTACCTATAGTATAGTATAGTATCTACGCTAGTTTATAATACTTGACGATACTACGCAAAGACCAAATATCCCATATACACCAACACTGCAACATCCAACCCACACCTCTCCACTCCCTCGACCCGTCCAAGAAAACCCCATTCCCACCCCCTCTCTCCCCCGCCCAATGACATCGACAATCCTCATAACAGGCGCATCATCCGGCCTAGGACTCAGCTTCACAAAACACTACGCCTCTCTCGCCTCGCCCCCTTCAATCCTCGCCCTCGACATCTCGCCCTTCCCCACCTCCTCCCTCCCAGCCTCCTCTCTCAACCACATCTCCTTTCACAAACTAGACATCTCATGTGCGTCCGCGCTCTCCGCTTTCGCCTCCCAGCACACGCGCACCTGCATCTCGCTGATCCTGCACTGCGCCGGCGTCCGCGGACTCGTCACGCACATGACGCAGACACAGCCCGGCGATGTTGCAGGCGCGGAAACGCTCGCGGTGATGGATACGGCGACGCTGCTTCGCGCGTTTAAAGTCAATACGGTGGGGACGTTTAATGTGGTGAGGACATTTTTGCCAAATCTTTTGTTGCATGCTTCTGCCGATTCGATGGCGTCGCCTGAGTTATCGGCTTCATTGCCATCGCCACCGTCAACATCTTCGCCTTTGTCACGAGGGCAGACACAGTCTGCCACAGCGACAGTCACGGGCTATCCAAGAGTCGTCGTCCTTTCGAGTCGCATGAGCTCCGTGGCTGCGAATACCACTGGGGGCGCGTATGCGTATCGTGCGAGTAAAGCAGCGCTGAATGCTGTGGTAAAGAGCTTTAGTGTTGATGTGCCTGAGGTTAGGTTTTTGTTGCTGCATCCGGGCCGGGTGGAGACGGGGCTTGTGGAGTGGAAGGAGGAGGGAGCAATTGGGGTGGAGGAGAGTGTTGAAGATTGCTTGAGGGCTATTGAGGGGGAAGGGTGGGAGAGTGGAAGCTTGGTGGATAGATTTGGAGTGGAGATTCCGTGGTAGGAAGGGAGATTTGGGAAGAGGGAATTGAAGGCAGGGTGTGTACGTCTGAGTGATGGGTATGAAAGTCACTGGTTGGAACATTCCTTGCGTTTTCTTGTCTGTAGTAGAGCATGGAACTTGGAGTGTGACACTGCATACTGGTGATGTAAAGCACAGACGAAAGAGTTATAGGTTGGAAGCTAGACTTAGACATACCATATGGATTTGTGCAAAGCCAACAGGTCCATGGTGTTGATTGATCTACTAGGTTGCTGCAACATCTGTCATTGCGATTCAAGTGTAGCAAACAGCTAGACAGCACTTCAGTCTGGCTCTCTCAGCGTGGAGATCGTAAGTCGTCAAGTCATCGAAACGCAACTGTTATATATCCGCCACTTTTGGGATAGCTTATGTGTTTTCTTCCCTTGTTTGGGCGCGCTAGTAGTTGTCATCCACAAGGTGTAGGGCGATTGATAGCAATAGTTCCTGGTGGTGTAGCAGGCAAGCGGCAAAAAGGGCTTCGAGGGCGCTTCGTTGACTTGTGCTAGGTCAACCGATGCGAAACAGCTTGTAGTTCAAGCTCATCCAACCTCGCTCTGTAGAACATCTGGTGGTGCAACTTCCTCCGTCTGCTTGGGGGCAGTACCGGATATTTTCTCGGCTGTTTCCAAGCTACGCTCGATAGCTTGCACCAAGCCATCGAGTGCGGCGAATGTATCGCCCTGACTCTGGTCTCTTGCCTCAGTCAACTTGTCCTGCCCAGCATGACCCTTGCCCTTGCTCTTTGTCTTCTTCGGCAACTCGACGCCCTCTACCCGTAGCATGAAGCCTTGATCTGGCGAGTTCTCGTCAAATGAGGGTGCGATGCGGACATCAGTATTTGTAATCTGCCATTCTGGAGAGAGTGACTGGGCATCTTCGATGGTCCGTCCGTCTGCTGCAACGTCGATTATGAGGTAGTGTTCCTTGACGCCTGGTATTGGCGGCGGGAGTGGAGACTCGAACGGTAGATCTTGTTCATCTATACCCTCGACATCCCGTAGCCTCTCTCGCTCTTCTTCCTCTTCTGCATCTCGCGGTAGGTACTTTGTTTCGTCAAGTCCCAGACTGCGCATCGATGCGGCAGTTATGACAATGGGGTCGTCATCAGCAAAGATGTAATGGACATAAGGGTGATAATGCTCTCCAGACACACCATCTTCTATCAGAGTGAAGAAGGGTCTGAAGTTGGGTGGTGGCAGAAGTGTTTGTTCAGAGCCAGGCTCCAAGTACGGCATGTCCTCCTCGTCTGGCGCGTCGTCATGTTGCTGCGGCGCGTGTTGTTCGGTCTCTGGGGTATCTTCAAACGTTTCTGCAGGTATTGAACGCGGTGACTGTGCGCTGCGGGCTTCTGGAGCGATTCCTACCAATTCTGGGTTCGTGGACATTCTGAGAGAGTTGACGGAAGGCTGGAAGATGGAAGCTAGTAAGCTGCTAGGTGAGCACATGCTATCGATAAAGGGTGGGTCCGTGCATATCAGCATGTGAACGGCTCGATGCACCATATGCTTGGGAGGAGATGATGTAAGAGAACCAATTGATTGACTGAGGAGTAGCAAAATCCCAGGGTATCATCCATGCGCCAATCGTAGTAACCAACAAATCTCGACGCAAAGTCCAGCATTGACGGCCTGTTTTCAAGGCCAGCCATCCATCTGCCTGACAATAAACTTCCAACATTTCCATAGGTTAGAGGCGATGATCGGAGTATCATGGAACGAGGATTCAAGCGGGGCTGGAACCAGGCTCTTGTGTCTGAGCGCGGCCTTCGATGGCTGCAGGCGTGTTTGGCGCATCCTGACTCTTGGACTTGAAAGCTGATAACTTTGTCAACAGCAATACAAAGCATAAGGAAGCTATACTTGCGTTGTCGACACATGGGACATTTCTCTTGTGAGCTTTCTTGCTTTAGCCATGAGAAGATGCAGTGCTGCCACAAGATCAGTCCATGCCTTCAGCGTAATCATTGCGGGACATACCATGTGGAAGGAATGATTGCATTCGCCCAGAACTATGTTTTGTCAATACTTTTCAGAAGATTGCGAGCAATCAAAACATACGTAGCGGACACTCATCGCCAGGGAACTTGCACTTGGAGCAAGTGCTATCATATGGATTTCGACAGATACCACAGACATCATCTTCAGGCAGGTCCCATCGCCAAGCGGCGACCGCATTCCACTCCCGGATAGTAACCTTCATCGCGTCTGTCAAAATTCGAGACTATAGGGATTGTTTTTGGACGCGGACAAGATGGATGCAAAACAAACGGTGACGCGGGATATGGCAGAATCATGTGGCGGTGAGAAGGGCGGCGACGCGCTGCGAGTTAACGTGCCAGGGTCCATACTCTAGCTTGCGGTGGGCGCAATGACAAGGACAAGCAACCATGAGTACCGCGAAATTGCATTAACAGCTGCATATATTCTTTGGCATCGCAATACCACCAAACGACAAAACCATCCAGATCAGAGCTTTTAAGATCCCTGTTCAAGCAACAGTAGGCACGGCGAGGAATCACATGCATTGAGCGGCTTCCCCGCATTCCGTTGAAGCTCAAGCCCCTCAACTTGGATGGGAGCTACACAACTATCCAAAGAAACTCCCGTCCTCTCGCTCGCCGCCCAATCTCCTCTCCCCAGCCCAAACTAACGAGTCGTGAGCCTCGATCGCGTCCACAATGTTTGTGTCAAGATTCCACTGCTCTTTGCGCCCCGCATCATTCCATTCAACTCTGCGACTCCCCCTAGCTGGTCGCGGCCGACGGGCAATGTCGTCTCACTACACGCTCGACACTTATTTAGTCTCGCCAGCCGATCTCAATTCGGCATTGCAGAAGAATGTGTATAGCAAGCTTTCCACGGCGCCAAGAGTAGTTCCTCTATGCGCATCGTGGTTTCTCCCCAACGACGGACGAAATGGCTACGATACTTACCTCGCGGAACGCATACCGCATGCGCGCTTCTTCGATCTCGATGCCGTGAAAGATCCGCACTCGCCATACCCACACATGTTGCCTTCAGCCGAGCTCTTCGCCGACGCAATGAGGAAATTGGGTATACGGAGAGAGGACAGTGTGGTTGTGTACGATAGTAAAGAGCTAGGCATCTTCTCCGCACCGCGGGTGGGTTGGACGCTGCAGGTTTTCGGACATCCTAACGTTCATGTACTAAACAATTTCCGCAAATGGGTCGAGGAAGGCTATCCGACGGAAAGCGGCGAGCCCAAGGAGGTATGGCCGGTCGACTATCCAGTACCTGAGCTTGAGGCAAGTAAGGTAGTTGCGTTTGAAGAGGTGCGGGAAATTGCGAAGGAGCAGGGCAAAGAGGGCGCCGAAGAGGTTCAAATTCTGGATGCGCGGAGCTTGGGGCGTTGGAAGGGCATCGACCCAGAGCCTAGAGAAGGTACGCTCTACTCCCGTCATCCATAGCCAACCTATTAGTACTAACTGTCGCAGGTCTATCGTCCGGACACATCCCGTATTCGACCTCCGTTCCCATCACCGACCTTCTTGACCCGAAAGACAAAACCCTTCTACCGGCTTCTGAACTCCAAGCAGTCCTCAAAACGAAGGGCGTCGACCCTTCCAAGCCTATCATAAGCAGTTGCGGTACTGGTGTTACAGCAGCTGTTATTGATGCTGCCTTGAATGAAGCTGGCTTCCCCACCCAAACAAGGCGGATCTACGATGGTAGCTGGACTGAGTGGGCACAACGTGTGCATCCGGGTGAAGGACTGATTCGAAAGTCGGAGTAGGGTGGCACTAAAAGTGAAGCGTTGCTGGCGGCGTGTTGTTTCACAAAATTGATACCCTTTCGCTCGATTGCATGTAGCTGGCTGAGATTGTGGTCGTACCCAAGATATACCCACGACGTTTATCCAATATTGCAGTCATGCTTGTTTCGTATACAATTTCGCTCTTCTGCTTGAGTCGAATTGACTGAGTCATGTACTCCGACCTGTAGCATTGACAAGCTGTATGATTCCGCTCGGACGAGTAATGGATGGACGGTCTCGTCACAAAAATGCTATCCTCATTTCTTGCTGAGATATTTGGCGAAAAACTCCTTGACCTGTGCGTTAGCGCCTCCCAAGTTGCGTTGTGGGAGCGCAACGACCTTCAAGCCCTTGAGTGATCGAGCTCTGCTGACTACATGAACGTTAGGACACCAGCATCATGCTCTCCGCACGCCTTAAACTTACGCGCGACATAAATCTGACTTGGCTCAAACGCCCTGCCAAGATCAACAATCACACGATCCAATGTCATGCCCTGCGATTTATGCACCGTAATAGCATATCCAGCCATCAGCGGGATTTGGGTTCGCGAAAGCAGACTGAATGGCTCCTCGTTGCCCAGCTCGTTGGCTGTACAGTCGGCATATATAGTCTTCAACAAGCCATTATCGAACTTCACAATCGGCCACGGCTGTTGCTGATTTTGTGTCGCGAATATCTTGATTTGCTGCTCGAAGTACTTGGCATGCGTGCCTCTCAGTGACACGGCAGTCAGCGTTCCCGCTGTATCTCTGTTCTCGAGCTTACGTGGCAGCTTTGCCGGGTCGTATGGTTCGAAGCCGATGATGGAGCCTTGTGAGCCGTTTACGAGGCCAGCGGTAGGCTCGAGGTTTGCTTGGAGGACTACGCGCATGCCTTCTTTTAATTGGATGAAGACTTCGTACCGGTGTTCTTTCTATGACGGGGGATCAGCAGGGCGTCAAGCCAAGTGTTTGCTCACTGACTTACGAGTGCATGTAGCGTCCCATTACCATCGTCAGAAAGTCTTGTGTTCTTTTCCAAAGACTTGTCGTCACGGTGGTGCGGCTTCCAATCGAAGTGGTCGACGCACTTGTAAGTGCGAGCTACAGCCGCGAGCTTATTGATGTTCTCGTTATTGGTTCGGTCGACATCTTCGCGTCTTGCGAATAGTTTAATTGCGTCTTCAGTTTCAGATGTATGGTTCAGAAGGACTCGCGCATGATTCGGCAGGATGACACCCTCTGCTATGTGTCAGTATAGTCCTTGCTCCCAACTCCTTTTGTGGATGAGGGCGAAACTGTGAAGCTGGAACTACCAGAGAACATACCTGTTCGTATCCTCTGTAATATACTGATGAACATCTTATCATGCTGACGATGTATCTCAGTCAAATTGATATGCTTGAAATTACATTCCTATTGCAAATTAGTAGGAGCGTCTGGCGCATCAATGTAAGGCGCTCGCTTCGTCACCTACCTGCCAGGCTTCGCTGCGAAAGGCCCACTTGTCGATGTCGTAGAAGACATCCCTGTTGCAGCGTCGATTTTCGCAGCGGTGCTCTTTCGGGCTGTACTTGTTATCAGGAATCAGCTCCCAGCCACAGCCAATGCAGTGCCGAAAGGGCTTGACGGGTGCAAGCTGACAGAACTATTGTACTTAGCATATTTTCGAGATGGTGTTATGATTGAAACTCACATCTCCAGTCACAATAACTTGGACACCGCCAAAAGCGCCCCCGCCCTTCTTCTCTCCGATGGATGCCTTCATGATACAGTTCAAACGTTCAAACATGAGGTTCTCCACCATACTGACCTCGTCAAGAACAAGTACATCCGTACTGTCGAAGCGCTCACTGACTTCCGTTCCGTGGGCAGCCTGCATCAGCTTATCCAGCGGCTTCTTCATGCTATCGGGTGTCCATCCAGCATAGCTCCACGTCGTCTGACCGTTCACGTTCAAAGCTGCTAGGTTTGTAGGTGCGACAATCTTCACTCGCTTATTCTGAGCCTGCATCTTCTTGACGAAAGCTTTCAGAATCGTACTCTTCCCACAGCCAGCGGAGCCTGTGTAAAAGACATTGTGGCCTTGGAGTATGAGATCGACGACTTGCTGTTGTTCAGCACTCAGCATAGGCTCAGGTTCGGCTGCAAAACTTTCCTGTATTGGTGGTGCTGCTGGTAAGTTTGCAGAACTGAGTGCTTGTAGAGCTTGAAGATGTGTGGACGTAGAGGTGTAGTCTGTATCCATCACATGCCGGCCTAGCGATGAGTGGCTCGCCATTTGGGGATACTGAGGTGGTAAGAATGTCGGTACAGGATGCGGGTAACTCATTCCTAATGGCGGATCGAAGTATGCGGGAGGCATTATCTGGGGGGGCTCACGGTGAGCATCCCGGCGCTTGAGCGCCGTTTGCACGATGCTCCGTTGCTCATCCAGATAATCCAACGCCTCTGCCTCAGTAGAGAATTTCTGCTGCTTTGCGCCAGAGTAACCCTTGATCTGCCGTTCCACATCGGCCCAGTTTGTGTAAACGCCCGGCGCGTGCCCACCAGCGACGGCATAGTATTTCGGCTTCCGCACCGAGCTGTCGACCTGCTGGATGACCAGTCCAGCTGGTCTCTGCTCTATGCGCGCTGAATGTTCCGGGGCTATTGTTGGTCTTGGCGTAGTCGTTCTGGGCTCTGGCTCTGGACTTGACTCAATCTCGACTGGGTTGTATACTGTGCCCTGGGGCAAGTTGTATGCGCTCGCTGTCTGTCTCGCACGACTTTCGGCCAGTGACACAGGATTCGGTCTGTCATTTGGCCCCAGTCGTGTGTAATTGTAGCCGTCATCTAATTCTTCATACCCCCTCTTCTTCGGCCTGATCCCCAAGCTTCCGTAGGATCCCGGCGCGGACATCGCGCAGCTAGCTGTGAGGTTGTGTAGATGCAGGTCGACACTACTAGGTGTAGCGGGAATAAATGATCATGTGCACGCCGGTCAATCAACGCAGAGGCAGCGGAAGGGGGCGGTAGAGGTCTGAAACTTGAGGTCTCTTCGGCTACACATGCAATTGACATCAGTTCGCATCCATTCTCTTAGTCGAACTGCGATGGTAGTGCTTACAACTGACGCAAGAGGCTGCTGTGTAGCCTGAACATTGGGTATTATGCCAATACACACACTGTCATAATCATGTGAACGTCCTGGAATCATGAGAATATTGGTACTATCTGCTATCGCGCCGTCAGCCAATAGGGAGAGACCGCCATCGTCTTCCGCCTGTGGAGTCGCGTAACGTGTCGACGCAACGGCGGCCAGTTCGCGCGAGACACGCGAGATCATGCGCTAACTCACGGTGGCTCCCGCATTCGTGGGATATAGTGCAGATCGTGTTCCAGATGCCTGGTGTACAGTATCGCAGCAGCAGCAGAGAAACGAGCTCGTCTCACAATGCTCAACAGGCCACCTAGCCACAATGCAGGACGCGTATTATACGTTGCAGAAGATGGTGAGCTACGGGGAATCTGCTTCTTAGCATTCCACGATACTACCTAGTTATCATACAAGCTATGAGCAATACGCTATATAGCACGGTACGAGTGCATCTCCCCCTAAATCTCTACTGTCTCGACCGCATCTGCATGCGCTAGACAGTCATCTCCTTCTCTCTTCTGCTTCTTACTCGTCTTGCCTGCCTTTGCCCTGCCGTGCCCCAACCACCCTGGCTTCAATGTTACGGGCTGAAGAAACCCATCTATCTGGACTCCTCCTAGTGTCCTTGTTTCATTTCCATCATCATTTGTCCGTGGATCGTAGCCATGGACCCGTATGCAGTGCTCAACGACACGATACGGTAGGCCAAAATCTTTGTCATGGCCGTAACAACCTTTGTGTGGGCATCGCAGAGTGCCAACTTGGAAGAAGGGGCGCTTGTCTGGTGGAGACCCCAGAATGGAGGGAATGAATGGAGCAGGTATCGTGGTAGGTGCATACTGTACCGGCTCCGGGAGCGATTGCGGCGCTGCATCTGCATCGAAGGGCATGAAAGACATACTTTCACCGAACAGGTTTGCACATCGTTGAGCCGTACGGGCAAGCGCTCGTTCATTCCAGCCTTTCACAGCTGCGAGCCCGAGTACCTCACTCCAGTCAATGAGCCCAGCTCTTGCTCTGTCGCGAATCTCTAACTCACTATCCGCAGATGTGGTACTTGCTGATCTGGCTCGTTTCCGTAGGTCTGGTGCTATAGAGATATCTGTTCCGGAGGCGTCGTTGTCGGTCCCTGCTCGAGGTCGTGATCTACTGTTTGCACCTTTGGTAGCTGCGCCACTATGACGTGGCGATACAGCGCGCGACGAGGTTATACTCAGCGGATGTCTGCTTGTCTGCCTGGTCGACGATGCCCGCGATGATGATTTTGACTCTGGCTCCGTTGATTCTGCAGCTGAGGTGAAGTCGCTTTGAGACGATCTGTCACCGGCTTCGCCGTGTCCGAAGTGGTTGAGGCGTGTGCGCTGAATGGCCATTGCGAGCTCATCTAACCTGCTCAGCATAGAGTTGATCGAGGGTTGCAGCAGTCTGTATGCTCTCGCATCGTCTGCAAGGAATGTGGGCGTTGTCAGAACCTCAGCCTGGACTTTTCTGCCACGCTTCTTCCCCGATGTCTCATTCTCGACATCATCTGGGCCCTCTTCGCTGTCCTCATCAGCCTCCTCCTCATCATCTCCATTCTTCATCTTTGTATCGCCTCGGGAAACCGAACGTTCGGCTTTGATGGACCGGCCACTCTGCGACCTTGATCTGCGACGAGATGTGGCGGTGCGCTGTCTGCTGGGGTGTTCTTCACCATCCGTCTCCCTTGAGTTCCAATTTTCTTTCGCTATTCGTAGGAAGACGGCCAGCATCTCATCCCGCAACTCAGCCCCCGCGTCTTCAGTGTGTCCACCGCCAACGCTCCATTCGTCTGGCGCTCCAAGCCCATGCCCAGCTGCTGCACCGTCGTACAGTGGGGCGTGATTCTCCGGAGGCAATGGCCAGGCTGTCCAGTCTTTTGATGGCACCAATTCAGTCTGCTCCAAGCCTGCAGCATCTGTGTACTGCAAACTCTTCCCCGTTCGTAGCCAAGCATCCCTACTTTGCCAATTCTTCAACCCTGCAAGCTCTTCAATAGGCCGCCGCACACGGCGCTTCAGAGCATGCGCGTTGTAGAGGTGAGCTGCCAGATCCGAGTCTTGTATCTGGTCCAAGGATGCTGCTATCTGACGTTCGGCCGCCGTGTAGCCCTTCCATGTCTGTGGCTGTCCTGTGAAGCGGTTTGGTCGGGAAAGTTGCTCCTCTCCGGAATGTCTCTCGTCGCCGCTGTCCGACTCGAGCTCATCAGAGTGATCGGAGCTGATCAAGATGCTGGGGTTCTGCGCGCTTTGTGGCTCGGCAGCGACGGCGGTGGGCGGAGATAGTCGATCGTCTGAATGCGACGCGCGGGATTCGGAATGGGAGGAGCCGTCTGTGGTAGTAGGCGCACTTTCGCCGCCAAACAAGGACATGGTGGGAACTGCGGTTGTCGCACATGAAGGGCTGCTGTGCCTATTGTCGCTGATCGCGGGGAGAGTCGCGTCCCGAAATGAAGGTGCGTGTGGGGCTTGCAGATTCAACGCGAAACCACGTGAACACTGACAACATCAATCTTCCCTCATCATCATAGCGACAGTAATTACACATCTCCATACCCGTGGCTTGGGATGCTAGCCTTGCGCTTCACCATGCTGACTTCTTCTTGCCCATTCATAATGCACCGTTCTTCACCGCGTTAATTGTGGGCGTCATACTACCGAAGCCGCGACGACCTAGTGTAGAGTCGAACAAGCGCATTTTAAGTCTACAATATTCAAATTATCATAGTCCGATATTAAAACCCTCACCCAGGCGGCATTTGCTGTGTCGTGTCTTCCAGTGGAACTGTGACTCAATGATTAGTGCAGTGACCCAGAGCCAAGTTTCGAAGTCCTACTCACGTCTTAGCCTGATCCCTGCATTACCGGCACGGAAGGCGATTTCCTGTAGTCGGTCGAGGAAACCAGAATCGAATTCCGGATTTCCACTCTTGTATTGCAAGCCTGGGGGAAATATTCTACGATCTTGAGGGCAACACGATGATATAGCTGCCAAACCCCGGATCTTTAAGATATCTCTGGAACACCCCAGTTAGGCATTGTATCCACTAGAGTGCACCATGCCATCGCGCGTTGGCCTGCGGCCGGTAGCATAGCATTATACATGAGCAAAAGAAATTTAGTGGCGCCGGACAAACGCTTATTCCTCTGGCATATGGTACACTAAGCAGGAGATATGTTACTAGCATGCATTGTCCTATTTGGTGTAGACTTTATGGTATAATTAGTAGGGGTAGATTTCGTATGTGGCTTTACCAGATACTTGGATATTCATCCATTGAATATTATATTCCTATTCAACATGACTAGTGAAGCCGCTTTATAAGGGGCTACTTTTCCACATTAACTTCTGTTCTCCTTCTATCTTTCATCTATCAGATACTATCTTATTCACATTATTTACTACCGAAACGATGACTATTCCTAGTACTAAGCGAACTCGTTCTCCATCACCGAATCTTGCCAGTAAACGTCTTCGACAGGATAAGGAATTTCAAAAGCCTGTCCGATTTTTGATCATGTCCGATACACATGGCGCAGATTTGCCAGCTACATTACCAGTGTGCAATGTGCTTCTGCACTGTGGAGACATCACTGAAGACGGATCTCCGGAAAGCATTACTAAGGCTTTAAAAGATATTAGTAAGATACCAGCTGAACTGAAGCTGGTCATAGCTGGAAACCATGAGATTTCTTTAGATGAGAAGTATTATTTAGGGGAAGGTGGGAAGGAAGCAGACGTGGATGCCGCAAAGAGTTTTGTTTCACCGGATAAAACCTCACTGGCCTACAGGAGCGGAATTACCTTCCTTACTGAAGGTACTCACGAATTCACACTGTCCTCAGGATCCAGCTTCTCCATCTACGCCTCGCCATACACGCCCGCCTACGGCGCTTCTGGATTCCAATACTCTACGAATGAAGACCGATACAACCTGCCCACGGTCACTCCTTCATGGGCACAGAATGTCAGTACGGAGACCAGTAGGATACCAGAAAACGTAGATATAATCATGACCCATGGCCCGCCCAAGTACATCCTGGATTCGACTGAAGATGGGCGGAGTGCCGGTTGCGAACATTTGCGCAGGGCGATTGAGAGGGTAAAGCCGCGCGTAGCATGCTTTGGACATGTGCACAGAGGCTATGGTGCACAGAGAATTGAGTTTGACGGAAAGGTAAATGTAAAAGATGATTCTGATTCGATTGTGCCTCTAGCGAAGGAGTGGGTAGGGAAGAATCAGGCGAAGAGGAAGGGCTTCGCCAGTCTATCTCTCGGGTCTCTAGAGGCTTACCATGAAAGTAAGCAGACCCTGTGTATCAATGCGGCAATGGAGGGAGCGAAGGGGCAACTGGAGAATGCACCCTGGGTTGTTGATCTGAACCTGTAAGCATGAGACCTGCGAGCATCATTCTAGGCAGTGGAAAGTCAAGGTGTAGATTTAGGTAGGCAGCTGTAAATCATTGATATTTCACAACGCTTGTCCTCTCAGCGCAAATTTCTTTGTCCATTATTCGGAACAACTGGCACCAACGCTGTATGGACCAATATACGATTACAGCAGACCCATGTCTTATGTATGTGCCTTGTATGAGCTTTCGCAGAGCATCCAGTCACGGACCGATAAGGCGTCCAACAGCCGCGCGCTCAGGACCATTGCGATTGTGACAGGCCAATGAGACAATCTTGGATATGATTGGCGTCTCAGCCGCGCTCTTTCCAACGACATGCGATCATTTGGAAGTGCGGGCTCTGAGAGAGCGCGCACGAAAGACAGGATACCATAATTAGGTTGACCCCAGAAGTACCATCCATTTGGGTTCATTGAGATGGCTAGGGAACTTTTCTTCCTCATTGACGCCCAAGTCTCTCGATTCATAATATCAATATCCTCTTCATCAGTTATGCCCTGTCCTTCTAAATGCGTTGAAACCATTGCCCGATAATTCCTCTTCTGCTCCTTTGATCTCATCGCCTTTGTTGGTGCAGCGACCCAGCACTGCTGTTGTGGCGAACGTGGGAATAGCCCTGTCGCGTTCATGTTCCACCTTGCCTTTCGAAGCAGGAAGGGATGCTCAAGGTGGCTGGAGCGCAATTTGCCGAGGACGTCGCGAGCGACTGGGCGCTGCCGAATTCCAGATGTAGGGCGGAGACTCGTGAGGTGGGCATACCAGTGCGACAGAGCGGCTTCGTGACATGCGCCTTGACAGGGCACCACATGAATTTACGAATGGAAGGAAGAAGAGGGCCATCTAGTCCGTCGATTTAGGTGAGGGGCGTGTTAGAGGGGATCGGTGAGGGTAGGACGCACGATAGAGACTGTTGGATCAACACACATGGCGGCCGACGCGGCAGGCACATCTTGCGCGAGACTGATTGCCTGCGACCACCACATACAAGGCGGACCTAAGCCAACTAGGACTGTGAGTACGGATAGAGACTGCGCAACGATCGCACCTGGTGATCTTCATGCAGCGCATGCACCCTGCTCGGCGCTTTTGAAGCTCCCCACTGGCCCAGAGGATGGCGACGCAGCAAAGTCTCACCGCATGCAGGTTGCGGTGCCCATATGTGGCAGCAACAGTCCATCATATTGAGGAAAACTTCACTAGATGTACCTAGCCGGAGCTTTAGGCACTGCCTCGAAGCTGTGGTGGTGGCTGCGCTGATCTCAGTTACGGGCCTTTGATCTGTGTGAATACCTATGTATTAAATACCACTCCATTACGTGGGGTCTCACTCGACGATACAATGTCATTAGTCTATAGCCTAGTGGCTCTTTGAAAGCGCATCACCAATCTCACACGTTGCTTCACTCATCTTCCACTTCCTCGACCGTCTACATCCACACCAAGCTTGCATCACTGGACCGTGTTAAGGCTGATCTGCACGCTTAGCGGCAGGCTCTTAATCAGGCGTATCTTATAACTATTACTCAGGCTGTGCAAGTGATGTTTCTGTAGCTGGCCTCTAAGACTAAACGCTGTCTGATTACTCTGCGACTCTCACAGCAGGCTCTGAGCCTCTGACTGATTTCCTCCACATGCAATGCTTAATATACTACCGCTATCTATCCTCTCACCCCGCAGCATATTTTCGTCTAGAAATCTTACCTAGTGAGGCCGCTCGGGCCACAAGGGTTGCCGCGTAAAGTTGCTTGTTCAAAGGTTAGAACCGCCTTCACCTACAGTCCACCACGACAAACAACGTCACCGTCGCCTTCGCCCTTTTATGACCGTTTTCTGCACCGCGTATACCTTCCTGTCGCCGCCTGCTAAGCGAGATAACGTAAGCAAGCGCACTGGCCAACGGTTCGTAGGTATATAAAGCGTCCCTCCCCCTCCCTCCTACACTCCAAATCATCTACAGCCTCAAACACCACCCACACTCACAAGAACTTCTTACTTCCTTTGAATTCAAGTCAAACCTTTACTCAACACCATCATGATCATCAACCAAAGTCGACCATCAACCTCACACATCCTGTCGACTTTGATCATCACTTGACTCATTCACACAACACACATGGTAACTATGCTCACTCCTTCTAGTTGTTGTCCTACTAACATCCATCAGTTTGGCTCGAAAAGCTTGCGCAATTCACCACGACACTACGGACACGATGACGCTGACTGGGTGACTGGATCACTTGGTCAAGATGAGGATTCGCTTTGGGACTTGAGGGCTTTGGTCCAAGACAGTCTGGTGTGTTGATCTTGCGGGTTCTTCATGGTGTTGGAGGACAGATGGTCAATGGTGCTTGCACTAAACCAGGCCTACCATTTGAGCTTGAAGTATCTTCCGAGCGGGATTGTTCCCCGGCTGGTACTTCCCCGATCATTGGCTTTTTGAGCTTACCACACTTGCATCACCTAGAGGGCGGCTCTTCACAGAGTTCAGGTCAAATCTAGGCTGCAACAGCACCGGTGTGAGAGACTTAGTCGGATGTCGTTTGGATTCTCCAGCATTCAGTCAGCGTCATCAATGGTTATGGATCTTGGGCTTGAACATCATCGAAGGCATCAAGGGCTTGGACATCATCAAAGGCATCAACGGCTTGGACATCATCAAGGACTTCCACATCATCATCAACATCCAACCACTCCTTCCACCTTCCAACATCAAACATCAACCAAGCCTTCAACATCAATCCGATCCTTCAACATCACCAAGTCCTTCGATCCTTCACATCCAACATCAACATCAACCAAGCCCTTCAACATCCAACATCAACACCAGCTCAATATCAAACATCAAACATCAAACATCAAACATCAAACATCAAACATCAAACATCAAACATCAAACATCAAACATCAAACATCAAACATCAAACATCAACATCAAACATCAAACATCAACATCAAACATCAACATCAAACATCAACATCAACTCAACATTAAACAAGAAAACATCAACATCAAACATCAAACATCAACTCAACATTAAACAAGAAAACATCAACTCAAAATCAAGCAAGAAACATCCACACCAACTCTATCAAACAAAAAAAAACACCAACCCACATCAACAGTCAACACCAACTCAACGCCAACCAAGTCCTTCAATCTATTAACAACAACCAACATTAACAAAACCATCACATCAACCAACATCAAACACACGATCAACTCAACCCACGATCATACCAGACATTACATTAGATAGCAATTAATCAAATCATTACAACCTATCATCACTTCTTCATTGCTGTGCACTTTGCTTCATCGTGACATTGTCTTTAGTGCTTACTTCACCTATGGTGTTCTTTACTTAATATATGTGCTGTTTTAACTTAGTTTACACTTCTGTCCACCTTTACCTATATACTAAACCTATGCCTATTAATTACGCCGTGGTAAAAAATATATTGCATTTCGACACGCCTACATGTTACATTACAACACGCCCATATGTTAAAATTGCGACACTTCTGCATCTTACATTACGACACTTCTATATCTTACATTGCAATAATTCTACATCTTACATTGCGTTACTTTAGTAAAACCATGCCTGTTGCATAAAGCGCGACACTCTATTGTCTCCTCGATACTTAAAGAGACTAATAGAAAAGCTCTTTGAACTGTGGTAATGCTTCTGAGTGGTGTAGATGGTGGTGCTCATGACTTGACGAGGTAGGTAGCGGCTCACATGATGGCGCGTTGTGCCCCCCCACGCTCTCGGGCGGCCTCCAGCCTGGCAGTCGCGCGGCGCACCCCAACACCACCGCTATCGCGCCTGCAGCCTACAACCATTGGGGCAACCACGGGATGCCTCACTCTTGGTGAATAATCCCGATAGACAAAATCGAGGATTGCAGTATCGCGCCATGTGGTTTCTTGAACACGAAAGCCTCTTCGGAGGGAAGCGCGTCTGGCTGCGACCAGGCTCACAGCAGCTGTTCGGACGCACAAAGTCGGGCGAGAAAGACGGACAGGAGGGCAAGCAATGGAAGATTGACAACAAAGCCGTCTCGCGCAAGCATGTCATGCTCAAGGTGTATGACGCACTCCCAGAGAACGGCACGAAACTGCATACACGGTCCCAGATCGAAGTCACTGATCTCAGCTGTCGGCAGGGAACGACGATTGATGAGAAGGACACTTTGCGGAGCCAGAAGGCGGCGGACGGGACTATGGCATATGAAAAGACGGTGTTGAAAGGCACGGAACATAGCATCAGGCTGGCACAGGGCTATGCGCCGTTCAAGATTGTATGGCGGCCGGTCGTGGTCACGTACGCATCGAAAGAGTCACGAGAAGGCAAAGTTCGAAGTGCGCAGCTTCATGCGCTGGACATCAAGACGACCTCCGACTTTCTGTTTGACAAGACCACCCACGTTGTATCCTCGAAGCGCAATCTCCCCAAAGTGCTCTCAGGACTAACGGCTGCCAAACACATCGTCACTACCGACTTTCTCGATGCCGTCCTCAAGGCTGCCACAACCTCATTCGACGCACAAGACACATATGTACCATCGAAATTGGAGGAGGACTTCGATACCTGGTGGCCGAAGGAGAAAGAATACATACCACCGATAGGCGCAGAGCCGGTCCCACAGCCGCAGGAGAAGCTAGAGCCGGATCCCTCACGCTCAGAAGTGTTTTCGGGCTTGACCTTCATCTTCCTGAACGAAGGGCAATATAGCAGTTTGCTTGAGCCCATTACTGGTGGTGGAGGCAAGGCGCTGCTTTACGAGGTTCGCCCGGGCGAGACGACGGTGCAAGAGTACGTCGATTATGTCCACAGCGTAGCCGGCAAGAAGCGACGCACAGCAACAAGCAACGACAAACTGCCCGTAGTGACTGTGCGCTTGTCAACCTATCCAGATGAGATGGAACAGTGGGCTACCGATTTCGTCACTGGGTCTGATCAAGCGCTCGGGCAGCGATCGGTGCTGCAAAATGAATTCCTTGACGCGATCATCACTAAAGACAGAAGCTCACTTCAAAGACCGCCTGCAGATATGCCAAACATCCCTTCGTCGACAACACCCGCGACTGAAACAGCCACCACAAGACTAGCCATGCGTGGTTCAACTCCAGTGGCACAATCAGTAGCACAATCACAAGTACCGGACGAGGTTACCTCTCCTGCCCAGTCCATGAAGGCAGAGCCCACAAAGACTATACCACGGAAACGTGTACAACGTCCCAAGACAACTAGTCGCTTTACCGGATTCGATGAGTACGAGCCGCCTCCGAAGAAAAAAAAGTTTGAGGACGTGCAAATAGATGACGTGCAGCAATCCGCCCCAACTACCGGCTCTGCAGAAGCAGCTCCACTAGCAAATAATACATCAACCTCGCGACATGAAGCACCCGCACAATCCGTCGCCCACGACACGATAGAAAAAGAAGAGCAGATGGACACCCTCTTCCCAACCGCCGCAAAGGTCCGCCGAGAACGAGCAGCAACACGCGCTCTCTCCATCCAGCCTGAAACCTCAATCGACTCGCCTGCACCAGAGTCCACACACAAAGGGGTCGAAGCACTGAACCGCCTCAATCGCGCAAAAGCCAAGGCAGAAAAGGATATTAATATACGCGAACACACGCGTCTGCGTATGAAGGAAGAGGAAGAGCGCCGGAAAGCGGATGAAGAAAGTTTGCGTGAAGCACTCGATGGAATCGACATCGCTGAACTGAAAAACCTCGCGCAAATTGAGGATATGGAAATCAGGCGCCCACGCGAGGGAGGAGGTACTGCGAGGCGCGGACAGTCCCAAGCACAAAGTGACCGCTGGAATCCTGAATGGAACGGCCGCAAGAACTTCAAGAGGTTCCGTCGACGAGGCGCCGAGGCCGGTCTACAACCGCACAGAGTGCTCGTCACGCTTGAAGAAGCACCGCCTAAGAAAGGATTTGGCATCGGTGACGCATTCTTCCTCGAGGATGTAGAGCCCTCTGCCAAGTCGCGCGACAGTCGCAGAACTGCTGTTGATGATTCGTCGGAGCCGGAGCCAGGTTTTACGAGACGCAAGCGCACGACGCAGCAGAGTGAAGTTATCAACATTGAGGATAGTGCGGAGGAGGAAGAGGATCCTGTTGTGCCAAGGACGCAAAGGAGTAGTGGGAGGACGCAGAGGGTGGCTGAGACGCAGATGGATGACACGCAGACGCAGAGGGGAAAGAAGAGGGGATCTGGACCTGCGGCGTTCGGGCAGCCGGCAAGTAAGAGGGGGAGGGTGGATGTCAGTCGACGAGAGGATGATAGCGATGAGGAGGAGACTGGGTTTAGGTTTAAGAGGAGGGGGCAGTGATTAAGATTTGCGCAGCATTATACCCTGAGTAGCTTCCTCACATCCACGTCGATCATAGTTTTGAGCGGAGGGACGGTCTTCAAGTCGAACTCTGATGTCATTGCGATTTCGCTACACCAGTCATATAGATACCCATAACGCCTTCAGCCTGCTGAGCGAGTCAAGAAACAAGTCAAGTCAAGTCATATGCAATCCATGCTCTTCATCCAATGTCGTCTCTCCTTTTTCCATTTACACATCGCGCCCACGTCCCCAGCAAGCCCCCAGAATCGACTAAGGCTTGAAGCTCAAAGTTGTTCGAGCCGCTTCAAGCGCTGCCCAACCCTTCTCTTGTGTTTCCGATGACTGCCACTCTATCGCTTGCGCTCAAAGTACGAGCTCGCTCCGAAGAAGGCAACGCTTTGGTCCATGACTGTCTCGCCGACCCACAGGTAATTGTCGATCCACTTCTTGACGCCGGGCGTCTCGGCGAACTGGTCTGGCTTCACACTGGGACTGTCAGCGAGAGAATGTTAGCCTTGATTTTGTTGTGGTGGGGTGGTAGTGGTGCGCTGGAAACAAAGAGTGGTGGGCAGAGTAGTAGCGCATGAGGAAGGAAGGGACGCTGCAGCGACGCAAGGGGGCAGGAAGACGTGAGGTAGTAAGTTGTGCGGGTGGTGTGATGTGCATGCGTAGAAGTCGGGGCGAGAACATACGTGAGGCCTGTTGAGCGACGGACGCCGGCGAGGAAAGCGGATACTGCGGTGTTGTTAGCTGCGTTCTGCATGGCCGGCCTACTGTGGTCGTTCACTTACTTAATACCGCGTCAAAGGCGTAGTGTGCAACCTTGCCGAGCTATCCAGTATGTAAGCAGCTGGTCGCATGCGACGCGAGGCCTCCTCCTCGAGCTGCGGAGAAGGGGCAACATACAACCATGGCTGGGAAATATGTGAGGGTGGAGAATACAAGCGATTCGATGATCATGCGGAGGGTTGGTGCAGTGTAGAAGCCCCTGGGAGAGTGCTTTTGAGGGTCGGGTATATGTGGAGCAGTGGTTGGAGTGGAGGAGATGTCGGTGTGGAGAGGTTAGAAGTGTGGCTGGTGCCTTTCTTAGTCAATCCATCCTGCATCGATATGCATGTGATGGCAGCCCAGCTTCTTGACACGCGAGTTTGGGGTTCCCCTGCGTAGCCTTTTCACACAGCAAATGTCTCAGCTCTTTGGCTGGACACACTAAAACGGCGCAGGTAGTCAAGCGTTGAGCGGTCACGTCAAAGGTGGTGGTAGTGCTCGGACCTCGATGCTGCAGAGCCTCACTCCATGATGCTACAGCCGAGTTCACCCTCGGACAGGCTTGTCTTGCGGAGCACATGCGGGTCATTTAGGACCGGGTCGGGTATAAGCTACTGGTGACTTTGGTATATAGTTGGCCTACGTCGCCCACTATGTGGAATTCGTCCCGGACGACCTGGACTTTATGGATCTCCCAGAGACACGCCCATGGACACCACCTCTACACAGGATGCGGGCTCATGAGTGATGGACTGACTGCAGACCACGCCAGCAGCCGGCCGCGCAGGAGAGGCCAGCCAAGTGCTAGTCAGACACGCCAGCGCAAGACAGAGCGCCCGGATTCCCAACCGCTATGGAAAGCGCCTGCCCTTGGAAGCCCTTATCTGGGTGGGCGGGATGATTAGGTGCAATGAAGACACAACGTGGGTGGAGCAAAGAAGCGAGCACGGCGAGGAGCAAGTGGGCAGAACCGCCGTAGGCCATGGCCGACAGCATGCAACGTGGTCAGCTGCATTACAGCGTGCACAGTCGGCGCGTGGATAATAGAGCCCAGGGCCCGGGAGAGCTGAGACTGAGGTGCAAAAAAAATTGCTTCTGCCCGCAATCTCTTTGCAATTCTCATGTCCAAAGCGGCCGCCGCGCTCTCAGGGTGCAGGCGCCCCACGTAGTAATCGGTATCGCTAGCGTGTCGTACTACCCCTCCAGCAGCTCTCAACAGCCAACAAAACTTCTGGCCCGTTGCTGAGGAGAACAAATACCCACCCGGCGCATTCTTCCCAAGTCACCGCCTGTTCAGTTCCCTCTGCCTGTGACTGTCCACCCACGGGCAATTGGAGTCTTACATACAGCTCCAGCGCCAGCGCCAGCACCAGCAAACCGGCCCCGCCATCCGCCACAGCTTTTATACGCCCGCCCTTTCGCAGCCTTCTCTCCAACCCCACAACACACACAGCAATGGCGAACGCGTAAGTTAGACTCGCCATTCCGAGTTTGTCTTTCACCAAGCACGACTGTGACTACGAAATGCCGTGTACACAGCACAGCCGTCTCAACAGCCAAGCCACATGCATCCTCCTAACTGTCGTCACCGCAATCACTGACAGTGCCTGCTTCCAGCCTCGACCACCTCAACGCCGGCCGCACCCGAATCGAATGGCTCAGCCAGCTCAACACCGAGTACACGCCTGCAAAGGAGTACCGCCGCACCTCGATCATCGGCACCATCGGCCCCAAGACCAACTCTGCCGAGAAGATCAACGCCCTGCGTAAAGTCGGCCTCAATGTCGTTCGCATGAACTTCTCCCACGGCTCGTACGAGTACCACCAGTCGGTCATTGACCATGCCCGCGAGGCCGAGAAGACGCAGGCTGGCAGGCCTCTGGCGATTGCCCTCGACACCAAGGGCCCCGAGATCCGCACAGGTAACACTGTGGGCGATGCGGACATCCCCATCAAGGCGGGCACCATCATGAACATCACCACCGATGAGCAGTATGCTACGGCGAGCGACGACAAGAACATGTTTGTCGACTACAAGAACATCACCAAGGTCATTGCGCCTGGGCGAACAATCTACGTCGACGACGGAGTCCTGTCCTTCGAGGTCCTCGAGGTTGTGGACGAGCAGACTCTGAAGTGCAGGTGCGTCAACAACGGCAAAATCTCCTCCAAGAAGGGTGTCAACCTGCCCAAGACCGACATCGATCTGCCCCCGCTGTCCGAGAAGGACAAGGCCGATCTGAGGTTTGGTGTCAAGAACGGTGTCGACATGGTCTTTGCTTCCTTCATCCGCCGCGGTAGCGACATCACCGCTATCCGCGAGGTCCTCGGAGAGGATGGCAAGGACATCCAGATCATTGCCAAGGTCGAGAACCAGCAGGGTGTGAACAACTTCGACGAGATCCTGCGGGAAACCGACGGCGTCATGGTTGCCCGTGGCGATCTCGGTATCGAGATTCCTCCCAGCCAGGTTTTCATCGCACAGAAGATGATGATCACCAAGTGCAACATTGCTGGCAAGCCCGTCATTTGCGCGACACAGATGCTCGAGTCCATGACATACAACCCGCGCCCAACCCGCGCCGAAGTCAGCGATGTCGGTAACGCTGTTCTCGATGGCGCAGACTGCGTCATGTTGTCTGGTGAGACCGCAAAGGGTGACTACCCCGTTGAGGCTGTTACTATGATGCACGAGACATGTCTTCTCGCTGAAGTCGCTATCCCATATGTCAATGCCTTTGACGAGTTGAGGAAATTGGCGCCTTTCCCTTGCCCGACTTCCGAGACCTGCGCCATGGCCGCTGTCAGCGCCAGTCTGGAGCAGAATGCCGGAGCCATCTTGGTCTTGACAACCAGGTAAGTCTTTAGACTAGTCGGCCCATGATGGAGAGACTAACATGCGTTAGTGGTACTACCGCCCGCCTTGTCTCCAAGTACCGCCCTGTGTGCCCTATCATCATGGTCACTCGTAACGCAACAGCCTCCCGAGTAAGTGATTGTGAAACATTTCGATCCTTCGTCAGACTAATTCGTGTAGTACTCCCACTTGTACCGCGGCGTCTACCCGTTCTATTTCCCCGAGGAGAAGCCAGACTTCAAGTCCGAGCCATGGCAGGAAGACGTCGACCGTCGCCTGAAGTGGGGTATCATGAATGCCATCAAGCTCGGTGTTCTCAGCAAGGGCGACCCCGTTGTCTGCGTGCAAGGCTGGAGAGGTGGAATGGGCCACACCAACACGCTCCGCATCGTGCCGGCGCAGGAGGATCTTGGTTTGGATACGGAGGCATAAAAAGGTAGTATGAGGATGACATGCGCATGGACTCAGCATCCTTTGATTATTGGGTGGAGACAAACGCTGTAGCAACACACCGAGCATGACTCGTGAGCGCAAATGACGGTCTGGCGCAAAGAACAATGACACTAGCGAATTCAAACAAACTTCGAATCACCTTTTCTACATGCAATCTGAATATCATCATTCTGCCACTCGTATAACAATCCTCACTGTTTAAGCCGAGATAGGCAGCCAGACAAAGACAAAGACATAGGCTGCAACGAGGGTTAGCGCGTGAGGTCTTGGCGTATCACAGGAGCATGAAGGACACCGTAAGTCACCTCGATGGAGCACAACCCCACGATCACACACGATGGACATATCTGCGCTAGTGAACCACGACACAGAGGCAGCGGTGCTACCGCGCCGTTCGCTCTCGCGACCTAGCTCCCTCTCCACATCTAGTCCTATTACCTCCACCGCAAAGATCCCGAACGCGCATAAGCCAACCCACAAGCAGATGCCACTGAAGCGCAGACGCCACGACCCGAAACCTATTTGGGCCTATAGAGAGGACGAGGAGCTTCCTCCAGAGCTGAAGCAACAGCAAGAACAACAACGCCTGCAATTAAGACCGCCATCAGCCCCGGCGCAACCACCTCCACCTCCGCCCCAGGCAACACCACGCGTTCAAGCCTCGCCAATAGTCCACCGAAACGGCCCTCCGCCTAGCGCACACGATGGTGCGCCTGCGCTACACTCTGCGACTACGACCGAGCTCATGGGATTCGAGCGACCGATATCTGACAGCCCACAAGTCTATGATGATGTTTCGCGCCAAGTCTGCGAGTTCCTCTGGCGCGAGGCTATTGGCAACGACGCTGTGCGCAACGCAATCGCAGACCCACACGTAAAGCTGGAAGTTGAGGCGCGTTGGGGCCAGGTGATAGACAAGCACAGCAATCAGCGGCTTCGCGGTGTTTGGGAGTCGGAGTGTGTACTAAAGAATGGGGCTATGGATGTCAAGTTCGAAAGCACGATGACTCTAGAACAACACAAGAAGATGAATCTCTACTTGAACGAGCAGATTCAGAGATCCAAAGCGCCCGGCGCAACGCGAGTTGCCATCAACTACGAGCACACCCGCGAGATCGATGCATTCTACGAGCTCAGCCAAGAGGCTTTCGCAACGCTGAACCCGATCGTCCAGCGCATGATCCACGCCCACAGCCAAACCGGTGGCAGATCGCGGATACGCGTGACAAAGAAGAAGGAGACGGGCGAGGTCAAGGACGTGATCATCAAGCACCGGCTTGCGAACCTGGAGATCAGCTCTCCTCGCACAGAATGGGATTATCGCATTGGCATCAACCTCGAAATTGATTTTGTCGGACCAGTCGAGAATCTGAAGCCCGCTCTCGAACCTGGGAAGACAGCAGAGAGCATGCAGCGCCAAAAGGATCGCATTTCGTACGCATGGCTGGACGCATACCAAGTTGATCTGACGCAAGTCGCGCAGGGCATGAACAAGAACCACGAGCTGGAGCTGGAGCTAGATTCGAAGACGCTGCTGAGCCACGCAGACAGGGCGAGGCGCAAGGAGCCGAATCAGTTTGAGAGCTTGATCACTGGCATGATGAACAACTTGCGAGTCTTGTCGCGTGAGATGACGCCTTCGGCACCTGGTGCTTAATGTATTGGTGGGAGGTTACAGGAAGTTCAATGCTGTATTACTACGATACCGGGGGACCATTCATTATGATTATTCAGGGCCGAGGAAACAGCATAGACCGGAGTTATTTTCTTTGAATAAGATACCCCTTTTTGCTCTGGATGCAGATCTGGACTGGATGTGAATTGTGCCATAACCATGGTTAATATACAAGATTACGCATGCGTAAAGATGTAGGGAAAATGTGAATGAGTAATATTTGGCAGTGCAAAATGATGCGATACCCGGCGAATCATTGCGTGTATTCAAAGTCGATGTTTGTTCACTATAGCAACCACTTGTTCCCTCACCAGTTGATCACAACGAGTGAAGGCCCGTCGACAGATGAAGGCTGGGACGAAGAGCACATTTTGATACATTAGTCCAGTCATCCAAATGCATTACTGAAGCTTATCAGTGAGATCGCGGTGCTACCGTACTCTAGAGGCAGCAGCGATTATGTCATGCCCATTGCCTCTAGTGGGCCAGGGTTGCCGCTTCCGAAACTCACGAGCTCTGTTTGGACCATCACGTACACGAGTCCCCCAACCCCAACACCACGGCGCCACGCCATCTCCATCTCCCACGCACCTTCCCCTTCTCGTCCCTCCTTCTCTGCGGCCATCACTACAGTATCCGGCTACCCATACTCTGAGGCACTCCTTGGACGCAGCACGCCCGCAGGCGCCACACCCTAGCTCCACACCCTTCTACCGTCTTCCGTCACAGCTCTCTCTCGCTGCACAGTCGTGGACCATCACTACTTGACTACGCCGACAGATATACCGCAACAGAACAACGTCACCACCATGGTCGGCCTCACATCTGCCGCCGGCGTTGTTGGCTTCCTCTCCGAGCCTGACCCGGCCTTGCGCTCATTCGCCCTCCAGCGCCTGAACGAGGAGATTGACCTGCTGTGGCCCGAAGTTGCAGGCTCAGTTAGTCAAATGTAAGCCAACTACCCAAAAACGTCGTGTCTGGGGTCCTAGAGTCCCACCATGCATCAGGTTCAGCTGCTGACATGGGGTGCGTCATAGTGAGGCTCTCTACGAAGACGACTCGTTCCCACAGCGAGAACTTGCCGCCCTTGTCGCTGCAAAGGTTTATTATCAGCTACAAGAGTACAATGAGAGTATGGTGTTTGCACTGGGCGCGGGCAAGCTCTTCGACATCCACAAGGCCGCCGAGTTTGAGGAGACGATACTAGGTAAGACACACCCAATTCTTGACATGGACCCGTCGCATGCCATTATGTAGTTCTATCTACTTTTTTACCCGTGGTCTATTACTGTGTCAGACCACCGGCTAACTTGTCCCTCTTTTAGCGAAATGCTTAGATACTTACATCGCTCTCTCCGTCATGCACAACCCCCCGACGCCGGTGAGCAAAGCGAACCAGGTACCGCCGCAGCTCAGCACTTCGTTTCCCGTAAACTCTGCGGGAGCAGCCAGCACATCAGCTAGTCTCGCATCGCCGATAACGCCCTTCTCGCAGTCTGCATTGCCCTCGAAGTCACTCCTGTCCCGCGAAGATTCGTCCACATTCGACCCCACTGTGCCTGGAGGAGGCAATGCGGGAGTGCCTGGAGCGCACCCGACTCCCATGGTACTTCAAAGGAACGTCCAAAAGAATCTTCAAGCTACCGTACGGCGGATATTCGAGAGTTGCTACGAGAGCGGCAATTACAAGCAGGTGGTCGGAATCGCGATCGAAGCGCGGAATCTGGACGTTTTGCGCGAGTCAATTATTCGCGCGAGTCAGGATGAGAAGAAGCAGGGTAAGAAGCCTGTTCAGAGTTCCTCTCCTCAGAGCGAGGAGCTGATGGAGTATGTCCTCGATATCTGTATGAACGTTGTGCAGGAGCGCGGACTGAGGAACGAAGTATGACTATCCTGTGGCAAGTTGAACTGTAACTATGGAACGATTACTAAATCTTTCTAGATTCTCCGCATGATCCTCGACCTTCTGAACGACGACGAACTTCCTAACCCCGACTATTTCTCGATTGCCAAATGTGTGGTCTATCTAAACCAGCACGCCCTTGCCTCAAAGCTCATCCTGGATCTCATACAACGAGGCGACGACAAGTCGCGCGCAATCGCATACCAGATTTCATTCGATCTTTATGAGAATGGCACACAAGAATTCCTTGCGAAAGTCATGGAAGAGCTTCCTGAGCCTGAGAAGGACGACGAGTCGAAATCCACAGCGAACGGGGGGGACGCTCAGAAGGCTGATGCTGGCGAGTCAGACTCATTACTCGCAGACGTCGACACAAGCAACGTATCGACCGAAGTGTCGCGTACAAAAGAAACGCAACCATCTGAGGCTCAGGCGAAGGCATTCAATTCGGTGCGCCATATTTTACGAGGCACCAAGAGCATCGAGCTCAATCTAGAGTTCTTGTACAGGAACAACCATACCGACAAGGCTGTTTTGAACAAGGTTCGCGACAGTCTAGAGGCCAGGAACTCAATCTTTCACTCAAGTGTAACTTTCGCCAATGCGTTCATGAACGCCGGTACCACAAATGACACTTTCTTCCGGGAGAACTTGGACTGGCTCGGTAAGGCCGTAAACTGGTCGAAGTTCACAGCGACTGCTGCGCTAGGTGTTATCCACCGCGGAAATATCACCCAGGGCCAGAAGCTGCTCGAGCCGTATCTACCCAAGGATACCGTTTCGGCAGGCTCTCACTACGAGCAAGGTGGATCTCTCTACGCCTTGGGTCTCATCTATGCCAATCACGGAAGCAATGTCCTCGACTATCTGCTCAAGCAGTTCCAAAACGCATCTGAGGAGGTCATTCAGCACGGTGGTGCACTCGGTGTTGGTGTTGCCGGAATGGCCACTGGCTCCGAGGAGATCTTCGAAGCGTTCAAGACTGTTCTGTACACCGACTCCGCCATTAACGGTGAGGCTGTCGGGTTGTCCATGGGATTGGTCATGCTCGGAACTGGCAACATCAAGGCTCTTGAAGACATGATTCAATACGCACATGATACACAGCATGAGAAGATCGTCCGTGGTCTTGCCATGGGTATGGCTCTCATCATGTACGGACGACAAGAAGCCGCGGACGAGCTCATCAACGGTCTACTCGACGACCCTGATCCGACTCTGCGCTACGGGGGTATCATGACGATCGCTTTGGCATACTGCGGCACGGGCAGCAACAAGGCCGTCCGGAGGCTCCTACACGTCGCTGTCAGTGACGTAAACGATGACGTTCGACGAGTCGCGGTCATGAGCTTAGGGTTCATCCTGTTCAGGAAGCCAGGCAGCGTACCTCGCATGGTCGAGCTTCTTGCTGAGTCGTACAATCCACATGTACGGTACGGTGCTACAATGGCTCTAGGAATCGCATGCGCTGGTACTGGTCTTCCTGAGGCAGTAGACCTATTGGAGCCGATGATGAAGGACTCGACCGATTTCGTCCGTCAGGGAGCGCTGATTGCTCTTTCAATGATTATGGTCCAGCAGAACGAGGCTATGAATCCCAAAGTAGCATCCATTCGGAAACAGCTCGCCAAGGTTGTCGGTGATCGTCACGAAGATGCCATGGCCAAGTTTGGAGCTGCTCTGGCGCTCGGCATCATTGATGCTGGTGGTCGTAACTGCACAATTGGGCTCCAAACACCAAGTGGCAACCTCAACATGGCTGCCATCGTTGGTATGGCTGTCTTTACACAGTACTGGTACTGGTTCCCTCTTACCCACTTCCTGTCTTTGAGCTTCACCCCCACCGCCGTCATTGGTCTGGACCAGGAATTGGACATCCCATCGTTCAAATTCCACAGCAACACTCGACCTAGCATGTTTGACTATCCACCAGACGCGGAGGTGAAGGCAGAGGAGGCACCAGAGAAGATCAAGACCGCAGTTCTTTCCACAACAGCTCAAGACAAGCGCCGACGGATGGTCAAAGAGCGACAGCGCCGCCGAGAGAGTATGGATGTTGACCAAACTCCTACGACACCAAAGCCAAGTGCGGATGATGACAAGATGGAGCTCGATGAGGACGCAAAGGAGAAGGAGGATGCCGAGAAGACCGATAATTCACAGACAGAGTCGTCAAAGAAGAAGGCAGAAAAGGAGAAAGTCGGCTACGAACTGGAGAACATGTCCCGTGTGCTGTTACCTCAGGTGAAGTACATCAGCTTCCCTGGGGAGCGATATGTTCCAGTCAAGAAGGTTAGTACATTCATCGTCAGTGTGAGAACATGCAAGCTAACGAACACAAGTCAACCATTGGCGTTATTCTCCTTACCGACACCAAGCCATCAGAACCAAAGACACTCCTAGAGTTGAAGGTCAAGAAGGCAGCGCCTGCACCGGCACCTGGCGCTGCTGGTTCATCAGGCGAGAACGCACGGGAAGGTGGCTCTGCGACGACAGCTGGTGTTATTAGCGACAACATGGTCGAGGAAGGCGAGGAAGAGGCATCACTGCCGGGCGAGTTTGATTACGAGTCTGAAACCAATCCAGACGACGACTAGAAGCAGGCGAAACTGGACCCTTATTCGGACCCGGAATCTAGTTCAGGCTCGGAACACTATGACCATGTGTAATACTAGCATTTTGTGGTTTTGGACAATAGGAGAGTGCGATGTTTGCATTGATCATAGGCCTGGGAGGCTTGTAGTGTGCCACCTTTCCCAACTGCCATTGACTTAGGCTTGCGCAAGCATGTATAGTAATAGTCAGAAGAGGTCTATTTTTTGACTTTATTTCTCCATGATCTTTGCACTATTGCTGTGGTTTATGAGAGTTCACCACCATTTCTGCACATCTCATTCAGCTGAGTGGAATGTCATCAATGAATAGCTAACCTGAAGCAGCAGACTACATACATGAACACAGTCCACCTCGCAACCAAATCCCTCCTCTGCTCGTCCCAACTGTTCAACCACACCTCTACCCACTCCACACCGCGGGCCCAGGAGGCGTATAACTCGTCGGCACAGGATAATAAATATTAATCTGAAGGCCCGGATCACTCGCCTTGTACGCGCCCGGAAAAGCAACCAGATCCGTCGGCGTGCCCGACCCACCATTCTGCACCGTCAACTGCGCACACGAGACGTAGAACTGGGCTCCGCCTGGTGCGGAGGCGCTGTGCAATCCAATATGCTCGACGCGCATGAGGTAGTCGCCTGATGGAAGGGATTTGGGTAAGGGGACTGTGACTTGAGTTTTGCCTGTTGGTATGTGAATATTGGGTTCGCAACTTCATGGACGGACAGACAGACAGACAGACAGACAGCTAAGCAGGCGAGCCAACACAAAAACTCCGCATAAAAAGAACAAGAACAACACGTCCCATCCAAAAAAAAAAGCTTCAAAAAGCATACATACCATTACTAGCAAAAGTCATCCCCCCACCACCAAACGTAGCGCCCTGGCTATAAATCTTAAACCACACGTTTCCACTGCCGTCGAAGGTGGCGGCAGTCTGGCCATCGGGCACTCTGGCCATGTAGAATTGCAGCGGGCCTGGGTGCGAAATCGAGGATGCGGCTGTGAAGCCAATGGTGTCGCCTGCGTTGACCGTGTAGGTTTTTGACGGCGTGCCGGGGCTGAGCTCGTAGCAGCGGATGGCGGGGGAGGTGATGTCTGTTATGGGGCCTAGCGGGGGATGGTGGATTAGATGGAGGGGGGTGGGAGGGCTTATGATGAGGGGGTACGGGGGATGGAGAGAAGCATGGGAAGGTGAACGAAGGGATTTGGGGTTATTGGGAAGGAAAGGGGGGCAGTTTGAGGGTGCAGAAGATGGGGATTGACGAACCATTGGATTGATAGTTTGCCGTCTTGCGGACGTAGGACCAAAGACCTGTTTTTTGGCCATTGACGATGAGTTCGGGGAACGTGTAGTGTGCTGATGCTGTGCTAGCAGCTAGAAGGGAGAGGAGGAGAATCTTCATGTTGAGGGAAGTCTTGGACCGCTATACCTCTGAACACTGTGCTGTCTTTGTAGATATACTATATACCTTTCCGCGGTCAAATTCCCCCCACATACACACCTATTATATACACACTGCCCATGAAACTATCCGCTCCTTGCCGTCACGCACATAGAGTTCTCGTTTCTTCCACGGAGATGACACTATGCACACCCAGACCAGGCCATGTGACTGTCGACAATAATCATTCTATTCAGTTAGCCGTTGCGCATGGCAAATGGGCAAAGGAGCAAGCGAGTGAGCATCCGGCGGGTAAAGCCTTTACCGAATATGGGGACATGGAAACGACTGAACCTGGGTCGTACGTATTAATTCAAGAGAAAACAAATTCGACTTTAGATGAGGATTGTGGCTAATCAGATCGGTGATTGGGTAGTGCAAAGCCCCAGAGGGCTTCGGCAGTCGAAACGCGTGACCTGGATGATAAATTGTGCGGTGATTTTGGCGATGGAGCGTAGATTGGATTGGGGCTGGTTTTTCATGCGTCAGTACGAATGGGGAAGGTTTAGATGCTCGGGGAGGGTATGCGGTCATGTTTGTGGGCAGATGGCATTGTAGATTGCTGTGCAGATTTGAATTGCGTAGTAGTGTGACGTAGACTTAACAGTATTGATATCTGGGAAGGAACAATGAATTGACAATAGAATTTGAAAGCTTGTTCCCGCTCTACACCCGGATGCAACCTTCTAGATCCATGTTGATGACATATAGTACAGTGAAAGTATTCAGACATGTGGCTGTGATTGGACAAGATCTCGTTCCCTGGAGCGGGCTCCCATGCGAGACTCAACTTTTGACCTTTTCGTCTAGCTCCTATTCGAGGAAATCGAGGCATGTTTCTGCTCTTCTTCTTCATGCTCCCCGACCTCGTAGTAGAGATCATCTTCGTCAATATCAGCGTAGCCAAACACGCTTCGATATAGCCGCTCTCCCAGGCCCTTCTTCTGTGCCATGGCGAGTACCATGACAATGGGAAGATGCCACACACTAGCCCAGAAAAGGCTTCTTGCTGTACCCTTGTGGCCGTCTGCCTTCCAGAATTGCCAGGCCTTCAGCACCATCCAGCCGTTGATGGCACTGCTAGTGACTACGAAGCTCCAGTCTGTGACGCCGCAATAGGAGAGGCCAATGCAGACGGGGAACATGAGCACCGCGTATCGCAAAGCAACTCGCCCATTCTGCGCAGGGTTGACCCAGGCCAGCATGCGATAGCCAGCGTTTTTGTATTCCTCGCGGATAGCCCAGCTTAGCGAGTTGAAGTGTGGGAACTGCCAGGCAAATAGAAGTGCAGCACACAGCCAGCCGCCAGCCGAGTCCTCTCCGAAGAGCAACTCTTCCCATGTCCCATCGTGTGCGTATTGACTCGCTGCAGCAGTCCAGCCCATTAATGGGGGGATGCCACCAACGATGGCACCAACCCATGTGTTGAGCACCGACATGCGTTTCATTGGTGTATACACTCCTGCGTAGAGGAGTATGTTTGCTGCGCCAAGAAAGGCGGTGGTAGGATTGACTCCATAGTAGAGCGCACCGACACCGACGATTCCACATGCGACTGCGAAGACCGTGGCGCCTCGCATGCTGATCAGCTTTCGCACCAGTGGTCGATTGCGCGTCCTGCTCATTTGCGCATCGAACTTGGGCTCCATGAGCATGTTGAAGGCATTCGCAGATGCGGAGCATAAAGCGGTGCCCGAGGTCAAGAACAGAAGGGTGAGTGTCGAGAGAGACGGCGTCGCTGTGACGGAGGGGGCAAGCAGGCCAGGCACGGGATAGAGCGAGTATGCGGCGGTCGCGGTGAGGACGACGAGGAAGGATAGGCGGGGCTTCGAGAGCGAGAGGTAGGTGGTGAAGATGCGCTTCAGTGACTTCTGGGGCAGGCTGGAGGAGAGGGCTGCCAGCTTCGAGGATGCGTCCAAGGCAATGGGGTATGCTGCCTCTGCGTCTTCTGCCGCCGCCTGTTCCTTTGCCCTCTTCCTGCGTCTATGTGGCAGCACCTCGTCGGCTGGCGGTGCTGCCTCTTGCTGACCTGCCCGCTGCGCTGCCTCGGCTCTCACCGCCACGTTCGGGCCACGCAGTCCATGGCCAGAAGTCCAGAATGTCGCCTTCAGGATCGGATTGGTCCTAAAGTAGTCCTTGCTGAACGAGTTCCGGCTCTTGCCCACGGCTACCGCGCCCTGTTCATGCGACGAAATCTTGGAGAAGGGCTGCCGCGAGGGCGTCTGTGCTTGGGCGAGCTTGCGCCAGCATCGCACACACAGCGAATTGGCATCCCGAACTGCGGCTGGCCGTGGCAGGAGCGGTCGAAAGCTCATGGCGGCATGGGGGTGGGCTTCATGGCGGCGGCGTCGATGAGGTGACCACTTTTGGGATGCGATGCGATGCGCCAAGCCGATGCGGACCGACTGCTCGCTGCCCACTCAAGCTTGAGCCATACCTAAGTCACAACTGACGAGCAGATGGGGAAAGTCACACACGGAACAACACCAGGTCACCTCTGACCATGTCGATGCGGATGCGGGGTTACCGAACGTGCTCCTCAACGGTTTGGAAGAGTTGCATTTGTGTGTCAAGGCGCCCCAGCCTCATGTCGACGTCACCTCATCAGAGCTGCCTTGTTATGAGCATGACCACTGCAAAGCCCATTCATAAAATTCAGAGATCTGTGTTAAAACGTACTGTTATCTGCTGTCTGCTGCACATACTGAGCTATTGAATAGTAAAGCCTATCAGCCGAATTAAGAGGGGGCGCAGTTCAAGCTCCCATTTACCTCCTCCCTGACACTGCATAACATAACTCATTTGCATAGGCGACCTCGAAACATACACATAGCTCGCAGCGTACGAAAAGAATAGCCTGCCCAGATCTGCTGCTTGTGAAGCCCAACAGCATACTTGCTACGACTGTGTACGCATCAAATGCGTACATGAGACACCGCTGCACTGGTGGCTTTGTAGGGAGCAATGCTTCTACAATCGCTTAACAGTCTCAGGCCCCGCTCATTGCGAGCGATATCTCTGCCATATGCTTTGAACTTGCCATCATGGCTGAAGTTGTAGGTGTCATCGCATTTGCACTCACCATCGCAGGCGTTGCTGCAAGCGCAATTCAATTGTCACAAGCCTTGTTTTCTGTTGCACAGGCGCTCAAGAACGCACCACACAAGATAGCCGAGATAGCAGAGGAGATACACTGTCTGTCTAGCAGCCTGTTGATACTGGACGAGTTCCTCACCGTCCACCAAAGTCTCTACAAACCTGCCTTGTTCGAAAACATCAAATTCACCCTTGCGCGCTATGTGCAGGTCGACAAGGAGTTGAGAAAACTCACTGATCATTCCAAGAAGCTAGCAAGGCTGGCATTTTGTTTCAAGCGTCAAAAGGCAAAATCACTTCAGAAGAAGGTAGAAAGTATTAAGTCAGCTTTAACGTTGCAACTGAACATCGTCCAACTTACTCAAGAGGAAATTCGCCGCCCGTAAGAATGCTAACTCCATTTACAACGAGCACTAACACAATCTAGGCAAACGACTCGCCCAGACGTGGGCCAGGCCATACCGAGACCCAACCGTTTCCGCAAACTTGTGGAGAGCGCTGTTCAGGCGAATCGCCAAGTGATTGAAAGTGCGCAACATATTAGTTCTGAGACCGAAATTCTCAAGAGCGATATCTCGACAGCGAGTCAATCGAAAAGTTGGACTTTTGGGGAGAAGAGCATCCCGACACAGCACCATGGTTATATCAGCTTGTTTTCTATCCCCCGGTTCTGCCTTATCCTACACAGTCCGATGAGCTACCACATCAAGCGTCAGTTTCTGAAGAGAAGGATGAGCTTGCCATTGACCTGTCCGATGCGCGTTACGATTCAGATACCGCAGAGCCCAAACCGAGCAATGGAGATATGACTATGATCGTTTGGGAAAGACAGACAGAGCCTAACCTGGTAGTCGATAGACTGCTGTCCGATTGGACAGTCTTGTCAGCGGAACAAATACTACAGACCTCCTCCCCACATGACGGAGACGACTGGCTGGAATCGTTTGACAGGATGCTAGTCGAGGCTAAGAGATTGGAAGATAAACAGGATGAAGAAGCTAGAGAACTGACTGACGACGCCAAGAGCCGATGTTTGGGTGGACGAGGCCGAAGATACCACCTTCAGCAGTTCAGATGAGAAGTCTGATGATGCCAGCTCGAGTACTGTTATACGCCATTCAAGTGAACCTTCACCAAAGTTTGAGAGGTCTCAGCCAAACTCCTTGACCAACAGATTCAATAGGCCCCTGCAGCGCTCCGACACCAACGACACAGTTGAATCTAGCATCAAAGACTTCAACAAAAGCCGGTACGATGCATCATTGTAAGAGCCCGAATCACGTCCGCCGACACGTCAGGAACATTTGCGCGAAAGAGACCATTCAATAAGGAATCCTTGGACCAAGACTAAGCTAAGGCGCGCCAAACAACGGCGCTCAGAGGGAGGACATACAGTCGAGATCGCGGAGCAATAGCATTGACCCATCTACAGCCAGGGCTAGCGATTCCGCGTCCGGAAATCCATTTGCTTCCATAAATCCCAGCTATCATCAGTTCACATCAAACCATGATGATCTCACTGAACGTGCCACCGATTCTCATAGCCCATCTTCACCTCCGTCTCATAGGTACGAAAGCCCACTTCCTCAGCCATGTCGAAACTCGCCTAATACCCTGTATCCACCAGCTCCAATGCCAAACGAGTTTTCTGCGCCAACATCCTCTAATTCAAGTGCAAGCCGAAGTTCGTCAAACATCGGCCCGCACCCGCAGGTAGAGAACTTTGGAACGCAGAGTGCGGACGCCATAATATCTGCGATTGAAATACTCCTTACGAAGTCGGCATTTGAGAATCGACCCGAGCCTGAGGATTCTCGTTTTGTAAGCATCATTCAACAACTCATTACGAAGCAAACCTCTCAGGCAGAGACCTGCCAGGCGCAAACAAAGGCAGCCATGGAAGTAGACTTGAAGCATATACAAATAGCACGCGATAAAGATCACGAAAAGATCACCAAACTGGAAGATCTCATCAAAGGGCAGCGTGAAGAACAACGAGTCCTCGAGACAACTTGTAAAGCTGAACGATTGGCTTTCGAAGAGATCGCTGCCAAACAGATCCGATTGGCCAAGGAAGTAGCAGAAAAGGAAATTGCTGCAGCTCATGTTGTCAAAAAGACTGCAAAGAAAACAATGGAGTTTGCCAAAGCTCAAGCTGAGAAAAAAGCTCAAGAGCAACGACAGATTCAGGTGATAAGGCATCAGAAGAGGATCGAAGAAGACCAGATACGGCGTTTGAACCGGATCGAAGACCTCGTGCAAGCACGCCATGATAGTACCAATCAACACCAAGCACCTATTGGACCGCATCCTGTACGTCGCACCTGCATCAGGGATGGCGATCGCAGCATCAAAGTTGCTGAATTCACCACGGAGAAGTTAGAGCCACTGGCGAATATCCCTTTCATTCCATTCGATTACTGTCTAGATGAAGCCTCCAATCAGGATGATGCCAGTAACTCAAGACAAACACAGTCCCACGTCAGACTTTACTTGAGTTCGGCAAATTCCATAAACTCCGTGGACACATCTTCACGTCGCTCGAGTGCAGTAAGCTCATCGAAATGGGCAGAGCATAATTGTCCTCCCATCAAAATTTGATCGCAACTCAATCAAGACAATGCAGTTAAAAGTTGCTCTTGTTGAAACAGGTATTGAAACAGTTTTTGGTGACTTGGAAACCAGCAGTTGTAGCCATTTCATACCATACATACGAACAAGAATGTGATATGACTACCCGCAGTACACTATTCTAGGAGGCTCCAATGCTAGGCCTGTCGACCATAAAGCGGGCAAGATGGAAACCATTCTACATCCGCTCCTCCGGCATGTAACCACTGACACTTAGCCTGCTATAAGACCACTAACATGTCACAGAGACGGGCCAGACATTCTTCTATGGCGAGCAACTAATACATGCGTACATTTTCCAACCTGATCACAAACCACAGTTGAAGGCGCTCCCAGATGCTTCATCAACCCATTCCGTGGTCATAAACACAGCTTTTGTGGAGCATGCTGCCATGGAGGAGCTTGGTCATCGAAACGAATGTAATAACCATGGTGTCTATATCCTCGACGGTTGTTTGACACACGTGAGTACACAGAGTGCTGACATCCAAGAGCGAGTCTTACAACGACTAGAGTGACATCGAAGACCTAATCGAAAGATCTTTCTCAATACGAGAAACGCGCTTTCGAAAACAGTACAGACGATTGGCATGGCAACAAGAAGCAGACGACGATAGCGATATGGCCACCGACAGAAATCTCACATAGTCACTACAATCGCCAAATTCGGATTATACCACTGACAGGAAGGCGCCCTATTCTGAGCCACAAGTGCAGCCACAAAACCCAGCCAGAGCTTCATATTTACGCTCTCAACGAAGCAAAGTTGAACGACAATTTGCGGTTGCGCCAGACGATGATGATCTCCCATCCTTACTTTCAGAGAGATCATCCATAGCCTCGCCCTCCGTCGCATCATGGTCTTCTAAATCTAGTGGTAACCCGTGGAGACAACTTATGTCGGCCAACAAAGGGGAAGGTGTACATGGGCGCAGCCTGCCTGATGTGATCCAAAGATTTCTAGGATGATCCGGTGTTGCACTGATCTAAACCACAGCATCATCAGATGATCGATTCCGCATTCATAGCATTTGTGTCTTGTCGTATTTAGTCCACAGGGGAACATCGGAGCACGAGCTTTTTCGGTTGATGGTCATCAATGTTAAGTATCTGAAGCCTCGCATGTCTTATGTTCGCCGTGCGCTAGATTATTACGGTGAATTATAATGGTTTATAATCGCATGCAGTATCTGAACCCACACTCGGCATATGTATCTTATGCAGGGCACTGGCAGTGGATATCATGAGGTTAGGGTTCACCATACTAGCAGCGGAAGCTTGACCCGATTTAGTAAGCGATTAATACGCCAACAGCCGTCGCTGCATTAGTTGCACATGTTGTGATGTCATAGCCCTACCGAACAGATGCTTTCACCTGTTCTGCATCAACGTCTTTGCATCATTTACTCTGTTCTACCTACACATCGCATACTGAACTGAATCACCACTACCAGTAGATCGTCCTATTAGTCTAGTGGGATTCGGCTGACATTCCTGCAAGGCGCGCAAGTGGTCCCCATTGCTTGCACGCCACAGTTCTAGACCCTCGCAGGCCTTCGATCCATCCCAAAGCACCGCACTATATCAAGGAACGGATCACAGGCCTAGTCAAGCCATTACGCTGGAGTTCGCATAACTGGCCCGTTCCGGTGCAGCTGTTGCGCCTCTAAATTGTCTGCTTTTCTTGCCTCGTCCGACCGATGGCCATTGTTTCGCACTACTCGCAATTCCTCGGAGCCTCCTGCAGGCATGGAAAAGCCATTGTGTCCTCAGGAACCTGGTCCATATTGGAAGAGAGAGCGCGATGTGTTTGATCTCTACGCCGCGTTTCAAGATAGTATGGTGGCCCAAAATACGATTCCTGTCTTACATCGGCTGACCTTGTCGATCCATATCCAGTACCCCAGATCGACAATTTAGGGCCCGATCCTAATACATCATCATTCCCCCCCGACTTTGTTCCTCAGCCGACACCGGATGCCTCGCTGGCAGCCTTTGCACAACTTGCTGCCATTCGACTATGTGCTCAGCGTAGTATGATCAGTCTAATTGATGGACAGTATCAATACATCTTAGCAGAGGCAACACCGCAAACGCGATTGAGGGCTAACTTGTCTCCTCCCAAGTCTTCTGATATCCTCCTAGGTAATGTCAAGATCCCCCGAAACTGGGGTCTTTGCGAGCAAGTCCTTGACCCCGCTGCCCTGACCGATGGAGATCCTGGAATCATCATCGTCAAGGACCTTTCCCAAAGCCGGCAACATGCATGTCGATCTTATGTTTTAGGGGAGCCGCACTTCAAATTTTACGCTGGAGTTCCAATCAGAAGCCTAAATGGCACTGTTGTTGGATCAATGTGCATCTTTGATGGCCCGGAGAGGAGTGGTATGGTTCAGGAAGACATTCTGTACTTACAAGATCTCGCCGCGACAGTCATGGAATATCTTGTCACGTATACTCTCAAGGATCAACATCGTCGAGGGGCGGAAGGGTTGCACGGTCTTCTTACATTTGCTGAAGCGGACACGAAGCTGAAATCTGTCCACGACCAGTCCCACTCCCCGCAACTGATCCCCAAAGGGTTGCATAGGATAAATGAAAATGAGCAAAGTGGCCGAATGGAGGATGATGCACCACCTGAGAAAAAAGACAACGTTCTTGGCGGAAGTGCCCGAACAAGCACGACCAAAGAATTGCCGGAACGACGGCCGTCCATGAGCGATTTACAGGGCAGTGTAATACCAAACGCCATGAGGGAACTTTTCGCTCGCGCCGCTGAGATAATGCGGAGATCTAACGATATGGACGGCGTTGTGTTTCTGGACGCTTCTGTGGCAGCTACAAGTATTGATGGTGGGGATCGATCTCCATCTCGAGTGAGGTAAGAAGCTGGCACAGCATACACAACGATGCTGACGTGCGGTCACTAAATATATTATCATATCTTTGTCAGACTAACACGAACCAGTGGGAAACTATGCCAGATACTTGGCTTTGCAATGCATGAAACGTCAAGTTACGAGGATAATCACATGCCTAAGAACATGATACTCACAGAATCGAACCTCTCTTGGCTGCTCAAACAGTACCCTCAAGGCTACAGCTTAGACTGTAACGAAGAGCAAGCCATACCTTTAAGAGATCAAAATGCTCTGTCAGTCGGCGCATTGAGCATTGATGATGGTACGTATTTGACTCTATTAGAGATGAGAGGACTGGTTGTGTTTTTGAAGTTACAATCTTCCCGACTTGGTTCGGCGAGGCCCTGTTCCTTAGATCTCTTGTCTGCTCCCACAGTACTTACTCGTTCTATTAATTTGATATTAACGTTTAGTAGCCATCAGCATACCGTCGCAACCACCAACATCAACGGCGTTAAGTATCCACATCGCAACATTGAAAGTTCTTTTCCCAGACATCAAGAGTGCTTTGTTCTTGCCATTATGGTGCTTTGACCGACAACGATGGCTTTCCGGATGCTTTTGCTGGTCAACGCGAGCCGAGAGGAATCTGAGTGGTCCACGAGAGTTGCCGTTCATAAAGGCTTTTGGCCACTCCATCATGCAAGAAGTGGCTAGATTGGATGCGATGGAGACGAATCAAGCAAAGACAACATTCTTGTCTTCACTTTCGCATGAACTGCGATCTCCATTGGTACGTTAGCTCTATGGGAGCACAAGTATGGATTAATACTGATCTAATTGGCTACTCACAGCACGGTATTCTTGGATCAATACAGCTTATGCGAACTACGTCACTTGACAGCTTCCAGGCAGCTATGGTGAATGCCATTACTGTATGTGGCAGAACGTTGCTAGGAACCGTTCAGCATCTCCTCGATCATGCGGGACACAAGGATCCGAGTCATAATTACTCTTTGAAGACGTTCCCAAGAGAACATACAATCTGCATCACCGCCGATGCACCAAGTACTGATTTTACCCACTCTTTGAGTACTGCAAAATTGTACTGCAACGTAGGCTTGATCACAGAAGAAGTCGTAGAAACAATGTTTCTTGGCCAGGCTCGCTACGACGTGTCGCTAGGTGGGGAAGAGATACCTGGGCGCCCAGTCGATCGATCTTCAAGCTGTACGATAGCACGACGGAGGAGTCGATTCATTATAGAGGATATTGTTGACTATGTTCGTATGCCCAATTTCATTGCGTATTGTGGGTAGGCTAACCTATTTTCTCTGTCCATAGGCAAACCTCGACTTATTAATCCCGTCGAGCTCTTATGGTCGCATCGTTATGAACCTCCTTGGAAATGCGCTCAAATTTACCGAGTCTGGCTATATTCTACTATCGGTGCGCTCTGAACGAGCTGAAGGGTCCAAGGTACCGTTAACACTCAGGATCTCCGACTCGGGCATCGGTATATCGCGTGACTTCTTATGTAACGACATGTTCGAACCCTTCAGGAAAGAAAACCAGCATTCTGCAGGGACAGGTGTCGGACTGTCGGTCGTCAAACGTATCATTGAGGATATTGGAGGCTCGATTGAAGTCTCAAGTGAAGTTGACAAAGGAACAGACATCACAGTGAAACTTTTGTTGGAAAGATACAAACGGCCAGAAGAATCAGACTCATCCCATGGCGCCATTGCTGCAGCTCTCTCTCAGCTGAAGAACCGGAAGATCTGTCTCCTACATTCCAAGTCACTGGATGCCGATGCCACCCCTGAACATTCTAGGGAATGGCAGACACTAAAACGCTACATTGACGCACTTTTCACAACACTGGAGGTAGAACTCAAGATGGACGTTAATTTGACGAGCGAATGGGATGGCCAAGATGAGTCCGACATCGTTATATGCCCAGAAGTGTCGTTTGAGAGTCTTCAGAAGATTCGAGATATTACGTATCGAAAGCCTCCAGCCACTTTGTTCATTGCTATGGATACCATGGTCAGTAGTTCTCTCATGCAAGCCATCATTGAGCCATAACTTACCCACATTCCAGGAAGCTGACACCCTACGATGTGACGCCCGCGTCACGAGCCCAGCATCTGTAGTTGAGATTGTCACTCAGCCGTAAGTGTCAAATATACATTGTCTAAGCTGCGATACTAATATGCTGAAGTTGCGGTCCCTACAAATTGGGCATGGTCCTGAGTCAGTGTTTGTCACGCTATGATAAAACGGACGAGGTGATGTCAGACGACATGGGGCCAACATTAGAACATCATCTGACTGCCAATGTCAACGGCTCGCAATTAGTCTCAGAACTTGGTCCAAGGCTCGGTTTGTATCCCTCTCTACCGTACCGGTCGAAGAGCGAAGAAAGCCAGATAGGTAAACGATCTACCCTGGAAAACCCTACATTACCACGAGAACCTGTCGCCAGCAACCCAAAGGATATCCATATACCTCAAAACCCACCGGTATTGATTGTTGACGACAACGCCATCAACAGACGGCTACTTGCTGCTTTTTTGAAGAAAAGGAACTTTGCGTACCAGGAAGCAAAAGATGGTTTGCAAGCACTTGGAAAATACAAAGAGGCCGAAGGAAAGTTTAGCGTCATCCTTATGGATATTTCCATGCCAGTTATGGACGGTATGACGAGCACGCGGCTTATTCGCGAACATGAAAAGACGACGCACCTCACATCCACACATATCATCGCTTTGACAGGCTTGACATCAGCCAGCGCTAAGCTAGAGGCTTGGACAAGCGGAGTGGACGACTTTCTGACGAAGCCAGTGGATTTTGGGAAGCTGCAGAGTCTGATGAAGGCGGGGAGGGGTGGCGAGGGGACTGGGTTTTTGAGTGATCAGGTGGAGAAGGGAGGTGGAAGGGACTTACTGGAGTAAGGCTACTGAAGCTAGATCGACATCATCCCGAGATGGCTGAAATGCTACATCGGGCTATAACTAGGCGAAAATTTTACCAGCAATGGAAGCCAGCTTATATGTGCGGAAAGCTTGAAAACGATGTAGTTAGCCTTGTTGCTCTGAAAACCGTTGCAACGCTGCCCTCAAGCTTAGAAGAAGAATACATTTAAGATGAAATAACAAGCAGGATTGGACAACAACGATGCATCAGGATTTGCAACCACCGTTGGAACAGAAAATAGACATGAATGTATTGAAGCACACACTTCACAGTATAGCCAACTTCCCTTGACGGGTTTTATTACTAGCTACCAATCTATTAGGTATAAAGACAATATAGCAACAACGCCAAACCCATTTGAAATATACTAAAGAAACCATGTCCCCATCTATCTATACGAGCACAATCGAGTACAAATGAAACTATAAGATACCCCAAATTATGTCATTCTGATAAGAAACCGATGGCACTTTGCTCGACCAGCTCTTAAAGCCAACAACCCAGCAATCTCACGACCCAAAAATAATCCTATTCCTCCTCCACCCACTCAGCGGCACAACCTCCTCAGTCTTCATACTCTTTACCCTCCGATACCGACTCCAGCTCTCCTTCTCATCGCCCCAGAAGCTATCCCGCCCCCTCCGCTCTCCCGACTCCCAATCCTCACCAACCCACTTCTCCTTGCGGCGCACAACATCCGTTGGCCAGACGGACGTGGACTCGTGATGAAGATGAATATGGCCATGTGAGCTCCTAGGCCGTGTGAATTTTGCCTGCACATTAAGTTGGACGGCGTGGTCCTCGTGATCCTTGGAGTCGTGTGGGCGGTGCAGTGGAGTAGTGCTGTATTTGTACAGTCTGCGTCGTTCGTAGGTCTTGCCACGGTCGCCTTTGGAGGCGTCGTCGTCGTCGGAATGCGTGTCCCGACGGTCGGACCAGATGTTGTAGCGCTCAAGTTGGGAAGGCTGGTCGCGAAGGGTGAGGGCGCGGGAGGGGCGGGGGGGTTTGTGCGAGGACGAGTAGGGGTAGTCGTCGTGGCCGTCGTCGGAGTCATCCGAAAGGGTGATTTTGCGTTGATGCTTGGGCTTGCTGAGGGGAATCGGGCGCGCGAAGTATGTATCGTAGTCTGGGGTGTGCTCGCGGGTGCGAGTGCGAGAGTAGTGGAAGTGAGACATGGTAGGTGGCCTTGATAGGCAGCGATGTAAATTTTTGGATATAATAGTAATGTTGATAGCGAGGTAGGTTTAGGATATATAGTAAAAGGAAAGCGTGAACGCTTGAGAGTTTGTCAAGTTTGACGTTATACTTATACTTGTGAAGGAGTGAGAAAAAGGCAAACACCCAGCCATCACCTGGAGCATTCTATATACGTAGAGTCACCAATGTCTTACCTGCCTACCATAATCAGGGTCCCAAATTCTGACCGTCTTTCTTCAGCATGACCCCATGGACCATGGTCGAGCAGTCATAGCACCGCCACAAAACCTGTGGCTTAGCGACGATGACACGCATTCTGATTGGCTGCGGCGGCTCCCGCGTGCGTGAACTATTCCCCAAGCATGAACACAGGCTGGATGCCTGGCTGCAGGAAATGAGGCTTAAAACAACTCTTTATCTTGGTGACGTATGTTCTTTTCAGACGTGCGATGTGTCTTTGGTGAAGTGGTCATGCAAGCTGAAGTTCCCTGCCGCCACTGCAAGGCAGTGAAGTTTCGTGGGTGAAGGGGTGGGGGCCGTAATCCTGACAATGGAGGTATTTGGCGAAGATTTTCGTGCGCTGACCGTCTGGCCATTCGGTGTCGTTGAGAAGGGGTGCCTGAAGGTTCTACGCCCTTTGGGCCCAAGTGTTCGCATGACGCTCCCAGGCCATCGGCGGGAGTAGAGCCGCACAATACGTCAGCCGGACCTTCGACGTTGCTTTGTCATACGCGTTCTCCTAACCCTCTTCACATCACGGTGATTTCAATGTTCCAAGTCCTCCGACCGGTCAGTCGAACGAGGGAATCGATCAGTTCAAGATCTCGTCGCCCGGACCATGTGATCCACCAAGGCCCTTCAAACTCGCGTCCTGATGACGAGTCTTTCGAAAGCCAACTGTAACCTGGGGGCCGTTTATATGGGTGGGCATTCGTCTCGTGGAGGCTGTGTTTTGTTCTGATTGAGCGCAGATGCGCACACACACAAGCATGTCGAGGTTGCACCAGCCTCGAAGTTTGCTGGAGAAGGCGAAATGAAAAATTGGCTCACGCCAGCCTAGAACACATGAGCTTCTGCTTATGCGATGACTATCATGTCTGAAACATTACCATAATGCAAGGTGAGAGGCCTGGTTTCAGTAGAACGGTGGCAATAGACTGTTGCCCTGTTGTTAGGCTACAGTGTCTACTCCCACTGCGCCAACAACCGAAAAAGGCGTATATAATCCATCCTCGAGGTATTATTAGGAAGTAGAATAGCTCATATCCTTATAATTAGCCCTATTGCGTACACATCCCCTGCGATCTTAGCGAATCCCTTATTGAAAGCAGCTACCTGGGCTTCGATTTGTCAGGCACCGGAGCGAAGTGTTTACCGACCGGCCTCATGTGTTCGTCGTTAGCATTTGGCATGGCCCTGTCCAGCTCTTTGAGATTCTTCAGCAGGACTTCGGCCCAACTACCTTCTGCCTTTCGAGTTTGAGTGGTTCCTCATTTCTTTCGCTGTATGTAGGGGTGTTGTGTGTATTCGCCGTTCTTGGCCACGAGAAAGCTGTACAGCTGAAGCGTTCCGGCGATGTGTATCTGCGTGCTGATAAATCTCCCCCACATGCTGACATGCATTCCCTTACGATAGATCGAATTTCTCGAAGCTCTTCGCGATGTTCGCACATACGATGAATACTCTTGTGGTTGTGGGCACCAATCATATCTCTGGTCCTGGTTGCACATTGTAGACGTGAGTCTAAGACATCGCTTTGCGATATTAATTCGATGCTCGATTATCCAATATGCACTAGTTTTTCTGCAAGACTTGATACTACTGTGCTGTGGCAGATAGTCGGCAGGTTCAAGCAAGGCGTGATGAAATCGTCAATGCTGATGCCCAAGCATGCATCCCCATCAGCGATTGCATTGCGAAACGAGGCAACAACGAGTTTCTCGATTGAAATAGCAAGTAAATAAACCTTCTTAAATTCGGTCAATAGTCGGTGGATGGACGAAGACGATGCGAAGACAGCGAGGATGGAGACCAGTGCGCCGCTGCGCTTGATGTGGGGCTCCCATCGCGATGAATGCTTAGCATAGCACAGCACTATACCGTACATAATTCTCCTTGAAAAATTATACTCCTGCTCCCTGTAGATGTACAAGGCATGAATCCGAACTTACAGTGCCATAGAGTTTCTCTCTCACCAATCGGCTCCATTGACACGCACACGGATCGCGCATGGCACGCGTGATCACATGCTCGGCCCTACTACCTACCTTTAAGTTATAGACCTCCCCTACCAAGCCCCCTTTTCCTCTATTCTCCCACCACATCATACTACAGCCCTGCCTACCCATCGATCCATACCTCTCTGCCCTCGAAATACAACATAAAACCTCTGCAACCACCTATCACCGTCCGCAATGCCGTCCAAGGACCCCAAATCTATCACCGGCACCAATGCAGCAGCTAAAGATGCCGGGTTTCGCAGCTTTTATGATTTATTGCTCTCTTATGGATTGCATATTTCCAGCTTTGATGACGTTCAGGAGGGCAGGGCTATCCTGCGGGGTATGGGGTATAGTGTTTAGGGATACTTGAATTTGAGAAACCAGAGAGAAAGAGATAGAGCGAAAGGTTGAACAAAAGCTTGGGATACTGCTTGACAGTGACATAGTTTTTACAGGTTGTTGTACATGAGTGTCTCATACCCAATTCATGCCTGCTATGCGATGAAACGCTGGCAAGTCAAGCAGCAGACACAATCCCAAACATGCTCTCAGGAAGCCTTCACGGCCAGATGATATGTATCCCACTGATCCTTGGTGACGCGATTCGGGCTCTTAACCAACAAATCCTCTCCTTTCCCACTCTTCGGGAAAGCAATAACATCCCTCACGCTCTCTCTCCCCAGCATGACTGCCATCAACCTATCCCAGCCCAGGGCAATCCCCGCATGCGGCGGACACCCACTACGCAGCACGTCAAGGAGATGCCTAAAGTCCTCGATGCGTTCGGGCTTCATTTTAAGGATATCGCGGAAGATGAATTCCTGCACCTCTGCATTGTGGATACGGCGACTCCCACCGCCAAGCTCCACACCATTGAGCACAATGTCGTAGTGTGCTGCTTTGACCTGTTCGGGCGCGGTGAGAAGCAGATCCACGTCAGCGGGTGTTTTGGGCGCGGTGAAGGGGTGGTGCGTGGAGGAGAAGCCGGCGGTGCCGCCCTGGCCTGGATCGCTGTCGTTGGAGGGTGTGAAGAGGGGAAAGTCTGTTATCCAGACAAAATGGAAGTCGTCTGCTGCTGGTGCTTCGATGAGGCCTTGTGCTATAGCGGCTTTGTAAAGTGCGAGGCGTAGATTACCTAGGGTCGTAGAGCCGCCTGATAGTGGGGCATTGGGGCGGGCCTGGAGGACGAGAAGCTCACCGTTCTCAATCGCGAGGGCCTCTGGACCTTCCATTACGTACTGGTAGCCTAGAGGACCGAGACCCTGCATGGGCTGGGAGAGGTCGCCGATGAAGATTCCCGGTTGGCCATTCGGATTGTCGAGGAATGGTTTTCCGTCCGGGCTATCGAGGAAGCTGGAGATGAAATTTCGGGTGGTTTTTGGATCGGAGGAGATTGGGATCTTGAAGGCATCAATGATCGGATCTTGCAGGGGCGTGATTTTGCCAATAAGATCTGCGGTCAGGTGCTGAGTGATGCTGTGTATCTGTAACTCGTTAATTATCAAGTAGTGTTGTGAATGGGAATTACTTGCCTTTGCTCCGTATCGCAGATCCGGTTTATCAGACCCATAAGAGGACATCGCTTCCTCATACGTCATCCGCGGGAATGCCAGTGAAACTCGTCGTAGATCCATCTCGTCCCAAAGACCTGCCAAGAGTAGTTCAATGCTATCCATAACGTCTTCTTCGCCGGCGAAAGCCATCTCCATATCAAGCTGCCCATACGTCAGTCATCCATACCTACAAAACCTCTATCGATTCAAATACCTGAGTAAACTCCGGCTGTCGATCCGCCCTCAAGTCCTCGTCTCTAAAGCATCTTGCAAATTGGAAGTATTTGGTAAAACCCGACGCCATCAAAATCTGCTTGTACTGTTGCGGGCTTTGCGGTAACGCATACGCCAGACCCTTCTGTCTTGTTGGTACCAAGAATTCTCGGGCACCTTCTGGCGTCGACTTGAACAGTACTGGCGTCTCTACTTCCACAAAATCCTGTGTGGACAGAATATTTCTTGCAACCCGTCCAGCCCTACCCCTGAAAAGGATGTTGTTGCGCAGTTTGAAATCGGCGCGGAGTTGCAAATGTCGCTGATCAGGGCTGAAGACAGTGTCCTTTTTAATTATCAAATCCTTGGATATCTCATTGATGGGTTCGATATGTGTCACTGCAATTTCGCGCGTGTCGGTTAGGGGAATGCCTTGATACGTTGCTTCCTTGGGTACTTCGCGTTCTTTAAGTGTGCCGGTGATAACAACTGGAGTCCATTCCTTCAGAGATCGTAGGCGTGCATGTGCTTCCGCACCTTCACCTGCGTTGGATATCAATTGCACACAGCATGATTGATTCATGTTGCGAAGCATAGTGAAAGAGAGCTTCTTGCTCACATCTCGTCGTGAGCCAAGATACCCTGCTAATTTGAACTCTCCTCCCAAAGGTATCTTCTCCAAATCCTCAGTGGTCCAGACTCCCTCCACATGTGACCATGATGGTCGTACTAGGCTGTGGTCAGTGTGGAGATTGGATAACATGGAAATTGTGACATACGCGAGGTTTTGAAATCATCAAGAGTCTTTCTCAGTTGCTCATCCGGTTCAAACTCATCTCTTCTCGATATTGACTGCGAAAAGCATCGTCCTGCACTCTTCAAACACACTGCTGCTCGAACCGGCACGATCCCGTGACGTCGTGTCCGGCAGAATCTTGATATCTCGGAATACGAACTACGCAAACAAGGTGCCCGGCTTGCTACATGCCTCGAAGCATGTATCAAACTCATATCCCCTTCCAATTGCAAGCTTTGAGCTTAACTTGACGTTCGTTGTAAGAAACGCTAACATTCGACCCTTTGTCTTCCCAGCCAAAAGCCAACGCCAAGCCCGCACCCTGGCCCAAGCTCACCAGTGCACCTCAAAAACTTCGCGCGCCCGTGTCCCACCTACTCTCCTCATCCTTCCAGTTTAACTCACGTAAGCACCCACCCCACGCCTCCAAACACTCACTCCTCCATCTCTACCACTTTAGAAACTAACATGCCTTTGTCTAGATGATGAAAGCCTAGCGTGCACCGTATGAGCAGCCCACCCCATTCCGCCGTCGAACTCTCCCTTTACCGGGCTCAAGTGGTTCGCTGGTGGACGGGCCGTGTGGTTGCATGACTTCTGCGTTCGGCACACCCTCCTTGTTACATACTCGAACGCTTTTGATGGCATCTCTGACTTTTAAGAGTAAACTGGATGGTGTTTTTGCGATTACGATTGCGATTTATGAATCAGCATGCGCGCTGTCCATACATGGATTTGATGGGGGCTTTTTTTTCGCTACGTGAAAAGCTCCCTGGGCATGTATATTACTTCTAGGAATTAGAGCAATACAAAAGATTTACACGTTTTGTCTGGATATGCACTGGGTGATGGTGAGGGAGGTGTGTGCACAAAGAGTTGTGATATTGGATGACCCAAAAGTACAATTAGACTTTCTACATTATCGCTGTCTTTATCATACGAGAGATTGCGAAGGCACTTCCATCTTCCCATCTCTCCTCAAGACCAGCGAGAGAAGAACCGCAGTGTCAATCATTCCTTGACCAATCTTTCATGGAAAAAGGAACGTAAAACATCTCGCAACAAACCACAGCACACGTTGGTCTTCAGAACTAAGCATATCTCTTTAACAATAATCAGCAACTTAAGTGTGCCAAACGTCTTCATATTTGGACTTTGAAATGAGCTGTATGCCATGCATCATAATAGTATTAGACTTCCCTGTGGAACAAACATGCATCTGCATCCGTCCCACGCTCTAGTCCTGCAACTGTGATCGATCATGCCCGCCCCTTTCAACCCAACAGCACCCTTCCTTCATCGGGCTTGTGCGCAACCAATCTAGGTATATCCACGACTGTGCACTTGGAGAATAATAAAACATTGCAAGCAAAACATCCTCGAGAAAATGAAAAATCAAAGTGAAACGCCATGCTGCGACTGGAATCAAGAACTAATAAACCACTGACTGCTGGGTCTGGCCGTTAAGCCCTAAGGCAGGTCCCAACTCTTTCTTGCATTAGACTTGGGCTATAACTCAACCCTTATCCCACCACCTGCCATGCTACCCTAGGAAGTTTTGCTGCTGCTGCTGCTGCTGTTGTTGCTGTCCGGGCCTCGGGAAGACGCTTGTGGTGGGCACTTGATCCAGACTCATACCACCCAGTGTACCCTGGGCACCTGTGTTTTGCCAGCCTTGACCTGTCTGCTGATTCACGAAAGCACTTTGTCGGAAGGGGTTGGTGCTTCCTGTCGCATGTACGGTCAAGCCACCCTGTGGAGAAGTTGCACTTTGTGGTGACGGCTGTCTTGCGAAGGGGTTTGTTCCGGTGGGCGATGGCTGCAGCGGTTGTAGGGGCTGCTGCTGTTGTTGTTGCATGGGGGCGAAGGGTGACGTTGACGCGGGTGACGACAAGAAATGCGATGATGCATCGGGCGATTGAAGCGACTGTTGGAAGCCGGCACTTTGTTTCGCAAAGGGGTTCGTTGATGACCGATTCAGTGAACCAGCACCCGTCGGATTGCTGAGGAGTTTCGAGTCTCCCATACCGGTTGGACTAGGTAGCATTGACTGTCTGAATGGGTTGGTTGACGTCTGCTGCGGTTGCAATGGCTCGGTGATTGTCGGGACCTGCATTTGCGGTTGCTGTTGTTGCATGGAGAATTCTGGCACGCCATTTTGCGGTATCGATCCGAGCGTATTCTGTGAGCTGAACGGCTGTGGTGTGTAGCCACCAAATCCTGCACCAGTAAATTGCGGCTGTATTTGTGGGGGTTGTGTCTGCATCTGTGGTTGTTGCATCTGTTGCGGCATTCCGAAAGGGTTGGTCCCTTGCCCGTTTTGCATTGGGAAGGGCTGCTGCTGTTGAGACACTTGAAAATTAGGCTGTTGTTGAAAGCCTGTCTGTTGTGGATACTGCTGCTGCATCATCGGCTGGGTAGACATGGTTTGTTGATTGTCCTCTAATGATGCAAACAGATCAATCAAGGGTGCACTTTGGGCAGGTTTCGATACTGCAGCCGCTGATGGCTGAGTATTGATAGTAGCAGAGGCCGCAGATTTCGATTCTTGGGGTCTGCTGGCTCCATTTGTTGGCGCTTTACCTCCATTCTTCTTTGCCTCCTTTTCAGCCAAGTATTGCCGCCGGTTGATCTCGAAGTCTTTGTCCCCAAGATATTCTTCTAGCGAGTTAGCTAGGCTGGTTGGCGCATGCTTGATCTTCGGAATCTCAAGTCTCGTAGAGTGTTCGTGTGACCGTGCTAGGCTCAAGTATTGAACAACAGCCTCGGTTTGTTTGACAAAGGTGCGGTAAATGGCGAGGGCGCGCGTCGCATCCGGTCTTGACATTTCGAAGTAATGTTCTACAATCATCAGAAACAAGTTTCCGTCTAGTGTTGGTGTGTAAAACTAACCGAGGATGTTGATGGTGCCCTCGTTCATAACATGGAAGAGCACCAAAAGATCCATGGTAAGCAAGCGGAATGCGGTCAAAGTTATCTCATTCTCAGGCTCGTCGTCGAATGGCTGTGTGCACGATGATCAGCCGTTGTCCGTGTAACCGTGGTGCCTAACGTACCTGACACTTTAGCAACGCTCGAATCTGGTCTTGTACGCTCTCCGCCTCGCGCAGGAGACCCTTGTCCACGCTCAATCGCTTGAGGCGGCCTTCCCCACCGCGAACGTAGTCGACCTTGGTTGCGCCATATTCTATGGCTCGTCTGAGAAGGTACTCGGAGTACATGCGTATATTGTGGCCTTGTGTTTGGACTGTTGCGCAATATATCAGTCTATAGTTAATCAAGGATACTTTGATCCGGGAGCCTGTTCGTCCGTGGCATCCGCGATAAGATGGCAAGCTTACCTTCGGTGAAGTGATTGATAGCCAGCTTCCTGTGGGGATTCTGGGCCAGATACTTGAGCGTGACTTCGGGCTCGCCCTCTCGTATCATCATGTGCACAATGATCAAGCTCTTGAAGACAATAGTCCATGTCGAGTCGCGCAGGCGGTTGGTGAGGGCGCGAAATATCTCGGCGACGCCTGCTTCGCCCGCATGTGTCGCGACGAGGATGTGCTCGACATATTTGGATTTGGGCGCGGCGAGCTGTGCAGTCGGGTCAGCGGGTCGCAATTGGGTGGGGGACGGGATGCAGGCGGCTTGTGGACGAGGGCGGAGAGGCGCATGGCTGATGTTACCTTGATCTTGGTCCCGCCCTTGACGCTCTTCTCGAATGAACTGGCCATGAGGCCCGGCGGTGGCTGTTACGACGGTGGATGGGTGCCCGAGCGGGCCGCGCTCGCAATGTGCCTAGTGCAGTGCAGTGCAGTGCAGTGCAGCGTAGGGCAAGGCTGCTGGTCGGGAGTCGTGGTCGGGGCTTGGGCGTCGTTGGGTGGCAGGCGGTGGGTTTGCGTCGTCGTCGTCGTCGTCGTCTGTCTAAGGCAGCATTCCGGCAGCGGTGGGAAAGGGTGGGGGATAAAGGGCCTGTAGCAATAGCGGTCGGAAGCTGGACGGCGCACGAGAGCCAGCACCGAGGGTGGTTTGTGGTTGCTAGACCCGGCCGGGGTGCGGTAATGAGGATGGGCGCATGGTGGCTCTGCTGAACAATGACGCTGCAGTTTGGGGAGCCAGCCAGCGAGCGAGCGAGCGAACGAACGAACGGACGGCTGCCCAGGTGCCGGACAGGCAATCGTGCTCAGGGTCCGGCTAGCAAGCCCAGCACATCCCCGCCAAACAGTCTGCCAAACAAACTCCACACGCCTCTTTTCCTACAGGCATACCAGCTTTTGATCCACGCCAACATGTCTGGCTCGCCGCCCCCAGAGGAGCGCGAAAAGGCCGATGCAGAGGCCCGCAAGAGAGAGCAGGAAGAGCAGGCCAAGCTGCCCTACAAGTGGGACCAGACCATCAAGGACCTCGACATCACCATCACCATTGATGCAAAGTACAAGGGCAAGGATCTCGACGTCAAAATCAGCCGGAATGCCCTGAAAGTCGGCATCAAGGGACAGGAGCCCTTCATCGACGTACGTCCCCCATCTCAAGCTGATTCTTCTCTACATGCACAACACATGTACTGATACCAACCGCCCAGGGCGACCTCCCCCACGCAATCCACGTCGACGACAGCACCTGGACCCTCACCACGCTCGCCACCAGCCCGCCCCAAAAAGAAATCTCCATCCACCTCGACAAAGTAAACCAGCTCGAATGGTGGCCCCACGTCGTCACCTCTGCCCCCAAAATCGACGTCTCCAAAATCACGCCCGAGAACAGCAAGCTCGGCGACCTGGACGGCGAGACGAGGGGCATGGTCGAGAAAATGATGTTTGATCAGCGGCAGAAGGAGGCTGGCAAGCCAACAAGCGATGAGCAGAAGAAGTTGGATTTGCTCGAACAGTTCAAGAAACAGCACCCTGAAATGGACTTTTCCAATGCTAAGATGGGTTGAAGGAGAAGGGGGGTTGTACAGTTATCAAAATACGGGCTAAGTGATCAGTGCAAGGAAGGCAGGCAGTGGACTTGTCGGTCACTGTTTGAAACACGCAGGCTGAGTGACGCGTCTGGAGCTCTGCGAGACTGAAAGGACGCGGGCCAAAAATCGCCAACCATGCTTTCAATTCACCCAAAGAATATACCAAGAATACATAAAAGTCTATCATAAACAAAAAATATCAACAATGTAAAACGTCGTCTGGCCTCAAAAGAAGTGAAAATCCCCGCCCCCCCCTAAAACATACGCCGCGCCGAGTCCATCACGCTATGTAATAAACAAATTGTCCTCCTCATTCACCATTTCAAGCATAGCATATCTCCATTCAGGTCGTTAAGCGCCTTGCAGCCCCAGCCCCACTCCTTCGCTGTTCCCCATCCCACCCCCATCATCCCTACTCCTTTCCCTCCCTCTCCCCATCTCCCGAATCCTGCGCCCCTCCATGAGCCCCCTAAGCCCACGCTTTTGCAACCCGACTACCGCGCTAATCTCTCCATTCCACACCTCCCTATCATCAATCCCACTACCGTCTCCATACCCGCTATCTGATGCCGACGCAGACGTCTCCGATACCGCAGAGCTCAGTTCATCATCCGAACGGTCTGCATCCGTGTTGACATGGAGAGCGCGCAATCCGGCATCGAGACTACGCTCCACGTCGTCGAGTGTGGTGCCGTTGCTACCAGCGGGCGCGGAAATGCCGTTGGAGCCGCCGTTGGTGGTCACGCCGTTCACGCCGAGGAAAGCGACGCCAGAGCCGCCGCCGGCTGCCATGGCTGCGGCGTTGAAGATGGCAGCTGTGTTTCTGTTGTCGAGGAGCAGGTGTAGGCGTTCGATGATGGCTTCGAGTAGGCCGTCGATATGGTACGGGCGTGCGAGTTGGAGAAGGGAGCAGAGGATTTGTGGGGAACACAGAGGGGAACTCTGTGATGGGAGGGAGGAGGTGTAGAGGAAGTGGATGAGGGCCTGCAGTGTGAGATGTGTGTGTGGAAGAAATAATGTGCGTGGTCGTAGTGAGGGTGGATGGGAAGAGGGATCTGGCGGACTGAGTGGTGCATACGAGTTTGCTGATACGGCTGTGGCCTCCGAAGGGGTGATAGTGTTCGCCGTGAGAGTCGTTGCTGCTGAGTAGTTTGTCCTAATGGACGGCGTGATAGTAATGCTTGAGTTTCGCGATGGATGCATCGTAGCGGTAGGCCGTAGTGTCGCCGTCTCAGCGTCCGCTTTCTCCAGACTTTGCATACTCTCCCGCAGCAATTGGTTGAAGTAAGGGCCCCATCGACGGGCAATGATATGTGAGTTGACTGGAATACGTTCTCCATGCAGAGCAACAAATTCCATATCTGCGAACTCTTTGAACCCAAGAGCCATCTGACCAAGCTCTGATGCTGCCGGTGATAATGTGCGTCCACCAGCGAGCATATCTAGTCGATCATGCTGAGGAGGAGCACTAACAGATGTGAAGCCTGATGCAGGAGTTACCTTGCGCGGGTTGTCGTAGAGTCCGAAAGCTTCAAGCTCGACGACGCACATATTTGAGAAGTTGATTCGTCGGTGGTTGTAATCTTCGACCAGACTACGTTTCCGGTTCCCAAGGATCACAAAGCTGTTCCTTCGGTTCCATAACACGCCTCTATTCCAACTTCCTTGGCTGAAGATATTGCCGCCTGCTTCTATACGTCCCCAGCTGAGCGTTCTCAAGTCGAGCGCCCACAGCGCATACTCTTGCTTAGATGATGTCAAAAACGTGCCGCTCACTACAAAGTGGTTGTTGATGACTCCGCCGTTGGGGAAGCGAAGCCCAGGAGGTGAGAAGTTTCCATGCATCGGCTTCTCGGACAGGGTGCCGTCCGGATGTCGTACCTGTAATTCTAGCTTGACGTCCAAGAAGTTATAATTCGAGTAGATTAGCATTGAAGATTCGCCTGACGTATTCGAGGTTTGTTCGCCCAGTGACTTTGACTCGTTATTGTGCCGAATTCCAGCGCCTATGTCGTTGGGTGCTATGCTGGTCAGAGGCGCTACAACACTGCGGTAAGCACCACAACTCCTTCCGAGTGTGCTTGTTTCTGTCCATTTGAGGCTTCTCAAATTAAAAACACTAATCTGCTCAATGTAGTGGTTTGCACTATCTTGACCACCTACAACTAGCATCTCTGCGCCGCCGTCGCCATCCAATTGAACGCCAAGAGAGCCTTGATTAGGATTGGTAGAAGCTGGATTATGTCGGATCGCTGTTACTGCAGCACTGGTCGAGCTGAAGACAGCAGAACTTGGGAGTATCGTTGCGCAATGCGCATATCGGCCTTGCGGCGCTTCAGTCGTAGCAACATGCATCCAGGTTCGTGTTGGCGCATCATAGATGTGAATGTCAGACATGACCACCACCTCAGGCTGAGCATCTGAAGGCGCCCCCTGAATCACCGAGGTTGCCTGACTGTTCTGCGCAGGCGCAGGTGACATGCCACCATAACAAACAAGTTTGGTGTCGCCAAGCGCGCACACGCTGTGGAAATAGCGTGGTGGCGGTATGTCGCCTTTGGTTTCTACTTTTGACCAGTGCCGTTTGACAAGATCGAGCTCGTACAGATCTGACGTAAGTTGTGGTCGAGTTCGGGAAAGTCTTCTGCCACCAAATACATAGAGTTTGTCGCCCAAGATGGTGGTAGTCGCACCGACTAGCGCATGAGGCTCGCGACCAGTTGTCCGGTGCACATTACAGACTAACCCGGATAATCCCGCCGTCGAGGCTGTGGGAGTCGAGAGTCCTGCGAGCATGGCTGGGGATGGGGCCATGCCTGAGCCTGGGGTCCGAGCGGTCGAAGTTGGTGGCCGTTCGGGCCCTGTATCTTGGCCATCATGACGATGTAGGCTGTTCTGGCTACTGTTCACGCTCGAGTTGTAGTATGGCGCAGACGTCTGCGAATCGAGGGTGTTCGTCCGGCTTGTAGCCATGCTTGGTGGACTGTGATTGCCACCTGGTAGAACCTGCAGATCTTCGAGGTCAAGGTTGATAGGTGTTGAAGAGAATCGCTGTACAGGTATAGCCCACTTCGGAACTAAAATCTCAACATGCCTTGCTCTTGCACTGGAGCTTACAGATTTGCGCTTCGGCTCAAGAGAATCGGAGAGGCTGGGACGGCCACTTGACACAATGGTTGAGGTTCGGGAAGAGCTATATCCAGTCGATGTACAGGGGCTTTTCGGGCTTTCCGGTGCTACGAGATCATAGTGTGGAACAACGATGGGAAGGTGCTTAGAATGTGTTTGACAAGTAGAGCTGCGCAAATGAGTAGCGTCTGAGGATGAATGTCCAGAGAATTCGGTTGGCTTGGCGATGTTCGCCTTGCGATAGGAACGAATACGGGAAGATGCAGATTCGACAGAACGTCTATTGTTCGACAATACTCGCTTGAGCTTCAACCCTTTTGGTTTTTTCCAGAAAGATACGTCACCCAAGGGCTCGGTACTCGCGCCAAAGGCAGAGTAAGATAAGCCTAAAGGAAGTGCCATTGTTAGTAAGTAACATACGGCCAGGCATTGGATTCGAAGGGGAAATATAAGATGGTAGAAAACACCCAAAGGAGAGAAAGTGCCTGGCCTTCAAGTACCCCCGACGTTGGCAGCTGCGAAAAGATTCCAATGCAGGCCGTGAAGCAAGGTTTCGACCACTAAGAACAGCCATGTTGGCAGATTCGGACACGAAACTCAGCTGTTGTGCAACTCGGTGAGGTAGGACGCAAGATGGGCGTGCATGTTACCAAGGCCCCACGGTATTACAGAAGCTGTCGCGGATCCGAGTGGATCGCGACCAAACACAGACTCTACATAGACAAGCTGAAAGACGTATAGTTGGCGGACGCGCTCCCTGTTCATGATGGTACTTGTAGACGATGAGGGTTTGGCAGACTGACCAATGGCAAGGATAGTGGGGCTGTTAAGAAAATGAGGGTGCCTTACTTTGAGACCTGCCACGCACAGCGGGCGGGGGAGAACCAACAGGACGGTTGGCCTATGCAGAGAAGGAGAAAGCGGTTTCTCAACGGCCGAGACGTTGGTAACCAAGCGCCGTGGAAGCAGACGCGAGGTAGAGGCAGATGTGGAGCTGCAGAAGGGCTCTCACTCTTCCAGAACCGGCCTGGAGGCTCGGCAAAGTCGTGCAAGGAGAACGGGGACTGGGAATTAGCAGTGGGCGCAAAGGACTAGGATGAGGAATATTGAAGTATCGAGGTACGTCGAGGCGGCGCCGGCAGGCAGCTGGCGAGTGTGCGCGAATGCGGGTCGCAGAGATGCGGCCAGGCGAGTAGTGGGAGTCGGGACGCACCAGTAAGTTATGGGGCGGAGTCGAGTCGAATCTCCGAACGCGCACCTGAGTCGTTCGTGACGAGATGGAAAACAAAGACCTGGTACAGCCGCGACGGCAAACAGCTGAGGATTCGCTCGGTCGTTGCTGCGTGGAGCTTTCTCTGCACTGGGCTGCGTTTGCCTGGGGCCTAAGTATGTATCTCCCGGCTACATAACAGAGCACGGCCCAGCAATATTGGCGCTTAATTCCAGGAATGCGCACGACAAATCAGGTGTTGAATGCACCAACATACCAGACGAGTCGTGCAAGCCATCAGCATGGCCCTCATGAGGAGCTATTTGTATTGGCCGTCCGGGTGAACAAAGAGGCAAAGCTGACCGACCAGCCACGAGGCAGAATACATGTGTGTTGCAGCCAAGCCGAACCTACCATATACTGTACATGTACGCTGAGTGTGGAAATCGTCAAAACGGCCAGGCATGTAAGGGTAGTCTTGATCTTTTAACATTTGTTTCTCTCCATCTGTATGTGGCTTGAGAATTAGAGAAGCTTCTGGTCTTGAGCACATTTATTTTAAGCCTGAGAGTTGGGTATCAGTGGTGTTTACTATGACGGGAACAGCTGTGGTAGCGATTAGTAACGAACAGATCGGGGAGCGAAATTTGAAGATCTACGCAGTAAATTTTATGGTCTCTGTTTCAGATCAAATATACTTGCGCGTCTAGACTAGAACACGGCTGACGCACAACAACATTCGAGGCGCTTCTAATTTACCAAACTCTCTTACTTTATAGCCACCCTAGCGTTATATCAGAGTCCCTGCGGAGAACCCTACTAGCTGAAACAGTATTATCGGCGCAATTTCTCCACTTCACCGACTACAACTACTCGGGGGCTCAAAGTTACGAAACATATCGTTGTCAGATTCGTAGATCAGCTCGTACAGCTGGTGTTCATTTTTCAGCCGGCCAATCAAACTTGATCAATTTCCGCACAAGTGCGTAGTGTAGCTGGTGTGCACCATTTGTATCCTGGACCTAACATGACAGCTCCATGGAAGCCTGAGGTATAAGTATGTTGCGGTCGTGATCACGGACCCAGTGGCCAGTCTGCCAAGATCTGTTACGTGTTCGAAGGATCAAAAATTATCATCATCCGTCGAAGTCTTTGCAATCAGGTGATGTTCGGGGGAACAAGACGTTCGACATTGGCTATACTTAGTGTAGAGTTTACCCTGTGTGGGGCCAGACACGAAATTGTCCCTAGCGATTGCAAACAAGTGAGCAAGGGATCCGAATATTGGGTCATCAATCTTTCATTAATGTGAACCTGGCTGTTGAGCTACACCACGTCAACCGGCGTAGAGCTAGACATGAAGGCTTTCCAGCAGCTGTCATACGGTATGTTTCCAAACCAACGCAATATCATCCACAATGTGATGCCTACGCACTGGCTTCCAAAACCTGGCGATATGGTCCGACTCTTGATTACCGTACTTCTAAGCAGCAGTAGTCTTCTCTTTGGGGAGAGGTGTGAAGCGGAGGTAGGGCTTGACAATGCGGAATTCAGGGAAGAGTGTCTTGGCCTCCTCGTTCTTGACGCTGGGATGAACTAGTGGTACACTGTTAGTATATTCTCATACATGGTGGTCTCGGCCAACGCATACCGATAACATCGTCACCGGGGACCCAGTTAATGGGTGTCGTTATCCTGTGTTTGTCTCCAGTCTGCAGGGAGTCGAGAACTCGCAATACCTCAGCGGTGTTGCGGCCAGTGGAGGCAGGGTAGGAAAGGATGAGGCGGATGGTCTTCTTGGGGTCGATGATGAAGACACTGCGGATGGTGAAGGCGATGCCCTTTGAGTCGACGTTGGTTTTGTCTTGGTGGTCAATCATGTCGTACAGGTAGGCGATCTCGCGGCTCTTGTCGCCAATAATAGGGAATTTCAGGTTGCTACCCGAGATCTCGTCGATGTCTCTGATCCATCCTCCATGGCTCTCAACAGTGTTTGCGGAGAGGCCGATGAGCTTTGCGCCACGCTTGGTGAACTCGGGCTCGAGCTTTGCGAAGGCGCCGAGCTCAGTGGTGCAGACGGGAGTGTAGTCCTCTGGGTGAGAAAACAGGATGACCCATTTGTCGCCAATGAACTCTGGGTAGGGATTAGTCTTGAACGTTGTGCGCGGAATCCAAGCTTGACGAACCGTGGAAGTCGATGTTGCCTTGGGTAGTCTCGGCTTTGAAGTTGGGAGCAATGCTACCCAGACGGAGAGGCTCAGGGCGCTGTTCAGCCATGGTGATATCTGTCTCCATGGTCAGCTGGGGTGCAAACAGTACAAACATGAGGGGTGGCGGGGTACGAGGGGTAAGGCGGGGCAAGCACGTCGTACCTGAGAATTTGGGTTTTGACGGTTATCGGTGACACAAATGTCTGACTGGTTTCTTTTCTGGCAAAGTTTGTCAAATGGATTGGCTTGGATGAGGGACAGTGAGAATTAGGAGACGCAAGTCGGCAGTGCCTTGGTTTTGTGTTGAACAATCCAAAACCGCTGGGCGTCCCTCAAGCTCTCTGCTTCAAGCTAGCGCAAATGTCGCAATTCTCACGTGTTTGACCCTCTCGTTGTATTTGCCTCAAATATTTGCCATAATGCCCCCGAAGATCCTGCATCGTCCAGTTCCTGGGCCACTCCCACGCTTGGACTTTCGCCGAGCCGTCGGAGATGCCGATTCTCGAGCACATGGGGTTAGAGAAGACATACCTCAGGCTGTTCAGGGCTTGCGGTGCTGCAAAAACATACGACCCTCATGAACCGTCACGACATCTTTCATTATGCGTTCTGTTCAGCGTTCTGTTCAGCGTATTATAAGCCTACTTCCTGTGGAGCAAGTTGGAGGCCAACAGGACAAGGAGGGCATTGATATTCGAGACCGCGTTGAAAGTCACCACCGTCCAGTTCGAATCGTGTGGGTTACTCACAAGATTGAGGATATATGAGGTACGGCAATACATCTTAAGGAAGGAGTTGCACTACGTTTGCCTTGATAGAGTCAGTAACACTCCAGCAAGCGACGTCCGATATGGTGTATCCCATTGGATATTGATAGAAGCCTTACAAAAAATTTCAAATATAAAGTAAGTACGCTTACTTTTTACCCTTGTTGCTTGTTCTTTCCGTATGGCATCTGCGGCATCACCCGGCGCCAAGAATTTTCGTGATAGACAGCCCGACGTCAACGACGACTCGACAACGAGCCCCACGATAAATCCATAAGCGAGGTCCGAATAACTGTACTATTGTCCACCAAAACATCCATGCCATTAATAAAGCTTGCTCGTTGATTCGACGCGCCAGGAACCTAACTGCGCGATGGACTGCCATCGCAACACCATTTCCATAGGGATACTTATCACGATTAGGTACCGCATGCGCCTTGCATAACTGAAATGGGCATAGGGTTAGTATGTCCAAATCTCACTTTTGCATCCTTCGGGAGCCAGCAGGCTATCCGAACTCTCTCCAGCGTCGGGAATCTCCACATCAATGGCGCATGATGGAGCGGGTCTCTGTGCGTCCATAGCTAAGCGCGCATTGATTCGAACACTCGCACCATTCTTCAGGAAAGGGTACCTATGTAGTCAGACATTCGACCAATCCAAGGGGGTTATGTACACCGGGTATGGACAATGCAGCTGGACGAGGAGATATCTCCTATTCCCGAGCGAGCTCATCCAGTCTACCGGTTTCTCAGCCGACGGAATAGGTACCGCTCATTTGTTAGCTTCGATGCACACCAGCCTACTCTGCACTAAGGTGTGGGTTAGTGGACTCGTCCCACGCCGCTCGATTGCCATGTGTGCCTTGATTTTCACATCATAACCTGCGTATACCTATGCTCATCTTCTACCTCATGCCATCGCTACCTCCCATATTGCTTTCCATCGCCAACGCTTGGTCGTGCTCCCCAAGCACTACTGGAAAAAATGGCCGCCGACAGAGATACTAATATCCCAGCAGGCTCAAGATGGGGCGTCACGGGCTCCAACGACCCTCCGGGAATAAGACCATATCCAGAAAGGCATCATAATCCCGCTTGCAACGAAACTGGCTCGAAGAAAGAACATTCACAAGAGAAAGAGCTCGGAGGTGTAGTTGGCAATTTACAGTGTAATGATGGCACTGAGATCGTTTGGCGGTACCTGACATTCGAGACTGAATTACCACATCCAACCAACATTCAACCGACGCAACCCGGCCAGGAGCCTCCCCCACAACCTCCAAATCTCGTTAAATACATGAACCCATTCGATTGGTCAAACAAGAGGAAACAGTTCACGATATTTGTCTCATGCATCATCACGGCGCTCACGGCCTTCTCGGCCGGAGCCTACAGTCCCGGCGTGGGGCAGATGAGTGAAGAATGGGGAGTGAGCAATGTCGCTGCGCTCGTAGGAATCACGACGTTTACTACCGGCTTTGCGATTGCTCCCATGGTCTTAGCTCCCTTTAGTGAGATCAATGGCCGACGTCCTATGTTCATCGCCTCTGGAATCCTCTTTGTCATCAGCCAACTATGCAGTGGACTTACACGGTCTTATGCCGGCATGCTAGTCGTACGATTCCTAGTGGGAGTGGGCGGCTCCACATTCTCGACCATGGTTGGTGGAGTTGTATCGGACATCTATCATGCGGAAGATCGCAACACACCTATGGCATTGTTCTCCGGTGGTGCTCTTTTCGGTACAGGCTGGGGTCCGCTTGTGTGTGGCTTCATCGCGCAGAACACTACTTGGCGCTGGATCTTCTACATGCAAGCGATCTCGTGTGGGACAATGGTAGCGCTCATATGTGTCGTGTTCAAAGAAACTCGCGGTTCCGTCCTTCTATCTCGAAAAGCAAAAGAACTGAACAGATGGTACGAGGCCCGGGAAGCCGCAGGCTATTACGGCTTTAATATCACCGACAGTGGAAAACACGGGACATCTTACTCAGAACGCATACGCTGGAAAGTCAAGTCTGATGGGGATCGTGCCTCACTGGCCAAGATGATCACAATCTCCCTATACAGGCCATTCCATCTCCTGCTTACCGAGCCCGTAGTCTTTTGGTTCAGCCTTTGGGTCGCCTTCTCCTGGGCGGTTCTATACCTCACACTGGCTGCTATCCCCTTGGTATTCCAGAACAATCATGGGTTCTCCTTGCAGCAAGCCAACGCTGTCTTCTCATCGGTGTGCATAGCCACTATTCTTGCAACCATGCTTTCCATATACCAAGAGAAATTTGCCAGGAAACATGGCAAGCTTGCTAGTACACCAGAAGGACGATTGTGCTTCGCTTGTGTCGAAAGCGCTCTGATGCCGATTGGGCTTTTCATGTTTGGATGGACCAGCTTCTCAAACATACACTGGATCGTTCCTACACTCTCGATTGGCATTGCTACAATCGGCATCTTCGCTATTTACTTAGCCACCTTCAACTATCTTGCAGACACCTACCACCGATATGCAAGTTCGGCGTTGGCAGCACAGAGTTTCTGTCGAAACATGCTTGGTATGCATAGTCCTGATCTTAAAACATCATCTGGGCATTTACTAACATAGTACAGGGGGTATATTTCCCCTGATTACAACTCAAATGTATAACAAACTCGGCTACGGTCCTGCCAGTAGCCTGTTAGGTGGCATAGGTACTCTGCTGACAGTTGTGCCCTGGATATTGGTCTTCTATGGACCTCGGATCCGTGCGAGGAGCAAATTTGCAAGTGGCCTGAAATGAGCGCTATATGTAACGGAGCAAACCTCTGGAGATACCCTAGCAAATACCATACTCCATACATGACTAGAGGAGGATCGCATTGTGGCCTATGAATAAACGAAATCTCCACCTATTGATGGCTCTGTAGTATTAACGTGACAGTCCCAATCAGATCTAATCAATCGGAAGCAGATAGTGACCACGGACTTAGAGAGATCATCATGTGCATTGTTTCGCTGCGTAAACATCCGACTAGCCGGCATGGTAAGTTAGCACGCTAACGTCAAACAGTTAGAGAGATGCATCATTGCTCTCCACAAGTGAGCACTTACACTGCCACGCAACTCAACCTGCTCTTGAATAAGACCTTCGTGCTTCATGTTTTCCGCATGAAGACAAATTCAAACTTCCCACTGAATGCCTGGCCGAGATTCACGACGTTAGACGTACCATGAGTACATAGCATAATCTTTTCGTACCATAGTCTCGCCACTATGGATGACCTACTCCCTTCGTACGAGTCTGTTATAGAACGCGACCCTTGGAAACACATAGCACGATATCTGCCATCAGAAGATTTGTGTTCTGCAGCTGTCATTTGCCAGAAATGGCACAAAGTCTTCGCACCACACCTCTGGGGTAGTCCCGCCTCACATTTCGGTGTGCAAAATGACACTGTCTACACTGCACTTACGAGATTCAAACGCATCCTGCCCTACGTACGACCAACTGTACGCGAACTCACTCATACCCTGCACTTCCCACCAGCGCATGCAGAAATTTATGGGGGACCACATGCAGAGTGGCTTCGCGACTGCCTCGAATATCTGCCACGATTACAGTGCCTTATTGTGGATGGCCTTCCTTTCTTTGATCATGCATCGCTTCTAAACCTCCGACACTCGAGTTTGCGGTTGCAATTCACACGAGTCCAGGCCTTCCCCGTGTTCAGCCTACGCCTGCTGGATGCAGCTGGATGCACCAACGCGACGTCAACAAGCCTCGCGGAAGCCTTGCCTCATTTCCCAGAGCTCGTGAGTCTGGATCTGTCCAGGACACTCGCAGCGAAAGATAGAGTGGTGCTGACCAAGCTGAAATTCCTCCTCAACCTACGAGTGCTGAGACTCCAAAGCCTTGGTCTGCGGGACGAAGACTGCTCGATTATAGCGCAATCCGTTGGTACCAAAGTACGCAGTCTCGACTTGGCCAACAACAATTTAACGGATGTGAGTGCTCGGCTTCTCCTCGATCACTGCGTCAAGGAGACTGTAATTCGACCATACCCTTCACGAGGTCCTTTAGCGCCCGTAGATGAAGGTCATTCCCACGGAATGGTGGATGACCATGAGTCTCAAGATCTCGTCACCCATCTTCGCAACACGCTCACCAACGGGTTCATTGGAAGCCTTGCCATCGAAGAGGGGCGAGATGTGGGCGTGACTCACCTATATCTTACCCGGAACGCCATCACCGTGGAGGGAATTTCAGGATTGCTTCGGTCTGAACGCTTACAAGTTTTGGATATTGGCGAGCTGCCCACAGTCATAGCATCCACACCGGAGAGGTATTTGGCAGAGGATTCAGAAGACATGACTTTACCCGGTGTATCGAAACTTACCCCTGTCCTGTCCCAGCATGCCAAAAGATTGAGATATCTACGAGTGAACTACCAAATTGTCACCGAGGATACCTGCATGGAACCAACTCAAGTTTGTCGCGCAGAGCTCAGTGGAGATCTTGGCCGGTACACTCCTACATCAGGTCATGAACTGCCGGCTTATGAATGCTCTACGCCTGAGTTAGACTCTACTGCTACAGCGGTCGCTGAGCTTCCTGCAGACTCTATGCATCCGATGGAGCTTTCTGCACACCCGGCCTCTCATCTACATCCTGCAGAGAATGTGCCTCACGCAGATGAGGAGCAGCCTTTTCTTGGTGCAACAAAGCCAGACCCAAACATCAATATCACGTCGGAGCCTACTTTCAACGTTGGTGATAGCGCTGCAGACGCTCCAGATTCAGTACTCATAGACTCCCCATCGACGCCGACAAGTCCTAGAGTCTACGGTAGCGGTACCGAGAGCTTGCGCATGGTACAAGAGCACTTGGATGTACATCCAAGCTTGTCGCCGATAGCACTAGTCTTGGGACCCGGTACGGAGGTAGTGCCAAAGGAACGTTTCCGGAAAAGGTCTCGCCACAATTCCACGTACTATACAGAGGATCGAAGGGCCCGATTGGATTTTCGTCAGTCTCAAGAAAATCGCCTACATCCTGGTATGCTTCCTCAAGTCCACACACTAGTGTTGACCGATGTCCCCACAGCTACTGCAAACAAAGAGGTCGTTGGCAGAATCATTCAATTCATCAAAGATGCTGCAGAAGAAGCGTCAATCGCGCGACAGCGCGCCCGACACACTTATATTCTCCCACCCGGCCGTAGGCGCGCCATTGCGGAGAGTGAGTACGCTCGCAGCCTATTCGCTCTCAGACGGATAGTACTTGAGATGGCGCCGCCAGAAGCCGCTCAACAGAAGATATCTTCTAGCTGGCGTGCATATCCGACCAAGTCGTCGACCGAAGACAAAGACTCTGAGGCCTTTTGGGAAGCGGCTGCACATGATTTCTCATTCTTTGGCGATGAAGAATGTGGACTACCAGATCTTGAGCCTGGACAGACGCTTCCTCTAGCAGCTATGAGTGGCCTGGAGCTCGCACCAGCTGGGCTGGCCACGCGGTCGGAATCGGAAGACCAGGCTACAATTCCGGTGGAGCCTATGGTAGATGTCGTGGAAGAAATTGGCAAATTTCGCAAGGACAGGAAAACTGCGTACAACAATCTAGTGATGATGGGTCAGGTTAATCCCGAGGTTGAAGGCTGGTGGCCTGGTGACATAACGGTCGTGAGGAGAGCGGCAGCCACTGACCAAGGCGAGTTGGACTGCTACGGTAATCGGTACGAGGCTGGATGGTATTATCGTTGAGATTATGATAGTACGCATAACGTATGAGTTGTTGTATGCATCACAGAATTTAGCTACGTGAAAGCAACTTATACGAGGATACACAGGATGGGAGGAGTAGTAGTAGTAGTAGTAGTAAGTACCGAATGGGATGAATCTATGAAGTATCTCCTCCATATTGCAAAATCCGCTTGAATGTTTAAACCTTGTGTGCGCCTGGAATCATCTTGTCTGGCTTGTGACTGTTTATTTTTTTTTCTTTTAAAAAAAAAGCATTGCGTTCGTCATGGCGTGTGCTAGTATAGAGGTGAGAGGTGCAAGGAGTATGAGGATAGAATGAGCAACGGGGGCTGATGGCCGAGTAAGTTCGAGAAGGTGTAGGTAAATGGCCAATGAAGTGGCATGCTCAGCTGGGCTGCTGGCTGCTGGCTGCTGGCTGGGGGCGCGATGGGCTGGGTGGGTGCGAGGGAAAAGTGGAGAGTGAACGGGAAGCCGCGAGCTAGCATGCATGGGGCGCTTGGCAGGCTGCAACCTCGCAAGATACACAAGCAACAATCTGGTCGCGCACGTTTGGGCTGCCCACGCGCATTCTGTATCCCGTCCGCCGCCGGCTCTGCCATCAATGCACACGCTGCCCGTTTCTCGCCAGGAGCATTTGCTTGCGCGGTAGTCTCCCCTGGCAGCCAGTGCACCTGCCGGCGCGTTGCCTCGCGACGCCCACCTACATAGACACGCCCGTCGCCCTCCCTCTCTGCCCAGTGCCCTCCCTCTGCCCTCACCGGGCTCACCCTTGCTGGTCTCCTGCACACATTCCACACCTTCTACATGGCGCCTGTATTCGACACGCCCCGACCACGCGTGAGAAGCTCTGCACGCCCGCCCCGACGACACATCTCCGACTCGGCGCCCCCCAGGCAGAAGCTCAAGTACATCCCCGGCGGACCAGGCGGTGGGGGACGATACGTGGATGACGAGGGCAAAGAGACGCCTGTCGGAGGAACTGGGCCTGGAGGCTACGCGTACACTGGTCCGCGAGGCCGTGTCGGCCGCCTCAACGCTGAACGGCAAGGCCTGCCCGTTGCAGCGCCCTCGCCCTCGCACTCCCGACCCCGACGCGAAAGGCCGCCAGCTGGACCGCGATCCAGCTCGGCCGCTGCCGTCGCCGCTGCCGTGGCGCAAAGCGATGGCTACAAGCCGCGCGAGGAGCGGAGCTGGGACGAGTTCCACCCAGACCTGGACATCGACGCCGACATCCCCATCTTCACGGCCGACCAGATAGACGGCGTCAGCCCTGCAGACTCGGCTCCGGGAACCCCGCTCAACGGCTCGTCCAGCGGCCAGTATGCCGTCGACAATGGCATCGCGGCCATGATCGATGGCCTTCGCGCGCAACAGGCTGACATGGCCATGCAGCACGATGAAGGCAGCTATGCGGTCAATGGCATGGGCGCCTTGGTCACGCCCAAACGGCGCCCTGGACGTCCACCCCGCAACAAGGATTCCATGCTGGCTGGATTAGGATCACCACCTCGGCCGCGCATCAATCCCCTCCCGACTATGAATCCGAGAGAAAAGCTGAATCTACCGAAGCCGTCTGTCCGCCGAGTCGACCCCTTCAAGGCCCATGAAGAGAGCGAAGGAGTCAAAGTCAACTACGTCGATCGAACAATGGCGAATATTGGCTACCAGGAAAGCGAGGTCTTTCTGAGGCCTGAGCACGGTCTTATACGGCTACCCGAAGGCTCTATCGAGGAAGATTTGGATACCACTCTTCAAACCGAAGCCGAGGGCTCTGCGGGCGCAATTGCAGTTGGCCGAGTCGAGTACGATATGGATGAGCAGGATGATGCGTGGTTGGAAGCGCTGAACCATCAGCGGGAAAAGGAAAATCTCCAGAGCATCAAACCTGCAATTTTTGAAGTCACAGTCACACAGATTGAGAAGGAGTGGCATGCGCTGGAAAAACGTGAGTCGAGTTGCTGACAAAGTGGTGCGTGTGGCAAAGCTGACATCTGTGCAGGCATTCCCAAGCCCAATCCCAAACCCCCACAGACCCATCGTCCGCGATCAAGTAGTGCTGCTGCAGTTAATGGCGAGCCTGCTGGGCCAGGTGAAGAGCAAGACACCAAGTGTGCCATATGCGACGACGGTGACTGTGAGAACACCAATGCGATAGTATTCTGCGACGGTTGTGACCTGGCGGTCCACCAAGAATGTTACGGTGTCCCATTCATACCAGAAGGTCAATGGCTCTGTAGGAGATGTCAACTCGTCGGACGCGGTACTCCTGTTAGTGAGCATCCGGTATGTCATGTCACTCACAGCTTTCAAAGTAATCGTTGGCTGACCTCTCTAGGGTTGTATATTCTGCCCGAACAAAGATGGTGCTTTCAAACAAACAACGGCGATGAAATGGGCACATTTGCTTTGCGCAATGTGGATACCAGAGGTATCGCTTGGCAACGCTACGTTCCAAGAGCCTGTACAGGATGTCGAGAAGGTTCCAAAGACGCGTTGGAAACTGGTAAATCTGCCATTTTCACGTCAAGAACATAGTACTAATTTATCGCACAGTCCTGCTATATCTGCAAACAAAAGATGGGCGCTTGTATCCAATGTGGCCATAAATCATGTTTCGAGGCGTTCCATGTAACTTGTGCACGCCGAGCAAGGCTATGTTTACGGATGAAGTCATCACAGTCCACAAACCCCCAAGATGGCACCGTCCTAAAGGCGTATTGCGACCGACACACCCCCTCTGACTGGAGGCGGGAGTACGATGTGGAGAGTGCTATTGCAGACACGAAGGCTTTCTACAGACATACCATGCGACACGCTCGATGGCCCGATAGCCAAGCATATGCTCTTTCGATAGGCTCAACCCACGCAATGCCATCGATTGAAGCAGACGACGACGAAGCTACGACTGGCACCAAGCGTAAGCGTGGTCAAGCTTCCAAATCATGGAGACTTCCATCAGGAGCACCGGTTGTCCCACAGGCCGTCTATCATAACGTCGAGAACGCTTTGCAAAGATTCAACTTCGCCAAGCGTAAGGAGTTTGTGCAGGAAGTTTGCAAGTACTGGACATTGAAAAGAGAGGCACGTCGTGGTGCTGCCCTATTGAAACGACTCCAACTACAGATGGAAGCGTTCTCTTCTATGGAAATCACCCGCCGTAATTTTGCGGGCATGGGAGCCGCAGGACGACCCCGACTCCACCGCCGCATCGAGTTTGCAGAGCGTCTCGAAGGTGACATGGAACAGATACGAAAGCTTTGCGAGCTTGTCAAACAACGAGAGGCAAAAAAACTTGAAGATGTCAAACTTCTGCAAGACATTGTCGATTGCATCTACTTTCCAATTCCCAGACTGCTACAGCCTATCCTCGACCAGGCTGTCAGGTTAGTATTTTGTGTGCTAGCATCATAGTTCCAGCTAACTCTTGCAGGTGGGATGGCAAAGGCGTATTCGCCGAAGGTTTTCAGGATCTGCAGAACAAGCTCGACGAGAAGTACTACTCTTCTGTGCAAGCGTTCAGTGGGGACATTGCAGCCGTATTGGGCAGCGAGATTGCATCGGCCCCATCCGCTATTGTCGGGGCTGCCGATGACCAAGTCAGCAAGATCGCCCACAGCAATTTGACGCCAGAGCAGAAAGAGTTGAAAAAGCTCATTAAGCGCATGACTAAGGGACTGCAGATACTCTTGGATGAGGCCATTCATAAGGAAGCGGAGTTAGCTGGTCGGCCGTACGAGAAGCTGCCCGATCTTGAGACGCTTCTTGGTGAGAACCTCCAGCGTAGGTCTAGCGTGCTTTCACATGACCAGAGTGTGCGACAAACCACAGAAGCAGACCAGAGCACGGTAGAACAGGCTATGGAGGATGCAGTTGATGGAGAAGAGGCTGCAGTGATAGCTGAGAAACCCGACGACGTCCAGCTTGCGCCTACACCGGACGACAATGCTGCAGACGCCCACCATGCACACGATGATGCGGCAGATGAGGCAGCAATTGCAGCTCAACTAGGGCAGGACACGCTGCACGCCTCGCACATTGTGCCGCGTGATGATGCTATGGATGTAGACACGGCAGAAGCGAACGGGCGTACGGAGCCATTGACACCGCCAAGGTCTGAGAAGAACCTGCTGAATCCATTTGGCAACGGCGGCGTACCCTGGTACCTTGAGAATTTCGACATCCATGGTACTACGGTGTATGACGAGCGGTATACCGGCCGGAAGGTACTACGCGACATGAGTGAGGAGCTCAGCGAACTCGACGATGATGAATTGGACGGGCTTGCAGGTTCGGATCCAGTCCGTCCCGCAGATGCACCAGACACCAACGTTGCGGAGATACGGAAAGCCCGGAAGAAACAGAAGAGATCGAGGGGTTGGTAGGCCGACGATATGGGATGCACAATTTTGGGCAGTATTTTTTTTTTCTTTTCGATTGATCATTGTGCGTGTATTACTTGCAGCATTTGTACTATATCGAACCGTTGCCACCGGGGACTTTGACGGCGTTTGGAATACCCGCGACTCGGCAAGGGAGGGAGGCGTACGATACCATCTGAACGGGCTGGTTGCTTGAGCAGCCCGTTGGCAAGGAGTAATTGACGGACATGTGGGTTGAGTTGCAGCATACTCTAGCTGTAATTGATTTATTTTATGACCACGAAATCAATTCTCACTATACCTTAGCTATTCAACTTGCAGTGTACAAAGTATAATACCTACAAAGGTAATCAAAGCGGCTTGCCGGCTAGTCATGGTTCGCGTGCACGTTGAGCCTGCTGAGACGGGGCAAGCGGGCGTGCAGCAGCCCCTGGCACCTGCCTCACTTTTCTCTCACCCTCTGCGCAGTTGCCTGCTGCCTTGATGAGGACACGACAAGGCGGTCACTGCATTCATATCAGCTGTGAAGGTTGCTCGCTCACTTCGAATTTCACCTGCTGAGTCGTTGTCCTACCCGCCGCCTACTCCACTCACTTGCAGCACTCTCAGCTACCGTACCTACGCATGGTCCTAGCGTAACGCTACTGTAGATCAACCTTACAGGCCCAGACAAAACTTTGGCAAACAACACCTCAACCCCAACCAGCCTACCATCACCTCCCCCGACCCACTACAGCACCATCACCATGGAGTACGAAAATGAACCTCGCGGCTACGACGGTTTGTGTGCCTGAGTTTTGGGGTCCCCGAGCGCTTGCTGACTGGAATTTTAGACGAGCCTCGCGGCTATGAGCGCGACCGCAGCAGGTCTCCGCGCGGCGAGCGTCGCGACACAGACAACGCGCGCGCCCGCAGTGCCTCGCCCAACAATCGTGACAGCCGGTACGTGTCTATCTGCGAATTGATGATGAGTCGCCTTACTGATGATAGCCCAGTGGCCCGCCGCCCGAGCGCAGGGAGGATGATGACGAGAGCCGCAACTCTGGCTCCAACCTGTTCGTCACCGGCATCCACCCCTCGCTCACCGAGGAAGAAGTCACCCGTCTGTTCGAGAAGTATGGCGAGGTCGAGCAGTGCAACATCATGCGCGACCCCCACACTAAGGAGTCTCGCGGCTTCGGCTTCGTGAAGATGGTCACCTCTGACCAGGCTGACGCGGCCAAGGAGGGTCTACAAGGAGAGGTTCACCAGGGCAGGACATTGAGCATTGAGAAGGCACGTCGTGCGCGCCCCCGTACCCCGACTCCGGGCAAGTACTACGGCCCACCCAAGCGCGGTAAGGTCCCCTTTGAGCCTTCGAATTACAACATGCTGACTTGAGCAACAGAGTTTGGTGGACGTGGAGGTGGCAGGGGCGGTGGTCCCCGCTACGGCGACCGGTATGATGACCGCCGCGGCGGTGGCGGCTATGGTCGACGTGACGACTATGGCTCACGCGGCTCCCGCTACGACGACCGTGGCTACGGTGGCGGCCGTCGCGATGATTATGGACCCCGTGGTGTCGACCGTTATGCTTCCGACCGGAGCTACGGCGGCAGGGACGGTGGACGCGAGGGTGGCCGTGATGGCGGTCGCGATGGCGGACGTGACGATCGTCGTGGCGGCGGTGGCGGCTACTACGACCGTCCTCCTCCCCCAGCTGCTGGTGCTGGTGGCTACGGCGATGCTCCTCCCCCCCGCGAGCCTTACGGTGGCGGAGGACGCTCGTACGAGGGTGACTACGATCGCTCTTACCGCTAGCTCCCCAGCTGACCCTGCCAGAACCCAAACGCTACTAGGGTTCGCGTGACGATAGATTCCTCCATCTGTTACCTCTCTCACCATCTCTGTAATCCTATGACTACTACTACTACACTGGGTTCGGTTTAATTCGGCTTTCACACTCGCACACATAGGGGATAGGTCGACAAAAGTTCATCGTCAGCGGCGCAAGGTAGCACACTTCGATAGTCTGCCTACCTGCAGTTCGACGTCTTCCGAGCCTTCTTCGGCTCGGTATATTTCCTTGGAGAAACGGTTTCAGCACTTCGGTAAAGGCTCTCAGGCTGCAGCTATAGCCCTCGGGAGCTTCAGTCATCTTGAACATCTTCCTCGGCACCAAATTGTACTTCTATCTTCTGCCCTCTCGATGCAACCTGGACGTCCAGTAATCACATCACACCAACTTCCGCTTCACCCGCATTGTCTAAATACTCTCAAATTCATCCACCATGCCCGCGACCATGTCAGCAGCAGCCCACGACCCAGTAATACACAATGGGCTTGCAATAATCGACGTTCGACTATCAAAGCATATTTTTTATGTTGACCACCACTCTCGTTTGATTCGCTCATACGCATAATGAAGACAAGACGCACGAGGCAGTAAGCGCACCGCTTCACAGGAAGCTGCGACCCAGCCGGTCCAAATTTCGAAGAATGTGCTGAATGCCTATCTAGCGCCCCGTGACCATCGCATTCAACTCTCTCGCAATTGTTTCATCACAAACGGGACTGTTGGCTAGGTGTGTGCGTGCGGGTGGTGACGGCAGGGCACATGTAGAGGTGCGTGCCCCCCAGTTTTTGTTTGTGTTACTTCCTCATTCGTCAAGCACACCCTTCCTACTAACCACGGGTGAATTGTATTCCGCAATCACTGACTGTAGTCGGGCTGGTCGGTAGGTTTGCTATAATTCTGCAATGAAAACCGGCCTGCAACTTGGCTTGTCGACGACAGATTGCATAACTTGAGGAGCCCTGAAGAATTGGCTGTACAGGTAGGCGAGCATTTGAACGTGTACTGTAAGCTGTTGCGATTGCCCTTCCAACCATGCCCACGCCACGTTAGAGTTGTAGTTGCATACTTCGATGTGTGCCACTCGACTTCACGCGCCGTTGCATTTGCCAAGTGCTCGAGTCGGTCTTCAAGTGTTGAAATGTGGCCTCGGGAGGTCTTCAGTCAGCCGCCTCTTGATCATCAAACGGAGACGACTAACGCGACACCTTGATTACATGTTCATGTGCGCAGCAGAGACGAGTAGTTTACGATTGACCCACAATTCCACTTTTTGCTGCCTTCGTCAGATGTCCAAGTCCATGTTGAGCCTAGAGATGATGATGCGACGCTTGGGGCAAGCCTGTGATATTTGCATGTACATACTACGAGTTACCATGTTTAGAGCTGGGTAGAGAGGCTAAAATGCTGCAAGGTACGCATACGCTATGCGGGGCCAGAACGCTCCCCATGCTTGTAGCTGAACATTCTTCTGGGGGGGGATTGGGGATCTGCTTGATCTTCAGCACACATCAGTTTCAAGAAGGCGCGGTGGCGCCTTCCAAGGGATTGCAAGGTCCGATGCCTGTACCCCGTGCATGCTTCTGTGGTCACATCTGCCGTCTACGGTGTATCTGGTCTTTCGGACGTGGCTTTGCCCCCGTAGTTAGTTCCCTCGGTCTCCTCTCGTTGTCAGCAATCATAGCAAGTGACCATTGCAGCATTTTTAATCGTCGATGATCTTGCCGCCGCGCGGTGACTCTAATGTAACCGCAATGTCCCCGAGTCCACAAGTAAGCTGGCTGACAAAAGCAGAGTAATTGAAGACATTCTTCCATTCCTTGGCCCTCGGACCTGAGGCCGTCCAACCTCGCCCGTCGCCCAACATCTCGCTTCGCACCATGCCCAGACGGAAGTATATACCCACCCTGGCTGCGGCCATTGCCACCATTACCGTCCTGTTCCTCTTCTCCAACGCACAATCTCGTGGATCATGGCAGCGGTTGCCACAGCAAGTCGGCCTTGGGGAACATGTTGGGGAGGATGCGAAGACAACACGTAGTGGAGACGCATCAACGAACACCGCGGCGGATCCCGACTATGCGAATTGGAATCCACGGCCTGTGTTCAAGCAGGGCACGCCGATGCCGCCAGGTCACAACTACACCTCCATGCTGGTCATCGCAAAAACAAGGGACGAATACATAGATTGGGTTTCGTACATGCACGATCAGCCGGTAGCAGCCTACGTTGCGGATGATCCAAACGCACCGCTGCATGCTCCAAAGAACAAGGGACACGAGGTCATGGTCTATCTATCGTGGATTATTGACAACTACGACAATCTACCGGACGTTACTATATTCATGCACGCGCATCAGATGGCCTGGCACAATGACGCTTTGCTGGACGGCAACGCTTATCTCCTCATTACTCGCCTCAGTCGACAGCGTGTTTGGAGAGAAGGTTTTGTCAATATGCGCTGCACATGGCATCCCGGTTGTCCAGATTGGATCCACCCCGGCAAAACTGAAAAGGACCCCTCGAAAGAAGAAGAGCACCTCATCGCCAAGTCATGGAGCGAACTGTTTCCCCTTGATCCAGTACCGACAGTGCTCGCAACACCATGCTGCGCGCAATTCGCCATTTCCCGCGATCGCATACAAGCAAGACCATATGCCCAGTATCTCTGGTACAGAGACTGGCTGTTCAATAGCAGACTTCCCGATCACCTGAGCGGCCGCATGTGGGAGTATGTATGGCAATTTGTCTTTACCGGCTTGAATGTCTACTGCCCCAAAGAGCACATCTGCTTTTGCGATCAATATGGAACTTGTTTTGGCGGCGAAGAAGCCTACGCAGACTTCATTGCGTTGAAGACTGAGCTTAGCGATTGCGAAGGCGAATCTCGAAAGTGGAGAGAACAGCAGTTAAAATACCGTGAATACCAAGGCTTGACCGAGGAGGAGAAAGGAAGACTAAACCCTGATGACCCAGTGCCTGAGCAGCCTGACCCTGATAAATTTGCAGATTTGCAAAAGGTGATTGAGCGTCTGACGCCGCTTGTGGCGAGGTTAAGGGCGGATGCGGAGGAGAGGGGGAAAGACCCGAAGAATAGGGCTTTGGAAGCGGGGAGAGAGTGGCATGAGGGTGATGGATTTTAGCAACCGTATGATGGAAGGACGCTCCTTTACCACCGCCATCCGTAACTTGCATCCAAGGGCGTTTTGTGTTGGTAATATCTTTAGCGTGGGACGGTTTCCAGATAGATTTGAGTTATAGAAGGTGTCTACTCTATCCACTCTTCTCTATCTACTTACAAAGCAAATCTTCATTTGAGCTAGACCGCCCGTTACATATGTCCAAGTGGTGTTCTCCTATGTTGCACATTGACCAAATGAGGCTGATGTGGAATGTCGCTTATGTCATGCAACATGCAAATTCTAGTCACATGCTTGCGCGTCACATTGCAGATGCAAACAACACAAACCCACATCGTTGCGACTCCCTCAGGCCCGCTGGCCGGCCACTGTCTAACTGTCTGTCGCTCTTATGAGACAAACCAATTGACAGCAAGCGCCAGCACTACGTATCAGGTGCGCAACTTGTCGGTCTATGTTTTCGTCTTTGTCCATGATCAAACGGATTGAACATTCCTATTCCTCTCACGCGGGCTATGCCATGTACCATGTCTGATTCCAGATCAAACAATGCGATCATCTCTAGAACAAAGCAAGACACAATCTACACGCGCAAGCCAAACCATGTATCACCTCGATATCAAACCAAACCGTATGGCAGTCTGCATACAAAACAGCTTCGATATGGCTCTCGACCTTTGTGCATTGAGTCGCTCCAGTCCTGCTTGCATTAATGCATATTGTTGCGCGCTGTCACAACACTGTCATCTTGATTCCGTTATTTACGTTTGGGTATTAGCATCTCATTCTCTGACAGCTGATCTAGTTTGATCAACCCATCCGTCCCATCTGGTCGCGTGGCAGCCGAGCCACAATGTCGGCAAACGCACCCTACTATCAGATGCCACCCAGCCAATTCAGCAATCCGACCAACAGTACAAACGCGCTACACCCCCGGCTCTTGCCTGGAGAGGGCGAATATGAACTTTCTGCTCCCGTCGCTCTCGCATCTCTGCCCGAACAAATCCAGTCGCCTATGTACAGTGAGCCCATCGCCCATCAGACGCCAGCGGAGAATACATTCGAGGACAGTCACAACCTCGCAAACCTTCTAGAGGCTGCTTCTTCAGTCGATACTGGACAGTCTGCACGGGCTGAGACAATGCCTGATCACGGTGCAACAAACATCGCGACTCATGGTGGTGGGAAGAGGAAAAGAACGTCTAGCTCTTCAGCCTCCGATACTGCTGTGAGAGAGGATAATTCAGGTAGCAAACGTCGAAGAGTTCATGTGCCTACAGATCCGCAGCTTCAAGCAGTCGACTATAATGAGCATGTCAATGTTGACGAGATCACGGTAGCACCATCGAATGAGTCTCTTTTACACCAGGCTCGTGCCGCAGGTGTACATTCTGCCGCCGCACTCTTCCGTCGCTCGTCTGAGAGGGCGTCCCGCAAATATACACGCCCGCCCATGTCGAAGCTCTTCATGTCCCTCCAGCTCAACCCAGAAGACTTTCTACGTCTACAGGCACAGGCGAAGGCATACATGCTAGATACAGATCACCCAGAGCGACAGAATTGCGTTGGTAATCGCGGGAAGGGCGACTCAGACATGGTCAAATTGCGCCTCTTCAACTGTGTTCGAGACTTTTTGAATGACAAGGCTGGAGAACAGTTCTTTGGCGAACATGTCGCAAAGCCAGGGGACAGAGAAGCTATCGAAGCGGCTCGTGCATTGGGAGAGGAAAATCTGATGAACCCGGCAGGCAGACTGACATGGCCAAAAGATGGCAACCAGATCATCGGCCTCGTCACGCCTTTGATGCGACGTATGGTTACAAACGAGCGGCAACGCCAGTACGCAATCGAGACTAGGAAGTGTGGCGCAAAGAAGAGTAAGGAGGGAAGTGTGGATGTCGTTGTTCCCCAAGATGTTGCCAGGCACGACTGCGAACAGGCGCAGGTGGCCTTTGATCCGAACCTGACTCAACATCATCGACACTCGCAACCTTCGTCTCCGTCGGTACCAATGGCTGCTATGAATTCTCCAACACGAGGTCGAGAAGTTCTTCAAATCGATCGTGAGGTAGCTGGATACAAGACCACCTGCTCTTGGTCGACACACATGAAGGTCAGTCTACAATCCTCCCTCGTAGTCCGCACGCACTTTTTGCTAAAAGTTTTTCGTCCAGCTTCCAACGGCATGCTCGGCCAAACCCTACCTCTCTTCCATTAATATTTTCCTCATATCAGCCTCTCGTGACGGCAAGCCGGCCATAAAGCTCTGTGAGAGCCGCATATCCGCTGAACACCCAGCTCATTTGACTTTCTACGATTGGAATGACTTTTTGAAAGGAGTGCATGCGCTTCTCTCTCAAGCCAAATCTCGGTTTCCCGAGCTGCGACGGCGGTCTGTGTCTCATGCAAACGACATTGGATCCAACAGTCTCCGGGGTCTCGCCGCTGCCGCTAATGCGCTGCAATCTGAGGTCAGCTCTACTGATACATCAAGAATCAGCGACAGTGTGATGCAGGAAATCAATCAACGACCGCCGAGCGAGCTGCCAAGTACACAGGATCCGGCCTCAGCATCACCGGCCTCAACGTCAGATCGCAAGGGCCTTGGAACTTGTCAAGGCTTAACATCAGACCCAAGTATAAACATATCTCACAATGATACTGCCATGGGTCACGGAGACGAAGATACCCTCAATGACTCATCTCCCCACCATATCATCAAAACAATTGGGCCCAACGGTTGGAGTATCATAGAGACAGAGCAAGACTGGTACAATGTCTTGCGCGAGAGGGCATTCGCAGTGTGGGCAGACGGTGTATGTAATGTGCTTGTGGAACTTCCAAGTGTACCCTCGGACGAGCAATTGCAGTCACAATAAGACATGGGGTTCGAGGAGGGATTCTAGAAGGCAAACAAGAGGGTCAATTGCAGCTTGAGGGAAAATCGAAAGAAGATGTCAACATTGTGCATCCCCTTCAATCATCATCATATCATCATCTACACCCAATCTCAACCACCACCACCACCACCACCACCACAAAAACAAAACACCCCTTCAACATCCCATCCTCTCCCCACTAACAACAATATCATCATACCAAAACGTATTAACATCCCCCCCATAACTCTCCCACCCAAAATTCACCGCCGTCACCTTCGCCCTCCCCCCACCCCTCTGCCACTGTCCCGCATTCGGATTCGCAACCCCACTCTTGACCGTCAGTCCCGCCACCGTCGCATTATTCAGCCACGTCTCGAGCGAGCCGTCGGCGCCGATGCGGTACTCGAAGCACGACCAGGTGTTTGCGGGCAGCGCGGCGCTCGCGGCGATGCCCTGCGGCGACAGGTCGGGCAGCGTGGCGTCGTCGGATTCGCGGTTGTACATGAGGATTTTGGATTGCCCGCCTATGCGCAGGTGTTTTTTGGGCGGTTGGGAGGAGTCGGGCATGGTGATGAAGGTTACGTGGGCGTCGGTTAGGGGTTTGGATGGTTTTCTGGGGTGGGTTCCTTTTGGTTAGTTTTGTTGGGGTTGGGGTTGGGGAAGGGGGGGTTTTTGTTTTGTGGTTTTATATGGATATAGGAATTCTTTTTCTTGTTTGAGTGCCATTGGTTCGAAGCGTTTGAGAGGAAAGTTATGTGCTTGTACAAAGACAAAAGATAAAGTCGTCGTTACTCACAGCCATGTCCGCACATATACATCACCACTTGGTATCTTGGACGTGCCGAAGAATACATGGCCGCAGTATCCGCCTGCTCCGTCGACGCGGAGCGAGTTCTTGCCTGTATGTGCGCTTGAAGTATCAAGTGTGATTTTGCCGCCTTGATTACAGTCTGGAGCGTACGTCGGCCATGCCGCCTGGTCCCAGCCGTTTTCAAAGCCCTCGGAAACTTGGGCATAGGATATGGCTGGGAGCAGGGCGAGTGCGAGGAGAGCGGTTTCGCGGAACATTGTGTGTAGGCAATGGTGTTGCTGGAAGGGACTGGATTTTTTTTGGGTGGGAAGGTATTGTAGTGTCTGGGGGGGTTGAGGGTTATGTGTTCAAGATAATGGTTGTTTGTTGTATGGCTTGGTGGGTATAAGGGGCGATATTTATATTATGGGAGACATGGAACTAACATTCAAATAGTTAGGCAGACTTCGAAGCTTTTGTAGCCTCTGTTACCATACTCTGCCGGTAATAACTATCTTCTACACTTTCCATGCCTTGTCCTGATCTGGGGTTTCGGCTCATATCTCCAAAGTGTGGGTAAATGACATGTCGATCGATTTTGAGGCTTAAATCCCAGGTTAATGTTCGGTTGCCGTTCCACGTATATTGGGTTCTACCGTTGTTCTAGCCGCGCACGGGGTTTGCAAATTGCAGAGATGCACATGACGACGTCTTGCTGTTGATAGTGCGATGCTTAATTAAAACTTGATTATGATAGATGCGAAGGTCTCAATTGGCTGTATAGATGACGATGGTGACTTGAGTGGTGGTGCCCTAGTGGTTGAAAGTATACTCTATTGTGTCTTTTTTCCTTGCCGCTATGAGACGAGATTGCATGTATGTGATATAGAAGCTCAGAAGATAGAGGCTATGTATCGTCAGGAACAGTACTTGAAGGTGTAGGATATTGGGTTTGTTTGAGACACAATCGAAAATATTGTATTGATGAATGTTTGCAATTGGTGAAAAGTGTCTATCATCCTCAAGTCTATCCTTTATTGACTCCTCGCGGATTCGGGATATGCTATCGGGCAAGTATGTACGAAGCCTGTATCGCATCCCATACCTCTAATTCCTGATTTGGTTTAGCGGCACCATCAGAACGGTGCATCGGCACCCCCATAGCCACCACTACTAATCCTCCAAATTCATCCCGTCAAACGTGCCTCTGGGGGATTCTTCTTCGGTTCGCCCATGGCTCAGCTGTGCTGTCGATTGGCTAACCGTTCACCCATCATCCGCCTGTCTCCATCTCGTCCCTCGTCCCTCGTCTCCCCTCTTCAGTCATGCCGTTTCTCTTATTCTACCAGAACCTCCCAGTCTTCTTCTGCTCATTCAGCTTCTCCAGCTGCTCCCTGATGCCCTGCAATTCGCTCCTGTGCTTCTGATGCGTGTCCTCGAGGAGCCTTGCATGCTCTTTGCGCAGCTCCTTGAACTCTTCATCCAGTTGTTCATGCCAAGGGTACAGAACAAAGACCTGGAAGCAGAGGGCTGACGAGCCAATGACGAAGTTTGTGAGGGAGAAACCACGGGTGATCAACATGTTTGGTTCAAAGTGACTTTGATATTTGTGTATGTGGCTTAAATCGAGGGTGGTATGGAGCAAAACGCCTGTATTTAAGGGAAATGGTGTTGTTGCTGGTGTGCGACGATGACGGCTTCCAACGTGGCAGGAGTTGCAAGAAAGAAGGACAAAAAATAGCAGCGAGACAGGACCGAGGTGCGCCGTAAGACCAACAACAGGAAAGATAGGAGCCTAACGTTGACGAATGCAGGAGAATGATGGAGTAGCAATCAATGACAAAGAAACGAAGAGAAGCAAGACTTTCAAAGTCGCACGCGATGCCTACCCATATACCCTTTCCCAAGTCCCAAAATGCCTCAGCACACAACATCACATGCACATTGGCCACGCGAGAAAGGGCCTGGGGAAATTCTGGCTAGAAAAAGCTTAAGAGTGGTAAAAGTGGCATGATCGCTTCCGCATTGGGCCAAATGAGACTAAGGTCCGAAGAGAATCAGATGATTTGTACAGTGCTGAGCGCGTGCCATGTTGCGAATCGAACGGCAGCACAATCGATGCCCGGTGCAGACTCGGATCCTTCGGAGTTCTATGGGTTTCTCGGCCGGGAATAATGAATGGTAATGTGCTGGCTGTTGGCCTGTTGTCCCTTGGTATTGCCGAATTGTGGTGGTGGCCAGTTGGCCGCCGTTGTGACGTGTTGGCCTAGTCAATTAAGAACACCAAAAGGGAGCCAACCTCGCTGGCCTTTCTAATCAACTGATTCTTAACATCATTTTTCATCTTACTACAGACGATGAACAAGATGTCAACACGCTGCATCATTCATGCCATATCACACTTTACATGCGCTCTTCAGCATCGCGCAGCCAGCACTCTACACCTGCGTTGACATAGCAGAGCCTGCAACAGAGCCTCTGAAGCATGGGAAGCTGATTCTTAGAACTATGATAGAATACCCATCGCTGACCAACAAGACGCAAGAGCTTGCTCTAATCAGCGACCTTGGGTTGCGTACGGTATGAACTGGCCTGCACTTGCCCGCGATGTTGTGTCCATGGACATCTCAGCATCAATAGGAGGTCAACCTTTTGAAATCGAGCCAGGCATTATCCGCTCGCTATCCATTACTCACCAGACTGCCGAAAGTAGAGCACATTCTCTCCATAGCGCAGAGTGAACAGCTTCGCGCATTGTTGTACCGCACCTCTGAGTTACAAGCCGATGCATCGTTCCTGTCCAGGCTAAAGACGCTCCATTTATGAGTTCCTGCGCGCGACTGACATTTGCGGTTGATGTCAATGACTGAAGTCTGCTCATAAGATTCTTCAGCCATCAGCAGTGCGAATCACCGTGAGCAGATAAGAGAAGACTGAGGAGGGTATCATTAGAGTGCGAGAACTGGCAAGACCATTAGCAGGTACAAGAGGCTTGTGGTGAAGAGCAATCCGGACTTTTGCGAGGCGATACATCTTGAGCACACGTGTGAAGATGTATTGGAAATACTCGCCTTGAAATTCTTGGGCGAGCGAATGGATTGGGAGGACGAGCTTGACCTTGTCTGCATCAGCGGTATGATGATCCCTTACTCTGATGTGGCTGACATTTGTGGCCCAGCAGACAGGCGTGAGCTGCAGCGAGGCGAAAAGACCTCTTGATCATGTGGTTGCACCGGGATCTTCATACGAGCTACTAGCTTTGCTGATGGAAGCTGCGACATCTCCAATGACTATCAAGGCCTGGAGTCAATTGTGGTAGTGTTTTAAGTTGGGGCTGGACATTTCATCCGCCAGCGCGTGGAACCTATTCTGGAATGCGAAGTGCGCTCGCATTAGAGACCGAGGGGGGCAAATGGATGCTGTGGCTGCGGCGCGGTAGACGGCAGACGACCATGACAGCAGAATCATGAGACAAGAACTATCAAAGATCACGGTGTGAATCTTTCGGCCTTGGACAGAATTGCCGGATATTTGATGCATTATATTCTGTTGTGAGTACCTTCTCCCACCATGCGGCTTCCACTTGAGTCAAGTGAGCTGCAACCCATACAAGTATAAACTGTAATTTCAAACGGAAGAGAATCCTGCACATTGGAGTCGGCGTCGACGTCTCACGACCAGCCTCCGGCGATGTTACACACATATCCATTTGGGGCTGCAATGCCTAGGCGGTGCAACATACGGCTTGCTTCTGCCATGATGCTTGGCTGAACATCTTGTATAGCCTCCCTATTGTCTTGCTGGGATTTCAATCCTTTCCAGGTCAAACTATCTCACACGCCTTATTGGTTCAATGGCTTCACATGGGCAGTGCTCGAGACCTTCAGCTTCTTTCGTCCATATAACTTTACCACCTTACTTCATATATTGAGACAGTTGAGCCTATGTTGCGCTTAGTTTTACATCTTTGCCTGCTTTCAACAACACTTTAACGAGCGGCCGCGATGCAGAAATCCGGAAAGACATCAAATACCATTACTCAAGCTTCGGGTGTCTTCGCGAACTGCGGTCCAGGAACTGTAAGTATCGCTCATCCATGATGCCCTTGAACTCCGTTTGTCTGACTTCAGTCGCCTTTGCCAGAATACCTACGCGCTCCAGTACAGTTGTGGCGGATCAGCATGCGAAAGCATCAACGGCTTTCAAAACGTCAAATGTAACAGCGATGGAGGTCGTATGTTATGTTCGAACAGCGTCAAATGCCCGTCCGGCATAGCATCATTCATCTCGAACTTCACATTCACGCAAAATGATGGCGATCCCTGGAGCCCAACATCGCTGAATGAACGAGATAGTTTAGTACAACAAGAGCAACACATAACAGTCGCAGAATGTGCCAAATTTTCGCTCCTCAGCAATGGTACTGTAGAAGAGACGAGGATCGACGGTGGAAGTATGGCGAACGACAAGGAGTGCCCAAAGGTTCGAGAAACGCCTTCAGCTACTGCACACGCCGAGGCAGCCGAAAAGCCAGTGTCGACAGCTGAACACGGTACAAGCTTTACGAACAAACCCGGTCCAGAGCTGATCAAGATTAGCCTTGGATCAAGGAGACGTGTGCCTAGGACTACCTGGTTTCTTACTTTACTCGTCAGCTTGATGATACTGCTACCAAGCTCATATGCTTCCGAACACCATGAACGCCGCCTCGGACTACTCCAACGAACTCATCTACGCGTACGAGACGCCAGTAATAGAGTCAGCTCTTTCGCAGAAGACTTCAGTGCCGACCTTGCGGCCAAAGCCAACGCTCTGGGGCCAAACGGCGACACTCTTGCACGAAATCTAGTAGCGGATGTCGTTTCTTCAGTCTGCACTGCATACTTTGATGGTGACGACACGGGAAGCTTCGCGCCTGCGATATTTGAAGATTGCATCAAGAATGTATATGGAGGGGGGAGACTGCCGCAAGCTGCTGCGCAGTTCTATGTCATCTTTGGAGCGAGTTTGCTCTGCGATGTTGTGATTAGCGAAGCTTATCCCGTCGCTCAGGAATTTGTAACAGATGGTTGTGAGGGCCTTGGGAAGCTCGCAAAGAAGGCTTCACCTTCAGCCATGACGCCTCCGTCGCTACAAGTCGAAGCTCTTGTGGCAAAACCTTCGAACGCAGTTTCAAGTCTGGATACGCTGGCAACGAGTAGTCCGCCTTCCTTCCCTTCGTCTATATCAGTAAGGCCTTCAGACTTACCATCATCTGTGGTTCAATCGCTGCGAGCTTCAAGCTTGGACGGCCCGACGCTCGGCAACATACCATCCGCGATGTCAATACAGAGCGGGTTATCCCTCAGTGTGATCATTCCTCCACCTCAATCTCGAACAGAGAGCCAATCTCTCGTATACACCGTGTCTTTGGCAACATCAGATGATCCTAAAGTCAACACAAATGCTCCTACGCCTATCACACCTGATCCCGGCAGCGGCTCTTCTGGGCCAAGTTCGACTCAAGCCACCATCGACATACAAGACCCGTCAATCATCCCCAACGTATCTGGTCTTCCAAATTCACCAGGTATCTCTCCAACGCTAGCTTCAACCCTGGTGGCACTTGGAAGCTTGATGGAAAGCCCTGGGCCATCCGCCACAGCGGTATTACCATCCTCTGCCGGTCGTACCTCTCTACTTTTCGCAAGCAACACACCTCCCTCGTCTCCGACACGAATTGCCTCGGACTCTGTTCATCGTACTTCTGATCTAGCCCTAGGTATTCCTGCAATCGACCTTCCAATAGTTCAACCGACTACATCACGGTTGAAAGATGATCCTGTCGATGATCCAAGGACTCTCCTCTCCTCTATCATGACTCCCACAGGAGTCTGGATTTCACCAGCTGGCCCACTATCATCTCCAACGACTCTGAATCCAATTAGAAGTCAAACGCAGCAAACACGCAGGACCGACCTTCCAGCCCCCCTAACGCCTTCATACGAAGATGTAACCATGCTCTCGACTTCCCTCGACCCTTCTCAAAGCCCAGCTTCAACGACAGTGAGCTTACCGGCGCCCGAGCTACCAACCAGCAGTCTAAACGCCACCAGATCGTCTTCAGAAAGCGCGTCTTCCCTTCTCATCAACACGTCGTCAGTCGATTCAGCCACGCGGACCTCACCTCCAAGGACCTCTGACCCTAGCAATGGAACAGTTCCGCTTGCATCGCCCAGCACATCTCCAGTGCCGATATCACCACCGCTACCCAGCGACGCAACTCCAGCTCCCAGTACCCCGGAAGCAAGTCCTACATCGCTATCACGTCCCACAGGCTTAGCCTTGGTTGCTACATCCCATGCCAGCGATAATACACCCACTGAGTCTCCTGGCGTCGCTCTTTCAACCATTCCCGCGCCAGCCACTACAAATAGCAGTATCGTATCCGACGCGCTGGATTCTTCACACCAAGTGCCTTCCGCCGCGACCATGGAAACACCGACGACAGCATCTTGGGCCAGCACTACGAGACGCAGTTCAACAAGCGCGAGGCCGTTTTGGGAAGGAGAGGGTGTGTCTCACATACGGGGTTCTACAGCGTCATTGGATCGGGAGAGTGTGCCTACGGATAGCCCTGGTGATAATGTAGAAGGTTCTTCAGCACTCATGGACTCTACATTGATGTCGGAACAAGAAGATGTTTCAACAGCAACCGCGACACCAACACCGATAATACTACCATCGGAAACTCACATCCTCACGATCAAGACTGCATCTACAACACACTCATCCCCACCAACCTCCCAATTCCACTCCCAATCCCAATTCTGCCACCCACACTCCAACTCAATCTGCACCGGCACATGCTGGACTCCATGTCAAAGCTCATGTGTGGACGGGTGGTGTGTGTCTATGTCTGGTACGACAGCTTCAATGTTAATGCCAATCTCGACGCCGATATCAACGCCAACAAGAGAGGAAGAAGAAGAACCGCGTCCAACAGAGACGGGACAATGGGGACCGCTGGTCTTTTCGGCATGGATTTTGAGGGGGTTGGGGGGGATGGTTTGAGTGTTATTTGAGTGTTTTGATGTGTGGTAGGAGAGGAGTTGAATGAGTTGGTAGTTTTTGTTGTTTCGTTAGGGTATTAGAAATGTTGTGGCATGTTCTTGATTATGGCTCGTGCTTGATTTTGAGGGGCGAGGAATAGTTGGGTTGGGGTGGTTTGTAGAAAGATGGATTATGGATTATGGAATATGGAATATGAGGGATAGTGTTGGCATGATTGCGAGTATAATGCTAATGCGGGTAGTATTGATGATATAACGCCTCCCAATGCAATGCGTCAATGGGTATCTCGGATTAATCCATGTCTTCTAGACTCGCTCCCGCTACAGATGCAGCATTCATGGCTGATGCTTGCTCCTCAGAGACCATAATACCTACTATGCACTCGCCCAACATGTTCTCCCAATTCACCCACGGGTGCACTTCCATGAACAACTTGGTGCCATCCTTTCCCGCAGCTCTCCGCAGCTCCCCCTCGCCACCGGGATGGAAGGGCAGATAGGGCGATATATTGTAGACTTTGCCCTGGTAACTCGACCACGCTGGTCTCCCCTTCCGGCCGTTCTTCTCCTTGAGCATGGCGGGCGTGACGCGCATCATCGAGTCGACACCCGAGAGATTCTCGCCAGAGCGCTGCAGACTGGCCCAGTCGAGCGGCGAGTGGCCGGGAGTCAGCTGCACCTTGCCTCGTGCATTTGGTGTCTTGACTGTGGGGCCTGCGGAGGGTATGCCTAAACCAGCGCTGTTTGAGCCGGGTGGGCCGCGGTTGGGCACCGGGCCGCGGTTCGGAAGAGGGCCTGTGGTGGGTATTCGCATCGAGTGGTTGGCAGTGGGGAGGGCGCGGAGGTTGGAAGGCGCGACGCGTGGGGGTGGCATGAGGGAAGTTGCGGGCCTGGCGAGCGGGGCCATGAGGTTTGGCTTGGTGGGGGGTGGTGGCATGGACATCGAAGGGACAGGGACAGGGACAGGAACAGGGCCAGAGGCTCGCTGTGCCGAGTTGATGGCTGGGAACGAGGGTGGCGGTAGGCTGTCTTCTTCATCGTCGTCGGAGCTGTCATGCTCATTCAGAGTGAAGGTGGGAACAGCGGGCGCATCTTTGTCTGGTCGAGGCGCGGCCTTGGGCGTGGTCTGTGGTGATGGGCTCTCAGCAGGAGGTGCAGTTTCCGTGTGGCGCTCCGGGTGGTCTTGCAGCTCTATGCGTTGCTGTTCAGTGGGGGCGTCGAGGTCATGGCCTGCTTTCCGAGATGACTCGGCCACGGTTCGCGAGGCCGGGCGGGCGACACGCATGATGAAGGCGATCCATGTCGACGGCGGGCGATGGTATGCGAGAAATGACAGCGATATGGCCAGGACGGACAAGGCCACGAGCATGTCTTGGACAAGGTGAGGAAGAAGAAGGAGAAGGAGAGACGGTGGCCGAGCCGATGGCCGCTATAATGAAGCATCGCACCGAAAGGCCAGGCGCGCGGAGCTTACTCGATCCATCTGATCCTAATTATTTCCCTACAGACAGCCAGGGCCATGACATGCATGCCGCCGCACGCCGCACGCCGCACGGTAGGGCTGACTGGCCATGGCGCTAACTCAGGTGCACCCGATCAGCGATGACTTCATATTTTCATGCGCTGTTTGGATATTGTTATTTTGGTTTTCACCGTTGGCGCAAATGCATAAAAGAGAGGACGTCTTCGCTATCATCGCCTCTTGAATTGCACAATTGCACAACCTCCACCACTAACTAGCGACCGTCCCGCCGCCATTGATCGCAGCCGCGGTAAACAGGCCCGCGGCGCTACGTCTACAAAAGTCGCGCCTGACCCCGCCACCCCTCCATCCACCGCAATTGGAAGCCGTGACGCCTGATTCCTACACACTGTACATCGACGTGCGTCATACAGCTCGCCATGGCCACCCACGCCACCAGCCTGCCCGAGGGCGTACATTCCCTGTTGGACACGGACCTGTACAAGCTGACAATGCAATGTTGCATCCTCAAGTTCTTCCCACAAGTCAACGTCACCTACAGCTTCACCAACCGCACGCCCGACAAGAAGCTCACCCGCGCCGCCTTCCAGTGGCTGCAACGACAAGTAGACAGTATGCACGCAGACAGTCATGGCTGGCCCGACTGCTGACACGGCCTAGAGCTTGCACAAATCACCGTCACCCACGAGGAGATCAAGTTCCTCAAGACCAACTGCCCCTACCTCAACGACCACTACCTCGACTTCCTCTCCACATTCCGACTCGAGCCCTCCAAGCAGCTCAAGCTGTCCTTCCACCCCGCCAATGATACGGGCTCAGACGATGACCGCGGCGACTTTTACATACACACCGAGGGGCTGTGGCTCGACACGATCCTCTACGAGATCCCGCTTCTTGCGCTCGTCAGCGAAGCCTACTTCAAGTTCGCCGAGACGGACTGGAGCCATGCCGGTCAGGTCGATAAGGCGTACCAAAAGGGGCGCAGTCTACTACAAGGTGGTTGCATATTCTCCGAGTTTGGTTCGAGGCGGCGACGCGACTACCATACCCAAGATCTGGTCCTGCAGGGCTTGCGGAGAGCAGCAGACGAAGGCGCAAAGGCAGGGTGGGCAGGAAAGCTTCTGGGAACGAGCAACGTCCACTTTGCGATGAAACACGACCTTGTCCCAATAGGCACCGTTGCGCATGAGTGGTTCATGGGCGTGGCCGCCATCACGAACGACTACGAGAGGGCAAACGAGCTCGCTTTGGCCTACTGGACGGCGACGTTTGGGGAAGGGGTACTGAGCATTGCGCTCACCGACACGTTTGGTACACCCACATTCTTGAAGGCGTTCAAGCAACAGATCCACGCAGTCACCACGGCCAATACAAGCGCTGTGCAATCCACGGCGTCAGACAACCCACCCGTTCAACCGTCACTGGATGGCAAGCTGGAGTCGCGGAAGACGTATGCCGAGGTCTTCACTGGTGTGCGACAGGACTCTGGAGACCCTCTGGAGTTTGTTCGGCTGATGCGCGACTTCTACGACCAGCAAGGTATCAAGGACAAGAAGACGATTGTCTTTTCCGACTCGCTGAACCTCGAATTGTGCTTCAAGTACAAGGCTGTAGCCGAGGAAGCTGGCTTCCAGCCAACATTTGGTGTTGGGACCTTCTTAACGAGTAAGCATTGCGTGCACTGATTACGATGTTGGCCTAGTTAACATGAGTGTGTAGATGACTTTGTCGAAGAGTCAACGGGCAAGAAGTCAGTGCCGCTCAACATTGTGATCAAGATTGCGTCGGCATCAGGCCGTCACGCAGTGAAGATCAGCGACAGCATTGGCAAGAATACGGGCGATCAGGCGACAGTGGACGAAGTCAAGGAACGGCTCGGCTACAAGGAGAAGTCGTGGGAGGGTGGGGACGAGAAGGCGCGATGGGGCAGCAGCGAAGAGGCGACGACGCGATGATGTGATGCTAGACAGCACCATACGAGGGGGGGGGGGTTCAATCATGGGCCAAGAGATGGCTGAGAGGAGGGCATGCAGCTGGACTGTAAAGAGGAGGTAAGGCAGCCAACCAACAGGCAGACGCGTTGGAAATGTGATGATGATGTACGCGATACAGTACGCGCAAGGCCCAGCTAGAGTGTAGCTAGTGCGGACCCTGAATTGCCAAGGGGCTCAACGGCGGCGGGCCATGAGCAGCCTTGAAAGCTCGTGGCGATTGGTACACGGCCATGTGCTGGATAGATAGATACATGGACTGGATAGTATAGACGTCTTGAAAGGACGCAGAGCAAAGACAGGAATTATGAGCAAGTTTCTCCATATGCCATGCTGTGGAGGATGGGCAATACATAGATAGCATGGTGCCAAATAATAGTGCCAAATATAGATGGGAGCTGATGGTGGAATGGCGCTAGTGGCGGCTGCAGCTCTGTTTCTCACCTTCAGCCCCAAAGGCGCACGACGCCGAAACCTTCTCTATTTCCCAGCCGGCCGCCCGTGTTGTCTTTGTGGATTGGCAAAAAGTCTTAATCGTGTCTGCATTCAATTCCCTGTTTTTCTCCGCATCAGGGCTTTTTGCGTCAAGTACATAGCTTGCTGTTTGCGTGTTGCATTTGCCGCCTTGTTTCAGGAGAGTCCTCACACACGCACATACCAACGCAACCCCCGTTTCAGCATGAGCGTAAGTCGCCTCGCCTTGCCAACTCCCTAAACACCAGGCCCTCATACCCACAACAACCACCACCACCACCCACAGTCCACTCTCCACATCTCACACTCGGATTGTGCCCTGCTGACCATGGCTGCTACCGACCAACAGTACGGCAACAAGGGTTACGGCCAGATTGGCTCCCACGCCAACAACCCATACGACCAGCGCGGCGACACCATGCAGCAAGGCGGTGACCGCTACAACAACTACACACAGGGCCGATATGACGACCGTATGCCGTGATGGTGCCCCTCCATATACCAAACTCAGCTAACTCCTCCCTCCAGCCGGCCTCGAGATGCAAAACTACGGCGGCGGTGGTGGTGCTCCAGCCGACCCCAATGCCATCCTCAACGAATGCCGCGAAGTCGACCGCGCCCTCGACCAGCTCAACAACCAGCTCAACGACCTCGAGCGCGTCTTCAAACAGGTGCTGGCCCGCCCAGACATGCCCTCGGGCGAGGTCACGGCCCTCAGCTCGCAGATCATGACCGCCTACCGCGCCCTCGTCACCCGCGTCAAGAACATCAAGTCGAAGCCCGAGTCGGGCAGCCCCAGGAACGCTCCACAGGTTGGCAAGGTGGATCGCCGGCTCAAGGCGACCATCAACCGCTACCAGACGCTCGAGTCCGACTTCAGAAGGGATTCACAGGCCGCTGCTGAGCGCCAGTACCGCATTGTGCGCCCAGATGCTACCGACGCCGAGGTCCGCGAGGCCGTGTCAGACCCTGATGCGCCCATCTTCCAGCAAGCTGTATGTGCTTGGCCTACCTCGATGCACTAGATTGTACACGGACTAATCTGCTTGCAGCTCCTCAACTCTGACCGCCGCGGCCAAGCCTCGTCCACGCTCCGCAACGTCAAGGAGCGCCACGAAGCCATCCAAAACATCGAGCGCCAAATGGTCGAGCTCGCTCAACTCTTCCAAGACCTCGACCAAATCGTCCAGGAACAGGAGCCCCTCGTCGCCAATATCGAGACCAAGGGCGAGGAGATTCACGACAATGTTGTCCAAGGCAATACGGAGATCGCCGGCGCCATTGACAAGGCCCGCAGCCGCAACCGCAAGAAGTGGTGGTGCCTGCTCATCGTCCTGCTCATCATCATCGTCATTGTCGTCATTGCCGTAGTCGTCACACAAGTCAACAAGGCCGCTGCGCCCACTGCGCCGAAGAACTAGAAGCCTTCGGTTTCGCCATATTCGCTTCAAGGGAAGCGTCCTCACGCATACTCTTTCCAAGCAACTCCAAGCTCCACACGTCACTCTGGGAACATTGATCCACCGTCCCTTTCTCCTCCTCCGTCCTGACAGGGAGGTTTCTTATTGTAAAAACAACGACAAAAGGCTGGTCCCCTCCCCCCGTACACTGTATAATGCTGCCATTACCGGTGGATCTTGCATATCCCGTATCCCGAACGCATACTATCCCATTACTCTATCCGTCTACACCATGCAATCAGCTCTCTCTCTCTCTCTCTCTCTCTCTCTCTATCTCTCCTTTACGAATCTATCTCCTTTATCCTTTTCCTTTTCCCATCATCGTCGCCTTTGTGCAACGTTGCTGCTCTGCGTCCCATTATAGATGACGCGCCAGACGTCTTTTCCATTCTTGAGCGAAGGTTTAGCAACCGCCCTGGCTCGTCACAAGTGCATGGTTCCTGTTTGTGCAATGGGGGGCTTGCTGGCTGAATCAGCATTGTTGGCGCATGCTCATGTAGGGGAATAAGTTGAAGGTTTTTTTGTTGGTGGTGGTGGTGGTGATATCACATGCATATATATATATATATGTGTGTGTGTGTGTCTGGGACAGTTGGGAGTTGCGAGGAGATGAAGGACTAAGAAGAAGCTGGAGAAGAAGAAGGTGGTGATGGCGGAAATGGAAAATATTATGGTTTATTCTTGAAGATATTTCTGCGTCTGTGTTGTGTGGTGTTGTGTTGTACTCCGTTGTAATAACTGACCGTGGGATGTACTATCCTGTTTCTCATTGCATGCACAAAAACCTTACATACACCTACCGTAATTTTTAAAAAGCCTTTACATTCACAAACTCCCCAATCCAAAACCCAATGGAACTTGCCTCACCACTTAGACCTCCCTCCCCCCCCGGCCTCCAAACCCGTTCATGCAATCCCACAGCCTCTGGCACCAACGGTACAAACTCGCTCGGTACAAAGGATGCTGCGTATTGCATACCCTCACCACCACCTCTTCCAGCACCAAACCCCACACCCCGCTGCATCGACGTCCCCGTCCCCAGGCCTCTTCTCCGATACTCTGCGTACAAAGCCTCGCTAATTAAACCATTCGCATCATTGTTATCCTTGTCGCCGTCTCGCCGTTGTTGAAGTGGAAACTCAATGTGCGAGACGGGTGTGAGATGGACGTGGGGATTTTTGTGTGGTGGTGCTGGGTAGGCTGGGTATGAGGAGCGGGAGGGTTACTTGCTGGAATGAAGACGATGGCGAGCGGGGCCGTGGTAATACACCGTCCGGGGGGAAGGGGGGGTTTGTCTGGTAAGTTGTGGGGTGTGTATGTTGATGAGGGTGGTGGGGAGGGTACTATGGGGCGGGCGTGAAGCGGGATCGTGGGGGGAGGGTAGCTGGAGGTAACGGGTGTTGGTGTGAGTTTTATATGTACGGAATGTGGGCTGGGTGGGATATGTACGTTCGTCGTCGGCGGTGTCGTCTGTGTAGTTTCGTTTTGGATATTTGAAGAGCAGAAGGAGGAAGATTATGAGGGACAGGCTGGCGAAGATGCAGCTTATGGTTAGGGATATGGGGTCGAGATTTGTGGGTAAGGATGGGGAGGGTAGGGTTTCTGGTGGGGAGAGCCAGACTGTTGGAAGTTGAGGCGTGGTGGAGGGTTGGGAGGCCATTGTGGTGTATGAGAGGGGAAATGTTTGGAGGCTGCGTTGAGTGTGCTTTGCTCGGGGTCCCAGGTCTTGATTTACTGGCGCAAGAGTAACGGGTCTTCAAACGCTTTCTCTTCACATGCTGGACGTTTGTCGATGCATCACCTTCCCCGACGCCTGACTTGCGAAGATCCGACAGCATTCTGCAACAGGTTTTTATCGTCTGGCGTTTCGCTGCTGTCTCTTTTCTTGAGTTCTGCCATTGAGATTGGGGGTTTTTGCTTCCTCTTCTCTGGATTCGAGGAGCTCATGTTCCGCATCTCTGTCTCCAGTGTCGCCGCTAGTCTCTGAAGCAGCCACTGAGACTCTGGCTGGTTGCCCATAAGCGGGCTTCGAATACCGAGCCAACTCCATCCGACGGTGTCATCGTCATCAGCGGTACCTATATCCGGACCGTCATTATTGTTAGGCTGAGGCTTGACTTGAGGCTTGCGATGCAGACAAGGATCATTCTCGTCCTGGCCAATAAGCCTGAGGTAGTACTGCCACTCATTGTAACTGTATTGTCGAGGCGGTGAAATAGTAATGTCTTTCATCAGCTGCCGGACTTCTTTCGCAAGAACGAAATGATAGAACCGGATGTCGCGTTCGAGATAGTCTCCATGTTCGCCAGCCTCCTCCGCCCGGCCTAGTTCTTCTTCTTCAATATGTGCTGCTAAGCGGTCTTCCATACGCTGTTCAGACGCCTTCGTTGGACCTTCTCGGTCGTTGTCCTCCTGTTGGAGTACCCTACCTGCTCTGATTCGCTTGAAGCCAATCTTCAGTGCCGCTCTAAGACTTTCCTCATCAGGCAAGACAGTGAGGGCACCAATCCAGATTGTGAAATCTTTGAAGGCTTTGATCACAGTATCGCCCATATTGCTGATGAGAATAGTGAGGGTAGGAACTGCGAGGAGGCTCCAGAAAACGAAAAAGGCCTTGCCTGCGTTGCTCTCTACGGTGAAGTCACCATACCCGATTGTCAGAAGCGTGGTGTACGCGAAGTAGAGTGATACAAAATATGAGAACTCTTGAGGCTTTTCTGATTGCATGAAGACCAAAGCCTGCAGTAAGTTTAGTCAATGCGAACAATCTTGAGTACTGTACTCACACCCATGAGCCACAATAGTAATGCGGCTGCTGTCGATATTGCTAGAGCTGTGTACCTCCGCCTTCTCTCCGAGAGCTCCTGCACACGCCGCATGACACTGAACTCTTGCTCTCTCTTCTCCGTTTCAGAGAGTCCTTTCTGAGAGAATTTGATCTTTTCGAACAGCCCCAGTCGTATCATTCTCGACTCTTCATCAATGGACGATAGAACCTTCTCTCTCTTGACCTCCATGAAACGGGCAGCCATCTTCTGCTTACCATGCTCCAAGATCAGTGATCGGATCGAGCCGATGACCAAACCGACCATTAGCAAACCACCGATCGCGTACGGAAACAGTAATGCACGTCCTGAGTGGGTCTTGGGTACAAATTCCCCACCAAGTCCGACTGTCAATAGAGTAAAGTCGGCCCAGAAGACTGCGTCAAGAAATGCCCAACCCTCCACCTTGGAGAATACCAGTGCACCGAGAAGGAGGTACACCATGAAGCCAATGGTTTGCAACATCAACGTCCTTTGACTCGGAGACAATTGGAACTCTTTGGCGTAGTGCCCTTTCCACGCCCCATATGCAGTAAAAGCCATCAGTGAAGCGATGATGAAGTAAATCGCCGCAGCCATGAGCCCGTAGTAGTACGCCTGACCTAATGCGTATTCCTCCCTTGGCTGGAGACGGAAGACCGATGTTGAAGCTACCGCGACCAGCGCAATAAGAAGAAACGAAGCCAGATAGAATCCAATGATGGTGATAGGTTGAGCGACAGCAAAAGTCAGTCTTCGTGACATGTTCAGAAGTAGACTGATGTTTGCAACAAGCGCAAAGACCAGCGAGATCGAGTTGACAGCGATTAGCCATTTCGGATCAGAAACCTTGATACCATGGCCTTCGTCGCTTCCCGGTGGTATATATACTCTCCATTCATTTGGTAGTGCACAGATACTGAATGCATTCGCCATGGGCCCAAATGTCCCCGCTATTAGAGGACTTGCTGTCGACGCAAACCACCATCGACTATTAATATCAGCTACGAGCTCGAAAACAACGCCGACCCACTACATACCTAGGATCCAGGTATTCGCGTTCCTCCGACTCCGCTTGCTCATCATCGTGCTGTGCATTCTTCTCAACATCTTGCGCAGCCTCCTGTGCAGGCTGATCAAGGCCTGGGTCGTTCATTGCATTGGCGATGGTGGTTCAGGACTTTACACTTGAGGAAACTATGCTGAGGCATGTTGCGACAGAAAATGAATCGCATCGGCTGCAACGTGTATGGTCGCGTGGTCTGCTGGAGATAACAAGGTCAGGCAGTGTTCCAGATCATGGCTTGAATAAGGGAACAATGACGTAGGTGCACCATCACAGCAGGGATTGGCTGTCAGGTGTAGCAAGCCACCACCGGTTTCACTAGGCTAACGCAAAGGAGCAACTTTTTGGAAAAGAGGTACACAGGTACAACGTCGGTTGTGGATCGTTCCATTTTGACATGGTCAGCTCGTTTTCTCGACAGTATCAAGTGAGATTATTGGCGAAGCCAATTGATCAAGGACTATGTCAAGTATGAACTCCAATAAGAAGCCCCCTTCTCCCATTAAGAAATTCCCGTAGGGCCAGGTGATATACATGAAAGAAGCTATTGCCAAGGATAAGAGTGAGGGTATTGCCATATTCTTCTCGAGAAGCCAAGATACTGCATAGATTTGAGGAGCTTGAATAGACTGTCCAAACTTCTCTATTCAGTCAGAGCGTAGATATTGTCAGAATCGTGTTACACTCACTAAGATTACAGGGTCCTATTGTGTCTCGCACTCAAATCACCTTCACTTAGATTACGTAGCTGCATGAGCGTTTGCCTACAGTCGTATGTAAGCAAGACTCTGACAATAGGTAGCTTATATTCATGATTCTCTCTGCACCTTTACAGCACCTTAAAAACTCCGAATGGTCCCCTCAGAATTTTTCTTAACCTTCCAAGTAATAACCCCAGGGGCGTTTAGAGGTCCAGCGGATTAACTCATCAAGGCATAGCAATTCTTCCAAATGTCAACCTTCATGTTCGACATAGACTCCAATCACTCTTCTCCGCCCAGGTCTACTAGCTCCAAGGAGTCCGGTGATATAGTCGAATATACTGCCCCTAAGATCAATTTCCCTCCCACGACTACCAACTTCCCCCTCGTCATGAAAAAGTGGAACCCCCTCTACTCTGCCATACACAATTCGAATCCCTTCCTTGGTCTCGATTTGATGGGTTTTGCTCCAGTGAAGGAAGTGATTGCGCGGAATGAACAAAAAGCGAAAGCGAAGAACACCGGAAAGAATTTAGGAAACAAGGAAATTACGCAGGTTGCCGGAAGCAAATACAAGAAGAACGAGGCCAGGCCTACCAGATCAGAATACTACCGGCCGCTTGCACTAGGAGAGTCACTGTGGAACCCTCGCATTCACCCTATTCGCTTCCAAAACCTGTTGGGCGGTTGGTGTTGAAGTGAGATGGCTTTAGAGCGTGAGTGCTAGAGTGCGTGGGTGATCACGGCGATGGGATACTGACAAATAGCCTTAGAAGCGTGGCTACACAAGACACCACTGCTAAAAGAACACCCAAAGTCAAAGTTTTTCCTACGCATGCTGATTGGGAGTGCCTTGCGCGAGAATCAATAATTTCCGTATGTATTATCAGGTCTGCCTGAGGTTCTTTTGGTGCTTCTAGCGATAATATTCGGGAGCTTCGGAGTGTTTAGCAGGCAGTGTAGCCAAATAGTGCGGCATTGCATGAATAATGCTCTACAAGTATTCCATCACTTCCTTGTAAATTATCTGCTTCTACCAAACATGCACACTTATGATGTGATTCAGTCCAGGATCGTGAATTTGGCTACATGGGGAGTCATGGATATGGCTGCAGTCAACCAAAAAACATTCACTAGGACAGCCAATGTTTTACACTGCGTCGTTCAGAGTCTCTTAGAGTCTCATGATGGTCAGCTTGGGTGTTGATGAACATGATGTAATGGAAGTGTGGGTGCGCTGAAGTTTGGCATGCAGAGTGTGATAACGGCATGGGCGAGGATCGAAACGGCATGTGGCAGTAACGATGACTTCTAGCTCACGACTACCTGAGCCGGTTTCCATCACCTCCATGCTACTCTTGGAATTTTCAGGGGCCTAAAATAAAGATCGCGTTGAATCTCGTTGCAGGAATAGTCTCTCCTACGGATTGAAGTATCCGAGGAAGATGTCGGCGTGCTCGTTTTGGCACATCCTTTCCGCAGTGCTTGTCCCCGACTGCAAGCACATTTTGCAACCACCACACTATCATCTATATAGACGGTGTCTAATTTCAAGTTCTGCAACAAACAAGAAGTATGCATTGTGTGGCTTCTGCACGGGATTTGCATGTACTCTGAGATCTTCACGAGATGCTCTTCCACAGCCGATCACTCGGGAATATACACCTCAGAACCGCATTAAATACCTCGTGTCTCAACGTCGAATTTGGGCTTTTTCCGTTCTGTACTGTATTAAATACTTTAAGATGCCTGCAAGGATGTATGCTCGCCTTTCAAATCGGTAAGATTCTCGTGCGTTGCTTATCCAGTGCTATCAAGGCCTCGCGTTCAACGATTCTACCTGTTCATTCTTCGACCTCGTTCGTCCCCCAAGACTGTCAACGCAGCATAGTCATCAACACCTAGACATTCACCAAACAATGACTTCCACAGTATGGTGTATCAGGCTCTCCGTTTTCTCAGTGGAATTGGCATCCAGTCACTAGCTCATGGTAGGTAGTCAGGGTGGTTCTAGTTCCAAATGAGCGACAGACAGTGAATGTACTCCATGATCTCAACAAATCTCCTCCTCCGCAGTCAGTCATATAGACGCCCTATTCCTGGTGCTATAATTTTCGAAGCGCACATCTTTCAGGTTACAGCAATCACCGTCCTCTCCAGACCGACCTGTCGACCTCCCGTGCACACTGATCTGTATTCTTACTACTCAACGAACAGACCTGACATCCGTGAACTTCCATTTTCTCCATCGTACCTGCATATCACATACTGTAATTGCTTTTCCAGCAGCAATATCTTCTGATCTGCGTCCACTGTGATAGGCGAGGTGCTGGTCGTAGCCTCACTGCTTCAGAAATGTGGCTAGCCTGCTTCCTTAGACCTGCCTTCACCTTGACTGCTTCTACCAAACCCGCTTCTCAACTTAGTGAGGCCATCGAGAAGATCTGCCAAGGCAGCGCTAACGTCCGTTGCTCCTGCCCTTTCTCCTCCACGTAAACACCTCGCTGCTACCTTGCCGCTCCAACCTTCTCACCTGCAACCCATTTTCTGAGTTGCTCTCGCCATCGACCCTGACTAACAAAACAAATCTTCCGCTGCTGCTGTCTTGCAACATGACTGACGCAGGCGCACCCGACACCGGCCTCGATGCTGCTGCTCTCGCTCGCAAAGAGCAGGCGGCAGCCAATCTGGCTCGCGCGAAAGAAGCTGGTTGGAACAATCAGATTCCTTTCCAGTACGAGACTGTCGTCGGTGGAACACCTGCTGAGGGCGAGACTCGTGACAGCGCCGTCTGGCTGTCTGATGCAGCAGTCTACGAGTGGGACGACGAGTTTGGCGACGTTGCTCCGCCCAACCCTGAGCTCGAAAAGGTCCTCTTCCTAGAGCAGCATCTTCAGCGTGCTGGTGGTGCTATCAAAGCACTCTCGTTCGACGTCAGCATTGAGGGCCCAACCAAGGTTCAGCCTGTCCGCAACGTGAGTGAGTTCAGAACTGCGCTTTGAATAAGTCGCTGACAATGATACAGTTTGAAGATGCGGGACTGCACCCTGTCATGCTCGAGAATGTCCAGCTTTGCCAGTACAGTTCTCCTACGCCCATACAGGCTTACTGCATCCCCGCCGTTCTTACTGGCAACGATGTCGTCGCTGTTGCTCAAACTGGTCAGCCGCTTCACCTTAATTCTTCGATCACCACTAATAGGCTATAGGTTCCGGAAAGACTGCCGCCTTCCTCATTCCCATCTTGTCCAAGCTGATGGGCAAGGCTCGTCAATTGGCCGCACCTCGTCCTTCGGCTGCGCGCTACAACCCTCTCACTGACCGTGTCCGCGCCGAGCCTCTGGTACTCGTCGTGTGTCCAACTCGCGAGCTAGCCTCGCAGATATTCGACGAAGCGCGCCGCTTATGTTACCGCACTATGTTGCGTCCCTGCGTCATCTACGGAGGTGCTCCTACCAAGGGCCAGCGTGAGCAACTCGAAATGGGCTGTGATATTCTCATCGCTACCCCCGGTCGCCTCATGGACTTCATGACGAACAGCAACTTGCTCTCCTTCAAACGCCTCAAGTAAGTCAAGAGCTTTCAGCCCAGGAAACAACTAACAAATTGTCCAGGTTCACTGTCATTGACGAGGCTGATGAACTGCTGTCTGATGGATGGGACGAGGTCATGGAAAAGCTCTTCTCTGGTGCTGGTAAGACAATCTTCAAGCTGCGACGAAGGCCATAGACTGACTCAAGGCCAAGATATGAACACTGATGCTGATCACACCTACCTCATGTTCTCTGCTACCTTCCCCAAGTCTGCTCGCAAGCTTGCTAGGGAGTACATGGATGTTGACATGGTTCGCATCAAAGTCGGACGTGTTGGCAGTACTCACCAGAACATCAAGCAGGAGATCATCTTCGTTGAGGAGAGCGCAAAGAATCAGGCCTTGTTCGATCTCATCTTCTCCGAGGGTCCTCAGCGTACTCTGGTCTTCACAAATTCGAAGGTAAAAGCCGATTTCGTGGACGACTTTCTGTACAACAAGGGTCTTCCTGTGACATCACTCCACTCTGATCGTACTCAGCGTGAGCGTGAGGATGCCTTGTAAGCTCCCGAAAGCCAATAGTAAAGCCAATTACTTGCAAAACTAACACATGGGTAGACGTTCCTTCCGTACTGGCCGTTGCCCAATCATGGTCGCTACTGGTGTCACTGCCCGTGGTCTTGATGTCGCCAATGTCAAGCATGTTATCAATTACGATCTACCCTCTACTCAGCATGGTGGCATCACCGAATATGTTCACCGTATCGGTCGTACTGCGCGCATTGGCAACGAAGGCAAGGCTAGCTCATTCTTCAACGACCGCAATGATGACATTGGCGAAGATCTCGTCAAGATTCTCGTTGAGTCCAAGCAGGAAGTGCCTGAATTTCTTCAGCAGCATGTGCCCGAGGACCCCAATGCTATCGATTGGCATGATGGCACCGACGATGAGTCTGACGATGGTCTCGACGGTGGCTTCGGTGGCGATGCTGGCGGCGGCTTCGATGCAGGCGGCGGCTTCGAGGCTGGTGCAGATGCTGGTGGCTTCGGAGGTGGTGATACCGGCTTCCAGGCTGAAGCTGCAAAGGCTGACGCGGCAAAGGCTGACGGCTTCGGTGGAGGTGGCTTCACTGCCGATGGCGACAACGACAACAAGGTTGCCTCCTGGTAGGTGGCTGGCTCTGCTGTCACCACTCTGAACTTCCGATAAGAGTCTTTCGCAATCTGTCGTTCGTGGACTGTGTCAAATCTTGTAAGTTCACTGCGCCCGGCGCAAAGAAGTTCACTTCACGATCACGGCGACTATGATGCAGTCAGGCGTCAATGCTAGTTGCTAGGAGGCGGTTCGGTCTCATGATTTCTAATGAGATTACGATCGCTGGATTGACGGTGTTGATGGTTCTGGGTAGCTAGTGCATGTACCAGAAAGTTCAAGGCTGCATTCGATCTTAATTATGTTCTTCCCTTGTGACGTGCGACATACTAACACTTTGAAGTAACTAGAAGAGTTACGCCAAAGCTTAACCTTGGTACCCAGACTTTAGCGTGAGCGTACAATCGCATCCAAGAACAATTGCTCCCTGTTTCATTGACGATTTATTTGTCGACCTCGCAGTCGAAACCACAGATGGTATTCTAGTCTGGAAGTCAACGCGATGTTGACGTCATCGCAGCCAACTCGCTTCCGCGTCTCTCCATAATTCTCAACATCTCACATCACTGGTCTTCCAACAGCCCTGGAACATGCCAATGATCAGGATCGACAGCACGCGCGCGCCCTCGTTATCATGAGCGCCGGAACAGGCCCAGTCGATTTGTAGTCACGATGAGCAGCTACTGGCACTCGATTGCCTATTTCTTCCGCCTCCCCCTATCCAGTACGTTGCCAAGATGGCTCTTCCATGTATCTATGTTATGCTAATGAGACTCAGTTCAATGGCGGACGGCTATGGTCCAGATACCCCGTTTCGTGCCTTTGTCAATACTCCACATCACGTCGCCAAAGGGACCGCATCCGTTCCTGATATCGCTACCGAGCCGCAAAGATAATCTCATCTACGTGTATGCGTTTGTGCCACCTACACCAGTTGACCTCGAGGACAATAGCGATGCAGAACGCGCACGCAAGCGAACGAAGGAATGGCATGTGCCGGTAGTGCTGGACTTCCATGGCGGTGGATTTATCATGGGGTCCCCGCTTGAGCAAGCGCCTTACGCGTCCATGATGAGTCGCGAATTAGGCGCAGTCGTCTTGAGCGTGTCATATCGCATTGGACCATTCCACCAATTCCCTGCAGCCATCCACGATGCGGAGGACGTCTTGTCAGCGATCCTGGACACAGACGGAATATCCAAGGCTGGAAAGATGCTTAGAGAGGAGATCCAGCGATACTACTCCATGATACGATCCGACGCGCTAGAGAAGGAGGAGAAGAATAAGGGCCCCATAGCGCCACACCTTGAACACGTCGAAACAATCACGCTCGATCCGTCACGTCTTTCAATATCAGGCTTTTCTGCTGGAGGGAATATCGCGTTGAACATGGCGATTAACGTGCCACCAGTTCCGGAGCTGGCTTTGACCTCCGAAGGCCGATCTCAATCCGTTGCGTGCAACTCCATAGCTGGGGAAGCTCTTTCTCCTACGATGCCCAAGAACCGCAGAGCGACTATATTAGACGACGTTTTACAACCCTGGCCGTCACTCCTGCCCCCTCCACACGCACGCCCTCGAATGATACCACTCCTGCTCTTCTACCCCTCACTTGACGCGCGATTGTTACCACACGAGCGCCCGATGAAGACCCTCCCCAGCGCCCTTCACTCCGATGACAAGACATCACAGAAACCCAAGATGCCCGGTTTGTTCTCAATCATGGGTCCAACCTATCTACCAAAGAAGCTGCGCAACCACCCCCGAGCCAGTCCAGGTCTAGTTGAGCCCAGCTATATACAAAAAAACGTCGCGATTCTCCTCGTCCTGCCCGAAAAAGACTCTCTGGCAGTACAAAGCGATGTATGGGTAGACGTCATGAATCAACACGGTTGGCATGGTCCTGTGCGATTTGGTGATGGACGAGACGGCGATTGGGACGGTCAAAATGGTGGCAGTGCTGGCTCTGTAGGAGCCCCGAGCAAAAACAATGGCGGATTAGAAGTTTGGCACGCGCCTAAGTGCAGACACGGGTGGACACAGTTTCCGGACCCTTTCGTGCCTCAGCATGAGAGGTCAGAGAGAGAACTCTTGTTTGCGCGCACACTGAATTTCGTCAAGGAGAATTGGAAGAAGGAACTGGCTATTCCTGAAAATAGCATGAGGAATCGGGCACAAGACTTAAGGCCAGTGAGGATTCCTTCAAATGTCAACGAGCTGACCGAGCAGAGTACGATGGAAAGCCAGAATGGGGTCTGAAGACTGATTTGATATTCGGGTCATTGGGTATTGCATGGCAGGCGTTGGCAATGAGCATGGCATGAGAGCTCGCCCGGGGCACATTTTTAGTCGGCGCAGACTTTTGGAGAACAGCATACATATCTTCTTGAGGCACACAGAGCGGTCTTAGTTCGAGCCTACTTGTCTTTAATCGCACATTCACATCGACTAGTGCACGCACGTTACAGTGTGGGTTGGATCGGAATGCTTTGGCATCGGCATGAAAAGCCGTGAGCCTGGATCGTGGGCTTTTTACATGGAAACAAATCTAGTAGTCTTGTATCAACACTCGGAATACGAAGCACATTCTATCGTCATTGCTATCGTTGTCGATGTCTAGCCAGCATTGCTTGGCCTCCCGCGGAGTGTCGAAGCTCGCAGCGAATCACCTCCTCGACGTTCGCGGCGCGTGCACCCGTCATCTCATCGCAACAGTCGCAATCGCGCGCAGTCAACATCATGCGCTCTGCCACCATGAGCTCGTGTCTCAGTACTTTCGTTCTCATGTCTAACTGAATTTGCTACCAGCTCTATTCTCCTTTCTACCTTTCTTTCCAGTATCTTATCTTGTTTGCGGTGTACATGTCATACTTCATGCCATACTCTCCTTGCCATACATTACCCCAGGCCATCGCACAATGACAGACCCTGAGCTCGTTGCGTTCGCAAAGGCGATATCGCGCGTGTTAGGATGGACATATTTCCTCTGCTGGTTCGTCACCTCATCCCCTCCTCTCTAATGAATAAAAGGCTCACACGACACTTGCAGGAGCGCATCCTTCTACCCACAACCAATCGAGAACTACCTCCGCAAATCCACACTCGGCCTCGCAATCGATTTCCCGACCCTTAACGTCCTCGGCTTCACCTGCTACACCATTTCTACAGCCTCGTTCCTGTACTCGCCCACCATCAAGGCGCAGTACGCGCAGAGACACCCCGAAGCGCCCGAGACGACGGTGCGATTCAACGACTTCCTATTCGCAGCGCATGGCGCCGTCATGTGTGTGATATGTTACAGTCAGTTCTTTCCGACGATATGGGGTTTCACGGTGGGAAAGAGGCAGAGGGTTAGTCGCGTAGTCTTGGGAGTGTGGTGGGGATGCGTTCTGAGTATTGTTGCCGTGGTGCTGGTAGTGCGGTCACGAGGCCTAGAGGGTGGTAACGATGCTTTTGGCTGGGCCTGGATAGACGTGGTAAGTCTTGTCTCTTCAGACATCAATCTCTACGCACACCCAGACACGATACCAATCATACTCAGATCTACACACTTGGCTACGTCAAACTCCTGACCGTCTTCCTCAAATACATACCCCAGGCATGGGTCAACTACAAGCGCAAATCCACAATTGGCTGGTCCATCTATCCCATGCTGCTCGACTTCGCAGGGGGCTGGCTGTCGCTCGCCCAGCTAGTCATCGACTCCGCACTGGAAAACGACTGGAGTGGCGTTACAGGGAACCCAGTCAAGTTTGGCCTGGGCAACATAACGATCGTCTTCGATATCATTTTCATGCTGCAGCACTATGTGCTTTATCGGCATCCGAAGGAAACACGAGAAGGCGATGAAGAAGGCGGAAATGAGCGCGAGCGACTTATTGACGAATGACAAGAGGAGACTCCAAAAAGGTATGAGTGGACTATGGTTTGGTACGGGAGGGCCTCCCCGTTATCGAAACTGCCATCAACGAACTGGCGTGACGGCCCATGGCGCTCTGTGCAGTCCTATTCTGGCTAGCCGACGCTTTTCCCATCGCCCTGCCAGCTTTCAATAACCCCCATACGTCACGCGAGATGCACGCCTAATTTGATTCGAGAACAATCAAGGATACTAGATTAGTGACCAGACTAGCCGTAGTGCCCTTGTCTTGCCGAAACCTTGAACAGCTTGATCGCTGCAAGCGATCTTCGGCTCCAGCGCAACGGGACATGGCAAAAGCAGGAGACTAGACTCTTCGTATCCGTGAGCGAGGCGCGGCCAGATGTACAAGAGCCAGACAACTTCGTATAGACGGAATGCAGCCGCCTTGCGGAGGCGAGAGAGGCTGCAAGGAAGACGCCTGTTCGCTGCCATTTGCATACGAAGCATCTTCAAAAAAAAGAGCAACATGCATTGTCTCGAATGATTATTATATTGAATCAAGCCGGAACGAATTAGACTAGAACCTAAATAAATAAATCAAACTCGAGTATCACTACTGGCCGCACTATCATTCCAACTTTGTCTTTGCGCCCAGCACGTCGCGCGTGTGGTCGGCCAATCCAGCCAGCACGCAGTGCGTTTCAGGCAACGATGCACCGCGTGCCTGTGTATGTATAATCTTGAAGCCTTGAGTGGAACACCCCAGACCCAGTTGCCTTTTCCAACAAGTTGAGCAAAGAGCCGGCTAAGAGGGTAAGGGTAAGGGTAAACAGGAAGGCTCTTGAAGAGCTCTGTAGGCAAACTATCTGACGCACGTCACGTTATATCACTTACAAGTGAAGCCTGCTGTGGGAACACGAGATCTAGACCGGCTGTTTTGTTTTCTTATGTCCTATATCTTGTATAGGGGTGGTATGTAGTACGGTAGCATTGGAAGAGAGGAATACATGGTAGCAGTGTGTGGTGTTGGTTATCCTCCTCCTTCAAGATGCCAGTATAAACTGTATGCGTTGAAGTTACAAGCCTTGAACACGGTGCGGTTAATTACCTAGCATTCCTTGTTGTCCTCAAGATCAAGATTGTAGGTTTGCGGTCTAGTTCGTGTATACGAGGAGACTAGACCGGTGCTAGTAACACGATGTATTTAGTATCGGTGGTGGGATTGGGGTTGCATGGTTGATCAGCCAGCGTTGCTGACCCGACATGTCTAGAACACATTGGAGGGTTGTTCGAAGATGCAGGATAGGACGCAGATCTGGGTAGCAAGAGTATGGTGTCAAAGAGGTGATTGGGCAATTGTGGTAGACGTGCGAGTTTGCGTGGTGTGAAAATGGGGATGACTGCTGCAAGCATATATACATGTGTGTGTGGTGTGTCTGGTGTGTGTTAAGATCATTTAAGGCGTATCTACGGTCACGGAACAGCGACTTTAACGTATATAGTTGCATAGATATAGGCATAAATTACTATATATTCAAGCGTGTTAGTAGCAGCTGCGGTATCCTGCGTTTCTGCCTTCTCGTTCGGGCCATCTGCTGCCTATTCGAACGCATACCAGTTACATATTTACTTGTGGACGAGTGACAACCGCCCTAGAAGCTGTGAGGTTTTGTGGAATCGGACTGCCAACATTATCCAAGACGATGGCTGGTATACACACTACATAATCTCAGGGGTTCATATTTGTAGGCGGTATCAACACGATGTAAGTGCTGCATAACGCAATTCATATAATCATGGATAAGCGTGGTACTTTGGTAAGAGGACCTCCGGATGTTCCAATGCACCTGGGTGGTTGTCACTTCGATCCAGAACAAAGACTCGATAAACATCTCTGTAATCAACTGCTTGTGCGCGTCCTGCAGATAAGATAGTTTTTGGTTGGGCTTCAACAGATCCTTGACATGCGCGCTCGTTACCGGAGGTTAGTACTGCGCCAGAGACGCGTAATGCGCAGGGAGAGCACTTGGCAATGGAAGCAGTTGTGATATCAAGGGTCACTCGAACGCGTGGATCACGGTTCATGCGGGCCGTATGGCGTGTCTGGAGAACAGTGGGATCAGTAAATCCAAGTTAGAATTTGTTCTTCAAGGTGGTTATCGGCATGGATAGTATAGTTAGAGTTCGAGGGTGACGTCGGCGGTCGCTTTGAATTGCAGGACAGCATGGGAGAAGGAGTCTCATCTGCTACCGTAGGTATGTCGAAACTCAGCAAAAGTCTCGAGGTGTCCATAGTAAGCGTTGCATCACTGTGCTTGTGAACAAAAGGACTCGTGTTCCGTATAGCTCACAGGTGATGGCGCGTCGGTCATCTCCGCCGCTTTTCTCCGTGGCAAGATGCAATATGGTAAAGAACTCCAGCGCCGGCGGTCACAGTGTTGTGATGGTAGTTATGGGAATCCCCTGTTCTCGGCACGAGAGCTTCCGAAACACTGTTAGGTTAGTTAAAAATATGGTGGCGTCAAGGTTTTCCTCGCGGAAGTCGCAGCGGATGTGGGCATGTTCATTTCCTTGACGCAAGGCTGGCTTACATGCGCAGAAAGTGTCATCATCGTATCTGGCAACTTACGCGCACTAGGTTTGCTTCTCGCCGTCCCAGGACTCTCATGGCACAGGCCAAGCTCAAGGTTCAATGGGCTCTGGTGTATGATGCTGTTGTAATCAGCATGGTTATGGTGCTATGAGGAGGACCGGAGTAGGTAGGTACAAATTGATGCCGTGAGATTTCAATGATATGTGAGGTGCCTCGATTTGAGCGACGTACCATATAGACCAAAGAGAATTCATAAACTGCCGGGCGTACTGGCGCGAGTCATTACATATGAAGCAAAACTTGACATTGGCAGAATAAGTTCCGTGGCTGTTCGTGATGTTGGCCAGTCAGCAGGCACCGCACGGACCTGGTGTGTAAGTTGGCCCTGAAGACGACATCTACGATGCATTATCTGGTCTGAGGTCGATCTGTGATCTGAGACTAGGTCCCTCTGGACCCCCTAACATTGGTCACTCAACCTTTGCACACACGGAAAAGTCTTGTGCTCTTCACTGAATGTCCAAGGGATTCTTCAGCGACCTGCTCCACAGCCCGATCACCATTGCCAGCGCCGACTTCTGGCCCCATGTGCCATGGTCATTTACATTAGGCTGGAGGAAGACGTCTGCAGCCGTTAGAGAAAGGCCGAATTTTGCAGCGCATGCTAATCTTCAAAGAGATCGGGTAGAAGATCCCGGTGCGGAACTGGCGGCCCTACAGAGTCAGTTTTGTGTCAGGTACCAGCGGCAAACGTTCATCAACGTCTCCTTTAGGGGGCACATCCGAGTAAGTACAAACCAGATCAGGCTATTTCAACTTCACTTGTTCACTTCCGCACAGCTTGCTTTTAGAATGGTGGTATCTGTGGTCACGGAATCGAAAGCCGACTCAGGTACCTATGCGGCATCTCGGTGATTGTACATTCCAGTGGCGCTCTACCTACGCAAGATCTACATAAGATTGGCCAATCCCTGTTGTGCAACTCTTGAGAGGCCTGAACATTGGCATTAATGCTTCATACCTAGCGCAAAACTTGCGGGAAGCACCGACAATTTGCAGACTGACAGGCGCCAGCCCAGCGGTGAAAGGCGAAAAGGGCGATCTTGAACGATTTGGTTTGAGGTATTTACAAGATATACTTGGTTATACTACAGAAACCCCGAAAATCATACCTCGGGAAAATCTTCTGTGGAATAGCCATGAGTTCTAGCCGGCGGGAGTGCACTCGGGAGAGTTTGAAAAACGGTCCTGTTGCCGACGACTTGATATTACCAGAGGTTTGTTCGCCGAATGTTCGTGTAGATCAAAGTAACCTTCCGAGACTGGAGCGCTTGTAGTGGAAAAAGCCCACTCTTTCCTGGTTGGCTGAGGACGCGTAAAAGGATTTGCACCAGGATAATTACGTTTTAGAGGGCACGCGGCGCATTGCCTGAAACGCCTGCCAGCTGGCTGGGCTGACAACACCCCGACCTCCTGAACCCAAAGACAACGTTGCAGCTCAACGATCAAGATGCTTTACAAGTGTGATCCTCGGTGGGCCTTTCTGACGCTTACAGCACGCCCACTGGCTTTGGGGCCCTGAATTATAAGACATACCTTGTCTGATATCACCGAAGGATCGAGTCGTGTAGAAAACGCCTTCGATCTTCTGTGTCCGAAGGCAGGACCCACGATCATCTGTCGGCCGAAGCTCGTGCCTTGCATGAGCCGCATGACAGGCGTTACTGTTCTCGGATTGCGTCTCCCGGACGAACATCGACGTATTTTAGCGAGGGAACTGGACCTGATCAACTTGTCCCGCCAAGATAACAGTGGCATCTGCAACACGGGCGCATCCAAATCTTTAGCCAACAACAGCCTAGCCGCGCATCGGTCCATCTCAAGGGTTCCTTGTGAACGTGTCAGCGCCGGCTGCAAATCCACATGGTACGTCTACTTTAGTGCAACCCCTCCTCCGTCATGGTCCCCACCCAGCTGCTAAATGCGCTGCTAATGTGTTGTCCACCCTCAATATATATGGGCGCGCTTCCTCGATGACTAGGTATGTGACTGCAAAACGTCACAATGCCTTTCTTCAAAAATGATAAACGAACTGTCCATGGCGTCCATTCCACTGAACAAAGCTCTAATATCTTCAAGGCATCTAGCACCAGCCTCAGTTCAGCCAAAAGGGGAAAGGCGGGCGAGGAGGCCCAGGCGTCTGTCGATAGCGTCATGACACCCAATTCAAGCGGAAATGGTGAACCGCTCGTTGTGGACTTCGCAATAATGCACGATGAGCAAGGCTCAAATGAGCGGATGCCCCCGCGCACGCCCGCTAAATCAAATCTCGATCCTGAGGCACATTGGCTCTCAGATGATTATACTGCTGCTCCACCTCCCCCAGATTTTACCAGACGAGACATACACATTCCCTCGAGGACAAGGTAGGCTGATATATTTTCGATGCTGACGTCTTCCATTTACATAACTAACTTTACTAACTGCTCTCAGCTCAAGTACACCACAAGCGGAGCGGAAACGAATGCACATGCAAAGGCGATTGAGTTCTGAGACAACATTGCAAATGATGTCTACCACACCAGACCCTTACCAGCAGCCAAGGACCCGTGACGGGTCCCAGACTCCGAGTAGCATCACAGCAGCACATCATCTGGACTCCCCACGCGGCCGCAGCACGGCACCGACTACATTACGAAGTTCAGCTGAATCTGTCATGTCCTTCGCATCATCCGCGCCGTCAACGGCAACTCATGCTCTCGCACCTCTGCAGCAGAAGGGTTTTGGAGAGGACCCCGACCGACTTTCACCTCTCCTTGAAGACGACCCTCACTCATTCGACCTTGTCTCTGCACCTGTTGACAATGGACGGAGACAGTTTTCACTCGAACATCGCTCCGAGCAATTATTTTCTAAACAACATCTCCAAGCCATTTTCAAAGACACTTCATCTCTACTTCGGTTCACCTCGTTCCTGAGCGCTGCGAGACCCCAATCAGTTCCCATTCTAATCTACTATCTTGATGCACTCAAGGCACTTCGAGCAATCAACTATGCGAACGCGGTAGCAGAAGCACTAGATCCTATTGATGGTTTAGACTTCACCGAAACGGCAGCACGACCAACCCTGAACACAGTACTAGAAGAGAAAGCCAACAAAGCGTTTGATCTACTTGTTCGCGACGATCTGCCAGCATTCATCACACATACCTTTGTGCAGGTAGTCAGCGTCAGCATTGCCAAGCGCGTCACAGGAGCTCTACCACCTTTGCTACGGGAGGCCAGCGAGGGTCTTGCGGAAGTATTTTGTCTGACGGACCCGTCAAGATCCGACAATCCTATCATTTTTGCATCAGAAGGTCGGTAGCCTTGGTCGGTATGCATGATTCCTTTATTGACCATCTCCAGAATTCCATCGCACGACACAATACGGCGTTAGCTACGCCATAGGACGGAATTGTCGGTTCCTGCAAGGCCCAAAGACGAATCGAAACAGTGTCGCGCGCTTTAAAAAGGCGGCCATGGAAGGCAAGGATCACAGTGAAGTGTTCCTAAACTAGTATGTCGTTCTTGAACGAATACGAAGGATCCTCGCTAACCTCCTCAACAGTCGCCGAGATGGGTCACCCTTTATGAACTTGCTGATGACAGCTCCACTGCTTGATTCGCGGGGAAACCTCCGGTACTTCATTGGTGCACAGATTGATGTCTCGGGCCTTGTGAAAGATGGCACAGACCTCGACGCTTTCCAGCGTATGCTAGCACAGCAAGAGGATAATGACGATCAGGGTATGCAGAAAGATGAGTTTCAGGAACTCAGTGAAATGTTCAATCACGTTGAGCTTGACACTGTCCGAAAGTTTGGTGGAAGTATGCATAGGGAACAGTTGGAGGAAGGAGATGTACCAAACGCGCAGCACAAGCCGAGACTACTGATTCAGGATCAGTCAACATACGATGTTTCAAAAGCGGAAAAGCCACCGCCAAAACCAGATGGCAGACTCTCTGGCCCATACAAACACGTAAGTCGAATCAGCCTTCATATTGGCGATATGTATGCTAACCAAATTCACAGTACCTCATCGTACGACCAGCGCCTTCGCTACGCATCTTGTTCACATCGCCCTCCCTCCGCGTCCCAGGAATCCTCCAATCGCGTTTCCTCGACCGAATCGGTGGCAATACTCGTGTCCGCGAATCTCTCAGTAGCGCCCTCGCAGACGGCTCTCGCGGCGTAACCGCAAAAGTGCGCTGGCTGCCCCACGCGGTCGCAGATCTCGAGAACAACTACGAGGAAGGGCGGCCCCGCTGGATCCACTGCACCCCGCTGCTCGGTTCGTCCGGTGCAGTCGGTGTGTGGATGGTTGTTCTAGTCGACGAAAAGGACCAGTCCCAGCCGGTACGCCGGTTCCGTCAAGCTCCCCCCGTATCTAGTGATATCCGGGCCAAAAGGCTACAAGGCGATAATCGATTCGATGGCTTCGACGATGATGCTGAGAGGAGCGATTCCTTCTCCTCTCATCGCGCGTTTGGTCCGGCCGTATTCGCTCCTTCTGCCCCAAATGGGTACAATGTAGCTCGTCATGCAAACGTGGATACTTTGCGTCAGCCATCTAGCCCTCGCTATCCTCCGTCCTCGCCTGGGTATGAAAGGGGTGCGATGAGGTCGGCAAGCTCTTCTGTAAAAGACTATCCGATTCAGCGCGAGCGTAGTGCGGATTCCTTTGCCATCTAGACACGCCGGGCAAGTCGCGACTTGTAGAGAGATTATGAGCATCTCTGTAGCCTTCAGATTACGCTTGCACGGCTGAGCAGCGTGAACGGATGTATTCCCTTTGTTCGCTATGCATGGCCTGGGGTTGGGAGGCACTGGTCTTTTCTTGCAGCTTGCTATATACCCGTTCAATTGTAAATTAATCGTAATAGCATCGTTTTGGGTGGTAAATTTGAATCTTTGACATGCAGCTGTGACACCATTAGTGGAAAGGTCCCCATTTACACAGATGCAATGACTCCTAAACTTACACTTCATGCCAATCCCACGCCTGTTTGACATGGGTGTAGTACTTGACCCAGTACATACAACAAACACCCCACAGATCGAGCCCATCATGATACACCCCCAAACGCCTGTATTCCATCCTTTCGTAGATATTCCCCCTCAATCGTCCCTCCCTCTCAATCGAAATAAACACTCATAAACATTGCCCACACCTCACCACACATCATCAGCCGTCACATCCCACAACTCGCCATCCTCCCGTACCGTACCCCTCTCCTTATCCCTACTACACGGCTTCCGCATATCCAGCGCATCCTCCCCATCATTATAGTACTCCTTGACCCGCCTATACACACTGTATCCCATCTTGCGATACAAGTCCTTTGCAATCTCATTGCTCGCGCGCACAAACAAATCGACAAACCACGCATTCGCCGCATCGGAGGAGCGCTCGAGCGCAGAAGACAACGCAGTCGCGTGGCCGAGGCGCCGCGCGCTGGGGGCGACGGTCAGCGCCGTAATGTGGCCGTGCCAGGGGAGGTAGTTTGGGTATTTGACGCCGGTGGTGGAGGGGCTGTAGGGGGTGATGGGGGCGGCGTAGGGCGAGCATTCGAGTTTGCCTAGGACTGTGTGTGCGTGTCAGGGCTGGAGTTTGTGAAGCTGGGGGGGATTCAGAGCGGGGTTTTTTTTTCTTGGTGCGTACTGTAGCCTTCGATCTCGCCGTCTATGCCTTCTATTACTTGGCATAGCTCTGGCCATTTTGTGAGGTATTCGAGGTAGAAACCGATGTTGTAGGTTTCTGTCAGGTGGTCGAGGTTCGTGCATGATATTCGAAGGAGATCCCTCGGGCGCATAGGCCTGATAGTCGCCATTGTTGTGGGATATTGGCTCCTCCGTCGGGTTCGATATGTTACAGTGGTTGTATGAGCTTGCGCGGGGTTGTCACGCATAAAATGTTGGAGAGAGGAAGAGACTCCCGCGGGGAAACTCGCTTAAACTTGCCCGTCTGTGAGCTTGCGCTCCACTACCTTGCACCATAGGCATACTGAAAGTCAACGAAGAATCAATCGCAATTGCACCAAATATATGTCAAATAAAACTTGTACGTCCGGGGAGGGATTTGCATTGTTATCGTCATTTATTGCTCTCGTTAGAACAACGCTCCGATGCCATACTTGCTAGCCAGAGTGTAAGACAGTATTTCTAGCAGAGTCAGAAAGCCCGGCTTAATGAACACTATTTCTGATATCGTGAGAAGATACGGAAACAGTCAAATGTCGTGCAGATTCGCAGGAAACCACGCAGAAAACTCAATCGAACCTTTCCGTGCAACCGTAAAAAATCATCAGTGTGTAACTTTTCTCCATCACCGTTCGTATCCACATGTAGTCCCCATCAACAACTCCAGGAACTATAGCCACAATAACAGAGTTCTGTTGTCATTCTACCCTTTCGTTGGTCTAGTGAGAAGTACCTTACTGATGTGGGAACAACACTTTTCTGCATAGCACGGCGCACCTGCATTTCGGGGGCCAGAATCCATAATCGTACAGGTCCATGGGAGCATTGCGAGTTTCCGCAAGGCTGTCCTCTGTCTCATGAGATGGAGTTCCTGGATAGATGACGCTGTCAAGCTCGATGCCACCTCCATCATCTTTGTACAAGTCTGCGAGTTCGGCGTTGGTGAATTTGAGACCCTCAATGGCACCGCTGCGCAGTGTATAGAAACGCTGTTCCTCGAGCTCGTCAATAAAGCCTAGAAGCTTGACATTCGGATAGAGCGCCAACACCTCGGCTACTTGCTCGTATATGAAGCGATGTAAAATGCGTGGGCATTCGAAGCCGGGGTAGAAGAGAGGCGGCATTACGTGTGAAGAGAGGTTGGATACCATGTAATCAGGGTCTGGCAGTTCTATGACGAGTTCATTCAAGCTTGGTAGTCGTTCAAGCATGTCGTATCCAGGGTTCAAGCGTGGCCAGGAGCCCCTGAGACCACCGACAGTGAGCTTGAAGAAGCGGAAGTAGGAGTAATAGTCCATTCGCATGTGGACCTTGCGAATACCGTGAGCAAAGGTAGCATACTGGTCGAGGTGTGAATAGATTCTCGGGTACTGTTTGTACAGCTTGGCGAGAGCTTGGGTTTTCTCATCAGTGGGAACTCCGTCTGGGTGTAATGTCTGAGGGAACTTTCCGAGACGCCTGATGCAGTTCTTTAATTGACCACCGCTAACGATGCTAATACACAATCCGTCAAGACGAGGATTTCCGATGATGCCTTGGAGGCACAGTCGAAGTGCAATGACCCGAACTTGGTGAGAGACACGCAAGAGTGATGAAGTCCTGTCAAACTTGTCGATGATTTCATGTGGCCCTCGAAGCTGAAGGAGAGGTACTCGGTTTGCCTTCCTCGAAGAGCGCCTTGTGGCCAACCTAGCGGATGAGCTGGCCAGCATACGTGGATCGTGGAGACAAAATCGGATGACATTCTCTTTGAGTTCTGTAGGCAGTGCTGCCCAGTTGAATATCTTGCCATTCGCGCGCCACCACTTGTCCATGACTTCGCTGCTTACTGGTCCTCCATGAAGCGGGAATTCCAGCTCCAAGAAGTCTTTGAAGGGAACCGGCAGACTTCCGTCGTACACGATCACATTACCAGTCACAACGCGAGGGCTTTTGCGCGAAATTCTCTGAGATTCGGCTGCGCACAGTCGCACAACGGGCCTGCGACCAAAATTGTGAAATCCGACCAGGACCTTGAACTTCGAAGTGACTTTTTTCTGCCTGTCTGGGTTGCTCTCGTAGTTGCATTGATTCACATCAATGTCTAGATTGTAGTGAGCTGGAGACTGGAGGCGATACTTTTCAATAGCGTTGCGTATGACGTCGATGAAAGGATGCTCATCATGAGCGGATGTCTGCCATTCGTTGCCGCCGAATTCAGTAATCGACTCCATTTCGAACCTGATAGCTATATTTGATGATCGGAGGCTTTGGAGAGTCGTAGCTGCCATGTCTGCGCTGGATGGTTTCACCTTGTGGCGTCTGATCAGAGTCCTGCAAAAGCCTTGTCAGCGCGTGTAAATGATTTCGCGAGGATGTGATATAACGAACCTTGTTTGGGTGACTTCGTAAATGGTTTCCATTCTGGTGACGGTAAGAAGAGTGGAAGTGGAGGTATCTTGTATGAGAGAAATGATGTAGATTGGTTGGTGTGAGTCAGTGGCAACCACTGGGTAGCTAGAAGTCCCTATAGTTACAATAGCGTTCTTCCTATTGTAAGAAGTCGAGACATCTGCCAATGATAGCCAGGCTGCAACCAACGGTATTGTTCCTCTAGCCAGGTGACGTTGATAGCAAAGGCCTTCACTTGAAGTGTAAAGAAAATGTTGTTGTCCAGTCCGTTGGACGAAGCTTTAAGCGCACTTTAAAACGTTGGGACTCGAGTGAGTGAGTGGAGAGTGGTGAGCGGTGAGAGACCAAGTGAGACTACATATCGATTGGTCTGAACTCGAGCATTCATTAATATTTACCAAAGCTTCTCTATCGGCTGAAATGCTCTTTAGAGCAGTCGTTCACTCTCACCACTTACGGCCCAAAGAGCGTCACCACCCCATCCAGTCAAAACCTGCTTGAGCTGCACGAGGTATGGAATTTTATTTGTGATCGAAGCGACTACCAATATTGCCCTTATAAATGCTAGAAGAGTAACGAGGTATCAAAAAGACTGCGAAATCAATAAAACATGGGTGGCCCAGGAGTTGCCAGGAAATTGAGAAAGCTCATCTCTAACTTAGTCATTTTGCCTATGTCAAAGAGGATTCAAAGTGCTTTATAGCCAAGGTTCAAGTAGGCTGATGCAAAACATGGATTCTGCAATCCAGTAAAGTGAACAGCAGCTGTGCACATGGAAAAAGGCATTGTCTTTTCAAACCACTCACACCACGCCAAGGCGCTAACCCAATCCGCACCACCCGTGCGCTCAACTTGGCCTGCGCCTTACCTCCACCGAAACACTTACACTCCTCAACCAGTTGAACTCATATTGGTCATAAACCATCCAATTTGGATCTATCCGCGACAAGCTTATAGGAAAGAGCAAGGAACACGACAAGATGAATCAAAACTTTCAGGGCGCGCCTGATCGCGATGATCTGCGGATCCTAGATCAATTGCGCCGCCAGCTACTGCCCATGATCGCTGTTATGACTAAGTTGCAACACGAAATGCAATACAAAATGGAGAGGGGGCTTGCCGTCGACTGGTAAGTCATGTTCAATTTTGCCCAGCTCCGTTTTCTGTCGCCTTATTCCCACTTCTATAAATGGCTGTCGTGTCCCATACATGTCACATGTACCGACGACCCTAAACAACCGCCCACCGCTTCCAAAAGCGCCAATCAAGAGGACGCCCCTTATATAGGAATTAATTTCTTACCCTTTCTTCTCTGACTTCCCCGTGCAGGCCACAAATCCAGCACACAACGACCATAGTCTCTAATTACATCAACTCTTTCAACACTATGATCAATGGCGGATACCAACACACCACCGAAGACATCCTCACCAAACTTCCAAAATTGGACGAAAACGGCAAAATTGTGAAAGACAACCTGGGCAACCCTGTCGATAGCGGCAAAGAAGTCACCAAGACAATATATCGTGACATACATGTTCCAGCCCAGGGCGACAGAATCAAAGCGCTTCATCCTTTCCCCATCCCTCCATTCCCCATGCACCTACCGCACGCTCAGGGAATGGCAAACACTCTGCTGAGGAAGAGATTGGAGCCAATGGAGGAGGGCTGGGTTGAGAAGAGGTTGCAGAAGGCAGCGGAATTTGCAAAGGTCCCAGAAGCGTGGGGCATCGAGCCCAAGAAACCAGAAGTCAAAGATGAGGATGATGAGCAAGACAGCGAGGGTGAAGACACAGGTGAAACTGCAGACGTTATGCCTCTGAAGCGTGTCAAGGGCTCGCTGGGCGAAGCCGATATTGTGGAGATGTGGAAATTGGCGCATCAAGAGACTTTCGACCAAGAGTATCTCAAAGCAACATATCCACACGAATACGGCGAGGATGCGGGTGCTGGATATGAAGATTCTGAAGAAGATGAAGACGAAGATGAGGAGGAATTTGAAGATGTTATGGACACATCTGGAGCCCCGGAAGTGACAGCATCAGCACCGGCAACTATGTCATCACAAGGTACTGCACGGGCCGCAGCCTCAGTTAAGCCTGCCGTGCACCAACCTCTATCTGGGCAGCCTGTGCTTCCTTTGGGATTCATACACAAGTTTATGGTCTTGGGAGAGGCGACTGGGAAATAAGCATAATAGTGTGCCTAAGCAGTCGTTGAGGGCTACACAACCACGATGAAGAGGTCGCTGTTGAGCTAGTAATCCTGTCCTTATGCGCATTTTTCCGACTCATTCCGGCCTGAACGCATACATTCTGATCGATGAAATTTATGGGTAGTCATCGAGCATGTCATGGTTATCTAGGGAGATACTTTTCCAGTATATGTGGGAAGCATCGACGTTTATAGAAGTGTCAGAGCGTTCGGAAGCCGTGTCCACTGCTGTTGATCGCGCTGGCGTGGTTCGAGGCTCGTGCTGGTTGAGTAAAACTCTGTGTGCTGCATGAACTGTCTTGAATTGGAGGAGTGCGGTGTCAATCGGTCGCAATGAAGCTTTACATCAGTGGAGATCTGTCGTGAGTTATATGATTAGTGATGTTTACCAACAACATATAATAATGGTAGTGTATCATGTTTACACATAAGATGTTGTCTGTCAAAGGCAGAGAGCTTATCAGTACTAGTATCTTTCCGCCCATACCCGATATGGGACTACTAAGCGGAAAGAAGGTACCGCATCAATAATTAAAAGAAGTAATATTAAATAAATCTGACGAAAACGAAGTTAACAGTTGTACTCTATTACTATTGTACAGTTATGGAGTGTATTCTAAACTGAGCGAAAGTCTTGGTTGTTTTCTGCTGAGCCGGGGCCTGCAGCTACCAGGCGCGATTAGGTCAACATTAGTCACCGGTACAGCAACTTAGTTAACGCCGAGATGCCGACCGCACACATGGTAGGGGACGCGTCGCGAGATCTCGCCTGTTATAATGATTACAACTGCGACTCACATGTTCGATTAATGCTTCCTGATGTGTAGTACGCTCATTGCTCCAGCCTAAAGTACAGACGATTAGCGTGCCGAACGGGTGGAGCCATACAGCCGAAACAGGCATCTGCATGCGAATCAGCTATCATAGCTTTCATCATACCGCGGGGTCCACAACAGAGGGGTCAGCTACTTACTCCAAGGTCGTGGGCACATTATCCAGCCAATCGTATATATAAGTAGCTGTTCTCTTCGCCAGCTCGAGGGAATGTCCTGTCTCTACTCCACTTTTGCTCGAGCCTCTTTTCGCCGCTTCCCACGAGGTATTGTACAAAGTCGAACACGAAGAGCTTTGGAAGCCAGTCGCAAGCCTATCTGGAGGTACTATAGCTCTACAAGAAGCAACATGTCTGATCTCTTCGTTGAGCTCACTGCGCCGAACGGCCGCAAGTACTCTCAACCAAGGGGGCTGTTCATCAACAATGATTTTGTAAAGTCTAGGTCTGGAGAGACCATTACCTCGATAAACCCAAGGTATGCTGATCTTCAGGTCGTCGTTGCTAATTCTCATACTGATTGGACTCAGTGATGAAAGCGAGATTGTTTCCGTCTATGCAGCTGGCCCCGAAGATGTCGATGATGCAGTGGCTGCAGCACGAAAAGCTTTCAAGAACCCAGACTGGCGAGACATGGATACCAATGCTCGTGCGGATCTGCTGTTTAAATTCGCCCAGCTGATTGAAGAGAACAAGGAGACCCTTGCGACTATCGAGACATGGGATAATGGCAAGCCTTATTCTGTAGCGCTAAACGACGATCTGGGAGAGGTTATTGGTACAATCAAATACTATGCAGGATGGGCAAACAAGATTCACGGACAGGTCATTGACACTGGCCCAGCAAAACTTGCTTACACACTTCGTGAACCACTGGGTGTTTGTGGACAAATCATCCCGTAGGTTCCTCAACCACACAGGGATTGTGCCGACTAATTAAATGCAGATGGAACTTCCCACTCGCAATGGCTGCGTGGAAACTGGGGCCTGCTCTCTGTACGGGTAACACCATTGTGATGAAGGCAGCAGAGCAGACACCGCTTTCAATTCTCTATCTTGCCAGCCTTATCAAGGAGGCTGGTTTCCCGCCAGGTGTCATCAACATCATCAACGGGGAGGGTAGGAAAGCTGGTGCTGCCCTTGCTCAGCACTTGGACGTGGATAAAATCGCGTTCACTGGCTCGACAGCCACTGGCAAGGAGATCATGAAGATGGCTGCCGTGAACATGAAGAACATCACCCTGGAAACGGGTGGAAAGTCGCCTCTCGTGGTTTTCGACGATGCAGACCTAGAACAGGCCGTCAAGTGGACACATGTTGGCATCATGTCAGTCGTATCACGCCTAGTCACTTCTTCCACTAATGTGCAACAGGTACAACCAGGGTCAAGTTTGTACCGCAACCTCACGTGTTCTTGTTCAAGAAGGCATCTACGAGAAGTTCATCGAGTCCTTCAAAGACCACGTCAAGAACACGTCCGTTGTCGGTGACCCCTTCAAGGATGACACCTTCCAGGGTCCGCAAGTCACGAAGGCACAATTTGACCGCATTCTCGGTTTCATCGAGGATGGCAAATCCGAGGGCGCCACCCTGGTCGCCGGTGGAGAGGCGCACAAGAACGTCGGTGGGAAGGGTTTCTTCATCGCGCCTACCATCTTCACAAACGTCAAGGATCACATGAAGATCTACCGTGAGGAAGTATTTGGCCCCTTTGTTGTTATCAGCTCGTTCAAGACGGAGGAGGAGGCCATCGAGCGTGCCAATGACACAACATATGGCCTGGGAGCGGCGGTGTTCACTGAGAATATCACAAAGGCCCATCGTGTTGCAAGACGCATTGAAGCGGGCATGGTGTGGATCAACTCGAGCAACGACTCAGATATCAGAGTGCCGTTTGGTGGCGTAAAGCAGAGTGGCATTGGCAGGGAGCTGGGAGAAGCTGGATTGGAGGCGTATACAAACAAGAAGGCGATCCACGTGAATCTGGGTACGAAGCTGTAAAAAATTGCTTGGGTTTGATAGCCATAGTATGTCTGTCGAATTTATCTCGAAGCGAAGCTTTTACGACCTCGACGCTGTCACGAATTATCAAAGTTTGGCCAGACTGGATGCTTACCAGGTCACATGGTACCCAAGGCCTTGTCGTCGGGTTCGTCCTTGGCGCCACGGCTTGGTCACCCACCATGTCTCTCCGAAATTCGAAGAGAGTGATTTTCTCATTTTCAGTTGGGTGGACATTGTTCAGACTTGGTATCAAAAACTCTCGGTGAGGCATTTCCTCAATGTCGGTGTGAAGTCACAGACACATGACGACCGACAGGCTGGTGCCCAATAAAGACTTCGGGCCGCTACAACATGTCATGTCCGCAAACGGGAAAGTATGCGTGAACATCTTTGCGGGCGCAGACGTGTGAATGATGCTGTCGATGTGTGTCATGGTAGTGTGACAAGTGTGACCAGTATGTACATGCTGTATACTGCAGGTGTACCCAGATGGTCAGGTGTTCAATAGACCTGTACTTTAGGCCAGGATGGAAGATTCAAGATGGGGTTCCTTGCTTGGCTTGCGCGAACGGCTTGCAGTCTCCACTAAGATGAATGCCTTATGTTGTCGATGGTTGGAAGGGGCGCGGCATGAGAGGCTCCACGAACGAGCTGTCAGCTACTGTAGGTTCTGGTTGACGAAGCTAGTGCAATGGCATTGGAGCCAGCGTGGACAGGTTCGTGGGCGTGTTAGATGTCAGCGACGTGGGCAGCATATGTCACTGCATGGCTTTCTTTGTGTGGCCGCTGTGGGTGATGCTAGTCTTGCTGTCTTGGCGTGGGCTCAGTGAGGAGCAAAAGGCTAGCAAATCACGGGAATAACTGCGAACTTGCAGGTGTGCTGCAGCATCGAGCACCAAACTGACTGTTCCTCTCCGCCCCTCGCTGACCAACGATATCGTACACGCTGAGCAGTAGCAGTAGCAGTAAGGAGCCATAGCAGCAGCTGTAGCAGCAGCTATAGTTGGGTAGCGTTCCTCTCGCAACCAGCGCCGTTTTCCCTGTCAACAACCAGGCTACGCTGTAGATACTTACCGTAGTACTGTCCCTACACACAACATCGCCTCCACTGCGCTGCAGCTGTCTGGGCTCTGACTAGTCTGCGCGCTGCTGCACTAGCACACCTACAACGCTTTCCATTCACCGGTCCGCAGAGCCCGCCCACAGCCACTCGCTCGCAGCAGACTGACTAAGGCGTTGCGGCTTACCTGCACACATCGTAGCGCCGTCCTGTCCCCGCTCTGCTGGCCCTCCGCCGCTGTCTAGAGCTTGCAAACACCGCCCGACGGCTGAACCTCGACGGCCTGCGCCCCATGACCTCAGCCCACACATCGTGAGCTCTACCCACCAGCCCTCAGCCCAGACACCACCGCTCTGGCGCGCAAGCAGGATTCCGATTCTCCCCCCGTCGCCTTCCCTACGCTGACCTGGCACGGCCAGTGTCCCTCGAAGCAGATAACGACAGGGCCGACGGAGGCTTGCTATCTTGCCTTTCTCGCGCGCCTTTATCGCCCTCCCTAATCCAGGCTCCCCCGTGTGCCCTTATTCCCTTTCCTGGCCACGCACTTTCGCGAGCTCTCACCTCACCGCAACCGCACTTGGCACCATCACGGCTGCTACAATCTGATCCAGAAAGAGCGACCCAGTCCCACCACCTGAGGCCTCGGATCTTTGCACCACACACCCACCGCAGTTGCCTCCACTTGTACCAGGCACCGGCAGATCTCACAAGACACTCCACATACACACACACACGCACACGCACACGCACACGCACACACACACACACATTGGATACCTTGCTACATCCAATAGTACGCTGCCTGCAACATGGGCAACCAGCCATCCAGCGAGAAGAAGGCCAAGGGCGACAAGGCCGGCGCCGATGGTGCACCTCTAGGCCGCGAGTACTATCGCTCGTTCGAGAGGTCTGACACCAAAGACTCCTCGCGCTCAATCCGCAATTCGCTACGTTCCAAGATCCCTGGTTCCGGCAAGACCGACAGCCCACGCAACTCGGTCGCCACTATCGGCGACGTCAATGGCAAGCCTGACAAGACAGACGCAGCCTCTACCAAGTCGGATAAGAGCCGCGGAGGCAAAAGCTCGCGACGAAACTCGGTCGCCTCAGCTCTTGCTGCTCCCGAGCCAGCCATCGAGGCGCCAGAAAGGAAGGACTCCATCCCCGTCGATGAGCCCCAAGCCCCGCCCTCACCCGTACAAAGCGCCTCCGTTGGTCATGGACACGATGGGGTGAGTAGAGCCCAGCAATCTGGCGAAGTCGATCATGTTTCGGATGTCCCACCAACAGGCATTCCACCTCCACTGGCCTCCGCCCAGCCGGGAGAGTCCATCCTACAGAAGAAGGGGCAGCCAATTCCAAGGCTTCCAGAACCTCCGGCGCCAACTGATGGCTCAGGCTCACCAATGGAGATCAGCGCACTCAAGTCAATGGATTTGGATGACATGATACAAAGACTGCTGGACGCAGCATACGCTGGCAAGGTCACCAAGACCGTCAGCCTGAAGAATGCGGAGATTTTTGCCATCTGCGCAGCGGCGCGAGAGGTGTTCCTGAGCCAGCCAGCGCTTCTCGAACTCGCACCTCCTGTCAAGATCGTTGGCGATATCCACGGACAGTACACCGATCTCATACGCATGTTCGAGATGTGTGGATTCCCCCCAAACTCAAATTATCTCTTTCTCGGCGACTACGTAGACCGCGGTAAGCAGAGCCTAGAAACGATTCTGCTACTGCTCTGCTACAAGCTCAAGTTCCCCGAGAACTTCTTCCTCTTACGTGGTAACCACGAATGTGCAAACGTCACGCGAGTATACGGTTTCTACGACGAATGCAAGAGGCGATGCAACATCAAGGTTTGGAAAGCTTTCGTGGACACCTTCAACACTTTGCCCATTGCCGCTATCGTCGCGCAGAAGATTTTCTGTGTACACGGCGGACTATCGCCAAGCTTGTCACACATGGATGACATTCGACAAATTGCACGACCCACCGATGTACCCGACTACGGTCTATTGAACGACCTCTTGTGGAGCGACCCAGCGGACATGGAGAACGATTGGGAGTCAAATGAACGAGGTGTCAGTTATTGCTTTGGAAAGAAGGTTATCATGGAGTTCCTGCAACGGCACGACTTCGATCTGGTCTGTCGAGCTCACATGGTCGTTGAAGACGGTTACGAGTTCTTCAATGATAGAGTACTAGTCACTGTATTCTCAGCACCTAACGTATGATTGGTACACCGTGAGATCCTAGACTTGAGCTGATCACAACTAGTATTGCGGCGAGTTCGACAATTGGGGTGCTGTCATGTCAGTATCGGGAGAATTGCTGTGCAGCTTCGAGCTTCTAAAGCCTCTCGATTCGAGTGCATTGAAGAGCCACATCAAGAAGAGCAGGAACAAGCGTCAGAGCATGCTCAACTCACCAGTATGTATTGCAACTGAAGCTTACTGGGTTTTCCCCCGATTCAGGGCTATCTATTGCACTTATAGCAGTACTAACTTTTGGCTTACAGCCGGCTCACTACGCACCCCAGAGTTACTAACCTTGAATTTTTCTTGTAGGGAGCCGATGGCGAACTTTTACCTGGATCTCCTATCATCGCAAAGACTGTAACAAATCTACGAGATGACGAACATTTTGACCTCTCGAATGACTTGGACAATATGGATGTACCCGAAAAACGCGCTCTTTCTGAAAGACTTCGACATGTGCGGAGGAAGCCTGGGGTGGAGCAGCTTGGTGTTCAAGGGGATGGTACGGGGACATCTTCAACATGGAGGAAGGGTCATGTCAGAGCGAATACATGGAGCGACTCTACTGCGTCCGCCGCGAGCGACAACGCCACAACTTTGGTGCAAAGTGGACCATCCGATTTTGAAGATTCAGAACGGCGGAAACGTTTGCTGGCACAGCAGCGGGCATTGTGGGAGTCGACGTTACCGAAGTTACCAGTCGACCACATCGGCTATTTCGCTTCAGCACAGGACTTGGATCGTATCCATTACAACGACATCTTATGAACCACCCCTTCTCGTCGAGCATGGACAAGCAGGCTTCACAACGAAATCCAAAACCGATCCTGTGAGGTCCATCCACAGTGTCATCCTATTCACGCGCTAGTTTGACTGGCTCTATGGCTTAGTCGCCCTCAATTGGCCTTTTCTTTTTCACGAGTGTTTCACGGTGTGATGCATCGACTGGCGTCGGCGTTGTGTCACCCTTATCATTGTTGGCTTTATGCTGCCTTTTCCCAAGATATCATCTTTTGGATTAGCGGCGAATGATGCGGAGTGTATAGTATATCGAGAGTATGTGCCGTTTGTTTGCTTTGCCGTCGGTGTGTAGTGGCGGAACGGATTTTTGGTTTGTCGAACCATCGCGACGAATCTCGAGTGTCCATACATTCAGCTAGGTATCTGTTTCCATCGTAATACCAAATTTTCTTCTACCTTTAACTCCATCTTTGGATTGAGCGGTGATTTCACTAAATGAAACTAATCGCTGGTATCCTGACTAGCACTAGTTCTGTGGCTCGAGCGAAAAACACATGGTATCGAAGAGAACACCCAATAATACAGTCATCGCTCTTAATATGAATAACGATCAGACGCAATGGCCCTTGGTCCGTCCATACCACGCCGGGGAAAGTGGGTCTAATGTCGGCAATGAGGAGGGTGCAATATAAATATATTACACGATGCGGCACAAAGTGGCGCAAGGCTGGATCATGTGCCTCTCCAACTCGGACGATGCATTCATATAGTCATGCAAAGGGGTTTGGTCGCTTCCACCTATTCATAAAGTCAAACCGAGACGCATGTTAGGATGAACTAGATTTTGAGACGATACGAGGCCCTGTGTACTTTGTAAGGTTTGGGGGCTACTTCCTTCAGGGTTCCCCAGGATACGCTAGCTGTGAAGAGAAAGCACCACCACTCTACGTCTCCACTCTTCACTTCCACCAACGACAATTTACTCTGACCGACTTGGCATTATCGTACAAGCCGCCTTTTGAGAGGTATCGCAAACTGTCTTTTTCAGGCCGTGCTGTCAGAGGGTTCAGCGTTATGATGACATGTTTGACATCTCAAGCCACCACCAACGTCGCCTCGCATGGCGACGCATGTACACTGGATGCCTCTCAATGCATTAGCCACGGCATGGTTTCCAACAATCCCCTCATCTCACCCATCCTCGCACGATCCAATGATTCTCCGCCCTGTACCTAAGCGAGTTGCGCCCCTCGCAAATACCCGGCGGTCATCCGCCGCAACGGGACCAACATGGCCCCTTGGACAACCGCGGGCCTGTGCCACATGCACACAAGTACCAGGATTGTGGAAGGTTGTGGGATGTAAGTGGCGGTTGTTACTGGATTTGCAGTGTCGCGTGCATGTGGTGTATGGTTGTATATTACTGAGACGGCACCCCGAGGCCCCGGAGGTTTACTGGAAGCTGCGCGTCTTGCTGACTGCGTCGTTGATGCTTGTGCGAATCCTACTACGATGCTCGATGCTGGACTGGATGTAAGAAGCTTTTCTTGATCCAAAGCGATCTTCGCCACTCACCCTGTTCATCTATTGGATTGCCGATTTCGAGGATCCGATCTGAGTGGTGACTCAGGATGGATCACCGACACAAGAGAGATGTGTACACCTCACACACAGAGCGTAGCCATGGCACTGGAGAAATACGACAAGTTCAGAATGTTGCGTTCGAAGACGCTTCAGCGAAAGCCAATGTTCAGCCATGGACAAGAGCCATGTTCAAGGTCAGTCGTTGTGCGATCTGAAATGACATTTCGCTGATGTAACAGCTCTATCTATGCCTCTTCATCGCTACACTCAACTCCTGCATCAACGGCTACGATGGATCCCTCATGGGCGCTATCAATAGCTATGAGCAATATCAAGAATACTTCAACTTCACCGACCAAGGGACACCCACCACGGGGATCGTATACGCCATCTACACCATTGGCAATCTAGTCGGATCCTTCGTAGCCGGCCCCGCTACTGATTTTCGCGGAAGGAAATGGGGCATGTTTATCGGGTGCTCTATCATCATTCTAGGAGCGTGCGTGCAAGCCACATGTACCAATCTCGGCGGCTTCATGGGTGGCCGTTTCGTTCTTGGCTTTGGCGTCGCCATTACTTCGACCGCTGGGCCGGCATATGTGTCTGAGATGGCACATCCCACTTACCGCGGAGTGTGTACTGGCATCTTCAATACATTTTGGTGGGTTGGCGGTATACCAGGCTCTTTTGTACCATATGGCACCAACCGAATTCAGGGCACAGAGTCCTGGCGGATACCAATCTGGCTACAACTAGTCTTCGCTGGTATCGTTCTGCTCTGCAGTCCTTTCTTACCCGAAACTCCAAGATGGGTAAATTGCCAAGAAACAATCATTCATGTCGAAAGAATGTACTAACTCCTATCTATCAGCTCATTGCAAACGACCGTCACGAAGAGGCTTTAGATACAATGGCCCGCTTTCACGGCGAAGGTAACCGCGACTCACCAATTGTCAAACTCGAGTACAAAGAGATGGTTGAAGACATCAGCACCACCGGCTCCGACAAACGCTGGTGGGACTACAGCGAGCTCTTCAACACGCGCGAAGCCCGATATAGAACCATGCTCGTCCTCGGCATGGCCTTCTTCGGGCAGTGGTCGGGAAATGGTCCGGTTTCGTACTACTATCCGACCATCTTAAGAGGCATCGGCATAACAAGCAACAACACGCGGCTCCTCTTCAACGGCATGCAGAACGTCGTCTCCTTCGCCGGCGCCATCTTCGGCGCAGTCTACACCGACAAATGGGGACGGCGACCCCAACTCCTCGTCTCGACCGCAACCCTCGTCATCATCTTCAGCATCATTTGCGCCCTCAACGCCACGAACCTCAAAACCAGGCCCGACGGATCCATCATCTACACCGAAGATGGCAGCACACCAGTCATCAAGCGGCCCGCACAAGCCAAAGCCGTCATTGCCTTTTTCTTCCTCTTCGGCTTCGTCTATTCCACGGGCTGGACGCCGCTGCAGCAATTGTACCCCGTCGAGTGTCTGCGGTATGAGTCCCGAGCCAAGGGCATGGCGTTTTACAACTTCTGGGTCAATATTGCCAATTTCTATAATACGTTTGTTACGGGGATTGCGTTTGCCGGCGCGGGTTGGAAGGTATGCTGCGTTTCCTCTCCTGTCTTCTCTTTTTTCCCTGATGCCAATACCTATCCCTTTAACCCCCCCCAACACCACTCACTGTATCCCCCCAAACTAAACTAAACTAAACCAAACTAACAACCCCACCCCAACTCACAGTACTACTTCCTCTTCATCTTCTGGGACATTTTCGAATTCATCTTCATCTACTTCTTCTTCGTCGAGACGCGCCGCCGCACCCTCGAAGAACTTGGCGAGATCTTCACTGCCCGTAGACCCGTGCGCGCGTCCCTGTCCAAGACGAAGATAATGGTCAATGCGAACGGGAGGGGGGTTACGCAGATGCTGGATAAAGAAATGGTTGCGATTGTGGAGCGGGGGTTTGGTGATGGGATGGGGAGGGGAAGTGTAGGGGGGCGCAGTAGTGTGGGGAGGGGGAGTGGAGGGGGGCGCAGTAGTGTGGGCTGGGAGGAGGGTGGCAGGGTGGGAGGGAGGAGTAGGACGGTTTGAAATATTCTGGGGCTGTGGCGAAAAAAAGGTACTGCGAGTCAGGAAGTGTATAATGGCGGATTTTATGTAATGATGAGAATTTTTGATGAATGCTATGAAGTACTATATTAACCATAGCAGTGATGGAACAGCGCATATACAGGTAAAATTAGACATGATAGGACAAGTACAAGAGTAATCCATTCTCATATTCGTTTTTTCTCATATCTACTCAAGTAGTCTTCTTCTTCTTCTTCTTCTTCCTCTCCTTCTCTCTCATCAAATCAGCATATGTCATACTTTAAGGGGACAGGATATTATTTCCAATTCAAACATCCACCCCACACCTCATCCACCACATATCCAGCACTCCCCTCTCAAAAAAAAAGAAAAAGAGTTCCTAACAACTTGTTCCCGGCATATGCCCAGCATGTCCGTAACTCAATTTCAAAAGTGTGGAAAGATAATACATTGTTTGATAGTTGGTTGCTGCTGCTGCTGCTGCTGCTGCTGCTGCCGCTGCTACTGCTACTGATGAATATGATCAATAATGCTCCCAGGGCTCGCGCCCAGTAGTTATAGTCGTGATCGTAATGAGTAATGATGATGATGATGATGGATGATGCCAGACCGCCAATGCCATGCAACTTAATGACGAGAACGAACGAGGGTATTTAAAAAAGAAAACGACAACCATGACGCTTGAAACGCAGCATATCGAAAAAGATTTATCAAAAAAAAAACGCCAATCATATCGAGACCGTTGATCCATTACAAAGTGGAGTTTGAAGTGGGATAAGGGAGGAAGTGAGAGAGGAAAAAAAAACATGTAGCCTCCAGGACTTCTGTGTTGGAGCGCAGCTCTCACGTTGCAAGAAGAGAAAAAGGTAACGGTAAAAAAGGGGGGGCTTAAACGCTAACAGTGCGTCTGACGCCAATTGTGGGCTTTTGCGCATACCCAATGAGTAGTTTGAAGCTTGTGCCGCGCTTTTCGCACTCGTTGACCAGGCTCTCGTCGCGCCATATGCTGCTTTCGAGCAGGTTGCCCGAAGTAGCGGCGCCGGGCTCACCGGCTTCGGGGAGGACAAGAGACTCGTAGCAGCGCGAGTACCACCAGCGGCCGACACGTGCGACCATGTCGGTGATGCCGTTGTCGGTGGAGTCGGAGGATGAGGAGATGTTGAGGAGGTCGGAGAAGGAGACTTCGGGTTTTGGTCCTCCCTTGGGTGCGGCGAGGTTGTCCATGTTCATGTTACTGGCGCTTGCGCTTGCGCTGCTGTTCTTGCGCTTCGAGGTGGTGGATTTGGCATCGTCGAGACTGGGGAGTTCACCGGCAACTGGGACGCCGACAATGCAGCGGTTGCACTCGACGAAACCCTTGCGGCCGATGCCGGCCATGATCTCGTCGCTGATGTTGCGGAGGGATGTGTTCTCGTTGGCGACTTGCATGCGCATCTTGAGTCCGCGAACGGCGCGTCGAGCACGGTTGCCCATGTTGACAAGGTCCATGTCGAGAACGCTGAATTCTAGGAAGCCTCCTGGCCGCAGGACCCGCTTCGCTTCAGATAGTATGAACCGGTGCTCTGATGATGGGAGAGCAGTCGGGAAGCGAAGCACAACGCACGCGAAAAAGTGCATTGGAAACGGGAAAGCCTTTTTGAAAGACGAGTGACAGATATGACGATGGTTACTGAGTGTCGACCACGGCTCGGAGGTGTTTTCCTCTGCATTGGCTGGTGATGGCTCGTCGCTCATGTTGTATACAGTTGCCTCAGGATAGGTGAGCGCACAGTAGTAGGACCAATCTTTGCCAAGCCCGTCAATGACCAAAACGCGATCTTCACTCGGATCCTTGAGTTCGAAATGCACCGGACTGAAGAGAACCCGGCCGAATGACAGCCACTTGCTTGTCATTAGTGCACCGAAGCGAAGATTGGCCATGGATAGGAGGCCATCTGCTTGAGTTTCAGCGATTTCCATTAGTCTTTTGTCCCGATATCTGTTCGCAGTCGCGCTATCGCGGTCCTTGCTAGATCTTGAGGTGATGGTGGCCTTGGACTGGCGCGCAGATGGTGGCAAGGAAGCTGGTAGGCTTGAACGAGTAGCACGCTTTGTGTTGGATCCAGTCGATAAGTTGGGACTTGCTGGCAAGCTTAGTCGACCAGTGACAGGATCGATGACGCTGATCTTGCGATCACCGTAGTCTGAAAGGAATTCTGGGAAGGAAACTGACGAGGTCGGCGACTGAGTGGAGTGTAGAACAGCGAGGAGACGCGAGCGGCGCAGATGCAGCGATGGATTAGAGACTTCTATCTCAGACTGGGAAGACGGAGAAGGCACACGTGGAGCTTTGGTGTTCAGTGGCAATGGCTCGAGTGAAGGATGTTGACTGCGAATGGTGGTGACTTCGTCATTCGTGTGGGAAGCGACAGGCGAAAGCACCTCGTCGATCAAATCGTCGTACTCATTCCATAATTCGTCTTCAGATAGCGGAGCCCCTGCCTCTGGCACAACGGCGGTACTAGCAACTGGCGCAAAACTCCAGATGCCCGAACTGCTTGAATATGATACTTCGGAGTCTTTGCGAGGAGGAAACTTGAAGAACTCGCTCTCACGATTGGACTCATCAAACGGGCTAATAGTAGCAATGGCTGATCCGTGGGTCAGTGCGTTCAGTCCCTGCAGGATTGGGTATGGCTCAGCCGGGCCTGCCGTCGCGACGAGAGAACCTATAGAATCGAAAGAGCTTCTTGGAGGAGCGGTGGGTCGAGGCTGGGTAGCTACGAAAGGCCGTGAAAATGATTGCGATGAAGGCCTGCGCATCTGTCGACGACTCGATACGACCTGAGGAATGCGACCGACTTGAAGCAAGCGGCTTGGTCGTGGAGGAGGGCTGACGGGAGGCGGGCCAGGTGATGGCAGATTTTGAGGAAGGACAAACGTATCTTCAGAAGGGTCGGCAGCAACAGAAATATTGTCTGTTGTAGGTGGACATGTGTACTGTGAAACTGCGACCTGTTCCGACTCTACTGGAGATTGTGACCGAAATGGAGACGACGGAGGTGAGAGGTCTGTGAAAGGGGTAAGATCTGCAACCGAATAGCGTCCAGCCGATTGTGGAGGGATGTTGGTATTGATGGTCAGTCCGCTGTTGTGCTGCTGCGTCTGGGTAACTGGACGCAACGAGACCTGTGGCGAGGCAGAACGCGCAAAGCTGTGGGGCAGCGTCGGTTTAGGAGGTAGCAACATGGATTGCATCCGCTCTTTCCTTCCAGCCTCATTATCAGACATTGCACTGTCTGTGCCTTCATCTGGTGTACTGGCTTCTTGCATAAGCTGTTCAATGTCCGTCATGTCGAGCCCCGATTGGTCCATCGGTGCGTAATGTGCGACAGACCTCGAGGTGGGATTTTGTGGAGGTGGACTAGCTGTTGCAATTGCGGGTGTAGGTACACGGGGCGTGGCATGTGCCCGTTGAAAGAAGTTCCAACGTTTGGACGGCTTTGGTTGGTCCTTCTCCGGCTTGCTCTTCTTGGATGACTTGAGCCAATTGCCCTCCTTGCCTTCGGAGATCATCTCAGAGATGGAATTCTTGCGCACTTTGCTCGGGGTACGAGTCGCCGGCACAGTGGGCGCGCTTGGGCCCTGAGCTACTTGCAAAGCCCGAGAGGTACGCTTTGAGGCAGATGTAGGCAAGGATGATTTCTTCGCATCATCATCGCTCTCGGAAGGCCTTCGACGTCCCAGGATTGTCTTCTTCATTGGAGATCCTGCACGCAAGTTGTCGGGCATGGCGGAAGGCAATAGTGTTGGCCGGTTCATCTCGACTGACGCCTTCAATACATGGTTGGAAGGCTTCTTCGGGACAAAGGCCGAGCGCGAAGACACATCAAGGCTGCTACTGCTATGCATAGGCTCAGGGCTACGCGACAATTCTGTGCTGCTTCCTGTGCCTCGGAGCACGACAGGAGCAAGCCGCGTAAGGAAGAAGTCATCCATATCCGTGCTCGTTGTACTCGTCATGCTGCTCTTGCGGGTCGAGGGGGTCTGATCCAGACTCTCGGTAGTTGTCCCTGCACTGGCTGAACGTCCAATACTAGTAGTGCTTACTGAGCTTCCACTTCGTCCTCTAACTGCGTATCTCCCATAGCCTTCATGACCAGTTCCTGCTGCGGGCCCGCGACGTTGAAGTTTGTTCTCACTCTTAGTGGAAGTGAGTGTGGGTTCAGTTTTCGTACGACGAGTAAAGAAGCCGAACCTTGAGGTCTTAGAAGGACTGGGGGCTGGCGCAGGTAGGGGCACAGTACTGGTTCGTCGTTTTTCGCGGTCATTCTGGATATCGGGTGTTGCTCCGCGAGTGGGTTTACGAGTCACCGGTGGTAACGCTGAGGACGGGCTCGGAGAAGGGAGGCGGGAAGATGGCCTCGATGGCAGACCTGATTTGGTGCTCGTTGATGATGCTGCTGCTGCCGCTGCTGCTGCCGCGAACTTCGAATCGGTAGAGCTAGTACGCCTATGGGAAGCAGGGAAATTGATCATATTGCTCTGTATGATAGGTGAGGGGCCTCGAAGTCCCATAATCTCAGGCGTACCATCTCTGCTGGGCCTAGATGGTCGTCTAGAAGCTGGTAGGGTTACAGGTGACTCACTCGCGAGGTGAGCAAACTCAGGGGGTGCTTGAATGCGTGGCTTCCTGGTGGGGACACTGACACCGGGTATTTGAGGTGTTTGTGGCAGAGTACCAAGCCCACCAGGTGACTGTCTTCCTTTCTGTTTAGCTTCTGCAATGACAGTAGAAGCAGATGACGATGAAGTAGATGACTCGCGAACGGTAGATAGCGTATGTGGATGTCGACTGTTGCTCTCGTCTGAATTCTTGTGTCGTGTAACGGGCGGTCGACTTTGTAGAGGGCTCATTTGTTTTGTTCGGACCGATGTTCGGGAGAGTGAGGTTCCTGGTGAGTACGATGACATAGACGTGGGTGTTGATGATGTGCTGAATGCTCCGGGAGACTCCGAGTATCGGGTTGACGGTGTTACGGAAAGCGCATATTGCGGAGCAGGAAGAGGTAGAATGTCCGTTGGTCCAATCTCATAATCATAATGACCGTTGCCATATATATCAACTCTCGGATCTGAACCTGCCAATATAGTCGATGAAGGTGGTAATGATATCCCCAGCACGGTCTCGGAGAATGGGTCTTTGTAACCGCCAGGAATACCATCTACAGGTTGTATGTCGTCTTGAGAAGACATCGAATCATCCCTGATACATAGACCCTGTCGACTATTGGACACTCCAAGACTGGTTTGCTTCCTTCTCAATACGTTGGACCGTGGACTTTCGATAGTTGATGCCGATGACCCCGAGGCAAGTGATGGTGTTTGTATGCTTGTGGGGACGTCGAGCTTGGGTAAACGCGATGTTGAAGTCTGTAGTGTCGGTCTTGAGCTTGTCATGTTCGGCTTCTGAGCATTCGAAGTTACAGCACGGCCAGGGCCTCCCTGGATAAAGCTAGAAGTCCGTACGAGCCCTTTCTGGCTAACTGGACCTCGAGAGTACAACTGCTGCTCCTGTGGTGGCCGTCTCTTCTGTAATCTAGATTGGCTGGAAGGTGGCACTCCACCGGTAATCGTAGTGGTCGTTGTAGGGGTGATAGACCGTTGAGGTAATCGAGTGGTGGGCGCTCGGTCCTCCGACCTTCTTGGAGGGAATTGAGACTTATAGGTAGCCATTTTGGGTAGCCTTGTGTAGCCTGGCTAGATGTACAACGAAGGCTTGTGTGCGCTGAGTAACTCATGAAGGCATGTGCTTGTCGAATTGTGGAACTCTTGAAATGGCGATTCGTTGTGCAAAATTACCAGAAGTCGAAGACTCGGGTCCGTCAGCAGTAATCAGCTCGGGAAGTAGCCGTCCAGCGATTCGACGGTACGGGTGATAGCGGGAGTACTAGAAGACGGGGGTGGCAAAATGGAAGTAATTCAGGGACGTAAGATCGCAAGTCCATCAATATAAAGGATCCAGTATAAAGATACACGCAGCCCTACACCGTCATGCAGAATTTCGGTGAGATACTGGGGCTCTTCCTCTTACGCCACTTCTTCCGGCGGGACCGAGTGGGCTGTGGCGGTCGGCAATGCCCGAGATGGGGCTGTGCAAGGTATCGCAGTTGGGACGAAAATCAACAACGTGCACAGCTAAGTGACGAGACAATGACTGGTGTTATACTCGTACTCCAACGGTAGCTCACGCGTCCCGTTTATTCTTTCTCCAGGGTGACTGGCCAAGTGCGGGCTTCTACCGTAGATCGCCTCAGTGGGGTAAGGTCTGCGGATGGGCCGTCGCAAAAGCAGAAGACCTGTCCGGAGTATAGTCCCTGGTAGAGTTTACTTGTGCGGATAGCAAAATTAGTGTTTTCGTTGCGTTTCAATCTGTTGGTCCAGAGCGCTTCGGCGGTACCACGAAGTGTACGAGCAAGCTTTGAATGTGTATAATGTCGCGCCAGGCGCAAGCAGACGCGCAGACCCCATCATCCTATATCAACGCCGTCGGCGGCCTTGCGATGTTGGGCTCATCCGGCACGGGTCACTCTCATCCAGTACGGGCGCTTGCACTTGGTTTGGCGGGTGGAGGCTCGAGCGAAGAGGTCATCCAGTCGAGATGCTCGACGGCCATGGTGGGCGACGATTCGTAAACAAACCCTGTGCGGCGGCGGCCCAGTGGAGAGCCAATTGGTCCCCGATGGGTCCCTTCCCCGTCCTTTACCCACCAACTTCATGCCGTTTCAGCGGCTCAGTATCCTCTGCCAGAAGCCTTACACTTGCCAGGTCTCGCCTTCTCAGACTGGTCTCGTGATGGGCTTGCACGTCAAGGAGCCAAGGCAGAAACTTAGCGAGAAGCCTACACCTGCGGCCTCTCAAACCACAACGAAACTCGTTTATGAAGCTCGGCTTCAGCTACACATGCTCCCCTCAGCCGGAAGAATTGCATGACGATCAGCCATCGCTCGGTTTGGCGATCGTGAGAGGAGAGTCAATATAGCAAGTCTACGGGTGGCTGCACATCTCTCGAAATGGCCCTGAAGACAGGCTCGTTGAGAAAGCCCCAGCCGTTGATGGTGTCTTGACTGTTCAATCAGGACCCACAGCCGAGCAACGGGTCAATGTGGCATGCGAAGAGTCGTATGCGTCGTTGAGCGATTTCTGCGAAGCGCATCCAACAGTCTCTCTGACCGTTGTTGCTATTCTCGTGACCATTTCATGCACGACAGAAATGCCTGTATGGTTATATTGCATGTGGCCGTAAGGCGCCGCCAAACCGGAGAGAGTCCGTTACAAGCCAGCTGAGGTGTGGCTAAGCGCATCGACTTTACTCGTTAGCTGCAGGAAAATGAGGCTGAGTGCCCGATCGACTTCGCCTCTTTGACAACGCATCAAAAACCTGTGAAGAATCCTCGCAACTTCGCATTGTTCCAAACCTGCTTCTCTTCACGATGGCAAAAACGGCTCTATTGCCCTGTCAACAGTCTCAGTTGCGCTTTCGGGGAGGATGAGGGGCCACTCTCGACTTCGATCCACTATCCAGGTTGCGCCCAAGCCACCAAGTCCTCTGACCCCTCCTTTGCATTATCATTCGCTGCTTGCTTTGTGATAGCTGGAGCCGGCCGCATAGCTTTTTGATCACGTTACTACGCTTTCCTTCATCGAGTGGGTGTCCGAAATACCTGCTCTCCAATAAGAGTTCGAATTTGGTTCTCAACATTACTACTGGTTGAGGTTACATGCAGGGGCGTCCGTCCCATTTCAAGATCTTACCGATGTTCGAAGTTGCGATATGAACTACAAGTGAACCGACAGTGTAATCTGGGGTATGCATACATTAAAGAGATTCTGTGATGGGTATCGAGGGCTCGTACATGTCCACATGCTCCAATATGCTACCTTCTTTTCATATCCACTAGCTGAGGAAAAAGGGCATGCCTTGGTGACATCAGACCGTATACTCAGCGCAAAGGTCGATGGATGACTCAACAGTCCTTTTCGCATGCGCATGCATTCCTTTTCCAAGCTCTGCCTCACTATATCGAGAATGTAGAGTCACATCCGAGCCAACGACCATCCGCTGATAACCGCGGAGGTAACGACGGCATGACACACAACGCTGACAGCTGACTATCGCAACCTCATGATCTCGAGCGGACGTAATCCACTTGGAAGTTTGGTCCTTGCCGTTCTTCTGTCAAGCGGAGAGCGGAGAAGGGAGGGCGGCACGGCGCGAATGCTCATGGGATGATCCTGTCTTCCAGAGTGGAGCTCGGCCCGCCGCCTTTCGAAACAGTACAAGCCGTAGCGAGACAGTTCTCGTGAGGTTGACGAGGGACGTCTAGTGTGCTACTTCACAGCGCGAAGGTGGGCCGATTTTTGGACCAACATGTTGCAAGTGCGAGAATGCTCGATCTACCCAGATCTCATTCATGGGCTTGTAAGCTCTTACATACGCTATCTTCCTTCTCAAAGGACACGAGGGTGAATCGAGTGTGTTGTGCGAAGCATAGGCGTCTATCACTAATTCAGGTAAGTCTATTGTCGGCGACCAACTGTGATGGAAACTTGGCGTGGGGCCTTGTGGTGGAGTCCATGGCCTCCCTTTGCTTTAGATATTACGAAGCGTTTGTAGATCTGTGTTTTGGTACGTAAGCACTATAGCAGTTTGACACAGTTGTGAAGGAGTGTACCTCCAGCTACGCACGATGAATTCGTGTTCAGAGCCGCTCACTACATTTGAGTTATAGACTATGCACAACAAGGCTGTGCAGTGTTTCATGTGCAATGTTGAACGCGAATCCCGTAACTGATCACTTTCGACGATGGTACTGTGTGGTGAGCGAAGAGACGACGACGCATAATGTCGGACAGGGGATTAAACAGACTTACTTACGTTCTTGAAATGCTTCTTCATATTCACAGTAATTCACAACAATTGGTGGGCCCCTCCATTGCTCATTGACAACTCTATCCTGAGCGGTCAATTTGAAAGCACCTTTGTCCCGTGACCGCGCGCTATTTCACGAGTAACGCGTCTCGTTGTACTCGCACCTTCACAAACCTCCAAACGACGAGCAATTCCGCCATGGCCGTACAACAGAAAGTCACAGCATATCAGGAACGCGTCTACACAGCTTTACAGCAGATTCCAGAAGGTCGAGTGACCACATATGGTGCAATGTCGAAGGCACTGAATAGCTCTCCGAGAGCGGTGGGCGGCGCATTGCGCGTCAATCCTTTCTGTCCAGAAGTACCTTGCCATCGATGTATTGCAAGCACTGGGGTACGTTATCGGCCGAATATGAGTAACTACGCTGACTCTAGCAGTTCGTGGGCGGCTACAAGGGTGACTGGGAGAAAGCGCCAAGTGGGCAGAACATGGAGACGAAGCTTGAGTTGCTGAAGAGCGAAGGGGTCTTGTTCAATTCCGAGGGCTTTTTAGTCGATAAGAAGTTGCTTTGGGATGAGTTCAATGTCGAAAAGTTGAAGTGATTATGATTAGTGGTCGAGGTGGATGAGCGCGAATAAGTGGGGCAACCGCAAGCGGGGCCAAAAGTTCCTGAATCTTGAGTCCCCCAAAAGTAGGAGCACTATGTCATCACCAAATATTACGGCGTAACTTACCACAGTTTTTGAGACATCTGTCATCCCGAGTTGATAACAGAAGTGAGCATTTGGATATAGGGGCAACGAGAAATTATTCTCCCGACAATTGTTCCCTTTACAGAGCACGTCTGTTGGTAAACTCTGCCAAATCCTCCCAAGATTGAATCAACGATGCCTCCAAGAAAAAAAGACGTCTCCAAACCCAAACCAAAGGGCAAACTGAAAGCAGCTGAGCCCCAATCCGAGAATGATTTTCTGGAAGCTGCGGACGAGCATGAGCAAGCCGCTGGCAAATGGCGAGCCGGCGACGCAGCAAAAGCCACAAGATTCTTCAACCGGGCAATCGACATGTATAACGAAGGCCTGAAACGATTCCCCCAATCTTTCGATCTCGCATACAACAAGTGAGTAGCCTAGATATCACATCGCATCTCTCGCATCCGAAATACTATCTAACCGGTGGATGGCGCAGAGCAAATCTCGAATTGAACCTAACTGAGGATGAACGCATAGTCTCCCATCTAGGCAACAGAACCGCTTTACTGGAAGAAACACTGAAATCCCACCGTTTTGCCATTTCTTTGAACCCAACAAACACCGATATTCTCTTCAACGCGGCGCAGGTTCTTACGTCATTAGCTGAAGCGCAGCTAGAGGTTGGCACGACTGCATCTGGGAAGTTCGAAGCACGGCCGTTGCTTGAAGAGGCCGTGGAAATTTTTACGAAATGTCTGGAGAAGCAGCAACAGGAGTATTCGCAGATTCAGGATGCAATTACCAAGGCGCAGGCGTCGGGTGAGTATACGGAGGCGTGGGAAGGTGAGAGACAGCAACCGCTACCAGAGGAGGACGTGAACGAGGCGTCATCTGTATCAGATGGACCGGGAGATTGGGCTACTGTGGAGGAACCCCTAACTCCAGCGAGTATACTGGAGACTTGTATTGCGCAACTTGGTGCTCTGACCACGTTACTTGGGCTGTATGACCCAAATCTAGATTTACCAAGCATAGAGAAAAGAGCACAAGACGGGATGGAGACACTGAACAACCGGATACCAGCATTACTAGACTTGGCAGCAAAGTCACCCGCATCAGTCGTCCCAGAAGAGCCAAAAGCTGGGCCAACACTCTCAATCGGATCGGTAGCCGCAGAAGAAGAAGCAACCACAACACCAGAAGATGACGCCATCCTCGCCGCAGCCAACTTCCAAGCAAGCATGGCTGAAATGACATATCGCAGCGGCAAAGGAACCTCGACCGAGTACGCACAAGCCATTGAACGCATCTTCACCACCCTCTGCAAACCCAACACCAATCCCGATCTCGTCTCCATAAACATACAATCCGCATACGCCGACGCACTAATGGACCTCGCCTCCGCCCTCTCAGACAGCCTCCACCACAGCCCAGCTTCACCAACGCTCGAAACCGACATCACCATCCAGTGGACAGCGCTGACACAAGCCCAAACCATCCTCACACAGCTATCATCCCCACCCTACTCTTCGCTGCTCTCCCCCTCCCGCCTCGCAGACATATTCATCGCACGCGGCGACACCGAGCTTTTCCGCTTCCGCATATCCTACTTCGAAGTCGCGAAGCCGGCGTGGGTGAAGAACAGGCCGGTTCTGGTGGCCAACGCGGGTGTCTTTTACCGTGGAGCAAGGAGCTATGCGGACAGGGCTGGTGCGGCGGAAGTTCGCGGCACGGCGGATGCTAAGGCTACGGTTGCGGAGATCCTCAAGGAGGGCGCGGGTGGCGAGGTGTCGGGACGGGATGTGTGGAGGATGAAGGGTGCGGCTGTGGCGAGGGTGTTGGAGCAGATGGTTGAGGAGGGAGTTGTTGGACGGGAGGATGCTGGTGGTGTTTTGGGGGCTACAACATAGTAAGTAGGTGGTGAGGTGGTGCGGATGGTTTGTAGAATAGCGTGCTCAGAGGGACACTATGGTGCGTGAATCTACCAAAGGAAAGTGAAAAGCCTCTACAGAGTGAAGGTCAAATATAGTATTCAGTCATATCATCCACCATACCACCCATCCGTCACAAGTGCTGCTACTTACAGTATTATCACCATCACTGCAATAAAGGAGACGAGAAACGAGACAACAGACAAGAGACAAGTATCACGCATATCCATCGTAATATCTCTACTTTGTACAAAAGAACAGGGGACGAAAAGAATGGTAGCGCAGAAGTGGCTGCAAGAGAAAGAGGCTTTTTTGTTTTGTTTTTGGCCATAGAAAGATGATGTTGTTTGTTGTTTTCATTTTATACACGTATATATAGATATGAGTGTCAATGGTGTCGAAATCACCTTGCTTCCCATCTCTATGATAATTCAAAGTGGCCATGGCCGTATGCGAGTACCTTCGAGAGGTAATTTGCAAGGTTTGGGGGGTAGGTTGCATACACAATGAATTTTGACGTCTCCAACTCCCATGGCTGCCAATCTGGAGATTTTACCTATTGCCTTCTTTTTACGTTTCAAAATCCGATCCATCTTATATCATACAATTCAGAAATTCGAAAGCTCGTTTTGCCAGCTTGCTCCGAACAATCATCTCAGTCCGGCAAGTCTGCGCTCCTGGACCTCGGAGAGCGCCCTGCTTCCGCTCAAGAAAGCAACAGCGCCAACAATGGCCGCAGCGGGCAGGGTCTGGAACAAGGTCCAGCTGGTATAGTACAGGAAGAAGATTCCCTCCATTCCCACAATGGAACCGAGGAACAGCGCATGCGACACTGGCGCATTGCTCATGGCTTTTCCTAGGTGGTTCGCATTTGCGCCCAGAGTGGCCCAGATACCAAGCAAAACAGGCAGAGCGCCAGCAACAGCTGCTGCGAATACAATGGTTATGATCTTAGGAGGAGACTTGGGGTCGTCGCGAAAGATGTGGTGGATCTCGGGCTCGGCGGCGAAGCGGAGGGGTGCCTCGGGGATGCTGAGAGGGACTGCGTCGTCGCGGGTTACGTGCAGGTCGAAGACCTTGCTCTTGTAGGGTGCAGAGGAGCCGAATGATCCGATGACAATTGAGGCGGCGATTGGCTTCTCAGTAGTGAGGAATTGGTGGGGGAGGTCCTTTTGAGACTGCGACTATTAGTGTACTCAACGTGCAAGTGAGGCGCTAGGATGCATACCAAGTCGACCTTTCCTTTGCCGCTGTCCTTTACATTGATAATAAAAGATTCCTCTAGTCCAGTGGTAGGCTCAGTCAAGGTAAGGAAAGCCTGATGTGGTCGCTTGGCCGAGCCGCCATCAACGGTTGTGAGAACGAGCTTCAAGGAATCGGTCGCGCTCAATGGTATGGACTTTGCCAGTGGCTTGTTCGGGCTCAAGCTATCAACTGTCAGTATATTTCCATGATCAACAATTGCACTCGTCGCTTACTTGTCCTTGGACCCTCCGCCTACACCAGTGCCTTTGCTCGTCACAGACACAACGGCATCTTCAAAACTCCACGACGAGGCTGCGGCCACGATTGACGCGCCTGAAAGCAGAAGCGAAGAAACAAAACCAGACAGAACCCTCATGATTGCTGATTTCGAAAGAGACTGTGACGCGGAGCTGGGGATGCTGGTAGCAAGCAGACGTAAGCGTGTCCTTTGCCAAGCTTCGGCGCTCGGTCGGCCCGCGACGTGTATGTACTGCGATGCCATCAACTCATGGCCCAAACATGAAGACCATTTCACGTCAAGAAACTTGTTCAAGGGAATGGCCGTTATCAGATTTTGTGTGTTTCTGAAGAATGTTAGCCGCACATTTGCATTGGTTATGCTTCAATTTGCGTGATACTGGTCATCATCTCGAATAAGTTGACATTCATACGATCAATCTACGCCGGACTCTGAAACTCGAGATTATATGTTCATGAAATTCGACTACTCGTCTCTAGGTTGGCGATACAGCGCTTCCGTTCTCTCCCTCATTCCCTCCACCTGTCAGACTAGACATGAAGTCTTGATATCTGAACACCTCACCCCTGCCCAGGCTTTTCCCACCTTTGCCAAATGCTCTCCTACCGCGAAAACCCTCAATGACTATATCAATCTCTCGCTCGCTCAGCTTGTGTTCTCCAGCCTCGGGCGCTGTGTGTAGTAGAGCGTCCTTCAACTCAGACAGATCAATCTGACCGTCGTCTGCGTCGTCAAAAGCCTCAAACGCAGCGCTCAGCTCGTTCACATGTGACAGTTCCCCCAGCAAATCTGACAGAGTATTCAAGTAGGTCGCAAGGTTGATCGATTGCGCGCCATTGAAGTACGTGGAGAGTTGCGATGGCGTTGCAGAGAGACCCAGCTGGGAGAGCATGTCTGCAACATCCGCCGAGTTCACGTGTCCGTCGTTGTCCCTGTCCATGACACTGAACGATTCGCGCATGCTGTGCAGCATTGGAGGGGGGATTCTGGATATGGCATCGCTTGAGGTGCTGCGTGCAAGGGGAGGTGGTCGCGTTGCAGGGCTGGCCACTGGCTTCTCGTATGACCTTTCCGCTGGTTTTTCGAACGATTTCTCCATTGGCTTCTCGAATGGCCTCTCGACAGGCTTCTCAACTGGTATGAATTTTTCCACGGGAGTGATTCTCTCTGACGAGTTGGATTTTCGGAATGACAAAGGCGGTGGAGTGTCTCCGTTCCCTAGGTCGAATTTGGCCGCGAGGGAAGCTGTGCTCAAGGGTCGCACTGTCGCCTGTGTGGACGAAGAGACATTACGCGTAGGTGATGGAATATTCCGAGTGGGTGAGGTAGGTGCATCTGGGACTGTTGCTGTGCCTCGTGTATTCAGCCATGATGGTGGATTTTGCGATGCATTTCCAGCAGTCGACTGGCGGAGGTTGAGTTGTGAGGGAGTGGTAGGTGTGTCTTTTGGCTTGAGGGGCGAACTGTTTGGTGTAGTAGGCTTCACGGTCGACGGCGAGGCTTCTCTGATGGAGCCCGGTCTGCGAAAGGGCGATTGGCGCGGGCTGTTGAAGGATAGCGGGGAGGGCTTGTATGGGGTTGGAGTCGTCGACTGGTCAGTGTTAGTGCCGCCGTCTTGTGCGTGGTGTAGAGAGTGGAACATGCCATTATGACACTGATGGCGTGTGTATCAGATGGCTGTAGTGATGTTATCGTTCTTTCTGCTCTGTTGGCGCTGTCGCGTCCCTGGCACGTGTTGATGATGATGATCAATGATGATGATGGCGCCTTCGCCCCGGCAACCACATGCGAGCCAGCCCAGCCGCCAGCCAGCCAGCCAGCCAGCCAGCCAGCCAGCCAGCCAGCCAGCCAGACGACAGCCGCCAGCCGCCAGCCGCCAGCGAAGCGCCCCTGCTTTGCCCCTGCACACTATCGATAAGCCCGGCGTCTCAGGGTCCACACATGGTATTCACTGCTCTGTTGTCCAAGGGCACTACGGTATACTCTGCTTTTGCATACGGCGCATGCAGACTACAGTCAATTGGTGTTGTCACCATTCCGGGCCTAGTATTTGGCTGCCTCCCATGATCTGTCTCCCTCGTCCACGGCTGGCGTGATCAAAGTAGTGTCTTCCGACTAAACTGCATACACTACTGTTTCGGTCTCGGAACCGTTCCCCTGGCGGGGCACTTAGCGCTGGCTCCCCCAGCTCCAGAATGCTGGCGTCGCGGAGACGGTCGTGATTGTGAACATGGAAACACTCATGGCAGAGGTAATTGCCCAGCGACCAACTGGCCCGCCATCTACCTCGCAGTCCCAGTCCCAGTCCCAGGCCCAGGCCCAGACGACGGGCCTGCAGCGCCAGCCCTCCTTCTCCTCGTTCCCCCCCTCGCGCTCGCCCTCGTCCATCTCTCTGCTGAATGAGAAGAAGCATGGTCGCTCCCCACAGCCCCCGATGCTTCGCGAGGGCGACGACGAAGGCTCAATCCAGTCGTCGCGCGGATCCTCCCACCAAGCGCCCAGCATCGCGCAGCCCCAATCACACATGAGGCTCCGCTCCCAGTATCCCGCCGACTCAATCGAGAACCATGTCGAGTACATCCTAGTTGCCTCGTTCGACATTGATCGCGGCTCGATCATGGAACACCAGTACCCCGCAGCCATCAGCGGCGACGAGACCATGTTGGCCGAGCTCATGCTGCCGGATCAAGCACACGTTCGTAGTCAGGACTGGACCATCTTCTTCCTGCACAAGGACACTACCGCCGAAGAGGAAGAGCGAGAGGCGCGTAGAGAACGGCGGCGGCGGCGCAAGCGGCGGAAAGAAGGGCTGGAAGACGAGGATGCCTCGGCTGGCGCTGAAGAGAACGACAACGACGATGAGTTTGATGACGATGACCTGGACCATGAATCAGATAGCGACGAGGAACAGGACCCTGAAGGCCCGCCGCTCGTCTACGTCTTGAACTTGGTCAACACGAAGCAGGACAACACGGTCAAGAGGTACGTCTTTTGCCCACACACGCAATACCGTCCCAGAGACTGACAGACGGCAGAGGCGCAATAGTAAAGGCCATGGCCATCTGCACGCGACACTCCTTCCTACACATATACAAACCACTTTTGCTGTTAGCCCTTGAAGAATACTTCAGAGCGCCTGTCATAGAGACACTTGCCTCGCTCTACAACGCTCTCAACGCCATGGATCTCTCGTTATTACCGAAACTGTCGAATCTGGAGAACTTTGTTCTCGGGGCCAGCGATGCCAAAGATATGTTCATTGAAAAGTTTGAGCTCATGATCAGGCAACGGAAGAAGCTTGATGCCGCCAGTGACTCCTCCGAAACTTCGCTTGATCCCCAGGCAAAACGCAAAACCTATTCCATGCCCCGAGATACACATGAATTTGAATCAAAGATCAACTACAATGGGATACCGGTCCCAGTCAAAATCCCAACCGCCTTCAATGCAGAGACGGTGGGCGACTTCTCCCTCATCGAACTCATACGGACCTTCTCTACTCCGCACGCCACACAGCCTCAACCATTCGCTCTTCACCCCCACCTCACAACAAGCGGCGCCTTCACACATCCCATTATTGTTCTGGTCAACGCCCTCCTGACACAGAAGCGCATCATATTCATCGGACACAACCGACCTTCTAGCGAAGTTGCTGAAGCTGTATTAGCAGCATGTGCTCTTGCCTCTGGGGGCGTCCTCCGCGGCTTTGTTCGCCATGCATTCCCTTATACCGATCTTACCAAGGTCGACGATCTGCTGAAAGTCCCTGGCTTCATTGCCGGTGTGACAAACCCAGCATTCTCATACAAACCTGAGTGGTGGGACCTGTTGTGCGATCTGCCCACTGGTCGCATGAAGATCAGCAACCGCATTGAGTCAGCATCACCGACAGAAGGCTCACTTTTCTTCCAACAGCAAGGCTTACCCCTGAACGGGATGGGGGCTCAATCTAGCTCGGATAGCAAAGGTGGTGTTGATATGACGGGCGACAACGCCTTCATGGACAGCCTCCTACAAAGCATCCGCGATCGCCACGGCGAGAATGCCATCCGAGCGAAATGGCGGTCATGGGTACTCAAGTTCACGCGCATCGCCGCTGCCTTTGAGGAAACGGTCTACGGCGCATCAGCCCTCTACATTGGATCCCACGAAACTGATGCCGGTGCATACGGCGTGTCAGGGCATGGTTATGTGTGGCCAGACGAAGGCGCACGGCTGCGTGAACTGGCTGCAAACGTACATCGCATCGAGGGGTGGCGAAACACCAGAAGCTACTATAGCTGTGTGCAAGATCTAGCAAGACACTGGAATAAGAGACCAGTGCGTGGACTCGACCTACATCACCAGCATGACAAGCTACGATGCCTCAAGCTATCGCACGACCAGTCAGCGGCTATCTACCTCGCACTAGCGCGGTGCGTGGAGGAGGCTGGCGCGCCAAGCGAGAGCGCAAATGCGTCGTCAACAGATCTGGCATCCATGGCACAATCACTCACACTTGCTAATGACCCTGAGCGGAGGCCTAGCCCACAGCTCCAGTACGATACTGTGCTTCAGCTGTTGTGCGTGATGCCGGAGAGCAATTCGGGGCTGTTCTACCTGAGCCTGGGGCTCTTCCATCCGAGACAAGATGTGCGGATGGCGGTAGTGAAGTTGCTGGAGAGGATCATGGACCATCCTGCTGGACGTATCTTTTGGGCTGGCCTAGGCCGATTTGCCAAATTGGCGTACTTTCGTGTCAAGAGGGAGGAGGGGGCTCCCAAGTGAAGGGGGTTTTATTGCGGAGCACATTGAAGCGTAAGCCAGAATTTTTAATGGAGGCGTTGCCAGCATTGTGGCATGTTATTCTTGGCCTGATTCAAAGAATGGGCGATGTTGACGTATATGATGGTGGCAATGCACGCTTGCTGAGTCGGTGAGGTTGACATGTGAAAATGGGTAACGTTGAAATAACGGTGACCATGATCCAAGGACACGCTTGTCTCAGCATTGCGTCCCGATGATCTAACCCCAACCCATGATTCAAGACCAACGTCGCATGCACGTAGCCTCGTGCTGAAGAGGAAAGGAAGCGCATCAGACGCCGTTAGCCTAGGTGCATATCCGCCCACGCCCATGTCATGCATCTTCTCCAGATCTTGGTGCCTCCACATCCGCAAGGTAGGGAATAAGGTTCTTGCACCTGACTTTTTCGTAATCCGTCGTGTACTGTAGCTCTTTCAGTGGCAGGAAGTCGGTGTGAGAATGCAACATTATTTTACATGTGAAAACCGATGATGAGTCTCATGAGCTTTCCATGTCCAGAAGCGGAACGATGCCATGCGGCCAGCAAAACATTGGATCCGGAACAAGATGCGCATAGCTATCTGTGAGAAGACAAGATGCATAGCGGACTGGACTGCAGTAGCATACCAACTTTCTGCTGCAGGTCCGGCCAAGATTGCGGGTAGTTGTCGAAGGCGGATGCTCATCGGAGGTTTTGCATTACCGTACCGATACGAGGCCTCTCTGCCGGGCTTTGTTTCGCCGTCTGTGTCCTGGACACTATGACCAAGTCGCACACACGTGCGCACACGACTCATCCCATCCCTGCCTCCACCGGCGACCAGAAGGCTAGAGTACCAGACATACTTGAAGCCCTGGTGCCCGTGTCCATGTCTCGCCAGCTCCATAACCGTCGGCGTCCAAAAGAAACAACCGGAACTTCTCCGCGCCGCAGCTTCCGCATGGTGCGCGACCCTCGACACATGACCGCCTGCAGTTGACGCATCTTCACTACGTCGACACCGCATCTCTTGGACGGCGCCAGTAGTGCATCGTTACCATCTCGTCTGGCTCTGGATACTTGAGCACACGACATTTGAGCTCTACTCCTCCACCTAAGGATCCGCCATATCAACATCGTCGAACCTCAAACAGCATCATCAACACCGGCCTATACGTCGTTCCTTGTATTCGCTCCACTCATCACTTTCAACTTCAAAGCACCTGCGCATGGCGTGTATCTACTCTCCATGTCTTTGAATCTCGGCCCAGCCAGCTCTCACTTTCACAATGCAAGAGAGGCTACCAGTGAGGGCCGCAGAGTGATCAGAAAGAAGAAGAGCCATACCCTCCTTTCACCTCTCCTCGGCCTTATTCGACATCCCTTGGATACTCTTACCAGCGCCGTCAACACTTACAATGACGGTGCAAATGTGGCAGCGGAAGAAGCAGCGGCCCACAGAGAGGCCTTGTACCTGCGCCTGGAAAACGTGCGTGGACCAGATTGGTCGTCTGCATTTTCACATGCTAACAACAGCCCCTGTAGGCCACAACCTACGCCGAGTGGAAGGCAGCCGCGACAGAGCTCGACGTGCTAGAAGATAACGAGGCCTGGAAAACGGCAGATGTATCCCATGAGTACGACTACGCGCTTGTTGCAGCCAAGATGAAGGAGCTGGAAGAAGCTCGCTTGAGCTGTGACGTCGAGCAATTACTTGTCCTGGTTCGAACTTCGCTCAGCCGTGGACTGGGCCATATGGGCCAGCTGCGGCTGTACAAACATTCGCATATTGGTACCAAAAAGCTGATTGAAAGATATATTGATTCGGCCCAGCAAACTGTAGCAGCTTTGATAGATGTTGCCAAAAAGCAGGGATCACAGTGCCCAATTCATCCACACGAGCTGTTACGACAATTGAATAACACGCGCCAGGCTTTTGGACGCACTGCCCTGCTGTTATCAGGAGGTGGCACTTTTGGCATGAACCATATCGGTGTTATCAAGGCATTATGGGACGCTCGCTTGCTCCCGCGCATAGTTTCTGGCGCTTCAGCCGGAAGTATTGTCGGTGCCGTATTGTGCGTCAAAACCGACGAAGAGATACCCCAGGTTCTGGACGAGTTCTGCTACGGGGACTTGAATGTTTTTGGCGAATCGGACAGCCTCTTTGGCCTTTTGGCCCGTCTGCTGAAGGATAGGGCGCTCTTCAATATCGTTTATTTGAAAAAAGTCATGAGGGATCTTCTAGGCGAAATGACCTTCCAAGAAGCATATAACCGCACCCGGCGAATTTTGAACATCCCAGTATCCTCTTCATCCATTCATGGGTTACCTCACCTATTGAACTTCATCACGGCACCGAATGTCCTTATCTGGTCAGCTGTGTACGTCTACCCACCCCGCTGCATTGTGAAACAAAAGCTAACAAGCTCCAGATGCACCTCATGCTCGGTTCCACTAGTATACACAGAGTCAACACTCGAGGCCAAGGACCCACAAACGGGGCAAAGCGTACCCTGGGACCCTATCCCTGAGACAACTTGGATTGATGGCTCTGTCGACAACGACTTGCCCATGGTACGCTTGGCTGAGATGTTCAATGTCAATCACTTTATTGTATCTCAGGTCAATCCCCATGTTGTTCCGTTCTTGGACAAGGAAGAGCAAATTGTGGCTGATCAAGTCGAGGGCCATTGGGCGACCGGGTCGGCCTTCGCGGCAGATGCGGCCATTTATGCAAAAGAAGAGATTGTATACCGCCTCCAGCAAACAACTGACCTAGGTGTCCTGCCGCACTGGACTAGTAAGATCAGCTCTATTCTCAATCAGCAATACTCTGGCGACATCAACATCTTCCCGAAGATTGCCTACGCAGATTTTCCCAGAGTCCTTAGCAACCCGACACAGGAATACATGCTTGGTTGTATGATTACAGGACAACGGGCTACATGGCCGAAGCTCTCACGAATACGAAATCATGTCGCAATTGAGCAAGCAATCCAGACAGCGTATCTTGAAGCGACAGAATGGGCCGCGTTTCGAAACTCCCAGCCTATTAAGAGGCCGCAGTCCGCAGGCGAGCTCTCTAGGCACAACCGATCAAAGTCACTGCATAAATTGTCGTTGTCCGACCCTATAACCGCCCCATCAAGTCCCATTCTGAGTAAAACCGCCCCAACCAGTCCATCGCAATCTCGGAGGCGTGGAGTACAATTTTCTTGCGGACCAGATGAAGACGATGTCGACAGCCCACCCCAGCCTCGGCGGATCCCTTTGTCGCAAATGCTGCGCGACGAGGTTAGTGCAGCGACATCCGACCACGACTACTTTGCCTCGTCATCCTCAGGCCCAGATGATAATTCTGAGCCTTCAACACCTATACCTCCTACCAAACGATTGTCCACCACAGCGACAAGCAGTGCCAGTCCAATCACCACAGCAGCAACGCGCGAACGCCGCGCTTTCCTCTTAGCCAACCTTGCAATGACACCCGCGAATTCTGAGATGCCTGCAGCACCGGTACGCGCAATGGCTGCGATGCCCAGCTCACCAGAGAGGAGGTACAAGAGTAAATTTCACCCCCCGGGCCCTGTCGCGCCTGATCCGAATGAGGGAGAGGCACCCTCTTCCTCGTCGGAGGAGGGACGGCCAGTGCCAGAAATCCGTCTGCCGAACAGACAGGGTCCACGGAGTCCAAAGAGACCTAGGAGCTCGAGGAATCCTTCTAGAAATAGCTACGAGGATGCAGCGGACTTTGGGCTGGGATTGAGTTTCTTCCAGTAGGAATTATGCATAGGGGGAAATGAGTGATGGGATAGCAGAGTCCCGGATCAAGAGTTAATTCGTGTTCAGCATCAGTGTTTGTATTTAGACGGGGGAAGAAATGGAATGGAGAGGCGTGCGTGGGACAAATCCCTTGGAGAACATAAAGATTGGCCAGCCAGTCAGACCAGATGGGCAGACTAGCTTCTATTCAAACATTCATATTCATTATTCGACATATACTAGTTATCATGCGTGATTTGAGTTGCAAAACCACAAAACAGTGTGGTTAGTGTGTGACCCTTGCTCTTGCTCTTGCTTCTTTTTTATTTCTTACATGCATTGATATACACTTCCCCCTTCTCCTTCCTCCCTCTCCCTCTCTCTCTCTCTCTCTCTCTCCCCTCCTCATCTCCCCCCCAAATTCCAAAACCCCCTCCTATCCCTCTCCCCATCCTCCCCAAACGTCCGCCTCACCTTCCCCCCAACAACACGCTCATAACTCTCCCACCCCAACACAATCACAAATGGTATCCCCACGATGATCGCGGTGAGGCGGCGCGCAGTGGGCTTGTATTTGGGGGGTAGTTTGTTGGTGATTGTGGGTTCGAGGAGGCGCGGGGGTGGGGTGGCGCGGGTGTGGGTGTGGGTGTGGGTGCGGGGGGGTTTGGGGGGGAGGGTTAGGGGGAGTGTGAGGGGGGAGGGAGCGGGGAGAGGGGTGGTGGGGAGGGGGATTGTTGTTTTGAGGGGGTGGGGGGGTTTGGGGGTGTGGAGGGGGGGTTTTGGTGGTGGCGGTGGTGGCGGTGATGGTGGTTGGGGGGTTTGAGCTGGGGTTGGGGCTGGGGCTGTAGGCAATGGGGTTTTGGCTTTTGAAGGGGATGGCGCGGTGGAAGTCGCTTGTGTAGGGGGTGTTGTTGCGGTGGTGGGTGTGATGGGTGGTGGTTGTTGCGCGACTGGTGGCTTGGTGGTAGATGGCTTTGGTTGTGACGCGGTCCTGTCCTCCACCTTGAAACCTCCTTTTGCTTTCACCTCTTGTAGAATCTTACTCGCAGGCTGTGCCGTGATTGTCGTCTTCTTTGCAGCCGGCGCAGTCTTTGGCGCAATTGGAGTTGTAGTTGCCTTCGGCGCATCTTTCTTCGCCGAGGCAGCAGCAGCAGCAACGACTGGTTCCGCCTCTTTCGTCTTTATCGCCGCTGTCTTCTTCACCTTGGCCACTTTCTCCTTCACAGCCGTCACGCTCTCCTTGGCCGCCCTCTCCACCTTCCCCTTCGCAGCCTTCGCAGCCTTCATCGCAGGCGCAGAGGCCCCCGCATCCTCGGCAACGACTTTCTTAGGGCGTCCGCGCTTCTTCGGGGGTTCGGGCGTAGACGACATGGCGCGTGCAGTCAATTGGTAACGCGATGTGCGCGGAGTGCGATACAAGGACGTGGAAATGTCGCGACAACGTCAGAAAAGTCGTTTGGAGCCGCAGTCGAGGGGGGAAAGTCCCTGGGCGGGTTCATCAGATTTGATGCGGAAATTCGATGCAGGGATTCGCGCGTGGCGTAACTGGCTTAAGACCGGGATGTTTGAGTTATCGATAAACAAACAATTCGCTTCCCGTCCTCGCGCTCCACCTGCCGACATCATGGTCATGTATCCGCAGGTACTTGGGAAATGTGCATGCATGGAGCAGAAGTTGCGCTGTTGTTTGGATGATGTGGAAACATCTGGAGTACGAGAATAAAACTTGTAGTGTTATTTCGTGAAGATACATTCGATGCATCGGGGGTACTATCGTTTGATTGGTGACTCTGTGTACCAACAACTCAGATGAGAAAAGAAAGCAAAGAATAGGCAACCAAGCTATGACACCCTTGGTTATCGTAAAAAGACCATGATATCATCATAGCATCCCCAATGCCTTCAACACCAAAGACGAGCATCTAGAAACATTCAACGCCATTCGCTGTGCTGTACTCACTCCAAACGGTGATTTGGTGCTTAAGTGGCAATGCCCCGCTAAGCTCGCAGTGGGCCTTCCTAGCCTGCCATGACGCTATGGAGACATATCACATACAAGTGCGCTGGTTACCAGGACACGAAGGCATTATTGGAAACGAGGAAGCGGACTCCCTTGCCGACGCCGAAGCTCGAAACCTATCACCACCCTATAGGATGGCAAGATACCCTACAACATTAGGGATACGGTTAGTAGCGAAAACCCTACTTAACCAAGCGAAGCAAGGTTAGTAGGATATAATAAAGACTAAGCTATCTACCTAGTATAACTAGTGGAAGCTCCTATATAGCACGTCTACCTCGCCTCTAGAACTTAAGCCATCACGCCTAACCCTTACTACGTTGCTAGCTATCTAAACTAACTAAACATAGGGACTTCGCATAGTATTATAAAAAGTTTAACTACTCTAATGCGTAGCTTACGTGCGTATACGGCTAACTAAAGTTGCCAAAGTATATTACCTTATACTATAAAACTAAAGTTAGAGCTATCTTTTATAGATGTAACGACACAGGTAGATAGGAGGATCCGAAAGGGTTCCGATATGGCTCAGAGGCATATGGGAGTGCGCGCCTGTATCGAAGGTTGAACAGGTTGATTCCTACACCTATAGGTCTTGCACGAAAGGACAAGAAGAACTTGTCAATCTAATCTAAGAGCGTAAGGCTCCTTTTATATGTGGAGGCAGAGGGGCCTCGGATACAAGTCGGACCCGTATCGGTATTGGCATGCTTTGGTAGCCCAGGATGCAACGAACGTTCGTTACAATAGATAGCCCTAACGCCCTACTCTCCCCCCTAGTTATAGATAGGAGGGGATTTAATACTTAGCTAGTATAATCGCTGGTCCTAGTAACTTTAAAATGCTACTTCAAGTTATAGGGTTTTATAAAGATATCTGCACTTAGTAACTCTATAACCCCTTACTCCTTTCCTATTTCTATTAGTATTTCTTAGCACTTAACTCTGTAAAAACGGGTAGCTTTTACTACCCTAATATACTAAACTATTTACTCTCTTATAGAACCTACGTTTATACACTACTAGGCTTAGCCCCCTAATATCTCCTTACTGCTGCCCTTCACCCAGCGGAAGAGCTTAGCTCGACAGCCGCTATCACGCAAACCATTCAATCAGGCCCCTTAGGCGAGTGCGCCAACACTATAAGCCCAGAGCTTTACCCGTCTACATGCCCTATGGGAGGTTTTTATAGGACGTTAAATAACTTCAATCAATCAATCAATCAATCAATACTCACTCCAACGTCCTATCGCCTGCCATGCGAGCTTGCTCACTCCCTCCATGAACCCAACCACATAAACTAATGACGGCGAGAAGCAAACTGCACCAACTTCGGTGCGTACCCCTCCTTTCGGACGACTGTGTACCAGCCCCTAGCCTGATCAGACACCTTGCATCCCAAGTAGAACTTCTCCAGACCAACGAGGTCATTCAGCATATTTTGCTGAAGCAGACCATCGGGCAGAACAAGCTCTGTGATGGCATCGCGCTGCTGTCTGGAAAGGCGGTCCTCCTGGTACAAGAAGTTGAGCATGACAGTGGCGGAGCTGAAAGCAATCACATTGAGCTTGTAAGGGAGAGTCGCAGTTTCCGTGTACAGCTGTCGGCAGATGTTGTTGAGGGGTGAGTAGCATTTTGCGACTATCTCTTTGGATGACTCCTGCAACTTGAAAGGGTTCGTGCGGCGGTGGTAGACGGTGCAGCCATATTTGAAGATGGGGACGCTGGTCTTTGGCTTCTCGTACGTGGGTGTTGTTCGGTAGGTTTCGTAGCCGATCTTGATGGTATTGCCGCCAAGGGCGTACTCGAAGATCTTGCCGCGAACTTCGGCTGGGAGTTGCAGTAAGGGTGAATTGGTCTGGTTGGTGTGCCACAGTACCGTCTCCCTTGATCTCTTTGATAACCGGTCTCCAAGGATATTTTTCCGTGGGGCCGGGGTCTTGCCTTCCTCGTGGGCCTTTAGTACGTAAGGCTGCTTGGGGATAACGGCATTAGTCTTTGAGATACCGTCAGTCGAATTATGTAGGTGGCGCACCTCCTTATGAGCTTGGTGTGCTTTTTGAATCTCTACAGGTGGAGTTGGCAGTTGATAGTTACGCAACTCGTTGGACTGCTGCTGTGCAGGGGCTGCGATTGATGAGTCCTTCTGGCTGCTCCGAGGCTTGATCTGACTTGGCTTTGCGGGTTGATAACGGCCGCTGTGAAGGACCCTATCAAAGACGGATGTCTTTTTCGTGACCACAGTGTCCTTGTCGATATCCATAAGTTCGTTGGGCAGAGGGGTCGGACCACCAAACTTGAGGCCTTTCTTCAACAAGGATGAACTGCCCTCAGTGCGACCTTTAGACAAGCGCAATTCGTCTGAATCGTCAACTTTAGCTCGCTTGGGAGTATCGCTGTCGGGGACCCAATTGGGATCGTATGACGTGGGTCGTTGACCTTTGCCATACTTCGAGTAGGTCCTCTTGACCATGTCGAACAAATGGTCCAATGCTAGCCCAATGATGGCGAGAATTGTGACGAGAACGGTTGCAAGAACGGTTGACCGCGCAATAGAAGACAAGGTGGGGGGTGAGATTGGCGGCTGTAGTGCTCGCGAGGAAGTTGCGAGGACGAGGGGACAGAACTTGAACACTTGGGCGGGCGTTCCTACATAAATAGTGCCATCCAGGCTAGCTTTTTGATGAAAGTGAAGGTGAAGAGCAAATGTTGTCTGCAATCCGTCACTCTCACTGGCTCCCCAACGCTAGCAAACTCTCACACGGGTGCCTCACGCATCTCAGCCTGGGCCAGCAGGAGACCGTGCGAGGGGATCAATAACTAGCGCCCTGGACGTGAACGGCACTTGAAAAGCGAGAACAATAGGAAAGAATTGCATTGATGGAGAATAGGAAGAGGCATATTGCTAGGTAGGCGAGTATGCGTTTCCCCGCAAGTGTCGCACGCGACGGGTACCTTCCGAGAACGCGTCACGCTAGTCACCACCCCAGTCAGCGTGAAAGCTTGGTCCTTTCGTCATACCTCCAGTTCTCCACTCTTCAACAATCCGCGGAGCCCGCCATATGTACATGCCGTCTTCTCGGTGAATACGGCCATGCAAAACTCAGGTCGGCGGCCACTCACGTACACTGAGTCAATGGCCCACTGCGAACGGGAGTGTAGGAATGCCTAACCAGCCCGAATTGCAGTCGATGTCCAAATCGCATGGAAATTGGGGTCCGAAATGCAAATCACAGTTTCCAACTTCCACGACTGTAGTCCCATTAACATGTAGCTATCATAAATCAGGCATAGTTTACAGAGATCTTGGGAGTGCTAACTTTACTCCTAAAGTCGGCACGGTCCGCGATGACGTCCACTGAACCTATTTCTTAATCCCCACGTTCAGTAACTGATGTATTTTTTGCTTTCTTTTCTTCGTACACGATGTTGATCTTGTCGCGATCCTTGCACTTTCCTCTACTATTGCTGCAACCTGCTACTTTCCTAATGGCGTTGTTGTCGATCCAAACACCGCTTGTAGTCCTATTGCGATCGAATCAGCCTGTCGTTACGACAATCAGGCAAAACCTGTGGAACTTCCAGCGCATGGAAGCTCAGATATAGTTGCGAATTCGACTGAGAGGCGAATTTAAACAGATCCCTCACTTGACCCCTCAATCGGAGACATTGGACTGCTGCGGGACGTACGCACCATAGTCACCCCAAACTGATAACTATGCCGAGAATTATGGTATCGCAGAATGCCCATGCCCAAGCATACACCACCTCGATCCAACAGCGATAAATCTATGTACCCCGGCTAGAATGAAGATCTCGCGCAAACCCCATACCGCGCGCATAGCACACAACATCTGCCAGAACGCAGTTCGAAGACACCTATATCCACAAAAACGGTGTGTAGACGGCCGCGATATCAAGCTACGGGAGCAGAACAGGAGGAGTGGAAATAGGCGTAAGACATTGGGCGGGGGCGTTGGTGGAAACGGAGTCATGTTTAATCGCAATCCAACAAGAGAGAAACCAAAGTGTATAAGATATATTTCCACCTACCCAGCAGCATATACACCACTACATCTCCTTCTTTCGCCAAAACTAAAAGGACAAAGAGGAACATCCCTCTTTAAAACTCCCACGATGCAAATGCCCATCCCATGTATATTCCAATACGCCTCCCCTCCCCCAGCCCAACGCCAGAAATGCCAAAAAGATAGGTATGCGTAAGAAAAGTACATAGTAAGAACGTAGTAAGCGCAATATCGGTCGCAGACCTCATGCCTTCAGAATGAAACCCGTGTTCAAAATAGTGGGTGAAAGAACCCCCCTAGTGACTCAAAGCAACACGAGGGCTATTATACCGCGGCCGCGCAATACGCCCATTGTAGCCACGCTTCGCAATAACGCCGTCAGTGCAAGTAGTGCCCGACGCGACATCTTGCCAGACGACCTTGCCGGCGTTGCAGAGGCCGAATTTTGTGGTGCCGTTGCACACAATGGCGCCGTCGGTGGTGCAGGTGCCGGAGTCGCTGCCTTCAGATGGCGGGGTGGGGATAGCGGGGGTGCTGGTGCCGGTGGGTTGGGGTGCAGTGGGCTTTGCGGTTATGGTGACGAGCGTGGTGAGTGTGCCTGTGCCGGCTGGGGGCGTGATTGGGGATGCGCTGGGGATTAGGGGCGCGGCGCTAGAAGCACCAGGTGCGAAGACTCCGTCGGGTTGGGTGGGAGCGGCAGGGGGTGCAGTGGGTGCCTGTGTTGCGGGATTCTGGTCAGAGGGTGGCGATGGAGGAGCTGCAGAGGTAGGTGCTGCAGAAGGCTGGATTACAGCGGAACGAGATGGCTCATCAGCAGTAGTTCCAGAAGAGAGGCCACAGGCAGCGCCGATAGGAGGCTTTGCGTCGTTTGTTGTGCCCACCTGCACAGCGTCCCCGGGGTTGGGATACTTTACAGCGAAGTTGGCCTCAGACTTGCAAGTTTCGTCAAGGTTGGCCTTGAGCATATCTGGAAGCTGCTTGAATGCAGAATCGTCATTGGCGCCGCCAGTGACCTCGATAGGCGCGCAGTTCATGTACATCTCCGGCCCACCGCTCAGCTTGGCAAACCAGGTCCAGGCAAATGTAGCCTTGCCATTGGGAATACTGGCGGGGATTTCGAAGTCGTAGGCTAGAGCCTTTCCCTCAGTGCCGGGGCATCCGCCTTCCATGGACTTGATAACTTTGAAGACAGAGTCTGGGGTCGGCTCCATGTCGAGTGTCACACTTAACTGGCACGAGCCACCGCCATGAACTGCGCTACCTTCAAGCTCCAACTTTTGTTTCTCTCCAACTTTCATTGGGTTCATGGTGGAGATGGTGAAGCCGTTCTGAGATTTGCAAGGGTATTGCGATTTCGTGATTGGGCCGTTGTCGAGTTTGTCAACACTGTATGGAACAGGGTATTTCATTTCAACGTGGGCATTTGCAGTTGCCAGTAGAGCAGTTGCTGCCCAAAATATAGCCCGGAAAGACATAATGACAACTGTTGCGTGATGGAATATGATCGAAAAATGATTGTAAAAGTCAAGGAAGGTGTTTTGAGCAATGAAATCAAAGCGTCGGAAATCAGAAGACGTATTTGATATGAAGAGAAGTAACAATGCCTAGCCCAGCTAGTTAAAAGAGAGAGAACTGCAACTGCAAAGAGCGTTATGGCTGCAGAGAGCGTGTTGTAATGCTATCTTAACCTGTGGCATGGCTGCTCTTTATATCAACAACGCGATGGAGGTCAGAATCCGCCACTGAGTGCTCCACTACAATGCAACTGATCCTCTCTCAATCAGATGGCTAGCCTGGGAGGTGACAGCAAATTGCGAAACAATGGACATCGATATTATGGATTATATCATCGCGAGCGTCTATGCGATGAAACGGTGGGTCCAGGTACGCCACAGCTCTCAGCCAAAGGAACGAAGTAGGACCGTAGGCTAGATGCAGGTACATCATGTGTTAACTCTTTCGTGCGTTGGCAATGGTGCACATCGATTTGATGTTTCCTATGCGGGCCTAAAGAGAGGTTTCGTTTCGCAACTGCATACAGGTGGTGATTGGCTGGGAAGAGGACGCTTAGTGGGCCACGCGAAAATCGGCACCACTGTGCTGTCTGTGGCGTTGTAGATCCGACTCCTCTATCCCTGTGGCAAGCGACCCATTGGTGACCCTTGCATCTTTCCTGCTCCGTTGTACAATCTGTTTATCCACTCTCCGCAGCCACCGCGGCTGCGCAAAAGCTTGATGCTCAATCAGGTGGCACAAAGCCAACAGATCTGATGTGAGACGAGATAAGCTGAAACAATCGCCGTCAGCTGCGCAACCCACTGGCGCCCGTTGCGAACAGCGGAAATATTGTCGATACAAGGCTCCTGGAGCCGATGTGGAATCCTCAGATGTTTCAGAGCTCCCGCAACTACAAGCGCTAATGAGAGCCTGGAGTGAGGTTCATGACATCCCAAGACGTTGCATGCGCAAAGGTGTGCTACGCGGCCTTCCATAGGTGCACAGAGAAGGCCCTAGATCCGGGAAAGCAAAGCTTGTTACATTGCGCCACCTCGCAACGAACGACAATGATTAGTAGTAAAGACGGCCCCTCTCCAGTTTCCGCAAAGGCACACCAGCTGCAAGTGCGATGTGTCCGATATCGTCATTCCCGCGAACGTCTCCAATATGGAAGTCGATGTCTTTCAGCAGTCTTGCACGTTCCATTGCGTCCAACGTTGTTCCTCCACGAGGGATTTTGATCCAAGGGTTTTCGTATGTCATGCTTGTTACGAAGCCGAACATTTCTGGTCCGAGAGTACGCTGCTTCAGTATCCACGATGCCCCGCCAATCACGAAGATAGCGGTCGATGAGACCATAAGGAGTGACAGCCATGCAAAATTGCAAACGAATCTCTCCTCTGTGGCAGTCACCGTGGACTCTGTTGTGGCTCCTATGAAGGGAGAATCGCTGGTCTGTACAGCACTGTTGAATATTGGCCACCAGTCGAAGAAGGAGTTGTTCGTTGCCGATAAGTTGCTTGGCAAGTATGCATTGATATCCGTCACAGGAAGAGTGTCTGGTCCATAAATGGACAGATTTTTGGACAAGCTCTCGAAATATCCTGTCGGCTGGATCGTGAGCTGATAGTAGGTGTTCAAAGCCGAGCTCAGGCGCCGAGAGAACACCTCAGGCTCTACAAGTGACAAGTTCGAATATGCAATATCCAAAGGAAGCTGACCGGCTCGTTGAATGAAGGGTGATGAGGAGCTGTTTGCCAGGAATCGCTCTGTTGGACTTGACCCAACACTGAAATCGACAGCGGTTGGGAATTGCTCCGCAAAGCCTTGCATGATCACGCCATGCTCGAAGGCGGTGAGTGCTGATGGACGCATATCTGTGAGTGAGTTCCGGATCTTTGATGCTGAACACTGTGGCCCATCGCACTCGATCATTGCCTCGACGTGTTTCTGCGATATGTTGCAGCGGGCGATGTTTAGACCGAAGGTTGGATAATCAGGGCTAGTGGCGTATAGTGAAGTAAAGGTAAGCTCTCGCGGAGTTTTGGCCTCGAAGCCGTTAAGCCGACTTTGGTTGACGTTACCGATAAAGCCGTCCAGACGTCCGAGAAGTACTTCATACATGGGATCTTCTGAGGACCAAGGGGAACCGAGGTCAGTGTCGATGAAGAATGATGTCTTGCGGCCAAGAGAGGGTTCAAAAGGATTGTTCTGGGACTTGTTCAACCATAGCTGACCGGGGACAAGCTCATCCAATTTTTTAAAGTCTGTGCGGGCTTTGTTAGTACTGTTGATCCCAGGATATGGTACCTGTTCGAACGAAGTACAGTCGACCATGAGGTAAGTTGACTCAATCGTGAAGTTCGACTTGTAACCCGACGGAAGGCCGATCACAGGTAGTCCCACCAGCGATGAGTAGAGTTCCGGTTTGTGTATCGGAGGGACGGCTGTCCAACCATCGGTACCAGTTGTTGCGGATGCGTTCTTGCTGATGTATTCTAAATTGGGTATTTTCACGTTACCCCATAGATCTCTTGGCCCGTTCTTTGTCTCAATCGGTGCCATTAGCGTGGCAGTATACAGCGCGTCGGCGTCAGCATATCTGCCACTGCCCGAGTAAGTCGTTGACAGACCCCACATAGCTCCACCCGGGCCAGTCGTCATGTAGCGGATTTTCGTGTTCATGGAAGTACTTCGATGCTGCCTGGTCATGAGTCGAAGGGAAGCCTGACCTCCAAGCGGTGACAGTGCCCACAGGAATAGTAAGTTGACACCAACAAGTGTAAGCCTCTGCATGACCATCTGACTCTCTATAGTTCCCCACACAGACTGGCTTGCCATGAGAAGTTCCAGAGTCTTTGAGTTCGATCAGTAAATGGTACTCTATGCAGTATTTCCTGTCGATGGGAAATTTTAGCACATACGCCGATTTTAGCACCTCTCTCTGCAAGATAACGAGCGATCATCTTCATGCTTCGCCCACTGACTGCTGCGAAGACAATGGGAAACATGGTAGGGCCCTAATGGTTCTCAATAAGATGTTTGGCTCAGAAACAGGAAATCCAGACCAGATCCATGGCAAATTCCACTTTCTTGCCAAATTCCGAATTCTTGGTGGGCTTACCGTCCAAGGTAATCACTGCAATCGCCAGGACTATGTCATGTTAGAGATGTATATTGGTAGGTTGTGCTTCCACTTGCGTATGAAGTAAATTGGTAACAATACCAAGATGATATCACCAAATCCATAGACGTAGGATATCCAGGTTCGAACTTTCAAAGGTCTAGCTTCTTCAGGCCAGCTCAGAATCCGCTCTACGGTCGTGTCGCATGCCTTCGATTTGGTGTCCTTCTGTAAAGTAGATGTATTGTTCTTTTCTTCCACTATCGACTTCGACGCATACTTCTGAAATGGGTTCCAGCGTAAGACCTTGCTCACGTCCATGTTAGCTGATGTGTGAGCTTGTACAATGCACACGATCGTGACGAGGTGTGGATGAGGCTGATAGTTCGCGGCGAGCGAACGATTCTCTTTTGGATACAGTCCATGAGGCACAGCCGTAGCGAATGTACAGCTGAGCGCGAAATGCAGTTCAGCATAGGAGAGCGCTTGCTGTGGAGTCTAGTTGAGCATGATGTTGTGTCAGCGAATCGGTTGGCCAGGTTGAAACGCGAAGCGCCAGACACCAGATTCAGCCCATGGTCCCGGATCCATGGAACCCAACGAGAAGCACAGAATTTTGAGCTCGTCAAATTTGTTTTCTCCTAGGCGCTGAAGATGCTGCAGCCGTATGCAGTACATCGGCAGTATTATGGAGAGAGAAGGGATGAGTCCAGCATGCAGGGAAGATGTTTGTCACGGCGGCCGCTAGGTAATTTGTGCGAGGGCAGGCGCTTTGGGCGGCGCTTCCTCATCCCCACCACACCCCCTACCACGTCGATGCGCCACTTCGAGATATTCCTGGCATCGAGCCCGTGCAACCGTGTGCCTGACATCTTGTTGTAGGTAGCCGTCGTATTGGTCACATGTGCCCCGTACGTCAAGTGTGCTGAATTCGCACACGACCTTGGCACGTGGCGTCTACTTCGAACTAAGACCTTCTCGAGGAGCCTCCTGGTGATATTTTATTTCACGATCTGAGACCTCTTCTACATAGATGATCCGGCTTTTGCTCTGGAAGATATGCGAAATATACTGCAACAGGGCCTTGTTTTTAAATATGGAGATTGCTGAGAGCATTTCAAATGGACGAAGCTTTGTGGACAACGAGGTCACGTTGAATAATGGTAACGAACATGCAGTTGAGTTCGACTTCGCGATGGTTGCTATTGAGAGGCACATGCATGTGTTCCTCATCTGTAAGACCATGATTCACTCGCACGCACAAATGCGCTTTCCAGCTGAGCAGCAAAGCGAGCGTGATCCTGTTCTGATGTATGGGTGAGATGACTTGAAGACCCCCCGAGTTATTTACATACTGCAAAGTACTCTCCGCGTTCAACCTACATTTTTCGCCACAATATATCATTGTTTCATTACCAACAATAAGTTCCTACTCTCATGATGAAAGAAGAAGCCGAAGCTGCGGTGGAATCAGTAAGCATTCCCATATCTTCGCAATGACAGCCCCAAACATGAAGACAATAACTAAACATTGATAGGCCAAAGGAGTGCTGCAAGATCTAGTGGTCGTAGTTTCGCTTGTGCGAACACTCACAGACTCGTTTGGCTCCGCGTCAGATCTTTACCGCAAACTCAAGGCCAAATCCGACCCCAAAAGCCGCAATGGAGAAGGAGCGGAATCTAGCCGACCAGCATCAAGACGCAGAGACTCTGGCTCTGAAACCGAACGTCCTCGTCGCCGTTCAGTCAAATGGAACCTTGACAATCTAAGGAAGAGTGAATACATAGACAGCGAAGAGGAGCTCATCTGCACGTCATCGATTCATGTCCGAGCAGAATATGAACGCGGATACAGACGTCTGGGAGAGGCTTTTGCGCGTGGTGATCGTACGTACGCCCATATATTGACGTCATGTTTTACCGTTGATTAACATAGATCTAGTGGTGGCCCAAATACACCTGCAGTCGCAGATTATTCGACTCCAGCAGACACTCCTCAATATCCACCGGGATCTCCTATTGAGCACTTACCCGACTCCTGCATCGAACCACTCGCACCTCGTCCGTCTAATTCAGACAACGAGAACGGCCCGTGCAGCCTCTATCGAAGCACTCAATCTACAGTACCAACGGCTCTTACCTGCAAGATCCCCCAGTAGGCCTGGAAGCATCCCTGGAGCATTCCCCACACCATCTGATCCTCCACACGAGCCTCATCAAAATGGAAAAGGTTCGACGCCACGTCGCAAAGATAGCTGTATGAGCAGCAGCTCCGACTCCGAGGAGGATGTGATCAAGATATTGCCAATCCCAGAACCAAAACCAAGGCCAAAGCCCACACCTCCTCCTCCATCAGTACCACAGCCAAGCAGACTTTTCTGCATATATGCAAGAGACCTTCAGCGCAATCCTCAATTACCACTTGCCAATAGTTACAAGCCAGGTGGAAACGGCATGTGTCCATTCTGCCGCTCTTATGTCGCCGCGCGGCCAGGGAGAGCCTGGGAGATTGTAGCGGACGGCCACAGGCGATTTGATGGGCAGATTAGGAAGATCTCTCGAACTTTCCTGGTGACGAATCGCTTCGTCATCAAGTCTCATCGAGAAGGTGGTGGATTCGCATGTGTGCTTTGCGCAAGGTTTAGGAAATCGGACACGGTATGTAGACAGATTGGAGCATTGATGGAGCATCTATGGCGCGATCACACAAGTGAGGAGATGGACAAGGATGATGACATTGTGGAGTGTTGAGTTCGTGATACCCCTTTGGCGTTTAGCAATTCGAGTTTATATTAATACCATTAAACACTAACTATAATTTCATTCCATGATTAAAATGTCGCGAGTACGTCGACGGTGTCCTGGACACCTTCAATCTGCAAACCACGCCTGCTCTTCTTCGCATCGCATGAATACATGCTACTGAAATACCACCTGTGCGCTTCCACGTCTACTGCGATCCATGCTGAATTTCCCTTCAAGTTGATCGCACCCTCGTACGTCTTGATGTCGTTGGGCTGTACATCCTGTTTGTTGGGCTTGTTGATGTAATACTCTGGGCTAACATGCACATATCCCATGATGAGCAGCGGTAACTTGGGAACAGGATCATTCCAGTGGGTTACACGATAATTGCCGCCAGCCTGGTTGGTGATGTAGGAGCTGATTTTCTTTCCGCCAATTCTCGGCGCACCAAAACTGTAGAGCGCGACCGAGTAGCCAGAGTTGCGCAGTTGAGCAGCTGCAAGGGTTGCGATTGCGCCCCCGAGCGAATGGCCTGCCACGGTGATTTGGTACGTGGGGTAGGTAGTCGATACTTGCTTTACTGCTGCGACTACGCGGTCTCGCGCGTCGACCCAGGAGTTCCAGAATCCACGGTGGGCGGTGCAACCGGAGCAGATGTCGGTTGCTGTGGCGTCCAAGTTGAGGTTTGTGATCCACGAGTCGAGGGTTCTACTGCCCCTAAATGACACAATCACGAGCTTGTTTGTATGATCCACTGCGACAAAACCCGTCACATCGGTGGGCCTCTCAACTCTGGAATTGGTTAGCCATGCCTCATGGTTGGGGTCCATCAGTTGCGTGCAATGAACATACTGGCTGTACTCGATCACGGTACTGGAGTCTGCATTTTCAACTAGCGGGCAGTTGCCAGAAGCGCAGGTGATTTGATCGCCGGGTGAGCCATAGTTGCTTGCGCAGTATGCAGATGAAGCATACTGTGCCATCAACTTGAACTTGCCAAGTAGATCTGAATCGATTCCTGCTGTATGTGAGAAGCTGTTACTAGGTGATGTGTTTGGTCCTGCTTACCTCTCTCTTGAAGGAGTGGTACGGCATTACTGCAGACAGCAGCGAGTGCTATCGTAAGAAGGAGTGAAACGATCGAAACCATACTGGGAATAAGTGAGTGAAAAGAGTTTGGAGATCGTGAGAGGGATCAGAGAATGATCACAATATTTTTTACAACTAATATAGTTCAGTTAAAGCACTGATCTTTTCCCGGGGTAGCACCGCCACATTTGACCGTCGATACAACGTCTCTCCCTGCGGCGCGCTTCATATCATACAAGACGAAATCGACTGCTGGATGTGGAAAGATAGATGGTCACGCTGTGTCCCGCTCGTTCCGTCTTACTCGGAATATGTAAGGCGGCGAAATTCATTGGCAGGCGTGAAGACCGGGAGGCTTGTGGGATCACTTGAGCTTGTCACGGTGTATTGGCTTCGGGCCGTCCATTGGTCGAGTCAAAATAGAGGCTAGTAGGTCGGCGCTTCGACGCGGCACAAGGCGAAATTTAGTCGAGGTTGTGCCATTAGGTGAGCTCGTTTGGGCATATCTGGAGAAGGTGGTGCAATATGCATACACAGCACTTGGAATAATTGGTTATGAAGGGCATCAAGGTTGCATACGTCGATGGAAAAGTGCAGTTGGCCTGGGAACACGCTAACTTTTAGCGTTCTAGCGTGGCCAGGTCAAACGTTGACATGCGCCTAGCCCCCCCCCCCCCCCCCCCAACCAACTCGTGTTCTCCAGCCACATTGATGACACCCCATCATTAGCTAGTGGACATCACCAACGTGAACGCGAGCGAACTTCAACTGTACAGTCAAGTCTTGGCTGCACTCCGACTCCATCAAACACATCTCTCAAGCTTCTCTTTAAACCAGCTCCCTGAATGCATACCTTCATAGTAGTAGTAGTATTTCTCGCCATTCGAAGTACGCAGTCACAACCATTTCCTATTTTTCTCCACCGGTTGCTTGGTGAGTGCCTTGAAAGCCAGTACTGAGATCGCTCTCCTATCACGAAAGAGTCGTGTTGAGCAAAGAGTTATTTTCAGGAGTGCTATCTTCGTACCATCGTCCGTCTCCTGCAGATCCCACTACCAATAACCACTCACTGCGAGTATTACATGACCTTACCCTAGATAAATGGCCACTATAACTTTGATCGTCTGGAGCTGAAAATGCTGGTGGGCCTGGAAAGTGGTATGTTATTTATGCCAAGGTTCTCTTGACCCTTTTATCGTGGTAGGCTGTGGACAAGATCTTCATTCCTCCATGGCTATGGCCCGCAATAATCATCTTAAAAAGGCTGTATGGCTAGTTAGGGACGCATCGAGTCGATAAACATTGGAGCCTGGCATGGCCCTGAACCACGCGCCCTTGGATCATCATCTTGAGAAGCTTCTGGTCTAGTACCTCTAGACCAGCGTGCTTCGATGACTTGGAAACAGAAATGTTGAAGATCTTGCCAGCGGAGTCACCATCGCCCTTTCAGGAATTTTGCCGGACCTTGGTATGAACGTTTGCTGCCGTAAGGCGATCATACTGGGAAGGGAGAAGATCGAGAAGAATAATGGAGAACAGTTCAGCATTGTTAATGATGCGCTATTGCAACGATATGCTCTGCCCTTTTGGCAGGGATGAGATTTCTGGCCGCAGGACTGATAAGGCAAAGTTGCATCACTTGGAGTCACAACTGGCTGGAAGCTCTTGATTCAGTTGCTATTATAGGCGGAGCATTGAAATGACTAAACAACCTCTGGGGTAATGTCTTGACCTCTTGTGAGGCCAGACCAAACGGGACTTGAATTTGGTATAAAAAGAAGGAGCGATCATAGCACGGAAAGAGATTCATTACGTGTCATCATCAAGGGTACTAATGCAGGGAACTAAAAGGATACAGTATTGACATGTCTATTCCATAGGTGAACATCTTTTGAGTTTATCTAAAGCGTCTCGACTCTACCGCCTAAGACCCAGAGAAACTAATATGGGGATGGAATGTAAGAATAAATGTAAGGGTATAAGCTATTCTACTCGCGTATAATTCATTTTCATAGATTATACGTACCTTTTGGGGTTGCTTAGCGCAACGGGAGTAGACGCTACGGCCTAAAACTAAAAGCGGAACCGCGTAGACCTGCGCGGTCACTGCTTCAGCTTACGACCTGACCAGGCGAGGTCCCAAAATGTGAAGGCAGTGTATATCTTCAGAAGAGAGTGCCAGTAGACAAAGATTGGGTAGGCAGGGATGAAAAAGTAAAGGAGGAAATCCATGGGATACTCCCAGAACCAAGGAATGGTCTTGACAAGCTTCGACATCCAGATGAAGCACACAAGAACGCATACGAGCAACACAGGGCGAGAGGAGTTGCTGTAAAGATCCGTCTGCGTCAGAGTATACACCATTAAACTATCCCAGAAGAGAGCCGCGTTGTACATCCAGGGAAAAAGGGTGGTGTGGACTGTGAGAGGCCACTTCCACCACATCGTACGATCTACCGCCAAGGCGATAGGGTTCTGGCGAAATGTAGTGCGGCTCCAGCGTTTACACTGGTCTGGGAACTTGAGAGGGTAATTACCAAGGACAGTTGTCATGGTAGCTTCCTCAGACGACTGGATTTTGACATCCCAATCCTGATTGACAACCCAGCGTGTGATGAAGTTGTCATCATCTGCTGTGACTGGGCCCCAGCCGGGGAAGAAGTCACCGAAACGAAGGATATACTCGTTCGTGAAAGCGTCGATAAAATTGGCGTCTTTAACGATGCTAGCACGAATGAAACTCGAGCGCCCAGAAACACAGAATACACCACCATCAGCTGCATTAGTGGCCCGGGTCTCGAAGTTGTGTCGAACAAGATACAAACCTCCAATGGTGTTCCAGAACCCTGATCGATACTTGCTCCACATGTTGGCAAGGAAGTCGGCCTCCGGGTTGTGAGCGCGAGGGTAACGCTTGACCCACTTTCGAGTGCCCACAAAGCCTACGTTGGGATTGCCAAATGCAGGGAGTGTAGCTGTAAGGAACTTCGGATGCCAGATGGCAGTATCATCAGCCATAGCCAAGATCGACGTGGCCACGTTCTGGAAACCGTGCACGACTTGTTGGCGCTTGTTGGAAATGGAAGCATTGAGCACGATGATCTCTGTAACTGTATGATCGAACGCGCCCAGGTTGTGCTGCAACTGGTACCCGGACTTACCTGCCTCAACATCAGCCAGGACGGTGGGTATGTGAGCTTCAACATCTTTGGCGGCCAACTCAGTATTTGTAGAGAAGATAAGACGGGCAGGGCCATTGTACAGAATTGACGCGATCATCTCATCGAATACCGAATTACCCAGGGGACCAACGGTTGGAACGATGACAGAACAGTCTTCTGGCAAAATCTTGAGACCATCGGAGGCCACCGCTGGCTTGTACTGGAACCAGAAGAAGATGTTGATGATGGTGCGCCAGTAGCGGAATGCCAGCAATGCAACAAACCATACCAAGATGTTATCGTCAGCCTTTTGAGCGATGACGGCGGTGCCGAGGAGGAAAACTGATGGAATTGAATGACAAAGGAGACCGAGTGACGCTAGGGGGGTGATAGGCCTTTTACGCGTATTAGCATCGACGATCAGGAATAGAGTCCAGAGAATGTTCAGGAAGACACAAAGCGCCGCTGTGGAGATTGGCCAAGCCATAGAGACGCAGAGCAATGTAAACTAAGTGAATACCGAGTTCTGCGTCTGACTATGGTGTTTGGAGAAATGGTCGTCTTGTGGTAGGCGATGCGGTTGTAGGGAGAAACGAACTGTTCTGCGGTGTTGCATTTGCTATGCTGATTGGAAGAATTCATATACTCTGATGGTTCACTCATTGTTGGTTTGCTCATTGCCCGATTGCTCATCGTTGGTTTGCTCATATGTTACGGCAGGTTGACGTGAAGGCACACGCACGGCCGCGGGACTGGGTCCATGCCTCAACTGCGCTGACCTTGAATCCAAAGTGATACCTATGGAAGGATAGAGAAGTCATATGTTTCGTCAATCATGTACAATGTGAATACGATGACAGTATGAGCTTTCGATGCAATATTGGGCTGGAAAACGATCGTGAGTCCCTAAGAGAGTGGCCAAAAATAGATTGCAAAACTCTTTTATTCTAGATTTACAAACGTTCATTTACTTAGATCGTCATGACTTAAAGCAGATAATGGGCTTAAAAAGAAGCCTTTATGAGATATCACAAGGTACCAGTTCACTTACAGCATCTTCTTAGTGACATAGAGGATGAAAATCAGCTCTACCCTTTGACTCCTACTATATCAGTATTATGTGAGTAATCGCGGGTTGACTAGGTACATCATGATTGTAGTTTATGGATTTTGCCGCGAGCACTACGTGGACAGACACGGTAACGACCATAGCTTGCGCTACCATGGCTTGCTCATTTTCTTGCAAAACAACATTCAACACTACCCTTGAAAGGCACCATCTCAATAGTGTGACGCGTCATTAACATCACTCTGAGGTGTGCGTGTCGGAGGAGCAGCGTCGGCCTGCTTCTCCTGGCACGTGCAATAAGGGTGTAGGGACGTCTATGAAGAGGAGATCAAAACTGTTATGCAGACAAGCAAAGATTAGCATTAGAAGCTCAAAGCGTTCAAGTACTCGAAAGGATTGCATCTCTAACTTTCGCTCGCTGTGTTACTTTCATGTTCCGTGTTTTGAGTCGTATCGTTGCAGACTCGTATTTCTTTCTGTTGTCACTATAGCCATCTTATTTATGTAGAAATGGTAGTGAATTCACACGCTGATATATAGAACTAACTTGTATTTGAAGTACCCTAGAGTTCAGATTGGGAGGCAATGCCTTGTAATTAATACAGCATTCGAATTCGCTCGGCTTTTTCGAAGACATTGCAGTATGTATGAGACCTAAACGCGACCTCGATAACCATGGTCGTGATATTTAGGCCTGGTATGCCGATTTATGTAACAGTCCGAACCCCTGTAGAAGCCTTAGCTGAGTATCATAGTCTTCATGTCTCTGCTTCTATTTATGTTCTACTAGGTTCAGTCATAAAGGGATAATAAGTCGATGGAGTTAGTAATTGCTATGGTAGTCTCAATAGATTTCAGAATCGGTACCTACCTACTTACGAGGTTGAAATACTCGAATGCAATATCTTTTAATTTCTACCCTTTCAAAAACCATTAACTAAGGTGGTAAATAATAGGATCCTTTCTGATAGGAACTCGTAGTGCAGATAATTACCCAAGTACACAAGGAGTGTAACCCGAATGCTAGTCTTGAAATGGACTAGTGGAAACTACCAGTGAATTTCAAATGCCTTGCGCAATCCTGGCGATTTATTCCCACGAGATCTCCATGATGTTGACCGGTCAGTATTATTCACATCATTTTGAGGAAATTTGGATTCACCAGGCCCAAGTGTCTGTCAAGCTAATGAGCATGTTTCCTTCCGTGATGGTTGCGTAATTTCCGCCTCACCCCGGATTTCCATGCTTAAGGCCGTTCGTCATGCACAAGTAACGCGTCGGGGAGCATTACTGCTTCTTGACACCAAAGGTCCAGACGGGGTCCTATTCGAAGATGGAGCTCTGCGCGTGCATGCCTTAGACAGGCCTGTTCACGAAGCTGTCAACTGGGCAGGACGTTGCTTTGGGGTCCCCCCTGTGCGACTGACTAGATCAGATGGCCACCATCGCGGGGTCTACAACACTATCTCACAGGACACATTGTAGTAACGGCGCTACCTCGATATTTTACATCCAAGTCATATTAGAAGCTGGCTACACTGGTGAAAAAGGAAGTTCAAACCCCATAGCTACGACGACCACGCTCGAGAGGTATCTGGAAATCATGGGACTGCGGATACTTGAACATGATTGCCTCTGGAGTACCATTAACTACTTGTAGGTTTTGACCAAGGTCTGCGATCCCATGGGAATGATTTCCGCAGAAGGCGACGCTACCATGGGTAGTTAGATGAAGCCAATAGATTTTCTGACCACTCAGAGCGTTTCGCATACCGTTTACAGCAATACTTCTGAAACTGCTCAAGACCGCGGACAACTAGGTACATCTACGGTTAATACAAGACTCTGCTTGTCTAGACCGCCATCAGGCGCCATGTTCACGTTATAGCATCAAGTCTTGCGAGTTGCCACACTCGGCTCGTCTCCCGCGAGGGCATGGCGAGAACCCAGCCTGCTATGGGAAGAGACGCGTTGTAACCTCGCAGGGCTTTCCTTCCTAATTCCACTATACCGCCTAGCATGCAGTGTAACACGCTGTCAGACTGCTGTTCATTCAATTTCATCATCAAAAGCTCCAGCTTGTGATGAGTGCAGCCGACTATCGAGGCCTGTTAGCCAAGGGGTATGGGAGGAAACGCGGTCAAGAGACAAATCTATAAGAGCACAGCAGGTGAACCAGCACATGGGTTTTCTGTACAACAACACGATTAACTCCTCGGTCCTATTCAACCAGCCATGTCTTTGAAAGTTCTATTCTCCTCTCTTCCGCTTCTCTGGACAAGCGCCACAGCCCTCCCAGCAGGTCCTGGTTTTTGGGAAAACGGCACGACTTCCCACCCTGCTGACTTCCAGACTTTGGCTGCGTACAGTTTGATAGAGACGTATGATGCAAGTAATTGGGTTAGCAAGTTTGACGTCCAGGCTGTGAGCACTCCTATCCATACTCAATGAAACCGCACTAACTCAAGCAAGATTCCTGACCCTACACGTGAGCTTATAAGCCTGAAGTAACAGCACATATACTGACATAGATCCAGATGGCTTTGTGGAATATGTCAACGCACAGCAGGCGCAGCAGCTAGGTCTTCTCAAGACCCAAAACAACCAGGTTTACATGGGCGTCGACACAACATCTCACCTCAACCCCAACGGCCCCGGCAGGAAGAGTGTGAGAATCCAGAGTAAGACATCTTATAACCGTGCGCTTGTAATTGCAGACTTTGCCCACGTTCCTGGTAGCAACTGCGGATCATGGCCAGCTTACTGGATGGTCGGGCCAAATTGGCCTAACCAAGGAGAGCTGGATATCTACGAGGGCGTTCACCTCAACACCTACAACCAAGTCACCCTACACACATCTCCCGGCTGCACGCCTTCTGTCGGTGTCGGCGGGGAAACTGGCCGTCGCGTTGAGCATGCCGACTGTGGAGCCGGCGGTGGCTTCAACGGGTGCGGTACCATCTCTAACTCACCTACTTCCTATGGAACTGCTTTCAATGCCAACGGTGGTGGTGTATACGCCTCCCTGTGGACATCATCGGGTATCAAAGTGTGGTACTTTGCGACTCGCGACGTGCCGGCCAACATTCGAAGTGGCAATCCCGATCCAAATTCATGGGGCACGCCCGTTGCAAACTTTGGCGCGGGATGTGACTACAACAGCAAGTTTAGGGATATGAACATTGTAAGTTTTAATTGAACCACATGATATTGGTGGTCGGGTTCTGATGACCTCACACAGGTATTCGATATCACATTCTGCGGTGACTGGGCTGGTGGTGTTTGGGGCTCGTCAACTTGTGCCCAGATGAACCCAAGCTGCAATGCATACGTCGCCTCGCAACCTCAGTCCTTCCAGGACTCGTACTGGCTCATCAAATCGGTCAAGGTCTACAGCGTTTGATAGCTTCTTGAGCTAGCTTTTGGCATGTGATTTCATCTGCCATCCTTCCGTTACTATCTTCTTGCACATATTGTTTCTTCTGTGGTCGACCCTCACTAGGACAGAGGACAGAATATTTACATCGGGCGGTCGCTTTCTCCCTATATTATTCTTTTCTATAATACTCCTTGAAACTTGTTTGTACATACCATACCCTCGCTATATGTGCAAGTCCTCTTACATCACCCAATTATATACTTTCCACAGCGGCCCTCAGGGCCTCGATCTCACCCTTCTGCCACTCTGGAACCTTGCCTTGCCATTTTTCTCCCTTTCCGCCACCCTTGGCTGTGCTCACAACCTCTTTCACTCTTGACGAAATTCTCTCCACTAGTTCTGGCTTTCCAAGTATAACAATCGAGCCAGGCGTCTTGGCCTCGCCTGAGCACAATAATACAACTCCACGCTCGCTAGCAACACCCTTGATCTCTATTACGACTAAGTTGATGAAATCCAGGCCATCTGTAACTCGATGCGAGAACACGCTTTGGTGACTTTGTAGACATGTTGTGATGCGCTCGCTTTCGAATTTGCTGATCTCGGCCAGCATTTTCTTCTCTTTCTTCCGCAATTCTGAAAGTGAGTCGCCTAGCCGCTGTACGCCAGCTGCGACATCAGCGGGTGCAGAACTTGAAGAAAGTGACACAGCAATCGATCTAATGCCGTTGATTGACTCGGTGGCAAGTTTAATGGCGCGATCGCCAGCGGAGAAGAAGAGACGGCAGTTAGTGCCCCGCACAGTTTGTGTATGATGGAGAAGGATTAGGCCTATGTGGGATGTTGTTTGGAGATGAGTACCGCAGCATGCATTGTAGTCCAGGTCTCCGATCCTTATAAATCTGACAACACCCCTTTCGCTGTCGTAATCTTCTGGGAGGCTGGATGATCCTTTTCCTTCTGGAGTCTCCACGGTGATTGAAAAGTTTTCTCGGATGCACCTGTTGCATTCCTCTTGAATGGTCCTGATCTCCTCGTCGCTAGGTTTTCGCGGCAGCTCCACATAGTTGATCTCCCCAGGCTGACCCATACTCCAGCCCAACGTTTCGAGATCCATCCGATCCATAATTGCGGAGAGCAGATGTTGACCCGTGTGTTGCTGCATCAGGTCCCATCGTCTCCCAAAGTCCACGGTCTGATGGACAATGGTGCCTGGCTCCAAAGGCCTCGGTGAGAAATGTATGCAGCGTAGGCCATGGCGCTGTATGTTTGTTATTGGTATTTCCTCTTTGCTATCACCACTCAGTGGCATGATCGTTCCATGGTCGGTGTGCTGACCACCGCCCTCCGGGAAGAGGACAGAATCTGCGAACTCGATATGCCAAACCTTTGAAGCAGTCGAGGCGCCGTTCATGAGGCCTTTCGCCGGGTCCGTGGATTTCTTTGATTTTGCTTTGCCGTCACTCTGGGATGTGGCAACAGGGACGTATTCCTTGCACGATATCACCTTCGTCTCTAATGATCGCAAATAGGAGTCTTTCTGGCACTTTAAAGCGCCAACGATCGCCGGCGTAGAAGTAGCGGTTGCGCCCATTGTTGTGGGACAGAAAGCGTAGCCTCTGAGGTGTGATGGCTTGGTCTTCAAGGTGCTATGACTCAATGAGGCTGAAGCTGATGTTGGAGAAGTGTAGAAGCCAGCGGTCGTAGTATAGCATCTGATTAGCGACCGGAATGGAAGCATAGATGACAACCAAAGCCTATGGTACCGATGGATTTTGTGTTCGATCCTATCCAATTGAATAGATCGCAAAGGAAACATTGGAGCTGCGTTTTCGACTAGATGCGATTGGGCTTAGCTCATGTCCTCGCCTGTCCTCCCCCTGGCGACGACAATGTCTCTTTTCTTGAGCCCCGTTCATTGAACAACGTAACCAGTCACAGCGACTATAACAGATGTTTCCTACATCGTTCAAGGAACGCGAAGTGTCTCCTGTCACATGAGGGCATCCACCATGGCCGGCTGCAATCAACGACCCGCTAGAATGTTATCGATGACGTCCTCACCATCCTACATGGAATCAGATCTTTAGTCGAGCTATGGTACTTACCTGTAATAAAACTACTGATATTATTCCTCACGATGCAGCGACAAAAACTACCGACACACGCAGCTATCAGTAACTACATCCAATCTCTTCTACCCGTGAAGGACAACGATGTGATGCGTGCATACCACGTCCCCAGGAGTCCGCGATACAACCCAGAAACGGCGATTGTCGAGCAGATAGTCCTGAGTGTCACACCCACACCAAGGGTATATTCTTTCATAGGGCATCTGCTCGAAAGACCTACCACCAGCTCAATGCGACCGTATACACAGAGACACCCCCGTCCTCCGCGCACAGTATGCTTCCTGCATCGCCCTTTCGAGCTGGACCGTCGCAGCGTTCGCAGCGATACACTCGTCCTTCCGAGCCATACCTCTTTCGATGAGGTCTTGACCGTGGGCTGGAATCCGGTTTTAGCAGCGAGGCTGGGCATTAATGTGGCGGAGGCATCATGCATACAAGGCTATAAAGGCGATTTGAAAAGGAAGATGGGAATTGCTGGCAAGGTCTCCCAACCTCGTGCGCAGCTTCTCAACCAAATCCAAGAAGAGTTTAGTGGTGTAGAGTTTGCGCTCGCAGGACTATCTGATGAGACGCATGTGGTCGCTATCATGAACGCCTTCAACGAGCAAGAAGTTCATCGCGTACTGCATGATGCTCAGGAACGCGGCTGGACACCGTTAGGAGACGGTGGTAGGCACATCCTTTACATAACCGGCCAACCACGCGTTGCTGGCTTAGAGGCAGCGAAAGCACTAGGCATGTCGGTTGCTTGCGTGGGTCATCGACAAGCTGAGGACTGGGGGATCCGACACATGGCTGCCCAATTAAGGAATAATTTCCCTGCCATTCTCGTAGAAGAGATCTTCGAAGAAGAGGTGCCCAGCGTGAAAAAGCCCATAGCAGAGGTGGCGAAGAAGTTACTTGACGATTGATTCGACATGCGTCAGAGATATGCGTCAGGCCGCATCATCGACCTTCTCCTTGGAAGAAGAAAATCTATGTCTAGAATGTAAGATTCTTAGCTTCAAACTTGGGTGCAACAATCTAGCATAAAGCAAGTGACCGATCATGCACCTTCAACTGCCCAGGGCTGTTAAGGCCTTGGACCAGACGGGAACCCACAATACACGCGTGATGCGGCTCCCTAGGTAGGTACCGTTCGCTGTGCTCCACTGCCAGTCAAGTATCAAATCGCAATAACATGCAGGCCAAGCCAGCGCGATGCAGCAGCGTCCACTACTCCGACAACAAATACAGTCAGCGTTGCGCAGCGGCACGTCCCGAAAGCGCCGGCTGTTGGTACTCCAGGCGGCGGCTACTCCTCATCCTTCAGTAGTATGTTAATACGCTTCAGCAGACCGATGAAAGCATAGCGCATCGGATTTCTCCGGACATGGCTTTCATAGATGACGAATGGTCACAGGGTTTAGGAGATTAAAGCTTGTGGAGTTTGCGAGATTAGCGACAATGTGGCGTATGGCAATGATAAGATCAGGACGTAACTGCAGAACGCACACCGATCAATTGTATGCCTGGATCTGTAGATATGAGCTAGAGTAACAAAGTGGAGTTGTCGAGAACGATCGATATCATGCACTAGGATCTGGTGGCTCAATCCTGGTTCATGGGCGATTGGCGCTGCCGGCACATGGGATTATCTGGAGCATGTACCGGATGTGGGTTTTTCTGGCTCATGGTGCGTAATAAAACAACGTGCGGGTACGATATGTAATATTCCGCATTGAGCGTGCTCATTGGCCGCGTACATCCTAGCGTTGATATGGCCCAGTGTCAGGGACAACCGGACTTCACTCCGGAGCGATACGTCGTTGTCCTTCCGTTGCTCCACTCCGATACAATTACTTCTATCCCGATCATTGCCTTGTAGAAAGTGTGACGTCTTCTCTAGTCATAGGAGTATCTAGACTTTGCTCTGAAACGGTGCTCCTTTGGAGTGAATACTCCCTATGCTGTTACTTCCTCGCTTCCTTTCCTGACTGTTTACTCCTCCGCCTTATCCTTCTTCACGAAGTCTACGTTACGCCTCAGAAATTGATGCGTTTTACAGGTGTATCAGAATCTCTCAACACATGCTTGATCTAAGTAAAGATGAAGAAAAATTGCGCCATGTGTGCTTATAGATTGCGACGCGCCACGTGCAGCGGCTAGGTACATGCAGCAAGATCGTAGTGCCGCGCCGATTTGTCACAAATGGCCTGATATTTTTTTTTGGCTTGCGTCAAGGGGAGCAGGATCCGGGGATTTAACAAGGATCACTGCGGAGATTACTCAGTGATAAAAATGTGTAGTAGGTTGTGAAGAGATTCACGAGATGTCATCGTCTCGCAGTGAATGAATGCCTTGATGATGACGGCATGCGAAGTTGGGAATGTACTGTACGAGCGCGAGAAGTACCGAAGCAGTGCCATCGTTGCAGAACGCATTACGATTCATGGGTAGTGCATGTGATTGGAGCCGGACGAATTTTCCACCACATATCTAACAATTGTTCCATGACCCGCAACTGTATTGACTGGGGGGACGGTACATGGTATCTTGTCCAGTCTTCGGGGCTCACTCCGTCCATCTGAGCTCAAGATTGTGTGAGATTGATTAGCATGCAACGACGTACGGGTTGGACTACGCACTCTCACAATGCCCCCATATGCTCAATCAACGACTCAAGTGTACATGCCATGTCATTACTTTTACGTCTCCGCAGCATGGCGTTTTGCTTCTTCTTCCTCTTCTTCTTTCTCCTCCCATACACACCTCACGCACATGCAGTCTCCCCCAAGTGCACCCACAGCCCATTCTCGTCTCTCCTTGACGGGCAATCTAACGTCGCAGTAGTGTCCAAAAACCTCCTCGCCTGCCTTCAGCCCAGGCCCCTGATTGGAGTTTCTACCTGCCCAGTCTATGCGCCGATCGCGGGTCCAGAATCGCATGGTGCCTTGCCAATCCCAAGCAACGTTGGGATCACAGCTATGATTTGCTAGGCACCACATCGGATGCACTGCACTGATGTCAGGCTTCCCGTCTAGGCCTTGTCGAGCAGATGCGGTCCCACGAAATTTCGCGTAGAGAGTGTTGAAGATCCATGTGTCGTAACGGTCAGTTTCCGTGAAGATATTGATGTCCATCTTCTCTAGGATATTAAGTGGCATGAGTACATTGCTCTTGAACGAAAAGGGGAGAGTTCGAGGTACAGTGCCGAATGCGTCCATGGGCAGTCCCGAAGAGTCTACTTGCCAGATAGTATCTAGGTCACGCCCGTGATAGTCTCCCCAGATGTAGCGCAGTTCTTTCAGCTCGAGCGGGTGCAGTTCCTGGGTTTCTGCAAGTGCTAATGCGCGTACAAGCAAAAGTGAGTAAAGATGATCAGCCGCTTCGCTTGCTGGCACTGTGCCCTGGTCCACAGTCACACCACAAATCGAGGGATGGTAACATTCCTGGGCTAGGTCGTGGCAATCGTTGCTGCAGAAGTAAACCTCATCGCAGTCATCACAACTGATGATAGTATTGCTCACTGCAGTCGCAGTCGCATCGCCGTGGGGATTTGGTAGCAGAATGCTGCAAGCATCGCAGTAAGATTCGTGGAATCTCGAAACAGCAGTCAATAACGACTTTTCCTCAAGGATCTGTTCTCCGGGTGGCACATCTTCTCTCGCGAACAGACCTAGCTGCTTAGTAAATTGAACCTCAGCATTCGATCCGCTTGATCCGCTGCCATGAGTCAATATTGGCAAATCGGATACTCGGACCTCTAATTTCGGTGCGATGTCCGCCAATCGTCCATTTAGAAACTGCAGACAATACTCGGAGAATCGATCTGGTTCGTGATAATTCCACGGGTACTGTTCTCGACGAACGAGGCCCTTGTCCGGATAATCGTCAATGTCAATATGGGACAGGTTTTCCTCCTGGATGTCTAGCGTATTGCGCACATGATTCATCAAGGAATTGTGACAATTCTCGAAGACCTTGTCAGTTGGAAAGGCCTTTTTTGCGCGTGAAATGTAGTCGAAGGCACTCCGTAGACAGCCACAAAGCTGCAGCCCTTCAATCAAAAGAATATAGCTAGAAAGGTGAGCCCACCAGACGCTACATTGCATATTTCACATACGTTTCTCTTAGACAGAACCCTGTAATCCAGTCTGTAACGGAACTGAATGGGCGCAAAGTATCGTCATCCTCAGCTTCGATACTTGTGCGTGCCAACTGTTCCGATGCATAGTCGATGCTGGCGGCATCTGAGGCTTCCTCGTGATACTCGCCTTCTTCAGCAACCTCGTCAATCAGAAGGAGCGCCTTGTACGCATCACCGACAACAAGATCTGGGTAACCAAGGTCTCTGTATGCTTGTGCGAGCTTCAGGCGGTGTACAATACTGTAAGGTGCTGTAGATGTCTTCTGCTGCAACGCAATGAGGCTGCGAGTACGCTCTTCACGTACAACAGGATTGCTCTGTTCCTACCAGTCAAAACTACACCTTACGATCGGCTTAGTTTACCTACCTGCATCTGAAAAACCGACCCAGGAGTTGTGCAAATGGCTGTGTATGGAATCTCTGTAAAACACGTGCATGGCGAAACTTTTGTCAAAGACATGGTATCGATAAGAGTCGGCCAACTACCAGCAAAGGGTAAGTTAAAGCGGGGCTCTGCTCCGGAAGTCGTCATCTGCACTGGCATTTGCTCGCGCTTCCAACAACATTCATCCACCCATCCAAGTTTGGGAAACGTGGTGTAATCAGCAATGCTGCCGTCTGCAGCTGAGCTGATAGCTCACTACCTGAGAGCCAATGGCTTCACCGAAGTAATGCGCGTCATCGCCCGACGGTGGATACGAGGGCTAATCAAGGCCAGACCTTAACAAGTTTTGTCAGAGAGGCTGGATTACCTCCCGATGTTGGTACTTCAGCTAATGAAAAGATCACCATTGAGACGATTTTGCAAGAGAAAAAGACCTTCGATCTCAGCCTCAATTTTGAGAAGCTCGGTACGAACGATGCCGACCGAGCGTGGACCGAGAGAGCTCCAGCAAGCCCGAGCAGCATCAACACCTTACCTAACCGTTCCAACATACTTAGCGTACATGTATTGTATCTGTCTCTATCGGCAGCAACAGGTGTCCGACCATATGTTGCGGTGACAACAGCTGACAGGCAACTCCATCTCGTAGATCCCGGCACGCCACATTTGAACCTGGTGCGCTCTTATCCTAGCTTCCAGGATTCCCCCACTCTGGATGTTGTTTCCATTAGCCAACGATACTTGTTGGTCGCTTCCATGTCAGGCAAGCTGACACTGTTTGACATCTTACGTGGCGCAAGTGTAGATCAACGACAGGATCATACCAAATACCTGGTCAAACTAGCTGTTCACTCAGATGGGAACTCTATCATGGTAGCCAGTGCGGGCTGGGATTCCAAAGTGTTCTTCTATCAACTTGATATTACTGCGGACAACCCACGGCTTGTGCCTTTCACAAGCCTAGTTCTTCCAAGCATTCCAGAGACGATTTTGTTCCTGGAGCCGCTGGACGGCGACGCTCCGATCTTGCTGGTCGCTCGGAGAGATTCAACATTTTTACACTACTACTCGGTAGACACGTCAGATGATTCAGGTGTGACCTTATTGGGGCAACAAAATCTAGCGCCACACTCCAATGCATGGATCGCATTCACACCTGCAGACGTACAGATCTGCCCGAAAGATCCGCACTTAGTAGCCGTCGCTACAAGTTCTACTCCACACATGAAGCTACTTGTAGTAAAGCTCCTGCTCCCGCTCTCGCCCCAGCGACCTCCAGTGGGACAAATCAGCCCCGCATCGGACGATACCCTCGAACCGAGCACACAAGCCTCGCAAGCACGGGCAGAGTTGGTCATTGCAGATCGTGAAGAGCATGCTATTTTGGTAAACACGAACACATTGGCCCCCCAGACATCATGTACGTAGAATCTGTTTGAAGCGCGCGAATCTAATGTAGACTAACATGAAGCCCCGAATCTAGACTCTACGCCTCGTCTTGTGTGGCGACCTGACGGGTCTGGTGTGTACGTAAGTTCAGATGATGGGATCATTCGGGGCATCGAAGCTAAAAGTGGAAAACTTGTTGCGTCTTTGAAGGCTCACGAACCTGGGTCAAAGATCCGATGCCTATGGGCAGGACACATCATAACAGAAATTGCGGATGCTGAGGAAAGCGAGTACCTCATTAGTGGTGGGTTCGACCAGAGGTTGATTCTTTGGCGGGTCTCAGCTTGAACGTGTTGCGTACCATCCGCCTGAGCTGAAAGACAAGTATTATGTCCAAATCGGGTTTTCTCGTTTATCACTTCTTGGTATGGATCCACAGCCTACAATTGACAGATTGCTACGCACCAGGATAAAGAAAGCTCATTCGGTTCAGAGGAGTGAATATGACGATCACACCCCATAGAGTCGTACGTTATTTTATGCGCAAAAAGCGCACAAGAATAGGTCACTCTTTGCAATCTGACCATCCCCCAAGGTCATTAGTCGCCAGGACTGAGACTTGAAACTCCCACTTGGTGCCCCGAATTTCGCACAGGCTCGGTAAAATTTGTTAGATGCTTGAATATCTTTTCGGCTGCAATTCCACATGTCGGTTTGTAACGTGTCAATGGCGTAAAACGGGTGTCAGATTTATTACTTGTTAGAGGGGTTTTGTTTTTCCACGACGGCCCCAAGACGCCCGGTGGATCCACAATGGCTCTTGCTCACAGATCTGACTCCACAATCGTACTCTGAGTTCTAGTGACACAGTGACGACTAGCAACGCACGCTATCGGCCTTACTGCGAGACATATGTGTATGCCATCTTCCATTGGCCAGTACATCGGCCACCGCTCTCATATGTATACACTGTGCAGGATAGGTTTTAAAGGTCGCCAATCTAGATTGGCGAGGCATCGGGGATGACGGGAAGGCTGCTGAAGCGATATCACCATGGGTAGCGAGCATGCTAAGACATCGGACTTACTGTACGAAATGCCATGCTCGCCGAAGTAGGCCCTGACTCTGAAGTACAATGGCTGCCCACGCCGCAAAAAGAATGATAGGAAGGTCTTGATCACCATGTATAAATATATCCTAGGTACGACATAACCTGGCAGCTTTACACTCTCATTCACTGCACCCTCTCTGATCAACTAATCCAACACATCTTAATCCCTTTGGCAAAATCTGTCGTTTCATTCTCCGATACTTGACCTCGTTTGGCCCCTTCTCGATAGTCCAATACCGATACCATATATTTATCAAATTTCAATTATTGATTATGGCATCCTATGCTGGGCCCTGGAATGAAGTCAGTGGAGACTTTCTGCTGGTAGTGTGCGGTTCGACGCGTCATGCACCCTATCTGGCTGATTGGAGAAAATTCAAAGATCATCTTCGGAAGGTGGTCAAGGAGCAACCAGGATGGGCAGAGGTTTACTCGAGCCCGAGCCCGAGCTCAAGCCAAAGAGAGGATCAAGTGCAAATGCAAGGGTGGTGTCGGCTGAGAGACCAGGAGGATGCAGATGCCGCGTACAGTAAGTCACTTGGCTCCTTCATGCACAACGGATGAACCTGACCGGGGCCAATCAGGGGTCTTTTACGGTTACAGAGGCATACTAGTACACGTATGGGAGACTTGCCGCAGCACTGACGGCCATCGTTTGATGAGATGCAACTGCTCTACGCGCTTTTCAGGAGTCCCTGAGGGTCATCACTCTGCCGGGCGTTGCGGGATCGACATCGGGAGGGTGAACCAGCTTAGTGGAAAGACACAAGCGATTCCCCCCATGTCCTATATTCCATCTCCAACAACTTACGCATACCCGATGTATCCTCCCGCTCAACTATACCAACAAGTATCGCCTTATGCAGTGCAGGCGCCACAACCTCAGGTCTACTCGACAAGCACCACTGGTATTCCAGTCAATGTCCACGGCGGAGTTGTGTTGACGGAAGCGCGTGGCATTTTCATTCGCAATCTCAGTTATAACGTTACTTCGAATGACCTCAACCAGCTGCTCTATACTGTTGGTATCCCGTTGAAATCTCAGCTACTCACGGACCATAAGGGGGCGTTCAAGGGATCGGCGACTGCTTTATTCAAGTCCAAGGACGAAGCACTGTACGCAATAGCGAGGCTAAACGGCAAAGAACATATGGGCATGACCATCCAGGTTCGCATGGACACTGAGACCACTGTCGTGGGGAGAGCTGAACCGATGGTCGTTAATGGATCTTACGCGGTTAGTGGACTTCAATATCACAGGGATATCATTTCTGACATATAGCAGTACTAATCGCGGATTCGATTGCGTGTCTCTTTGCTGATGGCGCTTCTATATCCACATGTGGCAACTGCTGTGCACCGCTAGTATAATGTTTGCACTTTGGGGTATAGGTACACTATGCGGCATGCATGGCTCGTGCAGGTATCCTGGATACTCGGATTCTCTTTCTTCACTCATAGGCTAGTGTTTCAATCCGGGAATCTTTGTACATAAATGGCGTCCCGTAAAGTCGGTGAACAATGGGTCATTTCGGTAATCTCGTACGGCAAGCCCGCACATACATGATGGCACAACTTCCCCGGTAGTGGGTCGCAGATGCATTGGCCGTTGCAACGAATGTAATCGTTTTCTTCTAATTTACTTTTTTATAGATGCACGGCTTCCACCTCACAACCTCCAACCACATGTGCGGCTTTTCCAGGAATATCAATCAAATCTACGCCACCTTCATCTGCCGTATCCCCCGCTGGCTCTCATTCGGCCGGCCTACTTCCGTTTGAAAAAAAATAACAAGTGGGGGTTTTCAAAAGTGGCCTTCGACGACTTGGCGTGGGCTTACATGGATGTCTCCACCATAACCGTGCTTTCCGTAACTCGACCCTTTAAGCGCGCCCGAGCTTTCCGAAGGCTTGAGGTGCATCCCAGATCCACGGGTGGTGTAATCTGGACCACATCGCTGGGTCAAATCGGCTTCAGCCAGCCGTTGGAGATTGTGTGAGATCGAATCTCGCTACGGCGGATTTCTTCGGCGATCGAGGAGGATTCGAGATTAAGCCGTGTCTCGTCACAGCTTCCTGATCAGGTAGCTGGATGCCTACTATTGCGGAAAGTCACTATTGAGCCGTAGTTCCGTAGTTCCGTAGTTCGGTAGTTCCAGAGGTCTCTAGGACGCATGCGAAAATGTGTTTGCACGATCACAATCAAGAAGTTTAGATACATGACAGATTACTAGTCAAGCGGCCTGCAGATCGGAACACAACTCCGCGGCGACTTCTCAAACGACTTACAGCAGGATTTGGGCAAGTCGTCCTTCAATATGGTTTATGCACTCCATTACGTGTTGAAAGGAATGATATGACGCAAAACGTCCAACCTTTATGCTCTTCGATATTGAGTGTCGTCTGCACTGGTGCCCAAAGACCACAATCCAACTGGTGTGCCGTATTGTGATTGATGTCTTCCAACCCGCATGAACACTAATCACCACCAACCACCCGTTCGTCAATGGTCACACCACATCCAACGTAGTGGTCATTTGGGGGCCGATGCAAGGTTCTATGCCTAGACCCTCAATCGGACTGTCATCCGCAACGGCAAAGCAAGCTTCCCGTCAGCCATGCGCTTTCCACATGCGCCCCCGGAAAAGAAGGAATGGTGAGCCTAACATCAACTAGTGCCATCCACAGTGAGCGCCACAGTTGGACGGGAGCTTGCCCCCGCTACCGATCCCAAACTGACTTGACGCTTCAGCTCCGAGGATCGCGGAGTGTGTTGTAGGTCTCCCGGAGAAGTGGTCATGAGATTTTACACAAGGCCGTGCTGGATCGAATTCAGGGTTTACGGAGGGCCCCAGGTTCCTGGTTTTGCTCGTCCAGCTCACATCTCGAGGCAGCTATCCTACCAGCACAGCAGTAATGCCATGTGAAGTCTGTCGTGAATCCTTATCGGCCGTAGTTACATATGACTACCTGTGCGCACGCGCAACTCCCCATATGACATTGTAAAACACTTACATCACGAGAACCCAACGAGCTGGTTGCCGGGAATAGCGAGGTTTAACAAACCAGATTGATTGTATCACACTTCGTTCATACCAAGGTTTCTCAAGAAATCATGGTATCTCGGCCACCAGAGCCGAAGCACTTCTACGAACGAGACCAAGAATCCTCTTCGGTCTCTACATCCGAATTGACTACTCCCTTCAAATTGCAAAAAAACATCGCAACATCATCCTCACATCACAAACGAGTAATGTCGCAGTAACACACCCTCCACAACCCAAATCCGCCATCCAAGGATCAATTCCACGGACTACAACAAACTCTCTATAGCCTGTACTCTATGGTACCGTACATGACCATGTAAGATCGGCGATGGAGCTTCTGGTAACACACATATACACGCGCGCACCATGATACAGCATAAAGATTTCGCAAATTCGGGAATGTCACGCTGCTTGCACGCGACAGACCCGAACAAGCCATACCATAGCCGCCAAACGGGTTTCCCTGTCAGACATGGAAAATATCCAGTATTTTGGTACAGAGGCGTAAAACGTAAAAAGCTTACCTCGACAACTGAGGTTGGGTAAACGGACCGATTGCGTTGGGTGGCTGTCTTTTCATGTGGATAGATATGGTAGGTACCTACCTCTGATAGATATCATCGCTCCCGTCATAAGTATATATGAGAGAGATACATACTATACTGTACCTGGCACTTGTCCAAGGTACCATACCTTGGGAGTCCATAATACCCGGCTCCCCTTTTATCCTTTGCAAGGCCGGGGGGAAATCTCCCCATCATACTTATCCACACATTGCGCGTTGCGGTACTCACTACCATACCGACCTACCTACCTACCTACCTAAGCTCAGCCTACCTAAAATCTCCCAGACCCTCCTAAACACCCTTTCCCTTCCCGAAATCACCAAAGTAACTTACCTACATAGCCACCAAAGCCAAAAAGACCACCCTAACAACTGCGCCCTACCATCGTACTGTACATACTCACAAGACTCTCAACACTCCCTCCCTTGCCTCCCCTGCCTTCCCCCAAAAACACCTCGCACCCATCTACCCCGAGCTCCATTGCAAAAAAAAAGCACAAGCACAGTGATCCAGCATGCACGCCTCACTAGCTACCTATATACGGTCGGATAGATACTAAGTACCATACCTACCTAGTTACCTATCCCACATCCAGTAAGTCAACGTCAAGGAGCCGATACGGTACGGTAGTTGCCCCCCAAAAAGGCCCGAATACGGTACGGGACGGCCCTATGTATCGCGCTTGCATGGGGACTTTGCATGGGAGATGGGCGTTTTGTGCATTTTGGAATTGTGCATTTTGGAATTGTGCGGTGGGTTGGTTTGTGTGGTGGGTGGAAGATGTAGATGCTAACTTAGCATCTCTACCGCGATGCAATGCCTTTAAAAGGTAGGGAGAGAGGGTAGGATAGGATAGGGTAGGGTAGGGTAGGGTCTTAATATACCATAGCGCCAGTGACCTCAGGTACCATATCCAGACTACCCAGTCTTGCTGAGCTGTATGAGGGGGAGATTCTTACATAGGACTCGTGATGGGCTTGATGGAAAATGTGCAGTGTGTGGAAATGAGGTATTGATGTATGTTCTAGGACAAGTTCATGTATTGGTATACCGTATAGTGTTGTTACGTTTTATAACTTTACTTGTTGGTGTGTGTAGTGTCTGAGGGAGAATTTATTTGCGAAATGCTTCTTCTTGGGGGGTTTGGGTATACTAGTTTGCTCATCTGGGATTTATTGGCGGTCTGCGCTGCTCTGTGCTCTGCTCTTCTCTATTCTTTGCAAGTAAAAGGAAGTCCCCACCGCATTACTGCAGTCCCATCGCAGCAACACCATGATTGCCAACATCACACCATATCCATAAGCCAACGCACTCATCGTCTAATTACATAACCATTCCTACATACCGCTGCTCAACCACCCAAGCTGTCTTCCTCCCCATACACCCCTACCCTCCTCATCCTCCGTCATCTCAAACCCTCCACTTACCCTGTTTCCGACTCGTAGCCCACCAGAGCACCACTAGCCACCCTGTTCCTACCATCAAACACGCGCCACTCCAAACCTGCACGCCTATAAAGTTTGTCCGTCCATCGGTCCTCTTGAGCAACGCACCTGCAATAGGCGCGCCGATGAGCGTCGCAATGCTAGATACGCTCCACGACATGCCGAGACGGGTGCCGAGACGGGAGAGATCTGGAGTGATATTTGCAAAAGCGGCAGACGGCACTGTCACGAGAGCTGCGGAGAAGAAACCTGTTGTGTTGTAAGTAAGCCAACGCATCATGGCAACGAGTCAGTCGGCCGGTAGAGAAGGAGAAAGAAAAAAACATACCCCAAAGTATACTGAACGCAATAAACGTACTCTCGCGCTCAATACCAATCCAGCACAAAGACAGCACTCCACTCGCAAACGCACAAACACCCCACATGACAATCGCCCCCAGGAAATGTGCCATAACGCCGCTCACCAGCCTCCCGAAGAAACTCCCCGCAATGGCCAGAATCAGCATATACAGCGCTGTGCTCTCGCCGCTGCCCAGCCGCTCGCGCGCATACGTCGGAATGTAAAAGTAGGGGACGATGTAGCCCAGGAACGTGGAGAAGGAGCAGCAAGTAAAGATGAGGAAGAGGCGGTCGTGCAGGGCAGATTTGTCAAACAGAGCGCGACGTTTGCGGGGCCGTTTGAGCCAGGCGGAGCCGCTGAGGAGCGCGGGGATGGAGAGTAAAGCGCAGGCTAGGGCGACGAAGCCGATTGCGCGAATGGCCCAGGGGAAAGTGGAGGTTTGGAGGAGCCGGTCAAACATAATTATGTAGATTACTCCGCCTGTGTGGTATCAGTATGGCTATGAGCAAGGGGCAATGTGTACCAAATTGCAAAAAAGAAAAAAGACAATGAACTTAAGGGGAAAAGATAACATACCCACGGCAATACCACTCATCACGACGCCCATAGCCAATGCCCGCTTCTTGCTAAACCACACACCTACCAGCGCCAGACTGGGTATGTAGAGGAGTCCTGCCCCGAGACCCATGCATACGCCCTGGCTGAGGAAGACTTGCCAGTACGTCGTGCTGAGACTCAACATCATGATGCCGAGTACGACGAGGAAATTCCCAACCAGCAGCATAGAGCGGAAATACCCCAGGTCAAACAGCGGGCCCGACGCCACGCCGATGACGATGAGCAGCCATGCTTGCACGGTGCCGATCCAGGATATGGCCGACGGAGTGGAGGAGGAGAGAAGCGTGGTTTTGTAGTAGTTTTGGAACGCCCCGTAGGTTAGTGTGAAACCCCTGGTATAGTGTTAGAAGGAGATTCGTGTAGAGTGTATTGGTTGGGGATGTGTTTGTTAACGAACCAGATGTTGATGTATATCATGAACCCGCCAAAAACCTTGAGCCAAGCATGCAGACCGCCATCGGGAGGTGGAGGGATCGTAGACTCTGTGGTTCGTGTTGACCGAGCATCCAATTGTGCTTCTTTATCCTGGACTGTCTCGGTTCCTGTCATGTGGCTTTGTGCTACGACTCCTTCCTCCTCTGTTGTGGAAGGTCTACTGGAGTCTTCGTGTTCATCTTTGACGACATGTTTATCCTCCAGATGGGATCGTGACGACATTGGTCTGTCGTTTAGCATACGTTCGGGAGTAGCCCAGCCCCAAGTTTTCAATCCCGAGCCCACAAGTATCCTGAACTTTCAAACGTGTCGAATCTCACGCATCCCGACAAGGTGCAAAATGTGTTGAGTGACTCAGTCTTTCTTATCACTGAGTACGGTAATTATCCGCGGAGTAAATGGCGAAATATTCGTTCCGATTCCGCACGTGGTCAAGGTCAATGCTACCTTATGTATGCATAGGGAGAGAAGAGACAGTCAACCCCAAGTACATTCAGCCACATGTGGGGAAGCCTCAAGCCTATATATTCCAAGAATGATTAGTGCAGCCATCATGACGATTACCAAGCGTTTCTGTCTGGCAGTGTTCGTTGTTAGGGCTGTTGGACATGTGCGGGGATAAACAGTGCCGAGGTCGGGAATACGGTGGCTGCGCGCTAGGTCAAAGTTGGTTGATAAACGGCCTTTGAAGAGACAATTGGAGAAACTCCTAAGGTAAGTTGCAAGTTAAATAGATTCGATTCGATGCATATTGGGTGTTCGATTGGACTCAATTGTAGACAAAGTAAATGTTCTGTCAGAAGAAGCTAAGATACAGCTGGTGGAACTCAACTAGCGTTTCGCTCTCCAAAGGCTCATCATACAAGTGCATCGCATACATGTTCTCACATCATGAGTACGCAAAGTGGTCAATTGTCACGGGTAACAACTGTGATCGTTGCGCGCCAGTGCTGTCTTCAAAGCGTTGACGTTCGACGTCTGAGATCGATATGATCAAAGACTAGGTGCTAAAGCATAGCAGCTGCGACGGTTGTGACTGACTGCAGCTTTAACATCATAATGAGATGTAGCGTGCTTCTTCGTCGTCGTCAAAGCGGCGAGGAGTCCATAAGCGCTCAAAGAGTTGGGCTATGCAGCAGCGCACTGGGACAGGAAAAGGGTGCAACCGCGTAGATGGTGTAATTTTGGAATTGATGTATCCTGAACGACATGAAGAAACAAGGATCGCAACTGCCCTGGCGCTATGATCGAAAAGGGCCCGTAGCAAAGGTATACAAGTTCCTTCCTGGCCTGCGAAGCTCCTATAGCGCGAGGAATGGCGCCTGGGAATTACGGTCAGATCGTTCCAGTGATGTACCCAGTGACGCCGTAAACAATTAAAGAACGCGGATGTCGCAATGTGCTGTTCGCTCAAGCGGCTGGCTTTGCGAATTTGGCCTTTCGTGCTTCTGCAGCCGCCCGATCCTTCTCGCTCATCCAGCTCGAACCTTGACCGCCGCTAGACTTGTTCTCGTTCCTGCGGCTATCACGGCCGTTCCGGTCCCTGTTGTCGCGGTTGTCTCTGTTATCACGGCGGTCGCGTCCACCTCGTCCTCCACGGCCACCGCCTCGACCACCTCCGTCACGGCGCTTGTTGCCGCCAGCTTCATCACCGCCCTCACGACCCCGCTTGCGGTTGCGCTCTGGGAGAGCCTCGTCAAGACCCTGAGGAGGACCAACCTCACCAAACTTCTTAGCGCGCTCTAGCTTCTTGAGACCTTCGTCATCTTCGATCTTGGTGCCGAACTTGAGGGCGCGCTTCTTGCGCTTCTCAATCTCCTCGTCGAGGTTGGTAGCAGCGAGTCCTATTGAATAGTCGGGAGCAGGCTCTTTGGGCTCTTCTGCCTTGGTCTCCGTGGTGGCTTCAGTGGTGGCTTCAGCTGCGCCTTCTGCAGGTGGCTGTACGGAGAGGTCATCAGTGGCTGCGGGGTCAATATCGGCGACTTGGTTGGGCACTGCTTGCGGGTTTGGTGGCTGGCCTTCGCCCCCAGCATTGGCAACGGTCTCTTCGTTGGTGGTGATCACCTCCTCTTTCTGCGCGGTTGATGCAGTTGCGGCGGCGGCCGCATCATCGACCTCATCGTCCCAATCAATCTCATCTTCAGCACCCGCAGTGGGCTTCGCGCCAATCTTCTCGTTGTCGTCTTTCTGCAAGCGCTCGACCATTTCGGCCTTCTTTCCCGTGTGAGGCAGGCCACGCTCCTTGAGGAGTGCCTCAAGGTCGGCGTTCTTCATCTTGGTGTATTCTGGCATCTTTTCGTGTGCGCCTGCGGTATAAGGCTGGCCCAGGTTGTTGATGATCTTCGGTGGTGACGCGAACAGGGGCGCGTTCACGATGTGAGCTGACGGACTTAATTAGTAAATTTGCAGATGGCAACGTCGATTTGCGCTTCGATCGCGTGGCGCGCAGTTTCGGGAGCGTGGTGATGCGCGATGGAGGGGGACAAAGCTGCAGGTGCGATAGAAACAATGAGTGTCTTCGAGGGACGCGGCGCATTGAGTGAGACTGCAGGCTGCATTGACCTCAGCCAAGCCCCTAGTCTTGATTGATCGTCCCCATACACACAAGGCACCGCGCTAGTTGCAACTGATTGTCCCAAGCATTGTCTCGTCTCAGGCAAACATGGCACAATAATCTCAAGACACCGTGAAGCCACTCATTTTTTTTGCTAATCCCATGTGAAATATTCGCTCGTTCTAGGCCATGATCAGTCAACTACTAATACAAGCTTGGAGCGAAAATTCCTTCCGTGCCGCTTATCAAAACTGCCCACTGCTCATATACAAGGACCCTTCACAGGCGCCACCCCCCATGAAGTAAATTATTTGCTCTTTGTCCTCTTGGACGAAAAACTCACACTCATTGCCACCTCAGCCCGTTCATCGCTGCGCTTTCGCTTCTCAGGTAACTGTAAAATACGGTTAACGATTGCGGAACCCTCACAGCCAGCTAGAATATCTCGCTTGATTCGTCCGTGTCTGTCTTGTACACTAGGGGCTATAAGTCGTTTCCTCCCATTGCGCTGATAGTTGTGAGCCTTGTATGCTTGTGAGATGTTGAAGCTCTTGACCGTCTGAGTAAATTTCTGTCAGTAATCATCATGTTTGGTGCTCGGTGAGTGGTACCGTGATCTCGGCTTGCCGGCGCGTGGCAGTCGTCGAGGCGGATGACAGCGCGCTGGTGACACGTGATCCACCGCTGAGGATATCGGCAGGTTCAAGACACGCTGTCTCCACGGCTGGCTGCACAATATCCCTCTCGTATACCTGCTTCTGCTCCTCCAGCTCCTTCTTGTATACCTCATGTTGCTTCTCCAATTCAATCTTGTTCTGCTCCTTCAGTCGATCCATCGTCCTCTTCCACTCCCGCTCCCTCTCTTCCAACTTCTCCTGCCACGCCTGAGCCACTCTAGCAACTTCCGTGTCATGTTTTGCTTGGATCTCGTCATCTAATCGAAGATGCACCTGCAGGTCTTCCTGACGACTGCGCTCGGCCGCTTCGATCCGATGGTTGACACTGGCAAGGGTGCTCTGCCACTCTTTGATGCAGTCGGCCAGTTTCCAAAGGCTCATAGAACGATCTCTGTCTGCGCGATTCTCCAAACCTTCTGCAGTGGCATCCATACTAGTGATGATGCCTCCAAGTGGAGCGTGTGGCGCCCTCGAAGTTGATGCATATGCTCTTTCAGTTGTAAATAACGGGTGCACCTTGATGATGGCAAAATCATCTTGGGCCTCAGCCTCATCTACAGGCGAATATTTGCCTGAAGAGGAAGCTGCGGCGGTCTGATCGGCCAGCGACAATTCAATAGCGCGTTGGACTGCGTCTTCTTCGTCATGTCCAGCGTTGTCGTCATATTGCCCATTGGATGGTGCGAACAGTCCTGAACCGCCTGGTTGCTGGGAGCTTTCTGCAGAGGTGATCGGCGGTGGTCTCACTTGAACTTGGAGGCGTTTGCGACTGCTGCCCCGCTGAGATCGCGACGAGTGGAACCTGCCACCTAACATGGCAGCGCTCGATATGGGTCGGAGCAGATTAGCATTCCGGTACTCTCCTTGACTTTCGGCGTAGGCTGTAGACCCTTGCATTTCGTTGCTATGCTCGGATGCGTCGTCATGGCCTCCAGAACCTGGTGTTTTGGGGCCCAAATCGCCCGTACCGGCTCTGTGATGGCCCTTCTTGTCGTGATCGGGTGGATCAGCCATGTTGATACTGGGCTAAGGTGTTATTGTAGTGGGCAGTATAGGGAGATAAATTGACTGTGAGAGCACTCTTCAAGTATACGAACGAAGAGAGGGAAGGATGTGAGACAACAAGTGTGAAGCTAGGCAGAAGAGATGTTGTACTTGAGTTAGAATAGGAAAGACCTTTAATCAATATTTTTTTTTTCCGTTTGGTTTGAGAGCCCGTTTGCTCGTTTGTACCTGTCAACACCAACAGCGACCAACAGCTTACAGCCGCTCATACTATGTGTGGATTTCATGTCACCGTGATACTCGTTTAAAATATGTTGTACATGCTCAATACCATCTGAGGTTTCGGCTGCTTTGTTCGCCCACGGCTTATAGTCTACAATCTACTCGTCACGCGTGGGCCGCGGGAATTGCCGTTGCAGGACGATCGGTCGCCTATTGATCTTGCTGAAAGCTTCGGTGACGATAGGCGAGCTGTCGGTTCGAATAGTGGTGCCAATGGCCATGAAGAAGCTGTCGCTGTTAGCTGGAGTGCGAATAGTGCCAGGCTGTGAGGTCATACCCAAAGGTCGCCGCAGATCCCATCATGTACTGCCCGAGTGTTCGCAGCATCCCATTGGGTCCTGGGCCGAAGCGAACGATGTTGGTGAAGCCTGTGGTATGGTGGTCAGAATGCGCCTAAGAGAGCCGGGATGCGCATACCGAAGATGAAGCCAATGATCAGACCGACAGCTGTACAAGTCGTCAGACTACGTTTGATCGCATTGCCATGTCTCCTGTCAACATACATCCGCCCATCATGCCACCCATCTTCACTACATGCTGCTTGTTAGCCGGGCTTCTTGACTAGAGGCGTGCCAATGGTCGCATCGTACGCTTATCGAGGGTTGAAGGGCCACGGCCGTGTGCGCCTTGCGGCATCGATCCAACTGGAACCGGCATGGCGACGACTAGGTTGCTATTCAGACGTGGAACAAGTGCAGGGCAAGACTGTGGCGGGCCTCGCAGCTCGAATCGGCCGTCCCACTACGAAGCTGCTCGCCGCGGCTCGTGCATCGCGCGCTTGGCAATGCTGCACCTGGGCGGAACCAGACTTACGAAACTACGGTTGCATAACCAAGGCTAGGTACTCTGGACGCTCCCTGACAGGCACACTACACAGAGCGCTGGGTGCACATGTCAGAGGCGCGATGCGCATGTTCAACCCAATCGCAACATGGCCGAGACAGCTGTTGCGACCGCTCTACTTCTGACGTAGCGCGTGCGGTCAACGTGTTTGGGGGGACTGCACGTGACTTTGATCCCTCGCCCTTCCAAGGCTCCTGGGTTGCCAGTGCTGTCGCAGGAATGAAGCGAAATAGTTTGATTCATCGCCGTCCAACTCGACCCACTGCGTGGCTACCTATGTACCGTTGCAGCATTTGTGCCACCCTAAACGTGACTGCCGCTGTGCTGTCCTCTCCTCTAGACCCATATCACGCCTGTTGTCTCGCCCAGCTGGCCAGTCAGCATCGCAGCATCGTAGTTAGGGACAGGACAAGGCCCGACTGCCACCTCCGCTCGTCGAATCCTACGAGTAGGGCCATCTGCACCGTCGACCACCTCCCATCACCACAGCCCGGCCCGTGGCCTCCTATCGCCATTCCAGAAGCCTCACTGCCGCCGGGCCTCTGCTGCTGTGCTCTTTGCTGTCCCGCAGGCCCGCATCGCCCTGACGTCGTCGCACGGGGCGCCCACGAACAGCACACGACCGCCCGTCGACTGCGCAGACCACAACACCCCCGAGCCCGCCGCACCGCCGAATATCTGCATCGTGTTGCGACGCATGCGTGACTGAGCGAGCCGCTGGCCGCTCCTGCTCTTGTTTCCTGTCCCCAGGCTGCTGCGCTCCTGTCGCGCCCCCGAGCACGAAAAGGACACGGGAAGCGTGCGAGAAAAGTGACGGCGGACCCTGACCACCCTGGCCACGACACCTCACAAGTCGCCCACGTCCACGCCCGCGTCCACGCCCAGCTCCTTCCCCCAACACGTCCACAACCACGCCAATGACGGCCGTCGCTCCCCCCGTCAATTTTCAGAACATCAATCGCCAGGCATGGAGCGCTGAGGGCGTGCCCAACGGTGGTGCCATCTTCCTGCCGCGTAGCGCCAAACGCTCCAACTCGTCGTCGTCGCTCTCGTCACAGGCATCCACCACCTCGACCATATCGGCTTCCTCGTCGCAGACCAACGTCTCTGCGCCGCCAAACAGCGCTGAAGCGGCCGCCTGGGCTGCCCGCAAGACAAAGGCCCCAAAAGGACTATGGCCTGCAACCAAAACTGAGCCCGTTGCCGGAATCACTACTGCACGACCCCAGCCAGTGGCATCCGCAAGCACTGGCTCCTCGGCCGCGTCTGCAATGAGCGCCTTGCAGACCCCCTCTGCCATGGTCCCCTCACAACACAATGCCGCCGTCCAGGCGCAGCAGCAGAACGGTGCGCCACGCCAACAGGCACAAGAGAGCGCCGCCGTCCTGCATCTTGTTCCCATGAACGGCACCTTCGAACGCAAGACCATCACTGTCCCCTTCTTTCCCGATGTTCTTCGCATCGGCCGCCAAACGAACAACAAGACGATACCCACACCCCTGAACGGCTACTTCGACTCGAAAGTGCTCTCAAGGCAACACGCTGAAGTCTGGGCGGACCGAAACGGCAAGATCTGGATACGAGACGTAAAATCCTCTAATGGCACCTTCGTCAACGGAGCGCGACTGTCCCAGGAAAACCGAGACTCCGATCCACACGAACTGCGCGAGCAAGACATGCTCGAACTCGGTATCGACATAGTCAGCGAAGACCAAAAGACCATCGTACACCACAAGGTTGCCGCTCGCGTTGAACATGCTGGCATCTATGCTAGGACAAGCAATGAAATGATCGATCTCAATTTCGGCGAATTAGAGGGCCCCCAGCTAGCCAACATGATGGGAGGCGGACAACAACAGCTAGCAAACATGCGTGGTCGTACCCCTAGTCAAGGCTCGATGAACGGCCAGCGCCTACAAGGCCCAGGTGCTGTTCCAAACTACCCCAATGGTATGCAGCAACCACGTCATCCCAATTTCTGGCTACAGCCCATCACCATGGAACAAGTTGTGAAGAAACTTAATGTAAGTTTCTTGCCCGAATATTTGCAGTCGACTTAGCTAACATGTGTAGGCCGAGATCAAAGCTGCAAAGCAACAATCACAAGAACTTCAGCAGACACATCACTACATCAACAACATCCTGGCTGCGGACCCAAAGAAAGAAGCCTTAAAAGCCTCACCCGTCAATCCAGTGAGGATCTCCCCCATCAAGGATATCAATTTGAAGACCAGATTCTCCGATCCTCCTGCACCGCCACCACAACAGCCTCTACCAGAGAAGCCTGACGCTGCAACGTCCCTTAGAAGGTCGGACACCGAGCGCCCGAAGACAGGATCTCCAATTCGGTCCGATGCACAGATGTCTTCACTAAACGACGCTTTGACCAGTGCCAAGAAGGAAATAGAATTACAGGGCATACGTCTTCGCGATCTGGAGAGCCTCCTGAATGAAGAGCGACGGGCAAGAGAAGAAGCTGAAGAGCGTGCTAGTCGCTTGGAGCGGGAGTCCGCCAAGGAGCAGGGTGAGATGACAGAGTCGCTTGCAAATGGACATACCAACCAGACCGAAACAGAAGATGAGCACGAAGAGGTATCTGAGCCACAGAACGAATCGGCATCACGTACCGAGACCGAGGATAGCACAGCTCTGTTGCAGCAACGTCTGGACCTGATGTTAACTGAGATGAATGAGATGAAGCAGCAGATGGAGCGCTACCGCGAACGAGCCGAGAATGCAGAAGCCGACAGGAAGACGTTGGCAGAGATGGTTGAAACCATCAGAAACGACAACGCCAGGTCAGCGAGCAAAGAAGCCCGACGAAGGAGGCGAAGTGACAGTGAACGGGCACAAGCACAGACACCCGCTGGCACAGATGGATCAGAAGATGATGAGGCCGAAGAAGGCGAGATTACGATCATAAGAGAGAAGGAACTTGAAGAGGATGGACCGGAGGCCTCACTCCCAGCAGTTGCTCCACAGAATGGACATGCGGTGGAGCAGAACGGCACCACGCATGCATCCAAGGCTGCCAATGGCCTGGTGACACAGCGATCCAATCGTGACCTGATGTACCATGGAGGCCCAGTGGGAGCTATCGTGACTGTCGTTGCTATCGGAGTTGCAGTCATGGCGATGCTGAATCAGTATCCCAAGGCTGATCGTTGAACAGGCGACGACCGATGATCAATAGCCATCATTGAATTGGGCCAGGTCAGCGCTTCGCGTCTCGACGCATAAGAGGACTGAAGAGATGGAATAGTATAATAAGGGCACCCATGCTTATCAATATTCTGATCGCCTGGCATCAAGCAACGCACCCCACTTCTGACCGACAATATCTGTACCACAATTGGAGCCCGATGCAACCGTCAGATGCTAGCAGTGGCAGCAACAAGTCCTCACTGCTTGGCAAGCATGAACGGTGCCTCACGGCGGCTGCCACGGTTTTCTGGCTTGCCCAGCAGCAAATACTACCAGGGCAACCAAGAAAGCAAGACACCTAAACATCAAGGCTAGCAACGATAACGCCACCATCAACGAAATTCCACACCCTGTGGGACCCTACAGAATGAACACTCACCTCTACACTAAGTAACATCTCATGGCGTACCTCGGCGATCATAATCGGAGTTCTTTTGGTGCAGAAGTCTCGGGAAGGCTTCGCGCCGCTTTCTACCTCCCCCACCACAATTGGCGTTATTTGGATCAATCTGCAAGACCTCGGCAAAGAGGCACTGCAAAGGATCCCTTGCGGTCCGAAAACATTCATTGTACCATGGAGCGAAATTCTATTTCCTTTGTTAAACACGATCGTCAGTATTTCTTTTCCTTGTCAGCTGAGAATATTGGATGAAGGCGGATGATGGCATGGCATGATTAGAGTTGGTTTGGGGTCTCTCAGGACCCTACTTAGGGCCCATAGCGAGTAAAGGTGTGCATGGTGGTGGGTTGGCGTGGTGGGGGTATTTGACGGGGCACTTTCAATGATACATATTTGACCTTGATTAATATTTGTCTTGTGCAATGTATTGCCGTTGCTTAATGCGAGTGACTTTTGACTGTCGGGTATCTCTCAAGCATGCTCTGTCCCCATCGTAGCAACCCATGCTCTTCCTCCTACCAATCCTCCAACTCACTTGATCCCAATACTAACAGTCACCGAACTCAACGTGCGTATCCTCGTCTCCGGCACGTCCGCATCCCCCTCCCCAACCTCAATATCATCCACCGCCCTCACACTCCCCATCTCAACCCTAACCCTGTGCCCCGCCTCCCCCTGAAAATAAACCCCAACCTCCAACGCCCTCGCTATCGCCCTCCCCGCCGCCTTAACATACACCTCCTCTCCACCCCTCCCCCACTCCCCCCTCCCCGCAACCCCCTCCGCAACCCCCCTCTCCACAACCCCAGCCTCAAGCCGCCCACTCGCCACCGCACTTGCTCCTCCCTGTCCGCCCCGCTGGCTCCGCGACGACTGCGTTTGCGCAGCCGCAGCTTGCTGTGCGCGCTTCGCGATTTCGGCGAGGAGTCTGCGTACGCGCTTTAGGCACGGTATGTAGGGTGTTGAGGCGGTGAGGTAGAGGATTTTAGGGGAGGCGGATGAGGCGAAGGGGCTGGGGAGCGGGGGGTGTAGGAGCGGTCGTTTGGTGAGGGTGGTGGTTGGGGGGAGGGTGGGCATTTTCTGGTTGGTGTGGGTGTGGGTGTGGGTGTGGGTGTTTGGGGGCTTGGTGGAGGGTTGTTTGGTAGAGGGTTTTTCGGTGGGGTTTAAGGGTGCTGGGTGGATTGGGGCTTGTGATTGAGGGGCTGGTGAGGGGTTGGCGGTCGTTGTTTGTGCGGTGGTGGTGGAGGAGGTGGTTGTGGATTTTGTGGAAGGTGGGAGAGGTTGCGCGCAGGGTGGTGTTGTATCGTCGGTCATGGCGGTGTCTGGGTCTGGAGGAGAGGCTTGGGGCTTGGGGTGGCCGCTGCGTGTCCGTTTCTGGCCTGCCATGGTGCTTTGGTATTGGAGTTGTGTTTGGTGGTTGGGTTTGTTGGTGTGTTTCGTGGTTTACGGAAACTTTCGTGGCAGGCGCGAGTCGCGTCGCGGTTGCCCGAAATTCGGCTTATCGATAGTTAACTTGGTCTGACTTGACCATGATGAGCTCTGCGAACCACCTCAGAGCTCGAGACACGAGTCACGGCTTCTCTGGGATCGCTATGATTTGCAGATAATTCACACAATGGCTAGTATCGCAACGCCGGCGCTCCGCCATATTCATCTTCCAGGCATCGTCCCCTATGCGACCGCTGCCCGCATCCAAGAACGGCTTGTTGCACGCTTCCTCGCCTCAAAGCCACCGTCGAATGCACCTGCCCCTTCGCCGCACATCATAACAGCCCAATTTCAGCCTGTCTATACCTGTGGAAGAAGAGAGGTGGGAACAGTATCAACCGAGCAACAGGATTTTCTCTGCGCGAATGGTCGTGCTGAATTCGTCGAAGCCCTCAGAGGAGGCCAGACCACTTTCCACGGGCCTGGCCAGCTCGTCGCATACCCCATCATCGATTTGCGCACGCACAAACTTACGCCGCGATCATATGTATGTTTACTTGAGAAGAGCATCATTGCTACATGCGCGAGATACGGCATTAAAGCGATGACTACGGAGCATACTGGCGTGTGGACATCCCAAGATGACAAGATTGCCGCGATTGGGGTGCATATGAGAAGAAATATAACGAGTCATGGCATTGGCCTCAACGTGAATACGGATCTGTGGTGGTTTGACAGGATCGTGGCGTGCGGTCTTGAAGGGAAGAGAACAACGAATTTCGTCAAACAAGGGACTGAAAATAAAGAACTCGATGAAGTCGGTAAAGAGTTTGTACGTGAGATTGGGGAACGGCTTCACGGGGTGGAATACATCGAGATGGTGGATCAGGCAGAGGTGGAGGATTTGCTGACAGCATGAATCTGCACATCGAGCGCCAACCCACCATCTTCATTGATCGCATCCTTCGCATGACATGGCCTGGAGACTCAGAGTGGCTGTCATATGCCCCGCAGCGTTACTAAAAGCATCGCATGAACATTGAAGAGAATGTCACAAGATCAATGTCGCACGAGCTCTCGATAATGGTCGCAGATGCGGCTGACAGAGCCACGGACCGCAACAAGACAGCCTTCAAGCCCAACGCCTTCAGCGAACCAAGTAAATGCAGCAAATCATGTCGACTTTGAGGAACCTTTATCTACATCACTGGCTGGATGGCGTTAGGAGCAGGGGTATGGCCGAGCTGATCATCACGGTACGCTTGAGCAATCATGGGCTATCTAAACATAGTCTAAAACCCATGAGAACCCCTCATTGAGCTCCACCAATATTCTACAAATGTTCGTCTTCAGCCTTGGGTAGGGGGCGCCCTTTCTAATCCTTTCGAAGAACGCCAAGCTGCGCCTAGTGACGGGGAGTACCATCAAATACGAAGTCAAGTAAGACGGGCCCTCCTCAAACTTATACCCGCTGCTGTTGTAAATGCAAGAGTCGAATTGCTTCGATTTGATACAGCACAGTTGTTGTAATGTCCAACTCCACTAAACAGCATTGAATGCGGGCATCACCGAGTCAGACAATAAATCATAGACGAGGAGTATCTAAGCACCAGATATTAGCCGTAGCTCTCCGTGCATCAAGAGTGCTTAGAGAAGAGATATGAGAGACATCAGAGGAGAGATAAGAGGTCGACTTCGTCGTCTCCTCGATGGACAAGAGCATAGCCCTCGTATCACAACGCTAGCCACATCAGCATCATCAGTTACCATGGCCCGTTCTCTGCTCGACCTCCCTCCTGAATTACTATATCAGATCCTCAGTCTACTGCCTGTTCGATCTCTTCTCAAATTCTCGCAAACATCTCGACTATCTCGCACACTCGCCAACTCGAGCCTCCACACCTTAAGCCTGGCAATCCGACCGGTACGCAGCCGTGCGGCGGCAAATAACTGTGAACAGAAGCACTGTGTGCGCGTACCAAATGCGAATGTATACGACTATGGCATGCTCCTCACGTTCCACAACGCACTCTTGACAAGCGTAGTAACGAGGTATGCGGATGCTATGCAAGCACTGGACCTCTCAATATGGACGCTTACGGTACCAATCGCGAATGCCGTCTCCAATTTGTTCGCACTAAGAAGTCTGTCCATCAGGGTTGAGGATGACTTATATGCCCGAGCGGTGCCACGATCCTCCATAGCGTTGGAAAAAGAAGAGCAGGATAAAGCGTGGGATCTTCTCGGGCAGAACGCGGTGTGGAAGCATCGACTTCAAAGACTCAAGATACAGAACGCAGACCTGACCACTGAGCAATTGGCGAGGCTGCTTGAACGAAGTAGATGTTGTAAGGAATTGTGGCTTAGTGGCTGCAAATGTATTAGCAAAGACGTCTGGGTCTTTCTAGGGAATGAGTGGGAAGGCCGCACTACATTACACCGGTTGCATGTGGCAGAATGCGGATGGCCTCTCGATGAAGAAAGTCTAGAAGCCATCAGTGGACTGACGGGCTTGCAGGTTAGTGGCTCTACCTGATGCCATATGGACGCTGACTTCAATATCAGGATCTAAATATTCAAGGCTGCTACGCCAAGGGCGACAATGCTATCGAACACTGGAACCAGAAATTTAGTCGAATACTCCGCTTTACACCACCGAAAAATGTGAATAACACACATGATTCGGCTATTGAGGTAGATCCGGATTACATGTGAGATTTCAATGGGCAAAGACGATATGCTAGACTCATCTGAGCCGTTGTATGTATTCAACTATCTGTGCGTTACAATGTCGCGTGGCGATGAAAGTAGCCAAATATCCCTCGTTTCATCTGTCAACTTCCATCTCAACCACTGATCATCTTCTCAGCACCAGACCTCGAACTCTGAACCTCATTCTCCACTCATATGTCTTCTCTGAAATCAATCTTGCTCATCCACCTTCATGCATACACGCAGCCAAGCTGGTGAAAATGCTCCCAAATGATTCTTGTCAACGTTAATGTATCTGGGACTTAGTCATACCGCCCGTTTGTCTTGGAGGCCAATTAATTCGATCCCTGAGACCTAGATTGCCGCGCACTTCCGACCATGGAAGAAGCCTGGGCACTGGCACGGCCACGAAGGTAAGTGGTGTACTGGGACACGCGTTGACGCTGGGCCTCCAGTTTCCTATGCCATGCAACATGCTCCTCGATGAGTGCGACTTCTTCATTGTTGATCCCTTGCTGGGTAGCGGAGGCAGGGCCGTCGGGCTGCATTTGCTGATGGTGAAGCTGTTGGACGGGCTGGGCAACTTCGATCTGCTCGGTGGACTGGATACTCAGGACGTGGTGAATCTGCGACGCGTTTGCGTTGAAAAGCTCCAGATCCACTAGCGGGGCATCGATGCTGAAGCCGTCGCGGAAAGCAGGGTGCTGCATCTGTTCGACTTGCCACAACCACTCTTGCTCTTCACGATCAATCTCCGCCTCTGTCTCGACGAAACCGTCTTCCAAGACTTCCTTGATATCCTTGACTTCACCCCCATTGTATGGCGCGCCTCGCTCTTCCGCTTGTTCCCTCTCAAACTCCATCTTCATCTTCTGCAAAGCCTTGGACTTTCCTCCTTCCTTCTTGTACCTCTTCCTACACTCCTCAAACACATTCCTATACTTCTCGCCCAATTTGGCATTGACAAGCGCAGCATCCCACTCAGGCGTCCACTCCAGCCCAGGCTGGGCCTCATACACATGCTTCTCTCTGAGCTGCGTGATCTGCACCTCGGCCTCCTCGGCGCTCAAAATGTTGCCAGCAACCTGGGCCACAATCTCATCCTGAATGCACTGCACGCGCGCCTCGCGAATCGCAGCATCCATTGCCTTGCCGGTCGCCGCGCCATTGAGCAGATCCCAGTGCAACGACAGAACACCATGCAAGTTGGCGAGCGTAGGACCAGAAGGGAACAACTCTGTATCCGGGGTACTGAAGCCGCTGCGAAGATGATCAGACATGCGTTGCTGCATCTCGCGGATCCGCGCAAGCAGCGCATAATACAGGTCCTGGAAGTCGGCTAGGTGGCGCTGGTGCACGTTGCCGCGGAAGACATGGGCGCGGGTGCTCTGCTCGATGTGGGCGGGAGTCTGGAACTGAGAGGGCAGCTGGGGCGGCGCAACGTAGCCGTTTAGCAGACGGGCGTGGAGGACGCGCAGGTTCGGGTTGTAGGACGACGTGTCGCGCGGGCCGAAGAAGTTGCCGTGGCTGGAGATGGAGATGAGGTAGGTGGAGAGGTTGAGCATGATGTTGATGACGAAGGTTGCCGGTAGGGCCTCGTGGTTGGTGGTGAGAATGGCGTGCTGGGTGAGAGCAGGGTAGAAGTCGGGGAGCGAGTAGATGCCCGGGATCGGGATGCTGATGACTGCTGGCATGGCTGCAAACTCGTCTTTTCTTGTCTGTTTTACTTTGTGTTTTTCCTCTTGCTGTATTCGAAGAAGAAGTCCAAACTGACTGGTTGGCTGCTGTCGAGGATCTGGTTTTTTGCCAAACTCTTTCAATCTGACTGAGTGAGCTATGCTGAGCTGTTGGTCGTGAGATGAGATGGGCGTATACCGATATGTGACGGAATTGCCGTTACCGTTGCCGTTTGTTGAAAGCTACCCAAGATCGTGTACTGAGATTCAATCCTCTGTCTCCAACTCACCCTCGTCCGTCAATACGAGCGAGAACAGAAAGAGCAGTGACAGCAATAGCGACGACGACAGCTCCAACAATACAATAACCCCCAGAAGATAATCGCCGCTCAGCTCGACAAACCCCCCAACGGCCTTCAATTTACCTCCTAAAAGGCGTCACCGCCGCTTCCGCAACGCCTTGCTATTGTCGCCTCAGCAGACGAACAATAGGAATCCGCGCAATTGAGACCGGGAAAAAGCGTATCGTAGCGCCAAACGGCGTTTGCAAGAGCGTGATAGCGTCCAGGCAGCACAAAAACGTATTGTATGGGCTGGTATTGGTGTTTGGGCTGAGAAGCGAAGAAACGAAAAGTTTAACGTTTCTTGGGCTTTGGTGGGAGAGGAGATGGAAGGAGAGAGGAAATTTGAACCTGGACGAGTGGGTTTTGTGGGCAGGGGGGCTGGGGTTGGGGTGGTGGTGGTGAAGTGGTGAAGTGAGGTGAGGTGAGGTGGTGAAGTGAAGTGAAGCGGTTTGGGGTCGGAAGACGTCATTTGAAAAATAGATGGAGCGGGGGTGTTTGGGGCTTAGAGAGGGGGCGTGGTGGTAGGTATGGCTTGTTATGTAGACTGGTGCTGTGTTGAAGTAGAGTGATGTGGTGAGGTTGATGGAGGGTTAGGGCTGGATGGGGATTGCTCTTCGATTGGGGTTGGTAGCTGCCTAATGGCTGCCTGTATGCTTTGTGGGTCTGATAATAGAGATTCGGCATTGAACTTGTATAATTGTCTTGGTGACTTGTTAGTGAGACGATTTGATCCCATAGATGCAGCTCCAACTATAGCGTTTGCAGTACTTCCCTAGTAAATAGTCACACACACCACCATGCTCCCCGTCGCACCTAGCTTAGCCTTGTATCCTGGATCCTCATCATAATAAAGGACACATTCGGACTTTTCCGCAAAATGAAGAACTTTCGCGGCCATTAAAGCTATCGCCAGGCTAGAAACGTCGCTGCTACAAAGTTCGCTCACTCGCCTGCTCCTTTGCAAATTGCGACACGCTTTTCCGAAACCCTTCGCATTGTTGCATTGTTGCATTGTTGCATTGTTTTATTTAATTCACGCATATGGAAGTACATACTATTGTCCCCGCTTGATGTCATATTTATTCTATTTCGGCAATGCCAGCTTCGGGGATTGACTTGGCCGGTCGGAGTGAATGGGGCGCGGAGGCGCGAGGACGCGCGACTTTGAACGATATATCAGTAGAGGATTGAGATTAGGCACAAGTAGACGCAGAATAAAATTATTCTGGCATCGCATCCAACTGTGTAGAAGGCTGAGATGTGACCTGTGACAGTGTCTGAATCTATAACGGGAATTAGGACATGAGGGTTCTGAAGTCGACTTGAGTCATCTCCCTATTATGTCCCTCTTCGCAGGGTATCACCTCCTACCGTTAATTCCACCTAGCCGTGCTATTTCCACCTAGTAGTGCAGAGCAAAAAAAAAACCCTCAAAAAAAGTGCAAAAAAAGCACCCTCCAAGTATTAGATACTTGGAGTCTCCAGGAAACTGGAGCGGCGACCTGTAAACCTTTCTCAACCGGCAATCTTTTATGCCAGGATTTCGGTTTTCGGTTGGATTCGAACTTGCAACCAGGCGAAGGACGGTCTGGAAGTTCTTTTCACTCCTACAATTTGCGTAACAGATGAAATGCTCTTGACCTCTCGACCAACTGCTGGTTTGCCGCGATTCCTTGGAAGGATTGGGAATTTTAAAATATATATACTAGAGGGGGTGGGAAATTGGGTGTGGGTGGGCTGTGTGGGTGGGCTGTGTGGGTGGGTGGGTGGGGAGGGAGAGTGTTTGCAGCTGCGTGGACGAGCGGCGTTTGCTCTGCAAATTTTACATCGCGTTTGTTCTGCACATTGTTAGATCGCAGATGGGGTGTTTGTTTATGTATTCGTTCGGCATTGTGTCGAATCACGCAACGACATTGATAGAGCATGGCATGTGCTACGTAGCAGACATGATCTCAGAGTAAATGAAAATTCTGTCGTCGTGCGAGGCACTATGCTGACTGAAAAATTTCGGTGAATTGATGGATAGATCTTGTTTAATATGCCATGGTCTTTTCGATCGCTGCTGATCAGCCGCTGCCTTGATGTCTTGGTGTATACGATAGTGAATAGATGCGGCGGCATGCGTGCCATAGCATACCAAACACACTCTCCCGCCTTTCCAACTACAGCCATGCTCCTATTACTCCTTGTAGCCCATCTTACCCTCGAATATATCAAAAACTAAGACATCCCGCATCTCTAGCACTAACGAAAGCCGGACTCCTCTCGCACTGAAAAGACCCGCCAGAACCAGATAGATGTACACAGGAATTGCCATCCATATCGCGTCAACCCAGGACTCCTCACTTACTTTGCAATCCATCACTAATAGAGAATTACACTACTCAATCAAGCGAGATCGGTGGACTGGATGCTAATTACTACCTAAAATGACCTCAACCAACAAATTACCACAACTAAGCCGGGACTTATCCATCGCTGCCACCGCGAGTCTCAAAGCGCAGGATCACTTCTAGCATAATAGGTAGATAACTATATACCTAACCACCAGCAGTACGTGTTGATGATGGCTGCGAAAGCAATGTTATCACCCACACACATTTATACTTTTCTAATAAGTACACTTAACGAAACAGCATCTCGTAAACCCATCCCCATAATCCCATGCCCACCTCACCCCCAACTTCCTAAGCACTCTTCGCAACCTCCACACCAGGCATAACTCTCCTCACCTTCCTCGTAGTCTCAACAACCGTCTCAGTGACAACCTTTCTCTTAACCTGTCTGCCCGCCGCCACCGCCGCCTTCGCCTTGCCCACCGCCACAAGCACCTCACTCGCTCCATCCTCACCACCCGCATTCCCATTGCCAGCACCCTGCCTCTCCACACCAGGCGTCGTCCTACCCGCGCTCGAACGCTGACTATACCCACCACCGCCATCACCACCACTGTCGTCATCATCATCACTACTCTCACTCTCCCGCGAGCCAATCACATCTACAAACCCGACCCTCTTGGGCGTTGCGCTCCTCGGCGCCGCAAACGCAGATCGCAGCGTCTTGGTCAGGGGGATGAATTCTTCGGAGCCGAGGGATTTCTTGCGCTTGCCGTCAGGGGTGTAGTATTCGGAGCCGAGGCTGCGTTTGCGCTTGCTGCTGGGCTTGGTGTGGGATTTGGGGACTGTTGTGGTTGCGGTGGGGGTGGTGGATGGGAGGACAGCGGGCGTACTGGAGATGGGGAGGGGGCCTTTGCGGGGACGGCCGCGGCCGCGCTTTTGGGTGATGGTAGGGTCGGGGATGGGGACTTGGGATGTAGGCTTGGCGGTTGAGATTGAGGTTGAGGTTGAGGCTTTGGGAGATGGTGTGGACTTTTTCAGGGCAGGCTTCGCTGGTCTACTGATACGTGATGCAGGCCTAGGCACGGCTTTAGAATCAAAAGGACTCTCTGGAGTACCAGGTGCGCCATCGATCAGACTTTCACGTCGAGGACTTTGAGCGAGAGCTTGCTTGCGCTCGTCTCCAAATTTCCTCATCGCTGCTCCGGCACGAAATTTAGGCTGAACTGGCACTGGTCCTGCCGGCGAGTATCCGTGGCGGATCAAGGGGGGTGGTAAGATAGGTTCTCTGCGAGGCGAGGGACTGGTGTTCGTCATGTCTTTTTCAAGAGCATCTGCCTTGGCTCTCAGCTCTCGAACTGCAGCGATACTTGAATTCCTAGCCTCTCCGGCGGCCTGTAGTGCAGCTTTGACCCGAGCTGTCTTGGGGCCAGTGGTGCTCGGGGTAGTGACAGTACTCGACCTAGAAGACTTTGTAGGAGTCCTACTAAGGGCATCTCGAAGTGCTGTTTGGACATCAGGGGCTGGGCTCACTATTCACAATTCATTTAGTGGATTTACATGGCTGGGTAAGTGACGACTGACATTGCTTGCCAACCGAGAATCGGCCCAGGAATATGCGAGGGGCATAGTCTGATGCTTGCTCCTCCGTTCGATTCCCTTGGTTGAATTCATTGACGCATTTGCCCAACTGTTTCAGGCTTGCTAGTTTTTTGATTACATCGTAGTCTTGTTGTGTTCCGTGCGGGAGCTTGAACCTTGATCCGGACTCAAAGTGGTGCAAGTTCTTGTGGTGCTGCAAAGCAGGGTGGTTGAACGGGACGTTGGTTTCAACTACCTTGCCCTCAGCCTTGAGCTGTTTGCCGTAATCAGAAATATCGAAGTTGATTTTCAAGGATTCCCAATCCTCCATTTGGAAAGTTTCCGGAAAGGGAAGAGAGGCGGGCATCTTTCTGTACCATTGTTCAACGTTGTTGTTGGATCCACCGTATTTCCAGCTTCGTTCGAGATCCACGTTGTCTTGCGTGTCTTTACGGCGCGAGCGGAGGGGCTCCACAGCTGGCGCCGCAGTGGATTGCACAGATGGTGATTGGAGCTTAGCTAGAGCCTCAGCCTGCTTGCGTTGTACAGTTTTCCCGGCAGTCGTAGTCCGTATACGAGCATGCCTAGTTGGCGATTCTGACCCGTCATCTTCGGCTCGATCAAGCGCCTCTAAGACGGCCGATGTGTAGGATTCCGCACCATGCTCAGATCTAGTCGGTACACGAGCTTCTTGTATAGCGTTATCGTATTCTTCAAGCACTTCCTGTACCATGGCGCAGACCGTACGTTGAAGCCCACTGTCGAAGTTATTGCCAGCCTGAGGAAGGAGCTGCACCAGAGCCTCGTCGATACGGTCAACGCGGCTCATGTAGGTGGCAGGCGAATCCTGCCCACCTTCTTCGGCTATGTAGTTGATGGCTTGTTTCAGACGAAGGTTGTTGTACTCTCGCTGCGCATCGTCTGCTTCATCAAAGGTATAAATATCCTCAGCGTCAGAGAGGTCCATGGGATTCGTCGCATCAGCAGCCTGGTGGCTGTAGTACTCAAATGGCATGTTTACTAATTGCAGTACTGCTTCTTCAATGTAAGATATAATCTACCATTTATTAGCATCTTCCAGCTTCCATGGCCGTTCCAAGCATACCAAGCGATCCTCATTGAAACACAATGTCTTTCCCAGAAACGACAGAAAATGAAGCGGAAGACAGCTCCGGAAGGTCAATCCACAGCTTCTTGAGTAATGCCACGATGTCTTTGTTCACCAGCAAGACAAAGGTATGGGGAATCCAGCAGCTGCGAACCTTGCCGCATGCGGCGAGTCCCTAGAATATGTTTGACCATTGTTGCCAAACACGCTTTCCTTTGTGCGCGTCGAGAGAATGGTAGGCGTTCGTGATGCAGCGATAGCGGCTTGAATGGTTGGGTGTTCTTGTGACGCTGTGTAAGGTTTTGGTGCAAGGGATGGCGTTGTTCAGGACTGAGGACGACGGGCTCAACACGACTCAAAGCTGAAAGACAACGATGATATTCTGTTATGTAACTGAGATGGGGCAGGCTATGTACTTGATATAAAGATGGAGTGGAATGAAATGAAATGAAATGAAATGCGATGTCTTTGACGGGTTTGGATGGAATGCAATATTATACCTGCCTTTTGGCTGTACAAGCCAGAGTAATACTCCTTACCTTGACCGGCTCGGCGTCATTAGTTTTAGTAGAGTTGTGAAGCAAGGTTGTAGTGGGACGGCGATGTTTGTAAACACCAATTCACACAGGCTGGCCCCGATCGACCGGTGCACGGATATCGGTACATTAGGTAGATAAGTGTTGCGGCAAGCATCGTCTGCATTGCACTGCACTGCACTCACCACCTGCGTTGCTCTGGAACGCTAGTGAGGGCAGCGCACTTGCTTCAAGATATAAAAAAGCAGTCGCTCTTAAGCCTATCCTACCTGCCTTGACATCTAGCAAGCGGCCTTCAAAATGCCGCCCCTCTGCGTGCAACTGACTGGTCGCTCTACCATGTCCATCCCACTGGTCATCATCATTGTTGCCATTACTTTCGTCTGCTCCGTTACATACCAGTCACTATCACACCCTTCTCTATCCGTGCATATGGATCCAGAACTTCGAAGCCAAGAATTCAGCGTCAAAAGCCCCAGATGGCAGACATGCATCATTCTGATGACTTAAGATCATCGTGCTTGGGGTTATGGGCCTCGTGTGGATCTCCAGACATTAAACATCCAAAGTCCTTCTGGGAGCAGACAGCGACACCACAAGCAGCTATCGAAGCTGGCGCCGTCTCAGAACCGCGGTCGTTGAAACGCCAGCTCCAAGTCGTATGCCTCGATCAATCTCTGGCTGCTACGATTCTCGCCCTTCCCTTGAGGTGTAGTGTCATAGTAGCACGTGAGTGGAGGAGAGGTGGGTGGGATTGGGCCAAGTGGGCATGTCCGAATTTGGTGGTGCGACTAGGATGCCTCGGTTCTCCACAACATCAACTGACAACTGAGAGCATGCCACGGCGCTGGAGATGTGGATGATGAAGTCATTACTTGTACAGACTGTGTGAATATTGTCTTTGTTGCCATTCTGTTCAACTTGTTGTTCGCGTCTGCTTTCTCCAGCCCTGTGAGCCATGTCTCGTAAGCAAGCACAGTAGTTCGCTACCTACCAGACGCCAACATGCCAATCACTGCTAACCATGTCTCCCTATAACTTCCAGTCCTCGCCCTGCCCGCTGCAGCAGCAGGTCTCGCATATGTCAACGCTCGCCATGGCCTCGCCTACGACTACCATCTCCTCTCCTCCTTCCTGCGCGGCACCCTCAGCAGCGCCTGGAACGAACGCGCCGACCGGCTCAATTTCTTCTACCAGCTTAGATCGCACGCGCTGTCGTCGCGCGCCCACCACGCCTTCCTCATCTTCCAGGGCCAGACATGGTCTTATGCGCAGGCCTACGAGACAGTGCTCAAGTACGCCACGTGGCTGACGACCAAGGGCGTGGCCAAGGACGACATTGTTGCCATGGACCTGGTGAACAGCCACCTTTTCGTCTGGCTGTGGTTCGCGCTGTGGAGTATTGGCGCGAAGCCAGCGTTTGTGAATACGAATTTGAGGGGCAAGGCGTTGGTGCACACGCTCAAGACCAGCACGGCGAGACTGGTGCTGGTCGACGAGGAGGGGAGGGACAAGTATGACGAGCAGGCTTTGAAGGAGCATGGCCTTGTTCGCGATCAGTCACGAGCCGATCAGATGCTGTACAGCTACGACATGGACGAGAGTGATATCCCAAAGCCCGTCAGGAACCAGACAGCAACACCACAAGCAGCTATTGGAGCTGGCGTTGCAACGACCGCGGCTCTGAGACGGCGCCGGCGCCAGCTTCAAGTCGTATGTGTAGATCCATCTCTGGCTGCTATGATCCTCACCCTTCCCACAACCCGTCTCCCAGACTCCTCCCGCTCCCACCAAACCCGCACCAGCATGGCCATGCTCATCTACACCTCGGGCACCACGGGCCTCCCCAAACCAGCCATCATGTCTTGGGGCAAAGCCAATGCAGCCGCCACAGGAATGTCACTTTGGCTCAACCTCAAAAATGAAGTCGTATACACCTCCATGCCCCTATACCACAGCGCCGCCTCTATTCTGGGTGTGTGCGCAACCCTGCGCGCCGGCGGAACCATTTGTCTTTCCAAGAAGTTCTCGCACAAAACCTTCTGGCCCGAGATCCGTGCAAGCAACGCCACATTACTGCACTACGTAGGCGAAACATGTCGATACCTTCTCTCCGCGCCCGCCTCAGTACTAGACAAGCAGCACAAGATCCACACGGCCTTTGGCAACGGGCTCCGCCCGGACGTCTGGGAACCCTTCAAAGCCCGCTTCGGCATCACCCACATCTACGAATTCTACGCCGCCACCGAATCCCCTGGCGGCCTCTTCAACCACTCTGCAAACTCCTTCTCCAGCGGCGCCATTGGCCGCACCGGCACAATCGCCTCGCTCATCATGAGCAAGACCATGGCAATCATACGCATCGACACGACCACCTCGCCCCCGATGCCACTGCGATCCCCCCACACCAACTTCTGCCTCCCCTGCGCCCCCTCCCAAGCCGGCGAACTCGTCTACGCACTGGACCCCGCGAACACGCACGCCAAGTTCCAGGGCTACTTCAACAACGCCTCTGCCACGCATGCCAAAATCATCCGCAACGTCTTCGCACCAGGAGACGCGTATTTCCGCTCTGGCGACCTCGTCCGCCGCGACGCCCTCGGCCGCTGGTGGTTTGTAGATCGCATCGGAGACACGTTTCGGTGGAAAGCGGAGAACGTGTCGACGGCGGAGGTGGCCGAGGTGCTGGGCGGGCATCCTGCCGTTGCAGAGGCAAATGTATATGGGGTGCATGTGCCGGGGTATGATGGGAGGGCCGGGTGTGCGGCGCTGGTTTTGAAAAATGGGTTTACCTCTAGTTCTGATTCCTCAACCCCTTTTTCCCAGTCCTCCCCCTCCCAATCAAAGAATATCACAAATGACACACTTCCCCTCTCCCTCCCCACCCAGCAAACCCTCCACTCCCTCTCTACACACCTATCCCAACATCTGCCCCCCTATGCCCGCCCCCTCTGGCTTCGCATAACTCGCCACATGCCCGCCACAGGCACAATGAAGCAGCAGAAGACTGCGCTGCAGGACCAAGGGATCGATGTCCGGCGCGTGGAGGGCGAGGGCGATGTGCTGTTTTGGTTTAGGGGGGGCAGGTATGTGAGGTTTGGGGAGGGGGAGGGGGAAATGGTGAGGCGGGGTGGGGTGAGGTTGTAGGGTATAGGGGGTTGGGTTCCTGGGAGGGGTAAGGGGGTAGGAGAGGAGGGCAGGTGAGGTGTGTGTGGGTGATGATGAGCAATGTGGTTGAGGTATATTATTGAGCGGTTTTCTAGCGATATGGTTGAACAATTATCTTACTTTAATCATTGAATTTTTTTTTGAAAAAAAAAATACACATCTTCCCAAGACGAAATCACGCGGTATCTCTACTCTTGCGTGTCTTCCTTGTTTTTTTCCTCTTTGGCTCTTGATACGCCTCGTCTTTGTCGTCTTCGGTATTGAAATCATCATCATCGGCATCAGCATCAACATCAGCATCAGCATCAGCCACTGCACCCATGTTACCAGCTGCTTTCCTCTTCCTCTGTGCTCCCCTCGCCGGCGCAACCTCAGCTTCCCCACCCTCATCCCCAACCCCCACACCCCTTGCGCCCTCCCTCTCCGCCAACCTCTCCAACGCAGCCCCCAATCTCTTGCCCGCGCCGCCCTTCCCCCTCGCCTTCCCACCGGTCCCACTCTCCCCCGCTGTTGCCGCCGCGCCCCTCACCCTCGGCGCAAACGCACCAGCCCCTACGCCGCCATCAAAAAACCTCGTGATATTCGCCTGCGTGCCTTCCTTGTCCCTCCTATTCATATCTCGGATGACAGGGACAAGCACCTCATCTGTGCGCTCCCAGCTCCAGCCAATCTGGCTCTGCAAAAAGGCCCTGAGCGCCGCAAGATCCGGGACGCCCCACTGGAACGGCTCCGGATCCGAGTCCACCTCTGGATGCAGATAGGCATCTGCGACTCTGGGGTCTGGAAATGTAGGCGGCAGAAAGAGCTTCGTGGCCTGGTTTTTGCGGAATCTTTTGCGAAAGGAAGATGAGGCGTCTGCGGCTTTGGGTATGGAGCCGTCTTGCACGCCCGTCCACCAGGTCTTGAAGTGGTCTAGGTCGGGGAACTCGGAGAGGATTTCGAGCGCGGTGACGGGCCCGATGCCTGGAATGCCGGGTGTGTAATCTGAGCCGAGTAGTTGGGCGATTGATATCATTTTCTCGCGCGTCAAGGAGAATTCGGTGGTGAGGTCGGAGGCGAGATAGCACTCTACGAATTTTGCTGCATTGAACATGTTCTTGTACACGCGAGTGCCGCCAAAGAGAAATGTATCAGAGTCGTCTGTTACAATGCCATCGACGAGGCCTAGAGATACGAGCTCGGCGCATTGCGCTTCTGCTTCCATGGGCGCGGTGACGTAGGGCAGGCCGAACAAGGTAAGCAGGTGTTGGCATTCTGCAATCATAGTTTGGGTAACTTCGTCAGCGTCCCTGCGGTCTTTCTTTTGCTGGGCGCGGAGCTGCTTGAGCTCTTTGTCAAAGTCGACGCTCACAGTCGTACTGGCGTTTAGTTCTTGGGCAAAGCGGGCGTGCTCAGAGGCTTCTTGAGCAAGGGAGGCGAAGAGCTCTTCGTCTTCTGGGTCGGAATATTGATCTGAGTCATTGGCGGGGAGGTCGAGGGGAATGGCAGAGTCTGGTATAGCGTCGTGGGGAACAATGGGGACGAGAAGATCATCTGGACCTTCCATTTTGGCAGGAGACGATTCTCGCCGAGGTCGACGGGGACGAGCGGGCCGTATTGGAACGTCTTCGAATTCCGGAGATGGCGATTTCGGTGGTCCCGATATAGAAGCGGATGCGGTCTCCATTGGCACGTCTTCGAACTCTGGTGACGGTGATCTCGGACGGTCAGGGCCAGAGACAGGTTCAATATGAATCGGAACATCCTCAAACTCTTCAGATGGAGTTCTTGCTGGTTGCCGGACCGGAGTAGAGTCCTTCACATCCTTTTGTACCCGCCTCTCTTCCTCAGGATCACTCTCTGACCATTCCACTGCCTCATCCTCTGAATCGTCCGCGAAAGGCGTTTTCGTTGCCAATATCGGCTCCGGATGAGGTGGCAATCGCTGACCAGGCGACAGTGATTTCGGGGGCTCAGCTCTCACTTTATCAGCAAGATCGCCCATGCTAGGTTGTGCTTTCTCAACCAACACATCCTCCATCGGATCATTTTCACTATCGTCCTCATCCAATGCAATAACCTGCTTCTGGCTAGCCGGCGCATCCAGATCGATAATCTCTCTAGTTCCTTCTTTGCGCAGGCGCGGTAGTTCTTGGAATTGAAATCGCGACTTCTCTTCTTCCTTGGCCTCCTCCCAGACATCTTTCTCCTCCTGCCGTGTCGTCGTTAATTCTGCTGCTATATCTCGCTCGCCTTTGAACCATGGAGGCAGTGGCGCTGCTTTATCTTTGTCAGCAGCAAGATCTTTCTCGAAGCCGCCGGCAGTATTGGCCTCTAATTGCTCCATCTTCTTCTTGCCGAGCAGCGAGTTGCCTAGATTGAGTTTCTCAAATGGTAATGGCCCGTCAAAACCCGCTGCATTTCTGGGCTTTGATGTGGGTTTCACAGTTGGAGCGGATGCTTGAGGCTGAAATTTCGGGGATAGCTGTCTTGGGTGAATAGGTCGTTTGGAGTTGCGAGATTCAGCTAACGCTGCTTGGAGATCCATGTCGTCCTCATCACTATCGCTTCCTTCAAATGGGCCTTTTGGAGCAGCCTTGTGACTATGCTGGTTTGCCATTCTCGCGACTGCAGCAAGTCCTTTGGGCTTGTGCTTGCCTGCAAAGGGGTTGGACTCTGTGGCACGTTTCTGCTGAAATACTTCACGAACGGGATCGTCGTCTGAGATCTCTAATACATTCTGGTCCTCTCGGTTTTCCGGCTGCATCGAAAGAGCAATAGCTTGTTGCAACTGATCGTTTTCTATATCGTCTCCTCCACCTTCAAACAGGTCGTCCCCATCATTGGTGGCTATATTCTCCCATTCTTGCTCCTCGTTGTCTTCAGCAAGGAAGAGCGAATCTGGGTCTTGATTAACAGGTGATGCTTTTCGTGGTCCAGGACGTGTTGTTGGCTTGTCTTTTCTGGAGTTGTAGAAGCGTCGACGCCGCGTGGCTAGTTCGCTGGCGATGAAGTCGCGACCCTCTCTCTCTTTTGCGCTCATACCAGGAGCCGGCTTTGGCAAGCGATTGAGCCCTTCGATGGGTACATCTTCAAAGTCCTCGTCATCTTCCCACTCTTCCTCTGCTGGGGGCTTGGGCATGTCAACAACGATGGGCTTTTGCTCAGTGCCCTCATCTTTCTGCACGACACCCAAAGCCCAGCCACCTTCGACACCATCATTCTTAACAAGCACGTACTCCCTATCCCGCTCACCAGCTACGCGACTGGAATTTCCTGAGCCAAACGCATCGTCATTCATGCCATTGAGGTTCATCAAGCGTTGGGTGAGATCGTTGCGCTCGCGCACACGTTCAATCTGGAACTTGGAGAAGGCCATCCTGTCCGGAAACATGGCATCAAGCTGCTCCTTTGAGTGTCCCATTCTCAACCGACTCCTCAGCCTAGCCGCGTTCAAGATGTTGTATCGATCGGCCGCAGGCAGGCTCTGAAAGAAGACGCCGTCAAAGTCGATTTTGGAGAAGTCGTAAACGTTGATATCCTCGCCACGGTCAAAGTGACGTGCATATTCTTCCAACTCCTCTAGCGACATGACCCTGGGATCGTTGGCTGCGCCCATTTCCGCCATGGACCTGCCGAGATCAGGCAGATGGTATTGATCTTTCCTCTTGAACGTCGTCGCGCGGTTTTCCACACGCTCTTCTTTAGTTTGCAGCAGTTCCTCGGCGTATACCAAATCGTCTGGCACCTCCTCCTCCTCCAGAGCCTGGTGCTGTGGCTCGTCCCTTGCGCGCTTCGCCGCTTCCTTGCGTTTCTTCTCCTCCTCCTCAGCCGCGCGCTGCATCTGTATCGCCAACAGCTTCCCCGCCGTCCTGACTGCATCTTCGCGCCTGCCCTCGCGCCTCGACTTGCGGTGCTGAATCGTCTGCCGCTTCAGCGCGGGTGCGCCGCCGTCGAAGACAAAGACGGGCTTGATGCCGATGAAGAGAAGCTTGCATACTCGGCGGAAGAAGCCAACGATGTGGCTGTTGCGCAGCGCATTGCCTTCCTTGTCGCGCACGGCTTTGAGGAACTGGTAGATCCAGATGGAGGCATCCACCGCGAGCCGCTTCTTGTTCAGCGTTTCAATCTTGATGGGGCGCGCGCAGGGCTGCAGGACGGTCCACAGACCGGTGACACCCATACCGGTAGCAGCCGGCCAGAAGCGAAGTCCATCAAGTAAAGGCGGAACTGTATCGTTGTCGTTTGTCGATGGATTTCCGTCGAGCCTTGCTGCCTTGTGATTTCGCGTTGCGGACGTGTCATCGGTGATGTCACGCCAAGACCCTAGCTATCCACAACTTCACTCCCCGAGTGAAACACTTGCTGTTGATACACTACGAGGTAACTACTCCTTGATTAGAATCCTACCTGGTAGCTACTCAAGTATCGCGCCAAGCATCGTCAGCACTGCACCTAGGTACCGCCCGCCCTGCTCGTCTAGAATGCTACTGCAGGCAGCGCACATGCTTCAAGATATAAGGAAAAGCAATCACTCTCAAGCCCATCCCACCTACCTTTATATCCAGCAAGCAAGCGACCTTGACAATGCCGCCCCTCTGCGTCGGCCTAGCTTCTCCCTCTACCATCCCCCTTGTTATCATCCTTGCCATCGTTTTCGGTGTAGTCTACTACATTATTTCTTACCCGCAATTACGCTCTTCCTTGTCCGCACATGTGGATGCAGAGAGAGACATGGACCAAGTCACTCTCACGACATGGCATTCATTTACTATTGTGATGACTTTAATCATCGTCGTCGGTGCTGTCGGCGGCGCTCTCGGCGGCCTCTGGATTTCAAGACACTAGACATGTTATTTTTTGTATCACAGACTCAGGATCCTCCTGGGCGAGGACCACTTCAACGACTTGCAGTTGTGTTTTCTCAGATTAAACCTGTCCTTACACACCTCTGTACACACAGGTAGGATTGGGTTTCTATTGCTCTAACAATATACATCTACAAACCATCCGCCCTTTTGCCTCATTCTCCAAAGCGGTGTGTTGCAAGCAGTCCGTGTTCTGAATTATTCCCTTGCAAGCCTAACCTACGATGCCCAATCCCGCAGCAAGTTCCTGCACCTCTTCTACATCTTGTTCGTCATCGCCAAAATCTCCGTCGTCGCCCTGCTGCCACTGTTGCTGCTCTGCATCACCCAGCAGCCCGTCTCTCTGTCGGCGATGTCGACGCGATGAGTTGGACGGTTCGGCGTGATCCGGATCTTCAGAATCGTCGTCATCGTCGATGATGACTTTGCTCGGTTTCCTACTGCCAGGAAGCAAATCACTTAATTCCTTGGGCGGGCGGAGTTCAAACATGGAGTTCGGCCGGTCAAATCCAGATGCTATACCACGAGTGCGCGAACCCGAGCGCGGAGAGGTGATGGCCGAGTTTAGCGCAGTGTTGTGCGCTGTTGCTTGTGGTGAAACAGCTTGTGACCACCAACCGCTGAGACGTTTGGACAGCGATGGGCTGTCCGGTGCTTCAGCCGGATCTTCATGGCTAGTTTCTAGACCCGAGGCACCATTTTTTTTCTTCCTGCGGGCAAAGTTGAAGCCCATGGGTAGTGTCACCGGCGTGCCAGCAGGTGAGAATCCAGCGGAGGACGATGAGTCTGAACCAGAGAGTGGATACGCAGCACTACCGTCGCCACTCTTGGTACGCTTCAGTAGATTGTTCAGATCGTCTTCTGACAGTACATTGACCATGTCTCCGTCGCGCGCACCTCGAGGTCGATATTGCCGACGACCTTGGTGGATAATGTTTTCCAACTTCGCGCGATTGGCAATGAATTTGAGTTTTGGAAACGCAGACTGCTGGCCCACGTGTATCATGCGTGCAAGTCGTTGGGGCGTGGGGTCAGATAAGATGAACACGAAATCAGAGGGGATGGATTTTGGCCAAATGGTAATTGTGCCGCTGAAGCGTTGGAGCCACAGTTCACTCCAGTCTTGACCTAGGGGACGGGGTAGCAGTTCGAGGTGGCGGAGCACCTTGAGCCATTTTTGCAAATCGAGCTTGATATATTGTTCCAGAGCAGAACCCAAGAATCCACCTCGCCAACCACGTCCACGGCGATGAGTGACGGGACGGCCGACGGAGCCGCGAGAGGAGAAGAAGAAAATGTTGATGTGAGGGTTGACCTGACTGACGATGGAGAAACGGACGTTGAAGTGCAGATTAAGGGCTTTGAGAGGAATGTCGGTACGCAAGCTTCCGTCCTTCCATTTGTGACCGAATGAGTACGGGGATAATGTGCCGTCTTTATTCTTCTTCATAAGTACGACAGGGTTAAGGATACCAGGTACTGCCGCCGATGCTAGCACCGAACTCCAGATAACACAGTCGGGTGCTGTGATGTAGTTGGCGAGAATTGTGGGTGAGTGAGGGTCGGCTGGAACGCATGAGACATTGAGTATGCGGCCTGTTCGTTCGTAGGCTTCCCTAAAAGTCAGACTGCCGTACGTGAAGAAGGCCAATCTTCTAGCCCAGTCAAGCGCATCGAAACGCGCTCCCGTCCTCAGCCATCTCTTCAACCAGGTTGTAAAGCTGTCGTGGCAAGCGGTGATGCGATGTGCCAGTGCAGGAACAAGCAGCTTCTTAAGCTCTTCATCTGTTCGTGTGCACAGTAGTGCAGCAACGAGTGCACCTCCAGATGTTCCAGTGATGACTTCGGGAAGTAGGTCAGCATCCAGCAGAGCTTTGGCTACACCGAAGTGATAGTATGCAAACGTTGCGCCTCCTGATAGACATAGCGCAGTGCGGCCAAAGTTACTACCCAAGTGCTTGAACATTGCGCGCTTGGCCTCTACGTCTAGCTGCGTAGTCCTAAGGAGGAATGAGAGCGACGCTTCAGCTTCGTCAACGAAACTCTGGACAAGGTCTTTCGTTCCGTAGTAGGTCTCGCTGTACAGCCTTGGATTCTCAAACCCCGCAAAGTTATTCTTCATACAGGCCTCGACAAGCGCCCTCAGGTCTTCGACGGCCTTGGGCTCGGATGGCTTGTATTGGATGCTGTCATGGCCGCTTTCATCTGACTCGGCCTTCTGGCGCAGGCTGACCATCTGTGTGTACACCTTCTTGACGGTCTTGCTGTCGTAGTAGCTGTACTCTGCCTTCTGCTTCCACGAGTCATTCCCAAGGTGTGTATCCAGCTCCTTTGCCTCTTGCACCCACTCCTCGTATGATTTGGCATTCTGCAATTGTGTCCGCAGTCTTTGCCGTGCGCCCCTCCACGTCACCCAGTGTTCGTACATGTATACATAGAAGCGCGTGAGGACGTAGGCGACGCTCAGAAATAGCAGCCATCCCAGCACGACGATGAGGAGGGGCCACTTGAGCAGGACATAGACGAATCCCTCGCGTGTCTCATCCTGTCCTCGTCGTGGGGCGGCCTTGCTCTTCTTCCGCCGCCGCACGCGTTGGTGGATGGGCCGCCAGTCGCTGAGGGCTGTGATGAAGGTGCGCGACTCGGGCTGCTGCGGGGCGCTGAGGTCCTCTGCTGAAGGCGATGTCAGGTCGGGGGCGGACAAGGCTTTGTCGAACTCGGCAAAGTGGTCCTCGTCGATGAAGTCGTTGTCGTAGTCGGGCATCAGGGTGAAGTCGAAGCCCGCCGCCGAGTCGGGCGCCGGGCCATCCGTCTCTTTCTTAACGTCAGCCATGGTGCGGAGGTGTAGGGGGCGTGGGCGACATGATCAGGAGTGCTTGTATGAGGTTGTTTGGTAGGCGCTGATGGCGTGTTGAGATGCTCGCATGTGATGCAGCTCCAGTAGTTACGCCGCCCTACGTCACCCCTGCCGGACCCTGACTCGGTACATACCTATTCCATTGGCAGCGCTCAAGCCAAACCTGGGTCACGGGAAGTCGTTTCACTCTCGCGAGCCACGTGCAATTTTTTATGCGAGGCATGCGCATTCGACCGAAGCTTCGACACTGGCAACCCGACAGTCGTCCTCCCTTGTCTTGCCAGTCGTCGCCATGGATGTCGCAACGCCAGCTGATGACGCTTGCCATCGAGACGTCTTGCGATGACACTTCGGTCGCTATTGTAGAAAAGGACGTCTACAATGGCCGAATCATAGCGCAATTGCATTTCCACAAAAAGGTCACTTCAAACAACTCCGAGTACCAGGGCGTGCATCCCCTCATCTCTCTGCAATCTCACCAACAGAATCTGGCAAATCTTGTAGGCGAGGCCATAGGCTGTCTCCCTCTGCAACGCCATGGCAGTGCGCCGTCCCCCACTGGTGTTGCATCGAGAAGACTTCCAGACTTCATCTCGGTCACGCGAGGCCCTGGGATGCGAAGTAATCTGTTCACTGGCTTGGACACGGCAAAGGGCCTTGCCGTAGCATGGCAGGTACTTTTACATGGCTTCACTCTCAAAGCCTGTCGGGCTGACCATCTCGCCAGAAACCTCTAGTCGGAGTGCATCATATGCAAGCGCATGCCCTGACACCACGGCTGGTGAGTGCCTTGGACTCCTACCGAGACGCCAACGTTCAAAAAGCAACTGCTCCGCATACCAGTGCAGCGACCTGCACTCCGTCTTTCCCGTTCCTATCGATCCTTGCAAGTGGCGGTCACACCTTGCTTATACATTCTGCATCTCTGACAGACCATCGTATAATGGGTAGCACCCTGGACATCGCTGTTGGCGAGTGTCTTGACAAGATCGCGCGTGTTGCTTTGCCCACGGAATTGTTACAAACGACAAAAAGCACAATGTATGGCGCTTTGCTCGAAGCATTTGCCTTTCCTCCAGTTCAAATTGCGGGGAGTGTTGGGCGTGGTAGGAATGAGCATGGCCAAGAAAAGTCACGGTCAGCGCCGGTCGTCTATACAGCCAGATCTTATCTAGACCAACGCAATGACAAATACAACTGGACATTCTTGAATCACGAAGAGGCCGTACAGAAGAACACAACCGAGTGGGGATGGGCCATCAATCAACCGCTAACCAAATCTGGCGGAGGAAACAGAATCAATAGTCTTGAGATGAGCTTCTCTGGACTCATGACAGCAGTCGAGCGCATTGTTCGATATGGAATGGATCCTACCACTGGGAAGCTGAAGAAATTAGCACGGGCAGCTGTCGATATTACCCAACAAGAACGGCAAGCCATAGCCAAAGAAGCTATGCGTGCCGCTTTCGAACATGTCGCTTCTCGAGTTGTCTTGGGCTTGCAGTCTCTACAAGGTTCCTCTACAGTCAATCCAGCAGTGGTCATGGCTGGTGGAGTTGCGGCAAACTCATTCCTTCGACACATGTAAATGCCCCTCTATTCCTCCAATTGATTAGGCTGACAGCACCCAGACTTGCAAGTACGTTATGCGCACATGGCTATCCCGACGTCGAACTGCATTTCCCACCACCCCATCTCTGTACAGATAATGCAGCCATGATTGGATGGGCCGGTATTGAGATGTTCGAAGCTGGCCACACCAGCCCATTCAGTATTCGGGCAATTCGAAAATGGCCACTCGATAAGCTCCTGGAGCCTATAGAGGATGGATAGTATTACAACTCTACTGCACAGCTGATGCTTTCCGTCATGCATCCGAACCGTTGCTCTATGGCCTCTGCAAATACAGGGTTACTGTCGCCTTGCCGGGTCTGGAAGCAGAAACGGTCTCAGACGCGCCCACCGACTGTTATCTCTCATCAGCAATGCAGCTGCACATGCTTACAAACATCAACTATCAAGTCTAAACGAAGTTGTGCCGGCTTGGACGATGCTTTAGCCACGCGATGCCTTCTCGCTTCGCTATCAACGGCCACTACCTACTGTGTAGAGCGGAGACGGCGTGGGTGCGACCTTACCATAGTAAGGAGGCGCCAAAGAATGGCAAGTTCTTCCGTGTCTAGACCAAGTCGACCCCGGATTTATCATGTTGCAAAGATGCCAGGGCACGACTTCAAAGTTTTCGACGGTCCAAATGCCTGTACAATCCTGGCCAAACACGCGAGAGCCTCGGCCACTACAACCGAATACGCTGCTTGCATGCATGTCGCTAGATCCAGGATCTGATCCCGTCCAAATAGCCAGCAATATACCCATACAATGATGTCCTCTATTTCAGCCGAGCGTCCCAAGTATTTTGCCAAATCATCATCGCCAGGTACATATCCTTCACATTAGGTAACTATTATTAGAAGTGTTCGCGGTCATGCCACAGCTGTACCCGATTGTTATCAGCATAAAGTGTTTGCAAACTCGACAGAGCGATTCAAAGCCTAAAAGACGACAGCCAAGCATCGCTAACGCATCATGTTCAGCAATGCACACGTGCAAAAGACCATGTAAGACGGCATGGTGCTGTATCTGGCCTCGTATCTTCCATTTATGCAGAGTATTGGCGCCTTGAGAGTCAGGTCCATCCGCATGAAGGATAGGCAGTGCTCCAGCGAGTATAACTACAACGACATTTTCACTCGGTGTGTAATCGTGCAAACGTGAGCCTAGTATCTTGTCTCACGGTCTATCAACTGCCTTGCTCGACCAAAATGGCACTTGCACGAAATAGCGTGCTTGCATTGCTCAGCTTTGCTATCGGGTCCGTGCAAGCTGTCTTGTCTGTTCTGAAAGATTTTACTGATGTATGATAGCATTTACGCAGCACCTGCAGGATTGCATGAACGCCAGATTGGTGTCATCCTACCACCCAAGCAGAGCGTTTCTTGGGACAACAGTAGCCCCGAACCCACTGGGGAACCACAAGATCCGGAAACCCCGTCCAAACCAACTGACCAGATCAGTCTGGGACAACCGACAGGATGGCTAAGCTGGGAGAGCACTGTCCCAGCCCCCACTGATGCTCCAGAAGAACCTGAGTTTCCACCGTCCAAGCCTACAGACCAGATCAGTTTGGGTAAGCCTTCCTTCTGGGTCAGCTGGGACACACCAGGTCCTAAGCCAACAGACACGCCTGAAGAGCCTGAATTTCCACCTCCGTCGAAGCCGAGCGATCAGATCAGCCTTGGTACTCCCTCTGGATGGCTCAGCTGGGATGGTCCAACGGCGACAACAGAGCCGAAGCCAACATCGACCGGGTACAGCTCGACAACAGTGGTAGTTTCTCCAAGCACATTCTGCGAGCCTTCTTCATCAAAAGTGACAACATCAGCACTGTCTTCCAGCAAGAAGCCATTCTACCCACCATGGCCTCCAAAGCCAACAAGATCCAAGACATTGAAGACCACTTCAACCAAGACAACCACAAAACAGACACCTACGCCGATACCAGCACCTCCTACCATGAAGAGCGCTGACATCACCCTGGGTCCGCCAAACCACAGTGTCAGTTGGGGACTCAAGGCTAGGGACGTTGCCGACCTCAAGGCAACTGGGACCAAGAAGACTACGACTAACAGACCCACAAATACCAGGCAGACGAGGATAAAAGCAACGGCAACCAAGAAGACAACGACCAAATCTACAACTACGAAGAAAACAACCTCCAAAGCCACAACTACGAAGAAGACAACTTCCAAAGCCACAACCACGAAGAAGACAACCTCAAAGGCAACTACTACTAAAAAGTCGACTACAAGTTCATCAACAAAGAAGCCATTTACTTCCACGACGCTAAAACCCATGCCCACGCCCACGCCCACCCCAGCTCCAGCCCCATCTTCCATAGTTATACCGACATCCAAACCAGGCCCAATTATCATTACGCCCACTTACATCATTGTACCCACGCCAGGCCCTGACCCTGATTTCCCAGAAGATCCAGACTTCCCAGAGTTCCCAGAAGATCCGGAAGACCCCCCCTTCCCAGAAGACCCAGACTTCCCCGACCCCGACCCCGAGTTTCCAGAGGACCCAGACTTCCCAGAAGACCCAGACTTCCCCGAACCAACCCAACCCCAACCAAGCGACGAAATCACCCTCGGCCCCCCAACCGCCACCGTAATCTGGGGTAAACGCCAAGCTGAATTCGAAGCCTCGCCTACAAACGTTGCTGTCGATGATTTGCCCCAGGAGCCTAGCCCCAACCACGACAACGACAACGATGATGAAAGTGAGGATGGAGATGGTGATGAAGATGTTTTTCCCCAACCACATCCCAATACAATCGACCTCCTACCGCCCACTGCAACGGTAATATGGGGCCGTGACGCACACGCCGACGCCCACGTCGATGCTGATGCTGATGCTGACGCTGATTGCGAATCGTAGGATAGTCTTGTTTTGCATTGATGCAAACGGGGGGAATGGCGTGAAGATGTGATTTGCTGGTGTGGTTTTGGGACGTGGGGGAAGAGTGTTGATGCGGTGGGAGGTGTGAAGTGTGAAGTGTTTTTACTACTACAGTGATGGTGGAAAATTGTAAAAGACGAGTTGCTAGATGCTAGATGTTATATTCTAAATTCTAAATTCTAAAACGAAATGATTCTGTTCTTCTTTTCTTTGGCTTTGGCTTTGGCTTTGGCTTTGTCTGCCGATCTAGCGACAGCGCCAGTGCCAGCGCCACCGAGAGGGGGACGGGAGGGGAGAGTGTAGAATCGTTAATTATACTCATATCCTTGGGAAAACGCGAAAGAAAAGGAGAAAAGGGAAGGGGGTTTAGAATGTCGATACCAATACATGTTGATTTTACACTATACTCGTAGTTTAAACATCGTTGTATTAGTTAGTAGTGATAGTGAGTTGGACTCCCCCGCTGCCTGCGTAGACTTTTGCGTACTGGATATGATTGTAGGTTCGGTAGGTAGGTAGGTATGTAAGTAGGTAGGTAGGTAGGTATGTAAGTAGGTAGGTAGGTAGGTATGTAAGTAGGTAGGTAGGTAGGTATGTAAGTAGGTAGGTAGGTAGGTAGGTACTTATACGATGTCAAGTTGAGGATGAGGAACTGGTATATTCAAGGGGATTGTAATTGTGATTAATATTATTATCAAGACTAATAACAGTAGAATAGTACATTATAACCACCAACACTCAACTACTAACACTTGACCACTAATATTTAACTACTAATACTTAACTACCAACCCAAACCCAACACTTCCCCCCACCGTTCCCGATTATCTATGCCGTCTTCTCAGGCACATTCCCACTGCCACTCCCACTGCGTGTCTGCAATTTCCTCGGCTTCTTCTTAGCTTTAGGCTTGGATTCCTGCGACACAGAAGGGTCGAGGCTCGTCGCTTGTGGTGTCTGTGCCGCGTCTGACGAGTCTCGCGTATCTGGTTTGTCTTCTCCCCTTGTCGAGTTTTGCAGCTGATGTTCATTTCCGTCTTGAATCCTCTCCTGTTTCCCCGTCTCCCCGCCATTAATTTCCTCCATATTGCCACTTCCTTTCCCTTGTTTTTGCTCAGACGTGGATCCATGCCCTTTCTTCATCTCGCCCCCTTTCCCATGCCCATCCTGCTCCATTTCCCCGTCCCCCTTTCCACCGCCAGCCACCACAGACGCAGACGAATCCTCGGCTTGGGCGACGTGCTGCTCCACCATGAAATTCGCCGCCATGCACCTCCCGCCATTCTGCTTCCCGACATCCATCGGGCACGCACTCAGCACAACCACCACGTCCCGCTCAGCCCTGAACCGCACAAACGACCGCTTCTTCCCCACAGGCTCGTCAACATGCAGGGTAATGCCGCGCGCGCCTGCACCTTGCGGATCCGCATGTTCGAAATGCAGCGGCGCGTTCATAAATAGGTGGAGAGGCGTGGGCGCAATGTTCACACTGATATCTGCGCCGATTGCTTTTGCGCCTTTGAGTCCTGCAGTCGTGTTTAGCTCTTTGAGCGCGAGCACGAGGTTCTCGGCGCAACTGCCGTGTTCGGAGGGCTTGGGGACGCCGAGCGCGAGATACTGGTTTGCGTCACAGGCTGCGGTGAGGGTGTCGTGTGCGCCGGGGGAGGTGTCTTCGATCAAGGTGAGTATGGGGTTGCGGAGGTTAGTGAGGAGCAAGTCGGTTACTTCTGGGACGAGTTTGTGGGACGAGGCGCGGGTGTGGGGGAGGGAGAGGTATTCCATGGGGGGTTGGGAGGAGGAGGACGGGTGCGTGGAGGCGTAGGCTGAGTAGGCGGCGTAGACGGAGGAGGCGTAGCCTGAGCCTGTTGCAGCTAGGGATTTGTTAAACATGGCTTTCCAAGATGAAAGGGGGAAGTGGTACAGATTACTTACCAGCAATTGTTCCGGCGCCGACTGGCGTTTTGGAAAAATCGTATAGTTGCTCTGCATAGCTTTTGTTTGGATCGCGGTAATGACTCGCCTTGAACGAACTCACTGCTTCCTTGGAGTCTGGGATTTGCATGTTCGGAACATAGCTTGAGAAGCTCTTGCCGGTGGGGATATACGAGGACCATTTTTTAGTATTCGCTTCATTCTGGGCCTCTTGTTCTTCTGCATTTGGCTTCTCAGTATCAGGTGTGCTTGTGGCACCTTTGTTGCGGTATGGGATGGAAGGGAGGTAGGATGCCCATGTTCGCTTTGAGCCTTGCTTGGAGGAAGCTTCTGTATTCTCGGCGGGCTTCTCGTTCTCTTGTGCATCAGGTGCATGCTCGGGCAGGTCCTCCACGTCTTTAGCCACAGTTTTAGCCTCTTTGCTCTTCCCATCCTCCATCTTCTCCTCACTCTCCTTTGACTTCTTTTCTCCTTCCTCCAGACTAGCCGCCGCCTCATCCCCTGCACCAGCCTCAACAGCCATCTTCAACCCCTCAGCCTCCTCTTTCACTTTCTCCTCATCCACCTCCTCGTCCTCTCCATCCTTTTCAGGCGGTGCACCCAGACTGAACGCCCACATACTAACTACCTGCTTCCCATACGTATTAATGACTTTGATCGTCCTCCCTCGCGGCACAAAAGTCGCAACGCCATGGCGCGCAGGTATCGTCTGCAATTCGCCCGACATGTCTTCAAGTGGAAGCTCTACTGCTTTCGTGTCGTCCTTTTTGACCTTGATTGTGCGCCGTTTCTCCACTGCAGATAGCACAGAGACGACTGCGAGGCCAGCGAGCGCACGACGAGACGGAATTTGGGGCGCCGTTTTGAAGAATCTTGTTCACGCTAATTTGGGGTTAAGGGAAAACCTGTTTGGAACCTGGATTTTCAACTGGGAAGTTGTATGGTAGTATAGTGAGTTTGTGTGCTAGCAATCTTTGAGAACTGAGACGTAAAGACGAAAGGCAAGAATCGGAGTCGATGGTCTACCATGCGCAAGTGACGTATAGGGCTGGAGTGTCATCGCGGCTGCCGTGAACCAATGCTGTCCAACAGCCGTCGAGAATCATGGTTACCCCTTGTACAATGTCCCGCGCGTTCATCTTGCTGAGACGAAGTGGCTGGAGGCATCATGACGCAGTGTTCGGGAACCTTGTTTTGGAGAGAGGAAGTGCGGTAACAATTTCCCTGCTGTGCTCGGCTATTCTTGCCACGCTGAGTGCCTACTCGGGGCCGTAGACAGGAGCCATGGCATACAACGTCTGCGCAAAATAGGGTGATGAGATTAAACTATCGTTAATATCCACAGTAGCTAAAGCTGCAAACTCACCCTTTTCGTTGTTACTTAACGTCTAGCGAGACGCTGCACATATACTCATGCCTCAAAGCTACATGCACACTCGCCGACCCATGTAATTGCCATCCGGTTTCTTTCTATACGCCCAAAATCCATACACAGTAGCTGCATAGAAAGATACTAGATGAATTAAATTAAAAGTGATGCTGTATACAATACACGAAACAGATCGCAGTTTTAATAATGCATCAGTCAGCGGACATTGTACAAATCCGCGTCACAATCTTGTCTTGTCTTTCCACTTCAACTTCCACATGCACACCCATATTCGCTCTTCTTACCTTAATCCCAAAGCTTGACCAAAAATGCAAGTGCTGTAAAGCTTGCGTGCGGTAATCACTGATATAATTAGATATTTCGCAACTACTACATTCCAATGAAACTAGTCTAGTCTAATCTAGTGAATTACTACGCTGTACTATTCTGTACTATACTATAATATAATATACAGTACCATACCGTAAACCACAATACCACACCATAAACCACACCATCAAAATAAGCCAGCAAGCAGCTCACACTATGGTAGTGAGTAACCCACCATCGCATACCATACCCAGCCTCCACTCCGCTCGCACGAACCCGCAACATCAACAACGACGCTCTAGCAACTATATTCCCTCGTCATACTCATAGATGGTGTATTATATATTATGTAAATAACTTCATAGTTGTTATACTATATATCACAACCTGAGCATCTATACTCGTGTACTATAACTCCTAAAAAAGAGAAAAGAAAAGAAAAGAAAAGAAATAAAGAAAAAGCCACAAGTTTTTAGCATTCCCCCGAGCAAAGCGCGACATTGGCCTCGCTCGCGATTTTGCGTTTATAATTCCTTATTTGTTACTAACGAGATAGCCGCGTTTAATGCGTGTGTGCAGAGGGTTGCCCGTAGGAGAGGAAGAGTTAAAGGTACATTATCACTACTCTAAAAGTATTTACTTACTTTATCGTATATGGTATATACCATAGGTAGACTGTGAATTAGTAACAAACTCTAACTCTGACTTCCAAAGCTTGTATTAAGTTTGGTCATGTGGGGGGTTCGTATGGCATGTGCTGTTTCGATCGATCGATAGGGAAGATGGATGATGGTAGATGGATGGGTTGTGGGTTGTTTAGAGGATGCTGTAGTAGAATATTATTAAGAGTGCGTAGGTGTCTACGTGTAGTGTAATATTTGGAAACGGAGTGGTCTAAGTGTTTAGCTTAAAAGGTATTTAAAGTATATTACCATGGGTACAGACATAGTTGTGCTATGCTGTGCTGTGCTGTGCTGTGCTGTGCTATGCAATGCTATGCTATGCTATACTTCTACAAAACGTATACCTACCATACAAACGCGATTAACTTTCTGCGGTGCAAGGAGACGTCAACTTCAATCTACGCAGCTAAAATTAAAATTCCTCGAGAAAATCAACCAAAAGAAAAAAGGTAATCGCGTTGGTCTGGCGGGCGGGGAAGGGAATCTCCCTGTGGTAAGTACTGTAGGTATGCTGTACCTAACTGGACTATAGTGTAGCTAGCAACCCCTCGCCTCATCTCGCCTCGCCTTACCTCGCCTCATTGTTAAAATCACACTACTCCTCAACATCCTCACCATACACACTCACACCACACACGCACGCACGCACATAAACATGCAACATGCAGCCCCAACAACATCACGTGTCTTGCACACCACCTCGTCGCCTCCGTGGACAGTACATGCAGACGTCCCCTCACCCCCTCACTGGGCACTCCCCCTCACCACTCCCACCATCACAAAATCCCAGTCCCAACTAAAACATCCCAACGCGTCTCGCCTCCCCCCTCTCCGCGTACCGAATAAAATAAAAACCCCCCTCTTCCCCCCTTGCCCCCTTCCCTTGCGGCACAAACAGCGCAAGCGCCAACGAAGGCAAGCTGATGTCGTCGCAGAGGAAGAGAAGCAGAAAGCAGAGAGAAAAGTAAGGACCTTAGATTAGCCGACCGACACTCTACTAGTACATAGATGCGCAAAAGCAAGTATGAAGCCTGCACATGGATGGGGTCTGGGCCAGAATGAGGAAAAGTCTGGTTCGTGTGGTTTGGTTCGGTTTGGTTTAGTTTAGCAGAGGGACTGGGAAGAGAGAGAGAGAGAGGGGGGGGGATGGAAGGAGGGAAGGAGGGAAGGAGGGGGGGGGTAAAAAACCACGGGAATTTGATTGGCGGCAGCTCCGAAGAAACCAAGCTACTGTAAGACGAACTGATGTCATACGGAACCCGCAGCCGCACCCGTGCTTGTAGTACAACACTAACACTAAACAGTAAGAGAACAAAAAAGGCCCATGCACTCTGGTCGGGTCTGGTCTGGGATGGGATGGAGGGGGATGAACACGCGCTGCATGCACAGACCAACAATGTCCGCACGCGCCCTCTTTCACATGCCAAAACGCTAGATGCTTTGGTTGGAATTAGTCCTTGAACAATGCGCAACGGCCCCACTCGCACTTCGACCCAGCTTTGCTTTGCTTGCATCAGCAGCTGGACTGGCGCTGCCCTTTTGACTTGGCCCATTTTCCCTTCTTCCCGCTCTTCTTTGCCCTTATCTCGTCGTATAAGCAAAGCGGGGCCTTTGTTCCTCTCTCTCGTAACTAAGTAGTTTTTAAAAAGAAAAGACCACCAAAACCAGCAACAAACATCGTGACCGGCTGGGAGGACCCGCTCTTTATCAGTCCACTCGTTCGTGTTTATCGAACGACAGCGGCAACGACGTCGATTGACTACCACTGGAAGAATTCATCTGGAGTGCAGTCGTGCCTGCCAGGACAGTGACAATGGTCAGACGGTCAAACATGTACTCGCACACGCGCGACATTTCTTCCGACACGGATGCGCTACCCGGAACGTCGTGGACATCGTGGACATCGCACCTGACGTCGTCGGATCTCGACTCGACATCAACGTCCACGACACCACCGTCAGATAACGGCCACCACCATCACGCCCGCGATGATCCCGAGGATATGGCTGACGACGACGACTCGCATCTCAAGGAAATGGGCGGCTGCATCGAAGCGCTTGGCAAACGGCGCGCCCTCCAACTCCTCTTTACCGTCCCCGATCGCTTCATCGACTTCTGCCACTTCAACCAGACCACCTTCTTCGAACTTTCGGATTGGATCCTGCTCAACGTGCCGAGCCAAGTAAGCGCCGACATTAGTGTCGAGGAGAGTCTATTCGTCTTTTTGGATGTCGTGGCGCAGGGGAATCCCTTCTGTGAGGTGGCGTATCGGTGGGATCATGATGTGAAGCTTACCCAAAGGCATGTACCAGCCCTCATCCCTTTCCAGCCCTTGCGCCAACATTCTCCCATCATCATGGTTGTGGTATGCAACGACGACTAACAGTGCCCGTGTCACAGCATCTTCCTGAACATCCTAAACGCACTCAATGCGCTACGCAACCTCAAAGAAGTCTCCCCCACATGTCCTGCTTTCCAAAAGACCAGGAAACGATGGGAGATTGCCAGGCGCTGGGCGCCCAACAAACAACAGCAACCAAACGGTAAAATCAGAATCGGATACAACGACGAGGCGCGGGACGGCCTTGAGATCAGCCAAGCCCAAATGAGGGGTGCCCTGGAGGCCCTCAACAACTTCATCCACGAGTACACCGAGTTCGACGGCGCCTAGTCGCCCTCCTTTTCATTTGTTATTTCCTTCCTTTTTAGCATTGATTTGGCGTTTTCTGGTAAGCCGGTCGGCGCACCGATGACAACGAAATGGGTAACGACAACGGATCCTGCTTTTCTTCGCTTCGCATCGCATCGGTTTAGGATGGGCGTGTGCTCGGTACTTGGAAGTCGACTTGACCTATTTCTTTTCTTTTGCTCGGTGTTCTTGGCTTCGTCCTTGCATGTATGTATGTTTGCGTTCGCGTTGATGGATCGCAATGCGATCTCCGCTCTAGAAATGAAAATCTCGCTGCTTGATTCTCAAGTCATTGTCGCATGCTGCGTCGTGTCATGTTGTTGTCAGCATCCCATATCAATGTTCCTGCACTGGTGCCAGCATGCCGTCCCTCAATAGACTCAGTCTCCCCTTCTTAATCCCAAGCGCGTCCTCGATCCTCGCATCCGGCTCCCCCTTGGCCTGCCTCATCAGCGCCAACTGAATAAGCCCAGCATCCAAATACATCCTCCCCTTGAAACTCCTCCTGCCCACATTCCGCAGCTCCTCCTCAGCCTCGTCCGCAATCCTCTGCCGCGCCTCCAACACCCTCAACACCGGATTATTCCGCGGGTCAGGAAACGCCGAACGCGGCAACTCCTGCATCATCGTGTCCGACGGTAAGCTGGGCGCTGCATTACGGCGCGGATCGAACTGCGAGGTCGACGTAGGCGAGTAGTGAGGATTAGGTTGGACAGCGCCTAGACTGTTGAGGCGAGCGGCAAGGCCTGGGTCGCGTCCATCTTGCTCGATGGCTAAAGCGCAGTGAGTTGTGGAAGGCGGGTGGATGGATGAGTTATAATCAAGATATTTGCATGTTGAGACTTTCAAACCAGTCTGTGACGGGCTTTTGTAATGGAATCATTCCAAATAAAAAAACACTTACATTCACTCTTCATGCTAGAGGCTTGCACACTTGTACGTACGACTGGTCCCGGCGCCGCGTTTGTTTGTGTCTGTTGCCTGGTGGGCGCAGCGGAAGACACAGGGGGAGGAGCAGCGGCTCGAGTCGTGGTGTTTGGCGGGGGCCTCGTGGGGTATTTACGCGCGGCGGAACCTGCGGCTTTTGCCGTCTTAGATGCTGAGGCGCCCATTGTTGAGGATGGGATGCGCGGGGGTGCTACGAGGTGTGTGGTGGGGCAGGGGGGGAAACAAAGTTGGTTGTTGAGATGTACGGTCGAGGTTAGGTAGATAACGTCAGATAACAAGTATGCACTGGGGGGATTTTATTTGGGGCGCTTGGGCCAACTGGTTTGGTTGTCGTCATTGGTGGCGAGAATGCGAACTTGTTTGGGGTTTAGAACGTTTTTGATTTGTGGACATAGTTATGGAGTATGGGTTGATTTTAGGGGTTGGGTAAAGCTGCCTGGTATGGTAACTGGAACTAGTACTTTTGTTTTGTGTTGAGGGCTGTTTATAGCTCTCCATCTGCACGATAGTGTCCAGCGACCAGGAACGCCAACTCTAAAGCTTGCTTCTCGTTCAGCCTGGGATCGCAGTACGTCGTGTAATTCAAGCTTAGATCCTCATCGACAAGTCCTTCACTTCCACCAGTGCACTCTGTGACCGCATCACCAGTGAGCTCAAGATGCATACCACCTAGGAAAGAGCCATGCTGCTTGTGGATCTTGAGCGCTGAGGAGAGCTCGGAGAAGATGCTGTTGAAAGAACGGGTCTTGATACCTGTTGGCGTGCTGCGAGTGTTTCTGTTGAGAGATTAGCTTGCATGTCGACAGTGGGCTGGGCGCATACGGCTTACCCATGCATAGGATCGCATTGCCAAACTACAACATGGCCGCTGCTCTTCACTGCTTCAATGTGCGCGCCGAGCATTGACTCGACCTTGTCCGCACCATATCGCGTGATAAGCGTGATCTTGCCAATCTCTTTGTTGGGATTCACAATGTCGAGAAGCTCCACTAATTCGTCGTTCTTCATCGATGGTCCAACCTTGATACCGATCGGGTTCTCGATACCACGGAAGTACTCTACATGGCCTCCGTCAATCTGACGAGTGCGGTCGCCGATCCAGATGAAGTGTGCAGATGTGTTGTACCAGCCCTTTCCGTCCTGTGATGGCTGCGAAGGCGTGTAGCCCGTTGGATGCTTGAGTTTTCTTGTTAAGCTCTGCTCGTACTCCAGTACAAGACCTTCGTGACTCGTGTACAGATCGACCGTCTGCAATTGACCTGATGTGTCTGCACCAATGGTCTTCATGAAACGGAGCGAGTCGGAGATACTCTGAACAATCTGCGTGTACTTTGTCTGCAACTCTTCGTCTCGGACATGGCCAAGCTCCCAGTCTAGAGGATTGTGCAGGTCAGCAATGCCGCTGGCTAACTGTCCTCGGATGTAGTTTAGTGTCGTAGCAGAGTGGAAATATGCGCTGACAAGTCTCTCTGGGTCTACTCTTCTTGATTCAGGGTCATATCCGTTGAGAATATCACCTCTGAAGCTGGGAACCTCCTTGCCATTCAGCATCTCAGTCGGACTGGATCTCGGCTTCGCATACTGTCCCGCTATACGACCGATGCGGATTACAGGCTTGTTAGAACCCCAAATTAAGACCAAACTCATCTGCAACAGAAGCTTGATCTTGGCGTCGATCGGACTGTCTGCGCAGTAGGAGAACAACTCGGCACAGTCGCCTCCCTGCAACAAGAAAGCCTTTCCCAGCGCTGCATCACGAAGACTTGACTTGAGTCTAATGATCTCTGTGGGCGTGACGATTGGTGGCAGACTTGAGAGCTTTGTCAATGCGGAGCTCACAGCTGCTTGGTCCTCGTAGGTGACGACCTGTTTGATAGGTTTTGATCGCCAGGCTAGCATATAAGTTAGGATATGAACATGCGCGTAAAGATGTATGACTGACATGATGGTGTCCATCCCTCAGACGGTTCCGCATTCTGCATAGGCTCCATTCTATGTGCTACGCGCGTCGAAGTACCGCTCAAAGAAGGCTGTGTGTGTTCGGTTGACTGTGCCCCTGGTTTTGCTCCAGACAAGAACTGTTCCAGGTAGTTCTCTAATTTTGCATGCCCCTCCTTGTCCATGCTGGTGTGAGACAGGATATGGGCAATATACTTATGTTGCGGACCTCAAAGTAAGCTTTGAGTCACTTGTCCAATTGTGTTAATCTGGATCGACGGTAAGCGTCCCGCTTCGTTGAAAAGAGACGTGAATAAAGAACGTGCTCACATGACTCAAGGAAAAAAGTTTAGAGGAACCTTAAATTCCTCAAGAAGATATGACGTAGACGCAAGGGTGTTAAGAAGCAAACGAGACGTACCAGGCCCTGTATATTCTTTGGTCCTTACTCAAAGATGTACTTGCATCGCAGACCCACCAATTATGAATGGACGTAGGTTTGTTCTCGTAAAATCATTCACACTGTGGGGGATTTAATTGTCCGTAAAAGCCACAAATACAGCGAATCACAACAGTTCTTTTTTCCCATTGGCTAGCTTTTCCAAATTCTCGCCCATCACCTACCCCACACCCAACGCCCTTGTATAACCACCTCCACCATTACTTCGCGGATTCCTTTCCTCTTGCATAACCCGTTGCAATCATCCCACCCCGCTCTCTAGACGCAATGGCCGAACCCCAGCCCCCAGACGTCCATGAGGGTGCCGCAGACCCCCACGCTCCCACCGGGACAGCCGACGATCGCAAAGCCGCAGCCGCCCTGTCCAAACTCGATGTGCAAGACGACACAGGCGTGGCGAAGGAGGTCGATGGCAAGGCACTTGACAAGGCGATGAAGGGCCTTGCTATCAAAGGCGGCAAGGCCGAGGACAAGAAGAATGTCAAGATCGAGGCGGCAGATGTAAAACTTCTGGTACGCCTACCTACGGACGACTGGAGATTCTCTGAGCGCGGGTTTTTTTTTCTAATGCATAGTAGATGTCTGAGTGCGACTTGTCGAAGCAGAAAGCGACTGATTTACTGCGCGCGAACGAGGGTGATGTGGTAAAGGCTATGAGAGCTTTTGTCATGGTTCCTCCTTGAATTTGTGGATCTTCCAAATCGGTGTTTGGGAGAGTGTCAGTGGACTATACTTCAGCCCTCTCGACATAGCCGCGCAGATGCAACATGCGCTTGATCGAATTGCCCGTGGTGCTAGCGGTGGTGTAGCCCCTCTGCACTATCAAGCTGAGCGTGAAGCTTATATTTGCATTGAACAGTGGGCCGAGAGAACCAATTCGGATGCGTAATCTAGGGTGATCGAGATTACTACATTGGGACAAATCAATGGCGAAATCACGAAGCCGCAGCTAGTATCTCCGTACCAACACATGCGTGTGCACAGCATATCACAATGGGCAATCGAGGGAACTGTACATATCTATGTATTTAGATCGATCATGTGAATCGACGCTTAGGCCAGAACCCAGGACACATTTTTATCCAAACAATCCTGGACGAACTGCCCCAGTCTGCTCAAGAGAAATTGACTGTTCTTGGGGAGCATTCAGCTTTGTATACACTGTATACAGCACGATCAGTTTCCTGAGACTTTTCATAGCCATATCCTCATTACTCTATCAATCCTACACCATCGCCCATACACGCCATGCACTGTGCCCTACTCGACAGTTCTTATATTGCAAGACCTAGCCACCCTACTGCGGGTATCCATTGCTATCAGACTCATTGCCTCGCATAGAAACGCATACATAATACCCCCCTTCTCCTCTGATCGAGGCGTTTTGTATCTATCTCTAGATACAAGTAGCCCTGCGGTGTAATACTCGCGTTGTGGAGTTCTGGGCCTGCGCTTGATTTACATGTGTATGTGTGTAAGATGGCCATCGCTAGCGGTAGCGATGGGATGAAATGGGGATTAGAGTCTTGGCTAGGTATAGTTACATAGTAGAGGAGACGGACCAGGACGTGTTTTCTTTGCGACATGGTAGTTAATATGATCATAGTATTTCAAAGTATTCAACTACAAGTCACGAGTATTGAGTAAAACAAGTAAGTTCGAGCCCGACTTTCTGCATGTTTCGCTCGAGAGAGGACAGACTTATTTATTCACTCGCTCACTCACTGGCTCACTCATCCATCATCGCTATTAGCAACAACTGATCTTTTCCTCTTGGGCCTCCCAGCCCCAGGCCTCACCCCGCCCCTCTTCTTCCTCCTTTTCACAGCTACAACCGGCGCAGCGCTTGCGCCCGGCGCACTGTGCCGCGTTCTTGCCGGTGCGAGACGCGGGATGCTCTGATCATCAGACTCCTCGACCACGACGCTGCTTCGACTCGTAAATAGGGCGTCATAGCTGTTTGTCGAGTTTTGCGTCTCTTGGGTATCGGGTATGTAGTCTTCTTCATCTTCGTCGTCGGTGTTTTGGATCACGTCGGTCGGTCGCGAGTCTGAGCTCCTGGGGGCGTCACTATCGCTGTCGTCTGTGTTGTCCATGGGCGTGTCGGATGCGTTGGATGAGGCTCGGCTGCCAGGCCCGCGTGATGGCCGTGTACCTCTAAGTTCTGATACGCGTGTGAAGCGACGCTGGGAACTCTGGTCTACTACCTGGACAGATTTCCGCGCTCGGCGCGGTCCCGTACGATCGGGTAGCGTAGTGGTGCCTGAAAACTTTGCACCCTGTGACTCCGCAAGCCTTGCTGCTGCCTTCAAAGCCTTTGCTGCTCTGGCTTTCTGTAGGCCTGCGATGACTTTGGCACTTGTAACTTTGATAGTTGCAGTGCTGGCTTGGCCGGGTACAGCTGAACTAGAGGCTTTGCCCGTCTGTGACGTGGAAGCTCTGCTCTTCGCCTTGTGTGCGACTGCTGTATTTTTAACCGCAACGACAGAACCTTGGGCCTGATTGGGCTGTTTGAATGTCTCTGTCAACTCTTTTGGATAGTTGTAATTGAAGAACAGCTCAGTGCCAGCTGGGATGTTGGTGCTGGCAAACAAACCTATGCGATACACTTGGTTGCAGAGCAGATTCTTAGGAGAGCAATTCGTATACTTCTTGTCTGCGTTGTTGATGAAACGCAGCTTGTTGCCCATATACGTAGCATCAACATCCTGCTCTTCGGAATAATGTCAGTATACTATGTTTGAGAGCTAAAGGAATGCGGATGATTGTGTAAGCGTACTCTTGTTAAGCCCGAACAGGTACATATTTTGTTGGTATCCGTAAATGGTTGACCGACGATTAGACTCTTGGACAGATATGACTTCACCCTTGTATTCGCCGATGAAATCATCCTTCTTGATATCTTCACCTGCATACAAGCCGAAGCCGTGGACAGTCGATTGTCCGAGCAGTGTCTTGCGTGGTACACCTCTCTGTATCGCGACGTTGGAACATCTGTCACGTAGGACAACTTCATTGTACCTATTAATAGGATCAAGAACGTGGGTTGCTCCACACGTTCCACACAGGTCAGCGTCGCATTCTCGCTCGAACTTGACGCACAGGCATCTGTTCTTATCTGTGCAGACTTTCCATAATGCGTGTATACAACTACAGCCAGGGAATCTTCGATTACATGATCGAGAGCATTCACAGCTCTTTTCACATGTAATCGTTTCCCGATAACATCGGCACTTTGCCTGGTCGCAGCTGGTTCCTGGGTGTTTACAAGGATAAAATGGCTTTCTTCGGTTCCATTTCAGTGTTGAGTAGTTGTTCTGCCACCAATCGGCCCTGAACACCCCCTCTGGTGGTTTCCGGCGTTTGATTGAGTCAACGCTATCATTTGGTATGGTGTTCGTAGCTACAGAGTTCATCGGCAGTTTATAGTTGATCACCCGTTCGACGTCGGAGTCGCTGTCGCAGTGAGCAGGCATGCCGTGATCATCTGAATCGCCAGACCGTGTGGAACTATCATCGTCAAGGCTAAGAATAGGTGGTCGACCTTGGCCTCGACTCCGCTCAGTTCGTGACTCGTTGCTACTTTGACTGCTATCTTCACTCGAGTCTGAGTCTGACTCATCGTCGGGTACTTCGCGATGTTCGCCGTGGAAGAGGCAATTATGTCTATCCGCTTCCGTTAGTAATATCCTACCAAGCTTAGGCACTGAACTTACTGGTGACACACTCGACAAACAGCTTGCCTGTAGGTAAGCCTTTCTTCAGCTTGTGCATTACGAGTTTTCTTTCGCACATATTCCTGGATCAGGTCCGACTGTTGAGCCATGTACCACAGGCTGAAGTTGCATTCCTCAAAGACAGCTTCACCGATGATTGCGGCAATTCTCATCTCTTCTGCTGTTATCGTATGTAACTTCGAGAACAAATCACGGCACTTCTTGTCAGTTCGGTCGAACAGGACAGAAGTCTTGACCTCCCCATCTCTCTCGAACTCTTCAATGCTGTAACGAGACCTATCAAGTAGGAATGCCTCAAATTGTCGGCCGCCCTCCGCAGTCCCATTGATTTGCTGAATTTCCTCCATTGACGCAAACAACCAATACAAAATCGGGACCCAGGTCATGCCGACTTCTTGGAGAAAGCCTTCAAAGCTTCGTTTGTAGAATCGACATTGTTCATTCCGTAGGTCCAAAGGCCCTTTGGCATCGTGCTTCATCTCGTAATGTACAGGCAGCTCTTCTAGGAGCTGTTGACGGCCCTCGTCCGTTTCATCTAGGATCAACGGAGTGGTGAGCAGCTTCGACTCGTTGTCCGCCAGTAGGTTGGTGTTTAAACTGATGTATTCTTTGAAGGGTGGCACAATGGTTGCATTGCACGTGTATGTTGTTAGAGGGCATGTCCAAGCCGAAGTTATGGTTGTGTCTTTTGGCTTTGCCTTTATGAAAATTTCTTGGGCAAACACTCTGCCCTTTTCGATGTCCGTTTTCTTTTCGTGAGGAGTCTGCACCGCTCGCATACTTTTGAAAGGGGAAACATGCTGCATATGGTTGGCTGTCTGACTCGGCTTTCTCCGCTGAGCGCGGATTTTCCTCTCTTGACACGTCCTCTGGCGCCACAACACAGACGAGGTCATGTATGCGTGCGCTTCAAAGCGTGTCTGCAGATGACATCTTAGACAGTTCTTTACAGTCAAACGTGCCCGCTCGATATCATCAATAGGAATCATTAGCCTCGGCACAGGCAAATCTTGGGATGAAGGCCGATTATGGTCGCGCTGATTAGGAATGGTAGCATTCATGCTCGCTGAGGCTGTGGCGTCTGTCAATTTGCCAGGTTCCTCTATGACTGGTACCGACATTGTTGAAGTTGAAGGTCGCTGTGGAGACTGATACCGTTCTTCAACACGAGATAGAATTTGAGGAAGATGTTCTTCTACTTGTGATTGAGAGTATGTCTGTTGTGGAAGCTCACTTTTCCTTTTCAAACGTCGTGGTTTCGATGACGTGTCATTTCTCAGAGTCACCGTTTTCCTGGCCCTCTGTCTCTCGTTGATGATGGTAACGGCCTGGGCATGCGAGCCATGTGCTCTGCCTCTCACAGCTGTCTGTTGATCGTATCTGACGTGCACAGGATCTGGTGTTGTGTGTATGTAACTCAAAGTGGTCTGTCCGCCTTTATCGGTATGATGTCCGATTGGTTCAGGGAAGCTGACTGTGTGGTGCCGGGCTGGAGAAACTTGATCGTTCTTTGGAATATGGAATGCTGAAGTGGCAGCTTCTCGAATTTCGCTGTCTGTATTGATCTTACTGAACTGATTCGGGAGCGAAGAGGCAGATGGCGCCTGTCTCTGTGCGAATGTAGAGCCATTGTATCCTTGCGACGATGCGGAGTCTTCTAGGGTTGGCGGGGTGTTACACAATTCTTCGCTGAGCTGCCTTATGCTTGTATTGAAGTAAGGGCTTGGCGGAGGAACTGGGGCAGCAGCAATATCTTGGTTGATGTTTGACGTTGTTGATTCCTGTACCTTGCATTCTGTACTACCCTGTTCCACCGGAATGTCAGTCTCAGTGATAAGGTTGCCTCGCGGATTCTCAGACTGCGCTTCATAGACCTTGTTCGCCGCCGAAAGTTGGAGCTGTGAGACTGAGGGTTCTTCATTGCTCACAACGATTGCAGGAGCTGTCCCTCGAGGTGTGAGGGAAGCATCTCTCGTTGTCACATGCTGCTCTCTTGAAATAGAGGGCAGGCTTCCAAGGATTTTTTCTGCAGCTCGCGGACGCCGTTGGGGCTTCTTTTGTGCCTCAGCCCACGCGCTCGCAGTGGAGGCTTCTATAACGTCGTCATCGGAGTCAACATTGACAATGTCTGCGTTGCGCGGTACAGGTTGCCCAGAGTGCCTATTGTCAGAGGGCTCTGGTGGGCGTCTGTATGTCGGTTGTACTGCATCTATGTCCAGAGGGTTCTCTCGCGTGCCTCGGCCGCGCATATAGGCCATATTCTACAGGCAGGTCGTAGCAGCATTGGCTGTGTCAAGGTGCGGAGACGAGGGTCTGGCTGTGAAGTTGGCCAACGCGGGTGAAAGGAGTTTGAACACGTCCACAGACGCGTAGTCACGTGCACGGCCGCGGGGAAGGTCCGCGGGTGCCAGCGAGCAGCGCGATTTGTCCTCGGTCACGTGCAGGGGACCACGAAGCAGCTTGAGTGGACCTCTGATGGTGTACCCTACTGTTTACCACACCTTCTGATCGATCTAGCAAGAGCGAGCAGCGAGACGGTGGGGATAGTCACAGTGAGAGTGCAGTGCTTGCGGGGGCCGACTACGCTCGCCGGGGTGTTGGAGTGGGTGGGCTTGGCAACACCCCATGTGCGCGCTTCCAATTGTCTTGTTTACCTTCGCTTTCGTCCCAAACACAGCCGCCGCAACACCCGCACCACACGCCCACCCCACGACTTGGACAACATGGCGCACTCCGGGGGCAAAGAGAACATTGCGGATGGCCTCATGGCAAACAATTCCTTCAAGGCGCCGGCAGCATCTTTGTCGCCCAAGAAGACGGCGCGCAAGACGCGTAGCAGGAGCATCGGCCCTGGTGGGCTCGGGGAACTGGAAGCGCCTGCTCTCAAGGAAAGCGCAGGCAATCGCAGAAAAGTATGTCGGAATCATAGACAACGATTTGGCCCTGCGCCCTGTTTTCTTTGCTGACCCACCCAGTCTGCTTTTATTCCGGCTGTAAAGTCGATCCTGTCGTCCAATGATGAAGATGAGAAGAAGAGGAAAGAGGCTCGTCGCAAATCGCTGGCCCGCCGACGCGTTTCTTTCGCCCCTGAAGCGACGCTCCATACATGGGATGTCGTCGAGTATATGCGCGATGCGACCAGCTCGTCCGCCTCATCGGATGCCACGCGACGAGCCTCCAGTGTCTCCCAGGCCTCGACCCCCGCCTCGCCTGCACCCACGTCAGATCCCGCCGAGCCCCCCTCTACACCGCCAGAGCAGGCCGAGGAGCCACAGCCGGAGCCAGCATCTTCGCCCGCCAACCAGCGCGCACAGCACCAGAAGAAGAATCGTCGCAGCTCGGGCATTCCACCCATGAACTTCAACAACCCAGACGATGTCTACTCATCCAGTCCTCTGAGCGGCGACAATGCATCGCCAGGCGGGGCAGATGATGACAGCGACGATTCTGAGGACGATGACGGCAATGCAACAGAGCAGCTGGCCGCGAATCTGGACGCCGAAGACTCTTCTCAGAGCAGTGCTAGGCTAGATGCTGCCCTGAGACAGGCTTCAACGCTCGCAGGAACACAGCAACTGGATTTTGACGATGACGGCGACATGACCATGGAAATCGCCGACGACGACGTTACCTCATCTTTCAAGCCTTGGGCGAGAAAAAGTACGATTCCACAAGAGAACCAGGAGAATGTAAACCCTACTTCACCCGCTCTCACAGTCGCAAATGATGATGAAGACATGAGCATGGACATCACCCGTGCGGTTGGACGAATTGTGGCCCAACCCGAGTCGGATGCGCCCAGCTCCGATGTGGACGACGACATGAGCATGGAGCTCACCATGCCGCTGGGCAGCATTCAAGCCATGGCTTCTAACGCCCCTGCGAAGCGAAGACAGAGCCTGAAGCGCAGAGTTTCTATGATGGATGCGCCACAAGGGAGCCCTGCAAAGCGCTCTGCCAGTCGCCGAACAAGTCTTCGACAGCGCCGTCAATCCGTGGAGAACGCTGCCGAGGATGCCACAATGGACTTTACGATGGCCATCGGAGCAATCAAAAGCACCGCCCCGCCAAATCCTGCGAGGCGTGCTAGCACAGCGAGCTTGGTGGAAGATGCGACAATGGACTTTACATTGGCTGTGGGTAGTATTAAGAACGATACCATGAACACAGCCGTTGTGCATGAGGATACTGTAGACGAGGACCTGTCCATGGAATTCACGAGAATCATCGGCCCAGGCATCAGACGCTTAGACAAGCCAGCAACAACACCAGAACAGCCTGCTGCCGGTCCATCACCAAATTCTGCCGCAAAGACACCAACATCTCGAAAGTCGCCAAGGCATCGAAGTCCTTTATCCAAGCTGGAAGCTGCCCCGTCGCCTAACGTGCACATGGAGGCGACCCCTACTGAACACCCCGCTGTAGTCTACCCAACTCTTGACCCTGGTACTCCTGAGATCGTGAGGCAAAAAGACATTGAAGAGGTTGAACCATCGCCATTTGTGCGCAGAACGCCAATAAGCGCCTCGAAGGGCAAATTTAACATTACAACACCAAAGTCTGCGATCACTACACCGAACAACCGGACACCGCTGAAGGCGCTAATGACCATTCCCGATGACCCAGTCGCTGCTCCCATACTGAATCGTCGTCGCTCATCTCTATCAGCAGTGCAGTTCAGCCCATTGAATGTTCTACGTGAAGAACCTACACTCAAGAGCACTGCGTTGCTGTCAAATAACATCAAGTTACTGTCGACGCCACGAAAGCAAAGTCTGATGTCACCAGTCAAGCGTGGAATGACGCCCAAGAAATCTCAGACTCCTCAGAAACAGCCCACACCTAAACAAAAAACTCCCACGCCGAAGAAAGCAGTGACGCCGCGAAAAAGTTTAAGCCCGAAGAAGCGCGTTGTTTTTGGCGAGCAACCAGTCGAAGAAGAGAAGGGCGAGGAAAGTATTGTGGATGATGTCTCAGAAATTGAGCGCATCTCACTGCAGGACTTCCTTGATATGACGAAGATTCGCTTCATGGATCTTAGTACGACAAAGCGAAGACACACTGCTGCTCCAGCTGCATTCCATGACGTGGAAGTCGAGGAGAAGGAAGAGTCGCTCGACCGCTATGTCGTTGCTGGCGCATGCACCTTGCCAGAGTATGAGCTCTACCAGCATGCGTGCCACGAGATGAAAAAGTACATTTCCGATGGCCGTCATTTTGTTCGAACAATGGAGGCCAATGTTCTCGAGGAGAACCCATTGCTTTTCAGCGAATATCTGACCGCACCTCCAGACCAGCGCATCATCATGGACAACCAATTCAAAAACCTGAAGACAAACGCTCGCCTGGATGCTCGTGGAGAGTGGTACACATGGCGGAGCACTTTGCTACAGGATCTCAAGAGCGGGCTCCTACACACTATGGATGGCTTCAAGCGCGACGAGTCTACTCTCGCCAACCAAGAACAGCTCCTTGACGCTGTGCTGCCTCCTTTGATAGAGAAGCACGGACTTCTGTCTACAGAGTGCCAGCAATTACAGCAGCGTCATGATGAGCTCAACAGCTGTGACCGCGAAGAACTAGAGCAGACGCGCGAACGTCTTGTCGCTACAGATGAAGAGATTGCAGAGAAGAAGCGCTTACTCGCACAACTCCAGCATGAGCTTGCTGACAAAGACTCGCGCATTGAGGCTATCAAGGAGCGCAAAGTCGAGTGTATGGAGGAGATCAGAGCTGCGGAGCTTGTCCGTGAAGAATGCCGTGGTTGGTCTACAAGCGAAGTTAGTGACTTGCAAGGTATGCGCCCAAAGTTTCATTAGACTATTCCATTGCTAATATAGCCATAGCCAAAGTGATTGCACTCGAGCAAGCTCACGGATGGAGCATTACCTCTGCCTCCTCCACTAGTATCACCATGACTCACCTCAACGACCTTGAGCTATACTTTCACCCCCTTGCCTTCGCCACTGGTGGTAACACTCCCAACAAGTCGATCTCTCTCGCCTATGTCGGCGATTCCGCAACACCTCATCCCCGCGCCTTGACCACAAGCAAGCGCTTCTTCCTCCAACTTATCCGAGCCCACCTCCACTGCCTCTCCCAATCCCAAACCCGCATCTCCTCGCTCCTCGAGCTTGTCAAGAATGCCTGGGCCACAGCTCTCGCCGTCGCGGAAGGCATTTGCTGGCTCGAGTACAGCTACATCACCGAGGAATTCATTCTATCAGACGAGCGCATGGGTATCTCGGCCAACATGCTTCTTCCCACACTCCAGACTAAAGTCAAGGTCATGTTTGAACTTGCCGTTGGGCTGGGTAAGGACGGCGTTGAGACGGAGGTTAGTACACGTGCGGAGGTTGTGTATGGCGAAAAGTATGGAGAAGAGAAGATGGGTTCGTTTTTGAGGGATTTCTGCGGGACGACTGTGAAACCGATTGAGGGCATGGGGGTTTGGGCGGATGCCATGCAAGATCTTTCTGCGCGGCTGAAAAAGACTGGCAGAAAGGGAGAGAGAAAGTGAATTTATTTCTAATGATTTTGAACTTGACGATCTCATGAGGGGCGGGGCGGCGTTTGGTGTTGGTTTGGGCGTACATAAATGTAAGTGTTGTTGTTTTAAATCTTATTCCACATCTTCAACAACTCATCGAACCAAGACCAAAATGCATTCTCTATTTTTCTGTCTCATTCTTCTACATCACACACAATACATCACATCACATCACATTGGCGCCCTCGCCGCACTCTCCAGCCAAAACCCACACCGCTCCTCCAACGCCCTCATCCCTCCTGTCCGCACCCCCGTCGCCGTAATCAAAAACTGCGTTCCGCTTTGCACGTTTGGTACTCCCGAGACACTTGCGTTTGTCACTTTGTGTGCGTTGGGGTCGCCGGTTTGGATGAAGGAGGCCATTGCGCCGGCGAAGGCGGTGTAGGTGTAGGGATCAGAGGTTTGGAGGGGGTTTATGGTGTTCCACTGTGAGTGGGTTAGTGGGGGGTTTTGGGATGGGTTGGGGAAGGGAGGAGAGACGAAGAAGCCAGAAGAGAAAGGAGCACTTACATAGGTCACATCACTAGCATGTTTAGCCGGAGAAATCGTATACAGCGACAACCACCCGTTATCCGCCTTCTTGCTGAACCAATACGCAGGACACGCAAGCACCAAGTCTCTATACACCAGGCCCGCGCGCACATACGTCGTATTGTATGCTAGTTCCTCTGTTGAGCCAGACGCGGGATATAGGGCCTGTACGGCCGCCAAGTCGTGCGCAGTGAAGTCGGGCAAGTAGCCGCGGAGCCAGGCGTCGAAGGAGGCGGAGGAACTGTTGAAGCCGTCCGAGGTTGCGGTTGCGTTTTGGAATCCGGGTGGCATGAAGTTTTCCCCTTCGTGCAGGTTGTAGTTTGCTAAGGTGAATTTTGCGTTTAGCGGGGTGCGGGACTGGATGACGGAGGAGAGTGGGCGGGTGAGGAAGGTGGTGTCTATTACGGGGCCGTAGGTGTAGGTGGAGGTGGTGTATTGTTGGCTGGTTGAGAGCTTTAGGGCGCTGTCTCGGAGCTTTTGGAGGTCGGCGGTTTTGAGACAGGCGATTTCGTTGGTGCTGTTGCTGCAGCCGACGTCGATGAGGGTTTGCTGGTAGAGGGCTTCGGCCCAGGGGCTGTCGTAGCGGTAGGTTTTTGGCCAGTAGGGCGAGTGGACCATTGCTTTTTGGAAGAGTTTCTTGCCCTTGTTGCCGGTGGCGATGGTCTGCGCGATGACGCTTCCTGCACCGGCGGATTGGCCCCATATCGTGACGTTGCGCTTGTCGCCGCCGAAATGGTGGATGTGCTTTTGTATCCATTTGAGTGCTGCTTGTTGGTCCAATAACCCGGGGTTGAGATCAACATCGGGATGTTCTGCAATCTTCTTGCCGGGAAGGAAACCAAAAACGTTGGTGCGGTAGTTGGAGTATACGACTACATAGTCGTTTTGAGCGCTAACGTTCAGGACTGGGAAGCCAGAGGGTGGCATATTAAAGGTGGCGCTGCCACGAATGAAGCCGCCGCCATAGAAGGTGAGGAGCACGGGACGGAGTGGCTTTGGCTTAGTCCAGGGTCGTGAATATACGCCAAGGTAGAGGCAGTCTTCTGAGCCATTCACTGTGCGCTGTGGACACATGTCGAAGGCTTGGTTAGTATCGTATGTGCCATTCTTGATAGGAGTTGGTGGCTGAGGAGCACGGAAGCGGTTGGGGCCTGCTGTAGATGCGCCAAAGGGGATTTTGCGGTAGTAGGTGAGATTGTATTCTGTTGACACTGCGCCCTGGAAAGTACCATAGTTGAGTCGGACAAGAGGAGTTGATGTGTTTTGTGGTGTTGGCGTTGCTGCTACAAGGGATAACAGGCTAAGCACCTGATGTAGTCTGGGAAGCAGCATTTTGGCGTCAGGGACTCACAATCACAGACGGAGAACGTGCAGAAGCTCATGGTATATACATTGCTACCCCCCTCGCCACTGAATCGCTGATTAGCCTTAACTCTCCATCTCTCCGCAGCTTTCTCCAGTCTGACCGGGTCCCCGGATTGCGGGGGCCCGCAATTTCAGGAACAATCCAGGAGCAAGGCCATCAGAACGGTCTGTGTGAAGGTTCATTTCGGTGGATTACACACCGAGCCTTCGAGCCACCTCGTAAAGTCACGATAATCTCGGTTGCGCGATAGCTGCGGTTTCATCGGCTGTCAAGATGGACCGAGGAAACACGAGGTCCTACCCAAAGAAGGTTAGCAGATCCGCTGGGAGCTGCACTAGCACGCTTCCAATTTAGTCATCGGAGGCCTGAACGCCACGGCTTGGCTTTGACTGAGCCATTGATGTCGCAACATGTGGGCTGATTGATTGGACAATGCCACTCTTTACCCATCTCTTGGCTCTGTTGCTTTGACGTCGTCTCCATAGCATGTTTGAAAAATGACGGTGACTCCTTCAACGCATTCTGAACGGCGCGAGAGATGCCTCTTCATTCTATGATCAGCTCGCTGCGTGCGCAGACGCGAAGGCGACGCGCTGGTGCGCTGCAGGCCAATACTGAGAAGCTGGGATGGCGAATGGCCGATGTGTTTTTGAATTTCTGGGATCTGGGGTTTACGGCGTTTGGAGGACCACCTGTGCATTTCCAGATTCTGCATCGCAGGTTTGTAGATGGCGAGGGGCATTTTGGGAGTAAATGGATCGATGAACAGACTGTGAGTATACCGTGGCGATGCAGGTTCATGATTCTTTGATCCTGGGGCAACATCAAGCATCGATTTGGGTTGCTGACGAAATCCATAGTATCAAGAACTCTTCGCAATCTGCCAGGCCCTACCCGGCCCCGGCTCAACAAAAATGGCGTTTTGCATTGCCATGATACATGCAGGGTTTGGTGCTGCACTCCTCGCATTCTTACTCTGGAGCCTTCCAGGAGCCATCGGAATGTATGGCCTATCACTTGGTGTGCAGAAGATGCCTGACAAACTGCCTCCAACCGTGTACGCTCTGCTGAGTGGTATGAACGCGAGTACCGTGGGCATCATCGCACTGGCCGCCGTGCAACTGTCGGAGAAAGCTATTCGAGACCGCATCACCAGAATTCTGGTCATCTTTGGTGCTTGCGCGGGACTCTGCTACAACGCATTGTGGTACTTTCCAGCTTTGATTATTATCGGCGGAATAGCTACAGTGATTTGGGATGTATGGCTGGAGCAGAGCATTGGAAAAGCTCGCGCGCGCTATGCGGCGAAGCGGAGAAGGGCTAGGAATGAAGATGGCGATGCTGAGGAGGTCTCTGCAACTCAAAGCATCCCTATGCAGGTTCAACGGCCAGAGGCGGTCAAACGACGAACTCAGGCAGCAACTTCGTCAGACCACAATCTCGATGACCAAGAAGCAGCGGGCTCTATTCGTCGCGAAGACAGGCAAAGTCTGGAACATGCGACGGCTGCGAATGAGACGCCAGTTGTGGATACCAGAACGCACAACATATCGATCAAGACCGGACTATCGCTCATCGTCGGTTTTCTTGGTACGTCTCCTACATACTATTTCACTACACAATCCTGACATCAACAGCATCTTTTATAATAGTCATGGTAGTCCGCGGTACCGTCTCCAAGCGCACACTACCCTTCGATCTATTCTCCAACATGTACCTCGCCGGCACCATCATCTTCGGCGGCGGGCCCGTCGTAATTCCCCTTTTACGCTCGTACGTCGTCGACCCGGGATGGGTGTCACCTCGAGATTTCCTCCTCGGCCTCGCCATCATCCAAGCCTTTCCTGGCCCAAACTTCAATTTCTCAGTCTACCTCGGCGCTCTTGCCCTTGCCTCCACAGGCACGCCGACAGTTTTCGGCGCTCTCCTTGGGTTCCTGGGTATCTTCGCGCCGGGTATCATCCTCGCGGTGGGCGTGCAGGGCATTTGGCAGGCGATGAGGACAAAGCCTTGGGTGCTGAGTCTGCTGAGAGGTATCAATGCTGCGGCTGTAGGACTGGTCTTTACTGCTGTCTACAGACTATGGGAGATTGGGTATTTGACGCCTGAAAGCAGCAATGGCAAGAGTTTGGCTGAGGAGCCATGGTGGGTCGTAGTTGCAGCACTGACATATGCTGAGACAGCGTGGTTTGGCGTGCCACCTGCAGTGGCTATTGTTATTGGTGCGGTGCTTGGGTTGGGGTGGTATGGTGCTGTCGGGAACTGATGTGTAGAAGAAGTACGAGCTTCGATAGCTCTTGTTTATCGTATCGAGGGGTTTGCGAAGCCTCCTGCACTATATGAGGCTCCCAGCTATCAATAACAGATACCTCAATCCAATCAATTGGAATAGTGAATAATAGGTATGAGATTTCGATTATGTAATTAATTTAGAATAAAGCCAGAATCCAAGGCATGAGCAATAAACATCATGCAAAGCTTATCACACCCACCTCCACTATCCTCTCCACAACAGTATCTCTATATACTCTCAACCACGTTCCCTTCACGCACATACAGGAGCTTCCGTCGGATTGTGGCGCTGGGTGAGGTGAAGGTGTGTGGTTGGGTTTTCTTGGAAGGAGGAGGAGTAGACCCGGCACTGTGATCAGAGGGAATTGTACTGTATTGTACTACATTGTATTGTATTGCGGGAACTATATGGTGGGATGGTGGGTGAGACTCAACTCAAGTCAACTCAAGTGTGAATGAGGAGCCTCGAACCCCTCCCCCCCCCCCCCCCGCGAAAAACCCCCCAATTAAGAAGAGTTTAGCAAGACAGGAAAATACTATAAACGTGGTTGTTTTTGCTGTTGTTGGGAATGAGAGAAAACCAAACCAAACGAAAACAATTGGGAAAAAAGGAGAAAAAGAACAAAATACCCCAGTCCAAACCCATCCATAACAATCCGCTCATTACAGCCAAAAAAAAAAAACTAGGTCTATCAAAGTCACAAATCGTGGAATCCAACCAAAAAAGAAAACACACTTCAACTAAAAAGCCAAAAAGTTAATCAAATCAAAACACCGAACCCATAGTGTGCTCACAAAAAAACTCCCAAACATGCTAGAAAAAGAAAAAGAAACCTGATCAAGACAAAAAGATTGAGTCAAAATGCCTCTTGGCCAAAGACACGCATCGACGACGACAAAATCAGCCTCCATCACGCGGACCCAGCCTAGGAGTGATATCCGCCATTTGGCGCCGAAGTCGACGTATTGGGGTCGTAAATTTGTCCGCCGCCGTTGTGAATGACAGGTGGCTTGCTGTAGCGGGGCCCGCCGCGTGACGAGTTGGCGGGTTGAGCATGGAGGCTTGATGATGAAGTTGACGAGTGGGCTGGAATAGTTTGTTAGACTGTGGTTATATTATCTCTTGTGGGCTGGGGGTGGGGGAAGAGCGTACTTGTGGAGGATGTGGAGGGACGGGATGGGTAGGTGCTTTTGTTGGTGTGCGAGTAGGAGATGTAAGGTGAGCCCGATGGCATTGTTGGTTGTTGGTGTTGAGGCGGGGAGTGGCCAGTGAGGGTTCGTGGATCAGTATTGAGATTGAACCGGTATTTAGTGTAGAAGGCGATGAGGTGGTGACTGGTGTGTTTAATGTGTGTGAATCAATGTGGAGCTGGGATGGTTGACTGAAATACAGCACGGGATAGTTATGATTGTGAGCAACGGTGGTATGTGACTGAAGTTTGAATGAATATGGATGAATGACAGAATACTAGACCTACGTCGACGGCGTTTATATTCCAGGCAGACAATACCTGAGGCCGCCGTTTACATGCCTCCATGGCTTGACTCTTTGCCTATGCCATCGGACATCTCCTACGCGTGCTACGTCGCTGCCTGAATGACTAGGTGCGCGTCAATGGTGACTGTGCGCAATTGCGATGATTCACGCGTGGCTATGCCTCCACCAGACTCTGGGCGTGGTTACAGAGGCGAAATGCGCAAGGGAGCAGTGCGCAATTAGGCTGCACCCAGTGGTGATGGTGCCAGTGCCCGGATTCGGGAGGCATGGAGTCACCGAAGCGTCTCAAGGCGCCGAAGAGAAGTTCACCGAAGGTGCTAGTTTAGTCGGGAACGGGAAGAAGGGCGCGTCGAGTGAGTTTGAATGACTGGCCGGCTGGGTTGGCGTCTGGTATGGTGACCAGTTGCTGCAAGGCTTATCAGGCAGGCCGATACGACTCAGTCACGCACGCTCGAGGACGCGTGAACCAGTGACGTTAGCAATGTTCAGACTGTCAGTTTGGGGAAATGGTCTGGAGCTCTGGTGAAGGTCTCCATGTCACCGGTCGCCTGAAAATGGACATAGTGTGGGGGCTGAAAGTGTGGGTGCCTGGATCGTATGCAGGCAACCTTGATACGAACTGGGCCGAATCGCTCACAAAACAAAGAGACTGGAAATCAGACATTGAAAGGTGAGATCAGAATAAATAATGGGAGATGAGGCAGAGGAGGCAGAGAGGCGGTGTTGTGCGACTGCAAGGCAGGCGCAGCGGAGGGGTGGTGAAAGGTGCAAGGCGGGGCTCAATCGCAACACAAGAGATGAGCTGCAGTTCGCGTGCTGTCATAGGGCTGTACGCCTCCACGCATAGACTGAGTCATCAATTGTCCCACAAAGCAGTACGCAATTGCGCATACCGCTCCTGTCGTAGTATGGTAACATGCGGTAGCATCGCACCGAAATCACTACCCGCGACCGTCTCCATGCTCCATTGGACCATCTGCCAGAGGAAGGGGACTGGGACTGGTTGTACGAATCTCTCATTACTTTGGGTATCACTATATTTTTACCAACTGTGCAGCTTCGCAAAATTTCAAGGCTGGAAGTCTCTCAGTCACCCCAGCCATCAGCCCTAGAGGAAGTGCCCTAACATTGAAGCATGAAATCTAGTCCCAGAACTTCAATGCGCCATTGAGATCACCCGTGACCACCTTCGACGACTCTCTTGGATGCCATTGCACTGCCAGAACTGGGGCATCACTCGCTTGAATCTTGTGCCACATCTTGCACGTCTTCCAGTCCCAAAAGCAGACGTAACCACCGCTGTCACCAGAGCTGATAAACTGTCCATCAGGACTGATGGCAACATCTGGTGCATATCCAGCCACGTTGTGACCCCGGTAACTCTTTTTGCGGTTCTGTCTGAAGCGGTCGGTGGAGGAATATACAGTGATTTGGTTATCGGAGGACTGAAAGGCAACGTATTTGCCTGACGGATGCGGCGACGAGCGAACCATGGAGAACATGTAAGGTTCGGCGATGAACTTGATTGGTACTGGAATGCCGTATTCCCATGCGCGCAGAGACTTGTCGTCGGAGGTTGTGATGAAGCGGCGATCCTGTGATTGTTAGTCGCATGACCTAGGAGAGGAGGCGTGATACTAACTTCGTCGCAGAAGGTAATTGTATTGACTGGGCCAAGATGATGATCGTATTCCTGCACCATCTCTCCGCTTCGCATGTCGTACTGCATAATCTTCTTGTCGCTCATACCAGCCAGGAACTCATGGGGCTTGCTTGGGTTGATGCGCACAACGTGGGGCGTCTTTCCAGTTGTGAACTTGTTCAAGCATTTACCCGTCTCGGTATCCCATAGCTTCATGTAGCGATCATAACTGGCCGAGATGAATTGTGTACCACTTGGATTGAAGTCGATGTCGTTGACCGATTTCGTGTGTCCAGAGTATGTCCGCAATAATTCTCGCTGGTGGTACACGTCCCATAGCGCGATTTTGGAGTCGGCGGATGCAGAGAGAAGGAGATGGCCGCTGTCAGGTATGAACCGTATTTGCGTAATCGACTTTGTGTGGTATTTGTACGTATGCAGGAGCTTCTTCGGTATGAAGTTTTTGGGTTCGTAGTCGCCGGTGAGCTTGATGTCTAGGTCTAGGTTCGTCAGTAACTGGTTAAAGGGTGATTCAAGTGCTGGGAACTTACCGGTAGGTACATGCATGTATGTGCGACCCTGGTAATCGTACTGCTGACTGCCCACGAATGCGCTCGTCTCGCTTGCCGCTTCTGTGTCTTGATAATCTGTGCCTGCAAGTTTCTTTGGGGCAGCCTCAGGGTTCTCCTCGATATCATCTTCCTCGTATATTATCTCCACTTCCTCATCGCTGCCGAACTCGTCATCCGAGGCTGCATCTGGCCGTTCCTCTTCGTATTTCGCCCAGGGCCCTTTGTATGCGCCGGCGCCCGTGACAATACCCGCGTCTCCTTTCCCTTCGCGCTTTCTCTTCTTTGAGTTGGAGGCCCCTTCGACAGCTCGGTGGCCTTGTCGAAACGTGTGGTCGCTAATGTATGTCTCCGCTGCGAGTCCGGTAGGCACTCTGCCTGAACTTCCACCGGCCATTTGAGAGCTATTCGTGGGGGTATAACTTTCGATACAACTTCCGACGAGACTTTGCAATAACTGTCGAGGGTTTCAAAGCTTATTGTTGCAAGGTTGCAGGGTTGCGGGGGTGTGAAGGAAGCCAGGTGAGTGCTTGGGCGATCGCCAGAAATTACGCTGACTAAGCACGCCAAGGCCGAGCATTCTGCGTTGTGCAGTCATTCATTTACAGACAAAAGGCTATCAAATCGCTATCATAGCCGTGAGAACATTAATTCGTCCATGTGATCCACCCAGTACGTCTTCCAGTTGTCCTCCTATACTCTCCATAACCTCAAAGTCATGCCCCAACATTATCCAGAGTCCGCGTACCCGCCCAATCATCTAGCAAATATGCGTATGCGCGCGTGGCTCCAAGCAGCGAGCCGGATATCATGTGTGTCTTGCCTCGTTCCGTACCATTCACTAAAGTGTGGCGCTCATTCTCACAAAAGCCACTACGGCTACCATGGCTACCACAGTCGGAAGAGTTCCCGACTAGTGAGACTCGTCGCGGATGAGAGCAACGATCATGCTGTAGAGGTAGAAGAAGAACATGAGCAAGTGGAAGCCCAGCTTGATGAAGGATTCCTGTGGGTTGTTAGCAAGCCGCGCTTTCGCTAGTCTGGATGCCTGCAATGCTCGGTCTGTATGCTGATGATGCAGACAGTGCATGCATGCCGTGCGCGTGGTCGTACCTTCTTGTGCACATTGAGCTTCCTGAAGATCTCCGTTGCATCAAGAAGATGCTGGTTCTCGAAGATCCTGTAAAGGTCAGCATATCTCTCCACTGGCCTGGTGGTCTACCCTGTACGTACTTCTTGCCGTTCCATGCCAATAGCGGTAGGTTCAGAATAAGCGCGATCCAGTACCCATTGATGAGGAACAGGAAGGTCAGGAATGCGTGGACAGCGGCTTCGGGGATGATGTAGGTGTTGAGACGGTTGCAAAGATCGATGGGGTTGATGTAGTCGCTGTCGCAAAATTAGCATGTGCTCGACAACAAGGCCGCCTGGCTTTGGCGCATAAGGTGCGCTTCAGATTTCGACAGTACGCACCATTCCAAATCGCTGTACATGATCGTGAAAAAGACTTGAAGGAACAGGTTGACGGCATTTATCAACACCGCCAACAGGTACAACCACGCTTCACCAGTCATGATGGGGGCTGTGTGCGGCGTAGCACGAGAATCGTCTAGGTGGTGGATTCGAAGTAACTCGGCAGTGTCGCCAATGGACCTCGCAGCAAATACGAAGCGTGGTGAGGTGTGCTGTGCGGGCTCAGGTTCCAGCCGTGGTGTGTTTGCAGGCTATCACAGCAGGCTTGATGCGGAAAGCTAGCTTGTGGGTAGGCGGGGCGTGGCTGGAGGGTGGGATGACGTATTCTTAGCAAACTCGCGCGAGCTTCGGTGAATAACAACTACACGAGGCAACGTCGATTATGAGACGGTCGAGATTGAGGCAGAAGGCTGCAAAGGTGTCTGGATGACGTTGGGGGTGGAGCCTTGGGATTCTTCTTCCTTGGGGCCTGCCAGTCGTGCCCAGGGCGCTGTCGCTAACGTGTGCGGTTAGCGGTACCCGAAACCGCAAGCGACATCAGGTGGATCACAGCCATCCCATATTTGACTCGAAACATAGTCAAGGATCCAGCCAGTCTGCTTGGCTACATTACCTCGCTAGAAACTGGTAGTCACTACAGCAATTCATAAAGCACCACATACCTACCATGCTGTGATATGTGTAGAGTAGACTTGGATAGTCTCGACGCTGAAATGGCTTTTCAGATTACTTGTTGCTATATAGATGACTATGCTTGATACGCCAGTCCCAGCGTATGATTCTTGAACAGATCAAGACCGCAACTCATGATATTCGTGCTCCCATCCTAGACGCCAACAAGATCCTCGTAGCACATCTAGGCAGCTGCAGTAGCTTCACCATTGGCCGGCGCCGTAGGCATAGCTACTGGACCACCTGGCGAATCTGGTAACCTCGCTGTCAAAACCTCTACGCCATCTTCAGTAACAAGGAGAGTGTGCTCTGTAGTCAAATATTAGCTGAAGCCTCGGACAGGAAATGTGGGCAGACTGACCGAATTGTGCGGTCAAAGAGCCATCCTGAGTCACACTCGTCCAGTCGTCGGGCCATGTCTTATCCCGATGTGTACCAATACTGATCATCGGTTCGATAGTGAAGCACATGCCTGGCTTGGCCTGCCCAATCGCCTTGTTCTTCGCGTAGTGGGGAACGTTGGGGGCACAATGGAACAGCTGGTTGATGCCGTGTCCACAATATGTCCTGATGACACTGCAGTTCTGGCTCTTGGCATACTTCTCAATCACGTTGCCATACTCGCGGAAGAGCGTGCCTGGCTTCACAATCTCGATGGCTTTGTTCAGGCACTCTCGCGACGTTTCCGTCACGCGTACTGCATCGGGATTCGCCAGTGCCTTGTCTCCAATATAATACGTCTCGTTCAAGTCGCCATGGAAGCCGTTGTGGTAGAGTGTTACATCGATGTTGAGGATGTCGCCGTCTTGCAGGACGCGTTGATCGGGGATGCCGTGGCAGATGACCTCGTTGATCGAGGTACATACAGACTTGGGGAAATGACAGTAGTTGAGGGGTGACGGGTAGGACTGAAGCGTCAGTGTTAGCCTGCTAAGTGTCCCAGCATAGCGATGGAGCCACTCACATTTCGCTCCATGCAGGCCTTGTGCACAACCTCGTCGATGTAGTCTGTTGTAACGCCAGGTTTTGCAGCTCGTGCAGCAATGTCCAGCACCTCTCGTCCCAGCCGACACACCTTGCGCATGCCCTCCTGCTCCTCCTTGTTCAAGATGGTGATCTTGTTCCTGTTGACAAATATCTGCTCAGAGCGAGGGATGCCATCTTTCGCGTAGTCTGGCAGCTTGATGTTCGTGGGCACTTCACGTCGCGGCGATAGCGGGTATACGGGTCGCAGGGCGCCGGTGTATGGGAAGGTGGGGAATGGGTTGAAGTGGCCCGTCGCTGGATCCGGGTAAGAAACTACTTTGGGCGTGAAGATACTTTGGAGAATACTACTTTGTGACTTGTGCTGTTTCTTATGCTCGGCCTACATCTTCGTAAGCCTTTTTGAATTTCACCTGCGACCGTTCTTACTATTTACCCAGTTGCGCTTGAAACAGTCCTGCGAGCAGAAGAAGCTCTCCTTTCCTAGCTTTTGACAATTCGGACATTGTAGCGAGCCGGCGTCGTTCTCGCAGTCACTGCTCGAGCACTGGCGCGGGGTGTCGATGGCCATGGTGTGCGCAAATGGGCGGCTGTTCAGAGGACTACCAAGTGTCAAGGGCGACTAGGTATTTCTATTTTACACACAGACACAGCCCAAGATTTATAGCATGCGTGATAATCTGGCAAGACAAACACCGGACTCCGCGCACAACTTTGTCGTGATTGCGTCTCGACTCGGCCAACGCCGCAACTTGAATTCGGAATTGCGTGCAAGGATTACGTTACTCGCTAGCGGCCGCTGAACGGAGCCTTTCCCATCATGGCCTTGCGTGCATCATCTGTTCTAGATCTCGCCATCTCTTCGGACTTTTTCTTCGCTCCTAATAATATGATGTGTCACCACTTCGACATCGCAGGTCTACTTATACGGACCGGCTTCTCATGTTTCTGAAAACCTCAATTCCTACTTCCTCGAGTCCGGTTGATGCACTTGTATGCACGGAGACTTCAGCCTGACCAATCACCACAATGTCCCAAAAGGTTGTCGTTGTAGGTGCGGGACCAGTCGGGTCTTTGGCTGCCATATATGCTGCGGTACGCGGATATGATGTCGAGGTATATGAGCTACGAGCAGGTACGTCTGCTGGATTTCAGCAGTTGGTGGTTATTGATGCCATGTAGATATTCGAGAGTCACCTAGCACGTCCCTGAGTTTCTCCAAATCCATCAACCTCGCACTCTCTGAACGGGGTATAAATTCTCTTCGTCAGGCGAATCTCCCGGGCCTTGCAGATGCAGTGTTGGCGGAGACGTTCCCTATGCATGGCCGCATGATTCACATGCGAAAAAATAGCGAATACATCCGTCAGTCTCAGCAATACGATGCCAGAGGCAGAGTAAGCCACAGAGCTCCCGCACCTCCAAAATGTACTTACGTGGATAGAATTTGCTGGCTATGGATCGGACCGAACTTAGCAAAACCCTCCTCGATCATCTCGAGGCAATGCCTAATGTCAAGCTCATCTTTCACCACAAGCTTGTTGGTGTAGACTTCGAGAAAAAGGTCGCCTGGTTCGAACATCGGACCAAGTCAATCGAGCAGCAAGGCGACGAGTTTGAGATCAACTTTGACCTTATGATTGGCGCAGATGGTGCCCATTCAGCTGTGCGATATCAGCTCATGAAGTTTGTGCCCATGTCCTTCGAACAGGAATACATCGACAAACTATGGTGTCAGTTTCACGTACCACCTTCATCGACTGGCGACTTCCGGATACCTCCAAATTACTTGCATATTTGGCCTCAGGACAACTCAATGTTTATTGCGCTCCCCAATTTGGATAAGACATTTACAGCTACGCTTTTCCTCACCAAAGACGGCTTCGAGCAATTGGACACTTCGGGGAAAATCGTCGAATATTTTGCTGACAAGTTTCCTGGGGTAGTCCCCCAGCTTATCAGTGAGGATGAGCTACGCAAGCAGTATACCACAAACCAGCATCTACCTTTGATCTCGATAAAATGCTCTCCATACCATTATGGCGCATCTGGGGTCATCGTGGGAGATTCGGCCCATGCTATGGTACCATTCTATGGCCAAGGCATGAACGCAGGACTGGAAGATGTACGCGTCTTGTTCGACTTTCTCGATAAATACCCCGGTGATCGCTCCAAAGCTTTGAATGAATACACCAAGGAGCGTACCCCTGATGCACAGACTATCAACGATTTAGCACTGGGCAATTATCGTGAGATGGCATCGGACGTCAAGAAACCGCTCTATCTCTTGCGAAAATGGATCGAGGAACAACTTTATCTCTATGTGCCGAGTCTGGGATGGGCCACACAGTACTCGCGGGTAACCTTCAGTAACATGCGATACTCCGAGGTTCACTCTGCCACACAGAGGCAGGCAAAGATACTCAACGGTGTCGTTGGCTTCGCGCTCGCTTCTGTAGTAGGATCCGCGTTTTGGTTTGCTAGAGTAGGAGGCGTGCAGAAAGCGAAAATGGGAATATTAAGATCTATATGCGTAATTGCTCAAAGATTACAAAAGGCCGTCGAAGGATAGCTGGGGTGCGATTCAACAAACTTGTTACGTCTGGAATCTGGCCATTGAACTGCTACCTTTGGTCCTGTCCAAATTCGAGCAAAGCATATTGCAACTAGAACGACACCTTGGTATACCTCAAGCTCCTGCCGCTTCGGAGTAGTTCGACTAGCATCCGTGGAAGACAATCGCCTCGTCATGGCGACGTTCAAGTGGCCAGGACATCCGTGATCAGGCCTTGTCAACTTGATAAGTCGGTACAAATTTTGCAAGGATGCTTACAAGCCTGCATATACGGCCTGCTCATCGCCTACTCATTGGACCCGGCCAAGGGATGCTTTAATGTGGCAAGCCACACTAGCTCCACATCCGTACCCCACAATGTGGGGAGGATTCGGAGCGACATGCATATATACTCGCCAGCAGTTGCTCAGAAACAATGTGCAACTTCTCCAAGAGAGTGAGATACGCAAAGCAATGGCAGTATGGTGGGAAACATTCCGGTTTAAAGACAAATCGCAGCTTAGGATAACAGCCAAATCTCAACTTCGCTTAAGTCTGCTGCAATATATCAATCATATGCAACATCCTTTTATTATTCTACTGCTCTAGTGCTATCTGGATTTATCATTCCAATATTACAGTCGCCGAGCGCGTGGCAATCGATCGGCTATCAGCCCTCCTGACCAGTAATTTATCTTTAATTCTACAATCTATACGGGTAAACGAATGGACCTCTCACAACAAACTCGAGAGGTGCATTCAAGAGGTCAGACCTTCCAGAAATGGGCTTTTCACCGTAGCCACCTGGCATTCCGACTAGTTCCACCAAAGAACGTGCCATGAAGGCTTCGCATTGTAATCAAAAGCTTCTCCGTGGACCGTCCCATGTTCCAGACGGTCCGCCACCGCCTCAAGTCCTCACAATTGGGTCATTTGCAATCAGTCACGCGTGGCAGTGTGAGCTAACCTGGTTTCTATTCTGGTCCATCTCGCACACCAACTTGTCTATCGACGCAATCCTTGCGATGGACCCGGAATGTGCAAATTGTGCACACTTGGCGAGGCTCGTGGAGTACAATAAGCTCCCTTGTCGGTTCAGAAACCGCTCGTGATACATTTATTTTCTCTCTGTCTCAAATATCCCAAGCTTCCTGACGTCTAGCATCCTGCGTTACTAGCTGAACTTTTGGGCTATCAACCTTCTTCATTCTCAAACACTCATCACAGTCAGTATGCGCACCACACTCGTACTTGGAGCTTTGACGGGGCTTGGTAAGTCTTCAATTTCAATTGAGAATACCTCTGCTAATACTATCATAGCGATAGCAGGGCCATGGCTAGATTCGCACAGCTTAGCAGCACGCGCAGTCACTGTCGTTGATTCAGAAACCGGGTTCACATTTTCCGAGACCAAAGCAGCTGCCACTCTTTCTACCAACATCGTGTATCGCATTGCACAGCCAGCAAACGTACCAGCCGGTCAGGCATACGACATTGTGCTTCAGGTCATTGCCCCGAACACGCTGGGTTGGGTTGGCCTAGCATGGGGCGGTAGTATGGTGAAGAACCCGCTCACAGTTGCGTATCCCAATGGACAAAAACCCACCGTCTCTTCCCGATGGGCAACGTACGTAAACCAGAACACTCGCGCCTTGTCCCTAGCAAACACTTACGCGTGTCCAGCGGCCATTCCACGCCTCAACAATACACAGGCGCAACGTACACGCCTCTGAGCACCGGCAACAAGTCCAACGGCACACACTGGCAGTTCACAGTAAAATGCACAGGCTGCACATCCTACACTGGTAGCGCAGGCGCCGTGCGCATCGACCCCGCCAGCAGCAAGCGTCTTGGTTTCGCGTGCTCTCCGAACAAAGTCGCCACCCCGAGCTCGCCCTCTTCCACCATTCCAGTGCACGATGTATACAACTACATCACGCACGACTTCTCGGCTGGCGCGAATGCGAACTTCGCGGCCCTGCTGAATCGGAATGGCATCTCGGGCGGGGAGATGGGGAATGTGACGGAGTAAGGCGGCTTGAGGCATTCCGCTTGCCAATATTCTAGAAAGGGAGACACATGGTTCGAGAGAGGAAAAGGCGGGGGATTTGGGAATGTAGAAGTATCATTCGTTGCACATATTGAAGTTATATCGTATCTATCCGCTTGACACTTTCCCCGTTGATTGACAATTTTGCTCTTCGGCTGACGCCTTGTATTTTGTTGTGGGGTTTGATTCTGTGATGACCATGCGTGTTCATGGTGGATTGGGCGTTTCCACATCTAACACTACACTTCCTCCACAGAATATATTTTCATCAGCTTAACTCCTAACATACATACTCTGCGGCTTACGCATATCGGACCCCGTAACCTATGATGCATAATCTACCATCCTCCTCTCCATCCCCACAACCTCAAAAGTCCAAAACAACAGCCAACAAGCCGCTCCACACCCCCCCCCCCCCTCCCTTCCACCTACCAACCTGAAAAACTTTACATCCCCCAAACACATCATCACCGCATTCAAAAACCACCAGCACAAAAGCAAAAAAGGGGCAAAGTTTCAAGGTTTCAAATACATTTTCTCCTTTCTAAAAATAAATATATTTGTAACAAAAAACAACCCAGACAAACAAAAGCAAGACTGCGCAACAACGACAAGTACAAACGTCAAATTAGAACCCCACCCCCCCAAAACGAAATGCCACACGGCACAAGATAGGTATTGTCGATTTCACGCTGGCTGAATCTGGCAGTCTTGACCGTGGTGGGCGTGAGATGGGCGTAAGATATGGTACCTAGGTGTGCATATTTTCGCGCAAACAGATTACCTATCATGCCTTATGCCTTCTTGGCCACAGCGCCGATGGGGAGTTCTGCTAGCCCTGTTGTTTGCGTTAGATACCGTATCCATCATTATTATTATCATTACTGAAATCCAGGGAAACAACGAGAATGGGGAGAGGGACGGGAGTATTCGTTTCTCCACACGCAGATCCACCATGCAGATCCACCAAAGGGGGAGGGAAATAACTTACAGCCATCGACGTCCTCGGGCGCCTGCTGTGCCTTCTTGCAAGCGTTGTATTGTGCGGGTTGCTGGACTGTGAGACCGGCTTTGGGACATGCGGTGTTGAGGTTGCAGCTGTTGTCCATTGCCTTTTGGAGGGAGTCGCCTTCCCAGCCGAAGACGTAGTCGCCGTGGGCAGCGGGGCCACTGGTGAAGGGGTTGGTTGTTAGTTGGGTTCAAAGATTATGGTGATGGGGATGTGGGATCACGTAACGTACCCGATGTTCATGGAGTAAACAAATGGATCCGAGCCGTCGGTGGGCCAGAGCGATTTATCAGCAAACTTGTTAACGTCCCACATCAACTCGTACATAACCTGGGGCAGCTTGACGGGATGGCTACTCGGGCATGCGCCGCCGCCGTTTGCGCCTCCGCCTTGTCCGTAGGCAACGTGGCTCTGGTGGTCGGGCGAGTCGAGGTTCTTGCCGTCCCAGCAGGTGGGGAAGATGATGGTTTGGCGGATGAGTTTGCACTTGGGGTCCTTGGGGATGTTGACGGTGTCGGAGCCGGTGCAGGGGGCGCCGCCGACAAAGGTGGATTCGGAGGATGAGGTCCAGCATCTGTGGCAGATGTTGGAGAGTTGTACTTTGGAAGGGTCCGTGTTGGTGGCTGAGCCGGCGAGCATGCGGAATCCCTTTTTGAAGGCGGTGGTTTTGCCGCTGGGGATGTAGTATACGTCGAGGCCGCCGTCGTTGATGAGTTTACCTTGGGGGCCGCCGTTGCCGATCTGTGGGTGAGGAATTGTCAGGAAGACTTCTTTGATGTGATGGGATGGGGGTTTCTGGGGTATGAGGAGAGAACAAACCTGGGGGACGCGGATATATGATCCATTCTTGGCCTTGAAGAACATGACGGCAGTCCAGTAGTTCGACTTATCCTGGTTGAAGCTGCAGGATGTGCACTTGGACAGCTGAGCCGGGTCATTCGACGGGTCCATGGTGATGTTGAAGGCATCACCTCCCACAATCTGGTGCAGATGGGGAGTGTACTTCATGCCAGGGTTGACAAGAGGATCCGTCCGCTCAACAACAAGCTGTGAGCACGCAAACCGCAACATGTTCTGAGCAGCAGCATTCTGCGCAAGCGCCGCAGCTGTGGTGATGATGGTTGCCCACTTCATCGTGAAGATGGTCGGAGGTAACTAACTCGAGGATTGTGTCAAGGTACGAAGAGAATGTTCAATGAATGGAGTGACGCAGAAGAGAAAACCAACAACCATGTATACTCGGGATCTCTTATAACGCCAGCAAGTTGCAAGAACCCAAGACATGTCAAATTTAGCATGTCCACGAGGACAACTGCCGGACCACAGGGACGTTCTGATCGATGAAGATTCTGAGTAATGGGGGCAATATACGTTCCGCGGTAATTGGACAGAGCAACTTGGGTCGCGATATTGATGACCCACCGTATATGAAACCCAGATGATCTTTGGTCCTCTGGACTGTTAATGCGTCAGTGGTCGCTGTGTACCAGCACAATTTTTGTCGAATCACCGCAACTGATCCCGTCATCAGACTTCCGGGCTTCCTGATGAAGATGTCTTTTGCCGCCCACCAGAGTGCGCTGGTGACGATGGAGGCATGGCAGTCATACTGTGTAATGGCCCAAGTTACTTGGCTCCCTATCGAAGCCTCGATCAGATCGGACGTCATGTTTATGTTGGGTTGCAGTCGTGAGTGTTGATTAACATGAGGAGACGATATGTCTTGGACTATTCTGTAATCATGTTCGGTATGATGAATGCGCAGACTCAATCACCATACTTTGGCTTTAAGACGTCAGGCTACCAGGTAGCCCCTAAAAATGCTGCTAATAGCAAGCGAGTATAACCAAGGGGTAGCATCCATCACATACCAGTGCACAGCAGGGCTGCATCAGCTATGCGTGGGGATGTCTCTAATCATGAAGAGGTTTCAACAGCCAGGGTTGTCCACATTGGAGCCTCTTGAGGCTACGTGTATACCCAGGCCTTCCGGAACTTCTAGAGAGGTTCCAGGCATCCGCATTGCCATCGTAATCCCTGACGATTTTCCGAAGATCTTCAGTCCTGAAGTCCGTTATATTGCATTGTCCACCCAACAGCCGCAGGTGGCCGAACAAGCATGCAAATGGCAGCTCTACACGTCGTTGGAACTTTTGCAATCTCTGGCCGAAAACTCATAGCAGTGTCTGACTTGTCCGTAACTCATCAGTACAGCCTTGGCAGGTAGCGAGGAACCAAGCCTCCAGCATCCCCCAAAGCGCGAATGAGCAAAAACTCTATGGCCCAACTTTTAGTTACAGGATAGCGTTGCAATACCCACCTACCTAGCATCCATCCCATCTCAACACACACCGTTGTTCAAACCCAACCACCACCAAAGAAGCGCCTCCATCCCAACCACCAAAGCAGCCACCCCTCACAAACCCGCACGAAGTCAAACCAAGCTCAAGCGGCATCTTCACCCGGGCGTCTCGCCTCACCACCACCCAACCAACCAACTACGGAGCAGGCGCGCTACCCCAGCGCCCCTGTCCATCCTTCCCCTTCCGTCATCCCCCATCACCAGCATTGGACAGAGCCATTTAGCCGCGCCACTACAACCTCCCTTGCCACGCGCGTGCTTTATATTGCAGCCGTATTGCAGAGCAATGTGCGTGGTTGGGGTGCCCTGAGGGCGAGGCGGGGGTAAATCATCGGCATTTGCGATTTAGCCACCATGCTTCATAACTTGTGTGTGAGGGTGTGGGTGCGGATACTGTGTGGTAAGTTAGGCTTATTCCCCACATGCGCGGAGCGAAGTAGCCGAGGTGTTAATACAGGGGGTTGTGGTATTGCGGCTGAAGGAAGGGCGTTAACATTGCATGGCATGGCATGTGGGGAGGCGAGAAAGCTGGTTGATGAGGTGTGGGATTTTGGTGGCGATTTTAATGCTAGTTAGAGCTGAGTTATAACTACAGAAAGGAGAAATATGGGTTGCATGGACAAGTAGTTTGGGATCCTTGCGATGCATCGGATTGCAAAATAGTGCAGAGCTTCTAAGAAGCCATGGCTAGGTATTCTTGCCAAAAGGCGCCATAGTCAAGAAAGTGCCCATACTGTTATTGCGGAGCGTGTTTTTGTATACCATATCTACCACACTTGTCGTTATGGCCAACCCTCGAGGTCTTCGCCGCCGGACACATGCTCACCATGCAATTCTAGCGAGGAACCCGTTTGGCCAGGTGCGCACACAGTACTTCCTGCCTTCGTCGAGAAGCAGGATACCGATTCCAAAAGCTGCAGGCAAGAACCAGTGCTCGACAGAGATCTGCCTGGTACCAATCGTCTTTTGGAGCGAAGGGATGTAGTTGAAGATAAAAGCGACAACGATGGCGAAGACCATGGCAGGGAAGATTGTCCAGTTCTGGTATAATGTCAGTCCATCTATTTTCAACGCAGTCCAATGATCTGGTTGGAACTCACCTCAGTCGCTTTGTTGAACAACGGTGGCTGTTGGAAGATGCTGAGGCGGCGCGTGCGGGTTACGAGGAGGTTGAATAATTGCCTTTGGTCGTTATTAGTCGTTGAAGTTTTGTACAACTTCCATATGTTTGGACTTACATGACTACCAGCGTGACAAAGTACACACTCGATGCTTCATTTGCAACCTCGGTGACATACGCGGGATCGTACTGCGGGTCGTATACCCCGAATTTGAACCACAGCGCTGTAAACGGCACGCCTCTCCGCTCCATGTACCAGAATGCCATTGTGAAGGAGAGAAAGCACTGCAAGAGGCCGATGAAGAAGTATGCATGAAAGATAAGACGAGTGTTGACAAGGCGATCTTTCTTGGGGTTCCGTGGGGGTCTCAGCATGAGATCAGCCTCTGGTTTCTCGTACGCCAAAGTGATGGCACCCGCGCAATCTGTCAAGCAACAGATAATGATCATGAGAAAGGATGACAGGATCTGGGGAATACCAAAAGCGACGTTGGTGACGACGGGCCACAATTCTGAGAAACTACCGGCTGGTAGCAGGTACACGATTGTCTTCTTGAGATTGTCGAAGACCAAGCGTCCATACATTACGGCTTGAACGATGGCTGCGAAAGAGTCTAGCAATACCATATCTGCGGCTTCGATTGCGATGTCCGATCCACTGCCCATTGCAATACCGATATCGGCTGCTTTCAGAGAAGGTGCGTCGTTGACCCCATCACCCGTCATACCGACAATGTTCTCGCGAGCCTGGAACTCCTTGACAATACGAAGCTTCTGCTCAGGCGTCGTTCTCGCAAAGACAATCTCCTGGTACTGACATAATTGATCCCATTGCGCCTCATTGAGTGTAATTAGCTCTGGACCGCTCAGTACTATCGCTTGCTTTGTAGACCCGACTTTACTATCGCGCTCGAGAGTACTGATATCATCCACCAGAGCCGAGTTCGAAATGATACCACACTCCTCAGCAATTGCTTGAGCAGTGAGTTTGAAGTCGCCAGTCACCATGAAAATGCGAATCGAAGCTCCACGAAGGATGCGTACGACTTCTGGTATCTCATCACGAGGTGGATCGACGATGCCGACAAGACCAACAAATGTGAGGCCTTCACGAGCGGCGATGAGAACTTCCTTCTCGTGATTGGAAGAAAAGGGTAAAACGGTGGGCTTTTGCGCGAGGAGGATGACACGTTTGCCTTGACGAGACCAGCTGTCTTTGATGTTCTCAATGCGCTTGCGCTGAGCTTCTGTGAGTGGCACTGCTTCACCCCTGTCGTTGAGAAGGAGATCGCAACGAGGAAGTATGATGTCAGGTGCGCCCTTGATCATAAGTGTACTATACGAGTCAGCAATCATCCACATGATTATTCATAATTGCACGTACGTGTTGTTGCTTGTGGGGTTTTGATTAGCAGGCGTCATAAGACGGACCATGAACTTGTTCTTGCTGTTGAAAGCAATCTCGAAAACCTTCTTCCATTCGCGATGTAGTTCATATACCGACCCAAGGCTTTCAGAGAGTCGAAGGACAGCTTGATCCGTTGCATCACCATTGATCTTTCTCTCCGCGATAGGAAGATTCATCGTGGCGGCGTCGAACTCGCCAGAGTTGCAGAGACCACCGACTATGCGGATCTGGTTGATAACTTCTTCGCGGTTGTCCGAAGGAGTGTCAAGATCCTTCTCAGACCGCAAAATTGCCATCAAGTCGCGGGCTGCTTCCGGTGTGTACTCTTGACCGGCAGCATAGATGTCGGTGACGACCATGTGATTCTTAGTCAAGGTTCCCGTCTTGTCAGAACAGATGACCGAGACTGATCCAAGAGTCTCCACAGTCTTCAGAGACTTGCAAAGGATCTTGTTCTTGCGCATAATGTTTGCAACAATAGTGAGCGAGGTTGTAAGCGCGATCGGCAGTCCCTCTGGAATGAAGGCAACAGCCGCGGAAACACAACTGACAATCAATAAAGGGACATTGATCCACGTGGGATGAGACTTCCTTAACCATGCTGCCCTGAAATATGTAAGTATATGTACTTGAACTCAAACAAGAGCAGACATAGGCAGGTCGTAGGCGACCATGCACAGACGTACCAGAGAACGATGATGAGAATGACAACACATGTAATGAAAGTTGCGATGATGAGCACGAATCGAAGGATCTCCTTTTGCAAAGGCGTCATGCCGGTTTTTGGGTCCGACGTCAGCTTTGCAATACGACCGAAAATTGTATTGTCGCCTGTCGCGACGCATACGCCCACACAGCTTCCAGAAATACAGTGCGTTCCTTGGAGACCAATGTTGTTTGTTTCGAGATAGTTCTCTTCAGTATGCTCAATTGTAGCTACAACAGGCTCCGATTCACCTGGAGCTGTTAGTCGCCTATGTGCACATCTCGGAAGGGGAGGCTCTACCTGTAAGAATGGAGCGGTCGAACATGGCATCGCTCGAAACTTCTACGAGACGAATATCGGCAGGAAGCTTGTTGCCCTGCTTGATAACGATGATATCTCCGGGAAGTAAGTCCAGAGCATGAACACTGGCCTGACAACCGTTGCGAACGACAAGACAGTCATCCGGCAACATAGTACCAATAGAAGCCATGACTCGACTGGTCGACCAATCTTGCCACGCATTGAATGCAGCTTGAATCAGCCAGACAGCGATGAGAACACAAGCGAGTGCCAGGTTAGCAGGAGCGGGAGCAGGTTCCCCAAGAGGTTTCCAAGCAATGAAGACGAGGATACCAGCAACGACCAGAATGCTACCGAAGCCACCAAAGAAGTAGCCCATTATATCGCCGAAAAGTCCAGACTTGGGTGGGGTGATCTTGTTCTTGCCATATTCCCCCACGCGACGCTTGATCTGATCCTCTGAAAGACCTTGATGGGTGTCGACAGAGAGGCGGCGACAGAGTTCATCGACGTCGAGAGTGTGCCATTCTAGGTCACCCAAATCTATTTAATAAGCGTCAGTACAAGGATGTGGAAGTAAGACTCAAGGTAGTAAGGTTATATTGGAAATTGCAACAACGAGACCAAGTGGCTTACCAACAGCAGCTTTTTCTTTTGCTTTCTTTACATCTTTCTGCTTTTGGTATTTCTCTTCATCAATCTCAATCGAGAGTGTGCGATAAGTAATGGGAAGAGCAGTTTCAGGTTGCACAGTCCTTGTCCCACCCGTGCTGTGGATGGAAAGACTACCAATGCTGCTTCTGCGCGCCGGCTCGCGCTGGCGACGCTCGTAAGTCACATAGCCATCTTCTTCGTCGGGGAGGCGTTGATCTCCAAAGCGGACGCGAGGAGCAAATTTCACTTCTCTGTCCATGTAAGGGAGGAAAGAGAGAAAGCACTGAGGGGCTGTCGGAAATGCAGCAGGTGCCGTCAAGGGCACGAAATGAGCGAGTCAAATTGGCTTTGCGTGCAAGAGCGAAGAAGTGACAAACGGACAAAGATCAGAGGTACCAGAATAATGTGTACCGTCGAGAGCATGATTTATAGCTTATGAAGGAAATTACCATTTCACCTCCGTACAGACGGCGTGGCTATGACGATATCCTCTCAAACAAGCCAGACACGAGCGGGTGGCCCAACAGCCAGGCATCCTCACGACACAACAGGATCAGCAGGAGAAATGGTGCGTCAAAGAATACACCAGGGCCACAGATCAAAGGCCGTTCTTTGTGCAAGTCAGCCTCAAGCGATTCGACAACAAATCCCTCATACATTCTTCAAGGCCTAGAAACAGGGTCCTCAGGTCGGAAAATCATCGCCACGAAAGGTATCCCGTCGCTTACACTCTTTCAATCGCACTTGCCAGTTCCTTTTTTGCTGTTACGGCTCGCAAAACTAGTGCTGTTGTCGGTTAGCGATGAGCGATGAGCGATGAGCGATTTTCGTTGATTACACAGCCTCGCTGCAGTGGTGTGCGAAAAACAAGCTTTGGTGCATCAGGCCAATGAGGGCGCGCGATTTTTGACGTCTGTTGTGTTGTGCTGCTTGTGCAGCGCGTTTGGATAAGCATTCAAAGTGGATTTTATTTTCGGAGGGCTTTTAAGAGGTTGACGTTGTAGATTATGGAGCATCTATGTAGGTTAGGTAGGTAACGGGAAATGGCGTTTGAGAAACCTGTGACTAAGGGTGAGAGATTTACCTATTCAACACAGCAATGTTCGGAAAATGTCTAGTTACCTCATAACTTTGATACTTGGGTAAACCTCACGTGCTAGAGTAAAAAATGCCATAAATATGTAAGAGCTGGACAGACCTAGGTATGGTAGCTTTGTTATCCAAAACACCAGCACAGTCAAGATCGTGCATGCAACACCCATCCATTAAACTAACCCTAGTATGTATCTACCATGCCATGCTATAATCACATCACGATTCGGTGCAAGTACCGCTCGTGCGTGATCGACTAGCAGAACAGCACTTTGACCAGGCAGTCTCATAATTCTCAAACGGCCGTCCACCCAAATTCATGTTGAACACGCACTGCCCCTCAGTCATGTAGCCCTTGTGTTGTTGATCATCCGGGAATGTTGTGCCGTTAGTCTCGAATGGAAGATCGGGTGGGGATCCTCCGCAGCATTGACTTGTAGCCGCACTCTTGTCGGTAGGGTTAGACGATTCACAGTTGCACCGGAATTGGAATGCCTGCATGGTGGACTAGGTTAGCACAGGCACATTATAAAATATAGGTAGTATTGGCGTGATCAGTTGGTCTGGCGCGAGGAATAGAGGTATGGGGGTATGGTTTGGAATGACGTACTTGTGCGGAGGAACAGACAAGGAGGATGCAGGCGGGCAGAGATAGCTTCATCGTGAACTTGGGTGCGTTGGGGTTGAATATGGTGTTGGTAACGTTCGAACGAAGGAACTGGTAGATGAGCGTGTGAATGGAGTCAGGTCGTATTGTTTAAAAGTGCTGATACATGTGCTTAAATACTGGTCTGAGTTCATAAATACCTAACGCGCTGAACATGATGTCAAGAAACTATGATGTACAATGTGGAGCCTGTGCGAGACAGGGCCGATGGTACAAGCACTAGAAGAAAAAATGTAAGGATATTCGCTGGAATGCATGTTTCAATTATACTATTCCAACTCGCAAACCAACGGTTGCATAATAAAGGGGCCAAGATTACGTAGTAAGTCGCCAAAGTTGCTAATATCAAGTTGACCAAACGCTATACCTTGACTAAATTTCGCTTATATGAGGCGAAATGAAAACAAATATAGTAATACAACTGTATTCTAGTACCGTAGTAAACACTCTTAATATTTTGTTTTAGGTTTACGATCAAGTCTTGTCTATTTTTGTATACCTACTGTTATGCTGCCTTGTGAGGATCGGAATGACGCGGATGCGGAGCAGCTTCCCTCTTGCAGCATTCTGAACTACTGGACCTCCTACTACTATCGTGCACCAGCCAGACACAACCTGTCATCATGGCGCTTCTGAGATTTTTGCAGCTCCAGTAGCAAGATTACATGTTTTAGCATTGCTTGAGATTGCTTAAACGAAGCCAGGCTAAGACATGATGCTTGAACACAATGCATTGTTTCGTTGCTGTTGGCATTTCGTGCAGGCCCCTCTGATCTTCAGTGGGGTGTCGATGTCGGTGTTGAAGAGAGCTATTCGCACGGCGCGACACGTTTAACTGGTGTACCACAGGTGCAAAGATGAGGAGCATAAAGCAGATCGCAAGGGATATTCGATTCGGGCGAGTGCTTGGCAGCCTGGCATGTTAGCGTCGGCATCAAAGTTCTGTAGCTTGAGATCGGAGCCAAAGCTGACAGCGACACACCAGTTGACCGCTTCTACTCTCGGCCAATGACGAGGTCATGTGGCAGTCATGTTTGGGTAGCGGAGAGCATATTTGCTAAATGGTATATCTCTCCTCGCAAGAGAGGAGAGGGTCAGCAAAGTCTTTTTTACACAGTCGAGCTCGGCGGAGTCACAGGGGACTTGTTCCTTCCAGGTCGTGAACACCACCCATGTTTCTCGCCCACACAACAGCACGGGTCAGACCGCAGAAGCTCCACTATATGATAGCACCCCGAATAAAATCACTAAAAAGGCGCCATGTTTGTTGTCATCATTTATTGCCCTATTCATAAAAGAGCTTTACTTTACATGTTTTTCGTCGTGGTAAATCCTTGTGACTCCCGACTTTATCCCAGATGATCCTGTCAGATCATTCGTCAATCCAATCCTCGCAAACGCCTTCGCTAACTACGCTTCAAACATCGATCGCATCGACCGTAACGCCCTTGACCCAAGAATACTGCATAACACGAGCAACCTCCAGGGCTGATTCGTGAGAAGCCAAAGAACCCACCAAGTACAAGCTGGCATCGAGCCCAGCAGTGACGCCGCCAGTGGTGATGACACGCATACCGCCCAGCGGCATGGAAGCACGCCTAGCAATAGATTCGCGGCGACGAGAGTCACGCCAGGCGTTGCTGCCCTTGCGAGCAATCGACTTGCGACGGGCGTGGCCGGTGTTGGCGCCTTCCGGAGCGCTGGGTATGTCGCGAGCCTTCTTGATGATGTACCTGTGTCCTATAAGTGCCGAGTCACACGGATCTGGATGAGCTTCACATACGGGTTGTCGTCTGGGTTCTCGCCAAGGTCAAAGCGAGCGTTGTTGACGACGTAGCGCTCCTCCATGACGTCGGTGCGCATAGACATGTCTCGTCGAGCAGCGTCTTGACAGAGCGTCTCGAGACGGACATAGTAGTCCGGGTGGGTTGTAGCGGCAAGGCCCTCCAGCATGCCTTGCTGAGCAAGGAGCAGGGCGCCGACATCGATGGCGAGAATGGTGCGTTCCTTTTCAGGGTTCTTCTCCTGAAGCTCGACGTACTTGGTGAGGAGGCCAAGAGGCTCAGACTTGTTCTTGAGCACCTCAAAGACGCCCTCGCCGCCAGGGACGATGATGACATCAAAGTCCTCGAGCTCGGCGTTGGCATCGTCGTAGTCCATGTCGGCCTTGATGGTGAGGCCCTGGACCGATGTCATGGCCGCAGCAGTGCCAACAAACTGGCAGTCGAAAGCCTTGCTGGCTGCGTTGCGTGTGAGCGGAGGGCCAATTGGCGTGGACTCGTGACATGCAAGCATGACTGGGGGGCCTTCAAAGCTTACACTTGTCTTTGGGGTCCTGCAGCGAGCGGCTCAGGACCTCAAGAGGGCCAGCCACGTCGAGCGTGTTGTAGTCAGGGAAGAGGGCGAACAGCACCTTGACCTGCTCTACACGGTCGGTGCTGTCGGCGATTGCACTCATCGTGAATGAATTGTGATGTTTTGGAAGGGAAGTGAAGTGGGATGGAATGGAATAGAGTGTGAAGATGATGTAGGATTGACAAAGAGCTGTCGTGTGAGGGAGGGGATGCAACAAGACCAGAGGGAGGCCAGGTCAGGTGAGAGGGGTAGCTTACTGTAGCTAAGGCTTGCAATGCATCTCGTGCCAGTCCCGCGTCACTGTCATTCGAGCTCCTTCCCCAGATACACCCAACCCCGCATTCGCACAGAGCAGCAGTTGCTCCAAGCGGGTCGCTCGGCGGGGCAGGAACGTTGATCGAAGCCCGCTAGCGCCGGGAACCCCTGCTGCGACACCGTGATAACCTTTGATCCAGCTCATTGTGGGCAAGGCGGCACGATGACTTCATTGATGCGAGGGGTAAAGGGGTAAGAAATGGCGATGCATCTATTTCATTGTGTATACAGCTCGTTTTCTACCAGCGGCGGCCTCGTGTTGGGGACTCACTTGCATACAGCACTGTAGGTGATGCATCCGTTGGTTTGAAACCCTCCCCTCTGAATAGCTTAGATGCACAGACCAATGGTTCTTGCAACCGGTCAACACGCTTCCAACAAGTCCCGTACAATGAATGCGCTAGAATGCGCAGATGGCAACAAGATCAGTTACGAGCATCTTAAAAATTGCGTGGAATTGTATTAGAGGCTTCCTACACGACAGTACCCATGTACACGTGCGCGATCGAGGATCTGGATCCAGGGGGGGTTCCATCTGGCCACATCTGTAGTTACAGTATCTCCATTTCCTGCATACACCAGCGAGAAACTTATCATAGCTTAGACGAATATCAGTGTATATATGCAGTTACCACGTACAATCCATTACCCAGCTGGTTGGCCAAACCTCATCTGTCTGACAAGTGGTGCGGTCGAAGAGGAGATGTGCACGGTCCACTTCGCGGCTAGCATGTTGACAGCTGCCCCCGTGGACGACCTCGCGAGACCTCCAGCAGCATGCCATTGACAACACGCCCCGACGCGTCCCTGGCCACCAAACCGGACCGTATGGCTGCACAACAACCAACAGCAGCATTGGTCTCGGCACAACCACCCAAAAAGCCCCCGCCAGAAACAAAAGAGAGCATCTTCTTACGACGGGCCACGATACTCTCCTTTTGGGCCGTCGTCATCTTCTTGGGACTGCCATTATGGCTGAAGACTACAGCTGTCTACAGGGCCGCGTTGCCACTCCAGGACATGACAGAGTGGGCTAATGGCAAGGTCAGTCAAGCATGTGTCTGCCCCAACACCGTCTCTGACATGGCCACAGGTCTGCAGCCCCGTCTTTCCCCTACGTATTGCCATCCAAGCCCCTGTCCTCGAGTCAGACGCCCAACACCTTCTTCGCACGACGCAACACGCCCTCGACGACCTCAACGAGTTCTCTGCACATCAGCTACACCTCCTGCTGGCCGATCCTGCAACCACCAACGCATCCCAGCAAGTCATTAGTGACGGAACAAGTGTGCAAAGCAGCGGAGAGGACATTGCCTTGTCCGTACGATTGATCCCTGTCGAGACTGGCACAACACCACGATCACACCTGCAGCCATATTCGCCCACGCTCGACGTTTACTACTCTCCGGCCCAGCTTCCTTCTCAGGGTGCAACAGAACCCGCACTCGCAAGCTTCCTTGCTCAGGAGCTCCACCAACTATTCGCTGAAGAAAGGAACCAGTTGATCCACGTGCTTTCAGCCGGCACCAATGCACATGCTGCACAAAGCAGCCTCTTGTCTCCTCAGACTTCGGCAGAGTTGCAAAGGCAATCGACCAGAGCTTTGAGATACGCACCGACGTATCATCTGACATTTTCATTGTTCACCCCCTCGTACGTCCCATCATCTTGGGATATCGAGGCTGCACTACGTACATACCTCACGCCTTTGCTCGAGTCCTTTTCGCCAATCAGCAACTTTACAGTGGACACACAGGTTCAGCTTTATGCCACTTTGTCCCCATCGGTACGCCAACCAGACTACGACGAAGTCCTGAAAGCATGGACCTTGCGTAAAGAAGATCTGAGTGGCTTCGTCAACGCTGCTGAGTGGCCACTGAGTCCTAGCATTGGCGAAGGCCCAACCGTCAATTTCATCCTCTATGTACCAGATGCTAGCCAGACACCCCTACTAGTCAAAGATAACTCGGCGGATAGCTGGCTAGTACCTCAATGGGGCGGGGTGCACATCTTGAACATTGCTGGAGAATCAGGGTCACCATCCGCATTAACAGCCGAAGCACTTGCGCCTGCCATGCACAGCTTCTCCAACCAGCTCATTTCGCTATTTGGCCTGCCACAAAGTCCTGCTTCCTTGCCACTTCGTATCTCGACTCTTGAGCGCGTTCGAATTGCGTCGCTCATCTTCTCAGCTTCCTCCACCCTGGGTGCGCTCGCCCAAGTCTACACGAAGCTTCCTTCCATTCCTGTTCCCGACAACGTAGCTCACTCGGTCCAGTATTCAATCTCGCACCTAAAACAAGCTTGCGAATTTCTTAAAGACGGCCGCTTCCCACGCGCTCTAGAGCACGCTCGCGCCGCAGAGGTTGAGGCCGAGAAAGCCTTCTTCGAGCGCTCCATGGTTGGGCAAGTCTACTTTCCCGATGAGCACAAGGTCGCAGTTTATTTGCCATTATTGGGACCAGTTGCTGTGCCTCTAGTTATGGCCGCTCTGAAGGAGTTGAAAATTATGCTCAAGCGAGGTTGAAACGTGCGGCTAGCACGCCCTGCGTTACATGGCCCTCATTGCGGACCATTCGAGTGACATGTGTGGTGGATCATGCTGCTTAAGTGTTCGATGGCACAACACCCAGCATTCTGCCATGAGATTGGGATACAATAAGCATGATCATCTCGAAGCTTCCGATCCATCAGCCTCGATGAACGTTGCAACACGAAAGACTACTCAAGAGCCTAGCCTGGTCGGACTGCAGACCCTGAAAAGTCACGTGGGAGCTCAACTCCGGGAACTGACGGTAACGCCCAAGCTACCCCGCTGCGGGGTAATTGGCTTGTTCGTATCAGTCTTGTTGCTCTACAGTTTGCTTCCTCCAGAGCCCTGAGTAAACCTCAGACGGTACTAGAAACACCAAATAGCAGTAGTCTAATGCAATGAACTCACTGGCTTGTACCATTTAATGCTCATGTATATTGTCCTAGCTCGATAACCTCATCACTCTTTCTGTGCCACGGCTGATGATCGTCTCATCTTACTTCACTGCCGCGTGCCACTGCCGTCTAGCTTTATCAGCATGGTCTCCGTCTTGCCTCGGGAATGCCGACGGGTGGCTGAGTTCAAGTTTGGCCTTGAAACTAAGAGACGGAGCCAGAACACGCAGTTCAAGTTCAAAGTTCCTTAGCTCTACTTGACTTTGATTCTCAAACATTTTCTCCCCATCTTGCCTGAGGAACAATCAACTCGCCATGCCACTTTCTACACAAGGCGTCCAAGGCGTGAAAGGCGTTCTTGATCAATTCGCCAACGATGGATCACCCGGCCTGGTCTTCTATGCCGTCGACAAGTCTGGCAAAATCCTCGTCAAGCATGCTGCTGGTAAAGTGGGCGTAGACTCCTCAGAACCTATGGACGAAGACAACACAACATTCTGGATTGCCTCTTGTACCAAACTGGTGACGGTTATCGCAGTGCTGCAACTCGTGGAGCAGGGCAAGATTCCCCTTGACGATGCCGCCTTCGTGAAGAAAGTAATGCCAGAGCTCTCCGAGAAGAAGGTTTTCGAAGACGGTGTCAACGGTGTACCCCAGGAGAGGGGCATCACTGTACGCATGCTATTGTCGCATACCGCTGGTTTTGGATATGGGTTTTTCGATCCACGTGTGCAGAACAATGGCCTCGACATTGAAGGAATGGACGGTAACAAGGAAGCCTTCCTCAAGCTCAATCTAGTCAACCAACCCGGTTCAAAGTGGGAATACGGAGTAAGTTGATCCAAACAAGCATATCCCCCCCTCACAAGATCACTACGACACAAAAGAAAAACACCCATATATGTTAGCGAACATCCATACTAACCACGCACCCCCCTCCTCCTCCCAGTCCAACATCGACTTCGCAGGCATAATCCTCGAACGCGTAACCGGCCAAAACCTAGGCACATACTTCCAAACCAACATCTTCACTCCCGTCGGCATCCCCGCCTCAGGCGCCTCCATGTTCCCCTCCCAAGACACCCAAAAGCACCTCGCACACATGCACCAGCGTGACAGCGCTGGCAACCTTACAGAGCGCGAACATCTCTACCGTGCTGCGCTGTCGCAAACCAGCAAGGAGCAGCAAGATAAGTTTATGCAGTCGGGTGGCGCGGGGCTGTTTGCCAGACCAGGCGAGTACGTCAAGATACTCGCAGCGATTTTGAATGAGGGGACGAGTCCGACGACTGGGGAGAGGATTTTGGGAAAGGAGAGTGTGGAGTTGTTGTGGGAGAATCAGATTCCAGATGAGTATGTCTTTTTTCTTTTTCTTTTCAAGTCAGCCCCCTTTTTTTTCCTGAATTGGGTTGACTATGCATTTTTGCATTACCCTCCCCCTTCTCATCCCATCCCGTCCCATCCCATCCCACTCCACCCCCACGCACCAACCCACCAACCCACACTAACCACTCCCCCCACCCACAGACCCAATTTCGCCCGCTCCGGCGCCGCCCCCGCAAACCCGCTCCTCGCCAACCAAGCCCCGGAATTCTACCCCCAGCCCGGACAGCCCCCGCAAGGCTGGGCGTTCGGCGGCTTCCTAACCATTGCGCCCGGGCCGACGGGGCGCGGCGCGAATACGCTGTGGTGGATGGGGCTGGCGAATTGCTTTTGGTGGATGGATCGTGAGAAGGGTATTGCTGGGTTTTTGGGGAGTCAGGTACGTAACGTTTAGGGTTGGGGGGGTGAAAGTGGTTGCTGGTGATGTTGATGTTGGTGCTGGTGCTGATGCTGACTTTACAATACAGGTACTTCCGAATGGAGATCCCAAGGTGATTCCTGCGTGGTTTATGGCGGAGAAGACTATTTATGATAATTTGGAGTAGGTTAGGTAGGTTAGGTAGGTTAGGTAGGTTAGGTAGGTTAGGTAGGTTAGGTAGGTTAGGTAGGTAGGTAGGTGGGATTCCACAGCGCGTGGGAGAATGTGGATGTTAGTGTAAGTCGCATAGAACATTAACATTTCTCCAAAGTCAAATTAAGCATCAACACGTACACCTACTCTTGCTCTTCCACCCTCTCCTCCCTCAACCGCCTCCCCAACCTCTCCAAAACCCGCTCTACACTCCCCTCGCCCTCCCACCCTCCCACGCCCGCAACCTCCTCAAACACGTCCGCCACCTCCCCAAAAACCCTCCCCTTACCCCCCCACCCCCCACCCACCCTAAACGTCTCCCCAATCTCCCTCATTTCCTCCACCCACCTCCCCGCCTTCCCCGTACACCCTAGCATACCCGTCTCCGCCTTCGCCCTCGCCCCAGGATTATACGCATCGAGGTAGGACTGCAGCGGGGCGAGGATGTCGAGCGATGAGGCGGTGGTGTAGGATTGCAGGGCGATGGCTGTGAAGCCTTTGGAGAGAGAGGCGAAGCAGCATTTTAGAGCGCTGGCGGAGCCGAGGGAGGGGGAGATGTGTGTTGTGTTGAGGGTGTCGGCGAGGTGGGCGCCTGAGGGGGCGAGGGCGAGGGTGTGTGGGCCTGAAAGGGGGATGCCGGGCTTTTTCCAGTCCGGGTAGGAGGATGGGAGGGGGGAGGATGTTTGTGTTGATACTTGTGGTTGTATCAGCGTAGGGGGAAACCCAATTATTCCGCCATCGATCAATCTAACACTCGGTGCATTACTCTTGAACAACTCGTCGATTTTTAGCAGAGTAGTTGGCGATATGGCGTTCAGCTCTAGATACCACAATTCTTTCTCTTGGGGCAGGGCGGCAACGGCGGCGGAGATGCGTTGTGCAGTTGCGATGGCATCGCGTGGAGGCACAATGCTGAAGATGTAGTCGGCGTCTGCGACTAGCTCTTTGTCTGTGGCATGCAGAGTTATTCCGGCGGAGAGGGCACGGGCTTGGGTTGTGTGGCTGCGGCCGCTGCTGCTGGTTGTTATGCGGTAGTTGTGAGCTTGGAGTAAGCGGGCGATGCCGAGGCCCATTTGGCCGATGGAGAGAATTGCTATTGTTGCGTTGGGGGTTGCCATTGTGGGGTGAGATGGGATGGTTGGAGGGGGTTTGGTTGTTGGGAGTGTTGATGTGGTTGATGATGGGATGTGGTGTGTTGCGGGGGGTGGGGGATGCTGGTCGTGGGATGCATGCTGAGAAGAGTAGTGGGGGTTGTCGGTTGTCAGATCAATGTACATAGTGGATGCGGCTGGTAGTTGAGACATCTGGGGTGATATGATTGTGCGTTCGATAAACATTCAATACATTGTGTTGAGTCGATGAAATGAAATAAGAGAATTACAAAAAGTCCAAGCAATGAATCCAATTGATCGAAGTACATGTTACATACGTAGTTACCTACATGCAGAGTGCAGATATGCGGACTACACGCACTCTGAGTACGACATCGGATACTTTCATACGTTGTTTCAAGCTTTATAACAATTCGATTTCCCTGCTCGTAAATTGCACGCTAAGAGGTAGATTCCTGAGCAGCTTCCTAAGGGTAGAAGTGGTACCATCGCCATGCTGTCTGTGGCAGAGTATTATGTTGGGCGCCGGAGTCTCCTTGGATCACTATGCGACCGATGGCATGGTCTGATTGCATATCCTCGATCTCTCATGATGTATCGATGCTTATGATGAACGGGTCATCTGTCCCTGCTTACCTTGAGCATCAACTCATGATGCTTAGCTATACGATGGACATTGCAGAGTGTTGCACGCCGGATTTAAACGCTAGGCACCCTCCGCAATAGGACTGCTTAGCCTCTACGATACGCTGTAGGCACTGTAGATAGCTGTAATAGTAGCTGGTGGCGGGCTTGAACCCCTCGAAATAGTCCTGTAAGCAGATAATGTTCAATTTCTCACCCAGAAAAGCTGTTCAGCCTTCTCGGGGCTTCGTGGATTCCTGGGAAGATGACATGGTATAAGCGACGTGTTAGTTGACGTGCTAAAGATGACAGTGTTGGTGTTGCGTTTGGCCGTTTGAAATTTGTCGCCGGCAGCTTCACCCTCTTTGACGACCCTCTTTCACTCCACCATCACATACTCGACAATATTCCGTGCATCTGCAGACTAATCCACATACACCGCGTTGCAAAGCAGTCAAGATGGCCGCCACCGTTAGAGAAGAAGCGTGGTGCTCGAGAATGTTCTCTTCCGTCTACGTAGCCGCTCAGTACGCTGAGCAGGCTGCCGACGCCATCGTGGACGTTATGTACAACCGTACCTGGGCCAAAGACTTTGATGACGCCGATCCAAGGGCGCTGACATACGTGTTGAGTAAGTCAATCCCCTTTGCTGTCATTGCGGTGGTGGCTGGTGAAATAGCAAGGCGAAACTAACACCCACCAAGATCCTCCTCCCTATCTCCTCGTCCCCACCATCATCAGGGCTTCGCGTTTTTCAGAAGAGTACTTCCTTCTCTGGGCGCAGATAAAAGCAGGCTAAGAAGAGATCAATCGCTGGCCGGACGTGGATACTTCAAACATGGTCTCCTATTGCAGGCTCCCGCAGTTTTTCCGAGAGACCCTGACCCGGGGCACCCGAATGTTCAACGAGTGGTCTAAGAACGGCTTGGCGTTCTCAGCAGGCCAAAAGATGGCCTTCAAGTTCCTGGCGACGCCCTCCCGCAAACTGTACCAGTGGGGCGGTCCTGAGGCTGTCGCCGGGTTCTACCAGAAAAGACAACTCGTGGTGCTTCCGGAGGCAGACTTGAAGGAGATGAGATACCTTCTCGAGGAGATGTATCTGTTCGACAATTCTTTTTCATGTCGTATACGATCACGAAGGCTTCTGGGAGCATCTCCTTCCTATCGGCCGAGAGAACAAGGTTTTTTAGGAGAGGTGGTAGCGCATCATTGGCAGCGAGACGAACTGGTATGATCTAGGTGCGACAGACTGGCATAATTTGTACCTGCGACACCAGTAAGGTTGAGGCGATGGTAGACACCATATGGTAAGCAGATGGAGTGTAGTAGGCTTTGGGTTTCGAAAGCACTAAAACTTTAGTAGTAGTCATAACATGTAGTATAGATGAAAGCCAAGTTCTGTTCCCGCTCTTAGACATATTATGATTTACGAGGTTAGCAGTGGTGTAGTAGGGGGGCAGGAATGAGACATGTCGTGAAGTTAACAGTGCCCCTGCGTCGGCCCGAATGCCTGCACACGCCGCATAGAGGAAGCCGCTGCTGCCGTCCAACTTCAACATTTTATACCCCCAGTTTCTCCATCTCGTACCATCATTGCAGTGTTGTTTTCATCAATACAGGAGCTGTACAGAGCGTATATCTTCATTACGACCTCTATTGCGCCCAGCTGTCCACCAGGGGCCTCCTGGGATTCACTATAGCCACAGCAATTTGATCGTGTATGTACAGCCACGAGTATTTCGCTACTCCACCTCCAGTGCATCTCGATGCATTCCCAGGCCCACCGAGGATGAAGGAAGTAGTTCTAAGCCCAGCACATGTGGGCTGCAGCGATACGTGGATTTCAAGACAGGGGTGGTCCATGTCAATGCATCTGAGTCTTTGACTCTTTGAGGTCTTCGTCTGTCCCTCCACATTCATGGGACATGATAGCTGCAGCATCCATAGATAATGGGGTTGGCTCTGTGTTCGTTGTACACTCTGGTTCGACACCTGGTGTCTGTGATGTGGGTGGCGCCTTCTTCGTTGTCGGCCGCCACTCCCTCACCAACTCCATTGGTACGACGGCACCCATTGCACCGACGACCACGACAAGCACGGGGTCGCTCCATCAGATGCTCAGACTCATTTCTTCATATGAGAGTCTTGCCAATCTCAATCTTCCCTTACTCGACCTCTACCTTTGCTGCGATGTCCTCAGCATAGGGAGCGCTCATGGCAGAGACCCCCGCACACTCTTCCTACCCCGCAACACCACGGCGACCCCTCTGCGAGAGATAAAGTCGTCTAGAGGCTTTTATCATGGGCCTTTCGAAGGCCTCACTAACCTCCATGCAGGCCGATGCTGCCAACGAAGAGGCTAGGCGGTGGCCGACGCTCATGCGGACTCGCGGCTTCCACAGCTCCAGCGCCAGCCTGAGCATGCGAGCAGATGCAAACTGCCAAAACTGACATAGTCGCTGTAGGTAATACCGCCATCGTATTTACAGATACCATCAGCTCTCTTGCGATCCGTTACTGTAGCTCCGAGAACGACTGCCAACCAAATCGTCCGACGCCCCCGCTGCAGTGCAAGCCATAGGGAACGATTCCCCTCCACCACAAAGGCAACACCAGAAAGGACACATGGCCCCAGGAGCCGTGCAAATGTCTCGGAGACAGACAATAACAGAGTGCATGTAAAGCTCTGATGCACCGAGAATAGGCAAGGGCCTGTTGCGGGAAGAAGTCTATACCGGAAGCAGGACGGCCGACATTGCCAACTCTGCTGCACACCACAGGGCCCCATAGTCCTACTAGGCTTCAATCCAGGGCCACAGGACACCGCCGATTATGCCTTCTTTACGCTCATACTCATACATCGGCGGCACTCTGTCTGCATTCTATTTGCACCACCCACATTCGCATGTGGGCTAGTACAGCAACAGTACAGCGACCTCGCACTACCGTCTCCAGAACCAGCCAGCACCCAAGCAGTACTCCACATCGACTGCATCCATCGTGGATCGGATTACAACACTCCTTTGCCTTACAGAATTAACGTTAAATCGAGCATGAGCTCCTGCACCCCCGAAAGCTCGCTGCTGGCCGCCATATTGTCTGGAGAGCAAGACAGAAGTCTTTTCTGTTGGGCTCGCACCACACTCTACAGCTCGACAATCATCAGACTGAGCTTCGGAGGTCTTCGTATCCTTGTGTATTTTGCAAAGAGTATTCTCGTCGTCTTTGCAGCGAGCAGACTAGGATAGTCGCTTTCTGCAACGGTGAACCGTAGGCCAGCATTATTGGCCTTGGAACTCCCGTATCAAGATTTGATGCGGCAGGGAAATTGGAACTTCATCGTTGCGGTGGAACGCATTCTTCTCCAACATTTTCGACTGTCGAACGGAAAGAAGAATACTTATGGTACGCTCAGCTATGCGTATGTCGTGATCTGCTTCCCGGCGGCCACATGTCGATAGACCATAACGGCGACCTACTCCTAAATGGCAAATGGATGAGGTCGAAGGCAAACAAAGCGTCGGAAAACATGAGCTTAGTGACCAACGATTCAACCCTTATTCCGACATCGAGGAGTTTGCAGATCAGCACATTCGAGTGACGGTAACTCGTCTCATTGTAGGTTCGTCCGGTGCGAGCATTCTACCAGAGCAATAACCCCGATGATTGGCACGACCTCCAGTCTGAAAAATTGCCACAAGAGTGGGATTCGAGGAACACCAAAGCTGTATCTAGCAGAAATACTTCTCGCAACATGAGGTCATGACCCCCGGACAAATCTAGGTCAAAGAGCTCGTTCCGAATCGCCCAGGTGCCGCATCCTACCCAAAGTACGGATCCAACACCCATACAAGGCATAGTAAGAGCATGGATATTTTTCGGAATAGTGTCAGCGGCCGAGACTGATTTGTATATGGTGACTTCAAGAGTTATGTGTCAAAATGGCCCCTGACAATAGCTTGAATATCCACAACTTCGTTCAGGGATATCGCCACTCCATGAAGTGCTCCGCTCCGTCCGAATCTGCTCAAGGATTTCGACGGGAGACAGCCATTCTTCAATCTCCACATACGATGCAACCCCGGCTTGTACTACTCTGGCCGGAAGAATCATCCTGGAAATGCCTACAAACTGCGCTTTATCAAAAGCGATACATGACTCCCGAAACAAGTGTCTGGCCTCTCAGCGGACCTTCAGCCATCACACCATCCGAAAGATGGTTGAGCTTCCAAGGTTGTTTTGTCGCACTTCACAATTGCCATGCTTAGGTGCGGTGTGGGTCTGCAATCAAACAGGAAAGACTCTTGTATTCCATCTGTCATTTTCCAAGCTCTTTCAAGTGCTTGTATTCCTGTCACTCGAATCTCGAGGGTATCAGAGGCTCGGCCTGGAAGGAGCGAAGGTTCGATTCGGTGTACACATTCGAAGCTACCAAGGCCGATCATACGTGGTACGGACTGCAAACTCGGCTCTCCTTTGCTCTGGCAAAGTTGTCGATGGTGTTCAATACTCAGTATATGGTCTCGTCGCAGTTGGACCTTGAAGAGCTGGCGGAGCGTCTGTCAGCGATGTGGTAGCCTTCGTCTACTCACACGATAGGGCACGCATTCATCCATGTAACTGCCTACACTATCCTTGTTGTGGGTGTTGAACACCACACCAGGGCCGGCAGGGTAGTGGTGTTGGCCGTGATACGGTGTGATGTGCTGCCGCGGGGAAGCTGTCGCGGCGCCGGAAGAAGGAGCTGTCGCAACGCACTCAGGACCTCGAAGGCTCGCTAGTGATAGAAGATATCAAGCTTCACGGACTGATCCCAAGGTGTAAGACTGCTCTGCGCTATCCTGGGGTGTCAGCAATGTAAACTGGCGCGCCGGGGCAATAACAAGACTTGCTCCTGGCTCGAGCATATGCGATGCTCCAACTGGTCAGGGCAGCTTATTCCCTGCTTTACTGTCAAAAGTACTGGCTCTTCGAAGGCATCAAGTGCATAGGTGCAGCTGAGTGGCCTTGTGTGGAGATGTTATTGGGAGGGAGACGCGGCGGGGTTGAAGATGTGAAGGCGCACAGCGCAAGTGTGCGAGCCGCGGCTCCAGGCCATCCCAAGTTGCAAAACCACAAGGTATGCACCAGGGTTGATACAGATCGGGTGGTATGAGACTACACAAGTATGCATTGCCCTCAATCAGGTGCTTGGAAATGTTGCAAACCAGCGTTTGCAATATACCACGAAATTCGGCCAGATGATGCAGGGCGCTTTCACACCCATCAACGAGGAAGTCTAACTGGCCTGCCGCAGATCTGCCCGACTCTATGCTTTATGAGCAAAGCGTTACCCAAGGCCTGAAGGTGCTCTGGCCTTCAGAAGAGTGCAGGACTATATCTATCAACCTCAGGGGCACATTAATGAGCACAAGGCTTGTTGTGCATGTATGTGGTTGACGAAGTTCAGGCGAAGGACTGCTCGACTTGGATGAGCCTTTTGAGGCTGGTATCAAGTGCCTTCCCGTTGTCATAACACCAAAGGAGGGCCCACACATTACTTGCAAGTGAAGACCAGATCCCACCAGCCACGTCACACACTATTAGCCTTGCTGCCGCTACGTACACATGCCAGGGCCCTAGCCATATCTCACATTACCTTACTTTGACTATATAAAGAATATAGTTTGAGTTGTATCTCGTCGGGTGTGGCGGAAAAGGCCCGACATGGTACAGGTAAGTCAGTTGTCCATCTTTACGGTGCGCGACTGCGATGGCTGGGATTTGCCTTACCGGCTGAGTCTCGCCATCGCCTGCTGCTACTTCAGGAACTGCTCCTGGGAATTTTTAAAAACAACGTGGGTTCGATACTGATTAGAACCTCTTTTTTTGTGGTTTGGTCCTTCTTTTTTAAGAGACCCTGTCGGCACACACACACAACAACACTAAGAGCATCAAGCTGGCTTAAGCTAGGGAAAATCACTGGGATGGGGATAGGCAGGCTATGTCAAAACAGCTAAGTTATGATCTGGAGTCCACCAAGGCCATGGCAAGATTCCATGGGACCTTTAGGCTATAATGTGGGTTTAGAGGTGGTTATGAGGTCCTCCGCTGCATAGTATTATGCCTATGGGAGTGGTTGACACATCTCCCACTTGCCGCACCTGCCGCACCTCATACAGCACTCTCACAGGGCACTCTCCTGCGAACATGCTCTATCAAGGCAATGGAGCTTCCTTGTCATGCCAACGGGGTGTCAAAGCTAATCTTGCAGGCATAGGGGAAAGTGGCCGACGCTGATATTAGAGAGTAGACTTCGTAGTCAGCCAAGTTTGGCCAGCTTTTGCCTCGAGTAACGCTGGATTCGAGGATTCGTTGAACACCTTCATCATAACATCATCACGGAGATGACATGGCGTCAGTGCATAATGTAAGACGGTCGTATTCACGGAGTCGTCTGCCATGATGGCCTTTATACAGGAAATGTAGCTTGTCTGGATGTCTTGGACGTGGTCCTTGGAGACCCCGCGGCAAGGCTCCTTCCGCATCAGTCACAAGACGATCTTGGGTGCGCTAGACGTAGATGGACTTGATACGAGCATCTGTTTCACGTATTCGGCTACCTGCAAACGAACCGCACAACACAGAGCAATGGCTCAGATGTAGTTAAGCATGGTGCACATATCCCAGATCTCAGACTACCATAACTCGATGAGAGAGATATACCAGTTATAGCACGACAACGCAAGTCATTTTAATGCATAGACCAGGTACCAAAGCACAGCAGAATCCATAGCCATAATTGTACTTTTGATACTATTAATATTGTATTTCCCTGCCAAGGCCTCTTTCGCAAATTACACATTTGCAGTTTGCAATTCTCCCTCTTAGTGTAAAGCATTGATTACATACTTACCTCGCCTTCAGCATTGACTAGTCACGGCAAAAAGATAATGCATGGTACCGGTAGCACAAGACTTGAAAGTCCCGAGTATATTCGCGCACGAATATACTCGGATTGTAGCGTACTCGTCGGACTCGATTAGTATCGTGATGAATATATCGTCTCGGGTGGTTCACATGACTTAGCAATGTGTGTAAAGGCTGGTATGAAAGGCGAACGGCTCGTGTTCTGGACCTCGAATGCACAATGCATGGCTCGTATCACAATCTCGATTGAACATCACCAAAGACCGCCGAATTACGGGGAACCCCGCAGCAAACACGCTCAAACTGCACAAGGCATGGCTTAGACCCCATATTTAGCCCCTGCAAAAAGCAAGACGAAACAAGACAAACCCAAAGGCCCAAAGGGGGGATTGCTTTATTTATTTTTGGGCTGAAATTTATGATTTTTCACTGGCATAGATGAAGTCTACATGTGTTTCCAGCCCCTCTCATAAAGAACCTGCATCTCATCCACCAGACAAAAGAAGCCTGCGCTCTCACTCCCACTCTCTTGGCCTCCCGATCCCGCCCCCCTCGTCCACGCCTTGACGCGTCGACTCACCTCCCACTCTTTAAACATGGGTGTGGTGATCCAGCGCAGCACGCGATTGTGCCAGAGGGCGAAGAAGATGGCGAGTGGGGAGAGGGTAGCGGAGGGTGCGGTGATGGCGTGGTAGGAGGAGCCGTTGTATGCGACTTTGACGGCGGGGTTGAGGAAGATTTGGGGTGTGGGGTGGGAGGGGGAGGGGGAGGAAGTGGAAGGGTTGTCGGCGTGGATGAGGCAGCATTCTGAGGCTTCGAGGTGGGTTGATGCGAGGGAGTCTGGGATGGCGCGGAAGCGGAGGGGTGGGGTGGCGACGAAGGGTGTTATTGGCATTGCGACTGTTGTTTATTGTTAGTTTCTTCTTTGAGATGCAATAGCGAACTATGCATGTGTATTTTTGAAATCAAGGACCAGGTCAAGGCTTTGAGAACTGGGACAGGAAGACAACTCACCCATACCGTTCCAGCAACTCTTCACTGGAACAGGGAGATGTCGCTCCGCCGCCCACCTACTCTCGGCTGCCCTGAAGAACGGCCAAGTCTGCATAATCGCCTCATGGCCTTGCACATCTCTCAGCGCAAAAGTGTCGTAAAAGTAGGGCGGCTTCTGGTAATCCATTGAGCAGGCCGCCGCGTAATCGCCGCCATTCGTATCCAACAAGGTCAAGACATCCCTAGGCGTAAACACAACATCGTTGAGAAACAGGATACTGTCAAAGCGCACGCCCTGCTCTGTCAGCGTCTCCAGCGGCTCAAACACATGGTTTCGCACCGTGGCCAGGAACGGGATGCGGCGCAGTCTCGGCTGGCCGTCTGCAGTCTTGATCCACCCATGTTCACTCGGCTGCTGTGCGATTTCATCCGCGTGCGAAATGTCAGATAGCATTAAGCTTCTCTGCACTCCCAGTCCTTCGAGCTCGGCGTCCAACTCCCTCAGCGCACCCTTTGTGTCGTCGTAGCTCCCGCTCTCGTAGATGGACACGAAGACATTGGCTGTTCCTAGTTCCTGCACCAGCGCTACCAGCGCGCTGTTCCAATGCTGTCGTAGCAGTCGCGCGTTGTTCCAGTGCTGGGCGGCGATGTATATGCGCTTGTAGTTTGCGGGGGGCGGGGGCGCGTTGAGGGCGGCAGTTTGCGCGAGGTAGAGGGTTATGCAGTGCAGGGAATCCCAGAGGAGGAGGAAAAGGAAGAGGATGCGCAGGGCGGGGGTGCGGCGGAGGCGGCGGAGTGTGTGGGAAGAGCGGCGGCCACGGGAGAGAAAAGAAGTGGTGGGTATCTTGTCCATTGTTGGATTTGAGGGAGGGACGGAGGGCTATTGAAGGGGAGCCATGGGCGAGTGTCACGAGTGGACTGGAGTAGAGCGAGTTGACAGTGGAAAGTAGAAATGATTAAGACTTGTGCTAGGGCGGTGGTTGTAGAATATCCTATTCAGAGGGGAAACAATAGGAAGCGCTGGCATTTCTGGAATGCGAGTCTCATGGGAAGGCGCAGTCCAGCCCACCAACTTACTGGTCAAAGGGTCACCAAGACAAAGCCCCTGGGACTCCATCCCCCCTCCTCATCCGTCATACAAGCATTGACGGTTTCCGGAACGATACCAAGCGCTGGCGGCGTCTAATTGCTAGCAGAGCCCCCGCCAAGGCCGCGCGCAGTCGATGATGAAGTTGGAGCCAAGCGTCTAGGCCAAACGCTGGATGCAGGCGTAAGCTCGGATCCATGGCTGCGCCACCGGGTGCTGCCGAGCCAATTAGCAACTGTGGAGGCCGCGTGCTCCGCATCGTGGACAGCGGACCGTTGGCACGCGGAGATGAATAGAAGTTGGGCTGATACGACGGGTCGTGAGGTGCTGGAATTATATATAGTGTGTAGTGGAATTGCTTACACCTAATATGAGGAGGGGTATTGGATTGTTGTACATGATACGGCTAAAACACAAACGTCCTTGCATACTTGCGATCCATCTCGGCGTACTCTTCTTTCAGCATCCGGCTTCTCAGTTTGTTCAGCCTCATTGTAACACCTTCCTCTTCACCCTCTAGATTCTCCACTTCCTCTTCGAGGCGCTTGGTGCCTCTGATCTTCCATAGCAGGCCTGTAAGACCTCCGCTTGTTGCTGTATCACGTTTCTCACGCGCTTCGGCGGCAAGATAGGTCATAATCTTGCCCCAGGACTCGAGACCGACTTCCTCGCATTTCTCGCACTTTTTACGGACTTCATCCTTTGCACGTATAGCGTCAAGGCTTTGTGCAATCTTTGAGGTGGACACGCCGTCCCTTATCCATGAAAGGCCTTGCTGTCGCTGCGATGAGGATGCGCCAGCGCTGGCGAAGAGAATTTCGCCAATGTAGTTTCTCAAAGCCGCTTCTTCGCAGCGGTCTACCTCTTTGCGGAGCAACGGCTCGTCGCCAGATGGTGGCACTGGGGGATAATCAGGCTCTGCCAAAAGACTCAATAGTGTTCCGATCAAGGTAGAGTCTTTTTTAGACTCAACAGTTGCCACATGAGCCTCTTCAGCGTCAAGTCGCGCGCGAAGGACGGAAATGAAGATTGGGAGGGCAGACGTGATCCTGCGCTGCTCTGCTAGGAAGACGGCTAGATTGGTCGCCGCATACACAATGTTGGGCGTGATGGCCTCTTTTGGTGCTGTAGATGAGAGGACGCCAGTCTCGCGATTGATGACTGTGTCAGGATCCGTCGTTGGCAAGCCTGAGACCGCAATGTCCAGTGCCCAGCGATACATTTCTTCGGCCGAGTCTGGTAACTTTCGGAAGTTCAACCAATCAGCATAGCCAAGCGCAGCGGAGAGTCGCTGGTATGTTGTGAATCCCTTGGATGTGATGATTTTGAGATAAAATGTTTCCGGGACATCAGCAGCCGGTACGCGATGCTCTTCGTCAGGAATCTCAGGCATGCCAGGCAGTACCGCTTTTGGGCGCGCATTCGTGGCCGAGGGAACGAACTCGGGTGCCCATACATTTCTTCGTGATTTGGTCGTAACCCAGCCATCTAATCGCTCTGCTGCGCTTGCCATGCCCATGAGCACCTCATAGTAGCCCTGCCGCCATTCTTCGCTCTTGGCAGACACATCGAATCCTGCCTTGCCTACTCCAGGGACCAGTAGGCCTCCCTCCTCTTGTTCCACTAGACCTGCTCCGTCTTTGTCTGGATTCTCCAGTCTGTTCAGCGCATACTGGAGCTCCGAGTACACACGTGCCCAGTTGGGAAAGCCCTCTTCCTCATTGTTCTCCGGTACCATCCACCACTTGCCCCTCCTCCATCTGAATCGCGTGATCAAGCTCCACTCGTGTGGCGATGGGAAAGCCCGCTCTTGCTGCTCGCTCAATATGCCCAGGCTGGCTATGCTGAAGCATGATGTGATGAGAAAGATCAGGACGCTGTAGCGCACACTCAACTTGGCCGTGTCTTTGATGAATTTCTTATGGTTTGCGCTAATGGAGAACAGCCGCAGCAGTTGGCCATTGGAGAAGTGCTGGCCCGAGGGGTACAGGAAAGGCAGCTGCGGCCGTGGCGAGCCCTTGTATGCAACGAGAAATTGGCGCGGGTGCTTGCACGAGAATTGGCGCGGCGACGGACGCTCGGCGGCGCATTTACTCGCTGTCGTGAATGCGCTTTGGGGAAGCCGCATGCGAGTAACAGAGGTTTGCATTTTGTCTTGCAGCGTGGGGAGTCGAGGTTATGGGACATTGGACACGTCAAGTCAGTGCTTGCGAACGCGCCCGCCTTTGGAACGCTAACTTAGTCGCACTAGGTTCGATATATAAGAAAAGCAGTCGCTCTTCAGCGCCCATCTCACCCAAGTTTACTTTTATCAAAAACTTTTATCAAAAGGGACTTAAAGCATGTCTCCCCTTCGCCCGCCCAGCTGACTTTTGATAACTGCATCATACCATTTCGTCTTATCGTTACGTTAGTACTAGGTTGTATCACTACTCACACGGCAACACGCCCGTCAAACATGGCCACTGAAATGGAGTGTCATTGAGTTCATAGCTGCACTAGCAGCAATCGTTGCATACATCTGTCATACTCTATTATCCTCGCCTTCGTTGTCGTGGCTGGCGTGTCGTGAGGAATATGGCTCTGGACCCACTTAGCGAGCTGGTCTGTATCGGTGACGACGAAGGACAGACCTTGGGTTAAAACCAAACCTAAGATTCCAAAACAAAAAATGTGTTCTATAACCCATAAATAGTATAGTGAAATAGACTAGATTTTTATAGTTTTCTAGATATCTAGATAGATAATTAGTTCACTTTTATAATTCTTGTAAAAAAAAACTCGAGAACTAGGTACAACTTAATGTTAACTTGTTAAATTTGTTCTTAAATTTATTCTCGAGTCATTCAATACTTTTTGACTTATCAGCTAAGTGACGGCCTCCTAGGGTTAACTATTCCACCACCCACGCCAGTTCGCCAGCTTGGCGGTGTGCTCCGGACCAAACGTAGGTACAGTTCATCGCGCCAAGCATTGTCTGCATTCACCGCCCTCGGCAGTACTCAGAAAAAGTTCAGGATTCCACTTCACGTCCTCGACACTCCCTCGAACATTATTGCGCAACCACCATGTCGAGATCAAAAGACGAAAAGGTAGAAAAGAAGCGCAAGCGCGACACCGAGGTCGCTGAGGACGCACCCAAAAAGTCCAAAAAGTCGAAGAAGACTGAAGTTCTCCAAGATGCGCCAACATCACCTGTAGTCGAGGAGAAGGCTGAGAAGAAGGAAAAGAAATCCAAGAAGGAGAAGAAGGAGAAGAAGCCCAGGGCAGACGTCGAGCCTGAGGTTGCAGTAGAAGAGGATGCGACCGAGGAAAAGAAGGAGAAGAAATCCAAAAAGTCCAAAAAGTCAAAGGATGTCGACGCCACCGAGGCTTCACCTGCCAACGAAGCAGAGCTAATCGATGAGATGAAGGCCTCTGAGAACTTCATCGCCCTCAACGACGACGAGCCAATGCCTGACGCGCCCGGAGCTTCTGATGATGCGCCTTCGAAGAAAGACAAGAAGAAGTCTAAGAAGGATAAGGAATCCAAGAAATCCAAGAAATCCAAAGACATCACTGCAGATGCTATTGCGGGTGCAGAGGAGACCAATGGCGCGTCAGACGATGTCGTACCAGAGACGAACGGCGTCGACGGCGACTCCAAGGAAGCAAAGAAGGAAAAGAAGAAATCCAAAAAGGACAAAGAGGAGAAGAAGTCTAAAAAGGACAAGAAGGACAAGAAGAAAGCCAAGGCCGAGACCAATAAGGAAGCCTCTGCTGAAGAGGACACCGCTGCTGAGGCTAACGGTGATGCTTCTGCCGAAGAGAAGGACGCTGAAGAGGGCGCGGAAGACATCGATGAGACGGAGGAGACTAAGAAGGGGCGCTTCATTGTTTTTGTTGGTATGTCTATACGATTCCATGCTTCTTTTCATGCCTAACGGTCTTTACCAGGCAACCTACCCTACAGTGCAACGAAAGAGCAAATCGAAGAGCACTTCGCCAAGATTAAGCCCACCGAGATTCGCTTACGTACATACAAGAACAACAACAAGTTCATGGGCACGTGTTTCGTCGAGTTCGACCGCTACGATCGCATGGAGCTGTGCTTGAAGAAGTACCACCACTCGCTCTTCCCAGATGGCAAAAAGGGCAGCGAGGGTCGCAAGATCAACGTGGAGCTTAGGTAAGATCTCCCTCTCTCTCTCTCTTCGACAAATTGTCCAATCACGTCGCTAACATGTTCTCAGCGCCGGCGGCGGTGGCAACAGCGAGGCCCGCAAATCCAAAATCGTAGCAAAGAACGACAAGCTCCACGATGAGCGTGCGCGTGATCGCGAAAAGCGCGCTGAGATTGAGATGAAGCAGGGCGAACGCAAGGAGAAGAAGGCAGCTCGTGACAAGGATGGCAAGAAGGAGGACGCTGGATCTGAAGCTGAACCCAAGCCGTCCGAGCCAGAGGCCTTTGGAATGAACCCTGCTCGTTTGGCTATGATGTCGCGACCTGCTGTACCCACTCACAGGCAACGATACTAGATCAAGAAGCTTGTTGTACCGGCAGTTGGGGGGCGAAACTTGTGCTTTGCGGTTTAGTTTTGGGTAGCTTTGGCCATACGTTGCGGCGCTGGCGATAGGATACGGTCTGTTGGTATAACATCATTAGATTATCGTTATCATTATTTTTTATCACGGTTGCTATGCGTTGTTATGAATATCGTGAACTTCAGACGCTCCATCCAATCAAATGCGATCACGGCGGGGCCCGATGCGGGCAATCAGGTACTTAGTCACCATGACATCCTTTCACAACTGCATCTCGATACACATTCCATCTTCTCATCATTCCAAGCTTGCAAAAGTCGATTAACACTGAGCCAGTAGATTTCTTCGAGTTAGAGGGTGAGTTAAGCCGACGTTGTTCTACTGTCTACATGTACATTTTTTTTCCAATGTCGTTCATGAATACTTACTACTATTACTGTCTGTTCGCTGCATATTTATTGCAGTCCTATGATTGCCACAATATCTCTTGTTTCAATCTGATCCCGCATAAAGTTTCCGAATTGATGGCTTGCCACATTTCATTCATACGAGGGGGTCACTAGGCCCAACCAGTTCCTAAAATAGTCTTTGGTCACAGTGTGATGTTCTGGTATTGAACTCGCTCTGTTTAATGTTGAAGCAGATGTTTTCAGGAAAGATATGGAATTGTTGCTTTGGAAACTAGAAAGATCTCAACTAATGCAGAACCAGAAAAATAAAAAGGACAGCTACTCGTCACTCCATATCAGGGATTTCCAACATTCGAACAGGAAGGCAAAAACCCAGCTTATCTGAATATCACACCATCTCAGCCCCAATCCCCATCCAAAATGTCAACAACAGAGCCACCCTCCTACAACCCCTCCATCCCTTCGGAGCCAGTAACAAAAACCACACCCACAATCCACATCGAACTAACCCCGCACGCGCTCTCCTCCCTCTCAGCCACACAATTTGTGCGCTCCCCCTCCGCCGGCGCAACCGTCCTCTTCATCGGCAGCACCCGCGACACCTTCAACGACCTGCCCGTCTCCTCCCTAGCCTACACATCCTACGCGCCCCTCGCCCTCTCCACCCTCTTCAAAATCGCAACCAGCATCCTCGAAAAGCACAAGTGCACTAAAATCGCAATCGTGCACAAACTCGGCGAGTGTCCGGTTGGCGAGGAGAGCATCGTGATTGCGGTTAGTGCGCCGCATCGGCAGGCGGCGTGGCGGGCGGGCGAGGAGGCCCTCGAAGAGACGAAGAGGAGGGCCGAGATTTGGAAGTTGGAGCGGTTTGAGGGTGGGGAGGGCGTGTGGAGGGCGAATAGGGATGGGGTTATGGGGGTTCGAGTGGGTGAGTCTGGGGGGAGGGGAAGTTTGGGCGGTGCTATGTGTGCTAACGAGTTTGTTGTAGATGAAGGGAATTTGAGTCAGCAGGGGAAGTAGATGGGTGTTTGTGGATTGAGGAGGTGGCGCTGGCCTGAGACTATGACGATTGGGTTGGAAGTGAGGAGGGAGCAAGATTTCCGAACGATTTCGTTACGTTACCTACCCTTGAATGTACCTCGTCATGACAGGTTTTACAACAGCTATGTACACTATTCATACACTCATACACATACACATCGAACCATCGTTATTGCTTCTTATCGTCTCCACTCATCTGCACTCCTTGCTCCTCTTCTTCTTCTTCCCTAACCCTCATCTCCCCACTCTGCCTAATTATCTCACTAACACTGTTCGGCACATCCTCGTCACTCCTATAAATTCTCTCATACCCCAACCTCGCCCTCAGCGCCTTCCTCGCCTCAGCCAAGCCCGCAATATCAAACGACCACATGGCCCCTCCCAGCGCCATGATCCCCACACTCGCGCAATTCAGCGTGGCCAGGTTCAAAGCCTGGCACGCGTCTTGGAACGGGCTGAAGTACTCGTGGGGATTGGTATTGGCGTCGAAGTACTTGGGGGTTTGGCGCAGTTGCCGCCGCCAGACCGCTTTGCGTGTTATGGCGGTTGTGGCGAGCAGGCAGGCGCTGCCGAGGAGGAAGACAGAGAGTTGGCGCAGGGAGCGGGGCGAGGTTATGGGTGTGCCTTGTTCGTAGGTGACGGGTTCGCGCGGGGGTTGTCGAGGTGGCGCCGCGGGTTGTGGGGATCCGTTCAGCGGAGATGTGGGTGAGGGGCTCATGTTGGGCGGCTGGACGGCTTCTGGAGCGCTTCCATGAGGCTAGGTGGTGGTGTTGCGTTATGGGTGCAGGTTTAGCTTCCCATGCCGGTGCTGTTGCGGACCCCCGAACGTGGCTGGGATGACGAAGGCGTGATGTGGAGGGTTGTAATTTGATGGCTGGTAAACTTCACACTAGACACATTCTTTTCCAATTGTCGTAAGGTGTACTAGATAGTGAGTTCGTGTTGCAATGGCGTCTTGACTTTGCGCAAGACTGGTGTGTTGCAAAAAGTTGAGATGGAAGGCCGCGAGAACTTCGGCCCGATCGCTGCATGTGGGGACGTCACTAGTTACAACTTATAGTACACCACCTACAACCTTCAAACCTTTCCAACTCTGCTTACAGATAGCAATCATCTCAGTCTCCCAAGGCTGTCCAGCCACCGCAATTACACTCAGTCGCTAGTAGTAAATCTAGTGTTTGTGTACCATCCTAGAGCCTGCGTACTCCATCACGCTACTGTGCACTCTATTGCTTCCCGCAGACGATCATAGCGTGAACCATACTTTACACGCAAAATAGGCGGTGGGAGTATACATATTAGGACTACTCGTAGGCTAACTCCAGCCAAAGTGTGACACCAACCGTCTATGATCTATTGATGAAAAACTTGCACAAAGCTCCAATCTTTGTTCCACGTTCTCAATGTATACAGATAGGGGTGACGACAGCATCTCGCATGGCATTGCACTTCCCTAGGCATAGCTCTGACGTCGTAGATAAATCGAGGCGCGGAAAGGAGCGAGATTTCGAGGTTCAGTGCACAGGCCTGGTGGACTTTTCGAGTTGTGTATTTCGTATTGACTTGATGTGGAGACCGCTGAAAGTCGCACGTAAAACGAATCTCTATCGTCTCAAATCGATTACAGGAACCTATCTAAACTACGAGAAAACTAAACTACACGTTAGTCGATTATAGCGATCCCGACAATGTTCTGGCACATTCATCTCGAGTACCCAAATGTCAAGGCTGACAGCATGTGACAAACATGGCCACGCGTTTTCTACACGTTAACTACAAGATCCGACTTTACTCTGCAACTAGTTACAATAGCATATCAACATTCACATTCGCTATGCCTAAATTGGAGAAGTCCGCAGCTCCACACTGCTACATCGGTGGCCCAACATGAGACCGAGATCTCCAGTGCCTTGGACGACTCTCCACTTTACTGTTCTCAAATGGTCCTGAACCTTAGTACAGTCCTACTACACGTCGAATCTGTCGTCATGAATGAAATAGCCGTTGCTAACACGCTAGGAGATGAAGCTGACTCTGCGTTGCACATATCTTGGGACTATCGAGCATGTAGGTATAAAGCACCTACCTGCAGTTCTGAAACCAAGTCAACCCATCAAACCATTCAATCGTTTCTGTCAATAGTCTCTCGTTGTAAAGATGCGCTTCCAAACCTCTCTCGCAGCACTCGTTGCTACAGCTACTCTCGCAGTTGCCCGCCCTGGAGGAGGTGAAGGCCATTGGGACAAAGCTGATCACCATCACTGGTGGCCTCCTGCTCATTTCGGTCCTCCTCACGCCGTATCTACTCCTTGCACTACTACTCCCCCGGCTCCCCCTGTTGTTTCCAAGCCTTGCACCTCCTCTACACCGGTTCCTGCTATTTCCACGCCATGCACCTCTACATTGAGCACTCGGGCGTCTTCTCATCATGTGACTGCTAGCTCGTCATCGCCTGCTGCGGTGACTACCTGCACGCCCTGTGAGTATATGATCATCTTGCAATGACAGCCAGACTAACAGTCTCTAGCGCTGTATACTTCCACCAAGATCAGCACAGGGGCGACTACCATTCGCTCCACCAAGACTATTGTTGTTCCCTACAACACAGTCATCAACAAGGCCTCCACCACTGTGTCCAAGCACCCCATTATTAGCGTAGGCTACAGCACCTTCGTAAGTCTTCTCTACCCCCACTCATCATCAACATGATCAAATAGCCTAACAACCCCCAGACCAAGACCACAACCTACGTCACAAGCAGCGCCTATACGTAAGTGCAACTAGCCACCCTCCTCTTTCCACTTTCCCCCCACTCTATCTAACCCCACACCCCACAGCTCCGTCCTTTATTTCACCTCCACCATCATCGGCTCAAACAAAGTCACAATCGCAACATCCAGCTCCTCCACCGCCGTCTACACCATCACCACAAACGCGCCCTCAACCTACATCATCACCGGCACCACTTCTATCTGCGGTACCCCCAGCATCCCCGTCGCGGTCTCCTCCCCCACCAAGCCTGTCGTTGTATCGTCCTCGAGCAAGATCTCAAGCAAGGCTTCGAGCAAAGCTTCAAGCAAGACTTCCTGCACTAGCAACTCCCACGTCGCATCGTCCAGCAAGCACATCATCACCTCTTCCACCAAGCCCGTTGTCAAATCATCAGCTCCCTTCACACCCAAGTCATCAGCTCCTCCCACGCCCGAATTATCCAGCGCATACCAGACTGGCGGCAATGGCTACAACACCCCAGGCTCTGGATACAATACCCCAGGCCCTGTATACGACTCCAAGACCAAACGTGGAGACTGGTAGAATCAACAAAGTATATAACCGACAAAAACGACTTGAGCGAAGTAGCGGGAGCCTTTTCTAAACGACCAAACGAACGAACAAGGCAAAAAAACAAAAGTTTCTCCGATTAATGAAAACTCACGCATGGAATAATGAGGCATGTAATGATTTTGGCGGATTTTTTTGTGGACAAGAAAACGTAGTGGAATCTGTTGGGATGGGTATGGTACGGTACGGTGTGGTTTATGATTATGATTATGATTATGGTCATGTGGAATGAATCGAATGGTAGTGTTGAGTAATACTTGGTAATAGTTTAGTAGGTAGTAGGTAGTAGGTAGTAGTTAGTAGTTGTAGTCACTCGCTCACTCCCTTTGCATAGTTTTTTTTCGCGAAAAAATAAAAAAAACAACATCGCTCTTTTGAATCACTAGACAAAGGTGAAAAATATGGAACTTTGATCGTCTCTGTTGTCTGGATGGACTGAAGTTGGTCGAACTTCACTAGCAATTCCGGCCTTGCTGTATTTTTATTTTGTATTTTTTGGTGTTAGGGGGAGATGATAAATACCACACGGACAAACATTTGGGTATCTATCATAGTAGTGACAATGACAAGGGATAAAAAAAAAGCCTAGTATATTTATTCATCATCATCACCAAACATCATCCTACCAAACTACTATGCTCTCATTACACATGCATACACACATCAGAACGATGGGTTATTCATCACCGGCCTTGCCTCCTGCCCCGCCTAGCGCCCTGCCACCCACTCACAGCCACCGTGACAACAAGCAGCACCGCATTGAATGCCGCCATCATGTAAAACGGCGCACCGGGCCCCGTACTATCGAACAAGGCGCCCCCAGCCTTTGTCAGGAGCAGGATGCCAAAGCCGCCTAGCAGACTGTACGTGCCGGCTATGGAGCCCTTGATGTGGTTTAGCGAGTGGGAGCGCGGACTCTGGCGTGATGATGAGGCACGGGGCTGCGGCGGTAAGAGTGGTGCTTCTTCTTCTTCACGGACGGGGGATATGGGCGCGCTTGTTGATGGGGTGGCGCCTGCGGAGGGGTGCGAGATTGCATCTGTTGAGTCGCCTGGGGAGGCGTGGTGTGAGGCATCACTGCTGCCTTCTTCGTTGTTGATGCCCCGGCCGAGGAGGGCGAGGGAGCATACGATTGCGCCGATCTGACTTATGCCTAGTAAGGCGACGATGAGGAAGATGGAGCCTGTTCCGTCTTCACTTTTGTAGTCTGGACTGGGAAGGGATCCAAAGGCCGAGTAGCCTGCTATACCGCATATGGCGGCGACGAGCAGCGGGATGTTGTATTTTGGGAAGCGTCCGGAGAGGTAACCGAATAAGGGGGCGCACATGAGTGCGATGAGTTGGCTGATTCCGGTGAGCATGGCGGCAAGTTTGTAGGCTTGCGGACATGCGTTTTTGATGTCGGACGGGTTGTTGGGGTCGACGGTGCATTGGCCAGTTTGTAGGAAATAGTGATTTGTGAAGAGGGGAATGAAGAGGGATATTGCGACTGAAGAGGCGCGGGCAACAAAGCCGCCTACATATGCGAGTCCGATGTTTGGAGACTTGAAGCCGAGACGGACGCTCTCGAGGAAGAGGCGGGGGTATGAGAGGACGACGTCGCGCGTAGAGTGGTGGTCTAGGACTTTGCTATCGTCTTTGGATGTGAGGCGTTTCCAGCCTTTTGTTTCTTCGCCAGGGAGTTGGCGTAGGCCGAAGAAACATCCAATGGCTACCAGCAACGCGATGGCACCCACTACGTAGAAAGCGCTCGCCACGGCCGCAGCTGGACTCTCGCCAGCCTGCTGGAACTTTGTTGGAAGTGGGAGGAAGACCGACAGCGCGACCAGAGCACCACAACCTGTGAACACGCCTACTAGCCCCGCCAGTTGTGATGTCGAAGCCCCTGTATCCTTCCTAGCCGAGCCATCAGCTACGGGATCCCTCGAGCTTGATCGAAATCGCGCAGGTGTAATGGTGAGTTCTGACGAGATCGAAGGCGCAACAGCATGCGCTCTGCCACTCCGTCTCGTAGGCGACCTCGGATCCGGTTTAACGTCCTTGACATGTGTCATACTGGGTAGAATCGCCGTAACCATAGTCGCTCTATCAAACATCAGCACCAATGCTTCCAACGTCACAGCACACGCGCAATGCGCCATTCAATCGCCACTTACGTCGCACTCCCGCCCAAACTAAACAAGATCCTCGCCAAAAGCAACTCGGGGTACACGTTCCGCGCCTGCACAAACACCCACAGCGAAACACCTACGATCGCATAGCCCATGACAGCCACACTCCGCACTCCCACACGATCACTCAGCAGCCCCCACACGGGACACGCAACCAGCGCTACCAGCTCATCCACGAACCCGAGCGTACCAACCGCATCGCCAACATTGCGCGACTGCCCTATGCGCTGCGTAATGACAAAGGACACGCTGCTGTTGAGAAAGACGAGGAAGGAGATGCTGAAGAGGGCCACGCCGAACAGGTAGGCGGCGATTTGCGTGCGCGTCGCTGTGAAGTGGAGGCCGAGCATGTTGATGGAGTTGACGTGGGCTCGGGAGAGCTGGGAAGGAGCTATCGTAGGAACATTGGTGGTTTGCAGATGGGGTGGGTGTGCTGAATCAGTCGAATGGAGGGGATGATGTCAGCTGTAATCACGTGATCACGCGATGGACACCTGGAAGCCTAATATCAGTTCTGCGATGATGTTGGCCTGAGTCTAATTCAGAAAGCCTTGTTAATCTTCTGATTGGTTTTTGCAAAGAACATGGATACAGACAAACCATACCCGGGAGTCGACAATACCATTAAACGAAGTAATCATTCTATCTGATGGTAATCGCGATAGTGTGAATGTTGACAGTGGAATTTGGACTAGCGCATGACGCGATTGGTAGCTAACATATGTAGCCATTCTCCCTCCGAGGAGAATCAGGGCAATCCTTACCGTCGCATTTGAACTTGGGGTAATACGACAAGAGGCTTAAAGATACTGCGAAATTTGCAATCATCGACTCCCCACGAAAATCGCACCATAGTGCACAATGGCTTATCAAGAAAGATTGTAAGGAACCAGAAGAGTCATGTCAAAGGTGAGACGTAATCCTTTACTCTACGACATTACACTACACTACACAACACAACACCAATGCCTAGCCTATGCACGCAAAGAAACGAGTGGGCTTCGTTTCTTCAGTGGATTGCGGTGATTGGTTAGTCTGGCTACAAAGCTTGGACACACTGTCAGTAGTCCATCAGTCGGCAAGCGCAATAGTTGATTCAAGGCGAAATGGCGGTGCTAATCAGATATTGAGTGATACGACATCAAACTGTCATTGCCGACGTCTCGAACTTTGAAAACACGTCGCAGATCTGCATCATACTGCTTCCTTTGCGCCATCTTGGCTTCGAGAATCTTCAGGTCTTGAGACCAATACTTGGAGATGGATTTGCCAGTCTCTTTGGTGATCTTCTCGGCAAAATACCTACTGCAAATATGAGCGGGAAAGATGGTATACATAGCGTTGATAGACTCAAGACACTTGAAATATCAATACGCTCCTTTCTGCCAACTTGCCTTTGACACATCCACAAGTGAAAGTCCATTCAGAAGGCTAGCTGGTTGTCTTGTCTCTTCTTCCCTGGGTATAGACAGGTACTTCCCATTCATCATTTCGTAACTTTCCAGATCATCGCCTTCAATCTCATCGACAGCTAAACCTGTTAACCAGTATGGAGGCCCCAGCATTTGAACTGTCAGGGAGCATATCCATTCCAAGTCAATAGGGCTTTTGACATTCCAATAATCATCGACTACGAAGTTGCTTTGATTGATGTCGGTAAGCTGAAGAACGAATGGCCCATCCCGTGGATTTCGATCGAGGTATTGGTGGGCAATAGCGCGTATGAGCACTTTCATCGTCATCTGATTAACACCATCATACTCGCCATCTACCGCATTGGGTTATTCGGGAAAACGTTTGTCGTGATAGGTAAACATATCTGTAATGTACGGCTCAACTGAGGTGTAGGTCATGTGCTGGTCTGTCGCTCGTGACGCGCCATCTGTCTCTAAGAAAGCGGTAGCTAAGGAGAGAGGTCGATTAATGAGAGTGATTGTTCCGTCGTTCTGAAAATTAAACGTCCCTACCCGAGGCTGAGGTAGGCGAGCTAGACAAAGTATGACTTGCGCTAGCCCTCTCAGGAAATTATTCATATGTTGATGGTCTCCGTTATGGAGCTTGAAGGAGCTTGACAGCATCGACCCGTATTCGAGATATTCAAGAAGTATATACCCGGAGTGAAGACTGTGTATTTGGTTGACGCGTATACCAAGAGCGTGTAGGACGGCGGAAAAAGGCGGAGAGAGTCTGAGCAACCCAATTTGCAGTGCGGACCAAAATCGATCGATGTGAGACGTGTGTGTACTATGCAAGTCAGCCAGGAGTTGAAGGTCATGTAACAACACCAAAGCATACAGTAGATGAATCAGGGAACTGAGAGTCTAGAGGTGAGAAATACGAATATCTTCTCGGCAATGGTGTTGATATATAGACATAAGTGGCAACCTCACATCTCATCTTCTCTGATATGCTGCCGGGGCATTCACGCTCGCCAAGCGATTGGGGAAGAGGGCAGCGCAGAAGAACTCTTCTGCTCGTAGTCCCATTGAGAATCTCAACCGGGATACAGATATTGAAGCCTCTCGTAATCCACTGATCCGGTTCCTACACTACACAACTCTCTCCCTTCGTCAGAAGAAGGTGATGAGAAACGATAGCTTTGATGTCGGCTGTGTGGCTAGCGAGACACGAAATGAAGTCGTTGTTCGTCTGTGTGATTTCAATGCGTTTTAACACGTTTAAATCATCGGCAGCGGCGCTCGAGTAAGTAATGGCTGGCATGTTGAATGTAGACAAAACGGGCGAATATAGACAACCAATGATGGAAAGTAGGTAATACGAGCTAGCGTTCAGGCTTATTCAGAGTGCAAATGAGGGAGGTGGTGAGGAAGGACAAGGTAGGAACGTGATGAAGCACCCAATACGAGGGCAATAATGCAAAGCCGAAAATTCTTTGAAGCCGGTCCAGATGCATCGCACAAAAGGTTCGCGGCGGGAGAATGAGTACGGATCACGTATTTAGGAGGGCCGGAAAAAATATGAGTCGCGAGTCGCGAAGCCCCTGGAGGCTGACGTGGTAATTTACAACAAGTCCCTGGGTAATATTAAGATAATAATTGCATAGCTTATGTCTATGGAGTTATCATACTTAACTTATGTAACCTTAGTAGAGCTATAAATTAAGTAGATAAAACCTTAAAAAGGAGTCATTAATAGAAATAGTAAACAGTACAAATAAAGAATTATAGAATGCATGTTGGTATATTTAAAGTCAGGCACATCTCTTAGACGCATTGAAAGGTTGTGCAGAGTCTATTGTATACTACGTTATAAGTTGTAACTACTAACGACTCCGAACTCCGAAATCTAATCCCAAGGCTAGGTTACGAATATCTCGAGGATTCCTATTCAGATTTCGCTCATTTTCGCTAGGCCTAACAGAAACGCCTTCTCAACTTCAAAGAAATCCCATAGCCAACCAAGATCTTTCACGCGCGTGGGGAGATGGGCTTGCCACCCCCGTGAGATAACACGCCTGTAGCCCACCATACTCACCAAAAGAAAAGAAGCAATAAAGATTGCACTAAACGGTAGGACAAGTCCCTACTCGGCCAAGCCAGCCCAGAGTCAGCATGCGCACCCCGCAATCTAAACGGGCAAATGGAACTCAGCCCCCAACAGCCACAGAACCCACAAGGACCCCATCCCTAGGTATAGTACCATACCACAACCGGATCCCCACCGGCATCATCCACACCACGCCGCAGCCACGCGACACCCATACACGCAGGGTCCACCAACCACACACCTGTAACCATTCCTTACGTACGTACGTTTCTCACACTTTACTCCAACCCAACGGCTTCCCACGCCCCTGATCCGGACCCCAATACTCCCTGTTCGCCGTGAACTCGCCCTTGCGCACGTCCTCGTCAAACAAGGCTCGTACCGTGGCAGCCCGTTGCAAGTCGCGCGGTTGGAGCTGGAACTTGAACGGGATGGGCTTTGCAATGAGCAAGATGGAGTAGTCGAGTGTGGGGTCTGCGGGCTTCTGGGTAATGTCGCCCCATTCCAGCGGCTTGTAGGGCGGTTCGGAGGAGCTGGGTTTGGGGGCTGGTTTGACGAATGGGGCGCCTGCGTGGCCGGAGCTGGGGTAGTCGTATTTGGAGAGGATGGCTTGTTCCATGGTTGGGATGTTGGTGGCGTTGCGGTCTTCGTTGGAGTGGCTGGACTTTTCGTTGATGCTGGGTTTAGGGGTGCTCGTTGCGCCGACTATCGAGTTGTCGCCTGGTGCGCGCTCGATGTTGAAGAGCCAGGCGATGGATCCGATACCGATGAGGAGATCTTCGTCGGAGACCGTCTGGCCTTGGCATGTTCGTCGGCCGTAGCCGAACTGTGTGGAGTTGATGATGGTTGGGAACTTTGTCAGTGGTTCTTGGTAGGTAGGATATGCAGGGTCAACCCATCGAAGAGGATTGAAAGCTTCCGGATCAGGAAACAGTTCAGGGTCGCGTGCAATAGCCCTGTAAATACTATTAGCTTCTGGGCGTGAGAAAGTGACGTCTCGGCTTACCATTCCAGTGGGTGTATCGTACTGCCCTTGGGAATGTGATAACCATTATATTCGTCGTCCTGGCTCAAGTAATGGGGAATACCAGTGGGGACTGGTGGACGCCAGCGAATGCACTCTCGGATGATGGCTCGCAGAAATGGAAGATTTGGCCGATCTTCCGAGCAAGGTAGTCGGTCTCCGCAGACACGATCAAGCTCTTCATGTAGCATGGGAAGGAATTGTGGGTAGTAGGTCATGGCAAGGCAAAAGGTCTGCATGGGCGCCGCGATCGTTAGAGCACCGGCAATACCATGCATACCGACAGCGTAGGCGCCCTCCAAATCTGATTTGAATCCCCATTTACTGCGTCCATCGAGGAAGGTCTTCATCCACGAAGGAGTGGCCTTGCCTTCTTGTATGTCTTTTGACACTTGATCTTGCATCGACTGGAACCATGTCCGCTCCGTCTTCGCACGTCGCCTCTCCCATGCCTTTGCTGGGGATAGCCAGTCCGGAAGGGCCATGATGAATGGCAGCTTGTTGGCAAACGATCCTGTCGGGGAAACACCAATAAGGAGTTCACGTGCGCGTTGCTTCAGTTCATCACTGCCTTCGCTATGACCCCATGCTAGCCGGCAGGTGACACGGGAGATGAACGATTCAAGAGCATGATTGTATCGGTCAGGTTCGTCAAGGAGTTCGACCAGCATACGCTTGGCCTCTAGTTCCGGATATCGGTGGAAGAGTGCCTTTTCTGATTCGCGCATGATGATGTTTGCGAACTTTCTCTGACGCGTGTGGCCATCTGGTATTGTTAGATCAATATGCAGGCTTGGAAAGAGCTATCCTACCATTTCTACTCAGCAACGGAAGGTATTGTGCACTTGTGCGGTTGTCGTCAATCAGGGCGGGGATATGTGGGCGGTCAGAGTAGATTGCTGCTTTCTTCGACAAGAGATCTTTGGAGATTTGATCTGTAGATATCCACACGTGATTGTCTCCAGCCAAGTTGACTTGGTAGATTGGACCATACTCCTTGCCCCAATCTGCGAACTTGATGAAGCTGTTCTTCTCAGGCACCTCAGATATCGCACCGATGATGGGGTAGCCTAACGACATTCGTATCAGCTATTGTTCCTCGGAGGGAAGGTAGGCCGTTGATCAGGGTCCACCATCTCGTCAAAGAGTGCCTGCCAATGAGAAATAGAGTTGAGTGCCATACCTTTGGGGCCTGGTAGAGGCTTGAGACCTTTCGGTATTCTATGACGACGTGATATGTCCCAGTACTTATAAAGTGCATATGCACCGAAAAAAACGGCAGCTAAAAACAACGTAGGAAGTGCCATGTTGGCAAAGCTGTATGTCGGAAACCCCGTCTCAGAACGGCAGGATACCTAGGTAGGGGTGTACGAAAAGACTTCTTCAACCCTTCTATAAACGACATGGGAGTAACGGACACTACATATAGATCGACGAGCCCAATAGTGGCACAGACTGATACCACCATAAGCACAGCTCAGGATCCATAGTCCTACTCCTCTCCAAAGGAGTTTCGCATACCGACATTCCGTGCCACAGCCACGAGACGCTGCTTGTCAGAGCCGACATCACGGACCATCAGCCTGACAAACGACAGGATACTATGCTTGGAATCGGGGCACTTGGCCTGTTGGAGGCCTCCAGTTGGCTTCTGTTCGCCATGGCTTGCTCGGTCTGCACCTGAGTCTCGAACATCAGTGCCTCGTCAGGCATAGGAAGACCCCCACTGTGCTTGTCCCGCAACATAGTCTAATGGCTACCATACGATAAGTAGAAGATCGGATAGCGATAGGTGGACCACTACAACAAGAAATGCTTGGCCTGCGCAACATCCTCGATTCCTCTATCGATATGTTCGACGCTAGAGATTATGACTCGCCGAAGGGCAAAACGATATCGAAAGAGCTATTTTCCGGTCCATTCAGGTCATTGGTATCGAATGTATAGAACAAGTTGCCTCACAGTCAGCTTGCCCTGCTGATGATGTGCGTGCAGATACGATGCCGTGGAACATCCTTGAAAGTAACACCTTGTCGCTGCCACATTGACTTACAGTATTGCATTGAAGCTGGACGTTCGTACATGGACGTTCCGCGATTCCGAGTAGCCTGAATACGCAAAGTCCAGGGTCAAAGTGGTCTTCGTCGTGTCAAACTCAAGATCAATACTGTGGTGTGGTTGTCGTGCAGATGCTAGCTCCCCGATCTATCCTAGTCAAGTGGCAACAGGGACCAATGATCAGCCGCTTCCCAGCTGACTGGTTCGTATAGAATCCGGTGCGCATTCTCGTTTAAAAATCCCCAAAGCTTCCATTTACATCGATTGTGCATAACTAGGCACTATACAGTGTTGCGGAGAGCCGGCGTCCAAAGTCCGATGTAGCTATTTATTTTTACAAAAAAGTCTTCGCTTTGTCTCAGTATCTTCTCAGCTTGTCTTGGAAACGCCTTGGTTGTTGCTCAAAAGACAACGTCACGGCGCTGATCAGGGTCCTGGAATCGTGCTGCTGTTGGCTGCAAGTTGCAGTAAGCCACTACTTGGGCTTACCGTAACTTGGGTGCATGTCGGCGGTCCAAAGGCCCTTGATGCCGATGCGTGGGTAGTTATGCAGCCTGGTGGCAGAGGCTGAGAAGAGTCTGCCTGGAAACGGGACAGATTGACGAGCTGCTGCTTCTGACCGGCCGGTTGGACGGCCCATGTTGTGATTACCACAGGCTACTCTACGCCACTCATGCTGTTCCCTCGGGAAACTCCAATTTGTCCTAAACCTCAAGCGTCCTCAGAAGCTCTTCTAAAACCTCTTAAAGATCCTCATGCTTTGCATAATGAGCAGTTTTGTCCACCGTCAGCTCCTATTCATCATTCAAAAATAGCAGCAATCTGCAAAAAGTCAAGTGCCACAAAGTGTTAACGTTACGCCGCATTCGTGCATTACCGACCTTGTAGTTCAAGCAAAAAACCCTGCCTTCGTGCATTACCTACCGAGCCTATAGTCCACCCAAAACCCCTCAACACCCACTTCACCGAGCAAGTCCCGCAGTCCACACACTCCAAACAATGCCCATAAACACCTCACCTCACCTCACCTCATGTCCCAAAAACTCACAACTGTCCAGTTGTTCAAAAGAGTCTCATATTCTGCTTGAGGTACAGTCACGACGTGTACACATCTCCCATAATTATCAAAGAGACAAACAAGTAATCAGCAACATAAAATCTTGAATTAACTCTGAGGCTGCTATCTCTATCACATTTACTCTACGGACTTTGTCTCATCCATACTACTACACACAGACGCATACCGCCCCCACTATGCATGCAGAAACGCAGGGACAGGGATGGCACGTTGTACTTTTCAAGTGGTACAAGAGATCATGTCGGCGTGTATGTAGTCTATAATTGTGATTTGGTCACAATGAATCAAACATGAATTCACGGTAGCGATTAGGTGGAATTGCATGTGCACATGTGGCATGTTTAACCTCAGACTGATGTACTATTTACAAGAGAAAGACCTTGTCCGTATCCATTCGACGACCCTATGCAAAGCGGGGAACCAGAATCTCAGGTCCAGCCGTCCGTCTGTACATGGATAATTGCGGGCGTTATGACTAAGAGCGCGCCAATATTTGAAGCACTTGTCATCCTGAACGTCTTTTTTCCGACCCGAACTGGACGTAACTCAAAGCCCGACACAACTTTGTCATTCCCAAAACTTTGCCATATTCAGAGGATATCTCCCCAAGTCAGAACATCAATCTTTTTCTTCGGTGCATCCGCCACCGTCGGTCTCCCTTCCAAACTCTGTGGCCACGGTCTACTCGGATCGACCTACACAAAGTCCCTTAGCCCTTGTGCTGCTTGGCAGCATTTGGTACAGGACTCACTGTGTCACTACCCGTCAGAGACTTTGCTCGCTGAACAGCGAAAAAGTAGTCGCGGAAGGGATCGCCAGTGCCCTCCAGTGTGTCGGAGACGCGAGGTGTAGAACCGAGACTGAGGCGGGAAGGGAGTTTAGGGTTCTGTGCTGGATGATGGGGAGATGATGAAAGATTCCAGGTGGGTATGCGCGTGGATGCTGGAGTGGTTGGAGGTCTGAACGCAGACGTGTGTGACGAGGGAATGGCGGTACGCTGATTGGTACGGGAGCTGATGGGAAGAAGATGATGGGATCGTTGACGTGGTACTTCGGGTGTTAAATATCCTGATGTACGCTTGTGCTGGCTGGGAACACTTGGTAGTGACGTCCACAAGGGTTTCCTCTGTCGTGGCTCCTCGGCGAAAGGCGCAGGTGGCTCAGAATCGAGCTCCTCGAGTGCTTTGAGCAGTGTCTTTCTGCTGCCAACGATGCCCTTTTTATACAAAGTGTCACGAATAGTGTCCTTGTAGAAGCGATGATATGGCTCGGGCTCCTCCCCATCGTCCAGACAATCCATTAGGTATTGTCGGTAATCGCTTTTGTGGCGAATGATGTAATCATCCCACTGCCACTTGGGCACCATCTTGTCCTCTTCATCAAGTTGATACATCTGCAGGCACTGTCCTTTGAAGTGCTTCTCGTTGCCTATATACTCTGGGTACGCTGCTCGGAACTGGTCAAATACTGTAGATGGTTCAGGTACCATGGGCACTGGTCTGTCAACATTCGCACTCGTAGATTCCTTTCTTGGAGACTGTGCAACGGCAGATGAGGGATGAGGAGACGGCAGAGGCGGCAGCGGTCTAGGCGGACTAGGTTCGTCATATAGACTCTGGTGACGAGGAGACATTGCAAGAGGACGGGGTTTGCTCAATGTCGTGTCCGGAGTATCGATGTTCATTGCCTCTGTAACTTGATCCGCGTTGGTGTTGTTTGCGCTGACTGTCCGACTCTCGTAACTTGTATTTGACTTTCGTGCTTCTCGAAATCGTTGTAGTGAGTCGGCTCGGTCTTTTCGCAGCGCCAAGGTAGGGTCCGTGGAAGGTGGTGAATCACTCCCGAAGCCCACGATTTTGAGCTCGCGCCGCTTAGACTGTGGCCTGCCTGAATTGGTGGGTGATTCGGCCAGCTTACGCTTGATAGGCCCTGATACGGACATACGACTCGGAACCTTCGGGATTTCGACATTGCACTCCGGCACGCCGGATCTTTCAAGCTTCTCCACTTGCCCTTCTGCATTGGGTGGAGAGTCTATCATGATCATGTCTCTGCTCCTAGGCTTTGTCGCTGCTGCGTGCTCTGTGGCACGTGACGAGACCTGAATGTGCCTGCTCTTAGAGTGCGGTGTCTCGCGCACATGCACAACTGGTTGAGATTGTGTTGATTGCGAGCCTGGGATTTCTCTGCAAGATGATATCCCATGTGCAGCTCGTGTCGCATCCTCACCCAACGCCTGTGGAACTGAGAGTTCCATTTCTATTTCGTTGTCTGGATCTGCTGGTGTTTCAATCACTGGAGGTGATGAGGGTGGAGCACTAGGCTCTTTTTCCTTTGCGGGAGTGGTAAAGGCAGGAGACAGAGTCCTTGTAATCTTACTGCTTTCCACGGGCTGTCCAGTCTCAAGACTGGAGTCCGGGGGCAGAACAGGCTTGATGCTTGCTGGTCTCTGCGGCGGTTCTGGGCTAGGGGACGCTGACCATGACATTTGACTCGTCCTAGGCTCGTCGTTATGAGTTATCTTGGGGGTAGATTGTGGCGATGAAACAACAGCAGCCTCTTCAGATTCAGAATCAGGTGAAGGATCTATCTCTTCATCGTCGCTTTGAGTGTGCCCTTGCGCAGCAGCATTTTCATCGGCGATAGCACTTATCTTGCTGAAATATCTAATGGGTATATTGCGCCCTGGGAAAGGAAGAACACCTGGTTGCGTCTTGTACCAACTCTCTGGTTTGCGCAAGACCGATAGTTGGTATGTGTCGGGAACCACGGACTCACTGTTGAACACGAAGCCCTTCATCCAGGAACATTCCATGTTCGTCGAGAGAGAGTCATCTCGGCCGCCTACTTCTTCTATCACCTGGGAGGGCTTTGGAGACGGAGCAAGTATAGGCGAGCGAGCCTCGGCTTCCTGCGCCTGCTTCTTGCGGGGAGTCGGCCCAGGTGAGTGCGTTCTGGGTGACTGGTCTTTGCGCACTGAGGATGCTTGTCAGTGGGTGCTAGAGCCCAAGGGACGAGACGGTGTCGGTGGGCTAGCCTGGGTAGACATACCATTGGGGTGCTGACAGCCCAACTGAACGTCTGGAACGGGAGGCTGTAGAGTGCCCGATTTTTTTATCAGGCCCAGCAGCATTTCACGCCGCGGATCGGCTGGCGCTGGCCGCAATTCTTCTACCTTTGTGTTCCCGGCCAGTACAGGCTCCATGCTTTTGGCCCCCAGGAATTGCAGATCGCCCGCGGGCCTAAGAGATCGGATCACAGGGGCCCTTTGTGTTGCAAAGGCGGCCTGAGTGTGCGGCTGCTGGGTGTGCGGTTGCTGAGTCTGCACCATCTCCACGCTCTCATCCTTTATGGGAGCCATGATGCCTTCTCCTTGTCGGTCTCCTTCTCTTTCTCCTTCCCCTTCTTCTTCTTCTTCTTCTTCTCCTCCTTCTTCTTGGTCTCCCTCTTCGATTGTTGTTCCGAGAGCTGCTTCTGTGTTGGGTCGCAAGCACCTGCGATCTTCGGCTGCCCGTGTGTTGTCCAGCTGCTGCAACACTGTGCTAATCTCCTCGACCTGCTGCAAGGGGACAGCGTGCCGCACTGGCTCGTCGCTGATGCCAATCCAATTGGCGTGGTGCAGGATGAGGGTTAGGCGATGGCGGGGTGGGCCGTAGGAAGTGTAGCGGATGGTGTAGTTGCGCACCGCTAGCACCGCTTGTCTGGGAAGGCGCGACAGGTGTGGGGGAAAATGGTTCAAGAGAGATCGTATGCAAGCGGAGTCGAGGCGAGCAGGGACCTGGCTCTTTCCGTCGGTGAGAATAAGAGGACTGAGCTGCAGCACCTGCAGGGCACTGTTGCGCCCAGGAGGGTTGGAAAGGATAATGTCTAGACAGGAGCCGTTGTCGTGGTAGAGGCCGCGCCAGTCACGAGTATACTCGCTCTTGGTGGCCGCAGCCTTTGCTCTGTTCTTCTCCTGCAGCCAATCGTTGCCTAGCAACAGCTGGCCTTCGAACTTGTCGCTGAGCCAGCCGTCGAGGTGAATGGCCATGTATTGATCGCTCTCAAGATGGCAAACGAGTAGGAGACGCGACGCGTCCAACTAAGTTAGCTCCCCTCACGCAATAGTGGAGACGGGCGAGGGGGGGGACGTGGACAAACAACTCAGTGTACAAGACGCAAAGCAGCATAGAGTTCAAATTGGATAGGATTTAGCTAGAGTAGTAACATCACCAACTGCCCCTGTCAGGTTTCACTTTCAAGATCGCGCCTGCCCGTTCTGCGGCCACGGGTCTCTCAGGCTGTCATTTGCGCGTCCTGACGCTTCCAGCGCCAAAGTGGTCGCCGGCCCCGGCGCGCGGCGGGGCAGGCTTGGGGGGCAGGCAACGGGGCGGGCACCTGGGCAGGCGGCGGGCGTCCGGGCGTGCCTGAGGCATACCTAGCTGGGCAGCTCCGCATGCTTGGCAGCCCACATGGCGGCGGGCGCGTCATCGCTCGGCTCATGGACTGACTGACCGACGACTGCCAGTGCCTTGGACATTCACCCTGTGAGCGTGCCGTCGATGCCTGAGCTGCTTGTTGTCTTTTGATCCACTGGAATATGGTCTTCATCTTGGAGCCTGCCCTTCCTCTAGTCACCACACTTTGAATACCTACCTAACTACACTACCCATCTATATAGACACCCACCAGCGGCCCAGTCTAGCTCTCGCCCGTCTCGTCTCCACTCTGCGTACCATGGGCATATCGTGAAGCCTGATGCCGTTCCTCAAGCCCTACAGCCGGCCGCCTCTTCGCCGCCCGCATAAGCCTGCAACGTTCTACTGCACCGCCGCATCCTGGTCCTCGACACCATAGCCATGGCGCGAGATGCGCAGGGTTCGCTGCACGGAGACCTCCACCAGATGCATGCCACAGCATCGCGGACCGACACGCTTACTACCTTCGACGATCTTACTGCGCCCCTGTCACCGCCCGGAGCTGGTGAGCCCAAAGGCATAGAGCTTGTCCAGGGCGGCTTTAGCGGCTTGTACAGCCGTTTGAGGGCTTCGGTCGGTGGTGTGAGGGAACAATCTCAGGATGTCGCTGGAGGGGGCGGCGGAGGAAGGGGACCCACGAGCTCGCCCGGGTCATCACGGCCAGGTGCTGTCAACCAAAGCCCAGCCGGCACCTCTGCTTCTTCGCCCATAGTCATGCCTGTGTCGTCATCAAGACTGCAATCACCGTCTGCGTCCTCTTTCCCCGATGTACTACCCCCTTCACGGGACTCGAACATATCAAACATGACCATGTCCAGCAAGGCCTCGCTGAATGCCTCCAAAACCTCGCTTGCCGCAACACGATCTCGATCGTCCATGACACCCGGTCCAGAATCTGGAGGACCGCAAGAGGAAGACCATCCCTTTGCTAACAGCCCTGTCAGTATGCACGCAAAAGCCCAGAGTACTTCCACCATCGATCAGCCTCGGAAGCCTCCAGCACGAGAGTCTATACCTGGAGGTCAAGCCGCGGGTTCTCCACGGCTCCTGCCGGCGAAAGATGTTGCTGTACGCAAGCAGACGACTAGGCGTGAACATAACGACAGCGATGATGATGAGATGGTGGTTGAGGAAGGCAAGGGTGCCATGAACCAAAGTGCTAACTTCAAATTCCCCGTGGATGCATCCCGCGACAGCCTCAGTAGGGTAAGCTCCCGCACGGAAAGCCAGCCTCAATCTGCCCGCGCCGCTCCGAGCAAAACCAAGGAGCCGCCTGAGAAGGGTCCAGAAGGTGCCCTGGCTCCCCAGACTACATCGAGCGCCCGAAAACCCATGCACGCACCGGAGCCGCAGCGTCCACCTCTGCTGAAGGTTGGTCCGTCCCATCTGCCTGGCTTCAGGCCTTCGCGAGCATCGTCTTCAGATGGTTTGAGCTCCATAGTGACCAGCTCTACGGTGCGCACTCCTGTGGCCGCACCGATTGAAGAAATACGGCGACAAACTCAAGCGGCACCCGCCACACATGATATGCCGAGGAGCACTTTCACTCAGATACGGCGGAAAATCTTAGACCGCGAATTCTGGATGAGAGACGAAAATGCGAAAGACTGCTTCAACTGCGGTGATGCCTTCACAACTTTTCGTCGGAAGCATCACTGCCGTACCTGTGGACAAATATTCGACTCAAAATGTACCTCCATTGTCTCAGGAAAGATGTTCGGACAGCAGAGCAACCTCAAAGTCTGCAAGCCATGTGAATCTATCATATACGGCCATGATGATGATTCTTCGGAATACACCGATGACGGTGATCAACTGTCAATATATGAACAAGACGAGAAGCCCGAGGAGTATGACAATTATGAATCCGAGCACGTGGAAAGCGACCATACCAAGATCGGAACGCCTACCATCAGTATCCCCATGTCTAGGAAGACTGGCAGCGAGAAAAAACGTCGCTCTCATGTCATCGAGGTCGGAGCCCCAACGTTAGCTAGACCAAGCTCCTCAAGGTCTCTGCGGTCGCTCAGTGGGAGGCCGCGGTCATCAAGTCACAAGCGCTATCACTCCAGGCATCAGCACATGCGCCATTTCAAACATGACGACCGCGCCCCGTTCCATCAGTATCACGACGCTGCACGTAGTCAGCCTGGTCTGTCCGCATTCCATCATGACAACATCATTGATCCAGACCTCGCAGCGTTCATGTCAGATGAGGGGTCGAGTGAAGATGAGCCCGCTAGTTTGTTTGCGACGTTGAACGAAGACCCTGCCACGGCCTCGAACATGGAAGGTGAGAGGGCGGGGCTTGGCGGTATTTTGGCCGCCATGAGGAAAGGGAAGGCGCGTCTTGGAGACAAACACGCGCGTGATACTGATAGCATGAGCATTACCAGTAGGACTGGCAATCGACAACCACGACGGAGGAATCTCAGCGTGAGCAGCATCACCCACCGGCCATCTCCAAGACGGTCCAAGAGTAATTCCTTGCTACGGCCTTACACAGGTTATGGCAATAGTGGCCCAGGTTCTCAGCTGGGCACACCGCAACTGTTGCCGTCACCCTCAGCCACCCCACCAGGCACCAAGATTACACGAAGCGCATCCATGCAGGGGATAACGCCCAAGGTGGAGCTGAACAAAGCCAGCCTAGACCATGCGCGCAAATTACTGAGACAGATGTTATACGATGCCGGCGTACCCCATGTCTCGAGCTGGGAGAAGGCGCTCATTCCAATATTGCGACAATGTACGGATGATGTTAATCCTGATGTTGATCGAGGTGATGACATTGATGTTCGGAATTACATTAAGCTCAAGAAGATTCCCGGAGGAAGGCCGCGCGACACGGCGTACGTTTCTGGCGTAGTTTTCACAAAGAACGTTGCTCTTCGCAGCATGCCTCGAAGTATACTAAACCCGCGAATCGTGATCATAACCTTTGCAATCGAGTATGCTCGCCATCAAACGCACTTCATGAGTTTGGACCCAGTCATAGCGCAGGAACGAGAATACCTCCGCAATTTGGTCAGCCGTATCGCAGCTCTCGAACCTCACGTCCTCCTGGTGCAACGTAACGTCGCTGGCCTTGCACTTGAGTTTCTAGAGAAAGAACGAATAGCCGTCGTCTACAATGTCAAGCCGAGTGTACTGAATGCAGTGGCGCGATGTACGAATTCCCGGATGATCTCTTCTGTGGACAAGCTGGCCATCGACCCATCTCATCTCGGGTATTGTGGTAGCTTCGACGTCAAGACCTACGTCTATAAGAATACCCGGAAAACTTACATTTTCTTATCGGGCTGTCAGAGAGAACTTGGCTGTACTATCGTGCTACGAGGCGCAGAGAACTCTGAGTTGGTCAAGTTGAAGCGAGTCACCGAGTTCATGTCCTATGTCGTATACAACCTTCGGCTAGAAACTTGTCTAATGCGAGATGAATTCATAGACACACCAACGACTTCTTTGACTGGCACGATCGAATCTAATATGGAGGAAGACAAACTTGTAATGAAGACTTCCAATCCTGATGAGCAGAACAAGCAATCACCGACCGAAGAGCAAAATCTCGCAAACGATGCGCACTTAGGCGAAGGAGCGCCTTCATACTATAGCGAGATGGTGGAGAATCACCGAACCAAGATTCTATCTTCCTCGCCCTTCGTCAAATTCATGCAACCATATTTGCTCGAGCAGGCTCGCCAGTACGAACGAAAACTCGGCCATTTAAGTAAGCTCAAGAACCAATACACCACTGGAGACGCGGATGCGACCGAGGACCCGGAAAAGACAGGAGAGGCGAGCCAAAAGTTTGAGCTTGTCCAACCAGAGATGGTACATACCGTTGTGGAGCGTGCCTCGAAGCAAGTTCGAGAGTTCCTGTCCGCAGTGCATGCCTCGGAGTATGACAAAGCAATGCATAACTACATGACGCAAAGACGCCTATGGGAAACCTACTTATCCGGAAACATGGACCTTTATGACCCTTTCAACCACCAAAAGATTGCTGTTTTGTACAGTGTTGTCAACACGAAGTCATCTACGCCTTGCATTGGACCAGAAATCATTGCACTTGGTTTCTATCAGGAGCATGATTACGACGATGGGTTCACACCTGACTGCACGTTAGGCCAATATGTCGAAGATCTCTGCTCATCCGCTGGTGTCGCATGTGAAATGGGCAATTGTGATAAGAGAATGATTGATCACTCTCGCCAATATGTGCATGGGGAAGGCCAAATGACGGTCATTGTGCAAAAACACTCACCAAAGCTGAAGGGAATGTATCAAACTATTCTCATGTGGAGCTGTTGCAGAATTTGTGGACAGGAGACCCAGGTCTTTCCAATGTCTGAATGGACCTGGAAATATTCTTTCGCCAAGTATCTTGAGCTAACATTCTGGAGCACGGAGCTGCATCCTCGAGCGGGAGTGTGTCCTCACGACATCCACAAGAATCACGTGCGTTACTTCGGTTACAACAATGTCGCGCTACGTATCCAATATGATCCAGTACCGATGTACGAGGTCCTTGCGCCCAAGCAGCATGTTACTTGGAAAGTGGACAGCGATTTGAGGCTGAAAAACGATCAGTATCTGATGATCGAGGAGAAACTCGACTGCTTCATGGACTCTATCCGCAATCGTATCCAAGGTATACATATTGACGATGTTATGTCAGGGACTGTCGACGTTTGCAGACATGAAGTTGATTCGCTCCTGCAGCGCGCGAACGAGGAACACCAGTGGCTTAAAGCCAAGCTTCAAGACAAGTACATGAATTCGAAGTACTACGAGATCATTCCCATGAATCGCGCTATCCGTGCCATTCAGGAGAAAGCTGTTGCTTGGGATGAGACGTTCGCCGATTTCGAACAACAATTTTTCCCATCTGAAAGTGATATTCGGCGATTGGCAAGACTGCAGCTGAAGAAGTTTCTTGAGCGAGATGAGTCTACAAGCTCCCTGACATCGGTCGAAGAAGGAGCTGAGTCTGGTGCCGAAGAGCCACTCACTGATGAGAAGGGTGACGGGCTTGCACTCACTCCCCGACCATCCGACATATCCGCAGAACAGGCTCGCGATATGCTGACATCCGTTGTGAAAGAAGACCATTCGACCGGCGAAGCACCAGCAGATACAGAAATTGATTCCACTCCATCGAGGTCGACCATAGAGTCATTAGTCCAGACGCCTCGCGAAGCATTGGAGAGAGAAGATGTGCGCCACCTGGATCTGGCGGTTTCCTCAAACTTTCTTGAAGCGGCTCATACTATTGGAGATCAACTCACACAAACCTCGACCACCATGTCTGACTCAAGCCAGTTTGACCCGGGGTCACCGACACCCACAAGCCCACCGAAAGTAAATCCCATCGACAAATCTCTCGCTGAAGCAATCGAAAACATGCCTAGTTCTCCATCACCCACGGCAGCATCTAGCACGACCTTGGAAAGCAAGATTCCACGGCTTGTAGAACCCAGTCGCCGTGAAGCTCCCGCCAGGCCCACCACTCTGACAAGGACACAGTCACAACCTGGAAATGTCACGAAGCAGATCAATTCATTCCCGCCTCCTTCGCCTTTCAATGGTGGCACAAATGTAGCCAAGCCCACTATGAGCGAACACTCTAGGACGCTGGAGAGAATGAGTGAGCGACTAGGTCTTGGCCTCATGAAGCAGGTGAAAGCAGGCTCACGCATACCACGGTCGATACCTTACAAGAACGACTCAAGGGTGTCCAAGATAGCACAGCATTTCGAACAGCTGCAGCGTGAATTTCAAAAGGAGCGCATGCGTGAGCGTCGCAATGACCGGAATCGACAGGTTCGCGCGTACCCACTTGCATCCTCGAAGCCAATTGTAGAAGTATACAAAAATGTTCATGATGCAGTACAAGAACATAATGAGTCTGATGATGACACGAACGCGGACTCGCTGCCACGTGCCAGCATGGACAATAGTACTCTTGGAGACAGCACCTTCACCGACGCAACTGGAGGTACCACGACGGCCTCACAATCACCCGTAGAGGAACGTCACCCAAGGGACGCAAGTTCGCAGCACGAAGGAGGCCTTGACTCGCCTAGAACTCCTACTCATTCGGCACAGACCGCCTCAGACGCTGAGAACGAAACAAGCGATACTGAGACGACTCCCGAGGATATCCCCTTACCGGACAGCATTGCTGGTTCTCAGCTCATGAACATGAGCGACTCTCAGCTTGACAGCTCGTTTGAGTTACCCCGGCACGAAAAGACCACTTTGTTGAAGATGATTACCAGCTTCTGGTCTGAGCGTTCCGCCAGTGGTTGGGCGCCGCTTGAGTATCCCTTCTCGCAAATTGAGCATGTTTGGCAAGACTCTGACATCATTATCCGTGAAGATGAGCCGAGCTCTATCATCGCGTTGGCGCTTTCCTGCCCCGACTATGTTGCCAAGTTGCAGACTTTCCGCGAGGACGATGTTGACGGCGGCATGGAGACCCTAGAAGGCTCTATTGAGCGGAACCTGCTACATGAGAAGAACCACAACATCCGTTACAGTTTCACGAACAGAGGCGTAAAAGCGCAATGCAAGATCTTCTACGCGCAGTCTTTCGACGCACTCCGCCGAAAATGTGGAGTTGCCGATCGATTTGTCGAATCGCTGTCACGGTGCTCAAAGTGGGATTCAAAGGGCGGAAAGTCCAAGTCGATCTTCCTGAAAACTCTCGACGATCGCTTCGTCCTAAAATCCCTCTCGCCAATTGAAGTGCAAGCCTTCTTCAAGTTTGGCCCGAATTACTTCGCCTTTACACATCAGAATCTGTTCAAGTCACTCCCTAGTGTCATCGCCAAGATGTTTGGTCTTTTCCAAGTACAAATCAAGACTCCTACGGGCCGAGATTTTGACTGGTATATGCTAGTGATGGAGAACTTGTTCTACGACCGTGAGCCGAATCGACGCTACGACCTCAAAGGATCGATGAGGAACCGCAAGATTCAAGCCACAGGAGAACGCGATGAAGTCCTCCTGGATGAGAACCTCGTCGACATCATCTATTCCGAGACGCCGATTTTTGTGCGCGAACATACCAAGAAGCTCCTCAAAGCAAGCGTGTTCAATGACACATTGTTCCTCTCGCAAAACAATGTCATGGACTATTCCCTCATGGCGGGCTTCGACGACACGAATCGCGAGATTATTGTAGGCATCATTGACTGCATTCGCACATATACATGGGACAAGAAGCTCGAGAGCTGGATCAAGGACCGAGGCAAGAACAAGCCGACAATCACATCGCCGAAGGATTATCGCAACAGATTCCGTATTGCGATGGAGAAGTACATTCTGCAAGCGCCGAATTGCTGGCACCAGTTCCCATCGAGAATGACGCCTCAAAATGCAGGCGTTAACAGGGCAAGGCAAGTGCTTGAAGGTGTCGGAGCAGATGGGGGCAAAGATGGTGGTGGACACAAGAGGGGCGTCAGTGGGAGTAGTACGGGAGCGAGTACAGTACGAGAAGGGAATGTGAGGGACATGGGTAGGAGAAGTATCATGGAGGCTGTGGGTGATGAAGGGGTTAGGCAGTATGGAAAAAGACTGAGATAGTGCGATGATTTGACTGATGAAGGGCGTATTGGGGCATAAGGTGGTTATGAACAAAGCTTCCGGCAGCAAGGCGAAAACCAGCAGGGCTATCGGAGATTGGATATTGGATAATACAACGACTTACTCCAGGCTTCCTTGTTGCACATGATGTCAAGTACATGATGCTGCTAAGATGTTAAGCTTTCTTCAGATCTCGAAGATGGCGTCATAGTAACTCGCTCGGGCCAGTCGATGGCTAGTGTCGATCTACCGCTGCTCCCTTGACTCCACAGTGTCCACACCACGTGCTAAGTCCGAACCCCCGCCCAGCTGTCGGCGGCTTTAACATGTCTCACCACTGACCGACAAGCTGGTCTGACGCTGTCAAAACTATTTGCCCTATGACCAAACACCCGTGACTGCACCTGCCTCGTCTCATTTCTCTTGACCCAGAGTCGTTCGCTTGCATCGCCTGTTCGTCGCCGTCCTCCGTTCGCTTGCACCCTCGCTACCTCACCGCGTGCCTTTCGACGCGTCGCACCCTCCATTCGTGAATTCCAAGTCGGACGATCCATGTCCTACCACGAGCCTCATAACGACGACACGACACCGTGATCATACCTGTCTCACGATCCGACTGCACAAGCATGGTGTATACAGAAACCTAGCACATCCTACAAGATGAGCGAGGGCTGGGCGTTGGGGGCATTACTGAAGACGTTCATATGGGGCTATCTTGTCGGTGGACTGACCCTTCTACCTGCCTTGGCTGTAATTGCCTGGTTCTGGGGCACAACACTTGTCGACGCCATTCACGCTGCGGATAAAGGAGGGGCCGGAGACAGTCATGCGGCGAGTTCAAGCTTACCAAGCGAGAAGCAGGCTGAGAGCAGCAGCTTGGGCACAGGAATCGACGACGAGATATTGGAAAAGCTGAAGGCGAAGACACATGTACCAGACGTCTGCGCTGGATACTTTGCCGTCTGCCGCGAGTTCGTGCCCGGCGGTGTCAATGGCAAGCCGCCGGACCGGACGACGCCAGCAGGTGCTGTGATACCAGTAGAGAGTCCGAGTGTCTATCAGTCCATGTATAGAAGTATCTTCGACAGGAACAAGACTGCGAGTCCGACGCTTGATACGGCGAATAACAAGAACAAGAAAGCTCGCAATGTCTTCTATGTCGTCTTGCGGTATGGGCTCTCGTCGCAATATTGACGGAGTGGAAGGCTGACAAGAGATAGGCTAGGGCATCTTATGCTCTACGACAACGACGATCAGATCGAAGTACGACATGTCATTTCCCTCGCTCATTACAAGGTCGATGTACATGCCGGTGGAGAGAGCATACCTGAGGGCGAGCTATGGATCAAGCGCAATTGTAAGCTGCACATTCTTGTCTATCTTTTCGCACTACAACGCTGACCTGCATAGGCATTCGATTGGTCCAAGAACTTGAAGGCGAGTCCCTGGCCGAAGCAAAGTCATTCTTCCTCTTCTCCGACAACTGCTCCGAAAAGGAAGACTTCTACCATGCTATGCTACAGGCGCAGGAACATCACATGGGCGACTCTACCGCTGAGCCAGCCCCCGTCCCTCTCAAGTTTGATACACCCGATCTTGTTAAGCTCGTACAACAGTTGCACGCATCAGAAGAAAATCTGCACACACGCTGGATCAATGCGCTCATCGGCCGGATATTCCTAGCCATGTACAAGACATCTCAGATCAAGGACTTCATCGCTGCGAAAATCAACAAGAAAATTGCTCGCGTGCCCAAGCCAGCGCTGATTAGCAGCATTACGCTTCGGAAGGTGGATATGGGCACACTACCGCCCTTCATTACGAATCCAAAGCTCAAAGAACTTACGGTTGATGGTGATCTCATCGTTGAAGCTGATGTGAGCTACAAAGGCAACTTCAGGATCGAAATATCTGCCATTGTGCGTATCGATTTGGGGACTCGGTTCAAAGTGCGCGAGGTAACACTGGTGCTTGCAACTGTTTTGAAGAAGCTTGAGGGACACATGCTGTTGAGGATTAAGCCGCCACCAAGTAACAGGCTCTGGATGACATTTGAGACACCACCCAAGATCGACTTATCGCTTGAGCCGATTGTCAGTTCTCGGCAAATTACGTATGGCCCAATTCTTCGAGTCATGGAGAATCGCATACGGGAGGTGGTCAACGAGACTTTGGTTCTGCCAAACTGGGATGATATGCCCTTCACAAATACCATCGCACAGGCCATTCGAGGGGGAATATGGCATGAAGAAAAGGAGGGCAAGGACAATGACAGCTTGCATAATATCGAGCAATATGATGCGACGCTTGAAAATGCCGTAATAGATGCAGAGAAACTTGACGATACCGCTGATTCAGCCAGCTCACATATGTCGATACATTCGAGTATCGACTCGGAGGACACTGGAACAGGAATATCCTCCTCTACAGATTACAAGTCCACGACTGTTCGACCTCGACCCCTAAGATCTAGCTCATCTGCAGCTCAAGTCAAGGTCGACTCAGCAAACGCTTCAGCAGAGATCTTCCATGACCGCAGCACCCTCACTCCAACCAGTGTCCGATCCCTTCCCATCACATCGCCCATGAAATCGCCATTCCGTTCAGACACTGGTGGAACCTACGCTACAGGCTCCTCCAGCTCCACCGAAGACGTATCTACCGCCTCGATTTCCGGCGTCAGCATAAAGTCCGCGCCCCTCCCTTCCTTTGAACAAGCCCACAACCGCACGCGATCCAAGGAGCTTTCCGCTCAGGAAATTGCCGCAGCCGCCGCAGCAGCAGCAGGCGCAACAAACATGGCTAGCAAGAAGCAAACATTGGGCCAAAATCTAGGCTCCGCAACAGCAGCAGCACGGCACTGGCTCGCTTCGAAACAGAGTCCTCAGCCTTCTCGCGCCAATCCTGTGAACTCGACTGCGGGCAAACCCAACAACAATAGACCAATATCCTCTGGCGGTCTAGACGGCGACACCGAATCCCCTCACGCCAACATCAACCACCAAGATAACACACGACCACATCTCTCCTCCCACCCCTCCACCTCATCAACCTACACCGAACCCATGGGCCGCGGCCAACCCCTCCCACCCCCAGGCACCCCGCTCCCACTCCCAAAAACCGAACCCCGAAAATCATGGTCCATCCCTCCGGCCGCCGTAACAGCAGCCTCGACCTTTGCAAACCTAGCAAAACGGAAACCCCTCGCCACAACCCCAGCCCTCGCCCACAAAAAATCCCACGACACATTCGATATCCCCACTTCCTCATCCTCCTCCTCCTTATCACCACAACAAACACACCACCGCGCGCCGCACCAGCATACCCATCTCGACACCGCGGACTCGGGTAGTCTCGCAACGAGGGATAGCGAGGAGTTGTTTCGCAGGAAGAGTGTTAGCGTGAGTGCAGGGGCTGAAGTGTCGGATTCAAGACGTAGGAAGTCTAGTGCTGCGAGTTCGGGTGAGGGTGCTATGAATGCGAATGCGAATGTAAATGCGAACGCGAATGCGAATGAAGAGGCCCCGCCGTTGCCGAAGAGGAGGTCTAGACAGCAGAGTTTGAATCAGGGGGGTGTTGGACTTGGTTATGGGCATGGGCGGAAAGCCAGTCGGAATGGAGTGGGACACGAGGTACAAGGGCAAAGTGAGGAGTTGTTTGTTGTCGAGGCACCGGTTGTAGAGGGTAGTGCGTCATCGATGCGTGGGCGGGATGAAGAGGATGGGAGGGAGAGGGGCGTGACGTGATCTGATGTGATGTGCTGTGACAATAGCTGAGTTCATCAATTCAGATCAGTACTTTTAACAGACTTGAAGTCAAGGAACGTCAAAACTATCAAGTTTCATTATTATTCCCATCTGCCCCTGTCCATGATTATGGATTATGCTTCCCAAGAACAGCAGCACGAACAAACGTACAAGCTTTATCAAACTTCCCACACCCATCTAGCTTCAACTCCAAAACAAAGACATGAACAAAAACACCCCCCATCAAACCCACCTCACCCCGCACCCCCCCTCCCCAACCTGCCCATATCCTTCAACTCCTTCATCGCCTTAATCTTCACCAACGTAACCACAAAACTTTCAATCCCGCCCTGACTCTTATAATCGCCGCCCCCATACACCATGGCATCGCGCATATCCTTGATGGTAAACAAGGGCATCTCGAGCGACTCTTGGCTCGTATTGCCCAGCAGCGAGGCAGCAGAGGCCGAGATCATTTGGGCGCCGAGGCGCAGGGCGGTGTCTCTGACTGGTGTGCTGCCTGTTTGGAGGAGGCTCATGCGGAGGAGGGAGGGGGGAGGGGTGAGGTCGTGTGCGCGGTCTGTGTGGGGTTAGTGGTGTTATTATCAAGAAGAGATTAAATAAAATAAAAAGGGGGGGCTCGTGTGGGTGTTGGAGTCAAAAAAAGCAAGGAAAGTCAAGTTTCAAACATACCTTTAAACTCGCGAAGCCTGCCATTATTGGCCTGGAACACGGTGGCGACCTCTGACAATCGGACGAGGAAAGCGTGGAGGGTGCCGACTGAGAATCTTCTCCATCTCAGCTTGATTTCATAGTCGGCTTTCAACTCTGCGACTAGCTCCTCGATTACGTCGACGAGGTGCGTGACGTTGGTCCATTGTTCTCGGCCCATTTCTCGCACTTGGTTCTCGAGCGCTGTGAAGAGTGCAAAGCAGGATGGATTGACGCTGTTGCGCGCCGTGTCTGCGGCTTCTCCGCCCGTCTCGAGTGCGACCTCCTAGTCTACAAGGTCGACGTGGACGGAAGCGCGTGTTCGTGGTCTACCTGCATTGTCCAGCGGCCATGTGATGGTCTCGTCTTCAAGCATTCGTTGCAAATGCCTAAGTTCTGTCTCCTGGAGGCCTAATTCCCGATGGACAATGCCATACGGATTGTCAAGCATTTCTGAAACTAATGGTTCCCAGTAAGCTTCGCCAGCATGCTCCGACAGACTACTTTTGGCGTGATTCATGATGTCGTATGCTTTTTTGGCGAACTGCTGCTCGAATTGCTCCATTGATTCAGGCGATCCGACACTGTTTCTGGGCCAGGGAGGAATTTCCCATGCTAGCATTAAACTTCTATTGCTTTCAAGTAGTTTTGACCTCAAGTCGGGGACATCTTCCGCGCCTGGGGCCTCTTGCACATCGGGGTCCTCTCGTACCTCAGGGACATCTTGCGCGTCCAGGGCCTGAGTGGCGTCGGGTTCAGAGATCATAGGGGGAGCAATACTTGCTGATGATGGCATATTATCCGAGACTATTTCGGGAACCCCATCATCTGGCACCGGCCGCACTTCTATTGGCAATAGTGCTCGATCTGGCGGTTGATCATCGTGATGCTGAACAGGGACAGGTATAGCGTTGATCTGAGTTGCCACCACCTCTGGCGGTGAGGGATTTGGACTGGATACGCTTTCCCCCTCTGCTTGTTTGACGGGCTGATCAGCATCTGTCGTCGTTCCCAATTGCGCAGTCGGAGCCGGCGCTGGCGAAGATTCGCGTGGCCTTGGTAGCTGTGACGCTGCCATCTGAACCCTGAGCAGCTCCCCAATCGTCTGGTGATGTGAACACTGAACCCCCAAGACGTTGCCAATCACGGAATGCAGATTGTCTACATGGCTGTGGAGGTTTGCTATGTCCTTTCTCAGACTGGTTTCCTAGGCAGCCGTGTGTTTTGGTGACTTTGATGCGGCAAACCCCTCTTGTGGTTTCTCTGGTGCGTCAGTCTGACCCTGTAGCTTCTTTTTGGCCTGTGTGCGTCTTCTCTTGTTCCTCATGATGGGTGTCGGGTGTGATATGAAAGCCGAACGGCGCGATAGTGGCTGTAGTGAGCGACTGTCTGTAGTAGTAATGCGGTAGCGGGATGTGAGTAGCTAGTGATGGTGCTGAGATTATTGCGGGATACGTCATGGGAAGTTTCTGTTTGTTCATGTCGAGGAAGTAGTTGCGACCTCCCTTTGATAGGTTTGTCATGACCACACTACACGTGGTGGCACTTGCCAATTGGGTTTTGAAGCGTCATGCTACCATGTGTAATAGTTACGGGCTTCAGGTTAATCATATGTCATATGTGAGCTAGGAAATCAGGCTATGATAGAGATTACATTTTGGAGATCATGAGTGATGAGGTCTGCAAGACGTTCATACACCAAGTGTCGCAAGCCACGATCAACATCGCACCGCGGTAGCGGATGAAATATCAATTTTGAATATTTAATCTAGAAATAACATACGCGGCTGAGAGATAAATTCCCTTGGCCAAGATCAGCATGCAAAGGTGTAGAGGAGACATATCACTCACAGCAGATACAAAGTAGGGTAAGCCCAAGCCAATACCGCCCAGCTTGATGGCATGCACCCATAATAACGTCATCAATGGCGCTCCAACAAGGGATCCCAGTGTCTTTATTAACATAATGATACTGAAGTCTTGTACATCGGAACCCGCGATGGCGATGAGCGGCGACTTGACCAAAGACATGGTGAACACGGGTAATGCCGACCCAAGTGCATAGACAATCAGTGCTATAATCGCCACATCAACGTTATCCAACAGGCACGATGGATATTATCACTCACCAGCAAGCAGCATCCAGAACTCAAAGGCTAAAGCAACACACAGTACACCAATAACCGATACAACAATGCTCACCTCCGCGCCAATATAGTTAAGGCGCACTTCTGAACCATGGACGGACTTCGTCGACATAGACGCACGAATTATACGTGGAATCACAATGGCTAGTAAAGTGAAGTTCACCAGGGCTTTTGCAGAGAGCATGTAGCCCGCCTGAACCAAATTTAGCTTCAACCCACAGGTCTCAGGGTCAAACTACTTGCTTGTGCAAAGGTCCACTCGTACCGCTTCGAGATATACTGTACCAGCAGTTTCGTGTCCGAACTCGCTAGAGCCGTGAGGAAGAACGAGCAGAGAAGAATCTGAAAGTTCGCACGGCCACGGACTAAGTGTACCATTTTACGTACAGCATCAGTAACAGCTGGGAATGTGCCTGATTGTGACTCAAAGGCTTTGGCGACTTGGCTTGGACTGTTGCTTCTGTCCCCAAGCAGCGGTTCGACATCGTCTGAAGAAGAGCCGGTTTCTGCGGGTGGAAGTGAGGCAAAGGGAGCCTTTCGGATCTCTGGAAGCAGCCGGATAACCGGTACAGCACATGTTAGCAGAACGATGTTGATCCAAAAGGGCAACCATAGACTTCTGCTCATCGTGAATGAGGCGAGAGTGGGCCCCAGGAAAGAGACTACGTATGAAGTTGAGCTGATGTACGAGAAGTATGATGCACTTTTTCAGTCAGTCATATCTGGTTGTATAGGTAGGGTCACCACTTACCGCTGGACATATTCCCCGGCCAACGCCGAAGTCAGCGTGAACACTGTAGACTGGAAGACACATTCGCCGCCCAGCACAGCCAAGAAAGGGCCGGCAAGAATAGTCTTTGTTGGTAACAAGTGAGTGTACTGTCCTATCGAAGCTTTAGGATCGCGCTACCCAGTTCGATACGTCGTAGTCGCACTTACCCACAACAAGTGCCCACGCGCTCATGAAGATTCTCGGCACCAGATTACACCAGAGGACAAAGCGTACGCCCCATCGCTCAGCGATGAAGCTGAAAGGGATTGTGACTACGAAATCTGTAGCACTGGAATCAGCCGAATCACGAATACATGTTGCACCCCAATTGACATCCGCGCATCACCGTTACAGTCACATACCACATACTACGAGCGCTGTCTCCATACTGCCTTGCAGCCAAGCCAGTTGGCGTTGGACAATATCGATTTTGCAAAGCTTTTCTGGTATGGAACCATCGGGCTGAATGGAAGATGGATCATTGTGCTCGTAGTGCTGTTGGCACAGTCGGAATTCGATGACTCGGTTCAGTGGAAGGCTGTATAGAACCGAGGCCAGATGTACCAGGATCAACAGGGATATCAATGGCCAGATAGTGGTCTTGTTGAGCGCTTTGAGTTGGACTGACATTGCTAATATCCAGAGACGTATGCCGTTGGGTAACTGTGGTCAGCAACAGGCTTAAATCACCGACGCCAGATATCGGCCCATATCCGACGTCGATATTACTTCCAAGTGAAAGTCAAGCAATTTACGATACTCTCAAGCGGTGGTTTCGAAATTGCTGATTTGATACGAGATGCTACTCTATACCGGTACCGATACCGGTGCACGTGTACTGTTCAATTAGCGATAAGATTAGGCACACGTGATTCCAGATCGTGGCCATCCAAGGTTCCCTTCCCGAGGCAGCGACCCAACAGCTCTCATTCCACGCTCAGGATTGCCGCTACCACTGTAGATCTCTCGAGAAAGTTTCCTAGCCGGTCTGAACAAGGAATTTCCCATTTTCCATCAGCAAACAAGGATACGCGTTATAATCATCACGGGCGTTCCAAAAAGTCTAGGCTCAATTATCGCTCTCTCTCTCTCTCGCGCGCGCGCGCAGCCACTCGAATCAGGCTGGGCGAACCTAGCCATCATCTAACTACCCGGAACCAAGCCCAACTGCCAACGCATTTGCAGCCATCAGACCACGTCTGCGTCGCGTCTCGTCCAATCCTCCCCCTATACTATCTATGTGAACACCCAACATCCTTAACAGCGTTGATCCCTCTTTGTTCCCAGCCTATCGCCCCCGCATAGTGTTTATGCCGCGGAAGCGTTTTTTGAAGGGGGGGTTTGGGCCTCGCACGGCACACGGCGTGGGCTGGTTGTGTTAAGAGCTGAATGAAAGGAAACCCCTGCAAGGGATGCGCATCGCAATCCACCACGGGCAACCCGGGATGCGCTACGTCACGCTTTTGCTTGCAATGGGGTTGGGTGGCTCACGGGTGGCGTTTCGATCTGCGTGTAACGTGAGGAGAGCTGGAGTCTTTGCCGTGAGATGGGTGGATGGTGTCTTGCGCAAGTCAAACGCCGTCGATAGCGCAAGACGCCGTGTAGTTATCGTATTATGCAAAGTCTCCGTTTCAGATCGGGTTTTGTGCTCTTTAAGGCTTTCGGTGTCTTGCTGCTAGTATTCCGCCGAGTATGCATCCGGCCGCGACAAGTGTGAATAGTACGAGTATGACAAGAAGACGAGTGCGGTCCTGCCTTGATCGCCGTCGGAGCGCTTCATTTTGCCTGCTTGTAGGACCGAGTGAGATGTAGCTTCGACGCCAAGGAACACTGTCTAGGATGTCAAACGACTCGATAGATGCAGGTGAGGGCGGTGCGGATGTAGGATCGGTATCAACGTATCGTGGACAGAGGAGATTATTCGCAATCGTGGTGTCATCATCATCAGTATAGGTTGCGAGCGGTTTGTAGCTCGCGGTTGCTGATTTAGAGCTTGTAATGGAGAGCTTGAGCGGTTAGGTGGCGGGGACAGTGATAGGTTGAGACAAGCGCCATGTACTCACCATATCCATGCTCGTCGGGTTATGCAATTAGAAAGATAGAACTTGTCTGCCTCGAGTAGGGCACAGCAATCTTTTAGAGTCGTCTTTGCATTGACAGTTACGGGACACGCGTGGGGTGGGGCATTCTGCGGCGCGAGGTGTATGATGCAGTGTCTAAGACCACCATGCTTGTACTCGCCCAGTCTCTTGATAGGAAAATTTGTGCACTGAAACACGACTTTGAAGGGACATGTCGAAGAGACAGACCGGGAGCAGGCATGAACGGAGGACCAATGCATTTATGTTGGCGACCAGTTTCTATAACTAATGCTTCTCAGAGCCGTCTCCGGCTGACTATCTGATGAGTACTGCGTGTAGGCCAGTCTGTGAACCATGCCTGATCATGCTCTATGCTTTTTTTTTTCGCCATTTCTGGCATTCGCGAAAGAAGACAAAATGTGTTCAGAAGGAGAAAGAAAGGGTATCTCTGCTCGCAGAAGCAAAGAACAGATGCGAGTAAGCTTGATTGTGCTTGCTATTTCAATTTTAGCCCGTAGTTACCTGTCCTCCGCTAGCGCTCGCGGCCCAGAATCGAAAACCCAGAATTAAAGGATAGTTAAATCCAGAACGGGGTAAACACATCTGACCGGGCCCCCTCAGACCTTAAATTTTGTGTGGTCGAGTGTGTGACATAGGAAATGCTCAAAATAGAAGTGACGACCTCTTTGATATCGCAGAAAATAAACAACAGGCGCTTGTAAATGCTACAAGGAAAGGACCACGCTATGACGCTCATACACGAGTTTTTTTTGGTACATGCTTGTGACCGAAACAGTCCATGGCAGTCGAGGACATTTGATGATCGAGAACAACAGGCACTCCGCAGCGGGGGTATCTTTTACATTTGCTGAGGGTGGAGGTATGTAGAGTAAGAGTATTGGCCGGGTTGCTGCATATTTGCAGGGTTATCGGGAGTAGGTGTGGACGGGTACATGGACATCGGTTGCGATTTGACGACATGGCCATATGCATACTGGTCGCCTTCTGGCGTGATGGGTGGGGTCAGGCAGCCATTCTGCATCATGGAAGCATAGGGATTCTTCTGGGGTGTCGAGGGACCGTAGGATTCCGAGACGTTCTGAGGCTCGTCGATGGTAACTGTCGGTGGCGGCGTCGGTGGGGCAGCTGTGCGTCGCGCCATTTGGGCTTGACGCTGCAGGAACTCATCAACAATGGCAGAGACATTCGACAGATGCAGTGATGCGTATTTACGAGCGAGAACCGGAGATGGCTGGTACAAGTGGTTGGACAATCCGATGACCGTTTGGGGATCGTAGGATCCAGCCCAGTCCGAGTTCCGTGCTTGAGGGCGAGACAGCACACATCGTGCAAGTGCAAGTGCGGACCTGGCCATGACTGATGGGCGGGTGGACACGAACTCCTTGTGGAACAGGGCGATCTCGGCAATGTAAAGAGTCATGTGCTCAACTTCAGCATCGTACGGAGCTTCTGCAAGAGCAATCTGGAGGAACGCGTCTACGCTGGTGTGGCCAATGACCCAGTTCAAGGTCTGCAGAACATGCCATTCCATTTGAGTGAACATCTCATCGTCGTAGAGTGAACAACACATCGATTTCAACTCCCTGACGGTGGGTACACGGTCTTTCTTGTCACCATACTTAGCAGCGATGAGGAGAGCAGCACAGCCGACGAGTTGATAGTGGCGCTTGTAGACCACGCGACGAGAGCAGTATCGGTCGAGGAGGTTGACAGCGAGGAAGAGGGTTTCAGGGAGAAGCTGGAAGGCGGCATGAGCTTCGACGAGGAAGTCAAGAAGGTAGGGTCGCATGAACCATTGGATTTCGGTCTGGATGTCGATGGAGTTGACATCAGGAATGGTTTGTGACTGCCTATCAATTAGTGAAGGTGATCCTGTGCACGTGTGCAAGAGCACTGACCTCCATATGCAGCATGTGTTGCATGATATCTTCTTGGTACTCATCGGCTGTCAGCCTAGACAGCTCCTCAGCCAACGCACGCTGTTGCATCCTGGAGATTGCGCGTTGGCGTTCCCGGGCTTCAGCACGCATAGCGTAGATACCGTCATCATGGGACTCTACAAAGTAGGAGTCGCAGTGCCCATAGCGAGCCTGTGGTTGCTGTTGGTATGGCATTTTTGTGATGTGTTCGAAGTGAATCGAAGGTGCAAACGTCGACTCTCCGGGATAGACGTGGTCCGAATGAGTGGATGGCTCGATGGATTAGCCGTACTAGTGAATGGCAGCCTGTGAGGCAACAGTGAGAAATACAAAGATTAGTTGGTATACGAAAGGTCGGTGCTGATATGTGATCCCTGGTAGTTTGACAGGCGGGAGAGTGATATAGCAGACAGAGCCTGGAACATTGTCAGATTAGCGCATGCAGGGAGACGGCAGCCCTGTGTCAAGCAAGGCCGCAAGGAGAGACGCACCTTTGTAGAATTAAAGCAATTACGTTAGTGAGTGAAGGTGGTGTACAAGAACACGGTAGAAACAACAAAAGAGGTCGAACAGATCGGAGCCTTTCCTAATTGCATTCAGAGAACTGAGGGCAATGGAGTGCGGTGTCGTATCGTGCAGCGCACTACTGTGAAATGGTAGTTCTGAAGGTAGAGCACGAGCTAACGAGTCCACCGGTTGGGCTGGGGTGAATCGCCAAGAGCTGGAATGCGAAGATCCCAGTGTTAGCAATCACGAGCTAACCCAGGATTAGATTCACGCTGCTGGGAACTTGGTGATGGTGAAGACGTACATGAGCTCCTTCAATTGTAGAGGGAAGAGACAGAAGCGGTGTGCGGCTGATAGTGAAGGTGTCTGAGGGAGAAGGCAGTTAGTATCTAGTTTATGAAGATGATGGACTGGCAATAGGTCAAAAATTGGATTTCCCGACTGGTTTGCTGGTTGAGGTTCGTGAGTGTCGTCGTCCACGGTGGTGTTGGAATGAGGCGGCGCCAGCGGAAATTACAGAGTCGCAGTAACATGGCAAAGCCGTGTGTCGATACAGGGAGACGCGAAGTCCAGCGTCACGGTGCGTGAAGATTGCGATACGGTAAACAGTTTAGTCCCTGTAGACACGCGTACTGGAGATGCGGGCGGGGATTCAGCATTTGTCGGGTCTTTGAACCGACAATATTGAACCGTAACCGAGGGCGGCGTGATCGTGGCCGTGGCATGCAAATTCGATGAGGCGAGGTATGATTGAGAGCCAGGCGAGACACATCTACTCGACGTAGTTGTGAGGTGCAATCCGAACGGGTGGCATGCAATCAGACGCCCTGGCTGGAACTCCATTCCCAATAACCCAATTTGAGCCCTGCGACCACCCCCAGATTTTTGCTTGGTTTCCTGCGATGCCCGCCCTTTACAGCCTCCCTTGGTCGTTGGCACAATAGCTAACAGGATTGGAAAGGTCGGTTCCATGGGAGTAGTGGCGTCCTTGTCGCTGTGCTGGCCGGTTGTTGCATGCGAGTAGTGAGACAAGGCCCCGAGAGGCCAAAGCACGCCAAATTGGGACCCAGGATCCTACAACAACCAAATCTCCAGGCAGGCAGGCAGGTGGGCGGACAGGCAAGCAAGAAAGAAGGCAAGATAAGAGAGAGAAATTGACCTACCGAAAACGAAAATGGCCGCTGGTGGGTGACCAAGAGCAGTTTTTTTTTTTCACACACGAGGCTAGTCAGGCAGGAGTCGGGGTGGACAGCTGGGGTTTGGCGGTGAGGCACACGGCGAGAGCAGATTTGCTTGCTTGAGGCTCGACAATCTCTACGGCCAGCGAGAGGCAATGGACGGAGGTTGGCGGGGCACAGGAGGGCTGAGACACGGACGAGTCTTCTGATGCTCTGGACGATCCTGTTGGAGGAGAGACGGTCGGGAGTTGGGCGACCGAAGAGGAGGAGAGCTGGAGGGTTTATTGGAAAGATAGGGCCGAGAGAAGTTCAGCACCGCATCAGATCCAAGGCTCCGTGCTCGCCGTGGTGAGGAGGAAGTATAAGAGGAGGGGGAGGGGGAGGGTGAAGGGGGAGGTGAGGAGGACAATTGAAGCAGCAGCTGGCTCCAGGTCCGACAAGACGAGTGGGCGGGCGCCCAGGATGCGAAGTGGAGCTAATCCCGGATTCAGTGCGACGGCCACAACCTGGTACGGCCAGGATCCAAGGAGCAAGCCCACCCAACCGAAGCGTCGCGCGGCGCCGGTCGTGGAGCAGCATGGCTTTTTTGCTTCAGGCTACGCCGTCAGGAACACGCTCGCACGCGTCGCAGTCCCGTGTCTTCCGCCGCGCTGCTGCCGTTTGTGCGCCGTGGCCAGCCAGCACGCAGGCAGCGCGACAGGCTACGGGGGACACAGTTACAGGCAGTAGAGAGTACATACAGGTAGTAGCGACAGCAGCAGCGCAGCAGCAGCATTGAAGCCAGCGTGGGACGGCAGCGCAGGTGAATGTGCACCGGCGGGCTCTGGCGCTGGCGCTGGCCGTGCTGTGTGCCATGCTATCGTACCTAGTAGGCACCTAAGACTCAAAGAGTAGGCCATTGCGCGGGTAGGTAGGTACAGTCCTTACTACTGTAGACTGTAGGTGCTAGGTCGCAGGTACACAGTAACAGTACCTACTGTACAAACTACCCACCTACGTTGTAGCCTGGGCTGGGAACGCGATCATCGTCACTGGCCGCGACTGGGCGACACCTCGCTTTGGAAGCAGACCAGTGCAGTCAGTGCAGTCAGTGCAGTGCAGTGCAGCAGCTGCTGCTGCAGCCTGAGAGGCGCGCCATCAGCGTCGCCACTGGATCCCCCGCTCGAATCGCTGCCCTGGCGCTGTTCCTTCCGGTGAGCCCAGCATGCGGGCTACCAAAGGGTGCAGGTCAGCCTTCGATGGCTGGCCAATCTGCCCCTCGCCTGCCCACTGCAAACATCTTGCTTTGCTCGCGGCCAAGACCTCCAAATAGTATCGTGGCCGGCTCTCAGCTCCCAAGATTGCACGTCCTGCAGCAGCCCTGAAGAGGCGCGGGGGGAACCCCATTTCATCTTCAAAGACACAATGCTCTACTCCATGTACATACCAGTAGACACCGCACATACATGGCACATCATGGTCTTCATGACTCTCAGGAGAACGCACACCCCTCTTCTAGAAAGCCGCCAGCTTCCAAAACACCCCCCCTTCTGCCTTGCACTCTATTGCCGCACTTGGCCCGTTGCTGACTGTGCACCACCCCAGCCATGTCCCCTCGCCAGACCAGCTTCCCCTGGCCTATCCGAGGGCCTCATGCGCCACACGGAACACTCACTCCTTGCTAGCACATCGTCATGATTGCTAACTGGCAATCCTCCTTTTACTTGAAGCGCATTAAGGGAACAAAGGCAGCCCGCCGGCACCATGCACCCTTGTCACGCGTTGCCCAAGAAGACACGAGCATCAATGGCATTGTGCTCGTCCTAGCAATGCAATCCTATGGACAGACCCTCCTGTGGGTTGCACTCTCGGCCAAGACGCACACTTTCTTCAGCCCTTTGGCAATTGCACCGAAGAGCCCCACGCTCTACTCACGTTGTTCCGCATGGTGGAGACCGTCGAAAAGTTCACAGACGAGGCCACTGTAGGTACAGGTCCTAGATACATACTCTAGTATATGCGCAACGTCGGTACCAACGCTCGTAGCCGGAGTAGCACGAGACCCGCTCCCTTGCTGAAGTCAGGCACTGACGTTGTCTTCAATAACTTTCATCATAGTCGACCGTCAGAGCCGCTGCTTTTCTTACCACACCCTTCACAAGCCTGCAACTATAGCTTCGGTTGCCAAACGTAATCTGCTCTGAACGCGTTTAGACCTAACGCGTCGTTCTAAGATTGCCAATTCTGCTACCGTAGCGAGTCCGTGGGCAGATACGTCTAGGCAGGCCGCATCACAAGTTTCGAGAAATCAGCCGTATTTGACTTTCCTTGCTGAACTATGGCTATTTGCGGGGTCGGTGCATTAGGGTCGGCGGGCGAAGTATGGTCCCGCTGCATGCATGTCGGAATACCTGTGACAGCGCTTTGGTGCTGCAAGAAGCAGTGATTTACTTGACGCAGCAAATGCACAGGGAAAGGTGGTGACAGATGTTGTCATGGACAAGATGGCCCTTTAATGTATCATCGCAAATTCGGTTGTTTTCTGTCTTTGGCCATCTAGATAAATCTAAATATGTGCTTTCCGGGAACTCTCGATCGCGCGCTGCGTCTTCTTTTGCTTCATTGCTTCATAAATAGCTATCACTGAAAAATGTATGTTCAGTGACGTATAGCCGCGCACTCCAGCAAGGAGAATCCCACGGCTTGCGGCTCAGATGCGCCTCAGCCCAGCTGAAGAGCACACATGTTTAGGCACACTTGCATCAGATTCCCAGTCTGGCCTTCACCAACCCCCCTCTGGTAGACCTTCTATAATTCGACTCGCGTTGCGGGCTGGGCTGATGCCGCCATCTCAAAGCGACAATCAATCAAGCGATCTTTACGCGTTCATCATCTGAGCGCTGGGAAAAAACATATTGCTACTGCAGGTTCTCGGCGTAATTCGTCTCACTTTCAGGTTCATACTGCAGCTAGCAGCCGGCCGCTACCCCCAGCGACCGTACGATCCCCAGCCACGCCTCTTGATTATGTCACAAGTCGCGAACCTGAACGCGTCTTTGAGGTGCTTCAAGTCTGAGCGCACGCGACACCGCGTTGACCAAACTTTTTGGACCCAGGCTACTCTATTTCTGAACTCTCACTCCGCGCACGCCCGCTTCATGTCCGATACCAAGCCGAGCCCAACGATCAGAATCTCGCGTGCGGTGGAGCCAGAGGACCACCTGACGGCCTTGCATTAACAAATTTGCTCTCTGATTTTTTCTTCTTTCCCGTTGTTTGCGGCTCTCACACACATGTTGGTATGACGAGACGTCAATTGCTTGTCACAGCAACGCAGATGCGCCAAGGCGTGCAGACGGCTTCGGTCGTGCTACCCTCGATCCGTTGAGAAAGGATCCCTAACCTTCAGCAGTATCGCTTATTGCGTTACCCAGACACGGCATACTCTGTCAGAGATCGATGCATACTTGCACGACCGTTGAGCAAACTCTTTCAACGGTCTCGGACGGGCCTGCACCAAGCACGCCGCATGTCTCAATATTCAACAAAACACCTGGCATATCCTGTCCCATGCAAAGAGTGAGGAGGCCTCGATCTGCGGAATCAAACTTATTGAAGACGCTGCTGTGTTCCACGGTGACGAGGCGGCCGACGCAATGACGCCAAAATGTAACTCCTTAACCCCGCCCGCCGGCCCAAGCTCTGGACCTGAAGAACCAAACTTCAGCCTACGCTCCATCGCGAGATTGTCACGAGATTTACACATGGGCGTGTCCAAAAAGCGTGGCGCCCCCTAAAAGGTTCGTATTGCAGCGCGTACCGTTCAAAAGTTTACAGTCACTACACCATTGATATTCAGGCCTGCCGAAACGTTCGACGGAAAGCTAAACTAGGCCATGATGATCCTGATGCTAATTCAGCGCCATTGTAAACTATCAAGCTACTCCCGCCGCTGCGGCCACCGGCGCCAAATGCAATTGTCCAAGGTACCTGACCCAACGCTTCTACATAACGGCCGTGTCATGACGTTACTGTTGAAACGCCGACCAGTCCGCACCTTTCTGGGTGCAGCTAATGCTGACTCGCCGGAGATTGCTGGAGCAACAACCGACACAATTAATTCCAGACCTGAGCTTTCTCAACTTTCTTAGAAGACACTTTTCATAATATTGAATTTGATTCGTCTGTTTGTGGTGCGAGTGAACGCGCATGTGGCCTTTGTGACCATAGACCCGTAGGGCTTCGCCTGTGTCGATATTTCAATATACTCTAATTTCATCATGCATTAGTAGAACCTGAGATAAAGGATAAATCTTAGCATTTCTTGTCAGCGATATAGCGTAGTCAGAGTATTGGCGGTGTAAGCCAGCTTCCTGGGATCTTCGCTACGTCCACGCTCGCGCGAGTAGTAAGAAGTTGCTCACTGTGCGAGAGATATTGCAACTGTCCGCAACGCTGTGTAGCAGCCAGAAGAGTTCTCCAGTTGCCTCAAGTGTGCGTTTGCATTTGTGCATGGCCTGAGGGGAGTATCCGGCGCTCTTGATGTAATCCTGTGGAAGACCAGGTCATGTGCCCATGGACTGTCTCAACAGTCACAACCTGCCTCCACAATGCACTGGGCTCCCCACGGGATATCAAATTGCATGTGTGGGATCCTTCAATCTTGTAGTGTAGAGTATATCCGTACGGGTGACGGGCTCGGGCAAGGGGTCATGTAGGTCCACGTTGGATCGTCAGACAAGCACGGTAGGTCAGAAAGCTCATGGAAACACATGAGTACTGTGACGAATGCATAGTGATGAACGGCTGCACAGTTTTACCGACGTGCGCGGGCTGGCGGTAGCTGGTGGTGGTAAGTCCTGCGGAGATGGAAGCGGAGGTCGTTGTCAAGTTCGGAAAAATGTTGGCCGAGCGCCGACGGGATCCACTTAAAAAAGGTATAGCCAAGAGTTCGAGTTCTCATGCTTCGAGATTCAACCTCACTGTCACCATGCTAGCCTTGCCCGCCCTGCTTACTTGATTGCGCCGGTCAAATCATACGCGCGCAGTGTCAATTCCTGATTCTCACTCCCTCTACATTTGCATTTTAGCGACCATGGACATTCACCGATCGCGATTCGTGCCTTACCCGCCATCTGCAATCAACGCGCTTGCATTCTCGCATACAGAAGCCGAACATGGCCACCAGGATCCCAAATCCCTAAGACTGGCGATTGGGCGCGCAAATGGCAACATAGAGATATGGAACCCTGCAAACGGAGCTTGGCTGCAAGAGAAGGTCTTCCACGGCGGCAAAGATAGGAGCGTGGAGGGTTTGGCGTGGACACAGGAACCAGACCGTAAAGATGCGCATGGGAAGATTATTCCAGGGCGACTACGGCTATTCAGCATCGGCTACTCGAGTAGCGTCACAGAGTGGGACCTGGCAACTGGTCTGCCTGCGCGACATTCGAATGGCAACCACAGCGAGGTCTGGTGCTTCGCGGCGCAGCCAAGAGTGAAAAGTGCTAGTGGTGGAAATGTCACGCACCAGAAGCTCGTTGCTGGCTGCGCTGACGGGACCATTGTTCTCTTATCAACAGAGGACAATGATCTTACTTTTGAGCGATTTGTCTCGCGCGCCACCAATAAGAAGGCGCGTGCCCTTAGCATCGCCTATAAGGATCAGAATATTGTGCTTGCCGGATTCGCCGACAGTATGATCCGAGTTTTCGATACGAGGAATGGTAATGTGATAAGGAATGTCTCGCTGGGCAGTGGGCCCCACGGTGGACCAAAGGAGATTCTCGTGTGGAAGATCAAATGCCTGCCAACCGGCGACTTCGTCTCTGGAGATTCCACTGGTGACATTCGTATTTACAATGGCAAGAATTACTGTCAAAAGCAAAGGATATCTGGCCACGAAGCGGACATTCTGGACCTTGCGGTATCGCGTGATGGTACGAGCATTTTCAGCGCTGGCATGGACCGCAGAACATGCTTCTATACCAGCAAGAAAGGTGCCGCCCAAGGACAGAGTGGAAAATGGCGCAAAGTCTCTCACCAAAGACATCACGAACATGACGTCAAAGCCATGGCCACATACGAAGGCAACAAATTGAGCGTAGTGGTATCTGGAGGTTTGTCATCTATCACCATTATTGATCCCTAAGCTAACAGATGTGTGCAGGTATCGACACGCAGCCAATCGTTGTTCCACTGCGTCAATTTGGCAAAGAATTAAGTCGTGGTCTTCCCGCTTTGCCTCCTACTCCACCGCTCGTAAGCGCCCCAGAAGCACGACTCTTGGTCAGCTGGTGGAAAACCGAAGTACGGATATGGCGGGTGAAGCCCCAAAATGACGGCACGGACAAGCCCAAGGTTGTCGCACGACTTGCGTTGCAGGGAGAAGAAAACATTACATCCGTTTCAATTTCGCGAGATGGTGAATTGCTGGCTGTTGCTACCGCAAGCGAGGTGAAAATTTTCCAACTCTTGCAGCCGCAAGCTGGCTCTGGGGTAGCTTTACGGGTCAGAAAGCTGGATATGCCTTCGATTGCGGGTGCGACCATTGTGAATGTAGCAGCCAATGGCAAGTGGGTGGCGGCAGTCACAGCAACAAACGACATCCAGCTTGTGAGAGTTGTGAGATCTGACGATCTCGCTGACGCTCCCCGTGCACTGCACAAGGTTCAGCATCTCCGACGTCTTCCTCGCGCTGACATGGTACCGAACGCGCTGGATGGACCATCAGGGTCATATGAGCGAGCAATCACCCACACCGATTTCACCAGGGACGGTAACGTCTTCGCAGCAGTTGACCTCGCCGGGCACATCGATACATGGGTCATCGAAGGGCATGAGGACTCCACAGCGCCGGAAATAGACATCGATGACTCCGCTTCGGCGGTTGGTAATGACGAGGATGAGGATGAGGATGAGGCAGACGAGACGGCGGAACGGATCACCTTCTTGGGTCAGCGCTGGATACAGAATCCCTCTGGTCATCAATTTCCGCGACTTGACTCTACGCCAGCTCTACTAGCATTCCGGCCAAATCTCAACGAATCAGACAAGCCAGAACCAAATGGAAATCCTGCCGTTCATCCCACAAGACACAACCCCCATCCTCACTCGCACGACCTTCCTACAACAGATTATACTCTGCTATTAGTCTCAGCAGAACACCAGCTCTATCTCTTCGATGTCATGTCTGGTCGCTTATCCGAATGGTCAAGACGGAACCCACCATCGAGCTATCCACGCGAATACAAGCAACTCGATCTACCGGCCAAGGGGTGTATCTGGGATCTATCCGACTCGCAACAGCGTCTATGGCTTTACGGCGAGAAGTGGCTCTTCATGTTCGACCTAACCAAGGACTTTTCCATCTCAGACGCCGACAACACGAAGAAGCGAAAGCGCGAAGCAGCAAAGCAGAACAGCGGCGCCGGCGATGCAGTTCCGCCCGCAGAAGCACCAGTCACCAAAATGCGCAAATTCCAGGGTACACCCGCAGACGAAACCGCGCAGTCAAAATGGGTCGATGTCAATGCTCTCGGCGCTACCAGCACCGTTGATGAGGACGACAACGACGACGACGAAGACCAAGACCCGGGCCACCCATTAACATCGCTCCGCCGATCTTCCACAACCAACGCGGACCAAGCCAACGGCGACGCAACCATGGACGGCGGCGAAGTCGGAGAAGCGCCAGACACGCGGAAACAACACTGGTGGCATACCTTCAAGTACCGCCCTATTCTCGGCATGGTACAGATTGGCGACCATGATGGCTCCTCAAATGCGGCGCCGGAAGTGGTGCTTGTTGAACGGCCGTCGTGGGATCTTGATCTCCCCCCACGGTTCGTGGGTATGCATGAACAGTAGCATGTTGTTGTCGTTGCTATTGCCGTTGCAGGGATAGCTTGGCGTTGATCGTATGGGACCATCGGCTTTGCTGAGAGTAGAATGGGCAGCTATAGTATTATCATGTTCAATCTATCCAATCTTGTATATGTCTGGTATCCGTTCTTGAGTAAGGATGTGATGTGCGTGGTGTGCGTGAGTTGAAGTTTAGTACACGCTCATATTCCTACTCTGTCAAATTCAAAGTTACATACTCTGCATACCCACCCCGTCTCACCATCTCCCCAACCCCAACCCTAACCCTCATCCTGCTCATCTCATCACCAACAATTACATACATATACATCTACACCAAACGCCAACGCCCCAAGCAAACGCCTCACCAGCCCCAACGCACAAACTAGCTCGCTACATCTTCAAACCCATAGATATACTTTGATCCAAGTGCGTGCTGTATATGTAGACGCTTTGCTTTGCATGACAACGCTATAGTATAGTATAGAATTCGTATGTTGGAAGCCCCTAGATGATGGGACTTGGGAGTGTCGGATTGAGAGGCAGGCTTGGTATTTGGGTTTGTGATGGCTGGTTTGCACGCGCTGCTATTGGGGGTGGGGTTGGGGTTGGGGTCGGGGCGGGTACAATGGATGTGGTGGGTTGAAGGGAGTGGGATTTTGTGTAGGATGTAGTATTTACCATGTACTATGCAACATATAACACTTCATCTCACTAGTTTACGTCCCTTGACAACAGGCAAATTATAAGAAAAAAAAGTATGTTGTTGTGTTATATTGTGTTGTGTAATGTTTGTTGATTTTATACTATATTATCGCGTATACATGTACCTATATATGTGTGGGGAAAAGGCTGCAATGTATACGTCATATGTTGGATCCTTTCTTTTAAGAGAGAGAGACAGAGAGACAGACAGGTAGTTATTCAATACCACCTATCTGTCAATCATTGCAAACTACTATTTCAACACACATCATGACTACAAAGTAGCGATTGAGTAACATACTCACACATCAACACTATCCTATCGCGATTCAGCCCCCTCACACATATCAACGACAGCACAAGAACATTGCATGGAAAAAATATCACATTGATGGTGGAAGATGTAAAATCATATGTGAGTAAAGGATATTTATCCCCTGTATCTCAATTCCAGAGAGGGACTTTGAAAAAGTTTATAAATAAATTCTCGTTCATCATGGCCTGGACGATAATGAACTCTGCGGTAATAAAAAGAAGAAAGAAAACCACGCCATGGTATAAGCAATTCAAACTCCAAGATTGATCATACATGTCATTAGACTGTGCTCATTGTTGTCGCCCTACGAAATGATCCTTAGATTGAACAAGGGTCACATGAAAACTCGTCGTACATCGTCTACACTTCGACAAACTTGCGTCAGCCGTCTAAACACGGCTCCTGAATGGCTCATAGGCGGTAGGCGCCTGTCCCGTATGCGCTGCACCTGCATATCCAGTCTGCTGCGGTTGTTGTTGACCAAATGCAGGGCTGGAAACACGTTCATAAGTGTATGGCGTCTTCTCGACCACAACCTTCTTGTGTGGTGACTTGCCGCTGCAGCAGCATACGCTGGCGAGCCAGAACAAGCCGCTTGCGATGGAAAAGGCAACGGCAAGCCAGAGGACGCTGAGCATCTGGGAGCCCATGGAGGCGTCGATGTTGTAGGGCTCGAGCACAGACTTGAAGACGCCGGTGAGGGTACCGTAGATTGCGGTTGCGGTTGCAGCGGCGGCGAGAGCGAAGACGGTTTGAGCCTGTGGGTGACGACGTTAGTGTACAGCTCAAAGGCAATGTATGTGTTTTGCGTAAACTTACGGTGCTGACAATGGTAGTAACGAGGCTACCCCACCTGCTGAAGATGGCAAAGAAGCCAATGATGAATTCAACGGCGGTCAAGACGATTGTGATAACAAAGGCCCAGTTCATCCACCCTGCAACCTTCTCGTATGTGTTCATGCCAGACTCAAACTTGTCGCCAAGAACCTCCTGCACACTTGTGTTCTGAAGACCCCAAACCTCGACGGGGTCAAAGTGGAACTGGAACTTGCGCGCAGAGCACTTGGTAATGGTCTCCTTGCCATCCTTGTCCTTGTCGCCCTCACAGTAAGACCAGAGACCAACTTGGTAGAAGGCCTTGAGTTCACCAGAGGAAGCGCTGCCTTGGATCGCGTCAAGGAAGTTGCTGTTGATTTGGTCGACACCTGGGAGATTGTCGAGAACGGTTTGCGGGTCGGCTGTGAAGTTACTTGTGTCCGCCTGTGCTGTTGTTAGTATGTTGCGCCTGCTGCACGAGGCTGTACCAGGCTATGCCATACCTTGAAAAAGTATAGATCGCGTCCAAGAGCTGTGCTTGGTGCATCGTTGCCCTTGAAGGGAGCCTGGCCGATCATCACAATGGCAAAGCATATCAACGAAGCCAGTGTGAGTAGCATCGGCGTGAGGATACACGCAAAACGCCCGACTTTGCCCATGTTTGCGGTCGTCGAGTGCGATTTGTCTTTAGTGTTGTGGAGTGTTTACTGTTGAGGATGTGGACAAATCAAGCAGTAGCGACTGTGGCTGCAAGTGGGATATGAGGTGACGTCAACGATGCTGGACGTGCGACAGAAAAACGACAGATGAATGAACGAGCCACAGTCCAACGGGCCACAAGCAGCTTTTGTAACAAACCAAGCAAGCCGCGCAGCAGCTGAAATGCGCGAGGCAAGGTGCCCAGCCGAAGGGGGCTGTGAGTGCACGCAGCTGGCGTCCGTGCGCATGGCGGGACAGCAGCCTTTCAAGTGGCCGATGATGTGGGCTTGCACCTCACCAGCCTCACAGGGCTTACGAACCAGAGCCCACTCGCTGACGTGCTATTCCTCGTTTGGTATGTTTGCGTGGCTGCAAAGTTGCTACTCCATCGATTGCTGTCAACGGCCTTGGAAACTTTGAAGTTGCGCATGGCAAGCCAGCCCTGGCCATGTCGTCTCCTTGCACCTCGAGAGATTGTTCCTGTTACACCAGAATGCGTTGCTGGCCGCATCACGGGAGTTGATTTTGACCTTGCGCACGTGTTGCTCGACACGGCTGCATTTACTGTATGTCGCTGTATGAGAACAACTGCAAATTACCATTTTTCAGAAAAACATGATGTGATGACCGTAGGAACATGCTCTTCAACTAGTGACCAAGATGAAACGTGAATCCTCCAGCCCATCATCATGATCGTCAGCACAACTATGAAAGCACAGTCCAGCGAACACCACGCCAACTGCTCTTGAACAAGTAAATAGAAGACAAAAGCCCAACAATGCAATAGCCAATGCTGTGATTTCTCCATGACCATTCAATCCAACACTAGGGAACCTCTCCTCACCATTCGCCGTACCTGCCAACAAACAAAATGCACCTTTGAGAATTCCAGATTTCCAGGCCAGACAGACACGCACCTTGGTGGCTGAATCCATCCGGTAGCCGCCCTGACCAGTAACCACTGACGACGTTGTTGCGCAGCCATCTATTCTTAGTTTGACTTGCCCCAGATCTTGCTAGCTCCCATGGATTTTCCGCCCTGCCACAGCGCACTATGCCCCTGTGGGCAAGAAGCCGGGTGTTGGTTCGGTGTCTGCCAAGAAAACGGTCAGTTTCGTGTGCTGCTGATCTCAATCGAATCGTTCGGTTGCCAGGTAAAGGGGTCGTTGATACTTCTGTTTCTTATAATGATTGCTGAACTGCTTTGCCTCGTTTTTTTTCGTGGTCGGGTTGAAGATACAGCGATATGGCAGCGCAATAAGGCCGTCAAGCAACAAGGATCGTCGTGTCAAAAGGCCCAAGACAACCCATGTCTGGACCCTTTGAGCATCACACGTCCCGCACTGCGCGTTGTCCCACCCTTGAACGCGCGTCCCCGACTCATCATTTCCCCAGCATTTGCTTCCACCACCCTTCACCGGTGAAACCTGACGGCTCGCAATTTTCGCTTAGCAGTCATGTGTGAAATCTCACTTTGGAATAACACCGCCAGTGTTTGGCTTGTATTTTGGCTATCTTGCATGTTGATCTCTCGGCCCCACAACGTGGTGGCCCTGCGTTGGGCAAAAAGCCTTCCAGAACGCGCGGCACCTGCCCCTCACCACATCATCTTGCTGTAGACCTGCGGATCCCCACGCCGTTGTACAACACACAGCACACCATGTGCTCGCAAACGCACATAAGCCCATGCACACAAATTCCCAAATCAAACCTCGCAAACACGTGAAACCATTAGCCGACTCGTGCATGCAAATCTGACCAAACAACAATCGTAAACGAAAAGGAAAATAAAAAGGAAAAAAAGTGACGTGAGAAAAAGAGGTAATCGCAATCGTAATCCAGAAAGACCCAAAGTGGTATAGAATTTGGTGCCGCAGAAACCGTGCATACACCTAAACGCATCCGAAGTAGAAGAAAGAAGTTGCAAATGCGCGGTATCAAAGAAAAGTTCTGGTCGTGAAGTCGCCAGTGATGCATATATATAAACGATAGGAAACGCCTCTGCTGAGGTAGGGGTGCAGACATTAGATGTTACTAGTGTCTCTGGCTTGTTGCCGGAACGCCGTTGCAAATGAATCGATCGGTTGCGGAATTCAAGGTTCTAATGTTACATGCGCGAGCATCTTCCGCGTAGCGAAGGTCGCGGGGTGGGTGAAGGGTGTCTCGGGTGTCATGCATGGGCGGGTTGCAGTACGTTGCGTTGCGATGCGATGCGAGTTGGGTTTGGGTGTAAGCATGACGGGTGATCGACGCCAGGAAAAAAAAAGGTTCCATGTGATGACAAAGGAGTTTCACCGCGGGTGTTGGTTACGAGGGTCTTGCTGTTGGTTGGATTGGCCGCGTCCGTTCTCGCCCCGAGACTGTATCCATTGGGAGTTGCCACTCATGCGTCCCTCGAGCGCTTTCTGCGCATCTGGATCCTGACGGCGTGGGGTGACCTGAGCATTGATGATATCCTGGGGGCTGAGCTTGCAGACTTCGTGCGCAATGGCTGCAATGGTATGGCCACGAAGCTCCTTCTGCTCACGGGCATCTTCTCCCTGCAAGCGGAACTTGTCTTGCTTGGACATGTTAGCCCGTCGTGTAGCCCGAATCTCGTCCATGATGTAGAGGAGAACTGATTCCGGTGCGCGGTTGCGTTCGGCGGCGTGCTTTGCGTCGCGAACGTATCGTCGAGTGACGTCTTGAGCGCCATCAGCCGAAAATGCAATGCAGTAGGAGAGCTTCTTGCCCCAACCTGATACATGTCAGTCACTGTGTGTGAGTGTTGCTGGGGTGAAAAGGCATACCATCGGTGTATAACCGGGGCTTGTCCCAAGCCTCTTCGCATACATCAACGTGGACCCATCGCTTGCGGTGCACAGAGTAGACCTCAGTCCAGACGTGATCCTCAGCGTTCCACACCCAGCGTACCCTTGAGCCAACGGCGCGGCAGAGCATGCTGAAGCAGTTGGCCCATTCGCCACACCGTCCCTTGCGGGTCTGTAGTAGTACAAACGCATCGTTGTATCGTGGAAATCGCTCGTAGTTCTTGCAGCCCTCGTGCGAGCACTGATAAGCTTCGACTTGGTTGGCACCGCGTGCTTGCTCTTCGGGGAGCGGCGAAGTGATGCCAACTGCTACTGTGGGAGAGTAGCATCGCGAACATGGTGGGTTGTTGACCCATGAGAAGAATGAGTGCCTGAACCACGACAGTAGCGCTCGGATGACGCAGTCTTGGTAGCCCCAGGCGGGCTTCTTGCCATTACCCAGACTCGCAGCTTCGGCCTGCAGAACCTGGCTCTCCTCTTCTGCTTGGTTGTAGATCTGCTCAAGTGGGACGACACGCAGGGCTTCATCGAGCAATCCGGGGTTCTCCCAGCGCACAGGCATGTTAGATAGCGAGTGCAACATGTTCTTGAAGCGCAATGAACGGGCGTCGCGTGGTGCTTCAGGCACAAGGGGGATGTTCTTGATGGATGCATACGAAGGCGGGGTGTTTTGTGGCGGTGGCTGGGGCGAGCCGTAGTCTCGTGGCGCTGGTGAGGATGAGCGGGACTGTGATCGTGATGTGAGTTCGTTCATGCGCTTGGTGCTCAGAACCTGGCGAAACTGTTCCATCATGTCGGCGGCAAGCTTGTCCGTGTCGATGGCGGCGGCAGGCGCTCGCGAGGCACCGTTTTGGTAATCCATCGTGGGCAGATGCGAGCTGCAGTCGTGGTGTTGGTGTTGGTTGTGTTTAGGAGTCGAGGTGTGGGTGCAGGTGTCGCGGTCGTGGGAGTCGGGCGGTGGTATAGGCTGCGGCGGCCGGGATAGACACTACACAGCCCTGTGACGAGTGGGTGCAGGCGCAGCAACTCGCAAGGCTGCAGGCACGTATTTTCGGAGACGCTGGTCGACGGGCGGGCGCAGAGTCGTCTCGTCGCAGGCGGCTATCCAGCGCAGAACGGTGCACTCGTCGTCGGCGGCGGTGATGGTGGTGGTGGTGGTGATGGTGGGTGGTGAGCGAGCGTCAACGGGAGCAGGTGCGTTCGGGACAGAGGGTAATGATTGAGGGCATTGGAAGGCAAGAGCGGTCGATGCGCTTACCGCTTTCGTAACCCACTTACGCGGCTTCCTCAAGTGCTGTCGCGGCTTCGCCATTGTCTAGATCCCAGCACCACCGACCAGCACCACCGACCATATGCAACCCGCCAGCGACACCTCAAGAAAGGCCATTTTCAAGTGCTGAGAAGATGACGCATGGCTGCATATCAGCCTGGTGCTTCTTCAGATGGAATATTCTGCTGCACCGTCTCCTCGCTGCTGGCAGCTGCAGTGCAGTGCGGCTTCCCGTTCTGTGACGGACGGGCAGAATAGGCAGGGGCGTGCCGCTTCGCCCTAGTGCCTCTCTACCGACGCTGCAGATTCGCACCACAGCTTGCGCAATCTGCCCAAGGACCACAATAACTCTCTGAACCCACCGCCTTGGCATCAGCGACGCAATCATATCACGTCTGCTTCTCACCTCTCCGAACACGGGCAATCTGTGTGTTACGAATGGCACGATTGCGCAAGCTTGTGACTCTCCAGTCGTCGTTCATGCACTCCCCGTGACGGCCACGAGTTCTTGTCATGTTCCATGTGAAAGGAGTCATCGTCAACCATGTTCGACGCAGCTGGGAGCGCCACAAGCTTCCATGTCGAAAGACGGAGACTCCAGACTAGGTGCGTCTGCTAGAGCAGGGCACGCAATTTCCCACGCGCTCGCTAACTGCTCCGGGTTACCTCTGTGGTAATCCTGAAGGGAGCAGACGCTCAAGTGGTCGATCTTTGACAAGCCGCGTGTACCAGAGTTGACTCAGCCGACTAATGATCCGCAGCAACTACGAATCATCACGACATAGCACCGACATGTCAATTGCGACTGCAAACTTCCATGGATAAGCTTTTGCTGTAGAAGAATAGTCTATGAGGGCCACGCGACCTGTACCCACAATTCACCGTCTTCCGTGTGCTGTCCAAGGTCAATGCTTGCTCTATCCATATTGCTTCGTCAACAGTCGCCCAGATACTAGAGTCGAGCTGCACACCGAGCCTCGGTATGGCGCTTGTGTTCAACGTCTTGTAGATTTGCCACTTATACGTTGTACCTATTCGTACTCGAGTAAAGCACCGATTTCCATGGCCCTAACCACGTATCGTCTGTGCACGGACTGCATTCTTTACTTGATCCCCACAAGTCGAACATCTTCAAAGCACGGTGTTCCTCACAAACCCAGCCGATCAGAAGAGCTAGCCGAGCAATGCGAGTAGGGTCAATCATAGACCCACCAGCAGACCCCACGAGTTCTCCAGGCAGTCGAGAACTCGCAATTATCGCCCTCACAATGCATTCGTGATATATTTCCCAACTATGTCGCCATCTGCAGGGTGAAATCCTCGGTCATTCGTTGTTCAAACTCGAGGACGAGGCGGTATGTCTCATAAGCTAAGCCAACAAGGATGAAAACAGCATGCGATGCTTCACAAAGGCCCTTTTGGCGCCGGCAGTTGCTCGACCTTGCGCGTCTTCGCAACTGCAACCCAACTTGGCTCAGCTCAACACCTCCAAAGAAAGTTTCCCAACGGTGTTTCGGAGCATTCCCACATCAGGTTCACCGTCCGGTATTGCGTATTGCGTACACACCGTACGCTGTCGAGTATGAGGTTGCGAGGTTTCTCCTCTAGAGGCGAGTACCGGATGCGAGGGCTGACGTGGACGGAGTTTTGCGTCTGCTGCACGTGGTGGCGGGAGTACGTACGTACCATGAGGTGACACCGGGATTGGTGGCGGCATTATCTCCGCGTACTGGATGAGGGATCAAGACAGTGATGGGGACATTCAAACCGTTGTTGGTACATGTGATTACATGCTGCGTGGATAGCTTTGCAATCAACAAGAGGACAACACCGGTAGTGACCCAGGGTCACTCTGACCACATGTCTTTGAGCATTTAGATTCTTTTTTCCGACAGGTTCCACTTCGCAGTCGCTACATCTACGCCAGAGACGTACAGTGGTCACTAGATCACAGCACTCAAGAGTAGCGTCTCGCATCAAAAGCACAAGGTGAGTACACGCATACATAATGGTGGCATTCTAATCAGCCTGGCCTTCATATCCCGATTGTTTACCAAAAAGAAAAAGAAAAAAGACCAAAAGACCATTCAGATGTAGATGCGTGGAACTCGTTATTCATGTGTATCTAATCCGTAAAGACGTGCCACATATTCCAAGGCTTGATACATCATCCCTCTACCTCTCCCTATCTCTTCGCGAAGATCTACCGCTCACACCACTGCGTGTACTCCGCTTCTCAGCATGTCCCAGACTGCGCTGTACAACCCTGACAATCGAGTCTGCCTTCTCAATCGCGAGTTCGTGTCCAGCGCCCTCGACCGTCTTAATCTTGACATGCTCCTCGCCCAGGATATTCTTGACGTCTTCGGTGACTTCGTCCCAGACGATGATGGCATCTGTTTCGCCGAGCACGAGCCAGACCTCATTGAGTAGGGATTTCTTCTTCTCCATGTTCTCCTTGATGACTTGCCAGCGGGCGTGCTGGTGGTGCACGGGCCCATGTCGGATGGTGGAGATGAAGGCCGGCACAAAGCCTGCGTGGTTCTTGATTTGCCAGTCTACGACGCCTGAGACGGTGCTGCTGGGAATTCCTGGGAGGAGGGTGGCGTTGGACGAAAGATATACTGCGTTGGCATTTGAGTCGCTTTTCGAGGTTGTTGTTGTCTCGGCGTTTTCGACTGCGTCCGGATGTCCCTGAACGCTATCCTCTGGTCGTGTGCCCGTCCAGAGTCGGTTTGCGACCATCTTTCTGACCATCCATTCAGGCATCCAGCTGCTGTTGTACAGAAACTTGCTGCTCCATGATGTGTGGCTTGTGCGGATTAGTCCACCGGGCGCGACGAGCACTAGCCCTTTTACTAGGTTGGGAAAGTAGGAAGTGAAGTCTGCCGCTATCGCTCCGCCTAGGGAGTACCCAAGGATAGTGAAGGCTGACCAGTGCAGCGTGGACGACTGCAGAACGGTGAGAATCTGGGTAATATACAATGCAGTGTCATAGCGGACAGTGTCTGGAGATGGACCAGAAGAGTGGCCACGGCCAAAGAGGTCTGGTGTAGTAAGTCAGAGTTTGGACTTGGAAATTTATGGAGACCATCAGTGCCACGTAGCGGTGCTTCACCGCTTCCGAATCTTGATTGTGTGCGAACCCCCCAGAACTTGATCAGGCTGCGCAATTTTAAAGAATAATGGCAGTTGATATCGCGAGGAGAATGTATAGCAAAGTCGTCTATAGGACATGGGATAGCGACCAAAGGGACATTCGAAAACCAATGTTGCCAATGAGAGAGGGTATATGAAACAAGTGGGTCCAAGAGGGCGTTCGCCACGTACCAAACAGCATCACTCGGTGTCCTTTGCGAACAAGCTTGTGGCCCAAGTCTGTCAGGGCGATGCTTGGAGTTGATATTCCATGAATGAGCAGTATCTTCTCCCCCTCTTCAGGGCCCCATTCGTAGACGCGGATGGTTCCATAGGGAGATTGTACATCCCGTGACCCAGGTAAGGCGTGAGGGGGATATGGCAGCTCTTTCAGGTCCTTTGCTTCTAGCGTTGGCAGCAGAGTCTCGTCTAGCGTTGGCAGCAGAGTCTCGGCTGGAGAAGGGATGGTCCGTATCTGGCGAGGCTGTGAAGAGCGTGTCAAGGACCGTAGGACGATGAGACTGCCAAGAGATGCGGCTCCTATGGCAATGTACAGGTTGGTGGCGGAGAGTGCAAAGGGTGTTCTGGAAAGCGAGGGGGTGGAAAGTCTATTCATGGTGGCTCCCAGTGCAAGGCGGGCCGACGTCCAATGGCAGGCAGAGGTCAGGACGGGAATAGCAGTGGATGTTGAAAGGTACCAAGTAAGGCCCTGTGTCTGTGGTAAAATAAGACGATCTGCCTGCTACGACTACGCTAGCCCCGACCGCAATCGCTCCCGTGTGAAGTGGCGGGCGCCACGGAGCGACTGGCGAGGTGCCAGACTGCGAGTCCCAGTGTTGGACCTGGATTCGGAAGCAGTTTTAGTTGCAAATCGGCCATGCCACACCCACCGCACGGCGGCCTGAGGCCCTGTGAAGGCGATGCACGAGCCGCCGAGGTGGCGCAACGCTGCAGCGAGCAGGCGAGGGCCCATTCGAGGACGCGCAGGCGGGCAGCCCTGGAGGCTTCAGACTTCAGAGGCGGCTAGCGGCTCAGCCAAGCGCGTCAGCTCCTCACAGCCACGCTGAGCACGGCGTGCAGATGCAGCCCTGAGCAAGCTCCCCCCCAAGCATCTGGGCGCTGATCTGGGGGACGGACGACATTGCAATTCCAACAGCCGCCCTCTTGCCATAGACCACCCCACGACTCTCCTCTGCACCCTCTCCCTCTTTGCTTGCCCTCCTTTCTACTCGAAGCGCGTCTCTCTGGCAGGGTCGCTTGTTTGTTGTTGAGACGGCGGACCGACTTTGGCTTCTTCTTGCCCACATCCGCCGCATACCTTCGACGGCGTTGCCCTCCCCGCGGCAGTACTCGCTCTACAGACAGTGAGAAGTAGGGTCGTGCACAGTCGCACCAGAGAGCCCTCCCCGAGGTTTTGCGTCTCGGCCAGCAAGTGCGTGCATGTGCTAGACTCTCCCACTCGCTCACCATGGACGACTGGACCTCGAAACAGCTCCCCGAGCGCCTTCCCTTCTCCAAGAAGCGACTGCCCAAAAAAGTCATCTTCTCGTGCGTAGCCATGCCCACTCGGACGCAAAAGCATAGCGCATGACTAACCAGCACCGCAGCTATATCGTCGACTATCTCATCATCATGTAAGGCCTGCCCACACGGTCAAATAATGCAGCACACGACCTCCTGCCAATGCCCACCTCAGCTGACCTAGGCCCCTTGCAGTGTCCTGATCGGAGTCTTCGGAATCGTCGATAAGCTCCCGCCCTTCCACCAACACTTCTCGCTCGACAACTACACCCTCCACTACCCCTTCGCCGTCAAGGAGCGCGTGCCCGTCATCTGGCTATGCGTCTATGTCGTTGCTGCGCCCGCCGCTATAATTGGCATCTACACGCTTGTCATCGATGGCCTGTTCTCGCACCAGACGACCATGCCGTCGGGACGATCGGGCGTTAAGCGCTTGTCGGGCAGGTATAGGTTCAAGGACCGATTGTGGGAGCTGAATTGCGGCATTCTGGGCTTGGGCCTGAGCGTGGGTGCTGCCTTCACAATCACTGGCGCTCTGAAGAACGCAATTGGAAAGCCACGTCCGGATCTCATGAGCCGGTACGTCGATAATCCAGGCATGTACTGCGCATTCGCTAATGTACCATCAGATGTGAAGCAGACCCCGTCAAAATCGCAGCCGTGAGGGCCGTCAACTACACGCTCGCAACCATTGATATTTGCACGCAAAAAAACAATTACATTCTACAAGATGGGTTCAAAAGCTTCCCATCGGGACACAGCAGTGGTATGCAGTCTATCTCCCTATTTGCAGGTTTTCGCTAATTTTGACTAGTTTCTTTCGCTGGCCTGTTTTATCTCTCAATCTACCTGGCTGGAAAGCTACACGTCATGGACGCAAAGGGCGAGGTCTGGAGAACGTTCCTTGTTCTGGTCCCTTCACTGGGCGCCGCTCTGATTACCGGCACGCGTATCATGGACGCTCGCCATCATCCTTTTGACGTACTGTCTGGTGCTACTCTAGGGATAGTGGTCGCATGGGTGTCCTACCGTCAGTACTTTCCTCCGGTGACGGAGACATGGCGCAAAGGACGAGCCTACCCGGTTCGTGCTTGGGGCCAGGCATCGCGCGTTCCACCTACGCCTGCGATCATGGTCGGCGAAGATGTTCAGCCCTTACGACCTATGGGAAAGCCTATTGATGAGGAGCGCGGCGAGGCTTCTGGTTTCTCATCCACTACTGCACTTCCTACGGATAACGACGGCAACGTCTTTCGCCAACAGATTTCGAATTCGCAACGGAGACGTCAAGAGCAGGGACAGCAGTATGCAATGGATCGTAGCGACACGATTGCATCGAGCAATTACCGGACCGATACCATGGGTTCAACGATATCCGCAAAGGTCAACAAATACCAAGGTCAGATGCCAGCTTCAAGTCCCTTCGCTGCAGAGGCGGCCCAGCAACGTCGGCAGGACGACTACGATTACTCTTCGTCAGAAGATGATGATAATTACGAGTTGCAACAGACACATACATTGTCTGCCCCTCAGAATAATGCTGCTTATAATCCAATATCGGGGAGATTTACAGACACTGGATACCACCCTCCTCCAGGCTTGTCACCTAATCCAACACCGCCTCCTCCCATGAACACGGTCGCCCCACATCCGACCATGTCACCTACAGGGGATCTGAGTGAGCGACGGGATGGTGCACCTGCGCCTCCGCCACACACAATTGGAATGGCTATCGGTGCCGGGCCTCAGCAAATATAAAAGGATGGGCTAGGTTTTCGTGTTGCCCTCTTTCCGCGTCCAAGTTCGACATCATCTGCCCAGGCTGGGTCAGCAGGAAAATGGAGCCATGGGATTGTTACGGCCGCACAAAGTCCAAAGGGAGACTGTGTCCTAACAACGGGAACCACCACCATGTAAAATGGAGTTTATGGATATACCTTGATTGATGCGAGGAAGCTAGCGTTTTGGGACGTCATGTAAATTTACTTTCAACTCACTTTTTATGCATTGTACAATGGACACATGGTCTAGGCGCTCCTCCACACTCTACTGTGAAACAGACACGCGGATGTCGCTATACGGACACGCGATTGCCGTGCATTCAGGGGAGACGCGAACCCTTGCACGTGTTCGCCAAGCCTTGCGTCAGTGTGATGGACCCTCAATCTGTCGCATACTTGTCCCAAAGTTTGACGCGCCATCCTACCAACACCTACAACACGGTTGCATCATAATATACCATCACGCACCCGTCCCAGCCACACACCATGGACGCTCTCCGCTCTGCCATCCAGCCCATAACCCACAACCTGCCCCAACCCATCGCCGACCTTGGAACCTCTCTGCTCGGCCCCACCTGCTACAAAACCCTCATCTACAACGTCGACCTCAGCGCAACCGAATGCGTCAAGCTCGCCATCTCCAAGGGCCTGGGTATCGGCATCATCGGCGCCTCTAGCATTGTCAAAGTACCCCAACTGATCAAACTGCTGAACAGCCAGTCGTCCGAGGGTCTCAGTTTCCTGTCCTACCTCCTAGAGTCCAGCGCATATCTCATCAGTTTGAGCTACAATGTTCGCCATGGATTTCCATTCAGTACGTATGGCGAGACGGCCCTGATCCTGGTGCAGAATATCGCTATTGCGAGTCTGGTGCTCAAGTACAGTGGGAATGGGATTGGGATTGCCGGGTGGATTGGAGGATTGATTGCGGGTGGTGCGGCGCTGTTTAATGAGAATTGGGTGGGCGATGAGCGCCTGAACTTGCTCCAGGCAACGGCGGGTGTCCTGGGAGTTGCGGCGAAACTGCCCCAGATTATGACCATCTTCATAGAGGGAGGAACAGGGCAATTGAGTGCTTTTGCGGTAAGTTCTCCCTGGCCTCTCCTCTCAGGGGACCGTGTATCCCTGTTTGAGGCTTGCAGCTAATTCTGGTCGTCGTCAGGTTGTCAACTACCTCCTTGGCTCGCTCTCACGCATCTTCACGACACTCCAGGAAGTCGACGATCCGCTCATCCTTTACGGTTTCATTGCCGGCTTTGTGCTCAACCTTGTCCTGTTTTTGCAGATGATGTACTACTGGAATGCGCCGGCGTCTAAAAACACTGAGTCGAAGAAGGTCGAGAAGCCCATTGCGGCGGACAAGAACGACATGGCACGCGCAGTATCGAGTGGAGCGACACCTTCGTATGCGAATGTTGCGGAGAAGAAGAGTCCCAGCACTAGGCGTAGGGGTTAAATGCATGTCATCTGTGCTGATGAGTCGTATACACAGCAATCAGAACCCCTTTCCCTTGATTTTTTTTGGCATTACTATTGCAGGTGAACACGCATATATGCGAATGTGGATCGTACTTCGTGCATTACAACTACCACTATAACCATTACAAAGCGTCTAATGCGCCCTACCCTATTGTTTTTCTTCTCGGCACCCAAAAAGAAGAACGGCAATACAGCGTATAATACAAACATTGGTCCGTACACGTCCATCAAGACAAAGGCGAAGAAAGAAAGCAAAACACCAATCGGAATGATTTTTCATAGTCAAAACATGACGAACAAGGCGAGCAAACCAACTCCTTCAGAGGCAAGGTAAAATAAATGGTAAACGTCCATCCATTCATCGTACACTCAGAATACACCCTAAATCAACGTTAGCAAAATGCACCTGAAGCCCCAAACGTCCATGTAGACAGTCAGGGGAGGGGAAGGGGTTGCAAGAAACCTACCGGAATGAACAAATACGGCACCTGCCTCTCATACTCTGTCCACGCCTCACCATACTTCTCCCTACACTTTTCAATATCGCGCAGAGCGCGATGAATAATCATGGCGCCGAAAAAGAGCGAGTAGAACCAAGGAAAGGGACTCTTGAACCCGGTAATCAAACCCCAGCTAATAGCGAAGAAGAGATCACACGTGTAGTGAATTTTGCGCGCCTTACCATACCAGCCATCTGCCAGAATCTTGTTGCCAGTCTGGGTAGGGATGGTGTGGGGATTGGCAATGCGGCCGTACTTGAAGTAAGGAAACGTGGTGCGTTCCTCGACGACGCCGCGTTCTTCCTGGCGGAACTGGTTCTTCTGCGAATTCGTCGTGTCCCAGATGTAGTAGACGTAGAGGTAGGCAATGGTGAGGAGAAGCGTGAACCAAGTGGGGAGTTGGTATTCCGAAGGGTGGTGCATGGCGATGTAGAGGGTGCAGTGGCAGTAGGAAAGCGGGACGCCGGCCATGTTCCAGAAGATGAGCATGAAGCCTAGTTTCTCGTAGTACATGTCCCACGAGGTGATGATGAGGTGTTCGCCCTTACTGCAGGCATTGGCGTAGAGGTAGTGCGCGAAGAGGAGGAAGCAGGCTTCTACGGAGACATAGCCGTATTGCTCATATTGCTTCAGGCAGGTCCCCAGAGAGAGGAAGAAGAGGATGAACCATGGGATGCGGACCTCGAGGAACATTTTGAAGTCGAGGATCCCAAAGAGGCGCGGGTTGAGCTCGCTGCCGAGGAAGAAGTCGACGACGGGGGAGCCCGTCATGCGGACTGTTGCGCCGCGGACGCGAGCAGAGACGTAAGCGATGGCGGAGCAGAGGAAGCCAGACAAAATGGCTACGCTCATAATGTGCCCGAATTCGTCGATGAGGGTATACAATTTGAACACGCCTGTAAAGTGCAGGACCAACATTATGGCGATGCTCGAGTAAAACGACCACATGGCAGAGCAATAGTAGTCCAACTGCTTGCCGCCCAAGTGCGGAAGCGCCTTGCCCTTGCGATACACACCGGGCATGAGCATGTAAAACGCCATCTGCATGAGGCCAAAGAACCAGTATATCTGCCAGGCCTTGTTGTTGGGAAACGCCTCCGTCTTGACCAGATACCACATGTGGCCGAAGAAGTCGGCCCAGCTCTGTCCCTCGACGCGCGAGGGGAACTTGCCGTCGTAGAAGATGGCGCCAATCCACATGTAGTACATGAGCGCTGGGAATCCAATCATCATGGCGCTCATGCCAATGGCGCCGCCAAACTCGGACGTGCCAGAAGTGTCCTTGGGCGAAAAGTACTTCTCCGTCTCGATTCTGTAGTCGAACGCGACGGCCTCGGCCGACTTGTCCTTCGCATGGCCATTCGTGTGGCCGTTGGCGTGACCGTTGGTGTGGCCATTGCCATTTGCGCTGCCGTTGCCATTGCTCTTGATGTCGATGCTGTCGAGTGTCGAATCGACGTCGGTGGACCGCGGGCCCTTGAGGAAGTTCTCCGGCTCAGGCGTCGATTCGTATGATGCGCCATCGAGATTGGAAGCATGCGATACATTTGATTTGCGCGTCGACTTGCGCCGCCCAGGAGTCTCCACAAAGCCAGGACGGTCGGGTTTACTATTGTTGTCTTCCATGTTAGCCATTGCCTGTTTTCACTCCAACTTTTCTCCCACGCGCGGGACTGAGGTGTGCGTGCGTGCGTGCACCTTGATATACGTACATTGGCGTCATCCCCGACTTCGATCGCGTCACCCGTTCCGACATGTTTCTTTTGCACTTTCCAATAAATCGTTGCGCAAGTTGCCAATTCCAATATTCAGGGGGAGGGGGAGCCTCAAGCACGTTATTAGAGAAACCACGCAAGCTTCAAACTAGCCTAAATCTCGAAAGAACAGCAACCAAACACAACCGGCGATAGGGTAGGGACCGAAAGATGGGAAAAAGGAAAACAGAATGATTGCCGTCTTGTCTTTCACAGCACAGGCATGAATGACAAAGTTTGCGACGGGCACCACGCTATACGGTCGATACGGAGGGCCAATGGGGGGTAAATGAGTGCGGTGGAGACGGAGTGTTTGTTGACGTGCATGATTCGAAATTTAGTTGTTAGGTGGAATTCGGCCAATGGGCGCACCTTGTCGCCGCCTAACGATATGTAGGAACCGAGGATCGGTGTAACACGACGCGTGATTTCATCCGGTTGGACACGAGACGATTACATCTCATCTTCATCTTCATCTTCAATACCTGTTCTTTTTGTTTTCCCCTGGTATACGGCCCAAAATTTCCAGACACCTATACACCGCGCAGGATCGTAACCCTACAACCCTCTATCCCTACTTTTTTTTTCTTTGGATAGATCGCCATCTAATTCGATTTTGAAATTGCCCCAATAACGCGAGCTCCGCTAGGTTGTTCCACTCTTAGCCAATCCCTGCGCACTTCACTGGATCGCGCCGCCTCATGTAGGTACCTCCGCAGCACAAACATAAGACTCCTCTTCACGCGTAGTGACTGCAATCCGGGCCATGTTCGGAATTGCCAAACGCGCTCACACTATCGTAGTCACAAAGACATAGCCAGCAAAACTCGTGACTGCATTTGACACCTAACCCATCGTCAACAATGTTACCATATCTTAAACACCAGAAATCTTTCCAGAACTTACACGTCATGTGGTCACACCCATTGTTCTTCTCAATGTTATAGCCACAGCCCGGTCCCGGACACTTTTTCGAGAAATGAGCAATCGCCGCCAGACTGGCCTCTTCCTGTGCGATTTGCTCTGCGTGCTGCTGAGCTGAAGTACGGCACTCGTATTCATCGCAGGTTTCGCCTTCGTGCTAGATGTTGTGTACGATGCACACTTTGTCTCCGCACTCAATACAAGTGAAGATGTTATGCTCTGCGTCCTCGTGTATCTGGCCTGATTCGCAGGCTCCGCACCATCGGAAGTTCGCCACATACCAAACCGTCAGCTCTAAGCCCTGAAAAACCATCAGATGATTCTCTGAGATTGCTTACAATCTTGATTACACATATCCCGGGTCAGGAATCTGACATAGAGCTGGAAAGTCTCTTCGCTCGCATACTGCTGGATCTCCTGGTACGTCAACATCGTGGGGCATCCATGCTCTGGACATTTCGCTTCTCGCCAGCTGCTGTCCTCGAGTTGCGCGGTGATCCACCTCTGGTAGCATTCGGGACAGGAGTTTGGATCATGACTGCACCTAGGAAGCGTAGGCATGAAGGCGATACTGCAGAGATCACCATCAGCAGCACAGTCCCGAGTCGGCAGTTGGCAAACTCGCTCACTCTCATCATGCGATGAAGTCTCGGTAAAGGCAAATCTTCTGCGTTCGAGATTGATCAGCGCGTCGATATGGTCCTTGGAGTATGTCTCATGGTTCGAAGTGGAACTCGATTAGGTCTGCTCGCGTGCCTGAGATCGGACGGCTAGATGTCCCCTCGAGAGACGGAGGACTTTTCCCCGAAGGCTGCCAGTGCATCTCAGGCTCTAGCGTTGGCAGGAACGTTGGCAGGAACGTAAAGTAAGTTGGATGAGGATTCTCCATGGTTTTTACTCGCGCTTGATTCTCGCGGGCATAGTCCTCGTCTTTTTGTCGCTCCAGAGCCATTTTCCACTGATGATCTATAGCGGCTTCGGAGTTTGGCGAGAGCGGTCGTATGGCCTGTGTTATATCTTCGTTTCCGCTTCGAAAAGCAGAGAAGAGGTCGAAACCGCGGGCGTCGCTCACTTGGGCTAAACTCAGCATCTTCTTACCGAGCAAGTTGGTGCTCACTGCCTCAGGAATTGGACTTCTAGAACGACGTGTGGGGATAGAAGCGTCGGCTTCATCTCCACATCTTGCATTTTGCTCACTGACACCGCTTTGGAAGTAGTCGATGTTGCCAGTTGGTATAAGCTTCATGTTGATACCATACCTTCAGTTTTGGAGTGGCATTGGCTTTTCCAAGATGATCAAGACGTGTTGTGTATGATGTGGACGGCATATCCTACCTGTCTTGACCAAGCCTGATTAGACCCAGCGAGTAGGATATGATGTAATGTGTCCTAAACCTACGCCAGGAACCACAGAATGGCTCAAGGTCGCAGGAAGAATGGTCAAACTTTTGGCGTTTGGCTCCTTTTCAGTTTACAAGAGGCCTCTGGCTTTAATGGTCAAGACACTGGAAGGCTAGAGTGTAAGGCGCATATCCTATTGATGCTGGGCTCATGCACCCGGGTAGTATGGGAGTCACTCCTTTGAACGTGTAACAATAGTGCAATTGAGTGACGCTTTAAATTGTAGTGTTCCAGACTCGTGGAGCATTTAGTAACCAATGATGTAGAACTAGGCTGCATTTGAGCCATGAGCCACGCTTACGGAACACACAAGCTGTGAAAGCCTTGATCTAAACTTAGAAGTAGTAGATACATGTATGTCCCGTGAGACCGTTTTCAAATCCCCACCGTTTCCAAGCCGGCTTGACGAGACCAACACACTGAGGCAGAGTAATCTGTGAAGTCACCAATCTGCATGGGGAGATGGAGTTCCACCTAATCGACGCTGTCGGAATGATTCTTGTGTGCTTCATCCTTGTAGGCCAGTTGGATTGCCGATCTCACTTGTCTTTGTGAATTCTTGTCTACAGCTGCAAATGTATTCAGCGTCTTCTCTCTGAAATTGGAAGATAGTGTCAATGGGACTGATTTGTAAAGTCCCAAGTCTGCGAGCTCAGCGAGATGTATGACTCCATCGCCGATTCTGGTTACATGCTGTGGTTCTGGGCGTGTTGAAGAAGACGCGATACCGTATGGGACGTTGTTAATACCAAAGTGTGAATCGTAGGTGCTTGCCATGGTCTGTAGGTAGATTATGAGTGTCTCGTTCCTTGGAGAAACGAAATGAGCTTGAAATTGAAGGTAATCTGACTTGATTCTTAGTCTTCGACTATCGCTAATCAACAAGCTGTTGGTAAGAGGGTTCGGATGAAGCTCCCCCACATCGGCTCCCTGCGCACTAAAGCGTTCCCGGTCCTGGTTCATACAGAACAAACGGTTGCGCATTTACAATCCAGGCGCGATTGAATGCATTGCTGAGACGCTACTGTTTTGATAGCCTTGTAATGGCAAAGAGCATAGTAGTCATGTAAGCAGTCAATGTGATTGCCTCGGTCGTATTCGATAATGTGCCATGCTGCTGCGCATAGTTTCCGATAGAGATGGGCATCCAGTCGATCCAGGTGGAAGCAGGAGACAGTGAGCGTGCGCACTCCAGTGCAAACAGCAGGTTCTCAGTCTAACTAGTCCTAAGCCGGTGTAGTTTCCGCATCCTATCGATATGAGAACAAATGCAGTTTCGGCATGCTGCATTTTACAGATTCTCTCCTAACACTGTGAAAAGTACCATGTGGTAAACGAGTTTTATACCAGGCCAATTTTGTGCGAGCAAAGCACTGAAGCCCGAACAAATGCGTAATGATAGACCTTGTCAAATAAGAAGTATGATTCTGGTACCGACAGGTAGGTGATCGACCAGTCCTCCACATCGGAAGATGTGGAGGACTGCCATGGGCTGAAACCACTTGATTCTTCAACTCGACAACCCACTACCAAACTAGACATAAAACAATATCTACTAATCACTAAATTAACCTCAATCACCATCTCCTTGCCCGAAAAGCTCACCACCATCACAAAATGGCTTCGAACAACGTCAAAAACACACTCCCCAGCATCAAACGCTTTATCACTACCCACGATTCCTCTACAAAGAAAGCCATTTTTTCAAACATAGTTCCGGAAGAAATCAATGTCGATCAAATTCCAGGCGCAGAATTTAGGCTGGGATATGTGACGAAAGGCTTTCCCGTCGATCTAAACAAAGACGCTGATCTCGATGTCTACGAACCATACCTCGAAAAGGCTCCCGGCCTAGTTACATCTGGTGGAACTGTCCTTCGATTTGTGGATGTTGCTCCTGGCTCTCTGTCACCAATGCACCGTACAGTGTCATTGGACTACGGTGTTGTCCTCGAGGGCGAGATGGAGTTGGTACTCGATTCTGGCGAGACAAGGAAGATGAACCGTGGTGACGTTGCAATTCAGAGGGGTACGATGCATGCGTGGAGAAACATGAGCGAAACGCAATGGGCTCGCATGATATATGTTCTACAGGAGTGTAAGCCCGTGCTAGTCAATGGTGAGGCTCTCCAAGAGGATTACGGTACCATGCAGGGCGTTCCAGAGTCAACGTAGTACATAACGACGATTGATATATAACGTTAATCATGTTGAAAAAAGCGAGCAATTGGATCGGATCCCGCAGCTTCACTGTTTCGGCCTTGTGCGCGTCATTTTACCCTTGGTTTGTCACTTCACTCGGGTGTTTTCTTCTTGATATTTAATATGTAGGCAACTAGGTGCTATTACGTGCCCCTCTAAATCATCAGGAAATGCGCTCTATCGGCCTTCACTCGTGCATGCCTGCGCGATAATTTGCGATATCAGGGAGGGCATCCACCCTCCACATCCCGAGAGCTGCCCCTCCCGCAGGCGTGCAGATGGGCACGTAAGCAACACCGTTACACACTACACGTCGGCATGCATTTACATATCCAAATTACGATCCGGTAAAATCATCGCGCGTTCTGAGAAAACTCGCACCTTATGGCCGAACAACTCGAAATCAAGGATGCGTACAAGATCGACGAGTCGTCTTTTCCCTACATCTACGAGGAGAATGTCGCTGTACCACTGAAGACCTCATCTCAAGGCATAATCAGGTGCAACGTCTACAGGCCAAAATCGACGAAGGAGGGCACCAAGCTTCCAGTATTAGTAACTTATGGGCCATATGGCAAGGACATCCATTACAAAGGGTAAGTTTCGCTCCAAGGAATTTAGAAGGCAACGCTGAAATTTCGCAGCTTTCATAGCAAGTCCTACGCAGAAGTCAATCCTGAGCATCACTCCGCCCACTCAGCGTGGGAGACGCCCGATCCCGGTTTCTGGACAAAGCATGACTACGTCATCATACGTGCAGACGAACGAGGCTTGGGACAGTCGCCGGGATTCTTGGACACGATGTCGCGAGGAACCAGCGAGTGCTTCTTCGACGTTGTGGAGTGGGCAGCTGATCAGCCTTGGTCATCTGGAAAAGTCGGGCTACTCGGTATCTCATACTATGCTGGATCGCAATGGCGTGTAGCAGCGCGCAAGCCCAAAGGCCTAGCCGCAATCATACCCTGGGAGGGGATGAGCGATTACTACCGTGATCGCTGTAGGCACGGAGGTATTCTGAGTGATAAATTCATCGACTTCTGGTGGTAAGTATCGTACTCCCGCTGACCAAACGCCTTCCATCTCACTATTCTTGCTAGGAACCGCCAAGTCATCACCAGCCAGTATGGTCGTCCTGGGCGCGCGGAGAGAAACTGGGGCCCAGATACTGTGGATGGAAATCTGTCTGATGAAGTCCGAGCGAACAACAGGCAAGATCAGACCATCGACACCGCAAGTTTCAAATTCCGTGACGAGACATACTTCGCGAGCAAAGAGTATGACATGAGCGACATTGAGGTTCCGCTCCTCTCAGTCGGAAACTGGGGTGGTATCCTGCTTCATCTTCGTGGTAACATTGAAGGCTATGCCCATGCAGGTTCTGAATTCAAGTATCTACGGATGATCACCGGAAGACATGATCTGCCCTTTTACTACAAGGAAGAGGTTGAGATTCAGCGCAGCTTCCTCGATGCATTCCTCAAGGGCGACGATCGAGTTGGCTGGTCAGTCAAGGGAAAACTCCCACCTGTCGATATAGTGCTACGAAAAGGCGATGTGGGCTTCAATGATGCCAACGAAGAGAAAGTATACAAGAGGCGCACAGAGAATGAGTGGCCGATTGCACGTACACGCTACACGAAATTTTACCTCACGCCCTCCCAGACCCTGACCCCAGACGAGCCTATCATCAATCGCCCACAAAAGCTCTCTTACGAGGCCCTGGGCACCCTCGATAATTCGAAGCTCCTCCAGTTCACTACCGCACCTTTCGAGGAGGAAACTGAGATCACCGGCCACATCGTCGCACATCTCAACGTCTCCCTCTCGCCATCTGCTAATGGTGCCACACCCTCAGACATTGACCTCTTCCTCACCCTCCGCTACATCTCTCCCGAAGGCAAGGAAGTTCACTACACTGGCACAGCAGGCGACCCCGTCCCCCTCACAAAAGGTTGGTTACGTGTCAGCTTCCGCAAGACAAATCCCAATCACCCGAAGCACCGTGAATACCTACCGTGGCGCGACTATTTCAGCACCGATGTGCAGCCTGTCATTCCCGGTGATATATACCCGGTTGACGTTGAGGTCTGGCCAACCAATGTCATTGTTGAGAAGGGCGGCAAGATCGTTTTCGAGGTCAGTAGTGGCGATACGCAGGGAAGTGGTATCTTCCAGCACAATCACCCTGAGGATAGGAGCGAGGCTAAATTAGCGGGATTGAATCATTTGCATTTTGGGAACAAGCTGGCAAATTTTGTTACGCTGCCGATCGTGCCGCCAAAATAGAGCATGTACATTAATAAAGTGATGGGATTTAAACGTCAATATTTACGAGTTGATTTTAACATACTATTCTTGATCGTTCCAAAAGATGTGTTTCCCTTCAATGACAACGAAATAATATGTGATGAAGAGATTGGACAAGGGTGATTAACTCATCTGTGAAAGCCACACCTAGGATATCACAAATGCAATAATACACATGCGGGAGGGAGGGATGAGTCTTGTACGAAAACAATATGTCAATTTCATGTTATAGCAGTGTGCGATATGGAGCACTACGATTAAGTAAAGTACTATACAGGTATTCCAAACACGCCCAAACAACCGCAACACTGTGAAAGCTTCATGCCCTCTGGAACCACTGCCCGATTGTGAACTGGCTATTGCACATGTTCACCAGCTCCCAGTCTTCTGCACCAAGCACGCACTCGTCATTGCTTCTCCTGCTCCCATCCACTACGCCTGCAACAAAACATGCTGCCATGAAGTGATCGTCAGTTGCATGTGCATCCCGGAACATGGGGTGCTTCATCAACCGTGTAACGCTCCTAGTCAGACTCCCATTCTTTGTGCCCTGCCTGCAACTCCTAATGAAGACATCTTCGACGCTTTGTCGAAACTCCAGCATGGGAGCTTCAGGTGGGTAAGGCTGTGCGAGATTGTCAGAGTACTTGAGCATCTGTCTCCAATGATTGCGGTAAAGGTTGTGTACCGCGCCGCCTGTACCAATAAGAAGGTACCCTTGCTCACGGAACTGTGACAGGATATTTCCCACACGCGCATGAAGATGTGGGTCGAAGCGCGAGTTCATGCTGATGATAGTTGTCGGTGGGCACTTCTTAGGGAACATTCTGATCAGAATGAGATATGTGTCATGGATCCAATCAAACTCAGCGTTTGGTCGTGCATCAATGCCCTTTTCTCTGAGAGCAGCTACGCACTTCTTGCCCGTCTCGAGGTCGGGGACCAGCTCGTAATCGACGTACTTGTCAGGATGAACGTATGCGACTGGTGATTTTGTGGGCCTGGGGTTTGTCGCCACGTCGATGCGGTTCACGCCGCGGGCGTCCCAGTGAGCGCCCATCATGATGACACCTTTGAAGCTGTGGCGTAGAGCTTCGTCTCCGCATGCTTTCCAGTAGTCGGCTGACCGTGACTCCTCACCCAACATCATTGTCGACCCATGCGAGAAGAAGTGGGTTGGTGGGATGACCATTGCCATGTTATGATTTTATTGAAGGGGCAAATAGAATTGACAGTAAGTTAGCTCTTGCCTGGAATTTCAAGCCGTATGTGTTAGTTGGGTGTGATGGTGTTGCTGACTCAGGTACTATTAAAATCAATTCGGGATCACTAGACCTCAGGGAAGCACTGGAAAGTATGCTTCTGTCGACTGCCGCGATCATCTTGATTAAAGCCGCACGAACCCAGTCCATGCTGGTAGGGCAGAGACGCGTCGTGATGTGGGGGAGATGTTGTACCCAATAGCGCACACCTAGCCGAGGCGCGCCAACGCCTCAACGTTACGCTTCTCCGCACTGTCCCGTCGCATTTGAGCCCCAACTCCTCCACGCCCGCAAGTGTCTCCAAAATATCTCCACTTCACTATCCCGAAAGAAGTTTGTCGCTCGGTGCGCTTGAGTGCAGAGTCCAATATGCAAGCAGCGACAGCGCAGCCCCCCGAACAATCCGCACTACCCGAAGCATACCAGCCGCAACGGTTATATCAGTGCTCCACATGCAAGCGCTCCTTTACAAGAGCGGACCACCTCACGCGGCACGTGAGAGCGCGTAAGTTCTGCGAGTTTGATGATTCTTGTGGCCCTATGCAGATGTCAAAGATTCCACCCTGAACTCCATATGATTGCGGAGTCGGCCTTTATACTTCGCAACACACAAATGACAACGTAAGGATTGCTAATGCATCACTACCTCATCAACGACCCCTGATTACCCAGTGATCGCCGTTCCATGTTGACTTATGGTGTGCAGATACGAAGTCCAAGCCCTATATTTGCCCCGTTTGTTCAAAAGGCTTTGCGCGCATGTAAGTGACTGTGCTAAACTACTGCCTGCCAGTATTAAGACATCGTTTCTCTGACCCAGCAAAGAGACCTTCTCAAGAGACATGTGACAAATCATGACTCGATGTCTGCCAGCAAACGACAGAAGCGAGAAATTGCTAGGGACACCAGAGTGGTGCAAGCCTGTGAGGCTTGTTCTCAAAGTCACCTTCGATGTGAGGATGAGAAACCATGTAGTCGATGCAAGAAAAAAGATATCGTGTGCCGAGTCCCCAAAGCCGTGTCTACAGAAGGGAACGAGACAGATGAGATAGATGCTGTTCACGCCGCACATGATCTTCTTGATCTCTCAAACGGCTTCGATTACCCGCCGTCAGCACCCGAAAAGGACGACAGTTCCAGGCCGTCCGAAATGTCAGGTATGGGCAACATTGGAAGCTCGCATCACTTCGATGATCCACAGTCTTTGTCAATAACGAGTGCGGCCATTATGACGCATCATGGAACAGATTTGCACAGTTGCAAAAGTTCGATAACCCAGCCAAACGACGGTCAACCCCCAACCAATATTCAGCAAACGTACACCGAAGATCCGACAAATGCTTTGACCTTTTTCGATCAGTCCATACCAGATTTTAATCAAACGCCAAGTCACAATCCTTTTCTTCCTGACTATTTCCGTAATCTTCCCACGTTCGAGACATTCTACTCTGGTCAAGCCATTCCACGCGGAATCATGGACCTTAGTTTTGACCTGGACACTGGCTTTACTGAAGTCGACCTTGGGCTTCTGGACCAGTACAATCTCCAGGTGCCATTTGCAGCAGGAACTCCGTCAACCGCATCTCTAGGCCCTGAGGTACTGCTTGAAAAGGACAGTGTCCCTGCGCAGACAGAAGCTTTTAAAAAAAGTATTTGGCGATATCTTCCGCAGTCGAGCAAAGACTTTGGTGGCGCAGAGCAGACAGATCTTGCTTTCGCAGATGATAGAGATGGAAATCGCCATTCGCAAATTACACAATGCCGTCTCATTGTAGAGAAGTTGGATCGCGTGAGCCGTGATCGGCTGATGGCCCTTGTACTCGGTACCTGCAGCCCGGAAAATGTGAGGCGAATTGCGTCTGCTTTCCCAAGTATTGAACTCCTGGACGGCCTCATCCAGTACTTTTTCACTTCGCCAGCAATGGATGCTCAATCCTGGTTACATCTGCCTACCTTCTCACCGTCAAAGATAAGTCCGGAGCTATTAGCATGCATAGTGTCCGCAGGAGCTGCTACCACCCCAGACATACCCCTGCGGAAGCTTGGTTTCGCTTTGAATGAAGCATCCAGAATCAGCGTAAGTGAAACACAACATTAGACCAATACAATACAAGCTAAATTGTGTCATTAGCAAGCCAGGGCTTTCGATGAAGATAACACGTTCATCAGAGACCTTCAGCATGTCCGAAATTTCTTCCTCCAACTCAAGATCAGCATGTGGAGTGGCATTAGTCGCAAGATGGAGATTGCAGAAAGTTTTCTCCAACCCTTGATGACCATGTTACGCCGTGGTGGTCGTTTCCGTCACTCCACTTGGAAAGAAATTGCACCCTCTCCCGGTGCACAGGGACAAGCTCTGGAAAGCGAATGGCAGTCTTGGGTACACCAGGAATCTTTTCTTCGCTTGGTATACCATACATTCGAGCTTGATCGACAATCTTCCATGGCTTTACTGAAGCCTCCACTGATGTCTTACTCGGAGATGCAACTTCCTTTACCAAGTGCCAATATCCTTTGGCAAGCGAAATCGGCTGAATCTTGGAAAGCTGCATACTTAGGCATGGCACAAGCCAGTTCCAAACGACCTTCGGCGGTCGAATGCTTCCTGGATCTGGATCTCGTACATCATGACCACGCCAATACAACATATTTGTACATGATGTGGGGTACGGTGTGGGAATATCGGCAAATGGCTGGAGTAGCCAAATCATCCCATAAAGCTAACAATAGCCTTATCCTCTCTTCGCGTTATCAAGAGCTCACAAAGCAATTGGAAGAATTTCGCCTTAGCAGCCCTATCTTAACCAAGAGTGTTGAAATCACCCTCGAACTTATGCTCCTACATCTCAACGCACCGCTAGACGACGTTCAGCTGTTTGCCGGCATCGAGGGGCAGGAAGAAGCACGCCGAGCATACCCTGGACTAAAACAGTGGACGAAAAGCGTGTCTGCGCGTCAGTCGTTGTGGCATGCTGGTCAGGTGTTACGCGCCGCTTCACAACTACCTAAAGCCCAGTTGTGCAACTTCAATGCTATCGCCGTGTACCATGCAGGGCTAATCCTATGGGGATATGGCTTCTTGAAGCGATCGAGTGTAGAGATGACTCCAATCGGCGCAACCCATGTCAATGCAATACTTAATGGCGATTATGCGCTCAATACACGCCGATTCATCACCTTGGATCGCGGTATACCGTCGATAAAAAGCCCTCGATCGCAGAATATTACGCAACTGAGCGATCTCTCTGGGGTGATGGAAGACCTGATATATCTGCTTCAGGGGCCGAATAAGGCAGTTGAAGCATGCCCGCCACTTGTAGGGAATCTCGTGGTTCTGTTAGAGGGTTTGCGCTCTGCGACTTGTAATTGAATTCCGTCAGTCTTTGGCCTGGTACAGAATCTCAACATACACTAGAGTAATATCTGGAACCTGCACATGTGTTTCGACGGACTTGACAGAAGCTACGTATCCAGGGACAAAACATTAGATTATCGATTGTGAACACAAGGAATTTTTCAATCCGGGTCACTGTATAAGAAATTGGTGCTAGGCGCACGAAACTCGCCCACAGTCCCATGGCTTAAAAGAACGACCGAGCTGCCGGATGGGTCGCGGCTTGGTTTCCTTGGATCAGCTCGGTACCCTCAAGATTTCAGTCGTTAGCAAACATCACTAGGCCAAAGCTAGATAACGGCAAATGAATATGGCGAGCTGACCCCACACACCCGAATCACAATTTACATCCGGACTGTTTCTGTCACAGAACCAACACTCCACAATCCGAAAACCCCATGGGGTACCGACATGCGTCTAATAGGGGTTACTTTAGCTCGACCAATAGCACGCATGTAAGGTGCATGAGCAAAATGCTAATTCGCCGAAATCTCAAGATCAAACCTCTTCAGAGTCCTCACCAAGCGATTCTCGAAAGCTTCTCTGTTGCCTGTGCTGTATATGTATTGAAAAATTCTCCAAATGCTCATGTCCATTCGTCCCCTTTCGCTTTACGGTAGACCGTCTTTGAAGTTACACACTTGTACATCTACAACGCGCCACTAACAAATTGAATATGACATCGTTCAGAAGCGCTTTCAAGTTGAGCAAAGAAGAAGTGAAGAATGCCACACCGCCTGGCACGTCAACACTTGTTGGTAAGAGCTCACCATCTTCTTGAGATGCCTTCGTTGACACGCAGTGTTCCAGAGCATCGTGAATGGACATCATCTCAGACTAAGAACGATAAGATTCGTCTCGTGCCTCAACCATCACAAGATCCGGCAGACCCGCTTAATTTGCCCTTCTGGAGGAAGCTTGCCATCCTCGGTGTCATGTCGCTACATCCTTTTGTGGTAAACTTCACCAGCTCGTCAATATCAAGTGCATTGCCAATATGTAAGTACCGTTTCCGAAGGCCCACTCATAGATGATATTGACTGACCTTTCTTTCCATCAGATGCATTAGCACCCATCTTTGGTTTTCCTCTCCTGGGCTTCTCCAAGGTCGTTTATTTGATTGCTGTCAACGTTTTGATGCTGGGCGCCGCCAACATCTGGTGGGTTCCGCTAGCCAACACCTTTGGCCGCCGTCCCGTTGTTCTCGGCAGTCTGTTACTACTTACCTTCTCGAGCTTGTGGGCTGGCCTCGCCACAAGCTTCAACAGCCTCCTGGCTGCTCGCCTCGTCATGGGAATCGGAGGTGCACCTGCTGATGCCGTTTCACCCGATGTTGTTGGTGAGATCTTTTTCGTGAACCAGCGTGGACGCGCCATGGTAAGCTCATCCCACCAATAGCAGAATAACAAAGCTTGGGATGCTGACAATTCTTCACTCAGGCTGTATATACTGTCTGCCTATCTTTGGGATCTCTCGTTGGGGCTGTCTCAGGTGGTTACATCGTCGAAACCATGGGGCTTGATTGGCTGCATTGGATGAACATAATCCTATCTGCCATCACCTTTGCGCTTTGCCTTGTCTTCCAGGCAGAAACTCTATATGAACGCCCCCAGATCACCGTTCTGATATCAGATGATAGCGAGAAATCTGGTTGGGAGACTCAGGAAACCGTTGTCATCGCAGACTCGGCTCCAGCCACTTTGTACCCGGCATACTCCTACATGCGCTCTCTCAGACTTATTTCATACCGTCCGGGTATTGGCAAAAAGTTTCTCGCACCTTACCGGACAATGAGGCTTCCTGGCGTGTGGCTTGTGTCCGGATGGTACGCCGGCTTGGTCGGTCTTATCGTAACAATGAGCTCGATTGGCCCTCAACTTCTGGCTGCACCCCCATACCTCTGGGGCCATAATGTCGGTCTTCTCAACATTGGAGGCATCATTGGTGCTACTCTTGGAGGTGTAAGTCTTGACACCCTTGAAATGTCTCTCGTCACCCACTTACGTAAAATACACAGGTCTACACGTACTTCATTGCAGATTTCACAACCAAGCGCCTCGCAACGAGGGATGTACATGGCTTTTCAGAGCCCGAATCGCGCCTTTTCACGGCACTTCCCGCCCTCTTCATCGCTACAATGGGCTCCTTCATATTCGGCTTCGTCGCTCAGAACCCATCGTTTACTGGGTGGGTTGGTCTGCAGGTCGGTCTGGGTATGGTGTCCTTTGGACTCATGCAGGCCCCCAGTGTTGGCTTCAACTACCTCATCGAGTCATATAGTTCTGTTTCGGGAGACTGCTTTGTGGCTGTCACATTTGCCCGATCGGTAGTGTCATTTGCCTGGACTTTTTTCGTGGGTGAGTGGGTTGGAAGCGCAGGCCCAGCGGAGCCTTTTGGCATCTTTGGTCTGCTCATGGGCGTCTTTGGACTGGCTACTATTCCTATGATTATCTGGGGAAAGCGCATTCGGATTTGGACTGCGAAGTGGATTCCGGAGGGAAGTGCGATGTAACGTTTGTGGTACCAAAGAGTATTTTTTGCCTTTCAAACTTATTCCTCACCACATGGACCATTTTGAGGTCAATCGCCGGATTCTATATCTCACATGATTGGTCCGACAGTATCCGCAGAGATCAGACACCTTTTTGGCCCATGGCTATTAAAATATTACGCAAGATATGTATTCTGTTGCCCGTATCCGTACACGTGCTACCATCACTGTAGCACAATTCCTTCCATATACAGGGGAGCCAACACCATCTCTACAAACACACTTGATACAATTGAAATCATTCCTAATTTGTAAAAGATACAGCCAAGGAAATTTTCCACCCCACCCTCTCTCACGCAGTAAACGTCCACCTCCTCAACCCAGCCCTGACCCCATAAAACAACAGAGTCCCCAGCCCTGTAAGCAGCGGAATCCCCACCAAACTCACTCCAATCAAGATACCTTGCTCGAAATACCCAATCGCTATCCACTCTGCGCGTTCCTTCTCCTTGATCTCCAGCGTCGCTTGTGCCAGGAGTTCTGCGGCTGCTTTTCGCGCGTCCTTGCCTGCAACCACACTTGGAAGGGCGGTTTGCAAGAGGGGCGGAGAGATGTATGTAGGTGATGCGCGTGTGAATTGCCGCGTTGTGTAGCGGTTATTTAGGTCGATGGGGTGGTTTGAAGGCGCGGCGGGGCCGAGGAGGAGGCGCGTGGGGATATGGTTTACGTAGGATGTGTCTGCGGACACGAATTGGGAAAGATATTTGCCTGCTGCAGGGGTACCGAAGTGGTAGGCTGCTAGGAGTGTCTCGGATGTGCTTAGGTCTTCGTCGATGAGGTTGATGGCGTGCTCGAGGGATGTTATGGGTGAGAGGGCGAGGATGGGTTGGGCGCACTTTGGCGGGAGTGTGGAAAGATTGGAGAGCTCGATTATGGCGCCTGTGTTGCCTTGGGTAATGGTGTTGAGGTGCCAGGACTTGCTTTCTCGGAGGGACTTGAGTGATGAGGTGATGGGGACGGTTTTCTTGTGTTTGGTGGAGCCATTGGCCACGTCAGTTGATTCGGCGAGAAAACGCATTGAGACTTTGAGTGCTTGTTCAACGAAGTCTTTCTTGATGAATTCGTTAACGAAGATGATGTCGGGCGCGTATGGTGATGAGCCGCCGAATGCGAAGCGTGCAGTCACCAGCTGTTCTGCGGCTAATGCAAGGTCTGCAGTCCGGTCCACGATAGCGATGGCCCTGCTTCTAGGAGAGACTAACTTCGAGTGTTCCACCGCCATATATTGTTTAGTTTGTTTTGTTTCCTGTAGTACTTGAAAATGTGATGACAAAAGTTCGGAGTCTGGATTGGACACGATGACGGCGAAAGTATCGGACTCCAGGGCTTCGGAAAGCAGTCCACGAAGCAGTGTTGGAAGAGCGCGAAGGTTGTTCTCAAGCTGTAATTGATCAATTTGGACTTCTTAATTTTGACAATATTCAAAACGTACCTTTAGAGCAACACAGTTGCCTGCGGCTAAAGCAGCAGTGAGTGGTGCAATCACTGCAAAGAATGGTGTGTGGTTTTGTTGCGGCTCAATATATACAGCACCCCAAGGTTCTCTCTTATCGCTTGCATCTTTGCTATTGGCGATACGGTATTCATGTTCCAGCTCTTTCTTCTCGTCGATAGCTCCATAGTGCTCTTTGACAATATTGAGGGTAAGCGCAACTTCGATGATTGCTTCTTCGTCCGACACGCGCACATCTTGCTTGATAGCATCTCTGACTGCAGAACTGTTGTATCGTAACACATCGTGCAATGCCTTCAATTGCTTTTTCCGGAAGAAAGCATTGTGACAGCGTGCTGAAAGCGCAGTAGCTTGGAGATTTGTGAACGCAACTTCTGGTGTCACAGGGGAAGCCATCGTGAGAACAGGGTACCAAGAAGGAAGCAGCCAAGGTGACTGGGATTGAACGATAAAATGGAAGCAAGTCCGCGAAAATCGATACAGAGCGTCCCAAAGTGGCCCATCCGAACTGCGGAAGAGACGCTATACTTCAGTGACCAAACAAACAGGGCACTCCTTCATCATCGGGGGCTATCGCCCTCCCCCACATTCCGACAGTAGTTTGCCGAAACAACCTCCCTCCACCCCCCCAATTTTCCCCGCATTGTTCAAGCGTCGCAATCACAAACGACATCCGTGTCGCATCGATTTTTCTAGCTGACCTATGATTGCGTAAAAACCAACGTAAACACTTCGAGATACCCTTCGCCGTCGTCTGCTACTCATCCCACAATGTCTTCCACCACCACCATTACTACTACTACTACCACCGCCAGCCCCCTAACCCACCAAATCCAGCATCTCCTCTCATACTATGAACTCACGCACTCGCCCAACCACGAGGAAGACACCAACAGCACACAGACCACATCCCCCAACCCCTCATCGCAGGCGCCAAATCCAAGCGACTGGCCTACAGAACATCGCCGTGTGCCTGCTTACAGACCGGTGAATACAGAGCTCGATCAGAGTGCGCGGAGGGTGTATCAGAATGGGATTGAGCGTGCATTCCTCACATTAATGTTTACGGGGGTGTTTTTGCAGTCGGTAGGTGAAGGCGTGATTGTAGGGAAAGGAGTTGATTAGTTTCATTGCTAATTGAGGTTGTAGGCAGCCTCGAAGTTGTGGAGGAATTCGTTGGGGAGGGTTTGGAACGTTGGATATAAAGTGGGTGGAGAGTGGTAGGTTAAGAGATGGAGGGGTCTGGGCTTGTGGATGAGGTGTTTGGGCACTTTTTTTCGTATTAGGGAGGGTTGTGAGAAGGCAGGAGAATATCATTCATGGCGTTTAATTTTCTTTAGAAGCAGAATATCTGCCCTCTTTAGGGACTTGAACCGCGATCATCTACCGTATTCCACAATATTAACACAAGCCATACCCCCCAAATATATACATGTATATATAAAACGGTAAACCCGTAGGACAACAACAAACATAACAAACCACCATGGCATGCATCACCTTCCCTCCCCATTCATACACCCCAACCAAATCCCAAAGCAACACCTCCGCCCACCCCTAGGTACAAACCACGCAAACCACGCGCCCCATCATTTCCCACCCCCTCCCATATTTTTCGAATCCCATGAACGTTTCTCGCCCCCAATATACCCCCTCGGGATGTGGAGACACAAACAACAAAACCACTCCTCGAACCACACACGAACCCGACCCCCACCGGGCGGAGTAACTGCTTTCACCCACCGTCGGCGTGGAAGGCAGCGCCGCGGTGGATATGAGCAGTAACAAACGAAAGCCGACTAAAAGACTAGGTTTGTTGGAGTCTTTGTATATTATAAACCAACCGTAGTACTTTTCGACGTTTGAAAACTTTGTTGGGAAAGCTTTATTTTTTCCCTTTTTGCCCAATTATTTTTTTTTCTTTTCACGGTCTTTGGGGGACTTCAAGGTTTTTCGCAGTTATTGAGAAGAAATACGGTTTTTTTTGATTTTCTCTCTCTGTTGAGAAATCTTCTTGTTGCCAGTTTTTCTAGAAAAACGAGCATACAATTAACTATATACATACACACACACACACCATCTACAAACCATGGATTTCACAACGAGCCCCGACGTCGCCAATGACATCACCACAACCACCATAACAACGTCCAACTCGCCTCTCCGCCCCCTAACCATAACCATAGTCGGCGCCGGCATCGGCGGCCTCAGCGCGGCCATCCTCCTCCGCCAACAAGGCCACCTCGTCACCCTTCTCGAGAAATCCAGCTTCGCCAACGAAATCGGTGCAGCCGTCCACCTCGCGCCCAACGCCAACAGCATCCTCCGGCGCATGGGATGCATACCGGAGCACCAGGGCGCCGTGACGTGTAAGCGGTTATCGCAGTGGTTTCCCGACGGGCGGGAAATGTTCAGTGTGGATTTGGAGCGGGATGCCGGGCGGTGGGAGTTTCCGTGGCAGCTTGGACATCGGGTTGGGTTGCATTGCGAACTTAAGCGGTTGGCGACGGGGGCGGAGGGAAGGGGGGAGCCTGCGGTGCTGAGGACGAGGGCGAGGGTTGTGGGTGTTGATGTGGGCGCTGGGGTTGTGGCGTTGGAGGGCGGGGAGAGGATAAAGAGCGATGTTGTTGTTGGGGCGGATGGGGTGCATTCGTGTATGCGGGGGGGTATTCCTGGGGCAGAGGGTGTCAAGACGTTTGGGAGTGGGAAGAGTGCGTATCGGTTTTTGATTCCGAGACAGAGGGCGTATGAGGAGCCGTTAACGAGGAAGTTTGGGGATGAAGACGGCCATTTGATTATGGTGTTTGCTAGAGACAGGAGGGTCGTGGTTTATCCGACTAGTGATAATACCTTGTTGAACTTTGTTTGTATACATCCTACGGCTGAGAGTCAAGTTCAGAGCGAGAAGCCCGGTAGTGAAGACTGGCAGAACGAAGGCAATCTAGGTAAGATGTTGGAGGTGTACAAAGAGTTTGAACCAGCGGTGGTTAAACTGTTGAGTATGGCGGATGAGGAGACGCTCAAGGTGTGGGAGTTGTTGGATATGGAGATTTTGCCGAGTTGGACAGAGGGTAAGTTGGTGTTGATTGGGGATGCAGCGCATCCTTTTACTCCTCGTAAGTCACTTCCTTTTCTCTTCCCTTGCCTTCTCTCCACAAACCTTCCTTAGCCATACCTTCGCAAGTAAACTCAAACTAAACAAACCAAACAGACCAAGGACAAGGCGCCGCCCAAGCAATCGAAGACGCCGCCTCCCTCGCCGTAATGCTCGCTCCTGAAACCCCCATCGCCACAATTCCTGCCCGCCTCGATCTCTACCAGAAATGCCGCTACGAACGGGCCTCGTACATCCAAGAAATCTCCCGCATAGCAGGCAAAGACCTCGGTACAGGGCCCCCGAGCGACAGCGCTCGCTTCACAGCCTACAACTTCGGCCATGACGAATGGCATGCGTCGAGCCAGGCGCTGCGGAAATGGGAGTGGCAAAACAACAAGAATCTACTATGGCGAATGCCGACTGCATTTGGACCCATGCCGGGCCCGCGGCAGGACTTCAACGGCCGCGTGAGAAACGGAGCGAATGCGACGTTTTCGACTGCGAGCATAAAGTTCAAGTCGAGCAGAACGCTACTGCAGAACTTGTTTCCAACCGAGAAGCTCAGGTTCGCAGCGCCGGACACGGTAGTGTATGCGACGTTCGCAGCCACGAAGCTTGGTAATCTCGAGTGGCTTGGTGGAAGGGGATATTCGCATTTCGGACTGTATATTCACGGCGTACAGTATACCAAGGAGAATGGCGAGACAGTGGTTGGGACCTATCTCCCTGTTCTGTTCGAGAACCTTGCTGATCCGATTGTGAGTGGGCGGGATGAACTTGGGTTCCCGAAGGTGTTTGCGGGTCTCAGCCCGAGGAACGATGGGCAGAGGTATACGCTGGATGCGGCATGGATGAAGTCCAAGTTCTGCAGCATGTGGCTGTCGGGGCTGGAAGAAATCCCTGTTGCTCATGGCAAAACGGCTACTGCGGTATTCCCGCCTCTTCCCAAAGACGAGGGTTTGCTCTTCCACAAGTACATACCAACTACTTCAGGCCATGGAAGTGAAGAGCGCGGCCAAGCGGATGTCGATTACACTGCCTTCCTCCCTGGTGCCGAAGATGCGAACAGCCTGGAACGTAAGATCACGAGGACTTTTACGGCGAGCTCGGCGGACATCAAGTTTGATGCGTTAGACTGGAAGGCATTGCCAACGCTGCATCATATCATTCAGAGATTGGCAGAGATCCCTATGCATGAGGTGGTCGAGGCGAAATTCGAGGAGGGGACAGGTGTTAGTGACATTAACGCTGCGAGAAGAGCAGATTTGTAGCGCGGTTAAAGTCAGGACTTGGTGAATGTTGAACGTTGACGGTTGTCACGTGACCCGTGGCGGCTTATGTAAATTGTCCTGCCCCCCCTTTTTCCTAATTAGAATTATAGCCTTAATAACCAATTAGGTCGTAAACATTAATCTCCTGTGACGCCCTCCTTAATTCAAATAGCTTCCTACGGAAGCAGTAACTGATTTTTCACTGTCAAAACGGCATAGTAAATGGCTTTAATAAACAACATCTTATTACATAGATCCGACAGATTCCGACCGTATGTTACGATGTCAGGAAATACCGTGGAAACGTGGACGATTGCTCGATGCCGATACTGTGTATGGATGTCCTCAACCAAAACTTGAGGTCGACAGATTTGTTGCTCAGATGCTGAACAAGGGCTTGTATAAGAGATTACCCCCCTCCCGCTCCCATTGCGCCGTGATGAATGCTTAATTATGTGCGTAGAAGATGTGGATATGCAAAGATGATATGGTGAATATGACTTCATTATTTCATGGTGGTCTCTTGGCGCTCATGTGCTCAGCTGGATGAGGGTGGTGGCGACATGGCCTGGTGGTGTCATCGTGGACAATCTAATCATCGAAGAGAGTGCTGCGATCGCTCTTCGACTGGCGTAGGCTCCGTCGTGACCTGTATGCTTGGTAAAATATCGATACTGGGCAATTGGGGTGCCCGAGAATTGACGGGACTTTCGTAATTTGGTGGATCTTCATAAGCTGGTGCCTCTCCTGGGGGTATCTCGAGTTGCGGTGACGGTGCTCCACTGCTGCCGTAGCTTCTTTCTGGATGAAGCGGAACAACTTCAAAATCATCGCTGTGGTCATTTGCCCGTGAATTTGTACGGGAGGCGTCTGCGAAATCGTATTCCGAGTCGACCGAGGGCGAGATGGAAGTGACGGACAGGCCACGCTGATGGGAATCGGCCAGGTCGAGAGTGTTGTTTGTATACCTACGCGACTGGCTACTTTGCCCAGAGATGGATGCTGCAGAGTCGAGAAGCGGCCGATGGTCGCTTTCTGAAGAGTTGGCCCGGAGGCGTGTACCATCATGTCTGGCTACGCCCAGGTCACCATAGGCTACCGAGGAGACTCTTCGCTCGCGGTTGCGGACTCTATTCTGGTGCTCTGCAATGAGTATCTGCGATACGGAGAGGTCTGCTGCTTCATCTGCTGCTCGTCTTAGATCTGTGAGTGCTTGTACGTCGCCGCGTGCTCGAGCATCCCGTCTGGCTTGTCGTCGTGCTTCGCGGTCTGCGGCTTCGATTCGGCGCGCCAACCTGATTTGGTATAATGACTCCATTTCCTCGTCTCTTTGCTGCTCCTCCTCGTCCAGTGTCTCTGGAAGTTCGACGACGCTGTCGATGCCTCCTCTTTCGCCCTCTCGCGCCAGAACCCGCTCGTTGTCTCTCACTGCAGGCGAGTACGCCGGCAATGTCATCACGCTGCGTACCGATGTGTTTCTATCAACACCAGCCGCACGGGCGCTGCTATCCTGTCTTTCAGGGTCGGCTGCCGCCCCGCTCATCTCGCGGCTCTCTCTACCGGTGCTGCCACGGTACTCGGTATCCTGCAAAGTCGTCGAGTAGCCATCGCGACGAGGCCTCTTGCGGAAATTCTTCCAGGAGAATAAAGAAGGTAGCTTGTCTGGCAAAGGGTCGTTTGTCGTTGGTACTGCTCGTAGCGGCCTACGCCATCTGAGGGTGAGGATATATGTGGTGACGAAAATGGCGAAGCTGGCCAAGGCTATGACACCAAACTAGACGCAGAGTTTTAGCTGAACCATTCGAGAGTCTGGCGCTTCTCCCACGCGTAATGGGGAAGGAGGCATACCACGATGCCTAGCTTTGACTGGCCGTCCATCCGCTTCGTCAATGCGCCTTCCTTTGTGTTCCGTATAAGCAGCGACATGGTACGCAGACGTGGCCAATTGCCCACACCCAACCAACAAGTCTTTCAACTGCCAACCCCTTTGGAGACCAGAATTCTTTCTACAGGATTGTTTGTCGTTATGAGATCACTCCGGAGACGTGTGGATCCGTCCAAGCTTCGACCCAGAACCTCGGTCGCTCTGTTTCGCACTAGAGGCTACCAAGCGGTGCAAGTTCAGATGCCTGGCCACAAGGGTGGTAGTCTTTGGCGCAGGAAAAGTCTATCCACGGCGAACTGCTGTATAGCAATAGAGGAGCGATTGCAGATGAAATGGTGGGTTGGGACTGCGCCTGGAGCTGGAGCTGACCTTGGCACCAGCTGAAAGCAAGGATGCGGACAGGCAATGCGCAATGCAGGGCTGCAAGCCGGAAAGTGTGGCTGGCGCTCCTCGGAGATGAGGGAACAAGTCGAAACAGTCGAGGGGCCCACGAGGTTGTGCGACGGGATAATTACTTGTACTGCACTGCGAGGCTGCGAGGCAGAGCACTGCACTGCACTGCACTGTAGACTGCCGTCATCGGCCATGCATCACATCAGCATGGGATGCAAACGTTCGCATCATGTCATGTGAAAACGGCTGCTAGGCTGCTAGGCTGCTACCTAGGCGGATATTCCTGGCGACCTTCCCTTCCACTAGCGGAAATACCCCCGCGTGTGGCTGCAACATGATCCTCTGCCACACCACGTTGATCCTGGCATTGTGGCGGCGCCTGTCATGGTGGCGATGACCTGACAACGAAGACTGCTACTGAATTACGTGCTGGCTAGTTTTGCTACAGAAAGCTACATTATTTTTGAACATTACATACACGTTTTCAGTCCTTCACAACTTCTTGTCCAGCCGCTTCAAGAATCTGCCCACACCCTTTTCCACCTTTTCTACTCGTTTCCCAATGTTCGATGTTGCATGTTTATTTGCGTCCTGCTGATCCACAACAGCCGCTTCGTTCTCACTTGGTCTGTAGAGCTGTTGCTGTACACTCTGTGGGTCAGTTCCAGGCACTTGTCCGGCCGTGCTACCGTAGGAAAATTGTGAGTACCCCCCAGGAGGTGGTGAAGTCATCGGCTGGTAGTGCTGTGGAGGGAAGCCAGGCGAAGGTAAAGCACTATGTGCAGGCGGTGATTGAGGAGCAGGTGGGAAGCCAGGTGAGCTGGGATAGTTTGCATATTGGGTAGCGATCGTCGACGCTCGGTTGAGATTAGGCGGCGGTGTCCCATTATACTGCCCTGGCGGAGGCGCCGACGGTGGCGGCGCAAACGACGGAGGGCTTTGAGGTGCACTTGGGAATGACCCCGATGTGTTGCTACGGTGCATGCTGGGAGGCCCACTGAATCCTTGTCCAGGTGCCGGTGGGCCTGGCATATATGGACTTGAGGTCGACTGTGGCGCATACGAGGCTTGTAGCGGGTTGTTGTACTGGGAAATGTGTTGGTCGTGAATGGCCGCGTTACCGAGTCCAGTCCCAGATGCGGCGTCGGGGGGTGGCGGTGTCTTCTCTCGATGAGCAATAGGTTCTGGAGCAGGAGGAGCAGCGGGGTTGTATGCCATGGGAGCATAGCCAGGTGGCTGCTCGTTGGGTGGACTGGAAGCGGGCGCTGGAGCTGTGGGTGGCCCTGGAAACGACTGTGTAGTGCCCACACTTGGGGTCCGGCTCGTGTGTGAGATGGCCACGCTTTCCAGTCTTGCAATGACTGGACTCAAAGCATCGTTCTTGTGCTCCGAATGAGTGGGCGTGGCATTGGGGTTGCGCACTATCTGCAGCTGGTGTGGCTGAAGTACTCTCCGAACTGAGTCGAGGAACAAGCTTGAGTCTTCCGGTGTCCAGAAGTAAAGGTCCAGTGTGTGAAGTTTGTACATGTACTTGCCCTGGTTGTTGGGATCTGGAGTGGGAAGATGCCATTGTGAGACATCCTGGTGGGGGGTTGACGCAGGACTGTCAGACTGACTGCGAAATGCATCGACTGTGAGTGTGAAGAGGCACGGGTGCTTGTATGTCTGTTCAATCTTTACAGTGTCCAATTCTGGGCAGCACAGGTGTTAGCATGCAGTGCACACGCGACATGCCTTGGATCGAGGACTCACGACCAGCAAAGGCGTCTTGGTTTGGAGTGCCTGCGTGATTGGCAATTTCTATCCGGCCAGTCTGGCGCATAGGGTTGTGGTAGAGGTAAACATAGGAGCCCTTGTCGAAGCGATGATGCGGGGGGGTCTGGGTAGGTGGGGAAATGTAGTAGTGGATGTCTGCGAAGCTGTGGGGGTGTTAGTCTGAGTCTGATGGTGGATGGGATGGGAAGTCTGATAGTGCATGGGATGGGATGGGATGGGATGGAAGCTCACAGTGTCAACAGCGACACCTCTCCCTGCTGTGGAGGCATGATGAGGGATGGTAGGGATGTTTATGGGACAGGCAGTCAATCAGTCAGTCAGCCAGATGAGCTTCCAAGAATTGCAAGGCCCAGGATGAGGAGGGGCAGTGTCTGTGTCGCTAAACAGCAGGGTGAGCGACGAGGCTGCAGCAGAGGTTAGCAAGAAGAGAGGCATCAGTTGCAAGATATCAAAGACGCTATATAGCTGGCCAGGCTGGCATATGAGGGCTCCATGGCTTTGGCCAACCGCTGCGCCTTCTGCTATTTGTGTCGTCGAAGCGCCCGCGACTTTAGGGCGGAGAGGTAGCCGCCAGCCCGCTCCAAGCTCCACCAAATGACAGGCGCGCCCCGTGACTCGGACCTCCGCACCCATCCAGAAATTTGCTGCACCGAGCCTGGCAGGCCGTCGAACAACCCCACGCGCCATTGGCACCCAGCGCACCGAGGAAAGCTTCACTGTCGACATTGTCAGCACTAACAAGAGTCGCTACGGAACAACTCGCCCCGCCATCGTGCTCGCCGCCCCGTCGCCGCCCATTCGAGGGCGAATACTGCTCACCACCACCACTCCACCACCCAGGCTGTCGCCGCCGCCGCCGCCGCCGCCATGTCGCTCGTCAACCTCGCACACGTGTGCTCACACATGCAGAATGCCTCCAAGGCTCGGCTCGGATTAACCTCGATCCCCGTCTCCAAGATGCACGTCAACATCGCCCTCGGCCTGCAGCGCGAAGGCTTCCTCTCCTCCGTCACCCTCGGCGGGCAAGCCCCACCCAAGCCATTCCTCCTGCAAGCGCAAACCGACCCCGAACAGATGGCAGCCATGGCAAACACACTGGCGGAAGAGCCATGGCATGCCTACCCCACAGAAGCAGAGGGTGCCCCCAAATCACCGCTGCCGCAGGAGTCAGTACACGACGTCCACGTGCCCGAGAACCCGGCGCGGAGACGGCTGTGGCTCGGTCTCAAGTACTGGCAAAACGAGCCTGTCCTGAAGAACATGAAGCTCGTTTCCAAGCCCACACGGCGAATATGGGTCACATCAGAAGACCTCGGGAAGATTACCAGGACACGAAGTGCAGGCTATGTCGAGGGCTTGACACATCCCGGAGAGTGCATGTTTGTCACAACAGATCGAGGGATACTAGAGGCAAGAGAATGCGTGGAGCGCCAACTGGGAGGCATGATACTATGTAGGGTGTGGTAGTGGATGCGCAAGATGCAAAGTCTCAAGTGTACAAAACGTGAAAAGAGAATTGCGGACCATTGTGGTGGCCGCATTGCATGTCCGTGGCGTTGTAAGAACCTCTGTATCAGTACTACATAGCATCAGGGTCACCTCTGGAAGTTGGAACGACCCCGCATGCCCTTGTACGCATAGCTGTAGAAATAAAACGCATGTTAACAGCAGCCGCGGACCTAACGTCGCCCGGAAATAAGGAGCAGCGCCTTTCCATTGACTCTTCTCAGCCTCCTTGAACGAATTGCTCCTACACCGACAAGATATCTTTGCCCATCCATCTCGCAGTTCATCAGCATCGGCGGTATCCACCAAGACATCGGACACAAAAAGGAATCATGAGCCGAAATAGATCGCCGCGCCACATTCGTTTCCCTCCTCAAGGCTGGTCGGCGCCCGGCTACTATAGTTTTGACTGGACCATAGCCACACTACAGTACGACTTTTGTCATCAAGATTCGCATATAGCATTGCGAGTGAACAGCTAAAGTCACAATATTGTCGGCTAGTGCCTCTTCCTATATTTCAACTATAGGAAAGTTGTGGTTCTGGTGTAATGCAGATGTAGATGCTACGAAACTCAGCCGCAAACGCTAACTGGCCTAGACCGACACTACTGGCATCGCGAACGCCCTCGTGGGTCAATGGCTTCAGGCTACGTCGATATAGTCATGGTGGGCTTGGTATTCACCCGTTCAGGGGGAACACTGCGTTTTTTGATTTCACTTACTGTTTGAGGGGCTCGTTGCGATCACATTCTCAAAAGACCATCCTTGTTACTCGCCTTGGAGACCCTCTCCTATACTTTGTTGTCGCACATTGCTGAAGACCATCCTTACTTACAGACAGTATGCTCGCGAGGCATATACAATGCCTAGCTCTGCTGGTTCAAGATGCCTAGCTTTGCTGGCACTTCCTGTGTTCACGGCAGCCTATGTGGATTACAGTCAATATGTGAACGTATTGTATGTATTCAGACACTATAAATGGCCAATTTCTCACAAGAATTAGTCAAGGAACACAAGGCGGAGGCAATAGATTCCCAGGCGTCGTTGCCAAACCTTTCGCCATGGTGAAGCTCGGACCAGACGTTGAAAATATGACCTTGGAAGCTTTCTCAGGATACCTCCCCGAAGGCACCGTCTGGGGCTTTAGTATGATGCATGAGTCTGGCACAGGTGGCGCTCCCAAATATGGTGTCGTTTCACAAATGCCAGTAGTTGGGAACGTTTCCGATCCCCTCGCAGAGCTGGGCCAACAAAGAGCCATACCAGATCAGGGAAGTGTAGGGTATTATAGGACGTCTCTGGCGAACGGAGTCACTGTCAAACTTGCAGCTTCAGAACATGCCGGGCTCTACTCTTATTCATTTCCAAGTAACAGCACATCGTCAATCGTTGTTGACGTATCTCACGTTCTGCCTAGTTTCAGAAGATACAAATGGGAGCAACACTACTCCGGAGGAACGTTTAGTCTCTTTCAAGATGGACACTACGAAGGTCATGGTATCTACAATAACGGCTGGAACCTCTCGCCCGATTGGACGATATACTTTTGTGGCGGATTCAATCAGCAGCCGATCCACTCGAGGGTTTTCAGTGGCAATGGCAGTGCATCGCGCATCTTCGGTAACCCGACTACGATATCTGGTAGCACAAGATTAGGAGGTGTCTTCACCTTTGCTGGATCAGAGATCATATCACGCGTCGGCATCTCCTTCCTTTCCACCGAGAAAGCCTGTCAAAATGTCGACAATGAAATTCCTGAAGGAACTGACCTCTCCACTCTCGTACAAGCCGCAAGATACCACTGGAACCAAGATGTCTTTAAAAATATCCAAATAGTCCCCTCAAGCGAAGAAGACTTTCAACTCCTTTATAGCTCTCTGTACGGCATGTTCCTTATCCCCTCAAACCGCACAGGTGAAAACCCATCTTGGTCTTCCTCCGAGCCCTACTACGATGACATCTTCACACTATGGGACACACATCGCTGCCACAACTCACTCTTCCACATCATCCAGCCCACTGCATACGAGGAATTCATCCGCTCCCTCATTGACATCTGGCGGCGCGACGGCTTCATGCCCGACGCCCGGTCCTCCAACTACAACGGCCGCGTGCAAGTTGGCTCAAACGCCGACAACGTGCTGGCCGACGCCTACGTCAAAGGGCTTCGTGGATCCATAAACTGGACCGACGGCTTCGCGGCCATGCAAACGAACGCAGAAGTCGTGCCCCGCGACAATTTCGACCCCATGGCCCCCGACTCATCCACAAAAGAAGGGCGCGGCGCTCTACCAGACTGGTTGAAATACGGATACATCACGCCACGCTTCTCGCGCGCAGTCTCGAGAAGCGTAGAATACTCCACCAACGACTTTGGCCTCTACCAAGTCGCCCTTGGCCTAGGCAAATCAGACGAAGCAGCGAAATACCTAAATCGCAGCCGCAACTGGCGGAACCAGTGGAACTCACACACCACATCCCACAACCACACCGGCTTTCTCTCACCCCGGCTCCCCAACGGCACCTTCCCCGAAACCGATCCCACAGCCTGCGGACGCTGTTACTGGCCCGACACATCGTACGAGGACAGCAGCTGGATATACAGCATGAATGCGATCCACGACGTTGGCGAGCTGAAACGCCGTGTTGGGGGTGACGCACGGTTTGTAGATCGGTTGAATAAGATTTTCGAGCTGGGCATGTTTCACGCGGATAACGAGCCCAGTTTCTTCACGCCGTATCTGTACAATTATGTCCGCGGGGAGCAGTGGCGCAGCGTGAACAGAAGCCGGGCGATTGGCAGCCTGTATGGTGGCGGGGACACAGGGCTGCCTGGGAATTCAGACGCCGGGGCTATGGAAAGTAATCTTTTGGTAAGTATGGTGAATTGGACAAAATCCTTCGCCATTTTTTATTTTATTTTTTGCTTCTTGTTTCCCCCTCCAGCTCCCATCCTCCTCAGCCCTTGTCGTCTCCAGACAATTGCATCCTAACGCAAAACCCCTCCAGTGGCAAATGATCGGCCTCTACCCCGTAACCGGGCAAACCAGTTTCCTCATACTAGCCCCGTGGTTCAAGCGCATGATGCTCACCCTACCGAACGGCGCCACCCTCGCCATCACTACAAGCGGCGGCCATCGCACCGACGCGCCTTATGTGCAGAGCCTCACGGTCAACGGGAAAAAGTGGGACAAAGCCTGGCTGGCGTGGGACGATGTCTTCAAGGGCGGAGGCTCCATGCATTTTACCCTTGGAAGGGAGCCCGTGCGGTGGAATACGGGGGACTTGCCGCCGAGTCCGGCGTCGTGACGGGTGTGTGTATGTGTGTGTGCGTATGTGAATGTGGAGGGGTGTTTGGGGTAGGGGGGTTCGAATACGGGGTGGCATACGAGCCCTTGGTATGGACAAGCGAGTACCCAACATTATCGTAATTTTGTCTACTCGTTGTGCATGTATACGGGTAGTGTGTGTACTACTGCGTGTAGTGGTGTGGTTCGTGTGTGACGTTGCCAGACAGACTGAATTGTAGCGCTGATTAATGTATGTGTGTGGCTAGCTATGGGCATTGTATTACACATGGCCAGAGTGCGTCTCGTGTTCTGGACAAGCTGTGCAGTATGGGGGATTGCGCGTGTACATGCCTGGGTCGTATACGTTCCGTTAAGGGGGCGGTCGATGATGAAACGTTAATCTCTAGGTCAATCCATTTTCGCTGTTTTTATGTATCATAGCGCTGATCTTGTCCACCTCGTTAGAGGTTGTCCTCAGTCGACCTCTCACAGTCAGCGGCGGGAGCCTAGTTTGAGTTTAATTGGTGGTGGTGAAGAGGCTGGTAATGTGCGGTCTAAGATGGACCTTAAGTTGAGCGACGGTTGCTGGGATGTGCGGGTATTGGAGACTTGAAGTACTTTGCCTTGGTCTAATATATTACATACCTGTGAGATAAGATATTAAGTCAATAAAGAGAGCACAGTTATGCGACTAGTTTAGTACTAGTGTCTTGAGTTTAATGTTACCTAGGTGTGCACAGATGTCTACTTCGAAGGTTACTAAAACGAGACTATGCCTTAAAAGAGAATATAGATGTTTGCTTTACCGCGTCTTATCAGAATATGCATGAGTCGTGCTAACTGCTTAACTGCCATATATGTATGTAAGCAGGAGAATACACGTGACACATACGTCGTGAATTTCACATGCTTAAGGTCGTACAAGGCAGATGACTCTTATCTGCAGCTCTGCATTTGATAGCGCCCCAACCGCAACGCTGTCCATCATCTGAGCAGATATGTCGATGGAGGGTTGACTTACCCAGGCTTGGCTGTGGGGACAATGATGGAGATGTTCGTTGAGATCGAAGATCGAGTCCACTTTTCAGCAGGGCAGAACAAAGAAATCCTCCGAAGGCATGGGCATGTACTTTGGTGTTGTTACACACGCATGCGACATATGACTACCTCGAAGCCTACCATATGCTACAAACACCTGCATCGTCAGCCCCTACATTCCCATTTAATACAACTCCCCATCGTAACAAATCCAGCCTCCTGCAACTCTCACGTCAGGAATCCCCCCCGCCATTTGATCGCCATTGGCCCGATTAGCCCTCCTCTTGGCTCTCCGCCCACGCGCAGCCGCCACCACGCCTCTCACCCAACCACACGCCGTACACGGGCGGTGAGACGTCCAAACCCACCTACAACTTCCTTGCAACACTCTTGCACGAGGTCCTCGATTGCTGCATCACATGCACACCGTGGCCAGCACGCTTCCCCAGAACAGTCGCTAACTAGCTGCCGCCGCGCACCCGCATGTCCAAACTGCTCCAGCCATCCCACACCTTTGTGCGTGCGCCCGGACCACTAGGGCTCTCTGCGGGCTTGGTCGCCTCTTAGCCCCGACGTTCTTTAAAAGCGCTTTGGAAGACGACGTCTGGTGTTGCTGGTATTCTTCGACATCCGCATTTAATCTGCGGTTGTCGCTTTTCTGCCTGTCGATTGCGTGACTGGGTCGGCTTTGTTTGAGTCTGGGCTTCTTTCTCCCCCCATCCCCATCCTGCTCGTCGTTATGTCGTCGATAGCGAGTTCTGCGAGTGCGGCGGCGACGGAGATCGTAAAGGCGCCGCCGCAAGCGGGTGTGCTTGAGGGAGTCAACCCGGTGCATTTCGATGATAAGAATCCGATTATCTTGTTTATTGTTCAGGTATGTGTATGCTTTTGGTCTTGTGGGGAATGGAAGAGGGCGGTGGTGATTAGGCAGCCTTGTCGAAACACGATACAGCCTCGAATCACAACTTCAGCTTTTGCAATTCTGGAACTCGGGAGAAGAATGTGTTACGTATGACAGTATGGTGGCATTAAAGCCATCACACTGTAAATTCGTTCAACTTGAAGCTAACTTGTGATTCGACAGGCTGGCATTATCATCATCTTCTGTCGAGCGTTGAATTGGCCACTTTCAAAGATAAAACAGCCTCGTGTGATCTCTGAGATTATCGGAGGTATTATCCTAGGTCCATCGGTGATGGGCCGGATACCAGGCTTCCAGGCCTCAATCTTCCCGGCTGCTTCCATGACGAACCTCAATCTGGTAGCGAACCTTGGATTAACGCTCTTCCTGTTCATCATCGGTCTCGAGGTGGATCTGCGTTTTCTAATTGGAAACTGGAAAGAAGCCTTGAATGTCGGTATTGCGAGTATGGCCATACCATTTGGGATGGGTTGTGCTATTGCTGTAGGCCTGTACAACGAGTTCAAAGACGAACCGGGTACAGTAGAAGTCGATTTTCCCATCTTTATGTTGTTCATTGGAGTTGCAATGGCTATCACGGTATGTATTTTTCTGACATATGGACGGAACTTTTGCTGAAATCACCAGGCCTTTCCCGTGCTGTGCCGTATCTTGACGGAATTGAAGCTTCTCATGACACCCGTTGGTATCATCGTTTTATCTGCTGGTGTTGGTAATGATGTCGTAGGTGAGTACATATCTTGAGATGATGTCTTCCGCTCCTTCGAAGCTGACGATGACTAGGCTGGATCCTTCTCGCTCTATGTGTCGCACTCGTCAACGCCGGCTCGGGTCTGACAGCACTGTGGGTACTTTTAACATGCGCCGGCTACATGTTGTTCCTCGTCTACCTCGTCCGGCCTCTCTTCGTGTACTTTTTGCGCAGATCTGGTGCGCTGCAGGACGGCCCCTCGCAAGGAGTCATCAGTTTCACGCTCCTACTTGCACTAGGATCAGCGTTCTTCACAGGTATCATTGGTGTTCACCCCATTTTTGGTGCCTTCATGGCCGGCCTGATCTGCCCGCACGAGGGAGGTTTTGCAATCAAAGTCGCGGAAAAGATTGAAGATTTGATTGGCGCCTTGTTCCTCCCACTCTACTTCACCCTCTCCGGTCTGAATACGAACATCGGCCTCTTGGATTCGGGCATGACCTGGGCCTATGTTATTGGTGTTGTTGCTGTGGCTTTCTTCTCCAAGTTCATCAGTGCTACGCTTGCGGCTCGCGGTACTAAGATGTTGTGGCGCGAGTGCTTCGCCATCGGTTCGCTGATGAGTTGTAAGGGTTTGGTCGAATTGATTGTGCTGGTAAGCATCTCCTCTGATCCTTATCTTAAAGCGTGTAATTAACAAGTTTAGAATATTGGTCTCAACGCGAGAATCTTAAGTACACGAACCTTCACAATTTTCGTCGTCATGGCTCTCGTCACTACGTTTGCCTCTTCACCACTCGCAATCTACTTCTATCCTCTTTGGTACCAGAAGAAGGTTGAGTCGTGGCGTAGGGGAGAGATCGATTGGGATACCGGAAAACCCCTGGAAGGATTCGAAAACGCACGCGACAGTATCAACTACGACAAGCTGGCGGCCCAGAAGATCAAACGACTAACCATCTACTTGCGAATGGATAGCATGCCTAACCTGTTAGCATTCGCCTCGCTTTTTGGTGGCAACTCGCAGGGGCCTGCTGCGAAGGTACATCCTTCTAAGAACGCGACCTCGAGCGAAAAAGCGATAGAGTCTTCCGTTGAACCAGTTCGCCCAGTAGAAGCCTATGGACTACGTCTGCTGAACCTGACAGATCGTGGATCGTCTGTCATGCAGGTCTCCGAGATGGACTCATACACTGCATATGACCCTGTTGTTAATACCTTCCGGACCTTTGGTAGATTGCACAATCTTGCAGTCAGCGGCGAGGTACTGGTCGTGCCTGAATCATCTTTCGCAGAAACTCTAAGCACACGAGCATCAGACTCCGACTTGCTCGTTCTTCCATGGAGCGAGACAGGCGGTATGTCAGAACAAACCATCATTGAAGACAAGGGCACGAAGAACAAGCTCGCCGCTTCATCATACATATCGTTCGTCAACTCGACATTCGAGAATGCCAGCACACCAGTCGCAGTACTCATCAACAAGAACTTTGGCGGCAGCAAGAACAAAGAGCCCAAGCAGCGTCTCCGACTCACTCGAACTCACAGCAACATTAGTCTTGCCAGCAGCCGCGATAAGCAAGTCACAGCACCTATCCAAGACCGCAGCCACCACGTCTTCATCCCCTTCTTTGGTGGTAACGACGACCGCGCTGCTCTCCGGCTCGTCTTCCAGCTAGCCGAAAACCCGCAAGTAACCGCAACCATTGTACACTTCGATGTCCCGGAGACCTTCCTCGCCGACACGCCTACATCCTCCTCATCGCAAGTCATTGGCAAAGCCGGCGAAGTTGTATCAACAACCATGCCCAGCCGCGAGCAAGATGCCGCATTTTTCGCTGCACTGCGTGACTCACTGCCCGCAGATATTGCAACCCGTGTCATTTTCGAGACGGTGGCTTCTACAGCGCCTGTCCAGGATGTTATTGCTCGTGCTAGCATTGAAGTTGGCCAGGCGCCCAGGAATGCAGGAGATTTGATCGTATTAGGTAGGAATATCGGCCGAAATGGTGCGCTGAGTGCTGGCGATGCCGATGACATTCGGAACGCGTCGTCAGCGTCGAGTACGCTTGGCCTTTTGGCAGAGAAGGTGTGGGAGGGCAAGTTGGGCGCGAGTGTGCTTGTTGTCAAGGCTGCAGTCTAAGTGAGGTTGGACTTGGGGATATGCTTGTTTGTTCCTTATTTTTGGGGAAACTTGGGCGTTTTATTATGGCTTGCTTGCCAACTCATAGGTTTGGAGTATACCCTTCGTCACGATACAAGAATGGCATACTTGTTCTTTTGGACGTGGCTCCTAGTCGTGCCTCCGTCATGACCCAGTGTTTTCGTTCGACCTTGATGCGTCGCAGTGTATGGACCACAGGAATAGTTACTGTGGTCAGTAAGCTGATAGTTTTCTTTGAAAGTCTTTGAAGTATGATTGACGCGTTGCTCAACATCAGGTTTATTACAATCAACGACCATATGTTAGTTGTTGGCTCAAATGACTGAATCACGAAAGCAAGTCGGTACTCTACGGCTCCTAGAAGACAGGAAACTTGGTGCCACAAGGCAATACTGTGCAGTACATTCAAGATTACACCGAGTCCGCTGCATCTTCATGGTCGATGGTCGATGGTCGATGGTCGAAGTGCAGGTGGTGACATGGCACAGAGCAAGCCCATTCTACATGAGACAAACCGTCCCGTCTAAGCCCGCGTCAAACCGCAGAGCAAACACCCTACGCACGAAGCAAATGCAAGCGGCACAGAAGGGCACAGAAGCTCTCGGTGATCCTCCCCTCTGTCTCACTGCCACGCCGTCAATCACATCACATCCAAGACATTAGCCCACCCTCATGTTACCCGCCCTGAGGCAGAATCTCGCTTCCCCACCCACCGCCCCAAGACAAGATGGCCGATCAACCCATTCAAACGGTGTGGCGGCGAAACCTTCCAATAAAGGAAATAAAGTCTATCCTCTGCCGCCTCAGTGGTGGCAGGTAATGTATGCTATTTTGGGACAGCCATCACATGGGGCGGGAGTGCGCCGTTGGACCAGTCACTTTGCATATTGATTTCATACGGGGAAGGAGAGGGAGGGGGTCTCGACTCTTCAGTTTTGCGCTTACAGTGCTGGAGATAGTGCTTACGTGGACTCCTTAAGTCCAGACTGGATTGTGAAGGGTTGCCCAGCTCAAAGGCCCTGGTAAGTATCCCCAAGCCCACATGAGATTCGATTCTAGGGCTTGGCGACTCTTTTTCTCTGCCCTCGCTCGCCTTCCCTACAAGAGGGCCCCACAAGGAATTTACTTCGCTCCTGAGACCGTAGGCACGCGCGAATGCGACGAGGGGTGAGGGGGGAAATGCCAAGAGTCCCGCTGCTATGCACTGTACTATTGAGACAGACGGTTTGGGAGTGTAGGTTTGGGCTAGGATGCTTGGAGGGGAGGGGAGGGGAGGGGGAGAGGGGAAGGATGAATGTCGATCAGCATGGCCAATAAGGTTTGGGACGTCGGTATACATACCGTTGCTCTGATCCCTGTGAGTGCGGAAGCCCCGTTATCCTGGTTCGCAAACACTCTCCCGCGCTTACACATCTTGCTGCAACGTTAAGGGGGGAAGGGGAGGATGTTTACACACTAATGCCAAAAGTAGGGATTAGTGCGATTGTGTTCCTTCTGGAATGGCGGAAAGGCGCGCACCACCATGTCATATGGAAATGGGATCATGAATCAGTCTAGGGTTGGTGAATGAGTAGCAATGGGGGTCTGAGCGAAAGTTTGGTGATCTTTCTCTGCAAGATGATTGTGATTGCTGTCTGCCACGAGTCAAAGGGCTCGCGTATCCACTCAGGCGCGTGGTGGTATGTATGATGACATGGGAGCGTTGTTCTTGTGTCTTTCACGAGTTGATCGCTATGGCTGCACCGGGAGTGAGGATCAGGTATGCAGTTGGGCCGCTCTGGTGGTACCAAGCACATCAGCCTGTGTTTCGATATTGGGGAAATCACTCACGACAGCAAATTCGTGGCTTCAATCTACTGTCGACAGTTGAAGTCTAGCATGTGAAGCAAGTGTCACACTGGAATTAGTCGCTACAATCTTAATAGCGCACAGCTATTGCAGACGTTGATCGAACTCGATTGATGAGATGAGGCAAGGTTGAGCGCGGTATGTGCGTTAGTTGCGTGGATGCTTTTCGTTCCATGTTTGCTTTTTTCCGACTGTTGTGGTGACCGTAGGGCTGAGATTCCGTGTAACAACGGTGCGTCATCTACAACAGGCCCGGGGGCCTGTAACGTTACCCTCCGCGGAGCAGAAGCAACGTCTTGCAAAGTTGCAAGCGACATCAATATGGTCTAATTCAGCCAGCGCAATCCAAAAACAGTCAAAGTTGGTCGGTCAACAGAGCTAGCGCTATGTGGTTCCTAGCGAGTGCTGTATACAAGTCTCTTTTTGGAGAGAGGTTTACCATTAGTTCCCAAAATGGGTAGAGCAAACTCCCTGCCTGCACATCAACACCACTTGAGCGGCAACCATTAGTCGTACGTCGCTATATATTACTACGTTTGTTAAAATGCCTCTCAGTTGTTTCGAACACACGGCTGGCGAACAGCTCATCATCATGGAGTAAATGATGGCCACGTCATGTTGCAAGGCGACAGATTTGTGACTTGGTCGATATGATCTCCTGTCAGCCGCAACTGCCACAACTATGTACCTAGCAGTCGAGCATGTGGTCCTCCCCTGCATAGCAAGAGGATGAGATGATGGCAAGCTGGGTTCGAATATTTGGCCGTGAAGAGCCGATTGGATCACAAAGGTGTGCTGGCAAGTACTCCTTGAGCGACAAGGCTGTACATACGATACGCACTGGCAATGTTCGAACATCATCACCAACATATTGAAAGCTCGATTATGTCTTAGCCCTGCATTTACCATCGTGCGTGCGTATCCTCGCATTACTAGCAAAACTTAGCGCCAGAACGGGACGGGACTTGCCTTGCATACCGCGAAGCACCGGAGCCCGGGGCGATGAATTTCAATTCATGCCGACAAGGCGCCAGGATGGTTGGATTGGAAAGGAAGCCCGTGTGAACGAGAAATGAAACGCATGCGATGTACTCGTGACCGCCGTTTGACGCACGGAAGTCTCCATATTGGGCACATGGAGTAAGGCGGCTGTCCAGTGTCCATAAGTAATAGTCACTTTTGTCGTTAGTCTGGCTTGTCTACCACTAAAATTAACCCTAAATGGCACCCTGGCTAACGAGGATGGAGTCAAGGACACGCGGCTATTGGACCACAGGTCATACCCAACGCTCGTCCGTCTGCCGCTGGCGAGAAGCGGGAGCAGCAGCGGAACAGGCGTATCACGACTGATCGTCCGGATCGATGTGCGACCATCGATGAAGCTGGGAAGGAATGCGAGGGAACAGTAAGTCATGGCCCATGGAGCCATGGCAAACGCCAAACGCTTGGAATCAAAAAGTCTCCATGCCCCACATCATCGCAAGCACAAACATGCTGTGTGTGCCTGTGCCAACACGGCAGACGAGTCCGGTCTACTCAGCTGTGCAGTTGTGCCCGTCATGACCCACTGCCCGCTTCGAAGCGAGCTGCATCCCGCATCCCTCGAGCCAGGGTATAACTCTACGCAGTCAGCCACAGTTTGGCACGCGGAGAGGGAGCCGGAACCGGAACAGCCTCAATGATTTGTGATCGACCTGGCAGCGTCCAGCGATTGGGCACTTGTCTGAGACCCGGTCATCTTGGTAAGCCGGAAAATAGCGTGATACCAAGAGTTGGCACAGATCATAGCCTCCACGAAGCAAAGCTTGATGCTCCATGGCGTGTGGGGCAGAGACTGACGCGCAAGCACAGATCTTGTGCAACGGCGACCGAATCTTCGACGGGTAGCTGACCGAGAGACTGGCCGAGCAAATCTGCCACGACGGCAATGTCCACCCCAAGTCTCCAATGGCCTTTTTTTTTTGACTATCAGATCAAAGCGGTTTGACAGCTTAGTGGATTTCATGCCTTGGAGTCAATTTGGAGTAGGATATCCGGGTGCCTCCAAGCTACTGCACTCCTCGTGCAGAAAACACCAAGCCGCGGGAGACACGGGTGGATCGACAAAGTCAATGATCATCAGGCGAAACACGCTGGTCAGGATCACGCTGTGTCAAAAGTTGCAGGAAACCCCCAGGTGAGGCAGCGAGCTAAGCAAGCACCATCTCACACAATCGTACCTAGTATAGTGCTACTCTATCGCGCATAAGCCTTACATGGAAGGCGACGACAATGAAGGGGAACCAAACAACAGCGTTACAAACTAAATCTTCACCGTCTCACTATAGCTTACGCACGTATATAGGGAACGAACACGGTTGGTGTCCATTGGCGTTGAGCCCCAAAACGGGGCTTCTGAATCCCCCCGACGTCGGACGACACTGTCCCGAACAAAGGCGCAAGTGAGCGAATCCCTCCTTGTCCTCGTCCTGCTGCCCATTCACACTGCCCTAAAAGTTTCCTACAAAATACGTAGTACGCGGTACGCTACCAAACCGGCACTTGCACCCACCAATCACTGCAGCCACAACGGTTCGCGGGAAGAGCTGCATTGTTCTCGACGAAGTTTTGTTATGCAACAAAGGAGTCCTACACGCCATGGACGATCCCCAAAACTCGAACCAGTGAAATGGGGCAGGCGTTGAACGGCATCTGACAGCAGCGGACCCGACACGCTTTACTGTGTAGGAGCGAAGCAAGGAGAGGGAAAAGAGAGCCAATATGAGCCTGGTGATCGGAGCTTGTGCAGGTGCAGGGCTTCCTTTCTGGCTCGAAACATGGGCGGCGTGGGAGAGTCGGTCCGAAAGACGTCAACCAACAAAGCGGCGGGTTGGGGGGAGGAATGGCAGTGCACCTGCCTGCACGCCACGCTGGTGCATAGGCGACTGCGACCGCTGCAACAATGGACCCGTGGAAGGTTGCTTCACTGCGCATGAGGAAGATACTGAGCGTGTGCTGTGTCACCTTCATAGGCGGCATCATGCCATTATCTGATGGGGAGAAGCATGAGGTGATGTTTTGAGCGCAGTCAGTACCTGCATTTGGACTAGGCTGGTTGGACATTGGAGGACAGTGAGAGGGGGGGGGAAAGGGGGTGTGTGTGTGTGTGTATGTGTATGTGTGTGTGCAACGTCCGTGAACTTTGTTAGTCTTTCTTTTTGGACGCTTGCACAAGCTTTGATGGTTTCCCTTGTTCGCAGACGTTGCCTACATTTGTCCTCAATCTTCTTTTGCGAGATAATCTGCTCGTCCTGAACAAGGCTGACCATACTTAGGTTTGAGGCTTGTATACTGCGTAGTGGGCGGAAGAGCAGATCCGGGCAAGGGCTACCTTAGCACTATTCCCAGGGCTTTTCCCGCCCCAGCTGTCAGAGATCTTTTCGGTCAATTTCAAGTGCGCTAGCGGAGGGCAAGTGACGCGAATGGCGCCCAAAGGAAGAAGCTTAATGCTTGACACGTTTGCGGGCCGAGCCCAAATAGTAAATAGGGTGGTGTGTTCTAGGTATTGCCAGTGAGTTGGAGAGCGTGCATCAGACTAAAAGCGTCGGCTGGTGAGCCCCGGGTCAGATCTCAGGAACCGTGTTCTTCTGGCCAAAACAACGGACGGGCTCCGCATCAAGGACAGGGGCTGAAGGTTATAGTGTTCAATAACATGATAAGTCAGGATGAATGGTCAAGCACTCGAGTCTGGAATGTACATGTGGGGTGATTGAAGGTAAGCTTAACGGTGTAAAAGCTCAACATCACATCTGCCGCGATGCCTGTTCCCCTGGACATCGCTTGACTGCTAGCTAACGTCTCGAATGCCTGTTCGTCGCAGCGCGATGTGGTTTAGAGTTCATTGTACACAGGAGTATCGCCGGTCTATCTTACCCTTCTCGATCCATAGCATGGCCTGTATGGTGCTTAACACTGACCCTCAAATCGCTTGAACTGTTTCCCGCCTACCGATCTTCAGCATGGCTGTCGGCATTATCCGAGCCAGAGTATCGTCACACGGAGACGCAGTTCCGTGTATAAAACATGTAGACTAAGAAGTCCAGTCTGCCTTGCATTCGGACCTACGCGGAAAGGCGTATTCAACCTTACGTAGATAGTAGCAATGCCAGACTGTTCACTTCTCTTCTCTTTGTCTTGATGGCATATGCCGAAATGGACTACCAAGAGCTCCGCCACCCATCCCAAGCAATGCATTTGACATGCGCAAGAACACACTACCATGCAAATGGATGGGAATTCGTAATGCCCCAAGAGGCCAAGCCACTCCCCCAATCATCTGCATCATGGATATCTTTGTAAGGGCAGTGCATGGACCCCTTGCGCTGCTCTAAGACCTATATTTTTTCTGGGGGGGGGCAAAAGATTTGACCATGGAATTTGACATCACCCGTGCAGTTCACCCGTCTGATCGTCAAGCCTAAAGTGGGTCGTTGTTGAAAAACACACGTGGACTGAGGCAGTGCGATTTCTTTGTTACGGAGAAACTTCCGGGAAGTTGTCCTTCGTCGCCCTGCACTTTGCAAGGCGCGTGCCCTGAATCGCGCACCGGAGTTGGCATCACTTGGACAGAGGCGTGCAAGCGTTGGCGGGGTTTGAATGTAAATTGTGGCTCGTGTTCTGATACTGAAATGACATAGTTGCTATATGTACAAGCTCTCAAGATTGTCTTATTGGCTCATCTAATGCTTCTATCGCTGGCCGGATTTGTAAAGCACATCATCTACAGGGCTGACTGGCTTGCCTTGGTATATCGCGCATTGTCAAAACTATCAACAATAAAAACAGTTGGAAAAGTAAGGGAAAATTGGACTCCGTCTCCGACTACTGTGCGGGTGACTCCGGTAGTGTGTAAGCCTCAACGCCGTTTCCCGTAAAACTAACAGTGCGCCAGGGCCTTTCAATGGCCGATAACCTCCCTAAATTGTGGACCTGTAATCATTGCTTAAACATCATGTTGGGGTCCACCGGGTATCCTTGAAGAGAGAACCTCGGATCATATGCAGTGGAATTTACACCCACGTGGTGAGACTGCATATGGCTGTGCTGAGGATGTGAGGTCGGGATCTGCATGGTGGAATGCCCCACAATCTGCGTCCGCGACTGTGACATGGAAGGCTCGTAGGGACCCGGAGTCGCGGAGGTGCTCCTGGGTACAGAACCAGAGGAATGGGTGGTGCTGTGGGATGAACCATACAGGGACAGATCCTCGACATGACTCGTGGGTGCCGGGTAAGACGAGTGCTGAGGTGCATTGAAGGGGAGTTGGGCCCCGGTTTGGGCTGCAAGCCGACGTATCAAATCATTCGATGGATAGGAAGGAGAGGACGCTGCTGCCATCGCCGAGAAATCATCGCCAACATTAGAAGGCACTGTTGGAGAGCCTGTCCCAGGAAGTCCGATCGACGACGTGGATACCCCTTGCGGCAGGTTGAGTGACCGGGGTAGTGGGAGGTTGGGCAGTACTTCGGAGAGCTTGGCCAGCAGCAGCGGCAGGTACCGGGACTGACCACCACGCAGGGTGGAGATGAGGGTCAAGAAGCGGGAGACGTAGTCACGAGGACCAAGCGCGAATGCATCGGGTGAGAAGGACGTGACAGCGACCACGTCAGTGAGGCAGCAAGCGACGTCGAAGAGCTTTTCGATCTGTTGTAAAATTAGCTCAACTGTTGCTTGGAGCATTATGCTTCGGAAAAGGGAAAAGAGCAGCAAAGGGACGTGCGTGGGGGGATGACAAAGAAAGATGTGCTAGGCCAGGGCCCAACCGTCAGAGATAGACGTTGCCGAGTGGGCCCGCTACTACAGACAGTTCCAAAAAAACTGGCAGGGATTGTGGTGGCAGCGAAGGATAGGTGAACCCGGTGTGAAGCCAACCGAACAAGATTTGGGGAGGGGGAAGAGAAGGGGCTGTGAAATGTCTTGGTACTTACCAGGCCAGCGCCATGCACTTCCATGGATTGTTGTGAAAATTGGTGGGTCATGGTGAGCAAGTCCCGTGCAATCTCAATGGGGTACTTGAACGTTAGCGGGCTGTCACTTGTGACGCTGCTCACTAATCCCTGCGTGACGCACAGCTGCCACGCCTGTGCGCGTAGCCAGTGTTGAGTGACGCGTATCTCGACGGCTTGGGCTTCTGTGCAGTCCAGATAGGCGGGCACAGCTTCTGCAAGCTGCGTCTGGAGCTGCGCGATCCACGCTGGGTTGGCATGCGTGTGGACGCGGTTCCAGAGGTTGATGAATGTGTCGTCGATGATCTTGTACATGTTGATCATGAGCTCCAGGCCAGACGCAAACTGCCGGTCAGAAGACGCCTCGTCGAGAGACGGGGGGTGGATGGTCGGGTACAGCGAAATTGGACGGTGCTTGTGAAGAGCAAAGTTCCTGGATTCCTGTTAATAGCTACTCTCCAAAGTTGGAATTTGCACTTCGAGCATCTGCTCTCGCCGCTGTGGTGCATCGTCCGTACCTCTCTGCAATGAAAAGGAGCCAGTAGAGCACGCGCTTTCGCGAGATATCCAGAGGATCGTGCTTGTACGTGTCTTCGTCGTGCATGCCGAGCATGTGCGCTTGCGTGGTCGCGTCACGAAGATAGGCCCAGGCCGTGTTCTCTCGGGCCAGTCCAAAATAACAGCCGCAGTAGAACCACGAGGTGAGGACGGTCAAGTGGGTTGGGTTCTCGCGATAGTCGTATCCTTGTCGCACGCGAACAGACTCCTCGAGGAGGACGTGTCCCAGGCCGACGTTTGACATTTGGGCCATGTCGGGCCGCGGCAGCATCGTGGGCGAAACCTTCATGTTGGCCTTGATCATGACATAGGCGCAGAGGGCGACCATGGCACAGTATGCCTCGGTCGACCTGTCCATGTTCATGGCGGTCTCCTGGGCTCTCTGCCGGTGCAGGACAGGCTCGGAAGGATAGACATTGGCAAAGAAGTAGTCGATGCAGCTCTCGACGAGGCCCGGCGCCAACAGACCCGGGGTGCGTGCAAACAGCGAGGAGAGCGAGCGACCGTCGAATCCTAGATCGGATGGATAGCCGGCGGCAATCTGGGCATTGCGTTGGTTCTCGCGGAGTTCAGACAAGACTTTGGCGCGGCTCCCTTTGGGGCCCTTCTTCTGGGGGATGGCATTGTATGTGCATGCCAGGCCTGCAGAGACGCAGTTCTTGCAGGGTGCGGTGCCTTCGCCTATGCACTTGACTTTGCGGCGGTGGCAGCTGGCGGGGGAAACATGTCAGTGGGTGATGACGAGGAGGAGGAGGGGGGGGGAAAGGAAGAGAGGAGGTGGAGGGTGGGGAGGGCTTCATGTTGAAGAGAAGGTGTGTGTATGTGTGTGTGTGTGTGTGTGTGTGTGTGTGTGTGTGTGTATGTACCTACCTGTCGCAAGCTCGCTTAACTGGAGTGGTGGCAGTAGGATTGGAAGCCATGAGTGGAGGAGCAAACTAGTAAGAGAGGGGTCTGGACGACTGCATGAAGTAGCAGACAGCCTCGAAGCGGATGCGTAGGTTCCTTTAGTATAGCGAACATGTTGCGCCTACGATCGGGGAGATATCTTGGAGAGTCCCTTGTGTCATTGTACTGAAGTGAACGCCCATTCGCACCTGGTCCACCTGGATGATTAAACCGACCAAGCGTCAGGTTAGATTTCGACTAGCAAACATGGCTGGGTCGGCCAGGGTGGGCCTGCACTTGGGGGTGCGGCGCCAATGGCACGGCGGGGAGCAGCGTCCTGGGGCTGCGATTCCAGGAGAGAACAAAGGAATCTGCAGGGAAGCGCGCTGGAAGCAGGTCAAACGCTCACCATACGGTTGCAGACCATGGGGCTTGGGCGGTCTGCAGGGCTAGAAGCATGCTCGACAGTACATCCTGGCCGTCGTCGGCGCATGGGGCACGAGCAGCGATGGCACGGTGGTTGTGGTTGCGCTCAGGGCGGCGGGAGCTTCAGGGCAGGCTAGCAGGCTTAGCAGCAGTGCAGCAGTGCAGCACCACTGACCACCGCTGCCACTCTCTCTCTCACCCTCTCGCGCTCTAACTAACCGAGAAGAGTCCGCCGGGCAGGTATACCGTTCTGGGCATCCTGGCCCCTCCGTCCCATTTCTGCTCGACATCAAAGGGCAGTGTCCTATACCAAGTCCTTGACTTGCTTGACACTCAGCCACCCCCAGACGGCAGACTGCCTGGGTACATGGCATACATACAGTAGTTACTAGTACAGTACCCAAGAACAGACTGGGGGCGCCCCCTTCACCCTCGCAACAGCCGCCAAGCCACGCAAGACTGGCATTGGAACTGCCGCTGCCGAGGACAAGTCCCAAGTACAGTAGGTAGGTACGCGTCGTCACTCCCTGTGTCCAAGCAATACTGTTGCTAGAGTATGCCATGGTGTCATGGTGCCATGGGCCATTGATCCGTATTCTCGCATGCCCGCCTGCCCGCCTGCCTGCCTGCCTGCCTGCCTGCCTGTCTGCCCGCCTACATGGGTATGCAAACGGAACGGATGCAAGTGCTGCTGCTTGGGCAGCCAGCCAGCCTCACAGTGACTTCATAGCGCGCCTCACATGCAGCAATCCTCGCCGACTGGCCCTCGCCCTGCCCTGCCCTGCGCTGCTCCAGAGGGGCCACGGCGGCTCCATGCGGCAGACGCCCCAGGAAGGCCGCCCAGCAGACGACAGCGCGCCAGAGTGCGATTCGTACGCATGTCGAGGTAGCTCCAATGAGGCGCTGTTGGCAGTGCGTCTGAGAGAGGTCGGAGGGCACCCTGCGAGGGCGAAGCGAGGAGGTTGCATCACGTTCCGCCGCCGCCGCCGCCGACCGCGTTCTCGATTCTCCGGTGTGCCTCGAGGTACCTGCGAGGTCGAAAAGCCCTTTGAATCAAGTGCGACACTCGCTCTCTTTAAATGCACATGTCTAAAGGCCCTTTTGCGGCTTCACCCAGCGCCTTAGATGGGCCAAATCCGAAGTGCTGCCGCGCCGTCGAATCAGACGCGGCCCCCATGGCCCTGCAGCCTTGCAGCCGGCCGTTGACATGATGGCAGCGTCTGCCAACAGCCTGCTACTAGTACTTACTTGCATCTGTGTACTGACAGACGTGAACTTGTCTCGTCCCAAGGCCTCTGCGACGACGTCGCATCCAGAGCGTACGGCGCGCTGCACGTCACCCATGCTGTGCACCGCTGCTACCTTCCAGCACGCCAAGCCAGCCTCGAAGGAGCAAAGCCGCGTTAGCAAGGGCACGCAATGATGTGCATCTGCGATTTGGAGGCTCTGCCGTCCCACTTCTCCGGATTTGCGCCCAAAAAAAAAGCCTCCTCGGAGCAAGGGTTGGTATAATCCTCCGCGGAGTCTTCACGACATCTCTAGAGCCCAACACTGCGTCTGTGGGCACCCTTCATACAACAGACAGCATGCTTTCATCCCACCCCACCCCACCACAAAAGCCATCCCACGATGATTGATCGCCTTCGTCCTCGTCTTCGTCTGCGCCAGAATTCTGGAGCCGTCGGGCGCTTGCAGTTCGTTGTACATACATGGTAGGAGCTGCCCCGCTTTGCAATCAACACCATGCATCGCGACATCATCGCTTCTGGCTAGACAATGCCTAGCTCTAGTCCCCATCTTCCCCCAGAATCTGACGCCTTTCCACATGCAAAAGATGTACTTGGCCCGACCAAGATTTCGACTGTCAGAGCCATGGATTGCATCTCTTCCGCTTCTCAAGACTCACCCTTTGTCAATTCTCATAGTCAATTGCTACGTACAATTCCTGCATCCGCAGTCTATACTTTCAATTGCAGGGACAAACCCAGATGCAGACCGAGAACAGAAGACCATACCCATTGACCATGATGCTACTCGTGTCAATATGTCTCCGTCAGTCTATCCACTATTTTCCCGATTTTTCCACCTTGAGAAATATTCCATCTGAAACTGTTTTACCTCGAGACATGTCACCCCCAAAACATTTCACCTCGGAAAAAAAACAAGTTTCATCTCAACCTGTTTCGCCCAGAAACACAAGACAATCTAATATGCATTGTGTACTGTGAGTCATCTCCCCCTCCTCTCTTTCTAACCTTATTTCCCACCACCAAAACAAATCACAATTCCCAAACAATTCAACATGACCGCATGAACCACATACCCATACCCACCATACCAAAGCCCAAGTGCACCTACACTACACTTCCCCTCCCCCCATCCACGCATCAAAAACCCATGCCCACAACAAAGCCACACAGATCCGCCACCCATGCAACCCATCCGACCTTTCCACAATCCCAGTCAAAAAAACAACGACAAACTCAAAATAAAGCCCTGACGTCACATTCAAACTATACACACTAGCCCCCTTCCCCTTCCCCATCGTTTTAACCTTCTGAATTGCGGGACTTATGCGATGAGGGTGCAGGCAAGGCCCTGTTATACGTAACTTTGATTCTTGGAACGGGGGAAGGGAAGGGAAGGGAAGGGAATCCTAGCCGCGTTGTTGTTGGGGAAAAGGAAGACGGGCGCAAGTGCGTTGGGGTGGTGAAGTGAGGGGGGAGGGGGGTTATAGTTGGAGGTATATATGTATGTATCTTGAGTATTGTTTGTGGATTTGGTTAAATATGTATCGTGGGTGTTGTGCTGAGTGTTCACTTTTTATTTATAGTGCTTCGTTATACTTGGATATATAGAAATTTATACTTGTATGTATATTTGCAAAGGTGCTAATTCTTCCTTTAACGTATTGGGCTTGTGTGGCGTGGGTAATGTATGCGTGGCTATCTAACTTATTATTGCACGATTCATGTCGATATAATCTATCCAGATTACTTTTGTTACAGGCTCAATCTACATAGGTAATTTGTGAATATTGTATAGTAGTACATGCTGCGAACGAGCACACCTCGTCCCTTTAGCCTAGGCTATTTAATTTAGGCGCGGCTGCTAAGTGCGGATATTATACGCTTACTTAGTAGATGTAGAGTGCGTGTTTAGGGTAGTAAGATTTAATAGGAATAGTATACATATGTGTAACGAACCTTCGTTACATCCCAGGTCTTCAGACCAATCCATGTCGACACCGATTACGGGTCCGACCTTTCGAGGCCCCTCTGCCTCCACATATAAAAGGAGCCTTACGCTCTTAGATAGATAGACAAGTTCTTCTTGTCCTTTTGTACTAGACCTATAGGTGTAGGAATCAATCTGTTCAACCTTTAATATAGGCGCGCCCTCCCATATGCCTCTAAGCCGTATCGGATCCCTTTTGGAACCTCCTACTTACCTGTGTCGTTACAGTATGCATGCATGTATGCATGTTGTTTTAGTTAAAGTATAGGTAGTAATAAGGATTTTAGTAGTTATAGTATAGGATTAAGTGTTTAGTAGAAAGGCAATAGTACTATATTATAATAACCTTATAGTTATAAATAGGCTGTTATCTTTTAACGTGTTAGTAGTAGTCGTTATAGGATATACTAAGGGTTTTATATTTAAAAGTTTAGGTATAGAGGAGGAGGAGGAGGAGGAGGAGGGACATAAATAGGTTTATTAAGAGTATAAGTATTATAAATTATAAATTAAGAGGTATAGTAGAGTATCTACTATTACTTACCATCTCTTACCCTCACCCTCACCCTCGCCCTCTTCATCACAAAACAACGCCCACCAAACCTTGCCCTCCTACCACCCACAAAATGCACACACAACACCTAACCTTCTAGCTAGGAAATCACCTGTAACCACCAACACTACTATCATACCCCACTCCACTCCACTCTAAACAACCTAACACCCCTAACCACTAATCCACACTAGCCTTCTACTCACTGCCTATATAGTCTAGTAGACCTGCACCACTAAACCTACATAGCCCAGAATATACGCGTAAGAATCTGCGATATGCAGCTAAAAAGCTAAGAGGGACAAAAAGGAAATTTCCTAGAGTAGGAGGGGTCAGGGAATTGCGTGAGTAGTTATAGTGTTGTTGTTCTAGATCGGGTGGTTGTGTTATGCTATGTTATATGTAAGTAGGATGGTAGGGATATAGGGATGTGGTGGTGGTTTTTTAAAAGGTAGGCTAGAGAGGCATAGGGTAGAGGTGTAGAGGGACATGTGTGAATGGCTTCGATTCTGGGGTTTGGGGGGGAAGTGAGCGAGGTAAAAAGTTGGATGAGAGTGATGAGTAAGTCGGTTGATTGATTCATGTAGGAGATGTCATTTTGTCTTGATACAATAAAGGGGATGGGAGATCGAGTGAGGGCAGTCGTTACTGCAATCGCTGTTGTGGATTGGAATTATGTTTTCACTTGTATAGCCCCATAGCCCCATACATAGACCGACCTGATCCGACGCCACACCAAGCCAAACCAAACCAAACCAACACAAAAAACCTAAGCATTCGCCTACCTACTTCAGCCGCCCAAAGTCAGCCTTCAGCTCAACATGTCCATCCTCATCCACAACTTTTCCCCTGTCCCATTCTCGCGCCTGGCCTTTCTGCGTCCATACCACATCCTCCTCCGTTTGCTCTTCCCCCTTTTTCCATTTTCTCACCTGCTCGTCCGAGAAGCCAGCGGCTTTCAGGCGATCTGCGCCTTGCTGCTGCCAGCGCTGGCGGTCCTTGAGGACTTCGAGTGCGTCGCCCCAATCGTCGTCTGCGTCCGAATCTAGTCGGACGTCTATCGATGGATTGTAGGTTGTGGAGAAGCGTGATTCGATACCCATGGAATTGGCTTTGAGAGCGCCGCGGCCGCGTGATCGTATGGCGGGTTTTTCTGAAGGGGGGAGGGGACCGACGATGGCTTCGAGCGGGTCAGAATCGGATGCTGGTGAGGCGGATCGTCGTGTAGATTTGGGGTTGGGTTTGCTTGAAGCTCGCGATGGCTTGCGATCCTCTTTTGCCCGGTCGATAGAATGGGCTCGGTTGCTACTTTTATGCCTCTTGCTGTGTCTGTCTGAACGAGGTGTCCGGGACCGTGATCGTGAGGTGGATCTGGAGTATGATCTACGACTTCTGTGGCTGTCAGAGTGCCCTCTTCTCCGTGATCTATGGTCCTTCTCTTCTCGATGTTTATGACGAGAGGTTCTGCCGCGAGGGGATCTGGATCTTCGTCGTTTTCGAGTCGATCGGTCCTCATCGCTGCCATCTTGCCGTCTCTTGCGCCGGTGGGCGTCCTCGCTACTATCCCTGTGTTTCCTGTACCGAGCCTCTTCCGAGCTTTCTCTATATTTCCTGTGCGAACCTTCCTCTGAGCTGTCGTGATGCCGCTTTCGCCTCTGAGTGCCACGCTCCTTATCATGGTCTCTCGGATCACGATGTCGCCGTGATGGCTGATGCCTGGCTTCTTCGTCGCTCAGAACTGGTGTCAATCGCCCTTCATCCTTCTTCTGTTTTCTGTTGGTCTCCTTGTGCCTGCTTCTTTCCTTCCCGCGATTCATCAACTTCAGACGCGCATTCGATTCCTCTGCCTCCTTTGCAAGAAGCGCAGCATTGTGACTGTCGGTTTGGCGGATGATGTGTCGCAGAAAGTTTGTATTTGGCCTAGGTGCACCAGAATTTGCCCTGCTCAATGTGAGTATAATATGATCGAGTTAGGCGAGTAGCAGTCATACTGCGATTCACTCATGCGCACCTTCTGGGATTGAAAGCCTCTATGCCAACAAGCTCATACGTCTTGGTCGCTTTCTTTGCGTCCTGCTTGAGTAGGTTGGCGACATACTCGTCGTTGAGTTTGTCGGCCATTGTGCGTGGGTGTTGTACCGGAGAAGCCGGGGGAGTGGTGCGATTAAAGTGCTGAAGCCGCCCTGAATGTCTGACGGCATCGCAATCGGCGCTAGTGTGAATGAGGTAACCGCCGCGGGGAACCCAATGCGACTGGCAACGCGTTCAGTCAAAACAAACACTGTAGCCACGCGCGCATTCGAGACAAATTTATACCCAGACAACAGATCAACATGGTTTCAAAACGAAAGTCTGTGCAGCCGACGCCAGCATCAGCTCTCGAGCAGCTACAAAAGTCACAATCACTGAAACTTTTATCCATCGCCGAAACTCTATCACCAAAGGATCTCCCACAGTCTGCGAAGAAGCGTAGTTCTGCAGTGTCAGAGGATAGCGAACAGAATGGCGACACACATCCTGCAGCGCTCGAGGCAGACTTGTCACATTACAAAGTATGCTCAGGTGGGGCAGTTCAGTCATGTGTAGGAGGACTAACATACCGCTAGGAACTGTTTAGCAAGCTGCGCTTCAGCTACGTCGAACAGGTGACCAAGGAGAAGTTCCTCAGGAGTATTACCGAGAATCCACCACGGCTTGTCGAAGCCTCCGAGAACGACGTGAAGGAAAAGGAGATTCTAGCGCTCAAAGCCAGCCTCAAGGAGCGCAAACTGGAGGTCGCTGAGATACTCTCGCAATTGGAAAAGAAGGGCAAGGAGCTCTCGCTACGATATGAAGGCCTGCAGTTGCGCACACAGCAGCTAGAGTCGCTTCCCAGCGAAATTGAAGGCTTGGAAGCGAGCATAGAACGGCTCAAGCAAGAGCAGACACCCGTGTCGAACAACCCAGAACTTGCACTCCCCCTTCCAGATACGTTAAAGGTTCTCCACGAGCGAGAAGTGGAGCTTACAGCCTTGAACGCTCAGATTGCGAGTCTACAGGCAGCGATACCGAACAGGACAAGAGATTTGGAGAAGCTAGAGCGCGAGTTGAAGCCGCTGGAGACACAGAAGCAGGGCACAGTGGCTGCAGCAAAAGAAGCGAGGAGACGAAAAGAAGAGGGTGGAGGCATTGGAGACGAGCTGGAAGAGCGCGGTCGATGGCTCAGGGCGTCTGAAAAGGCCTTGAGGGAGATGTTGGATGTTCAGAGCTAGCCGTTTTCTTGGATATCGATGTGCGCTAGTCTTGCATCTCGAGGCGTTTGGGATAGGATCTGGGTCATTTGAGATATCATTGCTTTCTCTTTCTGTGCTCAACGAGATGTCTGGCCTAGTGATGCCAAACCGTTGACCTGCGTATTTTTGAATGACAGCGACACCATGACCAACTCAATCTTCACTGTTAAATGTACCGTGTATCCAGGAACGCAGGAACGAACATGGGGCTCTAGTTATCCTACGAGCTGCTCGATGAACGCTGTCGTAATAATGGCGGTCAACGGTTCGAGTGGATCTCTGGTGGTGACTAACGCGTGTCCCGGGAGTCCCGTCGCCTCACTGCCCAGTGCCAGCACACTTCCCCGGGGCCGGGAGCAGGAATGACAGGAGTCCGAAAACCAGGAAGCGCCTAGGTGGCTTTCACTGGCTTCGAGACTTGGACGTGCCAGCTGAAAGCAGGGCTTGTGTGGCCGGTGATTGGGCAACATTGGGCCGCCTCACCGCTTATCGATTGCGCTCACGTTGCCTAGCCAAACTGCGGATAAACAGAGCGACAGGTGGATCGTCTCTCGAGCTAGCTGAGCTGGTGTGCTGTAGCTACGCATTCGACAGACATTCGCAAGATCTTTATTTCTGACATCTGGGCTCCACTGCGCATTCCGACCTCACCCAGCAGAGTCGTCGAACAGGGCCTTGCCACGACTGACGCCCTCTACCACCGAGCTGTCCGCTGAGTCGGGCATGCTCAGCAACCCAAAGTCGTCGCACATCGACAACGTACACAACACTGACAGCTCTGCTGCCACGGTACTCTCGCTGCGCTGACGCCTGTCACGACGTTACGGCCTTTTGCTCTCCTTCCCAGCCACTTCTATTGTTACTGCAACCCTCTTGTTTCCGCCTGTTCCATCTCCAGCCCAACCAGTCCGGCTCGACCACTACCGGTATTCCGCACCTGACCAACCCCAGAGACTTCTGCACTTGACATTTTCCACCTGGATTGAGCGTCTTCCGCCGTCATGTCCGACCAGGGGCTCTCCGCTCCTGGCACGAGTGTTTACTCATCCGACTCCATGTATGTCGGCGATGGGACATGGGATTCGCAGCGCAACACCTTCCTGTTGCCCAACCTGCAGGGCTTGAATTTTGAGACAATGCGCTACAATGGTATGTACATGGAAACAACATCCGCCAAAGTCGCAGACTGACTCTTCAGGTATGGGCAATCGCTTTCGCAACATGGTCGGCTACAAGGCCATGATCACCGCCCACGGTATCCTGGCTGCCATCACCTTTCTCTTCGTCATCCCTGGAGCCATCCTCATGGCCCGATTCTACCACCGAAACCCACGGACCGCGCTACGATTTCACATCTGGCTCCAGATTTTAGCCGTCTTACTTTCCACTGCCGCCATCGTCCTCGGGTTCCAAGCTGTCGGACGCGAGAGGTCCCTGTCTAACCCGCACCATGGCATCGGTGTCGCTCTCTACACCCTGGTCATGGCACAGGCTTTCGGCGGCTCTATCATCCACAAGCTCGAGAAGGGCAAGGAGCGATTCAAGATTCCTTTGAAGCTCATGGTGCGTGCGACGAACCCTTTCTGCTAACCGTACTAAATATTACGTAGATCCACCAGTGGCTCGGCCGGGTTATTGCACTTTTAGGCATCGTACAGGTTCCTCTCGGCCTCACCTTGTTCGGCTCTCCATTGGTGCTGTTCATCCTCTATGCTGTCTGGACCTTTCTTCTTCTGATCCTGTACTTCGTTCTTTCGTACAGAAATCAGCCTGAGATGGGGTTTGACGATGGCACCACCTACATCACTGACGGTACCGCCACCAGTATACGGAGCAGAAGAAGTAGGCGAAGCAGAGGAACCGGTCTGGGAACCCTCACAAGCGTCGGCGCAGCAGGCGCAGGGCTAGCTGCGCTGAGGAATAGATCTCGAAGCCGCAGCCGCGGAAGACATGGCGGACAGCAAACGACAGTGCTCAGTTCTCGTCGCGGTTCACGCTCTCGCATCAATGATTCTAGGCTCAACGACTCAGAGTTTACGGATTCCTACCTCAGTGATGAGAAGTATCGCAGTAATCAAAGAAAGGGAAGCACTTGGAAAGATCGCTTTTTGGGTGCTGCAGCTGCAGCTGGAGGTGCTTTCGCTGTCAAATCTTTGTTCAATCGTAAGAAGAAGCACCCACCGACGGAGACTGGAAGCGATGTCAGCTACAGCCGTCCTTTGGGTCCATCCGAGATCACGCAGACAGATCTGAGTAGACTTGAAGAAGGAAGAGCTCCTGAGTCGCCAGCGAACCGAAGGGACGATTGGCGTCGCGTCGAAGAAAGAGAAGCTGCTCAGGCGGCGGCTATGGCCGGAAGTCCATTGCGACAGGGACATCGTCCAGCACGCAGTGCAACATCTATGGACTCGTTTGACAGTCGAACCAGCTACAGTGATGACCTCGATTCAAGGCCTCGACCACATTCGTTCGGATTGAAAGAGGGTGTAGCGACCCTGGGTGTGATTGGCTTCCTCAAGCACTCCCTCAGCAAACGCAGTAAAAAGAAGGAGGAACAGCACATAGAAGAGATCAGGCAGCATGACCTAGAAGAAGAACGAATCGCTCGCAAGAACAGTCAGCGTCGCAAGTACACTGGCGATGGTGCTGTACCACCGAGGAGAGGCAAGAGACCACCATCGACAATTCTCTCGGAGAGCGACTTGACTGGCATTACACCTTCAGTTGCGCGGCCTAAGATACCTCCACCACCCATGCCTCCGCCATCTTCAACAATAGTTCCTACGCGACCAGGAGACAATCACGGCCTGCTATCTGATTCAGGTTCAGACTTGTACAGTCCACCCGATCGCAAACAACGTCGTCGCACCGAGGCAGGCGCGGCCGCTCTTGCCGGTGGAGCGGCAGCATTCTCCAACGGCTCTCCTACGAAGAGAGACAACAGCCAACGGCGAGATAGCAGAGAGGGGAGTGTCGTATCACCACCGGTGTCCGTAAAGGTCAAGATGCATAATGATGGACGACACGTAACTCTTCGACGGCTCAATGAGGAGGAGGCTGCAGCCGAGCGAGAAGCGAGAAGAAAGGAACGACAGCGCAAGAACCGTACTGGCAGCGAGAGTTCGATCGGCAACTTTGACAATGAACGCTGGCGCCGAACTGAGGCTAGAGAAGCTGCGCAAGCTGCAGAGATGGGCCAGATTCCTCCGCCTCCTCCAATGCCAGGAACAGCTGCTGCAGGCTCCGCCCAGATGCCTGAGACACACATCCCACCGCCTCCGCCAGGTCCACCTCCAATGGGTCGTCCAGCACCAGGTAATGGCTCACTTCCTCCACCACCTCCAATGCCGGCTGCACAAATCAGCCTACTGAGCAGTCCAATGGGTACACAAGTGCATGGTACGGAGACAGATCTCAGCAACTACGACTCGAATAGAAGGCGGCGGCGAGCCGAGAGAGCGCAGGCAAAGCAGGCAAGACTTGGAGGAAGTCGTGTGGAGTTCTCGTAATCATGTGTAATGAACAAAAATGGTGAGGTTTTGGCACGCGCATTGGGTTCTGATGAGACGGACTATGCATTTTTTGGGAGTTTTGGGTTTTGTTGAGTTTTGAGCGATGAGATGTTTGAAATTGTGCGACTTTAGTGTAGATACCTTTGAGCAGTCAATGTATGAATGGGTTGTCAACTGACTTACTGAGGTGTGACAACATTGTCCTCTTAACATACTTTGTCCTTGCTGATGCCTTGTAGTGCTTCGATTTTGCGGCCTTTTACGTCATTAATTTGCCTCGTCGCAATTTGATTAAATTCGCTTGGTTACACGACTGGTTGTTCCATCCCATAATATAAAAGGTTAGTGGCGTAGTGGTGCAACCCATCCCACGCTAACTTGGACGACGACCCTCTGTTCTCACACTAACAAGTCTAGAGCAAATATTTCTTATCTGCATATTTAAATCATATGCAACTGTACAAGCTGATCAACTACTACTATATTTCGACGATCGTGTTTCAATAGTCGTACTGAACACCAAGTCTCGGTCGTATTGCCGGCGATTCCAAGAAATCTCTTACGTCATCCTTCAACAGCTTGTAAAGTAGGTGAACGATCGTCGCACATTTATCACCACCGTATCACGACATTCTCTGTGAGTAGTGCCTCAGATTCCCCGCATAGTGCCAATTCTGACAAACCGAGTGCTATGGCAGACAGCCAATATGCTTTCTTGGGCCTTGTTGCTGCGATTGCAGCTAGTGCTCTGTTCTTTCTCTACCGATGGCGATTCAACAACTTTGCGAACATCCCCAGTCCAATGTCAAGGAATCTATTTCTTGGACATTTAGGATACATTGCAGCCGAGTACAAAAATCTTCCGAACAGTTCCGTTCATCCTGGTTAGCCCATAATCCTATACTTGATCTTTGTTGACCTACTAACAGACAACAAGATTATGTTTTTGAGAACCTCTGGAAGAAGTACGGCTCTCGCGATTTCATGTTCTTTGACACTAGGCCTGCGGAATACCCTATGATCATTGTCGCATCCCATGAGCTTGCCGAACAAATCTCAAGATCAACAAAACAGCAGCCAACCAGCACGACCAAATCGCCTACCCTTCATGGGGGCCTTGGAACCCTCGTCGGACCGCTTTCAATTCTTACCCAAGAAGGCGAGTCGTGGAAAGGCCTTCGCAAGCAACTCAACCCCGGTTTTGCGCCTCAGCATCTCCTCTCTCTCCTCCCAGTTGTCTTCAAGAAGGCTCATATCCTCATGAGAAGATTGGACGCAATAGCTAGATCGGGAGAGGTTACAGCAATAGAGCCTCTGTGCACAGATGTAACCTTCGACATTATCACCGAGGTATCTATAAACATTGATTGCAAGAGCCAAACCGCCGATCCAGCAGAGGAGAACGATATTGTCAAATACTTCCGTGTTCTAATGTCTACATATTCAGGAGACAACACCCTTATACCTATCTGGCTGAAACTTCCACGTCGAATCAAGAGATACATCTACGGTCTCCGACTAGATGCCGCGGTGAAAGCATGCGTCCAGGATAGATTCAAAGCCATGCAGAAAGACCAAAGCAGCACGAAAGATCGCTCTATTCTCGCTTTAGCCCTGAAAAATACCGACAGTTTGACACCTGACGCTCTGCAGGCGATTGCAGACCAGATCAAAACCTTCCTCTTCGCAGGACATGACACGACTTCCACTCTTCTTCAACGACTCTTCTACGAACTCTCCATTCGCCCAGATCACCTGGCAAATCTGCGCGCCGAACATGATTCCATATTCGGCGACAAGGATCCTATGGACGTATTCACCGCTAACCCAGAAGAAACCATGAAAGCGCTCGTCTACACATCTGCATGCATCAAAGAAGCACTACGCCTTTGGCCTCCTGCAGCAACAGCGCGTATGTCACACAACGGACTGAAGCTCAACACATCTTCTGGCGGCGAGATCTGCATGGACGGGTGCGTGCTTTACCTCTGCCACTACCTGATCCAGCGCGACCCCAAGGTCTACGGAGAAACCGCAAATGACTTCATACCCGATCGCTGGCTAGATGACCACGACATTAACAGCGCAGCACTCGACGCCAGGGACGATTCAACCCCAGATTCAAACAAGATCCCAACTGGCGCCTGGCGCCCCTTTGAGCGCGGCCCACGCAACTGCATAGGTCAGGAACTCGCCAACATCGAAGCGAAAATCATCCTCGTGTGCACGATGCGACGGTACGATTTCTTCAAAGTGGGCTATGGAGAAGTTGAACTGGATGACAAGGGCATGCCGACTGCAGATGAGAAGGGGAGGTACAAAACCAAGTCTGAACTGCTCAATGTAAGTTATTGTTGTGGTCTGGACCTAGCATGTTGGATCTAATGACTTTGTAGACGATTTCGATTACCGCGAAGCCGATGGATAAGACGGTTATGAGGGTGAAATTTCATGGTGATAACAAGGGGTACTGAATTGCGGGGAATGCATTCTTGAACCATGTTTGCCTTGCTCTCCCTGTTACCTGGAATATATGCAGCTGGGGTGCGCTAGTAACATAGGCAGCTATTATAGGTATATTTGGAATTTTGTTTTGAGAATCAAGGTGCCTACAGCCCTACCATAACCCAATTCACTTGCAATGTTCCAAGGTCCTTTAAGAGCCAAGACACTAGTGTAACTATCAGGGTCCCTACGTTACACGCACACTCTTGAAGTACTAGGATATTCGACTACGAATTCTCAGCATGATAGTAGGCCCTGGAGTTTTTCCTGTACTAGGTTAATGACTTCCCTTTTAGGCTTAGTGGCTATAGAATGTTAGTCTCCGCTTCGACACGACTGACAGTCAGCCCGCATCCAGCAGCATGTCTTTCCTTGCTGCCTCAACTACGGTTCAACGTGCTTCAACCTCAAGTGCATTTCTAGGCAGTGTGACAATGGGTTGGTTTCTTGGACAGTTCTTGAAATCTTTGTTTGCAAAGCCAGCTCGTTTGCTCAAAGCTTCGCTCTCATCGCCTCACATCCGGCGGTTTACAACGACTTCGCACGATGCCGTTGTCATTTAAGACTGCGATGTAGAGCAATTTTACAAATACACCTCGGGTCGATGGCTCTGGAATGAGAAGTATCAGCTTACTCGCCGTTACGTCGAGTTCGACGTGCCGGGACTCCTCCAAGTCTCAGCGCAAGTGATCGGAGCTCGCTCTTGCGTCAAAATTGAGAAATTGCCAGAAGGAAATTTCAGCAAGGTTTTCCTTCTGACAATGGATGATGGCCGAGAATTGATTGCTAAACTCCCGAACCCGAATGCGGGAGCGCCGCACTTGACGACTGCAAGCGAAGTGGCTACCATGGACTACGTATGAGCTCCGCGACTCGTTGCATTCAATGATTGCTGACATGCAGGTATGTTGTAGGTTCGCAATGTCCTTGAGATTCCGGCGCCCCGGGTATATGGCTGCAGCTCCTCGACAGACAATCCCGTTGGAGCAGAGTACATTCTGATGGAACGCAGCGGAGGGGTGGAGTTGGGAAAACTATGGCAAGACATGTCTTGGGAGGACAGGCTTGAGATCGTCAGAACCTTAGTCGGGTATGAGGAAGCCTTTGTTGCTGCAAATTTTCCTATGTACGGAAGCCTTTATTATGCAATGGATCTACCTAGCCCAAGTCCGGATCAATTTCTTGACTCCTTCAGTTCAGAGAATAAGCTAGAAGCTCTCGTAGTTGGTCCGACGACTAACAGGGCGTTTTTCGACCAAGGAAGAGACTCTGTCGATATGAATCTGGGGCCGTGTAAGTTCGCTCACCATCGCTACGTAAAATGCCTGTAAACCTAATCGCATGCCAGGGCCTTCACTCAACGAATTTGTCCGCTCCTGCGCGACCCGTGAGCTAGCATGCATCGAAAACTTCTCGACATATCCAGGCCAACAAGGGCTATTCAGCAGCCCTAACCAATACCGTCCAACCAGAGCGTTGAAAATCAGAGTACTCCGAGATTACCTGAAGGTCGCAACCCAGATTCTGCCCAAAGATACCAAATTGTCAAAGCCGACTCTATGGCACCCCGACCTACATACTGACAATATCTTCGTTGATCCCTCCCAGCCCACAAAGATCGTCAACATCATCGACTGGCAAGCCGTCAACATTTCCCCACTCTTCCTTCAAGCACGACATCCCTCGCTCATCGAGTTCGAAGGGCCAATACCGGAAGGCTTTGAGCCCATAAGATTACCCCATGATTTTGATGATTTGAGTGAGGAAGCACAACGCCAAGCGAAGAATCTTCGCGCTGCTCAGTCTCTATATAAGCTCTATGAGATTATCATGCGCCGGCGGTGCCCAGAAATCGCTCAGGCGCTGCATTTTCGAGATACTCTGCCTGGCCAGATTACTGGACTGGCAAGCTCAGTCTTCAGCGACGGAGAGCCAATCCTCCAAGGTATGCTCATTCGTTTTGAGGATGAGTGGAGCACACATGTCCAGTGCTCCGATCCGTGTCCTCTTTCTTTCAGCTCGGAGGATAGGAAGAAGCAGGAGCGGCTTGAGGCGAGTTGGAGCGAAGGTGTTGAGTTGATGCATGAGGTTTTGACCGAGATTGGTGCATATCAGGGATGGGATGGCTGGGTTAATCACAACAACTATGATGTGTATAAGGAGCGCTTGGCCCGGTGTCGTGAGAATTTCCTCAATCGCTACGCCAAAACTGAAGAGGAGCGAAAGCAATGGGTCCAAGCCTGGCCGTTCGAAGACAAAACACCGCTAGCTCCGATAGTTACTTAGGCCTATAGAAGAGCAGCGCCGCCTGGAGGCGAGGTAGAGCCAAGGTGTTAAGCTGATGCATGAAATTTTGACTGAGATCGGTGCATATCAGGGATGGGATGGTCGGGCCAATCACAACAACTACCCCGTATAGAAGGAGCGATTGGCAAGATGCCGTGTAATTCGGGGGAGAAAGTGGAGTGATATTAGGCTAGATAATTGACTTGTAGGCAACCCATACCCCCATATTGACACGTCCTTTTTCCTCCACTAATTTTTTCTAGCACCCATGACCCCTGCATGCGCCGCTTGGGCTGCAGCAATCGCAAGTGAAGTTACCAACATCAGGGGCGCAACCCCAGCTGCACAAGAAACAGTTGAAAGCCCCCTGTGGCATAACGCCTTGGGTGGGCCTGCGAGAGGGCCTTCCGTTGGGAAAATTCTTTTTAATCACTGCCGCGATTTTTCCATTGTACTCTGCCTGGCTGACACCAAAGTTCGTCTGCGGGACGGCGGTGGCGACTGCGGCGGCAGTGAAGAGGGCCATGAGCGCAGTGGAGACTTCGAAACGCTGTGTTAGCATGGAGTTTTAGGCAATCTAGGGCTCAAGGGCAGGCTTACATTGCATCTTGAGGATTGCAGAGAAAGTTTTTTGAAGTAGTTGAAGGTGTTTGAAGGTATTGTTGTTGATGATGAAGTGGTTGTTCTGGATGATTGAAAGAAGTTGTGGGCGACAACTGCTAGCTATTTATCTATTCTCTTCTACTGATAAAAGGAGCACATGCTTACGATACTGACTCATTCTGTAGTATTTAAGTATGGTGTAGATGAACGTAGATGAAAGTTGTTGTTCAATCTGACTGAATACGACACACGTGCAAGGGTGTAGCTGGCTACCATATCAAACTGACTAGCTACGACCACGGTGTATACCTTTAGCAGGCCGCCTAACTTCAACTGACTCAGTACGGCTGAAACGTATGCATACAGTAGGCTTTAACTAAATGCCACTGAAGTACATAGGTGTACCTGGCTATTAAATCTGGCTATATGCGACCAAGGTGTATGCTCTAGCAAGCCATTCACCTGACTGAATACGAATGAAATGTATGCGTATAGTAGGCCGTTTAATCTAACAAAATGCTACTGAAGTGCATAGGTGCAGCAGGCTATTGAATCTGACTGTATTCAACCAAGGTGTATGGCCATAGCACAGTTTTCCTGACTCAAAGTGGGAGCAGTTCCTATTTTAGACTTGATTAATACGGACTCTAGCTAGACAGGGACTATTGCAGAAATGGGTATATAAAGGTGGTTCCTGGGCTACTAACAGGAGAATCAAAGCATTCAATCCATCCATTTCTACTACAGACTCAAAAAGCCAACCAAAACAGTTCCATCACTTCCATTCGCATCTATACTTAACTTCGTCAAGTTATCAACTGCTACTACATCCATATGAAAATGCAAGGTAAGTGTCTAGCTTTATTGTGGATCAGAAACAGAAGAAGAATAGCTTACGGTTCATTATAGGATTTATGTTTATCATTGCTGGGTGCATGGCGCTTATGGGTACTGCTAGCGCTCTCCCTCAGCGCGAGAGTGCTATTAGGAAATACAGCACCCATGCGGAGGCTTGCGCAGCCTGTGTTTTGAGCACTCTTTTCGCAACTCATGCTTGCGTGTGCTGTGACGGTTGGAACAACAAGGCTATCACGAACTGCAAGGCCTAGTAAGGCTAGGAGGGTGGTGGCTAGACTGTAACCCATCGGTGTGACCCGGCGCAGCCAGTTCGGCTTAGGGACACCAGGGCCCTGAATCCGAGCCAACCGTCATAGTATTCAGAGCCTATCAAGTCTAATAAAATGGCCATATCCTGCATACTTCTTCCGGTGACATATTGTACTCGTCGCTTCTGCACATGACCTCGTCCAGCAGTTCCTTATTCTGCCGCACCTTCACCGCAAAGTCAAGCTGAGGAGCAATCCAGCCTTCAGAATCAGTGTCAAGGAGCGTTTTAGCAAGTTCCTGGATTCGATGAAAGTCGTGATATTGCCGGAATTGCTGGTCGTGGTTTTGAATCTCCTCGTCACTAAAGCTGAACGGGCATTCTCCTTTGAAGCCAATGTCGTTCCAGACCTGCGCGAGCTGTATGAGACTGGCGCGAAGCGGTATTATACCCTCCTCTGACGCTTCGCCACATATAGTGAAGAGATTCCGGATGAATTGGGGCATGAACAAGGCTTTATAGGCTTGAGGATTGTGAACGGAAGTGGATACTTCGTATGCCTTGGCCATTCTGGCTTGTCGGACCTTGTAGACGGCAATCTGTTTATCGACGGCATCCATAATCGCGTAGTCCTCGGGTAGCTCGGGTATTGGTGAGTCTAAGACGTAATCAGAGTTAACGGATAGGAATTCTGGGAAGCGAGCTTGTAGGAGTAAGGGAGATACTGAAATTGACTGCCAGTCAATGAGCGAGACGACCTTGGTTGGATCTGTGCTGGATACGAAAATATTACCCATGTGCAGATCCGTGTGCCATAGTACTGGCTGGGAGAATCTATCAATGATCGTGCCAGTGTCTAGGTCAGACATGACGTCTCTGGTTATGTTTAGAACGACTAGCTGTTCTTCGGTAGAGATGAATTGCCGATCCGGCAGCGTGCTCAATTTCTGTTGTTTAATGCGTTCGATTTCGCGGTCTACGAGGGCAATACCGAAAGAGGACAAATTTGGCCCTGCTGTGAGTATTAAGCAGGAAACTTGTTATGATCGATCCAACTTACATGGACCTCGATTGAACTTCTGAGCCAAAAGTTCAGTTCCTTCATCTGCCTGAATCATCCATTGTCTCTCACAAGACGGCCCTATGCAGAATTGTCCAGGAGGATCTACATCACAGCTCAACTTAATGTGTGTCTCGCCTTCAGCCAAAAAATCGCAGAGGTACAAGCTTCCACTGGCAGGAAAGCGTATAGATGCAAGTTCGCCCTCTAGTTTTGTTATCCGCTGAACAAGTTCAAAGCGATCGGAGTCACTCATAGTGCCCCATGCCCTGAATAGCTGTTCTCCAGATGCTTTTTCCATAATGATATACTCGGCGCCAACAGGATTGAACGGATTCGAGCTCCAGGCAAACACCTTAGGCACGGGGATCTTAGTCTGTGTTTGGACTGGAAAAGGTAACATAGTCAGTCTACGTACAAATGTGCAGGCGCAACGCGCTTACGGTACTGGAGGATAGCCACCTCTGAGGCGGTCGTAGATTTTGGCGGGCCGGCAATAGGAAAAGGTATTTTAGCAATAACCTCGCTTCCATCTTCTTTTTGCATAAGAAGCGCCTTGCTAAACCCTCCTTCGAGCTTTTCAATAGCTCGAATAGGCGAGTGCGGTCCACCAGCAGACGCTGCCACAGTGCAAAGCGTGTCAACATTAAATCTCACATATCTGCGATTGCAAGCATGCGCTTCATTGACGAGAAAACGGCCGTTTGTGTAAGCGAATAACTCATCGCGGCTAATGGACTTGCCCCGACAAGTAATGGAGATGTTGCGGGAGCGGGCCGACCCGAATTGCTGGCTGCAGCTCCAACCCATCTTGCCAGTGGTTTTCAGTTTTTGTAACAAGGTCATGACCGTTGTCCTTGTATTTCGATATTGGTGTTGCTAAACGTTTATTTAGCCGCCTCGATTTTGCCTGTAAGTCATGAGGCCTGTCAGCGCTAGCTAGTCGCTAAAGAGCTCACCGCTTTGCTGGGCCAATTAGACAGTGATGGACCATTGCTTTTGCCAGGCGGGGTTGTTGCGTCAATTGTGGTAAAATCGGGGGTTGGTGCTCGTGACAGATGATGAGCTCAGTTTCCTTTTTCGAAATTCAATCTAGTTTAGGGATACAGTCAATGGTCACGCGGGAAAGGGCAAGTCAGAGTATTTAGTCTCCTGTGGTTGCATGTGATATAATGGTGTGAATGTTTGCAAACACATGTGCACATGAACGAATAGGCGTAGTGGAAGCTTGCTTGACTGTGAAAGTATGGATATAATATTCTTGTATAACTTTGCCCACAATACAAAGTATGCTTTGTAAGTAACATTTGTAGAAGGTCTGTTAAAAGAGGCAGACCTGGGCGCTGATTGATTCAGCTATCTAGTGCATACCTATGGTAAAGTTGAGCATGTTCAGCCTCGTTAGGATCGTTCCTAGCTCCATACCAAGGCAAGTACTTACATCGATGTTGCCATGCTCTAATTCCCTCAAGATAGTGCCAACCACTTGTTTTGCGATGCACCACGACCGGCGGAGTGGTCAGCAATAGATTGTGCTACGGTGGTGGCGTCCAATAGGTAACTAACTTACAGCGCCTCCTCGTCCTTCGGCCCCCACCCGACAAGGCATCAACATTCCACGTATTTATGACAGTCCTCTTCATGCGACTTTGCCTTGTGGAGATTTCTTTCCTCGTGACACACAGCTTAACTAACCTTTTCAATCCTCACAATTGTCAACGTGGCTAGCGAAGTACTGAGTTAGGGCTACTGACTGACTTTTATGCTCTTGCTTTCCTCAGCAAGGCTTCAGAGAGCTTGGTCTAGTAAATATATCAGATGGCGCTGATGCAGCCACAAAGCGACGTGGGAGTACTATGGGAGGCTGCGTTAGACAACTACAGGAACACAGCAGATGTCGATCTGCGTGCTTGTCTAAGAACGCAGCGAAATGCCATGTCTATCAAGGTGAGCTCATCCATTGCGATTACAATTGAAGGCACATAGAGGGTATCAAGATCCTACCTCCGAGTAGCCAGCTTTTTGTTGCTGCTCGCTAATGCAATCATCAGATCGAGCAACAACGCCAACTAGAAAACTTCAAGGTCTTCCGCCATGACAAAGGAAAGCTTGACCGGTTCCGTACAATGATCTCTGGCAATGCAGACATCATCGAAGGGGCCGCAAAGCATATAGGGAACGCCGCGAGCATTGCTTTCCCTCCCAGTTCAGCGATCCTCACAGCCTTTACGCTGGTCATGACTTCCTCTAAATACGTGACAGACGACTACGATATGATTGAAAGCTTCTTCAGCATTATGCAGTCCTTTTTACAACGCTTGAGACTGCTTGAAAACAAGATACAACCTCGGAGTTTTCAGTCTTTTCTCATCAACGTGTTCTCATCTCTCTTGCAGCTTTCCGCAATCGCACGCGCATACTGTGCCAAAGGCAGATTCTCGAAATGGGCTAGAGCTCTAGTCGATGGCAACGATCCTGGCCTGAAGGCTGCCTACGAAAAGCTCAACACAGATCTCCAAGACCTCGAGTCTGCCATAATCATGCAGACCCTGCGTACAACCATCGAAATCAGCGAGGATGCGAAATCCACAAATCGAGATGTCAAAGCGCTGCAAGTTGAGTTTGGCCTAAACACGAGCATGACAAAACAGACCTTAGAGACCAGCGCGCAGACTCTCATGATAGCTATGCGAACCGAAGAGATGATTCATACTTCTCGTGAAAACACGACTACGAGCAACGAATTGCTTCGTAACCTAGAGAAAAAGCTGGACAGGCTGCAGACAAAAGATAAAGAGGACAAGCAGCGGAACATGAAGTCTGGAGCTAGCAGGCCTGTCAATTTCGAGCGCCTGAGATTAGACCACCTCAAGAATCACGCTGAAGGTGGCGTTGCCGAGAGGTTGACAGATATCAAGTTTTCATTTGTCGACCGACTCTTCGACTGGATAGAGGCCGAGCCTGCCATGGAAAGCATCGCCAATGTTGAGGAGAGCCTCCTCTGGGTGAATGCTGCGCCAGGAATGGGAAAATCCACACTGTCATTCCGGATGCTTCAATATCTGGAAGGGAAGTACTACTACGATCCGTCAGTATGCGTTGCTTGGTTCCCGTTCGATGAAGAGCATCCCGAAATGCGGTCAGTCAGTAACATGCTTAAATGTTGTTCCATCCGAGTTGCTGAAAGAGATGCGCGTTACTGCAAAGAGACTTTAATCGCACTGCAGCAAGGGGCGGACCTTGCAACAATTGAAGATGCCTGGCACCATCTTATTGAGTCGAGGTACAGCAAAGAGTCTGGTCGACGTCTGATCCTGATACTTGATGGCATCGATGAAGTTGATGAAGAGGACGCGCCCGAGCTCATGGAAATTTTGGCTAGAATCAAAAGTGAAGGTTACCGAGTTCAGGTCATCTTCACGTGTAGCCCAGACAAGAAGCAGGACTGGTCCATACTGGGCGCGAAATGCATTGATCTGACTCGTGACAAGATTTTGCAGGACATGTACCGGTTCACCTGGTCAAAGACGAAGACTCTTGCACGGCTCAGAAAATTGAGGTTACCAGTCCGTAAGACCATCGTTCGCAAGGTGATGAAAAAGGCAGACTGTAAGTATCACTATTAGTCATGTTCCTGAAAATCCATCTCCATTGTTTGCGGTACACAATCCACGCGCAAGTTGGATCTTTCTAAAGCCTCAGATATTGACCAGCTCTCTAGCATTCTTGTATATCGATCATACCATGCGTAGGCTAAATACACTTGGTCGTGAAGGCCCAATCTCTAAAGAATTAGAATCCCTGGCAGACAACACCGAGGCTATATATCACAACTTGCTCGAGGAATGCCAAAGGAACCGGACTCCGGAAGATCGGGAACTGTTACGCAGTCTGCTTGCCTGGTTAGCGTACACAAAGTCCAAGGTTACCATTGGACAGGCCAATCTTCTAGTCGAAATCATCACAAAAGAGCATGCTATCAGTATTGAGGAAGAGCTTGACGGCCGACTCTCAAGATTACTGCGTATTTCAGGGGACAGATCAGTGAACGAGCAAGATGACTCAAGTGAAAATGATGAACAATTCGAGGCTATGGGTGAAGACGATACCACAATCGAAGGAAGAGCCGAAGATGCAGACAATTTCTTGAGTTTCCAAGAGCGTTCCCTAAAAGCATACTTTCGCCATGCGATTCAGGACCGCGCAAGTGCATTGCAATGCACGGCTACTGAGGCACATGCCATCATATTCAAGACATGCTCTGCAATCCTCACATTTCCAAAGAAGAGCGTGACACCGGCCAGACTAGGTCTGGTAGAGTATGCTTCTGAATGGGGACTGTCCCATCTGCTGGAAATACAGCCTGACGACCCAGGTAGCGTAAGTGATGAGCTTGCCAAGATCATTCTTGAGAGCATTTACAACATCTACACGAATAAGAACGACTCTCTTAAGCCGTTGGAAGTGCAAGCCGTACAGATGGATCGAACGCTCCTTAGTGGAAACGGGTTTACACAGCTAGATGTACTCACCATGCTGTCAGCTTGGGCCAAGCGTGCCCGAAGTTTACCACCGAATCAACTGCCTTACGGGATCCTGGACTGGTTCCGGCCTCTCGAGCAGGAACCTCTGCGCATATTCATTGGTCTTTCGCGCGCCCATATCACGAATTGGTTTGCTGCAACTCACTGGGCGGATGCCCACTATTCCTTCACGAGCGCTCATTCTGCTCTACGGGAAGGCAGAAACCTTCCAGAGCTAAGGCAAAATCCTAGCCTGGAGGCATATTTCGAAGACTTCCTGGCAGGAGATCAAGCCATTACGGAGCGCTCCTTCGAAACTGTAGCTAATTGCTTCTGGGACATAGTTAAAACCTCGTCTTCGTACAAGGGTATTGGTATGGCAATGATGTGTAACTATATGTTTGAGCCGGCGATCAAACAACTGAACAAGGGGCTCGAAGATGGGACTATTGACCAGCTCGAAAAGTTTCTGCTCCTGACCAGCAAGGGAGAAGCCCTGATGAAGCTGGGACAAGAACAAACGGACGAAGAAAAGAAAAGACATTATCTGGAACAGTCACTAAACGCCTTAAACGACGCCAACGAGTTGTACCGTGTCATGACGCAAACTACCCAAAACCTTGATCAACTTCGTACCGCATCACCAGACAATTTTAGGAACACAGCGCAAGCCGCTGCACTTCTAGGCAAATCGGAGTTGGTTCTCAGCAGCATTAAAGAAGGGAAAGCCTTCAATCCCAAGTCGAGTCTCTTCTCAATGACCCAGATATTTCCTGCGCTCAAAAAGGCCGATCAACTACCAATCATAATCGAGCTGCTGAAGTTTGCTACGAAATGGGATATCACCTGGTATTTGACCATGGAAGATGCCGAAGAAGCGCAAGAGGCAGCAGCAACCTTGAGCCAGGGTCAGTTGATGCTAGACACCTACAGTACCGCGCAAAAGGCAATCGACGCATGGCCGTTTGATGCAGAAGACTCCAAAGCTCGTCTGCAGCTCAATGCCGCCGCCTTTGCGCGTCGAGTGCTCGGTGACCTCGACATGTCCAAATCGATGCTCCGCGAGTTGATCAATCACCCCAAGACACCCAGCTGGGGAGTCATTGCAGGCTGCAATCGGCTTACGGAGATCCTGCTTGAAAATTTCAGGCTATCAAAGGACCCAAGAGTCAAGAAGAACGCCCTCAATGAAGCAATAAACGTGCTCCATAAGCCAGCTGAAGTAATGCCAGACATCTACAAACCCGCAGAAACCCACATGATGGCCTCGGTTGGGTACATGCTGCGACATCTCGGCCCGGCGCTCGATTACTTTGATTACATGAACGCGGCGTTTAGGAACTGCATCGAAGAGCTGCAAGACGACAGCGGTGCAAACGACCTGACTGCTCTACGCCGGTTGGCTCATGTGCTGAGTTACGTATCTGTCTTTGAACGAGAAGCCAGCATCGCTTTGACCGCACAGCTGTATGTCATCGACGAAGACGTCCATCGCAAGGACGTAGAACAAGGCCAGGTGTTAGAAGAAGACAGAACGCAAGTCTCAAGCGCTGAAGGACAAGAGATAGCCAATGGTACCAAGTTGCAAGAGAGCACCGAGGTTGAGCAAGATGGTCCTTCTGTCGTTCAATCCCTCGATGCTATTGTCGATGGCAATGTGGACTTGCACGCTCCCAAAGGTGATGTACCAAACGGCATAACAAACACCATTGAAACCCCAGCCCTTCCAGACGACACTGACAAATCCTCTACAACGGACAAGATACCTACTACAACCATCAATGAGATGGACATCGGCCTCTTAAACACAGCCATCAGCTGCAACATGTGCAACTGCGACATAGACCGCTGGTCTGCCGGCGCCGTATACTTCTGCATTTACTGCATCGACGTCGACATCTGCGAGTCGTGCTTTGCGAAGAAGACGGCACAGGAGAGTGGCGAGCTGCCGCCAGACTGGCGTGTCATTTGCCCAAAGGGCCACAGACATATCAAGACGCCCATGGAGGGCTGGAGGGGTATCAAGGATGGCGTTATGAGGATTGGGATCGAGGAGATACCGTTTCAGACGTGGTTGGGACGGTTGGAGGTGGCTTGGGCAAAGTATTGGGATGAGTTTTGGATGGTGAAGGATTGAGTTGGTGGTAGTTTCTTGCATGATGAAGCTCGTCTTCAAACCAACCAAGCATATACCATCTTTTTTTTCCCAGCCTGTCTGCCATTTGCAGATATTTCAATCACTAATAGCCCGAGAAATTGTGATAATCGAATGAGCTCTGTTCACATAGGTTCATTAATTGCTAACCTGCTAACCTTACTATCAAAGCACTTCCTATAAAGCCAAGTACCTATGGTATTCATGCCAGATCGTAGGTCTACTTTCACTACAATAAGCAACCTAAAAAGATGGGTAAATTCGCATATATCCGTGCATTTATGCCAGACTGTAACTCTACTCCCACAAGTTACCTAAGCAACCTAGAAAAGTTGTTACTATAGCATATATCCATGCATTTCACTACCGTAATACTGCATGCATAATCCCATCCGCATGCCATATCACGCTAGCATACCACAACAAGCTACCAGCAGCACAGGACATGGCGCGTACTTTGCTGCGTAACGAAATGCATGTAGACAGGTCTGTGGAGCAAGGTACCATGGAATACCAACTTGTCCGAAAATTGCGGTACGAGGGAAAGCATGCGTTGTGACCACGAACTTCATATCGTAGTTACACGCAAGGAGAGGATATGTGCTAATAGAGGTGGCGAAAGTCGTGGAGATTAGATTATAGGTGCGGAGACGAGCTCGTGTGCTTATAAAACCCACCACAACCCCTATATTTCCACAACTTCAACATACTCCCAAAATCTCCCCCGCATGCACAAGCCATGCGAAACGCCCAACGCCAAATCCAATACAAGTTCATCTTCCCCATCCCCATTGCACTCCACACTACATCCCCAAAACTCTAGCAAGGGGAGGGGATAAAAAGACATTAATATGAGGATAGAAGAGCTGGGGTATAAGAACCAAGTACAAGTATACATCCAACGACATCACTACCAAATCTCAATCGTCACAAACCACCCATGTAAGTGTAATCAAAGCTCAAACATGCCGAAAGAGAAAATCCCTATAGATAAGCATACAGCATCAGAGTCAGACTTAGATCAGATGACTAGTTAGCAATCACTAGCAATGAGTAGTAAACAACCACCAACACTAAGTTTTACCAACGGAGCAAGAGGTAGAGTAGAGTAGAGTAGATTAGGGGATATGTCAACATTTCCCACAACATCTCCCACAATATCTCCCACAATATCTCCCACAATATCTCCCACAATGTCACCTACAACAACAACAGCAGCATCATCAGCACATACACTCACCCACCCCAGCAACATTCTCACTCATTGTACAAAACTTGATTCATTTCTTCACCCCAGTATGTGTGAGTAAGACCACGTGACGCAAAAATTGGTAATTGATTCCTTTGCAATCCATATGAAGATCCCCCGACCCCTTCCCCCCCCATCACCATGCTTGCATACCCATAAAAGTGATAACACAGAGTACGAATAAGAAAAAAGAAAAAAGAAAAAGAAGCCTCCACCCCCAAAAAAAAAGGAAAAGAAAAAGCAATTGTGATGACGACTATGAAGATAAATGGAAGATGGGGAGGAAATTAGGTCAAAATTTTGTATAGAGAGAGATTTGCAGCGACAACAACAACGCCTTTGGTATACTAATGGGATGGGGCTTGATATCGGCGAACATGCATGCATGCATGGATACATATGACTCAGCTCTCGATGCTGAGGAGAAGCGGAAGAACAGTTCTTGCATTGCTTGCTTTTTCTTTCCCCCTGTCTCCGATTCATGTCCCTAGACTGCGCACACGTGAAAATGCTGCTAGTACACGAGAATAAGACGCTTTCTCGACGCCGTCGCTGGTACACAGAATGCCTTGTTTGTTGGGAAAAAGAACAGGGAGATGGTGGCTTGAAAAATGTGCTCATCATTTGTCCAGAGGGTATTATGCGCGAGATTGGATAAAGTGGGACCGTAAAACCGTGGGTAGATGAATTGCTGCGAACAGCGACCGAAAGTGGGAATGGAATATAGACGTGCAAGAGGGGCATGGTGGCCTTATGCCTCGATGTTCTTCTCGGTTAACGCCTTGGGCCGGAAGACGGCGTCCTGGCCTGACATGCGTCTTGACAGGGCACGGTCGAGTTTTGCTCCCAGTGCCAACTTGCTCATGTCGTCAGTCTTCTCGTTGGTGAGCATGTACCGTTGCTGGACGAGGCGTTTGTCTTCGAGACGCTCAAAACCGGCGTTCCATGATTTGATGTCCTGGACCTTGGGGTCGGCCGACGTGGACGAGGCTTCCGAGAGGTGCGAGGGCGCGACCGAGGGTGTGAGGGTGGGTGCGGCGCTGCAGGTGGACATGCGTGTTGAGGCACGGTTGCCGGCTGACTGTGACTTTGACGTGTTAGACGATGGTGGCTGCGCTTGTGTCTGGGCCTGAGCCTGTGTTGGTGCTTGCGGATTTGACATGTTGCTGGGGGGTGGTGGTGTAGAGGAGGAGGAGGAGGCGGTGGCGGCGGGAGAGAGAGAAGGAGAAGATGTTGTTGTTGTTGTTGTTGTTGCTGCAGCGTAGTGTGGACTGGGTTGTGGAGAGTGGGAGAGAAGTGGCAAAAGGGCGTGTATAAAGTAGAGAGTGCACTATCTATGTACGTAGCCGTGCCGAACGTGTCAAGCATGGGCATGTGGCAGGGGCGTGTGAAACGGGCAGTGGATACGGATGATTGACTTACGTTGGCTAGCATGGGCCGCAGAGACTCCAGCGAGTTGGTCATGGTACTGTAGGAACAGGCGGACGGAAAGAGGAGGATGGTGTGGTGTAGGGGTGACTAGGCGCGTGGGGTAAGGCGGCGGCGGCGGCGGCGGCGTTGGCAGGCTTGGTGAGGTGCCGTGGTTGGGGTGCGGACTGCTGGCTGGCGGGCTGTGAGGGGCGAGGAAGGTGTTTGTATGTATGTGGTGCTGGCAGGAGCGAGGCGACAGCAAGCGACGGCAGCCACAGTCAACCGGAGACGGCGGCTTCGTGGAGAGGCACAGTTGACGAGAGAGCAGTGCGCGCTCGTGGGGCGACCTGTGCGCAGCCGTCCGTTTCAAAGGGCTCAGATCGGCAAGGGGGCAACGTGAGCAGACACGATGCGGGCGCCGGGGGTGGGCTGCGCAGAACCAGGGGCTGGGCCGCAGGAAATGCCGTCGGGGTCGCCAGAGGGCACCAGGCACCAGCCAGCCTTGCAAACGAGCGTTGCGGGACCGGCGCGCCGAGGAGAAGACGAGTCGCGATGGTTCAGCAAACGGCCGACCAACGCTCTCTTGTATCTATCTACCTTGTATACTGCAACTATCTGCATTGTACACTACCTAATGTACGTTGCACGCACCTCTCCTGCGGCAACACCACCGCAGCCAGCAGCTGAAACAGGGCAATGTAAGGATGAGTGAGTGCATGTCGATAAACCGAGCTCCATGCATCATGGCATCCTCACCTCAGACACTGGCCGACCCTCTTTGGCCGGCCACCTTTCGCTCTGGAGGGGCGCGCCATCTGCAGGGAGCCCGGCCTGGCTCTACCGTCGTACCGAAATCATGACCAGCCCGCAACAGCAAATCCATCTCATCGCCCATGCGCGCGCCACGTCGTTGCCACGTGTGATGGCCCGTTTCTCCACTCGGGCTCCAAGCAAAAGAGGAGACGCCATCCCAGAGGCTGGCTGATTCATGTCTCGCAATCAGAGACACAAAAGACACCCTCACAGCGCCCTCACAAAGGCACCTTGCATGGCTCTGAGACCTCACCAGAGACCTCACCAACAAGCCACCGTCATGCACAGACTGTCTGCTTGAACTCGGCCAGCCTGTCTCTCCGCCGCCATGCATACGTTGTAGTGCACCTCTTCTGGCCGTCTCCCCTGCAGCACGACTAGCCGATTAGCCCCATTTCAGGTCGGCGTACTGTATCGCTCGGTCGAACGACCAGCTCGCCATGGCGGGGAACGGCTGCACATGGTACATACTAACCCAGAAGTGGCGACTATCACAATTCCACCATTTTGAAGTCATAGTTATGCTCGCCCATGAAATTGATAGACGGCCATGAACCACATGCAAATACGCCACTGGTAGTCATACCTACATAGCACGCTACAGGCTAGCATCATTTAACACTTTATACCATACGCTGTCATCCCGGGATCTGTACCAACACTGGAAAAGCATCATGTCTAAAAGCCACAACCAAAATCCCAGCCTTGCATAACCATCTTGAAAAGGTCGCTACTTACCACTACCATGCAGATGCTGACATGAACCACACACCCCCGCAACCAATAACACCGCACAGGAACACCCTCCGACATTCCAGAAGACCAACTCCACCACCCCACGCGTCCCCAGCCATACCCAGCACGTTTTAAACTCTACAAACTGTAGGTAGTTGCTGTATGTACAGTACAAACCCACCCCTCTCGTCTCACCCTTCCCAAATGTAAGCCCAACAAAACACCCCGAAAATCCAACCCTAACAAGGAAGAAAGACAAAGTGACCCCCCCCCCCCCCCCCACACACACACACACACACAAAACAAACCCACACCCTGTTTAAAAAATCGCAGCGCCTGACTGACTGCTGACTGCCTGATGATCTATCTACGCTTCTGACCTGACCCGACCCAGGGGGGAAAAGAAACGCCCATTTCGTCTGACACGCGTTTGGCAGCTACACACCATAGGGAACTAACTCTGAACTAACTTGCTGTACCTGACCCACGACCGTGCATTGCCACGTTGTTCGACAGCCTTTGCTTACGGCTGAGGGATGCACGTGGGGGACGGGGGGATGGGGTTTGGATGAGGCGGGGCGGGCTGTTTTGTATACTTATATAAGAGGGAGGGGAGTTGGGTGGATGGTGGAGGGGTTTGGGATTGAAATTGGTTTTTAGATTGGTTTGTTGGGGTGGGGATGCTGTATTGCTAGGTAGCTACAGTACTCTGTATGTATGTTGGGTATGATGATGTTCTTTTGGAGTGGGGGATGGGGGTATCGCATGTTTTGTTGTGTGGCTGGCTGGCTGGCCGGCTTACTTTTACGTAGTATGTTGGTATAAGTTGTTTAATACCGTATGGTATGATACGGTAGGTATTGTACCGGTACATCAACTACCTCAGTTATCAATTCAATGGTGATTACTTACGTGTAAAACTTGCAATATTACCTATAGTATGTAATGTATGGTACAATAATTCCCCACCCTGCGCATTCACAAAAAATATTAAACATTCACATGTCGCGTACAAGATACAGCATTAATCCTCCTATGATACTTCACTACCCAAAACCCCCCAATTCAAAACACTACTCAAACACCACAACCACAACCACACTCTCCCGCGCCCATCGCAATTTACCACCTACCCTCCCTAGCCAACCCTCGTGAACAGCTCGGAGTCAGTCACTGCAGCATCATACCACCCATCGCACAGCGCGGAAGCCCTCGCTTCGCCTCGCATTGCCTAACTTAGGGCTAGATTAGGGATGCACATCGCCGCACCTCGCAAGCCGTTATCGTATAGTAGAGTCAGATTACCTAGGCTTGTCAGTCGGGCGGCGGCGGCGGCTGGAACAAAGAGGGTTGTGGTTAGTTGGGTGATTCAGGGGGGGTTAAGACAAGTCAAGTGTGGTATTATTGACTCGAGAAAGCGAATGGGATTGTCTTCTGATCAACACAACTTTCACAACCCAAGGTACAGTCTGGTTACTACTCCTACTACTCCTACAACAACAATAAAGCAACAATAAAACACTCTCACACAGCCCCACCTACAAACCATCCCATGCACTGGTGACCAATTTCACATTTGCGTGGGCGCACCCGGCAGCTCCTTAAGCCAGCCATCGATATTCTCCTTGACCGAGCTCTGGACAGCGCACTTGTTCATCGCAGCAGGCGACTGACTCTTGAGCGGCTTACCATTTTCACACGCCTGGAACATGCAGTTCGAGTCCATTGCTTTTTGCAGCGAATCGTCCTTCCAACCAAACAGGTAGTCGGCGTGGGTGCCGTAGCCCTTGTTGTCGTTGTAGCTGAGGAAGAAGGGGTTGGAGCCGTCTTTGGGCCACATGTTGTTGAATTGCGTCGTGTCCCATAGTGTCTCGTAGGCCACTTGGGGCATGCGGACGGGGTGGGAGGAGGGACATGCACCGGCGGGGGAGAAGGCTTCTTTGGCTGTGTTGTACATGTGGTCTTGGTGGTTGGGCGAGTCGACATTCTTGCCATCCCAGCATCTAGTTAGGAGATGTTAGCGCGTTGAGTTTGTTGACGACCTAAGATGGAAGACTCACGATGGAAAGTGATGTACTGTCATGATGCCACCCTTGCATGACTTTGGTGGGAAGTCTGGAAGCTCCGGGAATCTTGTGCCCTTGTCGGTTAGACATACAAAGCGCAGGCCAATATGCTTCTTTGCAGCATCTAGACTGCTTGTCGTGGGACTTCCGACAGTCATGCGGAAACCCTAGCAAGTCAGTTTCAGCATGCGCTATATGATTGTACGACTCACCTTTGGGAAGGCAGTGATCTTTTGATTGCCATTCGAGTTGAAGTCTTGCTGGGTGTAGTAGATGGTCATGCCACCATTGATACCGTTTGGCAAAGCCGTGTTCTGCATGATGGGTACACGTTTGTATGACCCGTTCTCATGCTTGAAAAACATGGCTGCAGTCCAGTAGTTGCTGGTCCAATTCAGCTCGAGCTCCCATACTTCTGAGGTATGCTACATACCTGAAGTCCTCTGTAAACGTGCATGTCGTACATGTCGCTAGCTCACCGGGGTCCTTGTCCATGGTCGCGTTGAAGGCATTTCCGCCGACAATCTGATGCACATGGGCAGAAGGCAGCTTTCCGGGTTCGACCACAGGGTCAAGACGTTGGATACTCAGTGTTGAGCATCCGAATCGGAGTGCAGCCTGGGCAGGCGCAACGAGTGCGGCGATCTGATAGAACTTCATATTGTCAGATCTAGGTTTTGGTGATAAGAAGAATGCAGGGTAATACGCGAAGGGCGGCTTGTCAACTTAAGCTCTTTCATAGCCCACTCCATGCTGTTCTATAATTTTGTCGTCACCCTTGGAGGACGGTGTTGAGAACTCGTGGTGTTGAAGCGCTATATGTAATTGATTAACTGGAGACAGGCAGAGCCAATGACATGTGGTCTCGCAATTACCCCCCGCAATATTGACGAATAGATCTCGAAGTCATGGCCTAGTATTAAGAGACCCAAGTGCCGGTACTTGCGTTCCGTCTAAAATGTCCGAGAAGCACGGTAGTTGGTAGCTGCTTCTTTCGACCTACACAAGGTCACACTTAGATGCTTTGCCACCATTCAAGGTTCGCCACGCCCTGTCCGGCAAATAGAGACTTCCTCTCCTAACGAGGAGCGTTATCGAACGCGGTCGCTCATCTAACAAAGGCCCAGTTCAGGCAGGTGGAAGACGATGATCCTGACTCGGTGGCATCAAAGCGAACAGCACAGTGTACCGCATTCTTGGCTCACGTCAAATGGAGATGGGCTCCTGACGAAGGTTGGGTTCGGTGGCCTGCGTTCGTCGGGAGTTGCGATTGCAGTGTAGATTTTGAAATACCTCCTTACTGGTCCAAGGTGACTGCCTTGTGCCACTAGATCAAAGTTTGTTCCAGATAGCTCTTTAGTTGGTGACAAATATGTCATCTGATGTGCTGTACATGCGACTTGGAATCTGGGTCAGTCGTTCTGATACCTGGTACCTTCTCATAGCTCTAAGTACATGTCGTGAGCAAGGTAAACGTCCTAGCTCTCGCCCTTGGTACGAATCTCTAGGTGTCGATAGAGACGCAAGGCTCTCAGCCACTACGCAAGGTACACAAGAAGTTTCAACGTTGCGCGAAGTCAGCGCATAATCATCCGTAGTTCGCGCTAGTAATTATTGTGGATAACGTATGTTCTGACGTGAGGGGCGGAACGGCGAACGACGTTCGCTGACTTCGACAGCTTGGCAACGATGTGCGGGGAACCTTCCTACTCAGGCATTTCACGATCGAGGCTAACACTGTTTAGTTCTTGACCCCCAAATGTGGCATGGAAGGGATTTGACTTGAAACAAGGCTTCGTGAGGGGGAGGATTGAATGGTGTCTTGGATGGGAGAATCATTGGCTCTTTGCGACGCCCTTGCGAAATCATGCCCATCACGTTTGATGAAACGTACTTGCCGTGGGGGAAACAATAAAGACATGAAAATCGAGACTTGTTATAAATGAGAGATGTAGTTGAGTTGGTTACTCGGGCATAGCCAATGGATTTGACTGGCTCTGATAGTACAATGTAGCCATAGATCAACCCCTACCCCTTGGACGTACTGCATAAGATCAGTAAGTATCACAACAACCCACAATGACGCTCAAGAACCGCAAATAGTCTCCCAGATATTTACCAAAAAACATCACAGCGCCATGATATCCTCACTTTCCTTCCAACTCTCTTCTTCCAAGCCTATGTCCCACACACCCTCGGGACCGCAAATCTACTTCCCGCACGCTTCAACACAAACAAATGTATAAACTCCACCCTCTGTAATTGCTGTTGAGAAACAGTTGTTGCGGTAAGATAGCAAGGCGAGTCTGTTGGATCCAACCCTTCAGAGTTGATATTGACAATCTCAGTAACGTTGAGTGAACTTTTGTTTGGACAAAACTCAAACACTCCATCTACCAGTCAGCACGTGTGAGAGATAATTATTCCTACATCTTCATGTGAACCGAAAGAAAAAGAGAGAATGAAGAGAGACTTGATTTAGACTCTACTAATTATATCGACTAGAAAGAACGAGTATCGATGAATTCCATGCCAAGTTCGCTTGCTTTTCTCCAAATCAAAAAAAAGACGGACCATAACAGATAATGCTCGTCTGGATAGGCTTCTTGTATAATATGCGAGGCATGTCACTCCTCGCCCTGTGGCACTGCCCAACACCATCTCTACTTCACCCGCGCTGTCTATGACGTCTCGTCGTGTGTGGTCGTTGATTCAACACCCCTACCGAGGAAAAGGGCTCGGATTGTCACTGCCTGCAATACTCGAGGCGACAAAAGCGTCCCAATCCTAGTAGGCGTTCTGCGGCACTTGGTAGCCACCCATTTGAGCCTGCTGTGCCTGTGCCTGCGCTTGCGCCTGTAATTGAGCCAGTTCTTGCTGTCGCTGAGGCAGGTCGTTGAACCAGGGATGCTGGAGAGCGTTTGCAGCTGAAATGCGCATCTCTGGTCGAAGCTGCAACATGCTATTGAGCAGGTTAAGGCCGACCTGGTCGACTTGCGGGAGGATTAAGCGGAGATCCTGGGTGGAGTAGACAGGGAAATTGTTCTTGTACTCTGGCAGCTGCGAGATACCAGGCCACGATCGTTCTGACGGTGTGCCCATGAGCCTGAAGATCTTTTGTACTTGGTCCTCGTTTGTTGTGCCGGGGAAGAGGGGTCGGCCTGTGTACATTTCTGCCATGATGCAGCCTGCCGACCAAATGTCGATGCTGGTGTTGTAGGTCCTGCTGCCAAGGAGGACGTCTGGGGCACGATACCACAGGGTGACGACTTCGTTGGAAAAGGTATTGACGGGGATGCCAAATGCGCGCGCCAGGCCGAAATCAGCAAGCTTCAGCTGACCACGATTGTTGATGAGCAGGTTCTGGGGCTTCAGATCTCGGTGGAGAACTCTTGCTTCGTGGCAGAATGCGGTGCCCTTCATGAGCTGGTACATGAAGGACTTGATTGTGGCGGGGTCCAGAGCGCCTCTGTCGCCGCGCGAGTCCATGTAGCGCTTCAGGTCCTTGTCCATGTATTCGAAGACGAGCATGAGCTTGTTTTCGGTATGTATGACATCGTGCAGCAAGACGATGTTCTCGTGACGAAGCTCCTTCATAAGAGAGATCTCACGGATGGCCGTGGACGGGGTGCCCTCTTCCGAGTCGAGGTGTATTTCCTTCAAGGCCACCAGTTCTCCGGTCTGCCTGTTGCGGCCTTTGAAGACCTGTCGAGGTGGTTAGTATGCTGTCATGGCAGGCAGATGGCTAGGCCTGGAGGCGTACAGTGGCATACGTTCCCTCGCCCAGCTTCTCCAGCTGCTGGAAGGAGCTGGGATGCCGTCTGTTGTCCATGGTGGGCACAATGGGCGCCGTGGAGCCGTCGCCGAGGTTGCGCACGCTGATGGATGAGTCGGTGCGGTTGGGGACGCTGAGGGTGCCCGCGTGGACTGGCTGGAGGCTGCCCGGGGGCGCTCGCGACGTGAACTTGGGGTCCCAGAGGATGGCCGAGGCGGTGGTGAGCTGGCGGGCGATGCGTAGCGGGGAGGCAGTGCGCGACGTGTCGGGGGCGGTGGCCGAAGACGCCGTTGTGGAGGTGTCGGAGGGATGAGGTGTGGTGGAGGGGAGAGGGCGTGGATGTCGGGGTATCGTTAAAGATGGGCGCAGGCGGCAGTAACGATGGCAAGCAGTGGGAACGAAGGGATCGTCGTCGGCGCTTGTCGATGCTTCACGGTTGCACGAGTCGATGGGAGTGGTTGTGGTGGGGCAAGGCCGAAGCCCATCAGCCCCCCTGCCCTCGCGCTACGCCTGCTCCTCCTGGCCAGTAGTTAGCCCCTCGTTGACTGCAGTGACAGCTCTACGCCTACTCTAGAACACGGTCCACGTCTGTTCCCCAAATAGACAAAAAGAATAAACCAAGGGTTACCATGGACGTTAATCAATGCTGCCATGTGTGTGGAGGCCAGGAGACGGGCAGTGCTTCAGTATTATCTGTTCACATACTTGGGTGCCATGGCCAACATCACTCAGATATCTTCTCCTGCACCCACTTGGGCACCTCAGGCCTCTTCCCCCATCCACTCTTCCACGACTCCCTCCACCCTTCTGCACTCGCCGGCAGAGCGAACACCGCAGTCACAAACCATGTCCTCTCCCCTGCCTTGATGTCCTGCTGCACGATAGGCAGCACAGTCCTCGCCTCCACCAAGTTCGAATTCGCATCTGACAAGATTACACTGCCCGCGCGCTTGGTCTGATATAGGTCCGCAATCCCGACGGCACCTGTGCGCGGCGAAGCTGCAAAAGCACTCGTCTCGTCTCCTTTGCCGCCTTCTGGAATCGACTCGTCGAGCGTGCGAAGTGTGCCATTCCATTCTGTAAGCAGTCGACCATCAGATTCCCGTGCGCCGTAGACAGCCCATGCTCCTTCGGCCGTCTTGACATCTCGTCCGCTTGTGATGCGATGCACACGCAGATGCCAGTTTGGCGTATCTTCTGCTGGGGGGATCAGGTATGTCAGCACTTCCACATCGTGCCATGGCTTCATGCTAGACACCAACACCGGTACGCCATCGTGATTCTCAATCTCAGAGTCTCCATTGAGTGCTCGACGCATCTTCCACAGCTCGCCGCCGTCATCGGACAGCGCGAGCGAAGACTCAGGGACAAACTGCTCGAGCTCTTGGTACCCAGTGGAAACCGAGTATGCAAAGGCGGCGCTGTAGGCAAATTTGCCGTACTTGGCGTTGGAATTCTTGATCGCATAGTGGCATGACTGTCCGCTTGAAAGAAGGAAGGTATGGCCTCCACTGCGAATGACAATCTGCCGTGGATGAGGCAGAGGACGCACGACTCGTTGGTTGGCGTACGGATGCGGCTCTTCTTTTGCACTCCAGAAAGGATGGCTCTCCGGCACAGCAAGTGCAGCAAAGGCAAGCATGCACCAGTACGGCGATTGCGACGAGTTGTAGTTCTCGGCCAGATAATAGTTGGGGTAGGAGTAGCCAACTGTAAGCATGCCGTTGGGCTGGAAAATGTCCTTCTGGGCTGTCCACCAACGCAAGTTGCGTAACCAAATGCCTTTGACAACTCCCCAAGACAGGGGCTCAGGGAGCTCGACACCTGCAAAGGCCACCGCACCCCAGAACGCCACCATAGCCCATCGGTATGTCAACGATCTCCCGAATGTGATGGCTCGACCTTCGGGATCGAAGTAATGCACAAAGTCCTGGGCGTACATCTGGGCGCGCTTCTTGTACTCTGCAGCTTGCTCAGGGTCAATATCCGCCGCCAGCTTTGAATACAGCAGTTGGAGATACTGGATTGCAAAGGAGCCTGAGTAGTAGTCCATCTGACGATACGAATCTGGTCCATCATTTGACCATCCATCGCCACGATAGTACGAGTTCAGCTGCTTAATGTCCTTTTCAAGTTGCTGCTTGGACCACTGCGCACCATTCCTCTCGAGCCCAAGGTTGGCGAAGACGCGAAACCATAGCCTGCCAGAAACTCAATATCATGTTCAGCACACAAGTCACGGCAAGCTGCGTGAACGAGCAGTGCAAGTGGGAAGATCGTACCAGTTGGTGTCGGGCATCTTCTTGTCATTCATACTGCCCAGCCAAGTCTCGACATTCTTCTTCTGCCTGTCAGTCAACGGATCCCAAAAATCCTTGTTTGCAACAGCAAGTGTGAAACCGATGGGACAAGCCTCGACCATACGCTGGTCTGTATCCTCCATGTAACCCCAGAACTCGGGGCTCTCTGGATCTGTGCCAGAGATCAAGCCCTGTACAAACTTATCTGTTGCCTTGTAGGTGCTGCCGCCGGCCAGCAGAGGTGCGAGACCCCATAGCGGGCGCGCAAAGCCTTCGACTTGTGCTCCTGTCTCATCAAACCTTGTACCCGTGCTTCCAACTTTGATTAAAGCATTTGCAGGCGAGAAGCCCGGAATAAGGGGATCAAGCAGAGATGCTACAGCGGCGACAACATCGTCTCGTGACTTCAAAGGATTCGTGGAGAAAGGATGGAGAGCGAAGGCCCGATTGGCGTTTGCTGTTGTGGCTGTCATCCTTTCAAACGCCCAATGTCCACCTAAGCAATGATTGCTTTTACAGATGAAAAGCTGTAATCGAGTCAAATAATCGCAACAACTATCATGTGAGATTCCGTCCGATAACTCCGTTGCGCAGACCGTGGTGTTGATTAGCGATTGCCTGCGTCCCGATCGCGCCGTTCACGGTTCTGGGTGATGTTTGTGGTAGGCTCAGCCGCGTGCCCAGAAAAGTCCAAGACGGGAGATTTGGTGCGCAGCGGCTCCGGGGTTGATTGAAGCAAAAATGCTTGATTCGGTTGAGCCTTTTGGAGGGCGATCGGGTATGGTTAAGAGTCCGACTCTCCACTTTACGACGTCTGGTGTGTAGTGTATTGTCGGTCCTTTATGTATTGATCCGCCTTTGAAGCTGACTTGGGTATGTGGAGAAGCGGGTGCACGGCGATCGTGAGAGTTGCCACTAGGGAGACCGTTTACCATCGTCTTCTGCCTGATATCAGATATACCACAACGGTACTCATCCCACACCATTGGGGACATGTAGCTTTTGTGTGGTCCCAAGTGGCTCCACTGTACTGTGTTTCGACCCATCATACCGCGGCTCGCCCGTGGGGCATCCCTCGCACCGACCGCGACTCTGTCCCCCATACGCGGATAAATGCCATAAACAACCGTAGCCTCGCATGCCGGGCGGGGACTCACCATCCCAATCTCGATGCGGGTAGCCTGCCCGTTTGCTCTCCAGCTGACACAGGTGGTGATGGCGGGGGTGCCCCAGAGGCAAACAATGTGCATGCTGACCAGCTAGTGCATAATGAGCTTCAAAGCGCCACGTCCCGGCTCGACTGGACGGAAGAAGTGAGCACGCTTGGCGGCTCCAAGACGGATTGTCGACACTCCACTAATTACAGCACCGCATGTGCGCCGTGCCATGGCCTCTGACCTCTTCCAGAAATTGAGGCGCGAGAACATTTCAAGTCTTCATTCGACGGAACAACGAGAATATGCTGATGTGACCAGTGAGCGACCTCAGAAATCGAGATTTCGGCTGGCCGCGTCAAGGCTGCTGATATGGCGGGTGTTGGCGACGGATCAGTCTGGGGTCTAGTCTGGGGGGGTGGACGACTGGAGGCAAAGCCCACGGTGTTGGTTACCCCGTCTTGACAGGGAGGCCATTGATGCCAGGATACGCTTGGACCGCTGCACTGTGATGGTATATAGCTATGTAGTACCTCCACTAGGGAACATCAATCAATCTGCGGAGGCACCTTCACACTCTCCAGTCTGCTTATCGGATTTTCGTCGACGAAGATCCCGAGTTGATTGAGATTGTTAGCAACAGGTCCTGACATTCATTCAACCTTTCATCTCTGAAGGGGCGAAAGAATTACGGTTTGGTATGCAATGTGCCACCACACCCCACTGCACGGCGTCGATCCGTCTAACATTTTGCCAGATCTACAATCACTCCGCACGATCCTTTGATTCTCCACTCCATCCAGCTCTCATCGATAATCCGCAATCATGTCTGGTCGTCCATCTCTAGGCGCAAGGTTTATCCAAGCCATCGTCAAGAACGACTCTATCAAGACTGATCCTTCGGAGATTTACGGATGGCGTGCATTTGCCATGGCAGGCTCTGCCTGCTTTGGTGGTATGTTGTTCGGGTTTGATATCGGTACCATTGGTGGGGTCCTCGAACTCATCGAGTTCCAGCACAAGTACGACATTTACGATCTCGACAAGGTTGGAAAGGCCAACTTGAACGCCAACATTGCCTCGACTCTCCAAGCTGGGTGCTTTGTGGGTTGTTTCATCGCCTCCTGGGCTGCTGACAAGTGGGGTCGCAAGCTTGCTCTCCAAGCTGCTGGTCTCGTCACTATCGTCGGATGCATCATGCAAGCCGTTGCCTCTGGATCTATCGAAGCCATGTACATTGGCCGTCTCATTGCTGGTCTCGGTGTTGGTGGCGCCTCCATGGTTGTTCCTCTCTACATTTCCGAAAACGCGCCCCGTGGTATTCGTGGTGGTCTCACCGGTCTCTACCAACTCTTCATCGCCACTGGAACCTGTCTCGCTTTCTGGGTCAACTACGGATCTCTCTTGCACCTCAGCGGCAGCGCCACGGTCTACATTGTCCCCCTCGCGCTTCAAGCTCTGCCTGCCGTTCTCCTCGTAGGCTGCATGGCCCTCAACAAGGAGTCACCTCGTTTCCTGGCCAAGCAGGACCGCTGGGAACAAGCGACCAGCGTCCTCGCTCGTATGCGTAACCTGCCCGCCTCCCACCCATACGTCCAGGAGGAGCTCAAGGATATTGCCGACCAGCTCGAACACGAGCGCATGCTCATTGCTGGCTCCAGCATCAAGGATCTGCTCAAGGAGATGTTCACCATCCCCGGTAACCGCAAGCGCGCTCTCATCTCCATTGGACTCATGATCTGCCAACAGATGACCGGAACAAATGCCATCAATTACTACGCCCCGCAGATCTTCAAGGCGCTCGGACTCGAGGGCAACGAGGTCAAGCTGTTCGCCACTGGAATCTACGGCATTGTCAAGATGGTCGGATGCTTCTGCTTCTTGATCTTCGCCGCTGACTCGCTGGGTCGTCGTCGCTCGCTTCTCTGGACATCGATTGCCCAGGCTCTTGCCATGTTCTACATTGGTCTCTACATGCGCATCGACCCCCCAATTGCCAACGCGCCTGTGCCCCCAGCTGGCTACTTTGCTCTTGTCTGCGTCTTCTTGTTCGCGCTCTTCTTCCAGTTCGGTTGGGGTCCCGTGTGCTGGATCTACGTTTCCGAGATCCCCGCTGCCCGTCTTCGTTCGCTCAACGTCGCCATCGCTGCTGTAAGTTCACCCATCCACCACCACCCCACAATCACAGTACCAGTCTCTTGTGCATGAATTAACCATTAGAGCAGGCAACACAATGGCTGTTTAATTTCGTCGTTGCTCGTGCTACACCGAACATGATGGCTACAGTGGGTCAAGGAGGTTACGGGTAAGCAAGATTCCAAGACAATTGGCCATTTCCCAATCACCCCTACTAACAACAATATTGCAGAACATTCCTCATCTACGGCTCATTCTGCTTCTCCATGTTCATCTTCGTCTGGTTCTTCATCCCCGAGACCAAAGGATTGTCGCTCGAAAAAATGGACGACTTGTTCGGCATCACCGAGCTCGTCAAGAACATGGAAGCCGACCGCGAAGCAAACCACCGCGGCAGCTCCGCCGAGATCGACATGGATGGCAAGTCTGCAGTCCGCGAGGAGCGCAAGGAAGTCGCGAACTAAAGCTAGTTGCCTGTGGCTGCTTTGGAGAGACAACTGGTTGTGGAAGTGATACAGTGGTACCATACCTATCTAGGTACTTATACCTTTGATCTGTTCGTTGTTCAAAGATTAGTATCATCATTTAATGAAGTTGGGAGCTTCGTGCCGCTCTTTGCATTGTTGTTGGTGCGACGTGAATGTGGCTTGTGTGATGAGTATATGTCGTGTGTGAATGCAAACTGGATTTCTCAGCGTGGAGAGCCCCCATCCTGTCTTCTGTTGACATGCCGGTCTTATTCATACTCCAGGCTCATAAAGATCTTGAAATCCAGCCGTCAGAGTTGGCAATCATGCTGTATCGCGATTACAATACATTTCCCCAAGCTTCCACAACAAAGCTACATCCATGATATCCAGTTTGACTTGATGGCAGCCCGAGATCGAAAAGACTGGGAATATCTGCAGAGAAACACAAAATCCAGATATACCTGTGGGTCACCCCGACCTTTTTAGTTCACCAGGCTGCGAAAAGATGCCGCAAACTTCACGACAGACCTTGATGTGTTTCATACCATATGTTTACCCAGGTGAAGAGGACAAAGGAAAGTCTCCTCACTTACTAGGTAGCTACCAGATGGGCCGCGCTATCAACGTACGCCCATCACCCAAGATGGACACCCTGCTTGACGCCAATAATCCAAAGACGAACTACGTTCTGATCGTCACCTTGTACGAGCTTCTTCAGTCTCGACGTGATCCTACGTCCATGGAGCAGTGGCTGTTCCGAGAAGGTGCCACAGCAGAATCAGATAGAGTGCATCAGTCCATACCGCGACTTCCCTCCGGGTCTCTATAGACATGCCTAGCAGCCTTTAGGACAGCATTGGCTTCGTGGTTATGGATGAGGCGGAGGACCGCAGACCTCAATGTTCCAGCTACATTCCCTCCACATCCACGCTTCTGTTCCGCATTTGCCCGCCGAAAAAAACGATCTATATATTTGCAACCACCAGCCCTCCCTTTCACCCCCCCCCCCCCCCCACCTCAAAACAATGATAAGTCCCTGCTGCGAACCTGCGTCAATGCCCAACCCAAAAACAGCAACGCAAACAGTGCTCCAACACGCCATCTTGACTTCAACAAACCAGTACGGCCAGACACCAAACGTGAATGGTATTCAGGTATGGTATTCAATGCGTATAATGCCATCTAATCGAAAGTCATCCAAGGCTGCCATAATCACCAGAGATGGTAGCATGTCAGAGGTGTGATTGTTGTGCGTCTAGGTATGCCTTGTGCATATAGATAATATATTTTCTTTAGAAAAACCAACCCCCCCCCCCCCTTCCCCCCGAAAACAAATTCCATGCTAGTATATATATGCTACTTGTCTTATTCCACAAACCCCAGTATTCCAAAGTACCATAGTCAGAATACAATACCTTACCTTGACCAATCCCATGCCACCGCGTTATTAATCTTGCTGCTATGTTGCAATTAGGATGAGAGAGAAAAAAAGGATCAAGATAGAGAGAATGAGGTGGTGTGGGGTTGCGTTTGTGCTTTAGTTTGTATGTATATGGTGTTATGATTGAAGAATTGTGTGATTATGGGTGAAATAGGGATGAATATATACATCGAATGCAATGGTATATGTAACAACCCTTGACTTATCAGACTACTTAGTCCCTAAGAAAGAAGAAAATTGCGTATGTGAGGAAATATCTCCTGTTTCGACAAAACAACGTCCAACGAGCACGCGAGGACCCATGCTATCTTAGGTAAATTGATCGGCAGCAGTACCTACATATGCCTGAGAATCCACTCATCTTCTGCCAACTCCCTGGCTGAACTACGCTATTCCGGTTCCCACTGCAACATCTTGCGCATGAAGCGGAGGAAACACTCTCTGTCTTCTCCTTCGAGAAAATTTTCCCTGCGCTCAAGAGGCGCTGATTCTGGAATGGGGATCCCTGCGGAGAAGGTGCCTTTGGATTATGCTGTTAGAGGAGAAGCAAAAAACACACACTTGTATACGACGTAAGTAGCTTGCAACTCACCTCCATCGGAGAAGAATTTGCTCCTCAAGTTCGCCCGGGCAAGAAGGCTGGGTGGTGGGGGCCCAAGCAGGGCTATCATCTCGGCTAGATGGGCTCGGCCGCGGTAGATATTGAGTTCTGGGTCGTGGCCGGTGAATAGGTGTTCGTTTTCAAGAGCATCCCAGATCTACTCATGGAAAACGAGACGACATAAAGTTAGACGGTGGGCCATTTGAAGACGTGCAATTGTCACTCACCACACACCCCACATTCCAAATGTCGACGCTACATGTCCACGGGATATCCAAAATGACTTCTGGCGCTCGATAGACGTTGGGCTGGATATCTTCCCGGTGCTCTACCCCGTCGTCTAGTTCCACGGCTGAGCCGAGGTCACACAGCACAGGCGCGCCAAATTCCTTTGGTGTAGTCAATTCACGGGATAGGTAGATGGTTCTCCCGTCGACGTCCTTTCTCGGGATAGGCCCGTTGAGTTCAGCCTGTTCGAAGGCTTCAAGTATAGACTTATCTGCTCCAATCAATATGTTGGCCTCCTTGATGTCGGTATGCGCGACATAGCACTTTGTGTGTAGAAGGTCTAAAGCTTGGAAGAGGCGTTGGAGCACAAGGGCAACGACTGGCTCTGGTAACCTCCGCACCGGATTGCGATGTCTGATATCGAGTATGCTCTCCCAGAGCGGCGGGTGCACAAGGCATTGGTGCCTTCCATTAGGACCATCAACGTCAAATGAGTCGAGCAGCGAGCGTACAGCCCTGTGACCCGGATGACCCTTTGAAGAATTCTCAATGCGCTTGTAAACGTTGAGCTCAGTTTCCTGCTCATCCCCCATTGACTTTGAATCAATGAAGAGCTTCAGTGCAACGTGCCTACATTTGCTAAAATTGACTATTGAGCAAGTATACACCATGCGCGGAGGAAACAAATTCGACGCACCTCAGATCCCGTGCTAGCCACACGGTTGAGGTGGCTCCGAACCCCAGCTTTCCCACGACCTGGTAGCGGTCATGCAGCATTTCGCCAATCCGCATGGGATAGTATCGAGACGCGACATAATCTGGAAGGGATTCCTCTTCGACCTTCCGGTGTGGGGGAATATGGGCAAAACCCTCGCGGGGGAAGAGTAGCGGCTTCCACGTACGCCCGAAAAGCGGCCTCCACCAGCGGCCGGGAATTGACATGTGACTTTTGCTCGAGGCGTGGTACAGTACAAATAATTATGGGCGGTTGTTGTAAAGTAGAGGTATGACGTAAGTACATTTGATGACCATGACCAATCCTACACAATATGTAACTTTCGCTTAGGCTGTCGGGCCGAATACGGTTACAGAATCGTCTTTCTGCCTGCCACAGGTGATGTGGGCAACGTGGTTTTGATTATGGATCGTATGGATCGTTTTTTGAAATGATCTTGGTCTGGTTCTATGTTTTCGTTGTTGAACAAGGCTAAGCAGGTCGAAGTCCAAGTTGCAGGAATGGCGCCAGGCATACAAGGTGTAGAGGACTCAGCCCAGTGAGGTAGAAACTGCAGCGTGAGACATGTAACATCGCATCAAAGGTCCAATACACTGGCGCTTAATTGTGCATGTTAATATTTGCATTAGCTTAACGAAACAGCTGGGACGCGCAAGATCTTGATCAATCTCAAAGGAAAACGCCATGCCCATGATATCCAGCACTGTCGTTGTACTCGTCCCCCATCTTCCTCACTGCAGACGCCGCAAGCTCTATGCAATGTCCTCCTCAGTCAATATACCCTTCTTCCTCAACTCCTCCGGACTCGGCCGCCCCTGCAGCCCCTTCTCCAAGCTATCCGCACGCATATGCAAGTCCAACTCCTTCTGATGTCCCTGCAAGGCGGGCGCCGCCGTCGAATCAGGCAGGATGTTGCGTTGGACGAGGTCGCCGCGGTCCGGTCGGGCGTTGAGGCCTTTCTTCAGATTGTCGGTTGCACGCTGGCGCTCGAGTTCGAGGGCTTTGGCTTGGAGGGCGCTGTGGGGGTGGTGTTAGTAGCGCGCGCGGGGTGGATACTAGGGGAGGGGTACGGGTGCGGGAAGGTATGGGGTGAAAAGTGGATACGGGCGGGAGGGCAACATACGGAGCTGTGGTTGTGTCGAGCAGAATATGGCGGTTCTTGAGGTCCTGGGGCTCTGGGCGGTGCTGCAGATGCTTCTCCAGACTGTTGCGGCGGTCGAGGGAGCGCACGGGCGAAATGGGACTCTCGTCGACGACGACGGCGGTGTTGGCGGATTCAGATGTCATGGTTGATGAATGGTGGGTTATTAGCCGTCTGTCGAGTGCGAGGGGTTGCGTGTGGTGTTCGAGTGTGGTCGCTGTTATGCGGAATGTGCAGTTTGCATGCAGTAGTGGGTCAAATGAGCTCGAGCTTGGGCGTGGTGCTGAAAGCAAGTTTGGCTGGTGGTCAGACGGGGAGGGGCGATGCGCATCCTTGGTTGCTTTGTTTGCGGCTTGGTTGCGGGGCAGGCGTGATCCCTGCATAAGGCAACACCGACCTTGGACATCTTGCTCTTACCAAGTACATACTACGACACAGTGGGCATTCGAGCGACATCATATATATCATGGCTGTGGGCCTCGAATGACGTGCAAAACTTCCTTATTGCTGTATTCTGCTGCTCTATTTCTTAGGCCATCAAGTATCCTCGTTATCCTCGTTAATTGCTGACCGGCCGGACCTCCACACAGAATCATAATTTCTACAATGGTCAGATCGCTGACAGGCATGCATCGTGTAAACATGGCATAGGTACCCGCCATTCTATGTAATATAAACACTGTCTGAGCATCCCGCCCGCCGAAAAAGTCCATGCACTCTATGTACATACTAAGTAAGTAACTAAGGCCTAAACCTTCCCGTCTCGAAACAAAATCACCGAATACTCCCTTCCACCTCCGATGAGTCTCCCCGTCCATCGGTCCTGCTCCACAAAGCATCAGTCAAAGCCTGCAATCACATCGTGCAGGATATGTTGCTTTTAACATGTGGGCTCTGTTGGAGTGGGCGTCGCCCCCAACTGGCACTGTGTCGCTGTCGTGGTCGCTGTTCCAGGCAGTGTATGGATCTCTCGACAGGGCTGCTCTTGGTTAGCAAGCCTTCTTCATCACACACACACACACATCTGCTGCTATCAAGAAGAAGAAAGCTCACCAGTCCGAGACCAAGTGCCATCGTGTGTAGCGCGCATCCATGGCACTCCGTGTACGAAGTGGCCGTTTGCGTCGTCTCGTAGAAAGTGCAGTTTGTCTGCACAGACGGTATCTTGTAGATCGTGAGGGTGCATGTTGGCGTCGGTGTCCATGATGTGATGGACGATGGCTGTAGTGGGGTAGAAAGTCTGCTGTCATGTCAGCACAGAGAACGAATTGACGAGGGCACAAGGTACATTACATCTGTGCAGAGAACACTGCCAGTACAAGCGTGACGAATCGAGGAAACATGATTCTTGTAGAAATGTGAATAACGCAATGTGAGCAACTGTCAAGCATTGATCTGAATGCTTATCACAATGAAGGTACAGGTAGCGCCATCTATTTATGCCTTTACAAGCAAGGGTAGCTTTCGGTGCAATCACGGTTCCACATGGATGTGAGGAAGGAATGTGCCACTTGGGGGCACTTCGCGGCGTTGATCCTGCAGTAGCGTACGGAAGTATTATTGTTATAGCTTTTCACTGCATACTAGCTACGTTCCGTGTCCAATCCTATGAACAATTGCAAACCCCCTGGCCCCAACTCCGGTGATGAGAGGCTAGACGGTGAAAATGGTAACGTGTGAAGGACAGTATGGATGCAGATGCCAAATTCCTTATCACAATCCTATTCTGGGTCCTGGTCCTTGATCATCAAGGTGGACCGTAGTTGGCGATGCACAATTTGTGGCGACGATGTGAGATGATGGTATAGCGTCGGGTGAGACGTTTACGCACCGTCATCCTCACCAATGCGGATAGCACCCTCACGGTTCAGGCCGTTAGCCCAGAAGCCGTTAAGCTCAACATCGCTCTCGCGGAGGTTGGCGTGGGTAACAAGGAGCCATGCACCAAAGACACCCTTGGCGAGGACATCAAGAACGGCGTAGGCGATGATCTCACCGTCAACACCGATCTTGCGGGAACCATCTGCGAGACCCCAGACACTGGAAAGCATTAGCACGGGTGGTGGAAGAGGAACGATCAGGGAAGGCTTACATGGGGTAGGCAGTCCAGAGGACCAGAGTGTAGGCACCAATGGCAACGAAGAAAGAGCGGAGCTTCTCGCCCTTGACCCTGGCGTTAGCACCTCCATTGAGGACCAAGTGCCAGACAACGAAGATGTAAGCAATGCAGGCAATGGTGTACCAGCCCCACTTCTGGGGAGTACCCTCGGAGCCGAAAGCAGCGAAGAGACCGGTCAAGACCATGATCAGATCAGCAACAATGGCCATGAAGATGTGGGCACCGGACATGCCAGCCAAGAGACCAAGGTCGAGGAGCAGAAGAGGCGTGGTGATGGCCCAGTCGATGTAACGAGCGTAGTAGACCTGGCGGTATACTGTCTCGTATGTGTCGGGAACATGGTCGTGCTGGGTGCGGATGACAATCTTGTTGAGCGAGACGCCGTGGCCGGTGGCCATGGCGAAGTAGGAGAGAGCTGCAGTAAGAGTGATGATGGTTGTGATGACGTGGTACAGACGCTTGTTCTGTTGTTGTTGTTAGTTTGGGCCAAACATGGAGGCGTAAGCGCGTCACTTACCACTGGGATCTTCCAGGACAAGGCAGTGAAAGCAGCAGAGGCGATCAGCATGAGCACGAAGACAACCCACAGCGTCTTGCTGCCGGCATCGCCGACGGTCTCGTACGTGGGGGTATCAGGCAAGACCGTGGGCACAGGCGCCACATGTGTAGGATGGGCCGAGGCCGTGGCCGTGGGCAGCGGGAAGAGCGAGGTCTTCATCAGGATTTCCTCGAATTGGTCAACAATCATGGTGGCGGTTGATTGATTTGTTGAGGGTGGAGGTACAAAAGGGAGATGTCGAACAGAGGAGTAGCGGAGGCCTGCGGTTATAAAGAGGAGAAGTAGGCAACCGTCACCTGAGAGCGCTGCAGCAAGAAGCTATGCGAACAAGGAAGTCTCGACGTCATTTGGTCGTTACTCCTCACGCCTGTGGCCCGGGCCCCAGAGTTTATTGGCTGTTGCTGCGGGACACTTGACGTACAGCGCCTCACCAAACTAGCTCTCACAGCTTCAGCTCAGCTACAAGACAGGCAGAGGGACCGTCTGCAGTGGCTGCTGAAGCGCTGCTGGCTGCTGTGCATCTTTGAGCTGCGTCCATTGATGCTCCGCCTCGATAATTGGGTGCAATTGTGGTGGGTGTTGTCATGGGCAAGCAAGAATGCCATGCGCACGGCCAAGCCATCTCGATGTACCCCACACACATGCAACGAGGATCGGGCTCCCAGCCACACAAACCTGTTTTACCGCCAGTACCGGGCAATATCATGAGACAGCTAGGCGCATTGCCCCCGATGCCTCTCAAACATGTCCAATTCAGCATCGCACCTCACTCAGCAGTCATCGTCTTGATGTGCCCCCTCTCCAGCACCCCGCTTCGGTGGGCGACACTCTCCACACACACCACACTGGCGTGAGCTTCATTGCATTGGAGTGACATTAGCCAGAACGTAGACACCCGAGCATGTCTCCAAAATGTCGCCAAGTCGACTGTCAGTTTCATCTGCCAGGTCGTGTACGGAGGTGTGCCCGTCAGACACCGGATGCGGATGGGGCGTAGTGTTGTGATTCTTGCAAGCTACTGGACGACTTGGCCACAACCCGTGGTGATTAACACCGCCGACGACGAAGGAGAAGTGGAAGCCAATGTACCTCAAGCACTCAAGCACTCCAAGGCGCCGATGCACCGTGGATCATGAAGAGATTTGTGTAAATGGGTTCATGTTGCTGGTCTCCATCCTTGCATCGCTACGACCGTATCAGCCATCTGATCCGACAACGGACGTGAAATAGGGCCACAAGCGGCCGGGTCAGCAAAGCGTTGAACTCTTTGAAGAGTGGGAAGTTGGCGGCAGCCATGTTACTCTAGAGTCAAGAGGCTCTGACCATGGCACTAAACCAGTTCGCGGCTGCTTTGGCCCTGATTGGACGACTACTCATCGTTGCCAATTCTCCCCATGAGCCAAATGCAGCATCCGCATCCGTCCCATCAAGCAACCACCACGAACCACGACGAGCCCAGCGCCGACAAGCCGAGGACATGGCACCTTATCTCGACTCGCAATTCACCGAGCTGCTACGCTATACCGTGAACGATCACTCCCGCCGTCAATACGCCATGTTCATTCGACGCAACGAGCACGCTGCTGTTTAGCGCACCATCAGGGTGCCCGCGAGATTTTCAACAAGCCTGCCGTCAAGCCTTGACAAGACCCACCAAGCATTTGCCCAGCTCATCAAGGTATCTGTCTGCTTCAATATATAGCCCTCCATCGCACCGAGAGTGTAAACCTGCAGACCATCCCCAACCGCTGAGCCGGTAATCCAGTACCAAGCTTTCGTGCATATCCATCGATTTCAGGGATCGCTAAACTATTCGATCCAGCCCAAGATATCGGATTTAGTATAACACTTCTTCGTTCCACCATTTTCAACCCCGGCCACGACAAGCCTTCTAGTACTGTTACACCGTGGTGAAGATGGACTCAGTCGCCCTCAACGCTGCACGACTCGTGCTTCGCCAGGATGCTGGTGAAGAGCCAGTACTATGCGAGACGGCGAACGACTATGATGGACGCATGGGCCTCAGAATATCTTCAATATTCGTCATTTTAATCGGTTCCATGTGGGGTACGTGTATCATTTCACCAACAACAATGATCCTTTCTAATCTCTACTAGGCGCCGTATTTCCAATCTTCGCCAAACGCATGCGTTCACGATTTGTACCCCAATGGGTCTTCTTCGTCGCAAAGTACTTTGGATCTGGTGTCATCGTCTCCACGGCCTTTATTCATCTTCTTGCGCCGGCCAACGAAGCCTTGACTAACCCCTGCTTGACTGGTGTCATTGTTGCATACCCATGGGTTGAGGGCATCGCCCTCATGGTTGTGTTCGTCATGTTTTTTATTGAGCTTATGACTATGCGCTACGCAAATTTTGGTGGTGGGCATGACCATGCTCAGGTGCACAAGGAGCACAAGGACGACGCATCGCACCCCGACGCCCGCTCGGCTTCGACCCAGAGCAACATCAACCTCAACGACCGCAAGTCACAGGATCCGGAGGCCGCTGTCCCAGCCGCCAACCCTCATCTTCGCGGTGAAGATCATCTGGGACACCAGCGGGACCACGTAGCCAACTCCGATGCGGGCTCCGACTGGGAGGCGCGCGGATGGGCACCCGAGACGTACTCTGTGCAACTCACTGCCGTCTTCATCCTCGAGTTTGGTGTCATCTTCCATTCCATCTTCATCGGATTGACCCTTGCTGTCGCAGGTGAAGAGTTCATCACACTCTACATCGTGCTCGTCTTCCACCAAACGTTCGAGGGTCTTGGTCTTGGTACCCGTCTCGCTGAAGTTCCATGGCCTGCAAGCAAGCGCTGGACACCTTATCTCCTGGCCATGGGTTACGGCATCTCCACACCCGTCGCCATTGCTATCGGTCTTGGTGTACGGGAAAGCTTTGCCCCCGAATCGCGGACTACGCTCCTTGTCAACGGTGTCTTCGACTCCATCAGTGCGGGTATCCTCATCTACACTGGTCTGATCGAGCTTATGGCCCACGAGTTCATGTTCAGCCCGTACATGCAAAAGGGCCCTGTTAGCAGGACTCTCAAGGCTTTCACGCTCATGGTCATGGGTGCTGGTACGTAGTCTTCACCTCCACTATGCCACCTCTGCAACGTCACTAACTCCGGCCTAGGTTTAATGGCACTCCTGGGTTTCTGGGCCTAAGCGCTGTCCAGTCTTACATTTCTTTAATTTGATACTAATGGACGTATTTTGCAGCTATTTGATGGTCACGACTGGGAGAATTTTGTTTAATGCGACAACGCTCATCATGTGGCGTTGGAGAGATTCGATAACCCCATCTGGGAGGAAGGGCTGGCCTTTTTTTTTAGAGTTTTTTCTGCATCCTTGCATACTTGGAATTTATCGCATAGTTCAACGTTGATCTGAATATGTCATATGCCACATTCGACACTCTCCATACCATACGCGCTCCCGCTACGCCCTGTGATGATTAAGAATGAGTCCTTGCGATTGCACAACCATGATTAATCTTTACAGATACATATAAACCGTCAGGTCTTTCACACACACGACACACATACACACACACACACACACATATATATATATATATATATATATATGTATTCCCTCATTGCAAAGCTTGACGAAATTGCTATTGCTATTCCTATTCCAAACTGCACGTGGACTAGATGGCTGGCTGACTGGCTGGCTGTTTGGACCAAAACGATGAGGATGACGACGACAACAACAACAACAACAACAAGAACAGCGAGAACAGCAAGCAAGGGGGTATCTTATAAACGTACACAGACAAGTACATTCAGGGGCGGTGTTTCGCAGTAAATCTGGCTCTGGAATCCTTTGTCAAAGGCGGAACAAAAAAAAGGACGCTATATACAAAAGCAAAAGCCAAAACATGAACGTTTTCCTCTTTTTGTCCCCTGGAGATTCCAAAAAAAGGCCGTAAATGAGCAAAACACATTACTTGTTTCCTCGCTAGACCGCGTCAAACCAAAACCAAAACCGCAGAAAAAAAAAGGAAAACAAATGGCGAATGGATTGCTTGGGATGGAAAGGCCGCTAAATCATCTTAGCGTAAGAAAGAGAGCGGCCGTTTGATTAACAAAGGGAAAAACGGCCGTACAGCGATGAGATGGATGGACTACTGTTAGGGCTGTATGTAGCGTTGGCTAAAGGGTCCACGGGTAGGTAATGGACTTGGTGTGTGAGATTATAAACACCGGTGCAGGGCCGATTCAACATGAAAACTATTCGAGTGGCGCGCAAGGCTCGGCCACCAGGTCGAATTGGCTATGTTGCCTCTAATGCATCAATCGAGGCGTGAAGGTGCCGAATTCGCTCTTCAAAGGGCGATCCTAGCGGTGTGACATCCGCTATGGGTTGCAGGGTTTGGCTCTTGTCGTGCTCGTTGGGAGCTAGGGTAGCGTACGACTCCCACCGGCCGGGTACACGTGGGCGAAAGTCAGGGACGGGGCTACTGCCCTCGTTTGGCGGGGTGGTTGCACGTGCACCATCCTGATCTACCTCGGACGGCGCATGACCATCGACATCTACACCGCTGTCTCGATCTACATAGCGATCGACTTGTGGGAAGAATGGTGAGTCCAAAGCATCTATGGTGGTATGCAGAGGACTCCATGGACTGAGAAGACCCCTAGATTCCTCCGTCTGTGGCGCATCGTAATCATCCTCGTGGATGAGGACTCGTCCACCAAGATTGACATCGCTGACGTGCACCTTGTAGTCGAGGGCTTTCTGTCCGTCTTTGATGAGCTGCTCCGTCCAGCCCAGGCACTTCTTGAGGCTCTGGTTCATCTTCTGACTGTCGAGAAGGAGCTCTCTGTGTTTCGAAAGGTCAAGCTGTAGACGCTTCTCATCCCGTATTCGCTGAGCTTCCTCACGCTCTGCTTGGGCTGCAGCATCTAGCGTACTCTCATCCAGAGAGGAATCACTACTCTCATCAGGCTCTTCAGGCTCCTCCACCTCATCGTCTTCTTCAGACATGTCGGAGAGGTCTGCGGTGTGACCTGCTGTAGCAGAGAATGTCTCAAGGGCCGATCCAACTGCATCGAGTGAAGGAAGACCAGCGCGGCTCATGCGTCGCAAGCGCCTCAATTCAGCCTTTTGCTTGCGAACCTCCTTCTCGAGGGAGCGATTAATAGCAAGAAGGGACGAGTTGCTGATCTCAAGATCGAGTACCTTCCTCTCTCGTCTAGCATTGGCTGCAAGTTCATTCATGTGCTCAAGTGCACTTTGACCATCGGGGCCTCTGGTGGGACTGAGCGGTGTAGGAGACGGCAAGCCAGAGAAGGAAGTCACCAAAGGTGAGGGAGCAGAAGCCACGCTGTCTGGTATTGAGACATTACTGAAATGGCGGTTTTCGGTATGCAGTGGGCTGGGTGTCATAATCGAGGGTTCATGTGGTGGCTTTCTAAGCTCCGTCACAGACTCGATTGAAGACAAGCTAGCGCTTTTGTGATGTCCTTGCCTGATCACAGTCGATGCGACGCTGGACCGGCGTCGGGCTCGATCAGGGATGTCCTGGGTGCCAGAACCAGACAGATTCGACAGCGCCGAGTTGCGTGTAATGAGAGCAGGTCGAATGATCTGGGACGCTCCTTTGCGGTAGGAGAGGTGCGACCATTCCTTGGTCGGCGATGAGGCGCGGGGACCAGGTGCAACATTGTGTGGTGGCAGCAGCTCTGGTGATGAAGTTGTAGGCGGTGGAGTAAGTATGGGCGGGCGATCCTTGGGCTCGACCAGTGAGTCGGCATGGAAGAATTTGCTCTCCGCTTGTGGTCTTCCTAGAGAAGATAGAGGCGGCGACGAGAGGCCTTGTTTCCGCGGCGCTTCATCTTGCTTGCCATTTGCGTAGAAGAAGACAGGTGCCTTCTTTTGGGATGCTTGTGGCTCAGGGGCAGACGGCTTGGCGTCGTTGGCGTGGAAGAACAAAGCAGATGTGTCGCGACCTGGGCCTTCAGACGACGTGTGGTTATATCCATTAGCTGGTGGAAGTCTTGGGCTTGGGGTGGTGGCGAGGCCATGCTGGCCAGGTATGCTACGTGGTCGAGCAGCATTGTGGGCGCCATTGTTGCCGCCAACTGCGAGCCCGTGATGGCCTGCCCCCTGGTCCTTGTATGTGTCTATCGACGACGTCGGCCGAGAGTTGCTGGGAGTGCCATTGGGGGAGTCGTTGGGCGAGGTGATTTCCACACCCACCCGCGATTTCCGCGACGATGAGCGGGGGGTGATGTTGCTGTTCAGGAATGCCTTGACGGGCGTGACACTGTCCTGGGTGGCGACGGGGGCGCGCGGGGCAGGGCCATTGGCGGTGCGGACGCTGCGAGTGCTCTGGGAGCTGAGGGTAGACGAGGCAGTCGAGGCCACAGCCAGGCGAGGCGTCAAGGGCGTCTTCGCGGTGCGGTTGCTAGCGAGCGTGGGCTTCAGCGGGCGTGGGTTGTTCTGGTTGGGTCTGTCGATTGGCATCCTCTCCAGCGTGGGCGGGTGTTATGTGCGGTGGAGGCGGCGAATGCGCGGGGGACTCATGGCCAGGCGGTGTGGCAATGGCTCGCTCTCCCGCTGTGGACGATGCAGGAGGCAGGTTGCAGGCGGCGGCGGGAAGCGGTGACTGATTTGGGGGCAGAGCCAGAAGCGTGCGAAGACGGCCCCGCTCTACAATGGTGGGGGAAAGGGAGTGTGGGCAATGGGAGCCACGTCCATGGCTGGGCAATGGGCAGTGCGAGGGGAGAGGGCGTCTTGGGCGGGCCCGGCGCGGTCGTCTGTTATGGTGTGAGAGGAGAGCCAGATCTTTGGTGGGCCCTGTATCATCCTGGCCAGAAGCAGCACGCTAGCCCCACTGCGGTCAGCCGGCGAAAGCGCGTCATGAAGTCTGGACATGCCATACTGACCACAAGTTAGCACATCACCCTGCCCGTCACCTAGAAACCTAGAGTACAATGGCTCCCTGCGCCGCGTTATGAGAGGTACGGCTGCCGCGGCCCAGCATTCACCCACCGCTTTCACCCAGCCTCGGCGCCCGCAGCCACCGCAGCATGACCTGTTGGCACCCATCGACGCGTCTGCCTCGCCCACAGCGGCCTCATCGACCACCATGAGCGACTCCGCTAACGCCGACACACTTGATGCCCCGCATAATATACAAGACACGCCAGAGCGGCCACAGCCTGCACAAACAACACCCAGCGACCACGATTCGCTCAAGTACCACCTCCTGGGGCCTTCGCTCACCAAAGCTGGCCAAGATAGCGTGGACCAGCAAAAGGTCTCCGAAATCATATACAATGCATCCAAGGGCTCCAAGTTCTTCAACAATGAACAGGTCAAGGACAAGAATCTTTCGGAAAAGATCAGCAGAATCTTGGCCAAGAGGCGCCAGTTGGAGCAGACCGACTTGACATCAGAACTGCGCCGAGCAGACGACTATATTGCCGAGCTAGAACTCACCCGAGACTTGTCCCAGGTGGTGGTTCACCTTGACTGCGATGCCTTCTACGCAGCAGTCGAAGAGCTGGACCGGCCCGAGCTAAAAGAGGTCCCCATGGCCGTGGGAAAGGGTGTCTTGACCACGTGCAACTACCATGCTCGCAAGTTTGGCTGTCGGTCGGGCATGGCAGGCTTTGTGGCTATGAAGCTTTGCCCGCAACTCATCTGCGTTCCCATGAACTTTGCAAAGTACATGGCAAAAGCAGAGGAGGTGCGAGAAGTACTGGCACGGTACGATCCGTGTTTCGAAAGCGCGAGTTGCGACGAAGCCTACTTGAATCTCACCCAGTACTGTGAGGAGCACCACATGACTCCAGAAGAAGCTGTTAGCCAACTCCGGGCCGATGTATTTGAAAGAGCGAAAATCACAGTGTCGGCTGGCATTGCAGCCAACGCCAAGCTAGCCAAGATTGGATCGAACAAGAACAAGCCAAATGGTCAGTTCTACCTACCAAGCGACAGACGAACCATTATGGAATTCATGAAGACGATGCCCACGCGCAAGGTCAACGGTATCGGCCGTGTCTTTGAGCGAGAGCTAGACGCAATCGGTGTCAAAACATGTGGAGACATCTACGTGCACCGCGCATACCTGGCCAAACTGTTCGGGCAGAAGGCTTTCCAATTTCTGATGCAGTGCTATTTGGGACTTGGCCGTACGAAAATCCAACGAGCAGAAGAGTCTCACCGTAAGAGCGTAGGCACCGAGACCACGTTCAGGGAGCTACAGTCTCCTGACGAATTACGAACTAAGCTACGATACGTCGCTGAAGAGCTGGAAGGTGACCTTAAACGCACCGAATACAAAGGTCGCACCCTATGTATCAAGATCAAGCTGCATACATACGAAGTACACACGCGTCAAACAACACCGCCCTTTGCCGTCCACCGAGCAGAGGATCTTTACAAATACAGTCTTCCCATGCTAGAGAAGCTAATGAGCGAGATACCCAACATGAAGCTGCGCCTCATGGGCCTACGCGTGACACACATCATCAGCACGAAGAAACCCGGCATCGACTTCTTCGGCCGCGTCAGACCTCTCACAACTCCCAAACCATCCACATCCAAGCCCGACGACTCCTGGGAAACGTGGCCCGACGAAGAATTCGAAGAAGCCGCCCGCCAAGAGCGCGACGATGACATGAACGAGCTCGAAAAGCTATCTCAAGAACTAGATTCACAACACGTCCACCGCATTGCCAAAGAACCCCTCACAGCACCCACACCTGAAACCCTCCCTACCGAAGACCAATGGCAATGCCCCATATGCATGCTTCCCCAATCCCCGCACGACGCCTCGTTCAACGCACACATTGACTTTTGCCTCTCCCGGCAAACCATCAAGCAAGCTGTCAAGGACACCGCGCCCCCGCCACCAGCGCCGCCGCAGGTACTAGACAAGCACGCCAGTGTGCCGAAAACGCAGAAGAAAGATGTTCAGCCGAAAAAGGGGAAACGCGCAAGATCGAAGAATGAGACGGTGTCGTCGGAACAACAGGCTAGAGAGAAGAGGAGAGCGTTCTTTTCGCTGGGGAATGCGCAGTGATCTTGGCGGAGCTGTGTGAATGGATGAATGAATAAAAGGTAGTAGTCGTGCGGTGGTGGGTTGTGTGGTGGATGGAATGATACCCTAGATTCGTAAATGACAAAAAAAAATTCAAATGAAACATGAGTTGTCTTGTCTTTTTTGTTGTTGTTGTTGTTGTTGCAAACTCAAGCGCCGCCAGGGAATTAGCCATTTTCCTCACTTATTCCTTTTTTTTTGTGTGTTTTTCGTCGACCTACCGCTGCCATTGATGTTAACTACTTTGACATTTATCATCGTCCACAAAAAGAAATAAAAAAGCAAAAAGAAATATAAAAAAGTCGAGCTTGCCACAGTCCAGCCATTCTCTTTTTTTTTTCTTTTTTTCGGTCACACACGCACTTTGCTTGAAGCGATTTTTGTTTTGGCATCATGAGTAGATTGGAGAAGTTAGCTTGATATGTATATTTATATTATTTTCCTCCAGGGGGGAAGCGGCTTAAAAAGTTCTTGTGTAGATAAGACTAGACGGGTTTGTTGTCCGGGAGGACTGATGGACTAATCACATGGGTTGTGTTGCTTTTTCTTGTTGTAACGTTACTTTGGTAAGGTGAGAAAGAGGGGAGGGGAGGGGAGGAGGGATATTCGAGTTTACTAAACGACTGAACGAGAACAGATCAAGGCAGCCAAGGGGGCAGATGGGTGTATAGTATTGTACCAAAGAACTTGAAGGGGAAGGGAAGTTAAATACTATAGTAGTTATTTTATATCCATTGCTTTTAAATCATACCCTGTAAATCACCATGAAACTGTTACTATCCTTCCTGATCTGAATCTCAGTCTCAGTCTCAATCTCAGTTTCATTCCCACTCTCACGCAAAAAACACACACACGCGCACTCTCCTAATAAAACTCCTCCTCTCGCGTCTTCCGATTCGACTCTTCAAATCCACCGCCCAGCACTGTACTCTCTCTGAACCCGTGGTCCCGACCTCCCTTGTGTGTCTCCCATGCGGCGCCAGACCCAATTTCACCCCGCGGTTCACCACTACCATCGCCACCGCCGTCATCATGTGCCCCGTAAACCCCATCGCCCCACTCCTCACGCCCCATCGTCTCCTCACTCTCGTAGTAGCGCGGGGGAACGGGGTATGACATCTCGTTCTGGCTGAACGGGTAGGTAGCTAGATCTGTGTTTGGGCTTGTGCTTCCGCTGCGGAACTGGCGCTCGAGTGTGAGTTTGTGTGGGTGGTGGGCTAGTTGGTCGAGGCGGGTTTGTTGCTGGTGGTGGTAGGGGTGTGTTTCCATGTTATGATTGTTGGTGGTGCGCGAAGCACTTCGTGGTGGTGGTATATGGTGGTGTATGTGCTGCGGTAGAGATTCCATCCGGGATGACGGCATGCGAAGTGTGGTAGTGTTTTGCATGGACATTTCGTTGTTGAGACGGCGTTGCATATCCTGTCGGGTTATCTTTGCCGCGTTGTGAGATAGCGAAAGGTAATCGATTTTCTCGCCAATTCGATGCATGTCGTGTGCCATTGTCGTCGCACCGTCAAAGGCAGGTGGAGCGGGAAGTGCGCCTTGGGGCGGCGGACTGGGAAACGAATATGCGAGATACTCTGCCCTGCGAAACTCTTCTTGGCGGCTGGCGGCGCTGTTCCTGTCGAAGGGAAGGGGCGCCTCAAGTTCGACGAGGGCAGCTTGAGTGGGTTTGGAGTCCCAAGAGCGTTGCCAGCACCAGGAAAGCTGTTGGCTGGCTTCGAGGGGCTCGATTTGGCCGTTGGTGACCCATTCGGGAATGCGTTTGAGGTCTGTCCAAAGGAAATAACTGACTCCGTCTGTATGCTTAAGGCCTTGGATATCAACAGATAGGGTCGAGAGAACTTGGAGGATGCCGTAGAGGAGGACCCAGCGGCCAAGGCGCGCTTCACGGGGCGTGGCGTGCTTTAGGTCTGTAGTGAGCTCGAATTGCTCGAATTTGTCTATTAAAGTGGACCCTACGACTCTGTCAGCGAACTTTGATACATGTGCTACGAGTTTCTACCCACCGTTGAAGTTCGCCTCCAGCTTCTCGATATTAGTCGCATCGCTAAAAACAATTGAGAGCTGTAGATGGGCCTTTGCGTCTCTTGTGGCATCCTTGGTCTTGTCTTTCTTCAGCGACGAGAAGAAACTTTTCTTTTCCTTATCCTTGCCCGCCTTTGGTACTTCTCTCGGAAGCAGTGGGTAGGGATGCGGGATATGTGCGTACCCCTGCTTGGCATCGAACATGACCAGCACATCAGTGATAGCGAGTTCTGGCAGATCTGCCTCGAACCCGTCCATCTTTCGATGGGCCATTTCCCATTTCCTACTCGCACGTTCCTCACGTGGGTTCCAAAAGACGTCACGGTCGACGAGGTAGTCGTAGAGAGAACCGAAGTCGTCCTGCATGGACCGTGTAATCTTGCGATTGAGCCAAGTCTTGCCTGAAACTGGTGGCCAGTTGCCATGCATCCGTTGATAATGGCTGATCAAAAATTGACGAAACAATTGATAGTGCTGGTGTACTGGGCTGTTGGTGATCCTCGGATTATCATCCCAAAGGTCCGCGAAATCGAAGCTGGATAGTCGCTCTTCTGCTTCCAAGATGCGCAACTGAAGCGTCTTGCCAGCCAACCCCAAATTACGCCTCGTCACTACAGACAATCGCTTGAAGTCGGAATATTCTTCTATTTCTGTTGTCATGACTCCAGTCAGGTGAGCAAAGCTCTCCAAATAACCCTGTCGCCACCTCACGTTAACCTGCTCGGACCATAAAAGTAGCCCCAAAGCGTGTCTGAAGTTATCTCGTATATCTTCAAGTCCATGTTGTTTTAGGTATCTTGTGATGATTTGTACACTCTGCTCCTGGGATGCCTGCCCCGACTGATTTTCGCTGTCCAGATCGTACATCACTGTAATGACAGCGTGTAGTGTATCCAACATCTCGAATAAATCAGCTCCCACGATAGGTCTCCCATGCAAGATGGCGAGAAAATTCCGAACAGCAACATGGTGGAGTCTTTGGCCATGCACCGTTTCGATGGCGCTTGGCGCAGGAAACCATATCTGATGAGTTGTCATTTGATCATCGCTCGATTCGGAGGGTGCAGGCGAGTTTGAACGTGCCGTTCGAGCAGTTTCAGAGAGATGCTGTGTTCGTGAGATTGTTCGAAAATCTAGATCGCCGTATGTCTGGTCAATGGCAAATGGCGGGAGGGATACTCCACCTGGCGTTGTTGGCCCTTGCATCTTAAGTTGCTTGGGCGGATCGAATGTCGCGGAGGCATGTTTGTGTTGTATCCATGAATCTGAAATGTTTGGCAATTCCCAGTCGTTGATGTAGTCATCCTCGATACGACCCATTGCAAGGGTGTTCGTCAGCCATGTTGAACCTGAGCTTTCAAGAACTTGAAGCTCAGCACGTATCGTAGGAACAGGGTGATCATCATGAAACTGCTGTTCACCGAGATATATTAATACTTCTCCTCTTTGCATGTCATGATCCTGAAAACCGTCAGATGAAGACTTTGCATGTTCATGGCTAAGCTTACCAGGCTGAAACCGTTATAGGAGCGCATCCCATCTCTTCCACCATCCCAAACTTTGAAGTTGGCCCAAGGATCTTGGTTTGGTTGAGATTGGGAGGCAGATGATTCGGCTCGGAAGGTAGGGGAAGTTGCGACCGTCTTCTTGGTAGGAACCCCGCCGCCTCTACCGCGAGGAGCCTTCGTCTCCTTGCCATTTGCTCGAAATGTCGCATTATCTTTGCCCATGGACGACACATCAGAGACAGAAGCTGGTCCATGGCCTGGCCCTTGTCGCGGTCCCGGCGAGTTGCTCGATTGCACGGTATCTAAAAGCGATCGACCAAATCGGCTATCATGAGTAGAGCTGTTTTGTGACATTGCACGACTGTTGTTGCTGGAAACCGTGAGGGACCGGGTAATTCCATTTCTTGAGTCGTTGACGCTCGGCGAAGCACGCCATTGAGCAAATACATCTGCGCTATCGTAATTTGCTTCAGGTACTTTTCCTTTTGTCTTTATGCTCTTCTTTTCTGTCTTCTCGATGTTCTTTTGTTGCACTTTACGACTGCGAGCTCCTCTAGCGGACATCGTTGTACCAGTGAATATGTAAATAATGGCACATACAATTGGCAATTAGTAATGAGCAGTATAGAAATAACCTTCTTTATAAGACTGAATAGGTCGGAGATAGTCACGAACGAAGGGAGGGGTATTGCTCCGAGAAAAGAGCCAGTTGGGAGCAATATAGGTGTAGTCAATTGTGGACGAATTGTACACGGCGTGTTTTAACAGGATAATGAGTTTCTTTAACTGTGCCTCATTGAGATGACCAGAAACACGCATTCACACATGCAAAAGGGCAAGATGCGGTATAAGAAAACATGAGGGGTAAACATGTCGCGCACCCTTCATGCAGTTGTATGATGTGGAGGAGTGCAAATTACCCTATTTGAGGACCCTGCTTGCCTTGCCGCAGGTCAGACACATGTGGAGCCACAAAGCTTCCGGATGGAGCGCAGTTGGGGCCGACGGGTGCTCTGGCGCCGATAAGAGACATGTTGTACTTGGAAACTTCTGCATGTTTATCCAAGAAGCGAGCGGCCACAAGGCATGGCAAGCCCTTGGAAGGATAGCTCCAAAGCATGGCGTGGAGACCAATGGCGCCCCGAGTTCCCCGAACGGAGTACTTAGCGACCTGTCTAGGCGTTGAGGCAGAATACGGGCCGGTCGCTACTGGCAAGGAGAGTGTCTGTGATAAGGTCGGGCAGGCTTGCTCGCATTTCTAGGCGTCAGCGTATCCCCTCACCTCGCAGGACGGACATGATGCTAGCCCGCAGCCTGGGAACACAATTCGAACATGGGTGTTGCAGCATGATCTGAGGGGAAAGCTGTTGGCGCTGATCTGGGAGACTGTTGCCATTCAAAGCCCAGCCATCAAGAGCCCGAAGATGCAGGATGGCTTGGATTGACGCAGGGGTTTTGTTCGATAATGGATTCGATATGGGAAGGCTCGGAGAGTGGAGCTTGGATCCAATGAATTGGGAGATACACGCGGGAGACGGTAGACGGGACCAAAGTAGTCCAGCGTGGGAATGGACCCTGGCATCAGGGGCCCTTACGCGGAGATACAACTTTGTGCTAAGGTCCCAGTATGATGGCGAGTTGTTTCATACCCCAACGCTGAGAAATATTGGCAGCGTCCATACTTGTTGCTCTAGACTGCTAGCCATGGCTGGGTCTCGATTCACGCCAGCCGCTCCTTGGAAAAGTGACGCCGTGAGTCGCGGATGGAACAGATGCGACAGAGAAACCTAGCAAGGTGTCGCAACTAGTCGCAACTATTGGACCGACATGTGGGCGTGGGAAGAAATGGCAATGAGGCGTAGGAGACGTGGTGTTGTGGTTGGCCAAAATAGAGAAGGTACCACCCAGCCACCCAAATCCCAGCCTCCCCCGCCATTGTTGGCCCATGTGCCTCCTGTTGGCCCACGTTATTTACCTAGGTAGGCCGGTTTCCAACACATCACTCTCTACGTCACTCTCGCAACACTTTGAACTGTATCGTGCAGCGCTACAGTCCTGCCGGCATCCGATCGTTAAATAAACTGCATCCTTGTTGCCGTCGTGCACAATATCTTAAAGGCGCGCTGTCCCACCATTTCTGCCTGCAGCTGTCTTGCATCCTCTTTCGGCACAACGCATTACCAGGCGCATCGTCACACTTGACAGCCTCTGCGCCCGTCGCTCACCTGACACGCTCTACCACAAACACTTTCACCATAGAGCCATCTCGGTACAATAGCCAACCGCCATCATGTCTTTCTCCGGCATCATGTTCATGTTCTGGAGGATCTTCCAAATAGTCACCCTCATCCCCACGCTGGGCATGCTTGCCTGGTTCGTCGACTGGTTCAACAATCGCAATCTCCTGACGCCGCGGTCAATCCTGATCCTCTTCATCATATCAGTTCTGGGTGCAGCATGGGCTCTAGGCACGCTTTTCCTCTATTCGCGTGCACGTCACTCGGCCAACTTCGTTGCATTCATCGACCTGCTCTTCGTTGGAGCCTTCATCGGAGCTGTATATGAGCTTCGAGGCATCGCAGATGCAGACTGCACAAACATCAGCCGCGACGGCCAGTACAGTGCCAACCTTGGTATCTTCAGCATTACCGGGAATCGATACGATTTGAACGTCAACCGTCAGTGCGCCATGCTCAAGGCAAGCTGGGCTTTCGGAATCATGTAAGTTGAAGCACTTTGGCTTTCCACGCGAATGGCGCTAATCAGCAGCAGGAACATCATCTTTTTCTTCGTCACTTCTATCCTGGCTCTTCTTGTACACCGCCATCACCGCAACGACGTGGTCGTCAAGCGTGAAGTCCACCGCTCTCGTCATGGCCACCGATCACGCAGTCCGCGCTACTCTCACCAGAGCCACAGCCGAAGCCGACGCAGTTACGTTTAGGTCATATAGTCACTCTTTTGGCTGCCTGTGCCTGCGAGCGTTTCAAAGCCTAACAACCCGGTGGCAGCCGTCCAAAATCGGCCGTCATCGTTTTTACGAATTTCATTATACATAATTCATTTGAATACCTGGTACATAGGATTGGGACATCTGTCATGAGGACCGAAGCCTATGATTACGACATGCACGAGGATATACTGAATCTCTCAAATTTGCACGTTATGTAGATAATTTTACGAATGAACGACAGCCCTGCTGTATGAACATCTATTATCCGTTGTCAACTATCAAATATTCGTCATACATACATACTTGCATTTAACTTTGTCTGTACAGCCAATCATAACATAGACAGGCATCCCGAGTCGCAAAATATACCACAGTGGTGTTGCGGACCGAGTGTTGTTGAGCATGTTATTGCGCAATTTAATGTTACAGCCTCGACCATGCTTTGAAGTTCCAGACGCGGGACGATCGCTACTTGCCTTTTCTTATCCCATTCGCCTGGACTTCAAGCCCAAAATTGTTTCAATCAACCCAGCCCTGTTAACTTTCACGTGCGCCTAACAGTGCATGTTGATAACGCTTGTTACGTACGAATTCATTGTTCTAAGACAAGACTTTACATACTGTCGCTCAAAGGTTTCTCATTACAAATGTAGTTGGCTCTCATGAGTGATGTGACGTTCAATTTTGTTGAGATGCGAAACATGTCATGCCAATTCGAAGGCCTTTCTGGAGCAAGATCCGGAGTTGTTCTTCGTGGTTCAAATACACGAAAAATCTTTGAGGATGCTGGGATCGTATTCGAATCGGTACAATTGATCATTAAGCCTCCTCTTGCACAATCATGGCACATATACTGCTTCGCATGCAAGTAGTCTCGTCCTCATTGAAAAGCTCCTTATTCCGGCAATTTGTCACTTGTATTGCTCCAGCCCTCGAGGTTATGCACTATCGGGTTCCTACCGCCACGAGTGATGATCCACACGATATCTTCATCGCTGTCGTTGACCTCTTGGTGCTCTGCATATGCAGGTATCAGGGCGAAATCGCCAGGGGTCAGTTCTTGTCTATTCTCCCCATTTGGCCCGCTCACAATGGCACCGTGACCTTTCGAAGCGTAAACGATGGTGTCTGAAAATCAGTCAGAGCAGGCTTATAACTGAACAATGTCTCGAAAGAGGCGCAATGAGGTGACTAGTATGTGTTGGGCTGAGCCAAAGCGTACCCTCTTCACCATGGTGATGAACTGCAGAAGCAGTGTGCGGTTTCGCGATCATTACTTTCATCATTAGTACAAGCCCGCGAGTAGTGGCCCCAGATGAGCTACCTGTACCACATATTTGCTCAGAGACATCCACGAGGGCAGGCATGCGAATCATGCCATCCGTTTGGGGACCATCAGGAGCCTTGATATCTGACCCTTTCTTCACTTGTACTTCCCCAGGCGTTCTGTCTTGAGGAGACATTTTCACGGGTAGGTAGGCGCAACGCCAATTTTCGACTTCGCGGGGATAATCACAAGACGATGATCTCACGTGGAGTAACTCCGCATTTCGCATTAGCAAGTACTGTCCAAACCGCTAGCGCACTCTGGGGTTGACAGCGTCCATTGTTTCGTCGATCTCGAACATGGGCGACGGCTAATGTACATAGTAAGTACATGCTAACCTGTACATACGACGCGTTGTCAAGCATCTGATTGTCAGCACTTTGGTTCAGCATGTGACAGATCGGGCTTTGCCGATGTTCCTGTGAGTGTCCAAAAGAGGCTATACCTCGGCATCTCCGGACATGACGTCGCACCTCAAACAGCAGCCAATTGCGTCGCCTGTAATCGCGTTCACGCGCCAACTTTCAGCAGCTGCCCCGGATTCACTTGGCGTGGAGTGGCCGAGCATGTGAAAGGATTGTGATCCATAACTCTATCTGCGCCCGGCTTTGTCTTGTGACCGTTGCTTCAGCCTTTTGTACCATTAACACTGTCACTCTCTAACCCCCTCATCCATTTCTGAACATCAGTCAAGATGTCAAAGCGATTCTCTGCGGCTGACGTCGCCTCTCACAAGACAGCCAACGACCTATGGATCATTGTAGATGAAGATGTCTATGATCTTACCAAATTTGCGGATGAGCACCCCGGAGGAAAGAAGAGTAAGGCACCTCTTAGGTTCGCTCATATGAGCTCGAGGCTGACCGGACAAAGTCCTCACGCGTGTAGCTGGCAAAGATGCTTCCAAGCAATTCTGGAAGTACCACAATGACAGCATCCTCAAGAAGTACCAAAAGAAACTTCAGGTTGGCTCGCTAGACACCAAGGCGGCGCCACCGGCTCCTCCTGCGACATCCGCCCCTGAGAAGAAGGCTGAGAAGAAGGACGTCGTCAAGCCAGAGGCAAACTCTGGTGTTGTTGCGCCTCAGCCTACTTCCGTCGCTGCCGAGGAAACCGAGCCATTCGACGCTTATGGTGATCTTGTCCCATACGCAGATCCATCTTGGTACCAGACTGTACGCGTGAATTTCCTGTATCGGTTTCAGTGCATCACTAATGAGTCTTGTAGTACCACTCTCCCTACTACAATGACACTCACGTCGCCCTCCGTGAAGAAGTACGACAATGGGTCGACGAGAAGATCGCACCATATGTTACAGAATGGGAGGAAGCAAGAAAGGTACCTGACGAGATCTACCTTGAGATGGGTGAGCGTGGCTACCTTGCTGGTTTGCTCGGTATCCACTACCCTGCACAGTACACCGACAGGAGGGTCAAAAGCGTGCCACCTGAGAAGTGGGATCACTTCCATGAGATGATCCTCACCGATGAGCTGTCGCGTACTGGAAGTGGTGGTCTTGTCTGGAACTTGATCGGAGGATATGGCATTGGCGGCCCACCTCTATTCAAGTTTGGCAAGAAGGAACTCATTAAGCGCATTGGACCCGGTCTACTGAATGGCGAGAAGAGGATTTGTCTCGCTATTACTGAGCCAGGTATGATCACCCCAATCCAATGGCAATCGCTGCACGAACTAATTTGATTAGATGCTGGTAGCGATGTTGCCAACTTGACCTGCGAGGCGAAGCTTTCCGAGGACGGCAAGCACTACATCGTGAACGGTGAGAAGAAGTGGATCACAAACGGTGTGTGGTCTGAGTACTTCACCACTGCTGTCCGTACCGGCGGCGAGGGCATGAACGGCGTCTCTGTTCTCCTGATTGAGCGCAGTGCCGGTGGTGTGTCAACAAGGAAGATGGACTGCCAGGGTGTCTGGTCCAGTGGCACAACCTACATTACTTTCGAAGACGTCAAGGTGCCCGTTGAGAACCTCATTGGCAAGGAGAACCAGGGTTTCAAGGTCATCATGACCAACTTCAACCACGAGCGCATTGGTATAATCATCCAGTGCCTTCGCTTCTCTCGTGTCTGCTACGAAGAGAGTGTCAAGTACGCCCACAAGCGCAAGACCTTCGGCAAGCGCCTCATCGACCACCCCGTCATCCGTCTCAAGCTCGCCCACATGGCGCGCCAAATTGAGGCTTCATACAACTGGCTCGAGAACCTGGTCTACCAGTGCCAAAAGATGAACGAGATGGAGGCTATGTTGAAGCTCGGTGGTGCCATTGCCAGCTTAAAGGCCCAAAGCACGACAACATTCGAGTTCTGTGCCCGTGAGGCGAGTCAGATCTTTGGTGGTTTGAGTTATAGTCGTGGAGGACAAGGTGCCAAGGTCGAGAGGCTGTACAGAGATGTAAGAGCCTATGCAATCCCTGGTGGAAGTGAAGAGATTATGCTCGACCTGAGTATCAGGCAAGCGCTGCGGGTACACAAGGTCCTGGGTATGAAGCTGTAAGATATAGTCGATACAATAGTGGTGGGCATATCCCGGTCCGAACCTCGCATATAGGAGTCTTTCATTTGTCCTGTCATCCACAAAGTCAAGGGTCATGGCTTTGGAAGTATTGCGGCCGAACTAGACATTGAAATTTCATAAGTAGGCAGTGCACTGGTTCGGCAAATTAAGTGCAGGGCTGTACATCGGCCCTTCTTCCGCATTGCTGGAAAATAGCCACTTAGACAGTAATCACGTCGAATGCAAATAGGTCCTCAGCACTTCTCCAGAGTATTTTGGTATACTTGGAGAGACGCACAAACTTGAGCGCCAGGAGATAAGCTTTGTCAAGAGAGGGAGAAGCCTTCCCATCCTTTCGCCTATATCGCTAGGTAGATCTGGGTTTGATAGGTCAGTCCTGTTTCTCAGGGCCCGCGTCTAAGATTCCACATCAAAGCTTTGCTATTCTTAGTAGCTGTTACAATAAGCGGGGAAAGGTTAAGCCCACTCCCACATGCCCCAAAGAGTCTAGTTAGCGACCCTGACAACTTCGCAAAGCTTAAATGTTTCTCACCATGCTTACTCTGCCGCATGAACTGGCGAGTTAACAAATCTGGTCGAAGCGATTGTCGATCTTACAGGAACGGAAGCACGAACATAGAGATCCGTGATTTGAAGCCCCATAATTGGTGAGAATCACTCGGCCCTTCCTTTGGCATGGACGAGGGACCTCACGTTACTAGCCAATCTGTACGGTAGCTATTGGCTCTTTTCATTCAGAATCTCGCCGCGAGATTGCGATCTTTCGAATTCACCATTCTCCTCTTCTCATGACTACAAACAATACTAAGGCGGCCATCATCCTGGCTAACCGGCGCCATGTACACACGACCGAAGCCTCGCCCTATTCGCTGCAGCACCTCATCGTACTGCCTTGAGCCTCAAGCTGTAACGTCTTGTATACCGCCTTGTAGCCCGAGCTACCTAGTTTACGGTACTACGGGTCGTGAAACACGATAGCTACGAACTAGTCAACACTTCGCATTGTTACCGAGATAGTCTGAGCTTAAGACTGTGCAGCCTTTATATATCCATCTCGGTGCTGTTCACCTGGCAGGGTTGCAAACATGGCTCACTTTCTCGGTACCCTTGCAGGGCTCTCGCTGACTTCTGTCGCGTTGGCTTCGCCTCCCACGCATTTGTATGCACGTCAAAATGCATCAAGCCCCTGCGCGGAAGTGAGTGCCATTGCTGCTACTAAGGAACCTGACTTTCAGACTGTTCCGGCTCAATTGGCCTACGAATGTCTTCAGTCGATCCCCTTCAACCAGTCCGGCGCTTTGGCATTGATTGACAGCATAACCCCTTACTTAAAGTGGCAATCGACGACTGCATGGCTCAAAGACCCCCCGGCGGAGTACGTTGAAAAGGTACAAGACCCGGTCGACCTTTGGGGTGAATTAGACGACATCAGGGAAAGGATTCACGCTGGAGACTACAACAACGAATTTGAGGTACGTCGTAGCCGACCAGAACGTGGCAGAGATGCTAACATACTTTAGTTCGGTTTCGAGCTGTACTCGCTATTCCAAAGGCCGCACGACAGCCATCTATTTTATGCGCCCGACGTCGTGAGCAGTATATTCACATATGTGAGACCGGTGCCGCTGGTCTCTGTCTCGTCAGATGGCCAAGAGCTGCCCGAGCCTTATGTCTACAGTGATGTGCTAGATGAGTCTTTGGGTAACGTCTCATACACGCCCTCTCGAGTCTACAAAATCGATGGCCAGGATGCGAAGACCTTCCTGGAGAACTGGTCGCAACACGGATCAGTACAAGACCGGGACGCGCTGTATAACGATGCATTCTACAATTTGGCCACAGTTTCTATGGGCAACCTTGGTTGGGGAGTTGGTAGCTTTGCGTCATCTGGACGAGCAAGTTTTGTAGGTGCCACACGACATGATCGAAGATACTTTCAAGCTTTCGTCACTAACATTGTCCTAGATCTACCCCGGTGCAACCACTGAACTTGAATTCGAGAATGGCACCACCCGTACATACAAGAACATTGCGATACTTCGTGTTCCCTTCAACGGGATTACAGATGGCGAGAGTCTGTATCAGACTTGGCTGTCTAGCAACCAGATTGAGTTGCTGAATAAAGATGCCACGCCGACACCTACTGCGAATGCCTCTAGTACTCCTATGCCTACGGTCCCAGCGCCAGGATACCCGCCTCCAGTTGTTCGAGAGGCTCGTAACTTGATAGGGGGGTACTACCTTGAAGACGACATGTCAGACGTAGCCGTTCTCTCTGTGCCGTCCTTTGTCAATACCGACGGTCAACTAGCATTCCAGGCCACTGCAGTGAAGTTCCTTGCCGATGCAAAAGCCTCTGGCAAGAAGAAGCTCATCATTGATCTCCAGTCCAACAGCGGAGGCACAATCATGCTAGGCTACGATCTCTACAAGATGCTATTCCCCTCCCTGATTGAGCACGCCGCCGCCGACCGCTTCCGCGCCTTTGAAGCAACCAACATCGCCGGACAAGACTTCTCCCGCTTTGCTTCGCACTTCCCCCGAATCAACGTGACGATAGAGCAAAATGCGACACAATACAACGCCACGGACGTCATCATGGGCGTCTTTAACTCCGTCAACAGTCTCGACGTCGACTCCCAGCCCTTTACCAGCTGGGCCGACATGTTTGGCCCCGTGTCCCAAAAAGGCGACAACTTCACCCAGCTCTTCCGCTGGAACCTCGCAGACCCCATGCTATCAGACACCATTGGCTTCACCATCCACGGCCATGGCCGCCTTTCAAACTACACGACCACGCCCTTTGCCGCCGCCGACGTCGTCGTCGTCACCGACGGCCTCTGCGGCTCCACCTGCAGCATCTTCGCCGAACTCATGCGCCAACGCGCCGGCGTAAAATTCATCTCGCTCGGCGGCCGCGCGCGCCCCGGCCTCACGCAAGCCGTCGGCGGTGTCCGAGGCACAAACGTCTACAACGACCTGTACATCAACGACATCGCCAACGCACTCATCTCCTACACCAACTCGTCGCTCGAGGAATCCCACCACCTCAACACCACTACTGAGCTGCGCTTCCTGCGCGGCTACCACCCCATCCGTGTGAATTTCCGCGATGCGATTCGTGACGGCGATGAGAGCTGCACGCCGCTGCAGTTTGTGTACGAGGTGTCGGATTGCAGGATCTTGTATACCAAGATGATGACGGTGGATGTTACGGTGTTGTGGGAGGCTGTTGCTGAGACGGCGTGGGGCGCGAAGAGTCATTGTGTTGCGGGTGGTTTGGGGGAGGCGGATGTGGAGCTTGGGTGGCATGGGAAGAGGGAAGTGAGGCATGAGCATGAGCATCGTCATCGTCATCGTGCGCTGAGGAGGCGGATGAAGGGGTGGAGGAGCGAGTTGAAGGTTGAGGATTACCCGCTGGACTTGAGGCCCGATGTGAAAGAGATGATGCTGCATGGTCATGTGGGTTAGAGATGGTGTGCGTGTTTGGATAGACTGGTGTGGGAAGAGGTTAAGTTTTTTCTAATGTTCATGATATCCTGTGGATCAGGAATCATCGTCAATCGTCGGCGATTTTGTTATTAATAATACCTATTCAATTTAGCATATGTACATGTCAATCTTTGTAAACTTGCCAGGATTTGTCAAGACTCCACACACACACACACACACACACACACACACTAAAATGCCATGACCCTTTTGAAATCCCATTCTCATTCTTACTTTGAATGCCTAGTTCCCCTGCAACTCCTGGCCATTCCCACCCAGCGTAACAGTCTTGGTAGTAACATACTCCTCAATGCCCAACATGCTGCCCTCCCTGCCAAACCCACTCTCCTTGATGCCTCCAAACGGCGCCGTTGCATCAGAAATCAAGCCTGTGTTCACTCCAATCATGCCCACCTCGAGCGCCTCAGCAACCCGATACACGCGCTGCACATCGCGGCTGAAGAAGTACCCCGCAAGACCGACATCGGCCGCATTCGCCAACTCGACGACCTCGGCCTCCGTCTCGAACTTGAACAAGCCGGCGACGGGCCCAAACGTTTCGTCTTGCGCGAGCTGCATCGACGCCGTCATGTCGCGGAGGACGGTGGGCTGGTAAAAGTTGTGGCCGAGATGGTCGAGTTTGTGGCCGCCGACCAGCACGGTGGCGCCGTGTTTGACTGCATCTTGGACGTGCGAAGCTACTTTGTCTACGGCGCGGTCGTGGATGAGCGGACCGTGTGTGATTCCATCGTCGAAGCCGTTGCCGACTTTGAAGGCTTTTACTTTTTCGCTGAATTTGGCGCAAAAGGCGTCGTAGATGCCTGATTGAATGTAGAGGCGATTGGCGCACACGCAGGTTTGGCCAGAGGAGCGGAACTTCGATGCAATGGCGCCTGTGACTGCCACGTCGAGATCTGCGTCGTCGAAGACGATGAAGGGGGCGTTGCCGCCGAGTTCAAAGGAGAGCTTCTTGAGCGTGGATGAGGATTGTTTCATGAGGAGTTTGCCAACACCTGTTGAGCCTGTAAAGGACACTTTTTTGACGGTCTTACTGGTTGTAAGCGTCTCGCCCACTTCAGGCGTGTTTTTCATCGCTGTGACGAAATTTACGACGCCCTTTGGGATGCCAGCACGGTGTGCGAGTTCAGCAAGGGCTGCGGCCGTAAAGGGAGTTTCTCCAGGGGATTTGGCGACGACAGTGCATCCTGCTGCAAGCGCGGGGCCAATCTTTCGAGTAATCATTGCAGCGGGGAAGTTCCAGGGTGTTATTAAACCGCACACGCCTACAGGCTCTTTGATAGTGAAGACGCGATTTCCGGCGACTGATGCTGGGATGGTGGAGCCATAGAGCCGGGGTGCTTCCTCTGCGAACCACTCGAAGAAGTTGGCTGCGTATGTGACTTCGCCCTTTGCATCCGCAATGGGCTTGCCGTTCTCCCATGTTATCAGCCTGGCCAGGTCATCGGCATTGTCTACCATGAGTTGGTACCATCTTCTCAGCATTCGCGAGCGCTCACGACCGGTGAGTTTGCGGAAGGAAGGAAGGGCGGCCGAGGCAGCGGCGATGGCTGCTTCAGTGTCAGAACGGTCCATCTCAGGCATTGTGCCAATGAGTTTGCCAGTCGCTGGGTCTATGAGATGTCAGAAGATGATGCTACAAGTTGATGATGGTAAAATCTCACCATGGACCTCGAAGGTCTTGCCCGACTTTGCATCTATCCATTCTCCATTGACGTATGTTTGGGTCTTGAAAAGAGACTGATCTTTCAGCTGAAACACAGTGTCAGCATACATACGCCTCTGCCATTGCGGAGCCCAGCACAGTAAAAAGGTGAGGGAGGGAAGAAACATACAGTAGGAGCCATACTCGCATAGGTTCTCGAAGCAACAATCACCGGGAATGGCCTTCTCTGAATTCCACTCTGAACCACTCTTGATTTCGCAATAGCCCTTGTAGTAGCAGCAAAAGATCTCATATTGCTTAATCCCGTCTGCGTCCCAAGCTATATCTTATACTATGGCGCATGCACACTTGGCTAGGAGAAATGCGGGGCTACAAATAAAAGATGACAGTTACGCCGGGGACGTCAATCGCCTCGTCAATTGCTTGTCAATCGTCTAGACGACTCACACCCATTCAAATGACGGACTTTCTCAGCGGGGAGAATAACGTTGAGCCTATGACGTTGGGGGGGAAGAGCTATGGCCACTTTGCGGGGTCGTTTCGACAGTCTTCCTATTTCGGGGGTTCCCGCGGAGTTGGAGAAGATGATGATTGTGTTGTTGGAGACACGATTTGGGGAAGGAAGATGGTGTGTGTCAGTCGCATATATATGCCAACGTACAAAAAATAAATCGTGGAAAAGTATGGCCGTATGCTGGGATTGAATATCCGTAGGGAAATGGAGGCATACCCCAACCCGCGTCTACGGCGTCAAGGGCGTTTACCAATCTACCGTACCTATGGGGTGGAGCTTGCATATATTTCGAATACAAGATTGAGTCGGGACCTGAGAATTCCGTCCTGATTTCTCATCTCCTGGGTACATTCGTATAGTTAATCTCAACACCGAAAACGCCAAAATCGCTGCCCCCGAATAAGTCGAAAACACACAACCGCCATCCTTCCTCTCACCAAAGCGCAGCAAACCAGTACCCCCAACTCCCCTTCCCTTTATAGAACTGCGCATAGTATCCTGCAGCCGAGCTAATATTTATCGTTAGCATCATTCTCCCATCCCAGCCCTTATGTTATCCTCATCTCCCAGACTCGAAAAAACCGCCGAGTCCACGTACCCTCTAGCTTGTTCCTTGTCCTTTGCCTTCTGCCACTCCTTCCACCTCTCCTTCTCACTTAGTGTCGCATCGCGCCAATTCTCCTTTCCTGGTACTTTTGCTTTCTGTGTGTAGAATTTATCGCGCCATGATGTCTTCGTTGGCTTGCTGTCTGGTGCGTTTATATGTGTTTCGCCGCGCTTGAGTGGATCTACTTCTGCTTCTGCGGTGCTGTATGTGGTGGTCATCGGGTTGACGGTGGGTGTTGAGAAGTGTGATGCAGATGTAGTGTGTTCAGCCTTCGTATGATGTATATGGTGGATAGGGCGTGGCGGGTACGGCGCGAGAACAGCGAGACAGACAACAGTTTTGTTGAACCACAATGTGGGCGAAGCCTCGTCTTAACGTTCAGGTCCTGGCGGTGATCGCTGCACCGCCTTGAACTTTGAGATGATGACATTGGGGGCCTTGAGGCTGAGCTGTGGCAGGGCTGCAACTAGTATCACTTAGCCTAATACTCCTAACCAACGAACCTAGTAACGAGACCGCTGGAAATCCCCATGATGTCAATATGCTTAACATTGCACACATGCGTACATTGTAATAGCCCTAGAGTAGAAACCGCCATCTTGAAAAACGCCGAGATATGCAAACCCACACTATATACCTGCAGTACGCCCAGAAGCTACAACCATGCAGATTGAACTAGCAAGGAAAGAAGTGGGTTTCAAACAGTCAAGCACGATATGTACAGTACACCCCCTCTATCGCCTTTCCACCAGCAACAAGTGCATAGCAATGTAGGCGAGAACAACAAAAGAGCTTCCAAATATGGCAAGTCCGATGCAATCCTTCCAGAGAGCCGCAGTGTTGAATCCGAACGAGCTCAGGATAGCAGAGCCCGGAACCTCGATATCTAGACCGTACTTGTGGTCTATGAGGGAGAGGTACTTGACTTCGTTGACGATGAGACCTTCGAAGGCGTAGTGGAATATGGACAACTATCGTAATGATTAGTGTTGAGCGAATTTTTGAATGTGGATGTGTAAAGAGGGCAACTTACAGATTGCAGCCACTTGGCGACAGCAGGGATGCTCTCCTTGTTCAAGAAGAATCCCGAGAATAGCAGACTGAATAGCATCACTAGGACACCAATCAAGTTGGCCACACCCGAGTTGCGGAACACGATGCCGATGAACAGGAAGATTGCGGCAGCAGCGAGGTTGAATAGAGTAAGGAAAAGCTCAAACTTCAAAAAGTTGGTCCATGCTGGGATGAGGCCTGTCATGGGATACACGATGATTCCAAGAATGAGTGGTGGCAAAAGACGCAACGGAATGATGTCGAACAGCACCTTGGCCAAGAAGTAAGACGGTGGGGAGTAGTAGCCCTTGGCGCGCTCGCGAGTGAAGAGAAGGCGTTCAGGAGCGAAGACAGTGAGGATTGTCAAGCTGCTGAAGCCAAAGAGCGAAAGCACGAACAAGAACAGACCGAGACGGTTTTGGAAGCCCTTGATATCGTCGGTCAGACCATAGAAAAGGAAGCCCAGGAACACAGCCAGCACGATTGCGATAGCATAGTGGGTGAGCATGAGCATGGGGTTGCGGTACAAGTTGCGCCATGTACGTCTTGACAGGATTTGGAACTGGCCGAAGAAGCCAACCTTGCGGAAGCCCTTCAACTTTCCAGCCGCAACAAAGCCATTAGGGTATGTTACGCCGTTTGAACCATTAGCTTGGTTGGCACTTGCGACTGCGCTAGCAATATCTTCGTGTAAGCTGGAAGCAATGTCTGATAAGTTGTAGGCGTTGATGAGAATGTCCAAGTTTGTTCCAGTACTGCCGTTGGCTGGTGGTGGGTACTCGTCAGGATCTTCCAGAATCTGAGGGGGTACACCGCCCTGTTGACGTGTGAGCTTCAACCATTGAGCCTTGATGGCGCCTCGGCGATCATAAGGAGCCTCGTCGTCAGTCTTCGGGGACATGGTGCCATCCTGGAGATTGGCAGTCTTCTTCCTTGTGAACAACTCGCGCTCTTGCTGTTGCTTGATCGAAGTCCGACGTTTGCCCTTTGGCCGTATGCTGGAGTTGCTGGGGCTGCCGGGTACTTCTCTGTCGAACTCGGACGTGTTGATGCTTGGGATAGACTTGACAGCAATGGCGCTACTTGCACTGGTGTGGAGACCATCTCTGTTGAACATGGAGCTATCCTCATCCATGGTCTGACGGGCGGCGCTAGCATGCATGGTAAGGTCAACAATGTAATCCGCAATGTTGAAGCCAGGTGGACAGGTGTAGCCGATATCGTCAAAGTATGTCTGACAGTTTTCGAAAGGTCCTGAGTAGACAGCTCTGCCCTTGGCAAGTAGAATCAGCTGGTCGAAGAGAGCGACAATGTTGGAACGCGGCTGGTGGATGGTGAAAACTACCGTTCGGTTGTAGTTCTTGACGAGGTTGACAAGGCATTCCACGACGTTGAAAGCGTTGAAGGCGTCGAGTCCACTAGTAGGCTCGTCCAAGAAGAGGATGCTGGGTGATGTAACAAGCTCGCAAGCGATGCCTACACGACGCTTTTCACCACCAGAGATGCCACGTCCACTCTCCTCAGATCCGATCTTCTGGTTGCGAATGTGGTAGATACCAAGTTGGCGTTCGACGTCTTCGACCTTTTGCTCCTTCGACATACGGCTCATCTCCTTGGGCAAGCGAAGTAGGGCTGAGTCGAGAATGGTCTCGTGAACGGTCAATGTGGGGAGAAGAGTATCTTCCTGGTCAACAAATCCGATGACGCCCCTGAACTCATCATCTCTAATCTTCTCGCCATTGAGGTAGAAGTCGCCACTAGTAGCACCAATCTTGTTCTTGCGCGCCAAAATGTCCAGGAAGGTAGTCTTTCCAGCACCGGAAGCACCCATAATGGCGAGAAGCTCTCCAGGGTGGACTGCACCAGAAATGCCAGTCAGGATCTGCTTTCCGTTCAGGTTGTACGCGACATTCTCAAAGAGTAGAGCGGCGGGCTTGTGATCGGCGAGCAGCTTGGCATTCTCGTCTTCCTCGTCGTCTGAGAGATGGATAGCACCGTATCGCTGAGATTCATTGCGGTGAGTCAGGTACCAGATAGCCAGGATAGCGGCCACAATGAATAGAGCGCAGCCAGCAATGACTCCCGCGATCAAAGGCGTGTTGATCTTCTTGACTGGCCTCTCATAGCCGGGCACCTCAGTCTGATACAAGCACTCGCCCGTATCGCACTGGAGGAAGATGCTCTCGTCTCCGAAGATGGACTGGATCAGATCGTTCATGGCCGGCTCGGAAAATACGCTTCCACTTTCTTTGCTATCGATGGAGGCAATGGACCTGAACTCGGCAGGACCCTTGATGCTCTCCTTTAGAAAGTCTCCAATGTCGACAGATCCGTCCTCTCCACAGAGCATCCTGTCTGGCACACACTCGCACTGGATGTTCTCGCATCGGTATTTGGTGATGTTGCGGTCGGATTCGGCGGTGAATTGGGAGGTGCAGGTATCGAGGGCGCAGTAGAAGGATTCGCGTTGGGCGACCCAGACTGGAAGTGTCAGCAGAAGTAGAGGGGCTGGTCGGGCAAGACTTACACTGGAAGTTGCACTCTTCGGATTCGGCGTTGCAGGAGAAGGTGGCCTGTGGCTTCTTGTCCTTTAGTTGATCGAGGATCTTCCTGTTCGTGATGTCGCAGATCTGAAAGTTCTCCTTGACCAGTTGGCCGTCCTTGTAGCACACGCCACCCTCGCCATCTGGCATGAGAGCATTGCAGGCGTTGTTTGTCTCGCAGACGTTGCAGTTGATGCCCGACCAGCCTTCTTTGCACTGGCACTCTGCCTCGCCTCCTCGGGGCGCCCGGTCTTTGCCATCTGCCAGCGAGCCGCACAGCGGTTCTGAGCAGTCTGCGCCGCCAAAGCCTGGCGGACAATTACATCGGCCGTTGGCTTTGCTGCAGTCGGCGAACTGGTGGCACTTGAAGTCGTCGAGGTTGCAGTTGAAGCATGGCGGGCACCCGTCTGGCCGGTCATCGTACAAGGAGAAGAGCGAGGCGTGGGAATCGGGGAGCGAATAGTTGGCCAACGTCTTGTGAGCTGCAGACGGGCCTGCCAGACTCAGGAGGCCGACGAGCGACGTCGCCCAAGCTGTTTGGCGCATCGTGTGCGTGTGAGGCGCAACGCGACCGCTGCCTGGTACGAGTGGCGTGTGAGGTGTGCTCTGGGCCGACGGGACAGCTGCCAGCAACGAAGGGGCGACTGGTGATGAAGCGGCGCACGAGCTTGGAAGCTCAGCAAGGTCGGGATGTCAGGGCGTTGGGAGAGAAAGCGTGGTGGGGAGGTGGCCAGAGGAGCTTGCGGGTGTGGGTACAGTATACCTAGCACTGTGTACTGTCCTGTACATGCATGGTGCTATCATCAGCCACTGTTGATCGTGATATGATTCGTGGGGGCTGGGGGGGCTCCAACACGGCCAAGCTTCACGGCGGTCCGTCAGACCGAGGCACAGGCACAGCCAGGCCATTGCACCCCTTCGCGACGTGCATTATATCACACTTGAGCACAGCACAAGTTACGTGATATCTGACGTGAGCTGGCACTTTCGCATTATATGTACTGTACTCTGCAGCCAGACTCGAGACCATCATGGCTGCAGTAGCTCCAGGGGCGGCAGGAGCTCCAGGTCACGATCGTCTGTCATACAATACTGCCTAGTTAGTACTCCAACGTCGACTAGGTAGGAACGAACCCCTCTGCAGCTAACTAGTACGTCGGCCCGCCGCCATCGAACCATCTGCGAACTTCGGTGGCCATTGGATGCGCCCTATGTCAACTACTAGGCTGTAATGCACCATACACTGTACTTGATGGGCGAACGGAGATATACCCAAGCAGCATCCTATACCCCCAACAACTGAACATCAAAACACAACTAGTTACAAACATGGTGAAAATTGAAGAGTTTGCAGTAGAGGCAGTGTGTACCCCGCATCGCCAAACTGACGCCATGCACAGTTGCAAGGCTGACTTTGCATAGTGGATGGATGCCCATGAGCACAACTGCAAGTACAACATTGCAGAAACATGCTGTGCCTCCATTTCAATCGACCAACTGCGTGACCTCTCCGAGAACAAGACACAACAAGTCATCGACACCTCCAAAGTCCTCAACTACGGCACTATACGCGGATCCGACGAGCTGCGCAGCAACCTCGCCCGCCTCTATTCAGCCAAAGTCACCAACCCCCTGTCCCCAGACAACATCCTCACCACAGCCGGAGCCATCCAAGCAAACTATCTCGCCGCCTATGCTCTCGTCGGCCCTGGCGACCATGTCATCTGCCACTACCCAACCTACCAATCCCTTTACGAAGTCCCCAAGCAATTGGGCGCAGAAGTCGACTTATGGAAGGCTTCGCCCGAGACCCAATGGGTTCCGACCATCGACTCACTGCAAGCTCTGATCAAGCCAAACACCAAACTCATTGTGCTAAACAACCCCAACAACCCCACGGGCGCCGTGCTCGGAAAGTCTTTTCTGCAACAAGTCATCGACATTGCGACTGAAACCAACATCACCATTCTCTGCGATGAAGTCTACCGGCCCCTCTTCCACTCCATCAGCCCCCTCGACAAGGAATTCCCGCCCTCCCTCCTCTCCATGGGCTACCCCAACGTCATAGTCACCGGCTCCCTCTCAAAAGCCTACTCTCTAGCCGGCATCCGCGTCGGCTGGCTCGCCTCGCGTAACCGCGAAATCATCGAACGCATCGCCTCGGCAAGACACTACACCACAATCTCAGTGTCCCAGCTCGACGAGCAAGTCGCCGCCTTTGCCCTGCATTCATCCACCGTCCACGGCATCCTCGCCCGCAACATCCAACTCGCCAAGACGAACCTCGCCCTGCTCGAGCGCTTCTGCCTCAAGAACGAAGACGAGTGTGAGTGGGTCAAGCCCCTGGCCGGGACAACGGCCTTTGTCAAGTTCCATCGCGACGGCAAGCCCGTCGACGCCGTGGATTTCTGCACCAAGTTGCTGGCCAAGACGGGCGTCTTGTTCGTGCCCGGGAGCCGGGCGTTTGGCGACGAGTGGAAGGGCTATGTGAGGATTGGATTTGTAAATCAGACCGAGCTTGTCAAGGCGGCGCTGGACGAGGTGACCAAGTTTGTGAGGAAGAATCTGGATGATGTGGAGCTTGCTGAGTAGAATCATCGTAGTGGTGGGGGGTGTTGGTCATTTTGGGAAGAAAGAAAGAAAAAAAAGGAAAAAGAAAGGCGGTAGACATGGCTGTGTTGGGCCTATATATGAATACCTATCACACTGCAGTACCACATTCCCACTCCCTCTGTGGCTTTCCACTACAAGTTCCTCTCAACACAATAAAGTACATCGCTTGCAAAAATGGGCATGGACGTTGAAAAGTGCATTGAACTGCACAACACCATCGTCTCGCACGCTAGCTCCAAGCTCCCACCCCACCACCCAGCCAAAACTAGAAAACGCAGTTGCTTCGCCGCCCACTCTCTGAATGCATGCTCGCCGAGGCCCTCGACATTTTGAGTCTCAACGATGACCTCACAGCTTTTTCTATTCCGGCATCGACAATCCTTAATCCCTAAAGACCATCAGCACCTTAGACCTTTACCCCCCCCCGTTTCTCATCGGCATTTCGGCTCCTCCCAAATGAACTGCAGCCGGAGGATACATGGCAAGGTATACCGGTAGATGAGTATGAGGATTTTATTATCCTGCTGTACAAAGGGGTACGGGGGCAATGATCCCCGGTGGTCTTGTTTTACAGTCAAACTACCATACCCATCAAGTCTGCTTTTGGTGCGCGGCCCGTTTGATGATGAGGAGCCTCCCGAACGCATGTGGGGGTGATGTTCATGCCGGTTCTTTATTTTTTTTGGAGCTTTAGGTATCTGCGATCGATTGAGTCGAGCAAGATTCGTTGTTTGATGCCAGATTTACCCTGGGTTCGGTCGGCGATGGGGCGTGGGCCTTGTTTACGCAGGGCTGGAGAGTTTGCGGAGTGGACGGAGAAAGAAAGAGTTGAGGCAGCAGGTAACTTTATATTTGGAAGAGTTTTCTTTGGGTGGATGCGTTCTGCTGGAGCGGCGTCTGGTGGGTGGAAAAAGAAGACGGAGGCGATGGGGGGAAACCGCAACCGAAGAAGAAGAAGAGGAGGAGGAGAAGGAGGAAAACGGATGATGATGATGATGATGATGATGATGATGGTTTTAATTCCTGCCGACGTCTTGAACAAATATCCTGCGATACCGCCCTTTTGCGCGCGTCTTCTTCCTGTCTCGGGGCGAAGGAACCGGCGCTTTACTTCCATGGCACCGCAATTGCATGTCGCCGATGAGGCTTTTATCCACCATGTGGGCGCTGAGCTACAGGCAAGGTATCCCGATGCTTCTCTTGCTCTCGCTACTTCCACCATGAACGTATCGATTGTCCACCCTTTCTGCCGTTCGCATGGCAGCACACCAGGCGTGCAGTTTGCCTCACAAGATGAACAACGGGACCGATGGCAAGCTCCGCCAAAAACAAAGTATACTAGGCGATCGCATCGGCCTCTATTTTGTTACCCGATGTTCTCCACGCTCACGCCAGCAACTCTGCTTCTATACCTTTCCAGCTCGGCGAGAAACGTCATGTAGTGTTGGGGGATGGGTCAACGGTAGATGGACCGCCGGCTCAGGACGCGTTGTATCGACATGGCGTGTGTAATAACCCTTTTCATGCCGGACCACGGTACACCGCTTGCCGCGATACTGGTGAATTGGTCGGAACAGGTTGAGAAATGAGTCTTGGATCGTCAACGCGAGTGGTGTGCATGGTGGGGAAGAAGCTATGGAACAAGGCGGACACGGATGAGGAAAGATGCCCGAAGATTTCCAGACTAATTGGTCGTGTTAAAAGAAGGAACACGTTGTTTTTTTGGCGTCTTGCCGACATGGTTGTTGGGGAATTTATTGCATAGGTAGTCTAAGCTAAGTAAACTTGCCTTATTTATCGTCTCCTTTTCTCCCAGCTCTTGAACAGCTAATAAATACCTTGGTAATGCTGAATCCTTATAAATAACCCTCCTAGATCCCTTTTAACGCAAAACAAAAACAAAAAACAAAAGACCTGGGCTTCACGCACATTTCCCTTCCTCGATGTGGATGTGAATGTGAGTCTGGATATGGATTTAGTTCAGGTTTGGGTTTGAGTGCATTCTGAAGTCTGTATCAACTCATCAACTCACTAGCCCAAAAGAAGCACCGATGTGATAATCAATCAATCAATTGAGCAGAGCAGAGCAGAGCAGAGTACAGAGGCCTAAAGTCTAAAGCAAACGTTTGGTTTTTGATGGTTTAGTGTTTGTCTTGATTTTTACCTTTTGCTTTAGCAATAGTAACAGTAGCTTATACATAACGTTAGGTAAGAAAAAAGATGTTCAAGTAATCGACGATTGTGCAAGTGTGGATGGAATTTAGGCTTTGAGAGGTAAGGGAAATGTGGTTACTCTAGGTAGTCTTCTGTATAGACTCCGCGTATCCTCCCGTACAAGGCGAGGCGTACGGGGCCATTCTATTGCTGAGATTCTAGGGTTATGGATGCCGAGGTAAGCGGATACACGATTGCCAATGCCGAGAGTTAAGTTTTTTTCCCGTTCGCGGACTGTAGGAGTAATAGTAGTATGCCAGACTTGTCTTTTTCCGGAAGAACGTGGGCGCTTGAGTGATTGGTGTTGGGTTGGAACTAGCGTCATCGCCATCGCCAATCGTCATCGCCGTCGGGTTACCTTTTCCGGCACTGCAACTGCGCGATGCGTCATTGTAGAGTGAGTGAGACGCTGGATAGTCTTTCCAAGGCAATACTCTATTGAAGGTAGCGCCTGAAAAGATGCGTGCAAGCTCGGCCATTTGGTCTCACCGTATCGGTACGCAGGTGTCAGATCGATGTTGACGTTGTGTGTGCTGTGATAGAGTTCAGGAGGGCTGCCCGTTGCATCTACATACGCTGTATTCATTCTTGAACGCGATGCTGCGCGGCGGCACGTTGGGCATCGCGGCGGGTTGGAAACTCTACGTATACATGCTTTTGGACATTAAACGTGCGAGGCGCGTGCTGGATGTATGTATGTATGTAAGAGGGCGGATGGCTACCAGAGCGGTCATAGCATCGAAGGAGTAGAAGGAGTAGAAGGACGGGCGCCAGCCTGTGCACAGCAGCAGGCACAAGGCATTTGCAGGCATGCAGCAGAAACGTGTCGGACTCCACTGAGCGGGAGATCTTCCGATCATCGTCGATGCTTGACAGTAAGCTGATGGCCGCTAGGCCGGCAGAGGGGAAAAAGTCACTTGGGAACTAGCTAGGTTGTGGCTAGAGAACCTACCTACCAGATGGACGTGTGACCTCTGAAGATGCAAGCGCTTTTGCGGGAAATACTGCCTTGGGAATAAGGAATACATGGATTGATTGCTTGAGGCAGTTGTGGCGGAAGATGCCATGGGTGCCTGTCAGGCTCGAGCAGGTATTGCGCAAGGTGCAGTGTGCGATGATGCGTGCGGTGTAATGAGAGACACAGACGAAGCTTTTGAAATACAGTCTGAGGGAGGTCCGAATGCTTAAAATACGTTTCTGTGACTGATCATCGAGAGAGTAGAAACAAATGACACCACTGAACATCTGAAATTCCGCATCGGTTCGAGACCTGGAGATGAGACCATTAAAGCCCATGTTCCGGAGAAGTCGGCCAGGCGCATCACAACGCCCGGTTTGCAGCATCCGCCCGCAAATTCCCAGGAACCTGAGCCGCAGTGATGTCTCCTGCGCATCGCACGTCCCGGCCCTCATCGCAGTTGAGACGAGGCCCGAAGCTCACTCAATTCAATGGGACCCTGCAGACTTGTTAGCCGTGTCTCGACTCTCGTAGCGCTCTGCCATCGCTCGATGCCGGCAACCATGCGCGTCCGCATGCAGCCTAGCCGTTACTGCATCGAGCCTGAGACGCGGGCTTCATGTGGAGCAGGTGCAGGTGGCGACCTGTGATCGACATGGAGAACGCATTTACACATGGACCATCGAGGCATCGAAATGTGAAAATTCCATGGTGAGTAATGATATGTCCCATTCACCCACCTTTTTGTGTGACACGGTAAGTATGACGGGGGCAAGATCAGCCGTCAGGCGGGAATAACACCATTGGTGGGCCGTAGACCACTTTTCAAGGCAGCTTTCTCCCAGATGACGCGACTGCGTGCGTACGTCGTTTGTGAGAAGGGGGTGTCATTTGGTAGTCACCTGTCACCGGGTTGTCTGAGGGCTTGCAAGGTGCTCGGACGTGTGCCGTTGTAGGAAGTCAGTTATGGTATGTGGCAAGGCAGACAAACAGGCCATGGTATACCGTATACCGTGTCCTGACTTTTGCATATCTTGGCACTCGATGCTCGATCCTCACCTGGGCACGTTCCAAGAATCAAACGCACTTCCAAGCTTACCGTGCTCTACCTACCGCACTACAATAGGGAATACACGTGAGGGCACAAAATGGCCGTCCATGAAGCCTAGCGCCCGCCAAAGATCGCCCGATCGTACTCTGATCACCACACTGTGAGGCCGGCTTTTTGCTTTTCCACCCTGCACCATGCATAACATGTGGAAATGCGCATGGGCGAGTGCTCAGCGTCCAATTATAGCCGACGGAAAATTATCGAAATCCTTCATGTCCATGCGCACCGAGTCAGGTGGAAGAAGCGTGAAGAAATGGGAAGAAATGGGAAGAACTTTGCAGAGAGAAGACCGGTCGCAGGTTTTTTTTTGGAGGCATACTGTGTTATTTCCATGGGCTTGTGTTCAATGCTTCTGCATGATTTGGTTTCACAATGGGTATCATGTGGTATTTGCGACTCTCGGTCAGCCTCCTGAACTCTCCATAACTATCCCATAACTATCCCCTGCCCTCTGAGTTCCGTCTTCATTCTGCACTTGGCCGAGTCCGATGCAAATCCTCCTAGATCCCCTCCCCCATGTCCTTCTCTCGCTTACTGCCAGCATGCCTTCATGGCAATGTTCTGCAGTTTTCGTCCCGTGTGGTAAACTCCTCGTCCCATGATTCGAGTGGTTGGTGATGGCAATGGCCCTGGTGCAAGGTGGCAATCCATGTCGGTGTACGTATTTGGGAATGGCTCCAGCGCAATAGTCGGTAATCTATGACTTGGCTGTTCGAGCAGTTGGTGTTGTATATGTAGTTTGGCAGTAGGTAGGGTGGTCCCAATTGCTCAGCCAGCACTGTAACCCGTCATCTTTGCACAGTGGCTGCAGTAGTAACGGTTGGTGCCGATCTGGAACATGTTGCCATAGCCTTCCCGGCGGCAGCGGCAGCAGCACGGTTGTGACGATGCCATGCTGGAACTGGAGATGGACGAATTTGAACTGGTCGACGAAGTGCTCGAGGCTCGTTGTTGAAGAGGCTCCGCTGAGGGACGGTGGGCAGCCTGGGTCTGTAGTTGCAGGAAAGACGAGGCTTCCGAAGGGCTCGACATGTGCAGAGGTGGTGAGGGTCGAAAGGCTAGCAGGGGGTTGGAAGGGTCCGAGGGAGTGTGTGGTTGGTACTCCGAGGTAGGTGTGCTAAGAGGGGTTTCCAGGGAGAAGTGGGCAGCAGGAGGGATACTGAAGTAGCAGGCGGGCTCGCGGTGGAATGAGTCCGGCGTGTAGAGATCTGCGGTCATGGTATTGCGGGTATATGTGGTAGTGTAGGATGACCGGATGTCTAAATCACTCCTAGGCCCGTGGGATCGCAACTACTATATGTTTTGAGGACATCGAGCGATGCACAGGGGCCCTGCACATTGCGGGCAGCAAGCCCGGTTGCAGGGCAATGCTGATTGGGCATGACTGCGTGTTGCGACGCTTCGTGAGCACCTGCCCAGGCCTCTGGGAATAAGAGGCAGATTTTCTTGGGCGGCGCGGATCTTGTTGCAGCAATGCTGGCTGCGGCCGATTCACTCGGTCATTCTAGATCGGAGCGACTCGTCGAGACAAGGGCTGCCCACCCAGGGCCACTAGCCACCAATGGGCGCCCCACCCCTAGAGACACATCGCGATCTGGCGCAAACGGTATGCACTGCAACTGTTTACTACTCTACTACTGTGCCTTCTGAGCCTCTGTGTGCGCGGTAGACCTGCCATGACCCACCGCACACTTGTGCCCTGCCGCTGGCTGCCCTCGGTGCTCAATCTTGTGTCGTGCCCGAGCAAGCCCCCCCTCTCTCTCTCTCTCTCACCCTCTCTCACCCTCTGCTCCACCTCTGGCGGGCGCCGGCCCCAAGCGCCGGTCGCTGAGACTGGCCAGCCATGCAAGGTTTGCTGCACAGCTGCACAGCCTCTTGGGTGGCCTCGGCAACGCACTGCTTGCGCAACATCTTACCCTGAAGTGGCTTGGACAGACGCACATATCAGTCGCTCACGGCTCTGACGCGGCCGCCTGCATCGCCAGCACCCTTTTTTAGGCAGCAATCGTACCGCAGATACCCAAACACACCGGCCAGCGGGCCTTCACAACGGACAAACATGGCTGCCTCACCCGCCAAAGTCTGTTGCGATTGACTGGCAGCGTTGCGAGTCGCGACTTTGCTGGCTGCATTCGACTATCTTCTCTCTCTCGCCTTCGTGCGGGACGGTCCGTTCAGTTGGGTGAGGCCTGGACTTGCCCACAATCCTCCGCAAACCTCCACACCCACGGTCGTTTAGTACCAAACAAGCATGAGTTATGAAAGAACCCCGCACCTGTTGTCGTAGCACAGTCCATTGCGACCAAACGACTTTGGGGTTTTGAGCGAATATTCGTCGACGGTGTAGACCATGGCCCTGGTCTGCACAAGACTCAAGCCCAACGACTTTGTTATGGATGGGTGGACCGTCCACCAACTCTATCTAGATAGACACCGAGCTGTAAGGCGCATGGCCAGAGCCCCCCTTCTTGGTCTCTCTACAAACGCCCTGACCATCGAAATCTTTGGTGGCTTCATGTGGCTTGTCTTCTTTCTTCACCGGCGGACCCCAGCGTCCCTTGCTGACGCGGTAGGCAAGTGCTACTGCTGCTTCTCTACCATTGAGTTTGTTGTTAAAGCGAGGTCCACAGTGTCCGGCGGGTAGCTTGGAACCCAAGCAAGTTGCCCAAAACCTGATGTTGGCCTCGATCCAACGTGGTACATTGAGGAGGACTCGCGAACATGCAAGCGGAGGATCCTGGTCTAGGCCTTCAAGCATCGTGTGACAGCATCAGGAACGCAGTCCAGTAGTCCAACAATCCAACAGTCCCTCGAATCCGGATTCAGCATTTGCGTGCAAACCAGAGCCATCCATGGCCCACGGTATGGTAGAGTGCGGTGTATGGTTGCCAGCTGCATTGGCCCACCCATCGCGAGTAAGAAGGCTGGATGGAGAGGCTGCTATTCAGCTCAAGTCGTCCGGTGATTACTCAACAGTGCATGATAGGGCGGCCCTGATCAACAGGTACGGGCTACACAAGGGCAAAAGTGTCTCCTGACGCGGTTTATCTTGCTCTAGCGACTCAAGGTCGCAGCAACAATGGGCGCCACCCACAAGTTAGCGTAGTTCATAAAGTTGTTGGTGTAATGTCTGCCTATCTACGTAGGTGCATCCAGGAGTGTAGAGCCTGAGGCGCCTGCATCGTGTGAAACGATTGTACCTGGTGGAGAGACCCACAACAGTTCTCGATAGATTGCTCATGCAATCCAGCCCAGCCCACTCACACGCAGTCGGCTCACCATGGGCTGAGATGGCTCTGAGATCAATGGCAGACGCGTAGCTGTTCTCCACTGCACTTGACCGCAGGATGGCAGTACCTACAAGACTGACTGTAGCGACGTGTACTTACGTACGTAGTTGTAGTTGATGTCGTTGCGGTGAACAGCCAGTTCAGCCCAAGGGAAGTGGACCGATTGGGGAGATGAGTGTCTGCACGTGCAGCTCGTGTAGACGAAAACCTTTTGGGCCTAGCACTCCCCGTACGACCACTGCACTGTCGTCATGGGTGAAGGCGGTAGTAGCGATCATGTGCAGTGCACGGAGACTGTTTCTCAGCATAGATTCCATCCAAAGGGGAATCTGATCTTGTTGTCTTCTCCAAACATTTCCACAGCATGTCTTTCACCAGGTTTGCTCCCGCTTCCTGGACGAGCGCAAACCGCGGGACGCCGCCGGGCTGATAGGGCGATATGACTTCTGCAGGAAGACGCTGCACGTCTGGCTCAATGAGGATCGGCCGTCGAGGCCGAACCGCGTTTCATCAGCAAGACCTCCGCTATCGCCTCACCTCATTTTGTCGCCGCCGGTTTCCATCGTGAGGTCTACCTAACCGTCAAGCGCTTGCTACGTCACCGTCGTGGTATCGCCCGGACCGCCCCACCTATCTTTTGCCCCTCCATCGTTCTCCCACAACCATAACCACAACCACAATACCACGTCATTTTGCTCACGACACTTACGAGCGTACCAAGTCACCATGGGCAAGCCACCGAATCTGTTCGCTTTCAAGGGCACCGACGAGCTTGCGCGATCTTTGCGCGAACACATTCTCCAATGCCAGAACACGGCGCTCGAGCGTCACCAAGTCTTCCGCGTCGCCGTCTCTGGAGGCTCCCTGCCCAAGACGCTCGCGCAGGCGCTGCTCCGCGAAACCAATGGCAACGACAAGGTGCAGTTCGACAAGTGGGAAATCTTCTACGCCGACGAACGCGCCGTCCCCCTCGACCACGAAGACAGCAACCACCGGCTGGTGCAGGAAGAGCTCCTCAGCAAGATACCGGCCGAGCTCGGGAAGCCCAAAGTCTATCCCATTGACGTCAAGTATCTCGACGACGTCCAGGAGCTTGCCGACCAGTACGAGAAGACTCTTGTGAGCGTCTTTGCTGCGAGGGACAGCGTCAAATTGCCCCTCTTCGATCTGCTTCTACTGGGTTGCGGACCAGACGGCCACACCTGCAGCTTGTTCCCAGGATCTGAATTGCTTCGCGAATCAGAAGCCTGGGTCCTCCCTATTTCCGACTCGCCGAAGCCTCCGCCAAAGCGCATCACCATTTCCCTTCCTGTCGCCCAACACGGATTGAAGATTGCATTTGTCGCGACGGGTGGGGGAAAGAAGGACATTCTGCGACAAATATTCGACACAGAAGAGGGCCAGCAGCTGCCTTGCGGTCTGATCAATACAAAGGCCGGCGAGCGCGTGAGCTGGTTTGTGGACCAGCCTGCCATCGAAGGGGTCGCCTATCCAGCACGTCGTGGTAGCCTCTAGACAGCGTCAGACTTCAGTGGGACTTCGCGCATTGATGTTCCGCAATGCCTGCAGTTTGAATGGTTTTATGCCCTCTGCAAAGCAATGTGCAGTGGTTTATTTTTTTGCTTTTGCAATATATCCGCCTTTGGAGTCGAAGGGCCACAGCATGTCCAAGTAAGTACTGGGACAGTCACTCAAGAACTAAGAGCTAGAACTGAATACAACACGATTCCTTCGTTGATACAATCTGACTTCTCGTTTTGCATATGTTGCGCTTGGTCGCCTTTTGATGCCAGTTGGCACGTGATTGGCACGTGTTTAAGCGACAAGGTCCCTGCAGTTCCCAAGTTAACACCGATGTTTTGTCTGTTTGTTTCCGTTCAACTTCACGTCGCCCTATTCTAGCACCCTCATGCAACGAACAGCCACATGATGCAATCTTCTCGCTACGCTACCTGAATTAGAGTCACTTCACTCTCTGTGTATTTTGACAGCTCCAAAGAAAGGACGCGTAAGCTCGATTCAACACTACCCCGGTCGTCAATCCACCCAACAAAGTAAACATGAGCGATAGCGATAATATTCGTTCAATCGCGCGGCCGTCTCTCATCCGACCGTTATCAAATCAAAATAATACTGAGGGGTCGAAGTCACGACTCGTTCAGCCTAGATATAGCACGCGATCAAGCATCCTCATCAACACAAACAATCACTCTCCTGACAAAGACGAGCCTTCTTCACCCACTAAGGCATCAAGTGGGCCATCCAAATGCACAAAGCCGGTGGCTGGAGTGAATACAGAGGGCACCATGCCAACCCGGCTCCGTCCGCGTTCAATGTACCAGACTGAGAGCGCTACATCACGAACAGAACAGGGTGCGAAGAGCAGTTCACAATCGATGCGGCCGCCAGCGCCAGTTAGCAAGCTCCCTGAACCAAAACCTAATGGGCTAGGCCGAACTCAGTCTCTCCGCAAGCCAGGCGTTCCCTCTCATTCCACTCGTTCTGGGGGAGCTGCCTCTCACTCTCGAACGCAGTCTGTGAACGTTCCAGCAATCACTCGCAGGGAAACTGCCAAGTCAGGAACCAAGATAGAGCGGCCAAAGTCTCTGGTAGGAGTGCCGAATGCCAGTGTCAAGACTAACGGGCCATCGACTGACACGGCGCTCGGCGGTGGAAGTGTACCTGGCCGGCTTGCTGGACTCCGAAGTTCAGCAAGTACAAAATCGAAAGCCGAAAACTCAAGCAGCAGCTCCGAGTCAATACCAGCATCTCGACCCGAAGAGCCTGCTGTAGTTCAATCGGGTCGTCGAGACGGTGTGCCCGAAGGACCTAAGAAAAACAACAGACCAGCTTTCTCAACTTTGCAGCAACATTTCACACCACGCAAGGCAGGAAAAGCACCTACTGCCACGTTCTTGCATCCAGCTCCCGTCTCAGGACCCCAAACCCTACCCCCGGAGATTAGCAATCTTCAAACAGAATTGTTGCAACTTCACCTGCTCCACCAGTCCTGCAATGATGTCTACAAGCAGTGGGAGTTTAGCGCAAAGAGCAGCTTTCGGACGCGATTTGAGGAAGTAGCGAGCTTGTATCAAACCATGTTAGAGCACGAACGAGCCGGTCAAGAACAGAAGAATCTGCAATCACTCATGGAATGGAGCTCGAGGAGATCATCAAAAGGGCTTGCCGAGCATATACAGGCGCTCTCGGAACCATTGCACGAATTACCTTCTCTCGTCGAACCTGGAGGGCGCGTTCAGAGGTTGGTGGGCGAGTTCGAGCATTGGATATCATGGGTGCAAGAAGTGCGACGTGCCCGGCAGAGTGCAACCGGGGACATGGCTGGTTCACGCACCATAGAAGGTCTCGGGAACTCCTGGAAAGCCGAAAGCACATCCCTAGTCCGCAAGTTAACCACCTTTGCGCGTGCTCTGGACAGCTTGGATGCCCCAGCACCAGGCTCAAGCCTCTTGTATATTGTCGATTCCTGCAAAGCGCTCCTCGGTGGTATTTTGGAGGAGCTGCAGATTATGCAAATGATCGAGGCCGATTTGGTTGCGAAAGAGAAGTTTTGGGTAGAGGATCGGCTGAAACTGATTGCAAGAGCTATTGGGACCTTTTCGGTGAATGGCCACGAAGAGCTCGCCGCTTGGCGGACTTGAATGGTTGTCTGTACGAAAGGGAAGTTACGCCGTTAGCTCTTAGCTGCTGTCCCGCATAGCTGTATACTTACCGCAAAGATTACCGGTGCTCCGAATCTGCGGCTCCATATCCGACACGATACAATTACATCTTCCAGCCCATCCTTGAGTGACATGACAGCCAAGTCATTGTGAAAAGACCGCTTTCCCCAATCAAGCAATACTTCAATAGTAGTAGTAATCATCAGCGCGACTTTCCCGTCATTTTCTCTCCAGTGCGTTGCCTCATCACAGTCCACACACGAACATATCCAACCCCGCTGAGACTTACGTAGTGTAGTCATCGTAACAAACTTTTTCGGGACTGATGTCGTTGGTAGTGCATACCTAGCCTGCGCGGAAAGGCAAAGACTTTGCCCAGCCAGCACAGCCATGCTACAACACCGCCGCGCATGTATGCAGTACATGAACAAATTTTTCCCCAGTACGAGGTGCATAAAACATTTACATAACCCCAACATGCATGTGTTTCAGCTGAAAATGCATAGCTTGTTGGACGTCCTGGTGCATGCGCATGGTGCAGTGTGACACGCCTAATACCACAGTGCAACGATTAGCCCTTGTTAGCAAAAGCCACATGGTATCACTAGAGTGCTACTAATGCGGTGAAATATCGCCTATGTGTGGATGATTTTCCACTACTACTACTATTATCACTCTTATTTTCAGCTGGGGAATTCACTAGCCACGCAACTGACTCAACAAACTACTTCTCTACTCCCAGTTTCGCGAGCGCCTGCTGCGTTACTGGTGTAACTACTTGAAATGAACCACCAGTGAGCAAAGGAAAGGACGCGAGGATGAGGATGTGCTGGATTTGTCTTACGACGCTGCTCTATTATCATTATTCAGTGTCAGGTAAAGTTTTCAGAGAGGCATAGATGTATGGTTTAGATCGCTCGTGAGGGTGAGACAGACATGTTATGTGTTATAGCATCGATGCGTTGTGTGTTGAAGGTCGGTGGTCTGGATATGTACGTGGTAGTGTTGGATATGTGTAGAGAACTATATACAGGTGATGAAAGTGTGGATACTTTTGTGCAATTCTTCAAGAGCACATGGGGGTTTTTGTAGTGAGTGTTTGGACGGGGTTGAGTATTTGATATCGACGTCTATGGCTACTTACTGGTATTAGAGTAATGACAATAACGGGATATTTGATTTTGGCTAATTATACTAGACTAATTTTCCAGGTTGAATCCTGTTGAGTGTTGGATCAATCTCGTATCCCATGATTAAGTGATAGCGCAGGCTTAGACCTGTCCTCCCAGACAGGGCATCTTCATCGTATACACTCCCCTCATCATTACTTGTAACTTATGGTAGTGTTGGTTTGCGACCAGCGAGATCGTAGAGACAAAGGAGTATGTGAGGCACGCGGGCCTTTGTCGTCTACTCTGCCCAAGGGTGACGACCCGATGTTCTCCTTCAATCGCGTTGACCGTGGGACAAAAAGACGTCTTCCGTCGCTAGACTCTGGTGCTCGATCGATGCTTGGTGACTTGGGACTCGTGTAGTACCGGGAAGGACCGCGCTCGATACAAACGTTGGGGCTGAGAGGACTCAACTCGGCTCCGCCATCATCTTCGGTACAGGAATGCGCTGAGCTGCCACGACTTGTATGGTTTTGCTTCACTTGTGTTGGTGTTGGACAGGGTGTGACCATATTCACGGCCTTGCTTTCCGACTTGCTTGTCGCTCCTGAGATTGCTTTGTTGAAATTAAGTCGTTCGCAACTATCAGGAACATATTCCTTTAGCCTGGCGGGGGCTGGAGGGATACGGATGTGGTTACACGACTTCTTCAATGCCCACGATGTAGGTTTGACGCGAACGAGGTCATCGCTGATGAAGGGATCCTCCGTTGAATTCGCTACTAGACGTGAAGCTGTGGGCTCCGTCCACGAGTAACTAGGAGCCGCAAATGATGACGATGACGCAACTTTGTCGACTGCTACGCAATTCCTGACCTTAGGACTTACCTTAGATTTCGCTGTCTTAATTTGGCGTATACACGTGCTTTGTTCATTTTCAGCCGTGTCAACAAGGTTGACTGCTTCGTTAACATTCAATAGCCAGTTTTCAATACTTTGGCTAGGTGACACAGCGATACCAGTCTTCCGACAAGTACCAGCATTGATATAACCAGAATCGTCGGACCAGGACCCTGAAGTACATTCGGATACTACTAGGTGATGCCCTAGTGGTGGATCTATTCGTGAATCGATGAGGCTGGAACCAGTGGAGCGACATAGCGAACCTGACCGGAGACCGGATAGGTCACTGCCGATCTCGGGAGGCGCACGCTGTGTACATCTGGGCTTAAATGGAGATGCTTTTCGCGAGATGTTGGCCAACTGCGGGTACAACACACCACCAGCGTCTGCAGATGTAGTATAACCACGTCCGGCGTTCTCAAAGATCTGGTGCATGCGCGAAGCATGTCCCGCGCGGGCCGGTGACTGCGTGAGCACTACTCCATGCTGAGATCGCCGAGTGCGGACATTTGCACGTCTACATGGTGTATCGGAGGCTAAATTTCGGCGAGGATGTGCAGACTTCCCCAAGATCGTTTCAGATGAAGGGAGAGCTATGCCATCTTCCGGGGACTGCCGATCATGGATGGTGCCCAAAGTTTGGTCATCCTCAGCCTCATCGAAGGACAAAATTGGAGCAGGTGTAAGCGGAATGGGAAAGACTATTGGATTATCAGGCCACATACTGTCAGTCTCACCCAATGGTCGCCATTCAAGTATTCATACCTTCACCCTCGTAAGAGCACAAGTGTTCTTGAGGCACGACATTTGTGGCTTTATTGGTGACTGTAGAAATACCCTATATCATTATTAAGCAGCCATATCAAACTTTATCCAAAGTCAACGAATTTGCTGGAAGGGCGCCATACGAGAGGCTCAACTGATAACTCGATGCGGGATTGGCCTGTCTCGATATTGCTGCTAGACGTTTATTGTTCTCGTTCCGTGTGGTTTTGTAGAGTCAAGCGTGCTCCCGCTTGGTAATGGTCTTACCATGTGCTACCTGGCCAGCAAGCACGACCATCGACGTATGCACATGCATGGTGCTGTGATCCACCCCTACGGTTTACAACGTATAGCATCCGGCAAGCACGAGCAATGACTTCGTCCAGCGTTAGTTTGGTAGTACACGGGCAAGTTATTCGATGAAGCCTAGCGTGCGAGCGGATTCTCGTATACAACGTACGTTGTAGGTAGTAAATCGTATTTCCCCAGCAATGTCCATGTAACTCTGTATGTCGGCCGTCTCAGAATAGATACGCAAATTGCGTAATATCTTGCTAAGATTGAATGCTTGAGAGCTGCAACGAACGACCGAGGTAGAATCGCCATACCAATCGAAACAGTGGTGGCTACCGTGGGCAGCAAGGCCATGCCACCCATCATTTGAACGCAAAGTTCTACCTAGTGGCAGGTGGCTGTTTCTGGAACGCAGCGTTGAACCAAATTCTAGAATGGCACACGAGGCGTAGTGAAGTGGGCTGTCCTAGTCCCTAAGAGATGCGACTGTCCGCACTCCGTCCCCTATCATTTGTCGGTCAGCTCACGGTAGGAACGAACACGAAATGCACGTCGCCAGATGGCGACCGGCGATCGCTTCAATATCAATACGCCTCACATTGATTACAGGCGTTGGGCGTCTCTCCGCAACGGTCCCGCTGAGCAATTATCTCAGGACCCAAAGGCGTGGTTCGGCGCACTGTACATACGTAGTACCCTAATCAAATCACAGATCCTTCATCCCGTGGGCCCGAGGAGGCGACTCATAACGTCACGTGCATTGACTGAAAGGATGAAGGATGACGTTTGTGTGCTTGGTGGGAAGAGGCCGTTGTGGAGGGTGGGAAAAAGCTCGTATACTGCACAGCGTGCCTTGGTGCCACGCGAGGCTCCGGTAGCTGGGCTGGGAGAGGCATCATGCATGCAGGTACAGAACGAGGTGTCTGGAAGTGGGTGCCTTGGCCGGAAGCTCGCTTATTTGGACTCGTGGAGTCGTTGAAGCTCGTTAAATCTCGTTACGGCACTTCTCAAACACGCTATCGTGGGAAGCATTTGACGCACCCAAGGCAATCGCGGCACATGCCAGATTGCAGGCGGGAGAACAAACCGCGCACACTGCATTGGACAGGTTGGTGAAGAGTACTGAAATAGACGACTGGCGGCGACGACAAAGACGACGAAGACGACGATGATAATGGCCATGACGATGACGGTTATCAGCAGCGCAAGATGGCCACGGTGCAGATGCGCGTATCGTGCGGCGGCTTCGGCCCATGGCCCCTCCGCCCCTCCTCATGCTTGAGACGGCAGCATGTGCGCTGCCCGCTGTCGCACGATTCTGGGCCCAACAAACGGTGGCTACGAAGCTTCCAGGCTGGGTGGCCCTTGAGTCAGCCATGGGTGTGGAGGCGTCTTCTGGCGTCGTTCGTTCCTGCAATGGCCCTTCTTTGTCCGTGCACCTGACTCTATGTCCGCCATCAATGCCATCCTTGCCTGTGTCACAATGAGCCGTGGCGGGAGACCAAAGTCTCTGCCTCTCGAGACTCTGAGACATCGCGTTGCTTGCCACTTGCGTTCGCGTTCTTCTTGCACCACATCGCCTTTGCAACAGCAGTTCGACTGTACTCCACGAGCTCGAGGCTTTGTCGCTGCCACCAACTGGATTGTTCCAACTATCATACATTCATTTTGACATTTCTACATTTCATTCTACACAACACACCATTAGGACATTACCCTAAATCCAATTCCTCGTCTTCTTCATCGTTAACATCCTCCAACAAAGACATATCTCTTCGACATCCTCCTTCTCCTTAGGGTCGATCTTGTTGCGATATTCTGCTCTTGCCTAGACTGGCTATAACTCATAGTGTATGTACAAGGATCTCATTTGAAACTCGGTTTGGAGGCCTCTTCAGACATCTGCTACGGGCAACGTCACACAATCGTATAACCCTCCTTTCGGAAAGTCCACCTGCCTTTTCTCACCTGTCGTCTTCCCCTTGTTCGTCTTCGTTTTTGAGGCCCTCTGATCTTGATCGCTTCTGGTCACTGATTTCAGATTGGGCAATGGATTCCTTGCTTATCAACGTGGTTGCGACAAGTCACACGAGGGACATAGTCTGACTTGCATGACTGTAGGACTCTACAATAACTGACACGGTGTATTCATCAGTTGTGTCAATCCGCTTCGTTCCGACACCCTGAGACGATAGCCTTGGGCTTTCCCTGACGCAAGGAACCGTTGTACTCCGCTGCCCATCGACACCTGCCGTCTCTCCTACCCAATTACTGACGTGTACCTTCTCTTACTCGCCAGCTTGTACTTGGGTCAGGCACCCAGTTCTTTGCATTTGCAATATCGGAACCTATCGACAAAGGTCACTTCCACATGCCCGCATTGACTTATCACTGCCTTTATATCAAGCACATGTTCATCGCCAAACCACAACAAGTATACACGTGTTGCTGCTGAGGCTGAAGCAGCGAGCCTTGTATACATCCGGGCTTCGTCTTCATCATTCAGCATCACGCGACTCCATCGTCCCACAGGCCTGTGTCGGCCCCCAGACACATCACCCATAAACATTCACTCACATAGTTCATGAGTTACGATCCCAGGTTGGGCGGATCAGCCCATGGTTCAGAAGATGCTAGTGATACCAGGAAGGGCTCAGTGCGCGCGGCGCGAGAGAGAATGCAAGCTGCACAGAATCGGACAAAGCTTCCGGATACCTCGCGGATAATAGGGCTTCCTCAGCGACCTAATCAGCTCTTGTCGCAGGACTCTTCCCGCGAACCGGATGCATCCGCACTCCGTTCGGTATCTTCAAGTGATTACGAAGCCGCAAGTCGAGATTCCCCTGAGCCCCAATGGCCACTCCCAAACACATCGACGGGTATACCACAGTTTGATCCGACGATACCACCTCGATCACCAAAGCGTCTGCAGCCACCACAACAGACTGCGCGGCCTATATCCGACGAATACCCAGTACAACATCTTTCGCCCGGTTATCTACCACCAACCTCACCAAACTACTTACAGCCATCATCGCCTGGGTATGGCGCATCGTATGACAACGGTGAATTATTCTCGCCTACCTCACATCGTTCCTCACGTCCGTTGACAACCTCTTCGGCTACTTCAGAAGTGTCATCCTTGGGAGACATACCGGATTTTCCTGTACCCGAGATGCCATCCATCCAGCAAGCTCGACGAGTGCCCAGCTTGGGCCCACCACCCTCTGCACGAAGGGGGCCATCCTCGTACTACACTCAGATGTCATATGTGTCACCCATTGTCGAAGAGTCGGAGGGTCGGTCTGCTGCGAGCAGGTCGCGCCATGGCTCATTTGCATCGAGCAACGTATTCCCCATGAACAATGATGATTTCTGCCCTGACGACGACCTTTTCTCGGACGACGAAACCATCACAAGTGATCGTGGCACTGCATCGCCTGAGCACGATGATCAGAGTGGTCTTGTCAAACAATCGCCCGCACTTGTGCGACAAGCCAGTCTAGGAAGGAGAACCAAACCATCCTTGATGACTATCAAATCCGTGGACAGCTTTGGAAGCGGAGGAAAGAAAAAGGCAGTCGGTTTGGGCGTTGGTGCAGGCATGGTTGGAGCTGGTGGGACAATGCTCGCAGCAAGGGACGGAAGTCCATCGGGGCTTGGAGGGTCAGGACTCAACAATGCGCGGGGTCAGGTCGAGTCGTCTATCTCTTCTTCAGATTCCGTGAACGTGATTGGAAATATGAAGGGTAAGAGTGCGAATTATGCCGGCTCTACAACGCCGCCACACCCTCTTGCACAGGAGATGCGCCCCACTGGATTGGCCGAACGTGCTGGAATGCGACGACCACCGAAACTCGATATTGACGCTGTACGAGAGGCCGAAGCGCGTGGCAGTTTGACCAGCCTACCGGATCTGATACGAAGAGCTACAAGATTGGCTGCTAATCTCGATCGCGGAAAGACGGCGAGTCGTTTGGGGCTTGACTTTTGGGAGTCTGGCGCTCCAGAGAAAGGAGACGTGCGACAATCTGGACTTTCTGATATGCTGGCTGCATTTCCCCCTCCAGGCCAGGATACACCTTTGCGATCGGGTACACCTAATGCTGGAATGAGATCAATGTCTAATTGGCCCTCTGTCGGCGGGTCACGAACGGGTGGAACGAATGCTAATCAGGGTAATGAGAAGTCAAGGAAGCCTCGGAGATGTTGCGGTATGCCAATGTGGACATTTGTGGCACTCCTCATTGTCTTGCTCCTTATTATCGCAGCCGCAGTCCTTATCCCTGTTGTTCTCGTGGTCATTCCAAATCAGAACAGGGACAGCAACAGCGCTCCTCAGGATGGCCAAGGAAACACTGGTGGTGGTGGTGGTGGTGGCGGCGGCGGCGGCAATAACAATAATCCTCCCAACAACAATGGCGGCAGCAGTACCACAGGATCTACAATACTCCCGGCCCCCACGTCAAGCCCCAACAGTAATCAATGCGACGGTATCATTACCTGTCAAAATGGAGGCATCGCCATTCTCAATTCCGACCGATCGTGTAACTGCATATGCATCAACGGGTTCACAGGACGCACCTGTACGAACAACGATGCGACGGGATGCACAGCCACCAGTATAGCAGATACAGCTACCAATGCCACGGTTGGCACTGGTATTCCTCGTATTGTGGAGACTGCGAACGCGGACTTTAACATTCCTCTTGACGCAACGCGTATATTGTCACTCTTCTCAAGCCTGTCTCTAAGCTGCGCCGCAGAGAATGCTCTCATTACATTCAACGGGCTAGCATCTCGCTCAGAATTACACCGACTGCATTCTTTTAACTCGAAGAACATGCTTCACCCATCCCGTTCTCTTCCAGTCCTGGATCATCCGCACCCACCCCGGGCGCTTGATCAGTCTGCGAAGCGTCAGACGGTTGGCCAGTCTGGCGAAAGTCCGAGTTCGAATGGTCAAAAGAGTACACAGCCGAGTGAACTACAGACACAGCCTGTATCAAGCAACGTCACTGCCCTCGACTTCGCTCGCATTGGTGTATTGCTCGCGCTCCAAGAGAGCGGTGACCTGGATGTTGCTGCGAGCGCCCAAGAAACGATACAAAATTTCCTCACAGAGGATCGCAACGGAAACGCTGCTTCCAACAGCGTTGAAGTCGGACCATTCGAAATGGACCTAGTGAACTTCACCATACAATTCCAAAACGGAACTACTATTCGCGCACCGCCGCAGGCAGCATCCTCGGGCTCATAAGAGATCATCTCACCCCAAGTATCCTCATGCGCCCTATCTACCATCTGTTAGAACAGCGATACCCTTTTTTCCGATTCTCGCGGATTATCTTTGCTTGCATCATCACCTCTTTGTCTGCCAAAAAAAAGTATGTACATTAGATACGGCCACCGTTCGAGGACAACCTCGTTCCATTGTTCCCTTCAATCTTTTGCATTACCTCTATACTCGTCCTGTGGGCGCATCTAACGACCGAAGGACTGGATCTAATGTTTTTGTATGGCGAACAATACCCCATGGAGGATAGACGCTGATGGCAGTCTGGATTTGGTCGGATGGAATGGGATGGTTTATGTTTATACTGCGTTGATTAAGACGTCTGTAGTACAATTGATGAGATCTACTCAAAGCATATCCTGCTGCTCATGCTTGCAATATGTCATAACGTTGAAGCGTTGTCAATGGCTGGATTACCAGATTCGCCGCTACCTGTGGTTTCGTCAAAATTATTCCCGCTGTATTCAAACACATGGTGTCGCTGTCTGCTCTGAAGTACGTTTGAAAGGTCTCATCGCATATATCCATGTTCTCAAACCAGCGTGTTCTCAAATACGCAGTCGCTTCTGACATCTCTCACACATACACATTTTGCCTCGCGACAATTCCACGCCCTCCACCGCCAAAGCCGTCAAACAATCTTCGTGCATTCGATAGCACGCCATCAGCATCGAGTAAACGCTTAGTACTCATCGGAATCCTTCTCATGTTAACCTAATCGACCCGTCGAATGGAAATATTCGCAGCATTGCCCACAGTATTCCTCTCCCTCCCACTCCATCTGTTCACAAAGAAAGCCTCCAGCAGCAGCAACAGCTTCTTATCATAGCTTATTACTACTGTCAAAAGTATACAACGCTTCTGGGATAAGCATATTTGAAACAAAGGGCCAATTGCAAAGAAGCTGCAGCAGCCTAAGATATCAATGTAGCCTACGATTGAGCCTGCCGCCCCAAGCGTTCAATGTTTTCCTTAAGTGAGCCGATGAGCGAGTCGTCCATGTGCTTGCAAATCGATTTGCATGTGTTTGACTCCTTGATACGCATCTGCATCGATGGTTTTTGACTCTATGGCTCACATTTTAGTCACTTGCCAGATTCGACATGCGCTTGCCGTCAGCTTGACGAAGATCTCATTGGTCGTCTGTTTGCTTTGCTAGGCACGTTTTTGTGATGTTGCCTATTGGTGAGATGCTTGCTTTTTTTCAATTTTGTCTTTTAGTTTGCTAGAATCATCGAGTTAGTATTTGAGATTTTCCTTGGCAAGATGCTCGGTTTCAAAAGAATTTTGGCGCTTTGGGCGCTTCCGTCGAGCTTGTCAGTTCTCGAGAGGGGCTATGGTGTACGAGTGTTGATGCATAAGAAGATATGCCCCTTGAGGCTGTTTGTGAGTTACAAAGCGTAAAATTGCGGTAGACGGAGGGTACGGAGGGCATGGCATAGATTAATCGATGGGTCTAGTCGAACTCTGGTGGTTCTGTGTACATGTAGGTAAAGGTCAACGCTCTTCAAGTGGAGAAGTGAGATACAGATAGCGGGTTAGAAACGCCCATGACCATCCGAATGAGAGCCAATCAAACACGACAGCGACTACGGTCATGGTAAGGTGACAATCAATTTACAGTAATAGATTCGTATCACAGTGACGCAGTTCGAAGAAGCTTGTGTGACGATGGATGAGACGGCAGGTGCAACCGGAATGCGGCTAGGTGCCCCTCCATGCCTGTGCCCCACCATGATGGATAGCTGTCTTCAGTTTACCCTGAGGTTGCAGTAACAACACAAACTTGGCATATACACAACAACACCAAACTGCCCAAAATGCCGCAAGAAGCGTCCAAGATTTCCAACGCCGACGCGAACGCTGACGCGGCAGCCGAATCCATCGCCGAGTCCAGTAAGCAACCAGAAGCCGAATCGGCAGGCGAGAGCGGCGACGATGTGACGGAAACAGGCGACGGATCCACAGAGAAGAAGAAGAGCAGAAAGCGCAAGATCAAGGATGCGTTGACGGGCAAAGGAAAGGAAGCTGCTACAGACGCAGCGGAGGGGGGAGATTTGAGCAAAGACCAGAAGAAGATGCTGCTCGAGTCGAACCCGGCGCTGAAGAATGAGCTGCAGAGCAAGGCGACGAGCAAGGCCGACCTGGAGCAGATGATTAAAAAGCTCACCATGAACGAAATGCTCACCGGATTGGCCCCGCCCAAGAACACAAAAGACATGGCAACGCACGCTTTCTGGAAGACGCAGCCGGTGCCCAGCTTCGACGAGATGGCGAACAAGGACAAGATCAAGGACGGACCAATCAAGGAGATTGACATTAAGAAGGTGGACAAAAGCCCCAGCCCAATGTACCCTGGCTTCGAGTGGGTGACAATGGACCTGGAGGATGAGAAGCAGCTGGACGAGGTGTACGAGCTGCTCACGAACCACTATGTCGAGGACAAGGACGCGACCTTCCGCTTCAAATACTCGCCGTCCTTTCTGAACTGGTATGATAGCAGCTGTAGTATGATTCCAGGCCCCCGCTAATATACCCAGGGCTCTAAAGGCGCCAGGCTGGAAGAAGGAGTGGCATGTTGGTGTCCGCGCAACCGCTTCAGGAAAACTCGTCGCTTTCATCTCTGGTATCCCCATCCAATTGCGCGTCCGAGAAAAAGTCCTCAAGTGTTCCGAGGTTAACTTCCTCTGCGTTCACAAGAAGCTCCGTTCTAAGCGATTAGCCCCCGTTCTGATCAAGGAGATCACCCGTCGCTGCTATGTTGAGGGTACCTTTCAGGCGGTATACACCGTTGGTTCACTTCTGCCCACGCCTGTCTCCACTGCTCGCTACTTCCACCGCGCCATTGACTGGGAAAAACTGTATGATGTTGGCTTCTCTCCTCTTCCCCACGGCAGCACAAAATTGCGCCAAATCACACGATACAAGCTGCCAGACGTCACTTCTACGCCTGGTCTGCGTGTAATGGAAGCCAAGGACGTAGATGCAACACTGGACCTTCTGAAACGCTACCTTGCGCGCATGGATATGGCCCAAGTATTCGATAAGACCGAATTTGAGCACTGGATGTGTCCCAAGGAGCAGCCAAAAGAGCAAGTCGTATGGAGCTATGTGGTTGAGGATCCACACACGCACAAGATCACGGACTACTTCTCCTTCTATAACCTAGAGAGTACGGTGATAGGAAACAAGAAGCATAACACCATCAAGGCCGCTTACCTCTTCTACTACGGTACGGAAGTGGCGTTCGAGAAAGAGAAGGACAATGTGAAGCTGAAGCAACGGCTCAACCTGCTGATGAAGGACGCATTGATCTTGGCAAAGAAGGTAAGCAGTTCGGCTATGAACTGTCACCATGTAGCTCACTAACTTTGTTCAGGCTGAATTCGACGTCTTCAATGCACTAACCCTGCTCGACAATCCACTCTTCCTTGAAGAACAAAAGTTTGGTGCTGGTGATGGCTCGTTACATTACTACCTCTACAACTACCGCGCTGCACCGATACCGGGTGGTATTGATGGCAGAAACCAATCGAGTGCAAATCATATGGGAGGCATTGGATTAGTCATGCTGTGAATGACTTTCAGCCTCCTCACCCATGAGGGAGTGTTGTATAACGGCCTAAAAAAGGAACTTGGGATACATACTTATAGTGTCGCAGAATTTCGGTATCATAGCTTGTTAGGTATAGTGAATGAAAATACTCGATGATTGAGTGGCAGCTACCTTAGGTCTTTGTATTGAGAATGTGGTCTTGCAGAACCGGAGGGCTTATTTTAAGCCTTATGAATGTAATGGCAAACGAGGCTGACATCCTCTTGCTGTTTTAACACTCATCATATGATGCCAAATCAAACAGAATATAGCAAGATGCAAAAGATGCAGTCACCAGACAAATTGTTGCATGGAATGCAGTGCCCGGATATATCGGTGATAAGCCAAATGCACGTCATCTTTCGTCCCCCCACCGAGTCGACGCGTCGATCCCCTAACAGCATTACATCGCACTTTTGGGACTATTTAACTCTCGTCAACATGGGCCAGGGATCCTCACACGATGCTCCGCACCTGACTCCCGGTATGCCTGTTCTACGCCTCCATTATTTTCGGAACGCAGCAACACGGCGTTGCCTGTGATACCGTGCTTTAAACGCTCACACCACTAATCGCACATCAGAACAACTCTCTCACACACTCGCCCAACGTTTCGCCTCTAAGTCCTATACGCCCCTCGAACTCTATTGCTTTACTACTGTCTTCCGCTCTCTCGCCGACACCTCCTCTGGCGTACGTTACTGGAGTGAGCCCACGCTATGTCGATTCCTAGAGTTGCCCGACGCGCTGGGCGTGGGCTCCGTCCTCTTCCAAATGTGTAGTTACCTTGGTGCATTTCCGCTGCCCAGTCAGGCGCCCGCGATATTGACCCAAGAGGCGTTGCTCAAGGTGGTCACCATCTTGACTGAGAGGTATGGAAGCGTGGTTAAGAAAAGGGGGAGGGGAGTTTGGTTGAGGGAGTTGTACAGAGGGCTAGCAGTCTATGATAGAGGAGCCAGGGCGAGTATTGAGGAAGAACATGAGAAAGAGGTGCAGACCATAGGAAGCGAAGGAGGGAGCAGCGGCGTGGGCTTTGCGATCGATGCGCCCGAGGATGGGGACGGAGATGAAGACGAGGACGATGAGTTGGTGCTCGCAGCGCTGGATTCAATGGATGCCATTGAGGCGTTCAAGCAGGGAGAGCAGTCGAATGTGAATCATTCGATTATACCGACGGACAACTTCTTAAAGCTAGTGGAACTTTTGCTGCTAATTGCGCCGATTGATGCGCAGCAGAGTCTGTCAAGTCTCGCGCCAGAGCTGTCAGAGGAACGTGTGGAAGAACTGAGGAGGGCGGCGCATGCTGTCGTTTCGGCCTTTGGTGTTGAGAGCCACCCGGGAGTCACCTATCGCACCTTCAATACCGTGGTTTCCACTGCCTTGCCGTACCTTTTCAACGGCCTCAATCCCCTGTTCGAGCACTTCCTCTTTGCAAAGGACTTTGACCTATCTAAACGCAAAAACGATCCTTCGTCACCCTCACAGGACACCCATCCCGTGATACCACCTCCCAAACCAGTATCCGAGCCAGAACCGCTCCTCAGTCAATCTGGGGAAATTCTCAGTCTTACCATCCTCAGTCAACTGTCCTTCTTCCTCAAAGGCAGCTCTCTCTTTCGTCGCCTCCGACCCCTGTACAGCGGTAACACCCACGGCTTCAGCATGGGTTCCTTCGAAAAGCAAGTCTTCAACTGGCGCGCGCCCACCATTCTCCTCGTGAAAGGCCGTCTCCTCCCCGCCACCCCATCCAGTACCCGCGAGCGCGCCCTCCAAGACATGCTTCCCCCCAAACGCTTTCCCAACAGCGTCCCCGAATCACAGGACAACCAAACCCTCATCTACGGCGCCTACATCCCGATACAATGGAAACACACTGGGAAAGCCTGTTTCGGCGACGATTCGACGATTTTGTTCCAACTATCACCAACACACGACGTCTTCAAAGCAAGCAAATTTAGCACCGATTACATTTACTTCAACAAATCCCCAACCCAACCCCCAGGCATCGGCCTCGGAACACCCATACCCACACAGTCCTCGGCACACACGCATTCCTCACACTCACAGACCCTGTTCCGACCAGGCCCCGTATCACTGCATCTAGACGACGCACTAGAATTCGGCATATTCACGCACATCTCGGACGGAGGGGGCAGTTTTCACCCCAGCGGCTTGCCCGTGAGGAAGAAATGCGACTGGCAGGATAGATTTGAGATTGAGAGTCTGGAAGTTTGGGGATGCGGGGGTGATGAGGTGGCGGAGGCGCAACGGAAGGAGTGGGCATGGCAGGAGCGCGAGGCGGAAGCGCGGAGGAGGATTAATCTGGGGACTGGGGATCAGGAGCTAGATAGGGAGTTGTTGAAGATGGCGGGGATTATCTCGGGGGATAGAAGTGGGGGTAGCATGGGGTGAGGGCTGTAGAGGGAAGTAGGGTTGATTTGGATGGGAGAGTCGATGTGATGCGTAATGATTGACATGAGTTAATGGAGCATTTACTATGCAGCTCAAATGACACGAGACAGTGGTGTAGATGAGTCTTCGATTCTTGCATAAGAAGATTTCGACTAGTGTAGCCCAAAACGCCTTTCATACCCAGTATACTGTGGTGCACAAGTATGATACAGTACTCGTCCATCATCCACCTCTCCTCCATGATCATAGACCCCGAACAACTTTCAACATGCCCTCTCCTCCCAACCATTGCACTCATCCCTGCCTAAAACAACACATATTAGCCACACTTCTCTATCTATGCATCCATCCCTCGCCCCACAGGCCCCTCCCAAAACTCACCTCTGCTTATGCTTCGGATTCTTGCTACAAATAATATACACATAGCGGCCCTTCTTCCTCCGCACGCTCTTGCACCCATCACACAGCTTCTTGACCGAACTGCGCACCTTCATGCCGCGCGTCTGCTGTCTCGCCGGCGCCACGGTCAGGCTCTGGAACCGCGTCACTAGGTCTTGAGCGCCGGATCGCTGCTGCTGCTGGAAGCGCGATAGCGTGGGCCGCAGGCAGCTGCATGTTGGGGTGTGGATGTGGCGGGTGTGCGGGCGGATGGTGGTGCGGAGGGCTGGGCGGGCGAGGAGGGTGCGGCGGAGGGGCAGGACGAGGGCGCGTGGTAACATTTTTGGGTGAGAGGGGGCCGCGATCCGGCGTTATGGGGTTGTTTTGGTATGGGGGGACTTGTGGGCGGCGATGGGTGCGAGCGCGTGTTGTGGTGAAGTTGGGATAGCGATGATGGATGGGAAAATGCGCCAAGGTGCACGGGCCACTATCGTGGGATTGGCGAATGGGGAGGAAGAGATGCTCCGACTTGTATAGTTACTACCTAATGGTATCAAAGCCTTAGGTAGCAGTCGTAGAGGTTTGTTTATTTTCGCGCTTTGGTTTTGGTGGTGGTGATGAAGAGAAAATGAGGTATTGTCGATAGTATGGCGTCCTTTCTGTAACTTAGGACTCCAGGAGGTCTCTTCAGCTTCATTCGACGCAATGTAACGTCGACCACCACCCATCATCCATCGTCAACTATCTTGACCACATTTTAAAGTTCACACAAAAGTCATCTACAAGCACTTGCACGTAGCAACGCTGTTTCTGGTCCTTGCCTCCTGGCATAAATATCTCCTCTCCCATCATTTCAAACACGAAGCCAAACTTCTAGCATTTTTGTACCGCCAATCTTGATATTCGTAGACGACGCGTTTGTGGCTTTGACATCGGTGTATGCTTCCACATCCAAGTTTCCAAGGCCAGTAGCAAACCTGGCCTCTAGACTACAGCTGCTTGCTGCTGTCACTCGCGTCGTCAGCGATTGACTCGGATGGGTTAACTTAGGTTCGTGACAGCACGTAAGTGCCTCCATGCAAAACATGCATAGCCCAGTTAAATCTGCATCTACTACGGAGTACCTAAATACGTAGCATCGACATCTGAAAGGGCTAGTGTTTCCACAGGTGGCTATGCTGCCTGCGCCTCCTGTCAAGCTCGGTGAGTGTCACGCCATTGGCTCGTTGGTGGAACTTCCAAGGGGGTTGCGGAGACTGTGCCGGTCAAGGCGAGAGCATTGAGTTGTGAGGCCTTGTGCAATCGTGTTCAGGTAACTACTTAAGCTGAAACGCGTGTAAGTTGTGACGATGCACTGTAATTAACGAGTATAGCCCGCACGCGGTAACAGTAGGTCAATATGTAGGTCTCAACGAGGGGCAATGGCGATAATTAAGTTTTCGCTACCATAATAGCAATCATGGCTTCTGAAAATCTTTCGGGGTGTCTCAATTGCCGTTGCTGGCCAAGTCGGCGCTTCTATTCTGGTGTGCTCCAACTACTGCGATAATCCGGACAGGACGGTACTAATCTTCGGTCCGTATAAACATCGCTCATATTAACTGTGCATCGAACATTGACAGTCATAACAGGAACAGTTTGTTGTAGGAGACTCAACAAGCAATTGTGTACTTACAAGATGTAACGAAAGTAAGGGGTGCAGTACACGTTAGCGTTGATAGGCAAAGTTAAACGGGCACAACGTTGTTTCGAAGCTTGTTTTCCCTTGCATGTTCGCACAGCACAACAAGCACCCTCCACCTCAACAGATGATCCTAGTCATGTTCGCGTCCTGTCGATCTTCCATGGCGCTAAGTAATTGGAGGTCGGGCCGCGGGCTTTGTTCCCGCCTTACATCCCGAGTTGGGCTGAATGCGGCTCTTGCACTACTATAGCCTACACAGTATCGCCTTTTCGCTATACCTCCCAGTATCAGGGCTGATCTGATGAGTTTGCCTCGCGCACAACATGCGGGATCGGCGGTCGTACCAAGATTTTCACAGTCTCTAGGCCGTGGAAGGCTGTGCTCTTTACACAAGCTAGGACAGTCTATACCACACAGACAAGCATAAAGGCGATACTATACAAGCACAGCCAACATTGTTCTATCCGCCGAGATGAAGCACCGACCTGGCAGCGTATTTGAACTAGATCGCCGCTAGAAGCATCGATCATTGCATATGAGACATCGGCGTTTGCATCGGATTTCCAGGATGCTATAACATCTGACTTCCCGGTGCATACATTGGGTGACGCATCCGCTCTTTAACTTCAATTGGCAATACTTGCTCAAACACACTCATTTTTAACATGTACTTTAAGCACACGTTCGCCGTGCTGCTGGTGACTGCGAGAGGAATAGTGGGCCATGGGTACGGCGATGGGTATCTAGCACCAGGGTTGGGGAACGGCTCGCATTTGCACAGCCATGGAGAGAAATTCGTGCCAGATTATGTGCTGCGGGTGACCTATGAGAACCACACAGTGGCATGTCAGACACACATGTCTGCGTTGGTGAATGGCACCTCGCCAGGACCAACGTTGAGGTTGCCGCCTGGGAAGACGACGTGGGTCAGGGTGTGCAACGATATGGAGACGTACAATACAACGATGGTACGATGGTTGGATCGAGGAAAATCTATGAGTGCGAGTAGCTAATCGTTATCAGCATTGGCACGGCTTGACCCAGCGTACAGCACCATTCAGTGACGGCTCACCAGTCTCTCAGTGGCCAATTGCACCGCACCGATGTTTCGATTATGAAATACACCCGGAAACAGACGATTCTGGAACGTATTTTTACCACTCTCACGTTGGCTTCCAAGCCGTTTCCGCTGCGGGACCCCTCATCGTTGAGGACTTCGGACTACCACCTTTTGAGTACGATGAAGAGCGCATCGTGTTCTTTCAGGACTACTTTAACAAGACTGATGAGGCAATTGAAAAGGGACTCGTCTCCACTCCTTTTGTATGGTCTGGTGAGACCAACGCTGTGCTCATCAACGGCGTTGGAGTTGCAAAGGGTGAAACCGCTGGCAAGGGCAATTGCAAGTTGCCCGTCATTGACGTAGAGCCTGGAAAGACGTACCGTCTGCGATTTATAGGCTCGACGGCTTTGTCCATGGTCGCCTTTGCAATCAAGGGACACGATCGATTTGATGTCATTGAGGCAGATGGCCACTACACAAAGCCTCACCCAACTGATTACATGCTCGTATCATCCGGCCAACGTTTTGACGCCATCTTGCACACCAAAACAGTAGAACAGCTCGGAAATGAAACAGACTACTACATCCAATACGAGACCAAAGACCGGCCAGCAGTCTACACCGGCTTCGGTGTCCTCCGCTACTCCCACGCCGACCCAGTCCTTACAACAGCACCCCTAACGAACCCCCTCGTCCTCACAAACGCAACCTACGACTTCCTCGAGTACGCCTTGGAACCCCTCGTCCCCAATGATTTCCCCTCTGCCTCCGAAGTCACGCGCCGCATCCACATCACCAACCGACAACTCCTCGACTCCACCATAATCTGGCAACTCGACGGCCTAAACTGGACTGACCACACACCCGCAAACAGCCCCCCTTACCTAGTTGATCTTTACAAGAACGGGCCCTCGGCAATGCCAAACTACACCGCCGCCATGGAAAACGGCGGCTGGGATCCCTACACGCTAACCTGGCCCGCAAAGCTAGGCGAGGTCATTGAAATCATCCTCGAAAACACGGGCAGTTTGGTAAACGGAAATGGCGGCTTCGATTACCACCCCTTCCACCTGCACGGGAGCCACTATTATGATTGCGGCAGTGGAAACGGGACATACGATGCCGTTGCCAACGAGGAGAAGTTGAAGCATTATAACCCCGTGAAGCGCGATACCACAAATTTGTACCGTTACCGCGATAAAGGTGTTGCAGGCGACGACGAAGGCTGGCGCTGCTGGCGTCTCAGGGTCCAGGATCCAGGCTTCTGGATGCTGCATTGCCATGTCCTGCAGCATATGATTATGGGCATGAATGCTGTCATGGTCATGGGAGAGTATGAGGAGATTGCGAGGATACCGTACTCCGGGGCCAAAGGCTACTTGGAGTTTGGCGGGACGGCGTACGGGGGCGAGGATATTTCGCCGGTTGCGTGGCATGAATGGAATGAGTAGTGGAGGTGGGGAGGCGGAGACGGAGATGCATGTGTATAAACTGAAATGTTTGATGTGTATAGTTGGATTCATTAATGAGACATTATGGAATACAAATAGTAGGAGCAACAAAGAAAAACATGATAGACAATTTAGAAGACAACATGATACGTCTCTGGTGAAATCTCTTCAAGGCTACATGAACGCTTGCTGCCGTAGCCTCACACATCCACATGTACTGCGGAGGACAATTCCCCCATACTCAGTGATCCAGACGGCGCACAGCCGGTTTACGTTGCGCATCAGCATTCGGATTGTAGGCTTCATAGCGTTGCGAGGTATAGGTGGCATTGATGCGTGGTAGTATAGGAGACGCTGCAGGTACATGAACATTTGCGACAGTCTCATGAACTATAGATTCGCTAATAGGCGTGCGTAAGTACGATGGGACTTCAAACACAGGTGTGCTCAATGGGCGATGTTCCTGGTTAGTCACAGTCAACCGCATTGGTGGCGGATATTTGGTGACAAAGTCTTCATCAGGCAGTAATGGCTCGGGCCCTGGCCGATTCGCGGTGGGAAGCTGGGTAGCGGAGTCCCATTGATCGCTGATGGGGGAGCGTTTCAATGCTGGTATTACTGACGGGATAGCTTCTTCGTTGTGTTCAACTTGTGGAGGGCTTGCATTCGCTTGTGATGCAGCCTTGAGATATTTCCACTTGTCGAAAACCGCAATGCCTGTAGTAATGGCCCAGAGTATACTGCGAGGGGTCAGATTTGCACAGGCCTTGGAAGCGATACACTTGCGTCTCAAAGGAGGATAGGACAGAGCTTGCTATCAGTGCTCCAGAGTAGGTGATGTACGAAGTAGTATCCCTCTTGCGTTGTGTTCGTAGTTTTCGCTTTTCATATGGAGAACATCGGTAGCCCAATTTGAAACTAAAGGTACACTCTGGCTGCTGCCAGTATTCCGTCAGACTGGCGAGAAGTCCGAGTAGGATTATTGAAGATGCGAACATGCAGAATTGGAGCAAAATACATGCATAGTGGTCATAGAGGTTGGGGTATTTGAAGCGACAGACGACCAGGTATATTGCAACTGAAATCATGCAGATCTCCCGTAGAATACATCAGTAATAGAATAATATGTTCACCATTAAACTCACAATGGCCAAGCAGACGATCAAGACTTGATATGCGACGAAGTGTATGTTGTAGGCGCTTAGACCCATGAGGATGGCAGCCAAAGCAAGCTGTGCAGTATGTAGAAATAGCACGAAAAGTTTCCTGGGCTGGGGGCGAGCTGGGCGACATGAGGATGTCTCGCTCCTTGTTGCATAATTGTCGGCGACCCCAACGTAACATCGAATCCTTTGGATGAGGTTCATTGCGAATGCAGTTGAAATGTGCTGAATGTGAGAGAAAGATCCGGCAGCATACCATGTTGCGGTTTTGTAGTTAGACTTTTTCAGACCTCGCTGGAGTTGACGTAGATGAGATGTTTCGGGTGGTTGGGCCGGGCCTGGCTCGCTGCATTGCTGTCTGTGCTTTACATATTGTTGTAACTGATCATTGGATCTTAACTTGAGGATGATTCACACGTGGTCGTGGTGTGATTGCGAAGAGTTGACCACTTCGAAGCTGTCTAAAGGAGTTGATCTCTGTCGTAAGCACATGTAGTTCACGAAGACTGTAGGCGTGAACAATGCCAGAACTGCCGAAGTCCATACCATAGTCCATACGAGAATGGCATTCCCCTCTGCAAGATCTACTAGGTGTTGAATTTCTCTCGTGAAAAGGCCTTTTGGTTTGCGTCCGCGGAACTGGCAGAGGGTCTGAGACCGTTTGCTTTCCAGGCTTCCCGTTCAAGACGAGACATGGCTGGCTGCGGTTCTGCATATAGGCCAACCGCACAGGGCTTCCGATGACCAGAGAATGATGATGGTGTGCCAAAGGTCAGAGTGTATCGCGCATGTGGATAGCCAGAGGGACGTTGTTCCAGTGACATGTAGGTACGTACCTAGAAGAGTAACGCTAACTTAGTTGGGGTCTTCCAGGATCTTCCGCCGGACCTGGACCACTACACTGTTCAGATCTCGATCTTATTCAAAGTTTCCTGTTGGGAATATTATAGCCATAGTACTAGCTAAATATAAGCGCGTGGTTGGTGGGCGACTGGCGCCGCTGCACGATTTCGTAAAATGACGTCGGAATTACTGGCACGGAATTTCGACTCGATTATGACTTGCCAAATTCAAAAGGCTCTCATCTGGCTTCTAATATTCCACATTGATAACATCAAAAAAAGTAATCATGGTCCATCAAGCAAACACTGAGAATGTGCCAGAGGAGCATCGCATGGAAAGAAGGGGCATGTGGTTACCGGCTGACCACAGAGTACACAAGAAGTGGCTGTCGGGAGTAATCGATCGCGTCGACGGGAAATCCCAAGACCTTCATCCAGTTATACGTGAATTCAAGGAGTTCATTGAAAAGAACACACGTATATATCTCCTCGCATCCTCCATGTTCGAAGAGGTCCCGTCGAAGAAACCATACCACAGGGATCCTTCAGGCCACAAGCAAATACGAGACTATCACCACATGTTGGAGGTATTCAACCACCTTCTTACCACAGCACCAGAGTGGAGCGATCATGAATACTCGGTTGGTATGGTCGGAACGCCATTTAATGCTGTCCTAGACTGGCAAGTTGACCTCTGAAGCACTGAGAGCATACATTAACATCCCGCAATAGGCCAATGGGTACACCAAGTGGATACGCCTTCTTCCTCGACCCTGAAGTCAACAAGATGATCAAGAAGATCTTGAACACCTGGGCCAAGTTCTTAGGCTCTCCTGAATCAGCATACGTCTTAGGTAACGACAGGATCGGCTGGTTCAGTGACCATGCGGTGCAAGATCTGGCAACCGTGGCGGACATCGGACAGGCCTCCTATAAGTTCGAGGAAATGTTCATATGCGACCCATCGAAAGAGCACTGGGGATTCAAATCATGGGATGATTTCTTCGTGCGCCATTTCCACGACGATAAGCGACCAGTCGCCAGCCCCGAAGAAGACAATGTGATTGCCAATGCTTGCGAAGCTAAACCGTACAATGTAGCGCGCGGGATCAAGGCACGAGACCGGTTCTGGATTAAGGGCCAACCGTACTCGATCATTGACATGTTGTCTATGGATCCTCTTTATGAACATTTCGTCGGAGGTACCATCTACCAGGCTTTCCTATCCGCTCTGAGCTATCATCGTTGGCACGCGCCCGTAAGCGGTAGAATCGCAAAGGCGTACGTTGTAGACGGCACATACTTTTCAGAGCCTCTCTTCGAAGGAATTGGTGACCCAAACACCAAAACAACTATTGATGAGGCTGGAGAGAAGACCGGGCAAGGCTACCTGACGGCGACCGCAACCAGAGCCATCATCTTCTTTGAAGCGGATAACAAGGATTTAGGCTTAGTGTGCTTTCTGGGCATCGGCATGACGGAGGTCAGTACTTGTGACATCACGGTCAAGGAGGGTCAACATGTAAAGAAGGGGGATGAAATTGGCATGTTCCACTTCGGAGGAAGTACTCACTGCGTAATCTTCCAAAAGGGTGTGGAACTTGAGGATTTCCCGGGCACAAATGATCCACAGCATAATGTACCGGTACGGTCGAAGTTGGCGGTGATCAAGAAGACGGAATGAAATGGAAGATCTTGGGGATTCGCTTGTATAGTCCCAAGTGCAGGAACTAGAGAGCAGAAGTCGTAATTTACAGTGTCTCTTACCTCCTAAAAACCCCACAGCTTATTCTTGCCATTCTTCATATGCTTCAAGACACCATACTCAATCGACATCCATTGAGCCTCACAAACACACCCAATCACTTGCACCTTTTCTCCTCCAGGACTCCACTCATTTTCACCTCCCCTATGATTCACTCCTCCAACCTACCCCCTCCAACCCAGCGCCCAATCCCAATCCCCATCCCCCTCCTTCTCCCTTCCCCCGTCCACACAAACCTACACCACCCAACCGCCTCTCCAACCTCATCTTCTAGTCCCGCTTTTTGAAGGTCTTAGCTTAAATTAAGGTTTAAAGGGATAGGTTGAACCGAGGAAGGTAGGCAGTAGGAATGCGTGACGTTGAGTAGGTAGCTAAAATATGATGTGTCTGCGGAAACTGTCATTGCTGCTGAAGAATACATCCTCACCTGCTCTACTCTACACTACACAACTTATCTCTCAACGCCTACTTTTAGTTCTTACTCAGTATAAACAGAACCGCTGTGAGATAGCCACAGCATTCGTTAGTGTTACACTCCATGCATCGAACTACCCATACCTACGATCCCTTGCCCAAGAACGTCAAACCAGCAACGACATACCCATCCATACCACAGGTGAGCGTCGGCTGCACAACCGGCGCAAAAAACGGGCTATGGTTTCCTGGAATATCCTCCTTCATCCTACCCTCTCTCTCCGCCTTGTCATACATCTCATGTTCCATACCTCCGTACAAGAAGAAACAACTCGGCTTCCCAATCGCCGTTGCCAATAGTCCAAAATCCTCACTGCCTTGAAGACGCGCAATATCGTTTTGATACGCCTGTTTGCCCACAGGAAAATGCTGCGAGAAGGACTTTTCCAGCGCATTAGTTACGCTGGCGTCGTTGAACAAGAAGGGGAATTTGGTGGTTTCTGTCAAGGTAGGCTGGTTTGGGTTTGAAGATGCTGTCGCCTCGGCCGCAATAATTGTTCTGATGGAATTCAACACATCTTCACGGGTCTTGGGCTGCGCGGTGCGGACGTTGAGTTTGAGGTTCGCTTCGGCGGGTATGATGTTCTCAGCATCGCCTGCGTGGATGGCGGAGACGGTGACGACGGCAAAATCGAGGGGGTCCACTTCGCGAGATACAATGGTTTGCAAACGGAGAATCGTGGACGCAGCTTGGACTATAGGGTCGACACCACGATGCGGGGTAGAGGCGTGGGCCTGTCGGCCTTCGATTTTGAGTCTGCTTTGTATGAGGGGGGCTATACGTTATTTACTTGAAAAATAAACTTACTGGAAAGAATCAGCGGCACTGGCAATCAAGCCGTGTTTTGTACCGATTACACCTGCTCGCTCAGGCATTACGTGCGCGCCGACTACAACATCAGGGTGCGGCACCTTGTCGTACAGCCCATCATCAAGCATATCTTGCGCTCCCCTAGCTCTCTCCTCCGCTGGCTGGAAGACCAGAATAAGCGTACCACTCCACTCCTCTTTCGCCTTGACCAGGGTCTCCGCTGCTGCCAACAAAGCTGTGATATGCATATCATGACCACAAGCATGCATGACAGGTTTCTCAACGCCATCGAGATCCTTCATGCGTGCCTTGCTAGCATACGGGAGATTAGTTTTTTCCTCTACAGGCAGAGCATCAATATCTGCGCGAAGCAAGAGAGTCTTGCCATCGCCATTCTTCATTACAGCGGCAACGCCATGGCCACCGATTGAGGGATGTATCTCAAAGGCATTGAACGTCTCCAAGTGCTTGACGATTGCTGCTGCCGTGGTTTTCTCTTGAAATGAGAGCTCAGGATTGGCGTGGAACCACTTGTCTTGTCATTTGTCAGCATATATCTTATCTTCGATATGATGCGATACTTACATAGCTCCTCGTAGGGCCCAAGGTCAGGCCTGTGTGTCTTTACAATTTCGCTGATCGATGGCATACTGACAGTGACTTTTGATCATTCAATGGATGGAATTGCATCAGTGTAATTCATCTTATATACAAAAGACACAACCATGAGCCATAGTCGCGTCGGTAGTCGGACTTATCTTAATTCCGCTAGCTCAAGATACCAGTCGAGAGTAGCCTAATTTAGTAATCGTCGTGAGGGGTATATGTAGAGCTTCCCGTCGGGCACTGACGCAGGGTGGTGGGGTCGGCTATCCCAGCAACGCGATAAATAATTTCAGAACCAACAGTTAGGAAAGCACAGTATTTCGATTGTGTCCACGGATGTGATTAATCGACAACGATCTTGAATGTACCTAGCTGCGAGCTGTACTCATACAATTGTATACAAAAAGTTTGACAAGGTGTGCGACTGTTCATAAGTCGTGATTCGGGAAGAATGATAGAAGACCGACCCTAGAAGAATAACCTAAAAACCGTCTTTGCAACTTTGAAGAGATCGCTAGACTGAATGAGCATCTTAGTCCTCCAGCACGTAACGTAATAATTCATCTTGCCATAGAAGAGGATTCGCAGTGCTCTGTTCAAAAGTCCATGTAGTCTGTCCACTCCCCGCGATCCTTGTTTTCCTGCTCAAGCGCTTGTTCTGAATTACTAGATGTTTTTGGTGATTATGACGCAAAAGACGAAGTAGCCTAAGAGATTAAATACTTGCAGTGTGGGATTGTCACCCTGCCATGTCTTTGCTATCCTTCTCAAGCTGCCTCTCTAGACTTCGCAGTAGATCTGGCTCCGAAGGTGGTGCTGAAGGGACAGCAGGTGCAGGTGAAGGCTCTGCGGCTTCAGGCTTAGGCATAATAACCGGGTTTTCCACAACTACAGGTTCTGGTGCAACCACAGGCGCAGGTATCGATTCAGACTGTACCGTTGAGACGGCAGGCTCGCTGACAGCGGTCTCGAGCGCGGCAGTGTCGGTGGTCGGCAGGGGCGTGGGTATTTGCGAAAGTGAATTCTGCCTACTATGGGAAAGGGGCAAATCTGGTGAACTTGAAGCGTCACGCTTGGCGCTGGTCTCCTCCTTGATTTCAGGCACAACTTCTGATAACGCAGGTGGCTCGTTTGCTGCTACTGGTTCCGAGGTCTCCACCACAGCAGGTACTGGGGATGCTGCGCTAGGCAATGGCTGGGCGGAAACTGAATCTGGTATGACCGAACTTTCGGGGCCTGGTGCACTTGTAGGTGGTACTGATGCTAGCCGTGATGGTGTCGCAGGAGTCGAATTCCGATCCATATCATGATCCTCGTCTTCTGAGCCTTCCTCGCCGGATCCCTCGTCATCATCAGCGCCAGCATCAGCCATTGGCGTATCACCTCCATCAGAGGGTGCAACAGATCCATCCTCACGGTTGACTCCAGAAGTAGAAAGCAGATCACTACCCATGTTCGATGGGGTGCCTTGCTCACCTGCTCTTTCGGCAAATGCGACTCTTCTCCTGCCCCTGCCAGGGCCTCCACGCGTCTTCTTCTTTTTGGGAGGTGGCGGACGCCTTCTCGGCGGTGTCTGGTGTAGGACCTCGGTGGCTACTACAACACCCTCTGCATTCACAACACCAACCCCTTCTACTATCGTGCCTGGTGCGGCGGTAGCTGGGGCAACTTCAATAGCTGCATCTGTCGGTTGAACCTCACCCTCGACAGCCTGGCCTTCCGGTACAAGAACCTTGTATACCGCAATATTCCCTTCTGCATCAAGCTTCTTAACCTTGGTTTCCCGTAAAGCTGGTGCGATCTGACCATTCACATACTGTGATGGTAAGCCTTTCCTCCTCTTTGCAAGATACTCGGGCTCTGGCGTTTCAAGATGCCTTGCGACCTTTACATACTTCTTGACTGTGAACCCAATTGGCAATTCTTTACTCTCCTCTTCCTCATCTTTCATCTCATTATCATCTTCTATCGGAGCTGGTGGCTTGATGGTCCTTCCGGAGCGCGCAGCGCGGAGCAATTGTTGAGAATGGAAAGGTATTAGGTGTGAGTCTCTTGGCATAGGCAGTTCAGGCCAAGCGTCCTTGTCAACCGGCTTGTTGTCGCCAGCATTGGGTCCAATGGTGATCTCCGCCTCACGATATTGACTGATGGGAAGCCCTTCCAACACATTATGTTCTGTTGGACCTCGTCCAGATCTGTTGGATCGGTCCCGATTGCGGAACTAATCGCATGATGTTAGCCTGTAATTGTAAAATGCTAAGGATTCAAAGTGTCTCTTGTTGAACTCTAGGACTCCCCAACGCGCAAGATATATGCATGGACTACATATTCTGGATACTGTGTGGCCCCCAAATATCCGGGTGCCAGTAGCTGAAAAGATGCCATAACCCAGTCAGCTGACTGCGATAGCATCCATCACTACATGTACCTTCTTGTTCAAGTCCATGATTGGACAGAAAAGGCATTGCAGCCAGAGGGGATAGAAGATAGAAATGCTGAGTCGTGCGCGCGCCTGAAGTAGTAACGTGTCGCAAATACCAGGCAGTGGGGTGTCATCGATCAGGGTTCAGTTATACGTACCGGAGCCATGGTGAATTCCTGCTATCTTATTGGGCTGACTTGCGAAGGGCAGGTGAGGGCGCGTTTGCTGTTGGCGCAATGCAACGGGAAGTCGCGATGCAGTGATGGGAAAGCGCGTCGGAGCCCGGGGTGGAGTTGGAAGATGCACCGTGCGCCGCTACTCCCAACTCGGGACTTTGAAACTCACGGGTTCACATGACACTGCTCGCCGCTCCAAACAGCCCTGGAGGTTGTCGATACTTGGTATTAGTAACCTATTGTGAAGGTAAGTGATATATCAAATTGATCCCCAGATGAGGCTTTAAGGTCGTTTATATGAGTGTAGTCTTGAGTGTAGAACAGTGCAAAATATCTACAAGTAGCTAGGTGCTTTTCCATGCACAGCAGACCTCAATAACGTTACAATTCCCATTTTACATCAGATCTATCAACTAATCGCGACCTTCCAAGTGCTAACCCTTGCACATGGCCATTAAGTTTTAGCCACCTGAGCGATGTGGAAGCTTTGGTCGTAAGAGTAATCGTCAACTTCAATTCTTCATTCCCAGTGCCATGCATGTGCGACGCATTGCTTAATCCCAACCCTAGAGTAAATCTTAGCACCAGCTCTTCAAGCGCGAGTTTTCTACAATTTTCTTACCTGGTCTTTGACTCGCATGATATCATTTCCCTCGCCCTTCTGTTTTCCTTCCTTTCCGCCTTCCACCACTAATCGGTCGATCTGGTAGAACTGGCTTATGACGGTTTGCCTCTGCAAATGTAGTCAGCTCTATTCCAACGCTTGCTATTGCACGCAGCAATTTCGCGACAAACCACACACAGAAACAACGACAGGCGTTATGTGTGTGTGTGTGTGTGGCAAGTACTTGTCATCATCATCACCTCCAGAATGCCGAGTACGCACCTTTAGCGACTGTAGCTCCTTGATGCCCTTCTGCACAAGTTCCTGTATTTGCCTCTCCTCTGTCACGTTTTTGTTGTCCCGGAAGGCGTCACGCGTTCTCCGTTTGGCGTATTCGCGGAAGTTGTAGGCGGCGAACTGGCTGCTTTGTCGCATTAACGAGCGATACTAGGTGGATGATTAGCAGTCAATCGTCAACACATGTCTTCGGGCTCCGTGGTATATGGTTGGGAACCAGAGGGGCTGCATGATTCTTGCGTCGCCGCCTCGCGACGCAACACCGGAAGTGCCAAGTTGGATCAGAAGGGCAATTGCAGGTAAGGAGCACGTACAAGGGAGCGCACTTGGTAAGGCATATCGCCTCTTGTTGCTTGTGATAATGACATGTTGCGATGTGTGTGAGCACTGTGAGGTGATGTTGCGCATGGAAATAAATCGTTGATTATGGCTATGACCTAGGCTCGGAGGAAAGCTGTGGAAGTCCGACCTACCTAGTTGCAGATCCCCGCAGTGGGTTCCCCAATCGACGCATGCCATTACTCCACACAGTAGCATTCATGTAGAAAAGGTAGTATTCAATTGAGCATCCCAAGGAGCTTATGTATTGGACCAGTCTGCGGAGATTATCACACTATACTGGTCTTGAAACTCTCACCGTTCTCCGCAAGGGTATACACCTGAAATATGCTCCCAAACGCCGCCCAATGCCATGCAGTAAATCCTCCAAGGTGACCAAGACGTCCATAGCAGAAAAGGCACGTACATGCGCATGCCATGTAGATCCCAAGTATATACTTGGAATTCTTCAATGACGATGCTTTTCCTGAATTCGACGAAGCTGTTCTTGAACATTCATGCTCTGCATCTGCGACAGACGAGCAGCATCCTTGGCAGGATCTGGCTGCCCATCGTACGAGAGCGCTGCCTTCTTCCTTCGAGCTTCTTCCTCTGCTGATATGGGGAGACCGGTAACACCATCGTAGATATCTTCGCGCTGGCTAGCGAAACGCTTGAGATTATTCGCGACATCAGCCGTGTTGATCGTGGTCGAGTATCGAGCTTCGGCCTTGTCTCGCTGTTCCTTCCAGCGAGGATCCAGTAATTCAACTAAACAGTGTCAGTGCAAATGTTTAATTCATAGAAGAAGCAGGAAAATTTACTGCGAATGTGTTCATCCATCTCATTCGAAGGAATCTGCTGCTTGCAATTGGGGCACATGGCCATCGCAACATTCGCCTTCTTTGCAGCGCGAGGAACATAGTCTGTGACAATGCGGCCGGGCGCCCCCCTCGCAGCAGCCTGAGCGCGAGCTCTCTGATCACTCTCTGCTTGACGTTCTCTTGCGATCCGAGCCTGTTCCTCCTCACGCGAGACCTGCGCGGGCGTGCGGTAGTCCTGTGGAGGTGGCGCATACGCTCCGTAGGGTGCCTGTACAGGCGGCGCCATTGGAGCAAAGTTGGGCTGCATGTGTGGCATTGGTGGCGGCACCATGTGCTGTTGCTGATTCACGTTGTAGTATGTTTGTTCGTCTGGCATAGCTTCTTCGAGACGCCTTGTCGAAAGTGAAACCATTGCCTTCTGCTCGAGAGACTGAGATTGGAGGTCGTTGAGAAGCGCCGGGGGCGGTAGCTCGGCAGCATCGTCGGCATCGTCAAATAGAACGGTGGCAATGACTGTGAAGTCGTGCCAGTCGATGCTCGCAAACTCTTTATGCTCATCCTCCGCTTTCTTGATCTCCTTCTCCTTCTGTGCCGTTACATGCTTGACATACTCGGCGCGCCCCTTGGCCCTCTCCAAGATGTGGAAGCGATCTTTGATGTTATGCTGCAACTCCTGGATGCGAGCCTCGACTGTTGCCTCTTCCTCAAGCAGGATCTTGTATTGCTCGACCAGAGATCGGAAAAATTGGAAGAAGCTGTGATTTGGTCGAAGAAAGTCGAATTGAAAGTTGCCTGATTCGCGGTTGCGCAAGTCCTTCAGCCAGTTCTCGCCGACACGTGCTGTGTACAGAGCAGTCATCTTGAGCACCTCCAAGTCTTTTGCACTGATGTTGGGCATGCGCGCAGAGAAGCGGAACTTGGGTGGTTCCGGAGGCCCTTTGGGCTTGTTGTCAGCGGCCTGTCGCGCGCTCTGGTTGGCGGCAGGTCCATGTCCCTCCCTCAACTGTTGGAGATACCACACGAAGTAGCCATGGTAGGGGTCATCCTCGAGTACGAATGTAAGGTTGCTCTTCGCATCGAGGGTCACGCGATTCCTCATTTGCGCCAGTTGCGCATCGCCTCGACGGTTGACGAAGTCAGCGGCCTTTGCGACGTTTTCGCGGACATTGGGTGGAGGGATAACCACGGTCGATGGGGGCTTCACATCGAGCTCGTAGCGGTTGGCCGTGGCCGAGTCGCCATTGGAAGTAGACATGGCTGTGTAAGATGGTTGTAGTCTGGAGCTGCAGCACCTGCGAAGGTCGGGTAGGCTTTGCGCGTGAGGTCGCAAAGTCGCGCTTGGGTTCGCGAGTGCTCGCAGCAGAGAGCCACAGCTGTTGACTTGTCGCCCTCGCGTGCTTTGTGATGTAATATGGCGCAGTGGGAGCGCGAGCAAGTGACGTCGGCTTGTTTACTTGAGCGTGTCTGGGGTAGTCGATCGAGTGGCCAGCTCTTGGGGAAAGATTCCAAACCCGGTGCGCACAGACCCTCTGACCCTCCTCCGCCGCGCTACACCAGCCACAGACGCGTCAAGCCACAGATGCGGAATTATCTACACAGCACTTCGGCGAAATATAGGCCAGGGAGTCCATACATGAATGTTGGTTGTAAATTCTCGAGTATTACCAGGCCTACACAGTGATGCATCAAGACCAATGCCTTGACGCACCACGCTCGACGTTCAGGAGCTCGTGTTGAGGGAGAGGCGTGGCTGCTATTTTCAGCTGCCTCGTTCCCAGATCAGGCAAGGGCCAGCTGTGGTAACGTACCCTTGTTGCAAGCTGTTCGTTACTCCTCGCAGTGCTGTGCCCCCTGGCATTTGACCACCACTGCGACGCCCGTCTGGCCTCCATGGGACACATTTCGTACTTTCATTAATTCCTGTTTGCCATTACGGGAAACTCGCTTTGCACTCTGCTATTCCCGTCATCTTGTGGGCCCGCTCCTAGATAGTCAGGACTACTGCCCACCCACCTGCGCCAGCCGCATCACTTCTCACCACCGCCACCATGGCGAACCCACCGTCAGGCGCGTACCTGGGCGAGAAGCCTCAGTCGCGTCGGTCAGGCAAATCACCTTCACGGTCACCTGCTCGCTCTCCCGCACGATCGCCCGCGCCCAATGGACGAAAGCAGCAGCAGAAGAAGCCAAAGCAGCAGGTCACCGGCTATACGTCCGAGGGAGTCAAGGACCATGATATTTTCAATCTTCCAGGCTCCGACTGGCAGCTGTTGTTCGGATTGACGCTCATTGCTTGCTTGGTGAGACTGTTCAGAATTCAGCAGCCCACAAGCGTCGTCTTCGATGAGGTCCAGTATGTATACAGCAGCATTGCAGGCAGCCTGCAGGTCGGCTAACGCTGCGCTCTAGCTTTGGTGGATTTGCCTCCAAGTACATCAAGGGCAAATTCTTCATGGACGTTCACCCACCGCTTGCCAAACTTCTCATCACTTTGGCTGGATGGCTGGGCGGCTTCGATGGCAACTTTGACTTCAAGGACATTGGCAAGGACTACCTCGAGCCCGGCGTCCCATATGTTACCATGCGTCTCTTGCCTGCAATCTGCGGTGTATTGACCATTCCCACCATGTTCCTGACTCTCAAGGCTGCGGGCTGCCGGACAACCACTGCAGCCTTGGGTGCGGGTCTCGTTATCTTCGGTAAGTGCTCTAACGCGCAAGCAGAGATTCGACATACTGACTGTGTGCCAGACAATGCGCTTGTGACCCAGTCCCGTCTGATCCTCCTCGACTCTCCCCTCATCATCTTCACCGCCGTCACCGCTCTTGCATGGACAAGTTTTACAAACCAGCATGAACAAGGTCCATCCAAAGCTTTCCAGCCTTCCTGGTGGTTCTGGCTAGTGGCAACTGGTCTTGGACTCGGTGCGACGGTCAGTGTGAAATGGGTCGGTCTATTCACCATCGCATGGGTTGGAAGTCTGACGCTTGTACAACTCTGGGTCCTGCTTGGAGATACAAAGAACGTGACACCTCGATTGTGGTTCAAGCACTTCTTTGCCCGCTTGTTCTGCTTGGTGGTGATCCCAGTTTCCTTTTACATGGCCATGTTCGGAATCCACTTCCTTTGCCTAGTGAACCCTGGCGAAGGCGACGGCTTCATGTCCTCCGAGTTCCAGGCTACACTGAACTCCAAGGGGATGCAGGCTGTTCCGGCTGACGTCGCATTCGGAAGCCGCGTCTCTCTTCGTCATTGGAACACGCAGGGTGGCTACCTCCACTCCCACAGCCACATGTATCCGACCGGCAGCAAGCAACAACAGATTACTCTATACCCTCACAAGGATGAGAACAACATCTGGATTCTGGAAAACCAGACTCTACCAATCATGCCTGAAGACTACTCTGGTCCTAATCTCACCAGCCCAAAGGCGTGGGATGGCCTGGGACCTCTTTACATTGAGGACGGTGCTACAATCCGTTTGTACCATATCACCACCGATCGACGTCTCCACTCTCATGATGTTCGCGCACCCGTCACGGAGGCCGACTGGCAGAACGAAGTTTCGGCTTACGGGTACACTGGATTCGAAGGTGATGCCAATGATCTTTTCCGCGTCGAGATCGTCAAGAGTCATTCTGATGGGGCTGTGGCGAAGAAGCGAGTTCGAACGATTCAGACCAAGTTCAAGCTTGTCCATGTCATGACTGGCTGTGTCCTCTTCTCCCACAAGGTCAAACTACCAGAGTGGGGCTTCGAGCAGCAAGAGGTTACCTGCGCAAGGGGCGGTACTCTACCGAACAGTATTTGGTACATTGAAGGAAACGTTCACCCTTTGATGGACGAAAATGCTGAGAAGGTGAACTACCGCAACCCTGGCTTCTTTGGAAAGTTCTGGGAATTGCAGAAAGTCATGTGGAAGACCAACGCCGGGCTTACTGAATCCCATGCCTGGGACTCTCGTCCGCCATCCTGGCCAATCCTGCGCCGTGGCATCAATTTCTGGGGAAAACACCACCGCCAGATCTACCTACTGGGCAATCCGGTCATCTGGTGGAGCTCCACGGCTCTCATTGCCCTTTACATTGCCATCAAAGGTCTCGCGGTGCTCAGATGGCAACGTGGATACCGCGATTATAACAATGTCACGTTCAAGCGCTTCGATTATGAAGTTGGCATGAGCATCCTTGGATGGGCATTCCACTACTTCCCATTCTACCTGATGGCTCGTCAATTGTTCCTGCACCACTACCTACCCGCATTGTACTTCGCAATTCTTGCTTTGTGTCAGATTTTCGACTTTGCCAGTTACCGCTTCAATCTATTTGGAATCAAGCAGTACCCTGCCATTGGTCAGAGTATAGCAGTCGGATTCCTGGCACTTGCCATCACAGTCTTCACCATCTACTCTCCGCTGGCCTACGGTAATGCCTGGACCAAGGACGCTTGCAACAGCGTAAAGCTCTTCGGTACCTGGGACTGGGACTGCAATAACTTCCTCACTTCTGTGAGTATGCCTCCATGGGTTTAACTTGGCCCTTTCTAACTCATCATAGTACGAAGCATACAACTCCCCAGAGACTTCTGTAGTTCCGACCATCTCTGCAACCCCGGATGTAGTGAAGCCCGTTGCACCACCAATTGAGCAACAAGTTGTGCAGCAAGAGGCGGCCCCACGTGAGGAGCTGCCGGAGGCAAAGAGGGAAGAGGCGATGTCAGAGCAGCCCGCTGTCTCTGCCCCACCACAAGAGCCTCCTAAGGATCTGCCTGTTGTGTCAAAGGAAGAGCGCATCGAGTACCGCGACGAGAATGGCCGTATCCTTGGCGACGAGGAGGTAGCAGCGCTCGCCGGAAAGGTCGAGTTCAAGACCCGTTATGAGACCCGGACACGCGTCATCAATGCCCAGGGCGAGGAAATCTACGAGGGATTGGTTGAAGCCCATGATGCGGCAAATGACGCTGGTGTTGCACCCCCTCACCCCGATGCGGAGGGCCGAAACCCAGAGACTCAAGAAGCCGGTGAAGTTGCTGAGGCCAGTGACGTGCCGCCGACTGTGGAGGCTGTAGAAGACCAACTGAAGGAACAGAGCGTTGAGGCGCAGAAGCATGACGCCAAGCCAGCGAGCGAGCAACAGGCTGCCACGCAGGAGTAATAACATGGACGCAATAATAGCTGAGTGTGTTTGCTCAGGTGCTACCCCATATTTCTCGAATCGATATTGACGGTCGGTCATGATTTCCTTTTTTTCTCTCTTTTGTACAATAGGATTAGGGACAAGTAGCATCCGGAACCGGTGGCGCTAGGATTTAGTCGGCAAACACGAATGGTGTAGGACAAGGGCTACGTTTGCACACATGGTTGCACAGAAAAATACACGTATATCTTAGAAGCCCTTCTCATCGAGGTTCACCCTGTCATTTACGAGTGTTGCTAAACATCCATGGCCAGTCTGTTATCAATGTGGCATGTAGCTAGGGTTGCAGTATCGCTCCCATCCCATGCCCCCGACCGTACAATATCTCGCAGGTGATGAACAGTTCTACGCTGTTTAATGTGGTCTTGAACAAAGATGCAATCTCAACAAATACCCTAACCCATCATTTTCTAACCATGGACATGGCCTTGGTATTCCTGGACATGGGCATGCACGGAGTGCCCAGCATTCTCGAATCGATATATTCATCGCCCGTGCCGTGTCCTTTGTCTCGCACATGGGGCATTTGCCTTTCCTTCTTCCCCCTTATCGCATGCCTAGATGTTCTTTAGAGGGTGTGCACGTTTCGTCAGTAGAGGGTTTGCGGAGCTGGCGGAGAGTGTTGCATAGGGGTGATTGGCTGGTTGGTTAGTAGTTGTGGTTCTTTCTTCGAGGGAAGAAGAAGAAGAACAAGTGTCAGATAACTTGACTTTGACTTGGCTTTGACTGTTATGCAGTGTGTCCCCTTTCCCCTTTTGGGGGCTTGTGAAGCGAAGCAGAGTCTTTCACGGGTGATGGATGGCCAGGGGGGTTGATTGTTTTGTCGTGGGAGTGTTGTTGGAACTCGGTAGATGTGGGTGTGGGTGTGGTGGAGAAAGGGGTTCTCAGGGGTATCATGACTGGCTGGCGAGAGAGAGAGCATGGGCGTATAACGTGGCGTACTAGCAGGAGTCTTTGTTTGCATTGCGAGATCTGAAGGGTCGAAAGTGGAGTTGCAAATGCGTCAGAAAAAAAAGTGGTATAGATGCTTCCTTCTCTATCGTCCGGGGAGTGTGTGTGTAGCTCGGGTTGTTTGTTCTGTTTTGTCCTCTTGATCATCCCATTTCCACGTCTTCCTCCTCACCGCCGCGTCGACCATTAGACTCTCGACCTCTGTGGTCTTGGTCTAGATCACTCCCGCCGTAACCCATTGATTCTCCACTGCCTTCGTCTTCGCTGTCTTCATCCACCATTTTGGCTTCGACCTCGCATTTCCGTGCGAAACAACATCCGTCTTTTTCTTCTTTGCCGCCAACTCCAATCCCAGTGTATAGGCCCTGCTTCACCTCCTCGATGATCTTGTCGATGTCGACGGTACATCCTCCGTCGTTTTCGTAGATGATCTTCTTCGCTCGCTCGTTGGCAGCTGTTTTTGAGCTGTGGACGGATATGACTGATGTGGTGCCGAGATTCAGGTCGAAGTTCGCGGCCGATGGGTAGCATGTGTCTGTGACGACATAGACCATGATCGGTAGCCGTCTGTCGTTGTCATATTCGTTGTCGTTGTGGTAGTGTGATGACGAGGATTGTTGATTGTGGAATGCAGCTTCGGCCTCGACCTCTGCCGTATGCGAGCGTTGTGTGGGCGTCCGACCTCGGGTTGTGGGGGAAGGCTTGCAATTGGCACATGATGATGCGCCTGGGGCCACATCTGTGCACGCCATTGCCTCTCCCAGAGTTTCCAACTCCTGGATGAGCATATAAGACGTCGAGTGGATATTGACCGAGGGCAAGAAAGCGGAACGAGACTTCAATTGCGCGGTGCGATCGAAGCCACGAAACGCAGTTGCGGTACAACGGTGGAGCAGAAGGTTTTCAGGGAAGGCACAGCAGGAGTGAATTGACAAGTAAACCGCAGGCTCAGAGCAGTATAGAAAAGTTATGCATCAAACAACGACCCACTCGCGCTTGCGGAATCTAGTCCGCAATCACTCTATATGGGATTCTAAAAGATATCAAAATAGGAGCAGGCTTGCAGGCTTGCAGGCTTGCAGGCTGGGAGGCTGGGTCTGGTTGCTGGTTGCTTCTGTCCTACCGGTAGTTGCAGCGGGCAGCGGCACTTGTAATATGCCAGATGAGGCTCGCGACACTCACCCTGTTTTGTCGCCACCGGGGGGGCAGAGCAGGTGGCTGTGACGCAAGCTTGCATGCTGATCTCATGTGATCAGCCTTGCGCATAGCCTTTCTTGTCCAGCGAGATGCACAGCGCTTGCAACGCTGCCCTTGTTCGTGTCAGATGGGATGTGCAGATGGCTTTCCCGCAATGATGTCATGGCTGACCCCTAAAATTGTCGGAAATCTAGACCGCGCCTCACTGGGACGGCTTTGGGTTTGTCCGAGCGGGTTTGATTGGGCCAAGGGGGGTTCAATGCCAAATACCGAAGACATGGTTCTCGTGTTTGGCCGGGTCGATCCAACGCCGGGACACAACGGCGTGGTGATCGAGGGGAGGGGGGAGGAGAAGGTGATAAGGGGTCCACTGTTTGATTTTTGTGCAAATATCTGGCCATGGTGCCTGGGAAGGAAAGTTTGCCTACTGCTGTTTTTGAACGTGCACCACAGAAGAGTATTATTTGTGGGTTATCCTCGGGACCTTTTCCTAGCCGAATTCAATATGGCATGTGCAATTGGCATGCTGGGCTTGGAGAAGCCCTTTGCAGGCATCTGGATATGAATTCAGTGACCTTGGAAAGCATGTCATGTAACATTCGAAATCGATCTGCATTTTTAACTCCAAACTCCTGTGTCGTTTTCCTGAGATTCCTACTGCATTTCTTTTGTCCATTGGTCCTTCAGCAACCTCTCCACCACCGGCTTCGAAGTTATAACGTCCACACAACCAACCAATCCCATAGCTACATCAGCTGGATGCCTTGACAACAGAGCCTGGTTCGATAGAAATACCAGTTCCACCTCTGAGCCAGAAGTCTATGGGTATGCCTGATTGCCTCGTAATACAATCCTCGATTGCCTTGACCACTTTCCCAATCTCTGACACCTTGGCCTTGTTTGTACCATTGGCATCAGCGCTCTCGTACATTTCGGGAGTCCCAACGAATTCTAATGAAAATCGTTTGGAAATTCTTGGCCCAGAAGGATATACTAGTTGCAGATATCCGGTGCTGGCTGCGAATTTGAACCGACTGTATTCATCCGAGTCCCGATTTCGCTCACTGGATCTCTCCATGTTAAGAACCTCGACAGTGACTAGTGACTGTGTTAGCAGAGTGAATCAAAAAGACAATAATGGTTGCATCATACGTCTGGGCTCTCGGAGATCGATGTTGCCTTCCCGTTTCTCCCATTTCCAAGGATAGTCTCCGGATCGCTCCTGCCGGATCGCCTCCTTGTGAAGCGTATCAATGCGGAGAGCACCATGGTTTTTTGAGAGGCGGGGCTCTCGCTTGTAGCCCCAAAGGAATATATACCGGGAGGGCTGAGCTTGGGGTATTGCTGAGATTGCTGAAGTATTGTTGACACCAAGCCGTTTAGTTTCCTTTTTCGGTTCCCTGTCACTGAAGCCAACGAGTCTATGCTCCTCTCTTCCTTGCGCTGTGGTGTACATTTCATATTGAAGGTTGTGCCAACTGGATGCAGACACGTTAGTCAGTGTCGATGCATCCACCATCGCTATAGGGGAAGTAGATGCGTCAGACGTGTCTATGTACTGTGGGGTTACGATGTCGATGGTCTGAATATTTGCATGGGTTTGCCCTGCCGTCGAAGTTTGTATTCCCGAGTCCGTGACCTGTGAGAGCGCGGTCTGTACACTCGCTGCAGCGTACAGTTTACCAGAGCGAACTAGCTCTGTCAAGCCTTCGAAGTTCCACAGCGCACTCCCACCATTATTGCCTTCGTACAGAATCTCAAGAGATCCAGTATTTTTGAGCAATCTCAGCCTGAGACCTACTGCGCTGCCTCAGTACCTCGGATATCGATTGGATCCTCCTCTTTGACGATAACATCTGCATCATCAAAGTCAGTCTCGTGCAATTTGTAAACCTTCGCTAATTTCCCATCCGCCTTGAAGGTGTAACTTAGTGAACCCGAGAGCTGGGACACGTAGAACTGGAGCCCCGGATGGGAGATCAGCTCGTGCATGTTGTGTATCGTGTGGAAGCGACGTTTGAGGAGTATGAAGAGTGGAATCAGGCTCAACCCAGGAAACTCAACTGGCCGCTAATAAAGTTCTAGCTGAGCGCTGTTGGGTAAGGGTGAGGTGAGAGGACAGTGATGCTCGCAAATCACCGATCAGTTGGTTGGCGTTGGCGTCCCCCTCAGTGAGTGAGAGAACAAGGTAAATCGCTGCTGAACATCGGGCGAGGATTGAAAGTAAGTGCCTTCACGTAGGAATTTTTACACTGAGCTACTTTTGATATCCAATTGAGATCAAATTCAAGTCAGTCACAGGTCGCAATGACTAAAGAAGGCCCTAGGAAACAGCTACTTCCTATTGACAGTAACGATCTTGTATGAAGTGAGTGATACGGCATGACAGAGTAAGGCCCGAACATACATGCTGGGCCCAAATCATGAAAACAAAACCTCCCAATCGCAAATATAGCGAGATCAAAGCGGTGATTCGCAGTCAATATTCGATGAGGTTTCGAAGATGATGCGACGTAGTTTGTGAAAGCAAGCTAACCGCTCTTCCCCCGCTTGTGTGCACCCCACGTCATCGACCATCCAGAGCAGGCACAACATCACACATACCACCTGAGCCTGTTGTCTCCCATGTCTTTACACTTCATCTACGCAAACCATGTCTGCAGGATACTTTCCCAAACGCGAAAAGGTGGGACTTGAGGATCTGTTCAAGGGCCTTGTAACAGCATCCCACATCCTCCACAACAATGGCGTACTTGACGCGTATGGTCATATATCAGTCCGTAGTCCTGACAATGCAGCGACTTTTTGGATGCCATTCAACACACCTCCGGCCTTGATCAGTTCGCCTGATGATCTTGTCGAGTATTACGTTGATGGAGCAGAGGCGGTCGAGAAGAATGCGAAACTGGGGTATATTGAACGACATATACACAGTGAGATCTATAAGAGGTTTCCCGCGATCAATTCGGTGGTGCATAGTCACGCTAGCGATGTACTGCCGTACTGTATTAGCGATGTGCCGCTGAAGGCTAGTATACACATGGCTGGATTTCTAGGTAAATTACTAGCTTACAAGAGCACTATATTACGTGCGCAGTGCTAATATGGGAATCACTAGGCACAAATGTACCTGTCTGGGATGCTTCAGGTCACTATCCTTCTGGTTCGAAGCATGATCTTCTTGTCCGCGATGCCACGTTAGGGGCGTCTCTTGCTGCGACCTTCAAACCAGCGACCTCCACCGGATTCATTTACTCCAAGGTACGCTCTGCACTCCCTACTCAGCTCGGAGGCGCGACATCAGAACCAAAATTGGAGCCGGATCACGCTGTTGTTCTTCTACAGGGACACGGCTTTACTACAGTGGCTCATGGTATCGAGGAAGCGGTATATCAGGCAATCTACACCAAAGAGGTTGCAAAGACGCAGACTGTGGCCCTGACAATTCAGAACGCGTTTACGGGCTATGCGGTAGAGGGAAAAGTGGATATTGAGGCGGGCGGGAAGATCAAGAGTGGAAAGGCAAAGGCTGAAGGCGGATTGCACTATCTCAGTGACAGAGAGTCGCATGATGCGTGGGAGTCGATTTCAGGTACACTAGCGAGGCCATGGGCACTCTGGTGTCGGGAAGTGGAGGTCAACTCGTTGTACAAGAATGATTGTCCTGGAGGTGAAGACTAATCTCATGAGTCTGACCGCTGATTATAGCCGAGCGCATTCGTATATGGATGAATCCCTAGATTAGACAACATGTCGGGTCTCATGAGTGTTTACGGCTTACCAAACAAACAATGTGTCGTGTAAATCTCGGTCGTAATCACACCAAGCCGAAATGTATGACATCGGCTAAAGACCCCATCACATTGTTTGCCTCCGAAACGACCTATCCAAGTCCACCAATCTCTGTTTCTCAATTATTTTGACAGCCATGTTTAATTCATTGGTCCCTTCAGCCTCGCCAACTGATTTGCTTAGAGTGCCTCTAGAGCTACAATATTAATGATCTTCTCCCCACTACCGTTTTGCATAAAGTGCTAACATTAGATACTACCCCAGACGTACCATGTATAGCTATCCAATATTAAGGCCCGTAATAGGCCAGAACTAAGTGAACGGATGAAATCTGACACGAAGGGTTCACCCGATTCGCTTCCGGAGGATTCCGTTTCAGTAAAACGTCCGCTCGCGCTTTGTTGTTCCCCCTTTGCTTCTGATTAATTAAGTTTCAAAGATCTTATTGTGAGGGCCAGACTCGCCGCTGGGTTGCCCAGCATGGTTTGTCTATGGTGGAAACAACAGCAACATCCGGAGGATTGATTTCCTAGTGGCTTCTGTAGCCGGTCCTAGTCACTGCGTATCATACATGCAGATCAGTATGGTAAGGGCATAGCGAGTATATATGGTCAGTATGTCAGCACCTCCTGCGATGGGAATCTTTACCGGGACTCTTGGAAGCTGTTCGCCTCCAGTCGTCGCTTGTTTTAGATTTCAGGCGCGATGCTTTCCAAACGCGTGTTATTAGCCGCGGCTACACTGGCCTCGACGGCTAGTGCAGGTAAGTCTAGAATTGGCGGGTATGACATGACGATGGATAAGCTGACAATACATTGAAGCCTTCGGTGTTACGAAGACTGGCAATAACATTGTTGTTGATACCGCTGCTACAAATACTTTGGTCTTCACTGTCGATGCAACCAACTGCGACATCACGTCGATCAAATATCGCGGCCAAGAAATCCAGTCAAAAGCGAAGCAGTCGCATATTTCGTCTGGTCTTGGTAGTGCAACAGTCACCCATGAGACTATTGGTAGTAGGTTTTTAGCCCTCGTACTCATTGCTCAAGACTGACGAAATTTGGCAGGCCAGTATGTCAAGGTTACTTGCAAGACGAGTACCTTGACACACTACCTCGTCGCAAAGTCGGGCGACGCGACAATCTACATGGCGACGCATACAACGGCTCAGCCTACAATCGGCGAATTGCGGTTCATTGCTCGCCTTGATAATAAGATATTGCCCTCCGAGTATCCGTTCGGTGAGGTCTCCACGACCGTTGGATCGACCTCAACTGTAGAAGGGTCGGATGTTTTCGTAGTCAACGGGCAGACAAGGTCGAAGTTCTACAGCAGCGAGCGTTTCATAGATGACGAGGTGGTGAGTTCTTCCTGGTGCCCTGTAAGATCGATTACCTTTGTGCTAACAGATTCAGCACTGCGTTTACGGCGATGACATCCATGCTTGCTTCTTGTTGAATTCATACTCTTACGAAGCCTCATCTGGTGGCCCGTTTTTCCGCGACATCAACACAAACAATGGTGGGGACTACACCTCGCTTACCTTTTACATGAACTCGGGCCATGTACAGACTGAGAATTTCCGCCAGGGTCTCCATGGCCCTTATGCCCTAGCTTTCACAAGATCCGGCGTGCCAAAAGGTGGCTCCTCCCTCGATACCAGTTTTTTCAAGGACCTTGGCATAACGGACTATGTGGCTTCTTCTGGTCGTGGAACTGTTTCTGGCACTGCCACGGGCGTTAATTCCAGCTTTCAGCGAGTCTTGCACTGGTTCAACGACAATGCTCAATACTGGGCCTATGCCAACAACGCAGGCGAATTCAAATCACCCTTGATGAAGCCTGGCACATATACACAAGTCCTATACCAAGGCGAGTTCAAAGTCAAGTCTGCAAGTGTGAAAGTGTCGGCTGGAGAGACGACCAACGCGAACATCGCCGCAGATATCGAAACGAAAACTTCGATCTGGAGAATCGGAGAGTGGGACGGACAGCCAAAGGGATTCCGAAATGCAGACAAACAACTACGCATGCACCCCACGGATTCTCGCATGTCATCATGGGGTCCGCTGACATACACGGTGGGAACAAGTTCCCTCGACAGCGTGCCCATGGCCATCGTTAAAGGCAACAACCCTCTGACCATAAAGTTCACTTCAAGTTCAACTGCAGCAGCCACTCTTCGTGTCGGCACTACGCTATCCTTTGCAGGTTGCCGACCCTCCGTGGTGGTGAATTCTTTCAACGCTGCCACGCCAGCCGCACCGACCAAGATTGATTCCCGAGGTCTGACACGAGGTGCCTATCGCGGTTTTGGCGAGGTCTACAACTATTCCATACCAGCAGGTACACTCGTCAGTGGGAGCAACACTATCACAGTCAGTTGCACTAGCGGCAGTTCCGGTGACGGCTTCCTGGCTCCAAATGTTATCCTGGACGCTATAGAGCTCTTCGCGTAGCTGTGATGTGCTACAGGGACAGCAGTCCGTACGGCATAAACTTTTTCGGGACATAAATACATTTTAATGCAGATTGTAACGCTTTCTCGTCGCGTGCAGAGACATGGCAACAGTGCATACGTAGTATGCAGCTCAATCTTGACCCGCTCGTACCACAGCATAAAAACGTTTGCGACGACGATTTGTGCTACATTGAGTGAGGTACTTGATTCTTCGTATAAATTGCCGTGTCAGCTTATCGGACATCGTGACCGTTCAACCATCTGTCAGGGTACCCATGTGACCAGTAGTCACACAAGGGCAGATACCATGCCACTATGATCAACAGATCACTAGCGGTGAGAATTGTAGTGCGTAACATGCTTGCAAAGTCCTGGTTTCGATAGATCGTGCTGGACTAGCACTGGGGATGTGAGAACATGTGCCGGGTGTTATCTGTCTTCATGATTCGAGAATATCTGGGGAAGGGCTTCCTACTACATTCTCGAGTCATGTCGTGCTCTGTGCGGCAGCGAAGAGAGTCTGAGTAAGCGCGGGACGCGAATCGTGACTCCCGGGGACAGTTGCCGTGGCCCTGAAGCATTTCCTAGATCACAAGCATTGCATGAGTTGCTGTACGAGTAGGAAGCCGGCGGAAGGATCGATCCGCTATCCGAGAAGCGTGCTAAGCGAGATGTCATCGCCGATGACGAGCATAAGGAGACTTCCTCCTTGGTCCATGAGTCCCTGATTGCAAAGTGGCGCCGCTTTGGGCTCATGGTAGGTCGTGCAGGATCACCTCGGGATTGAGGTGTAACTGAGCACGTTTGCTGGCCCATGGGAAAGCCAAGCGGCAACTTCAATAATTTGAAATGATTTGTCAATCATTTATCTGACAGACTGTGTCTCATGCGGGAGTGCTATGCGCTTCAAGTCTCACCCTTTGAGATTCGAACCAAGGTCCTTCTGTGAGAGTACGATTACCCTCTAGCCTAGAAGAGCACATCGACCATCTAAGTCGTGTAGGATCGAGGATCAACTTTAGTCCTGGGGTCCAGAGGACTCACATCCAGGGAATGATAAGCCGGTACTGTACTGTACTGTAATGGAGAGGCACGAATAGGACTCGTGATCCTTGCGTGGCGGATGTAACGAGACCATATCCGTCAACTGGAAGTGGGTGAGTGAACCGGGGCAATGACGAGTAGAAACTCATTGGAAAGTGAGACCGCATGAAGAACGAGACCAACCATCTGATGTCTCAATAAACGATCCCCAGCGACTAACATATCTACAAGTCTTTGGGGAGTGTAACCAAGCAAGCTGACAACGTCGAGGCAGTGGCTGGGAATCAGTTCCGAAGCTTCCAGTGACACAAGTTTCGGTGGCTCTTTATTTGATGTCTGCACACAGCGCAAAAAGCGTTGATCATACCACGTGCCAGCTCCGTAATTTAGTTGACCCTTAGAGCGCTTGGTCGTGGCTGTTGGTGTCACTTACTAGGCGAAAATGGCCCAAACAGTGATGTGGAAAGGTGCACATCATTACTTCGGCGACTACTTAGATCTGCACGAAAGGCAAGCGGCTGATATGATTCGTATCCTCGCATGGGCCCAGCGCGAGTAGTAGTGAGCCGCGTGAAGAGCAGCAGTCTGACCGAATGCATGCATCTTCATGTAGTTGCGGTACTTAATGACGACCAAGGGGAGAAGGTGCACATTGCGTCTGGCTTGGAGAAACGGTAAAAAGGTGGCTGAGTGGCCCTTGGGTTTGGCGAATCCTAGATGATCGGCAATAGAATCGCGGTTGGTATAACGTTAAGATCTCCTGGTTGGTTCACTACGATATTTCGCTAAGCCTAGTGAAGGGTCTCGTATTATTTGTGAATGGGAACGACAACATTACGCGGCAAGGATTCTCTTATAGCATCTTGGCATCCGTTAATGAATCATCCGCGGATGGCCCTGGCGTGTACCTGTTCTTTAGGTGCATTGTGGCTGATAGCATGACTCGCATCGAATAATGCCTGTTTTGATGGAGATGATGTGGTGATGTAACAGGTGCGCCAGTTGCCATTATTGCCTCGAATGCACTGAAAGCAGCGAATAGCGTGCCAGACTACAAACAAAACAATTGCTTTGACATTCATCGGTATGAATATGCAACCAATGTGGCGCAGAAGCCAGTATCAAAGTGGAGTTCAGGGAGCAGTTCGCTGCGCTGCTGCAGCTAAATGGACCGCAATGTCGTGCTCTTCCCACATTACATACACGGTAAGCGTGGTCGCCGGCAGTTATGCCCGAAGACAAAGTATTAACGAGGCGACTGTCGATTGCAGCTAGTGGCTGATAAACTCGCTGAGAGGTAGGTAGCATGAAGAACGAAGGAATGGGTAAATCCGCTGGTGTCATGGGCAATCTCAAAGAACCATCCACTGAGCGAGTAGTCATCCCGGTTCTGTCCAGTGAATTCTACCTGGTCAGCTGATACGTCCATGATAAGGCGAGTTGCATCAAGCTTTTCAGCGAGATCGTCGATCATGCATCCAGCGTAACGTAGTATGCACATTATTAGTGGTCAACGCAGGGAGGAGGACCATGCCCATGAGTGCCAGGAAGCCTCGCAAGAACGTGGGCTACGTCAGGGGCCCAGCAACAGCAATTCGATTTGGACTGAGATGGCAGTAAGTGATGTATTTGGTAGTGGCCTGCAGTTCCTTCACCGATCAGATCCGGGAGATGCGGTCCGCATGAGTTGCGTCAATTGGAGGCCGGTCTGAGGTGCATTCGGGACGTTGAACTTTTTTGACGCGAACCGAACACGAGACACGTGATTATCATGCCTTCCCTGGAGCGGTAATGGATTATGATGCGCTGCCCAGATTCCGTGAGCAGTGATGCCAGAAATGTGCGGCCAGAGATTGCGACTGCGTCTAGCTGGGGAGAAAAGGCGTGTGCGATGAAGTGAGACACTCCCGTCGGGAGGCAATCGACCGCCCGAAGAGGATGAAGAAGAGGCTTGGCTCAAGCTCGAGGAGTCCACTAACGACCAAATTGATGGGATCGCATCGGCACCTGACATCCACGACAATATGGACACAAGCCTACCGATAGGCATCGAAGCCGCTTCCGCGCATCCGCTTTGTACGCCTGTGAGACTGCAGCCCACTCCCGCTGAGTGTTGCTGTCTCCATCAGCTAATGGACAGTCCATATCATGCCCGGCCACAATCCTAACCCTGGCTGACCACACATTGCTGGTAACGCAGACATTTCCCCCCTTAGCATTGTAGATCATATCGTCTAGGCTACGACCAAAGCACACGGGCCCTGACTGTATTGCAAGCTCGGTTACATGCATCCTTCAATGGGCCCTGGTTCCTGCACAGACAGCTCGAATTGGTGCGACGAGTATCAAAAGGGCCCTAGTATGCACGTTGCTACTCCTTGCTCTCCGGGCCTGTGGTAATCTGAAGTCAAAATCCTTCAAACTACCCATCCTTCTTACGCGCATTACGCTGGTAATCCATGTCGAGATCGGTGTGCCATGCTGATTGGGCCTCGCCCTGCATTGTCTCTCTGAACTAATGGACCTGCTAGGCGCATGCATCGCCACCAGCGGGACTTAGCGACATCTGGGCACTTACTGAAGGTTAAGGTCGTTGGTACCCAGACGCGTTCCCAAACGACAGCTCTTTAGCTCTGACCTCATCCATCCTTCAAGCCCTCGCACAAATGTCCACGTCTTCTAACATTTACAAATCTCAAGTTTGACTGCCATTTTGGAATCCTAGCTGAAACACATTGCTCCATCCGCACTGCCTCGTTACCTTCAGTTGACCCTCCATGATGTCTTGGTCATTCCAGCTGCAGAGCATCAACCACTCCTTTGAACGTATTGCGTCTTGGTAGTAAGCCTCAGCGTCAATACTGCTTTATTCTGATGGTAACTAACAGGCAACCCAACAGTAGAGAGTTCATGCATAGGACAGAACTATGTTTTCGAGAATTACATGAGCGTGTCATGGCGCTTGAGCAGCGTCAAACCCCACAAGGACCTACAGACGAGCAAGTCGAACGCTTGTTACGCAAGATCCTGGCCGAGAGATTCTCGTATTCCGATCCTCGGTCTGCCGAGGATGTAAAAGATATGAATGGTCACAGCGCTTTCGATGGTGAAAGAAGATTCCTAGCGTATCCAAGGCCGATTGCGATTGATCCTGCCTCACTGGTGGTCGAACCCGAATCCGTTCCGTCCCAGGCCTACGTCGAAACATTTCACATGCTCGAGGGTCGACTAGCTAGGTTCCCCTACATGGAGAGCCATACAAGTCAAGAGGATGTCAAAGATATCAAGGTCAACATGAATGTTAGGGTTTCAAACGCTTCAGACAGTGTCTAAGACCTGAACAGCGCTTGTATGATTACACTCCACATTCATCAGGCCTCTCCGACCCACAAGATGTGAACTTTCATCGCCGATTACACATCTTGTAAGCAATTCGTACCAGCACTGCAACAGGCGCCCACGGACAGTCTTGCTCCTTTTCATTTCTCTCACCACACGATACAATTGGCCGATCGAAGCCTCGATCAGGAATTAGGGCAGGCAAAAGAAGATTAGAGGGAATCAAGGCTTCGGGATTTTGGCCGCATGACAAAAGAGAAAGAAAGCTGGATCTTTTAAGTCTCAATATCAGGGAAGATTTGAAGCATTCCATGTTCTAGGGGGAACAGACTCAATACTGTATACGAATGTGTCCAGCCCAATTCGTAATATTTCTATAAACTTCGGGTCTCAGGCTACTATTAGTTATATGGCTTCTTATGTTCGGCTAGGATGTGAGAAAAGTCAAAGCTGACGCTATCTGACGTTGAGACCCTGTTTATTCTGGTACGAGCTGGGCACACAGCAATGAGCCTCTTTATTGGAAACGGCCTTTGCAATTCTGTTCTGGGCGACAATGTCAACCCATAGGTGTCTACTGCAGGCCATAGCCTTTGGCTCGTGTTAAAAGTTGTCTACCATACCAACGAGGCAGACGTCCATGCTTCTTTTCGGCTGATCTTGTCAGTACGATCGGCGATGCAGTGCATGGAGAAAATACCTCTAAGCTGCACGACAGCCTCCACTTTGGACAGTCTATTTGCGATCGATCATCGTATGTATCACAAAGCCAGCAGCGCGGCGTACATATGGTGCTACTGAAGAAAGTGCTGCTTAGTGTGGGGGTTCCATCCGAATATCGTTTGGCCTACTCCGCCGGACTTTGTCTCCGTCGTATTACAGCCTCTCCTTCAACGACACGCATCGTTTAAGCAAGCAACTACCTTGCTACTCACCCACCTACATCATGATACAATGCAAATTCATTTCGCGGATTGTTATACAACATTTAGGGTGCGCACCAGCAAGTACTTGGCATCATTGCCTTTGACGCAGCCCAAGCCTCGATAACACAGTGTAGGTAAATCGACGCATTCGGCAGCTCAAGGATATGCCATACAACTACTCTGTGTGTATTACGTATAGCTGATCGCGTAGCTGGCGAAAAGCGAAGTCGACTGAAAATACCCTACAAAACACTGGTGTCCTTACGTGAACAACAAGCACCAATAGAGGGCTTCCAATCTTCCATTGGGCTGGATCAATTCTCGGAGCGTTTGATCAATTCGACATGCAAGAACGTGGGGCCATACCCGAAAACCTGGATATGTCATTGCGATGAGTCCCGCTGCTACTGCAGTGTGCTGACAGGACCGCTAGTGGATGAGAAGGTTCTTTCAATCTGAGCTACACGGGACTAGATACATGAGGCACCACCAATAAGAATGATCCACAGCTAGGGGAACCAACGCCAGAGCCTATCAAGAAGTTTTCTGGATCTCTCCGACCTGCCTCGTCGACGGCAAGAAATCGGGCGCCAGATCTATAAGCTAAAAAGCAACCTGGCACCCTAAGCTAAAGGATTTAGAGTTTCGCTTATGTATGCACCATCGAACTGATCAGGTAGAGACCAATGGTCTTACCTTACCATGATCTGGACTGCCGAATTAATGCGAAAGTAAGGTTCCGTCGCGACTCGAGTATACAACAGCATGGGATTGCTGACGGGTCTCCAACTACCAGCAGGCCTTGTGCTTTCACGTAATTTCGGTCTGACAATCGTCGTCGATTGAGCTACATGATGGTTAGATATTACTAGGACCTCGCCTCTTCCGACTCGTTGCTCTTGATGCAGCTAAATTTGTGTAGAAGGGATATAGCCTGCAGGAACCTCAAACCCCCACGGAGAAGCTCAGATGCGGTAATTCATTTCTTTGGAAGGATTTCGCCTTACCTACTGTCTACCGGGCACGCCTTACCCGAAGGCCACCGCCTCACTTAAGCGCTAGCTGCTGTGTTAGGCATCAACAGCACGAGCCCAACTGCCGCACTCATCAGGCGGCTCTGCCTGATCAACACCCCGGGTGTGGCTTGAATTGAATAGTATTGCTTGACATACGTCATAATTGGGCAAATCGCCGTGTGCTTGACCACGATGAGCAACCTTTAGAGCAATGTTCACTGATCGAAAATTTACTCTATAGCATTCCACGACTGAATATCAAGAAGCGAGTAAATGTGGATGCCTCTGCCAATGATGGCTCAGCGCTTGTACGAGGGATGGACCGTATTAATCCTCGTACTAAACCATTGATAAGTCGGGTGCTATTCACATATACTATTTTTGAAAAGGACGAAAAACTCGCCAGTAACACTCAGAAGATTGCAAGATTCCATGCACTGTATAATGGAAGGATGGACCACCTCCGCACGATCCCTGCATGTATATCACAGCTTGCATACGGGGGAGTATAGGTACGGGAGCAATGATGCAATTACCGCGTGTACGGGACGACCACATCATTGGAAATTTGACAATCCTTTCATCAGGCCCTTGAGTCGACCCATGACATGCCACTCCAAATGACTTCTATAAGCGCCCATGCCCGCGCCGGGACGAGCCTACACTTTCGCGTTCAGGCTCCCGTTCCCGGGTGGACCGTCCCGCTGGCTCCGCGGTCCGTAGAATGTTGGTGTTTTGACCAACGGGTCAAGAGAGGGGCCGGCTGGCATCCCGTGATGCCTTATACGAGCATGGACTTATAGGTCGAGCCGGGCTAGGTGGTACGTTATATTGGACTGTTTTGACCGTCTTTCGGAGGAAGGCGCATGCAATGACGTGTACGTTGTCTGCTTGCTTACGTATAGCCTGATATCTCTTTGTCATGTTGGATGAGCTGCTCTTGCTTCATCGGATACCGGTTAAGTACACTTGAAACATGGAGCACAGTGTTACGACGCGACTGGGTTAGCCCTTCTCTGAGTCATTGTGCAATGCGGTCTAGCCCTGCTTGAAGCTTGATATCCAATTCCATCTCAGCTCGTGTCTAAATCTTTCGTTCAAGATGAAAGATCGAAGTGTGATTGACAGTTGCATAGTAGAGTTATTGATTGGCTTTGGGTACGGGAAGAGTCTTCTGACATAAGGGTGGTTTTCAACGATAGTACTATCAATCTGTAAATCAGTCTTGTCTTCTATCAGTATGCTGGACTCCGATTCGGAACTCCATGCCATCACAAGTGCTCTGTGTACGCTTTTCAAGTTTCAGTCGGCTTGCAACCACCATGCATATGTCCGATCTCCGAATGATATTCCCGAACAATCGCCGGATCTCCCTGCAACCTCGAAAATTGTAGAGCCCACCACGACACGCATTGCCAGTCCACCAGCGCACCCATGATGCTAGTATGCTAGTACCAACCCGTGTCCTCCGCGCATCATGGTCGTCAACGCTCCGACTGCCGAAATCGAGCTTCCCGGCACGCCCTCAAGCCGCCACAACTGGCGAATATCTGCGACGATGCACCGACCAACATTATGCCTGGCAGCATAGTGACGAGCGCAAATCCTCACGTGAGCGGTTTACACTCCACGATGGACCGCCGTATGCGAACGGGCCGTTGCATATTGGCCACGCCTTGAACAAAATCACCAAGGATCTCATCTGTCGGTTCCAGGTCGGCCAGGGAAAACAGGTCTCGTATATTCCCGGATGGGACTGCCATGGCCTTCCAATCGAGATCAAGGCGCTCCAGGCGCAGAAGAAGGACGCGTCAGATATAGGCCCTGTGAGCGTGCGGGAAGCGGCGCGCGAACTGGCGACCAGAACGATTGAGCAGCAAAAGGAGGGGTTCAAGCAGTGGGCCGTCATGGGGGACTGGGACAATGCGTATCAGACTATGGAGCGAGGTTTCGAAATAAGGCAGCTCCAAGTCTTCAAGACCATGTTCGAGAAAGGCTTGATATACAGACAGTTCAAGCCGGTGTACTGGAGTCCGAGTTCGAGAACGGCTCTCGCAGAGGCAGAACTAGAATACGACGAGGGGCATAAGAGTATGGCGGCGTATGTGCGGTACCCGGTACACGTGAATCAGGGTATCAAGGGATTGGAAGCACTAGGGGGAAAGGAGGTCAATCTAGTCATCTGGACAACTACACCATGGACTCTGCCCGCGAACAAGGCCATTGCGGTACATGCAGACATGATCTATACCGTTGTACGAGACGCAGGGGAAGGTGGCGAAATGTCGATCCTCGCGAATTCGCGGATAGCCGAATATGAGAAGGTTCTAGGCCGGGAGCTGGTAAGAATGTCGCCTGATATTCCTGGGTCAGTACTCGCTGGCAATCTACACTATGAAAATCCTTTCCAGAAAGCCAATGGGCTTCAACCTATCATCCATGCGGACTTCGTCACAGACTCATCGGGTACCGGTCTTGTGCATATCGCTCCTGGACATGGTATGGACGACTATCAAGCTTGCAATGCTCTCAATATCCCTGCCTTTGCGCCCGTTGATGATGCTGGTGCCTTCACAAAGGAGGCTTTTCCAGAGCAACCTGACATTCTCGAGGGCTTGTTGGTTGCAGACACTAAAAAGTCCGGAAGTAATGCTGTGTGCAACTACCTTGAGAAGCAGGACCTTCTTCGTGGCAAACAGACCTATCGACATAAGTACCCCATCGACTGGAGGACAAAGGAACCAGTCATCACTAGAGCTACGGCACAATGGTTTGCCAATGTCGAGAGCATCAAAGAAGCATCACTCAATGCGATCAAGGGTGTCAGGTTCCTCCCAGAGACTGGCCGAAGTCGCTTAGAAAGCTTCATCCAAGGACGAAGCCAATGGTGTATCTCAAGGCAACGCGCATGGGGTGTACCCATTCCTGCTCTCTACAGGGTATTTGACGGTAATATCGAGGCCGTCATGGACTCTGAGACTATTGCGCACATCATTAATGTCATTAAAGAGCGGGGTATTGACGCCTGGTGGACGGATGCTCCTGAAGAGAGTATCTGGATACCAGCGCACCTAACTGGCGCATATGTTCGAGGTAAAGATACCATGGACGTTTGGTTCGACAGTGGCACGAGTTGGACACTGCTTCCAGAGCAAAAAGACAAGCCCGTCGCCGATGTCTATCTTGAGGGCACTGATCAACATCGCGGCTGGTTCCAATCCTCACTACTCACTCACGTCGCTACCCAACGATACGACACCCAGACCACGAAACCACCTTACAAGACTTTGATCACGCACGGCTTCACGCTTGATTCTGATGGCCGCAAAATGAGCAAGTCGATAGGTAACACCACCTCCCCAGCTCAGATTATGACTGGCGAGCTTCTCCCACCTCTTAGAAAGAAGAAGCAGAAGAACAAAAGTCCAGCCACGAAGGTTCTAGCAGAAGGTCCGCCCACATACGACGGTATGGGCACTGATGCTCTCCGCCTCTGGGTCGCGAGCAGTGATTACACCCGCGACGTCGTAATCGGTCAACCTGTGCTCATGTCTGTGAACCAGGCTCTGCACAAATACCGTGTCACATTCAAGTGGCTTCTTGGGATCTTCACTTTACCGTCTTGTCCACCGCAATTCACGTGCTTTAATGACCTCGTCCCTCAGCCACAAGGCCGTCACGACTTCAGCGAACTCACGGACAGGCTGGCTATGCACCGCCTTGTTGAAGTCAATAACGAGGTGCATCACCACTTTGCGCGCTACGAGTTCTTCAGAGGCGTGTCCGTGATTAACAAATACATTTCCACGGACCTCTCTGCATTCTATTTCGAGACACTTAAGGACAGGGTTTACACGGGTGACAAAGCCGATTGCGAGACACTGCAACGAGCGCTAGGGCTCATCTTCTATGAGCTGCTAAAGATGCTCGCCCCCATCTGTCCGCTCCTCGTTGAAGAAGTCTGGGACCACGTCCCTGCTGCGCTGAGAGAGAACAGCACGCATCCTGCGCGCGCGGTGTGGCGTACACTCGAACCCCGCGCAGAATCAAAAGAGGCGATGGAATCTCTGCGGACAGAAATAATCGGAGAGCTCGACCTAGCCATCAAGGCCTCGCAAGAGCGTCTGCGCGCAGACAAGAATATCGGATCGAGTCTGGAGTCTGCAGTCACAGTCTTCATGTCGGACGCGCAGGCTGACACTGTGGCGACGCTGTTTAGGACTTGCATGTCTGGTAGGGAAGGTTCAGACGCGGACTTGCAGAGCCAGCTTGCCAGCATCTTCGTTGTTAGCGGATTAGACTTTCGGCGCGGAGATGAGGCGGCAGCGGAAAAGGCGGTGGAGCAGATGAAGAAGGATGTGGAGTGGTGTGCCGAGGCGGTTGTACAGAATCATGCTTTGAAGGGGGCGAGGGTGGCGGTTCATCCACCGTCGAAGGAAAAGTGTCCGCGCTGTTGGCGGTTTGTGAGGGAGGAGGAGCATCCGGTGTGTGAGCGATGTCACCGTGTGGTTGTGAGTGAGAGTGAGGATGGAAAGTTCGACTATGGTCAATATGTTTAGAGCAGAACTTGGGGGTGAATGTAGTTTTGCCTTGTATATATTTATGTACGATGCTGTAACGATATTGTTGTGTCCTACCAAAACAGACAGATACGAGCCGACTACAATTGTCCATGTAGCTTTTACATTATTTCTTCAACACCACCTACTAGTTACCCTCACCCCAACGGGGATCTGTCTCATGCACAAATTACCTCAAGCACTCTACAATGTACATATGCTCTGTTCAACGTGGTTGCTCGACGATCTTGGTGGGATATTATACATGCTCATCATACTCTGCTGGAGTAGAAACACGGAACCAAGCAAAGCGCAATTGCGCACAGGGCGTATTTGAACTCGAAGCACAAATGCCATGCGCAGGCTGGCCGCGATTACACAAGCATGCAATCAAACCGTACAGAGAGAGAAGCCGGGTCCCCGGCGCACCGATATTGAGCCAGCGAACGGGATAATTTTCCGCACGAGTCGAGTGCAGCAGGTGACCACGATGTTGCGGCTGGCGACATACAGACTACTGTAGCTAGGTGCATGCAAGACAGCGGGACACCAGATTCGTCCAGACTTTGCTGCTGGTCATTTCCGGGATGGGGTTGCTGGTGCCCCCCCTCCCCCCTCCTCCGGATCTTTTCAGCTGATGCGTGAGCGGACATGAGTAGCCTTATCAGGGTTCGAGGATGGATGTCTCCTCTTGAAAGGGATCCGCGGCTGTGCTGGGCGGGCTGCCGTACGCCATGTTGCAGAAAGAGCACCACGTCATGGAATGGAAATGAAAACACGTCGCGAGTAGATGGAGCGCAGAGCAAAGAGACCAGTGAGGCGATAGGACAGAGTCAGAGTTTCAATTGCACACGGTTGTGGATCCGTGGTCGTTGTTGATCAGCAAGCAAGCGTGTCGCGCGCTGAAAGCGGACCGAACAGGGGGGGGGGGGGGAGGGATCAGGCCCCCCCCGCAGCAGTTTTTGGCGAGTCGTGGGATCTGCCGCACGCACGCACGGCAGCCAGTCGAGCGTCGGGCGTGAACGACGACAGCGCGCTTTCTTGGGGAAGCCGGCGCTCGCCACTTCCAGAAGGCTTCCTCGCTGGGAAGGCCGGCTGGGCCATGACGATGCAGCGGCCGTCACCAACTGCCATGTCGCTGGTCCGTGTCAGATGCACGCAACGATGGCTGCCAGCACACGGTGTGGTATGTACTTAGATACTGTACAGTAGCTAGCCTCAAGCAGAGGGCAGCAGCAGCGCCATACCGCGAAGGGAAGTCGGTCGAGCAAGACAGGCGGCTGTTCAGTGCTGGTGTAGGCGCATGCATTCATGTATACAGTAAAGTACACAGTACGCAGTATACAGTAAGTACACAGTACGCAGTATACAGTATACGGTATGCAGTACACAGTACACAGTGTAGTAGGTACATTGTACTGTAAGCTGTCTGCCGCATCGCAGACTGTGACCCGACACCGGGCCTGGGGGCGTTTCAGCACGCTGCAGGCCAAGCGGTACAGTGCATGGGGACATTTCGAATCCCTCTCCAGGCTCTCTCCAGCTCTCTCTCTGCTGCCAGGCTGCCAGGCTGCCAGGCTACCAATGCCAGGCCATGGGCAGTGGCATGGGCATGGTATGCCCTCGTGTCAGGCGACGGCCGCCAATGGCTCGCTGTGACGCGGCGGAGCCTCTCTGCACAGGGCAAGCTTCTGGAAAGGCTTGGGGGCTTCGACGGGCGCTGCAGCGTGAAGATTCGGGTGGGGAGGACCATGTGCGCTTTCCTCTTTGCGTCTCGAGTAGCCTGCGAGAGCGCCCATTCGTCTGTCTTGCTCTGCTCCTCCACGGCACCCATTCACCACCCTCCCACGACACCATTCTGCTGCCCGCGCCCGCCCTGCCCTCCTGCTTGCCCGCCCCTGCGCCCGATGCTGCTCAGAGTGCAGCCGACTCTGCGTGTGCGCTGCTTGCGACACTGACGCTCCTGCTCTCGATCCCAGCCCCTGCGCCTGCAACTGCCTGCCCTCACCCGCCCTTCATCCACGGCCCTGGACGGCTGCTGCTGCTCTCGCTGCTGCTGCTGCTGCTCTCGCCGCTGCGCTGCGTCGCCTGTCCGCCTCTCTGATACACTCCAAAGCGCCATCACACCGCAAAAGCTCACGTTGCGCAACCTGCCAGCATTCGCCAGGCAAGACCATCCCGGCCGCATTGAGACGCACCTGCTGTCTCCGACTGCTGCACCTTCCCATCCATCCCACGAGCGCACCTGCCCCCCCTCCCCCCCTCCTCCCCACCCACCCCCTCAGACGTCGCTACCCGCCATACCCGTCGCATCGCCGTTCGCGCCTTCCACGCTGCCTGGAAACACACTGCACAACCTGCTGCCGCCTTGCCTCGCACTTGCTGTTGCTGCCGGCCTTGTGAGGCTCGCCATCCGCCTTGCTGGGGTTCCCCAGGCCTGCCTCCAGCATCGCCGTTTCAGATTGCATCCCAGGCCAACGGGCGCACACCTGCACCCGATCTCCTGCCTTGCGCTCCCCCACGCCCTCTGCGGCTTTGCATCCTCTGTAGTACCCCTACTGCTGCTGCTTCCTAATTGTTTACGTCTGCAATTGGCGTCTGCGCACTCGCGACTGCGTCGCTTCCCTTCCATCGCATCGCCCGTCAGCCCGCCACCCCCTCTGCGCCTCTTCGACCGCGTCCTACAGCCTGCGCCATTTCCTCGACACCTCTCTTCGCGCTGGATACGGGGGCTGCTGGAGCACAAGCGGAGACCATGGACAATGGCGCGTGTAATGTCATTTACATCGACCGGCGGGCGAATGACGAGCATGTGCGCAAGGAGACGCTGTCCAAGTCGCTGGTTGCGAGAACAAGCACTGGAAATGTAGGGCAGAGCTACTTCGCTTTGGGCAAGACGTCGCCGCGCGAGGTCCACGACAATGTCGAGGCCATCTTGACCATGTTCAACGAGGGTAAGCTAGGCGCATGCTACGTCTGCCACGTCCACTGACCTGACCACAGTCTACGTATGCGGCTCGGGCAAATCATGTCTAGCGAACATCACCAGCATCCTCGAATCCAGTAAAGCAAACGTGCCCACGTTCGTGATAATAGACATTCCGTACGACGAAGAACAGCGCGCGAAGCGACTCTCCCGCGAACCCCGGACACCCTCGCCCACATCGTCGCGCATGATACGGATAGATGCCACTGAACCCGACGATATATACGCTATGCATTTGCTCACCCACATTTCGTCGGAGATATCGTCAAGGAACTTTTCAAAGCTGGTTGTACCCGTCGTCATGTTGACAGGCCTTAGTCAAGATAAATCCTCAAGTGGACCGCTGCCTTCGCCTGGCCTCCCATCTTCGAGCTTACTTACAGACAGCATGCGCTTGTCCCGCTATCTGGACGCTGGAGCAGTCGACGTGCTGTCGAGTCCGCTGTCGAAAGACCGCATGCACGGCCTAGTCATCCACGGATATCGGTTGCAAAAGGACTATACGCGCGAAGAAGCAAGCTTTCTCACTACTAAGAGAAACCGGAAGCTGTCTTGGGTCGGTGTTGATGACTCGAAGCCGTATGCATATCTGCGTGAGGCCATGGTCTCAAATCTCATGACCGGCATTTGCAATCCCGAAACCGTTGGCGACTCGCTGGAATCTACGTACGTTCCCTTCGCTATAACAAGCTCATTAGCTAACCTTGACAGTGACTTTGAACTTGACCATGACCGAATGGCCATTGTTGAGGACAGGGTTGGCACGTGGGCTTTTTCTGCGCATGAATTGACCGACGACGAGTTGCTCTACGCCGCGCTTGTTATGCTCAAGCACGCGTTACAAATGCCCGAGCTTGAGAAGTGGAGCATCACGGAGGGTAAGAATCGCCAAGTCTGACGAGTGAGCGTTCACTGACTTGTCCAATAGATGAGCTGATCGTGTTCCTTCTGGCCAGCCGTACTGCATACAACGAGTTTGTCAAATATCACAACTTCCGCCACGTTGTCGACGTTCTACAGGCTCTGTTCCACTTCCTTGTTCGCATTGGCACACTACCACCATACCCATCGGACTCCGACAGCATATCCACACCAAAGTCCCCGATTGCTCAGCTGCTTAAGCCTTTTGACGCGCTCACCCTTCTTATTTCCGCTATTGGCCACGATGTTGGTCATCCTGGTGTCAACAATGCCTTCTTGGTCACGCTTAATGCGCCATTAGCTCAACTGTACAATGATCGCTCTGTTCTCGAATCATTCCACTGCGCCGCCTATTCCCAAATTCTGCGTCGTTACTGGCCAAAAGTATTTGCCGACACCTCGTTACGAAAGCTGATGATTAACAATATCCTTGCGACTGACATGGGGCTGCATTTCAAATACATGAGTGACCTTGGTAGTCTGCAAGAGAAGGTGGCCCACAATAACAGGGTTGTCGACGCTTGGAGCGTCAAGGTTCAAGAAGAACAGAAAGATTTGACTTGCGGACTTCTCATCAAGTGCGCAGACATCTGCAATGTGGTAAGACTCACTATCACCGACTTGTGCTTTCTTCTGAGTAACACCCGATCTAGGCTCGTAAATTCGAGACGGCTGCGAAGTGGGCCAATATCCTCACTGATGAATTCAGTAATCAGGGCATGATGGAGGAAGAGCTTCAAATGGCGTCTTGCCTGTTTGGCGGCCCTCCTGTTAGGGACGATATCATCAAGCTTGCGGAGTCGCAGATTGGGTTCATGAACATCTTCGCCAGACCACTGTTCGAGGCGGTGACAGACATCTTGCCAGCGATGCGCTTCGCTGTTGACGAGATCTTGACGAACAAGGCGATATGGGAGAAGAAAATTGACGATGAGCGCTATCGGAAACGGAAAACACCAAATTTCGCCCTTGGGCTGCCGGCACCAGGGTTTGCAGCCGATCCAACTCCCAGTCCACGGACTGGAAGTCCCCACACCGGCAATGCAAGCACGTCTGCAAAAGCCTCCATTCCCAATGCTAGCAAAGTCACTTCACCGGGGGATGCTGGGCGCCCTGGCTCCACAGGCTCCAACTCTGCTCCTTCGGCGTCGCGAAGATCTTCTCTGGGTGCAGACAGAGGCTCACGGCGGTCCTCCGCCACTGGCGTATTCGGACAGCGGAGTGTGTCGTCACGCGAAAATCACAACTCATCAAGACGGGGGAGTGGTGATCCAAGTCTTACGGCGATTCTAGTCACTCAAACACCAAACCCATCTGAGCCTCACTCAAAAGTAGCTTCCCCAAGCCTTGAGGATCGTTCAAAAGGGGACCGCAAGGATACATTGACTAGCGGATCCTCCAAGAAGAAGGACAAAGAGTCTGTTAGACCAGTCACAGCTCCTTCGAGACGTAGTCAGGGTAAGTGGTTGATACCATCCCGATATATATGGATTGCGCGCAATCGTGTTGATGCAGAACAAACTAACGTTGGAACAGTTGTCAGTCTATACCCCTTACCGCAGCCATCGTCACAAAGCCACTCTCAGGTCGACCTTTCGCACACTGCCAATGGGAACCTCGACGGCTCTAAGCTACCGCAATGGGACGATAGCAAGCTTAGCGCTGATAGTAACTTGACTCGATCGGACGCAACACGCGACTCAAGCTGGTGGCGACAGATGAGCACTAGGCGACGTACCCGGGACGTTAGAAACTGCGAAGCGGATGGCCGGTTTCAGGTCAAGGAACCTACCCTTGATACCAGTCCCTCCAACACCGATCCGAACGTTACAGCTATCAGTCCCAGCAGAATGACCACATCAGGGAAAATCAAGAGCTTTTTTAAGCGCAAGCCCAGTGGTCAGAAGGAGCAGCAGAAGCAGCTTTCCAGCTATGGAAGCTCATCTCAACTTCGCACACCACAAACCAGCGATCCCGGACAATAACTCAGCAGTGATAGATGATGAGCCGCATTTTGACCTCTCTTACCTTTTTTTAACGCCTATTGTTACGACCGACGCAGTATCCGAAACCACGGTATCTCCTACTCTTCCAAAGTTCTTCGACATATCCTACTCAAAAGCAGTATTCTATGTCTACATCTTGAGTTTGTGACAAAATGGCACATCGACCTTGCTCAAAGCATCCTAATCTTGGCCGCGAATCAGCACCTTCGAAACTTGTTCCCACTACTGCGTCCACTACGAACTATGAGGCTTATCGTAACTACGCACTTTCGCCTCGTTGTTTCTACCATGGCAATTTTCTCGTTGGCTTAACATGCCACCTTCGCCTCTTCCGCACTTCTTTTACACACATCGTTGTGGAGTTTTTTTTTAACATTCCCCTCACGAATGCTTCTTCCTATCTGCGCATGGCGGCGCTCCGTTACACTTGTGTTTTATCGAACGTTCGGGCCTCGCGCCTGAAAACCGTTCTTACCGTCTTGATTTTCTCTTTTCTTTTTGTCCTTTTTATCCTTTTTGTTTGGCGACCAAAAATGGCGCACATTGTCACGCGAACTCTAGTTTTCATTACAGCACACACACGGCTCGGAGCTGCTGCGGACTAAGGCACACATACACACATACACGCACGCGCGCGGCGCCGAGTGAGGGAAGAGAACAGGAAGGATATGAAATGCGGAGGACTATGCTTAAGGATGCCACAGAGGTGTTGGGCTGGGCTGGGCTGGTTGGCTGGTTGCTTGGTATTAGAGTCGGAAACATGGGACGCGATTCTCTTTCTTTTTCACCCCCTGCTTTGCGGGCGAGAGAGGAGCGCGGCAGCGGCTTCTTCTTCTTCTTCTTCTTCTTCCTCTCCTTTTGTGTGTCTGTCTCCTGGGATTACAACGGCGCCGATCTGGCGAGCTTATGAAGTTTCTCCGCTTAATGAAAATGTTTATTGTCGAATTCTTGGGTGTGTGTGTTGTGTGTGTGTGTATATATGTGGGAAAGCAGAGTCAGTTCCATGAATGAGTATAAGTGATTGAGTGATCATGGTTGTCATTACAGCGCATGCAGAAGCAAGCCTCTCTCTATATACCCATAACACACCTTCCCCTCTCAATAAACGGTCAACGCACTCACAGCCCCATTCTTCAACACCTCAAACACCAAGCCCGGAAACCCAAACAACTCGACATTGCCCACATCCGCCGCCCCCTCTGCTCCCCCGACCACACTACCCTGCCCCACTAAACTCGCAACCCCCTGATTCCTCCTCTGCGACGACCCATCCTCCCAACCCCCGAGCAACTCACAACTACTGCCGGGACTATCGCCCCAGCCTCTATTCAGCGCCATGCCGCGCTGCAGCAGGCGCTCCTGCTCCTCTGTGTCGTAGGACGTGTGGAATACTTGTTTGAGGCGGCGGGAGAGATCGGAGAAGGGCGTTTCCGAGGTCAAGGCTGAGGCGGGGTGTTGTTGGGGAGAAGGGGGGATGTGGTTGAGGGACCAGCGGGAGCGGCGGTGGCGGTTGAATTGGTAGGAGCCGGGGATGTTGCCGTGGAAAATTATTTTGGTGGCTGTGAGATGGTTGAGTGGTTGTGCGGTGGGGGTTTGGTGGGGTTGGTGTGTGGTGGTAGTGGTGGTGGCGGGAGAGGGTGGGGAGATTGCGGTGGGCTGGGAGATTAGGATGTCGAAGCCGTGGTGGTAGTAATTGTAGAAATGCTCTGCGGCGGCGACTTCGCGCTCTTGGGCGGAGAGCTCGGCTGAACTCGAGTCGGACCAGGCGTCTTCGCCGTCGGTGTTGATGGCTGAGGCGTGGTCCGAGTCGTCGTCTGGAGTGAGGCCGTTGGGGCAGAGATCGGATGCATCGCTTGTGCGGCGGTCTTTGTGGATGGAGAGGCGGTGGTCGTTTTTGCGGTAGATGGAGTCTGGGGCACCGAGCTCCATGATTAGATCTTGGGGTGTGGTTTCGCTGAGTATTATCCAAAAGGGTGGGCTGGAGCGCCGTACTAGCTCAATTTTACCTTGACCGTGGACTTTGACGAGTTCAATCTCGTCGGGTCCTTCTTTGCTCTTGGTCACTGCTAGGGAGCGTGGGTTCAAGGGAATAGATGTGAAGAGTGTCCCTCGCGCTTTCTGCCACGATTCTCCTGTGAAGACTGCCATGGATAGAGCTGGCCCCGTTGCTGAAGACGATAGTAGAGAGATGAAGTCCTTTTTCGGGGAGTATGCAGAATGCTGTACTGGAAAGTTGAAAGCTACCCCTGGATATGATAGGTTGTAAGTCCCTCGCGCGTTTGGATCTTCCGACTTTGGTGGCAAATACTCTCCACCATATGTCGGTCCGAGCAACTTGTCATAAACATGCCTGAATCTTGGTCCGGAAGACGCCCCAGATACGCCACTGTATCCATCTCCAGGTTTGAACACCTCGATATCTTTGTACACGAGCTTTGCTTTGGCAAAGTCTAGTACTTCTATCAGTCGCAACCGCTGATCTGGTCCGTCGAATTGTAACCGCAGGCCGTTGTCTGGTAGAACGAGTTGTACGGGCGAGGATATCGGGCGCAGGTCATCGTGGTACAATTGGAATCGTGGAAAGGCTTTCACTTCAGCCTTTATCGTTGTCAAGATCTCATGGAGAGAGCACCCGAGGGCTGTGGATTGTCAGCAGGGCTCCGTCTAGGGGATGCAGTGGAAAACATACTGATGAACCCCACGCTGCGCCCTGGCACAAGTTGCATATTGTTCTCATCCATGTTGGGTATGGGAGCGGGCTTGGTTAAGGGGCAGACGTATGTTTGCTGAGTTATGTGCTGCCTAGCTTGCGAACGATGTTGCGCTCGTGCTTTGTTCACGAGGACAACATACAGCGGGGTCCAAATGGGGGTAACCCGGTCAAATCACAGCGAGCAGTCCCAAAACAATTGTGAAGCAGTTTGGCAGATCGAAGAATAGCGAACAAGCACAGTCCAGATTGGGTTCACTATCTATCGAGTATGGAGGGGTGGTGGGGCGCAATAGCAGGTGTGGTGCAAGTCATATGTTTCGAGAAGTGCACTTCAACAAAAATGCAGATAGGGTCTAACGGTCTATTCTGGGTATTGAGGAAGTAAAGAGTATGGTGTCTCCATGTGGTTGATAGTTGATAGCTGATAGCTGACAGTTGGTACCTCGATGCAGGCGGAGGTGCTGCGGCGGGGCGCCCCTTAGCGCCATGTGAGTGAGGCTAGCCGAATGCCGGATCCCTGCACGCGCATTGTTTGTTGTGGTAGTTAGTTCACGCCTGGCTGACGAGACGACATCACCGCACTCATTCTCCCACCCCCAACCGGCCACTGCAGATACCAAAACAACATGTCGGGCCTTCCACGACCAGGCCCGCCGGTCAAGCGGACCACCACATCCTCAATGCGTCCACCAGCTGCCCGTCCGCTGCACATGGCGCGCGGCCGCTCAGCAACGCCTGCCCTAGAAGGGCGCACCTCGCGCGCAGAGTCCGTAGCATCCCAAAGGGCACCACCACGATCCTCGCCTCTGAAGCGAAAAGTGAGCGAGTATGAAGAGGGTGGTGAAGAGACCAACATCAATGTCGTCGTCCGCTGTCGAGGGCGTAACGACCGTGAAGTACGCGAGAACAGTGGTGTTGTCGTGTCGACAAATGGTATCAAGGGCTCAACAGTCGATCTATCCATGGGCCCAAGTGCGCTGAGCAACAAGACCTACCAGTTCGACAAGGTTTTCTCATCGGCCGCTGATCAGAACATGGTCTTTGACGAGGTTGTCTCGCCGATACTAGACGAAGTAAGCTTCTGCCTTTGGTCTCAATGCTGGTGAGAAATGTAGCTGACGTCCTCAAAGGTCCTCGATGGCTTCAACTGCACAATCTTTGCGTACGGCCAGACTGGCACAGGAAAGACTTACACCATGACCGGTGATATCTCCAACGTCCTTCCCTTACCAGACGCGGCCGGTATCATTCCTCGCGTTCTCTACGCCCTATTCCAGCGGCTCGAAGCAGACGAAACTGAGAACTCGGTCAAGTGCTCATTTATCGAATTGTACAACGAAGAACTACGCGACTTGCTGTCCCAGGACGACTCTACCAAGCTAAAGATCTTCGACGACAACAGCAAGAAAGGCCACAGCACAACCATGGTACAGGGTATGGAGGAGTGCCACCTCAAGACCGCTGTGGAGGGTATCACGCTTCTGCGCAACGGAAGTCACAAGCGACAGGTCGCAGCGACAAAGTGCAACGATCTCAGTTCTCGAAGTCACACGGTCTTCACAATCACAGTTTACATCAAGCGCACCAGTGAAGACGGTCAGGAATATCTGAGTGCGGGCAAGCTAAATCTCGTCGATTTGGCCGGAAGCGAAAACATTCAGCGCAGTGGAGCGGAGAACAAGCGCGCAGCGGAAGCTGGTCTCATCAACAAGAGTCTGCTGACTCTCGGTCGTGTTATTAACGCGCTCGTCGAACGCAGCTCGCATATCCCATACAGAGAGTCGAAGTTGACGCGTCTGTTGCAAGACTCGCTCGGTGGACGAACCAAGACGTGTATCATTGCAACGCTATCGCCGGCCAAGAGCAACCTTGAGGAGACAATATCGACCCTTGACTACGCATTCCGAGCAAAGAACATCCGAAACAAACCGCAAGTCAACCAAGCGATCAACAAGAAGACCCTACTCAAGGAGTACACTGCGGAGATTGAAAAGCTAAAGAGCGAGCTGATTGCCACGCGGCAGCGAAACGGTGTCTACCTCACGCAAGAAAACTATGAAGAGATCACGACTGTCAGCGAGTCACGAAGAATTCTTAGTGAGGAGCAGCGCGACAAGCTCGAGACCATGGAAGTCAATCTTAGGAACAAGGTCGAGGATCTTTTCAAGCTGATGACCAGCTTTGCAACTTTGAAGAAAGACAACGAACAGACACAATTAGCCTTGAACGGTACAAAAGGAATTCTTGAGAAGACTGAGATTGTGCTTGAGCACACTCGTCAAAACTTGGCGGAGGAGGCTGTACTTCGAAAAGCGCATGAGAAGACGGAGGAGGAGCTCGCACATCTCGGAAAGGACATGATCTCTACTCTTGGCAAGACGACATCAGCAATCGATGGTCTGCGATCGAAGATTCGTCGGAAGTCGGAGCTCCAGTCCCAAAACCGACGCAACTGGAACTCCTCGCAGACTCAAGTGGTTGATACAACACGTCTCGTAGAGGATCGGATAGAGGAGTTCCAGCAGCAGCAGGAGCAGCTAATGAGCTCACTCGCTGAGCGAATGCAGAGTTTTGTTAGGGACGAGCTTGACAAGCTCGGCGCCTCCCAGTCTTTCCTACAAGAAAAGATGGAGGCATATCAGACCTCCGAAAAGGAAGTCAATGAACAGACTCTCCAATCTCGCGATCACATGAACGCAGTCCTAGAGGAAATCAAGACGCTGCGAGAAGATGTGAAGGAGAAGATTGGCGCCGGCCTCGACGAGCTGTCCGCTGCAGCAGAAACAATATCGGCGAGCATCATCACCGAATTGGAGGCTTTCCACATGCAAGTGCATGCCTCATACGCCTCGCTGGGACGTGACTTCAAGACGACCTTCGACGACCTGGTTAAGGACCTCAATGAGCAGCAAGCGGACAACGAGCGTCTACACCAGGAGGTGATGGAGTCAGACGCTACTATGATCGAAGCCAGCAAAGCTTCTCAGGCCGCTCTGGAACAAGTAGTGGCCGAGGAGAAGCAGAAGGCAGCGGAAGACCGTCAACAATTGCTGACGCAGATCACGGCGCTTATCAACGCGAGCGCAGATGTGCAAGAGAAGAGACTGGATGAAAAGCTCGCCAACGTGAGCGCTGGCATCAGTGCTGCCAACGTTACGTTCGAGTCGAAGCAAGAGGCATACACCGAAGGAGTGAGCGCGTGGTCAAATCGATCCCGCGACATCCTTGCAGGCGTTTCGAAGTCTCGTGATACTGTCAAGACGAAGATCAAGTCCGACTTTGCTGTAAGTGTCCATCTCACTATTATGACCGAAGATAAAACTAATTCAAATTCCTAGGCTGCCACCGAGCACTCAACATCGATCAAGGATACCACCACTTCTGTTCACGCAAGCACAGTCAAGACCGTCGAGGCTCAGATGGCACATCTGGACACACAGCTCCAGTCTCTCGATGATATCGTTAGCCGCATTCGTGAACAGAACAACACCCATCACGAGGCCCATACCAATTCGCTAGCTTCTCTATCTTCGACTGTAGCAGCTTCCTACTCAAGCATTGGGGACCACCTGTCCTCATCCTTCGAGCGTGTCCAGTCCTTGGAGGCTGAGATGACAGCTCAAGCAGAGACTCTGAAGGAGACCTTGCCCGCCCTGGCCCCCGATGCGGATATTCGCGCACCACTCCACGAATTGCGCGAGGTTGTTGCGAACCAGAACCTCATCGAATACAACCCAACTGGCGAGACACCACAACGCGTGAACTACAACATTCCCTCCACCCTCCCGCGGACGGAAGCACATGAGAACATCCTCTCTCGGCTACGTGATGGTCCTGCCCCCGTGGACACCACAGTTCGCAGCCCCTCGAAACAGCCCATCTTTAACGATGCAACCAACACCCTCTCTTCACCCACCGACATGTTCAACCTCAACGTCTCCAAGCCCAACTTCTCGCGGTCCATCAGTGCGCACGCCCACACCATCTCCAGCCTTCCCACCACGGGTACCTCGCTGCGTGAGCTCGATGTTAACATCGTCGCACAGGAAGCTCATACCCAGCCACTCCCACTCGTCTCCCAGTCTTCAGACACCGTGGTCATGGCTCTGCCTCCAAATAAGAAGCAGCGTGGTAATGGAGACGAGTCCAAGTTGCCAATGAAGAAGATGCGCAAGACTGTGCATGCGGTGGCTGGTGAGAGAGGAGATAGGGAGAATATCACGAGTTTTGCGAGTAGTGTTGGGCCGGGCATGAGGAAGTTGAGGAGTCACGGGAGCACTTAGTGGTTTTCATTAAAGCATGCATGGGTTGTCAGAAGTTGTGAAATTTTGCAGTCCTTGATTGTACATACATCATTTGCATAGTACGGTGTTCGGCGTAGGTAACCTCGGTGGGCCATTTTTTCCTCATTAAACAAAACTCGGCTCCAGCGCCTTCTCTTGAGTCAATAGTACGGGTGTTACAAGGTCACTTTATATCAATGGGTATCGTTACAGATTATCTCCGGGTGCATCAAAATTCCCCATCACCATTCCATCCATCCACATCAAAACGCGTGGCCAATATCCCCAAGAACTGGCGTCGTCGAACCACCCCTCCCCGTCCTCTGATCATCTGCCCTCTCCATACCATCCACTCCATCGTCTCCCCCCAAACCGCGCCCCATCCAATTCCCCCGCTGATTCTCACTCTCCCCCGGAGTCGGACTGCAGAACCCCCAATCGCGCGGCGCAACCCACGCATTCCCTGTCCTCGCCCTCGCACTTACACCCATCGACCTCACAGACACTGCCGTCCTCCCATCCAAACCCCCATCCCCATCCCCAATCCCATCTCCAGCCCCCACCGCACTCACCTCTACAAACCGACTCCGCCTCGCCCTTCCACCCCCCAGTACCCGCAGCGGCACGTCGGCGTCGGCCCACGGACTCTGCGTCTGCGCGAATGAAGGGGGTGTTTGCTTGAATTCGCGTTGGTGATGCTTGGGCGTTGTGGAGGGGGTGTCGAGTTCGGAGGGGGTGGTGTCGGCTGGGAGTTCGGAGGGTTTGGGAGTGGGGGAGGATTTACGAAAGTGGTGGGGTGGAGGGGAGGGCGTGGTTATGGGGAGTTCCTGGGGGGAGGGGGAAAGAGCGTGGTGTAGGTAGGTGTAGGTGTGTTGTGTGGGGTTGTTGTGTGGGTGTGGATGAGAGTGTTGGTCAGGAGGTTGGGTTGTGTAGTCTGGTGGTGGTGCTTGATTGATATTTTAGTTTTAGTTTCAATGAAAGGAAGGGGAAGAAGTAGGAGGAGTAGATCACGTACCATCGCGGTGGTTTTGGAGTTGAAGTTGTAATTGTAGTTCCTTGTTTGTTTGGTCTTGGGCTGCGAGTCTTTCGGCGTGGGCTTTGCGCGACTTCCTGATGAAGCAGGTGTAGTATATTAAAAGGCCTGCGGTGGCGGTGAGGACGAACACTCCGCCTGCAGTTCCACCGGCAATAGCAGCTACGTGCTTATCGTCCTTTGAGTTAGGAGTTCCTGCTGTGTTGGCTGGTATTGTCGAAGGACGGGATGTAGCGGTCTGGGTAGCAGTTGACAACGTTGTAGAAGCATCCGTAGCATGATATGCAATCAATTGGTCCTCGCGATTTATAAAAGCAGGCTCCAGATGTCCATTTGGGCAGCCTCCTTGACTACACGGGTTTGTCTTACAACATCCTACATGTATCCATCAGCCTCATCACTCGCAGTCTTTGTTCATCATAACTAAGGGCAACTCACCCCAAAACGTGTCTAACGCTGTACACGTGTAGAACTGGCTGCCAGCGCCACATGTTAGGTCTGGAAACGTCCCATATGCCGCTGGGTCGAATGCGCCAGGGTAAAGATTCCCCTGGGCACAGTTGATGGTGCATGGATCCTTTGTGCAGCATCCCACGAATTTTGTCCCGTAGCCACAAGCCCACCATGTGCCTCCGACAGGACATCGCGGCGCAAAGTCTTGTCGTCTGTGTAGACTGTTGTTCATGCTAACACACTACGTCGATGCCGTGATGGTTGTTACTGGTGCGATTCGTAGCGCCCTAATATAAAGACATGCGAGTAGTTAGAAAAGTCGCAAGTCAGTACCGCGAAGCAAGGCAGTCCATAGACTCAAAAGAAGAGAAAGAGCGAAAGAAGTAAGACCCTCCCGACCAGCCAAAAGCCAAACGCATAGAGACCAACCCCAACACCAAGAGCTTAATCAGCGAAACAAGCTGAGCCGTGAAAATCTTTCTGTAAGATCATCACCTCATGTATACCTGCAGCAGCACCAAAACATAGCCATGCACGCTGATCTCAGCCATACCCCTCCGCTCTTGATCCTAAAAGGCCCCCTGGCCTCCCTTAACCTTCAGGCAATAAAGAACAGCCGCATCGTGTAGCACGTCTGCGGCACTGGGCTGAGGTCTCACTCATCTGATCCGATCGCTACATGTATATGCATGCGCTTGGGCGAGCCTAGCTAAGCTGCAACAAGGGCGAGTTGTGGACGAGGCACTTATGGGGCCTACAGGGTTTTTTTGTCGTGTTTCGCAGCACTAGGTCAAGGCGGGCAGCAACGTGCAAGTCGTGGATAGGTATGGGAGGTGGGGTGTGGGGTGATAGGGAATCGTTGAACATGAGGTCAGCTCTGGTTGGGATTTAGTATAATACCATCTCTCTAATTTAATTGACATAGCGGCAAGTCTACGGTAACAGCCCATGTGTACTCTAACATCAACATACATATTTCCCTTCCCTCCATCCTGCTAACACACCTTGAGCATGGCTCATGACTGCACACTTCCCTCCTTCCCTTACCTTACCTTCATGCTACATATTAAATATAAAATATAATAGATACCCACCTACCCAGCAACCGCCACCAGCGAACCTGACACCCCACTCCCACCCCATTCACCCACTGATTAGAAAATCCTATTACATTTGCGCGCTGAACACACTACCAAGGAACGCGCTGACGATCAACACACCTACTAAAACGCTCGAGACTGTGTAACTGTAACCGGGCTGACCGGTGTCAGATTACTGACATACACACCTTACCATACTCTGCCTACAGATAGGGCCGTGCGTGCATGTGTGTCAGGCTGTGTTGAGGCTGATGGCGTGCTTTGTCATGCATGCATGCGTTTAACGAGGTAGGGTATTGTATTACATACCGATGCGATGGAACTGTAGGCACGACATACCAGTATCAGGGGTAGTAGGTGCAGCTGGTGCTGAAGTAGTCGTCGGGGCTGAGAGGACAGGTGTGCGGCTCGTGTGGTGGAGGGCTGAGAGGTTTGTTGGAGAGTGTGGCACGCTTCGGCAAATGGCAAGTGCATATGCACTGCGGTGACTGAGCGTGGCGTGCAGAAGCTTGGTAGGTACTGTACTGTTGGGATTCGGTGGGGGCTCTATTTAAAAAATGATGGGGGGCTAGGGCTGAGGATAAGGAAGCCTGCATCAACTGCATTGGTGTGTTGTGCGATGGTTATATTTTGTGACATTGTCGCTGCGAATGCGTACAAAGATGTTGGGAACATGTTGGCAGATACATCATTTGGAGATGGATCCATCTATGCAGAAATTATCATTATTATGTCTCGATGCCAATACCAGCATGATGCGCGCATTAATATTACATCTAAAAGCTGGGATTCTCTTTGCATCCCGTTCAGTATCTCCGCGATGCTCCATCCATCGACACACCTAATCCTGGGTTCTCGCCTGGATGTTTCGCCGTGTCATCTGTGAATCCAGTTTGAAGTGGCCTGGGGGATATATGAATTCGTTGAATATCGGAGGCTCCAGCAGGTAGCTCAGAAATGCGATGATGGCCTATACTATCCGATTCGGCTGCTGGTAGTTCGGAGATGCAATTCGATGAAGTATCTGCTGGAAGTTCTTGAAGGCCTTCATTGTGGCTTTCGTAATGGGCATAAGTGTTTTTCGATGGCGGTACTATGCTTTGATACATGTGATCAGGAGGCGCTGAGTATGTAGGCGGTGCTGAGCGAGTGTCAGTATCTGCCTATGTCCTGATGTTAGCAGACTTACGCGAATGGCCGCTAAATGGTGTGTAGGGTGTTTCATGGGTCTTCTCGTTATTTGTTGGTGAAATAGGAGCAGTGCTCAATTCGCCTCCAGCTGCGGTCTGGTTACGCTTCTTCCTGCGCATCAGAAAGAAGATGAGTACACCGACAAGGGCAAGCCCGAGCACGCCACCAACAGCTCCACCAACAATCGCTCCTGTGTTGCTCTTCTTTGAAGATGCAGGCGTTGTGCTTGAAGAAGTTGAAGCACTAGGGCTAGGAGCTGCACTTCCGTTTCTGACATAGGTATTGAACTGGTAGGTTTGGTCCATGAAAGCAGGAGACAAGTCATTTTTAGGACATGTTGCTGAAGGCGTCGCACACGGGTTGGACTTGCAACAGCCCCAGAAGGAATCTCCGGCGACGCAGGAATAGAAGTTGCTCGCCTGGCCGCAACTTGCATCTATCTTGTTGTTAATACAACTCTGAGCGCTCATGGATGTTTAATCGCTCCTCACCTGGCCACTCTGCTTTGAGTTAGCGATGCTTAGGAATCAGGTGCATACTGGTAGCATACCTCCATAGTGGGATGTGTTATATCCGACAGATTGAAGATCGCCCTGCACACAACCATTTGCACACGGGTCATCGACGCAGCAGCCTACGAAAGTGGATCCGCTATTTTCCGGGCAGGCCCACCTAAGATGTGTTACTGATATGTTGATAACAGGAAAAATGAAGTTGTATATACCATTTTCCACCACTACCTTGGCAATGGAAGTCGAAGTACGTTGCATTGGGATGTGAAGCAGCCATAGTGGGAGACTCGTCTGGTATCCGATCGCTGTGTTTTGCTAGGGAGCCTGGCGTCTTCACTTCCGATGTTGTTCTTCTGAAAAGAAAGGGCGGGGTGAAAGAAAGACAAATCTGTCTGTACGAGGATGTTATTTTCGAAAGAAAAGTAGGCTGCAATGGGGTCTGTTCCACTTCCAATGCAACACCAACAGCCTACGAGGAGGCCTTAGACGCCTCATCCGCATGTTGAATGAGCGCACAGGTAGGGGGCCTCGATTCATTTGTTTGTGGTGGCCGCCTGACCTAGTTTGTGTAGCCGTCTCTGGGCGCGGCTTGTCGTGCATTTGATTCCATGCCAGAAGGCTGTTTATGCGAGTGAGAGTTCGGCTGAGACCTGCTGCTTCTGGGACGCACGCTGCAAGTAGTTTGGCGTCAGGACTGCGCCCTGTTGTGCGTTAGCCATTTGAGACATTGTCGTTGTTGGACCTGATGTATGCCCGTCTCTGTGATAATGCGCAGTACAGCAGTTGGAGATGAATTTCATGTTTGCAAGGCTTGACGATGACGGGTAGTTTTGGATGTACGTTGTACTCTAGTAAGCAGCGGCGTCTTGACTAGAATCATGCCAGGATATATGCATCCTCTGCATTATTATTCTGATCAAAAAGCAGGGGCCGCTTTGGCAGACGCGGGAGCGCTTTCGGTGCCGTGGATTGAATGTGCTTTGTTGTGATTGTGGCTTACGTTCTGTGGAAACACGCGATTCATGATGAGAGTTTGCAGGCTAGCAAATGGCTCGAGCTGTGTGGTCTTCCACCAGATCTCAGCTGTAGCTGGCCTTGAAGTTTAAAGATAGAATGCGCCGTTACAATTAAGCTTGAAACCCCCGACCACAATATTAGTGTTATCACGTCTCCTGAAATGAAAAGAGTGTTGTACTTCGGGTGGCAGCAATGTCGCGCTGTAGCTCACTTTGACTGATCACGAAGTTGCGGGTCGTGACTTTGTGCTTCAAGGTAGAAAGGTAATGCTCACGATTAGACTTGCTGCACGTAGTTTAGTCGGCTGATAAAATCACTCAGCAACGTTGACACTCAAAACTGGTTCTAGTCTGAAGTCAGGCGAGGTGATGATGGCGGTGGTGATGGTGATGGTGATGGCGAGTGATTATGGTGTTGAATGCTAGCGTAACACTAACGTGGCACAGTGGCACAGTGCACACCCACCCACGCCGCAGCGGGGAAGGCGCGTCAGTGACAACGCAGCCATGTCGACAACGAGGCCAGCGAACCGGGCCAGCAAGATTCATAGCGAATCACCAAAACCTGATCTCTCCAGCTGCCAGGCTCGGCCCAAGTGCACACACATGTGTCGCACCAATGACAACGGCGGGGTGCTGAGACGACCCCGGCCCAGCCTCCCCAGCCTCCATCATGTACCAGCCGTCGCCATGCAGGAGTAGAAAACAGCTTTGCAGCCAGCAATTCCTGGCACGCGATGCCATCATTCCCACACGACTGCACGCCTCCATTCCCCTCTAGTGTCCCAGGCCAGAGAAGATATGAGTCTGGGTCCTGAGTTCCAGCTCAAGCAGACCAACGTTTCCCAGCCCCAACTCTCCCACCAAAACTCGCTGCAGTCGGTCGCAGCTTCCCTCGCGGCCTCGGAGGGCTACTGGAGCGCCTCAGAGAACACGTCCAGTTCGGGCGAGGACAAGAGACCGGCCTTTCAGACTCCGCCGTCGCAGCACCGCACGCCAGCACAGAGTCATGAGCAGTTGCTGCCACCGACTGACGCCCCAGTGACATCTCTTCGCGGTCTTGGCATCCCCAGACAGCAGCTGCCACCGCACTCGTACACCCACGAGCGCCCCCAATCGCCCGCCGTCTCTACCATTGCTGAGGAGAGGCCACGCACCCAAGACACACGATACTCGGCCGTGCGAGACATGGACACGGAGTCGCTGGCCACGACACCAGGCCAAGACACAACACCGTACATCCGCTTCGCCATTGACCAGCTCACGCGAGACGAGGAAGTACGAGGCTCACGCATCTACCCAGAGGTCAGGCAGCCTGTCCAGGAGGGCGATGATTATGACGATGACGACGACGATGACTACCCAGTCGAGCGCATCGTCCCCGACCACGGTCTCGGCTACATGGCCCAAGAGCAGAGAACCCAGCAACGCATGTCACAGCAAGCTCCTCAACATGCACGAAGACCGTCTTCAGGCCGCGCTCAGCTCGTGCAAATCCCCAAATCCCCAAAGGCAACGCAGTCTCTCTCGCAACCACGCATTCCCTCATCTCCACCACAGCAACAGTTCTACAACACCCCTCCCCACCAACGGCAGAACTCTCAACCTCGGCCTTCCTCCCCACGAGTACAGAAAGATGTTTTTATAGCGTCCAGTCTATCACACGCTCAACTCCACTTTCTCCCCGCTATCCTTCGACCTGTATGGCTGGGCTTCTACATCCTTTTGTGCCTTGTCATGCTCGGCGCCCTCATCTTCGCTGCTGTCTACTCGAATCGCAATGGAGGAATTGGTCTGTGGGACTATGGATCCTTTGGTGACGGGCGATACTTCATTTTCCAGTATCTACCCACGTTAATTGGAGCGCTGCTGCTGCTCTGGCTCATTCAGATCCAAACCGCACTTCAACGAGTTGTGCCATTCATCTCCATGGCCTCCGATTCGTTCCATCGACGTTCTAAAGCCGCTTTTCTGCAACTATACCCTATGCAGTGGCTGCTGCCAAACACAGAGCACTTTCGCGCAGGTCACCGCCGCGTCGGATCTTGTTGTATTGTTTTCTGGCTTTTCACATGGACGATACCCCTTCTCGCATCTGCTTTCAACGTTCGATATAATCTAGAGCGCAGTGTCTGGAGATGGACTGCCGTACAGGGTGTCATCTGGACTGTCATCGTTTTGTACATTCTTCTAGTCATCGCATTGCTGGTGTTGATGGTTTTCCTTATCCGCAACCCAAGTGGACTACGCTGGGATCCCCGATCGCTCGCCGACATTATTTCATTCCTGGAGCGGTCGAACAATCTTGCCGCCTATAACGGCTCGGAAACATTCAATAAGGGTGACTGGCATCTGGTCAGCGACCGCGCAGATCGCATTGGCTACTGGACCACGACCAAGCGACCAACTGATACCTTTTACGGTATTGGTGAAGATGGCGGGGAAACCAGGTCATACGCAGTTGAGCAAGGCCAAATTAGGGAGAAGGCCGAACGCACTTCAGCTCAGGGCAATGATTTCTCTATTCGCATGGATATCCGTAGCCCTGATGTGCGACTACGATATCTACCTTGGTACCTAAAAGATACCTCGGTTATTGCATGGATTGTCGTTGCCTGCATACTGCTCATTGCCTTCTTCGTCGTCAGCTTTGTCAACAGCGCTATTCGTCTCGGATTCCTGCCCCAGGTCTTCGCACGCACGAATGATGGTGGCTTTTCGGCATCAAACTTCCTTTACTCCTTCATTCCAGCTCTCATTGGCAATTTCCTCTTTCTGGCGCTGTTGTCACTCGACTACTCCTTGCGCGTGCTTCAACCATACATATCGCTTGCTTCAAAGGGTGGTGCGACAGCTGAGCAGTCCCTATTGGTCGACTACACCTGCCGCCTGCCCTTCTCCGTGACGCTTTCAGCTATTGAGAATAGGCATCTGCAGACCGCAGTCTTGTCTCTGGTTTCGTTGATTTCCGTCGCTGTACCCATTATCGCAGGTGGATGTTTCTGGACCCAGTACTACGACAACGAAGACACTGTCCGTGTTGCAGCAGACCTTCCAGGATATTACGCTCTGTGCTTCTTCCTTGCGCTCTACACTGTCAGCCTCTTCGCCCTAATTCCTGGTCGTCGTCGGGCAGCACTCCCGCATCCCAGTAACACTGTCGCTGAAATCATTAGCTGGGTCTACCAATCGCCCATCCTTGCCGACCGTGCGTTCTCTCGTCCGCAGACCAAGCCTGAGCTGGTCGCTCGCTTGATGGGGTCCACCTACCTTGAGAAGACCTGGACACGCTCTGTTGCCTCGCTCGTCCGACCTTCAAGGAACAACCTGAGGGACGATTCACCGACTGATCCTGCACTGGTGGAGAAGAGCACGCGCAATGAACCCAATCACGAGAAACACGACTCCATCACCGATCCCGGTAAAATCAAGTACGGCTTCGGCATCCACGTTGGCAGAGACGGCCTCGAGCATCTGGGCATCGACCGCGTGCGCCGCGGCGGTGACCGCAGTGGCCGCGAACTAGTCATTTACGAGGAGCAGATGAAGAACAAGAGAAAGAGCTGGACTGAACAAGTTTGAGACTCGCTCCCCTCAAAGCAGAGATGTCGAAAACGCCTTCCACACAAACATTACAATATACAACACACATGACAGCACAAACTACACTACATATTGTTATTCTCGCATTATACCCCCGAGATACACCCGGGGACTAGGTTTTTTGTTTTTTTATAGCATCGGCGCAAAAGCGAAGGACGGGGTCTTTCTACGGATACGACATCATGGGTTTTACGGTCTTGCTCTTGTTCTTCTTTTTTTTTCCCCACCTTGCTAAAATGGGCATGGCATGGCGTTTTTTTTGGTGTTTTGGTTCTCTGTTCAAAAACACATGACTACTATACGTTTGATGTAATGGCCCGTCTTGGATTAAGACTATGTATATGCGACGGTGGAGGGCCAAGGGGGGATACGATATGGTATCTTCTTGGGCTGTGTAATTATGATTAGGGGGTGGAGTGGAGTGGAGTGAAGGGGGAGATGGTGGTGGTGGTGGTGGTGGTGGTGTGGTGATGACGATTAGATTGAGATTGAGTTTGTAGAGATGGATGAATGAATGATGATGGAGATGAAAGTCATTTATGAATCTTCTTGTAGAGTATTTTGCAGTGAGTGATGTTGTTTGTCAAAGTATGTTTGTTTGCACGTCATGTTTGAAGCGGGAATTCAATTGAGACATTACTCACATCAATCACACAGGCCCAAGTAAACATACAACAGAGGAAGGTATATTTCATTCTTGAAACAAGATTTCATTCCTTCATTCAAGTCATTCAAGTCATCAATCTACAACCCCACCCATGCTAATGCAAAACAAAGAAGAAAGAAAAAAAACCTACACAGCCCCAACCTTGGCCACCAAATCCGCCAACTCGCCCTCCCCCCCTAGATTATCCAAACCGTGGAATCCCTCCTCCACCACCCACCTCTGCTCATACTTCATAAGCACCTTGCACGCATTGCCCACAATCAAGAGGCCAGGCGGCCTGCTGCCCTCCTCCTCCACCGCCGCACAAACATGCTGCAGACTCGTTCGTATCACTCTTTGATCGGGGCAACTCGCTCTCTCCAGTACGGCGACTGGTAATTCCGCGGGGTAGCCCTTGGCCACTAGACTGTCTACTAGCGCCGAGAGACGGTGCAAAGACATGAGGAGGACCATTGTGCGTGAGGCTACGAATTCAGGGGGGTCGAGCGGAGCGCCTTTGCGTCCTGTGCCCGTGCAAATGAGAACCTGGTCTGCGACGCCGCGGTGAGTCGCGGGTATAGCTGCGAAGAGGGGTGCGGAGAGTGCACTTGTGATGCCGGGAAGTACACTGGGCACATATCCATGTGCGCGGAAAAAGTCGTATTCTTCACCACCGCGGCCGTAGATGTACGGATCGCCTTGCTTGATGCGAACCACGACTTTCCCTGCTTTGAGACCTTCGAGACCAAGTTCGAGAAGCTCTTCTTGTGCTTTATCTGCGTTACCGGGGAACTTTCGTGCAATGTGGACGGTTGCACGGCGGGGCACGAGGTCGAGGATGGGCGAGGGAACGAGTTTATCCGCGAGAATGAGGTCGGCGGAGAGAATGGCTTTGTGTGCTGCGCGGGTAAGGAGGTCAGGGTTTCCAGGGCCAGAGCCAGCGAGGATGATGCGTCCTGCTCTTCTGTCAGGGGTGGTGGATGTAGGACCGATCTTTGCGGGACTGCTGCTGGCGAATTCGCGGAAGAGCATGTCGACGTCAGCGTCGGTGATGGCGGCGAGGCGGCGGAGTGGCCAGTATTCGCAGATCTGGGAGAGCCAGCGCATGCGTCGGCCCCTTGCTGCTTCTTTGCTTTCTTCTAGGATCAGCTTGTTGAATGTGGCTGGTTGGCCGCTGTCTTCTTCTTCGGCCTCGAGGTCTGTTGATAGTTCGGCGGCATGATCTTCCTCCCATATCCGCCTTCGTAATGTGCCCAGTCTTTCGACTGCGTCGCCCAGGTTTGGTGGAAGCGAGGAGGCAATCTCGCGTCGTATCCTCGCAGATAGTTTGCATCCCTTTCCAGAAGTTGTGATTCCAATCTGCAGAGGGCCATCCGAGTGTGTGGAGAGAAGTGTGAAAGAGCATAGGTTCGGGGCGTCTGCAACATTGACTGGGATTCGCAGTCTCCGGCAAAGACTTGATATGTGAGTTGCTGTGGCGAGTTAGAAAAGTGTCTAGTGCTGTAGTGTGGGAAGACTGACAAGAGCCATGTTTGCCGCCTGCAGTGACGAAGACTGCATCAACCACGCCGTCCACCTCGGCGCGGCCCAGAGTCGTCAAGTCCTCGTCTGTGAAACTTCGCTGCAGCCACTTGACTTCGCCCGCCTCGATTCGCTTAGCCAGCCCATAGTGTAGTGTAGCATCTTCTGGGGCAAGCAATATGGGCTTCGCGCCGACTTCAATGGACCGCGAGCAACGAGCACCGGCGAGTGGATTGGATCCAACAATAAGATGGATGTGGGAAGTGGCATCGACGGCAGTAAGTAAAGCCGGAGGAGCCATGATGAATTCTAAATGGCAGAGAAAGTCGTAAGAAAAGAGCCAGACTTGAGAGCAAAAGGAGGGGCAACGGTAGAAGTAGCGTCTCTATCCATTGCGAATACACCTGGCCGCGGCGGCGACGATAGTGCACGTTCACGTTTCTGGGTTCCGATAGCGACAGGCCGAACATGGCGCGATCGCGGGCTAACCGGATTGGGACTCCCGCGGAAAAGCTGGAGCAGCAAGTGGTGCTTCCCCGCCAATGGGGCCAGATGCAATTCCAAGGTTGTCTGCTATCAGGGCGGCGCGCGGAGTTAGCTAGTCGACTTGGTCGTCGCGGCCCATGACAATGTTGAGGGCCTTGCGGCTCAGCATCACGCTGTGCTCGAGTGCGTTGAGTTTGGCCGAGGCGGATATCAGAGCTGGGTCTTGGCTCTCGACGCGAATCTTCTCTTTGACGCGCACGTCGTGGCCGTTGAAGTGGAAGGTGCGGTCGACTTCGTCGTGAGCCGGTGCGCGTGCGCCGCCCAGTGCCGATGCTAGGCTGTCGCGAAGACTGAAGCCGCTGAGTGACGACTGAGTCCCAGCCTGGTGTGCTTCCAGGGTACGGATCTCGAGCACGAGGGCGGCATCGAAGACGAAAAGGTGAAAGGAAACATTGGATGGCAGTGGGGGGTCGAATGTCTGGAAAGGGTCATCAGTATACTACTGTGTAGTCAGATTATGCAGCATGCGGACGGACTACCTTTTCGTCGACTACATCCTCCCACCATGGCAATTGCACGTCTGGGGAGCCCTTGAGTGAGGCTCGCGCTTCGAGTATGTGGTCATGCAGGAGTTGCAGTTGTCCCGCGACAAAATTGGCATTGGTGGCATCGCCGCCCCATGTGGCCACGTCGATGGCATCCAGGCAGCTGTTGATTGACGTCCGGATCAAGGTGAGCTGGGGCACGACGAGGGTTGGGGCATGCGGTGCAGCCGAGATGGACAGGTCGTATGTCAGGGAGCCTTTGGGCGGTGGCAGGCTAGCAAGGCGCAACTTGATGTTCTGTGTTGCACTGTGAGCTCAGGCAAGCAAGGTGCAAGACCAGCCATCTTCGAGGAGAGTTTGAGTACGTACGCCCTTGGTGATGCGCGTCCCAATGCGGGTGACGAGGCCCTTGAGACTCTCGGAGCGCACCGACGACAGCACCAGCGTCGAGCCATTTTCCGAGGGGGCCAGCAGGGCAGCGCACTCTTCTAGGCCCGCCTTGAGCGACTGCAACGTGTCGCGCAGCTGGAGCAGCAGCCATTCGAGCTCGCGCGCCTGCGACGCCGCCTGCTCGTGGGCTAGGCGGCTGTCATCGATGGGTGGCCAGACGGCCGTCGACATGGCAGAAGGGCGCCAGAAGAGAATCAATTGTAACTGTGTGTACTTGCAAGGCACGGCGGTGATGCCATGTAGAGCAATCCAGCAGCCAGTGTTGGAAATCACTCTTGTTGGCTTAGCCTTCAGCCCCCGATGGCTAGGCCTGTTGGTCGTGCAGGCAGATCATGGCGGCTGCATCCGAGGCGGAGGAGCGTGCACGCCGTCACCCATGCCCACCGCGCATGACAAGATGCATTGTGCAGGAACACCCACAAACAGCAGCTGGGAGCCTCGGCCCAAACAAGATGTCTGTGGTACTGCTACGTACCAACTCTACCTACCCCAATGACTGCATTTCCAGGGCAAACCGCCGGATATGTCACATGGATCAACCGATGGTCGTCGGGATGATGCAAAGCGCGCGACGTGGTGACCACAGCTCCAGGCTAGTGCCGTCATGGGCGAGACGGACGAGGCTAAGCACACGCTCATACGTCACCTCGTCGCCGGGCCTCATAAACAAGCTGCAAGGCCGGCTTTGTGGTAGGGTTACAGTAGGCCTTTTCCCACACGCATCCGGCCCACGTCGAATCACGCCCTCTATAAACACCCCCCATAATACCAGCATTATCGTGCTGCCCATCCTGTAATTCTTAATACCCCAGCCTCCTGCCCTACTGTTTTCGACAAGACGACGACGACTTGCAAAATGGCCGGCCCTGCTAGTAAGTCACTTCCGCTTTGGGAATGTATTCATGCATTCTTGCTCGCTTGCTCGCTTGCTTGCTTGCTTGCTCGAAGCCTGACAGACAGCTAATGAATTGACTGTACAGGACCACTCCTCGCCTTCGGTTCGCTCATCCTTCTGGCGGGCGGAATCGTGCTCCAGTTCTTCATCATCTTGAGCGGCGCTGTCAACAGCTCGCCCATGAACATGTTCTACTTCCTCGAGGCATCCACAAACGGCATTACCGACGCCCGCAACCCCTCCCGGTGGACCTTCTTTGCCATCTGTGGCGCTGATCCCTCCAGTGGCCACAATGCAAACTGCGGCGCTATAGTGCCTGCCCTGCCATTTGACCCCCCCAGGAACTTTGGCACCACCGAGGGCATTCCCGAGCAGTTCATTGGCACAAACACCTACTACTACTTGTCGCGCTTCATGTTTGCCTTTTACCTGATCGCACTCGTGTTCGCTGCTGTTGCCCTCGCATCTGGTGTTTTGGCTCTCTGCAGTCGTCTTGGTGGATACCTCTCTGCCTTGACTACCTTTGTTGCCCTCTTCTTCCAGACCCTTGCTGCGGCTCTCATGACGTAAGTTTTGTCAAGCCATCCCAATCACCCCAATTCGACATCACAACTAACAACTATCAGCGCTTGGGTTGTCAAAGGACGCAATGCTTTCCGCTCCGCTGATCAGGAGGCTCACATTGGCAAGTACCTCATGGGATTCGCCTGGGCTACCACTGCCGCCTTCTTTCTTGCGACCATCATGTTCTGCCTCGGTGGCAAGCTCGGTGGTGACAGCTCGTCTGGCATGCGCCGCAGCCGTTCGACAAAGTCTACCCGCAGCCGCGCAAGCTTCATGGACACTGACTCCCAGCGCCGTGTCAAGGACGACTACGCTTAAATGGTAGTAGACTAGATTTGATGTGAAGGAGGATGAGGAAAACTAAAATATGCGCGACGATATCCATGATTTGTTTTCCACTGTACGAACGATAATTAATATGTTTATAGCAAGCAATGTTAATGAAGCCATGTAATTACTTTACTCTGAGACACTCTGATTGATATCTGACCCTGGCTACATGGCGATTATCCTCCCCATTATCACCTTCATGCGTTGGGCCACGCCATGTCCCTATGAATCCTCTGCGCCCTCTCGCCGGAACCCCACTCATCATACACCTCCTCCAATTCCTCCGCGAACCTACTCTTCTGCCCACTACTCTCCCCGCTCTCAACCACAGTCCACGTATCGAACCAGCCATCCATGAGATCCTCCTCAACCACCTCCTCTTCCTCTTCCTCTTCCTCGTCTTCATCTCCCGCCTCCCCTTCTCCCTCTCCTTCTTCCTCATCCCCTTCCTCCCCCTCCCCCTCCATCTCCTCCGGAACCCCACTCTGCGCAACATACGCCCGCTCCCCCCTACACATACCCACACACTCATCCACCAGCGTCAAAATCGGATACTCCATCTTCATATCCTCATCCAGCAGCCCGGGCACCCGACTCACCGGCGGCGCTCCATTCACCAACGTATACCGGACCTTACGGCCCCCCAGCGCCGTATACTCTGCGCTCTTACCCGTTGTCGGAAACACCAACGCATGCGCATCGAAGCGCGCCATCTTCTCGGGCGCCGTGTCTGGGTCGCGCGACGCCAGTTTGGCAGCCCAGTCCCGCGCCCGCTCGTTATGTTGCTGGATGATTGCAATCGCGGCCATGGGCACGTGTCTGATGCGGGCGCCGTCTTGTTTTGCGCCCGCGGGCGTGGGCGCTGCGACACCGGGACTCCCTGCGCTGAGCCACTGCTGCCAAGGCTTCAGGCCTGATATCCAGGGCCCGGTTTCGTGCTGCACGGGTGTGGGGCCATTGATCACGCCGTCGGGAGTGTGGATGATGTCTTCACTTAGTTTGACGCTGCTACGCGCCATCTTCTTGGGTCCGTAGATGATGGTCTCGAATAGCTTCCTGGCGAGCTCATAGTCTTGCTTGAATTGGGCTGCGCGACCAGTGTGGCGGGTGCGACGTCTCGTCTGAGGAGTGTCTGCGGCTTCGCTGAGGACGTGGTCGTATGGGAGCCAGAGGGCCGCGGATTGCCACATGTCGAGAAGATGGAACCACAGGCTTTGCATGGTGGGGTGGTCATTGGGAAAGAAGTCGGCGAAGTAGTCGAGGAGGGTTCCCGTGGCCTCCCAGAAGCCAGTTGTGAAGGCCGTTTCGCAGGTTGAGCAGGGCCAGTGCGATTCGGAAAGGTCGCGGTGGGTGCAGGGTGGGTACGCGAGGAGCTTTTTGATCAGCGGGTAGGTGGTGGGCAAGGAGATGATGTTGGCACCATTGGTATAGGTGGTGGTTATTGGGAATGAGGTGGAGGCGTCTGGAGTCGTGTCTGGGTGCTGAACAGGAGGAGGGTCCTCCATGGTGACGAGTTACTGCGATGGTTCCAACGAGATTAGGTTGCTGAAGTTTGTGGGAGGTGATAAGTTGGAAAAAGAGAGAGGAGGTGCTTGTGAATAGAGGATGGACACAATGCCAAGACAAGATTGTAGCCTGGTGATATTACAAACAAGTGATGTGAACCCTCAAACGCCTATCACTTATTGTCCTCAATAACGCCATCGAATTGCGGGGCGACCCTTCCAATCTCACTTAAGATCCCATAGACTAGTATGACAGGACAGATCTTTCAAATGAACCGCGACATGCGACTCAGCGTACTCATTCTTCCATGCTGCATATTGCTGAGCAGAGCCTCTTCCAACGCCGATTGACTGATACCTGCATCATCTGTTGCTTTTAGCGCAGACTAACACATGGCTTACTCCAAGACTCACCAATATCACTGAAGCTGCTGCCCATGCTTGGCGTGCCCTCACTGCCTTCCTTCCTTGATCGCGGACCCCTTGACTTTGGGCTACCCAACCTAGCCAATTCAGCGCGACGGTTGTCGGGAGGGCTCAACGGGCTCCTTGCTGCAGATTGCAAACCGCCAGAGCTAGTCATAGACGACGCGGTTTCAGTAGTAGCTTGTGATTGCTGATCTATGGACTTTTGCCTCAAAGGAGGTACGCGTACCCCACGATCAGATTGAAGAACATTTTGCTCGGGTTTACCGCTAGTTCGGAACACTGTATTCTGTGCATGCTTGTTACCGGTGGCTGGCCGCCTTGCTGCAGAAGCAAAAGGTAAAATGGGCGATCCTTGAGAGCCGGAATTTTCTCCCTCCAGAGCAACATCCACTTCTTCGAATGGGCCCAGGTCTCGTGGTCGCTGTTGCTTAAACCGAGGGGGCCGCTTGAAAAGCTGGCTTCGGTGGGCTGGATGGTCAGTATCAGATAAGGAAGATGAGCTAGACGAGGATGAATCAGGAACATCCGGTGACTCTGCTTGGTCTTTGCCGTAACTAGGCGGAGGAGGAGTGGCGACCACAGGCGGCTGATCTTCTGATCTCCGGCTGGTCAGATTGGGACGATGGCTGGATCGTGTAGACTGTGTCCGGGCTGGCGCCGCGACTTGCGTTCGAGATTGAGTAATAGTGGTAGTCGATGGTGTCCTTGAAAGCGAAGGAGCTATTAATTATTAGTCCACTACAGCTTTACACCCGCTGCGCGAGACCTACCAGCTGTGATTTCACCACCTCGAAGATTCGGACTGTCCTTCGGTCGCCCTGACAGCGCTGATGCTGTTCTTCCAGCTACGACTTATTAGCAAACATCTTGTATGCATATGGAGAGACTGACCAGCCGATCCAGCACTACCTCCGCGACGCATAGCAACACCACCAACCGCAGTCAGCGTGCTACCACCAGTCGGCGATGGCGAGGGATTCATATTCGAAATGCTAACCTTCTTCATCTGGTTCCGTACATGGTCAAGATGGCGTTCGTACAGCCATGCTGCTTGCTGTAGAAGGAATGTAGGCGGGACTTGAAATTTGGTCGCTCTAGCACGTGTTAGCAAGACTGCCATACCTCCATCAGGATCGCAATACGTACAGCTCTACCCCTATTCAATGTTAGCCCTCGTCAGATGTGTTGCCTTCAAATGGTTACTTACAGTTCAGATCGCTGGTCTTTGAAGACTTGGATATGACCTTCCAAAGCTGACGGTCCTTTTCTGCGTCCCATTGGGCCTGGAATGGTCAGTAGGCGTGTTGATGAGTTGATGCGAGCTGTGTTTACCTGGGGTGGATCTTCAAAGTTTCCTCTAATGAATGGTAGTCGTATGAGGGCAGTGAACTGATTCGAAGACATGCCGGCGATGACAAAATGCAGTCTATGGATGAAGTCTGAGAGATGGTTGGAGCGCGTCTCGAAGCTAAGCTAGCAATGGAAGCCTGGTGGGATACACGCGAGGTTGAGTCGCATCTCAGGACAAAGACTTTACGCGTGCGGCTTAGTGTAGGAAGATGGAATTGCTTTGGATAGATCCCAGAACAGCAGAGGGTGATTGATCCCAAAGATGTGGATGATCACCAGGCGCGGCTTCCATAGTCCACCGGACCCAGTGAAACGGTTGTGGCGCAGCTGCATTTACCTAAGCCACAGTCCGCCCCACCATAGCGCAGGGCAACTCCAACCGCAGAACATTTCTCCCTGCATGAGTCAACCACCCAATCCGCTCAAATCAATCTCACAATCCCAAAATGTCTTCCGCGGCAATCGTTAACATCGACATCCAAGGCAAACTGCCCAAAGTTGCCTCTGGAAAAGTCCGCGATCTGTATGCAATTGACGATGCGACTCTTCTATTTGTCGCGAGCGATCGCATTTCTGCTTATGATGTAATCATGGACAATGTAAGTTTTCTCATGGCTTGAGCAAATTCAAAAACGAATAGAAAAAGATAGTCTTACCAATATAATGAATATAGGGCATCCCGGGAAAAGGCGCCCTGTTAACCGCAATGTCAATATACTGGTTCAACTATCTGCCTACCCAAGTCCCAGGCCTAAAAACCCATTTCCTCAACAACAATCTGCCCGCCCCGCTCTCTTCCCTACCTGAAGCAGCGTCGCTCAAGGACCGGAGTATGCAGGTTCGCCGCCTGCGTATCCTGCCAATTGAGTCCATTGTCCGTGGCTACATCACGGGATCAGGTTGGTCCGAGTACACCAAATCCGGCACTGTTAATGGAATTGCGCTACCCAAGGGACTCATCGAGGGTCAGAAACTGCCAAATCCATTGTGGACACCGAGTACGAAGGCTGAAGTCGGGGGCAAAGACGAGAATATTTCTCCCGAGCAGGCGAGGAAGATTATTGCGGATAACGGCATTGCTGCAAAGGTAGAGGAGTTGTCGTTGGCTATTTACTCTGCTGCTGCTTCGCGCGCCGAGGCTGTGGGCATTGTGCTTGCGGATACGAAGTTTGAGTTTGGTGTGGATGAACAGGGACAGGTGGTGCTGGTGGACGAGGTGTTAACGCCGGATAGCAGTCGTTTCTGGCCCAAGGAGACGTGGGAGCAGAATCTGGGACGCGCGCAGCCGAGCTTTGACAAGCAGTTCCTGCGGGACTGGCTGACGAGTAACGGTCTAAAGGGAAAAGAGGGTGTGACCGTGCCGCAGGACATTGTAGAGAAGACGGCGGCGAAGTATCGAGAGGCATATGAAAAGATCACTGGAAATTAGAAATGCAATGTTTTTGGTGTAATGAGAGTATCGAGTTTGTACATGATCTTTTGTATCTTTTGGCAGATCTTGTCCGGTAGCTGATATATGGGACATGATCTGCGCTGCACTATACTACCTTCTACCACCAGAAACCTTCGCTATACACCAGCACATAACATGTTATGACTACCAAGTATCATCGAAGTGCTACAGTCATCTGCTATCGACGCAACGCTGCGTCCTATCTTGTTGTTTTGTTGAAAGCCCCTTCCATCATTCATGCATTGATACCAATATGCAAGACATAAGAAACCCTACACAACACCGGCCTGATGCAATGTCTGACACGTCATGATCATAGCAAAATAACCAGGAAAACGCCATCCGCTCGCTTTATGCATTGTATCCTTGAATACCGAAAGATTGAACAATATGGAAATAGGTACGGAAATGTAATTAGTGAAAGAAGACGTTATTCAGGATACGGCTGTCCCGTATGCTAAACTTTTCGCGCGCCGAAAAGGCTCAGGCTGATGGCGGTCTCGTTGGCATTTGGATTGCCAGAGCTATCGGCGAGAATCTCCCATCGCGGCTGCACAAATGGGTATTGTCGCATTTCTTTTTCATGCCTGACTTGAAGCTTCCCTGTTGCTACGCCATTCGATGAATTCTGTGAAGTAGGCGTGGGACGTTGCCCATAGACAGGGGAAGGTTGGGTAGCGCGTTGGTGTGCAAGACCTTGCATTTGCTGCATGTGTTGCATTTGCTGAAGTTGAGATGGGGAATTTTGGAAGGAAGGGTTCCGTTGCAACTGCGCCGGTAGCATCTTGTTCGGGTGTTGGGAATATTGTTGATATTGACGTTGTTGTTGTTGTTGTTGCTGCTGTTGACTAAGATGCGCTTGTTGAGTTTGTAAGTGCTGTTGTTGTTGCTGCTGCTGCTGCTGCTGCTGCTGCTGCTGCTGCTGTTGTTGTTGTTGTTGCTGCTGCTGCTGTGGTTGCCGCTGCTGATTGAGATATCGCTGCTGTGGTGTTGCAGAGCCAGCGATAGAGGGTTGTGAACTCTGATATGGTTGAGGTTGACTTTGAAGAGGGGTTGGGGTCGAAGGCTGCGACGAAGGCTGGGCCAAAGGGTTGAGAGGCTTTGTCAGCACTAGCCACCCATCGACTGGAGGTGTGGCTCCCAACATGAACAGACATCGTGCATCATCTGTCGGTCTAATATTATCGAAGCGGGCGACTTGATTGCGAACATCATCCGAGATGTAATCAGACAGAAGGATCGCCACATCAAAAATGTGCTCTGTTACGGAAGGGTATAAATCCAGACATGGGTGCGTGATGAGAGACTTCATGGCGCACATCAATGAAGATTGATGCTGGTGAGTGGCGTTGCGCATCATTACCGGACAATGAGCAATTGCGAGACGAAGTAGTGCGTTCACCCTGGTAAGTTAGTTCTAGAACGGAAGTTGTCTGGAATTGCACACGTACCAAGCATACATGCTCAGGACCATGGCGTCGTTCATTTGGCCAGATTGTTCAACCAAAACTTCATGATGGCCAAATGCTTGCGCTATACCCTTCAGCCGCTCCGCCAGAGCGATTACCATGGGAGATTGATCGGCATCTTCGACACGTTTACTAGAGGTAAGATCTATGACAGTAAGGTACTTTTGTACAACTGCTGGCGAATGCTGATAAATCTCATCCGGTTTGACATTTGAGCCTTGAGCTAAGAATGCAGAAGCGTTGAGAATCTCACGTTCAGCATGTTGTCGTATCTGCCTGTCGTCAGCTACTTGCAGTCGTAATGCAGAATTGTTCGAGCAGCTCACCTGGTCTGTAAGACCAACTTCGAGGCTAGCCAATAGCTCAAGACCGGCCGATCGATCCTCCTCTACAGCTGTTTTGATTGCACTCAAAAGCGCTACCGGAAGGGCATCGCTCGTGTCTCCAGAGAGCGCAGTCTCCGAGGAGAAGATGTGTTCTATTACCGCTTGGCAAATCGGCAGTGACAGATCGCTAGCTATGTCAAACACGATAGGTACTTTTTCCGCAGGGCTGACATTAGCGACTTCTACATTTTTTTTGTTAGCTGGAATATGTCTGCGTAATGGTGGTAGACTTACGGAAACTACCAAATGGGTCCAGTAGGACATTGAATAATGGCGTAACAAACGAGCCTTTTGCTTCGCGGCTCAGTCTTGATAAGCTTCCCGGATCTGCGACAACGGATTGCTTCATGAGTGCTAACATGGGCTCGCTCAACAGCAGTACTGAGATCTGACCTTGCATCCTCTGCGGAGAATTTGTTGAGATAAGGCCAACAATGTCACCAACACAGCGCTGAGTGCGGCCCCCTAGCTTGCGCTGCTCCAAACGATACCGATAAGCATCCTGGGGAGGACAAGACGCAGCTAATGTATCGCAAGGAAGTAGAATGCGTAGTCCCTCCAAGGCAGCCTGGACACCTATTTCGGTAGGGCTAGTCTTCAATCTGGCGATGGAAGCTTGTAAAGTGTCCAGGAAGGTCTGTAGAGCCACACAACCGGAACCGACCAACGTAGGGAGAGCAACTCGTAAGATGTCGATTTGATGAGCGGTCAAAGTGGAGTTCAGCCATTCACCTGTGACCATCTCAAAAGTCGGCTCATCGAAGCTTCTCAAACGATGAAACCAAGCTGGGTAACTGTCGAAGTGTACTTGTCCTTTGTGGACCTGTTCCTGGTGACTATTGATAATCTTACGAAGTACTCGAGCCATCATTTGTTGATCCATGCTGGTACCACTTGAAAGTACTCGTTCGATCTCGTCATCAGAGTAAGAACCTGTCTGCATGACTTCGCCCATATTGTCTGAAGCAGGCGAACAAGCGGCAAGCGAATTCTTCTGATCAAGTCGGCTCAAGTCGTAAGTCAACAACTGTAAGAGCTGACCATCAGCATGAACGACTCTGGCCAAGTTTGAGAGGCTTAGCAACAGCTCACGCTCAGGAAAACGAATGGTCCTCAATGCAGCATAGCGTGCGGCGATTCTACCGAACAGAGGGTCACACGCACCCATGGCCCGGAAGGCTTTGACATGATAATTGATCGTGTCTGCAGCAGCAGCAAGGACAGCAGGGTCGAGCGATGAAGCAGCGATGCCGACCACATCTGCGAGTATGGCCAGATCTCCGAAACGTTCCAGATACGACCGTACAGTGTGGAACTCAAGAGGGCTGATTAATGATACGGCAGCGGTCTCTTCGATGGAAGGATCCTTCGTGGGCACCCTGAGTCAAATTAGCTTGATAGCATAGTGGTTGTGTATAGGCAACTTACCGTTCGTTGACTTCTGCATAACTAGCGACATTCCTTCGTAACCAGATACCTAACTCAAGCTTGATTGTAGGACTGAGGCTATCGAGTTTCATATCGGGCAGCGTAGCCTTTGTATCATACAGACCGAACAAGGCAGGCAAGGTATGCGATATCTGTTGCTCGGCGCGTAGAAGCAATTGTTGTTCCACTTCTGCGGCGTGCGCAGTTCCTCGCAATAGTGTGCTCCGTAGAGTACGTATCTGGTCCGGTAGTCCAGTGAGTGGTATTTCAGTTATAAGTCTCACAGGCCACGCATCAGGCTATCTCAATGTCAGAACATGCTTTGCCGGGAAGAGAGGTATAACTCACAGAAGAAAGATCAGAGTCATGTCCCAAAGACCCAGTGGCGATGAGCCATTGAAGATATCGGCCGGCCGCAAAAGTCTTGGAGCGGACCAACTCAGCCACAATGCGGAAGATGATGCTGAGATCACCAGACCCCACCCAAGACATATCGCGGAGGTATGATAATACAGCATCGTAGACATCTGCACCCTGGTGACTCCACCTGCGAAGTAACCGGGTTGTCAGATAGGTACGATGCACGCCCTCCCTATAGCAAGAGCAAGCCCATTGTAGAACTACTGCAATCAATAGCGTAGCATCCGGTATGATCTCCATACATTCGTATGACAGGTCTTCAACTCGATAAGGATGAGCATCGCTTGCAATATCTAGTAGGCGATATATACGGCCGGCAGGACTCGGCGTAGTCGACGAACGCGTCTTCGCAGACTGCAGAAGACGATTGTTTCGTTGCTCCAGTCTCCTAATAGCTTGCTTCATCTGAGGATAGGCGCGCCGTTCAGTCAGTCTTTTGAGTTGAGCACTGTGCTTTGCCCAAGTGGTAGGAAGTAGCAGACACGCAGGCCGGGTAGCCAAAAGCTTAGTCAGAGTAGTCTCAAGATATTGCAGCACAACAGCTTGAGGGCCGATATCTTCCAGTCGGTAGATCTATTGCGAGTGTCAGCGCGTTGATGGTGATTTGTAGAGCTGCGATACACGCATACCTTCTCTAGGTGATTGAGCAGTGACTCGGCTAAGCGCCTTCCGCGACGTCGGCAGCAGGTTATATCGGACCAATAATGCGAGATTTGTACTATAAGAAGCCAGATGAACAAGCGCTCTGACGGGCATGTGTCTAATCCATGAATGATCCAGTCGAGGAAGTGATGGTCATCCAGTAGGTGTTCCTTGTAGAGGTGAGTGGTGAGCTGGAGCGCATAAGTAATTCGAGGCTTCCAGTCGCCTTGTCCTATGGCACCGATGACCGCGTCCATGAACTGCTCAACAGAACTGGTCCAGCCTCGGCCCCAAGTAATAGTGCCCGCCTGACCCTTTCTCTTGTGAGCACGCAGCTCGTTGATACCCACGCACTTGGCCAGCCATAATGCCCGCGGTAGCGGTATGTTCTTGTTGAGACACTGCTCGAGGAGGACCTTTCCGGTAAGCCCGTGGGGTATGGTGCGGCTGAGCCTGCGGAGGCTGGTCCCGGGGTTGGACAGATCGTGGAGCCACTGTTCCCGGGTGGAATCGCGCAGGGTCAAGCGTGGAGGAGGCTTGAAGGCGTTCGGAGCCTGGAGGCGGCCGCTCTGCTGTCTCTTTTCCAAGACAGCGACGAACAGAGTGGACAGTGTAGTCAGGCCCGACTTGTTCTTCAGATTGGACCACAGCGAAGGGCGAGCCGTGTTCGTCTCGTTCATGATCTGAGGCTTGTTGCTGACCCCGGCCTTGACCAGCGCTTCCGACAGCGTGTCTTCGGGGTTGGTGCCCGTCCACGGAAACACATCCGCAGCCTTTCCGGCGCCAACATGGACCGGCGACGGGACCACCTCGTGTACGTTGGATTTGGGGTATTCTTTGACGCCGGTGCCCCCAGGCTGTGTGTGGCGCTGCTGCGACGCATCCCTCAGGTGCACCGAGCCCGGTCTCGGCGGCGCAGGCAGATTGGCGGCCGGCTGCAGGGGAAAGGAGTAGATGGGCAGCGCCAGGCCGTTGGTCGGGTTGGTGGTGTAGAAGAGCTGCGGCCTGCCCTTGGGCGGCGGGCGACTGGCACCGGGCGCGGCATTGTGGACGGCCGGGCGGTCGTCTTCGAGGGTGGGATCGATGCAGTCGGGTTGTATAAGAGGCCGCGATGGCCGCCGCCGCGCCTGAGACAGAGGAGGCACGGCGCTACCACGAGACTGCAGAGATTCGTGGAGCGACGGGCCAGGACGGGGATTCATCGCATAGGCGGACTCATTGTTGAGCGTCAGCGCAAAGGGAGGCAGCGGATGTGAGGCGTGCGGGTCGCAGAGGCATGTGCGAGCAGCACACAGGGAAGAAGGGGCGCGGGAGAGGGCGAGAGGGGGGGGGGGGGGGGTGTGAATGTATTGGGGGTGGGTGACTGCAAAGACTGAGGTGCTGCTCGCCCGATCGACGTAGGGGTGGGGAGGACGGTGATGTTATCCAACGTCGTTGCGAGCAGCGGAGACAGGACAAGCAGCCGTGCCAGGGTCAAGCGGCCTCAAGCCAACCAACTCTCGGCCGCCGGGCCACAGCCGTCCCAAAGCACCACCCTCACACCATTCGCCGCCGCCCGACCATCCTCCCCGGGAACCCCCATCAGCCATCTCCACCAACGACGGAGAGTATCTCGGCAATCGCCTCCATCAGCTTCCATCTAGACCTGCACCTGCACCTGCACCTGCATCCGCACCACACAGCTTATCATCATGGCTTCTAAAAAGGACATGCGCCGCGCCGACCTCAGTACGTCGAACAAACGCCCTCTCCTGACGCTAGCTGCTACTCTACCTCGAGTGCTCCCCGAGTGCTACCATGCATCGCTCGTCACGTGCGCTAACATTGGATAGTCGTCCCGTATGCCGAACCGACCAAGAAGGCCGACGATGCAGACATGTCGAGTATGTGACATGTCTTGTTGAGCTGCCACCCTCCCCCGCTCATGTGCTAAATGCGTTGCTCAGGTACCATGGCCAGCACACTGCCCATGGCTGCTGTAAGTGTCACTCTACACCCCTATGTTACACAGCTGATATTGTACCCCAGATCTTCACTCGAAACAAGTAGGCCCAACCACTCTTGACCCTATTGATACACCGCAACTGACGTCACATGTGCTGCACAGGATGATCGGCTGGTGAGCCTTCTCCCCCAACGCCCAAACGGTGGTGTGTTGTTAGGTATGCCCCCCGTACTAATCCTTGCAGGGTCGCTGTAGTCTTTGCCATCCAGTCGTGGCTTGCCGAGACGCCTGAGCAGAAGAAGACGTCGACGACGCCTGCGTACTTCCAGATTGGCATGTCCGGTAAGTCACCTCGCTCTGCAACCATTAAAGCATCCTAACCCTTGTTGCAGCCATGTCTCTCCTCGTGGTAAGTGCTGCTCTGTGAGTTCACCAACTGGACACAGGCTGATCAACTGCGTGACACAGAGTTACTCGTCCATGTTCCTCCCGCCCCCACCTGGAGCTGCGGGTAGAGCGTCCGGAACAGAGGCACCGGGTGCAGTGCCGTTGTAGTGGTTGGGAGAGTGAAACGAAGGCTGGACATGACTGGGTCGGCATGCCATGTAGTTTTGTTTGCATGCGCGGCGAATGCGCGCATAGTTGTATACTCCCATAGCATGACTAGGAGCCTGTAGCTGGTCACCATGTAATACTATTTGCTCGTACTATATTTCTCATGTTGCCGTTCCCACTTCCAAGGTTGACAGGCTAAAGCAATCACACCTCACAATGACATTGCCATGTCCGTGCATAGGCAGAGGGCGGCGGGGCAGTGGCCGCCTATAATAGCCTCGCACCGCACCTTCCCCACCTCTGCCTCGACCCACCAGACGACAAACACACACACAGCACACTCGACTCCACTCCACTCCAACCCCCATACAACGCATTCCCAACCCAGCGCACCCACCCCAACAAAAGCCACCGCCACACCACCGACACCCACCACCGCACAATACCACACCCTCCCGCGCACCCAACCAGCTCTCGTATGTCCATCGAGAATCTCAAGACCTTCGACCCGTTCGCGGAAGCGGATGAAGATACCGGCCAGGTCAAGCAGTCGCAGCAAGACTACATCCACATTCGGATCCAGCAGCGCAATGGCCGCAAGACGCTGACGACGGTGCAAGGCCTGCCCAAGAAGTTCGACCAGAAGAAGATCCTCAAGGTGATCAAGAAGAAGTTTGCCTGCAATGGCACCATAGTCTCCGACTTGGAAATGGGCGAGGTCGTCCAGCTCCAGGGCGACCAGCGCAAGGATGTCCAAGACTTTTTGACGGATAAGAAGGAGGGCCTTGGCCTTGATGCGAAGACAATCAAGGTATGTTGGCGCTTAGGTCTCCTTTTTTCTTCTGAAGTTTTTTTTTTTCGGGACGACTTTTCCTTTTCTTCACTTGGCTTACTCATTTTTGCAGGTCCACGGGTTTTAAAACTCCCTTGTCAGACGACGCGAGTAAACCCCCCGCCGATGGTTCGGTCGCACAGCTGTCCATGTGCTCGTCTCCCGCGGAGTCTCGCAGTAGATCTTTAGGAAGTATGATGGGGGTGGTCAGAGTATTACTTTATGGCTATACGCAGTTTGGGAAATGCAAAGCAGGTGTATGCTCTGCGCATGTGTGTGTTATCGGAGGAAGGTACACCCCTGAGTAGAGATGTCTCAAATACCATGGCGTTTCCTCGACCTTGATTGTGCCCTTCATCTGCTCTCTCATGAGAAAGTTTGTAGCATGTACACCGAGCCACGTATAGTTGCAAGGAGCAATACTAAACACCAGGTATAGACCATTGTCATGACAAGTGGCATGCGTGCGTATAACACCCTGCTCCTGTCCGATAGATAACTAGATAACACCATGTCTGACTGACACATGTACAAGTATGTTTACAGTAATCCTCACCTCCTAGTCCTTCTTCTTCTTCTTCCCCTTTTTCTCTTCATTCATGATAATCATACCCCACCCAACTGAGCCTGAACAGCCAATTGCTTACTCCAGTACTCGTCATCGCTCTTCAAGCGCTCAGGCGTCGTCTCCTCTGTGAAACCCAAAATCTTCCAATCCTGCTCAACTCCGCGAATCACGCGTTTCTGTAGGACCAAGTACTCGACGACAGTCCTGATCTCGCCATTGTGCGCAAAGTCTTCGGCGGCCGCGAGCTGTTTGCTCTTCTCGGCCTCGTCTGTCTTGGGTGCTTGTTTCAGCTTTTCTCGCGCCTCTTCTGGTATCCATGCTGGCTGCTTTCGCATTGATTTGTAGCTCGGTTCCTTGACGGCGGCTGTTGCAACGTCGTCGATTTGTTTGCGGGTGATGCTTTGGAGGGATTCGAGGCGGATGATGACTTGGCGGTAGGCGGTGTCGGGCTGGTCCTCACCGAGCGGCGCGGAGCGGTGGGAGACGACTTTGACTGATTTCCACTCGTGCAGTTTCCATGTGACTTCGAGATTGCCTCGTGCACGGATGCGTTCTCGGAACTGCATGGTGAGGGGTGTGAGGCAGATGTCCCGTAATGCGCGGAGGTTGCCTCTGTAGTGAATGCGTTAGTGTTGATCTGATGTGGATGGGAGGGGATACATACTCGGCAAAGCTTGTATACATGTGCTTGTACATATTCTTTGCACGCTCTTTCAAGATCTCGTTCTTGAACGCATCTACAGGCAAGAATCTTGACAGGCGCTGCTTTTGCATCATTCTCCGATGGACAGATCTCCTGTGAACATAGTCAGCACAAGTAACAACCTGATTGCCGTGTAACGGAGGTGTCCTGTCCAAGCCCACTATGTTCACTTGTAGTGCGGCCCCGCTCCACCTCCCACTACGGAAGTAATGTAACTTACGACCAGAGGGCCATGCCCTTCGACTTGAACAATGCCCAGAAGTAGCCCCAAAATGCTCGCGTCCTGACTTTCGGCAGCTCCTTCAGTGGCGCCCTTACAATTGTTCCCTGCAAGATTCCAATGTCTTCCAGCATCCCCTCCTCCTTCTGCTGCACTTTTTCCATATCGACCCTCGGAGATGGCCCTACCTGCCATTTCAAAGCTTCCCGAGTATTCGAGCTGTCCTTCAAAAAATTACGATTATCTTTGCGCGCATGAGAGGAGGGTGTCGAAGAAAATGTGCGAGAGGTGGCGGCTACAATAGGTCGATCGAGACGTTGGCGGCGGAGAAAAAGGCATTGTCGCTGCAGCGCAGGTATCCGGACGCTGCGGAGCGGTATTTGAGTTGCCATCTTGACGGTGTCGCGCTGGGTGGCGCCGGTCGGTGTTTGCGATGGGATGGTGGAAAGTATTGAAAGTGAGGTTCTGGACGTCACTAGCGCAACTTGGTCGGACCACCGAGATTCTTCATGGCGACTATGCGTCTGCCTTCAAACATTACTAGGAACAAATGTAAGGCTCATCGGCAAGTAGGGCTTGAGAAAAGCTGCGATGTCATTACGGGCATTTGTTAAAAGTCATGTTCGACTCTGAGAGGAGCATTCGAACATGTGCTCTCCAACTCCGCATATTGTACATTGTCTTCCACGGCTTGGCCTCATACTAGATTATACCAAATTAAATCATTGTACTAAAGTCAACATTCATGCCCCCTATAGTATACATATATCGCTTTCAAGATCTAGGTTGGCTCTTCATGAGATTCGTGGCTGCCCTTCCGCATAATTTTCCAAACGCCGATCCTATGCGATTCAAGATGTTGTACAAGCGATCCCACTCTTACATATTACTGCTCTCCCCGAGGAACTTCAGTATGCCTTCATACGTACCGAACATGATTGCAGCGCTAGGGACAACGCGGAACATGTGGGGAACAAGTCCACCGTATAGTGCGGCCATACCCTCTTCTTTCCAGATGAGCCGGAAACACTGGGCAAGTCCAGTATACTTCTGTCGGCCGTCTTGCTGAGGTGCTTGCCGTAACCTTGTTCGTACAACCTTTGGACGTCAGTGATCCAGTTCGCAGTTAGAAGTGAGCAAGCGTACCTCATGGGGATATGTGATCAGAGCAGCCACAAACTTGGCAGCTCCAGCAGCCCCAAGCTTCCCTGTCCAAGCTATAGTCTGGTCCCATGCTGTCGGTGGCCTTCCACTGGCCGCAACACGCTCCTCTCTTCTTGCCAAAGAGAGTTTCATCTGCTCGTACATCATCCATTGCAGCGTACTCTCTGTCACACCTAGGTAGCTCGCCGTCAGTCCGCGGTAGAGGCCTCGAATACCCTCTTTCCGTATTGTCTGCATGGTACAGTCCAATGCATTCTTGTACTGGCGGCCTCGACCGTCGGCGTGGGTGTTTTTGTCCAACTGTAAGCGTGTCTTGACGAGCCAGATGGGATTTGTTGCAGTGCCAGTGACAATGCCAGCACAGGCTGCAGCGCAAAGATGGACCCAGGCTGCTTCCTTTCCATTGTTGAAATTGTTACTGATGATTTGTTTGCCGTTGCCGTATGCATAGAAATTGATGGCGCGTGCAGGCACCACTCCAATCAAATTGGGACCGAGTCCCTTGAACAGTGCGCGCCAGCCCTCGACCTTTGGTACTTGCCACAGGATCTCTCCAGTCTCTCGGATGTGGAGTAGTGAGCTGCGTGCAAAGGACATGGTCTCAATCGGCGGAAGGCCACGAGCGGTGCGCACCGCGGCAAGATGCTGCTGGTAGTAGGTCGATTGTAGGCGGGTCTTGAGGACATCGAGAGGTGCGGTCAGCGTCGCTGAAGCCATACCACCAAGGCTATGCATCGTTAATCTTCCAATACATCCAAGGCCATTCGCCGTGTGTCTCACCCTCCAGCAACAAAATGCGCCCATGATTTGCCAAATTTGAACTCCCCCGCCGCTACCGGTGCGCCGTCGGGCTGTTTTGGAGGGACCGCATCGCCTAGCTCACGCGAGGAGGACAGTGTTTGTAGGGACTGGGCGGTGTTGTCTCGAACAGTACGAGGGGCGGAGGCGGCGTGTTCGAAGGTCATCGGGGTACGAATCGCGTGGCGAATGCGAATATATGCGGCCAGGAAGGGTGACGAATAACTGAGGATTCGTAGGCTCAATCCTGTATTGTTTACGTGTTTATCATTGGTATTGATTGGTGGTTGGAGATGTATGGCGAGTGTAACTGCACTCGAAGGTCGCTCCCAAAATTTACCCAGGGCAGCAGACGCTAGCGGCTGGGTTGAAGAGACCGCGGTAGCAATCGTCACGTCACCGGTGCTTTGATTCATCGACGCGAACACCATTCGCGCCTCTCGCTCTCCTCCTTACCAACCCCGCGATCACCGCCGGTTCGCAATGCAACCAACTGCGAGATGTCTTGCGCCAGGCTTCATGAAGCGGAGTCTGGACGAGTTCAAGCGACTCTCCCTCTATGGTGAGCTTCACAATCCTCCCACCAAGTCGATGCGCCCTAACGCCTGCAGCCCTCAAGCTTGAAGGCATCAAATCGCCGAAGAAGCCTTTCCCACTACTCACCATCGAATCACCCGGAGACTTAGAGCAATGCAAGCGAATGAGCGACAAAGATATCGGCGGCTTTTCAACCTCAGACTTCGAATACCATGCGGCCACACAAAAGGAACCCTCGCACTTCCGATGGCACGGCAACATATCAACACAGCTACCACAAAATCAACCGCACATCCAGAGAACAGGCTATGCGGGCTGGAGAACACATGATCGGGGCTCTACCATATTCGGCAAATCGCTCTGGGATGTGAGCCTATACAGCCATCTTGCCATCCAGTTCAAGTCGGATGGACGCAAATACTTTGTCAATGTACAGACGGAATCAATTGTGCCCACCGATATTCATCAACATCTGTTGCACTCGCAGACCCCCGGCGAGTGGGAAACCATATTGATCAAGTGGGGCGAGTTCGTGCGGACAAATCATGGACAGGTTGTCGAGCCACAGCGGGAGATGCTGACACAGAAGGTGCGCACAGTGGGAATATCACTGATAGATCGAATACAGGGGCCGTATGATTTGAGCATTAGCAAAATGTGGGCGACCAATGTGACGAGCCAGGATGACATTCTGGAAAACGTCCCAGGAATTGTTAGTGGTCTGCCGAGGTGGCACACCAAGCAGGGCGATTACATGAAGAATGTTGTTAGGAAAGATTCTGGAATTGCAACCACTGAGAGAACGAAGATTGGGTAAATTCCAAGTATATCATGAAATTGATAGTGTTCTATGACATGATACTGTACTTTTGCAATTCTGGTTGGTTCGCGGATCTAATATATGCGCAAGTATTGGCACTCCAGGCTGCTCAATTCATAAATGAAAATTACATACGACATGCGGTCTAAGGTTAGTCTAATCCATCTCTCTATGTGAATGCTGTCTAGGTACCTACCTAAGCTGTGGGGGGGTCGCACGTGAACACGCGTGCTGGAACTCGGTTATTCTTGCCCTTCCACTACCTACCAACACTCGCGGTGTCCAACCACAAGAGACAAGGCAAGCACAGAATACGGACGCGGAATCTTGCATGACCTGATAAATATTAATCATACAACGAAATCAATAGAATCAGAGAGCACGAATGTAGTGCAACCTACGAAGCCTCTCGTCGTACTCCGCATCAGGACTGTTCCAGGCCACAATACAGTGTCCCGCTGCGACATCCAGCAATGGCGACGCCTCGCTATCTCACCGCGCAAAAGATCAGTCTTCTGGTTTTGACGCGGCTATACTGCAGCTCTACCCTTCCTTCCTCTGCAACAATACCCGTTCTCTCTTTCATTCTCGCGGGCAACATACCTGCTACGTCGTCTAGCGCGCGGGCCCGACGATCTTCAACGTCAACTCGACCAGACGCTTCTGTCTCAATAGATGGTTTCGAGGATGTCCTCCAAGGACATGCTTCAAGTATGCCCGGCCGGACGTTATTAGATATTTTCCTCAAGCACATGTGGGAAATCAATTCATTCGATGCGCTACATGGCTTGTTCGATAGCATAAAAGAATTGATTGACCCACCCCCATCAGAGCCTCAGGATGGAGAAGTACCGGATCGGATCTACCTTGCCAAGACTTCCCCACTGGGTGTGTTCCTTCGCAGGGCTCATTTGGAATTCACCAGGCTACAGTTTGATGATTCGATGAAGCTATGGTCCTCGTTCATCAGATATAGAGCACCAACAGCGCAATGGACAAAGAGGCTAGCAGGCCTGGCCTCAGGTGGGGTAGACACGGTGGTATCGGAGATGGGCTTGAGGCCTGGCGATTATGTATATGAGGTGGCATATGGGCATCTGCAAGACGAGGAAGAGCACAAAGAAGCGACCAGTATCGATGACCTCGACCGGATACTAGACTTTCAACTCGAACGACTACAGAAATATGGTGATCGCGTTCCGGATGCCATGAAGACTCAGCTTCGTACGATGGTCAGCTCATCAGGGCTTGTCCATCGCCAGGCACATCTTGTACAATTCTTCGATGCCTGGAAAGCTGGAGACTATACGTCAGCATTCGACCACCTTCATCGCTACTACGATTATGCCATGCAGACAGGCGAGAAGATCCATTACCAGTATGCACTACTTCATATGGCAATCTTGCAGGCAGACTTTGGCTGCTTCGGTGAAGCCATAGCAGCCATCAACGAGACCATAGCTACAGCTCGGGAAAACCAAGACATGACGTGTCTGAGTTTCAGCTTAAGCTGGCTGAATCACATGGCCAAAGCATTTCCCAAACAGATGAAGGGTGCAGGATACATGAGCATGCTCGGGAGCGAGAGAGATGCTTTGATATTCCTAAAGGCGAAAGCAAAGGAGAACAAGATGTGGAGCCTGTTGAGTGCAAGTTTATTGAATGAAGCGAAATTGGCTCTTTCAACAGTAAGTACACTCCTTCGTCTACATTGGCTGGTGTCTAACACGGTTTCTAGGGCGACTCTGTGCCACGAGCGCTTGAGCACATATATCAAGCATCGCATCTTACCATCAGGGAGAACGTCAATATCTTCGGCAGCCAGATGCTACTCACATCGACGCTCTATTCCCGACTTGGCATACCACACATGTGCCATGTACACTGTGAGCTTCTTCTCGACTGCTATGACTACTCATGCCCGATCGACGAGCGAATTCGGGCTATCGGAAGGCGAGCTTTCATCATCAGCCAAGGGGGTCGTTATGATGAGGCGATAGCAACACTGGAGGCTATTGACATGTCGCTTCGCAAGTCGCTCAAATTCCACCAATATATTCTATATTGCATCGGTCTTATCAAACTGAGGAGAGCAATCCGGAGGTAGCTATGCCCCGACACTTGCTTCCAAGAGGCTTACTAACAATGCCAGATCCGATTGGGCAGCATGCACACATCTCCTCGAGACTCTCAAGCCTTCCTCCGATCCTGTTGCCGACCCCCTCGATCCCGAGCTCTCGTTTGTCCAACACGACACCTACATCGACTATCTCATCTCCCGCGGCTCCTACTCCCAAGCGTTCAGCGCCATATCCGCGCTTGCGCAATCGCTCAAGGAAGACAATGCAGACACTCTGCAACGCGTATCTGTGCTGCTCATGAAGGCCATTCTATTTGCAAGAATCGGTACGCCAGAACGGGGCTTCAGCGTTGCGCTTCGAGCAGCGAGCGTCAGTTACAGGGCACGCATGATGCCGAGTCTCTGGATCAGCGTAGGTTTGCTGGGAAACATCTTGAACAGCCTTGGGGAATGCGCGAGCGCGAGACGGTTGATAGAGGGTGTATTGCCACAGGTTTGTCCTCTATGCCCTTTTTCAAGGGATAGTACTAACAATGACACAGGCTCTAGAAGGCTCAGACAATATGCTGGTCGGCACGCTCTACTCACATCTGGCTGACTCATACATGGGCCTTGCTAGTCCGGACCCCAGTCCCGAGCAACAAAAGGCTCCGGCTACCCCTTCTTCTCCCAAGGACACACGGTCGAGAACTGCCAATGTCGCAAAGGCGGAACTGTACATTGATCGGGCAAGGGAGTACTACAAGAAGTGCAGTTACCTTGATGGCGAGTGCGAGCAGCTGATGAAGAAGGCCATTATTGCAAAGTTGAGGGGCGACGAGAAGTTGGCTGAGGAATGGGCGCAGAATCATAACCGTGTTTGGGAAGAGGGGATGCGGAGGATTGAGGTGGACGCGTGAATAGGGCCTGTCAATACAAACGAACAGGCACTTGGTCACATGTTTGATGATGAGCGTTAGGTAGAGCGATAAGGTGGCTCATGAGTCAAGAAACATAAGAAATAGATTGCTGGTCTAGGTGCTTCCTCAGCTTGCGCTCGTACTATATACAAGACCAATGTTGCAGGTGTTTCTCTAAAGTCAATGTCCCCAGAGTTGAGCATGTGCTATGCAGTGTCCCAAGGATGCATTTACTCGTCCTTCTTGTGGTAGTTGACCTTGTCATTCCAGAACAGAGTCTAGCATGGCATCAGCATGTGGATTCCACGCTTAGGCCTATGAGGGGCCGTGGATATGTCATACCTTGTCACCATCTCCCCAGAAGTAGTTCTTGGTGCGCAGATTCTGATAGGGGTACTCTGGCCTCTCCGAGCGAGGGTTCTCGTGCTCTTCGTGAGCGACGTGCTCCCAATGGGCGTCCCATCTGATCTTGGCGTTGACAGCGGCAACGACGATGCAGGGGACCGCGACGCTGTCTCTCAGTCAGCCAATATCCTTGCTCTTTGCTTGAAGGGCCCCCCAATCTCCTCATTGGCATGCACAGATGCAAGTATTTCTCTGTTACGCCTCCCTCTCTCTCTCCCAGTATCTTGCATCTCCCTTGCCCACTTCCCCAGCCAGCGTCTCCTCCCGTGTGGCCAAACTTACTAGATCGACAACTTGCGCCAGAACTCGCCAGACTCCTCGGCGTGCTGCGCAATGCGGGCTCGCTCACGGTTGAACTCGTTGTCCTCGGCTCCGGCGAACTGCTTGGGGGTCTCGGAGCTGTAGTTGCGGCGGCCGGCGCGGAGGGGTGCGCGGGTAAAGGCCATGCGCTGCGACGAGCGGGCCAGGGTGCGTTGGGCAAACATGGTTTGGTTGTTTGGGCAGAGTGGAGAGTTGAGCAATTGGGTGTGTCCGGGGACGGTGGGCGTGGGGGTGCGGTGGTCGTGGGTGCGATTGGAAGCGTGACGAGGGAAGCTCGAATTGACGAAACAGAGGCTTGGCGGCGAGCGAGCGGTTGGGGTCAGGCCACACACGGAAGCTTCCGACTGCGACGGCCGGCGTTATGGGCATGTTTGCTCTGTTTGCTTGGCAATCGATGTTTGCACTGTTTGCACTGTTTGCACGGTAATGTGACGTCGCGATTCCCCCAAGGCTCGTCCGTGTCGCGTGGCGCGTCGTCCTATATCTTGAAGACAGGCCAGACGGACAGATGTAGGTGAGCCCGAGGTGTCATTGTCATGGTTTGCATCCACGCTGGCTGTCGCTTTCCCCCCTAAACGACGCCATGGTTCGCATCACGACGTGGAATGTCAATGGCATTCGCAATCCGTTTGGGTACAAGCCATGGAGCACCAATCGCTCGTTCAATGCCATGTTCGATATCCTCCAGGCGGACATCATCGTCATGCAAGAGCTGAAGATTCAACGCAAGGATTTGACCGATGATATGGTGCTGGTGCCGGGTTTTGACTGCTACTTCAGCTTGCCCAAGCACAAGAAGGGTACTACTCTCGCATTGTGCATAGACATGACGTGCTGATAGGTATAGGATACTCTGGTGTTGGTATTTACACTCGCCAATCTGTATGCGCCCCAATACGAGCCGAGGAAGGTCTCATGGGCGTCCTGTGTCCACCCAATTCATCAACACCCTACCGCGAACTCCCCGAAACTACTTCAATAGGCGGTTACCCTACACCCTCTCAAGTTGCCGACATGGGTGATGTCGATCCCGCGGCCCTCGACGCAGAAGGCCGCTGTCTCATCCTCGAATTTCCCGCATTCGTCCTATTTGGCGTGTACAGTCCAGCAAACAGCAATGGCCTCAGGGACGATTTCCGGCTCGGCTTCCTCATGATGTTGGACGCAAGAATCCGCAACCTGACAAAGATGGGGAAGAATGTCATCCTTACTGGCGATCTCAATGTTTCCAGAGATCTAATCGACACCGCAAAGGCAGAAGAAAACATGCGAGCCGAAGGAATGACGCATGAACAGTACTTGAGCACACCGAATCGCCGCATCTTCAATCAGCTCCTCTTCAATGGAAAGGTTCCGGGAAACCGAGATGAAGGACGAGAGGAGCCGGTTCTTTACGATCTATGCCGCGAGTACCATCCCGATCGCGAAGGCATGTTCACACACTGGGAGCAAAAGATCAACGCACGGCCGGGCAACTTCGGATCTCGGATCGACTTCATATTATGCAGCATTGAGATCAAAGATTGGTTCAAAGAGTCAAATATTCAAGAAGGCTTGATGGGCTCAGATCATTGCCCAGTGTACGCTGTGACCAAAGACAAAGTGCCGGTGCGGCACAATCAGGAAGCGGAAACAAAGCCACAAGAAGAACGGCATATACTGGATCTGATGAACCCGAGTGGCATGTTCAATGAAGGACTTCGATTACGGGACTACGATCCGTCCAAAGACATTCCAGCGTTGAGTGGAAAGCTGCTTCCTGAGTTCACAAAGCGAAGAAACATCCGAGACATGTTTCGCAAAAAGCCGGAACTACCTAAAGCTGCTTCCACGACCACATCCGTGCTTTCTGAAGGAGAAAAAACATTGGACGCGGTAGTTGCTGATACTCCGTCTACTGCTTTCACGGAGGCGGACAAAGCAGTTGCGCCACCAGCCTCTACCGCGAACGGACACAAAGCAGCCTTTGTCAGTCCCATCAACTCTCCGGAAAAACGACGCGCTTCCGCCTCCGCCTCACCTGGCAAACCTCTCAAGCGCACCAAATCAAACAACCCGATCGCCGGATCCAACGCAACAAAAGGCCAACAGTCACTCAAAGGCTTCTTCCTCACACGCAGCAAACCCGCCGACCCTAGCCCAACCAAAGAACAAACCATTCCGACCACCTTCCCCTCACACCCCGGCAATACCACCGTTGATCCCTCCTCCCAAACCGGTCCCGGCGCTTCCGCCACACCCGTCTCCCCCGCCGCGCGATCCTCCCAAACGTCTGAAATATATGATCCAGACCCACTCGCTACCCAAGAAGCATCACGGGAATCGTGGTCAAAGCTATTCTCAAAGAAGCCGTCGCCGCGGTGTGAACATGGCGAGCCGTGCATCACGTTGACGACGAAGAAGCCAGGGATGAATTGTGGACGGCAGTTTTACATGTGTCCGCGGCCGATTGGACCGAGTGGGCAGAAGGAGACAGGGACGCAGTGGCGGTGTGGGACATTTATCTGGACCAGTGATTGGAAGGGTAGTTGAGAGGGCGGAGTAAGGTAAATTTGGCTGGTAGAAGAAGGCATATGTATATATTTATGTCGAGGCATGCATGAAGATGCGCAGCGCACCCTCCAACTTGGAATGGTTGACATAAAACAAGACACATCACGCACGAAGGCTGGAGTGATTTTACCTTTGATACCGCCAGGAAGACTTCAGAGGTGTTGATGGTTAGAAGCACGACCATATCGCCGCATAGTCTCGACCAGCGAACGACGCAGTTAAAAAGTAAGACATAGAAACATATATCTACTCATACAACAACAATACATTAAACCCACCTCTCCTTCAACTCCTCTACAACCCTGAACATCCTCGCACCACCCCCAACCCCATCTTTCCATAGCCAAAAACTCGCATCGCATCATCCTACATATCCCATCCCCCAACCTAACCGACTATAACCACGCACCACCATTTTCCCTTAACAACACATCCGCAAAGTCTCACAACTACCTACTACATACAGCACTTACACTCCGCCCCCCTCCCTCCCTCCATCCCCTACAAGTGCATCGACAATGTACATACAGTACACCCAAGCACACCGTCCACACCACCAACCGCATACCCAACACCGCCATCTCCACTCCTAAATCACAGTCGAAAAAAGAAGTCCCGACTGGTACGACATGGCGGGACAGTTGGACTCAGCCGTGGTGCGACGTGGGGCGCATGTGTGGACACTGGCATTGGCATTCCGAACCAAAGGGGCTAAGTTTGGGGCGGAGAGTGGTCCGACGATGTGGGGTTTTAGTTTATTTTGACGACGTGTGTAATATGGGGGATGGATAGTTTTATAGTGCTGTGGTTCTTCTTTTTTTTTGGCCCGGGAGGGAAGAGAGGGAAAAGTGGGGGTTTGCTGATGCTGTGTGTGGGATTTAGGATTTGGGGTTGGGGGATTTGGCATACTTCAGGAGCGGAGTGGGCGGAAGGTGCAACGGATGACAAAGGTAGGAGGGTAAGACTTGTGGGAATTGTTTAGAGAGGTATATATATGATTCGATTTGACTCCTGCCACGCTTGCCGCAGAATTGAGGACTTGGGATGTGGTTGTCTGGTCCATGGTGCTGAGGCAGACCTAGAGATCGAGCATAGGGAATAGGTTCCACATACCTTTGCCTGGAAGTTATGTACTCAAATATATCATTCCCAAGTATACAAAGAAGCTTCTGCAAGACTCCTGCCACGCTTGACACAAAACTGCACATGTTGTTGTTGGTATGCGCCTTTCTCCTGTCCGGTACTTGACATGTCGAAAAGCATAACACCATGCATGCTGGACGATATCCGAGTAAGCGAAAATTCTCTTCACACTTTAAAGATACTTGAGGGAATCGCCTACCAGTCTTGCCGCAAAAATTGATATGTTGTACCTCGTATAAACTAGTCAAGGTCCCTAAGCTGCGGCTTGCTTGACAATGAGATTTCTCAACACACCTTAGTCGAGAAGGTCTCATATCTCGGCAGCTGTTTCGTTGAATTATTAGCTATCTTTTGCCATAGCACTGCCAGGCCTGCCACAACATTGGGTTGTTGGTGATGATGATCCATAGGGCATGCGAGTCAAACGCAGACCACACCACCACACCACCAAACCTCAATTATATACTATAAATCCTTGCAAGCGCATTCATCGCCATAATATATACCCTATATGACTGCCTTGCCACGCCTGCCACACTGCGTGTTGAAAAAGATGCCACTTCTCCCTCCCATCTAGACTTCCCCAGCACCAGAATCCCAACCACCCCACCTCCTCCAAACTCCCTAAAAGTTTCAGAGCTGTTCCATGTACACCTTAGCAATGGTCTCTCAAGCTGCTGCCACGACCACCACAAAGTTGCCAAAATGGTGATGCTCATCCGAACCGACTTGGCCCCCTTACGGCAAACTTCAAGAGAGTTGCTCTCCACCAGTATTGGTGCTGGCGGAACCCGGTGAGAGGGGAATGTTCTTTGATTGGTAAAGAAGGGTTGGGAAAAGGCTTGCCAGGCCTGCCGCAAAAGTGATGGTGTGGTAGTGGATAAGGTGTGGATGTGGGTGGTTTGGTGCATGTCACGAGGGGAAAAACACCATGGAATCGATATTGGTATGGCAAGGCTTCAAAACACAGGGAGATTGATCAGAGATGCTTTAGGAATTATATAATAAGCATGGGAAACATGCAAATCATGTATAGCAATGGTCATGTTGCAAATACATGCTGCACCAGCTGGTTCAAACCTTCAACACCAAAGACATGTCACCAACAGCAAGCATAGAGGACTCAGTTGACTTTTTTTTTGGAGGGGATTTTATTGTTTTTGACATCGAAGTCCGCCTAACTACCCAACTAGTTACTACCGCCTAGGGGGAATCATCCTTCATGATACCGTGCATACATGCCCAATCCACCCATCATTCATCTGAGCCATGTGCTTTGTAAACAAAAGGAAATCCTCCCAAACAGTACCCGTATGATCATTGTCTCTCGCAAAGACGAGATGTCCGTGAGACTGACCATGCTTGCGTGAGAGAGGCTCATGGGCTTCATGGAGCCGTTACTCCCGTTGTCGTGCAAGTGTACCGTGTCGTGTGTGCATCCATAAATCCATAATCCATAATCCGCAGTGAGTTTCGACAATGAAGTAATGATCCGATGATCGGGGGACGCCGCATGGCGAATTAAGGAAGTGCCGGGGTAAACAGAATCGAAAGCAAGGGGCATGCAAGGGTGTGCCGAGTTGGAAATTCGACGAGTGGGGACCATCCCTTGGACAAGAGCGATCCACATAGACAACCATCAAGACACATGCTTAACTGATATAGTAAGCAATGTCCGGATCCAGAGACCATGTTCGGACGCCGCTGATGTGCCAACATCAGGTCAGGAAGAGGCTCAGTTGGAGCCGAAGGAAGGAAGGATAGCATTCGCATTCGCGCCAGGCACGAAAGCCCAATCGGCATATGGAGACTCGACGGGTGTAGCAGTGACGGGAGCGAGAACTGATTCCTTGGGAAGAACGGTCTCATCGTCGTCATCGATAAGCATTGCATCAATGACGGCTGCCGAAAGATTGTTGTAGAATTGAGAGTTGGTGAGGTCGAGCTCGTATCCACTCAGGCGAGCATCCTCATAATGTCCATTGGTCTGCGCCGTATGCATGGCATGGATAATGGGAAAGTTCTTGCGTTGCAGCCTACGCTTGTTGCGGGCGCGAACTCGGCTCTCATGGACCGACAGGAATGTTGCTGAGGCGGCATTGGGGTCGGTGACATAGTCAGCTGCATAACCCTTGTTCTTGGCGTAGGTGATGATATCTTCGACGGAGAGAGGTGTCTCAGTGGCCTCACTACGGACGGGAGCGGGCTCGAAGGATTCATCCCGCGAGAGTGAAGGCACACCTTCCTTGTTGACAGTGAGGGTCCAGCCATGAAGCTCGAGATAGGTCTCTTGCGTAGGCATGTTGAGGAAGGGACAGACGATGCCAAAGAACTGGTCAAGCGGAGCATTGTCTTTGCCGATCTGGTCGCGAATTGTAGACCAAGCCTTGGCCATCAAGGACCAGAGTGACTTGTTGGGGTCTGCCTCCCAGATCATGCCAATAGGCTGCGAGAGCAACTTCATGGGGAACGACTTGAACACAGGGATGGAAATGTAATAGCCTGCATGTGTCAGCTCTTTTCAATTGAGAAGTGATTGAGAAACGTACAGCGAAAGCCAACGAAGGCGTTGAGGGCTTTCTTGGCCTTCTCTGGGACCTTGATGGGGGCGGGAGGCGCGGCCAAAAGCGCAGCCGTGAGTGCAGCTTGCGCGGCAGGCTCCCGAATGGACCGCATCAAAGCAACCATTTGTGCGCCGCTGCGAGTGCTGAGAAAGCGGCCAACTTCAGCAGAAGTAGGATCTCGAACGACCGCTCGCGCAAACGCTTCAGTCGCAGACATGAAGGCGAGTTGCAAGAGGCTTTGTTGAGAGGTGTTGATCGAGCTGTGCTCGTGTGGTGGATTGATAAAAGTTGACAAAGAAGAAAGGAAGTTGGGAAAAGTAAGTGGGTGAGTGGGTGAGTGGATGAGAAATGGAAACAAAGACAGACGGGAAAGTTTATATTTGTGGCGGGGCAGGCAACAGGCGAGAGTGCCAGTGCATTCACCGCTGGTCAGTGCGTCACAGCGGGCTTCACCTTTGCTTGCCTGGAGAGTGCGTAATTGTAGATTCTCTTGTCAAAGTGAGAGAGGAATTTGATAACACCCCATACAACGTGTTGGGTGCAATACACTCGCAAATGGGGCTTCTTGGCTGTCTTAGTACCTGAGACAGGTCAGAGCTGGGAGTGAGTTATATGGAAGCAACTTGACGCATCTGAGCTTCACCCACCAGGGCGGTGGTTGGCCCACTCTGAAGCTGTTTTGTCAGTTGTAATTAGTGCTCATCTTTCCCACAGGATAGTCAATTTCTTCGTTGTCTTTGCACGCGGTGTGTTCTTATATTAACACGCAATTCGAGCGATTGCGCCTATCACAATCAGCAGCCCTCAACAATATCTTTGAAATGCCTAATATTTTCTTAGTAATGGCCAACTGCAACACACCACAATGCTGTAGTAGACCATTAGGCTCCGATATAGCCGTTCACTGGTTCTTGAAATCGGCCTGTGGTTACGGTCCAGTCTCTGACTTGACCTTTCCAGTCTGCTATCCTGCCGCCCGTCACTCGAACAACGACAACTCTGACTTCAGCTCCGTCCACATAACATTTCGTGCCACTATCGCCATTTCCTTCTTCATACGCAGCACTGCTTACGTCATTACTCAAGCCACCCCCGCCCCACAGGCCTGCTTCGACCGAGGAGCCAGAGTACAGATCCTCTCCACTAGGACCGAAGGTGTTGTTTGCTAAATGCTGCGATTTGTACCAAATTTCCTCCTCGGAACCGGATGGAACGAACTCAGCAATGCCGTTGATTGTGGTACTAATCCTGCTGAGGGAAGCAGTGTTCATACCAAGAAGTAGTTCGGCAAGGGAGCCTGAGCGTGGATTTGGTCGGGCAGGTGATGGTGACCGGCCAGATTGGTCCAGAGTTGGGGGTCGGTGTGAGATCCAGTCATGAACTAATAGTGATACAAGGGCATTTGACTCAAGGTTTTGTGTCTTTCGACTTGATGCCGGCGTTGTCATGATAATTATTGGTGTCTGGCAATACGGCGTGCTGGGTAGATAGGTATAATTCATCAGAGACACATGGGGAACGTTATCCGAACATGTTGCCAGATGAAGCTATCCATCAAGGTTAGACACAGTGTAAGCCAGAGATGAGATTTCTCCAATAAGACAAAAAACACAGCGAGCGCATCATAAATCCAAAAAAGAAACTTCCTTTTTTGCCAAGACACGCTGATTCTGGCTGCGCCAAAGGCGGAAAATAGGAGAGCGGAGACAGGGGAAGCGAGCCGTATGTCATGGATTATACTGGAACTGAAGTGTGATGGAGAAATATTGAACTGGGGCACACGTACAAAGCGGGCATTCTGAAGGCAAGTGATGACCTCGTCCGGCAAGCCCTCGGGCATCGTGGAGCGAGGAAATTCCAAATGCGGAATTATATGGATGTGTTCTCAAATGGGGTGTACGGTCAAAGAAAAGGAGCAGATGATTGACAGTGGTTGGAGAATGGTGCAGGGGGGCGGGTTGGAACAAGAGAGGGGGGAGGAAGACATGACGTTGAGGCTGTCTGTGCAGCACCGGAGCTCCTAGGTACCTTGTTAACTATGCTTGGAACTCGGCCTTGCAACAAAACTATGTCAAGAACGACCGCTGCAACCATCACATCACCTGCAATGGCAGCTCCGCCCTCTATCCCTCCTGTGGATAGCACCGACGGCTTCAGTCCAGACTTCAACAACACCGCCGCAGCTACAGAAGAGGGCACTTTGGGCTCGCCCGTCGATGGCCCGGCTCCGTCGTCGCCAGACCAGCGGGGTGCGCCGGCAGACGCGCACACACAGCAGCGGGTGCATGATGTCTTGCACTCGGATGTTGGCGTCGCTACGCTGCTCAGCCGTTTAAAGGCCAGCATCGCGAGTGCCAGAGTGGGTGGATCAGGCTCATGTTGCCCACGTTGACACTGACGCGCGTCCCCATAGGACTTCTCCAACTTCCTCAAGCGTCGGGGCGCCCTCGAAGAAGAACACGCCGGCAGCCTCAAGAAGCTGAGCCGCCTTACTCTCGATGCCGTGCGCAAGTCGGAAGCCCGCCACGAAAGTTACCAGGCGCAGTTCGAGCAAGTTCTCCATGCCAACGAGCGCATCGCTGATAATGGCACCCAATTTGGCCTCGCCCTGCACGCCATGCACGACAACCTGCTGCAGTTGGCCAACAAGATGGATGCAAGCCGCAAGACGTGGAAACAACAAGGATTGGCAGCCGAAACCAAAGTGCAGGAGGCGGAGAGGCTGGCGGAGAAGGCCAAGGCCAAGTATGACCAACTGGCCGAAGACCTTGATCGCGTCAAGACCGGCGACACAGGTGCGGGCAGGAAGTTCGGTCTCAAGGGACCTAAGTCGGCGGCCCAGCATGAGGAGGACCTGCAGCGCAAGACTCAGGCAGCAGACCAGGACTACGCCAGCAAGGTACAGACAGCTCAGACATATCGTAAGGAGTTGGTAGCGACCCTTCGTCCCCAAACGGTCGCAGCGCTGCTGGACCTCATCAAGGAGACAGATGCTGCCTTGACAATGGAGATGCAGAAATATGGTATGTGCGTCGCATCATCACTTCTCATATCCACTAACATGATCAGCATCCTTCAACGAAAAGCTTGTTGTAAACAATGGCCAGGTAGTCAGCCCACAGCCACTCAAAGAGAGCAGCGCCCATCTGCCTCCAAGCATGAATCAGCTCATTTATCAGATCAACAATGACAAGGACTTTGACGACTTCATATTGGCAAACGCCTCCAAGGCACCTCTGGCGAAGGCTGAGCTACACTATGTCAAACATCCGACCCAAGCCCCAACACAGTCCCATCCAACATCCCCTCCTGCCATGGGCATGGGGAGACGCGCCTCTCTACAAATGCAAAGCCAGCCACCACCGTCATTTCCCCCTCAGCAAACAAACGTGGAACCTGCGCAGACCTCATCGCATATCGAGCCTACACAGCAACCACATCTGCCCAGCTACCCGCAGCAGCCGCCGACGGCTCCCTCTCAGCCATTCTCAGCTCAGGCGCCACCGCATGATAATGCTGCTTATTCCCCGCCCACGCAGAATCCACATCCACAAGTCGAATATCCTCGAGGACCGGTTGGCCAGGCTACGGCACAGCAGACCAGTGGCGTTCTCTATAACAGCTCGCAGCCGCCGGTGAACCCCGTCTTTGGTATAACGCTGGAGGATCTGTTCGGCCGTGATGGCTCACCTGTACCTATGGTGGTCTATCAATGTATACAGGCAGTAGATCTGTATGGTCTGGAGGTGGAAGGTATATACCGGATCCCCGGAACCTCGTCTCATATCCAGCAGATGAAAGCGCTGTTCGACAGTGGTACGTATACCTCATGACGTGCCATCTCAGTCAAATTTTAACCGTGTATAGATGCCTCTCAGGTTGATTTTCGGAATCCTGAAGCCTTTCAACACGACGTAAACAGCGTCGCCGGTTTATTGAAGCAATTTTTCCGGGAGTTGCCTGATCCTCTCCTTACTCGCGAGTTCTACAGCAAGTACATCGATGCAGCACGAATCGACGATGATACGATGCGCCGCGACTCTATGCATGCGCTGATTAATGCACTGCCCGATCCAAACTACGCAACGCTCCGCGCACTTGCCCTCCACCTACATCGTGTGCAACAATCTTCGGAAGTGAATCGAATGAGTACAGCCAATTTGGGCATTTGCTGGGCGTAAGTGATGATTATTTCGCCTGACCTCGCCATCGCTAACACTTTGCAGACCATCCATTATGGGCCCGCATAAAGGTAACAACATGGCGGATGCTGGCTTACAAGCTCGTGTGATCATCACTATTTTAGACAATGTGCTACAAATCTTCGATGAGGATTAGACTTGTTACGTGTTCTTGTCATTGGGCCTAGAATGACGATGTCTGACATACGGAACACTTGACATGGCCAGTAGAGGGCTGTAACTGCAGTGTGCTGGTTTCCAAGTATTGTATGCGGGCGAGTATTCCCAAGGAGGTGTACGGGAATGCTGGTGACGATTCGTCTTGTCGATTGTGTGAGCAGTCCAGTTTTTGGCTGAGATAAAACAAAAGACGCTCTCAGAATCTAGAAACTTGTGTCGCAGTGGTGTAGGAGCTTGGCAGAGGTCAAATATGCAATGTAAACCCAATCCATCGCGGTGGACGACGCGCATGTGAATGATTGGGATGCTCAAGTGCAACATGTTGTCATCAGTGAATTGGGCGGGCTTGCCCCAGGTTCCAGCATTTCCCCTTTCGGCAAAGCGCAGTCACTGACAGGGGAGCTACAGCTACAGTGAGGGGAAGCTCGCTCCATCCCGCACGTACCCCAGGCGTGCCGCTGCGTTGATAAACAGCCACTTCTCCCACTTCCCGTACCTGTCGTTGACACTGCCATCATCGCCCTTGGTACGACGGACATAAGAGTGCATCTTCTCAGATTGGTTTGCGGCTATTCTGTTCTGTCCAGCATCAACGAAGAGACTACAGCAAGACACCTTGCGTCATTCCATCATGCTTGCCCGACGAGCATGCGCCGGTGTGCGCAGTCTAATGCCCACGCAGTCTACCCCGAGCAGTCTCGTGCGTGGATTCGCGGCGAGTACTGCCACTCAGAAATCATCACGAGCCCCAGCACTCGCAGACATAACGCCAGAAAGCGTCGCGAGCTTCAATGAGAAGCAAAGGGAATTCCGCGATGGTCTTATCACCGCTCAGAAGCGCAGAGAACAAGAAGAAAGTGCGTTTTACCCCATGACCATGGATGACCATGGCCCCCTACCAATTACGGTTGGGAGCAGTTTCACAAGTTACTAACATTTCTGATTGTAGAAGATGCTCGTGCCCGTGAGCATGACAGTGGCCAAAAGAAGAGCGGAAAACTCTCGTCACTGATATACGGTACACCCGAGGGACGTGAGCTCGACAAGGACATTGAACGCAGCTTCTCTCAGGTCTTAGCTCGCGGAAAATATGTGCACTCTATTGTCTTCCACGAGGTCAAGCCAGACAAAGTCGACGAGTACACTGAGCTTGTGGGCAGTTGGTATCCCAAGATGGCGAAAATTCCCGAGAACAAGGTCCATCTAGTGGGCAGCTGGAGGACCGAGGTTGGGGACTGCAACACGTTTGGTAGGGTACCCCCGCTGCTGAGCATCAAGTCGGTCGGCTAACACCTAGTCCACACAGTACACATCTGGGAGTATCAACGGTACGAAGGCTACCACCAGTCTCTCCACAACATCCAATCACACCCCGAATTCCCAGCGTTCGATGCGAAACTCAAAGGATTGATCAGTTCGAAGCACACATCACTTATGCAAGAGTTCTCGTTCTGGCCCACGACGCCGCCGCGCCAACTGGGAGGCATCTTTGAACTCCGTTCGTACACTTTGCACCCAGGGAATCTGCTTGAGTGGGAGACGCACTGGCGACGAGGCCTTAAAGCCCGTCGGGAGGTTATGGAAGGCGTCGGGGCTTGGTTCGTGCAAATCGGAGATCTGAACACTGTACACCACCTGTGGCAGTTTGCCAACCTCGAGGAGCGAAAGATTAGGCGCGAACAGAGCTGGAATGTAGAGGGATGGGGGGAAACGGTGCACAAAACAGTGCCACTTATCCAAACGATGAAGAGCAGGATTCTTATGCCTTGCTCGTGGAGCCCTGTAGCATGAGCTTTACTTCGCAAAGCTTCTAGAATACAAAATCTGGCTGAATAGCGACGATATGGTCGCGGGTACAGTGACCTGGCAGAGCCATGTCGGGACGGTAGAGAAAGCATCAGGGCATTAGAAGGTCAAGGGATCGTGCCTTGTTTGTCTTGTGGGGCATTCAATTTCGACGTAGCACAATGCATGCAATCATTCTATAATCATACTGCGAATCTGAATTGCGACTATGAAGAAATTGTCAACAGGATATGCTAACAAGCATAGACCGTCAGCCCGTTGAGAGTTTGTGACTAAACAGGCTGCAAAGTGGACTGACTGGAGGTCCGACGTCATTCGCGCTCGGACCAGGTATCCGGCTCACGCACATGCAACAACAAATGTTCCTCCTGCCCAGTAGCAACCCACAACTCACGTCAACAACAGCATCCCGATCGTCGTCAAGAACAGTTCAATAGTCATGGTGTATATTCGCCAGGACAAGCTGCCCAGGCTCAAGGAGTACAAATATTCGGGCGTCGACCACAGTCTACTCTCGCAATATGTCCTCAAGCCCTTCTACAACAATATTGTGATCAAGTGCTTTCCTATGTGGATGGCGTAAGTTGTCCACGAGCAGTATATGTAACGCAGCTAATACCAAGCAGACCTAATCTTGTGAGTCTCCAACGCGTTCACCATGATCATGTTTGCACACGTCGTCCCTGACAAGCGTTTACCCCACATAGATTACGCTCTCGGGGTTCGGATTCGTCGTTATCAACTTCTTGACCATGCTTTGGTACACCCCGACACTGGATCAGGACTGTCCGCCATGGGTTTACGCTAGCTGGGCTACCGGCCTGTTCCTATACCAGACATTTGATGCCGTGGACGGAAGCCAGGCGCGACGAACACACCAAAGTGGACCGCTTGGCGAGCTGTTCGATCACGGCGTCGATGCGATCAACACTACACTAGAAGTTCTCCTGTTTTCCGCCACCATGAACTTGGGACAGGGTTGGAAAACCGTGCTGAATCTTTTTGCCTGTATGTAAGAAAAAGGGCTGCCAAATAGTACTTGGGCTAACGACAAGCAGCGTCCTTGACTTTCTATGTGCAAACTTGGGATGAATATCACACGCACACCCTCACACTGGGTGTTATATCTGGACCTGTAGAAGGCATTCTGACACTCTGTATAATCTATGCATCGACAGCCTTCCTTGGGGGGGGAAGTTTCTGGCAACGTTCAATGCTCCAGACTATCGGCGTAGCGAATCACAGCTATGTACCAGATATGGTATATAATCTTGCCTGGAACGAGTGGTACATGGTTTATGGCAGTATTGTGCTTGTTTTCAATACTGTTTCAAGGTGAGTACGAGGTAACCAAGTGGCAGAACAAGTACTGATAGTAACACAGTGCTCAAAACGTCATCAAGGCACGGCGAGCTCAAGGCCAGAAGACTCGGTCAGCCCTAGCTGGACTACTGACCTTCTTCGCCGCCTGGGTACTTATTGTAGCGTACCTATACCTACAGCCCGTTATTCTGCATCACCATCTGGTGCCTTTTATCTTCTACGCTGGGCTCATCAACGCGTATTCCGTCGGTCGCATGATCATCTCCCATCTTACCAAGTCGCGCTTCCCTCGCGGCAATGTGCTTATATACCCCCTGATATACGGTGTCATCGACTCTCTTGGTCCATGGCTGCAGGAGCACATTGGTGTTGGATGGCCTAGTGCACTAGGTAACGATGTTTACCAAGTCGCCTTCGTCTTCATGTGCCTGGGTCTCGGCGTAGGCGTCCATGGAAGCTTCGTGGTAGACGTCATATGGACTATCTGCGATTATCTTGACATCTGGTGTCTTACTATCAAGTATCCACACCAACCTGAAGATGTCAAGAAGGGACAATAGTTGGGTGAAGGGCGCATGGAGCACCGGGATGATGGCATTAATCATATATGTTGCTACTCCTTCCAATAATATGAAATAAAGAAGAACATAAAGCCGAAGCCGAAGCACAATGATTGATTTTACTCAAACGCCGCTGACTACTGACCAGTCCAATAAATGGCACCCGTCTGGGATCGGCGGACGTGCCAAGATCTCCCCACATTCCGAGTGCAGCTAATTCTCAATCAGGTAGACCTCCGCGAAGCTCGCCGCAACTTTATAACTTGACACATGTTTTGATGCACGCATGGCGGCCACACACAGCAACCTCGCTGTTACCAAAGACGGTGAGACATACAACAAGCTGTCTCGTCCAGCTGATTATCTCACCTCAACCACTCCCCTCCTACCGCCGCTGGCTCCCGCAGTACGACCCAGTGCACATTCCAACAAACGAAAGCGCGGGCGAGAAGTTACAACTAATAGCGATGGCGTCAAGCGAAAGAAAGATGGATTCTCCTCGTCCTCTCTGGGCGACGAAGCGGAGGTGTTTCACGAATCAGGGTCGACAAGGAGTTGCGGCATGCGCACAATACTACCCGGCGGTGACGACGACATGGAGTTGATGGGGGAGTCAATGAATGAAGCTATGGCATACCTCCGTAGTGTCCGGTGAGTGAACTGATACGTTGCTAGCTCTAGAAGAGCTTTGGTTGACATGAACACTCAAACTTACGGTCTTGATTTAGATGTGAGGCATCGAAGATCCCGCCTGTGCTTGTTGCTCAGACTAGCGACACGATTAACGTTGATGCGGAAGATATCTCCCTCACTCGCAACGATACTGGAACAGAAGATGGTGTCTTCTATAAAGATGGTGTCTGGATCGCTGTCGATGGCGGGTTACAGGACGGTGATGGCTCTGCAGAGCCGGATGTGCGCCACCTTCCCCTCGAACCGCAACAAAGCTATTACGATCTGATCCTCGTGCGCTTCAAAATCTTACGAACCAAGCTTCTCGAGGCTGGCTTTCCCTGCACTAATCGTACTGCTCCAGGTCGTCACCGACAACCGCGCAGTAGGCAGGCTTGGCTAGATGTAATTGATATAAACCTTCCGACTTCAGATTACATAGGTCAGTTGGATGAGTCGGGCCTTTTCCATGCTCTCGAGGCCTGTTCGGCATCCTTGGGCAGGTCTGCAAGTATATCTCGTGAAAAGAGCTGCTGGATCTGGGCCTTGTTGGCCATGGCAAGTGATGCCGGCACTATGAACAGCACATTGGTCGGCAAAATCAGATATCTGGGGTTACAGGCCGCTCGGCTGGGTGCAAGGCTTCAGCAAGAAGCCTCCGATCAAGACATACATAGTCTTAACCTAGGCGCTTTGGAGAAAGGTCATACCGCAAACGATCACCAGAATCGCAACATGCAAGAACCAGACATGGAAGTCGAGCCCAAAGACAACACAGCTGAAACCGAGGCCATTCAGCACCAATTACAAACGTCAGAACACTGCGATCGAGTTCAAGAACAGGATATACCAGCGATTGACAAGGATTCGGGGTCTGTCCCCGAGGATGAGCACGCCCGAACGCTTGAGCAAGCTCGCGCACAGCTACTTGCACAACTCGGAGACCGTTTAGTGCCGTCAAATGTTTCTCCACAAGAAGACAAGGGAGAAGCTGCGAGAGGGGTGGAGAAGCGGTCACTAGATGATCCCATTGACTGGAACACAAAAGCCACCATCGACATGATTTTGACAGTAGTGGCAGAATGTTATGGTCAGCGAGATCTGCTCGAGTCACGCATGGCGTGGTGATGGCGGTTGGCCATTGGCAGCAATTCGATGAAATACGAGATACCCATATAGCGAACATGCACAATTGAACAGTTGAAGTCTACCCATGCGCCCACTTTTTGCCGTGACCTGGATATGCACGGACCATAGATACCGGTGGTTAGTGCTCAACTGTACATTTGCACACGCACGTTTTAGTAGCTTGACTCAGCTTTGCTCATGCTTTCACCCCACTTCCGCCCCGCGCTCCTCCAAAAAGTTCTTCGACACACCTTTACCGGCTGCAAGACCGCGCCCGCACTCGTTTGTGCCCACCGCCACCTACCCCGCCGCTTCCTCTGCGCCCACTCTCCGCCCTCGATCGATGACGATATGGGCAAAGAAGACAAGTCCAGCAAAGGCTTCAACCTAAAGGTGCCAAAGGGCACGCGCGACTGTGCGCTTTCTACTCCTCACACCTCAACAGACTGCCTGTTAACAACTCCAGGGACTGGCGAAGATGCTGCCCTCCGCGACCGCCTATTCCAGACAGTGACAGATGTGTTCAAGCGCCACGGTGCTACAACGCTCGACACGCCCGTCTTTGAGCTGAAGGAGATACTGAGCGGCAAATATGGCGAGGACTCTAAGCTCATCTATGATCTACAAGATCAGGGTGGAGAGCTGTGTTCGCTACGCTACGACCTGACGGTCCCCCTTGCAAGGTGGCTCGCCATGAACCCAAGCGTGCAGAGCTTCAAGCGATACCAGATTGCCAAGGTCTATCGTCGTGATCAACCTGCCATGACCAAGGGTCGCATGCGCGAGTTTTACCAATGCGATTTCGACATCGCAGGTTCTTACGATGCCATGATCCCTGACGCAGAAGTGCTCAAGATTGCCACTGATGTCTTTGATGCGCTCAACTGGGACTCGTATACCATCAAGATCAACCACAGAAAAATTCTCGACGGTATATTCAAAGCTGCTGGTGTCAAGGAGGAGCTAATCCGTCCCATAAGCTCTGCAGTGGACAAGCTCGATAAGGTATTTTTGACAATGCTTTTATTGCTGGAACGGTTCGCTAACCTGCCGCAGCTACCATGGTCCGAAGTAAAGAAGGAAATGGAGACCAAGGGTCTACCTGAAGATATCGCCGACAAAATCGGCAGCTGGGTGCAACGAAAGGGCGGCGATGATATTATCGACTTTCTTAAGACAGAGGAAACACTTTCTCAGTCCGAAGATGTAATCAAGGGCGTCAAAGACATGGAGTTGCTATTTGCCTACTTGGATGCCTTTGGCGCTCGAAAAAGGATCTCGTTTGATCTTACGCTTGCTCGCGGACTGGACTACTACACCGGTGTCATCTACGAGGTCGTTACAGAAGGATCTGCGCCGCGGACACAGGGAAAGCAACAAGAAATTGGCGTAGGTAGCGTGGCAGCTGGCGGCCGGTACGATGAACTGGTTGGCATGTTTAGTGGCAAACCCATTCCTTGCGTGGGAATATCTTTCGGGATCGATCGCATTATCAGCATCATGAAAGCACGTGGGCAATCTACCCAGCGTGCCAAGGACGTTGACGCCTTTGTCATGGCATTCGGTGGCAAGGGCTTCACTGGCATGTTGACTGAGCGCATGCAAGTTGTCCAGGAATTGTGGGCCGCTGGCATAAAGAGCGAGTTCTCCTATAAACTCAAACCGAAACTTCCACAGCAGTTCAAACAAGCCGAGTCTGCTGGTGTTCCGCTGGCCGTCATTCTAGGCGAAGATGAACTAAAGGAAGGAAAGGTCAAGATCAAGGTTCTAGGGATCAAAGATGAGAACAATCCCGAGAAGGATGGTGTGCTAGTCGAGCGGAGCAACATGGTCACCGAAATTCAGAAACGATTGGCAGACTCCTCATGAGCGCCTAGACACGTGTGGCTGGATTCGAGTTGGCACCAAATACAAAGATACCCCATAGACTATTTTCCCTTCGCCCTTCCTCGAGGTCCGCTGATCTCCCTCCGAAGTGCTAGACAAATTCAGTTTCGTTTTGAGACGGTGGCTCAAAGACTTTTCTCAATCCCTCAGTATTAGCACCGGCGGCCCTTTGTCACGTAGGACGAAATAATGCACGGTATGGCGTATGGGATATGTCGCACGTAAGGTGGTCGAAAGAATGCGGAACTCAGGAGACCCTATTACACACAGAGTAGACGACAGTCCAGGCGTCCAGCTGCATACGAAGGCAGTAAGGTACCACCACATGACGAAAAGCGATGTCCACCTGGCAACGCAATGATGTAAAAGTGATTTCCGTAAAACGCAAATACATTTTTCAAAGAGACCTGAGATTAAGTTCCTTGCAATGAAGTACATAAGGCTACTATGTGAGATACTGATCGAAGCAAACATAGCCAAGGGGATCTGAGGTTTTGTGTGGCACACGAATACGGGCTTGGTATAAATATGACATCAAAGAAATGGTATTTGAGAGATTTATGTCTACATGCTCAGGCTGACCACGAAAACCTATTACGCATTCACAGCTTAGTAACCGTCTTTACCCCACTTGTTGTAGGTGTCGTGGAGTTCCTGTCAGGGTCAGTACCGCTACATGGCTTCTTGGAGCGCAAGCGAAGCTACCTTGGGAAGAGTAACGTTGGGAATGACAACGACATTCAACGCTGAAGGAGCATCCTTCTTGATACTTGTGTCACCGCCAGGGTGGTATTGGTAAGGGCCCTCACCACCCGACTGCTTCCACGGCTCGCTGTGCTCTGCCTTGGCAACGGATCGTTCAGACGAAGCGCTGGTAGGGGAGCGGGCTAAAAGACGTCAGTATGGGAGTATGCAACACCGCGGCCGACCAAGTGCGCTGCGAAGCTTACAGAAATGCCAGCCTGCAAGGCCGAAAACGCCACTCATGATGGCCATGAGCACCTGAGAACCCAATTAGCTGTCTGGTGCTCGTGTACTATGTGTCGAGCCGGCAGCATACGTAGAGCTCGGGGTCGCGCTTCGCTCCGGTCTTGAGGGCCTCTTTGCCGGCCTGTCGCTCGCCCTCGCCGGCGGCACTGGCCCAACGGCGGAGGGCGGGGGTGCGGTGCATGCGCGGGGCAGCGCGGAAGGCTGAGCGGGCGATGATGGAGGACATGGCGGGTGCAATTGCGGCGGGAATGTTGCGACAGCTGGCTGAGTGAGGTTGCGGGCGCAGTGGTTCGATGTCGAATCTCGTGCCCTCGCCAAGCTGCGGCGGGCTGCGTCACAAAGCGCGGCCTAGCCCGAGGCGGACTGGCGTCGACGAGAGACCTTGCAGCAACCACCACCGCAACCTCATGCGCCCCTTTCGAGATATCGTCGCCAACACCCTCCCGCGCCCGCCCGCCACCCCGTGACGCTGTCGTCGCCCTCACGCTCCTTCGCACCCACTCGCTCCTTTCCCTGAAACCCGCGCACCGCCACCACATCGCGCCATCGGCAGCCGTCATCCATGTCATGCTGCTTGTAACGACCGCAGCTGCGCCCACGACTTGCACCCGCCAGCCATGACCACGCCCGACCAGAAGCGCAGCTCGACCGGCAGCCGCGTGCTGGGCATGACAGGCCCGCCGGGCGAGCCTGGCCTGCCGCCATCGCGCCCCTCGTCGATTGCGACTGCCAACTCGGGCAGCCAGAACCGCTGGTCGCAGGCCAGCCCACCGCGACGGGGCGGCGGCCTCCAGAGCGGCATCAGCGTCTCGGGCAGCCTGGGCCACCAAAGCCGTCCCACGACATCTGCGAGCAGAACACATGTGCCGCTGGCCGCCCATGGCTTCTTCCGCCCCATGAGCTCGCAGCGACTCCAGCAGCAACGCAACCAGCGGCCCACGTCGCTCCTCGGCCACGGCTCCGTCTACTCGGAAGCCACGCACGAATCGGACAGCAATCCATACCGCCAGAGCACCGGCTCGACGACGACGCAGACGATCCGCCACGGGCCCACGCTCGGCCTCCACCACGAGCTGGACCAGCACCCTCCACCCTCGCGCGGCACCGACATCACCGACAGAGACATGCCCGACCGCACTACGGCGAACACAACGCCAACCGGTGCAGAGACAGTGCGCAGCCGCGGCGAGAGCATCACCCCATTGCAGCGGCCCCGGCCCCAACACCTCGACCTGGCAAATGCACATGGCCACGATGCTGGCAAGCTGCCCACGCCTGGGAAATCCCCTCGATCCTTCTCCAGCTTCATGTTGTCCAGCCGTGATGGCCGCGCTGCCCAAATGCGCCCCCACCAAGGTCACGAGAAGCTCATATCAGCCGAATCATCCCCCAGACTGGCGCGCAGGGAGGCTACCAAAGAAGCTGTCAAGAGTGACCTGGGCAAAAACCACCAGTACTTTGCCGGTAACACCGTCTTCTGTCTAGGCGGCCGGCTACAGAATACGCGTGATCGACCTGTCAACTTGGCTACTGCCATAATGATCATTCTACCTGCCGGTCTTTTCTTCGGCTTCTCGTACGTATATCCCCATCTCTCGGTCAGATCTGACTGCTTACCAAATCCTAGAGCGCCTTGGTTGTGGCTCCACGTTTCTCCATCGATACCCATTCTCTTTGCATACTTGTTCCTTGTTTCAATATCTTCATTCATCCATGCGTCAACTTCAGACCCGGGCGTAAGTTGTACTCGTCTCTGTCGTCGTCGCCGCTTACTGAACTTGCTAGATACTTCCGCGCAACTTGCACCCCTTTCCACCAACTAATCCTAATGATGATCCCTTGAGTCTGGGGCCTCCCACTACAGAGTGGACCATGGTCGTATCGGCGACAGGCACCAATGCGGCCATGGAGGTTCCGACTAAATACTGCAAGAGTTGCAATATATGGCGCCCGCCTCGTGCGCATCATTGTCGTGTCTGCGATAACTGTGTCGAAACTCAGGACCACCATTGTGTTTGGCTCAACAACTGCGTTGGGCGCCGAAACTACCGTTACTTCTTCGTATTCGTTTGCGCTACAACGCTGCTGGGACTGTTCTTAGTGGGAGGCAGCTTGGCACACATTCTAGTATGGCGCGCACAGAACAGCGCATCGTTTGGTGAGTCAATCAACCGATGGCGTGTGCCATTTGCCATGTGCATTTATGGTCTCCTGGGCTGGATGTATCCCTTCAGTCTTGGCGTCTACCATTTGTTCCTGGTTGGACGGGGCGAAACAACCCGAGAATACTTGAACTCGCACAAGTTTTTGAAGAAAGATCGACACAGGCCATTTACTCAAGGCTCAATCTTCAAGAACTGGGTGGCAGTCTTGCAGCGACCGCGACCACCAACGTATCTGCACCTTAAGCGGCCGTACGAAGAGGGTGACCAAAGATTCGGCCCGCGGAACGGGAAGCGTTCGGCGCCTCTGGCTGCAGAGCAACCAGGTGGCGGAGTGGAGATGCAAGATGTGCGAGCTTCGGACGGCTTCCAGGGCCCGGTGGGTAGGGCTGTTCGTGATACGATTAATCCCTCTGTAACATAGATACCATCAGCACTGCATTCAACAAATCTAATACGAACTTGGCCCACCAGCACTACTCAGGCTCTTTTTGAAAGTGAGCTATACAAGGAATTGCCACATGTGGGTGGAAATCTCACACCAATTCTCGAGTCCCCCTTGCGCAATGATTCAGTGTTGTCGAGTAGGCGTAGAGGAGTGAATGTACTATGAACAAACTGTGCGCCGATAATCAGCTTTTGGTGAAGGCAGTGAGACTCGTGTAGGCGGAAAATCATGCAGCTGCCAGAGTGTTTGTGGAATCAAGTTTAAAAAGAAAAGCGGTAGTGGATGGCCAAAGTGCTTGGTCGTGAGATGGAATGCGCGGGTGGTAACACTGGACCGATGAGGAACAGCCTAATTGGTTGACAGGGTTAGTGTTTACCTCCTCTCCAAGCCTCCTCCTACCACCCTTCAGTCAACCTTCCTGACCGACACGCTATCACACGCTGCTGCATGCGCGCCAATCATTGCGGGTCTGATTGACGGTTTTGCGCGTCCTCAAGCTCGTAAGCAGCCCACTGCCTGTGCACTTTGGCAGTGTTGCTGCACGAGCGCTACACCCGCCCTAATCGTCGACCTCGTCCGCGCGTCAGTGGCTCACCTCTCAACACCACACGCGCGACGCGTCCTGCAGCCTTGCGCCTTCGCTACCATGACGGAGCGAGATCTCTCCCCGACCTCGACCTCGTCCACGCTGTCCAACATCACGGTGCAGACGGACAAGCTGGCCGACGTCCACGCCATGTCTAGCGCATCGCCCTCCAGCTCGACACCTCCCACGAGCCTCGACGACAGAGCCAGTGTCCTCTCCGAGATCACCAAGGTCGAGCAGACTGTCGAAGTCCACGAGGAAGCGCCGCTTCCGACGGCCCTCGACGACACACCTGGCCCGGCACAATCCACCCCGGTCGCACCCAGCAGCGGAAGCCGCAGACCGGCCAGGAGCTCGCGCAAATCCGTCACAACCTACAACGTGCAAATCCTCGCAGGAACAGCCATCCACACACCAACAAAATACCTCGAGAAACACCACAAAAACGTCGTGCATGGCTCTCTCGAGGCCATCGCTCTCCTCGACAAGGCCGCTTCTGCAAAGAAGAACAAGAAGAACACTCGGCAATTCAAGGCCGAGCAGGCTGATGTCAGCGATCCAGTCGAAGAGCAGCTTGCCACAGAAGCAGCCCAGGCCGCACGTCGTCGCACTTCCTCGCGTGTCACTGACCTTCGCCGGGACGTTCTTCGCAATCAGTCTAGTATTGTCGATGGTAGCCCCTCTATTGCATCTAGCAGGAACGCATCGCTCCAGACCAGCCTCCGCAGGAGCGCTTCGGACTCTCGCTTAAAGTCTAGTCAGAGTTCGACGTCGTCACTGTCACTGTCACTGAAGCGCCAGCGAGAGGATACCGACATCGAGTCCAATACTCTGAGCACCCCACCAGACGAGAAGGTGTTCTTGAAGCCAAAGGCGAAGGCCTGGCTTAAGCAGGGCCTATATGTCGGTCAACATCGCGAATTTGACCCTCGTCTCTCAGAAAGCCAAAATCGTGCCCGAAAGAAGGCTAAGAAGCCCAAGGACTCTGCTCTCCCACTTCCCATATTTGCTTGCGATCGCCTCCTGAACGAGGATCCTCGACATGTTTTCCGGGACTTCAAGCTGCCATTCGACGTCTACAGCCCGCTACCGAGAAAGGTAAAAGTTGATGGGTGGGTCAAGTTAAATAAGAGTAAGCACCAATTGTCCAACACTCATATTATTGCTAACATTTCACAGACAGGTTCATTGGCGACGCTAGAGAATTCTGGAAGCCCGATAAGCAGGACTCCTCTCAGTGCTACTGTGGTCCTGAGGATGGATGTGGAGAAGCTTGCCACAATCGTATCATGGCTTACGAATGCGACAGTACAAACTGCCGACTGCCTCCGGAGCAGTGTGGTAATCGTCCATTCGCAGAGCTTAAGCGACGAGCTAAAGGAAATCGTTATGACTACGGTGTTGAGGTCGTGGACACTCAAGATCGTGGCTTCGGCGTAAGGGCTATGCGAACGTTTGAGCCCCATCAAATCATAGTAGAGTACGCTGGCGAGATAATTACACAGTGGGAATGCGAACGACGGATGAAGCAGGTCTACAAGAAAGACAAGGTAAGCGCCGGCCACTTCCTACTAAAACACGCCATCTGACTGCTTACAGTGTTACTATCTGATGAGTTTTGATAACAAGATGATCATCGACGCAACCCGTGGTACGATCGCACGCTTCGTGAACCACTCTTGCGAGCCTAATTGCGAGATGATCAAATGGACAGTTGGTGGCGAGCCTCGTATGGCCTTGTTTGCCGGGTCCCGTGGGGTTATGACGGGGGATGAACTGACATATGACTACAACTTCGAGTAAGTTTATTGCACTGCAATTTAGGAGAAAAGACGCTAACAGCAACAGCCCCTTCTCCCAGAAGAACATTCAAGTGTGCCGCTGTGGGACGGAGTCTTGCCGCGGTGTGCTTGGGCCGAAGCCAAAGAAGCCGGTTGAGGAGAAATCGATAATACCTGTCTCTCTGGCAGGTGGCAAACGCAAATTCTCAGAGATCACACGTGTTGGTAAATCAGGTTCAAGGAGCAGCCAGAGTTCTCCGAAGAAGCGTAAACTTAACACTACGAGTACAGTCACTTCGAAAGCCAAAAATGCGTCTATTCGATCTGAGGCTGCTCGTGAGCGAGCTGAAAAAGATGCAAGCGAGCATTCACGCCAGGTTGCTTCTCGGGAAAGTCGTGCACTAATGCGGTCTGCTTCAGAAAGCGCAGTTCACCACGCACGGTCTGCCAAGTTGCCCAAGATAAAGACGTCTATCGTACGATCAAAAGTCAGCTTCTTACGACGAGCACCAAAAGCAGGCATCTCAAAATCCGTCCAAAAGCTTTCCACTCAACATTCATCATCGCTCGGCAGAGTTTCAAGCCTCAATACTAGGAACGGCCGCAGAGCTCCACAGCGACCAAGCACTCCAACACGAACTACAGATGTCAATTCTTCTACTTCAGGTGACGAGGCATCACCTAACATAACACCTGCCTCTCTTCGTAGTGCGTCGAAGAAGTTTGCACAATCAAGTCCCATGCATACATCACGTCCTCGAGGACAATCGACACGTCAGAATGAGAGTTCTACCACCCGTGTTGTGACTAAAAGTGGAACAAAGGCCGGAGACTTCGATACTGTCCAAAAAACGCATCTGCATACTGCTTCGATTGCAAATACCAGCCCTCTTCCCATGAGCAGGAAGCGCAGTGCCCGCTGAAGGTGAGTTGCGAATCTATCTCTGGCCCGTAAATATGGCGCCTAAACAGTTCCCTTCATAGTGGAAATAAGGTGTATTCATACACATCAATGCAGAATGATTAAGCAAAGGCTGACTCGCTTGCAGTATCGAAGGCTCCTTTCTACTTCTTGAACAAGTGTAGCAATTCTTACTACGTGTTGGACGTGTTGGTCGAGCGCATTTTCTTATCCAGTTGCCGTCCTATAGTGCGATTATACACATTGATTTACAAAAGGCGTATAGCCTGGAGCTTTACACAATAGTGTCATATTACAGTGAGAGTGGAGCATTCTCCCTATTCAAAAAGTCGCATGTCCTTTGCAGCGCTCCTCATTGGGTGGGGGACCGGGCTATCATGAAGCATCCGTGACCCTGCAGAATCACCATCCATCAATCCTTATTGCGACTTCCAGTCCCTGTGAACAAGGATGATGGTAACATAGAGACAGTCTTCTTATCATGATATTTCTTAGCCACTACGCTCAATCCTCAATGACTTGGTCTCTGGATTTGTTGAAAATCGCAGCACACAGCCAGGTTGCTTACGCAGACATAACATGATACAGCTCCTAGGTCACAGTCCACTATTCGTAATTACGTTATTTCTGCTTAGGTCAGATCACTCGGAAAGCAGCACGTATAATATCGAGATTTTAAATTATGTCAAGCTCTTTATGAAACATTTCCCATTATTCTTCGAGTACAAGAATTCGGTGTCGAAAATCTTCCATCAAGAACTGCACTACCCACATATTGTGATACATGTGCCGTGTTTGGAATTAAAAAAAAAGACTCTGTCCTCCTCCATCGTTGTTGTCTCCGTACAACATCATCACCAAGAACTCTAGCAAGTTGAATATCAATCGAGTCGTAGATTGGTATTTTATCGTTCGAGTTGACTAATATTGTGGTGGAAAGGGGACAGGGTCGCGAGGAATGATGTCCCTCATCCTCTTGTGGTATGAAAGTTACCGATAGAATAGAAGTATGTGAAAACTGGATGGTGTCCTTGACCCGAGGTCGTCCAGTGTATGCAACCCCGAGTGATTACTAGGACTGATTTATAACATGCGCTGTACATTGCATTGATAACCGGGGGTAACGCCACCGCCACGCTGGACGGTGCATTGATATCCGGGGGTGACGCCACCACCACGCTGGACGGTGCATTGATAACCGGGGGTGACGCCACCGCCACGCTGTACGGTGCATTGATAACCAGGGGTAACACCTGCCATTTTGAATGTTAAATTGGATGGGGTTGGTTAAAGAGTGTTGAAAGAGCTTGATAGTGTAAAGGATTGAATGTTCTGATGGGTGAAGGAACGGAATGGAAGTGATTTCTACACATATTTATACTTGAGCATAGCAATAGTAGACAAGGGTCAAACATTAAACGCCATCGATAACATCCGCCAATAAGCCACAATCCAGTGAGTATGAAAGCCTGATGTTTTTTTGTTATGGTCCTTAATATTGTTGTCGGCAAGGGATGGCGTAGAACTCATGATTCGCTAATACTCAAACACCACAGGTTCTGGCCTTTTACTTCAACAACGCCTTTGTTCGCACTTGGATCCAGACTAACAGAGTCGCTTCTGGGCCCGCTCCTATTCGTTCATTTGGCGTAATCGGTTGGAACGCTCAGTGGTAACCTCTCGTCACTCCTCTCCTCTATCGCACATCCCTTTGTCCGTACTAGAACCCAAACAGTAAGCCATCTTGAAGAGATTCCGAATCAGGTGTTCTACACAGTCACCCGACTAAATTGACAGGATAAAAGCTCTTTGGATACCAGGAGTTTACTTGGTTGATGGAGGCGGCTCAGCAGAAAAACAATACTTTCACTCAGCTAAAGTTGTCAAACTCCATGGCTGTACAATAGTAATAGAGTATAGATGCTGACTCCGTTTTCGTCTCATTTGGTTAATATCAGTTCTGTCATTTGCTGATGCGGTACCCTCTTTCCGCTTAGTAGTCCTAAATCTTTTATGCGCTGAAATATACTGGTACTGACAAGCTCTCTGCCCTTGACAGACAACATCTCATGTGAGAAACATGATGGACTACCATTATTATATGTTGTTAGGAGCTTCTATTGCCCATATGCGATGTTACAATCTACTAGTTCCATCAAAACATTCAGACTGTGTGCTTCGGACGCCAGTATATCTCTAGTGTGGCGGAAGGATCAACGACTTTATAGTTATGGAGATTGCAGTAACGAGAAAGCATAGAAGTGTAGAAATGGTACCCTAACTGGGCTTCGGTTGTCTGACAGGACAGAAGATGCCATGACCTTGGAAGTGGCCTTGCTGAATATTACAGCCACAGAAGTGATCATGGACCAAGGCGTGCCATTTTGTAACATATAGCAGCGGGTACGTGAATGATTGATTGCCTGAGATGGATTGAACCTAGGAGCTAAGCCCGAGCTAGCACGCAAACGGCATGAGCTGCTCCAACATCATCGCTCCAAGGCTGTCAAACATCAACAACGCAAGATGGCAACGCCCACGCTCACCAGGTGTCTCACCAGGTTTCCGAAATGGCGCAGTTGCGGTTTTCACCAAGTCCGGACTTTACAGAGCGCAACAACCCGTATCCGAAATGCCGACTTTGCTTTCGCCTTCGAGTAAGCCACGACGGCCCGCCACGCCATACCACCGCTGACGGCTGTCAGTATTGATGGAGTACTGCTTCGAAGCTCTGATGCGCTGCCTCGCGCACAAGAGACGCTGTCGTACCTCCAGTCACAGCGTATCCCTTTTATCCTCCTCACCAATGGTGGCGGCAAGCACGAATCGGAACGGGTGGCCGACCTCAGTAGCAAGCTCAAGGTTCCCATTGATACTAGCATGTTCGTCCAGAGCCACACACCCTTTGCCGATATGGCCGACCTTAAGAACAAGACTGTAATGGTTGTGGGAGGGGAAGGAGACAAGTGCAGGACAGTGGCCGAGGCATACGGGTAAGGGAATGATTGCTGTGTTGAAGCTCCCGCTCATTTTCCACAGATTCAAGACGGTCGTTACTCCTGGCGATATCTTGGCCGCCTATCCAGAAGTTTGGCCTTTCTCCCAGCAGCTGCTGCCGTATTATAAGACATTTGTACGCCCGCTCCCTGCGCCCATTGACCCTGCTTCGCCATCAACATCACTTCGTATCGACGCCGTATTTGTCTACAATGACCCGCGAGACTGGGGTTTGGATGCGCAGATCATTAAGGATGTCTTGTTGTCTGAACAGGGCATACTCGGAACGCTATCGGCAAAGGTAAAGATTCAACTCACTCGTTGTGGATACAGCATTCGCTAATCTTAGGCGCTGCACAGAATGGTGACGCTAGCTTGCCCAACCGGGGCTATCAGCAAGATGGACAGCCACCTTTGTATTTCTCTAATCCGGATCTCTTGTGGGCAGCAAAGTATCATCTCCCCCGGCTGGGCCAAGGCGGATTTCGTGAGGCTCTGGAAGGAATATGGGCAGCACTCACAGGCGGCAAAGCACAGGGCGTCGAATTGCAGAAGATTGTCATGGGGAAACCTTATCAACCCACGTACGAGTTTGCTGAAAAGCGCCTGATTGCACACCGGCAGCACTTATCACAACAGCCCCAAGATGCGATTGGCCATTTGAGACGTGTTTACATGGTTGGAGACAATCCTGCTAGCGACATTGCTGGTGGCAACAATTACAAGAGTCCTTTCGGGACGGATTGGGCCAGTATCTTGGTGCAAACAGGCGTATATACAGCTGGCACTACGCCAGCTTATCAACCACGGAAGATTGTAGGCGACGTATGGGATGCGGTCAAGTGGGCTACCATGCAAGAGAAATGGGAAACATGAAGAGTGATTGATCATCTGAACGCTCACGGCTGCTACTCAGCGCCTGCTATCACATTAGCCATGCAATGACCAGCGCTTAGAACCACGTGACGTGAGTGACATTAGCTCAGTTCTTCACTGAGGCTCAAGACGTAATTTTCTCCAAGTTCACGCGGTCATTGTTCTATGTTGGTTTCTAGAGAGCCAAATTCTTCATTCTTTCCACCCCTCCGCTGTTGGATCATGAAAGAGTGGCCGATCGTGTTAGTTCCAAAAAAAGGCAGCGTGAGTCGGTCTACATGGCCATTAAGAAGCCACGGGTATAGTCTATAGAGAGAAAACAGTTGTCGGGCTGGATGCTGACGTTGAGGTCGACTGCTAGACTCGGTCGCGGTTTCCAAGGACCAAGGTGAGCGGCCCCAGCTTCACCAACTCACTCTCACCACCAGTGCGCTACTTTGTTTGCTAGCCCACGCTCTGTGTGCTCCTCTTCTTTGCTCCTCTTTCCACGTCTCATTACTGCGTCTGGCTGCCCAGCAACTTCTTCAGTCGTGTCCTAGCCCACAGCTTCTTCCCAAACTGGCGACCAAGGCAAGGTCCCGCAGCGGCCGGCGTCGTAAGTTTTGCACCACTCCGCGAGCGCTCTAATACTTGTTGGCGTGTCCCATTGGCTCTGCAAAGCAGCCCTGAGATGACAACAGATCGCCGTGCTCCCGCGCTGGGTAACGCCACCAAGGGCAGACTGCCACCACGCGCGTCAAGGCAGAGCAACGGCCTGGGCCATTCACACATCCGTGTCATCCCACATCGCAGTGACGCCGACGATATCGAAGACGAGTATGACGACGGTGTACCAACGTTCCGCTCGCCGTCTTTGCAGTTCGCCGCCTCATTCACTTCACAAGCACGCATGCATGAGCATCCCACTGCAGAGTCAGTCTCACAAGTAACGACGTTCGCAGATATGGCACGCCGTTATCCCCAGGCAGATGACGACTTCAAGAGGGAGCAGTCGTTTCCCAGCCCCGGATCTGTGGGTGGCATCCTCAAACTTCAACCACATCGCAAGGCCGGGCAGCCAATGCGCACGAGCGATCTGAGCCACTGCGAGAATGCCAGAAACAACCCCAGCGAGACTTCATCGGACCGTCATCCGTCTGCGTATCCGGCCCGTGAGGCTATTTACCCTCATGTTAATACGGCGATGTCCACGCAGCCCACGTTACAGTCTCAGATTCAGTCGATGCTCGATAATAGCACGGCAGCGTCTCGAGCACCCGCCGTGCCCTCCGGAGCAACGGGCCATGAAAATCACCGAAGCTCGTCGTATGCAATACCCGGCCACAACTGTGAGAGACTCTTTGGTAGACTTCCTGATCCCATCCGCCTTCGTGAGCAGACCGGTGACTTTGATGGCCAAGTTGTTTTCATTGGCCACCCGAATCGAGATGTTTCAGCCCATCAATGGTCATCAAAATTGTTCCAATGGGTGAACATTGGAAGATATGCTCATGTTCGCGGCAAAGTCGAAGGTTCTCTTGCCTCCGACCGTCTCAGGGATTATGACGCCTTGCAGCATCCCGTTGAATTCTTCAAGCGTGCTGCTGAGAATCGAGAAAGACATGTAGCCGAGAAAGCCAGACAGGACACAACGACACATTCTCGTACATCAGTCCCTGCATACACCAGTGAGTCAGCCAAAATATTCCCAGTGGGCGGTTGCCCATCGACACCGGAATCGGCACAGAACACTATCACGAGGGAACATCTCGAGGACCCATTTGTGGCCCACGACAGATCTTTGATGCCAGGCCAGACGCCACTTTACCGCCCGAAAGTGAGAAAAGCGAACATTAATGGCTCTTTAGATTTCAAGTACGAATTTCCTTCCAAAGCAAGTACTTCTGCATCAGACTATCGTGGGAACATTCTGTCAGGTCGTGTGCCGCAGTCGAATTTGCATGAATTGTCTTTTGGCGAGGATGCCACGAGCAATACGGGGACTACTGCAGGCCGCTTCTCTATACAACAGCAAGCATCGAACTACGCTTCGCTACAAAATGTGAAGGAGAAGCGAGTACTTGAAGCAAATCTGGCCAAACACAAGTCTCCAGTGTCCTATGCACGCACTCCAACCGGAGGTCATACCGGGACATCGAATAAACTAAATTCCTATGCCACAGCTCGGTCTCTATTTCCCGCCTCGGGACTCACGGTGGCTAATCCACGGCCGGCGGTGCTAGATGCGGATAAACCAGACTCTTCTCATGCGAAGAAGCGTAATAATGTACCAGAGTCTGAAGGCCCTGATTCGCGAACGACCACAATCAATCCGACCACTGTTGCACTCGCGTTTAGCGACCCGGATGGTTTGAGACAAACTCAGGAATACGAGATAGCAAATGGGCTCAGCAAGCAAGCGCCCACTGTCCAGAACCTGAAGGGCCCGTTTTTTACAGATACCAAACCGACCACTATTGACCCCACTGCGCAGCTGTCGGTGCATGTTGGGGAGGAAGAGAAACTCTCTTCTTGGTTTCACGATGGACATCGCCCGGCTCGACAACAAGCGTATGCTAGAAGCCTTATGTCGGCAGCGGCGTCATACGGAAGAGGAAGGGATTTTGGGGCGATTGGCGGAATATCTAATTCGCATCCGTTTGCTGAGTACAAAAACACGCCTGCGTATGTTCGCCTGTATGAAAACCTCTCAGAGTACACCGACGAACGTCGCAATGGTACGGGAAGTTCGTACTTTACGCGTGCTTGGAAGAAAAACCCGCAAGATCTCAGTACCAAAAGCGGCAACAGCTACCTCGACAAGGCAGCTCCTGGCTCGGCCAGACTAGAATGGACAGGAGGATATCAGGCAGCACGGCATGCGAAGCGTGGCAGGGGTGGTGCATGATGTTATACTCTGCAAGGCACTCTTGCTCATCACTTTAGTAGCAAAGACTGCCGTCGACGTAGATGATAGTTGGTTGAGGGTAGGTACGGAGATGCTCGTTATGCTCTTCGCAAGATGGATGGATGTATGACCGCGCGTGCTGTTCAAAAGACTGAATTTCAAGTCTGTAAGCCATTTTGCGGTATCTGCGGCGAATAAATCCCGCTACGCACAATATATGAGAATTCGTACAAAGTTCCTCCCATTTGAAAGCGCAGTCATGAGTCTTGACCTGGCTGATAGCAATGAAGTTGCTCGGGCTTATCGGCGTTAATCTCAAATAAAGCCAGTGGCGTCATACACCTCAAGCGGCTGCACCACCTTTACCTGCACCACCTCGACTTATTCCCAAACGGGCGCATACCCTTTCGCAACTTCGGCTATTTCCGACATGTCATTCGATAACTACTTACCTGATGAAATACTGCTCGAGATCGTATCACATATCGGGAGCTTGAATATTCGCGAAAGACAGGCTACGCTTGCAAGATTCTGTGCTGTGAACAGGTACTGTGGTTTTGATGTATATATTTGAGGTAGTTTACTAACGTCTGATAGGCAGTGGTACGATGTACGTAGGATCATATGAGATGCGTTTTTTTTGGGAGACGAGATATTGACTAAAGACTCTTTTATGGGATCCAGGTTGCAATCCGGTCACTATACCAATCACCCTACCTCTCAGGCCGCGCGTATGAACTCTTCGTCCGCACAATATGCCCCTCAGTACTCGCACACATCAAGGTATATTTTAATTCATAGCCATACAACCCATCCCCTCGACTCCCATCCCCCAACCACGTACCAGACTAACCCCAACGCCCAAGCCAACATCACTCTCCTCCCTCGTTCAAACCCTCGACCTATCGACCATAGTCCACCAAGGCACGAAATCTACCACCGCACGCCTCCTAAACCGCACCAAATCATCCCTAACAACCTTCATTGCTCCGCAAGCCTCCTTTGCCATAAACTGCTGGGCGTCGCTGTCAAAATGCACACACCTGCGCGTGCTGGACCTCTCCCTCGTAAGCGAGCAAATCAACTTCCAATCGCTGAATCAGACCATCCGCCAACTGAGCGACTTGCGAGAACTGTGTTTACCGCGGTGTAGCTCGAACTACCAGGAGGGCAGCGCAACACTCAATGTACGATGGCCACCACGCTTAGAACGATTAGCACTAAGTGGGAGTGTAAGCGGGAAATTCCTCTGGGACATACTCCGGCAGCCTGAAGCCTTCCCGCCAACATTCTACTCGCTTGGAATCCTCCACTGTCCAGGTCTCGATCACACGAGCATCCGCCTGCTACTCAGTAACCTAGCAGCCAGCCTCACAACGCTGGAACTCCGCGACTTACCCGCCGTCAAACAGGGCCGCTTCAACGGCGTCCTGGACTGGTGTCCGCGGCTCCAAAACCTGACAATCGCACTCGACTACATCGACACCCGCTTCGGCCACATGCCGCCCGCCTTCTCCGCCGCACGCGACTGGCACCGCGCCAAACCCCTCCAGCAACTCACGCTTGTTACGTCGGGAAAACACGGCGACCCGGATCGCTGCTTCACCGCAGACGACTTGTACACGCTGATGGACGAGCGGTTTCTGGGCCGTCTGCGCTGGCTGAACATTGCGCGCAGCACAGAGTGGGAGGCGGGGAATGAGGGCGCTGAAGTCGCTGCCCTCGAACATTTACTGTGTAGTGAGTTGGATCGAGAGAATTGGGAACTTAGGCGTTGGCATTATGAGGGCTTGGGCGGCGTGCCCGAGGATATGGGGTATGAGCGGTGGATTGAGGAGACGGGCATAGGCAGGAGGATGAGGCCGTATTTGAGGATATTGAGTAATCGCTGAGTCTGAAGGAATGTGGTTAGTTGGTGGGTTTTGTCTTGTGTTAGGACAAGTCAGTCACGTTTAGGTGGACAGGCTAATGTTTTCAGTCAATGAGTGATCATGATGAAGCATAAATGAATGAATGCGAAAAGAGATCGAATTTTATTCTATAAAGCAGGAAGAAAATCCTCACATCCATCTATCCTGTACTACCACCAAAAGAGAAAGAAAGTCGCACACCAACAAGCACTCAAGCAATGGTACATCATCTTCTCAGGTAATAAATCTAAGTAATTCATCATTGATCATTACATCCAAGCAAATCCCGCACTAAAAACTTTTCTAAGCGCTACCATTCGCCTTGCTACCCTGAACAGCACCGCGAACACCGCCCTTTTCGCCAACCTCACGGATGATGGTGTTTATGCTGAGGTCCGCAGCAATGTTGATTTGCACCTCGACCTTGCCGCCCTTCTTGACACCACGGATAGCGGCCTCAGCAAGCGTCTGGCCAACCTTCCATGTCTTTTCCCGAAGCTCTTCCTCCTCGTCGCTCTCATCATCGCTGTCGTCGTCGCTGTCATCCTCGTCCTTTTCAGCCTTGGGTTTGGGCTCAGGCTTGGTAACCTTGATGTGTCGGGAACCTTCGACGATCTTGATCAAGACGTCGCCGCCTTCCCTGGGGGTGGCAATAGTGGCTGTCCGCCTGACAGGCAGCGAAGTCTCGGCCTCAACAACGGCGTGGAATACGCCGTGGGCATCATCGCCAGATATGCAGAGTACGCCGACGGCGTTGGAAAGGTGTGGGGTAACGGTGACCATGGGGTGTGTGCTCTGCTCAATGTCCTCCAACTCGAATTCTTGAATCAAGCTGGCCTGGATCGCAGCACCGCGGACAGGCAGCTCAGAGGGGTTGATGGCGGTGGCCGACGTGGAGGGTGCAAGGACAGTGGTGCTCTCTGGGAATGCCGAACTAACAGCAGAGGCGACCTTGGGCGTGTGCGAGTTTCCACCAGCGAGGATGATCTCGGAGATGTCGAGAGGGTCGAGGTTAGCCTTTTCAACAGCGTGTGTAACGAGACGGGTAAAGGCCGAGAAGAGCTTGTTGCCGAGCAAATCGTATCGCGTGCGGTTGATGGACGCTGTGAAGTCAATGCCCCCGATCAAGCTCTCGACAGAGAAGTTGGCAGTGGATCCAATGGACAGTGCCTTCTTGACTGCCTCGCTCTCAAGCTTCAGCTTGGCAAGGGCGCGCTCGTCCTCCCGAGGATCGCCGGCCGACTTGTGCTTCTTGAGAAACTCCTTGGCGAAGTAGTCCATGAGGACCTGGTCGAGCTTGAAGCCACTGACTTCGTAGTCGTGGAGGGTAGCGAGGATGGTGTAGATGCCGCCACGGGAGACGATAACAGCAACATCGGAGCGGGTGCCACCGAGGTCAGCGACAACGATGATCTTGTCGGTCAGCTTGGCTCCAGGGCGGGCATCGTATGCGAGGACGGCGGCCGTGGGCTCGTTGATGAACTGCAGGACTTCCATGCCAGCGTCCTGTGACGCCTTCTTCAAGGCCTCCTTTTGCGCGTCTGAGAAGTTTGTGGGGACTGTGATGACGGCGGCGTTGACATCCTTTCCGAGGTAGGCAGAGGCCGAGCTGCGCAGTCTCTTCAGGTGTCGTGTGGTGATTTCGCCGACAGACACGGTGCTCTCCTGCTCGGATTCGGTGTCGCGCAAGTGGAACGCGACGTCGCTGCCGTTCTCGACGGGGTGCGCAGACTGGTGGCATGGCGAGGGGTCTATTGATTTGAAGCTGGACAGTGTCAGTCTTGCAGGGCAAGGGCAAGGAGAGGCATGTCGTTACTCTTGGCCCAAGAAGTCGCGGAAGTAGGCAGCCGTGTTCTTTGGGTTGCGGACCATTTGGCTCTTGGCCTGGCCGCCGTGCAGCTCTTCGCCCTCGACATATGACAGTGACGAGGGGATTTGGCGGTCTGGACAGCGTTAACATTGCGAGCCGGCCTTGTTGGCGGGGCTCATGGCGCACCTCCGTCTTCGTTGGCAATGACCTCTGCCTTGCCGTCCTGGGTTGTGTTAGTGTCTATGTTGTGTTTTTCAAGGAGCAGTACATGGACATACACTGGTGGTAAAAGCAATGGAGCTGTAGGAATTGCCAAAGGAAATTCCAATTGCGACCCGCGGCGCGGGGTCTGCCTGTTCGCTCATCGTGCCTGTGGGAGACTGTACTATATGTGTGTGTGCTGGACTCGACTAAGGCTTCGTATATATAGCCAAGTGTGGGAGAAAAAGGTGAGGAAGGATTCCAGTACTGAATGCTTCCAACTTGGGCTGTGTGTGGTGTTGCAGATGTTCCAGCCTTGGTGCCGCCAAAGCTAAGAAAATTAAAAGTCCGCGCGAAAAGCCTCGAACAAGACAAGGGCGCTAGTGGGGACCCTCATCGATTCGGCGCATGAGCTCATTGCCTGAGAATTAGTCTTCTGGCCCAAACACCAAACCGCATTCTTTATTTGCTGCTATCACCATGGCCACAATTGTATTGCCAGGCGACACAATCCCCAGAAGCTTGTTGCCATCGGGCACAGGCAAGAAGAAGACATTGACACTCGGCCCTGGCCTGCAACACATCCCACCCAACACCATCGCCACAACCATTGCCGGCGCATTGACAACAGACAACAAGAAGAATGCCGCCGCCGTCGAAGCCAACAGTGGCCGGGTGCGTAGATATTTCCTTCCTACCTTCTCTCCTCTCTCCATCCTTCCCTATTCTTAACCAGTGCTCAAGAAATTGCTTCCCTAACGTCCACAACCAGTACACCCCCTTCACTGGCGACCTAGTAATAGCCACCGTCGCTTCCTCGGCCGCCGAAAACTTCAACTGCCTCCTCTCGCCCAACACCCCCTTCGCAACCCTCCCGCATCTCGCCTTCGAAGGCGCCACCAAGAAAACCCGCCCTCAACTACCCCCAACCTCGCTCGTGTACTGCCGCATCGCCAGCGCCGGCAAAGACCTGCCTCCCGAACTGACATGCGTCGACCCATCCACGGGCAAGAGTGAGGGCCTCGGCTTGCTCAAGGGCGGCATGTTGTTTAAAATCAGCCTGGGCATGGCGAGGAGGATGTTAGCGGCCAAGGGCGGGTTACCGTTATTAGAAGCCATGGGCGCGAAAGTCGGGTTCGAGGTTACCGTCGGCCGGAATGGGCTTGTGCATGTGGAGGGCGGGAACGTGAAGACAACGTTGGCGGTGGGCAGGGCGATACAGGAGGTTGATGACAAGGGCCTGGGGGAGCAGGGGCAGAGGAAGCTTGCTGCGAGTGCGCTGAAGAATATCTGAGGCCTGTGGATATTGAATTTGGTAAAGAAAGAGCACGACAAGTTGCACCGACTCTGGAGTCATCTTGATGAGCATGTCACAAGGGACCTGTGGTGGTATCTTGAATGTCTTGGACGCCGTAAGCCTGAGCATGCGATGGCCTTAAGAGGCATTTTCGCTTTCGCTCAACAGCCGGTCAGACGATTGAATGGCCCTATTCGGCGGTCATAGGACCACGCGAAACAGGAGCGAGAAGAACGCGGTGGATAAAGCGTCGTCCCAAGTCTACTGCACCACTTGAAGACAATGCACGTATTCGCAAGTCAGCTCACTGGCTCAGTGGGAACCTGGTGGACGAAGAATCAATTGGTCACCAAAGAGGATTAGCAGACTGAATCAGAGGCAATGTTCAAATATAGCAAAATGCACAATCTGATGCATTGACAACTAGCTCTCGCCCTTCTTGGGTCTATGATTTTTCTTTGGGTTTTCACAGCTTCACAATACTTTCGTAGTAGTGACCATTCCAGACGCTAACCCTCCACCTTTCCCTTTCCGCTCTCCACATCTTCCTCTCCCCTTTGGGAACAAGGGTCTGGAAAGCGTGACCCCCACCAGGTCCGTTTCGTCACTCGTTGTGATTTCTCTACGGGGCAACCCTCGAAGGATCCCTGGGGAACAAACTGCACATCCTAATGTTCGGCAAGCCCAACCAAAACTGCACGATTCGCTCCAGCCCAAATCCACCACCCGCATGCGGCGGACATCCATACTTGAAGCAGTCCACATAGTCCTTTGTTCCAGCACCCGTGGGGTCAATCGGCGGGTCGTGCTTGCGCATCATCTCGGCGAGCAGGTTGGAGTCGTGGATACGCTGGGCACCGGAGCAGATTTCCTGGCCGCGCATGAACATGTCGTACGAGTTTGAGAGAGCAGGGTCGGCGGGCGAGGGCATGGTATAGGCGGGGCGGATGGCGAGGGGGAACTGGTCGAGCGTGTAGAAGTCCGAGTTGTACTTTTCGAGGACGAGTTTGCCGAGTTTCTTCTCTTGGGGTGTGCTTTGCTTATGTTAGTCATGTGCTTGTGTAGATGGAAGGGGCAACGCACGTCAAGTCATCGTAGTCGCCCAATTCTTCTCCAGATTCCCGTAGCATCCTGATACCCTCTTGAAAGGGGATGCGTGGAACCTTGCCCGACTCTGGTAGCTTGAAGTCCTCGATGTGGTAGACGCTCCGGACAAGCTCAGTCTCCTTGCGATACCGCGCGTTCAACTCGCCAAAGATAAACAGCATGAGGTCCTCCAGCACGCCCATGACCTCATGGTAGTTCTCTTGGAACTCCATCTCCAAATCGAGACCAGTGAACTCAGTCAAGTGACGAGCGGTGTTGGAGTTCTCGGCGCGGAAGACGGGTCCGATTTCCATGACCTTTTGGAAGCGGGATGCAATCAACATCTGCTTGTAGAACTGAGGCGATTGGGCGAGATAGGCAGGGCGATCGAAGTACTTGAGTTCGAAGACATTGGCTCCACCCTCGGAAGCTGCTCCTAGGATTTCTGTAAAATGGGCATGTCAGCAGGGCCATTTGAGTCTTAACACTGTGATCAGGCTTACTGGGAGTGTGGACCAGAACGAATCCCTTCTTCGACAGGAACTCCTGGAATAGTGCGCAGACACCACTCTTGATGACGAAGATAGACTGATTGATCTTGGCTCTGAGATCGATAGTCCTGTTGTTGAGCCTTGTGTTCAGACTGACAAGCGGACGCTCCTCTCCCTCCTGTGGCTTGTCTGCATCTTCGACAACGGTATCACTGGGAAGCGGCCGCTCAGCATCCTCAACCTGCAATGGCAGTGGTACCTCGGCCTTGCTCTCGATGAAGAGCTTTTGTACATGAATCTCGAAGTCCTTGATAGTTGCACTCTTGATCGGCTCCTTTACGCGCTTGACCAAGCCAGTCACCACGAGGGTGCTCTCAGTGCTGATGTTTCCACAGAACTTGACCATCTGCTTGCTCAACTTGTCGCTAGCAGCCACGACCGCCTGCACAGTGTTGAGGTTCTGGCGCAGGTTGAGGAAAGCGAGTTTGGCAGATTGAACGCGAGCATTCTCCACCCAACATCTGAAGGTAACCTCCTTGTCTTCGTTACTGGCGGCATCGGCAAGGTTGACACGCGCAATGTCTGTGGGCTTGAACTCCTTTGACCCGCAGAGGGGCAATTCGCCGTATGCGCCGGCTGATACGTCGGCAGCATCGTCGGCAGCCTTTTTGGTACGTTCGGCGAGCTCGCGAGCTTGGGCAGCAGCCTTCTTCTCCGCCTGAAGTCGACGTCAGCAGTGCGGAGGGAGTCATAGTCATTGGTCGTTGTTTGCCTTTTCTTTTTCCTTCTGTGCCTTCTTCAGCGCGTTCTTCGAAGGCGGCTCCTGCTGAGGGGCGGCCCCAGAGCCAGAGGCTGCTGCTGCTGCTGGTGGCGGTGCGTCACTCATTGTGGATGGTGGTATGACAGAGGTTTGTTCAGCCAGTCGCGTGAGATGTTCATTCATGTGTGGTGAGCGCGCGCCGACTTTCAATTCGTAGTGGGGCATCCAAATGAATCACAGCCAACCCCGCCAGCCTAACCCCGCGGCGTCATCGTTTGGCCAACACCAATGCATGGCATGCAAAACTCGACAGACGACATGGTCAACGATTGATGTGGGTATACCAAAAAACTTATGAATGCTGCCCACCTAATTGACGCCACCTCCTTGCGGTCATTGACCAGAACGCCATCCCCGCCTTAGAATGCAACCCGCTATGCAATTATGACCAAACATTAGTTTCCCCTGTAAAACCACCAAAAGCCCCGCTGTATTTAATACAATAACTTGAAAACTGCTCATTGGCATAACTCTCTATAAATTCGGGTCAACGACTTTCTGAACGCGCTCAGCCGTGGATGGAGGCTCGACTCGACGATGTTGTTCCTCCCTCCCACAGCTTGGCCGTTTTAACAGTCGACTGTTTGGGCTCGTGACAATAGAATATGTTGACATGGCTGTCTTGTACAGCAGCCGCCGCTATCATTAATCGATGTGGGTGGAACGCCGTGGCAGCAATCGGAGCAGAGCGGTCGCGCAAGAACCCTGAGTAGGGTTCGAAGTGTGACACAGTCTGCCCGTTGTGGATGTTGAAGATCTTGACACGATGTCTCTGCGTCCCACTGCAATAGTCAGCAAACCAGCCCAATTGATTCCAATGACAATAAAAACTTACGTAGCAAAGACTGGCGCATGCTCGTGCACACTGAGTGTCCTCAGGTGATCCGTCGTCGCCTGTATCGTCTTGACACTTCGATCCATGCGTATGTCCCACAGTTTCACCTCTCCGCTACGACACCCGCTCACGAGTTCACGTTGTCCGCCACGTTGCAAATGAACATTTGTGATCCATTGTCTGTGCTCTTTCCATACCTTGACCATGGCAGTGGCAGGCTTCTGACGTTGATCGTAAACCCGGATCGCACCATCACCAAAGCCAGCGACAAAGACGTCGCCCTCGACTTGATCCGAAGTCAAGGACGTAATGCATGATCCTGATCTTGCAGGAAGGTCCTGATGATGTTAACTACGTCTAAACAGCCGTGAACGCAAGACGACTTACACTTGTGCATACTTCGGTCCCTGCATTCCATATACGGATTACCTTCACATCTCCAGCAACCAGTATCGATCCCCTCCCCTGTTGCCAATCGAAGACTAGACCAGCGTTTTTGTTACTGGGCACAAGATCTGTCAAAGCCCGGAATCCTGTCACCAACTCAGTCTTCCCCTTGTGATCGTAATTGCGGAAGATCTTGATGACTCCGTCCGACGATCCTGTCATTAACAAGGCTTGATCGTCCTCGTTGATGAAGCGAACGTCGGTTATCTTCGAATCCGGAGGGTTACCATTTGAAAAGCAGTTGATTCTGCTTACCGACTTTGAGTAGTCGAATATGTTGACCGTATCTCGAGTATCAGTGACTACAAGGTGGTCTTCAAATTGATGGAAACACATCTTGTGAGGCTGACTGAGATTATCAAAGTAACCCCGAGGGACATCCCAGCGATTTGACACTGCAATGTCCTTCAAGGGCTGTGTTTCAGCGATGATCCTGTCATTTCGATTGCGTCGCCAGAGTCGGCCATTGTAATCGGTACTGCCCGGCTCATCGGCTTCAGTTGGCTTCATTTGAGGCTCGCGGAAGTATTCCACCGACCACTCGAAGAACACGCTTTTAAGAGGTATTTCAGGCTTCTCCGTTAGGCTCCGAGGCTTGAAACCACGCGGTGTTGGCTCTTCTTCAACATGATATTTCTCTGGCGTCTGGGGGCGGCCTTCGGTGGCGGGTGCATGTGTGTCCTCTAGCTTGCTCCTTCCCATTGATCGCTGAGTAGAGGAGGAAGAATCGGTCCCGGTCCAAAGGCTTTTCAGCGATGCACCAACGCTTGTAGACTTTCTCATTCCACCAAATAAGGACAGGTAGGAGGAATCCTTTGTCGACGTGGAAGGGTTAGGACTCTTGGGAGGGGCGACGAGCTCTTCCTGTGGGCGGCGCGCAGGACGAGCTACAGGTACATGATTTAGTGTCGCTTCTAGTTGAGGCTGGACGAATTTGGCAAGCGACGACTCCATCAGAGCGATCAGCACGTTGTCAACGACAATACCAGCATCCTTTGCGATTTCAGGATGTGGATCGACTGACATCACCAGTAACTCCTTCCATATAGCAGCATATATGGTGTTCTGGGAGCATGAACTAGACCCAGAAGTGTCCGCATTCATCGAACTTCGCTGCTTCTTCATGTAGAGCGCGTCTCCAGCCCGTTCATCCATCGGTGGTGATGCCAGAGTAGCCTTCTCATCGCGAATGTGTTCGAAGGCCGCGACAATGAACCGTGTCTTGTAGCGAGCCGCAAAGGTGGAGAAGAAGATGAGTAGCTCTCGCCGTACCATGCTGTTACCATCCATAGTCATGACAAGCACCATGGAAGCAATGGACTCCTCGATGTTGGCTACCTGGGCTGTCACATCTCGGATGCCAAGAAAAGATGTGAGTGCATGGAGCATGGCAGCCCTCACTTCGGCCACAGGGTCCACGACAAGTTCGCACAATCTCTCATGTGCCATGCACCGTATGCCAACCCATTTCGCTTCTTCATAGTTGACCCACAGCCTACTTAAGCAGAGACAGGACCATTGCCTCAACAAAGGATTTTGCATATCTTTCAGGTGGTCTAAGCAGCTTTCCACTAGCTCTGTGCTTAATGACGCGCGTTGACCCTGACTGTAGTCTTTGCAGAACATGGAGACAATGAAGGCGCACATCGCACGGTGCTCGCTTGCATTTTGAATTGGAATGCCTGGAACAAAATTAGTTTCGAAATACGACACGGATATGGACACCTACCAGAGTTCGGGTTGAAAATGTTGATGAAGTATTGATAACCATTGTCTTTGAGCAAATCAGCCTGGCAGGACTGATCGACTGCCAAGATGCGTGCCCAGATAAAGACCATGACAGGCTTTAGTTCATTGGCTTGGGATTGCAATAACTTCAGAACGTAAGGAAAGATACCGATACTGAGCGCGAGGTTCACGGCCCATGGTCCATGATCCAGGAAGCTCGAAAGAAGAATCAAGGCCCTCAAGCGGTGCACCTGACTAAGAAGAACTTGGAGCACGATAGGAAGCTGCTCTGGTACTTTTTGCTCGACAGCGCCCTGAGTCAGATAGACCTCGAAGGCGGTTAATTGCTGTGAAAAGAAAGCCGAGTGATTGTACTCATATTCCTTTTCGCCCCGAGCTTCCGCTTGGAGATCGGGCAATTGAGCCAGGATAAGCTCGACTGCGAGATCCCAGCTGCGCCACAAGGGATGGTCATGTGTCTGTGGAATCTCTGGATGTGACACAGGGTGGCAGTGATATGCACGCATAATGCGCTGAGCGAGAAGATAATTGCGAAATAGTGCGGCTACCATCAAATCCTGGCGGAAGAGTTTCTTGAACAGAGGCTTAGAAAGTGAGTTCCAAGCAATGGTATCTGTGATGGCTGTGAAGATCCAGTTGAGTTCACCAATGGGCGTTCTACGCTCCGAAACCTTGCCGGGGATGTTGTGTGCGTCGTGCACGGTAACCTTGCTCGGTAGGGGATTTTGCAAGATGAAAAATCGCACCGCCATGGTAATCGGGTCTGTCAGACAGGATGTGAAGATGTCTGCAGGTAATTCGGGATTTGTGGGAAGAGACTCTTTCTCTCTACAGGCAGCCAGGTGAATGCAGTCACTGAAGTCAACATATTCCACACTAGGGTCCCTTCGTCGGGCTTCCTCGAATTCGGTCTGGTGCTTCTCCGCAAACCTGTTGAAATTGCTGATGATAAGACCAGCATCAGAGCAGTCATAAACGAATAGACTCGGCGCACCAATCCAGCTCTGTAAATCGTACAGTGATAGAGGAATGTACTGAGTATAATTGCGATTGAAGACCCAAATCTCGCCAGAAGATGTTGGCTTGGGAACGCCGTGGCCGTTGTAGTGGAAGAGAACTCTCTCATTGCGAGCATTGCGACGTAGTGTAGAAGTATATTTTCGCGTTTCCTCAGTGGTAGGGTCGAGGAGCAGCTTGTAACGAGTGCGCATACTAAGCTGCTCGTATTGAGTCTGCAGAGCCTTCCCAATCTGATTCATGGGAGTGTGTCCGGGCGTCTGGGATGTGACGGTGGGGTCTATCCAACACTCCTCCTTTGCGCAGGGATTGGTCTTTATGACATCGGGTGGATCCACTCCGATGTTGAGACAGAGGGCGAGGACGGCGGACACGGTCTTGAGTCGATCCCGCATTCGCCATTCCTGGACGGGGTAGGCACGGTCTTCATGCTTGGGGTGACCGCCCGTCTCGTGCTTCTTGTCAGTGTAGTACATGAAGAAGTTCTGCGTCGCATGTCAGCCCGTGCACTTGGCAGCCTGCCACGATCAACGCACAGAGGTCAGCAGATTGCTGTACTCTTCCGAATTCAGCTGGTCATCCCAGCCATGGCGAATCTTGAAGTGGCCATCGACGCTGCCCTCGTCGGCTTGCTCAGAATTTGGCGGGCGAGGGCCAAAGTCACTTCGGGCGCGCAGGAAGCTGGGTCGCGCAGACTGCGAGGCAAACGAGGCAGGGCGGCTGTGCCCCGCGTGGTCGTCCATGTCGGTGTCGGTGGGTGAGACGTTGGTGGTGGCAGGAGAGCTGGGGCGCGAGGTCGTAGGCTGCGAGTTCTGCACTTCGAGTCTGGGCGGCATGGCCGCGGTGCCGTTCACGTTGGCAGATGCAGCTGCGTGCGAGGAAGGAGCGGCTGGCTGGGGTTGGCCGCTGACGAGGGGCATGTCACTGGCGGTTCTCATGGTGAGCAAAGACAAGCAGGACGAGCAGCGACGACGTCGGCAGCGCCCATGTCGGGAAGCAGGCTGCTATGGGCTGCGGTGAGGTGTGGCCACAGGCGGGGTAGAGAGAGCAGTCCAAGTATGGTACAGAGGTACACAGTGCCTGCTCGGTCGGCCTTTGGGGAGGAAATGCGTCACGTCCACGAGCACTCGATATGGCCATGGACATCGGGTATACTTCGCGCAGGCCTGGGGAGCTTGGACGTCGCGGCTACGCTATGCCGCAACAGGACGGCGGTGAGGCGGGTGGCACGCACGTGACCGGCCTGAGCGACAGTGCCCACTCGGGAGCCGTGCCTGGACATCTGGCGGGCGTCCACGGGCATGTAATGGATTGATTGGGTGAAGGAGACCGTGTCTAGCGTAGTGCGGCACAGTACTATGTACAGTAGAGTACGTACACAATACTACGTAACGAGCATGGAGAGCCAGCAAGGCTCCTGGACTGTGGTGTGGCTTCTGTGGCTCCAGCCTCCAGCGCTGCATGCCCCACTGCCTAGGTACTGTACTCTACAGGAGGCCGTCCGATTGCCAAACCAATGGCTGCGTGCGCGTGTGCGTGTGTGTGCGTGGATAGTGCGCCGCCATCACCGTCTCTTGACGGACTTGACCACTTCTCGTGCAGCAGCGCGTCTGCATCGTGGCTTGCCGAACCAATGGCCGCGTTGCATGCCCTGTCGTTCGCCGTGGATCCTGGTTGTCCCTACGGGTTCAGGGGAAGACCAACACCGCCAGGCCAGCTTGCGCCGCACGTCCAACGTAGACAGTGTCAAGCCGCCATTTTGCTGTGACTGCCATCCATCGCCCCGTGTCTCGGTGTCTGACTGCAGCACCAACGCGCTCTGAACGGCCTACTTTTGCGCTGTACACTGCACCGGACCCCGCTCTCCCATTGGAAGCCTCACACCTGCTGCTGCCAGTGCCAGCTCGTCGATCACTTCGCCAAGATCTGTACTTCGACAACCCCGAAACTACTGCGGAAATCTTGTCGCACTTGACCTGCATACACACTACACCACGCTCTGTCCGACCTCGCTCCATCTCTGCTGCACTACGACGATCCACTCACTGCGAAATGTCCACGCTCCTCTGCCCTCCTCGCATCTAGACTGCCCAACTTTCCGCCGGCCGCAGCATACCCTCCAGCCTCCGACCCCCTCCCAGCCGCCACTTCGGGCCTCCGCCCTTCGTAGCACTGTGTAGCCAGGCGCGCATCCACCTCGACGGCAGGCCGAATGCGTACGTGACAGGCAACGGCAGCCAGCGCAACACCCCCTGCTCCACATCTCGTCGCCATGTCCTTTCTGTTTGGGAAGAAGAACAAGCCGTCGCCCAGCGCCCTCCCAGCGGCCACGCGGGACATCACCTCGTCGCATGGCCAGACGCCGCAGCCAGCATCGCTAAATGGAGCCGCCGCCGCCCGCGACATTAGTTTTGAAAAGACTCGTGCGGGCGCGCAGTCGCAGACACCCACTCCCGGCGGCAGCGTCAACAACTCGCTCAGCTCGCTACAGAACCATGGCCACTCCAGCACACCTGAGCCCAAGGCATTGCGTGAACGGGCAGAGCCTAATGGCCAGGTATGCAGTCATACCTGCTGCCCTTCTCTTCTGCTACATTTGCTGACTTGGCGCAGAATGCGCCCCCAAGGGGCGCTGCCGGACCCCCTGCCGAATCGCCCTATCCATGGTCATCTCGTCGCCTGACCTTCACAGCCGGCAATCCTTTCCCTCGATATGGCGCCGCAATCAACGCTACTGCTTCCAAAGATGGCACCATATATCTCATGGGAGGACTGGTGGGCGGCGCAACCGTGAAAGGCGACTTGTGGCTGACCGAAATGGGCAATGGTAGTTTGGCCTGCTACCCCATCTCCACCACTGGAGATGGGCCAGGGCCCCGCGTGGGCCATGCCAGTCTACTCGTTGGGAATGCCTTCATTGTGTTTGGAGGTGACACGAAATTGGCTGATAATGACGACTTGGACGACACGCTCTATCTTTTGAACACCTGTGAGTTGGTCGCAAGCAGCAGGCCAGCTTCAATGCTGACAGCACGTAGCAACCAAACACTGGTCGCGTGCACTCCCGCAGGGTCCCCGTCCCACAGGCCGATATGGGCATACTCTCAATATACTTGGCTCCAAGATATACATCTTCGGTGGTCAGGTCGAGGGCTTTTTCTTCAATGATCTCGTCGCATTCGATTTGAACTCGCTGCAATCCTCTGCAAGCCGCTGGGAGGTATTATTGCCAAATACCAAAGACCAGGTGTCTCTACAGGGTAAGGCGCCACCTGCTCGTACGAATCATTCCGTCGTTACGTGGAACGACAAGCTGTACCTTTTTGGTGGTACTGATGGTGTGACTTGGTTCAACGATGTTTGGACCTATGAGCCGCGCACTAATTCCTGGACTGATCTGGACTGCATTGGCTACATACCCGTGGCTCGTGAAGGACATTCTGCCGCCCTCGTCAACGACACCATGTACATCTTTGGAGGGCGTACTCAAGAGGGTGTTGACCTGGGGGATCTCGCAGCTTTCCGAATCTCATCCCGCCGCTGGTACATGTTTCAGAATATGGGCCATTCACCCTCGGCTCGTTCAGGGCACAGCATGACTTCTTTTGGGAAGCACGTGGTGGTCTTGGCGGGAGAACCGAGTTCTTCTGTGGCCGACAAGAACGAACTCAGTCTTGGCTACATCTTGGATACCTCCAAGATCAGGTATCCTCCTAATGAAAACTCTCCCCAGCAGGTACAGAACCCGCAGCGAAAACTTAGCGGAGGTGAAAAGGGCAATTTATCTGGCAAAGCCACTTCGCCTCCCCCAAGGGAAAGTATGATGCCTGGACAACAGCAGGCACGAGCTCATGATGGCATGGGAGGCGCTGTAGGTGCAGGTGGATCTCGACTTCCCCGTGCCGCTACTCAGCAACCCCCTGGCCCTCCCCCGCTTCAGCAACCGCCACAACCAAGAATGAACGGGCCCAATTCGCAGGTCATGGCAAATGGCAGAGCGAGAACCCCGACAAAAAATGATCGCGTCTATGGCCCCCCTGTGGATACTGGAGCCACAGTTACACAAGAAAGAGAAAACTTCTCGCCAACGGTTCGAGGGAGCCCATCCACTGATGTACAACGCAAAACCTCGGATGCGATCAGTCACAGGACACCGAAAGAATCAATGGATACCATGCGCTCCACTAGCACTGTTTCCCGTAATACCTCACGATCCCACCGACAGCATCCTTCGCAGGAGAGTGTGGAACAGTCAACACGGCACTCGTTGGAAGCACAGCATCAGCGCGGCCCGAGTCGTGATGTCGACTCTATCCCTGCCGATAATGTAGTTGGCACATCACCTTCTGTCGGCCAATATAACGATGAACTCGCTCGCGAGCTGGAAACCGTCAAAAGTCGCAACGCCTGGTACGCCTCGGAATTGGTACTTGCACGCAAAGCGGGCTACAATCCGGGCTCATCAACGAGTCCAGTGTTTGATGAGCGTTCAGCGGAAGCTTTCCGTGAAGAGGACAAGCCGTTGCTTGAAGCACTGCTCAAGATGAAGGCTGAACTTGAACGTGTCCAGGCATCGATCGCAGCCCAAGGCGAGGACGCTGCCAGAAGGATTGCAGAGGTCGAGAGACAACGAGACGCAGCCGTGAACGAGGCCATATACGCAAAGACCAAGCTTGCGGCTCACGGTGGCGGCAGCCAGAATGGCACTCCGCAACCCGACGCAGTTCGCAATGCTGGTACACCCGACATGGGTCGCATGCAGGACATGAATCGTCGACTGGCAGCGTCGTTAGCAGCACAAGCGGAAATGTCGACTAAACTTGAACAGCTGTCGCATCAGGTCGAGGCAGAGAGAAAGGCGAAGCAATTAGCGGAGGAAACAGCAGAGGCCGCGCAAAAGCGTGTACAAGAGCTTGATTCAACCCGTCAGAAAGCCACCGCGGAGTCCGAGAGGCTGCGCGCTGAATTGCACGAAGCTGAACGCATAGCACGAGAGGTATCCACATCTGCCGCCGAAGCCGAGACATCATCAAAATTGCTAGCTATTGACAAACAAGAGCTTACTGCCAAGGTCGCTCGCCTCTCTGAAGAGTCCAGAACGCATGCCAACGTCCTTCAGAACTTGCGCGACGCGGTCTTAGCGTCTTCGGAAAAATCCACGCTACTGGAGAAGAAGCTTGAAAACGAGCAGACACAATGCGAGCTTCTTCGTCAGAAGCTTGCAGAGCTTCGCGCCGAACACGAAGCTCAAGTGGTCGAGCTCGAAACAGCATCGCAAAGACTTCGTAATGCAGAGGAGTTGGCAGAGAGGCATGCTGAGGAGGCCCGTCATCACCAACAAGCTGTTCTCTCCGGGTTGGGAAGCATCGCCAACAGAGCGGAGAGCGGAGAGGACGCTGTTGACGAACGTGTCGCCGTTCTTCAGCAGCAAATCGAAGTAGCCAATGCGATGGCTCGCCGTCATCAGACCGCTGCCGATCAAGCTTCTGAGAAACTTCGTCGCGCTGAAGAAAGAATTGCGGGTCTTGAGGCATATCAAGAGCAATCAAGTCGCGAGGGCTTGGCTATTAGGAAGCAGCTGCAGCAATCCATGCGGGACATGCAGGCTGCAGATGCCGAGAAGGTCGATCTTCGCCAGCAGCATGAGCGACTACGTCTCGAAAGCAATGCTTTTGAAGTCCAGTTGAAGACGCTTAAGAACCTGCTGGATGAGCGAGGAGTGAATGCGCATGATGCGCGCCGCTCGAGGGTGCTTGACAGTCCAAACTCTAGGTTTGGCACTCCAGAACTCAATCGGGTCCGCGAACTGGAACAGCAAGTCGACTCGATGAACAAAACCCACGAAGAGCTGCGAGCCGTCTTTGAACAGCGTGAGCATGAAGTAAGTAAGGAATGGGAGGAGAAGCTACAGGCACTACACAACGACCATCAGGCCGCAGTGAAATATCTTCGTGGAACGGAGAAGATGCTTGCCAAGATGAAGCAAGAGCTTGATCGTTACAAGACCGCAAATTCCAAGCTCGAAGAAGAGCTCACCCAAGCAAGACAGGACCATGGCATGGCCCGTGAGCAGTCCGGAGCATGGGAAGCAGAACGGACTGCACTTCGGGATTCGCAAGACAACATGAAGGCCACTATTGCGCGTCTCGAGGAGCAGTTGTCTAAAATGCAGACTGATCTTACAGCTGCTCGTGAGCAGGCCCAAATCGCTAGTCAGGACACAAAGCAAGCCGAGTCTGTTGCTAATCAAACTCGTGCCGACCTGGAGACACTTCGTCGTCAGTATGTTCTAGTGGAGGACCGCGCTCGTGAGGCAGAGAGCCGCGTGCAAATATTCCTTGATCAATTTGAATCATCCGTCGACAACTACCGTCGACAGTCCCAGGTGCCAACAGGTAGTACGAATGGGGCCGAGATTGGACGTCGCGCTACGCACGACAGCGTAGCTTCAGCGGAGTCTTTGTATAGTCACCAGGACGATTCTAATCATCTCGAGGCACCGAACCGCCCATCTTCAGCGACAAATCGCAACTCTATGGCTTTGGACAATCTTGCTTCCGAGCTAGACGCTCTAAGGAGTCATTGGGAGACTACAAACAAGGCATACCGCCTGAGCGATCGTTTCGACTTTGAGCCATCTGTGGCAGGCGACCACAATGACGGCAGCGAATCTCCCACACATTGGAAAGGATTGATGACTGAAAATGATAATAAACAGAAGACCTCCGAGAAGAAAGACGTGGATTTTACACGATCAGATTCTTCTACCGTTGCTGGTGCACCAGGCCTCCCTGTTGCCTAGATGATTTACTTTTCTCCATGGCGTTGCTCAACCTTCTTTGAGCATGTTGTTGGTGTGCGATCCCATAACAAACGGATCTTTTCTTGGCGCAGGTTTTATGGTACGCCATGGTCTTAATGTTGAATATTCCACTGCTGCTTCATGATTGCGGTATGCCTTGTACTATACCATTTGTTTTGCTTGGAGAGATGTTTTTGGTAGATTGCCATTAGCACTCTCATCTTACTCTTGAAATTTCCATGCAGCGTTCTTTACTTAGAGTGTCATTTGCTTGCTGTGTTTCTCGCCGGCGCCTTCTCACCTCCTCACAAACGTGACACCTTCGCACAACAAATCGATATTTCCCTTTCATCGATGCTTGAAACTCTTCAGTGATTCATTCCCATCTTCAGCAGTATCCAACGCTGTATCCTAGCACTGCTGTAGGGTACCTCGCTGCGATGATGCTGTCCCTAAACGGGTGGTGTAGGTGTTCACCGGGTGAAGGTGAAAGTCTCTCTTCACCAGCTCTCACCTCACCACGCCGAACCCTCACCATACAACAATACCTCCCAATGGACCCACATATCCCCTGCAAGTTTTTCAGTCTCTACAATAGGATAGTGAACCCGCTCTACCTGAGCTGTACCACTATGCCAGTACCAAGCCCACCCAGCGCTATTGTTCACTTCACTACAATGGGGCTGCTGTTGTGAGCTTTGCAGCCCTGCCCTCGGTCATATATTAAAGCTCACCTCTGTTCCTACCTCCCTTCCTCCTTGTCCTCCTTCCATTTTTCATTCACATTCGGTTTCAATTCTTCCCTTCGACGCAGGTCGTCTCCTATTTCACATCTTCACTTTTTCCTTTGTAGCGATCTTCAGCTTCGCCTTCAGTCTGATCTGACGCCGAGTGTCAGGTTTGACCTCGCTTCTCATCGCTTTTGTGTGCGAACGAACAAGTCTGGTACTTTGTTCGTGCTTGAAGCGACGTTATATCTACGGATCTCTTTGCGACGAAACGAGAATCTGGTATTCTTCAGTTTCGCAACATGGATTGGCCCGCATACGAATCGGATGACGACTTCATAAAGAGTATCTTTGACATCAATGCGGGCAATGCTACTATAGCGAGCCCCGAACCATTGCAGAATCAAGACCCACCGCAGAATCAAGCCCCTACGCCTGTTGACGACCCCAACTCCTGGAGCAACCCGTTTGTAGACTTCAATGAAGATCCTCTTGGCTTTTCTGCCAACCACAACAACATCACAGGGGATTCGAGCTCTGCTGACTTGACGTCCGACGGCAATGGAGCCTTTCTCACGGGTTATCCTCCGATTGCGCCTCTCGAAAAACATCTAGAATTGGAAAAGCAACCTCGCTACTCTCCTACCGCCGACTACTCTCCTCCCGCCGACGACTTCCCCACTAGCGTTCGGCAAGGTCAGCAAGTTCAGGCATCTCCTCTCGTCAACGAACCCCAGCATGACTACCTCTCAAAGCAACAGCTTGAACATCCGGAGCAGATCGACATTGCGGTTGAGCATCCGGAACAGGTCGACAATGAGGTCGAATATCAGGATCACATCAAAAATGAGTTTGAGGATCAGGATCACATCGACAATGCGGTTGAGTACCCGGAACAGGTCGACACTGAGGTTGAGAATCAGGATCAGCTCGACGACGAGCAAGCAATTTCGACCCCGGAACAGCCCCTTCAATCCATTGAGGCTTCGCATGTCAATGCAAACGCGACACGTACGCCTATGAACAACGCGCAGGCCGCTACTCCTAAGTCCACTGGCAGTCGCATTGACGAGTTTAAGAGGGCCGTGATGATGGCTAGATCACCCAACATCAGTAACGAAGAAAAACTTCACTATCTCCGTCAACTTCACCCACGAATGATTGAGTATGTCGTCAACAAAATCAAGCAGAGTAATAAAAAGCGTGGCATTGCGTCCAGCAGTATGAACCAAGGCGACAACTTGAGCTTCGTACCCCAGACTGTCTACCAGCCAGTGAACACCAACATGAATGGACAGCCGGGCTATGGTTCTTCGGTAGGTCCATCTGTTCCCACGTCTCAGAGCTTCGACGCATTGTCCCGCGGCCCCATTATCCAGTCTTCGAACATTGCCAATAGCATACCATCCAGCAACACCAACAACAATTCACTTCAGTTTGAATACATCAACAACGGTCAACCAGTTGTATACACCCCCAACGGTCAGCCATCATACGCCAATAATGGTCAGTCATCTGCATACAACAACAACAACAGTCCGCAACCTGGATATTCCAAGAGCTCGTACTCTGGACGTTCCGACACCGACACCGACACCTTTCACTCTGGAAATGGTAGCGCGTCCCAGTATGGACTCAGCAGTAGCTTACGATCTACTTATTCCAGCGCACCAACGTCAGTTACATCCAGTTCCCGAGTCTCCAACATCCCCCTGCAGACTGGTCTCAGCAACAGCTCGGTTTCTGGACTGATCCCCGAATCTCTGGCTGGACACGCCAAAATGTCTCGATCAAAGCGTGACAAGGCTCCGACTTCAGCTGCAAACATGAACCCGCCTGCTTCGGTTCCAGCTCGCGTCCAGAACATGCTGCCGCCTACCACAGATGTCTACCAGCATGTTGACATCTTTCAGCTTGCACCAGGAACTGTTCCTCAGGAGAATGTCGACATTACGATGACTGAAGCCTCTTACCGTCCAATCAAAGATGACTTCACTCCACCTGATCCTAATGCTCCTACCCCCCAGTTCGCTCCATACGCCGCCCGCTTCCTTACCTCTGCAGCCGCCCGGACACACCGTAAGAGAACTCGCATCGAGGCCAAGAAACAAGCAACCGACATTGAACGTGTCATTCGCTTCGGTCGTAAGCGCTCACAATTCTTGCACACTCAAATGCCGTCACTAACACCATACAGGTCAGTACTGGGTCCGCCGCCTCTATGACTCCATGATCGATATCTCCGACATCCGTGACAGCGAAGCATCCATCCACCGTCAACGCTTCGAAAAGGGAGATGTGTTGAACAAGTCGTTCGATGCTGAGGACCTTGAAGCGACCGCGCACCACGTCTTTGACGTAGCCATCGCTGTCCACACTCGTGGTTGGAACCGCGCCAAGATCTACCACAAGAAGGCCGTCCGCGGTAAGTTGTTCGACGAGTGCGCCAAGAGCCTGGAAGAACGCCTCAACAAGATTTGCCAGTGCATGAAGCACATCAAGGCTACCGTCGATGACGCCATGCGCGGAGGAGTTACTCTGGCTTTGCTGTGTGACAACCCGGGAGCCAGGAGCTCTACCAAGGAGTCCAACAACAACGGAAACAAGAAGCGTGGTGAGCGGTTGGCTTTGGTCAAGGAAACACTGCCTAGGTCTTCGACCAAGGCGTCTTCCCAGACTGCTCAGGAGGTTGAGGGACAGAATGAGCACAACGAGGAGTGAGTTCAGCATGGTATGTGATTTGGATTGAGGGTCGACGACGACTGAAGATTGGATTTTCTGGGAGGATCACTGGCGTTTGGAGGTATGATTGGGTTTCGGCATGACATGGACTTGGGTACGATGTCACGTCGGCGATAGCTTTGGAGCTGGACTCCTTTGATCGTCGGCACTGGCATCTCCCACATTTGATCTGGCCAGGCGTTTGTTTGGAACAGGCTTTCATGAACTGATACCCCGACGACATCCTCCTCTTATAGACAGTCGCTTCCATTTTCATGAAACGAACACAGGAATTGCTCCAACTTTGAGGACATGGCTAGTAAATGCACTACCACAGAGCGAGCACATTCTTGTAGCATTAATAAAATTTCACACCACCTAAACTCTCAACCTTGATCCGTGCTTCTCGATCTTTCACATTCTCAGCAGTTTGCCGTGCATCTTCCGCTTCAGCCTCCGCAGCCTGCCGTGATGCCTGTCTCTTCTTCTTACTCCGAAACAACGCTTCCTCGTCCTTGACCTCTTTCAACACTACCATCGCGTCAGCATAATCCACATCACTCCTCACCCTCTCTGAAGAAGACAAAAAGATAGAGAGAAAAAACAGATAAACATACCTTCCGCCCACGCCTTCTCATTCTCCCCATCCCCCACCCCCAACACCCCCTCCACATCCACACTCTCCCCACTCTGCACTCGCTCAATAACCTCCTTCAACACCCCAATCTTAGCCTCAGCCTTACGCCGACTCTGCGCCCGCTCCTGCTTCAGCCACAGCACCTGGATTGCCTGGCTGCCCACCAGCAAGGACAGGATTATATACGGCGTAGCGGGGTTCCAGGTCCGGCTTGGTCGTGGGGTTGGTGTGTTGTTTGTGTTATGGGTTTTGAGGGGCTTGGGGACCATGGAGGCCCAGAAGCTGGGGCGTAGAATGGTGGGTACGGAGAGGTGCCGTGTTTGTGTTTGTGGGCGTGTTGGGCGGGGCGTGCTGGTAGGGGGTATGCGTGTGCAGTGGGTGTTTGGGCGCGAGTATGGGAGGAGGAGAGATGGGCGCGTGAGGGGTAAGTGCCGGAGCGGTTTGGTTGCGTCCATTGTGGTGCTGTGATGTGTGTATTATATCTGCTGTGTATGTGAACGTGTGGATTCGGGGTTATGGGAATGGCGTTTTAGTTTATTGACGATTAGCCTTTACGATTCGATGCCATCTATGTATCGTGAACATTCAACTTTTTGACGCGCATGGGCCGAAAGAGGGTTAGCGCCAGGGTCTCGCCAGGACATACCGAGGTTCATGGTCTAGGGATATACTCCTGCATACGCCCAGATGTCTCGAAGTCTCGTCCTCTACTATTGCCGTGTTTGTTTCGGCCGTTCTTTTGAAGATGGGTGAATCACAGGATAATCGGACGCCAGAGCAGAAAATAAAGGACTGGTTTGCAAAGGCAGATTTTGAGGGTTATGATGTATGAGCATTACTGGAGTCAAACTACGTAAAGGATATGCTGAAAGTCTGTTTAGTACCATGATGCATCGCTCTTCAAGTCACTGAAGCTCGAGGAGGTCACGATTGCGCCTACGGGTGAGGCTACGACGGTGTTTAGTTTTGTTGTTACCAGGGAACTATGCAGGTAATGTACTTATCCCGCCACGACTCGGTACTAAAGTACTAACAAGTCCCCTTCTAGTGAGTAATCTCTTTGCCTGGAGTTTTAATAGTATGACTGTGCAGGGCCGGTTTAACCATCGCAACTCTGTTAGATTATGGTGGTAATTTGCACGGCGGCGCCGTCGCATTGATCTTCGACATCACGACATCCATGGCCATTACGGCTCAGTCTCGCAAAGGGTTTTGGGATGGTCATGTTTCCCGCACTCGGTATGTGTTCCCTTTTGTTGAATCTATTAGATTTTACGTAGCTAACACTGGGGTAGTAAGTACAATCCGTGGATACAGAAGCATGCCCACTTTGAAGCTTGACATGTGGAAATACTGGACTGATTGGTGGATGTAGTCAATTGCACATACTTGAGGCCTGCGCCTGAAGGCTCGAAGGTCTTCGTGGAGAGTAAAGTCGTGCATCTGGGAAAGCGAATGGGTCAGACGACCGGAACGATGAGGCTAGGTTCGAAGGATGGGAAGATTGCGTATATGTGCGAACATGGCAAGGCCAATATGGGAGGCTCGAACTTGTAGGATGGGGCTTAGGCATCAATAGCATTCGTTAGGAGCGAGGAACGTCTGCAACTTTAATCGACTCGTTAGCTGTAGCTAGAAACAATTCTCCAAGTTCGACTGGTTTAGAAAGCAGTTTGGTTGAGATAAACTGAAGATGGTCGTACAACGTGTGCGGTGCTTGGTGCATGACCGCTGGCTGGAGGGCTTGCAGTGGACCCTGGCCCAAGCCGACTCCGCAGATGTCATGCCAAGACCCAGCATGCGACTACGCGACTATGCGACTTCGACCTTCCGTTGAACCCGAGGAGGCAACCAATTTCTAAGTCGTCGCATTAGCGCATCTCGTCAATCAATGGATCTTGGAGATGAAGGAAGCTCCCCGTGGGGAGGTATGCAAGCTCGCTAGTCCGCTAACCACCGTGATCGCCATGGTTAATGCTATCGCAGATGTGCCCTCGCAGTCGAGCCCAGTCAACGAGACGTCCAAACTAGGCCAGGACAACAACAACAATGCTGGCACCGACACTCTCGCCCCCCCGAACAAGGCAAATGAAAACTCGACGGCCAGCGCGTCAGCAGCACCTCGCTCGCCCGCTGGTCGTGGTCCTCGCAGGCGACAGTATGGTGTCCAGTCTACGAAGCTGGAGGCCGTCGAAGACCCCCTGGGACCCTTGGGCGCTGACACGCCGCCCACGGGTGGTGACGCAGCTCCTCCAGCGCCGCCACAGAAGGAGTCTGCCGCACAGCGCAACACTCGGGCTGCCCCTGGTGCTTCAGTTCCTTCTCTACGCAGCATGATGGACTCGGTCGACCTCAACGATGACGACGACGAACAGCCACGGTCCCAAGCACCCAGAATACCCCCACCAGTCCAGGCACAGGCAAATGCTACACCGCAGCGCCAGACACAGCCAAGCGTTAGCATTGAACAGGCTGCGAAGCCCTCCTTCTCCATCTACGTTGGCGATCCACACAAGGTCGGCGATCTCACAAGCTCGCACACAGAATACTCGGTCACCACCAAGACCACATCGAAAGGCTACCGCAACCCCGAGTTCACCGTCTCCCGCCGCTATCGCGACTTCCTCTGGCTGTACACGCAGTTGCACAACAACAACCCTGGTGTCATTATTCCTCCGCCCCCGGAAAAGCAAGCTGTTGGCCGCTTCGAGAGCGACTTTGTCGAGTCAAGGCGTTCTGCGCTGGAGCGCATGCTCAACAAGACAGCTGCACACCCCATATTGCAGCACGATAGCGATCTCAAGCTATTCCTCGAAAGCGACGCCTTCAATGTCGACATCAAGAACAGGGAGCGCAAGGATGCTGGTTTAGGTGAAAGCAAGGGAATGTTTGGTTCTATGTTGTCGAGCAGTAGTGGCAAGTTTATCGAACACGACGATGTATGGTCTTCATGTCTTTTTACGACAGGATGACAGGCTGACTGATCACAGTGGTTCCACGATCGACGGATATACCTAGATGCGCTTGAGAATCAGCTCAAGGCACTACTGAAGGCGACTGACTCTGTCGTCACACAAAGGAAGGGCCTCGCCGATGCGTGCGGGGACTTCTCAGCCTCACTACACTCTCTCTCTGCCGTGGAGCTTTCGCCGTCTTTATCTGGCCCCTTGGACAGTTTGTCGGACATTCAGATTCGCATTCGCGAGCTGTATGAGCGCCAAGCCCAGCAAGACATACTCACTATGGGCATCGTCATCGACGAGTACATTCGCTTGATAGGATCGGTGAAGACTGCGTTCCAGCAACGACAAAAGGCTTATCACTCGTGGCATGCCGCCGAGCAAGAGTTGCAGAAGCGAAAGACAACGCAGGACAAGCTACTGAGGCAGGGTCGATCACAACAGGATCGTTTAAATCAGCTCAGCGCTGATGTTGCAGATGCTGAGCGCAAGGTACATCAAGCAAGGCTGCTATTCGATGACATGGGACGACTCATGCGCAGCGAGCTCGAACGCTTTGAGCGGGAGAAGGTAGAAGACTTCAAGTCGGGGGTAGAGACGTTCCTTGAGAGCGCCGTGGAAGCACAGAAAGAGGTATTTTGAGCCGTCTATCTTACATTACTTCGCTAACACCTTTGGCAGCTCATTGAGATTTGGGAAACTTTCCTTATGCAGCTCGACACGGAGGAAGGCGAAACATTTGTACCGCCAGCCGGTGTCATTGCCGCTGATAAGACAGACAACAACGCGTCAAACGACGAGCGTGCAGACGAGTCGACCCAAGAAGGAACAGAAGCAAGCACAGAGGCTGACTCTGATGCCCGCGTTTAAAATTCCCGCTGAGCTTAATATAGCCTCTCCGCGCTTTGTGAGCTTGTCGGTGATGGGTATAATAATGTTATGACTCAATCGTAGATGAATCAAAGATCACTTGCAAACATTGAATAGTGGCAACCCCAGCATCTTCCGAAATTATATTCATCTAGATCTTCTGTAAACTATATTCTGTATTTTCTCAACATGGGTTGACTTATCAGGTCCCTTAGTGGCGAAAATTACGATGTTAGCCACAGGCTGCACCTCGGTACCAAGCTTGGCGACGAGAGCTTCACACCTAACTTCGACACATCCACACCTACGAGTATGCATTGCTTTATCAACTATGGTGAACTTGGCGTTAGTATTTGTGGGAACGAGGTCGGCATTCTTCCCGAGGTCTGCTCTTGAGAGCAGACAAGCTGAGTTCAGCCGGTGGAACAGGCTAAAACCAGATGGGTAACCCGCCATCGATCATGTACTTAATTCACTCCATGTCAGTGCTGTAATTCACAAAGACACACGGACCTCCTAGCATAATCATCCCGAACTATCACCACCCATCATGCCGTTGGTGCGCAATCCCATCTTGCCAGGTTTCAATGCGGATCCGTCGATTCTCCGTGTTGAAGATGATTACTACATCGCGACTTCCACGTTCGAGTGGTATCCTGGTGTACAAATTCATCACTCGAAGGATCTGGCGAACTGGGAGTTGGTGGTCAGACCGCTAAGTAGGGCGTCGCAATTGGACATGCGAGGAAACCCTGACAGTTGCGGCGTATGGGCACCTTGCCTGACTCACGACGGCGAGAAGTTCTACCTAGTATACACCGATGTAAAGCGCAAGGATGGGTCCTTCAAGGACACCCCCAACTATATTGTCACTGCGGATCGCATCGAGGGCCCATGGTCGGATCCCTACTACGTCAACTCATCCGGATTTGACCCTTCCCTCTTTCACGACGACGATGGGAAGAAATGGTTCGTCAACATGCTGCAGGATCATCGTCGACGTCCAAGAGCCTTTGCAGGCATACGACTGCAAGAGTGGGATCATGCGGCTGGGAAACTGGTTGGCCCCTGCAAAACTATCTTCTATGGAACAGAACTGGACCTCGTAGAGGGACCTCATCTATACAAGCGCAACGGTTGGTACTATTTACTTACCGCGGAGGGCGGAACAGCCTACAAGCATGCTTGCACACTGGCTCGGTCGCGCGATATCTGGGGCCCTTATGAGCTTCACCCACAAAAGCACATCCTTACCTCAAAAGACGCTCCTGATGCTGCTTTGCAAAGAGCTGGACACGGAGACATCGTCGAAACCAAAGACGGCAAAACGTATCTCGTCCATCTCACTGGCCGTCCATTAATGCCACAGCGTCGCTGTGTTCTTGGACGAGAATGCGCCATCCAGGAAGCCTACTGGAATGATGACGATTGGCTGTACGTCAAGAATGGACCTGTTCCCTCACTCGACGTCGAATTGCCTGCAGCGCGCGATGACACAGCCTACTGGGCCGAAAAGCGGTACTCATTCAACAAAACAGATGGCCTACACAAGGACTTCCAGTGGCTTCGAACGCCAGAACCCGAGCGGATATTTTCGGTTGATAATGGTCTTCAACTAATCGGTCGCGAAGCCATAGGATCCTGGTTCGAGCAAGCCCTTGTAGCGCGCCGACAAACGCACTTCGCGTATGATGCAGAGACAGTGGTCAGCTTCAGCCCAACGGATGAGCGGCAATTCGCAGGCCTGACCGCATATTACTGTCGATTCAATTTCTTCTATCTCACTGTAACGGCCGATGCGAATGGGCAACGGGAATTGCTCATCCTTACATCAGAAGCGTCTTGGCCAGACGGCAACTTGAAGTTGCCTTTCGCAGAGCCAGTGAGAATTCCCCAAGAAGGAAAAATTAAAATGGCATTAAGCATCAGGGATGACAAGCTTCAATTCTTCTATGCGCTCGAAGGGGACACGGACATGAAGAAGATCGGAGCCGTTTACGACGCATCGATATTGAGCGATGAGTGTGGCGGACATCAAGCTCATGGTAGCTTCACGGGTGCATTTGTTGGTATGGCCGCTTCTGACCTTGATGGGATGGAGAAAGTGGCGACGTTCGACCATTTTGTTTACAAGCCCGTGAAGGACTGTAAGGATATTTGAGAGTTTGTGAAGACACTGCGCTGCCGCAGTACTTTCTACCGTCACCAGTGGATAAGTAGAGGTGCATGTCCATCGAGAAACTTCACACCGGTTGAACGGCTCCAGATCAAACAGGTCATGACACAAGCGCCAACTCGATCAGCGAAAACGCTTCATATCTTACTATCGTGACTCCTGGGTGTGGGGCTTATCCGAAGAACTTCAACAAATTTCCCGGAATGGATCTGAGTGAAGGCATGGCTGAGGCACTGTGGGTAACGTAACTCGAAGTGTAATTTGCTTCGTGGTGAGGCTCCCAAGCTTGGCGACTGTGAAGTGTTTCAGGCCTTACTAGCCCACTGTCGTTCACACTTTTACGTCGCAGAACCCCAGCGATAGTCCCCTGAGTCTCAAAATGGTTTCAAATGGCAACCTTAGAAGACTACATAATCAATGAAAGCAGCATATGGCCTGATCAGAATTCTCATTCAACACTACTCTGACCAACATTCTTCAACTTGAAGCAAATCGCTCTTATCCGATTATTAATACAACTTGCTCCACCTAGGAAACATACCATCAATAGAATTTTTGCCGTTTTAAGACCTATCGACATCTTCGATTCACAACACGCTTTCGGGATCAAGAAATGTGGACACCAAATCGGGCAGGACCTGGAATCACACGCACACCATCCGTACAATCAGTCGCCTCGTTCCATTCTAATAGTCGCTCAATGTCCGTTGCCTCGCCACAGATTCAAAGAGCATCTCAAAATTACGATTCGGACAACTTCTCAGACACAGCCTCGGAAGACAGCCGAGCGAACTTCCGCACTGTACCAGACTCCACAATGCCTCCTATGTGGCGTGACCAGCCCCGGATGCCAGTAAACGCAAGTGCCCCACAGCGAGGTGGAAATGATCGCGATGCCGCCGTACTAATGAAGCTTCAACAACAAGAGGTTCCACGGACACACCAAATTGATGACGATGCCACATCTAGGTCCTCAACGCTGGATGGAAACGAAGATGACCACTACCCACAAAAGCCACAGAATATGCCAGCGGCGCTTGCAGTCCGGAGGAAAGAAGATGGTGGTAACGAGTCGACATCACCAGCTCGTGCGCCACATGTTCCTGGTCCTCTGGAGTCACAACTTGCGGCTCTCATGTCGAAGCTCATCTATATTGAACAGGAGAATCCCGCTGCCTCTGTGACACCAGAAGAATACAAAGAAACATTAGCTCGTCTCAAGGCGCTGGAGGAAGAGAAGAAGACATGGTGGAAGCGCCACGAGGCGATCTGGGCTCTGCGCGATGAAGACGTAGAGAATAACATCAAGATAAGGGTAAGTTCGGCCATCAAGAACTTCAGACTCATACAGAAACTTCGCTAACACCATAGTCATAGGGGTTGCTAGCCAAGACTCGACGAGAACTAGAAGCCACCAAAGTTCTGCGTGACGAAGACCTAGTCAACGTGCAACTCGTGCGAAGCAAGCTCGCCGAGAAGACGCGGGAACTCGATCGATTGCAAGCACAAACCGGCCGGTCAAGTCCAAATCGACGACCAGGCAGTTACCTCGAGCGCCGCGGCACCATTGATCTCTTCACCGCCGCCAAAGTTGCCGCTCTTGAGCAACGAGCTCTCGAACTTGAAAAGAGGAATTCAGATCTTGTCGCACAACTCGGCGGTGCACCAGCTGGCTCCGCTATCGACAACCTGAACCGCACAGTCGCGCACGAAGCCTGGAAAGACACCGTTACCGCTCTGGAAGAGAAGATGAAGGCCAAGGACGCCGAGATCGCTCAACTACGAAGTGGTAGTAGCAGCATTGGACGCAGTGGTACCACAGCCGGGGCGCCCATGGACTGGTACAGAATAGAAGCCCTGCTCGAAGAGCATGCCAGCTACCGTGAGAGCATCGGCGGCCGATTGCAAGCTCTCAGGTCAGAAAAGGAGACACTGCTCAGAGAGCTGCACCAAAAGGAAAATGCATGCCAAGCACTGGAACTCAAGGTGCAAACGTTGCAACGGCGAGCGAATATCGTTTAGAATGGAGCAGAGGAGGGAGGGGGGACATGAGATATCAGCCCCTAATCAGTACCTACATGGTTGGCTGGCGCACATGTATACATTACAATGCCTGTCCATATTGATTTTGTCAGATAAGCACTTCTTGCTATTTTTTCTTCAGTCGCCGCGGGAAAGGAGATACCAGGTACATGACACACGGTAATCTGATTATGAATGAATTGTAATGGAAACTGAGCAAAGTCCCATCACACAGCAAGTACCATGCAGCAACTAGTGCCTTCTGGCCACCAACCAATCAACCAGCCAGCCAGCACCCAGTCGTAAAGTGATAAGTGATCAACAAGACAACGCGCATCGCATGTACGTTATACCTTGATTTTCATGCCCCCGGATGCCGGCAGCCCGCGCGTTCCAAGTTTGTGGCTGCCATCCAAGCTTTCTCCACAAAAAAGCTTAACGCCTTGCCGTCTTTGTGTTTTGGGGCATGCGCAACATCGTCATCCCGTCTGTTTCTGCTGCCAAACTTCCTGCTGCAGCGTCGTTGGACCTGGAGGCGTGGGATATGCACTGCATGGCACAGCACAGCTCAGCATAGGGCTCCACCGTTGTCCAGGAAATTTACCCTGGTTATGACATCGTTGTTGTGCCTGATGTCGTGGTGGCTTTAAAGGCAAGGATGTGTGCACTTGTGGTTGCGTAGGTACGGCTTGCTTCACTCGCTGTAGTCCATCTACACCGCTGCCTCTGCTTCTCCCTTTGCCAATATGATATCTGCTACCTTTGTGTCGTCTTTCGTTCTGGCTGGTGTTGCTGGTGCGGCGAATACTTTTGATCCGCTGCAGCATCTTGCAGGTATCGCCCCATATTTTGAGGCGCCGGTGTTAGACCCAAAGCCTCCCCAGGGCTGCAATGTTACCCGTGCTGCGTAAGTTGAGACTAGATAATGCCATCAACATGAGATATCGGCTAACGACATGTATATTCATACAGATATCTGGTCCGCCATGCTGCCATCTACGCAAACGACTTCGATTACGAAGAGTACATCGAACCCTTCACCGACAAGCTGAAGAACACGACCGCCAACTGGCGAGGCGCGGGACCACTTGCCTTCCTGCAACATTGGGAGTCGCCTATCTCAGACGAGGAGTTGGAGGATCTCACGTCTGTTGGCAGACTTCAGGCATACAAGTTAGGCGTTGACGTCCGTCTTCGCTACCCAGGATTCAAGGACCCAAAGGCTGTATGGACATCATCAGCGGAGAGAACTGAGCTTAGTGCATCGTCGTTTATAGACGGTCTCGTCGCAGATAGCAACGGCACATCGTGCGTCACAATACCTGAGAATAAGGCAGAGGGCGCCAACTCTCTTACACCATACAAGGGCTGCCCCAAGTACAGCTCTTCATATGGTAGCGACATGTCTTCAGAGTACCAGGAGAAATACACCAAGCCCATCATCGCTCGCTTCAACGATCTAGCACCAAAATTCAATTTCACAGCCGACGACATCTTCGGCATGCAGCAATTGTGCGGCTACGAGACCGTCATCCGCGGCTCCTCACATTTCTGCGACCTCGATCTTTTCTCCCAAAACGAGTGGCTTGATTTTGAGTATACGAATGACATAATGTACTTTCACAACACGGGCTACGGCAACGAAATCTCTGGCGTCCTCGGCTACCCTTGGTTGAATGCAACAACGTCCTCTCTGCTAGCAGAGCAAGCCGACCAAGATCTCTACGTCTCCTTTACGCACCGCGAACTCCCACCCACAGTCATCGTCGCAATGGGTCTCTTCAACAACTCCGCCTTCTCCAGCTCCAACAACGTAAACGCCACCATGCCAACTCAATCGCAAAACTACCAGCGCGCATGGAAATCCTCCCGCATCTTACCCTTCCTCGCCAACATCGCCATTGAGAAAATGACATGCGATAGCTACGGCTTCGATGCTGGCGACTACGTTCGCGTTCTGGTGAATCAGGATCCCCAGCCTATGACTTGTGCGGATGGGCCTGGAGAGAGTTGCTCGGCGGATGCGTTTGGCAAGTTTGTGGCAGAGAAGGGGGAGCTGTTTGGTGGGTTTACGGAGAAGTGTCTGCCGGAATACACGAATTCGACGGATGTGTTGAGTATTTATGAAGCGAGCGGGTCGTCATAGATGAGAACGTGTGGAGAGATGGGGTACCTTTCGTAGTACTTTCTTTCTTGAGAGACTGCCGTTGAGCGTCTAGGTACTGCTCCGGCCCTTTAGCATACATGATGTGTTTTTTTTCGCCAGGATTACGAAATATTAATATTTATGATATCCACAAACCCTCACTGGCGACCTGCTTCGCAAAGTTTTGTGATTTGCACATAATTTCGCGAAACCACCACTTGTGTCCTGGACTCAAGAGCTGTACCAGACTCGCGGCTGCTACGACAGGCTATACTAATCAGACAGACCTCAGTACTCCACGATCTGAAAAACATATTCCATCGAGCCATACTAAATTATAAGTGCCAATCGAAAGCAGGCTTCAAAGTGTCATGATACCATATATGCTGATATACTCATGCTACTAGCAAAATATAGTAAACATTCACGCCAAGCCTCAAAACACACCAAAAATATGGCAAGCCATGCCCTTTTCATCACAGATTTACTATCAAACATCAATGCAGACTCAATCCCACAAAAAAAACTCAAAGTTCACATGTCCACATCCAACTCTGACATGTGCAATCCAATCCAATCCAGCTCCAACTCCATCCTTGTTGGGGGCGTACCGGTACCAGACGTCATGACTTGCAGCGCCGCTAACCCAAACTTACCTACCGTACCCGCACCACGCCGGGGCCCGCGAACGCGATATCAACTCCCCAAACGATACATGTACCTAGATACTTACTCTAATAATCCGGCAGACTCCCTTTTTTTTTGTTGAATGTCACTTACTAGTACTACATAACGTTGCCTGCGTGTGCACGACAGACGAGCAAAAATCATGGGCGACGCATCTGAGAAGCGGCCGAGTGTGATTGTGGTTGGGGCGGGAGTTGGGGGCGTTGCGACGGCGGCGAGGCTGGCGGCGGCTGGGTGCAAGGTCACGGTTGTGGAGAAGAATGGGTTTTCGGGTGGACGGTGTAGTTTGATGCATTGGGAGGGTTATGTACGTTTTTAATTCCTTTTCTTTTTTTCCTATTTCATTTGTCGCCTTTTTTTTTCGCTGTTTGGATGGAAAAATATCCCTCTCTTTTTTTGGGGTGTGGGTTCCAGAAGGGAATGGCACCTTGACTACTGATACTGTTTGGGGGTGTTTTTTGTTTCAATATGCAAGACATGAGCTTATTCAACATTGTGTGGTTGTGTAGCGATTTGATCAAGGCCCCAGTTTACTCCTCTTGCCGCACCTCTTCCACGAGACTTTTCATGATCTAGGCACCTCGTTGGACGCAGAGGGCGTCGAGCTGGTCAAATGCGAACCCAACTACAACATCCACTTCCACGACGCAACCTCCATCAAACTCTCCACCGACATTGCCGTCATGAAGGAGGAAATCGAGCGGTTTGAAGGCAAAGATGGGTTCGAGCGGTACTTGGGCTTCCTGCAGGAATCGCACCGGCATTACGAACTCAGTGTTGAGCATGTGCTGAAGAAGAACTTTTACTCGCTGCTGAGTATGCTGCGCATGGACTTTTTGTGGAATGTGCTGGCGTTGCATCCGTTTGAGAGCATTTATGGGAGGGCGAGTAAGTACTTTTATACGGAGAGGTTGAGGAGGGTGTTTACATTTGCGAGTATGTACATGGGAATGAGTCCATTTGATGCGCCAGGAACGTACAGTCTGTTGCAATATACAGAGTTGGCCGAGGGAATCTGGTATCCCATTGGAGGGTTTCACAAGGTTTGTTGCTTCGTCTTTGACATCGATACTTTGTACTGACTTGATTAGGTGGTGGAGGCACTTGTCAACATTGGACAACGACACGGAGTCGAGTACATGTTCAACACTCCCATCTCGCGCATCCAACTCTCCGACGACCAAAAGCAAGCAACAGGCGTAGTCCTGCAAGACGGCACCGTCCTCAAAGCCGACACAGTAATCTGCAACGCCGACCTTTCTTACGCCTACAACGAACTGCTCCCCGCCTCCTCCTACGCCCGCTCGCTGCTCAAACGCAAAGCCTCGTGCTCAAGCATATCCTTCTACTGGGCACTGGACAAGCAATTCCCCCAACTAACCGCCCACAACATCTTCCTCGCCGAAGCCTACAAAGATTCCTTCGACAGCATCTTCAAACAACACCTCATCCCCACCCAACCCAGCTTCTACGTCAACGTCCCCTCGCGTGTCGACCCCTCCGCCGCGCCCAAAAACCGCGACGCAATCGTTGTCCTCGTCCCCGTCGGCCACCTCCAAGACTCGCAAACAAACACGCACAACGGCGCCGCCGGCTCCACCTCCACCACCCAAGACTGGCCCACCATGGTAGCAACAGCCCGCACCACCATCCTGCAAACCATTGAATCCCGCCTCAACATCTCCCTCGCACCCCACATCCTCTCCGAGCAAATCAACACGCCGCCGTCGTGGAAATCAGCTTTCAATCTCGATCGCGGCGCTATCCTCGGCCTGAGTCACTCTTTTTTCAATGTTCTAAGCTTTAGACCTAGGACCAAACATGCGCGTGTCAAGGGCTTGTATTTTGTCGGCGCTAGTACGCATCCTGGGACCGGCGTGCCGATTGTGTTGGCTGGGGCGAAGCTGGTGGCGGAGCAGGTGTTGGGTGGGTTGGGTGCTGAGAAGAGGATTCCGTGGGGAAGGAAGGGGGAGAAGGAGGGGAGGGGTAGGGTGGGTCCATTGGATAGAGTGAGTGGGGGTTGGGGGGTACAATGGATGATTGTGCTTCTTGTGGTACTTGTGGGCATTTTGTTTGCGAGGGTGGGTTTGGTTTTGGGGGGGAATTGAGTAATGGGAAGTTTTAAAGGTAATTTATGCATGAGGGCAATAATGAATCTCGAGTGACTGAACAGTTCCTTGTTGAATATGAGGAGTTTTCAAGATTTGCTGCTTCAAAATATTGATATCCGAGCGATTATTGGACGACCAATAAGACATTGTTGGATATATGTAAACGTTGACGACATATATTGTGTTATAATATTGATTAGAGTGGTATTAGACTAACTGTCGCTTGGCAGAAGTGGTATCATGAAGAAGGCCGCATTACCAATTGCATTATCCTCCGCCTCATTAGATCCCCTCTTCCTCATTATTTGCGTACTTCCAAAATGCGATAGGCAGGAGTATCGGGCTTGCTCCTTGTGGTCACAGGCTTAGCTCGACCACTTAAACAGCGACCTGAGGAGCAGTAGTGGTGTTGTTCATAATAGGACCATCCTGCAAGACTACGTTAGTACTGATTTATATCCCCATCTCGTGTGTTAACCATCAGGACTTACAGGATGCACAGTCGGGCCGCGCTTTTCATGCACAATGGCATCAGCATCGCCATAGTCCCTGATAGACAGACCAAGTCGAGCAGGATCGATATTGCGATGACCCCAAATCAAGAGAGCACCGAAGATAGGCTTAGCCAAAAAGTCCAGAACACCGTAGAAAACGGCCTCGGAATCGGGAGAAATGATATTGCCACCCTCGCATAGACCCCAAGCAATGGGGTACAGGATCCAGAGGAAAGAGGTCAGGCTACCGCAGATGAGGAATGTGCGCTCGACATCGCGGCCGAAGAGCTTGGCGTGGAGACGCGACTCCCAGACAAGCTGGTAGACGATGTAGACGAGGGCGAAGCAGCCGAAGGCAAAGTATCCCCATTTGTATGATGAGACCACCAGGGCGCCCACAAGACCGGTGATAACTGCGATCGAAATTAGTGAATGGAGAAACTTCAACTTCTTCAATCGAAGAAACTTACTCATGATCCAGTCTACCAAAATGACAAACATGACCGTAGGCCAGGGCATTCCAGCGGTTAGGAGGAGATCCAACAATAACAAAGGAGTCGTGATGAACCAATCAATGTAACGGACGTAAAAGATGTCACGGTAGTTGCCCCTAACTACTGGGTTGTTGCGCTTGTATTCCACCTCAATGGGTGTGAACCCCAAGTTGGAGCCCATGGAGAAGTAGGCAATGCATGCTACGAAGACAACAGCGGCGGTCAAGTAGTGGAAGACACGGTCGGTACGTTTCTTGCGCGAGCCAAGGAACAAGAAGATGAAGCCTGAGAAGCCCATGGCGGCGCAAATTGCAAAGTAGAAGTCAGAGCCATGGCTGGTGATGGCGATGTCGGCAGTCCCTCCGTTTACCGTGTTGGCTGCACAGGATGTTAGACGCCGAAGGATACGCTGGTGAGGAAACCGAGATGCTTGAACATACTATTTACATTGACAGCGTTGTTACCCATGATAGCTAAAGGGTCGACTTCGTCAACACACAAAGTAGCTTGCTTTGCAATGTTGCTCAAAAGTGGCTGGCTTGCTTGGAATGCTTGGTTGCCAACAAGACCCTCGGCAGCTGCATCTCTCATATAACCCTACGGCTCGCGCCCTAGTAACCGCCGCACAAACATGACGACATGTACCTCGGAATCGAACAATGCTCACACATCCAGAGCCTTGTGCCTAAAGCGGACGCTATCGGCAGATAGTACGGGTGTGGACGCCAGCATGTGTGGTAAGTGTGACGGACTGAACATTGCTAGGCATTAGCCAATTATTCCATCACGCGCCTGTACCGTACACCCATGTCGGATGCAGCATAGCTCCCCATGTCATATGATCTTGATCATGATACCGCACCTTAGCATGAATTCAAAAGCCATCGACACTAAGCAGTCTAGGCAGTGTTAGTGTCCGAACTGTCCGGCGCGTGGTTAAGCTTTCGTGACGTGAGTCACCAGAGCTTAGTCCAACGTCGGGGTTTCCTGGTAGTGCGATTAAGGTTTCGTGTACGTCAGCATGTGCACTGCAGGATCTTGACAACGATGGGTCATCGCAATGATAGCGACACCCCCTGGTCTACTCCGTCATTCCCATTCGTTGGGAGCGGCGACGTTGCTGAATTCTCACCGACTGTCTGGTTTCTGTGTGTGGCAAGGCAAGAGTGAAAGAGGAGTGCTTTACATAATGAGTCGAGACGCTACCACGTGACGGACCTCACGGCGGGTATATGCGGGCCTGCAGATCGTGAGGGGAAGTGTTGAGTGTCAATCACATTGCATGGTGATCGTTAAAGAAGGGGGTACAGTGAGCACATACCATTCAAGCTTCAAAAACCCTGCAAAGGCACAGTTCAGTGTGCAGAACAGTTGTGATGGCAAGTTCGAAAAGAAGATTATGCATTTAAAGTGGTATATAGCAGCTTCATAAAGCTGAGCGATGCTGTATCAACTCGAATATATGTCAACCCAAGCAATTATTCAAGCTCCTTCTCAGGCGACTTAATCTAGTATCTTGCCTGGGTGCGTCTCTCAGCAACGATCTCAATGTTGCAACTTGCTGTTGATGCTGTATCTCTTCCTCTGTGAACCAATTGCCGTGCAGGCCATATGGTATCCTTGTCGGCAACTTGACTCTGCATACCACTCTTTCCATTGTGGAGGCGTCAAGGACCCACATTTCGCTTTTCGCATCGGGTTTACACTGCCCCGCTTCATCAAGCTGACTCTCGTCGAAAACATAGAAGAGCAGGAAACCACTGTCTTCACGTGCGTCGGGCTGATGGGTAGAGCCGTCGTCGGAAGAACGCTTGGGAATGAACCTGGCTTCCTGGGCATAGTGATGCGGTGGAAGCCGGAAAGCCTTGATCGGATCTTTGGGATCTTTTGAGTCGAGAATCTGATCCATAGTGCGACTGTCGACACAGCCCGTAACTGCCTTTGGCTGGATTTTCGCCGCTTGAGCTAAAAGTGCCTTTACATCCATTCTGACAAGCACGTCGATTTTTGTAGCTTTACCTAGTGCAGCCCCAAATGATTCAACTGAAGTGCTGCAGCCGTAAACGTATCGTGCGAGATCCATTTCGGTAAGCGGTGATACTGTGGGAAATTCGAAGGGAATTGCCGAAAGCGCAAATTGATGCGTAATCGTGTTGGAACCTGTAGTATTCAATGCGAAGCGGTAGTAGTATAATCGGCATTGCTCTTGCTCATCGTAAGACATTGGTATGGTCGGCGGGGCACTCGCGGAATTGGAGGATTCGTCATAGCTGAGCAAAGGCGTCGTTTCGTCGGAGATCTGCTTTTCAGAATCCAGAATCTCCTCGTCCTCTTCATCGTATTTGGCAAAAAAAGACATGGGCTTTCGGCGTGCCAACTCTTTTGACGCAGGATGTGGAGGGGGCTCGATGTTACCAGCACTGAAAATCATCGAGGCGGAAGTCAAACGACAGGCCAGCATGTTGACGGCTACCGCACCATTGGAATCCAGCTCGTCCCATGTGTTGGCTGTGTGAAATATACAGCAACCGTCGGTCTCGAACCACCGCACTAACTCGGGATGTCTTCGTGGGAAGACGCCGAATCGAGCCGCCTTTTCAGGCTCGTAGCAGACGATGGGTTTATTCATTACTAAATTAAGGGGAGTAAGCGATAGTGGCAAGTCGAGGATAATGGTGTGTTGTCGTGATACACCGAAGTCGTGCATAAGTTTTCCGCCGGAGCATCCAGGAACTGGTGCGCTGAAGATACTGCGTGGTTTAGGTCCGTCGAGAGCATTCTGTTTAGCCTTGGAGGGAACGAGAGAATAGTGCACGTAAGGCGGTGCGAAGTCGCAATGGAATAGAACCATTTCATCTGTGACACGATCGACCTTTGGGTGTCCAGTGGTCCACTCTCCCATCCAGCTTAGCAGACCAGATCCACCAAACCTATCAGATGGTGATGCGCTGCTGGCTTTGGCGTCTACAGCGGAAAGTTCTCCCTCAGCTATCTGACCGTTGAACCAGCCAACGGTCTCCAAATCGGGTAGTAGGACTCGCATAGGTGGACCACTTTCACAGGTCGCTAGGGCTCGTCCATCATGGTAAATGATACTGGTGTTCGCGACACTGATTCGCTTGATGGCCAAAGGTGAGCCAGGGAGATGGGAGAGCAAGACAAGGAAAAAGGCGCGTATGATTCTCCAAAGGATGAGGAGTAGACTAGATGCGGGATTGACGAGTGTGGAGATGCTGGGTATGATGGGTGTTCGCAGAGTGCGATTCTCGTTGGCGGACAGGTAGACATCGGTGAGGATGAACTGATTCACAAACTTGACGGCCGGTTGCCGCGAATTGCTGCTCGAACGGTCGAACCACACACCAGAGAGCATACCATCGCCATCGAACCAGTGAGCTTCGCGGCCTAGATCGTCATTGGTGACAGGATTGCCACCATTCCTCACGTACATGCCCCCATGGAGCTCCTCAGGTATCTCGCCGGACCAGGTGACAGGTGTCGGACTCCATGTCGCAGAGAGGGGCGCAAAGTTGCCGGAGAGGTAGGGATGCTGAGAGGTGTGCTTGGTGCGCTGTCCGGTCTTGGACATGACGAGAGTTTCGTGATGTTAACATTGGAAAACCGTGGGCGCGGCGATCCATTCACATGATGTTCAAGTGCGGGTGGCTGAGGGGCAAGCACATGTCAATGCGGTGCCTGGAAGTTGGTCTCTCCACTCCGCGATGAGTGGCTCATTGGCTGCCAGTCGCGGGCAGACCGTCACGGCGTCACAGTAACGGCGACTGGGTTGCCGGCATGATGTAATGTAATGGTGATGTCACACAAACCTAAACGCCGCACTAGGCCTCTTACGGCCATGCGCAGACCTCAGGCCGGGTAGGGGCGCTTCCAACAAAACATTGAAATCATGCCAGCCTTACTTCAGCATGGAGAAGCACCGTCTGCGCGTGCCACCGTCCCGTAGTGGCCCAGCCATTTGTCCCCCTGCATTTGGTGGATGCATTTGACACGGTGCTGCGATCTGCACGTCTCTCCGGGCACGTCAGACTGATTCCATCACTCAGGGCAGAATGGGTTTCGACTATGCGCTTGTGTACGTCTGACCGATGAAGCAGTGCAATGAAGGCTTACTGTGACTAACCAAAGCTATTAGTCATCTCAAGTACACGATCCCACCAGCAGTGCTCCTCACCCTGCTATACCGTCCACTCTTTACTAAGATTGACGTCTACAAGGTCGCCTTCTTGGTAACAGTGAGTGAGCTTCTTGCCACCATTCAAGGCGTTCGTGCTGACCAAAGTAGATTGCTGTAGTTGCAACCATTCCATGGGACTCGTACCTTATCCGCACTCGCATCTGGAGCTACCCTGCCCACGTCATCGTCGGACCGACACTCTTTGATATACCCCTTGAGGAGGTCTTCTTCTTTGTTGTCCAAACCTACAACACTTCGCTCCTCTATTTGATCTTCAGCAAGCCAACATTCCAGCCTGTCTACCTGTGCACAGAACGCGATGCATTACGCGGCTCCTGGCGCAATAGGAGGCTCGCTGGCCAAGCCATTCTGCTTGGGGTGATTGCATGGGGTTGGCATTGCGTTCGAGAGCAAAGTCTGGGAACATATACCGGTCTTATACTTGTTTGGGCAGGACCCTTCTTGCTGCTACTATGGTATGGTGAATGATAGGTTGATTTGTTGTGATACTAATCTCCCTGTAGGAGCCTGGCATATCAGTTCATCATCGGCTTGCCCCTTACAAATACTCTGTTGCCAATTGCCCTGCCGACACTATACCTCTGGATTGTTGATACGCTAGCCTTGCGCAGAGGAACATGGGTGATCAGTACCGGAACCAAGTTTGGTGTACATCTTTGGGAAGGCCTGGAGATTGAGGAAGCCTTGTTCTTCCTAGTCACAAACGTGCTCATCGTTTTTGGACAGCTTGCGTTTGACAATGCTCTCGCTGTCCTCTGCGCCTTTCCACACCTGTTTCCTGATCCGCCCCTCTTGCCGTCTCCGGCCACACTGATACGCTCCCTACTCACTCCGTGCTCAGAGTATGACGACGCGCGTCTTACTGGTTTCCGGGAGGCTGCCTCTCGCCTGAAGCGCAAGAGTCGCAGTTTCTACCTCGCCTCCTCGACATTCCAGGGGCCTCTACGAATGGACCTTTTACTGCTCTATTCCTTCTGTCGCGTTGCAGATGATCTTGTAGATAATGCTGCAACTACCGAAGAAGCAAGGAAGTGGATCGCTAAGCTGCATAGATTTTTGGACAAAGCCTACGGCAAAGAGGATGTAAGTTCGTCTGTGACCGAACAGGTTCGCAATGCCTTCCCGCCGGACACGCATTCCGCCCTTCTCCAGCTCCCATACGCAAAGTTATCACCAGAACCACTGCGGGATCTACTGCGCGGATTTGAGATGGATCTTGAGTTCAACACTACACCTCCAATCCAGACTACTGAAGACTTAATGCTGTACTCGGAGAGAGTAGCTGGTACCGTAGCCCAAATGTGCATCCAACTCATCTTCCATCTGTACCCCAGTAAGCTCACTGGTGAAGAGCAACGTAAAGTTGTTGCCGCTGGAAACAACATGGGGGTCGCGTTGCAATATGTCAATATTGCACGTGATATAGGTGTGGACGCGAAGATTGGTCGTGTATATTTACCGACCAATTGGCTCGCAAAAGTAGGCTTGACCTGTGATGCGGTGCTGAAGGATCCCAACGATCCTCGCATCGAAGCACTCCGCGTGCGACTGCTGAACAATGCCTTTGCGTTGTACGAAGAGGCTAAGGATGCCATCGCGCAGCTACCTGTCGAAGCTCAGGGACCGATCCGTGTTGCGGTCGAGAGCTACATGGAGATTGGGAGGACGTTGAAGCAAGACGGCTTCAAAATCAAGGCTGGCCGTGCGACCGTCCCAAGGTGGCGAAGAATGTTGGTTGCATGGAAGACTTTGAATTGAAGATAGAATAGTTCATTTTGATATAATGTCTACACGATTTGATCAAACCATGTCGCGAAGTAAGAGGATATGTCGTCAAGGGTAGTGCCGCGCGGACGAGTCTCATTCGCCCGCTAAATTTAGCGCGCAGCTCTGCTGGTGTTACCTCTGCTTTATGCCACTCCTCGACAATGCAAGTAGTCTGCACGTTCTGACATGGAGTCAGATCGACTTGCGCCCACGGATGCCTTCTTCACTGGATCGATCAGGAGCCGCAAGGGCAAGGATCGGACACGAAGCGCAAGCCGCAAACCTAGGGGTAACTACAAGAAACTGCTTTGGTTCAAACAACCATGTTAGTCTCAACGCCTCATGTCATCATTAGAGGCTAATCACTACAGTTCCCGATAATTACACTGACGAAAAGACGTTCTTGGATCATTTGCAACGGAATCCGCGACTTCAGCCATATGAGTTTTGGTCGTTGATGGCTGATGCCACCGTGATAGTACAGCATCTTGCATCCGTCATCATATTCTGCTGTTGTTTCGTCGCGATTATCAACGGTAGGGTCTCACCTGTAGCCGTTGTTGGCTGGGCAAGCTTCTGTACTGTCCTGGCATGGCTCTTGTGGGACCATTGGATGGGACAAGAGTTGACCTCGGACGCGCCCTCCACCACAACCATCAAACCCAATGCAAGTGAAGCCTTTTCAACCGACGCAAAATCACTGCGCACACGGCAACGGCTAGCGACTGCTAAATCAGCACTCTTGATATATGCTGCCTTGCTTGGCCTTAGTCCGATTCTGAAATCCTTGACGCGCTCAACAACAAGTGACTCCATTTGGGCGATAAGCACGTGGCTCCTCATGATGAACGTCGCTTTCTTTGACTACGGAGGGGGCTCTGGCGCACGGTATGCACGAAATTCAAGAAGATGACGCCTAGCTAACGCTTTTGATAGACTACCAGCCTCGATCTCAACAAACTCCGCAATGATGGCCTCTGCTGTACTAGCGTCACGACTTCCGTCCACCACTCACGTATTCTCCTTGACTCTCTTCTCCATCGAGATCTATGGGCTCTTCCCAATATTTCGCCGACAACTTCGTACTCGCTCGCCATGGGGTCATATAGTCCTCACTATTGTGCTTGTCGTTTTGGCATGGGGCGGCTTGTTCATCACTTTGACTGGTGGCGGACGTAATGCATTCATAGCGGGTGTTATTCTGGGAGGCTCCCTGACCATACTCTTTATGGGCGTCTGCAGTTGGTGGTTGATCGGTCTACAGAAATACAAGAATGAGATCCGTGGGCCTTGGGATCCTGCGAGACCCATCATACGGCGGCACTGGGATTGATGTTTTCCACATAGTTCGGCATTGAAAATTGATCTTCGTATCCGAATGAGGCGCAAAAGCCGGATGTTGGTCATATCTCCGCTGAAACTGTTGCGGTACAAGTTCTGTTCAGCCAGGGTCAACGCATTTGCGCACATGCTTCGACGATACCAACTCCAATTGCAGCTGTCAGTCATATCGAATCCCTTCGATGATTTTAATCGCCAGGTCTTTCAACGACCGCTTCCATTGGCGGTAGTAGATCGTTCATGCCAACATCAACTCCCCCAACAAAGCGAAGAGGAGACCAAGGAACTCTTGTAGCCATACCGCTCCCCTTCCTGGCGCCCACCACGATTACTCTTTCAACACCGAGGCTGGCGATCTATGCTAGTGAGTTTCAGGGAATGATCAGAGCCAAATTCTGGAAACGGCAAGAGGCCATAAAGTGTCGAAGTTTAGCTGTAAGCACTTTAGACTCAGATTGGAGCAATACGATCCCCCAGGTAGCTCACGTGCAACACACATATCGGGACCTGCTTACTGGGCGCCTGCTTACCAAGGGAGCCAACGTGGGATGTCAATCCCACCTTATCTCTGGCTGATTTGGATTGTTTCCGAAAATCTATCTCTGAGTCTAGAGAGTTGCAAGGTGTGTCGACTTGCTCATGAAGGGTCTCATTCGGTCATTCGCTATCCAGTTGAAGTACTGGAAGCGCTCGCTCTGGAATCGACTATAGGGTCTTCGGCAGCAAAAGCAAATCCACTGAAGATATGCTGTAACTCTGCAGGCGATTGAACAAGTGGCGACCGTAAGTGGAGATTTGTTGGAGAGGGAATGGAACGATAGAGCATAGTGAGCAGATAGAAAGATATTAGGTCATCAAGGGCGGAAGCTCTTCATCTTGGCCGTGTAATGGAAACGCCCGACTCGAACTGTCAGACATGGCTGAACAGCAGTCTTGTCTTTGCCTGTACACCAAGCATTTGTGGACTGGGGGCCGTATTCAGCGGTGGCTTCTCGGTGCTGACACGAAAAGCTGTCTTAGCCATTAGGCACCATTTGACTCTCGCTAAGGTGCCGCCCCGTACCTGCATCATGTGGGCATTTCCAGTTCTAAAATAAAATATCTTGAGGAAGCTTGCCATGGTAAGTAGTCCAAGCATGGCATCTTCGTCAAGTTGTCCTAGACCCACTTTTGCTAGACTTCACCGGAATCTGTCGCTATGAAATCCCCTCCGCCGATCACGAGGGGCCCTTCACTACGACGGCGGTTGGTCGATTCTTTCTTGACTGATGTAGGCAGAAACTTTCAGCTCAATTCTGTGGCGTGTGACGCAGAAGATCGGGCATGCATGTCAACCTTGGAAGAGTCTGATGGTGATTAGCGTCGTCGAGCTGAAATGACATGCATGGGGACTGGACCACAATCATACAACGTGCGGTGCAGGTGAATGTTGACAAAATGGGTGTCTAAAACATGGATAGAGCATAGTCAATTCATGATCATGAACCCAAACATGAAGAGATCAGCTGCAAGCCTACGATATCAAGCTTGCATTCGTGTTTCGGCCCCCAAACCGTAGCTCAAAGGGAACCACAAATGGACTTTTTTTGTGCCATGGGGGCTGTTACGGTACGGTGGGCTTCCCGCCATCTCAATTTCGTCTCCGATGGGCTGAATTGGCACGCCGGCTTGCGATTGTGCCTGTAAAACCCCATTCATGCTTGATTCAGCATTCTTTTGCTTTCGCGGCGCATTGTAGTTAGAACTCGCATCCATGTCTCTTCGGCCAGACGGCCAATCGAGGCGTTCCCGGTCTAAATCGCCAGGCCACCGCGGTCGCGAACGTTCACGCAGCAATGCGCGTGAACCACAGCCATACGGCGCAGCTGACATAGCAGCTGCAGCCCCGCAGTATGAATTCAGGCAGCCGGGTCAGCAATATGCGACGTAAGTAGAGAGCGCCCATGTGCTGCGAGATGTTTGCGTCTTCTTCGTTGCAACCAGCTGAACTATGGCCTCTAGCCAGCCCGTCGAGCCCATTACCATGGGGAACTACAGCGACCTCCCGCCAAACGAGCGGCCAGGATATGCTCCGCAGCCATCCTTTGCGCACCCGGCGACTACGAGCTACACGCAGACCAGCACTCCTCAATATGCGCCGAGCACGCAGCAGTATGGCTACACCACGCAGCCAGTGCATGCTGGCCCTACGAGAACACCAGGGCAGTCGAAGGAAAGCTTCCAGTATGCGACTACGCCTACCAACATCACCTACACGGCGAAGCCCGTCGATGGCGGCAGCAGCAGCAATACTCAGCCGCCCGCCGTGAGACATACGCCCCAACCTTCGACACCTTCACACCCATATTCGTCGCACACGTCGCATACCCAGCCGCAGTACACTGCCCTGCCGCATGCCCCACCACCCCCTCAGACGGTCCAGCCCGCGCACCCGCCGCCGCCCATGGGGAACCATTCCCCACACTCAGACCATCAGCGCGCGCCGTCATACTCGGGACCGCCTTCCACTACCCACGATGGTCGCAAAGTGGTTGAGATGGTTCCGGGAGGAGGGAGGATGAATGCGCCGCCTTCGCCTGGTCTGCATCCAGACGGCAGGCACATGGGCAACGGCAGACCTGAGCACCTGCGCATGGACAGGCTGTCAGTCAGTGGGAACAGGCCTGACATCCAGACCATTGTGCCTGGAGGCTATCCTGGAGGCTATCCCGGTGGTGCGCTGCCGCCCCCGAGTCCTTTGCTCGAGGCATATCACGGCACCTACCAGTCCATCAGTCCCATGCCACATGCCATGCTCATGGACGACGACCTCGACCATCTTCCCTCTCTCGATGGCCCTCCGTCACGATACTCAGAGCCGCCTCGAAGCAGCCACGGCCGTCATCGCTCCCGCTCCAATGTCCGTCGATCTCCAAGCCCACCATCACCGCCCCGAACCTCACGCCAGAAAGACAAACTAGCCCTCGAAGCCTACGGCGGTAATGGTCGACCAGCCCTTGAGAAAGAAAAACGTCGAGTGAAGATCTACGACGCAGAAGACGACGCCAGAGACCTCGTCGAAGCCCTCGCAGCCCGCACCCCCGACGTCGACACGATCATCGAGATTCTCCCCACGCTCTCGCACGACCAAATGCTCGAACTGCGCTCCGAATACAAGCGGCACTGCAAAGTGCAAGGCCGGGGCATCAACATTGCCAAGCACATCAAACTCAAGACGACCGGCAACTTTGGCAAAATCGCCTACGTGACTGCGCTCGGCAAGTACGAGGGCGAGGGCTACTGGGCAAACTACTGGTACCAGTCCAACTCTGCAAAGCGCGAGCTCCTCATCGAAGCCCTCATGGGCCGCCAAAACCACGAAATGCGCGCCATCAAGGACGCCTTTCGCGATAAGCGCTATGCCGATTCCCTCACGCGCTGCATGGATAAAGAGCTCAAGGCGGACAAGTTTCGCAAGGCCGTGCTCATGGCGCTCGATGCCGAGCGGCAGGAGGAAAGCGATGTCTGGCCGATTGAGTACCGTGTCCGCGACGTCGATACCTTGTATAGAGCTATTCGCGCAAAGGAGGGCGGCGAGAGCGCAATGTTGGGCGTGGTGGTTATGCGGAGTGATGCCCATCTTCGCGAGGTGCTGAGGACGTATGAGAGGAAGTATCAGGGGAACTTCGCGAGGGATGCTTTGAGGAAGAGTAATAATCTTGTTGTAAGTCTTTCTTTTTCTTTTTTTATCATTCACTCTCTTTCCTCTTCTCCCTTGCTCGTCTTCCCCGTCCCCTCCCTTTCCATTTCCCACTTCCCATCAATCACATCAACCTTTGCATTTCCCCGCAAACTCAAACTAATACTTTCACCCCCCCAGGGCGAAGTAATCGCCCACATCCTCAACGGCGTCATCAACCGCCCCGCACGCGACGCAATGCTCCTCCACCACGCAATCATGGACCTCATCGACTCCCCATCCTCCCCGCGCTCCTCATCAACCCGCCAGAACACTGTCTCTGCTTCGGCAACCAGCAAGCACGAGCGCCAGCAGCGCTTTGAACTGCTCATCTCTCGCCTCGCGAGACTGCATTGGGATCGTTTGCATCTTATGCGTGTCAAGGCTGAGTATGAGGACAAGTATGGGAGTCTGGTGGAGGAGGATTTGGCAGAGGCGACGAAGGGCGATTTTAGGGAGTTTTGTATTCAGCTTTGTCAGACGGGGCGGTAGGGGAGGAGGGGGAATAGTTTGGGGAAGAGAAGAAGATGAAGAACTGTGCACGCGTATAACATAGTTTGATACCATTTTCAAATATTGGAAAACATAATCTTATGATATAAATACTCCCCATGGTCCCTTGTTGATTATCTTGCGTCATGCTAGGTTCCCATAGAGACTCCTCTCTCTCTCTCTTAGACTACCTCTGAAAAGAATCCATCATAGACCCCAACGCATCATCCTCGATACCGGATAGTAGATCCGCAGGAGTGGGCAAATTATGCAGCGTATTTCTCGCACTAGCAGCCGGGACATAGGGGAAGACAATGTAAGGCAGGTTAGGCGTCTTGAGCATGTCATTATTCTTTGCCGTACTATTTGGAACCAAGTTGTTGGGACTTGTGTTGGCGTTGGTGTTGGTATGAGTCGCGGTCATGTTCAAGGACGTGGAACGCGTGTGGCTAGGAAGCTCATTTGGTAGACTTGGACGGCTGGCTGTAGATGGGAAGGAGATTGTTGAGAGATCTGTGGACCGTCCTTGGAACCCAGCCCAGGTATTGTTGAAGTGGTTGCCGTCAATAGGGTTACTGGATCTCGATGTTTGGTCTCCAGCTCCGTGGGTTATCACTTGATTGTACGACGAGGTGTGATTTGCATCGGCCCACTGCAGAATATCTCTGTTGAGAATAATCGGGCTGTTGCTGAACTCGTCGTGCTCTAGACTCCCATAATCCTCAAACATGGCAGGGAAAGGGTTGAAGGTATATGGCGTATTATCGTTGGACTTTGAAGTTGGGTTTGGAGGAGAGAGAAACGTCATGTCGGGTAACGACTCATTTTGCTTGGCCAATCTATCCACTTCAGATGAGTACCAACTGTTGCGCTTAGCTGATTGTGGAGGCGTTGAATTCTCAGTTTGATGGAGCTGCGCCTGTTGTTCTCGTTCCTTATTTGCCGCTTGCTGCTCTGAGATGATCTTGTCGTGTTTTGCCTTGACTTTGTGTCCAGACTTTGCAAACTTCTCTGGAAATTTGATGCGGAATCGATCTCGCAGATCCGTCGGGCGACGAGTACCAAGTCCCAGTTCTGCATCATCACATATCGCGCGCCAAACAGACCCGTACTTTTCAAACCCCTTGAGCAGATTCGAATCGTCGAGTGAGCTAAACTTGCACTGAGGTCGACGTGACCTCCTGACGAACGGACCACTGATCCCAATGTCCGCCATCTGTGAGGCTACTAAAGTAGACTGGGAAACCTTCTGCTTCTTTGCGGGTTCGGCCTCTGGCTGGGAAAGAGCATCGCCATTTGAGCCTCGGTTGTGGCCGTCAACTTCTGATAGCGGAGCTAGGGCCTTGGGCGAAAGATCACTTTGCAACTCCGTGACGGACTTCCTTGGATTCGGCTTGCCCGTCTTTGAAGTCTCACTGGGGCAACATACCCGGAAGCGGTCCTTCAGGTCAACTGCGGTTCGTCCATTGAAGTTGAAGTCCGGACTCTGCAAGATCTTTTTCCAGCTCCCAATGCCGTATCTGCTCACGCCTACAAGAAGATCTTTGGTCTCCTGCTCTGACCACCTTCTTCGGCGCCTACCAGGCTTGGGTTGGACATCATCCAGTACCTTATCTTTTGACGAAGTCGTGTTCTCCAGGCCATCCGGTTCACCTGTGTTAGAATTGTTACTCACAGTGCGGCTCTCCTGTAAGTTGTTCTCTCCCCGAGTATCATCGTTATTCGAAGCGGCCGTGCTTGTGCTGATAGCACTGCCAGATTTTACAGGACTTAGATTGGTTCCAGAGCGGGAGTCAAAGCTTCCTCTGTCCCTTGAGCCGTTCGAGAACACGCTTTTATCGCTAGTGATAGGTGGGAAGAGCCTATTTGATGGTGGTAATGGTGGAGGCTGATGCAGTCCCTGGAGAAGAGGGGGAATTCGCGGCCTTTGTGTCTTCTTCGCTGCCAGTTGAGGTAGCTTTGGCAGCTGAATGACTGAATGGGTGCTCTCGGCCGGTCGAACCTCTGCAGACAGGTAATCAAACTTCTCTCGTACAGCTGGTGATTCTGGTGTATCAAGTAGAAGATCTACCAAGCGGCCACTGAACGGCGTGGTCGAGAAGTTGTGGGCTGCATTTGACGGCTGTGAAATGTATGGTACAGGCGCGTCATTATTCAAAACCTTTGCTATCGGAGCAGCAGTTTCTGAGCCGGTGCGTGGTATTAATGAATATTCTTGATTTTGATCCTTGGATCGGTCGCTCGTTTGTGCCTCGTTATCGTTGTTCATTGCCATTGCCAACGTAAGCATTCAACAATCGTCATCGATAGAGCCAGCGTAGCGTGCGAATATCTCCGTTCAATGATGTTGCATCACATGAGTTGCTTTCGCACAAGATCTGTCAGGTTGGATTATTCGAAACTTGAGCATCTGGTCCGCTGGTGTTGATACAGGGTCCAAAGTCACGAGGAGTGAGGTGATGTGCCAAGGATGACATAATTCACAGGCAGGGGCGACCCAAGCATCAGCACTGGATACAATCTTCATAATGATAATACAATGTGGGTCGCATGAACCAACTAAGCGTACGACCATGTCTTTGAACGGCCCAAATGATACTGGCCAAACATTCATAAGTCCTCAAAGCGGATTCGATTCAGGGCCAGCTTTTATCGAGCACGCATCACAAGCAGTCAGTGCAGTGTAGAAGTCGATAGGAGTATACATTATACAAACAGAGTTCAATGGCGCCAAAGCAATGCTAGTCTACAGGTCATCCCCAAAACACCACCTTCACGCCTGGTACCACGGACCAAAAGCTACGCAATCACGAAGTGCCTGCGCGTAGAACCGTCAGCACACCCCCTCACAACTCAGCGCGAAGGAAGGGGAGCCGTACCATTTGTCTTGTTCACATCCGCCATCTTGGTGTCGGTGTACACCTTGCCAACATACTCCTTGTGGCCCTCGGGTGTAGCCTTGATACCCTCATCACCTGGGTTCCAGTTCGCAGGGCAGACCTCGCCGTACTTGTCCGTGAACTGGAACGCGTCGATCAATCTCAGCGTCTCATCCACAGACCGTCCAACAGGTAGGTCATTGATGGTGATCTGCCTGACAATGCCATTGGGATCGATGAGGAACAGTCCGCGGAGAGCGATGCCCTCCTCCTCGATCAACACGCCGTAGTCCTTGCTGATGCTGTGGTTCTTGTCGCTGAGCAGCGGGATGTTGACTTGGCCTAGGCCGCCGTCCTTTTTGGCCGCGTTGGCCCACGCAAGGAGACTGTATTCGCTGTCTGTGCTGGCGAAGACGACGCTGGCGCCGCGGGCGGCGAAATCGGCGGCGCGATCACTAAAGGCGATGATTTCGGTCGGGCATACAAAAGTCCATGCCATGGGAACGAAGCCAAGGACGAGCCATTGCTTGGTCGACGTGTAGGCTGTTAGGCTGAGCTCTGAGTGTAGCTGTTAGAATCACATGCTTGTGAAGGGGTGTTGCATTGCAAAAAGGATACAGGATGTTGATATACCTTCAAACGAGCCATCCACAACAGCTTGGCCGGAGAAATGGGGTGCAGGCTTCTGCACGCGCGCCTTGGGTGTATACGCAGGGAACGACATCCTTCCAATCTCACACGACGATAAGGCCAGGTACACAACCCAACTCTCCAAACTTTTTTTTGCTCTGGGTATTCGTAGAAATGTCTCAGGGTAGGTAAATTAGAATCTACACAAAAACACTACTCATCAGCATTGCTCATCCCGCGAACCAAGAATCATGCAACTTACTTGTACACTCTGTACAAAAATCACGCGCGTAACAGGTGGCCGTAGCGTACGTGGGTAATAAGGGTTGCCGTGCAAGCCTCGGGAAGGCAGAGCCGTAACTTTAATGCAAGAGCCGCAAGGAACGGAACTAAGCAAGTGTCGGCGCTATGCTTTAAAGCGTACGGAGTCCCAGTAGAGAGAAATCGGACCACCGAGAGAGAGAGAAAAACGGGACCGCAAGTGGCCCAATGCGCGTGGCCTGAGAGAAAGGGAAAAATCATCCGTTCATCGGCGCGCTCGGCATCACTTGACGGCGTTTTAGATCGAGGCTTGGGATTGCTTACTGTGCATGGCTGAATCGAGATTCGGGGTTTCGTGTTGGTGGGCATGCTGGTGAGCACCGTCATGGTTGGCTCATTTTATCCGTTCAGAGTCAGAGGTTCAAGGTTCGGAGTTCTTTCTTATCCATGGCTGTCTAACTACTGCATTCCCCCCACCCTTGCAGCGTACCTGCATGGTTGGCTTGCAGCGTACATAACTGCAACACAGAAGTCAAGACACTCTGAGTATGTCAGGATGAGATATTCGACTTGGCACTCTGCTTTCCGTGGGAAGCAGACGTCTGACTGAGCGTCTAGCTGCTCTACACTTGCGGTGTGGCAACTGTGCTTACTGACTTGCAAGTAAAAACTGTCAGCAGTGGGTCAATTCGCGCGGCTCGAATCCGTCGCATTACATATGACGCCTTAAAATTCTTCAATCGCGTACACATCATGGAGCCCCAGTCAGGGCCCAGATACCAGGTCTTCCGACAAAGCAATTAATCACTTTGATCTTCCGACATCGGCCGAATGCGTGTACCAGTGGGGACCCTACTCTATGCAATAATATGGTGTATACACTATTGAGTATTTGGGACGATTTCTACTCTAATACCAGCAACTTCTATCATATCGCCCCTTTGCATCCGCTACTGCGCTATCCGCCATGCCTTCAATGGCAGTGCCTGTATCCTCATCACCGCCGGCTTGATGTATCCCCAAAATGTGACTACACCAATGACGACACATAGAATGTTTACAATGTGGTATCCGTCGGTAGTGACATTGCAGATACCGCCTCCATCCAGACATCTATGCTTCTCATGCTCGAGGGAGCAGGAGAAAGCCTGCGTGACGAGGGGACCCTTGAGCAGATCTGTCTTGGGCGGTGTCGAAGGAGGAAGGCACGTAGCAGATGTGAAAATATCCACAGCTTTGAGAACAAAGAAGCGAGGGAATGTGCCGCCGAGATTTGATACACTGTTTTTGTTTTAATAATTAGCAAACCTGCATTCTAGCAATAAAGGTGAAGGAAACAAGGACTCACGTGGCAAGCAATGTCATGTATGTGCCTCCAATCAACGGATCGGAAATCTTCGCATGGAACGCACTAACCGCGACAAACATGACTGTATTCATGAATGTCGACAGTACGTGTTCTGCGATGACCAGGAGTAGGAAACTCGATGTTGCGCCTCCAGCTGGGAAGATGGAGACGACGAATTGCGCAAATAGGGCTGCGACCAGGCGGCCGATAAAGGACCAGCACCATATGTGCATTGGCGGATACGTCTGGCACCATTTGCCAATATAGTAGCCGAGAAACACTTCGACAGGGAAATCGATGAGAATGACTAGCGAGAGTTGTTCTTGCTTCAAGCCCTTGTCAAGAAGCTTGAGACTTGTGACCGCGTCATTGGCTTGGAAGCCGATTTTGGCAATCAAGTGTATGATGATGAAGCTTTGAATGTTCTTCAGCTTGAGAATACCCCACATGGTGCGATATACCTCTGAGATACCGTCACCGTCCTTGTCGCGGTCCTCGCGCTTCATAACGGCGAGGCCAAATGTAACAACGAGGTATGCCCAGCCCCAGAATGTGAGGTAGGAATCAAGTTCCAATAGACCGGTTGTGCCGGGTGCATTGAGCGGACGAAACCATTTGTTCGCAAAGTCGACGGAGTTGAAGGCGAGGAAAACGGTGTAAGAGAGGAATTGGCCGGCTGTGAGACCCACGGTTTGGGCAGTGGATGCGTATGCGAGGTTCTCGTTTGAAAGCAGTGTGAGTGCCCAGCCTGAAACTATTAGCTTTGCGCGGTCAGATATGGAAGGGGGGTATTCACCATCAACAGCAATGTCCTGAGTGGCGCAAAGAAAGACGAGCGCAAACCACCACCATGTGAATGTCCAGACACCACTATCCGTTTCGCCCGCATCCGTCATCATGCGATTGATATTCTTCCCCAACCAGATCATAGAGAAACCCGAGATGGTCTGAATGGGCAAGATCCAACTCTTCCGCCGTCCTAGCTTGGGCGACCACACGGCATCCACAATTGGACTCCACAGCAACTTCAACGAATACGGGTACGCTGCGAGCGAAAACACACCAATCGCCGAATATGACACGGTATTCTTGAGCAGGAACGGCACTGAGCCATGCGCCAACCCCATGGGGATACCCTGCAAAAAGTACAAGAGCACCAGCAGCAAGAAATTACTCTGATCCTTCTTGGACAGCTCGAAGAAGCCCTTTGACGGCCCTTCCTCCTCCTCCGCGCTGAACTGGGGCACCTCGTCATCGAGCGAGAAGTTGGAGCCGCTCATGAGTGAGGCAGCCTGGCTCGAAGGGGTAGTGCTGTCCACAGACGCGTGCCTGCGTCGATGTTCCAACATGACGCCATTCATCTTTGTAGCGCTTGTATTGGCATTTCCAGTCGTGTCTTTTCCCTTGAGCGAGTCGATGGAGCCCTGTGGCTTGAGTCCTATTCCGGAGCCGCGGTTCTTGGATCGAGAGGCTCGTTTGCTCATTTGTGGTAGGCTCAGTCGCAGAGGGCGCGAGTGATTGTGGTCGGAGTGGAGGGGTACTTTGGATGTATCTTGAATTTGCAGGGATTGACAAGATTGACGTATGTACGGTAGTGGGATAAAGGGGTGGTAAGGGAACAACGCGGAGGTTCGGATGTATGTCAAAGTCTATAGCAAGAACAGTAGTATGAGTATGTAGACAGCGACAGAAAAGACCCCAGATGTGTCACGAAGCACGGGCGGTAATACGTTGATGCGGACACGCTGTATGCAGCGACGATGCCGCGGTCCTACTAAATGGACACTTCTCGTTTGAGATGGAATCTGTCCTCTGCTCAAGATCGGCGGCGGAACTGGTCGCGATATCCCTGTCGCACACGTGCCCACGCGCTTTCAACGGTCTCGTCGATCACACGCGCCCCAAACATCAACACCAGTCCCAGCTCACTCTGCTCCCACCAAAACTGTCCATACCACCCCCTCCGCCCCTTTCTCAGCCATGGAAACAACCGAATCGCTTGACGCAGATATAAGCGCCTTAAGAACACGCCTCGCAACCCTCCACGCTCACCGCGCAAATCTCTCCTCAATCCTCCTGTCGCAACCCCACCTGTCATCACATCTGCAACTCCCCTCTCAGCCCTCCAAAACCAAAACCCCCACACCCACGCCATCGGCCACTGCACGTGATATAATCTCCCAACAAGCCACGCGCAACACCACAAACATCTACCGCGCCTGCGCCGGCGTCACAGCCTACAAAGTCCAGGATCCAGATCCCCATGCCATAAACGGCGGCACCATCCTCGGCATTAGCATCGACGTGTCGCTGGGCGGAAAGTTCATCGAAACGTACCATGTGCTGCTAAACTACCGCGAGCGCGAGGGAAAGAAGCTGTTACGGGTACATAAACATACCATCCCAACATGTATACCGCTGCAGCAACTTGCGAATAAGTTCTTACCTGTTGGTGGGGGCGGAAAGGATGGGCAAGTCGTCGAGGAGACGGAGCAAGATCTTGTGAAGTTTGGACGGGCATTGAGGAGAGAGCTTGTGGGGTGGCATTTGAGGATGGGTGCGTTAGAGGCGATGCGCAAGGAAGTCGATATTGAGCAAGGGAAGAGGCAGAAAGATGAGAACGTGGAGGAAATGGGGCGGGTGCTGAATGCGTTCATGAGTGATGACGATGCGAGCTCGGATATTGAAGAAGAGGTATCGAGGCCCCTGAAGATCGTGGATATCGAGGCCGATGCTGCTGTGAGACAAATCACGGTTAGGTGGTCGGACCGGCGAACAGCATTCATGAGTATTACCAAGGACGGCAGAGTTGAGAAAGCTGTCTGTAGGCTGAAGGATGGCACTCGAGATGTAGCATTGGGCAGGAAAGCTGTCGGGCCTATGACTGCTCTTTTGAGGAGGCTCACCGCTTGAGACGAGTAGACGGAGTATCTTCTTTCGAAGCATTGGAGTTTAAGGAGTCTGGTCATAGCCTTGATACCCGCATTTTTGCAATGAGATTAGTCTTACTACCCGAATTGGGATCCCCCTGGTTCATCAAAATCATCGAGTCTACCAGTTCCAAGTGAAAGAGCCACGCCGAGTTCCAATATGCTGTATAACAATTTACCGATTCTACGTATCGTACAAGCAATCCTAACCATGCTCAATCCCGTTTATCGACATCGTCGTTTCGTGGCTCTGTACTCAACTACCATGATTATTAGCCTGTACTCCCATACTTCATTCAACACACCATAACCTACCTGGTTTCCATTGTAAAATTGCTGGTCGCGCGGCTCTCTCGCCCTCTGATCCGCAAGTGTACGTACTCGCACATTCGGTACATCAGATGGTCGAGGCCGTTGCTCGTGCTGTGCCTGACTCGATGACGAACCCGTCGTCTGGCCAGCCGGAGCCTGCGCAGGCGCTGAGCCAATTCCAATCACCGACCCCAGAGTACTGCCTACAAAGCCCACGGTCGAAGACAGCAGACCGAGAGCACCACCAACAAGCCCCGTAGCAGTACCAACTACGCCTCCGCCGCTTGCTCCAGAGTACGCGTCAGTGTATCCTTTCACTGGCACAAGGACCAATGTTGCACTTGGTGCCAGATCGATATCTCCTAGTTCCTGGCTCTCATCCCCGGCAGAGAGCTCACGACTCGGCTGCGGTGACAGAATATGTCTGAAGTAATACGGCGGGAGTTGCTGGTTATTGATATTTGGATCATCCTTTGCGAGCTTCGAGAACTCTTTATCCACCCACGACCGAACTTCCTTCTCGAGGGTAGCTGTTCGTGGGAATGAGGAGCGAATTGTGCGTCCGTCGAATAATCTGACATTCAAGTTGACGATTTTCGCTTGTGATCCTCTTGATGAGGTAGGTGTCCGGTTTTGGCTGTCACTTTGTATTTGACTGTTGCTTTGCTCTTGCTCACGTTCTGCCTTGCGCTGCTCGGCTTGGACTCTCCGTGCAACCTTGTCTGCCTCTATTCGTGCTTTTATGCGAGCTAGTTCTTCTGCTTCTTCCTTTTTCTTCTTCCGTAGTGCATCCCGTGCAGCTTGTTGTGCGGCGCTAACAGGTTTGGTGGCGGGCTCGGACTTGGTTTCAGGAGGAGCTGAAGCGGCTTTCTGCTTTCCCTTTGCCTGTGTTGATTGTGTTGTGGCTGTAACAGCCGGCTGTGGCTCTGATAATTCATATAAATCGTCTTCAGCATCGTCTGGCGGCGTAGCCTCTACAGGCTGTGGTGTTGATGTTCGCGCTGTACTGGAGCCTGGAATGGGCTCTGCTCCAAGGACCTTTCGTATCGAATTGATAAACTCTTCCTTGGTCACATCGCTCTTCAGTTGTACTTGTAATTGTCCATTCTGTATGACGACAAAGGTGGGTATGTTCGTGATGTCGGAAAAGGCTGCTAGGAAGCCTGCTTCAGTCGAGCCAGCCTGCAGGCACAAGAGGACAGCTTTCTGGGCGAGTAGGGTTGACAGCTTGGGGGAAAGTTAACATCGCGAGTATCCATAAGTCAAGATAAGCTATATGTGTAGTGTTGAACATACCCATCCACTTTGCAGCCACTCTTGCTCCCATTCTATGCTCGTTGCGCCGTCATCTGGGTCAGCCTGTTAGACGGCCTCCACATCCCGAATCAATCATAGAATTGGCCTACCGCGCACAAAACAAGCAACGAGCTTCTGCTCCTGGATGGCGAGGGCGATACCACTCTGCAAGGTTCCTTCGTGAAACATAGTGATAACGCGTTGCAGGTGTGGTCATGCACCGTCGCGGGGTGAAGTAGTAGCAGGGATGATGCGCGTGCCTTCATTGTCCGCGGGGAATTGGTACCGAGGCCGGGCTGAGCAGCTACATATATGCATGCATAATTACAATTACGAAGCTACGCACCGCGTGTATACTGCATTTGCTTTCACGTTTCGAGAGAGAGCATGATTCCAGTGACAACTGCAGCGAACGAATCTATTAGAAATGCTAAAGTCCCATCCTATTGAGTCCACCGCGCCGAAGGAAAGTAAATGCATGGAGGAAGCCAATGCTAAAACTCCCCAAATCATCCGCTAGGTGCATCAGAACGTAGATGCTGCGGAGCAAATGCTGTTGCTTGTTTAAATTGATCCACATGCCGTAAAGTTGGTTGTTCGTTTTTCGATTCACAACCTCAGCATCGCCAGACTACGTCCGATCGTGCTAAATGGCCATTTCCTCACGCAGAGGTCCGGCCATTTGCCGAGATAGATGGACGCATATCCAACCGCTGAGCCTTCCTCAATTACTCCATCTGCCACCCTCTTTGAGCGTACCAGTTTCGCATTCTTATAAGACGATGCACTTGCTCTTCTTCTTGTTTGCTTGTTGCTGAGGACGGGGGCTGAGTACAGCGCTATCCACTGTTAATACATGACCTTGAACCATGTCGAGACATATCAAGATAACCTACCGGATGGCCTCGTCGAAGACACTCTTCAAGTTGCGCTGTGTCAGGGCAGAACACTCTAGGTATTTCTGTGCCTTGATCTCCTTTGCGACCATGACTGCCTGCTCGTATTGGATGGGCGCCATCTTCTTCTGTCTCAGAGACTCCTTGGTCGCCTCATCGTCCCTCAAATCAAGCTTTGTGCCAACCAAGATGATGGGGACGCCGGGCGCGTGATGGTCAATCTCAGGGTACCACTGCGAGACATTTAGCATCCTGTGTAACGACGGGGGAAAAACAGAGTGCTGACCTTGGCTTTGACGTTGTCGAAGGAGGGGGGGCTGACGATGGAGAAGCAAATCAGGAAGACATCCGTCTGCGGGTAAGAAAGTGGCCGCAATCGGTCGTAATCCTCCTGGCCGGCGGTATCCCACAGCCCAAGGCTTATGGGCTTGCCATCGACCATGACATTGGCCGAGTAGTTGTCGAAGCTGGACCCCTTGTCAATGGCTGTCTCACTGCGTTTGGGGTGCACTAGCCAGACTCACACTGTGGGAATGTATTCACCTGGAAAGGCGTTTGTTGTGTAGGAGATGAGCAAGCATGTCTGTCCTGTTAGCCTGGAGGGACATGGCACTGGGCCAGCAGGAGCTCACTTTGCCCACGGCACCGTCACCTGTCACGACGCACTGCACGACTATCAGCGACCAGAGCTCCAGAGTGTAGACGGGCGGGATGCCCGTGTCTTGCAGACGCGCACCTTCAGCGACTGGGTCGCGGGGGCAGCCATTGCGGTGCTGCAGTAGGGCGTGTCGGCTTAGTCTCGACTGCGGGCACGGGGAGCCCTGTTCGGCGACAGAAATAGGGCGGGCTCGGGAGGTAGGAGGCGAGGTGCGGAGGTCGGGGGCGAGGGGGGGCGAGGGGGGTGAGGATGGCACAGCTGCAGGGCGATGGGGTCAGACGCAAGAGGCAGTGAGGCGCGCAGAGAGGTGAAGGAGGCAGCGTGGGGACGATTTGCGCGGGAAGCTATCTGCAGCGAAGGAGGCGCTCTATCGCTTGGCAGGCGGCGGGTTGAGAAGCGAGCTCGACAAGACGGATGGGATGCGCGAGTCGAAGCAGCTTGGGCCACTTTGGGTGCGGCGGGGATCGAGTCGTGGGGCGGCGGTAGCTTTGCTAGTGGGAGCACCTTCACGATGAGTGCACAGCACAGGCAGTGGAGTGGGCAGAGTCGAGCAGACTATGTACCTACGTTACGAGAGAGCAGTCGCGAGAGTGGAGAATGCAGCAATACAGGAGCAAGGACAGCACGCAGGCAGACAATGCCACTCTACTTCAGTTTGCCGTGTGCGAGAATACTTTGAGAGAGAGAGAGAAAGAGAGCGCGCGCGCGCAGACAAACTCACGTCACGCTGTACTAGGTATGTACAGTACATTTGTAGACCGAAGGCGCGTATGGGAGCTGCCTTGTTGAAACCCATTTGCGACACCCACACACTCGCTCTACACACCGTGATAGGCAGACCGGGCCCCGTTTGGGGCCATCGTCCTGGCCCTTGAGACTCCCGATCCGCACGCTGTCGCCGCGGCACTGCACTTGGCTACACAGCACTATAGACAGCTTTGGCCTGCCCACCTACCACACGCTGCCAGAGCCTTGCGCCGCCAGACGGCTGCCGCCCACATGGCGCGCCCCTTGCAAAACAGTCGCACACTCTCACAGACCAGACACCACTCACATGGTGACACCCTCTCTCTGGCGGAGCTACAGCAGTCAGCCGTGCAGAGTACTGCCGCGTCAATCCAATCGACTTCTATCGCAAGGGTGTCATGCAAGTCGAGCCATGGAATTCCTCGCCGTCCAGCCTCGTGATTCGCCCTCCACTCCCCCATTTCTGTTCGCCAGCAACCAGCCTGGCCGCGCTCCCTTCCTATTAGCCGTCCCGCAACATCAAGCATGTGAAGCTGCAACACAAGGCTACATTAGCACTTGCAGCCTGCATCCTGCAAATCGGAGTCTCTGTCTCCTGTACCCTTTTGTTCCTTCCCCGCTACCGACCACTCTAGTGGCGTGAGTGGCCGTGTGCAGCATCTCATGTTTTGCCCGCTGTTTCGAAGCATAGTTAGTTACCTAACTTATGGTCGCGTGGGGCGTGCTGCATCTGGTGCATGCTGAACACCGAACAGCTACCCTGTGAGATGTGTCTCTGGCCCGCACAATCTACTTCCATCTCATTCGCTACGATACGCTTGTCTATGGCCCACTTCATAATGGCACCTTCTGTGATACATACTGTTTTTAGAGTCGATGGACAACTCCTCACAAACATGCTCGCTGAACTCAATCATATTATACTGGGTATCTCAGGACGCCTTGCAAGTCTATGCCATACAACCCAGCTAGTAAAACAAGAACAAGTCGCTGCCATCCTGCTTCGTCTTCCCAACAAACTCGGGTCTGAGAAGCAGTTTGATCAAGGATTCGTGTAGCTCTTTCATGTCAAGAATACCACGCTTCTTCTGATCAATGTACGAGACATCAATGACGACTCTCTTCAAGTTCTTATTTGTCAGTGCCTTCTGCTCAAGCAGCTGAACCAGACGGTCAGGTGTTCCCACTCCAAAATCGATTCTTTGAGCAAGTCAGTATATCAGCGAGTAGTCTAGTCTAAGATACATACTTGGTTTTCTTGAGATGTGCCACCTGATCCGCTAGCTTCAGGTGCTTTGCAAACAACTTGGCCACATTGGCGTCTTTGACACCTTGCTTGGGCAGGCCCGCCTTGAGAGACCTGCACACATCCGCAGCTCGGATCCCGGAAGCGGTCACGACAATCGTGTGTGGTGATCCATGGGGTTTTGCAGGCGTAGCGCTCAGATTACTTGACAGTGATGTGAGGAATTCAGGAAGGCTCTCCAGAGTACGTGGCTTCGTCCATCTTGTACTGTCCTGTACAGTCCGAGCTACATAGATCAGAACATATTGGTAAACTCGGTCGACTGCACATACCAGATATAAACTTGTCTTCAAGTTCGACGGTGCTCAACTCTTTTCCATATAGACGCGTTCTGGCATTGACATAGTCGGCGAGTAGTTGTTTATCTAACCGCTCGAAAGAGTGATTTACACCCAGCTCTTGGTTTAGGTCATCTTCATCAATCTCCTTGGCCTTCTGCTTCTTCTTTTCCTTCCGTTTGGCTTTCTTGGCAGCTTTCTTGCTGTCCTTGGTCGCCTCTGGCTCGGCCTCTCTCTTCCTCTTCTTTGAGGACGCCGTGGTATCGAACTCGGCCTCGATCAGGGGTACGCCACCTTCTGATTCTGAGTCTGACATTGTGTTACTGGTGTTTGGATTGTGTAAATGGAGCGACTTGCAGTCGTGCAACAGAAAAAGTTCCAGAAGTATAGTTATCGATAAAGGATGCACTAGCTCAACGGGGCTTGGTCCGCGCGAACGCTGGGGAAAGCGCGCCCGACCGACGCGTTACCGAATGTCTATCAACAAGCCCACTCTGCACCAAGCCGACCACCACCACCATGGCTGAGTCTGCGCGCAAGAAGCAACGCCTGTCACCAGAGCGCGACCTCGTCAATACACCTAACAACGATGCGCGAACGCCCATAACACCCTTCCGCCGTGCCATCAGTGCGGGCCCCACTCCAGGAAGCCGCAAGACGCCAACGTTTCGAACACCAGGCACTGGTAGAACCCCTCGTGGTGGCCCAGCAACTCGGCCCTTACCGTCCAGGAGAGCAGCGCCCACGACGCCCCATGCGATCAAGGCCCTGAGAGAGCGTGCCAATGCCGCTAGAACACCGGGTAACAACCGTCGAAGAAGTGGGAGGGTACAGAGGGAGACTCCACGTGATCTCCTACGAGGATTGAGTAGAGGTAGAATTGGATGCATTGTTGATATGACGCATCTAATTGGTGTATAGCACTTGCCCGCGATAGTCGACCAGTTGAGCCCTCGCCTCAAATTCAAGCCCAGCGAACGCGCCACTCAGCCCTCGATCTTCCAGATGTAGAAGATGGCCCCGATCCTGCAGCGCCTCGACTATCCATGGCATTGGGTGATATGTACGATGACGACGATAGTTACCATAGTGCGCCCCCCCGCCAATCGCTTCTACCGGACCTGCCAGATGACGTTGATGGGGGGACTGTACAATCCCTCGAATTTGGCCGTCGAGCAGTCAGTGAAGATCCACGCCATATGTTTGGAGGGAGATATAGTGCGCATTTTGGAGATCTGAGCGAGTTAGGCGCTGTCGAGGAAGAATTCGAAATCGACGGAACCTTCATCAACCAGCGAGGGAACGGGATACTAGACCAGACGATTGACGAAGCACTGGAGGAAGACGATACCACAACTCAGTTACGGGCCTTGACTGGTCGACGGAATGGTCGTCCAAGCGACGTGGACCTGGGCGTTTTTGGACAGGACGATGATGATACCGAAGAGCCGACATTCAGATTCAATATACCAGAACGCATACGCGCACCAGCTCGAGAAGAGTCGGAAGAGGAATTGGAAGAGGAGATCCAGCAGGACGCAAGCAGTGATGCTCCAGGGCCACAAGAGGAGAGTATACAATACCTAGAAGACGAAGAGCAAAACGAAGCCACCACAGCACTGAATGGCGAAGATCCTGCAGAAGCAGACGGGATGTTGGGCTGGGAGTCTGATGATGCCGCAGACGATGACGCTGCTCTTGCTGCGTATCGAGAGGAAACATCTGCAATAGACCGAAGTTTGCAAACGCAGTCACCCGAACGTCCCGCTGCTGCGAAGCGAGGCGTAAGAGTACCAAAGGAACTGCGCATCTCGAAGCGCGGACTGGACTATCCATCGTTTCCTACTGCCCCTATCAAGAAGCTTGCTCTGAGCTTCATGAAATCTCAAGGGAGCAAGGCCCGGCTGGCTCCTGACGCAATAGCTGAGCTGGTAAAGAACACGGACGATTTCTTCGAACAAATTAGTATCGATCTTGCTGCGTATGCACAGCATGGTGGACGCAAGGTCATCGAAGAGAGCGATGTCATTGCTCTGATGAAACGGTATGTTACACCCTTGTTGTACAGAAGTGTACATGTATATGTAAACCAGTTTACTGATCATTCATAGGACCCGTAAAACTACCGGTAATAATACATCGTTCTCGCTCGCGCAGAAGATGCTTCCGAGAGAGCTACTCCAGCAGTTGCGAATGGAGCCTCCCGTCAAGCTTAAGGGCCAGAAGCGGAAACGGCTCGGCACAATACAAGAAGAGGAAGATGACTGAACAATGTCGTAGTAATGCTTTCATGACCAATCAACGCTGTGTCGGACTCTCCGTTGGGTGCCAGAGATGGGCTTTTTGACCACCATCCAGAACATCACAGAGGTGGCGAAGCTTAAGGCGTACCTGTTGGCTGTAAGCTGGGTGCAGGACGCAATGAGACAGAAGATGACGTACCATGTGAAGATGTATTGTGTGTGGTTGTTTCGCAGGTTCACCGTCGGCGCCCTGCCAATGGGTACACCCTTTGGTTCACGCTCATAGTTTGTGAGAAGATCCGGTACTGCACTTCATTAGATACCCCATTTATCCAATGTCATCTTCATCAAACTTACCCATTGTCTCCTCCACCCAAACAGGCTGACTTCCCGTCCACTCCGCCATCTCCTCGACGCTCGGGAAGAACCACTTGCCCTTCTCAGGCTCATTCCTCGGCGTAAACATGTTCCCCTTTGGCGGAATACGAATCAGCCCTTCAATCGTGACCTCGCCCTCAGGCAACGCGCCATTCTTCTTTCTAAACCACTGAGCCGCTGCATCCTTCTTGATCCAACCCCTACAACACAGAATCTTGTGCACATTCCCCTTCGCATCTTTCCGCTCCAACGGCGTAATGACCGTATACCCCTCCTCCCCATCCAGTATCCGCGGCCCAATCAACATCTCCTGATCATGTCGCAACACGCCCGTCGCATAAACCCTCCTATAATCAAAGTCCTTGACCGCCTCCGGATCAATCCTCAGCGGCAACTCCAGCGGCGGAAACGTCAAGCGATCTTCAAATCGCGCTACGAGATCGGTCTTCCAGCCCAGACGCTGCACCTGCCAACACCCTAGGATGAAGGCTGTGACGGGGATGGTGGCGAGGATAATGAGGCCGTAGCCGTGTTGTTTCCCCACCCGTGCCATTTTTGCGGGGCGGTCGAGGATGGAGACGAAATTTGGGTCGAGGCCGGGGCCGCCGCCTACGGAGCGGCGTTGGAGAAGTTGTTGTTGGAAGCGTGCGCGTGGGCATTGTGGGCGCTGTGGGAGGTGAGTTCGGCGGGTGAAGGGCGAGGCATATTGGGTATAGTGGCGCCGGAGGAGGGTGAGGAAGGGGTTTGGTTTCGACATGGTGTTGTGTTTTGGGAGGTGGGATGGGGAAGTAGAGTTGGGAGTATATCGAAACTCGGGTTAGAGCTGAATGGGGTTTAGTCCCCGCAATTGTACATAAGGTGGATTCTTTGGTAGATGTCAGCGCGTTATAACATCACAACGCAAAGTTGAAATCGAAATCGAAATTGCAAATATGGCAGATGTTCTACCGTCTTCGAATGAAATTGCGGGAGATGCCGGCACTGCGAGGGCGTCTGACGACTCTCGAAAGAACAAACTCGTTGAGGAACTCGATGAGTTGCTGGAACGGTATCTCCACACGCTAGACGAATATCAGAGAGTCAGAAGTGAGCTTTCAAATCAGCTATCTTCAGTAAGTTTAATCGATTGTCAATTTGATCCGAATCCGTGCTAATCAGCACTGTAGGGGTTCATGTCCTTAGCTCAAGCAAACTTCCACAACTCCTCCTCCGCAATCAGATATGGCAAGGACTGCTATGATGACCGCATGCAAGCCATTCGTAGAGTGTAGGTCATTTTTCTGAACTGCTTTATACTCACTATATAATCATCCGTTCTATTTCGTCGTCAAGTGTTGTTTTCATACGAACATGAAGCTAACTTGCCTAGTCACATGTCTGAGATTCTGGATGACAGCTCGAGGAGTGGTAGATCACACTTCTCCATCAAGCTCCGTGATAAATCGGGATCAACGGAATCTTCCAAGTCTGAAGTACCGAAAGAGAAGGAAATCCCAGAGGAGCATGCATCAGATACATCTTCGCCAGACTTAAATGAAGAATCCGCACAGGAGCCAGAGCAGGATAAAGAGGAGTCCATTAACGGCAATGTGAAGCCACCGGATCCACTGCGTTGGTTTGGCATTCTTGTGCCACCTGCTCTTCGCACTGCACAATCGACATTCATTGCGGCGACCGAGGGACCCATTGCTCGACTGGCTACGGTCGCGATTGATTTGAGAAGTCAAGAGATTGAAATTGGCCGAATGAGGAAACAGATAAAGAAGATATCATGATGGACTGTGTTGCAGCACTTTCACAAATCGGGAGAGAGGCGTATTTATATTACTGCAAATGACATGGTTATGGGATGTTTGCGGACAGGCCTTTAGAGAGAGTATTGAAATATTCTTCTAGGTCTTCCACGAGAAGAAGCGGAGATGAAATCGGAGCGATAGAGTTGTCTGATGAAGCGGAGGACCGTTCATAGACCAAAGAGTTGACCAACGTAGCAGATAAAGTGCCGACTCTGAGACGGTACAGGCCATGGATAACATCCAGCCGTCTGAGGTTATTAGATATGGCGCAGCTGTTGGCGTCAATAGTGCAGCAGAATCTAAGTCGACAGACAGTAGGGTAGTAGCTGAACGGAAGTCGAACACAACCGGTTTTGATCTCCTATATAAGCAAGCATGGAACTCTTTACAGCGGCAGTAGGTGAGATGGATGTCCGTCACAATTCAATCTATGCACAGCATATACGACTTTATCTGGTGTTGTGATGAGCCTGTCTATGGATGTTATTGATTAACAAAATGTAATCTGGTCCACTATCCAAGTAACATGGAAATTTTACCAATGAGCGAATAGATCTAATCAGATACAAAACTAGTAAATTTGTAGATTGAAAATACTTGGGTGTCTGCCCGCACCTCGATGGTCAGCGTCGGACCTCCGAGCCTCACCACCTTCCCCGCATAACCACCCACTTGCGCTACCAGAACTTTTGCGCCTGTGGATCACCACGACCACAACTATCACATACCAATATACAAGCCGCAGTATCTAGAAGGCCATGTCTGACGAAGATCTCGAGCAAATCAGGCGCGCGCGCCTACAACAGCTGCAACAGCAAGGTGGTGGAGGGGGACAAGGCAGCGGCGAAGGTTCAGAGCAAGAATCAAGACAGTAAGAAGCGTCAAGACCGGCATAAACACACCAACTAAACAATTCGCAGGCAAAGAGAGAGTACGTCCTCATAGCCCCACGACGGCAATCCATATAAAAACAACCATTAACACACATTCCCAGACGACCAGCGCAACTCCATCCTCTCCCAAATCCTCACACCCGATGCAGCCGACCGCCTAGGACGAATACGCCTCGTCAAAGAATCACGCGCAACCGATATAGAAAACCGGCTCATCATGCTGGCACGCACAGGCCAAATAAGACAAAAGGTCAGCGAAGAGCAGCTCAAGGAGATCCTAGGCGCGGTCGCAGAGCAGAATGAAAAGGAGGAACAGAAGATTGTCGTGAATCGCCGGGGAGGAAACTGGGACGATGATGATGAGTTGGAGGAGCTTATGAAGGATGTTTGAAAGTCTAGGAGCGGGCTGCGGGATGAGTGAGGGACTTTGGTGGGGGGGAGTATTGCATTGCGAGGCGTTTTGTGGGAGTACCCACATGCGAGAAAAAAGTTGAGGATGGCTACATGGTAGTGAAATTGAGTAACTTGGCAATATGTGGAATAGGTTCTGTCCAGAAACATGTGTTGAGCGGAACCTGAGCATATGTATGATCTGCATCTTGACCTGCAATGCCCCCATCCATACCCACCTCACGCATTAACACATGGACTCATGCAAACGCCCTCCCACAAACCCACATCAAGTCAACGCACCCACAAACACACAGTCTCCATCCTCTCACATAACACGCAACCGGCACCTCCACAACCCTAATTCCCCTATCCACCACTACTTCCCTCTGTGTACCCTTCAAGCCCCCATATCCCCAAACAACCAGGGTCCGGTGGCCATTCTAATACCTAGAATTGAGAGAGAGGCTAGCTTGCCCTGTACTTCTCTTCTGCACCTAGGGTTTCCCGAAAGGCTTCTTTGACCTGGGAATCACGCTGTCGTAACAAACTGGTTGATTTTTGGTTGGGTTGTAGGGGGTTGGGGAGTCGAGTTTGGGCCGGTGCTGAGGGCCGGTGGACGAGGAGAGATGGGCTTGATTACTTTTTGGGCTGCTTGTTTGTTTTGGTGGGTTGTTTGTGTGTGTGGGTTGTGTGGATAGAGAGGGAGAGATGGTAAGGTATATCACTATATAGCGTAGGGTAATAGCAGCATAGGCGAATGAATCACTTGTCCACTGTGAGTTTTTCAACTAGAAGCTTTTATTTTATATACAAAGGGTGGATGGAGCTTGTAAACATATACCCCGTTGCAAATTGCGTCACTTAGCCCACGACCATGCGAGGCCTTGGTGTCAATCGCGTGCCATGACTGAAGAGATTATCAGGATCATACTGGTGCTTCAGCTCTTCAAGGCGTTTAACATTCGAACCGTAGACATCTTTTGCGTCGACATCGGTATCTAAAAGTGTTAGCGATCGCGTTCGACGTGGATTACCGGTAGTCAACTAAGGATACTCACTCGCATAGTTGGCGTACAGTCCCACACCGTCATTTCCTGATCCCCCGGTAGCGGTTGCGGTTGCTTTCTTGAGTACTTCGCGCGAGAATGTGCGGACCTCTGCGTCTAGGGCTGGGTCGAACCTGGTTGGTATTAGTACCTTTTCATGCTACTTGATCTCAAGATGTGATGACGGGGGAGAAGCTTACCACTTGAGCACGGTAGAGACATTGTAGTAATTTCCGCGATTCGAAAATGACATCTTGTCATTGGGAACCTCGTTGACCTTCTTATATGGCACCATCTCCAGCAGCATCATGCTCTCGTTTACTCGATCATGGGACATGGTGTAGGCCATGAAGTCGGCTTGGAGCTGCATCACCAGTTTCGTGTCAAGCGGGGCCTTGAATACACCGCCACCGAATTGCTTACGGCCTTCGAAGCCTGCTGTTGCATTGAGCAGGCCATTCAGCTTTTGGTACGGGATCATGGAAGCCATGTTGGCGATTGGACCGGCTTCGAATAGATCGGCGAAGAACGCTTTGCCCTCTTCTTCGGTGCCATTGTAAAAGACCATGGCGAGTACAACGGGTGTGTTTGTGGGAGGGGGAGCAGAGAAGCCCCATATCAGGGCTTGGTCACCATCATTGGTCTCGTGGAATTTATTTGCGAATTCAACAATCTGTGGAATCTTCTCTGGGAGGAAGACCAGCGGACCTGCGAAGACGGGATTCTTCTGTTCGTGGCCCTGAAATGTGAAGGCTGTAGTGACACCGAAGTTTTGACCGGCACCGCGAATAGCCCAGAAGAGGTCAGGGTTCGAGGTCTCTGAGGCGATGACCTGCTCGCCGGATGCAAGAACCACGTTGACAGAGATGAGATTATCTTGCTCATGTTAGCCAATAGTGTTCAGTGGAGTCGTTGGTTCATTGTATCAGTATCATACTTACCAATAGTCAATCCGTACCTGCCACTAAGGTACCCATACCCGCCACCCAATGTAAGGCCTCCTACTCCAGTATGATTGACCGTACCACCTACTGTGGCAAGCCCATGCTTTGCAGCCTCAGCATCAACATCCTCCCAGATAGTACCGCCTTCAGCAGTAATCATCTTGCTCTGCGGGTCTACGGTGACCTTGCGCATACTGGACAGATCGATGACAATTCCGTCTTCAATTGAAGCAGCTCCTGATGTGGAGTGGCCACCACCACGCACTGTGAAAGGGATCTTGTGACTTCGTATCTGGGCAAGAGTTGCGGAAACATCGTCAGCAGACTTGACTTTGACTACCGCTGCCTATACATTGATTAGGAATTTCTTCTTTGAAAACTGCATTCGCTCCAAAATTCTTTGGAGCAAAACGTACTGCTCTCTTGATGCAGTGCTCACTCCATCTTTTGATACTCTCTTCATAGGCTACGCCGTCGTCTGGCAGGAGTACTTCGGCACTAGTGTTACCTAATGAGGCCTTGAGTGACCTATAATCGAAGGCGGTAGCAGATCCCATCTTGAGCACTGACGAGTCCTCACTGTCGATTTGTTGTAAGTATAATCTGGATGGCCAGGGGCTAATTGTACGGTGCCATAGTTATTCGCGTTTGAGCAATCTAGCTTATATAATTCCTACGAATGTTCGCTCGGATACTTGGGCACCCGCGAGGTCCTCGAGTTTAGTCATCGGTGATGGAGACGATGCAACTGATGTTCTTAGTGCCCAAGTGGGGGTTACTCCTCCATGTCTGTGATAGGCCACCCAAGCCATGCGCCCGCATTTGTCTGCGGGCATCAGTATCCGATCCGAAGAGTTTAAGCTGAATGTTTGTAAGTGTCTCCATACGAGCGTATGAGTCGGCGATAGCAGACTCCGACCGGCGGTGCGACGAGGCCTTTGTGGAGTGCTAAGAATTTGCAAGCTTCAAGCCAAACAGTAGGCACGACCAGCGTCTTGTTTGCTAGGCATACTATACTGCAAGACTGAAGGCTGTATTGTATACAAATAACGTTCTGCTCATGGGTGGTGGAGGTTGGCATTGGACGAGTTGTGATTGGACGAACGCGTTGCGCAAATGAAGCCTAGTCTGGACCCTGGCAGTGAAGATGCGGCGACTTTTATCTCTTCCGCGCACGCATTACTCGACAGCCCTACGCCGTGAGATTGTGCCACGATGTTGAGAGCGAGGAGTGTGCAGTCCATTTGTGCATCATGTCGTCTCAGCATTGCCATTTCACGTGCGCGTAACGCACGAACACCAGCCCAAGTACAAGTTGCGCCGCCACACGTTCAATCGACCGCCTCGAGCATATCGACTTCGAAGAGATACTTCTCAACGACTCACGTGCGACCGCAAACGAGCCAGGAGAATGCGACTCCTCCTGATGAAGCACCACTTACGCCGCCTGAGGGTCTGACCCGCGAAGTCAACGCACGCAGAGCGAGACAAAGGTTCGGCGACTCACTACCAAGGAACCACTTGACTGACGAGGAGTTTGTTGTCTACCAAAGACTGTATGGGACTCCCCTGTTCGTGGAAACTGTGGAGGAATTAGAGGAGCCTGATGCTATTGCCGAAGATGAGATTATCGAGGAAGAGCTGCCTGATGGGACCACAGTCCTCTTAAGGAGGGGCCAGGATGGAGAACTAGAGGAAGTCATGGTTGATGATGAAATAGAGGAACTCGAAGTGAGCGAAGAAACCGACGAAGATCAGAAGACAAGGACACCAGAAGAATGGGAAGCATACAAGGAAGAAAAAATGAAAGCATACCATGATGAGGTCTACGAAAGGAGTCAATTGCAAAAGGAAGACGCAGAGGCTTGGGAGGATATTGACGAAGCGCAGGAGGACGATGACTTCATGCGCGCGCATCCATTGACCATCGCAGGTCGCTTCAAGCCATCTCCTTCGACTGTTTTCCTCCCTAAAGAGGCTCTTGTAGACCCCACTGCGCTCCTTCTGACACGCGCAAACCACAAACACTTGACGGAGACTGCCAATCGCATATTCGGTGGGCCAAGTCTTCCCCAATCTGCGAGCACGCCGCCGGCGCGCTTGGGCAAGGGCCAGAAGCCAATACCGCTCGACCCTTCGCAAAATGACATGGGAAACATTGAAGCAGACGCGTACATGGCCGCTGTACAGCCGGGCACATATGCCAGCGTGATGAGCACCATGGTCGAGGTACGCCGCCGCCTAGGATCTTCGTGGCTGGAGCACATGCTGCAAAAGAAGAAGGGTGGCACAATCCTCGACGCTGGGTCTGGTGGTGTGGGTGTTCTTGCGTGGCATGAGATGCTGCAAGCAGAATGGCAGCGTATTCATGAGGACTCGGGCAACACATCGCACGGTGCTGCTCCCCTCGGCAAAGCCACCGTTCTGGCAGCTTCAGACACACTACGACATCGTGCCAGTCGCTTGCTCGAGAACACCACCTTCATCCCACGACTACCAGAAACAGTATCAGCGGACGATGCGGCGAATATACAGCAACCGCGAAAATACTATGACGTTATCATTGCGCCGCATACCCTTTGGCCTCTCAGACAAGAGTACCTTCGCAAAGAACAAGTTGAGAAGTACTGGTCTCTCCTCAACCCCAAAGGTGGCGTTCTTATCCTCATCGAGAAGGGCCTCCCCAGAGGTTTTGAAGTTGTAGCTGGTGCCCGCGCCCTTCTCCTCAGCAAGCACATCTCTTCACCTGAATCAGAAACTCTCGAGGCATCCGTAGACTCACAGGTCTCCAAACCCGAGGAAGAAACCCGATTCACCGAGAAAGAGACGGGCATGATCATCGCACCCTGCACAAACCACAGCACCTGCCCAATGTACCAAAACACAGGCGTCAGCCACGGACGAAAAGACTTTTGCTTCTTCAACCAACGCTACATCCGGCCGCCATACCTCCAACGCATCCTCAACGCCAAAGACAAGAACCACGAAGACGTCCAATTCAGCTATCTCGCCGTGCAACGCGGCCGAGACCAGCGGCAACCCCTCCACGACATCATCGGCAAAGGCTTCGCACAAACCGAAGCCACAACTGCCGCGGCCTTTGAGGGTCACGAATGGAACAGCGCAAGCACCCCAGACTCGACCGTCGAAACCACAGACCCCACACTAACAAGCCCCGACGACATCAACCCCCTTACATTCCCGCGCCTGATCCTCCCAGCACTCAAACGCAGAGGCCATATCATCCTCGACGTCTGCACACCCGCCGGCACCCTCGAGCGCTGGACCGTGCCCCGCTCCTTCTCCAAACAAGCTTTCCGCGATGCGCGCAAGGCCCGCTGGGGTGACCTCTGGGCTTTGGGCGCTAAAACGCGTATCCCGCGCAACGTGCGACTCGGGCGACCCAACGACGAGTTCGACAAGAAGGGCAGGAAGGTCAAGAAGGCGAAGCAGGTCACTATTGAACTTGGCATTGGTGAAAAGGACGGGCGGGCCGTGGAGGAGGGCGAGGCCAGGGTGCTGGGTAAGGGTGGGAGAATGTTGGTTGGTGATCGCGATGGGAGGTATACTAGTGATAGGAGGATTAGGGGGAGTGGCGGCAGGAAGGGCAGGAAGAAGAGGCTTGATAGGGATTTTTTGGAGGATCTGGATTGATGATTATGATGGGATGAGTGGGTGGTTAAGTGTATCATATGTATCAAGTACAGACAGCATTGGGAAGGCGTTTGAGAAAGTCTACTCTTTGAGAGGAAGGACTCCCAGCTCAACTCACGAATCATGCCCACTTTGGAACAAATAAAGTCCGTTTCAACTAAGAGTGCATGTAATATGTTCTGTGTGAGTTTGTGCAATTGCAAAGCGACGTTTGCAAAGCGACGTCTCACTTGGCCAATGACAGTATTGGAACTTGTGTATATGAAAGAGCAAGAGTGAAATGTAGGATTAGGTGATTCCCCTTCCAGCAACCCTTACGTATGAATATGTAACTATAGGGTATAGAGGAGGGCAGACACAGTATTGATTCAACAGCACTTCATCTTCCATGCACCACCTGACTCACTTCACCCTTTTCCCCAGCCCCAGCCCCATCTTCCCTTGGACGGACCTCCCTGCCCTACCTTTGACTCGTCCTTCCCTCCATGTTGCCGCTTATCTGCACCTGCCCCCTGCCATCCACTCTGTGCGACTCCAGAGTCCGCCTGCCCCTTTCCCCTTCCAAAGAAACTCGGCGTCCTCTTCGCTGGTGCTGGTGGTGCTCCCTGTCCTTCAAACGTCTTCCTGTCTCCGACTCGTGCTCGGACCAATGGAATTGGATCGCCGGAGTCCGATTCGTCGAATTTAGCTGGTGTGACACGGGGAAGTGTTGACTTCTTTGGCACTGGGGCAGAGTTTGAGGGATCATTTGCTGTCTTCTCGTTCTCTCGTGGTCCAGATCCAAGCTTTGCTGCTGGTGAGCCTGGGGCACTTTGTCGCGGCTCTGAGTTTGGTAATCGTGCTCCCTCTGCCCTTGAATCTGCCGCTCGCGCGATTGGTGCTGCCGTTGTCGTTGGCGGCCTTCGATCACCAGTCTTTCTTGCGCTGATACCGACTGTTGGTGTTCGAGAGGGCGTTGTGTTCGTTCGTGAGGGGATTGTTCGTGAGAGAGATGTGCGTCCTGGGAAGCTTGCATCTGCGACTGATGATCTATCCTGTGCTCTCGATTTCTCGAGTGCAGTTGATGGTCGTCTTGTTCCTGCTGATGAGTCCTGTCGCGCTGTTTGGGCGCTGTTCGTGGCTTCCGACGCTCGCCTTGCGGTTGCCTGACGGGAGAGTGTCCGTGGGATAGGCTTCTCTTGTTCTGGCTTCGCTGATGAGCGTCGCCTTCGATCTGCTTGGCTTTGCGTTGACGCATGTCTACCTGTGGTTGAGGGAGACTGAGTGCTTGCTCGTGGAACATCAATCCGGGCTGCTGACGGTTGTAGTTGAAGCTCAAGTGATGATCTAAAACTAGCCCCATCGATGCTGTCGCTGACGGGAGTCTCTCGTTCTTTTCGCGACAATTGTAAGGAACTGTCATTCCCAGAAATTCCCCTCGAGCTCGCTTTTGTTTCCTGATCTGCGCTGCTTGGTTCACCGCCTCGTCTTGCTGACTTTCGTCTTTGCTCTTTTTCTCGTTCCTGTTGCGGCGCTTCTTTTTGTGGCTTGTGAAGAGGGATTTCAGAAAACTTCGCCGGTCTGCGGTTGGCATCTTTCCTCTGTGCTGTCGAATGGCTTGACTCCCTTCCAGCTTGCTGCTCTTCTTGTTGCTGCGGCTGATAAACTCCTCTTTCTCCTGTCTGTGTTTGCTTGCCCCTTGATTGTCCTGGTTCTTTTTTCGGAACCGCATCTTCTTCTGACGTGGCGCTATGGGCAACTCGGCGGGCAGGCCCATTGAAGTCCTCTTTCTGCGAAGCTGAGCGCGTGCGAGAGGGTTCCTGGTGATTCTGCGGCCTACGTTGAGATGAAGCTGCTTTGGAGCGAGGAGGGACTTTCTCTTTGTTACGAGGGGCTTGTTGCGCTTGAGGTTGATGGCGAATGGATTCCGCCGCGTGGCGACGAAGGGGCTGCTGGCGAGGCTCGTTGCGATAGGGTATACCTCTTGGTTGAGCTTGCTGGTACTCTCTGCGTAGGGGAACGTAGTTCCGTGCCGGATAATCCCTGCGAGCTGGGGGTGGGTAATGTTTACGAGCGGGAGCTTGGGCCCGTGGATACTGTGGCTGGACGTCTCGTGGGATGGGCGCAGACTGAGGTCGTGGACGATCGTTTCTGCGGTCGCGTATGATAGGCGTGAGACGGGGGAAATAGTCATCCTTTCGAGCATAGATGGGGGCTTGACGAGGTGGATAATCGTCTCTTCTGATTGGGATCGGAGCGGGTGTTCGGTGATAGATGATGTTTCCAGGTCGGTTTGTATAACCTCTTGGTCTTTGTAGCGTTCCCCCAGGTGGCCCTGGTACCGGTCCTGGTGCCGCGTGTCGAAAGGGTTCGACTAAATCTCGGTCACGATGTGGCCCAGGAGGTCGCTGAACTGGCTTATCTTTTGCCTTTGATCTGATCCCTAGAAAACGACGCTTTTTTGGTGCGTCCTCAACGACTGACTTTGGGGGAGGAGTCTGAGTATCAGGTCTGGTCCACGATGGAGTCTCGCGATGAGGATAAGCTGGCGCAGGAGGGTATTGTTGGTCAGGTGGGTAGTCAGGCATCCTCTTGGACTTGTGCGCAGGGAGAGCGGACTTTAGGGATTTTGGCAGTCCTTCTGCAGCAGGTGCTACGATTCCAGGAGCTGCACTGCTTCGTCTGCGATCTCTCTCGCGAGGTACTGTGAGGATTCTGGGGACACGTTCGTCCACTTTAGGGTCGATTCGTGTCTTCCGATGTTGCAACGGAGATGATGTTGTGGGTGATATTTCCGCATCTTTTCTTGCTAAGGGAGGTGCCAGTGATTCAGGGTCGCGCGAAAGACCAGCGGTAGGAGCTCTGTCAACACGTCCAGGTTCTTCCTCTGGGATCTCCTCAGCAGCCATGACAGATTGCTGTTCAGATTCTCGTTCGACTGTCTCTGCGACGAGGGGGGGCTCTGAGGAAGTTCCTTCCGCATCAGTCACTTCTGGGTGAAGTCGAGAGAAGGAAGTGGCCTGTTGCCTTGGAGGTGTAACAAGTGGAGATGGAGTGTAATCTATTATTGGTCCACGGACAGTAGTAGTCCTCTGAACCACAGGTGAGGGCTCATTGGTCAAAGCATCTGCCGATTGCACCACCGGTCCACGATAGACATCATAAGCAGCAAAACGCTCTTCCAAAGGCGAAGACTGCGTCGAACTGTCCAAGAACTCGAGTTGTGGAGTCGGCTCAGTTCTGGTGTCCGGCTCCAACGTTCCCCGCATTGTATGCTGTGTTGGTAGTTTCGCTACCTGACGAGAAGGGCGGGCTGGCGTACGCCGAAGACTGGGCTCATCATCATCATCGTCAATGTATTCCGGTAGCTTTGTAGGAACCCGTCTTGGCTTTCTCGACACTTTCGCAGGCTCTTCGTCTACTGATCCTGGACTGGACTCAGTGAACTCGGCGTCCGGCTCGATTTTGGATTCTGAAGTTGTTTCAGCGGTTGTGCCAATCGTGGCTAATGCAGATGTACTCCCTACGCGAATAGTGGTAGTTTTCGATAACTGCGTGGGTGCCCTCGATGCCATTGTCGTTGAAGGACTATCCTCTCTCACTGTGAGATACCGTGACATCTGAGTAGGTTGACGCAGAGCCTTTTCTGTCACTGGAGCAGGCCATTCTTCGGCTAGTGACTCTTCAATATCCGGCGAAGGCGCTCTCCCACTGACCGTCGGCTGCCGTGATCCCATCGTCAATTTCCGCGTGGCCTGACGTGTAGTATGCCGTGAAATCCCGGTCGCCTTGCGAGACAATGCCCGTGGTGGAAGTTCTTCTTCTAAAACAGCTTCCATAGACCATGTGCTCTTCCGAGAAGGAGGGTTCGGGTGATCATCCTCTGAATGCTGAGTCGACAGTCGATGTAGTGGACTGAACTCTACCATAGGTGGTACTTCAGGTGCAGAATCTGATTCACTTCCAGACGGCACAATTGCTTCGTCGAACGAATCAGGTTCACCTGACTGAGTCTCGTGCCTCACAATTTGATACGGTAGCTCAGGTATAGTGGATGTTGGTGCTTTTGCAATGGTTGTTTGACGAGATGCAGGCGTTGATTTTGTAGCGACAGATCTCTGGGGCTGGCTAGGTATAGTGGTACGCCTGGTAGTTGCTCGCCGAATTGGGTCAGGATCAGGATCTTCTGGCTCCCATTCAAGTCCCGAATCGATTGAGGAAGTTTCCGCATATGTTAAAGCTTTGGTTGCGCTGCGCAGTGGAGGCTCTTGAGCGGAAGCGGCTGGCTTGAGCCTCGTGTTGACCCGTGATAGTCCCTTCAGCAAAGTATCTTTTCTGTCAACCGTTGTCATTTGGCGATCGCGAGTAGATAGTACTCGGCTTGAGACAGGCTGAGCTTCGAAACTACTGCTGCTGGATGAAAATGCCACTTCAACCTCAGAAGGCGACTGCTCTTCAGTCTGAATCAGTGTAGATTGACGGGTCGGTCCGGCTGCAGTCGCTTGTCTGCTGCTTGGGGTAGACATATCCGGAAGATATGGTTCTGTTGGCGTCGTCCTCTGTCTCGTCATCGAGCGGTGGGTAATGAACTCGGGCTCCACAACGATTGGCCCAGTGGGCCTTCTGGTTGGTGCCCTGCCAACACTAGTTGGCTGTTGTGTCAATTGTCTGGAAAGCTCTGGTTCTTTCTCATCTGGCAAAGTCTTCACGGAACGGAGAGACAGTTCTGACAAGGAATATGCTGAAGAGCCTCTGGAGACTGATCGTGGTCTTTGTACAGTTGCTTCCCTCGATATGGGAAGTGGAATGGAATCAGCTCGACTCGATCGTCTAGTAGGCTGGCGCGTTGTGACTGCGGCCACCTCTACCTCTACCTCAGGCTCATCGACATTGCGTTGTACCAATGTTGACTCCCCCCAAGTAGTTGATCGTCGAGACGGAGCGTCAAGGCTGAGCATAGTTGACTGTCTTGATACTGGTAGTGGTATTGATTCCGCTTCTGTCGTTCTTCTTGTGGGTCGCCTCGAAGACTGTTGCGTACTAGCAGGGTCTAGAATGGAAGGATACCGTGCACTGACTATGGGGGCCAGCTCTGGAGATGTGTCGGTAGTAGCAGGATCTGAAATAATCATCGTTCTTCGGGAGGAGACGTTCAGGGCATCTTCGAAGGTCGCCCGCCGCTCAGCAACAGTGGATTGCCTTGTAGGGCCTGTCATAAGTCTGGTTATCGATGGTGACGGCCGAAAACTGGATTTGCGAGAAGTAAAGGCTAGCTCAGGCATAATTTCCTCAGATGGAGGCTCATATACCGTCGTCGGCTGTCGTGCCCCATGAACCGGCGCATCAAATTCTTCGGGTTGAGGGACTGTCTTAGATGTAGGATCAAGAAGAACTTTCGACGCACTTGACAAACTGGACTCAAGTAGTGCGAGTTGATCGTACTGGACAGAAGGTTGTCTTGCACTAGACTGACGAGGCATTGACCCTGTCTTTCGTCGTTGCAGTAGGTCAGGCGCAAGACTCTGCCTTCTGGTCGCAATGCCAATTATTCGAGTTGTGAGTGCAGGTGGCTTGACTTCCTCATCTCCATCAACATGAAGCGGGCTGCCATGCTTGATGACTATGCGAGATGGCAGCACAATCTCGGATTCAGTTGAAGGCGAAGATGGTGGAGCAGGAGGGTCTTCCGCAGATTCAGATCGCTGTCGAGTCGATGTCCTTGTGATACCACGTGCGAGATGAATAGTTTCTGTCCCTCTTCTAGTCACAATCTCAAGTTCTGGTTCTGGTTCCAGTTCTGGTTCCGGCGATGGTGATGGAGGAGGAGGAGGTTGTGTCATTGTTCTTCGCACCCGCATCAAAGGCACTTCGATGTCTTCTTCTGGAGCCTCTATCACAATCGCCGCAGTAGAGCTGCGCGTGGTGTGGCACGTAACAATGCGGGACATGGGAACATCTTCGATGAACTCCTCTGATGTTGGCGATGGGGACGTAAGCGTTGACCTACGACTATCTCTATTTATAGACCTAGCTACCGTCAAGCGAGGAGGTTCAAATTCAATCTCAGGCTCTCGTAAAGTCGGTTGTCGAATGGGCTGAGTTAACGACCTTGCCATCTTGACTGCGGGAATTTCCAAATCGACTTCTGGAAGGCTAGCTTTGCGAGTTGCCTGCCTGGTACTCTTTCTAGAGCTTGGTGCTATGTCAAGATTGTCCTCTGGAGCACTGCTCTGGATGGAAGGTGTGGCCAAAGGTGAATCAATGGGTCTCAGTTGCATATTGATCTTGGAGCTAGTTGTTGACCGGCAAGTACGCTCGACGGGAGGTTCAAAGCTGTCTACTCTATCTCCTTTGTCGGTATTCGACTCAAACTCGTCATCATCTTGCGGATGTGGCAAGTCAGGCTCGATGGTAGGCTGCCTTGATGGTACGGGAGCTTTGATTGACGACTTGCGACGAACAGGTCGAAGTTCAGGTGAAGTTGACGTGAGTAGTACTGGCGAGGCGGCGACGGATGTCCTTCGCCTGGTTGGGCGTTGTACTGGAATATTCAAGTCCGTATTGGTGGGCTGTTGTGAGACATGATGACTGGGCTGCTCGACTGCGCTCGGGTCAGGTGAAACAAAGGAAAATGTTCTTTCTGGCTGCATGTACGGTTGTGCAGATCTGATCGTAGACGTGCGACGTTCACCGACACGTTCGAAGGTTGGCGGAATATCAGACTCCGATAAGTTTTCGATTTCTTCGTAGTCATGTTGTTCGGCAGAAACACTTCGTTCGCCTTGAGATTGCCGATGCACCGTAGCCCTCCTTGATGGTAATGTCGATCTTCTGGTTGCCGTTACTTGGATGGGGGAATATATAGTGTCTTCTGTAGTGTCTTCTGCAATATCCTCTGCGGCCATTATTTGCACAGGCGATTGGGTTTCGGTGCTTGAGGTTGAGAGCTTACGTTCGAGAGGGGTGACGAAATCATCCTTCTCGATCTGGGGTGATGAAGTTGTCATCGAGCCCTTTCTGAGGCGGCGCTCAAGGTCGGAAATTCGGTCCTGTAATTCATTGATAGGCTCTGTGTATGTGCGACGTGGTGGGCTTTCGGCATAATCCTCATACGACTCCGGCTCGACATCTGCATACTGCGGCTCTGGATATGAATAGTACTGTGGTTCGTATTCCTCTTCATATCGTGGTTGTACTTCCATATCGTCGGCAGACTCGAAGTCCAATGCCGGCAAGGTCTCCAGTACAGTAGTGATTGAGTCAATAGCGGCGGGTAATTCAGTCTGGGCAACCTCGAGCCACGCCTGTATCTCTTCAGGTGGGATCTCGCCAATATTTTGCATGTTCTGAGTGATTGCCGACATTCGTCTTGACTGCGTGGATATGCGTGTGAGGACACGACTTAGTCGTCTTTCGCTGATCTGCTGATCAATCATCTTGGGTATTTCTTCGGCTACAGAGTCGACGGATTTATTCCTTAGTCGTGTTGACTTCCTGGAGATTCCAGTGTTGACTTTGCTGAGCACTTTCTGCACATGATCAATCTGCGCCTCGGACGCATGGCGATCCTGAGGTTGAACACCTAGGTTTTCGGCAATCAAGTCGAGTTCATCCATCAGCTGCGTACGTGCTTCTGATAGCTCAGTCAGATGCCTGCGAGTTTGCTGCAACCAAGGATCCTCTGAAGACCGATTCTCTTCAGTAAGCCCTTCTCCTACGTCCTCTAAAGGGTATGCCTGATGTGACGAGATGGAAGCTCTGGGTGTCTTTTCATATGGTGCATCCTGGAACAATTCATCGTCCTTTGCAGTTGGTCTTCTGTCCAGATCGAGGCCTAAATCGTCTGCAGCGGAGTTGACAAGATTGACCAGCTCAGGCACTGAAGTAACCGACTCACGGAGACTGGCACGCGAATCATTGACGTTGGGTACGATCTGACCGGGCGACCCGACATTGAGCTTCTCGGTCGCTTTTGGTGGAACATATGGACATGGTGGCATCCATTCACAAATTTGAGGCTTGCAAACAGGTTGACACGCCGCCTGCTGAGTACACTGGGGACGACATGGTGTGTGACGAGGGTTTGTACAAACACCAGTTGTTTGGCTACGCTGAACGAGGTCCTGGGAAACCCTTCGGAGCTGTACAAGGCTGGGTTGGCTGTGCTTGATGTTGTTGATGACACCCTGTAACGTGCTCGCATGCTCCTCAAGTATGGAATCGATTATTAGACCCAAATCCTCGGCAAAAGTGTCTCCACATTTGTCACTTGGTAGGCACTCGGAATGATGCCTGCGACGCCTTGCTCGCGCACCAGAGCCTTCCGACGGTGTCAGAGACAATGATGTAGAGTTTGAGGAATCACTGGCCGCCTGTTTGCGACTGCGACCACAGTGGGTCTGCTGTGATTTAGTAGGCGGTGCAGACTTGACTGAGCATTGACGGCAGCGTTTCTTGGTTGCAAGTTCAGAAACTTCGCCTTTGCCCATGTACGAGAAGTGCCCACAGGTGCGCTTGACCCAGTTGCTGGGGTCTTGCAGTGGTTTGTAAGGTCGGACGGTACGACGTGGCTTGATACGAGCACCTGGAAAACCAAAATCTTGTGTGGTGCGCCGACCATATGCTCCGCGCGAGTCGATATGACTGGGAACTTCGATGGTATGGTAATCATCTTGTGCGCCGACATCAGCGGTGAGTAGTGATCCAGAGGCAGTACTGTGCCGGGACAAGCTATGTAAAGAACCTGATCCGTCATGGCTCAATCCCTTTGCTGCAATGGCTTCAACCTTCTGGCGAACGCCACTGGACTTGCCTGAGATCAGTTGAGATGTATCCGCATCTGTTGCCGATGACTTTGAGAATCTACGCCTGGCATTCCGCACGGCTTGATCACTTGCGGTACTCATGTCCGCTAAGGGAGCACTGCGTGAACTTTGTCGCCGGAGCCGCCGGGAAGAAGAGATGTCAGGCTCTCCATAACCTTTACAACTGTCCTGTACAATCTTCGAACGTTGGGGCTGCTGAGGCACTTCTGGTTTTCTTGATCGTTCCATCGATTCTAGCTCATTGGCAGAAGAGGATCTGCGAGTACGATGTCGCCTGACAGTCTCTTCAGAACTTCGCCGCGGCTCTGTGCGATGTGAACGGTCACTGGCTTTCGCGATATCATTGGCGTGTTCTTGTTCGAACGACGGGTTGCCAACATCGTGAGAGGCATTGATGAATATATTCGTTGACCTTCTGCGACCTGTTGCTCCGGGGTATTCTTCGTCGGCTTCTAAGTGATTGTAGGCAAGAGGATCATCCGTGAATGTAGTGGCTCTCCTTACAATAACGTCCGGTAGCGATTTCCCTGCTTGGAGTGATTTTAAAGTGCCAATGGGCTCAGCCGATGTCGTCTGCTCAGTGTTAGGTAGAAAATCGGACGGCCGCAAGACAGCGTCTGAAGTTCGCCTTCTCGGAGCCCCTGCTTTGACTGGACTGGGAGGGCGTACAGGTTGAGGTCTAGAGCGCATGGAGGACTGTGGGTTCCTTGCTGTTGTGCCTGAAGCTATAATTGCAGCTGAAGCAGGCGGAAGAGGAGGTGCTGATCGGTCTTGAGAAGCTTTGGTTTCAAAGAAGTTCTTCGCAGCTTGCACCGACACCGGCTTCGGTGGTTGTCGAAGTGGTAGCGGCGGCGGTCGAGAATTTGAAGCATTGCCTATCCGTTCTGGCTCTGGTTTGACTGGCGCTGGTCGAGCATTGTCTTGGACAGCGCCAGATCCACGCAGCCTGCCTTGAACATCGGTACCGACCTCAGGAAGTGGCTCAACTGATGTACTTGCTGCGGCACCCGACTCCCGGTATGGATGCTCGACTTTTGCCAAAACATGGCCGTACGGGTTCTTCCCCTGAAGATAGGCAGGCGGCTTCCGTGATGGTCCAGGTGTCTGAGATTCATCAGGCTGGTATGGAATGTCGGAAGATGTTCGGTTAGTGGGCCGACGTTGCGGCTGGGCTGGCTTCGATTCAACAGGAGCCTGTGTTGTGGCCAGGACCTCATAGCGACCTTGTCTCGTGCGTATGGTCGACGATTGGGCTGGCTGCTCGCGAGATCCCGTATTAGTTGTACGGGATGCTGAGCTGGACGTGGGCTGGTCAAAGCAACGGGGCATGAGTGGGGCTGAGCTGGTGGGTAAAGCTGCTCTGAAGTGTTACTGTGTCTGTGGTTGAGTAATTGCGAAAAGTTGGTTGTAGTAAAGAATGAAATAGGTCGAAGTCAAGTGAGAGGCTATGTTAGGAATGAAGAAGATACGAAGATTAGGGCTGCTGGAGGATTTGAGTGCACTCAATTCCGGGAGGATAGACAGGAGAAAATAGACGATGCGGAACGGCAAGGTGGATTGCAATGTTTGGTTTTTGGCTCGTGAAGCACCTTCTACTCGGTGTGTATGGAAGGCACACATGCTCCGCACCTGATACTATACATACCACACGCTATTTACACAATCACTTCAGGGCCGCCTGCAGACTCTCGAGAACCTATCAAAGTTAATACCTTCTTCACTCGTTTGGCCATGGTACCTGCCTCGAGCTCGATCTTGGCCTCGGCAATATCAGCCTCGCTGCCGCTTCCGCTGGCGATCTTCTGTGCCTCGGCGATCTGGTTCTTGACAGCCTGTCGCATGGTCAATCACAATTCGTCCTACTCTTGGTAGACGGTCATACTTCAGCGCTGAAGTCCTCGATTGGGTATCCCTCAACCGCGTTGATGCTCAGGACGGAGTTGGGCTGCACAACGGCGAATCCGCCAGACAGGAAGAACTGCTTGCTGCCACCCTGCTCCTCAATGACCTCGACCAGGCCAGGCTTCAGCTGCTCAATGGACGCAACGTGGTTTGCCAAGACACCCATGTCGCCAGTTTCCGCGGGGAGGTTGACCTGGACACTGTGCGACGCCTCATGTCAGTAATCGCGCATTCGCTCATGCGGTATCGGTCGGACTAGCGGGGAACGTACACATCCTGTGACTTGTAGATGGACTGTGGTTTGTTCTGTCAGCCTTTGGTCTCCAAACCCCAATTCCGGCCGCGCCTATCCAGACAGCGCCGCCGCAAAGTCCTGAGTGCTGCGTACCTGATGCGGGAGAGCCAGGGTGAGCTTGATCTTGTCCGAGGCCACCTCGGCGTATCCTCTGCGCTGGAAGGGGCGGGCGATGGCAACGGGCCTCGCGCGGAGGGCGGCTCTGGCGATGCGGAGGGAGCTCATGATGGACGGAGTGGTGGGGGAGATGCAATTGCTGGTCTGCCCGGAGCTGCTGGTGAATCTGTGAGGCCCAAGTTCTGCGCTTGGCACACTAGCCGACATGCCGTTGCGGTCCCAGTTAGCGCAGGCCTGCCATCAACTCCACCATGACCGACCCAATGCAAGCATGTAGGCTTCGGCTTGTACACATGTTCAATTAACCAACTATTTGGACTAGATTACAACAGGATCTAGTTTAACAAAAGTAGAAAACCTGCATTTGCTCGCTCAGGGGTATCGAAACAACAAAACGCCCAGCCCCGTCTTCTTATCATCATGGCTGCTTATGCTCCTCTCCATCAACGCGATCGCCGACTTGTTTTCGGGCAGCGCATACCATCGCAGTACCATATTCAATCGTCGTAAAACTGCTGAGGCGCTGCCATTGACATTCGCAGTTGCCGTTCCCTCTGTTTCGCCTGCATCTCCAGTGTCTCCACAGCGTAGCTCAGCCTGTCCTTCTTCGCCCGCAACGTCTTCAATCTTAGTTGTTGCTGGGCACTCATGCTCTTTCCACCAGCAGGTCTCTGTGTGCTCCTGCTGCTTGGCCTGGAAGATGAAGCGCCCGTGCTGTCGCGTCCCAGTCGGCCATCGTTGAGGTCGCACTTCGCGATTAATGACTGTTCGCGCCGCTCTAGCTTGTCCAGGTAGTTCTCAACGCGTTTGAGAAGATTGTCGACCTCAGGTCGGATCTCAGAAAGAAGCGCGGACTGAGCAGTTTGCAGATCGGATTCGGAAATGAGTTCGAAGTGCTGTAGCGCAACTTAGACAAATGTGAAAAAGCCAGTTGCTGCTTGAGAAGCCCTACCCGTGTCGTCTGGAGTACCTTGGCCAGTCGAGGAAAGTCGCTCACACCCTCATCCAAGATGGTAATGGAGGAGTCAAGCAGCTGCATGCTGTTGCGCAGGGAGCCCACGCAACCTTCTAGCGGCGAACCCATTGCTTTAAAGAATACTGCTTACAACCAGTTGTCGCGACTGTGCTGTAGTGCAGCGGGTTGCGCGGGGTCGCTGTGCTGTATCGTTAATGGCACTCGTCTGTTTACAAGTCGGCCGGGGTCTTTCCCGCTGCCGACGTGCCAAGCATGTCGAAGTTCTGCAAGCCGAACGACCGGAGCTCCACCACCCATCACCGCCCATCGCCTACCCCCATTGCACCACGAGCCATTGCCCGTCCATCACAGTCCAAAATGTCTCTCCTCGGAAAGAAGTTTGGTGGCTCCATCGGTAGGTTGCCTCGATCCGCCTGACACCCGACCTTGGCCAGGGAATATTGCTAACAAAGCTCTCAACAGCCCGCCCAATGTGGCCATTCTACGTCTCCGGTACGTCGCGAAACCCTATATAAGGCAATTTGGAAATTTTGAATAGCAAGAGATGGGCATAGCGGCGAATACGCTCCTACAAGAAGCATGGATATCATGACAGTGTTGACGGACATATCTAGGCCTCGTCATCCTCTACGGAGTAAACTCTGCTGCGAACGCCATGGCACAAGGTCCGTCATACCACTTTTGGCTGTTCTCTCGTCCAATCAGCCACTGTGCAAGATCGTATACTGACTTAGCCCAGGCGAGGAGTACAAGAACGACCCAAGGAACCCGGCCGTAAAGAATCAGGCACCGAACCACTAAGTCAGCTGCTGGAAATGCGAGTGTCATGGACAGCATCGGCAATATGGGACGTCATGTACAATAGTCGTGCAGGAGATATAACGATGGGAAGCAATATTGCATGTGGCTGTGTAGACTTTCGGCAAATCGAGCTCTAATTTCAAACTCCTCATTCGCAAGTGCTATACTGATCAAGGTGTGATGCGATGCGTAGCAGAGGCGACTTGGCCGCTAGCCGACTATCCACGGGGATGAAGCCTACTAGTATTAGGCCTGAGAGCTTTGGGAATACTTACAAGCGATCGACACAGCACACGTAAACTTGATTGGACACGGCTCGCAACAAGTACTCAAGCTGGTAGGATAGATACACTGTATGGCCCGCAGTGCGCTTGAAAAACAGAGCAAGACTGCAAGGGTGATTGGCGTCGGATGGTGTACGACCCCCCAGGGAATCGTTTCCACGTAGTTGACAACCACGTGTACTATTATACCAGCATGTGTCACACGAAAACCAGGCTGGCAACAGTTATCACACAATGGTAGCGAGGAATGCTGCAGGAGTGGGCTGGTAAGCTGAAGGTGAGTAAACGGCGATTCCCAATATCAAAACTACACCAGCTTCAGGCCTAGATCCGACGCTGTGCGACAAGCGCGCCAAGGCCTTTCGAGACAGTCCACGGGTGCATCAAAGATGACGCGCACTGCAATGTGACCTGCGAGCAACAGCTTACCCTAAGACAAGTTTGATTGGATTTGGATGCGCCATGTGTGTAGAGTGCTTCCTGTAATGTCTTATCTGATGTCTGTTCTATCGATGATCAGTCGTGATCTGCAGCGGCAATTGTATAAGTAAAGGTTTTGCAAAATCTCTGTCGACAGGTTCGTCGTCGCCATAGCTGCTGTCACATACGAGTTGCGGGCACTGTTGCATCCCCCAGGCAGGCTAACCGACGGCAAGGCTGGAGCGAAACCATGCAACTTCCAGAAGACTATCTTGGCTGGCTGAACTCTAAGCACGACGTGTGTACTGCTGACTGAACTTTATACACGGTGTACTGTGGGCTAGCCGGTTAGCGGCAAGGGTCACTGCAAGTCATTATTCAGGGTCATGTCAAAATTGGTTACATGTGGCACCATTTGTCGTCGGAGTAGTGTGCATAAAGGGGCAGATCTGGAGTGAGCAGATGGCCTCGGCATGATGCAGTACCCGGCGAGGGCCCTTGAAACAGCCTCATGCCTCCCGATAAAGCACATTCTGGATGCGGTGCGGAATCCACAGGCGCGCGCACAAGCCGTCAATGGTTGCCGTGGTCTCCGAGCGATCAGGGTTATGTGGTTGCGCGGGACAGGCCTGATACACCGCCGCAGTGAAAGACGTCGTCTAGCGTGCCACGTGACAAGTGCCAACAAGGCAGTGGCTCCTCGCCTGCACCCGTCTGTCTCTCCCCATCCGCGTCCCTTCACTCAGCACCACATCCGCTGCGTGCTTTCTCTCCGAGGCCTTTTGCTGTCCTGTAGCGTGCAGCTGCCTCTTTGCACTCGATAGCTCCCTTGGAACCGTCCTTGTCGTCCGCACGAAAGCTCTTCGGTGCCGTTGTCCGTTGGGCTCATTCACGCCCTACAGTGAGTTCAGCCCAGCACATCACTTGGTCCCGCCCTGCGCGCGTTGCCCTGCTCCACCCACGCACTGCCCTTCTCAACTGCACCACCACCCTCCTGCTGCTCTCACCTCCGCACTTCCGCCTTCCTGCCACGGTCACCTACTCGACCTCGCTCACTAGCGGCACTCGGTTGCCCGCGCCGCTTACTCACCGCCTAGTTGGCAAAAGCCTCATACTGACCGGTCTACCACAGCAGGCTGAAGCTCATATCACCACCATCACGGCCCCGTCGCTCAACCGTTTCCTCTCCACACACCCACCAACAGCAGCCTCCCACCTGCATCCACGGTCAGCCGCCTCTAGGTTGAACCTGCCGCAAGCATGACGACAATGGTACGCTACCACCCCACTCGCCGTCATCACCTTGGCAGCTACATTACTGCCGGGCATCAGGCTGACAGCACTAGGATCTCCGTGTCGGCAACAAGTACAGAATCGGCCGCAAGATTGGTAGCGGCAGTTTTGGTGACATCTATCTCGGTGCGTACTGGGCAGCTGCCCGACAGCTCCTCCTGTGCTCCCCAGCTAACCGTCGCCAGGTACCAACATCATCTCGGGTGAGGAGATCGCCATCAAGCTCGAGAGCGTCAAGGCCAAGCACCCCCAGCTCGAATATGAAGCCCGCGTCTACAAGTCGCTGGCTGGAGGCGTCGGTATCCCCTTCGTCCGCTGGTTCGGAACCGAGTGCGACTACAACGCCATGGTCCTCGACCTGCTCGGCCCCTCCCTCGAAGATCTCTTCAACTTCTGCAACCGCAAGTTCTCCCTCAAGACGGTCTTGCTCCTCGCCGACCAGCTCATCTCCCGCATTGAGTACATCCACGCCAAGTCCTTCATCCACCGTGACATCAAGCCCGACAACTTCCTCATGGGCATTGGCAAGCGCGGTAACCAGGTCAATGTGATCGATTTCGGTCTGGCGAAGAAGTACCGTGATCCCAAGACCCACTTCCACATCCCATACAGAGAGAACAAGAACTTGACTGGTACCGCCCGCTACGCCAGCATCAACACTCACTTGGGTGTCGGTAAGTAGTCCCGTAACAGACGACGCGTATAGTAGCTTACCTCTTTCAGAACAATCCCGCCGTGACGATATGGAGTCTCTTGGCTATGTTATGCTTTACTTCTGCCGTGGCTCCCTCCCATGGCAGGGTCTTAAGGCAGCCACCAAGAAGCAGAAATACGACCGCATCATGGAGAAGAAGATGACCACGCCCACCGAGGTTTTGTGCCGTGGCTTCCCTAACGAGTTCGCCATCTACCTGAACTACACTCGTTCCCTCCGCTTCGATGACAAGCCGGATTACTCTTACCTCCGCAAGATCTTCCGTGATCTCTTCGTCCGCGAAGGCTTCCAGTACGACTATGTCTTCGACTGGACCGTGTACAAGTACCAGAAGAACGCTCAGGCCATCGCTCAGGCTGCCAACCAGGGCCAGGGCGAGGAGGACGACAAGGGCCGTGGCCGTCATGTCACCACAGCTGCTGCCACCGCTGGTACCGGTGCTGGAACCAAGCGTGGACCGGTCAATGCACGTCAGGAGGGCACCGGAATGTGAGTTCGACATATCTGATCCTCGTAAGGGACCCTCTCCTTTGCGTTTTGTGTTCGATAACGCTCAGCGCGGGAGACATCAGATAAAGTTTGCTAACCGATATCCTCCCTTCAGGCAGCTTCGTTCGGCCAATAAGCGTGGCGGGGACCAGTATGCATCTGGCGGCTACTGATTCTTGATGCGGCTTTCGATTCGTCATCTCAACTCTCATGCGGAACCGCTTCATCTGGATTCGGCTCCGCACCACGAACGGGAAATGCGGCACTGCCGTCCTGGCAACATATTGGACGGCGTCGCTCCTCTTTGATCAGTTCATAAGGATCTAACTGTCGATTACTCCGTATGGACCTAGAAAGACACCTGTTGTCTCATGTTCAATACGGCCTCGGTTTCTCGGCGACAATCCTGTATCTCTGGAAGCTCGACCCACACGACAATTCTACTTGGCACATTACTTGATTCAGCGGACAGCATGTTTCGACATATTGCTGCCGCTGACAGCCAGTCGACTACTTGGGCATCTTGCACAACTACCATTACTGGGCAGCTTTTCAGACGATGACTGGTCTTTGTTTGGTTCCGCGGTTCTTACCTTGCATTAATCACCCCTGCCCCCTGTGTTTTTCCTTGCGATTCCTGCACGATTTCCTTGCGTTTCCCCCCTTCGTACATGTCTGCCAGCTTGTGGGGAGGTAAAGCTTAAAGGGGACGAACATATCTAAATTGTATCTGGGGGAGTGGGTAGCCAAAGCTGAGCTGGTGGACTTTGAAGGGCAGCAATTGGCGGGCGGCTAGTTTGATGATGAGTTCCCTTTGAGGGGCTGCTTCCGGGGACGGAGGATAACAACTAGCTTGCTACCATTCTGCTTGGAGACCAAGAAGGGGACGGGTGGGGTGTGGCGGTCACGGTGCTGTTTAGTTTGCTGCTTTAGAAATACACGATTTCCTTGTCAAATTGACCTTGCTTGTCTTATGCTGTATATATATATATGTGTGTGTGTGTGTGCATGTGTACTCTGAACGTGTCCGTCGGTACTCGGTAGTAAGTTAGTATTGCACGTGATGCGTACTCGGTCGATTATTCAAACTCTCTCACCCACTTTCTCACTAACATGAGGCAGCCAGACGAGACGGGACGAGACAGTCCCGTCTCTGCTTGGACCAATCCAGAAGCAACGTTGACGGTCACTCAGCGTTGTAATTGCATTACACATACCAGCACAAGCACATGAAATACGCACACATGCATACACGCACGCACACAGTCCTCTTCCCCAACTTTGGCCAACCCTATAAACTTTCACAACCTCATTGCCATTGCCATTATCAACAAGACGAGGAAACCCAACAACAACAAAAACAGCATTTCTCAAGCACAGAAACCAAAAAAGGTTCAACAATTGCTAGTCTCGCAAAATGCGCGTGTTTTTGTATTAGAATAAGTGGTTACTAACAATTACGTATATGTGTATATCGCTCCGCTGCATGTGTGTATCTATATATGTGTGATGATGATGCGCACCTAGACGGCTCGAGTGGCCTTGGGGCTTCTTCTCGAACCGGGTTGCTAGCTAAATTCGCAGCGTTGTGCTAACCGTGAAAGCCTGTGCTGTGCTGTGTCCATTGTGTAGACGACGCTGAGAGGAAGGCTTGTGGCTCTTTTCCTAGCTGGCGTTCCTCCTGAATGCAAGGGTCCGAGGTGAAAAAGCATGTGGTCGTGGAAGTCGTGGGCTTTGGGAGGTGGTAAGATCCGGTTGCCGGGGAGGGACTTGGATATCGCTTATGAACTGTGTGCTTGTGGCTCGCTTGGATAGGTACGGAGCGTTGGAGCTGGTCATGTGATTGGACGTAGGCAGTATGTCGGCGATTACCGTTCGAAGCTTGTAAGTCGTTGGGGTAAGGTGGTATGAGTTCCGAGTTTGCCCCAAGACTTCAGGTCCCATTGTCAATGCTCGGGCTCGTACTGGGACTAGATTCAGCCTTCAATTCCGCTACAGGCTCAGGCACAGAGCTAACGGAGGTGCTCCGCCTTAGTGCAGCCAACTGTTTCCTTAGCTCGTCCATCTCTTGGTCCTTTTTGCTGAGCAATTCATCCCGCTCAGACACTTCCTGCTTGAGCTGCTTGATGTAGTCAATCGCACTCTCCACTTTGGCAGCTTTCGAGTTGTTGGACTGTTGAGCGGCTGACTCGGGACTCTTGGCATCTGGTGTAGGCGCGAGCAGCGGAGACGGAAGAAGGGCTTGCATTTCCTGCAACGCCATGTTGATCCGATTTCTGCGACCCTGCTCAGCGATCTTGTGGGAAGTTCGTTTTGAGGTGAGGTTCGTCGAAAGTGAGGTAGGGTACACAACGCCTGGGACCGTGGTACCGTCTAGAATGTTCTGATAGTTCGACTTTGAGGCCAGTAGAAGTGCATGGGTATTGTCGGTTATGCCTATTCGCTATTAGATTGAAGTCTAGCACATGTGATAAGATGTACCTACTGCCACTCGCTCCCTCAGGAAGTAGGGGCTTGATACTTGGCGAGATCTTGGGCCGCAAAGCAGGGCTGACAAGATTGGTGCTGACGCTGTTGCGCTTCTTTAGGTTACGCGCAATCTTTGTGTCCTTCTTACCGTTCGTCATAGAGAAAGCTGGACTTGTGGGTGTCGACATGGCATCGAGCATGGGGCTTGGCCTGCCCGACATGGAGCCTCCTCCAGGAGTGCTCAGAGGGTTCAACTTGGGTGTTTTACGTGCAGACGTACGCGGTGTGTCTGCGTCCAGGTCACGAATTGCTGTCTCTAATCTCGAAAGCCCTGGCCGATCCAACGACGGCTCAGGAAGCTCCAGATCTTCAAGCGGGGGCGGCGCTTCCATTGAACCACTGAAGTTGGGAGAGGGATGTATGCGCATCAAGGAAGCAGGTGTAGCTGGAGCGGTGCCCTGACCATTCTGCATGGCCATCATGGCAGGAGAAGCTGTCAAGGAGCTGGGCTTGGGAGGTGGTCGCATCTCTGATAGCATTGGCTCGGGAGAAATGGAATCGGTCTCGGAGTTGTCACGCGTGCCGCCAACGGCTGGTCGTATGGATCGTGCCTCCTGCATGAGTTCTGTGACTTCCTTGGGTGGTATCAAAGAAGAAACCGTTGCTTTCCGTCTGTTGGGTTTCACAATGGGTGACTGTCGAACGCGGCCGTTGGCATTGGCGCTCCGGGGTGTGGCCCGCTTGTTGGTACTCCTCAGCTTCCTACCCGGCTCTTGTGAGACCATGGCGGGCTCGCCCAGTATGTCCATGTCGATGTCAATGGGCGAATGCCCCGTCGAACTACCGGACGGCGTCTGATGCGAATGTTGATGCGCATGCTGGTTTACTTGAGCATTCAGCGCTGGTGATGTCAGAGGGCTGAAGTAGGCAGCGGGCATGGTGAAGTCTGGAATCTGGAAGCGCGCATCGTGCGGTGTGACTGCTGGTGAGACGAGCGGGGTAAAGGACTATGGATGGGTGGTCAGTTGAGTGTGTGTGTGAACGATTGTCGTGTCGCAACATACTGCATCATCCTTCCTCATGTGATAGCGCTGGTCGAATAGCGAGTGCTGAGGGTCCATCTGCTGCTGCATGTAGCGGTGCGGGTCGCCATGCATCTCGACACTGTTAGGCGTGGGCGGGACACCATGGTGCGGGCGGTACATGTGCTCTTGGGCGTGGGGATACGACGGGGTGCCGGCCTGGCTGTACTGGCCCATGCCGTAGTCGAAGAAGCCATTGTTGGATTGAGCGATGGCATTGCGCTGGTCCTGGGGGAGTTGCGTGGTGTAGTGGGCGTGGAGGTTGACGTCGAGGGAGGAGTCGGTCAGGTCGGGGAGCGCAGCGGGCCCGGCTTGAGTGTATTCGCCATGGGTGTAGGTGAAATCGCCGAGGTTGTCCAGGTCAAAGTCAATCAAGTTGCCAAAGTCGTCGTTGGTCGTGTCCATGGCAAAATGCTCTGCGCCGCCCGCCCAGGTCTGCGACGTGCTATTCATGTCGTCTCTTGGACCCCTGTGCAGGGTGGGAAGGGGATTGCAAGAGGTTGGAATTCCTGCGACGGGTGGTTTTCTGCGGTGGGGCAGTTGCGACCGACTACTGCGCTAGGTACAACTGCGGGAAGCTCGTCGTTGCGCATCGGGTGAAGTCGTCGTTGGCTCCGAGGAAAAACTCACCACGGCGCCGTCGTATGAGGGAGGGGCTGTCGTATGAGCAATGGCGTGGTGCTGCTCTGTCTCTGTAGTCTGCTACTGTGCAGGGGAGAGTGTGTGAAGACAGCTCAAGGCAGAGTCGACTTGCGCAAACAGACGGTCCAATTCCAGCGACTGCGAAAGTGCCCCCCACGGCGATTTGATAACATGGGCGGGGGGGAAATATGTACGCCCGCGCATGTCGACGAAGGCGTGGGCTGTCACCCAACTGTGGCTTGGGGGCTGGCAGCTGCATCGACAGTTGACAGCCTACAGCCTACAACGTACAACGTACAGTGTATGTACGTTGTACCATCATCCATCAGGTGCCGTCAAGCTTTCTGACTGACGAGCCCGCATGACACCAGGTTCCTCCCCCAGAGCGATCGCCCCTCGTCCGAGGCAGTCATCAAGGTCTGTCCTTGTGGCCTTGATGGATGCTACTTAGTAGTAGTACTGAGACAGCGATGCCACCCATGCTCAACGTGGGATGCAAGAACATCATCTTCTCCATGCGGCCATCATGTGCAATAAATACTTACCAGCATCATTACACCCTTCCGCGGCCCTGGGTCTTGTTACCAGCTTCACGATGCTCCATCTGGCAAAGATGTGCATGCGTCTGGTAAAGGTCAGACTAGGGAGCCAATAGTTAGGCCGAGTCCTCATTCTTCGTGGGCGAGGGGTGGGCAGCCGTAGACGAGAGAGGCCGGCACCAAGTGGCAGCCGACCTCTAGGGCTGTGCACGTCGTCTGGGTGGACGGGCCCCCATGTCCTGGCATGCCCCAGTGCGTCGTTCGCCCACTTCTGCCCCCCCTCCCCCCCCCCCCAACATGGCCATTTCCGGCCAGCTGGCACAGACAAAGACCCATTGTGTCTCGCGTGCGAAAGACGAACAAGGCGTTCATTGCCCTAACTGCGTCTGCACGTGTTATTCATCCAGCTGCAGAGCTACTGTGTACACTCTATTGCCTGCGGCGATTTGTGGAGAGGCCCAATATCGCCATTCGTCTTGTCCCGCCCTGTTAATCTCGTTTGGCTCAGTAGCGACCTGCCCCATTCAGCAAGCTTCGGCCGCGGCTTTGTTTACATGTCGCTTTTGAAACCTCAGAGTATGCTGAAATGTGTTTTGTCGCACTGGGCAATGCTGCATCACAAATGATGGATCAGTAGGGCAAGTGAGACGGCTTTTTATCTCGTGATTGGATACATAGCAAGGCAGCAATGGCCGACAGAAAGAACACCTTGGAAATCCCCTCCCCCTTCGCACTGCCCAAACCTCGAAAAACAGCTGGCATGCGCGTATCCCTAATTTACACATTGCTGAAAAGTACATGGACCGGGCCGATGGATTTGCTGCCAGAACTGCTGGCAAACCATGGGTATTATCAACCTCCTCCAAAAAACAGTAAGGGAAATAGATAGACTTGGCCGTAAAGGGCCTCCACAGAACGCCGTGACCGGACGGAACATAGCCTCCTGCATCTCTGCATCTTTTCTTTACTCGTCGTTACATTACGATGCAGCAGCCGCTACTCTGTTGTGGCGCATAAGGATCGTCGCGCTTGTCAATCTGGCGGCTTGTCAGCAATGGCGCGGGCGAGCATGTTCGCGAGGGAGAGGTAACGTACAGTGCCCCATCGTGATGGTACCATCCAGTCCTTGGGTTCTTTGTCGGTGAAGGCGATGAGACTGCACGCGCATCGTTAGCAAAACTCTCTTGCAGGGCGCTGGCCAAGCCGGCGACATGGACAGCCGTGGGGAAACCTACTCTAGGGCGGCCTCGGAGACGGGTATCCTGCGGCGCTCCAGGTCCTCGCGCAGGCGCTGGTTGAGCTCGGTGAGGCGTCGCAGCTTGAGCTCGGCCATGCTCTGCTTCTTGCTCTTGCCGTCGCCGCCCGTCCGTATCTCGTAGGGCGCGGCAGCCATCATGGCGGGCATGGTGAATTAAGAAAGGGAAGGGAGTCGAAGGGGAGTCGTAAAGGAGGGAACGTGGCCGCCGGGTGGGCAGGGCGTGCGACGTGCGATGGAGCGGTGTTGGAGGTGTGGTTACGCGATGGTGCGACGTGCGCGGTGGTGCGGCGTCGACCAGGTCGTTGGCAGGGTGCGTGGATCAAAGGAGCGTCAACGGCCAGCCGAAATGGGATGCCTGCCTCCAGTTGTCAGCACGTGTGGTGAGCTGCTGCGGCGAGTGCTGCTGCTGCTGCTGCTGCTGCTGCTGCTGCGACCGAAAGCGTTGGCGATGGGGCGGTTGGCAGTGCTGGCGAGAGGGCGACGACAGAGAAGCAGGTCGGGAGTCGGAGGGCCAGGAGAGGTTGGTACTTGGGTCACGGTAGGAGGCGGTTTGCTCCCCTTGGTCTGTGAGCAGCCAATGCGGCCTAGTGCCGTGCAGTGCAGTACATCGAGTGCCCGCTGCCCAGGTGCTGCCTCACCGACCCAGACGGCCGCCAGTTGCCCAAAAGACTATTGCAGCGCGACGTGCCAGTTGCGCTTTAGCCTTGGGCACGCTGCACGCTCGTAGGCGCAATCACGACAGACGCGCACGGCATCGGCCTCTGCGACTGGCTGCCACAGTGCGGCTTTGTTGCACGCCGATCTGCACGCTTTGCTGCCCTGTTGCGGGGGCTCGCCTGTGTGCTGCCTCCTGCTGCGTGTTCGTGTGTGTTCATCTGTGTCTCGCCGCGACCGGGCCCTGGCTGCCGCCTCGCTTACCTAACGCTACCACAGTCCTTTTTGCAGCACCCCGTTAGACTGCCTCATCTCGACTTGGGCCGTGAGATCCTGCAACAGCACCCCTCAACCCGCTGCGTCGCCCACCCGCCTGCTTTTAAGCCCGCCCGAGCGACTCCCGCAGTTGGAACGACCGCTCCCCATCCAGCTGCCCAGCATGGCGCCGCCGCCACACAGCAAGCCTGAGAATACTCTGTGCGCCCCTCCTACCGCACGCCGCAGCCACCAATATTGCATGTACTGACAGCCGTGATAGCAAGCGTGCCCAAGAACTCATCGGAGTCGAGCAGCAGCAGGCTGCCCTCCAGCTGCTGCACGAACATGTCACGTCCAAGCGCACCCGCAACAGCCCCATCGCCTCGCTCGAGCCGGTGATGATCTTGTTCGTCGAACTCTGTGTCGATCTGCGCAAGGGCAAGCTCGCAAAGGATGGCCTGTACCAGTACAAGAACACGGCCCAGAACACCAACGTGGGCACCATTGAGGTACGACATCCGCATGACGGGCGCAGGCACGGCCACTGACAAACACCCCACAGCTGGTCTTCAAGCGCTTCATCGAACTCGCAGAGCAAAAGGTCACCGAGGCCCAGGCCAAGGCAGACGAGGTCCAGTCCTCGCTCGAGGGTACCTCCTCCCAGAATGTCGACGATCTCGAGGCCTCCGAGACTCCCGAGTCGATCCTCCTCTCCACCGTCTCTGGAGAGCAGTCGCGCGACCGTACCGACCGTGCCATTGTCACACCATGGCTCAAGTTCCTGTGGGAGACGTACCGCACCGTCTTGGACATCTTCAAGAACAACGCTCGTCTGGAGCTAATGTACCAGTCCACCGCCCACCAGGCTTTCCAGTTCTGCTCCAAGTACGCCCGCAAGACCGAGTTCCGCCGCCTCTGCGAGCTGCTCCGAAACCATTTGCAGAATGCCGCCAAGTTCTCCTCCCAGATGCACGCCATCAACCTGTCTGACCCCGACACCCTACAACGCCACCTCGACACACGCTTCCAGCAGCTGAACGTTGCTGTTGAGCTCGAGCTTTGGCAAGAGGCTTTCCGCAGTGTCGAGGACATCCACACCCTCCTCAGCCTGAGCAAGCGCCCCGCAAAGAACGTCATGATGGCCAACTACTTCGAGAAGCTCACGCGTATCTTCTTGGTCAGCGAGAACTACCTGTTCCATGCCGCCGCCTGGTCCCGTTACTACAATCTTCTGCGCCAGTCCGCTGCCGCAGTTGCATCTGGACAGAGCCCCAAGAAGGACAATCCTGCCGTGACCGAGGCTGACATGACCAAGGCTGCGTCCTTCGTCGTCCTCTCAGCCCTCGCCATCCCCGTCATCAGCACATCGCGCTCACGAGGCGCCCTCGTTGATGTTGACCAGGCCAGGAATAACAAGAACTCTCGTCTTACTAACCTCCTCGGTATGTCACAGGCTCCCACCCGAGCCATCCTCTTCAAGGATGCTCTCAGCAAGGGTCTGCTCAAGCGTGTCCGCCCTGAGATCCGTGACCTCTACAACATCCTTGAGGTCGACTTCCACCCTCTCTCCATTTGCAAGAAGATCTCCCCGATTCTTGCTCAGATTGGCGCCGATGAGGGCATGGAGAAGTATGTTGGACCCCTACAGCAGGTCATTCTCACCCGTCTGTTCCAGCAGCTGTCTCAGGTATACGACTCTGTCGAGATCAAGTTTGTGCTCGGCCTTGCCCAGTTCCCTGAGCCATTCCACGTCAGCGCCGGTACCATTGAGAAGTTCATTATGAACGGTTGCAAGAAGGGCGACCTCGCCATTCGAACTGACCACGCTACTGGTGTTCTTACTTTCGACTCTGATGTCTTCTCATCCGCCAAGGCCATGCACCCTGGTTCTGGTGCTGGTTCAGCAGAGACCGAGTCCCGCTCTGTACAGCGTCTGCAAAGCACTCCAGCCGAGATTGTCCGATCTCAACTCACTCGTCTGGCCAAATCTCTCTTCGTCACATGCCAATATGTCGACCCATCATTCAACTCTGAGCGAATTCGGGCCAAGGAGGCCGCACAAGCTAGGGCGAAGGAAGGCTTCGAGCAGGAACACAAGGAAACCCTCAGCCGTCGTGACATCATCTCCCAGAAGAAGGAGGCTGCGTTGAAGGCTCAGCAAGCCAAGGAGTCGGAAGAGCAAACAAAGAGGATGATCCGTCAGCAGCAAATCAAGGAAGAGGAAGCTCGCCGTCTGGCCGAGGAGCAGAAGAACCGTGCCGAGCAGCGCATCAAGGCCGAGCAACAGCGCATCCAGCGTGAGGAGATTGAGAAGCAAATCAAGGAGCTCAAAGCAACCACCAAGGTTGACATTGAGATCCCAGACGACCTGAATGACTTGGACTCGCAGAGAATTCGCATCCTCAAGCTTCAGGCTCTCGAGAAGGAGAAGAGCCAGCTCGGTGAACAGCTCCGCATTGCTGGTAAGAGGATCGACCATTTGGAGCGAGCCTACCGCAAGGAAGAGGTTAAGCACCTCAAGGAGGACTACGAAAAGCAAATGGAGGCCGACAAGGCTGCGTACGAAAAGGCCAAGGCTGAGGAGCTCAAGGAAGCCGAAGAGAAGCACAAGGAGGACGTTGCGCTGAAGCACCGTCTGTCAAGGCTGGTGTCGCCTTACCAACAATTCGTTGCTACTGTGAAGCAGCAGCGTAAGACGGAGTTCGAGAAGCGCCAGAAGATTGCACAGAAGGAGCTTGAGAACAAGAAGGCCGCTCGCGTCAAGGAGGTCAAGGAGCGTGTCCTCCGAGAGAAGCGTGAACGCGAGGAGGCCGAGCGCCGTGAGCGAGAAGAGGAGGAGCGTGAGAGGGAAGAGGCAGAGGCCAAGGCCAGGGCTGAGGAAGAAAGGAGAGCGAAGCTGCTCGAAGAGAAGGCCAAGAGGGATGAAGAGCGAAAGTCAGTATTACCATTTGACTATGGCCTTCATACACTAATGTTTCATAGGGCTCTTGATGAGAAAGCTCGCATCCAGCGTGAGAAGGAGGAGGCTGCCGATGCCAAGATTGCAGCACAGAGGGCTGGCCTTGGTGGCAGCCGTGCTGTTCCTGACCGTACCGCCGCACGTGAGCCTGCCAGAGAGTCTGCAGCTGGACCACCACGTCTTGCACTTGCTGGCAGCAAGCCCACATGGCGCGAACGTGAGGCCATGAAGGCTGCTGGCCAGACCGTTCCGGCTGAGAGCACATCGCCTGCCCCTACACCTGCGGCAGCCCCTGCTGCTGCTCCTGTTGCTTCTGAGGCCGAAGCTCCCAAGCGAGGTGGTTATGTCCCGCCTGCTCGGCGTGCAGCCGGTGGTGCAGCTCCTGGAGGAGGATGGCGTGAGCGTGAGTCCAGCGGTAGTGGCCGGGCTCCTCCTGCACGCACTGAGCGACCTGAGCGAACCGAGTCTCCAGTCACCGGTGGTGCTCGCTACGAGGCTCGCGGCGGTGGTAGTGGCCGATGGGGAGATGCCAGCGAGAGGAAAGAGTCTCCTGCCAACGCTGGTGGCTACGCTCCTCCAGCCCGCCGTGGCGATGCTCCTCCAGCTCGTGAAGCTGATGGCGAGCGTGAGTCAAGGCCGGCTACACAGGCACCTGCTCCAGGCAAATACGTGCCTCGCTTCCGACGTGGCGAGTAAAAAACAAAAGCCTGGTTTCCTTGATAGAAAGACGTGGGTAGTAGTATTCAGTTGATGGCTCGAGAAGCGTCGAGTCGTACACCACAACGACTGAAGCCATAGGATTTGGCAGGCTGGGCATGGTATGGTGGGGACGGGGGGAGTTTTGCGCTCCTCTTTTCTTTTTCCACATACACACACATTTAGATTTTTTCCAAAGGGTGGTGAACGAATATGAGCCCATGACATGAAAGCCTGTACGTAGTCGAATGATGAAAGCATTTTCACAATTTTAGTCCAGAAAAGATTCGACGCTGTGGTTGTGACATTTGTGTTGGTTGTGTGTGTGCAGGTTTCTATATCAGAAGGTAGTACTTGGTTTAGTTTGTCACTACATGTAATTGTGGATATCTTCACAACCAACAAATATCCATACGTTCATTCGTTTATTCACTCGTTCTCTCTCTCTCTCTCTCTCTCTCTCTCTCTCTCTCTCTCTCACACACACACACACACACACACACACACACACACACAAAGGACAAAACAACCAAGCCAGCAAATCAATATATATAAATTTGCATCTCATCTACACACTACGCCCACTAGGCACCTAACTAAGCATCCAGTCTTGCACTCCTTTATATACAATAAGAAAACCAGCATCGTTCTTGTCTTGTCTTGTCTTGGTTTCAGTTCAGTCCAGTTCAGTCCAGTTCAGTCCAGTTCAGTCCAAGTTCAGCTCCGTTGAGTTCAGTCCACTTGATTTGAGCCCAATTGACTTGCATTGTGCCATCTACTCCACCAACACAGTCACGCCTTGTGCTGTGAACCGAGGTATAACTCCATACCTTTGCTAAATCCCACGTGCTGTGTTATAAGCTCTGTGTGTGATCACAGTCTCCCAACAAACATGTGATTTCCAACACAGACGGAACAGAGAGGGACAAAGAGAGAGAGAGAGAGAGAGAGAGAGAGAGAGAAAGCTATGCCAAAGAAAACAAAGCAAAAAAGGAAAACAAGAAATCCGAAAGAAAAAAAACGCCCCCCGTTTTTCTAAATGCCCAAAACGAGATGATGCGCTATCAGTACTCATCCCCCCTTCAAACGCCGGTTTATGAATTTACCGTCGTGAAAAGGACGAAAAATGGGGATATGAAAGTATAAAAAAAAATGAAAATGTAATGGAAATGAAAACAACGCAAGGAAACAAAATCCAAAAAAAGATTCCAAAAAGATTGAGTTTCTATATCATCAGTCCAGCATCCAGTACCACAGTGTTTAACCCAGGCTCCCTGCCCTCCTCACTCGCCCTCCTCTTACCCATGGTTTCAAGCTGCCTGGAAGCATCAGCCTTGAGGTGAGCGAGGCCCGTGGGCGAAGGGGGACCCGAGGTGCCCGATTCCACGTCCTCGGTCTGAGTTTCCGAGCGCGCGGGCGCCAGGTCCTCGCCAAAGGAAATGGAACTGATGGAATCGTCGCTGAGGCCGCGAATGGGCGAGCTAGGCCGAATGGGTGCGATAATGGGGGGCCCACTTTTTTCCGCAGCGACGCGGGCCGGAGTGCGGCTGGTGGAGACGCGTGATGGGCGCTTGGATTTGGATTTGGGGAAGTTGTGGGCGTCGTAGCGCGGTGGGTAGGATGTGTAGTCGATGAGGCACGAGTCTTTGACGTGGATGCGTGCGCGTTGGCCATGGAAGAAGACAACGTCGCTGACGCGGGGGGACGAGGCGAGCAGGATGGGTGCGCAGCGGCGGCGGTAGCGCAGTTCCTGGGAGCGTGATGGCCGGATGCAGGGTACATTCTTGGGGTCGGAGTGGCCAGCCACGCAGGTTTGCTCCTCTCCCATTTGTTCTCCGTCTTGCGACGAGAGTTGCCTTAGCGAGTCGCGCACGGATCTGGTGGGGAAGCGAACGTCTTCTGGGTCGAATTCGTCCAGTTCATTTTCGCCGGCGGGAGATGCGCTGTTCGTTCCTGGCTCCCGGGTCGCGACTGCGAGATGCGGGTAAAGGGTGCGGATAATCTGTTCTTGCTGCGCGATGACGCGTCGGCCAGCTTCAAGATGTGAAAGGTTGTCGAGGTTGTCGCCGAGTGCTGAGCCGTCCAAAACTCGCTGGCGGCGGTTCCTTCGTGGAAGACTGCGGTAGCGGGGCTCGCTACGGTCTTCCAAGGGAGGGCTGATGTCGATGGCTGCGGTGAGGGCTTCGACCCAGTCCAGCATGGATTCCTCGGATGCGGTACATATCAGGAATTGCTCGAGCTCCAGTCGCAGGCGGATGGCGTGTTCGCGCACTGGTTCGAAAAGATGGGGGTCCGTCTCATACAACTTGGGTCGAGCGGCGGCGGGCACCAGATGGGCAAAGGGCGATTTCGGTATCAGGGCAGTCTTTTTAAAATCCGACGCCACGCCGACTTCCGAGTGTTGCAGGCTGTAGGCTCGCAGGAATTTGCCCTGGGTGGGCTTTTGGCTCCTGCTGAAGAGGGTTGGGCTCTTGATGCGGTATATGCTCAATTGGGTGCCTCGAAGTACGGCGTAGGCTTCATACCACTCGCGGTGGGAAGAGACCTGGAATGGGGAAATCAACTCCTGCTTGACACCAATGACGCCTTCCATCTCGACGGAGCAGCTGTAGGCCGGTGGCAGGGGAGTGCCACGGGCGGCGAGTACTTCATCCTGGGTGCGTTGGTTCAGGTAGTGCAGGACGGCTGGCTCAATGGCACGGGGATAGGCTGGCGGCGATCCAATGGGCAGTTGTGCGTGGGTGTGGTAGGTGTTGTGGTAGCCATAGGTGGGCGGTGCAGCGTGCGAGCTGGAGTTGTTGGCGGTGCGGGCTCGCGATGGTTGGTGAGCCGCGGGTTCGGTAGCGGGCTCCATGCTTAGTGGTCGTGGTGCGGGAGGCGAAGACGGGGCGGGTCAGAGAGGGCAAGAGGGCAAGAGGGCCAGTTTGCTCTCACCACAAACCTGTCGGCTGGAGGCAACGAAAGGCTATAACGACGGGCCAGGAATGGAGGCGGCGACGGTTGCAGGCCCGCCGGCAGGTCTTGTATGTTGGGGTGCGCACCGATACGAAAGCGGTCATGAAGATCTGGTCGTGGCCGGCCTGCTTGTTCGAAAACGGACACACGATGGACTGTGCGACGGCGCCTTGTTGCGCACGCTGGATAGGAGCGCCCAACCAGCGCTCGTGTATTGGGTATTGTGTGCAGTCACCCACGGTGCGCGATGCTCAATGCTGAAGGCTCGGTGCTCAATGCCACCGCAGAGACGACAAAAGCCCACAGGCGGCAGCAACAACGGCGAGGGGAGCGTGTGGCCTTTGACTTGGTCCTGTGCTGGGCTGCTGGGCAGGGGTGGCTTCCTGCAGCGAAATGAGTGCGGTGAACGGTGCGTCTGGCGGCGTGCGGCACAGTGCAGGACAACCAAGTACCTGTGTTGCTGTGTTGCTGCGTGGTTATCTATACTGCTGTATGTAAGAGATATATCGCCGTATCGCACAGTCGTGGTCAGAGGACGGGTGCCAGAGAGGAGAGCAGAAAGCAGGCGAGTGGTTATTTCAAGACATGGGATGCAAGTAGATACATTTACATACTACCTCATACCTACATTCAACCACAAGCAGTAGCCAACGCAAGAAGCGCCTCGCAAGCAGCCGTGTCAGTCGTAGCCATCAGCTGCCCACCGCTCACCAGGGCCTGAGGCGACGCCGCGACGGGCACCACCAGAGAGGCGCGCAGGGATGGCCCCTCGACCCTCCACCACGTTCCAGATCTCGCCAACACGGCCAATCCCCTCCCCAAGCCCATCTGCACCCAACCCACCCCAACCCACCCGATCGCGTCCCGCCCACGCCATCTTCTGCATCCTCTCTGCACCCTTTTCCTCGTCGACCCGCCTAGATTCACCATGGCCATCCTCACATGCCGCTGTCCCGCTATACGTACAGTAGCAGCTTATCGCGCAAAGTCAGTCACGCTGCGCCCAGGTCGCCTCCCACGCCCCACCGCCATGTCTGCCGTGTCCCATCCATCTCACAGCCTGCAGGGCACGCCCTGGTGCTCACTGCGTCCTCAGAAACTGCTTCTCACTTTGTGCCTGAGTCTGCGTTTCACACAGTCCCCACCACCATGTCTTGACAAAACTCTCCGCTCAGCTCTGGCTCGTGCTCTAGGGCACAGCCTGCGAACAGCCTAGTCGTTTCGTCCCCGTTAGTCTCTTCTCACATCAGCCTAGTAGGCCTGATCGCTTTTCGAGAACAATGGATAGCCTTCAGCCTCATGATTTGACTTCGCCCTGACCGCCTCCACCTACCCATCTGTCACGCAGCCCGACATCGACGACCAATCATCCAAAGCCCCCTTAGCGAAAGGTTTGAGCCTTGCTGCGACTACTACGACTAGTCCTGGACTACTAGTGTTGCAAACACAGATTTCCCTAACAAAGTCGCATCTTAGTCCATGGCAAGATGACGACTATGGTGGCATCCACGCACTTGCATCTCAGTCCACGTCTCGGGAAGAACCAGTCGTTGCGTGGTCTCGTCAATCAACACACAGCTAGCCTCGGTGACGCGCGCGCCTTGGTAACCCATCTAAAGTAGCCAACCCACCAAACTCCTCTTTTCAAGCGGCTCAAACGGGAAACTAGCCGCAACAGCAGCCATGAACACGTACAACGCGGCACAAATATATCTCGGTGCCGCCGTCCCAATTCTGTCTGTTAGTCATCATCATCATCGTCAGCAACCCTCAAACAAACTGTCTCAGCTCCGTTTCTTCGCACACAACCACCCAAGACTTACATCAGCAACCGTCGCAATCACCGCTGAAATAATCCTCGAGTCTATTCCAGTCGACTGCCATGCCAATGCCTGTCCTGCCATGCATTCAGTAGCAAGGTAGCACCCTCTGGCGTATATGCATACCTGTAGTGTCAGCCCGAAATACCTGCCTTTTTCCTTTCTCTTTTTTTCCTTTCTCTTCCTCTCTCGCCATCCAGTCAGCAATGAACTTCCAACATACCGTAGTAAATCTTCAGAGGAAAAAAAATTGATGACACACGACTGTCAATGGCAGCCTAACAAGTGACATGCCAATGTCAATGCCACTACATTTAGTGGAGTACATAGTAGAATCCCTAAATATACATACTTTATTTCGCCGACACCCCATCTCCTCGTCCCGCCGCCTCTTGAGCCGTGGTCAATGCTACCGCATGCTTTTCTTTCCGCGAGTGTGAGACTACAGGTGCAGCTGTTGTCCTTGTTATCAATGTAGAGCATACTCTCAACTCCTTCTGCATCTCTACCTTCGGCCAATGACGAACTTGAATGGGACGATTATAATACGCACCACCCTCACCACGACAACGAGCGACGCCCGAAGCGATGCAAGTAGGAATACCAAACATAGCGCCAACCCTGATTATTAGCTCTTAACAGGGCACAGCATCTAAATACCCAACGTGATCCCAACAAGCTGTTAAATTAAAGGAAACAACCCCCCATGTTAAAATTGGCTAGTTGAGGAGTTTTCTGATAACGTTACGGTATAACAACATGGATGAAGACTCTGCTGTTTGTGTGGGTATTGGATGTGTTTATATCGCGGGAGAAATTGTCACCGCACTGCACTGCACCGTACGGCACGGCACCGCAGGTTCTTGATTATGATGGGATAGGGATAGGGATGGGAAATGGATGGGCATGATATACCAGGTAGTAAGTACCCTACCTACCTACGTATCCGCAATCAGCATCAGAGTCTCTACTACGTAAGTGACTATACTTACAACCCCCCTCCCCCTTCCCCCGATTCCCACATCAAAACGAGGAAAACTTACCTTGGACGTGTGTAAAAAAAAACATCTCTAGCCCCTATCGATCAATCCCAGCCTCGAAAAAAGGAATAGCTAGTCCAAAAAAGATGGCTAACAAACTACTCACTAAATGACTCACGTACCGGCACCTACTTACTTACTCACTTAATCTATGTACATAACAATGTACTTGAATATCACTTAACCCACCTTACCCTCTCACCCCCCTACTAGTATCATCTAACCTGACCCAAACCAAGGCAAAAGTGAAGTCATATTGAATAGCGTTGTATTTACTATACTACTACACTATTACATCACCCTCCCCCCTGCATCTAACTAACCTCCCACCCATCCCCCTCCCACCCAGGAAAACAAGCGCGCACCCAAACACCAGCCGCGCATTACCCGCACACAACGCACAACGTCGTACAACGTCCTACAATGTCATACACACGCTACACTGATCCCAGCAGACAGTAGTGTGGTGTATAAATAACCAACTCCATGTATGCAAGTATAAAACACATGCCATTAAAACCATGACTCTGACATAGTTATTGCTTGCAGCCTTAACAAGACCAACTACCCTAAATTGTTTCCCCTCGAATATACTATACTATACTATACTATACTACAACACATCCCCCCCATTTCCCTTTCACAATCTTAATCTTCCGAGTTCCACAAAGCTGAAAGCGAGTGCATGACTTTTTTTTTTTGCCAAGGCAGGCGTTACAAACATACCACCACCACCACCACCTTCGCACTTGGTGTCGGAATCAAGGACGCGAATGAAATTGAAATGATCCTACATTGACAAGTAAACTAGTCAAGAAGCTTTGAAAGCTTGCGAATTGGACGCAACATGGATGAAATAAGCCCTGTCAACCTGACACCCTGAAGAGACTTCAGCCGACGCATTGTGCGCCTTGTTGTACTAAGAGAGACATCCATCGTGCAAGAGTAAATCCCAGTACCTATACAGTCGCAGTACGCGATGTGGTATTCCAAACGCCATGCTGATAGAAATGACAAAAGAGATTACCCGTGTAGTCCCGATTACTTAGATAGTAGGGGTATGCTCCTCCGTGCTAGCGATTGCTTCGTCGCCCTCATCTGTCATAGCAATAGGCGTAGGTGCAATCCTCCGCTTCTTGTTCTCGCGGGTCTCTTCCATCTCTGCTACCGGATGTAGATCCCTCTTCCTTGAGCCCCCCTGCGCCTCTTCGCGATCTGACTCACTCCTCTCGCCCTCGCGTCTTCCAACGTGGCCGGTGGGTGGGATTCCGCTGACAGAACTACTAGCACTGTGTGAGCCTCCCTGCCCGTGAGCAGGTGTCAGAGGCGGTGTCCACATCGGTACAGGGCCCGAGTTTGCTGCGGCTAAGCTAGGTACAGACGACATTGCCGGAGTCGGAGCATTCATATTGCCCGGGTCACCTGCGCCGGGAGCAAAGGATGAAGCTGTAGCGATACTAGAAACCGAATTACTCCTTGTTGGGCTGCCAGGCCTTGCTGGCACGAAGGAGCTTGGCGAAGCTGGGAAGCCAGCAGAAGGTTGCCTCTGCATTGATGGTGCAGTGGATGTCGCAGTTGCAGACATGCTTCCAGTAGTCGGGGTGGCAATGGGTGTAGAAGTATTCGAGGCCTGGGACGCCGAAGTGTTGATTGCAGAAGGAGTGTGTTGTTGTTGTCGGCTGTGGATGGCTAATGGTCCAGTATACTTCTCTCCCAGCTCCCCAGGTGCGAATGTTACCGCCGAGCAAAATCCGTCTGAAGAGGACATGAGTAATGTACTTCCATCATTTGACCTTTGCGCTAGTTAGCAATCATCTTGATGCGGCACTTGTGAGATCCTCACCAGGTGATGTCAGTGAAAGTAGAAAAGTGCAAGTTGCTAACGATGCACAGCGGTTTCTGTTGCTGTGTGTCGTAGATGTGGATGGCATCTTGCGTTGCTACAGCGTAGATCATACGATATGGAAGGCTGAATGCCGCTGTTGGACCTGCAGGGGGACCTGCTGTAGGATCACTCTCAACAGGCTTCGGTGACGGTGCTGAAATACTGGGCGAAGGGGAAGGGGCACTCGTCGGTGGTGGATCCATCGAGTGTGAAGTCGGTGGCCTTGATCCCATAACACCCATCATAGGCTCTGGTAGAGAAGGAATCTCCTCATCAACCGACGACGTGTCAATTGTGATCTGCTTAGTAGGGAGAGCATTTTGGCGTATGGTGTAATATACTGGCGAGCATCGTACCGCTACCGAAGGCTTTTTGTGGCCTGGAAGAAACGCCACAGGAGGTTTGTTGAGTCCAGCACGTGTATATATGTAGACAGTATTGGTGATGTCTTCTGCTGGCTTTGCCTCGCCAATCGAGGGGGGGTGCAATGCCTTGTACTGTCCTGCAGGGGTGAAGAGCAGGCTACCGTCCGGAGCAAAGGTGAGGCGCCTGAAGAATGAAGTAAGAGTCTCGTTGTAGTAGATGGGTGCATTCCTAACACCTGTAGTGCCAATACTGCCAATGCTCGGGGAGTTTGGCATTACAGCTGGCAAGGGCATCGACGGGGCCGGTGAGGCTGAGCGACGCATCGATGGTGAGGAACCGAACGATGTACGGCGGCTGTGTGACGTTGGAGGCGCATGCATGGTAGGCAGAGCCAGCGACTGCGGAGTACCTGGCATCGATGGGACAGGAGAGCCGGCAGCGAATGGTGAGTCTCCAACAAGTGATGGTCTAGCACCAAAGTCTGGCGGTGCAGGGCTATTTGACGACACACGACGAGCTGGCAAATCCATCTTGGTCACCTTGCTGTGTTGCGCGAGCGAGAATTGACCATCCTTGTTCTTCAAAGTGTAGATATGCACGGATCGGTCGGATGATTGTGTGGCGATGTACTCATTCATGGGGTCCCAAGCCACGCCCTGAACGTAGTGGTTGTGTTCGGCGATCTGCCGCACAATACTTCCTAGATGTTATTGAGCATGTTACCGAGAACCGGGGGTGCGTCGGGGGTCGTCGTACCAGTCTGCGCGTTGTAAATGCGAGCGATGTTGTCCATGCTGCCTGTGATGAAGAAGACGCCGTCAGGAGACCATGCAAGATCGTAGATCTCTGATCCTATCGACCTGCACATTGCCTTGACTCGCCATGTTTCTTTGTCTTCCAGGCCCTCTTCGAAGTTGTGTGTCGTTTGGTTCTCAGCTGGCACCCAGAGCAGCACATTGCCGTCGTCGCCTGCGCTGGCAAGCATTTCTCCTACGTCTTGTTAGCTCCATGCTGCGTGGGTGAGGTGAGTGTACGTGGACGCACCTCGTGGACACCATCGCACGACATTGACAGCTTGCGTGTGCTTGACTAGGGTGGAAAGATAGGTGACCTTTCGCTGGTCACCATGGGACTCGACGTTCCATAACTGTTGCCAGTGTCAGCACATATTTACAAAGTCAACAACATTGTGAATGCCGTACTCGAACGTTGTTGTCGCCGCCTGCAGTCGCCAGACGTCCCTTGCCATGGGGCTCGAAGTGGGCCGAGTATATGGGAGCATTCTCATTGTGCCAGGACACGAGCAGCGGAGCAGCCTTCATGATGGGCGATGTCGAGGATGCCGCTCACGGGCTGTTCGGTCGAGCGAGTGTATGAAGTCGTGGGTGCAGTATGGCAGAGCATGCAGCCGTCGGGCGTGGTAAAGGGCCACAGTGTGTCAGACCAGGAGGATGCGTTGCTGGGGAGTGTTCCAGTGTCTGCTGAGAGCGAGGTGCTGAGCTTGCTAAGCGCTCCAGATAACGCCAACAACCCGTGTTTGCCTGGGTTTCGCGTGTAAAATAGGCGATTAGGCCGCTCTGCCGTCGCTCACAGGCGTCTTTGAGGCAATTGAACAGGCTTGGGTGGTTGGTACCTCTTCCGGCGGCCTGCACGAAGCGCGAACGTTCCGCGTCCTCCTAACCCGAAGAGGAGAGCTTATTGGATTTGGTATCACCGCGTGAAGCTTGATGTCAGATGTGCACTGGTCGACCGTTTGATGAAAGAAATACGTGTCTCGGCCTGTCTGCTGGCTGCATCTGCCGGGTTGAAACGTCGCGAAAGGTCATTGCGTCAAGTTTGTGCCATCTCTGATCTGCTCCTTCCTCCATCACCCGGGCGACAGGGCAGCTGAGGGGCGGTTATACTTGATGTCACCACATTGCATAGCATTCTATGGCTACAAGGATAGTTCAAGTTTTCAAATTTCGAGCACTCTGCTCTTATCGCGATATTGGCTCTGTACAGTATCGGGCCTTGTACACTGGCATCTGGGTACTTTACAAAGACATTACATCTTCATGAACGACGCGCGCACGGGCCCTGTGAGAGATCGCGATCATGCTTCTCCTCACTCTGCCATCCCAACAAGTTCAGCAAAGTGCACTTGAAAATGGCCAATCAGGATGCCAGTCGCCTTGAATTGGAACTAGAGCTCCTCCAGGCCATGTATCCAGACCAGTTTCACTACGACATCCCATCGCGCGAGCTGAAGTTTACCCAAGGTGTTTCATCGCTGCATCTTCGGTTACCGGAAAGTTATCCGGGCGCCGGCCTGCCAGATGTAATTTCAGCGACAGACACATCAAAAACAGATCTTCGGGTGCAGATCAAGGATGCCATCAAGGAGTTGGGTTTGGTTGGGGGAGAAGAGGTATTGGATGCTTTTATCGCGACGTTTCAACAAGTCCTCGAGACGAGGAGTGCAGAACAAGATACCGAGTCAAACCTGAAAAGCCAGCAATATCCTAGTTCCAAGGTTGGGCAAGATGCTGAGCACAAGTCCAAGACTGTGATAATATGGCTCCATCATCTTCTAAATACCAACAAACGCAAACTCGCCCTCTCGCCTCCTCCATCATCACCACTAGTGTCTGGCATAACTAAGCCTGGCTACCCAGGTATCCTCATCTACTCGGGTCCCTCATCCACTGTCACAGACCATGTCAATACACTCAAAGCTCAAAATTGGCAAGCATTCCAGGTCAGGTATGAAGAGGAAGAGGCTTGGACAATGGCACATGGTGAAGGGATCAAGGAGGTGGAGAGTATGAGCGATGTCGTCAAAGCCGTTGAAGTCATTGCTACGCAAAAGGAGGAATTTTTAAAGGCAGTTGGGATCAAGTAGTGATGATGTCGTTTAGAAAACTGATAAGAGATCAGTGCGAGTCGATCCGCACGTCTATTTTACATGAGCTCTATGATTCCCATCTGTAAAAGTGTGTATGGTAGTAATATACAACCGCTCTGAAGCCTTCGTATTCGTACAGATCATGATAGCCCCCTATAGTACAGCCCTACTCATTGCGCTATGCGATTCTGGTGTGCTTAATCCCACCGAGTCTCCTTTTTGAGCGGCTTGTCCCAGTCCTTGATGTGGTCTGAAATAACCTTCGCGGCCTGATCGGCTGTGAAGTTGCGGCCAATAGCTTCGACAAAGTCGCCTTCAGGATCTGCACGTTGTCAGCATTGTATATACAAGAGCTGTACCACTTGGTACAAAAGTTTAGTGAAGGATCAAGAGCTTACCCATCAGGTAGAAGTAGATGCTGTGGTCGACAAGGTAATCCTCGCCAGGCTTTACATTTGAAGGTGTACTAAAGTACACTCTGTAGGCCTTGCATACATCCTTGATCTGCTCGTACGCGCCAGTCAGACCAATAAAGTCTGGGTGGAACTCCTTCAAGTATTCCTTCAGCACACTGGGGGTGTCGCGCGCCGGGTCGCAGGTGATCATGAGGGGCAATAGTACTTTGCCGCACTGCGCAGTGACCTTGTCGTACATGAGTGCCATCTTGTCGAGCTCGTCGGGACAGATATCAGGGCAGTGTGTGAAGCCAAAGTAAACCTAGGAGTTTTATGATGAGCTTCTGTGCCTTTCCACTTGCTCAATTGTCCACATACCAGCGAGTATTGCCCTAGCATGTCTTCATTGCTGAACGGCTTCCCATCCTGATCCACGAGCTGAAACGGTCCTCCTACTTTAGGCTTGCCAATGCCTTTAGTCTGGTCAGCTATCCGCTTCCGCGCCATGCGCTCTTTCTCGTATGTGAAATATGCCCACAGTCCTCCTCCGGCTGCGACGAAAAGGATGGCGGCTGTGAGGTTGAAAGGCTGCGAATATCGATATTAGCAAATATTCCAGTCGCTGATATCTTCATGTAACCAGGCAGACAGTGCTTGCGAAGACTGCATGGCACTTACTCCGCCCTTATTTCGTGCGCGGATCTGATCAATTGTCTTGAGTTTAGATCGCGGTGTTGATTGCGAGAACAGCCTTATCTGACTCTGCAGGCTACCTGCAGCCTTTCCTCCCGAGCTTTGTAGTTTCCGAGCTGCCTGCGCGCAAATCGCATTTCCCCGTAGTGTCGTCCGGATTGATGGAGTAGATCTTGGTGCATGCGAGGCGAAAGATCGCTGCGCAACGCGCGCGATTGGTGCGCCATGAAGACGTTTCGAAGCCGCCACTATGCATTGGCTCGGTACAGACATGGTGATTGTTGGACTTGAATCGTCAAAGCGGCCTAGGATAACGTGATGCGGTGGGTTGATGATGCGGGAACTTTTGTCGGTGTTCAAGCTGAGCTTGGACCACGTCTCAGTTGAATGACTATTACGAATCAACTGCCTCATTCATGCTTGCACACTAAACAGTACTCCTTCAAATTTGACTGGACTTCTTATAGAATCGCGAGTAAAGGAGAAAAAGTCCCCGTTAATGCACATGAAGCAACCTGTAGACTTTGACTATCTGGTTGATACTAATTGTGGAGGTATAGGCCACTCGCACCACTACTAGTATATTTACTTTGATCCATCTGAATTTCTCCTCTATCCTGCAGCATATTTACTCTTCCCTCTCAGTTGCTCGCCATAGAACCAAAGCATGAATGGTGCCGGAATACCCAGCGCCAATGCCACGAATCCAAGAAGACTGTTGCCCCAACCAAAATTAAGAGCCTGGTACATCGCTGGAGCAAACAATGGGAAGCCAAAACCAGCTAAAGATCTCAGGACAGTCGCCGCTGCGATGGCACTGGCGGCATACCGTGTATAGGAGTCGACAAGATACGTCTGAATACATTGGAAACTGACAATCATGCCTGAACAAAAGATTGCAGCTCCAATGTTGGGCATGATCCAGTGTACCTTGGCCTGAGCACTCCATCCGTACCAGAACAGACCAACAGGCACCAATAGGCTTGCTGGGACCATTAAAGGACAGCGGAACTCAGGCCTACCGACACCGCTGTTCTTTTTCTTGAGACGTCCGTAGAGTATGTCATTGATTGGAGCTGTGATTTGCGTTCCAAGGAAAAATCCGATACCCATGGACAGGAAGTTGAGACTTCCGATACCCGTACTCATACCGTACCGGCCATTCCATAAGAGTGGAAATGTAGACAGCATGAGATACATCAGTCCATACAGGTATGCCATGTAAATTGCGAGGACCTGGACGATCGGCTGGGTCGCGAGGAGTCTGAACGGTCTCTGTAAGGCGATTTTGATTGTAGTCGTCAGCGTACGATCTGGGGTATCAAATTCAGTGTGAAGCTCCATGTTCCCCGTCTCTTTGCGCAGTCTATCACGCTTCCACTGCAGGAGTTTTGGTGCATAGGTTTCTTGTAGGAAGAAGAAGCCAAAACATTGGACAATGGCAGTGAAGATGGTTGTAGCCCAGAAGCACCATCGCCATGTGGTGTTTTGAGATATAAAGCCGCCCGCTATCGGCCCAATTGCAGGTCCTAGCAGAGGAGCAAGACTGTAAATCGAGATGGCGTGCCCACGCTGCTCTGCATGGAAGCAGTCACTGAGTAGGCCCTGTGGTTCTGTCAGTTATACAGCATACTCTGTGTGAAAAAGCTACTGACACCACCAATAGCCAACGACGCAGAGCCTCCCAAACCACTGAGGAATCGGAAAGCCATCAGTTGACCGGTGGTTTGTGCGAAGCCGCAGCCAAGATTCCAGGCTAGATAGAACAAATTTGATATTTGCAGGACAATGACTCTGCCGTATATTTCACTGAGCGGTCCAAGGAACAATGGCCCAATCGCGTACGCCAAAACGAAGATGGACAATGTGAGTTGAGCCTCCACCTCATTCGTGATGTTGAACTCCGCACTGATGGACATGAGAGCCGGTGATATCATCGACGATGAGACGGGTGATACGAGGGTGAACGCAGATACTATAAGTGTTGCTCCCCATTTCCGCTTCATGGACCAGTTTTTTGGATTCTTGGGATCATCATCGGAATCCCATGCGACCTGATATGGCCATCAAAATGTTTCCTTCGCCAACACTATTTCACTCTGTACTCACAAGGTCTGGATCTTTCACGGAATCTGTCGACTTTGCTTTCTCGAGCACAGGTGACGCCTCGATGTCGTGCTCGTAAGGGATACCTCCTCTGATTTCTTCGTACGTTCGCTCCTCACCATGCGTAGTCTCCTCTTCGATCCTCGACCTCTTTGCCTTCTTTACGTCATTGACACTGTCATCATCACTGTTCGGCAAGTCCGCGTCCTGGTCGACATGGAACCCCTCTCCTTCTTCGTGATGATACACAGAATGATCGTCCGGAAATTGACCTGAAAGTATACGTTTCAGAGGAGGGTCTCTAGCTCGTGCGCGAGAACTCGACCGACTTCTGGAAGCTTTTCGTGATCGTGGTAACGCCTTTTTCTCCATTTGATGAGTGGAGACTGGACCTAAACGTACGATGTGCCAGACAACTTCAGAAGTATCTGTACTGGATCAGGTGCTAGGAATGTTCGATATGGGCAGCCTTGCGTGAGTTTCAGGACATTCCATAACACTCTGTAAGCTCAACAGTATCTGGCGCAGCAATAATGCAGGATCCGAGGGTGAAGAGCCAAGAGATGAAACCAAGAGAGTCACACTGGCTGGTAGAACGCGCACACACCGCTGTCAGTAACACTATACTCGGGTTTAACGTCTAGCATGCATGCGTATTCCGGACATATATTGTATGCCTCACACCCTGAAGACATCATCGGCACGTCGGCCGACATGTATGCCCGGATAACACATGTCTATGAACGATGATTTGCTGAGAGAGCGGGATGGCTGTAGCGGGATTACATTTCGTGAGCGTCAAGGATACTCGAATCCTTTAGGAACGATGACGTGTGTTGTCGGTAATCGCAATCCGTCATTGGCATGCAAGTCGCACTTCTCGCAATCGTTTGTAAGCTTACATTTTTAAAACTGTGCAGCTGTTTGACAGTGAGACAAGTAAGTGAATTTTTTTCAGGGCCTATTCGAATACTCAGTATGATGGGCCAACTATACCAGAAGCCGCGACTGTAAAGACGATCCGAGGAGTCTTCTAGCATCACTACGGAAGCCCTGGACGTGATTAGGAGCATGGAGAATGGTTACACTGCTTCATGATTAGAGGTCACCCCGTGTTATCGTTGGGCACCATTCAGTGCCCATTGATGTGGAAGCCAATTGTGATTGGGAAAATCAAGGGTATGAAATACCAAGTCCCATCAAAAGTCGTAATCGGCGGCCATAGTCAGCAGCGCTGACAGCGAGTCTTAAAAATGTGTCGTGTGATGCTAGAAATAAGTCTCTAGCATAATCAACCAAGGGGCCACTGGCCCTAAGATCAGAGTGTACTGTACTAAGACCTATAAATCATGCCAGGCTGTAGCTTATTCTGACTTGACATAAATAGCTCCAGGAGCTGGCGAAATGACAAAAATGACGAGTGTTAGGAATAGGAAAGGTGGGCAAATCATGGTACGAGGATGTTCGTGGAAACCAACGTGTAGTGAATAGCACAAACATGAATTTCGAGGCATGGTGAGGGGTAAGAAGGGTATGCAGATGCGCCCAGTCGTCGTTCACCGTGTAGGTATAGAGACAAGCAGTCTGACCGGACATGAAGTGATTGGGTGGCTTACGGACCGAAGGGTTGATGGCGTTGATTGACTAACCAAGGCCTGTTAGAGTAAAAGGCATTAGGCATTGCTAACGTGTGGAGGAGTTCATGCAGGGTGTCGCATGCACGTGCTTGACAGCATGCGATGTGCCCCGCTGCCCATCACGAACGACAGCCACCAACGCTTGCGCAACCTTCCCTGCACCCTACTCCGACCGTGAAAAGACGCCGAAAATGCAATCACTACCAGATGCGCGCTCGCAGTCCTTTGAGGAGCTGTATGGGCCTCCCGAGAACTTCCTGGAGATCGAGGTATGTGCCCGACGTCTTGGCCGACATTCACTACGCAGCCTTGCTCACATTGTCGCGTGCGCAGGTCCGCAATCCAATGACACATGGTGAGTGATGGTTGAAAAAGGCTGCGAAGAAGCCTGCTAACACATGGTAGGCGTCGGACGCGGCATGTACACAACCTACGAGATCGTAATGCGAACAAACATCCCCGCCTTCAAGCTCAAGTCATCCACGGTGCGCCGCCGCTACAACGAATTCGAAGCATTCCGCGACATTCTCGAGCGGGAGTCTGCGCGAGTGACGATACCACCGCTGCCTGGCAAAGTCCTCACCAACCGCTTCTCAGATGACGTGATTGAACATCGACGAGAGGGACTTCAGCGCTTCCTGCAGATTGTGGTCGGGCACCCGTTGCTACAGACGGGCAGTAAGGTGCTGGCCGCCTTTGTACAAGGTCAGTGGCAGTTGCGGACATATGCTGAACATGCACTGACAGGACCAGATCCGAACTGGGACAGACACGCATGGTAGTGCTGTCTTCCCATCAGCTCCGATGCAGTAATGAGCACCTGCCTTGTCACGCCATGGTGGAGGCTGCAAGTGCGCAGCCAAGCCTTGATGTATTTTTCTTTTGCGGCATTTTCTTGCGATCTGGAGCGTTTAACAGGGCGTTTAAATGAGATTTGACTGAGATAAAATCCGTCTTCGGAAGGAAGGTTGTGTCGATTTTGTTCGTATAATATACGATTTTAGTAATTAAAGTCATCCAGCAATGCAGAAATCTTTCTATGCTACTGTAACTTTCAAAGGCTCTCGTAGACCTCATTCAGCCCGTGAATCTCGTTGCAAGCTTGGTGTTACCCCCACAGCCATCCATTGAGCTGAGATACTTCCGGCCGGCAAAAAGCATTGCTAAGGATTTGACATCATCAACGGCGACGACTCCGAGCTGCGCTAGTCATACAACGAGTAAAGCGTGGGGTTGGCCAGGAGCAAAACTTTCTAGGCGAACTGTTTTAACCCTGCATATCCCGAACTTGTGGCTCTGTATCTTTAAACTTTACTTTTGACTACACTACCGCATTGCGTGAAGAGTCTCCAGCATGGGTGTTCCATCTCAGCCGGCGTCAAACGCCATCATATACGTGACTTACGGAGTCTTCCTGTGAGTGAGAGACGGGCAACCATATGGGTAGTGTCGCAGAACAACAGACTGACTCGTTTGAAGGACATTGGGATGTTACGTCGCATGGCGGCTACGAAAACAATCCAAGCTCCAGTGGCTGTCTAGCAATCGTACACAGAAGGGTTAGATGCCATCAAGCCGCTGCACCGCGTTCTTGTCCCCCAACTTGCGCATTGCGCATGGTATTATCGATATCGAGGGTGTGATCACTGACTGTACACAGGCGGTCCGCTCGCTCTGAATTTCATTGCATCGGGTGAGTGCATCCGTGCACCAGCGTTTTGCGTGTGAAGAGCAGCGGCAGTATCGATATCTCGAGATCACAAGCAGGGTTCCATGTACTCGTGTTGCTCGACGAGCGCATCCTATTGGTCGAGAACTTGAAATCCACATTCTAGGTTCGTATTTGAGATCTCTCACAGAAGCTGCTCTTCTTATCACTGCATCGATACCATGGTGGTATTGGGTGTAGTGACAAGAGGGCAGTCTTTTGTGCGGCTACACTGCGGGCGCGGAACCAAGGCTGGATTGACATACTTGTGACATGAAGTCTCAAGTTGTCAGTTCAGCCAGGGCGAAGCTGAGAAGTACCGTAAGAACTCGATCAAGATAATACTTGCGTGAGGAACGTGCTGCCGCTACTTCCCCATCCTCTCCCCCTTCATTTGTCAGTTTGCTAACCTAGGTTGTCCTGACATTCAGCTCTCGGTTCTGGTATCCTCTTTACATACCCACAGATTGCCACCATCGCCGGTGTTCAGGGTCTGCTGGTCTATGCACTTGCTTCAGCCTTGCCACTGCTCATCTTTGGCGCATTGGGACCCATCATCAGGCGTAAATGCCCAGAAGGGTTTGTTTTGACCGAATGGACGAGACAGCGATATGGAGCAGTTGCTGGACTGTTTCTCAGTGCCTGTACGCTCATCACCATGTTCTTGTACATGGTGGCAGAGCTGTCCGCGCTCCAACAAATCGTCACTCTCCTGACCGGGCTCAACGGTCTCCCGGTTGTGATTGTAGAATGTACTATTACAACAATCTACACCTGTAAGAAATCCCCCAATACTACCAAAAACTCAGGCTAACATGCAGCAGCTCTCGGCGGTTTCAAGGTGTCCTTCATGACCGACAACATCCAAGGAGTCATGACCCTGGGACTTATCATCATGGGCGTGATTGCCGTTGGTGTCGAAACAAACATTGACCGCTCTCTAGTCGATCAGTCTGGGTACCTCAACCCTAGTCTGCTAGGCTGGCAGCTCATTTACATCTTACCGGTTGCCATTCTGACCAACGACTTTTTCCTCTCTGGTTTCTGGATGCGCACTTTTGCTGCAAAGACGGACAAAGACCTATGGATCGGAGTGTCCCTTGCGAGCGGCGGAGTCCTCATTATTCTGACCCTACTCGGTGTGGCTGGTCTTCTCTCGGCGTGGTCAGGAGCTTACACGATTGGCGATCAGGAAAACGGCTCCTTGGCTTTCTTTTTGCTGCTTGGAAAGCTCCCGGCTTGGGTTATTGGCATCACTCTTGTGATGACAGTCTCGCTATCTACCGCTGCATTTGACTCCTTCCAATCGGCCATGATCAGCACTGGCAGCAACGACTTGTTCCGTAACAAACTCAATATCTGGGTTATCAGAGCCTGCGTTGTAGCTCTCATCTTCCCGGTCGTTGTTGTTGCGCTTCGCAGCCCGGACATCCTCCGAATCTTCTTGATTAGCGATCTTGTTAGTGCAGCGGTCGTTCCCTGCTTGGTCATTGGACTGTCTGAGAGATTCTACTGGTACCGTGGATTCGATTTCGTCGTTGGAGGTCTGGGTGGTATCTTCACAATCTTCTTATTCGGTCTGGTGTACTATGATGGCGATGCCACAATGGCCAGCAAGCTATTGTTGCTCGAGAGTGGTCTATATGCCAACGATTGGAGTGTATTCGGTAAGATGGCCCCGATCTGTTTGACTATAACGCATGGTACTAATATTTCCCCAGGCGCCTTCGTAGCAGCACCTTTGGGTGGATTGCTATGGGCTTTTGGTGCATGTGGTCTTCGCATGGCGTTCCTCTGGACCATGGCTAAGATAAAGGGACACCGGTTTGAAGCTTTTGATCGCCCGATTCCACGGCAGGTTGCGCAACCCGGTGCACTCGACAGTCAGGATCACGAAAACGAAGCTGTTCTGGAACATAGGGTTGAGGCTGGTTCAAAGGGAAAATTCTTCTAGGTTACACTTGAAGAAGGTAATTTAGAGCCTCAGTTATGAGGTCTTTATTATATGTGGAGGCTAGGATGTTGTAGACTTGGGATGGCGGTGGTAGACATTGGTCCGAGGTGGTTGTGGCAGACTAAATTGAGTAATGGCAGATGAGATGAGATGAGATGGGTTATAATGTAATTTTGCATTATGCTACCACCTTTCCATGATAAACTGCTTCCTGGAACATTTGCATTGTCAGTTATGAAATCTTCTAAACTGCATCCTTGCCTTCGACAACGACGTCATGCTGCGTTCCCACGAGATACCCAAGCGGGCAAGTGGGGGCGGGGCAGATCGTCAGGGTCCAAGTTGAAGCGTGGGAGGTCCGCTGCTTCAGAAAGTTTCAACACCCGTCTAGGCAACGACATTGCTCGATAATCTTGACTTCATCGACGCAATTCCGACGCTTTAAAGGCTTAACTATACACAAATATAATATACGGCAACCCACGCCAGGAGATCTCACATCAACACCGCCATCATGCAGATGCCAGACATGCCCGTCAACGTCCCCATCGACGACCCAAATGCAGACACAGAATGGTACGTGGAAATCCCGTTTCTCCTGAACCAAACAAACTAAGGACCAAACTCTCCAGGAACGACATCCTCCGCAAGCACGGCGTAATCCCCGAAAAGCCGCCCTCCCCAACCCCCATGATCCAAGAAGCCATCGAGCAAGCCCGGACCCTCGCGCACGAAAACCGCCTCGAACACAAAGACCTCGACGAGCTCGCCGCCCTCGAAGACGACGAAGACGCCGACTTTTTAGAAATCTACCGCCAAAAACGCATGGCCGAATTGTCCACCATCACCGCCGCCTCAGTCTACAACCAAGTCTACCACATCCAAAAGCCCGAATACGCCGTGCAAGTCACCGAGGAATCGCAAAAAGCGCACGTCCTCGTCCTGCTCGTGTCGTCGCAGGGCACGAATACCGAGTCGCGCGTGCTGATCGAGATATGGCGCGAACTCAGTCGCAAGTACGGCGACGTCAAGTTTTGCCAGATGCGCGCAGACTTGTGCATAGAAGGGTATCCGGATAAGAATACGCCGACGGTGCTGGTGTACAAGGACGGAGATATCAAGAGGCAGCTTGTTACGTTGAGGGATTTGAACGGGCCGAGGACGGGCGTGCAGGATGTGGAGAAGTTGCTGGTGGATGTTGGGGCTGTCAAGCTGGGCGATTCGAGATTGAAGACGAGGACGGAGGAGGCGGGGGAGAAGACGGGTGGGATTAGGCAGGGGAAGACGATGCGTGATGACGAGGATAGTGATTGGGATTGAGCGCAACAACGTTGTTGATTCGAAGAACGATTTTGAGATTGCGGAGTCGTTGGATACACATGTGATGTGTGAGCATCAAGTGACGAACGTCGAGTAGCTGAAGCTATGCCAGTTTCAATGTGCAGGACTAGGCTAAAACCCCTTGTACTAAGTACCTACGTACAGAGTCGTCTATTTCAGACCAAAAACCAAACCAAATATCCGTGGCATGGGGCATATTCCAAGCGCCCAAGTCCGCAGCTATAAAAAACATAAGATACCCAACTATACAAACAACTCCAACTCCAATTTCCAAAAAAAATAATAATAACATGGGGTATACAAACAAACGAAGCGAAAGATTCCCCCCCCAAACGTAAAAGATGGAACAAAAAAGTCATAACAAATCAAATCAAATCAAATCAATTCGTCCCCCCCAGCCCGTCTCGACTCCTCCACCATGCGCCAAATAGTGCTCTCTTCAAACACGGGCCCATGCCCATCACACTTTGCCCACCCCTTGAGCCGCTCACACACATCCGCCACATCCACCAGGCCCTGGCGCACCAGCGGATGCGCCTGTATGCAGTCCCACGCCCGCGAAGCGGGGACATCGCGACCGCTGCCCTGCTGTTGAGAAGACGCGGGATGGTGTTTCCCCGCGGAATTCACCACGCTGCCGTTATTGAGGGGCTGCACGGTGTATGCATCCTGCTCGTCCTTGTCCTCCTCCTCGTCTGATAATGACGAAGCGGGCAGATGGGCGCCGGGCGAGGGGTAGCTGACGGAGGTGGGCTGTGATTCAGACGGTGGGTAGTGTGTGTTTGTTGCGCGGAGGATTTCATTTTCCATGCGTGCTTTTGCCAGCGCCGTTTTGAGCCGCTCGTTGTCGGTCTGCAGGGTGTGCGTTGAGTTTTCGAGGGCGTGCAGTTTGGCCTCGAGGTCGCGGACGTGGCGCTCTTTGCGTTCGCGGAATGCACGTTGGCTGGTTTTTGTGGTGTTAGTTAACGTTACTCAGTCAGCCGGTCGTCGGTCGGCCGGTCAGTCAAATACGGGATTCCGAGGAGTTTTGTCCAACGGAGATGTTGCATATGGTAGGTTTGGGGTACATACGCTGCGCGATTCTGCGCCTTGCGCTTGCTTTGGGCGGGCGTTAGATTCTCCTTTTCCTCGCTGCTGCTGCGCGTTCGGCTTATGTCGTCGAGCTCGCCTCCGCTGCCGCCAATGCCCGAGTCTACACTTCCTACAACCATTGGGTGTGTGTGTGTGTGTGTGTGTGTGTGTGTGTGTGTGTGTGTGTGTGTGTGTGTATGTGTGTATGTGTGTGTTTGCTGCGTTATCCGGTGAGCCCTGGTGCGGGGAAGACAGGCCGTGGAGTATATAAAGGCATCGTACGTGGTTGGGAAAAAGGCCCGGGGCGGAAGAGATGGTTGCTGTCAGCTGTGCTGCGCGCGGTGGTATTAGTCAGTGTTTCGTTCGTGTTGCATGGGGGCTGAATGCGGGGTTGCGGCAACAATTCGCGGTGGACTGATTAGGTGGTCGTATTAATACCATTCTACTACGCTTGGTATTGCATCTGCATTCAACGCCTGTAGGCTTGTCGAGGTGTGATAAAGTATGTATGGTTGATGATAACTACTATTGTTAATAGACAATTGTACAAGCCTAAGTATTACATGACTCTCTATATTCCAAGATTGAATGGTTGCGGAAAAGAACCGTGCTGGACTCGGATATCTATTGTGATAAGATAGGCAACTGAGACTTGTGCTTATAGTGTACGAATAATCATGATTTACTGAGGGTTTGTTTTAGGGTTTTATGATTGGTTTTGGAAGTGATGGGCAAGGCAAGTTTATTAATAGACGTCCATATCACAAAATTTGTGTGTTTGTGGTGATTGGACAGAATAGGCAACTTACCTAGGCCTGTAGAGAAATTATTGGGGAATGCATGGTTATAAAAACCTTGAGTAATACTCTCCTATGAATTAGACTAAAACTGAACCAAACCGGACTAAAGCTTCACTCCCAACCCATCTCCCCCAACCGATCAACAACCCATTGCCTTCAATCCCTACACTTCCACAACATCCTACGCACCCCTCTCTCCGCTGCCCCCGACCACCCACTTCTCAGCCTCATCCAACCCCCTCACCGCCTCTCCATAACTCTCCCAAACACCCCTCCTATACCCCTGACAAATCTTCTTGACAAAGCCCTCCTCATTCCACCTCTGCTCGAGGAAATCCTCAAACTTCTCGCCTTGCTTGCGCTGCACCCCCCACGCCGCCTTGTACGCTGCACCAAGCGCACACGCATTCCCTCCGATTTCGAGCTTGTACACGCCGTCGCTGCCGCCGAGGACTTGGCCTGCGAGGTCGGCAATGGCTGGGTTGACGGCGCCGCCGCCAACGAGGTAGATGCGGCGGGGTTGTGGGGGCAGGGAGCCTTGCGGCGAGACGAGGGATTGGGAGCGCAGGCGGAGAGAGAGGAATTGGGATTCTAGGATTGCGCGGGCGTCGTGTTGGGGGATGGACCATTCGCTCGCGTGGTCTGTGGTCAGGGGCGTCAGTTTGTTGTTTTGCCAGAGGAAACGCCAGGTTCCGGCCTTGACGTTGGGCACGATTTCTGGGCGCGGGAAGAAGAGGCCGAGACGCATGGGGTCTGATGGCGTCTTTTGGCCGAGCGCGGGAGTGTTGAGTGCTGTTTCGTTGAATGTGTCCCATGATTTGGAGGATGCGGAACCGGACGACTTGTTGATGGCGTCGCGGATGTGTTCACGTGCTAGACCACCGTTTTTATAGCACAGCATGAACATGTAGAGGCCCGCTGTGGTGGGATGGTTCATGAAGTGGTATGCGGGATCAGGCTTGTACTGCGGCGTGGACATGAGGAAGGTGGTTGAGGTTCCAAGGGAGACGATGGCGTCGGAGGCTCGAAGAGGGAGAGCAAGGATAGTGGATGGGTTGTCTCCTGTGAAGGCAATAATCTGAGCAGAAGATGGGAAGCCATAGCGTTTACTGAAGTATGGTGAGATGGTACCGAAACTGGAACCACCATCTTCTGGGACGTCGCCTAGTTTTGACTTGAGATCCGGGACGCCGTCAGTACCACCTGCAGTAAGCGCGAGAAGATCCTCTTGCCAGCAGCCATTCCTGATATCCCACAGGTTGGCACCGCATATGTCGCTAATGTCCATTGGCGCTACCCGGCCCAAGAAGATGGAGGCGATGAACGAGGATACCAGGGAGATACGTGCGGTAGCCTTGTAGGACTCAGGATACTTCTGCTGAAACCGTTGAATCTGAGGTCCACTGAAGCGCTGTCACAATGGTCAGTGTCATCCCCTGAACGACTTGGGCGAACATACGTGATGCGCACTGCTCCCCGTAGCCAGTGCCAAATCCTTCGGCCCACCCAATGCAGCATCGAAGCCTTCACACTGCTTCTGTGTACTTGCATCCTGCCAATTCGGACTAAACGGATGGCTAAACGCGCCCCTTCTTTCCCCCTTTGCTCCACCCTCCAACTGCTCCAGCAGTGTCTTCCCCGCATCCAGGTTGCCAAGCAGCGTCTCCGCATCTTTACTCCAAAACACAGTACCGTGCTGCATGCCTGCTCCGGAAATGCCCTGAACTTTGGAGAAATCTGCGCCCTGGTCTTTCAACCGCTGCAACACGAGGTCAATGGCTTCGAGGAACAGTGCGACGGGCGCAAAGACCTCGCCCTCTTCGGGGTTGGTGAGAACACCCTTTTCAATGCCATATTTTGAGAGATCTGCGTCAAAGTCGACTTTGGCCTCGTGGATCAGTTTCAAGTCCGAACCGACGAGAATGCCTGTAAAACCGCACAAGTCACGTCAGTTGTCGTTGCTCAACATGGTGGGGCAATGCGATCCAGGTATGGCGGGGTAAAGTCGCACCTTTAAGCTGCTGTGTGCTCAAATCGAATCCAAGGAACTGGTCAGCCATGGTCACAGTATTTCGATGAAGGAGCTGATAGCGAGCAAGACGATGTTAAAGATGTAGTCGCCATGGGATAAATACACCACAAGCGCGTTGCGGGTTCCCACGAGAGCCTCATGCCCATTAATACGGGCCAGATCAAGGGTCCACTTTATTGGTAAACCCGACATCATCGTCTTTTACCGGCGGTGTTTACAAAAACGTCTTTGCGTTATTGGACAAGCGGATAAATACACTCACGATGGCCATGTTGCGACTCTAGTTTGAATTCTTGCACATGGAATACTTTGCAGTAACTATTGTACTCTAGTCGGTAACTTCGGAATCGGAGCAAACGCCGATCTTATGCTGGGATTGATACGCGTCTGGAGCTATGATGGGAGCGACCATGTAAAGTGTTGACTGTTCTAGATTCATGTTCTATATGCAAAGATGATCCAGATGAAACGGTATGTACCGGGGAGGGGGTAGTTCCTTTGGTGGCCAACTCCTTAGCGCCGTCTGATGTCTTGAATGCATGTATCTATGTACAACATCACTTCCTCTTCTTTGTGCTGCCGTTCGTGCCTTCACTATGCTTGACACTGTGGTCATGGTCATGGTCGTGATCGTGGTCGTGATCGTGGTCGTGATCCTGTCTATCCTCTGGTACTGGCGTTGAGGCTCCCGAAACATCGCCAGCAATAAATTCATCGAGGAAGTCTGGGTCTTCGGCCGAATTGGTGACGAAACGCACGCGCACCTTCTTCACGCCTCTGACGTTGGCACCAACACTTTCCCGAAGCGTGTTCTCGACTTGGCGTGTTTGCTCAATCGTCCATGTGCCTGGTACACCCAATTCAACGTCCATGAGGTAGTTCTGGCCAGCCTTGACTCCTTGTATAGCGCGCACGTTGATTGGTTCCGAGACTGTTGTAAGACCCTCGAGGGCTGTAGTTGCAGCCTTTCGCACCTTGTCGCGCATCTCCTTGTCCACACCAACGTCAGCCAATTCCAGCAGCGCGTTCTTGGTGTTGCCCCAACCAGCCTGGACTACCATGAGGGAGATGACGAGACCGCCAACAGGATCCAGCCACTGCGCGTTGTTGAGCACGTTGGACCCGGCGATGAGGAGAAGGGCGACGAATGCGGTGAGCGAGTCGACGCGATGGTGGTAGGCGTTGGCAGCAAGGACGGTTGATTTTCGTTCTTTTGCGACTTTGAGTGCTGTGGAGAAAGAAGATTGGGTCAGCAAGTGTGGCTTGGATTTCAGGCCCCGGGCCTACTCACTCGCTCGGTACAGCCATTCCTTGATTACTATAGAGCCTGCAGCAAGCCATACAGCATTGATGTTTGGGCCCAGGCTGTCGCCGCCATGGTGGTGGCCGTGGCTGTGTGGCAGTAGCCCCCAGTTGGAAGCTAGCTCTGCGGCGCCCGGGAAGAACTGCTGGCAGAGAGCGATCAAGGCTGTCCAGCCCATCAAGAAGCCTCCGGTGAGCAGTATGCCACTGACACCTAGCGAGCCTAAGCTCTCGACCTTTCCATATCCGCTAGGGAAGCGCTCTGAGGGCGACTTGAGTGACCAGCCGACCGTGGCAAGCGTCATGATATCACTGACGAGATCAGTGAGACTGTGAATAGCATCGGCAATGAGAGCTATTGTATATCAGTCTGCGAGTTCGCGGCTTTCTCTCTCTCTCTCTCTCTGTGGTGCAAATCTCACCCTGACTGTTGAAGACGTAGCCACCGAACCCCTTACTGACAGCCATGCCCAAGTTGACATAGAGGCCGATGCGGGTGATGCGCACGCCGGCGTCATTCTTATTCTTGGAGAGCAAAAAGGTGTTGTCGTGGTGATGGTGGTGGTGGTGCGAGTGGCCGGCATGGCTGCGCGTCTGCGTGTGTGAGGTCATGGCGGAAGGGCCAGTGTATCGTGTGCGGTGGATGGTGGAAGACCAGTTGCGCAGTGGCGCGGTTGCAGGGCACTCGGCGTAGTATGCGCCCTTGGCTGTCGCCTGTGTGCAGAGAACACGCAGCTGGGTTCGGGGCGAGAAGGGTTGGGCGCAGGCGTGCAGTCGCACTGAGGCGGCCGTCGAGTACGTCTGAGCGCTATTCCGGCCTTGTGCATGTGGTGAAGGTGGCCTGTATGGGGCGACGCGCCGGAGCTGGGCCAGGACACGCATGCCATCTCTGCGGGTGCGCAGTAACATGGAGCTGGGTTTGGCAGCAGTGCGCGTCTTGAGGCTGCAGAAACCCAATGCGCCTATCTTCCGCTGCTATTCTTCAAGGTTTTCGAGCCTCTCTTGCCGTTGCCGCCGGTGGTTCCCAATCCTGGCTAAGCTGAATACCAAGCTCATCGTGCGGGCTCCCAAGATTCAGACTGCCCAGCTGTGGGGCACCGCCCGTGGACCGCATGCATTCCTGAGTCCGCCGACGACAAGCAGCTGGAGACATGCCCGTTACCTATAACGACCATTGTCTTGACTGTATTTATTTTTCGCATCCCCATCAGTTCCTGATCTTGCCGGAGGTTATTCTTATGGTAATTTTACACCCACGTCTGCTACTTCAAAAGGCCAACGTTGCTAGCCTTGCTGGCGTCGCCGTGCCTGCATGTCTGTCCCTCAGTGTACATGACCAGCACAACAACCATCAGAACTGGGAATGCGCTCACTATGGCTGCCAGTACCGGTGCCCAGATAGCTTGATTGCTGTTGGCAAGGCATTAAAACATCATGGCCTCTTCCGCAAGCTTATTTGTGCTGCACCTGCCTAACATGGACTGGTAGAGACCGTCTTACACATCCCCGTCTGAGTGAGAGTCTCCACGGTCAAATCACACATGGTCACTTGAAACAAAAAATCGCCCCTCAGTCAATTGCGCCTGCTCGACCAAGACTACAACTTCGACTTCGCGCCATCACTCTGCACGGCCTCTGTTGAACGAGCCAATATCCAATTGGCAACATCGTCCATGAACACTTCTTTGTCGTGGCCTGGCTCATCGTGTACTGCCCATGTTAATTCTTACTTTGTCGGTACCAGTCCCTATCCGAGTCAACTTACAACGATGGTAGTAGCCTGCATATGTCTTGAACTCCTTATCCTTGACCTGCAGAGCGTCGAACAGTCGCTTCGATGCACGATAATCGGTGATGCTATCTGCGTCGCCATGACCGAACCAGATTCGAGTCACCCCGCCTTCCCCAGCACTGTCTGGAATCACAATCTTACCAGATGCCAACTGTGCAGTGCGGTCAAGCAGCCCCGACAGTCCCTCAAGTGTGCCCGTCTCGTGGCAGAGCTCGTCTTCGGCATATTCTTTACAAACCTCAGGATCCCTAGACATGAGCGTGGGGTCCAACTTGTTAGTCAACTGTCTATGTGGCAGCAACTTCCCAGCAAGCCTCCCGAAGAAAACTGTAAACGGTGGTGGCTTTGACTTGGGATCAAAGTCCACAAAGGGCGACTCTAGGAGGTAGCCGCGAATATGCTGGCGGACTTCCTGGGGGCCCTGAGCTGCATAGCACAGCACCTCACCACCGCCCATGGAGTGTCCCAGCAAGAACAGAGGGACTGGACTTGGCATCACGGTTTTGATAAATGACGTGATATCGTCTAGCACTTGGGCAGTGGGTCCAGTATTGCCTCGCTCGGAGCTTTTCGTCACTGATCGTCCCCAGCCTCTTGGCAATATCAGTCCTGGTTGACGTGTACATGTAGGCTGGCAACATGGACTGACCTTTGATCGAAAGCGTAGACTTCGATTCCTTTCGAAGCCAACCCGGCGAAGAAGGTTTGGTATTTGCTAACTTTTCACATGTGAGCAACGGCGGTGTGCAAGGGCCCATGGTCCATGGTCCATGGTCCACGGTCCACGGTCCACGCAACTCGGGCACCCTTACCATGCTGCGAACCAAGTCAGCTCTGCTATACTCCTAGCAACAGCGCCAGCAAGTCTATTCCCCATGCTCAGTGTGAGTGAGTGCTTAGCAACTTACATCTGAGAAGCCATGTATGAAGACCAGTCGTGCTTTTGCCGGTCCTTCCGTCTGCTCAGCTGATTAGTGCAGTTCGTGGGTCATGCGATATGCGATGGATGATGCTGTTTGGTATGCGCATAGGTGGTACCGTACCTTGAAAGTCAGCGTGTACAGCTTCGTTCCGTCGGCCAAAACGTGCCAGCCTTGTTCGAAAGCCATAACGATGAGAGGTGCGCCCAATGATGCGCAACGAAGACAGGAAGAAAGAGGGAGGATTTGCAGTAGCAGCAGGTACGTAGTAAGCGTCAGCCTGTACCTGGCGCTGAGCGAGCCAGGTGAGCGTGCTGGCCAGCCGCGGTACACGCAAAGCGGCATAGCGCGATATGAGGGCCGTCTAAGCTCGCGCGCAATGGCTGGGATGCGCAACCTGCATGAGACCCCCCTCGACGGTGACCCCACTCGCATAGCCTTTTTTGCTGGCAGCTGGTAAGAGTCTGCTTCCCTCTGGCGTCGTCTCTTGATGCCATGCGTGTTTCCGCTGGCCGCACTCTTTATCGGCATTTCCTCACCACCCGCCCGCAGCGAGCATCACCGAGCAGCATGCCCCCGACCCGCTCCGCCAAATCCATTCTGAGCCACCAGGAGCGGACCTCGACCGAGCCTCGCGAGAATGATATCCACGCGGCCGTCGTCTCCAAGGTGACGCCAGTCAACGACCGGATCAAGACGTTCAGATTCCAGATCAAAGACAAGAACGGCTTCAACGTATGACGACATCCATCTCCGCTTGCGACCCGCGCTGATGGATGAGCCAAGTTCCTCCCAGGCCAGTGGCTTGACGTCTTCGTGCCCGGCGTCGACAAGGCGGGCGGCTTCACCATAACTTCGGCGCCGCGCGAGGCTCTGGCGCAATCAGATCCCGACCATGTCCCCTATTTCGAGCTTGCGATCCAAAAAAGCCCCGAAAACCCCCCTGCCGCATGGCTCTGGCAGCCAGAGGAAGAGATACTGGGGCAACAAGTAAACGTGCGCGTTGGAGGGAGCTTCGTCTGGCCACCCCAAGGCATAGACGTGAAGAAGATCAAGCGCGTTATATTCATTGCTGGAGGAGTGGGCATCAAGTACGTTTCAGAACAGCCCGAACAAAGGCCATGTCGCGCCGACTGACTTGACGTCAACAGCCCCTTCATGTCGATGATGTCCTACATAAATCAGAACTACCCCAACCTCGAAGTCCGCCTGCTCTACTCGACCAAAGTACCCTCGCGCAAGACCGATCCCAGCGAGATATTGTTCCTTCCAGAGATCCTTGATTTATTCCGTATACCACGTTCAGAGACGACGCGAGATCGACTCGAATTATTCTTTACCGGTTGTCGCGATGGGTCTGAAATGGGCACAGCAGAAGGCGATTTGATTCACCCACTGATGTCGTTGACTCTGCCGAAGATAGATCCGGAGACAGAGGTGCCAGTGACTGCATGGACACACCGAATCGACGACATTGCCCTGTCGAGCGCCGTGGGCAACAAGAAGGAGGCGCAATCCACACTCTTTTATGTTTGCGGACCGCCAGATATGACAGACGACGTGGTCAAGTATCTGAAGGAGCAACAGGATGTCATCCCAGAGCGAGTGTTGTGTGAAAAGTGGTGGTAGCAGGCAAATCCAAACACGGCCGTATTATTGCCGGAGGGGCGGCTGCTGTTGATGGCTTTTAAGGCCATTCAGCCAGGTGTACATTGAGATGTCGCAAGGATACCATTCGATAGTTTTCCTTTTACTCTGCCCAGGGCTTATCCAGATTATGAAAACCTGCCACCTGTACCCACACTTTAGACTATGTATTATTCACCAGGTCGAGTGTCACTTCATGTCATACTCGGTGCTCCTCGCGTCTCTCCGTGATGCGCTGTTGCATGTACGATGCTCGCACACCATAACTCGAATTTACGCGCCCACAATGACCGCAAATTCATGGGACCCCGTGACGGTCCACGACGACGTAAGCCCTTCGCCCAGCATGCGAACGAATCCACCTCAATACCGCGCAGTACAGTATGTAGGATCCTCCACGAGCTAGATCTGCCGAAAGCGCAGAACAAGACAGGCTCAACAGCAGCATTTGCCCGCCCTTGTCGTCCTACCACACCTCTTGTGTTCTCCCATTGAGCCCATCCACTCATCAGACAGCTTTATATTGAATTACCGCATTCGGTAATATTACTGTGCATTCTTCCTCTTGGACTACAGGGGTGGCGTCAAGGAACAGGCCGTCTAGCTCCCGCAGGCTACACCGGTCTGCAACTCTGATTCGCCATCACACTCTACCAGCTGTGTGATCGCGCAGCATGCGTGTGCCACTCAGCGGCAGCAATCGCTCTTTCGCCCCTCAGTCGTCCGCTGCTGGTGTGGGCTTTCGGGCTGTTAAAGCGATTATGGCCCCCCGACGTGCTGACGGCGCCCGTTCGCGCAGACGACTGACGACCGGTCAACTGTAAATCCTGCTGGAGGGGGGCTTGATATCAGCTTTCTATCCCTTCCTCACGACACATCACACCGTGACGGAATCGTCTGGTCTTGTGCACCCACCACGGCGCACCGCAGCGACGTTTGATCCCCGCATTTTCGAGCGCCCCAGCCTCACGAGCACGGCCATAAGCAATCGCATTCGACTCAAACCGACGACGCTTCACCAGGCTGATATCACCCATCATGGGTCTCCTGATACCGCGCACATGGCGACTAGCATCATTCGTCTGGTTCCTCATGATCTTCGAGCTACCCTTCACTGTCGCCAATCTTGCCCTCTTCGGTATCGCATCGCCAAATTTGTATCGCACCATTCTCTGGAGAGAAGGAGGACGGATGGGCTTCAACTCTGACCCGAGTACGGTCGTGTATGCGTATGCGAATTATCGCCCCGTTAATATTCCATTGATTTGGAGTTCCTTGTAAGTCCCTGCTCCATCGGTTCGGGGACCAGAATTAACACATTGCCAGCAACACGCAGTACCATCTAGTCATTGGCGTAGTATGCCTGTTCTTCTGGCTCGTCAAGGCTACGCTGTGGCTACTCCATGTCCTGTACCCAATTGTCTCGCTCCTACTACACATTGGACTCATGTGTATCTGGGCATATGGCATTCATATTCAGACCTCACCCGACACCATCGACCCTAAGCGAATCAACAACGGCGTTCCGTGGTACCTCAAGAAGAGCTGTGACATTGTGGACGATAAGAACATCAGAAGCTACTGCATGCAGGCGAAGAGCGCCTTTGCTGTCAGTATCGTGATGCTGTATGCCGCCTCTACCTATCTGCTTAAGAATCTTAAACTAATGCTATGCAGTGTAATCTACGCACTCTTCGCCATCCTATCCGGATACTCCCTTATCCCCACCAGCGCGCAGAAACAAGCGTACGCCGCTAAAGTTGCTGCAAAGAGGGCCGAAAAGGAGGAATGGGCATCCTACTCCGACGAGAACGAAATGTCACCAGAGGAGCAATGGCAGCACATGTGGGAACTCCAACAACTTCCCCGAACCCCAGGAACGTCAGGAGCTATGAAGAGCCCCATGACACCACGCACACAAGCCTTCAATAGCCTTGGCGGAGACGAGGCTGGACACGGCGGCTACTACCAAAATGCGTCGAAGAACTCGTTCAATGCACGATATGGTGGGCAAGGGGGCGTGCCAATGCAGGCGATCAGTCCAGTGATTGAGCAAGATGAGCACATGAGTCAGTATGGCAGTGAAGCCAAGAGCAACGGCCATGCCTATTAAAGTTGTAGGACGAACTGTGTCGGAATTGTTGTAATTTGGCTTCGAGGCGTTTGAGCGTGTGATTTTCGATGATACCAATGTCTTTCACTCATTACTATGGGTTGGGTGGATTCAGTGAGGATAAATGTTCTAACACTAGGAAGGGTCTCTTTAGGGTTGGGAATTCAGCTGTGTTGCCTGTGATGCTCGCTGCACAATGGTATCCAGATGGATGTCTTGCGTTTACGATGACTTGTGAAGGCCTTTGAGGTTCCTCTTCAACGCCTACTAGAAGTACCAATCGCGATCACGGTTCGATTTTGCTTCGACTGAAGCCCCGCATCGATACAACATGTGACCGCGCGCAAACGCGAGTTAGCAGTCGTAGAGCACGCGACAAAAATGTCACTTGCAGTTCAATTTCAAGTCAATAAAATCTCGGCGTAAACACCAAAATGCCACCACAATTACCTCAACATGTCAAAGAAAATCACATCATCTGCGTCGGTGCAGTATACATTGACACTATTCTCACGGTCCCCCACTTCCCACAAGAAGACTCCAAACTCCGCGCGAAGAAGATTACGCGACGGAGAGGCGGCAACACCGCCAACACACTCGAAGTCCTCGCCCAGCTCGTCCAACTTGACCCTTTCCCATCATCAGGCCACAAATGGACGCCCGAAGAGCCGGGGACATGGCTCCATCTGCACTCCGTGCTACCTAGCCACTCCTCAAACGCCACCCGCTTCATCAAGGACTCGCTGCCCGGCATAAATCTCGAAAAGAGTATTTTCCGTCAAGACCACGAGGAAGCTGCATCCAGCTACATCATCCAGAGCCAAGCCACACTCTCACGCACAATCGTCAGCGTCAACGCACTCCCTGAAATGACAACCGACGAGTTCAAAGCGCACATTGGCGCCATAGCAAAAGACCATATACACCAGCGGCCGCAAAACAATTACTGGATACATTTCGAGGGCCGAATTCCAGACGTCACGCTCAACTGCGTGCAGTATCTCCGCAGCGAACATTCACTGTTCAAAATCAGCGTAGAGTGCGAGAAGCCGGAGCGCGAGGACATGGCTGAAGTTGCAAAATTGGCAGATGTGGTGTTCTATTCTAAATTGTGGGCGGAGAAGAATGGCTTCGGTGATGCGAAGACGTTTCTTGAAGCACAGATAGAGCGGACGCGGGATATGGCGCTGTTGTGCTGCACGTGGGGTGCCGCGGGTGCTACAGCTGTTCAGAGGAATAAAGCAGGAGGGCACCAGTGGGCAGATGTTGGGGTGTGGAAACCATTTGAGGGAAACGGGAGCGATGTTGTTGTTGATACGATTGGTGCTGGGGGTGAGTTTTGTTACAATACCACTATGGTAATCTTCTCACAAGAATCCATGACACGGAGCTGACGTTAGGGATTCAACAGATTCATTCATTGCAGGTATGCTCTTTGCCGTGAATAATCATGACGAATGGAGTCTGCAATGCAAACTCGAATTTGCGAATCGGCTTGCCGGACGCAAGGTACTTCAAGAAGGGTTTGCCAATCTGGGACGTACGATGTGGTAGCTTTGAGGACTTGGAAAATATGCATTCACGCTTTGAATGCAAATTATGGGAATGAGTCCGAGAGAATCGTAGCTCAGTTGACTGGTTCTCGACCTGCTATCTGATAGGCTGAGAGCTTTGATCGCTACACTGATTGCTGCTTGTATCATGCATGGTATCTGGCTGTCACGCGCATATTGAGAAGTTTTTCCCATTAAACCTTCTTTTGCTATCATTCTTCAGCCTTGGGCATTGGTTAGCCTGTGTTTCTAATTTATACCCGCTGATCATGTCCAGACTCGAGGTCCGTTAGACTAGTTACTATAGTACTAGATATGCTTGAATGCCTTGCATCACCATCTATACAATTCCGTGTAACAATTCCTATCTCCCCGATATATCTACACACATCCATATGCCCCATATGTCCCACCCCCAAAGAGACCAACCACCCCCCAAGACCCAACTCACCACCCAAAAGACTCCACAACAAGCCTAACCTCAACTCCCCTTCTACCTTTCACAACCCCCCCAACCACCCCCCTAACCTCATCCACCATACCCGCCGGCCCACTCACGAGCACACACACCTCCCCCCTCCCCCCCACAATTTCCCTCTCCAAAACCGCGCCAACACCAATCCTCTCCCCCACAAAAACCTCCTGCTCCACGCCCCGCAGCGCGCTCGAACTGCGAACCGCCTCCACAAGACCACGCGTTCTGCACCCCCAGTACAATTTCACGCGGCCCGGATGCGTGCGCAGGTGCGGCAGCACCGCTGTGATGCCGACGCCGCCTGCGATAGCGATGAGCGTGGGCGACGTGTGCAGTGACGACGGGGAGTGGGATGTATATCCTGCTTCGACGAGAACGGGCAGTGTTGATTTGGTGCGGAGGAGGGATGTGATGCCTGTGTGGGTGCGGACGTAGAAGGTAATGCCGTTTTGGAGGGGGGGCGCGGATGCGGTTGTTTGTGTAGGTGTGTTTGGGGGAGAATGGAGGGGTGAGGAGAGCCTAGCAGGCTGTTTCTCGATGTCGGTGCTGGATAGCGATGGGTGTTGTGATGTGTGTGGAGCGGTGTGAGGGAGGAAAGTAGAAGCTACGGAGAAGGGGTGATTTTCCCAAAGACGCCATGTCAGCGTTGGAAAGTAGAGGTATGCGTGGCCGGTGGCAGATATGTTGGGCACGGTAACGCCAATGTATTCGTGATCGATGACGGTAATTTCTGCGGTTTGGACTCCGTTGAGGAGAATGCGGACCAGACGTGCGATTCGGTCGAAGCCCCAGACTGCCATACAGACGATGACCCAGGTCTCATAGCCCCATTCATGCTGATATCTGAAGACGATGTGCCAGTAACAGCCTGCAATGACCAGGATGGATATGGCAACGTGCCATGCTAGGAAGAGCTCGTAGACCTTCTTCCGGATGGGGAGAATGGAACTGGGGAACAGGATTGTCATGCCTAGTGTTGCAATGATGCCCCAGTACCAATAAGGCTCCTTTGCTTCGCTGGCGTGTGTCCCAGCCCTGAGGAATGCCTCCAGGTAGAGGATACTGTGCAATATCGCCTGTAGCGTCGCGATAGCCGCGATCCAACGGTGCAAAATAAGGAACGTCGAATGTGACCAGTCGGTCAGCCAGAGCAAAAGGTTGTTACGCCCAGCATACAAGAACAACAGGGGCATGTTTGCGAAACTCAAAACCCCCAGACGATTCGACACCAACATGACCATCCACCTCCATTTATCACCCGGATACCAGGAGTTCGGGTCGATGTACTGGTAGTTGACGGCGGATAGAACCGTGTTGATGACGATGAAGTAGAAGATGAATAGCGCCTGACCACGCGTGGGCATTTGAGCAAGGCCAAAGAAGACAGGAGTATCGTGACGGGTGCCAAAGAGCGGGGGATCAATAATCCAGGCATGGAATTTTGATCGCAACACTCCTGGAAACGGCAGGAATCGCAAAAGGGAGAAAGCGAATGGAATGACCACACCAGACAAGAGAATGACAAGCCTGTAACTTGTAAGTCCAAGGACCATAGAGCAGCCTCAGGGACAATGGTATGGTATAGTATGGTACGGTACTCACCCATATCGCCCCTGCATGATTTCCTGCTCCGCAAAGACAGTATCAGCATTGAAAGCCGCAAGCCACGGTTCCCCAGCAACAACACTCGTCACATTCAACGACCCCGTCCCCGCATACTCCACCACGGGAGCCTCGTCAATCTTCCCCAGAGCCTCCTGATACGTCTCCTTGGGATCAGGCTGCACCGCGAAAGTTCCCGCCACATTCTCCACCCAGAACTTCTCCAGCTGCCAGGCCGCAACCTGCTTGCAGTGTGTGGACACGCACCACGCCAGTGTCTGGAGAAACGCATCGTCGCTTGCATAGCATGCAGGCTCCGTGGTCACCATGGGCTCCATGCCGTGCATCTCCGTGACCAGCGAGCACTGCAGCGTTGCGCCTGCGATGGCGTCGCGGCAGGCAAATGCACATGGGGGGTTGAAGACGGGGATTCCGTAGCCGATTAGTCCATGGCGTCTGCGTTTTGCAGGGCCATCGCCCATTGCGAGGACGAGTCTGGCTGCAATGGCGATATGTAACAGGTCCCGGAGTTTCATGGTGTTGTTGGCTCGATGGGAGTAATCGTGGTATACATGTACCTACCGCCAGACCGCTGGTGTATGATGTGTATGTATGTATAAATTTCAGTAGAATATAGATGTGTATATCAACAGCCGTCGTCCGAATAGAAGCAATGATTCCCAAGGACCAAGACCTGCACACCAATGCCCCAACCCAATCGCAGCAGCAAACAGTGTAGATAAAAAAAGCCCGTCACAGGTTCTTCCCACCTAGTGTCATCAATCTGCCCGAATATCCACAAGACGTCGGTACTCTTCCCGTGCTAGATCGGTGGTACCGGTAGTTACATGAACAATTAGCGGGTGGATAAATCTGCTCAATCTACCTAAGGTACCATGTGTTAGGTACCACTACCTTGCAAAGATTAGATAAACACACATGCGATACAGTACCTGCTTAATACATACAGCGATAATCATCCAAATGAATCGTTCAACACGGCCAATCACCGAACCGTAACGCACCGCATACCCGCGCTCGAGAAAAGAGGTGTACAAGCAGATAATAGTTACCTTTTTACCCGCGCCAATCGTAAGATTTGAGGATATGCGCAATGTCAGATTTGCAAAGTGGCTGATATGGTATGGTGTGGTATGGTCAGCATTTAGTGTACGTAGAGCAAAGCAGAGCGAACGAACCAAACCAAACCAAACCAAACCAAACCAAACCAAATCCTCGCTTTCCCACTCATGACCATACAAAAGCGCACCATCTTCTAGCATTACACGTCTTGCATACCAACCTCCCATACGCTAATTCAGCGATGTACATACACACATACGTTGTATGGTATGGTATGGTGTAGCAGGATAACAGGTACTAGTAGGTAATCTGCGCAAACGTTCGCTTCGGCGGTTTGAGCTAGCTAAACTAGTAGGCAACATGGGTAGTCAAGAATACCTAGTTATTCAACTAGATGATGTCAAGGTTAAGGTTAACGTTGTTACCCCCAAGGGTGAATTTCATGCCTCGCTTACTGTACGGTAACTATTCGCACTTTAGCTATGGTACTACACTCTAGGTATGTAAGTGCGACTTAGCTTAACATGTAGGAGGGAGTATGTAGCGTGGATTGTGGATTTTGGATTTTGGATTTTCAAGTACTTTTCATGGGCAAGGCAAATGGTATAGACTGTGACATGATGTATTCGACCTTTGAACTGGTTGATGTGGTGAGATTGTTGGTAAGACTTGGGTGTAGCGTGAGTGAGATTGTGGGTTTAGGAAGCGTGGATGGCTATTAGTGATGTGCGTAGGAGCTAGCTGTGGTAGCTAGGAGATGTGTGTTAAATGATATAGCGTTGGATTGGAATATATAGCATTGTTTACACATGTGGAATTAGAGTCTGAGATGGTGATGTTGAGGCTGGCATTGCGGGCTTAGTAGACGGCGAGTTTGTTTTGCTGATTGAAAGAGAACTAGCTGGTGTAGTAAATAAAACGGCAGAATCTCATGGAGTGCGAGGGTGAAAAGAATTGGAAGATTACTAGTAGGGTGATGGTCTAATGCTGGGACTAATGAAGGATGCATTGAAGCTTGCTAATCGGCGGAGCAGTAGGATCTATGAGGTCAGCGCTTCCATGGCCATGTTGACCATGTTTTGAATCTGCTTCCACCTCTTGATCAGGGTAGTCTTATGCCCTATCCCAATGTCATCGGCCAAGCTACTCTGCACATCTGATTTCCTCCTTTTAGCTGGCCGTGACTTTTCTAAGTCTACGCCCACCTCAACCGCCTCGACGTCCTCAAGAACGTGTATAATCTGCTTCGAGAACTTGGTCAAAACACCAACCAGGTAATCGTCAACGCGAGCCTGGTCACTCGCTCCATCGTCGTCGCCACTAATGAATGCAGCGTATTTCTTCGCATCGAGCACTATGAGACGCAACACTGCCTGCGTCCGGTGACATATCATCGGCGTGGTGGGCGAAAGTGTGTACTTGCCATGGAAGCCGTCCTCCTTCAGCGCCTGGATCTGCTCAGGCTCTAACAGGGGCAGAAGCAGGTGATCGAGCGGTATAGAGTCGTGCACGTTTGTATCCAACACAAAGCCGTATTCTACCAGTAGAAAGTCATTGGCGTGAGCGCCGTAGCTGATGAATAATTCGTCTCCGGCCCTGTACGCGCGATCAGCGGTGACTGAGTAGCCCTTGGCGTCTCGGTGCGACTCGCAGCCCATGTCTGAGTGGTTGAAGTAGTCCATGAACGGGCACATTGCGTAGCAGTCCGCAGACGTGAGTTTATTCTTTTTCTTCGGTAATCGTGGATGGGCGTTCCCGAGATCGGGATAGTCCCAGTAAAAAGTTCTCGTGTTGACGACAAGCCATATGTAGGTAAATGCATCTTTGCCAAGGGACGGTATGAAGGCCTTGAGGTCATCCCAGTCCTTTTCAAGATTGTTACGCTGCTTTGTGAGATGCTTCGCGGCAGCATGTGGCAACAGGGCTTGAAGTTCGCTGCGGTAATAAAGCGGCATGGTACTTTTGAAATCTTCCTGGGTTGGCCAGACTTTCTGCCAAAGATGATAGTCGTGTGGCTTCTGCTCAGTATACCACAGTGCTAGTGAAGTGGCAAGTCGTCCATGAACACTGACGGTTCCGGGAAGTTTAAAGTCCTTGATAGACGGCAACGCAACGTGAACAAGTGACGTATTCTTCACGTGCACTATCCGCTCTCCTTTCTTTTAGATTTAATCATCTGTACTTGATTGATGGAGAAGCTGGACTGACTTGGATATCTCGAACGGCGACTATGCCCATGCCACGACCAACGAATCGCGCTGGCGCAATGCCGTCAATGTGAACACCATTCTTTTCCGCCCACTCCACGAAATGAGAGTGCTGCTCGCCTGGATTTAATGCTGCAGCCATTGCCAGAAGAAGGAATGTAGGGTCTTGTAAATCTTGTTGATGCGCCGAAGTAATGCCCGCAGATATGCTGAAAATCGATCGGTATGATATAGGTTCTTGTATGTATGAGCATGGAGGATCAGGACGCGTTATATCTGAACGTAGTAGATTAGGCGGATCAGCAGCGAGAGTATCATACCGGTACAGAGTCACAAGGGGAAATTATTTACTCGGGTGTGGCCGTGCAATGTGGCGCAACTATTCACTAACTTATCGATAAGGCGATGATGCAGCATGTCATGCCATTGCATCGCAACCTCGACTTGTAACTAGATAATCTCTCGAAGATCACAAGCAATTGATCTGGAGCGCCTTCATGGCCAAGCGTGTGTGCGCAACGCAGCTTGCATATCTAGCAACCCGTCTGTCTACCACACAATTGCATATCACACAAGCATCCCGCGCCTTCTCCGTGCTCAACAGGCCCGCCCCAAACTATGAGGGTCACGTACCATTGACGCGTCTCGAGAGGCTTGGGCTGGCACTGGGCTCTGGAATCGGGAGTTTTATAGACCCGCGGAGAGGAGGTTTGTGAGATTCCCACTCTATTATCCCACCACTTGTCTTACACACCTCACAGATCTAATCGCATCCTTCGGCGAGGCCACAGCACAGCCATACTTCATATACCGACTACGAGATCGAATGCTCCTGCACCCCACCGGTCGACGAATCCTGCGCGACCGACCACGACTAACCTCCACAACCCTGGATATACCGCGTCTCCGTAGCCTTGCGCCAAACACGCTCGGGTACGCCTATGCAGCCTGGCTAGATGCCGAGGGCGTCTCGCCCGACACCCGCGCAGCCGTAAAGTACATCGACGACGAAGAATGCGCATACGTCATGCAGCGATACCGCGAATGCCACGACTTCTACCACGCCCTGGTCGGGCTCCCCGTCTTCCGCGAAGGCGAAGTCGCACTCAAGGCCTTTGAGTTTGCAAATACAGGACTCCCCATGACGGGCCTGGCCGTGTTCAGCGCCCTCACCTTGAAAAAGGCAGAGTGGAGCCGCTTCTGGGATATCTATGGGCCGTGGGCGGCGCGCAATGGGGCCCAAAGCGACGATGTCATTAATATCTATTGGGAGGAGGAGCTTGAGACTGATGTCGATGAGTTGAGGACCAGGCTTGGAATTGAGAAGCCGCCGGATCTCAGGGCGATGAGGAGGGCGGAACGAGAGGCGAGGAGGAAGGAGAAGGAGGCTAAGGAGGCTATGGCACGTGCTGCTATATGAGCTTCGTCTATGTATAGTATTGTATATCAAGAGTCTATCGCTGTACTGTCCTTAGGCCATTATCAATTGCAATGCTCATCATCTGTCAATTGACCAGTTTCACACACTTGGGTTATATATGAATGAATGAATGGACAAGTTTTCTCTCGAAGCAAAAGTAATCAGATCAGGAAGAATCGCTTGCTTCTAGACAAGGAATCCATCTACAACGGGAAGTGCCGCCGAGTCTGCTTGCATTCCCAGTGTTTGAAATCCCATCACGCAGTTTCCACAGTGTGTCTGATACCCCTTACAAAGATTACAACGCGGTTTAGAAAGGTCACGCCATTGCAAGTCCAACCAGTCCACTCCTGATCTACACCTGGCCATCATCCATCTCTCTTCCTTTCCCATCCACACAAACCAATACCTCTACAAACGTCACTGCTCATACAAGCCATCGATCCACGGCTTCAACGCACACAGGCCAAATTCGACCGCTTCTTCAGTCCTGATTGTGCGGCTGCCCTGCCCCGGAACAAGATTAACCCAGGCATCGAAGAGTTCGTGAGCGGATGCTTTGCCGAGGCCCTTTGCCGCGAGTTCCGGGTCGTTGGCCACGGCTGGTTCGATGCCTGCTACGCCGCCAAACACGATGAGGAGGTGCTTGAATGCGTGTGGAGCTTTTGTAGTGGGGCAGGGTTTTGCAGCACCGGGGAGGATGGAGTGGACGTCTACGCCGCGCTCCGAGGTGCCAATCGTGTAGTCGTAGCCGTCCGGGTATTCGCACTCTGAGAACACGGTGCTGAGGGATGTGGCGCGGCGCACCGTGTAGCCCCAGTAGTATCCTGATTCTTCGCGGGGCGTGCTTGATGGACAGGCCGTTGCTTCGAGGTTGTTGCACTCTTCGTATGAGAGATGGGGCCACGAGGGGGGCTCTGCAGCATTGGCAAAGCGAACCGTTGTGCGCATTCCCTCTTCAATCGGAGACCCGGGGGGGATCGGAACACGAACTGGGTATGGCAGGCCACATTTGACATGGGCGTATTCCAGCCCCTCTGTGCCCGCCTTATTTGCCTTTTTGCTGCCCTTTGAGGACGTCAAAGGTGTTGCTGGTGCCGGCGCAGGCCCAACCACGACTCCCTCGCGATACTGACACCACTCATGACTCCTCAAATGATGCGGCATATCCATACTCGGCAAACATCCCGTCCATCTCAGATTCTGATGCTCCTTAAACAAACTCAACCCCGGTTGCTCCCGATCATATCTCAGATGTGGCGGACACTCTGCAAACGCGAGGAGATGGTAAAGAAACTGATCTGGATTCTGCCACAGTTCGTCTTCCTGGGAAATCGAGTCGAGAATCTCTTGTTTGGACTTTTGCTGCTTTCCCCGGCCCTTTTGGCGCGTGTACTTTTCAGAGACAACTTTGGGGTCGACGGTGCAGGGGTCGTCGTCGTAGACTACGATTTCGTCGACGCAGAAGACGGCGGCGGCACGGGCGATGCGGCCCACTTGCATGGTCTTGTGGTCGGGCTTTTTGGCATTGAGGGTCCAGCTACCGGGTAGGGCAATGGTGACGGTCCAGTCTCGGCCTTTCGTGGGTTTGAAGATTGCGGTTGGACGGGATGTGTCAATGTCTGGTGCTTGCTCTTCATTTTTCTGCTTTTTGGATGGGTTGGCCGAGGTGTTGTCTGTGGTATTTTGGTGGATGACTACGGCTTTGCGTTTCTGTCTTATGTTAGATATGGCAATACCAACTGATAGAGAGAAGTAACAGACCTTGCCTGTGCTGGTTAAATCATTCCTGGACATGGTATCATCTGCCATGGTATCGCGATCCCGTGCCATAATGGATCTTCTAGAAATCTGGTCCGCTTCACAGTTCTTTACCTGAATTGGCTAGACAACTATAACTCCTACTTATTCTGCTCGTTATTTATCCCTAGAATCAGGGTAATGCAGAAACGTCAATTGGTAGATGTTTGATACTTGCATTGAAAGCGAAGCTCGAAAAGTGTTCCATCAGGGTCCAGCATTAGCGCGCCAGCCCGCGCGTATCCCTGCAAGTTACAACGTCACCTTGCGACCAACGACCAACCCCAACGCCACATCATCACCAAACCACAAGACCACGAAACCCCTTCCCAAACAATCCAAGCAGTTCCAATGTCGGCCAACAAAAAGTACGCTCCCAGCCCACCCAACCACCCACACAGCCCCAACACCATACTCACACGTCCCCCCAGTACATCCAGTCCACCCGCAACCCCCTCCTCCCCCTCCATCCTCTCAACCCTAACAACATTCACCCTCCTCTACCTCACCACGCTCTTCTCCCTCGACTCCTGGGCCGCTGCGCGCGCCTCCCCGCACCGCGCCCCCGGCAACGGCGCATACACGCGTCCTGGTGCCTCGGCGCCGGCGCCGGATAGTTACCAGGGCAGTATGCATGGGCGGGGCAGTGCTGGGCCGCGGAGTGGCGATGGGGGGAGGGGAGGGAGGGATGTGGGTGTTGTGGATTCGAGGCCGCCGGTGGGGATGGGGGCGACGGCGGGGTGTGGTGCTTGTTTGACTTAGGAGGTTTGGACTTGGGTTTGTGGTTATGGGATTGGGGATGGGGATGGTGGCGTTTTACTACGAGATATCAAGGCGTTTGGTTATTATTGGGGTGGTTTGTCAGGTGTAGAGATGATGTGCTTCACGATTGTCAGGCAATTGAATTTGTTGAAGGGGTTTTGAAATGGTCGAAGTGGTGATTCAATACTTCTAATGTACAGACGCCACTCCGAATGCTTGTTCGCCAATAGATGCTCACACATGTTCTGCACATGCTCCGCTCCTGATTTGTGCCTGTCTATCTAGTTCATGTTCTCTCTTCGTGTGTATCAATTCTTTCTAGTACTGGCCAGCCGCCGCCTGGCATGCCTTAAGCTGATCCAAGTACCATCCGCAGATAGTCAGACTGCCCTGGTTCTCGTCCATGCACTTGCGGAAGCTGTTGACGTCGTTGGCACAAGGTCCAGTCGCCTGCTGCATCTGCGAAGCCGAAGCCGAGGGGTCCTGGTGCTGTGCGGCAAAGTCGGTGTTCTGGGGAGAGGCTTCGGCGGGTGCGGAGGAGCCGCCGCTGAACCAGCCACCGACGGCGTGGCCGATGGAGGATCCTACTGCTACACCACTGGGGATTGTTAATACGTGAACAATGATTGAAGTTGTCATGTTCCATGTGCTCATAAATGGGTTTTTAGGCAGCAGTGATGCACCGTGGTTTAGATGTTGACTTACGCAGCAGTGCTAGCCATCTGTCCAAAGAGGCCGGGGCCTTGAGAAGTGGGCGCTGGTGCTTGCGCGGCGACTGGTGGTGGGTGGCCTCCAGCAGCAGGCTGGGCGGGAGCAGCAGCGGTAGAATGCGGGCGCGCAGAAGCGGGTGCGGGCGCAGTGGTTGCGGGCTTCGTCGCCGGGACAGTTGGGCGACGGGGCGCAGTTCCTCCACGCTGGCGGGCCATTGTGATTGATGTGTTTGGTGGTTGGAGAGTGGCAGTATAGGTGGACGTCTACAAAAGGCGGTGATGATCGAGTGATGGCGACAGGAAGGCAAATTCAAGATGCGAAGAGCTCCGAGGTTCGAGAAACGTCGGCGTTAGTGTATTTGCGGCTTGGCGCGTGGATATTGCAAGGCTGTTGATTGGACGGACCATCATTGCTCTCTTCCGTCTGATCATGATTCTAACGTCCATCTCATCTCCCATCTTGAAGCAAGCACACGAATACGCCCTCAACTTACATGTCAGCAAAACCAACCAAGTCTATCTTCCTTAGGACATGCGCTTGCTTAGATCGTCCACCGCTAGCAATACCGAACATCACGGATTACAGCTGTTGCCAAAACTGATCCAGAACGACGTCCCTGGCTATTCTACCTGCTTTCATCTGAAACTATCATGCATATAGCCTGGGCTTAAGTACTCTTCAATTGTACCGTGCCCGTGCCTGACGTCACCTTGGAAGAGATGGAGCAAACGGCTGTCTTTTTTCTTTCTACGTGCAAACGCTCTGTGCATGCAAACGCCCTGCCGCCCGCCTTTCTACAGCGTTTGCATGGGAGTCCCACATAGGTAAGGTCACACAATACCAAATACAGTCACTTCGTGTATATATTACAAAACATTCCCGAATACTCCATCAACCGGATCCTGGGTGTCATTCTAATACCTTGTCAACCCAAAAAGTTGGCAGGGAGGCTAGCTTGCCCTGGGATATTCAGCCACCAGTTCAGCCCCAAAAAAGGCGCCTGTTCTGCGAACTGTCTTACAAACTGGTTGTATGTTTTCAAGCGCGCGTTGATTCGATTGTGTCAGTTGGCATAATTTTTTTTGGCCCTTCTTTGTGTCTTTTTTGATCGTTTTTTTCTGGCCAATTGGTAGTAGCGCGGAGGTGAAGGAGCCCATAGTCGGTCTCGAGCCACATTAGTAACTATTGATCAATAAATTGCTACTTTCCACACCCCGCACTCTTCCTGCCGCATCTGGCAATTTTGAAGTCCTCCTCTGCGCAATGCGGAATGTCACGAACACTATTGCATATTGATCTTTGAAACAAGCGTCATGACGTGCAGTAGTCAAACCAATCTCTGGGAATAGCCTGATTTTCCTTCCACCCAACCTCAAGCGTCACACAAACACAAACACAACCATAATCACGCAGCAGTACAAGAGCTCAGTGAATGATGAATCGTCATTTCTCTCTCGTTCCTACAGTATCCTAGACACCCCCGACCCAAGGGTATCACATAGACACGAACCGACTCCTTCCCATGACGCACCGCGATAAAGCCACGTAGATGATCGCAAATGGCTATGCTTCTGAGATCATGACCACCTATTTTCTGGTCGCAAATGCTGCAAAGTAACTTTTAGTCATTCCAGCAAGATGGCGCAGAAACACAGTTACCCATGTTTATGCCAACTTGCTTTTCCATCCATCACTTTCAGGTCTCGGTGCGCTGGTAGAACAAGATGTACGCCACCTTGTTGTCGCGCACGTTTTCTTTCGGTAGAGGCGTCCTCTTGCCGCCAGAGTTGGGCGTCGCTGTTCCGTTGACAACCCCAGTCCACTTCTTGGTGCTGTCTTTCTGCTTCTCTGTGCCATTGACTTGACTCCATGCACCCTTGTCCGTCTCCTCGTCATCCATGTCGATCTGTGCGAAGAAGTTCTTGCTCTTGCCAGCATCGCTCTTGTGTTGCTCCAGTGCAGCTGCGAGGACCTTGGGGTCTTCCTCAGCACCCCCCTCAGCAACGTCTTCTGCACGAATCCGTCGAATGATAGTGTCATCCATACGGATCCACTCTTTGCCCTCTTGTCTGCGAAGGTCCACAGTGTAGTGGCCTCCGCTTGCGTTCTTTCCATGATGGTACACAACACCGGTAAGCCTGTAGCGGGGGAAACCGCCTTGTTTCTGGAAACTTGCCCGCTTGTGTTGGGGAAACACCTCCTTGGGAAGCTCCAACTCTAGAGGGTACCCGATCTTCTTCCAGATCTTCTGAGGTCCCTTCTCATCGTAGTGGAAACGCTTAAGATGGAGAATCAGTACCGGCGGAAGGGTCTCGATGTGCACCTGCTTGGTCGAAGCGCGGGCACCGCGGGCAGCACCATCCAAGGTCTCAAGACGCGTTAAGTTTTTGAGTGCATCTGATATGTTGTTGATGTGGGCTTCGCCAATGTCCAACTGAAGCGGCTGGTATGGCTCCAGGGTGACCGAAGGCTTCTCGCCCGGCTTCTTATACTCAGACCGCAGCTTACCACCAAAGATTTTGGTGATTGGAGTTTCATACTCAATGGTGCCCGATGACTGAGTGACCGCAGTCTTCTGTTTTGGGCCCACTTCGTGCCATCCACTCTCACCTGAGCCTGATTGTTCGCTCATGGGCGACGTCAGAGGCTCTTGAGTTTGCTTTTGCCTGTCGTTCTTGATGAGCTGTGCACATTCGTCGTGTAGTCCAGCCAGCAAAAAACCCAAGAATTCTTCAGCATCTTCTTGCTGTCCTCGCTTCATGTTATCGAAACGAGGAAGGCGCTTGATGACGTCGTATACGTATTCCGGCGTTAGCGGGTCGCCGTATTGTTCCAGCTCGTTATCCTTCAAGCGTAGGCGGAGCTGATCGATGGAGGCCGCCGAATCAATCAGCTTGAAGTCGCGCATGAACATGATCCTGAAGTGGTTAGTCACAAAACGAACAAAGATTGTACTTCATGCGTACATGGCGTCAACGAGAGGCGTCTCAGACTTGAAACTGTGTGCGGCGCGCTTCGCAACCTGATCCAAAAAGTCATAGAAAGGAGCGCAGAAAAGGAGAACTTGAAGAATCTGTAGACTGGGTCAGCAAGAGGACGTTGGATTGTTGCACAGGACTTACAGAATTCATGTAGCATAGGTTGCCTGTATTTACAAGGCCGCGTGGCTCAATGAAAGCAACCTTCTTGTTGGCATCAACCGAGAAAGAGGCCAGAACATCGGCAAGGGTGTTGCTCTTGGCGACTGTTGGCCCGCTGACGGGAGCAGTGACAACACCGTTGGGTACAGGAGGCGCTTGTGCTGCGGCGGGGGCATTCTTTGCCCTCAGCAGCTCTGCCCAAGATTTGGGTGCTGCTGGTTTGGGCGGCGATGCCTTGGGTGTCTCCTCCGCACCGCCATTCAATTCAGACACTGGAGCCGCGTTGACGCTGGTAGATTCGGGTTGTGCGGGCGCAGAGGATTTGGCTGACTTCTGGGTTGTAGACGCAGCACTCGGGGCCTTGCCCGGCTTAATGGGAATGAGGGGCACGGCTGGCTTGGTGGCGGTGCGGGCGTGCTTTGTTGTCGCAGTCGCGGATGGTTGAGTAGGAGGTGGCATGTGCACCAGGTCAACCTCGGATGGTGGGTGGGAAGTAGATGGGGTCTCCACCTCAGCGTCTGACGGGACTGCAATAGTCGATGCCTGCGACTCGGCAGGTTCCTCCGTTGGAGTCAGTGTACCCTCTCTCTCAGGCTCAGGCTCGTCTTGCTCGACGATTTGCTCACGCGAGGGCAGAGCTAATCCTTGCTCGTCGGTGGAGACAGGAGCCCTCCGTCGTCGCCTCCTCCTCGATGCACGAGCAGGAAATTCTGTGTCAGGGACTGAGAGCCAAGGGAGTGGTGGGTAGAAAGGCTTGAAGGATGTAGACGGAGGGGTGGACGGGGCGGAGGCAGCAGACTTGGATTCGGCGATTGGGGGCGGCGTAGTTACGTTGGCAGTTGTGGGAGGGGTTGACGTTGATGGCTGTGGTTGTGGCTGTGGCTGTGAATGCGCAGAGAGAGTAGACGGTGCTGGCTGAGGCGTCTGCATCCGCGGCACAGGCGGAGTGTGTGAATGGACAATGGGCGGTGTTTGCCCCATGGAGCGATTGATCGGAGGAGCCATGTGCAGGTGCGAGGAAACTACGACGGGCGACGCATGAGGCTGGAACTGGCGCGGCGGCATGACATACTGCGGCGGCGGCGGTTGCTGGTAGGGGTACCATTGCTGCTGCATGTGCGGCATGTGCTGGGGATAGCCGTGAGGAGGTCCATATTGCTGGGGGTAGTGGTATTGTGCATAGGGGTTGTGGACGGGTGAGTGGGCGGCCTGGGGATACTGGTAGTGATGATACTGCTCAGCCTGTCGTCTCCCAGGCGGGATATGGCCGGGCATCATGGGCCTATGTTGCCTGCGCAATTAGTCGCTGGCCGAGGACCAACGCTAACTTGCGAGGCAACCGAAGACGGCGCGGTGGGCGACGAGGGGCGATTTTTCGGCTGGTCAGGGTGCAGGCAATGGCCGGGGGGAGATGTGGAAATGCAGGTTGTCTACCTAGGCGGCGGATGCGAAAGCGCAAGTAGGTCGCGCGACAGCGGGCGGGAGTGTTGCTGCGGGGGCGGAGATGACGGAGGAGAAGCACAGGGCAGGCATATCAGCACGCCATGAGCAAGCACTGCGGGTGGTTGATGTGCTCGGGTTGGCAAAGGTTGGGGGGCGACGGTTTGGGGGGAGGGGGGGGAAATTGTTCGAATCAATTGTCGCGATGTTGGAGTGATGTGGTCAGTGCGTGCTGGTTCGAATCAGTCACTTCCAAGGTTAACCGTCGTTTGGATTTCCCCAAGACTAACGAAGAGAGTCCCGAGCATCAGCCGCGAACATGTCAGCAAGAGCCAGAGTTTGTATTTGCAGTTTATGCTCCAGTCACCAGATGGGGTCTTGTTTGCAGTGCCAACAGTGGACTCTCCGTAATGTAATGCATCAATGGATATAAACTCCGAGAGACAACGCCGGATGCATGTTACTCGGTATGTACGCGGAAGGTGCAGCCACGTGACGTGCGGAAGTCGCGCCCGCGTCATGACGATTCCCGCCACTCGAGGCTGACTCCTCCTGCTCAGTAGCACCCTTCTGGGCCTGCGACTCCACATAGCCATCTACTACATACGCACCATTCATATACCTCCCCTCCGCTCTCTTCCCTTGCCCTCCCCTCCCCGCCCCTCGCCCTTTTGCGCCCCGTTGAATCCCCTCGTTCATTTGCACGTGAGAACGTTCGCTCCATCCATTCGTGGACCCTTCATTGGGAGCCATGTCTGCGATCCCACCCCCAATCGCTTCCTCATCCAAAGCGTCTGCCTCCTCTGGTCCGGCCTCGCCAGCGCAGAATCAGCCGGGCGCAGTTAGTACCAGTAACTTCTTTGGCCAGCAGCGGGGTACGGTAGCTGGAGGGTCGACGCGATCGTCTACGCCACGAGGCAACCAGCAAAGCAAGAAGCAGCACAAGGGCTCCAAACGGTTCAGGCAAACGGATGAGGATGCCATCGACGAGTCTGTGAGTATGAGCTTTGCAGCCACTCCGCGCCTATGCTAATCAGATAGCTCGCCATGGCTCCCTTTACAAATCGCAAAGGCCAGACATCGATAACCCACCTCATGAACTTTTGCCTTCCCCCTCGCCCCCAAAATCACCAGTCGCATAGCTATGGTAGAAATTATCGGAGAAATCCGACTTGGGGCCTGGGATCCGGCTATCATGCAGTCGACAAAGCAAGGTATGTAGCCCGTCCACCTGCAGCATGTTAGTCTTCGCATTCATTAACACTTTCAGGTATGTCCATGCGAACTATCGGTTCATTGTAGACCCCCGCGGTGATTACCGAGCGCAGAGTGTAGACGCGGATATCCATCTGGACTGGAACAATGTCCTGCAGATATTGGCGTCTGAACTCTCACAGGAGGCCTCCTGTCCGATCTGCCTCGGGACTCCGGTAGCCCCGAGGATGGCCAAGTGCGGCCACATATTCTGTCTTCCCTGTCTCATTCGATACATGCAATCGGAAGACGAAGGCAAAGCACCAGAAAAGAAGGCACGATCTAAGAAGTGCCCGTTGTGCTTTGATACAATCTACGCAGCTGAGACGAGGCCTGTGCGCTGGTATACTGGGCAAGAGAACGAAGCGCCTCGAGAAGGAGGCGATGTGGTGCTGCGTCTGGTGGTTCGGTCAGCTGGAAGTACACTGGCAATGCCGCGCGATGGTGCTGATGCTCTGGGCAAAGACCAGGACATTCCCTGGTATCATGCCGCCGAGGCCATGGACTATGCGCGGGTCATGCGAGGTGGAGAAGACTATCTGATGGAGCAGTTCGAATCGGAGATCAGCAAGCTGGAGCAACAAGGCAAGGAGGACGAGGTCATGTTCGCAGAAGACAGCATGGAATGGACGAGAAAAGCCATACGTAATATTCGGGAGGCCAAGGAGAAGATCAAAGGTATTGGCAACCCTCCAGAGGAGCCACCCAAGCCGGCAGAACCGAAGGTGAAGAGAGCGCCGATTGTTTTCAACGAAGAACCGGAAGCTGCACCTGAGATGTACACAATGCGCAACTTCTTGAAGTCGGGTCAAGATTTCGTACCAAGCAACATCGCGCCAGACGCCGCTCCCGTAGACCACAAGGAGCAGAGGACAATGTCCACTTCATCTCATTCATCCAAGACAAATCCTGCGATTGCATCAACCTTAGCCGAACTACGCAATCGCCAACATCACGAACAGCACAACACTCCTTCGGAATATTTCTTTTATCACGCATTGTTACATTATTACCTTTCACCCCTCGATATTCGCATTTTGAAAGCAGCATTTGGCAATTTTGCATCATTTCCATCCACCATACTACCCCGCGTCGAGCGCATCTCGACCGGCCACGTCGTGGATGATGAGCTCCGGAGACGGACCAAGTATTTAGCTCACCTTCCATATGGTTGCGAGGTTGGCTTTCTCGAATGCGACTGGACTGACACCGTTGCGCCTGAGGTCCTGGAGCATTTCAAGCCGGAGATTGAGAAAAGACGGAAGAAGCATACGGATAAGGAAACCAGGGAAGAGAAGGCGCGAGTACGAGCAGAGAAGGCAGAGTACGCCGAATTTACATCGACGCGTCGGAAGCGCCCAAGCATCTCGGAGACATTCTCAGCGGACGACTTTCGACCCCTGGGATCAGGTAGCGGATCCGGCACACAAGCGGATGGTGAACATACATCATCCTCACCTCCGTGGCCGTCACGAAGAGGTGACGGCTTCGCATCATTAGCCTCACCTTCGACTAGTCCCTCTGCGCCACGCACCGTCTGGGGAACTGCTGTAATTGCCGGTACTTCTCCCATCATCGGCCCGCAAGATCCGAACGACGGAGAGGATGGATGGCTGCAAGGTTGGGAAAAGGATCTACTTCAAGAGGAAGATATGCTCGCTCGGGCTCAAGCGTTATCGCTAGGTGACGGAGAAGAAGCCCCGAAGAAGCAGGCTGGTGGAAAGAAAAAGAAAGGAAAAAAGATAACCCTCATGAGCACGAATGTTCGAAGAGGTGCATAGTAATTGTTGGTTAGCCTCGTTAGCATCACTGAGTAGCACGGCGCGAAAGGGAGCAATGAAGAATTTTAAACACTAAACAAATCACCCGTCACGGACTTTCAAGTACTTTGCCTGCTTGTCTTTTAACCGTGATGCTCACTGGCGGTCGCGACGCGAGGGCGGGTCGTGAACCAGTCATTACCCCTCACCCCACTGTCTGCCCCACCAACGTCCAAAACATCGAGCTCGAAGTGACGTGCCATTGTGAAGACATTGAGATACCGACACGATGCTTATTCAGGAGAGTCACAAAGATGTGCCAACTAAAGCGGGCGGTGATATGAGTGCGTAATATTCCAATTGATGCAAAGAGAAAGTTGTCAAGTAATCAAGCTAACATGACCTCTCTTAGGGATCTTTCTCTTTCACCCAACTATCCCAAATTACCCCAAGGCCAAGTTTCCAGGTGTCGTTGTATTCTCCGAGATCTATCAGGGTAGGTGAAGAACATCTGCGGAAGTACATTTCGTTCTGTCCGTCACACCTCTGCGCATCATCCTCTCTCCAGTCTATACAGCACAGGGGCTCATGTCCGTACAGTCACTGGCCCCGTTGCCCGGTTTGCCCGTCAGATAGCGTCACAAGGGTACATTGTAGCAGCACCGTCATCCTACCACGAGTTCACAGGGCCCGAGGCACTCGCCTATGACGGACCTGGAACGGACAAGGGGAATGAGTGGAAGATCACCAAGACCGTCGAGGCCTACGATGAAGACGCCACGCTCTCTGTGGACACATTGCTCGCTCTCCCAACCTGCAACGGACGCGTTGGTGCGACTGGTAAGTACCATATAGTTGTCTCTCCTGCTCGCCACGAACAATATTCACGCTGATTAACTACCACCCTCAGGTATGTGTCTAGGAGGCCATCTTGCATACCGCTGCGCTCTGGATCCCCGCGTCGTATCAGCAATCTGCTACTTCGCAACCGACATGCACAGCCGGACGCTCGGCGCAGGTAAAAACGACGACTCCCTTGCTCGCGTCAAAGACATCAAGGCCGAACTCGTCATGATCTTTGGCAAAATGGATAATCACGTTCCACCCGCCGGTCGCGACCTAATCCGCAAAACACTACATGACGCTGGTGTGAACTTTTCCTTTTACGAACCGGCTTGGGCACAGCGTAGGTATCTGTTTCGTGATGCCGAGAGACATTGACTAATGCATGCGTAGATGCGTTTATCCGCGACGAGTCGAGCAAAGGACGATACGACGCTGCACTGACGGGCATCTGCTTTGAAATGCTGAAAGAGCTCTTCAACCGCACACTGCGATCTGATCTCGGGCCACGTGCGGGCGGCGATGTTGAAATCGAGGATGTGTGTTAGAGGGGGAGATCTCTGGTAGTTGGAAAGATCACTACACATGACCATTCCCATCTGGAGGCCTTAAATCAAAGTAGCAAGCTTTCCAATCATGAAACATAGAACTAGATGTACCGCGTCAGATCTCTCACTATGCTTTCCACTTCTCACCCTTTTAATAATCAGCTTCCTCCAACTCTACATTTCACTTAAGCTGCTTGACCTAACACTGAAAGGAACATATTACTATACCATATACTGTCTATCTAAAAGTATCCCACAAATACCAACTTACCAGTAAAAAATCCGACAAACAAACCATAAGCCACGACCAAACCCATCATGAACCTACTGACCAACCAGCAAATCTCTCGACCCAACAAAATCCACTCAACGACTTTTATTGACCAAAAGACTCTACCAGCGCAGGAATTTATGTTATATGCTCAATTAAGTCTTGGTAGTATAGCTGGCAGCTAGGATTAGGGCACCAGTCGAGACATTATTTGAGGCATTAGAGACGTCAATAATGAAGGCATGAGAATCATCAATTAAGTCATCAGAGGCATCAATGTAGTTCGACGCTGAAAGGGTAGATAATTTAGTGGTACTACTTCCTTTCGAAGCATCAGTAGGTAGCTCCCTATATATAACATCAGAATCTTGATTTCGGATAGATCTATGTTGTTGCACCCAACTGGATACACAGTGAATCTACTGCAGGTGATAGAATAATGCACGGGTGCCTGCAGTATGCTCTCACTGTCACCGCTTATACTCACGTGGAGCTTTATATCATCTTCTTTTCCTCGCGCAGTCAACACAATCACAGGCAAAGCAACGCCAACACGCGCGATACTACACAGAACCAACAGTATGTGCCCTCTTATAATTGTGTTATACCAACTAATGCGCATTGGCAGCGATCCGCACTTTTACCTGCGCGCTGCCCACGGCCGTCCTGGACTGTAACGCGTCAACAAAATGAGGGCCATTTTGGATACCAGCAACGAGGATGACTGGAAGCCACCTCAGTCCACGCACTGGTATATAACCAACTTGACGAGGCCTACGTTAAACCAAATGTCGCAGACGATTGTGAAACAGGGCTACGACATTACAACAGCAGATGTGGAGATACTTGTTGCCGACCTCCGTGACTTCACAAAACGGGAAGGCCTATACGGAACGATTAAGAATACCGGCCCACAGTCAAACATAATAAGATCATTGCGCGCGTCAATACCACGATCATGGCTGAGAGCTTCGACTTGCCCTAGACTGTCTAATAGCAACATACCTACAGTGTTCCACGAGGCTGCAGCTGGTACTATATGGAAGTTAATGCTAAGTCAAGTTCGGCAATACGGCAAGGTGAAATCGGAGAAGCAGCCCCAGACGCCAGCGCCAGTATAAACTAATGCTGAGCATAAGCAGTCATCATCAATTGCCTCAAACTAGTCGACGGCTTTGTTCACACGGCAAACGGGCCTCATCACAATGATCCACGAAGTGTTGCTGAAAGATGTGAACATCCACATTATAGACAACGTACACCGTACCAATGCCCGCATGTTCCCCTTGTGCAGTTTATTGTCACCAGAGCGACAGCTTCTGCTACACTTTGAAATCAAGCCCCAGCACGTCGAATTCAGCATGCTCGTCGCGCACCTATCACAGCCAAAGATCCAAGAATGGTACACGCCTGGCAATTCGGAGATTCTCGATGCCGTGACCTCACGCCCGATTACCAGCGATGACGACCTAGCAGCGGCTGTCAATTCTCACATCAATGTGAGAAAATTAGAAGGTGTTGCACTGGAATTCCGAACACCTGGGAAACCAATCCAGTCAGATACCATACTTCAATACACTCAACTACTAAGCTGTCACGTGCTAACTAGAAACTATAATCCGCTCCAAGAACTCTAGATATACGAGCAGTGAAATTGTAGTGTCCAGCCGCCGCTCGAGCAGACGTACTGGCAACTACAGCAACAGTGATAGGGATGCTACGAGGCAGCCGAAACAAGACCAAACAGCAAAACGCAAGGCCGTTACGATAGCGCCGTTGGAACAAGAAGAGGAGCCTAGGAGGAGGCAGAAAAAGAGAAGAGCTGCCCAGCAACAGATGAAAGCTGACGAGAGGAACGCTCGGGATAAACAAATAAAGAGGTACTAGAAGATAAGGATGTGGTTCTTTGAGCAGAAATGAAGATCGCATGCTAGCACGAGGGTGTTGCGTCTGAGCCAACTTCATGGGGCGTTGAAGTCACGGTAAAGATGCATATGATACATGTTCTGTCATCAAAGAAAATGTTGCACAATCTGCCAGACCGCAATACCCGAAGCACAATGCCTACAACTTGCGTACATGAAAGATGTAGGCTTGGAGCGGACTAGGATTAGCTTTTGCATTCGCCCTGAGTTCAATCTCGAGCAAGGGTACAATGAAATAAGAGCGCTTGCTTGGTCATCATATCCATATTCCAACTCTCAGCTCATAACTTGGCTGCTGGATTAACAAACAACGCCGCACTGTTCAAAGCCACAAGCGTTTCCTGCACAATCTCGTCAACAATCTCAGCTGCTGTCTGCCCAGCTTTGTTCACAGATCCTGCCACAACACCAACAGGTCTACCGAGTCACACCAGTCAGCATGCATTCATTCATCCATCCATCCTTTGCGTTCAGGCAAATTACTCACCGCAGCGCCGCCGCATCTTCAATCTCATCAGTCAGCTTACCCTCCTTATGCAGCTTATCCAGCTCATACTCCAACGGTACAATCCCCCTCTCAGTAAGATCCTTAATTTCAGCCTGCCGATTAACCTCCCAATCTGTGAGATATGCATTCCGCAGCGCACGAAGCGGGCGACCCGACCAAACCGTCATCTTAACCCAGGAGTCATAATCGGCTTTTATCACCTGGTCCTTGAAGCTCTGCGGCGCCTTGCTTTCCCTCGACGCAATAAAGCGCGTTCCAATCCACACTCCACTTGCACCCAACATGAGGGCCGAGGCTACGCTTCGGCCATCGTTGACGCCCCCTGCTGCGACGAGCGTGACAGGCTGGCCGGTAAGAGGAGATTTATACTGCTTGCAAATGTCGGCGCAAGCGGGGATCAGGATACTAGTTGCTATGTCGCCTGTATGGCCACCTGCTTCTCCGCCTTGAGCAATGATGATGTCCGCGCCGGCTTGACATGCTTTGTGAACGTGCTGGAAGTGGTGAGCATTATATCGTCCCAGAGGAGTGGGAGTTGTATAGGTACGGTACCTTGGGATGGCCTATCATGTTTCCACTACAGCAGGGTTAGTATCACTCCATGACCACAACACCCAGTCAACCTGAACATACTAGAGTACACCCGCTTTATGCAGCTTCTCTATCGCCCATTTCGGCGGCACTCCCACTGCTGAAACAAACAGCCTCGCTCCACTCTCAATTACAATATCGAGCAGGACCCCCAGATTCCCTTTCGTATAATCATACTTTTTAAACAAGTCAGTCTCATCCCGCTAAGTTACACCACATACACCACACCACGAATCTTCAAAAAACAATAAACCACTAACATTCGTCTTCCTCGCACCCCCGCCAACCTGCGGAATCAACAAATCCACACCAAACGGCGCGTTCTTGTCTCTCAGCAGCGCCTTCATCTCGCTAATCATATCTCTCAGCATCTGCGGCGTGTAGCGCGCGCCGCCCAATGTGCCAAATCCGCCGGCATTTGTGACGGCGGCTGCGAGTTCGGGACCCGCTACTTGGTCCATGCCTGCCAGCATCACGGGGTGGGAGACGCCGAGGAGAGTTGTAAGGGGGGTTGTCAGGGGTGGGGGAGCCATGGTGGGATTGTTGCGGTTGTGTGTTGGGAGAGGGGGGGGGGAGGGGGAGAGACACAAGTGTAGTAGAATATAGATGTGTGAGTGGTTGGTAGGCTAGGGAAGTTTACATATAACACGGTAATGGAGTGTTGAGCAAGTATTTGTGGACAGGGGTTACTATGTGCAAGTTGCTGACTGTCTAGTAGTACAGTATTTAGTTTCGTTGATTAGAGGAGGGTGGTGTTTATGGCCGAGGCGTAGCGTTAGTGCCGAGTCGATGCGGATACCCGAGTGAAAGTGGGGGCTGGCAAGTTACCGAACAGCCTAAATTAGGTGCATGGGTTACTTACTCTAGACGTCAATTCGATAGGAAATGATATAAATGTTCACGGAATTTGTTTTGTATTCGAGAACTTGTGCGATCATTTCCATCATAGCGACTATTAATCTAACGGGGTCGAACATGAGGACATTACCATACTCCAGCTAAAGCTTGCGTTCACCAAAGGAGAGCTCTTGTAGAGTTCAACACGTTCATTGGGCATCTTCAACGCTATACCATATATCAGTATGGCACATCCATCCTTCCAACTCGTAAAGCCCCCCCCCCCCCCACCACAATCCCGTCATCAATTACCCTCAATCTCCGTAAACCTCCTCCGATCCCTCTCAATATCCGCCACAACCTCTGGGAATTTCTCCGAGAACTTCGGATGCACGGTCCAGAATTGCAAGTCGTTGTGATAGCGCTCAAAGAGTGGGCTTGGATGGTAGATGCCCGTAACCTCATCGTGGAAGAAGGCATCTTCCAACGAAAATGGCCAGTCGAATTGCACGTAGTCTGAGTAGCAGCGGGAGAACTCGCCGTCCTTGAAGATGGTCTCTTGGTAGCTCACGAGGCGGTCGCGAAGAGAGGGCCAGGCGAAAAAGTCAATGGCTACGGGGTGCTTCGTTACTGATTGACCGTAGCTGGGTAGCGTTAGTGTGCTTATACGGCAAAGAAGAGAGGTGCGCACCTAGGCCGCAGCCACTCGGGTACTTTGTCGAGTTCTTCTTGGGTTGCTTTGAGGTAATACTATGTAACACAGTAAGCAATCATCCTCCCCTAAAGTCACATCGCTCAGTGCACCGTACCTTTAGTAGCTTGAAGCTCTTGTACGCGAGCGCCAGCCTGTGTATCTTCGGGAGGTGGCGAAATAACAACATGTCGACTTGTTTTTGAATTACGAGCACGGGGCTCTGCATCCAATCGTTAGATAGTGTGTCCCATCCGTGTTTGATGCCCAAGTACAGAAGGCCAGCGTCCGCGGCGTCTGACTGGAGGCTGGTGAGGGATCCAGTACCTCTGCGATATTTGAATACATCGCCATATAGCTCGTTGGCTTTGTTCCAGGTTGGACACTTGTCATTGGGTGTGATGAATACGGGAGGCCCTGGGTTGCCAATGTGTAGGACCACGGGCGAGGGACAGCGCCAGTTGGGCCCGAAGAACTTTCGAAGCTGTCAGATCTTTGTGTTTCATCACCATTCCACCATACTTGCCTCTTCCATCAGAGGTGCCCAGGATGCCGTTGCTGGGCTGTTGTCCCATGAATATCCCTCATCCACCTCTTCTTCTGGGCTTTCGACGATTGGATGCAAATTCAGACTTATTTGGGCAGTTTGATCTGGGACCATGGACGTGCCGACGTCTGTCATCATTGTCATGCCATCGAGATCGAGTGATAGCGCTGTAGATGTAGCTGCAACGGACTCAACAGACATTGGTTCATCGACGGGAATCTGAGTTGGCGGTTTAACAGCATCTGGGAAAGATGTTACTGGGCCCTTGGGAGACTGCTGATCTTTTGACCTCTCAGCAACCATGTGCTTGGGGTGTAATGTAGCGTTGGTGGACCTTACTTACCAATACTGTTTGAAGCTGGTGATTTATATGCACCACCCTCATTTGCTGGATTTGTGGGGGCAGTACCGCGAGACAACAAATCACCGCCTACGACACCCCTGACGCTCTCAATGACATCCCGTAGGCGCTCGTTTTCTGTTCGCAGTTCCTCGATCTCCGACAAAAGGTTTGCTGTTGCGCCATTACGATCTTGATCTCTGAGGATCTGTATTGTTCGCTCGAGCTCAGCAATGTGTGCCTTTGTCTTCTCCCTCAGTGATCGTTGAGCTTCGCGGTCAATAGCTCTCTTGCGTTCGCGCCGCTCCTGCTCGCCTAAGCAGGATGCACGGCGCTTTCGCTTCAGCACAGGAACCGCCGGTGCCTGGGGTGGAGCAGCATCACTAGTTCCTCGATTCACCATGGTGTTATGATGTCAGGATGGGAGGCTTATGATTTGGTCGACTCGTGTTGGTCTGTTAATGTACGGAGACAAACGGCCTGTCAGAGTAAACTAGTCAAGATCTCATCAAGGCCATCCCGCCGTTATGAATGCTCGCCCAGGAAACTCAGCCCCTAGATGCATCGTCCTCGACCCTGAGTTGTTTCCAGGCACTCCCGGGTAGCCACAATGCGGGGGAGGTGGAGAAGAGCTGCACCCTCATCACCAAGCTGCTTGGAAGGGTTAACGCTTTCTGGGGTTGTCGGCTACTCCAGAAGTTCTAGCTCGTCCCTTTCTAACCCCCTCTGGCGTGGTCGCATACTCAAACCGTACTAGTTGGTGTTTTGATCGGCTATAAGTCTTACGCGTATTGCATGCTACATATGGTCTCGTAGAAGAAAAGTTACCGAAAAGCACCTTTGGAAATCTGAGATGCAACCTATAAATAAGGAGACTTGAATCAGATGACACGGCTTACGGAGGCGTGCATACGTAGTACTGATGTATGTATGTATGTATGGTCGCGCAGCATGAACTTGGGAAGCAACATCTGTGTCTGAACCATGCCCGATGCCATGTTACACATATCTGCCTGACCTATAGCTTTGAAGGCTTCCAGTTTGGTTTTCGCTTCTCAGCAAAAGCCTGCAAGCCTTCCAGAGCATTCTCGCTTGCATTGAGACCATGGTTGAACTGCTCAATTGTGATCTGAGTAGCTCGCTCCACGCTCGCCGTCTCCAACGCCTCCTTCAAGGCAGCTCTTGTGACAATGGCAGAGTCTGGCGAGATGGCAGCGATTTCATTCGCCAGCTTCAACGCCTCCTCTACAACGGTGTCCTGCGACGGTGCTATCCGGTTGATGATATTCAGTTCTTTGGCTCGCTGTGCAGTAATGGGCCGACCGGTCAAGGCCATTTCAGACGCGACTGGGAGACCAACGATACGGACTAGACGTGGCGGACCTCCTGCAGCAGCAAAGATGCCTCGAAGTGCTTCTGGTAGGCCAAATGTTGCGCCAGGCGCCGCAACCACCATATCGCTGAGTCTTTGTTAATGATAGTTTCCTGCGGTGAGAGAAACAACGTACCAGCCAAGAACAATCTCGAATCCACCACCAAGCGCGAAACCATTGACAGCAGCAATCACTGGCTTCTTTCCTGCCCTCCTGCTCAATCCGCCGAAGCCGCTCAACGGATGCCTCAACAATGCTGGATCCTTCTTCAAAGCTCCCGTCCTAATCTGACCCAGTTGTATCAAATCCTGACCGGCGCAGAAGCTCTTCTTTCCAGCACCCGTGATGATAGCCACACGTAGGTTCGGCTCGCGATCGAACCAGTCGAACACCAATCCCATCTCGGTGTGGCCCTCAAAGGGAATGCTGTTCATCTGTTTCTCACGATTGATGGTAACGAGGAGAACATAGTCGGCTGGGTAGGAGAGGAGGACGTGGGCAGTGGGCGGTGGTGCGATGACGGGCTTGATGGTCGACATGATGGTGAAGTGGACGCGTCTTTCGGGAAGTGGAGGGACGAATGGAAAATTATGTAGACATAAGACTGCCACAGATAATGAGAAAGGTGTCTTCCACGGTAAGCCCCCTAAAACATGAAGCTTTCATGTTGCTGTTGGTCGGTACCTGGCCTCTCATAGAGCATCATGAGCCGAGGTCCGTTGCAGCTCTGATCACCAAACCCCGCGTAAACACCGGGTGTGGATAAAGACATTGGTTGCAATTAATAGCCGTGTTTAGTGACCAAAACGTTCTTGTTCGGGCAGAACTATGTCGCTCACATGTACTTTCTCATGCACTATTTCACTTGAAAAACTGTCGCGTTTGTACCGCAAGAGTGAGTCTCAGAGATAAGTACACGAAGCTGTCTGCACTAGACACAAGCACATCGGTTATTCCTTTAGACATGCAATGGTAAAATGCAAGAGACCACTAATCCCTTTGATTATACACAAAGGCAGCCATGTATACCACTGTCGAGGCGGGGCATGCAAGGAGTAATTTAACCCGTCCTCCAGACCTGTCCTTGAAGTTAATTCACCCTGCCCCAAGCCGATAGATATATATCGCACAAAACACAGCCCAGGCAAAAGATCCAACCACAAAGACGACACCGAGCCAATATGGAACCGTCCGATGAGCAGCAATCAAACGCCCATGGCCCGATATCCTAGGTGGCAGAATGCGATACTGATGGCCCCGGACATGGCCCGACTGTGGCTCGACAGGACTGACTTGGACGCCGGAGTCTGCGCGATCGGGAGTCTCAGCATCGATGATGCTGCCGTACTCGACGTCTCGATAACTGGGTTTAGGGGTCGAGTTGGGCGATTGGGGCTCAGACTGCGGAGAATGGATGGTAAGCAAGGGTGTGGAGAGGAATGGGTATGGGGGAAATAGCTACCACGTCTGCCATAATGTTGCATCGTCTCCAGTAGAGGCAGGTTCTTGTGTATGGTACTTGGACAATAACGCGATTGTCTCACGTCTCGTATCGTCTCACATGGGATCAACGGCCATGCCCAGGAAACCGGCCGATGGTGGCCGGCGAGATCAAGAAGCGCCGGCACATCGTTGCTCAGCCTCGCGGCCTGATACTTGGTGTATCCTACAAGTCACTTCTAGAAAAAAAAGACGACATGCTTTCAGCCAGACAGTGTACGCAGATTCACGCCTCGCACATGCACGTTTGTAGTACTGTCTGATCTATTGAAACGCTGCTATCCTCGCGACCACGCCAGACGCTGACCTTTGTAGAGGCGATAAATGGCTGCCCTCTACAAGCATGTCCTCTGCATGGCATATGCGTGGTCCTTCAAAAGATAGTTCCAACAGCAGTCCCCCCAGCGAGTCTAAACCGATGGGGAATGGCGCTTCGATTTCTCAGTTGATCATGTCCACCAGCAAGCCCCCATGTGGTAAAAGCTAAGCGCTCTATATCAAACATCGCGATACATGTGTTGCAAAAGGGAATTGGCTGCATGTCCTAGATACGTTACGCCACCGCGTGTTGCGGGGTATCAGCCGACGGTGGATGCAGCCATGCATGTCGCAAAGTACATGGGCTGTTGAACGGTGAACGAGCCGCGGAAAGGGAAGCCCTGATATGGACAACATCCATCTGCGTGTCACGTATTCGTCTGCGTAGCCTTGCTCGCTGTGCTTGTCGAAACGACGGCCGTGTAACACAGCTGCCTAAGCGTGGTTGCCCAGATGGCTTGCTTAACCTTGCAATTTGAATCCTTCATTCAAATATCAAAGTGACTGAGGGCTTCGACATACAGAGACGTCACGACTCGAAATGTGCCCCTTACGTGCTTCCAAGCCGCCTAGGTCGAAACCGAGCGCATCAGACCGCACACGACACCACAATGCAGATTTCACGCTGCCCCTATCTCCATCGCCTTACCGGCTGATAGATGGGATTGTATCTACCGCGACGGTCGAGCCCCATGGTGTTATCAAAACCGCGGACAGCCCCCGGCTAGAGCAACTGGCCGCCCCAGTCGAGCCTTGTCTCTCCCACAGCGCATGTGCAGCACCAGACGACCCTATCGACCCCGAAGGACACCTGAGAAGATGTTCTGGCCGCAACAAGAAGAGCAAGCAGCGATGCAACGCAGCCATTGGCAAAAAGACGCAGCAAAACACTCACCCCACTTTCCTCCCCACATGCAGCGCACACCGCGACCAGCAGACGCTGGCTGGATGGTGTCAATTCACGCTGGCAAACGGCGAGAGATGTGGGCGCTTATTCGGATGGACGCCACCCTACTTTGAGCTGTGTCACCAACACCAGGGCCATCCGGACACCCCAACCTATCTTCTCAAATTGCCGCTCGAACTGCGCCATGAAATCTACAGATACCTGCTCCCAACACGGCCCATTGGGTCTTCTACTTCTCCACTGCATGCTGGTGACGTCGACTTGGGTGCTGTACATGGTCCGCACGTTAACCCCATGGCTTCCATGTCGCTGGATCAGATGATGGCCACGCCCTGTTCCCCGCCGCTGTTTGAAAACCTGTTTCCACTGCCGTTTCTGGATTTGATCTTGGTGAATCGCCAAATATGCGAGGAGGCGCAAGATCTGCTCTTCAGTATCGCCACCTTCATCATCGATGTGCGCAAGGATGGGGCGTTCATGTGTGGACGCCGCCTGTTGGAGCCACAACGAGCCGATGGGTCTTCGCATCTAAAACCTGATGTTTCTGCTATTATGAAGCGACGCTTTCTAAAAACATTTAATTGGTCGGCGGTGAAGAACTACAGAGTTGACATTTTGCTGGAGAACTGGGGAAATGCAAAGTCCACGCAATGGCCCCAGGATTGGGACGAAGAGGTGGAGATTTATGATATTCGAGGTAAAAATGTCCATTGATATCTCCAGGGCGTCAAAAAGCAGTGAGGAAATACTGACATGAATTAGACTACGTCTCCGTCGTCGTGTCTGGCATCCTTGCCAAATCACGGAATCTATGTAAACTCACTGTCCGCCTCTGCCTCGCCGCTTTCCAATGGTCCCACACCCAAACTCTCGCAAACACCAAACTCGTCGTCGGCCCCTTTGAGCGACTCCGCAACGTTCGCCAGCCGTGTCTTGCTGGCGTGTACCAGGGTGTCCCGCAGCATAATATGATGCTGCAAGTGCGACGTACCTCACAGCCTACCTGGGCTACGGCCGAACTTTACTCTGTCCCTACCTTGCCGACATCCTCCAATGTCTTGGTCCGCAGTATGCCGTGTTTCGACGCGTACGCAGCGGCCTGGTCGCGCCGGATATCCTCCACGAGTCCGTCGCCTCTGACTCAAAAGGCCCCGATTAAAGACATGTTTACCTCGTTCAAAGACTTTTACACCAAGCTTGTCGAGTTCCTTCCGCACAGCACCCAGCGACGCGGTCGGCAAGCCTTTCTCCATCGCGCTCGTGTCGCACGAGAGCTAGAGGACTTGGTGTCGTTTCGACTGCTGCGCAACGAGCTGATCCAGCTCTGGTACATGCATTTGGAATACGATGAGCTCAAAAAGGAACGCATGAACGAGCGGCTCGGGAAAATGCTAGATTGCGATGTTTACCCTTGTAACGAGTGGCGCCTCGACTCTGGCGAGACGAGCGCCAGTGCGAGTAAGAGGAAGAGTGGGAATAGCAGCAGCAGTAGTAGCAGTAGTAGTAGCACTTGTAGCGCCACCCTCCTATCCCCTGTTACCCTCGACTCCGCAACCCTAGCCATTGACGGCATACCCATGACCGCCAACCCTCCGTTGCAACAGCAAACACAACGCCAACAAATCTTTCCACGCGCCCAACAACAACAACAACAGCAACACATGTATCCACAATTTCCAACCTACCCGCACAAACAAACACAACGCCACCATTCCCCACACCAAAGTACATGCACAACCCCTCTCACGCCCGAATTCAAGGGCCACCTCGAAGCATACCACTTCGCGCCCAGCCTCTACGCACGAATAAAACGAGAAGAAGAAGAAGATGATAAAGATGATAATGATGATAATGATAATAATGATGAAGGAGCAGGTCCGTCCACCAAACGGCAACGCGTGGATTCAGGATGTACTGGGGTGGGGCAGGGTGAGGCTGGCTGGCTGAACGATAGTGAGGAGAGGCGTAGTAGTAGCGGTACCATCGCTGCGTGTGGAGATGGATCTGTTGGACCGGCGGGGATGCGGGGTGGATGTGGGTATGGGCATGGGAATGAGCATGGGGATGTGGAAATGGATAAATGCGAACGAGGACACCATTTGGAAACTAGCATCACAGTGGAAGCGCGAATGGGAGTGAGTTATATCGGCAAAGGAAAGGGGAGAATGGTAGATGCGTAGGGTGCCCGTAGGATAGCGGTGGGTTGTTCTTTTTTTGTTTTTTGGGTTAGGGGGTGCGATGTATGTTTGGCGGTTTTTCACTGGTTGAGAAATGTAGGTCTTGGAGGGTTTTACTGGTTGAGCGATGGACGGGGGTCTTGGTGATTCATGATGGATGGAGGGATGGAGGGATGCGCGGTTGAGAGATGAATCCATGCATGCATGCATGAATCAGTAACAAGGGTAATGAGTATACAAACAACATAGCATATAGCATGGTTCATTATATCCTATTATACCATAATCTGTCATATCCCGCGATATCACATAGTGCAAACATCCGCCACATATAGGCTTTACAGTACATATCCAAACCCTTACTCTTCCATCTTTCCATCTTTCCATCTTTCCATCTTTGCTTCTCCCTTCCCTCATCACACACCGGGAATCATGATTTTTTACTTTACTTCTTCTCTTTGCAAAACATCCCACCATCATGACAGACATGACCGCTTATAAAAATGATAATTCACATTTTCCTTTTCTGAGCTCAAAAAAAACTCTTGGTTTAAAGTAGGTTTGAGGCCATACAACCAACAAATCCACTTCACACCATCCAAAAAAACATCGCACAACTCTGACCAACTCGGCACTGAATTTTTATTTTTATTTTACAAAACATACACATGCACAAGATGCCATTCAAACGATACGACTTCGATAACAAAACTAGCAGATACTCATACAAAGACAGACGAATACATAACAACAACCACAACCACATCTATTCTACCCCCTTCTTATCCCCAGCCCTCGCCTCCTTGACATGCAACTCGGCACCCTCCACAAACGGCACGCCCTCTCCAATCTCTCGCTGCACCACCATTCGCTTCCCCTTGACCAATTGCACCATCATATAATTCATCAAACACCTAATACCCAGTTCCTCGCCCCGATTTACAATCCAGCCATTGATGTACTCGATTTCAGTTTGCCGGCCCACGCGCACATCCGATAGCATACTCGAGACGTTGTCGCGTGTCTTGTGCGCAGCGCCCACGATGATGGTCTCCAGGCGGCCGGGGTCGAAGCGCTGTGCGACGTTGGGAATGTATTGGAGTTCGGGGAGGGAGCGGATGACGAGGCTGATTTCGGAAAGGAGGAGGCGCAGGGTACGGGTCAGGGCGTAGTTGTTGAGGAGGGCGCCGTTGCGGGCGTCGAGCATGGTGGTTAGCGGACCGATGGTGCAATCTACGGCGAGCCTGTCGAGCTGCATTTGCAGGAGGTCTGGGGGAGAGAAGGCGGCGGCGCCGAGGACGGGCGCGCGCAAGAGTGTGCGTAGTAGGTAGCGTTCTGTGGGCGTCCAGGTGAATTTGGCGGAGCTCGGGGGGGGATATGCTGGGTTGATGTTCGAGGGCGGCTCAGGCTGAACGGGCTTGTCACTGGTAGCTGTGAATCTGGTCGATGGAAGATATGGAGAGTCTGGGTTGCGATCGCGTTCGTGCGGTAGAATGCCCAGGGACATGGTCCCGAAGCCTGCGTGGGTAGACGTGAAGGGGTCGCTCGAGGTGCTCTTGATGCTGTGCGAATTGACACCAAGCATGTAATGTGGTCTCGTGGCTGGGTCCGGAAAGATCTCGCGGTTGACTTGCTCGACAACGCCCATGCCGCTGTGCAAGAAGCAAACCACCGAGTCTTTGTGCAGGCGGTGCTTGACAGCAGACAGGCCCTGCAGGACTTGGTGTGCCCTGGAGCATATGATTAACGAGCTGATGGGCTCAGTGGACTCGCCCGAGAGTGTCTGTGGCTGTGATTGCGGCGATGCTCCTTCTGCCTTGGCCAAGTCGTCCAGCGCATCGCCGGTATTCAATCCGACTTCTTTCCCGTGGTATCGTATGCGCGGAATGGCCACTTCGGCGTCAAACCCATCACGTATCTCCGAGTCGCCTTCTGTGACCAATATCAGGCGCTGTGAGGATTCGCTCCATTCTGTAAACTTGTCGTATCGGGTGAAGATGAGAGTGACTGGAGGGGCATTTGGGATGCCTCGCAAAGCATGCGCAATCAAGCTTCCCACACCTCCGACGCCCATGATGTGGATGCGAGGATCGGCCACAGGATGCGAGCGGTAGAAGTCTGCTGCATTTCTTGGGCTCTTTGGGACAGTTGCTTCACCCGAAGCATCTTTACTGTGGAGGATGAGCGTGGGGCAGTTGGCTATATAGGAGCGCTACATACGACTCTGGTACACCTTGGCCTGTCTGCACGTCCTCTGCATGCCTCCAGCTCGCCCTGAAGCCTCTCCTCTGGTAGTAAGCCACCCGGCTGGCACCTTTGCTACCGGAGCTGCATGGCGGGCAAATGTGTGGTATCCGAGGCCGCAGCCGGGGGAGGAATTGTGAGACGGGGAAGAACGACAGTTTGAAGTCTATGACATGTGTGAAGCAGCCGCGCGTATACCAAAAGGTGAAGAGTCAGGCTTCAATCTGGAGTTGGCTGCAATGAGTGCATGACGCTATGAGGTATCAAAGTCCAGCGTCGGACGCGAGGCGGCGGGAAAAACGCTCGGCCCGCATCTTTTTTGTGATGCGCGCATGTCCAACTATCAGCCAGGTCTATCACCTCACAACACCACAACACCACACTCGTTCCTTACTCAACTCCCTCCCCATTCGAGTCGCGCGGTCCCAGCGACAATCCACCCGCAGTAATGGACCCGCAAATCGACCTCCCAACGCTCGTCGAAGACCTCGAGGTCAACATCGACGAGCTCACCACAACCCTCGCGCCCCTCCTCGCTACCCCCCTCAGCAAAACCGCGTCCTCGCTGCCCCTGCTCGACAAATCAAAGCTCTACGTCCTCGCTGCATACAGCATCGAGTCGCTGCTCTTCTCCACACTGCAAGCCAGCGGCATCAACGCAAAAGAGCATGCCATATTCCCCGAACTGGCGCGGCTAAAGGGCTACTTTGGCAAGATCAAGGAGATTGAAGACCGAGGCGTCAAGGGTAGTGCAGAGGGACGCGCGAGATTAGACGTCGGTGCTGCCCAGCGCTTCATCAAACACGGCCTGAGCGGCAACGAGCGCTATGACCTCGAGCGCAGGGAGAAACTGGCAAAAGAGAAGGCGCGCGCAGCCATCAAGGCCCGGCAAATCAACAAGAAGTTTGACGACGAGGGCAAGGCGGTGGAGAGTCTTGAAGTCACGCCCAAGAAACGCGGTGTCGACGACATTGCCAGCACAGAAGAGAGCGCAGCAGACGACGCCACCACCTCAGACCCAGCGGCGAAAAAGCCAAAGAGCAAGAAACCCCGCGTCTCAGTCTCAAAACCCACACACGTTGAAGACGACGAGGACGAGGACGAGGACGAGGACGAGGACGACGACGACAAAGCCCCCTCCACATCCAGCCAAACCTCCCAAAACCACAACGAACCCCACACACACCAACAAGACCAGAAAAATCCCCCCAAAAAGAAACGCACCCGCTCCAACAAATCTCTCCTCTACAACCATACTCCTCCTCCTCCTCCTTCTCAGCCTGCAAACACAGACACAGACACAACCTCGACCTCGACACGCAAACAGCGTCGCCACAATCCCCGCACCTTTGACAAGGACAAGGCTGAAGAAGTGGTTTTGCCCGCGGCGCTGGACGGGCCGAGGGAGAGGAGTAAGATGTTTACTGCGCTTTTGGATGGGAGTGTGGGTGGGGGTGCGAAGGGCAAGGGCAAGGGCAAGGGCAAGGGGAAAGGCAGGGGGAGGTGAAGTGAAGATGAAATATAACCTGTAGTGTTAGAGTTAGAGTTTGGAGGTGTATAAATGGTTGGAAATGGGGTGTGATTTTTTGTGTTTTGGTAATATAAGAAGAAATGATAAGGACTCAACCTTTTCCTTGGATTTGGGGACTTGAGGGGTTTTCCACTTGAATAACACGATATGACATGATACCTAACTATCCAGTATTTACTATTTCCATTTACACTTCCATTCCATTTCTATTCCCATGTTGCAATTGTACACGGATATTTCATTACTATGCCCTATGTCCTATCTACCACGTCCTCCCCATGTCCCATCCCCCATGCCTTTTCTCTCTCCCTTTCTCTCTTCTTCCTCCTTGTACATATCGTTCTACACATCTTTTCTATCCCCCGCAGCCCAGCCCAGCCCATTACAGTCCAGTCCAGTCCAGTCCAGTCCAGTCCATCTCCCTTGAATAAATCTCACTCCAATCTCCGTATCCATGTCTCTTTGTTTCACAGCACGTCTGCCCTGCTCCACACCCGGCATCCCATGCATCCCAGGCATCCCATGCAACCACATAAACAACAAACAATAAACAACCAAAAAGAACAAGCCCAAAAAAAAAAGAGAGGAAATCAAAGATGTAATAAAATAAATGGTATAATACAAAAAAACAGTCCACGAAGCAGGAAGAAAACCCCTCCACGCCCCGCAAACTGAAAAAATAAAAATAAAACTAGACCACCACTAAAATGACCAAAAAAAAAACCCCCCCTCGCGGAGAAAAGAGCAATATGTACCAAGTTATACCAAAATTCAAAACCCAAACTCCACTCTGCTCTGCTCTCTGCTACGCCCACATTTCAAACAAACAACAAAACTCCCTTCGTACTCCGACTGACTCCCGACTCTTAAAATCAAAGAGTTGCTTTCCCCAAAAAAAATGAAAAGATAAGATCAGATGGCCTTTTTCTCCCCCTTTTTTCCCATGCACAAGACCAAAAGCTCAAGCGATGAATTCCACAGCAACAACGTCGATGACAACGTCGATGATGACGCATACTATATTCCACCCCAGCCGCATCCACCCCTCTTAAAGGCCCAAAAGGCCCAATATGCCCATACTCATCTCATGCCCATTTTCCTCCACAAGTCCAGCGCATACGTGATAAAAACATGGTCCGGAGAAACAGTTCTCAAAAATATACTGATGCCATCTGATACTGGTTTTCCTACTCAAAGCCTCCGGGCATCGAGCCAGGAATCTTCAAACTCAAACGTTCATCTCGCTTGCGAATTGTTAGAGTCGCGGCTGCGGGATTCGATGCCGAGCGTTGGCGTTGCAAAAGTGGCTTATCGGCAATCTGCTTCGCGTCGAGTGAGGTTTGGATCTTCTTTTCTTCGTCATGGTTGGCTGCTTCGGTCGGTGCGTCTTCTTTATCAGATGTTGGCGGGACCTCGGTGTCCTGTGTATCCGTTGTCGATGTTGATGGAGTTGCTGGAGCATCACCAGAAATGACCGTCTTGCCAATTGAGATTCGCTTCTCAGAGTCCGTCGCCTTGCTCTTGAACGGATCGTCCTCGCTCTTTCGATCTGCTACCGGGCCGTCGACCGATATATCTCTCGGCTCAAAGGAGACCATACTGTCTTCACTCTGCCTCTCATTGTCCTTCTGGGGACTCTTTGCAAAAGTTGGGCTCCGAGGGCTGTCGCGAAGTGGGATGAAGGATGGTACGACGCCGCCCCCGATCCGCGTCCAGAACATCTTTTCCCTGAGCTTCACACTCTCCTCCCACGTCGACTTCTTCTCCTCGTCAGTCTCTGCGCGCCAGTGTCCAGCTGCTACCATGCGTAGAAAGCCAATGTAGTCGCACGTGGCGCGAACCCGACCCAAGCACCAATCGCAGAGTGGATACCGCTGCGATTCTTCTGTATCCGCCGTCTTGAATCTAAACTTTCGGGCGTATTGCTCGCCTTTCCTGGCTTCACCACATAGCGAGCAAGGGTACGTGGGAGAACGGAACATTGACGTCGACGTTGGATTGGGCTCGACAACAAGAGACCCGGCTGTGATGCTGTTCAAAACCGTGCGGCGTGCCATCCATGAAAGGCCGGGTGCGATGTCGAGTCTTAGCGTTGGCTCAATATCCTCGGCGAGGGCACGTTTGTAAAACTTCTCATCTTTGAGGTTGGGCATCCCGTGGGCGGCGTGGAGAGACTCACGTGGAGAGCTGTTTCCGACGGTGCTCGGTGATTTCCCGGGTAAAGATGTGGTCGAGTTGTTGGCCAGGGATCCTAGACCCAGCATGCTCAGGCTTCCGTAGTTACCGCTAGACGCCCTACTATTAGGCGCAGACGAGTGGGAGCTGATTCTGAGCATGTCCTGGAATTCGGTAAAGGCCGTGAGATCAGACCGAAGGACCGGATGGATCAGATGTGAAAAGTGAAGCGGGTGGTCAGGGCTGATTTCGTCGGTTCCAGGCGTGTTCGGCGTCAGGTTGATTGCCTCGAAAAGCTTGGTCATCTTATCGGCTGGTGTAAGACCAGGAGTGGACGGCGCAGTAGTCGTTGGAATCGTGCTGTTTTCGTGGTCGTCGCTGTGCGCACTCATCTTCTCCACCACGCTCTTGAGATCCTGGAGTTGCTCCTGCAAAGAGTGCTGGAGAACGGCGGCATCGTTGAGTTGTTGCTTGAGTTGCTCGCCACGCTTGTCGGAGGCCTCTGTGTCCTTGCGTGCGGATGCTACCATCTAGAGCGGTCAGTTCGGTCCAACAGAATACTAGCAATCGGACATACCACATTGGCCTCCTCGAACAACGCGGCCGTCAGGGCTTCGACCTCGCTGTCCGTTTTCCGCTTGGCCGATTCAGCCTGGGCCCTTCTTTTGCGCTCTTCCTGCAACTCGCTGGACATTTGCTTCTCCATCTTGTCGTACACGACCTTTTCGACGAGCAGCCCCTTGGACACCAGCTCTTCATGCTGCCTGACTTGCACTTCGAGCCGCGCCAGTTGCTCTCGCGCGGCCTCGAGCTCGTGGCGCGTCTGCTGCAAGGCGTCGTCCAGCATGGTGGAGTGGTTGATTGCGTTGATGAGCTTGGTGCTCAGCGTCGAGACTTCCTGGCTAAAGTCTGGGTGCGAGTCGGACGAGTCGTGGCGCGTCAGGGTCAACTGGGGGGTGGGAGCGCGCGGGTCGGGAATCGTGTTCATGCCATCGCTCTCGTGCTGGGACTGCAGGTGGGCGACCTTGGCGAGGTGTGGCGTGGAAATGGAGCGAGTGACTTCCTTCTTGGCAGGCAGCGGCGACAAGGAGCGCAGGCGCGAGGGCGTCATGCTGCCCTGGCCGTGGACCCAGGGCGCGGTGCCGGCGGTGATGAATCTGCGAATAAATCCGTGTTAGACAGAGAGTGGCTGCAAGCAGCAGCAGTTTCGGCTGCTGCGAAAGGCGGGCGAGCGATGCGCCTGCGCGCGCCAGCCAACCAGGGACTCGTGACGTACGCGAACTCGGCCATTTGGGGCCTGGAAAGCAGTTTCGGCGCTCTGCTACTTGTGCAGCCACATGGACAGGCCCAGCAGGGGACAGACGAGACGGGCACGGCAGCGAATGGTGAAGCGCGAGGGCCGCAGTGGGATGCAAACGAGTGACGACGCTCTCTCGTGGACCCAAAGACAGCTCAGAGACGTGTGGGGCGGCTATCTGCACAAAACAGACATTGCGGTCGAGTGAAAGCAGAAAGACAAGTAAGAGGCAGCGCGAGAAGAGAGCAGACACAGACAGACAGACAGACAGACAGACAGATGGAGAGAGAGAGATGGAAAACAAGGCGAGCTCGGGGCTGAGAGGAAGGATGACTACATGGGGCAGGTCGTGGAGTGCACCGGATCTACTGTATGGCGGCGCTTACGCTATGGTCTCCATTTGCGCCCGGGCCGAGAGAGCCCAAGCCCCCAATTCATTGCATTGGCATCGCGAACCAGCTGGAGCGAGGCTGCATCTGGACCCTTGCTGTCTGCCAGCACTGCCACCCCCGTCTGTCGCACACTTATCGTTCACTCAGCCAGAATGAGCAACCGCGCAAACAGAGCCTTCCTTACATCTCACGTTGACGGTTGACTTCTACACTCCCCCTTTACTGTACTGTACATCCACTCCACATGGGGTGCGTGCAAGCACCCAAGCCTCGCAAGCAACGCAAAAGCCGCCGCGCCACGCCAAGATCGACAATCAACTGACATCATTGTGCCTAGGTACACCGATGCACCTCGTGATGCTGATGCTAATATTGGCTCGCCAACCCTCGCGACTACAAGTAACTAGAGTACTCTAGAGTAATGGTACATCGTATACACTCTAGTATTGATCGGGAGACAAACAACAAACTGCAGGTACTTGCAGTGCAGTACAGCAACAAAATCCTTCACCACGTCCCTAACCATCCCATCCCATCTCATCTCCATCCAGACACATTATTATGTACTAGTGTATACCCCCCTCACAACACCTGCATAACCCCATCTTCCAACCTAACCCCCAGATCAGCCAACGCCACACGCACAACATGAAACACCGCACCACGTACCCCCGTACCCACGCCACGTACACAGTACATACAATACCTCCCCTCCCTTCCCCTACCCTACCCTACATCCATCCTAACCACATACATGCAGTAAACAAGCGCAACTCAAAAAAAAAGCCCAACAAAGCGCACAGCCCTATCCCATCCCATCCCATCCAGTCTAACTCAATCCAACTCAATTCAATTCAACAGAACACCGCAAACACACAAGATTAACCTCAAACTTTTTCTCCCTCAGCACGTACACACACACACACACACACCGCACAGATCGCGCCATTTGCGGCTCTGACGGGAAGATCGTTGGTTTTATAAACTTTGTACTTTTTTTACTTTTTTTTTTTTACTTTTTTCACACATTCTTACTTTCCAATGCTTATACCTAGCTAGCATACTGTACATACTCCTCACAAAGCCTTCGAGCTCCTTGAGCACCCATGGAGAGAGAGAGAGAGAAATAAATAAATAAGTTGGCCCAAATTGCCCGAAAACAGAAAAGCTAAAAAAAAATGCTCACTCATCATTGTTTCCTGACGATCAAAAAGCTCAAAAAAGAAAAAAAAAAGTTCAAATTTTTAATCATCAATATCATGTAAGATTTCTTTTCATTTCGTTCTAGCTTTGGGGCTTTTTTTGGGGGGCTTTTGCCTTTTGGCTTGTTGGACAGACAGACATGCATATCATATCCTAGGTCATCAACAACAACAACAACAACAACAACAAATAAACAAACACACATCACAATCACAGTTAAAATCACCACATACATCACACAAACATCACAATACAACCGACATACCAAAAAAAGGAGGCATACGCACTTGCACTACTTTACTATCCCCCCCTTCCATATCGCTGGCTACCACCCCACACCCTCAGAAAAAAGGTAGCTGGGCCCCGTCCATCACCACAACAAAAAGGAGAAAAAAAGAGAGAGAGAGAGAGGAAAAGGGACAGACATTATTGTGGCATGCAAGCCTCGCGAATCACACGCCAGTCCACGAGTCCCAAACCGAAGAGACCACGAGCCCAGCCAGCAAAAAAAGCTGCTCCCAAAGCCTCCACCCCTCCACCGTCAACAACCAAGACCTTTGATGTCTTCAATGATTCCGTCTGAAATGATGCAACTATCTTGATACCGTACTACGGCCGTAATTTCATGTCTCAATTCCATCTTGTCCGCGTTTCCATGCAGCATCTCTCAACATAGCCTTCGTTGTTCTAATTTCTGCCTTTTTCCTTCGCCGGCGAGTGCGAAGACAGAATTGTATAATCAGATCCATGCGAGAGGCGGGCTTCATCGAGTGGTTCGTTATGGTCGGCGCGTAACGGTAGTCGAATACAGAGGTTAGGGATCGGTTTGTACAAATGTCGAAAGGTATCGGGGTAGCCGGGCGGTCATGAACGAGATCGAGTGTCGGGGCTGAATCAGCGTCGGGACTCGGGGAGGGCTTAGCAACCTGCTATCGCCTAACGGCGCCCAAATCTGCTATATAATATGTCAACTTCTCAACGTACTCATAATGGACTGTTTCATAGCAGCTTCGTGCGGGCGAACGTGTAGCGCTAATCATAGAGGGTACATACTTTTGCTTCTTCTCCGCAGGTTTCAGAATCTACATCAATATGTTAGCGCATGGCCTTGGGGAATGTGTACTGGATGAGCTTACCTGGAAAGAGCATAGCAGGCTCTCGTCCACACTCATCATCGCACCCGCGTTGTCGAATTCACCGCAGTAATTCGGCGCACTGAACAGTGTGACGAGCTGGCGCTTGGAGAAGAACTCATATCCATCCTCGACGACTTGGTGGGCACGACAAATGAGGTCCATGTCGTGTTTTTGCAGGAATCTCGACACCACGTCTGGACCAAACGTGAAACTCACACCTCTGTCGTTTTCGCTCCAGCCAGTGATGTCCTTGTCGGGATCAGACCACAGCAGATCGCAGAGCAAACCGCAGTCGGGAATCTGGAGAGATTAGCTTTTGGATCCAACAGAGCACGGCTCCAGAGGAAACGTGCTCGCAGTCACAACTTACATCTGTGGGTCGCATTACGCGCCTGATTTGTTCCATGGAGTTCAGGTCAGGGCTGAGACCTCCGTGCATGGTGAAGATTTTTTCGTCGATGATGGCGGCAATGGGCAGGCAGTTGAAGCAGTCAGTAAAAGTCTTCCACAGCTTGATGTTGTATCTTCGCTTGCACTCGTCGTAGAAGCCGTAGATGCGGTTGATGGAGGCGCACTCATGGTTACCGCGAAGGACGAAGAAGTTCTCGGGATACTTGATCTTGTATGCGAGCAAAAGGCATATCGTCTCGAGTGACTGCTTGCCACGATCCACGTAGTCGCCGAGGAAGAGGTAGTTGGCCTCTGGGGGGAAACCGCCATATTCGAAGAGCCGGAGCAGATCGTAGTATTGGCCATGGATATCTCCGCAAATCTAGAACATGAAAAATGTCAGCCGGGGCGCTTGCTTGCTTACGAATTTTTGCGCCGGCCAGTGCTGGCTGCACACTTGCAAACGTACCTTGATCGGCGCTTCGAGTTCGAGCAGAATGGGTTGTGAGATGAAGATCTCGCGTGCCTTGGTGCAGAGGAAGCGGATTTCCGTCTCGAGCAGCTGCACCTGCTTTCCAGGCCTGCTGCCGCGGACCTCGAGCAGCCTATCTATGATAGAGTCCAGATCAACCTCGTTTTCAGCCATAGCTGTGGCTTGCTATGGACGCTGTTTCGGTGGCTCGGCAAGGAACAAGGGAGGGCCTCGCGCGGTGGGTGACGAAGGCGTGCGCGTGGAGCAGAAGACGCGTTCCCCTGGGCGCGGCGTGTTAGCAGAGCGGCTTCGGGCTGTATGGGGCGCTTTTCGGGTGGTGCAGCGTGCCGTGTCCACCGGGCAGGAGCAAGGCGTGCACAGCGGCTGTGGCAGGCGAGGGTGCAGCGCGCGACGGCGGCACACAAAGCAGCAGAAACGTACCTCTGGTCTCAATGAATCGGCCTAGGCAGAGCGCACGTGGTGGAGAGCGGTCGCAGGGTGGAGAATGGCTCGAAGCCCCTCAGAGGTGCCTGGCGGCCGAGCTGGGATCACGCGACGGCAAGAGCGAGTCTGCGAGGGCGTGGTCAATTGTGCACGGCGGGGGTGGGTGGTGTGGGTGTGGGTGCGGGTGCGCGGTGGGCAGTGGTGCGCGCAACGAGGGCGGGGCGCAGAGGCGTTGTTGTGGCCGGAGCCTGTCGAGTGGGATGCTGTGAGTGACTTCACCGCCTGCTGCTGCTGGCGGGCGGGGGGGGATACTGGGGGCTTATGGCGCGACGGGGGCAGAGAAAGCAACACACGACGGCTCGTTACGGCTGTGCAGGCGACGAGATCAGGCTGCGAATGCTGGGAGGTCGGAGGCACAGGCGGGATGCGGATGGTGAGGGAGTCGCAGGTTTCGACAGTTTACCTTACCTAGGGCACACTCGAGCGCTTGGCAAAAATACAGCACCAGCGAGCTAGGCCCGTCTGGTACGCGCGGCCGACGACACAAGGGAAGCGGAGAGGACAGAGACGGGCATCACGGGCCTTGCAGCGGCTGGGGAGAGAACTGCAGACGCCTTGTGTATATCAAAGAGAGCCAGAAGAGCGCCTGTCTTGACTGTACAAGACGTCCACTTGACTACCATCGTGACAGCTGCCACTGCGCTAGGCTGCTCACTCTTGACTCTTCGCCATCTACCACTAAATACCTGACACTCCTCTTGTTACCTGCCTACCTACCTACCTACTTACCTACCTACCTACCAATGCTCCCACCCAACGCCGCCACCGCTGCTGAGCTCAGCTCTCCTAGCAGCCCCAAGCGTCTTCTATTTTTTGCCTCTGCGCTTCCCACACGACCTCTCGTATAGTAGGTAGCACAAAAGCAAAGGAGAAACTCGGCCAAATTTGTTTTCCTGCCCTACCCTATACCAACCCTCTCCTAAGCTACCCCTTGGGCTCCAATCTGTTTTCAAACATCGTTGAAGCACCCTCTGCGACATGCCCTAACGCGCATTTCTCCTGCACCCTCGTCGGCACAACGGCCGCCCCCGATTCTAGACTCTAGCCTACCGTGAAACATAAGTGGACGTTGGTTCAGGTGCCAATGTGCTGATCTGCAACGATCGAGATCAAAAGTCCCGCAAACAGCGGTTCACTAGAGTACCAACCTGGCCATGATGATGGCATACCTTGTCACGTGTTGTAGTCATGGCCATCTACAATGCTTAGGCATACAACAAACTCGTCACCACATTCTTCACGTCGCAGCACTCATCAACAGCTATTCGAAGTGAACCCGTCTTTTGATTCCATGCCAAAATCTACCAGGACATATGCGCTCTCATTATGCAATAGATCAGGCAACGCCTTGGAGACTCTCCCGTGCCAACGCCAAACAAGACCATCGCCATTACACACTTCGACAGGTCGTATATTCGTTGCCCAAAGGAAATTGAGGAGAAGACCGCAACGCCGAGACATAACTGTATTGTACAAAACACGCTCAAACCCAGCAACGAAAGACCAGAGTGCAAAAGAGTCGCAGAAATGCAGGCATGACTGTTCTAATGGAAATCGGGAGAGATGCCACCCATGAAGAAGGACAAAAAGAAGAAAAGAAAGCACAGAGTAGAAAGGCCATATCGGTACAGCGAGCGTAACAGGTCGCGGTGCTCGAAACGAATCGAACCCGTGTCCCGGCCCACGCTATGCGAACGCTCTATAAAACAGCCAGCCAAAAGTAAAGACATGCAACAGCTACATCCCAACCGCATGTGGCTGTGTAATGAAGCGAATGATTCTTTTGGGGGTATCGAGAAAGGATTAGAGAAAGGGGCTCGAAGCTATCCCAGCGTACGGCCAGAGATTATGCCTTGGCTGGGCGTTCGAGGTAATGTCGGGCGCATGTTCGGTGAGCTGTACCCACGATCAGATGGGAAGCTGGTCACAGAAGTGTTGTCCCAACTCTCCTCGCCTAGGGCAGTCAACCACGTGTTACCAAAGTCCTGCCGCAAAGCTTCAATCTTCTTCTTGTACACGTCTTCACTGTCGTCCACTGTGGTTTGCTCCAGCGCTGGAGACTTGCTCGACGTGGTTGTATCAAGCGGAGGCAGCTGTTGGTGGGTGGTGTGAGTTTGATCAGCAACAACACGCTCGTCTGGCGTGTTCTTCTTTTTGGGATCTCCTGAGCTTTGGCCATTCACGGGTTCCTCGAAGTGGGGTGTGGCTACGCTTCCATTGTCAAGGGGCTTGATGATCCTAGGGGCCTCGCCCGGCGTGGTAGAGTCGTAGCTGATGCCAGTGAGGCCAGACGCGGTAGTTTGTCTTGATGCATCAGTTTGAGACAACTCGACTATCCTCCGCTTGGGTCCCTTTTTCTTCCGCTGTGCTTCTTGCTTGCTGCGCGCGCTCTGAGTTCGCTGCAAAGAGCCAGTGCGTCTGAGGCCGTCTGGTGAGTCAACCGTGGCATCAATCGCCTTCACGACCTTTGGAGGAACATGTGGAGGAGGAGGCATGTCGTCTTCAGCTGGGGGCTTGACCACAGGCACACCGAGTGGCTCAGGGGCCCGATCCACAAGCTGTTTCTTCTCGGCAGCACTAGGTCCTTGCGTGTCGATGATGACGTCCTCGGAGTATCCAGGGGTTTTGCGGAACAAGTTGAAAATGGAAACTCGATACGAAGCATGCGTCTTACAGAACGGGTTACGGGAAACATAGACTTCGCTGATTTCGGGGACACCGGTAAGTCGTGCAATCTCAGTAGGATCGGTCAGTCTATTGTCTCGGACATCTATGCGCTCGAGAGACAGCAGTCGCTCCACTCCAGCCAGTGTGTTCAATCGATTGGAGCGGAGGTTGAGCGTGGTGATTGCAGGAAGGGGATTACGCCCAAGCGACTGCAGACTAACTATCATGCAGCCGGAGAGGTTCAGTGCACGAAGACAAGTCATGGTGGCGAGGCTGTCTGGAATTTCAGTGAAGAGGTTAGCAGAAATGTCGAGTGACTGAAGCGTGTTCGCCAAAGGAGCGAGACTGGCAGCAGAGAGGGTAGTCAAAGCATTGTCAGCTAAGCTGAGATGTCGCAAGAACCGCCATTTCGTGGCAGGGAACCAGCCAAGCGACAAGAGGTTGGAAGAACTGCCTCGTGGAGTAGCAGAGCGTACACTGGAGCCTGAGCTCCCAGAAGAGCGTCGAATATTTGGTGCGCTTGTGCCACTTCTACCGTAGGCGTGAGAGGAGCCATGTCGGGAACTTGGTGGTCGCGTGGGGGAAGTACTGCGTTGGCGTTGTGCAGCTTTGGAAGGGTGCTCTCGGCCCAAAGGTGCACCCCTCGGGCTTGTGCTCTGCTTGCTAGCTGCGGATGGGGACGATGGCGGAGACTCTGACCTGGCTAATTGGCTCTGCTTGGCAGATGGACTGGCAGTCGACCAGGGCGCTGTGTGAGAAGGAGCTGCTTTGGCAGACCGTCGACGGCGCTTGTCAATATCATCCAGAACGATGTTGATGAGCAAGTCGGCAGGATCGTCCACATTAGCTCGCTTCACGGTCAGGCTTCGCAGGTTCTCTGCCAGGCGGTCCCAGCCGTAGAACTGGCGGAAATCTACGTCGTGAATCTCAAGTGCTGTGACGTTCTTGAACGCGAACAGAGGCACGGCGGTGTCGAAGGGAAACTCTTCGTAGCCCGCTATCAGATGAGCCTTGTGGTCTGGAGCGAGCCTCAAGCACGGGATCTTTGTAAATGCAGAATACAGATAGCGCAGGTCCTCCTGAAGTTGCGCCTTTTGCTTCTCGGCCTTGGCTGCACTGTTGGAGCCCATGCGAAGAGATGACCAGAGTGAAGACATGCCCGACATGACACTACGGACACTTGACACGGAATGGATCGAGTCACGGTCAGATGACTTGGTCTTGTTCCGCTGGGCGCTTCCGAGAAACGAGACGTAATTGGTGGGGGATGCATCGGTGTGTATATTCTCTAAGCGCACGTTCATGGGGCCTACGGGAATGCCCAGATCCTCGAATTGCGAGAGCAGATAGAAGAGGTGGTGAGGAGTCAGGGTCAGTTTTGCAGGCTTGAGTGCTTGTGAGGTGAATGTCAGCGAGGGGAGCGACAGGGCGGCGGCCCAAACACTCGAGGTCGAGGACGAGGGCGGACTGGCGGGGCCCGTGGGCGAGGAAGGCGAAGTTGTGATGCTCTGGCCATGCTTGGGAGCCTGTCGCTGCAGCTGCATGGCATTTGCAAGAGCTTTCTCGTGGGTCCGTACAAAGTAGGCCAAGTTCTGCACCGGCTATTAGCACCTCTCCTGCGCCAGCACCTGTGGCCGCGTACCCTTATGAATATCTGTCCATCCTCGGTGTCCATGATGCAAGTCTGGCAATCGACGACTGCATGTAGACTTGGCACGTATATAGGGGCAACTTTGGCGAGGGCTGTCGAGGAAGGGGCGTTGGATGCTCGAGCTGACACCTGGGACTGCGAGTCTGGCACGCGGTTCTCGCGGGGTCTTCACGGGGTAGTGCCGCCGTGAGACGCGAGCGTCGGAGAGGAGCTGTGACGGTCAGCATGGGAGCGCAAACAAAGCGGCCATGAGTGAGGGCCTCGCAGAACCAAGAACAGTGTTGCTGTGCGGCGGCATAGGGCGCCCGGCGGACTCGACGTACAGGAGGACTCGGCAGGTGCCCGGGACAGGTCGCCCTAGGTGACGGGCAGGCGGCGGCGAACGGGCAGATGATATGCTCTCTCTGTCGGTTGGTCTGCCTGTCTGATCTCTTTTTCTGTGCGGTCCTGGGCGGCGGCGCAGGGAAAGGAGCCCACTGGCAGCAGTGGCAGCGGGCGGCAGCACAGAACGAGCTGGCCAAGCGACGTGCTGTGACGGCGGGCCAAACAAACGTGCAGCTGGGATATGCAGCACCAGCGGCCGACAGCGACCCGGGACAGTGACACTGGCCAGGAAGAGAAGCCCACACCCGAGACGCACGCTCGCTGACGATGCAGGCGAGCAGGAAAAAAAGAGAGAGAGAGAGAGAGAGAGGCGGCGCTGATTCGCGCAAGGAGGCGGCGTGTTTGGGAGGCACAGCAACCGTCAAAGTGTAAGACAGCAGCAGCCAGCCTGGTGGGGAGTCGGCCGATCTTGTCGAGAAATTAGATGGCTTCCCGAACGGGCTGCCGCCTTTGGGGTGGCCGTGATCTGGAGGGGTTCAGAGTCAACAACAGGCTGGCTTGCAACACCGTCGGCGCTTCTCTCGGGGATGCGGGCTGCCAGTGATAAGAGGCCGCCTGGAGGGGAGGGGGGTTGGAAGCGTGGATGGTGAAATGCGCGCTGAGGCTACTGTGTACAGTACACAGCTGGCTGCTGCACGATGCTTTCCAGTGCTCACGCAGCCCAACGGCGAGCAGCTGCAGTGTCCAAGGCTCCAAGACAGAATTCGGATCGGACCCTGGCGGATCATGATTCGCCCGGTGCGACATGGCGCTACAGCCCTGTACCCTGCCTCAGCCATCTGATTGATATCGCTGCCATTGCACCACATGCGCCCTCAGCTGTCCTCTCGGTGCACAGTATCAGCTATGTACGTTAGAAGTGCACGCTACTGTGCATGTACTGCTGTTCGAAGCGCTGACCCCCTTCTCCTCCACATCTCGATGCTCGTTGCATCTTGCATCGCACGGGCGCCCGTGGCAGTCCCTGGAGCAGTGGGAAAGCTCATCGTGGCCGTCTGAAGGGGACAATGCCATAACCACCGTGGCCCCAGTAGGCAATGCCTATCACTCGGGCCAATATGGGACGAAACCCGGCTCCGGCCTGACGCCATCCTGCCGCAGACACTGCACCTCACCGCATCGATTGACTAGCAGCCCTGATGCTCGAGAGCCTCTCAACGCGCCGTCTTTGGGCCTTGATGGGCAATGGGCATTAACGCGGCGAGCACATGCCCCCTGCTAGTGCTCCCAGTCACTGCACCGATTCTGAATCATGTCCCACCCTCGCCAACAGCAGCAACAGCAGCAGCAGCAGCAGCAGGAATAACAAGCAATGCTGTGACAGTCCAGGCCACATCTCGCAGTCGGTCACATGCACAGAATACGCAGCGTGCAATCGCGTCGCGCGTTGCCAGCCTAAATTGGACCCTGGCCCGCTGACTTCCGGAACCCTCTTCTCGGAGGGTGGTGGACGAAACTTCTCATCTGACAACCACTCAGAGACATGGCTGCTTTCCCCAGTACACACACCAGCTGCGGTAATCGCGGGGGAGCGCATTCGATTCTCACTTGACGTGCTACAGGCTTTTCGATATCAGACACGGCTATCGTAGTGCCATGCTGCTCCGCCTACCAGAGCCATACAACGTCCAGCTAACAGCACCCGTCGCTTGCGATGTCGTGCACAGACCCACCGGTTTGACAAGGGTCGTTCGACGATGGTGCCATGTGCCGCGAGCCTCGAGGTGGACGGCGCACCAGAACTTCCACTCGATGGCAGGACGACCATTCGTTCACCGTTTCCGTCACGTCAGAGAATGGAAATTTGCCAATGACGTCGCATCAAGCACATGATAAGCACAGAAACTCAGTATCCTCAAAATTCGTGTAGACAGGTCGCCCATATCCCCACTTGCCTATTCTGGGCGAGGATAATTTTAGCGCTCCCCACCCCTGCAAGTCGGACATCTGTCTCCCCTCAACACCATGCCCCGCTATCGCAGCTCACGCGTACCACCTCCTTTGGCGACATCTCACGATCCCGCTGTCACACCTGCAGCCGGCCCCGCCACATTGTCCCACCCCAATGCACCCGTCGCTAAGTTTTGCTGACTTCTCTACACTTTACAATTTGGCCACACCTCTATCGTCAGACCATCGGGCCACGATTGAGCAAAAGACACGCTGTTGGGAACTCGAGCCTCGACGTTCTGCTACGGCCTGTTGCACGACGGCATCGCTGCTTCGGCTTTGCTCGCCCCTCACCGCCATATCAACCGGCCAAGCGAGTGGTCCGGTAGACCCCGTGGGGTGGCTTGTCTAGCGCATCTGAGGCGACATCGCTTCCACCCGTGGCAGCCTCATGGTCTTGCATTATACAGGGATGCTCTGCGAACAGTTAATATGCGCATCCCTACGATGCCCCATGCAAGGGAGGCTTCCGCATATGCAGCATGTCATGTCATGTCATGGAACACGATGGCCACTACTGGATTCGCTTGCCCCCCGAGTCTCGGTCTTACATACAGTATAGGCACACAACACAATGCAGATTTATCCATGGCAAAAGAAAAGCAGCGTGATTGTTTTGTCTGAGCAAGTGGAATGCCGTGGCATACATGGTCTCGTTTTGAAAAAAAAAATTATTCATCCAGCACAGAAGACTTGAAAAATTAATTCACCCAGCACAGAACAGAGGGGATTCCAAACACTACCGCACACACGCAAATCCCACCACATAATATTCCCTTTTAACGTCCATAATCCTTTCAACCCTCACCTCTTGACTTCATCATCATCATCATCATCACCATCATCATACAGACATCTCCCGATAAGCTAGAGTAAAGTACTTCTAGCTTGTAGTAATCTTGTTTTGTAGTAACTATACGTTCGCTTATCCATCCATTAATCCAATACACAAGAATAGGAAAAGCCAAGAAATCTCACTACAGCCTTGGAGAGATTTATATCCTGCGTCGCCGCTAGACAGTGGTGGCTGCGGCATCTTCAACATGCAAGCATTCGTCGTGACACCATTTAGGATAAATATCACCACAGCAAAGGATAAAAGGTTGCATTGAGATATTATACATTGTCGTTGCTACTTTTTTTAAAAGCCAAGTGTGCATGAATTCGTCATTCATTCGTTTTCATTATCCGTGCTGGTCACATTCCACGTCAAGGCCAGCCGAGCATGTTACCCCTCGCCTAAGGCGGTTTCCATGGGTATCGGTATTGAACATGGGGGCCGTAGCGGTCAAGAGCCTCGGGTTCCCTTCACCAAACTCGTTAGTACAAGTTTGGGACAACATCTGCTCAAACACCCTGGGGCTGAGTTTCTCACAACTCCCGCTTCCTGACTTGTTCGGCCTGGTTGCGGAGGTTGGGGGCCGTGGAGCTTCCGCTGCTCTGGCTGCCGCCGTTCCGGGCCTGCTCCATGTCTGCAGCCCACAGCGCGGCACCGACGGTGTTTGTGAACGAGAATAGGATACCGGCAAATGGGACGAGCTCGAGGAGGACGGCGGGAACACCAAAGCTTTGCAATGTTAGCGCTTGAATGTGTCAAGATTGGGGACCGACTGACCTGGCGTACGCAGCCTTGCGCTCCTCAATGAAGCGCTCCTTTTCCTGCTTCTTCATCTGCTTAAGCTGGAAGTAGCGGGCATGCGCGGTGGGACCAAACTTGCGGCCCTGCAGAATGACAAAGGCAACCGTGCCAACAATCGGGATGAAGTTGAGCGGGAGGTACATGAAGTACCGGATGATGGCACTGGGGGTGAACTTGGCAAAGGGCTTCGTCACCAGCTTGCCCAGCTTTCCTACGGGGTCGCTTCCCGACTTGACCTGGCGCTCAGTGGCCACCAAAGAGGTCTGGCCTCGAGCGAGGAGAGTGCCATCGAAGGTGTCGATCAGGGCATCGTCAATGAGGAAGTTCTTGCTCAAGACGTTGAAAATGGTCGACGATTCACTGAGCACGAGCAGGATGGTGCTGATGATGGCGAAGGGTCCGTTGAACAGCGTCAAGAGCGCAACCTGGGGCACGTAGGTGACGGCGAACATTAGCACCGTCACGCCAACGCCGAGGGACACGGTGGGAACCAGCTTTGCCGCGAGAGGCTTCCATAGCGAGCGGTTGGCGAAGAAGTACAAGATACCCTGGCAGAAGTTTCAGTCCAGAGTCCAGACCTTTCAAAGATTCGCAAAGTCTTACCTTGAAGGGGTAGAGATACGCGGCCGATCGGACGGCATCTGCAGCGAGCTGCTTTGCCTTGTCGAAGTCCTCCCTGGCGACCTCCTTGACCCTGTCGGGCACTTTGACACCGCCTGACATGGTTGCAGCGGAAATGACGGCGGGAGAGGTAGATGTTAGGGCTTAGGTTCGGGGGGAAATGAGTTGTGAGAGGTGTTTGCTGCAAAGATTCAAGTTTGGAGAGCAATGGTGATGGGGTTACGTGACGAGCATAAGTGGCCATGACGTCACGGTTGGTTGCGGTGGGAGGGTGGTCCAAGCTTCCACTGACGAACCTCACTTCACGCCCTCCATTCCTAGCTCTCTCCAAGTCGTTGGGCTTAGTCTTACCAAGCACGATGCAATCTTGACGCAAAAGCGAAGCACACAAATTAAACCATGGCCGTCCTCTGCACACAATCCTGCAGCACCCTTGGCATTCAGCCCTGCGGAAAATCGGGTACCATACGTCATCCTCTGTGGCAATCAGCGTCCTTGTTCTTCGTTGCAGGGACAGCTGTGGCGGTGTCATGGGAAAGATCCACAGCGGATCCAATTTCTGTTGCGCGTCAATTGCCATGGATGTAGACGCAAAATACGGAGCAAAGCAGGATCTGAAGTCGTGACCAAGCTTCCCCCTCTCCACCCTTTGATGCACTCAACCGAGCAATGACGCACTCTCATCCACGTGCACCACCCCGCAGTCGCCAGATGTAGACTACCCCTAGCCGCATCCGTCAGATTGCTTAATGAAGGGACCAGTGGCGTGGGGAGCAGCCAGTGTTTGTGGCTGTTGCAACAACAAGGAATGCCAGCGCGCGAGTGAGCTGGTGGGCCAGAAAGAAGAACCGATCCGCGACCGTGACCCGCTCGAGGTGTCCACATTGGAAAATTCCAAGCGGATTCCAATGACGTTGCCGCGAGCCGCATTCGCAAGATTCGCGATCCCTCCGTTTGAGTGCTGCACTAGAGCTCTAGAGCAGCCAGTGGAGGCTAAGACAGTCGTGAAACCGGGATCTCGACGTCTGTTTGCCCGTTTGCACAGCAGCTGCGGATGACAGGACTGGGAAACATGACGTAGCATGTCTGGCTATACCTGCCTCGCCATACACATATAAGGAGGCTCCAGGGTGCTCCAAGACCTCTCCAAATCAAACTCACTCACAACCTCACATCACAACCTCATCTCAACATTCACCTTTCTCAACCCCTACCCATAAACACATCAATCCACACATCATGTCTGGAATCGTAAATAAGATCAAGGCCAAGGTCGATGACATGACCCACAAGAGCCGTAAGCATTGCTTCGCCATAAGGATCGACTATTGCTAATGCACCCAGATGATGACACTACTCACACTGGCACTCACACTGGCACCACGGGCACCACTGGCCTAGGCAACACCGGTACTGCCGGCACCACACACGGAACCACTGGCGCAGGACTGAAGGGCTCCTCAACCACACATGGCACCACTGGCTCTTCAGGGCTTGGAAACACCGACCCTACTGGTCCCCACGACTCGCACCTCATGAACAAGGCCGACCCAAGGGTTGACTCTGACCGATTCGGCACCGCTGGAAACACCTCAGGTGCTGGCGGTATCGGTGCTGGTCAGTATGGTCAGACTCAAGGTACCACTGGCGGTTTGACTGGCTCCAACACCCACGGCAGCGGTCTTACCGGCTCCAACACCCACAGCAGCGGTCTGACTGGCTCCAACACCCACGGTAGTGGTCTGCCCGGCTCCAACATCCACAGCAGCGGCTTGACCGGTTCTTCCACCACTCACGGTACCACCACCGGAGGTCTTGGCTCAAGCAACCGCAGCGACCCCACCGGTCCTCACGACAGCAACTTGGCCAACAAGCTTGACCCCCGCGTTGACTCCAACCAGTACGGCGCAGCCGGCAACACTACTGGAGCCGGAGGCTACAGCAGCACTGGCCACGGCACCTCTGGAATTGGCTCAACTGGCCACGGTACGACTGGTCTTGGCTCCACAGGCCACACCACTGGAGGCATCGGTTCCACTGGTCGCACTGACCCCACTGGTCCTCACGACTCCCATCTCATGAACAAGGCCGACCCCCGCGTTGACTCTGACCGCTTCGGCACCGCTGGAAACACTTCAGGTGCTGGCGGCGTTGGTGCTGGTCAGTACACCGAGGGCTACGGCATCCACACCTCCGGCGGTCTCTCAGGTACCAGCGGAGGACTTGGTACTGGCAATGCTGTTCATGGCAGCAACGTTGGAGGTAACACCATCCCCCCTACCAACATCCCAGATTCTGAACTTCCCCGCGCGATTGTGGAGCCTTACTCCAAGGCTGAACCCCACTCGTCGCTTGTTCCTGCCCATACTGAACCGCGCACTGGTGCTCATCATTCATCTGTGCATGACCAACACTCTGCAGGTGTGACCCACGATACCGTCGGTACTCACGGCACTCACGGTACTCACGGCACTCACGGTACTCACGGTACCCATGGCACTACTCACGACAAGCCTAGCCTCAAGGACAAGGTTAGCACTTCTAATCAAGAAACCTCTTTAAGCACATACTGATTCCGTTAGCTCAACCCCAAGGTCGATGCTGATGGCGATGGCAAGGCTGGCTTCATGAAATAGATGCTCAACAGCAGCATCTGTCAAGGATCGTTGTGCCCGCAGAGCACGGCGGCGGTGGAAGTGGAAAAGGAGTGGAAAAAGAATGGAATGACTTATGATATCCCCGAGTACCCCTAAAGCGGCTACAAAGATAGTCCATGAATGAAAATAATTTCAAACCAACATGAATCTTGATTGTTACTGTGTGCTTGTTCTAGTGCGTATGTTCAGTTGCGATGTGTAAATGTAGCATGTCCAGGCGCGGAATTGAAATGCATTGCACATGTTGTAAATCTAACATGAATGCGAGTAACTACATGAACAAACTTATATATAGGTAGGGGTAGCGCTGAGTGTGGTTTGCTTGTATATTGTAGCTATCTGCTACCTATCTTTGTTTATTTTGAACGACTAATCCCCTCTCTGAACAATTATACACCCCCTTCCCTCCCACCAACTACACCCCCCCTCCCCCCCACCACTTTGTCCAATTTCTCCGCAAACGCCGCTTCCACAGCCTCAAGATGCGCACGCGTCGCCGTCATGCTGGCCATGAGGTAAATCACATTTCCCAGGATGCGCGAGTGGATGTGGAGATGATTTGCGGTAGGTGAGGAGGCGTTGTTGTGGAGTAAGGCGTCGCGGAGGCCGAGGGCGGCGGAGGATGTGTAGCCTGTTTTTTGTTTGGTTAGTATTATTATTGTTATTATTAATATCGCTGGGTGGGTGGTTGGGAAGAGAGGGAAGAGAGAGAAGGGAAAAAGACATATCTATTGCTTACCAGAACCATGTTCATCGACTAGAGAGACTGCGAGGACAGAGCCCAGCGCATTAATCGAGTCGACGCGGTGGTGTTGCGAGAGGTTGTACACAAAGGATTTGGACCACATGCTCCATAGCCCCTCCGCCGCACTTGAACCTTGCGATTGAGATGAGGGCGTTGATTTCCACTGGTGGCGGAAAGCAGTCCATTCCTCGCCTTGGTCGGCGTGCTGCATTGCCTCGAGACTGGTGTTGCCGACGTGACACCCCACGGCGTGAGCAGTGTAGCTGTGACCGTGGAGTAAAGCCTCGGACTTTGCGTCGCCCCAGAAGGCGTTGAAGATGGAGTCGCTTGCTGTGGTGATAGAGAGGGGGAGTAAACCGCCTGTTAGCAGCTTTGCGTGCACGCTGATGTCTGGGTGGACGGCGAGATAGGAGGCTGATGAGAAGCGGCCCAGGCGGTAGAGGCCGGTGAAGACTTCGTCGAAGACGACTGGGAGGCCTGACCACGCGTGTGGGTCTTTTGCGGATGGTGTCGAGAATTCAGATCCAGAGGCGAAGTCGTAGCTACGTACGACGCGAACGAGACTTTGTTGGAACAGCGGATCGACGAAGATCATGCCTCCAGCCCCGAGGATAACAGGCTCCATGACCAATCCGCCAAACTTGCGCCCCTCTGTCTTCACGAGTCGATCGAGCGTCTTCTTGATATACGCTTCATACAGCTCTGAGCGGCCTCTGGTCGCAAAATCAAAAATCGAGTCCTGATTCTCAAACTCTTGCGCCGGACCAAAGTCACCCTCCATACCAGCAGGCGACTCGATAACCCACTTTCCCTTCTTCAGCTTGAATGTCGGGTAGTCAAACCAATACCCACGGCCGCGATACCAGTCGACTTTCTCGTTGTACACGCACGGCTCGGACGCGTCCATGGCGCCAATAGTGTCTCCATGGTAACTCCCCTTGAGGCCCAAGACGCCAACAGGCTCATTCGCGCCATCCCAATCGTAGTGCTTGCAGGCTGCTCGGAGTGCCATTTTGATGCCGACTTCTGTGGCTGTGCTGCCATTGTCCGTGTAGAATACCTTTTTCAGCCGTGGGTTGTTCAGGTCTGCTAGGATTTTCTCCGCCAGCTTGAGAGCGGGTTCATGCGTTGCGCCGGCAAACATGACGTGCCCGTATCGTCCTGCTGCATATGCTGCTTCCAGTGCTAATCGTGGATTGCCGTGCCCGAGACCTTGGGTCCACCATGATGCAGAGCCGTCGAAGGCTGGGTATAGGAGTGCGTGGTCGCTTGTTTCTTTGGCCGTGGTGTCGGTCTTCTTGACTTGGAAGTAGTCTCCATATGCCGAGTCAAAGACTAGGATATCATCCGCGGTCTTGACGTGTTTGTGCTGTGTAAAAGGGTGCCAAATTGCTTTGTGCGTTCGCGATGCCATGTTGTCAAGTTGCTCCCGACGCGCTGCATGGCGATCAATCAGGTGCTTTGCTAGGCCATCGATAGCATTCTCTTGGCTCTGCGAGTCGTAGTATCTGCGCATCAATTCTGTTTCTTCGACTGTACCGGCTCCAATACCAGTCATGTCAGGGATCCATGGTAACGTGAAGGCGGGGATTCCCAAGTTCCCAAAGTATTTGGTGAGGTATTCGGCATTCTCGTATTTGCCTTGGTCATCGAAGCACACGACAGCATCGATGTCGTAGCCGCGCATCTTCAACGATTCAGTGGCTGATATCGTCGATGCAATTCCCCCCAACCGATGGTCGCCCACAAGCACTGCGGGAAGTCGTAGTGGCCGGAAAATATCTGCTTGTGGCGTGCCAGATGGTCCAGGGCTGAGTACGCCGCCGGCTGTCTCGATGATAGAGAAGCTTCTTGTCAGTGAATCCAGCGGAAGTGCACTGGCTTCTTGCTGGATTGTTTTGAAGACCGTTCGACTAATATCTTCATCGCTAGGCTAGACATGTTAGAATATGCATCCAGGGTGAGGGTACTTCAAGAGCTCACAAGATGTGCTGCACCCCTCGCAGCGACATGCGGACTCACAGCCTCATCGAATTTATAAAGCGTTGATACTCGCCGTCCGCTATACTTGTGCACATAGCTAGGAATGGTTAAATTTCAATTCATCATTCAGACGCTGCACCATCCTACCTATCATCAGCTTCATCCGCTGGCCCCGTCGACACCGGCTTGATATACTGCACCCTCCACTTGGTCTTCCCAACTCTTTTCCCAAAATGCGCCCCTAACAGCGTTGAAAACACAGTCTTCCCAACCCCCGTATTCGCACCATAAACCTGCACCGCGATGAGGTTCTTCCACAATCCTCCCGGCACTCTCGCCATTGTTTAATTCCTCTCAATGGGAAGACACCGTGACACGACGGCTGAGATTTGGTGTAGAGTCGAGAGGGCGTGGGGTACCGGTACGAGCAATTGACCAATACGGCCGTGGCGCTAGCGGCTCCGAGAAGGACCCACTTGGGTACCTGCATCCCATCATGTCCTCAACCGATCTCGGGCTATGCAGTGGCGGCTATACAGGGCCCAAGTATCACGACACACCGAATGAGTCAATCGACCGCCGCGTAACTCGGGGACCCGTTGCTGATGCTGACAGCTGCTCACACCGGCTTTACAGCTGACCTCGGTATCACGGAAGCCGCCGTGTGATCGACAGATTACCCCAAGTACCGTTAGATCGAGGTTTGTCTCGAGGGGGAAACATCGAGATCACGTTACCCAGGGACTACCTACCAACACGCTGTGCTGTGTGTGTGTGGCTTCTGTACAGGACAAGAGATGGATTGTGATGGGCCAGCGGGAGCATTGACACGACAGTTGCAAGACCTGCTTGATCGGCGGCGCAAGAATTCCACACTTCGCAATCTGACATTGCCAAAGGCTCGCCAAATCGACTTCTCCTCAAACGACTTTCTCTCCCTGTCAACCTCGCCGCAGCTCAAATCGCTGTATCTCGAGGAATGCCAAAAGGCCAATCTGCCTCTTGGTAGTGGCGGCTCGCGACTTCTAGACGGCAATTCGGTTTATGCGGAGCAGCTAGAGCGCGATATTGCAAGGTTCCATGGTGCGGAGGCCGGGCTGTTGTTCAACTCGGGCTTCGATGCAAATGCTGGCTTCTTCGCATGTGTGCCGCAGCCGGGAGATGTGATTGTGTACGATGAGCTTGTCCACGCCAGCGTGCATGATGGAATGCGGCTATCGAGGGCTCGGGAGACAGTCGCATTCGCGCACAACTCGGTGTCGGATCTACGTCAAGTGCTTCTGAACGTCGCAAAGAAGCATCAGAGCAACGTCTTTGTGGCAGTCGAGTCGATATACAGCATGGATGGCGACGTCTCGCCTTTGACAGCTATTGTAGATGTGGTGGAGAACATCGTGGGTCGCGACAGAGGCTACATCGTTGTAGATGAAGCGCATTCAACTGGTGTCCTTGGATCACAGGGAAGCGGGCTGGTCTGCGAGCTTGGACTAGAAGCCCGTATATTTGCACGCCTCCACACCTTTGGCAAGGCATTGGCAGGCAACGGAGGTAATATTCACACACGCACCCCCCCTTTTAAAGCAGTAGCTGACCCGCTCTCTAGCCATCATACTAGGTTCCAACACGCTCCGACACTACCTCATCAACTATGCACGCCCACTCATCTACACCACCTTCCTCCCATACCCCTCGCTATCCTTGATCCGCTCTTCCTACACATTACTCCAGTCCGGAGGCAGCATAGCATTACAAACGCATCTGCACCGCCTAACAGCGACTCTCTACACCCAACTCAACCACCTTCAGTCCATCTCCCCAACAGCACAATCGCTCCTCGAAATCCCGAGCGCGTGCCCAAAGTCGCCCATCTTCTCGGTGCAGCTGGAACGCCCACGGCTGCTGGCTGCCTTTCTCCAGAACCGCGGCATGATGGTTAGAGCTGTGGTGCCGCCCACGGTGCCGCTGGGAACGGCGCGAGTGAGGATCTGCTTGCACGCTGGAAATACAGTGTTGGAGGTTGAGCAATTGGTTGGGGCGCTCCGGGAATGGTGCGATGGTCAGGCGAGTGAGAAGCGGGTGGAGAATGACAAGACGATAGAAGCCTCTAGAGCAAGACTTTGAATAGTAATAAAAGAATTGGAATCTAAATTTTCTACATTCGTTTTTTGCGTTTTAATTTTCGCGTCTTGCAATCAAAGTTAAGCAAGGGCTTGAACGGTGGCTTCGGCCTCTGCAGCTGCGACGACGGCCTCTGCCTCGTCCTGGCCAGGCAGCTTGCGCACCTCTCCGATCGTCTCCTCCATCTTCATGGGCCGCAATCCCCACCGTCCAAACATGGCCTTGTCTTCTTCCCAGCCGTTGCAAGCAGTCGTCAGCATCTTCTCTCCCGTGAAGACGGCATTCGCACCAGCCTGGAAGCACATGATTTGCTTCTCCTCGCGCATCGTGTGGCGCCCAGCAGCGAGGCGGATGATTGTCTTGGGCATGACCAGACGAGCCGTCGCAATGGTTCTCAAAATGGCATCGAAAGAAATGGCCTGCGTCTCTCCGAGCGGGGTACCTTTGATCGGCACGAGGGCGTTCACGGGGAAAGACTCGGGATGAGCCGGCAGCGTCGCAACGGTGTGAATTAGACCGACGTGATCGCGCGCCTTCTCCCCGAGCCCGAGGATCCCACCGGTGCAGACGTGGATACCGGCTTCTTGCACGTTCTTGATGGTGTTGAGACGCTCGTCGTAGGAGCGCGTGGTGATGACGCTGGGGTAGTGCTCGCGGCTGGTGTCGACATTGTGGTTGTAGGCCGTCAGCCCAGCATCCTTGAGCTCCTTTGCCTGCGCTGCGTCGACCATGCCGAGCGTCACACATGCTTCCATGCCCATGCCGCGAACACCTTTGATCATTTCTTTGATGTTCTTGAGGTTCGTCTTGCGGCCCCGCATGTCGCGCCATGCGGCACCCATGCAGAATCTCGAACTTCCATTCTCTTTTGCGATGCGTGCAGCTTCCAGGACGGAATCAACAGAGCTCAGTTTCGTAGCCTTGAGACCCGTGTCGTAGCGTGACGATTGGGCACAGTACGAGCAGTCTTCGCTGCAACCTCCGGTTTTGATGTTGAACAGCGTGCACATCTGGATAGCGGCTGGGTCATGGAACCGCCGATGCACGGAAGACTGCAGTCATGAGCCATGCTGGGTCTGGATGAGTGACTATCTCGCAAGGACAACATACCGCGGCATACGTCAGGTCAATCAGCGACGTGTTGTACACTTCTGAGATTTCCTCTTTGGTCCAATTCGTCCTGGGTCCACTGGCATTGAGAGCCTCGTCAAAGACCGAGGCTATCCGCGTTGGAGGGGTTGCTTGTTGAGTCCTGGGGTCAATGGGAGTGTCCAGCACAGTGCTGAACGAGCGGTAGGCGTACTGTGGCCGACGAACAAGCGTCAAGCCAACAGGCCGTAGAAGCAATCTCTGGGCCATGTTTGCAGCAGCTTCAATGATCTCGACGGTTACATGAGCATTGGGATGGTAAGAGTCAAGAGTCAACAAATCTCCCCCTCGGTTGGCCCGACGCAGGACTGCCAGCAGGGATCACCGGCCTACCCAGCTAGCGTCATCCTCGCCGCCCCCCCCACTCTCTCCGCATCCCCGCCAATCACGCCAAAGGTGATCAAATGGGACCTGGCGGGGCTGTCTTACACACTGTATTAATAAAATCGAAAGAGACAAGCTATTCATGATGGGCTGGAGTACATCGTTGCTGGTAATACCATTTCAACTATTCCAGCTTGCACTATTCAGGACTAAAGCCCCTTATTCCACTCCCACAGGATATTCTTAGAGGTCGCCGCTGACTACAGGTGCTGACTGGGGTCTATCAGGGATCGTTACAAAGCTTACACATTGTGGATTAGGCGTCGAATCCTACGACATCAATGGCTAGACTGGACACGAATTGTAATACTAAGAGCAATATGCTGCTACATGTCAGCTGAATACCGATCAAAGACCCAACACTCCTTATTCCGCCTCTCCAACAACACTTGATCATTAGCACCAATGTGCTTCCCTCACGTCCTTGAGCGAAGTGTACGAGACTTTTACAAACACTGGCCCATGTTCTAGTCCTTTTCTACTTGTCCGTCTCTCTCGTCAGTTTCTTTCGTCACTCTCTCAGCTTTTTGACCAGTTTTGTAAGCAATGGCCATGGTCTGGCATCTCCAGCAGGACCTCCAAGGCTCCAGTTTGATCCCACATGCATCATCATCTTTCTAAGCCGTCTAGGAATGATATATTCGAGACCGTGAAGATGAAGTATTTGAACATCGCTCCCAAAGACTTCTTCAATCATAAACCTACATTTACGAGTCAATCTGCTACATCACAGCTTATGCCCCGTCTTCTCCACCGCCCGCTTATACGTCTCTGTACTCCTACACACCTCCATCCACCTATTAATATTCACATACTCCTTCCCCTGCGTGCCCAACTCCCGTGCCATAATAAATTCAACCGAGAACTGCATCATAGTGTCCGCCGCCGTAACCTGGTCGCCGCACAGAAACCTGCCCGATGAAAGCGAGAGCTCGGTTTCCAGCCACGACAGGTCTTTCTGCACATTGACAGCCATGCCCTTTTCCATCGCTTCCATGGTGCCCTCGGGTGCGTTGTCGGGCATGTTCCAGCGTGCGTAGAGAATGGCAAGAGCATGGAGGAGAAAGGTCGCTTCTGAAGCGTGCACCCATTGGCGCACTTTGACACGGTCCTTGAGATCCCGGGGCAGGAGTCTGCCAGTCTTGTCGTACGTCTCGCAGAGATAGCTGGGTACCATCAAAAAGAAAGCTTTCCAACAAATCTCAAAAACTTACTCGCAAATCGCACCGCTTTCGCATATCGTCAGATTTCCATCCTGGAGCGTGGGGAATTTCCCAAGCGGGTTTCCTGAACTGAGCTTGAATTCTTCGGGTGCTTTTTGGTTCTCGCGTTCGGAGAACTTGACGGCGTAGTCGAGACCGAGCTCTTCGAGGAGCCAGGCTGCGCGGATACAGCGAGATGCTTGGAGAAACCAGAGGGTGATCTGAGGCATAGTTGTGGTTATTGCTGTTGAGGTGTGGGGTGGTAGCGCTGTCCAGTCTGATGTAGATGGAAGAGAATCGATAGGGCCTCTATATTCATTGGAAATTGACTTGATCTTGGTTAGCTACATCTTTTGTGGCGTCATGGATGAGTGATTTGTAGTCTCGGAGTCGATTCCGGCGGGGGAGGGGTAACTCTCGCATAGCAGCAACGGATCATGGGTTAGTTTACCAGAAGCCAGGATATCTCCTGCCTTTTTTCTAGGAAGAATCTCGAACTTTGGATTTTTCGTGATGTAGGAGTCAAAAGTGCTGCAAATGATGGTAGGGTAGCAACAAGGAGTCAGTCAAGAGCGTCAAGCTGTGGAAATGGCAAAAGTCTTGGTGAATGTTTTCTTCTCTTGAGCTACTCCTTCTTGTGTTTTGTCAACCTATACCCATAGTACTCGAAACTATCACCGCCGCCCAAGACCTCCATCTCCAGATCCCATTCATCGTTGCGATTGAGAATCGGCTTGACGAAGTGAGGCTGTCGGTATGTGATGTACAAGAAGAAACCATCGTCCTTGAGCACTCTTTGCACCTATGCATAGTCAGTGATATGGCTCCCACGAGATATCATAAAAAAACTATAAGCTCACCTCATTCATATATCTCCCGCTGTTCTCCAACACTTCATCTGGTGGACTCCACGGACTGCCGAAGATCATAGCGTCCAATGTTCCCTTGTCAAATGCCACGTCAATGCTATTTGACGCAATATCTTTCATATCTCGTACATCGCCCTCTTTCCATTCCACACCAACTTCCGATGCATGTCGCGATCTCATGAGATCCACGACAACGGCCGAAAAGTCCAAACATATCTGATTGCCGTATCCTCTCTTCAAAAGGTCGTATGGTACGGTCTTTCACAAGTCAGCCACAATGTTGATTAAGATACATGCTTAATTTCATCGTACACTATCACCGCTCCCAAGATGCAATATCCTCGGGTTTGACTCGGGTGCGCGTGATGCAAAAAGGTGTTTTGAAAAGAACGGCTCTAGTGATGCAAAGTCGCGAAACCATTCATGTGTGGGTTTACTACTGTCGTCCGCTTTGGAATACCGCTCATCCCAAAATGAGGCATGGCCCAGGGCAGCCCCTTCGTCGGTTTTCGGCATGTCCGATCAAGATGCTTGGATTGTATGGTGTGTTGGAGCGACCGGTCCGCTTCCTCTGAATTATTTTTCTCGTCAACTAGTCCAGTCTGCGCCCCACCTCACACGTTAAGTTATCTAACTTCTTCACTTCCCATTGCCACTGCTTCGTAGAAAACAACAACCCTCCAATGTCTCTCCGTCGATGCTTTGATGCAATGAGGACGCATTTTAAATGAACACGATTCGATGTCATCGTTCCTCGCACATCCATCGTGCCCGACGCGTCGCATCGTTTAAGCCTCGGCTCAATGCCATAGTCTGTGGGGTAAGGCTATCTGAAGCCAATGCTGCTAGCCCAGCCTGGAAGGCATTGGATAGCATTCCTGTATTTCCAAAGTACTTAATTCATACATAAACATCTTACACGCCCGCTACGAAGTTTGAAGCGCCATCACATCATCCTGAACGCCAGCCATGATGGCGCCAACAGAGAAACCAATCCTCTTCCACTACGCCCAATCAATATACTCGCACCGCATCCTCTGGTACCTCTGGCTTCGTGGAATCCCATACGATGAAAGCATCCAACCCCCCATCATGCCCCGTCCCATCCTCTCCTCCCTCTCCCTGCCCTATCGCAAGATCCCCCTCCTCGCCATCGGAAAAGACATCTACCATGACTCGCGGCTCATCATCTCCACGCTCGAACAAGTATATCCAAACAGCACTTTAACGCCTTCCACGCCTGCAGAACTCGGCATCCAGAAGTTGCTGGAAAACTGGACAGTCGATGGAGGCATCTTCGGCGCGGCCGTGAAATGCATGCCTTATTGGTCCTCTAATAGTCTACTGCAGAATAAGGCTTTTGTGGATGATCGCCAGGCATTGACGGGTGGCCGGCGCATGAGCGCGGAGAGTATGGAGAAGGGGAGGCCAGAGGGCCTGGCGGCGTTGAGAGTTGCGTTTGAAATGCTGGAAAGAACTTTCCTTGCGGATGGGAGGGAGTGGCTTTTGGGTGGCGAGGGGCCCACGACAGCAGATATAGATGCAGTGTGGCCATTTGAATGGATGGCGTGGGATGCAGGGATGGAGGGGAGTTTGAGAGGTGGAGGCTGTGGAAAAGAAGATTTTCCGAGGGTGTATGCGTGGATACGGCGGTTCATGGAGCTTGTGGAAGACAGAAAGAAGGGGTGTGTGAAGCCGAAGCGGTTGGATGGGGAGGAGGTGATGCAAAGAATTGTCGAGGCGAAGGGTATGCCAGAAAAGACCAACTTTGAGGACAACAACCCACTCGGTCTCACCAAAGGCGAAAAAGTCGATGTCTACCCCTCAGACTACGGACAATCTGGTAAAAGCACTGGCACCCTCATCGGCCTCTCCACCAACGAAGTCGTCATCCAAAACGACAAAGCCCTACATCTCCACTTCCCCCGCTGGAACTTCACCATCAAACGCACCACCACCACCACCACTCCCACCACCATCCCCAAGCCCCTAACCACCACCCCCAAAATGACACTAATCTACCACCCCTTCTCCCCCTACACCCGCAAAGTCTACATGCTCGCCCACGAACTCGCCCTCCACACCCACATGACCCTGCACAAGGTCGTCGTCGCCCCAATCCCCATCCCAGGCTGGAGCGACAACAACGCCGACGTCGCCGTCTACAACCCCATGGCCAAAATCCCGTGCCTCGTCACACACGACGTTCCCAACGGCCTCTTCGACTCCCGCATTATTTGCGACTACCTCGAGCACATGGCTGGCGTGCGTAAAAAGCTCGACGCGAGGTATTGGCAGCGCCGCGCACTGCATGCAGCTGCAGATGGCATCATGGATGCCGCGGTGTTGATTACATATGAATTCCGCATTCGCAAGGAGCGGGGTCTGTTTTTCAAAGAGTGGGTCGAGGGCCAGAAGAGCAAGATTGAGAGGATCTTGGATCGATTCGAGAGTGCGGTTGCAGCGGGGATATTGCCTGTGCCTGTGCGCGGGGGTGGGCCGGCGAGTGCAGACGAGGTTGCTGTGGCGGTGGCGGTGGCTTCGACAAAGGCAATGGGGTATGTGGGTGTTGAGTGGAGTCGTGGGAGGCCTGGGTTGGTGACGTGGATGGGGATGTGGGAGGGGCGGCAGAGTTTTGTGGATACGCCGCCGACGAGGGATTGGGATGGGAAGAGGGAGGGGAGGGAGATTGCAAAGATATAAGTATGATTTTTTTTTCGATCAGCCAATTAATCAATCAGTAGGTTCACTGGGAGATGGATCTATTCTTCTAATCTCAATCATCCACTAGCATCTAAACATGGACTTCGTCAATGCATTCCCACGACTTGTCCTTTTTAAACAAAAGGGTTCGTGCAATCATGCCCCCTTATTCACCATCTCATTCTACAACTGCGTCAACAGCCCCTTGCTCTCAAGCAACAGCACAATCTGATGCACTGCCGTCCTAACATTCGTCGTCGACAGATCAACAGTCAAATCAGCATTCTCAGGCGTCTCATACGGGTCATCAACGCCAGTGAAGCCCTTGATCTCGCCCGCGCGCGCAGCCTTGTAGATACCACGCTTATCCGTCTTCTCCGCATGTTCAAGCGGCGTAGAAACGTGAATGAGGTAAAAGTCGCCGTGCTTGGACACAGTTTCGCGCGCAGCCTTCCTGCTCGCCTCAAAGGGCGCAATGGGCGCGACAATGGCAGCGGCACCGGCTTTGGTGAGTTCAGCGGCCACAAAGGCGATGCGCGCAATGTTTTTGTCGCGGTCGGTGCGCGAGAAGCCCAGTTCGCTGCTGAGTTCTGAGCGGACGGTGTCGCCGAGGAGCAGGGAGACGGAGCGGCCGCCTTGTTGGTTGAGGGTGACGTTTAGAGCGCGGGCAACAGAGTCCTTGCCTGAATTCTGGTAGCCGGTCAGGAAGACGGTGAAGCCTTGCTGGCTGCGCGGGGGGTGGGACTCGCGCAGCACGCGCACGACTTCGGGGTAAGAGAACCATTCGGGGATCTCTTGGCCGGAGCGGAGTCGCTTGCGGAGTTCTATCGTGGATGGTCAGTTGTGTACATCAACAATCAATACAAATATGTCTTACCTGTGCCGGAAATGTCGAGAGTCTTGACGCCTTGTGGGACTTCGTCCTTGGGCTTGTACTCATCCGAGTCGGGCAGATAGGTCATCTGCAAGAAGGGCACGACCTCGATGCCGAGCTCATCCCTATACTTCTCAACCGCGTCCTGGGCGTCGTAGGGGCCGTAGAAGTCGACTCCCTTGGAGTTCTTTCCTGGGCCAGCGTGATCACGACCAACGATGAAGTGTGTGGCACCGTGGTTCTTGCGGATAATCGCGTGCCAGATGGCTTCACGAGGACCAGCCATACGCATGGCAAGAGGCAACAGAGCAAGCACAGCCATACCATTGGGGTAGCGAGGCATCAGCGCCTGGTAGACGCGAACACGGGTGAAGTGATCAATGTCGCCAGGCTTGGTCAGGCCAACGACGGGGTGGATCAACACATTGGCCTGGCGGGCGCGGGCAGCGCGGACGGTGAGCTCGCGATGGGCGCGGTGCATGGGGTTCCTCGTCTGGAAAGCCACGACCTTTTGCCATCCGAGCTTGTCGAAGTGCAGACGGAGCTCTGCGGGTGTGTAGCGGAGGCCGACATAGTCGTAGTGTTCTAACCGGTCAATGGCATCGACCTTGCCGCCAACATAAAACTCCTTGGCGGTGTTGTAGAGGTATGTGATGGCCGGGTGAGCGACATCGCCATCGGGGCTGAAGACCTCCTTGGCCTCCCTCTCCTTGTCTGGCCGGTAGACATCGTCGACAGTGATGATGGCAAGGTTGCGGTCGTCACGGAAATCACGGAGGGCCACACGCGCCCCAGGCTTCACGCCCGCCGCATTGATGGTTTCTTGCGAAACGTCAAGTGTGATGGGAATGGAGAAGAGGTTGCCATCGGCGAGACGGTTGTTCGACACGACGCCATCGTAGTCCTTTTGGTTCATGAAGCCTGCCGTATCGTTCAGCCTCAGGCGATGCAAACAGGCCAAACACGAGGGGCAGAACATCTCCCTGCCCCTCGCCTAGCGCGGGAATGACGACTTACCTTCCAACGGCGAAAACCCTCCGTTCAGAATGAGCTCCAAGTCGCAAAGTTGCCTCTCGGTCAGCACAATAGCGGGCAGTGTCTCTGCCTCGTCGAACAGCTCCTTGCGTCTGGGCGCATCGCGTGCGATCAAATCCTTGAGGATTCCGCCTACGGGTCGCAATATGAGCAAATATTCTGCGCAACAAGAATCTTGCCATTTGACATACCATGCGGTGGGTTTGCCATGTTTGCTAAAGAGAGTTGCAACGCGCTCTATCGACTGTGAATGTTTTGGGGGCAGAATTCAGCAGAGTTCTTTCAAGTTGGGTATCAAATGTTGGAAAGTAAGAGTGAGGTGTTAGATGCGCAAGTTTCAAGACAAGTCCGCAACCGGGGGCAGTGAGCCTTTTATCTTGGCTCAGCTTATGTTTCCAATGCTTGCTTATTGTTGACTGAAGGGTATCGCATTTTTCAGGCCTGCAGAACTAGCATATAAGCGGGTGGGTGTATGGGTCGGGTTCCTTAGACGCGATTGCGCAATTGCACGTTTGCTAGACTACGGCTGGCAGTCCCATTCGCTCCTTGGGAACTTCTCAGCATGACGTGTGAAAGCCAAGTCGGAGACAGCAAATTCTCTCTTTATTCGTGGTGTTTCAAACACCAACAACTCACGATCAAGACAGTTTGCATTTTGTTTTTTTGGTGTTCAGTTTATTCATCTGTGAGCTTCTATGGCTCGCATATCTATATCGGTGGTATCTCGGCCCCGTTTATACATCGTCATCGGTGGGCCCCGTGGGGTAATGGTTCCCGTCCAAACTTCATACTATGTCGTGTCCTGAAAACCCAAACGCCATGCTAATGTTGATGCTAATCGAAAAATCAAAAAAGGAAAGTCAAACGACACGTGGCAACTCAAACGTTCAACGAGACTTGCTCCAAGGCGTTGGCCAGCTCCTCATTTCTTTGCTTGATCTCTTGCTCCTGAAGGAACTGAGCGTAGCGGGACTTGGGGTTGTGGATGCCGCACTCGGTCTTGTTCTTGCCCTTCCAGCGTCCTGAACGCTCATCCTCGCCAGCGGCGACGGGCTGCGTCGAGTGCCAGTCGCCAACACTCTTGTACCCCTGGTTCAGGAGGTCGTTGTATGGAACATCGTTGGCGTCGACGTACTCTTTGACTTGAGCAAAAGACCAGTTGGCGAGAGGGTTGACCTTGACAAGGCCGGCTTCGTCGACCTCCACGATGTCGAGGTCACCACGCTTACCACCCTGGCTGCGACGTCGACCAGTCAGGACTGCCTTGACCTGGAGTTCCAGGTAGGCACGCTCAGCAGGCTCGACCTTGGCAACATAGTCGTAGAGCTCATCGTTGGTATCCCAAAGCTTGTCGCCGTGCTTTGCGGTGAACTGGTGGACATTATCACATCCAGCAGGCTTGTACACATGGACACGGGTTCCGTAACGTCTTCGAACCCGGTCAACAAGTGTGTAGGTCTCATCGAAGTGATACAAAGTATCCAAGAAGATGAGGTCGATGTTGTGGCTCATTGGTCCGTCGAGCTTAGACAACATATCAATAGTGACCAGTCCTGTAAGCCCAAAAGCTGTTGTCTGGAAGAGACCTGGCAAGGATGTGATGCACCATTTCAGGATGTCTAACAAGCATTAGCTGTGCTCTGTTACAAAAGCAGGATTTCTTATACCTTGTGGCTCCAGCTTCTGCAACTGGGCGTTGATGAACTTGAGGTGAGGCTTGGTGAAGTAGATCTCGGTCAAGCTCTCCTGGCTCGAGGCTGCGGACGCATACCCAGACTCCTCGTGGATTGTGGGCCGTTGGTAGACTTTGGCGTGGCTGAACAGTGGTGACGACATCTTCAGGGACGTATGAGGGAGACGTTGAGAGTGAGGCACGTGCAGAGAAGTTTGATGCAGTAAATTTGATAGCTGAGGATCCCACAACACAAAGTCGCAAAAGAATAGACTACCAAACACTTCAATCTGGGGAAGTGAAAAGGGAAGTCGAACACGGCCTGGAGTATATATTGGAATCCGCCATCAGATTTGGCTTTGTAACCATCCTCCACGTTTTCGCCATAAGACGTGCTCGCTCAATCACGCCATTGGCACTAGTACTCAAGGAGCAAATCTCTTCCTGGAACCGATGTTGAGTAGCTCAGCCAATCAAGCGGCGGCAGGAAAGAGCGGCTCTGAGATCTAGGACCACGCTGCTGTCCTTGCTTGCAAATGACGAAGAAGTCGAGCTGATGGTGTTGGTCTTTTGTCATCACCCACCATCTGACGTGCCTCCCGAATTTCACCAAGAACACGCAAAACCAGCACGGCCGAACTTGCGTCAGGAATTGGAAGAAAGCCGTCTCAGGTCTACTAAAACGCGTGAAATGCGACCCGCACCCCCCATTTCTGACGTGCTCTGAGGGTTGTTTGGATGCAAGGATGATGTCTCCTCTCGGTTCGTCGGGCTTTCGGCGCCTCGCTGCAAGGCTTCTTCAGCTAACATTCCACGCTGCGATCGAATCATTAGCGCAAGCCGCGTCAAAGTAGAGTGCCTTGAAAGAACGGCATTAAACGTGAGGTACATCATATCTTTCAAGCATTGGTGATACCAGTTGATTGCTTGATACGCTTTGCAGACACCGGTAGAGCTGGGTACGGCGACATGCGGGGAACCGATCGCCTTGGTGGCAGCCTCGTTGATCATCCGAGTGAAGACATACGTGTCGCGATAGCCTAAAGTTCCTGGACAATTGATGTCGCTGGCTGTTGGAGATGATGCGGTCGTGATGCGGCGGGCGCGTGCGGGGCCTCGTAGCAATGATCAGGCCCTCTTCACGCTTAACCCGACCGAGGATAAGCGGGTGTCTCTTCTATGTGGAGAGGGCCCTGTTGGCACAATGGTCTCGTACATTCTCTCCATGATTGATAAAGAAACTGCCGGGGATTATGGTGCTCCTGTGTGTGACGGGTACATGCATTGCTGACGGCTCGCTTTCGCCCCAGGGAACAAACAGCCATTGCGGCTTAGGTCTGGGCGCTGAGTCTTCTCTTCTACTACACAGTCAGCAACATCAATTCAACAAATTGTCATCAAGCGGACCTTGTCTGATAGTGTCAAGTAAGTGAGAATGTGTGTAAGAGTGTGAAGGAGGTTCTGTGGAGTCGCGATTGCCAAGATCTCCGGAGAGCAGTCACGAGGGCATCACAAGTCTCCTCAGTAGACCGCGATTCGGCATCAGCTTGCAATCTGTTGAACTCAGAAATGGCTAGATCTGCCAATTGGATAGGTGAGACTTTGGCATGAGATCTAGCACATGATCTACACCTATCGAAAAAAGTCTCAGCAGCAGGATGGCTTCTACTTATTGCCCCAGGGCGTCATTCACGCACCCCTACCAGTCCTCATTTTCTTCAACGTGGTGCATGCTCACACGTCTTCCCTACTGGACCTGGAGATATACGATATAGTGCGTGGCCTCTCGCATCATGTCAGCACCAATCAAGCTTCTGCCATACTCTTCATCGCAGCCCTGTCCTCGGCAGTCAATGAACTTGTCTTTGCAGCCTCCTTCCATTTCTCCATCTGCTCGTACTGCTCTACGGGTAGGACAGACTTGAGCTGCTTGAGTAGCTTTGGTGCAAACTTGCCCGTGGCGTAGACAACACCGTCATTGTATTTTGCGAAGAGGACGAGCACCAGAGTCAGAAATAGTACTGGGCCGTCGGACTTCTTCTGCTTCTGCATTCTCCGGATCAAGTCGTTGATGGTGTTTTGCTTTACCTCGAGCGTCTTTTCGTTAGCAAGGGGTTCAATGCCTTGTTTCCTGTGGAACTTCTTTAGTGCCGCGAGAACGCCAGCTAGACTTGCGTCGTCCTGCTTGAGGGATTCTTCGACGGCGCTGACGTTTTTGCGTGTTTTGCGGCTAAGTATCAGTCCTTGCGATCGTGCTTTGGCAGTGGACTCGGGTATGAGTTCTTTCTTCGCATATGTCGTGAGAATCTCCGAGAGTTGATCGCGTAGCTTCTCATCCGCAACTTTATCAAGGCCATCGCTGTAGACCTGGCATCTTGACTGAACACGCTCTGTCCAGAACTTGGAGAATTGCGCTTCTATCTGGGCCTCTTGTTGGGAAATGCTTGTCCAGAAGCGTTCCTCGACAGCCTTCTCGACAGCCTTCTCTTTTATCAAATTGCTGAGAATTAGCTGTTCCTTTGTGACCAGTCCTGTGATGTTGGATAAGTTGTATTTGACCTCCCTCTCTGGGTGTTCTTGCAATTGCTGCCACTGTAGGCTAGCTTCGACATCTGCGTAGTCTAGAAGCACGCGCCGTTCGCTCTCGTAGGATTCAGGCTTGAGGAGAAAGTCTCCAACGCGTACCGCCGGCGCGCCATGTTCGTCTTGATATGCAGCGGTGATGTCGTGTGCGATATCTGGCAAAATACGGCTTTGAAGGCTTTTTGGAAAGTCGTTCAGAACATGCTGCACAAGGATATTAGTTGTTGGTCTCGAGAGGAAGGGGTTTGACGTACCGCAAGATCTACATGCCCTTCCCGTGCTAGATACTCCGTGCAGGCCTTCGCCACCTGCAATCTCTTCGCTTTTGAGATTGCAAACGCATCGATTATGTCGACCCCCACCGTCGTTTGAATGTGCTGCGATGCGTCCTCGACGGTCGAGTAGAACTCGGGGAAATCTCTTTGGAATGCTACAAGATCCACGTATGTAAGCTTCCCGGACCTAAGATCATCCAAGACGGCATCTCGATTCTGTTCAATTAGCTTCTTGGGATAACACTGTGCTCCATCTGGACCCTCCTTGACAAAATAAAGATCTGTCAAGGCGCGAGAGTCCAGGACGTCCCGTAAGACGCGGAGTGCGAACCAAAGGGGCGGTGCGCCGGGAAGATTTTGGAGTTTGATGTCAACGGGCCTACAAGATGTGAGTCGTCTGGCTGGAACAGCGCACTGGATGATACTAACAAGAGATCTGATTGGGAGGACTGCAGCGACTCAGCAATATCGTCTGACACCTTTTGCTCGTAAGCCTTGCTGAAGACGTGTCCGTCGTAGAGCACGACTTCTCCTTCCACATCCTTTAGGAGTGCATTCACACTGTTTTCGTCCAGATCAGCCTCTGAAGCGAACTGAGACTTCTGGACGATACCGCTGGATAAGCTGTTGCTCAAGTTACGTAGGAGCGCGTCTCTTTCATCGATTGTAACGATGCAACTATTGTTGGTGCTCAGCAAGGCAACACCTGAATGGGTCCGAACGAGCTGGAGAACAAGATCTGGATCCACGTCCAGGTCATCGGCTAGGCTGCGCACACTTATCCTCGATAATCCTAACAATCTGTTAGTAACACGCATATGTTTTGGAAAGGATCGCTTGCCTTTGGTCACGCGACTTCTGAATTGTGCTTTGACAAACTCCAAGGTTACGAAGCCGTGGCCGCCAGAAGACAGGATCAAAGAAGGGAGGAAGTCTAGAGAGGTTTGCGGAGGAAAGAGTTGGAAGATCTCTTTGGCATCCCCAGCTGAGAACATGCTGGTGGACGGTTGAGCCATCGCGGAAGGGCCCAAGTTTTTCAAGGTAGCAAACATGATTTCGAGGATGGGTGCGAAGAGAGGAGTCCTCCCCTGACCCCATAAATCGTGAACAAGACTCAACAGTCCCTCTCTAGGCTGTTTGGGTGAAATGCTAGCGAATATAAATCATGGTCGTGATGTGCTTGGAGGGTAGAGGAGGAAAGACAAGACTTGATTGGCGGGGCAGCAGGCGGCAAGCGGCGGCAGAATCGCCGACTCTCGACAGAACCTCATCGTTGATGCAGCAACTCTGTGCAAGCAGCCCCAGCCAGAGTCGTCCAGCGCCACCATGTCTCAATTCCGCGCAGCCAAGCTCGACATTGGATGCTTTGCCAAGATCCGCAACATTCGCGACCACACCAAGCGGAAGGTGTACGCCGAGAATGAGCCTGAGCGGTATGTGCCTCTGCACCCTCACGACTATCCACGCCACAGCACAGCACAGCACTGACAGTCACGGTGCGACAGACAAGCCCTCCGATACATCATCCGCAACACCACACTGCCACAGCGAGTCCGCGCACAAGCTCAGCTGCAGCTGACCCAAATGCACTGCTATACACGCTTCACCCAGATCAAGAACAGGTGCATCATGGGTGGGCGGGGACGTGGTGTATTCAGCGACTTTAGGCTTGGGAGAGTGCGTCTTGATCATCTCTGCAGTCTGGTACATGCTAACGAGCGTGCAGTATCAATTCCGTGTCAACGCGCTGGCTGGAAACTTGCCCGGCGTGAAGAAGGCGAGTTGGTAGGACGCGGAGGAGACGATTTTGTGGCACCACTGTATATTACTACGTCACCAGATTCTGGCATTGGGCGGCGCAATTTTGGACGTTCAATTGGAATATCGAAGCTCTGGCATGGACTGAGACTTACTTCCTGCCTCACCAAGACGCTCCTTCCCCTTCTGTTGTATCTCACCGCGCAAACACGCTTGCCTCCCACCGCACAGATCACATCAACAAACAACCGACCCTGAGGTGACACCAACTGCAACACTTGGTCGCTGATTGACCTTGACTTTCCCTTTAATACTGACAACAGCGTCACCCGGTATCCACGATATTGCCAACGGTTCGATTCTGCTACACTTCCTCGCGTTAGAAGGGCCTACACGCACCTCCTCTTCACAAACACACAGTAGTGGACGGCGCCCAGAATCATGTTTCGACGCATAGAGGACACGTTGGAGCCCGATCCTTCCTTCCCGCAGGACCTGAGGCAGCTTGGGTACGTTCACGGCACACGACTAACCATGCACAACTAACGGTGACAGCTTCTTCGTCAACACACTCGGCCATATCCGCATGATCGTGGCGCCGGACAAACCATACATCTTCCATGCCACCAATAACGAGCGCGTAAACGAAGTGCGGCGCGAAGCCATGCAGGGTAATTCGTACAGGACAATAATGGCAAGGGATGGACTGACCATGCGATAGCCTGCCAGCGAGAGCAAACCGAGATCCGTCTGTCTGCTCTGGGTATCAAGCGCCTCTATCTTCCTGAATTCACTCCAAGCAAGCCTCTCGGCCCTCATATCCCCATTCTCTCGCCTCCACCCAGCATTCTCAAGACACGAAAGCGCATTATCGTGATCGTGAACGATACCCTGCAGGACCTCGGTATCCTCGCCTATCGCCAGCTGCAGCGTGAGCTCGGCATTAACGGCGGATCGGTGGTCAACTTTGTGAAAGAAACCATCAAGCGATCCTTCATCAATCACAGTGCTGAACAGGACGAAGAGCTCTTTGCGGATGGCTTTGGACTTGAGAATGACGAGAATGTGCCCGCATTGATGGTGTTGAATACAGGCCAGCTATTGTACTCGCACAAGTTCAACCAAGCAATGACTATGCGCAGTTGGTCGGCGATGCCGCGCAAGTCTGTCGCACACGATATGATTCGCATCCACCAGGAAGAGAATTATGTCAAGGGACATCGAACCCCCGAGCAGCATGTCAAGACCGTTTTCGATGAGATTCTCTGCAACAAGGCACGAGTGGCCCCGGACGCAGAAGTGTACGTTATTGCGATTGAGAACGGAGCCGCAAGCGTAATCAAAGTGCTCGCAGAAAATTGTACGTACTTGAACCAGTCCAAGCCTGTGATATACTAATACATCTCTACAGTTGACAAGTATGGCTCTCGTGTAACAGCAATGGCACTGGTGTCATCCACAATCAATGAGTCGCACATCCAGCACCCAAATCTGAAGGCGTTCCTTCACCAACGTACGCGGCAATGGAGATATTCCGACGCCACCGCCGACCCCTTCCAGTGCGTTGGTCTGCCGAAGGACTACAGCCAGGATCTTCAGAACGCGCAGTCTCCGAATAAGTCTAGCATTATGAAGTCGACTCGGCACATCTGTTGGAATGAAGACGTCCCCGCACTAGGACCCGTGCCAGCTATCACCAACGCGCTGCATCGCCTTACTCTTGGACCCACTGCACCAGCAGCAGATGCTGACACTGAATGGTCAGTTGGTCAAGTCATCGTCTGTCCAACCTTTGCCGGTGGAGAGGAACCAGTGGCAGAGTGTATCTTTACCAATCGCAATGTCCAGCACGCAATCCTGGCATTCTTCGAGGAAGTCGCCCAGGATCCGAATAACTACTGCAATCCTGACATCCAGATCTTCAGTCAGGCTCCGCAGCCATCGCCAGACAACCCACTCGAGCTCTCAGCGGATGGACTCAACACTACCGTTCAACCGCTCCCATCAGAGATGACCCCCGAGCATATCGAGCTCGATGAAGCACGGCAGACCCTGGCTGAGATGTGCACTGCTCTAGATGCATGCCCAGTTGGAGAAGCGGAACTTGCGCCTGGCCGTGAGAAGCTGGCGAAAAAGGTGCATGACAAGAAGGCCGCGATTGATGATCTGGAGAAGAGGATGCTTGCTAAAGGTGGGCTCAGGGCTGGCGAGGCAACTGAGAAGCGGGAGAATTGGAAGCCCCAGGCAGAAGGGCCCAAGGTACCTTTTGCGGGCAGTATGGTGGATAGCGAGCTACTCAAGGCGGCTGGGTTGTTCGAGACAGCTCAAGCGGAATTAGAGACCCTTGGTGCTGGTGCAGGAGAGAAGGCATTCATCTGAATGCGAATCCACTCCTTGTTGCGGTACACTCGCGACGTGATGAGAAGGAAATCGAATACACGGCAGTTCACTCTGCGATCCCGTCCTGACTGCACATGTCGAAGTCTTGAAACAGGCTCTATTGGCTCTCATACTAGATACGAGTTCAAATAGGATGCGAATGAGCCTCTACTACAATTCACGATACTTTAAGCTTATGCTATGCTGGTGATACCTTGCTCGGTGGTCACACTACATATGCGGAAGGGGCGTCCGGTGTGTAACGGGCCCGGGTCTTTCCGTGCTTTGTGTCACTGTACTTGCAACCTCCAACCTCACTTCTCTCCTCCACGATGCATGAGATTCGCACTGCTTGAGCTCTATTGCAGCATCAGTTGCTGTTCTGACCGCGCACACCTTTGCCGCTGACCCATGAAGGCGACCAGATCTGCAAGCACCCACATTCTGCCAGCCGCGCGCCCAGCTATTCTAGGTAGTAGTGACCTGGGAGCGACGCAACGCGGCATACGTATCTCTCCTAGGGTTATTCTTTTTTGCAATGCTAACCGCAGCAGTTTATATGGTTTGGCGGCTAAGATTATGAGCGCATTTTGAAGGCTCAAATCTGCTCGTAGCTAGCTCTGCGCCCAACGCACCAGAACATTCACTCAGCCTGATAGGCCAAGTCCAACTACGTTTCAGCAGTGCGCTCGCTGATAGTGAAACGCCCGGATCTACATCCCCTCCGGCCAGCATGTTTCTGGACATGGTTCGCGGTTGAATGCAGCTAGCCGCCGTTCCAGTTGATGCATCCACCCATGGTCTACAGCATGCACGTTTCGAACGACTTGCCACTGTCACGTCATGTTCACTCGCCATCTCGAGCTCTGCATGCCGAAGCCTACTTGCAATCGAGCGTCAGATGGTCGGATAACTTGACTCTTCCACGCGCTCGCAATACATTCACATGCTCATGTGGCTCCCCACGTAAGCGATTCGACACGGCAAGGCTTACACCTGTCTTATCCGACGCGCGTCTAGGCTCAACCCCAGGAGCCATCCAGTCTTCCATCTCACACCCTGGCCCAGGTAGTATTGTCAGACGCCGATTTTCTCCTTGCTATTGGCTGCTCTTTGTCTTTCTCTGCACAGTGCGGTCTGGCATTTCATTTGTCCCCGCAATGCGATCTCAATCTAACGACCCATGGTGATGTATGCAGAAGCCACAGCCATGGGAACATTGGAGCACTCTATGAGGACGCATCTGGTCGGTATTTCCGTGTGAGGTTGCGATGACATTGGACCCGAAGATCACACAGGCGTGATGACCAAAGTATCGGGGTCCGAAGCAAGCACACCAGTTCACTCTGGAACCCTAAAGGAACTGCCACAGTACAACCAGAAACATCTCAAGACCAGAAGTCGTTAGTCGTCGGCGTTTCGGTCGCCTTGCGCACTCGAAATATATTTGACGCCTCATCCTCTGTTTCGGGATCAGGGCCTAAGGACTGCGCCGCTTCCGCATCGCTACAGCTCAGTAAAAGAGGACTTCCGCCACCGGAAATTATTCGCTGCTGAGGTCACATCATTGGGCGTCTAATCAGAGGCGTTGTTCAGCTATCTGCGAAGTATCTAGCCGAAGGACCAGCCCTCTGACTGGCTCGCTTCGCCGGGCTGCATGGCCTCCCCGTCCATCTCCAGATGCAACCTTTGCGACCCTGTCAATCCTACACCAAAGTGGGCACGCCCAGGTGGCACAGGAGCTGAAAGGTCTCGTTCAGCAGGCACGCGCGAGACTTGACGAGGGCGCCTTGCTCTACTTGCAACGGGGCAACACCCCTAGTCAGCGCGTGGGCAATGATTTAAACCACGAGCAGGATACACTTCTTATCTTCTTGTCTCTCACATCCTTTCCGTTCATTGCCACATTCCTTAACAGGTGAAATCCGTTCCATTCTTTGGTTGCTTCCAGTTTGTCGCGTGGTCGATAAACTACACCACACTCATTTTCATTGCTCAACAGCAGGCTCAAGTCTATCTGTTCTGTGAGATCTCGCGGATATATATCTCTGTGCCCGGGCCTCTCTCTCTTTCTTTAACTTCACAAGACAATCTTGAAGATCTACATTGCGTTCGGCGTCGACCGAAGCCATTTGCGTACCTGCATACTAGCGTTGCGCCACAGCCACGTAGCACAGCACAGCCGCCACCGACGACATGCGCGCTGTACAAATGCTCCTTGCTGGAGCTGCATCTTTACTTTCATTCTCAACAACTACAAACGCTCTCGCAATTCCACAGACTACCAACAGCACCGGCAATATGACCTCAGCACCTACCGGATACAAGAATGTTGCCTACTTTGTGAACTGGGTAAGTCATGATGGTCTAGTCCTAAGGCCTGCACATACTCCTACTGCCGAATCCATGTATTGACCACATGACCAGGCTATATACGGGCGCAACTACCACCCTCAAGATCTTCCCGGCAATGAGCTTACGCATGTGCTCTATGCTTTTGCCAATGTTCGTCCGGAGACGGGCGAGGTGTATTTGACTGATACGTGGGCCGACACTGACAAGCACTACGCCAACGACTCGTGGAACGATGTCGGCAACAATGTTTACGGCTGCGCAAAGCAACTCTTCCTCCTTAAGAAGCAGAATCGCAAGTTGAAAGTCCTGCTCTCAATCGGCGGCTGGACCTATTCTGCCAATTTCCCCCAGGCCGCGGCAACAGAGCAAGGCCGAGCAAAGTTCGCCAGCAGCGCTGTTGATATTCTTGCTAACCTAGGTTTTGATGGTACGTTCTGAAGCTTCTATCCCACGTCCCACTCTTTTCTCTTCAAAAGTCCAACGGGATCGCTAACGAAAACTTTAGGCCTCGACGTAGACTGGGAATACCCCTCGGATGAAACCCAAGCAAACAACATGGTCCAGCTCCTAGCAGCCACGCGCTCCGCCCTCGACGCTTACAGCGCTAGCAACGCCCCAGACCAACACCTCCTCCTGACCGTCGCTTCACCCGCCGGCCCCAAAAACTACAACAAGATGAAGCTAGCGGACATGGACCGCTATCTCGATTTCTGGAATCTCATGGCCTACGACTACGCCGGGTCATGGGACGCAAAATCAGGCCACCAAGCAAACTGGTATCCCTCCGTTGACAATCCAGACAGCACACCATTCAGCACGCAGAAGGCGATCGAGGACTACATAGCTGCGGGAGTGCCGGCGAGCAAGATTGTAGTAGGCATGCCATTGTATGGACGGGCCTTCATGGCGACTCAAGGGCCTGGCCAAGCGTATCAGGGCATCGGCGAGGGCAGCTGGGAAAAGGGCATCTGGGATTACAAGGCACTGCCCGCGCCGGGGGCGGCTGTGCAGACCGATGACAAGGTGTTGGCGAGTTGGAGTTTTGACCAGGCGAGTGGGACAATGGTGTCGTTTGACACGCCAGACGTTGTGGCAAAGAAGGCGGGGCTGATCAAGCAGATGGGCCTTGGAGGGGGTATGTGGTGGGAGAGTAGTGCGGATAAGAAGGGGGGTGAGAGTTTGGTGTCAACGGTGAGTTTTGGTTTTTCTTTTCCATTTTTCATTTTTAATTTCCACTCGCACTCTTTCCATTCCTTTCCATTCTCCCCTCCTCCCATTTGTTCAACGAAAAGACACGCTAGGCATACGTTTACTGATTACTCCATTACAGTTTGTCAACACCATCGGCGGAGTCGGCGCACTCGATCAATCTTCCAATCTCCTCGCCTTTCCGGCTTCCAAATATGATAATCTCAAGGCTGGGTTCCCCAATAACTGAGATTTGATTTGGGTTGGGCTGGGTTGGTCTGGCTTGCTACTTTTTTTACCTTCTTTTCTGAAACACCTTTTTTTCGTTTTGCAAGGGGGTTTGGAACAGTGTTCTGGAAATGTTGTTCTAGAATTGGAAACAGTATGTTCCTTGGTTTGGCAGGAATGACGAGGGATGTGCTTGTGGTTGTTACGAATAGGACTTGGAAATAGGATTTTATGAATGCCATTATTATCCTACTTCCTTTTTTGTGATTCATATAAGGGCCGCTGTGCTCCATCTCATCTCATTATCCCATGTCACCGTTGAGCTGAGGTAGTGGTATAAACTTAACCTCTTTTATTCTACTGTCAAATGTCTTGATGGACATGTCCAAAGTCTCATTCTTTGGCCTGAGCGAAGTAGGCTGACTACATAGCCATCAGTGATAAGACGGAGTATAAGAATATGATATGGGATCGCCATTCCCATCGTTCTTCATTGGAGAAGGCTTCAGACCGGGGGGAGAAAGTCGCGAGCCGAATACACTAGCACACCTCCATTAATCATTACTTCAAAACAATTTCCACATCGGCGGTGAAAACCAATGTAAAAAGGGGAGAAAACTAGAAAACAAATGCAGTCACACGCACCACCTTAACTTTGGATGCATCGCGGAAAATACCCTGGTTCCGCCCGGTTCCCATGCCTGCCCACTACCCATTCCGACCCTTGGCGGCGAGGATACCCACTCCACCGAGCAGCCAAGAGGATCTCTGGCTTGGACTTAAGACGTAGCAGTTGGTGCGTGAGCGGATTAATCGGTAGGATACATGTAGTACGCAAGACTTGTGAAGGTTTGTAGTTTGAAGCGTGGCTTAGCGATATGTTTGGGATTCGGTGTGGCTCGCGTCTGGAGATTTTTGCTAACTGCGCTGGTATGCAATGTATAAAAGGGGGGTGGGGCTGAAAAGAGAATGGTGTTCCGCTAGTTACAAAGTGGATGGACACTTAGTATTGCGAAGGGGAGGTGTAATGTGCATACGATTGTGGTTTTATTCTGATTTCCCACTGGAATCCAGCGCCGTGTTGTTGAAGGGGGGGGGGGCCTTTTCATATCACTCAAGTGTCCTCATATCACTCAAGTATCCATAATATACAATACCACCACATCGCTCGCAAAAAGCCCTATTCATACAGGGAACCGACCAAAACGACCCACCCACCCTACAACAACCTCTCAACCGTCTCCTTGGCATTCAGCCCCGCCACCTCGCCATCCACCTCCACATTGCGACTCCCCAGCTTCCGCTTCTTGAGCACATTCTCGATAAACGCCTCCCCGGCTTTATAACTGGAGCGCACGAGGGGCCCGGAGGCGCAATAGAGGAAGCCGAGTTGGAGGGCGCGTTGGCGCCAGAGTTCGAATTGGTCGGGGGTGATGTATTCGTGGACGGGCATGTGGCGTTTGGTGGGGCGCATGTATTGGCCGAATGTTACGACGTCTACGTTGTTTGCGCGGAGTTCTGGGAGAGGAATGTTAGTTTGGGTTTGTGTGTGTGTGGTGGATGGGGGAAGTTGAGAATTCAGGCGAGGGAAAAATTTACCTCGTAAAGCGTGCCAGAGTTGGTCCTCGGTTTCACCGAGACCGAGCATGATGCTTGTTTTTGTGATTAGGTCGGGCTGGGCTTCTTTTGCGGTTCGCAGGACGGCGAGACTTTGTCTGAATTTTGCCTTGCGGTCGCGGACAAAGGGAGTGAGGGCTTCGACGGTTTCGATGTTGTGTGCGTAGACGTCTAGTCCGCTTGTTGCTACCACCTTGACCATGTCGAGATTGCCCTGGTGGTCACCGCCGAGTAATTCGACGAGCATGGTAGGCGCCTTTTGCTTGACTTTCATAATGGTCTCGGCAATGTGGTGGGCACCTCCGTCAGGCAGGTCGTCGCGGTCCACGACGGTCATGACAATGTATCCTAGTCCCCATCTCCGCAGCGCTTCCGCCGTGTTCTCGGGCTCGTGTGGATCCAGGGGCGGCGGTGTCTTGGACGTTTTGACGGCGCAGAACCTGCATCCTCGCGTGCATGTGTCACCCATCAACATGATGGTGGCTGTCGCCGCGCTCTTGTCACTGCCCCCCCAGCAGTCGGAGATGTTTGGGCATTTGGCCTCCTCGCAGACGGTGGCGAGATTCAGTCCGCGCAGGTCCTTTTTAATGCGCTTGTAGTTCTGATTCGACGGTATGGGTGTCTTGAGCCAGTCTGGGAGCCGTGTGATGGTCTTTTTGCGTCCTTCAGGCCCGACTTGGGCTGTTTTGATCTCGTAAGCCTCGGCGGGGTCGAGGGGCGCATTGGGGTTGACAAAGTCGCCAAATGAGGGGCCCGTATTTAGTGTATCGCTAAATGATGTTGCTGGCCTGCTGTGCTTTGGAGGGGCTTCTGGTGGGGAGGTCTGGGGGGTGTCGGAGGTGGTGGCCAGTGTTCGGACGAGGGATGGTCTTGCCCGCGGGAGAGGTTTGAATGCGGAGGTGGCGAAGAGACATCGCGACCGGGGTATTGAGGCGGCCATTAGATTGGTGGTATGGCCAATATAGCCAGTATATCGTGTATATCGTGTATGGTGTATATGTGCAGGAGAGAAGATGTGGCAAAGGAGCAAATGCCCGTCTTGTGGTTGGGCGATGATTCTTGACGGCGTTGGTATCCGCATCTAGCCACTGCATCTGTCAGCCACACCGTCAGCCACTCATTATGTTAGCCATGTCCTCAGCCACACCGTCCTTCAGCCACACAGCAGCCCTGCCAAGCCAGGCGGTGGCAGCCACACACTGGCGCATCCCTGCACTCCACCATCGTCAACGTCGCCAATTCCCACACGTCTCGCCCATACGCTTGCTCCCGGACCACCCACACCTCGCCCACGCCCCCCCACTCACCCCTCCCAATTGACAGGCGGGTCCGGATACACCTTCACCTCCACCACTCCACCACCACCACGCAGAGGCCACGTTGGGCGGACCAAGAGCGCGACACTTTTCCACCCTAGCCATTGAGCGAGAGCTGGCGCTACAGCCATATCGCAAGCACCAACCATGGACAAGAAGCACGAGGATGTTGGCGGGGTGGCACAGATTGACAAGACATCCGTCTTCCAAGAAGGTAGGGCAGCCAACACCCCCATGGGACAGTGGTGGTGGGGCGATATGGCGGTATAACTATAGCTGTACAAGATGCAAGGCTGACCTGGCCCAGCGCGAGTCTTCAATCAGAGCCCCGTGTCGCCGCGCAAGTGCAGAGTGGTAGGTCGTAACCCTGGTGGCAGACGGGCCCCTTCACTCACCAGACCAGATCCTCACCAAGCTGGCCCTGCTGCTCTTCACGGGCGAGAGCTGGGGACGCCAGGAGGCCACGACGCTCTTCTTTGGCATCTCCAAGCTCTTCCAGAACAAAGATGCCTCCCTGCGCCAGATGGTCTACCTGGTCATCAAGGAGCTGGCTGGCTCCGCCGACGATGTCATTATGGTCACCTCGTCCATTATGAAGGACACGTCCGTGGGCAGCGACGTCGTATACCGCCCCAACGCCATCCGCGCCCTCTGCCGCGTCATCGATGCCTCGACCGTCCAAGCCATTGAGCGCCTCGTCAAGACGTGCATAGTCGACAAGAACCCGTCGGTTGCCTCGGCCGCCCTCGTTTCGTCATACCACCTCCTGCCCGTCGCAAAGGATGTCGTCAGGAGATGGCAGTCCGAGGCTGCAGAGGCGGCGTCGGGAAGCAAGTCGGGTGGATTCTTGGGCGGTTTCGGAGGAGGTTCGCACAGCTCTCTGCAGGCCAGCACAAACTACATGACACAGTACCACGCCATTGGTCTGCTGTACCAGATGCGCTCTGGCGACAGGATGAGCCTGGTCAAGATGGTCCAGCAGTACTCGGCTGCTGGCGTGGTCAAGAGCCCTGCTGCGACTGTCTTGTTGGTCCGCCTGGCAGCCAAGTTGGCCGAAGAGGACCCCAATCTGCGAAAGGTAGGCTCTCCCAGATAACCCTAACCACACTTCAATTCCCACTGACCACCTCCCCAGCCCATGATGCAACTCCTCGACGGATGGCTGCGCCACAAGTCGGAAATGGTCAACTTCGAGGCTGCAAAGGCCATCACCGACATGCGCGATGTCACCGACGCCGAACTCGTACAGGCTGTCCACGTTCTCCAGCTCTTCCTCACCTCTCCTCGCGCCGTCACAAAGTTCGCCGCTCTCCGTATCCTGTCACAGATGGCCTCATTCAAGCCAGACGCCGTTCGATCGTGTAATCAAGACATTGAATCTCTCATCACCAATTCGAACCGCAGCATTGCCACTTTCGCCATCACCACACTCCTCAAGACGGGCAACGAGTCTTCGGTCGACCGATTGATGAAGCAGATTTCTGGCTTCATGGCGGAGATTACCGACGAGTTCAAGGTCACAATTGTGGAGGCTGTACGCACCTTGGCTTTGAAGTTCAAGGCCAAGCAGTCTGGTTTCCTTGCTTTCCTCAGTGGCATTCTGCGAGACGAAGGCGGCTACGAGTTCAAGCGGGCTGTCGTCGAGGCCATTATGGACCTCATTCGATTCGTACCGGAAGCCAAGGAAGACGCGCTAGCCACACTGTGCGAGTTTATTGAAGATTGCGAGTTCACCAAGCTTGCCGTCAGGATTCTGTTCGTGCTTGGTCGTGAGGGCCCTTCGACGCCCCACCCCACCAAGTATATCCGCTACATTTACAACCGTGTTGTCTTGGAGAATGCCATTGTCCGAGCGGCCGCCACCTCTGCTCTCGCCAAGTTTGGTGTGGGCCAAAAGGATCCTGAGATCAAAAAGTCTGTCCACGTCCTCCTCACCCGCTGCCTCGATGATGTCGACGACGAGGTACGGGATCGTGCCGCTCTCAACCTCCGCTTGATGGACCAGGGCGACGACGAGATGGCTGTCAGCTTTATCCGCAACGACTCCATGTTCTCACTACCCGTCCTTGAACACCAACTCGCCATGTACGTCAGCGCCGACTCCCGCGACGTTTTCGAAACTGCGTTCGACATCACCAAGATCCCAACTGTATCTCGAGAGCAAGCCGACGCAGCAGACCTTACCAAGAAGACCGAAGGCGCCACGCCGACCCTCAAAGCACCCAGCGCAGCAAAGGCACCTGCCAAGGGTGGCGCCGATGCTGCAGCTTCTGCGGCCTCGAACGCACAAAAGTATGCCGTGGAACTGCAGAAGATTCCCGAATTGGCGGCACACGGCACTGTTCTCAAGTCGAGCGACGCTGTCGAGCTGACCGAATCCGAGACCGAGTACGTCGTCACCGCCATCAAGCACATATTCAAGGACCACATTGTCCTCCAATACGACATCAAGAACACCTTACCCGACACTGTTCTTTTGGACGTGGAAATGGTTGTCACACCAGAAGACGACGGCGATGTACAACTGGAAGAAGAGTTCATTATCCCCGCGCCCAAGCTTCCCACCAATGAGCCGGGCACCGTCTACGTCTCTTTCAAGCGCCTCGAAACCGAATCACAGTTTATCGCCGCCAGCTTCACAAACGTACTCAAGTTCACAAGCAAGGAAATCGACCCCAGCACCGGTGAGCCAGAGGACGGCGATGGCTACCCTGATGAGTACCAGATTGAAGACCTCTACGTCACTGGTGCAGACTATGTTGTCCCAGCATATGCCGGCAGCTTTGACAATGTGTGGGAGCAATCGAATGGCGAAAAGGCGACGGAGACGCTACAATTGGAGAATGTCAAGAGCATATCTGGTAAGTCTTGATCAAATGCGGTTCAAATAATACCCACTAATCGATTATCGCAGACGCAACAGAGCAAGTCATCAAGACGCTGTCACTCCAACCTCTCGAGGGCACAGACGTTGCACTCTCGACCTCGACGCATACACTGAAGTTGTACGGCAAGACCATTACAGGCGGCAAAGTCGCGGCCATGGTGCGAATGGCGTTTAGTGCGAGGACGGGCGTGACGATGAAGATTGACGTGCGGAGTGAGGAGGAGGGTGTTGCAGCGTTGGTTGTGGCTAGTGTAGCGTAATATTGGCAAAAAACGGAAAATGAGCAGACAAACAATAAGCAGACGTGGGTGGGCTTATAACTGAAATCCATGAATGAGTGCAATGTGTTGATTGAGATGTCAGTTTGGTGGTGGCTGGTGGTGGTTGGTGGACGTGCCAACTTGATGTGATGTGATGTGATGTGTATCGTAGTAGGACGTACGTACAGCGTGGAGATTTTTTTTGTTGAAATGCAGTGAACGTTCTTTTTTGAAAGCCTGTGTTGATTATGTATGGACTGGGGGTGGGACGGCCCTTGTATGAGGGGTTTTGGATGGGGTAGAAGATGTGTGGAAAGATGGTTTGGTTGTGGGTATGGGTCTGGTTGTGGGTATGGGTCTGGTTGTGGGTATGGGTCTGGTTGCGGTTGTGGTTGTGGTTGTGGTTGTGGTTATGGGTATCGGTATGGGTATTGGGAGGATATGGAATCGCGTTGTGTACTCGACTATATTACACTATAGTAATTAAAACAAGTGTACGAGAAAAGAGGTGTACGAGAAATGAACTGTACGAGAACAAGAAGTGCATAAAACATCCCCCTTTCGTTCGTGTCCCCCCCCCGTCTGTTCCTTTTCACCGGATACTCTACCTATTTGGCGATTCGAATCCTGTACACTAGGTGTCCTTTAAACACGTCTTGTTGGACTCTACGCCGTTAAACCCACTCATGTCGCACTCGTTTGCGGGCAGTATGCGGTATCGTTATTCTCTGGGTTGCGGTATTGGTGTGGGTATGAGTGTGGTGATGGTAGAACCACCGGTTTTACGGGTTACGTAACACATGGAATATTGCTCGTTCTATTCTATATGGGACGGATGGGGCCGTTTACGTAGTGATCACTCCATGTCTGTCCCCGACACCCATCCAAGTCCGTGTTCTATCTGCGGGAGATGGGTAGTGGTGCTCAGGAGATGGGTAGTGGTGCTGAGGGGGTAATCACGCATATTGGGTGTACGTATGCGGTGTTGGTTAGTACTCGTGGAGTATTAGTAAGCGGGGGTTGTTTGTATGGTGGTAGTAGTATCGTTAGGTAGGTAGGTAGGTATGGATAGGTGATTGGGTATCGTAAAGTATGTGGTAGTGTGTTGGCGTATGTGTATGGTATTTTGACCATGTCCATTATAACTTCGTAACGCGAGGCTCGAGCTCCCGGTGTAAAACAAGTCAAATCAACAAATTAGCTTGCTCATTTAACGAAGTATCACTTCCTTGTAATTCGCTTGTCTGGGGTTGGGCCTGTTTACGTAGGGGCTGGGTGCTGTGAGGTGTCGCCGTTTGCACATGGTATTGTGGAAGAGACGGCTAACGGCGTGGTTAGGCTTGTGGGACGATTGTATCCGAGCGCGGTGCTTGCTGGATGAGTTGGGTGATTGACTTTGGGCTTGTGGAATGCGCGTAGGGTGTCTGTGGTGATTTGGCGAGGGCTGGACGGTGTCGGTGCGAGACGGGAATGTGGGAATGTGGTTTAGAGCGTGTGGGTTCATGAGAGTGACTGGTAAATACGGGGAGAATGTGCTTGACGACCATATTTAACCCTGGGAGGTGTGTTGTGAGAAGGAGGGTTGGGATTGCGTTGGTATAAGCATTAAATTTAGCATTGTTACTTATCTCAAAGTGTGTAAGAGTGGTGAGAAGTTTAGTATTAAGCGCACTGGGTTTTCAGGGCAATGTTGCCGTGTTTGTGAAGGGGAGGTTTGGGGATTGGGGATATGAGATTGTTGGACGTGTGCGCGGCTCTTAAGTGATGTGTTGCCTGCGAGGTGCTGCTGTGATGCAGTATTAAGGAAAACGCAGGCTTTGTAGAGCAGTAATGCATGTTGGAGATGGGTAAGATGATGTGACTCTATGCACGAGAATTCATCGAGGAAATGTGGTGTAGGGTTGGCCGAACATTTAGAACGCTGTTACGGTATTTGTGACGAGATAATCACAGTGTTTGTACGTTTTTTTTTTAGAAAACAAAAGTAAATCAGGGATTTACATGTCAACTAATAAACCCACTTGTGATATTTACGAAGTCGCCCGCACGGCTTTGTGAAAATGCCGTGATGTATGGGCGTCGAGAGGGCCTTAGCATGCTGGCTATCGTAAGTTATGCACAGACTGGGGAACAATCAAATCAGTTGCAACTGATTTGGTTGATTCATTTGCCAAGACCAAATCAAATCAAATACAAATATAGACCTTAGGCTATCAAATCAACTGCAAATAAATAATGCTAATTTTATTCAAATCACTTAATTCATTTGATTCGTTTGAGTTAAGGCCAAGCCAGGCTTAGTAAGTGGGGTGAATGCCCAGCCTCCCCCCCCCCCCCACCCCCCCTATCCCCAGCCCCCTCCTTCCACTATCTCCAGCCTCCTCCCCCGCAATTAGTAATCAAACGAATTAAACGAATCAAACAAATACAAATATCGACCCCTAAAAGTCAAATCAAATCAAATCAACTACAAATAAGAGGCCTGACCTATCAAATCAACTACAAATACGACCTCATATTTGATTTGATTTGATTGTTCCCAAGTCTGGTTATGCATGCTTTTAGAAACGACATCTGCAATTTATGTCTAAACTGAAGCTTATTTCTAATCGTCTACAACTGTGAAGATCATAACAATATTACAAACAAGCTAGGCGAGGTGTAAACCATACTAAAGGCGAAACTAGATTCGTACATTAAACATTCGTTATTTTTCATTCCACTATACAATATGAATTACTATTATACATTCATCTGGCCGTATTTTCTCCCTAGTACCCTTCTGGCTTGCCCCTCGCGAGTCCAAGGCACTCCGCCATGTTGTAGAAGATGTCAATGCTGCTGTATACGCCGCCAAACATTTCCTGACAGGGACCCTGGGCGAAGACGGGCACATCGGTGAGCGAATGCACACCCTGGTCGTTCTCCACGGGCAGCGTTCCGTTCAGTAGAATGCCGCCCGCGCCGTCCTTGGGATTGGCATAGTAATCGGTGCTCTGGTTTGCCGCAGTGGCGGGCTTGCGCGGGCCATCCTTGTGGACAGACCAGGTCTCCCTGCGATCGGGATTTGCCATCAATCCATCGAATAGTGTAAACCGTGGTTCCCAGTTTGAGGGGAAATTGCTATCAGTGTAGGTCAGGTTGCCTGTGCTGGTGTACTCGCTGAGACCCGAGGCTTCGTACACGCCGATTGCGTCGCGTTTCTTGCGGTCGTCCTTTTGCGCAGCGAGGTAGTGCGTGTCGACTGAGCCCATGACATCGAAACCGTGGCCGTGGTCGGCTGTGACGAGGATGAGGGTTTCATTGAGAATGGACAGAGAGTCCAAATGTGCGATTGTAGCTTTGATGGTGTCGTCAAGCTCTAGCAGCTCACCCAGGGCCCTGTCGTAGTCGAGCGCGTGCATCATCTTGTCGATTGAGGCTGCCTCAGACATGAGGAACCAGCCCTTGTCGCCGGAGCGGGCTTGTAGAATGTCGATGGCCTTGAGCGTCATTTCCTTGAGACCGGGCTGGTCGAGCGCAGGCTTCTTGTCGCCAGCAGGGGAGAGGGACTGGTTGAGGTTCTGGCGGTAGACGTTGCGGTCAAGCCACTTGGCCATGTTGGCGGTAGAGAAGATACCGAGGGCCTTTTCGGATGAGTTTGCCGACAGGAGAGCGGTGCGGTTCTGGATGATCTGGTAGTCTGCCTTGGCGAACTCGTCGTAGTAGTCCTTGCCCTCATATGTCTTCCCACCGAGAGAAGGAGAGTAGAATTGCTCTGCTCCTCCGCCAAAGATGACATCTACGGGGGTGTTGCTCCAGGTGTAGTTTTGAACTCCGTTGAGGTAGGTGTCGACGATAGCCTCATAAGCACCACGGTTGCGGGTGTGGGCAACAAGAGCCGCTGGCGTAGCATCTGCAATAAAGGCCGTGGAGACGATTCCAATGTGTCCTCCAGTGAGGCGATGAAACATCTCAGCTATGGTTTCCACTTTGGGATCATCGAACGGATCCTTGCTGGAATCCGCATAGACGTTCAAGCAGTTGACAGAGCTTTTGTGCCCGGTGTTCAAAGCGCTCGCAGAGTTGGCAGAATCCGTGATGAAGCTGTCAATCGAGTGGGTCATTTGGTGGCCAAGTACGGGGAACTTGTCCATGGCCATGGTGGTCTGATATTTTCCGTTGATCGTTTTATGGGCAAGCAATCTTGCCGCAGTGATCATATTCGTCGTCATCCCATCGCCCAGAGCAAGGAAAATATTTTTAGTCTTGCGTACCTCTGCCAAATCGCGGACGAGCCATATCGCCTCGGTCTTGGAGCCGTTGTTGTATGTCAGAGTGGCGGTATACTCGCCAGGCTCGAACAACGCAATGCGGCGATAGGCCTTGGACGCAACATTAACCAGTGTAGGCTTTTTAGCATCGCGAGCAAAGAGATCTGGCAAAGTTAGTGGGGGTGAAGGCTGAAATATCGTGGGGGGTGAATACCCTCAAACCACGTGAAATTCCATTTCTCCAGCTTGGACTCTGGAAGCGAAAAGTATTCCATCACAGGCTTGGCAACTTCTCCGCTCTTGCCAACGGTGAAGGTAAAGTCCTCGTCCAGGGGCAGGCCAATTGCTTCTGAACCATTTACGGGCTGGTGGACCTCTAGGCGGATGTCGAAGAATTGGCCAGCGAGGAAGTCGGCCCTAGCATTTCGGTCAGCAATTAAACACTAAACGTTAATTATAAAGCTTATTCAAGGCAAATACAATAAAGCTTGGGCCTATTGCTTACTGGTCAGGGGGAAAGACACATCCTGGAGTCGTTAGCATTCCCCATCAACTTTTGGAACATATGAGGGCCATACCAAGTGTCGGGCAAGTGCCCAGACGGCGAAAGGTCTGCGCAGAGACAGAGCCAAGCAAAAGGGCTGCTGCCACAACAGCGGAGCAAGTGCACTTCATGGTGAATGTAACTGAAAAGCCTTGCAGTACACGCGATCGTCTCAAGCAACTTGGAAGCGATGATCCAGGAATTGGGAACGCCGGTAGGCCAACTTATAAGCATGCAGAGCTCCAGACCTGCATACAAGTTCTTTTACCGATGCAGCAAGCAACACCGCGCCAGGCAGCCAGGGTCCCTAGCCCGTGCCGCTTCTATGGGATGGCTGCTGTATGCAACCATACAGCTCCATGTCTCGTCTCGTTTAACGGTCCTCGTGCAATAATGCAGCGCTCTTACTGCTCGAGATGCAGGCTCGGGCTATCTCAGCCGCACCACCAGCCGCTGCCGTCATAGAGATGCTGGACGAACTGCCTCATTGGGTTGGACAGGCACAGTTTTGCAGTTGGAGAGAGATGGGCGGCGTCCGGCTTGGCATCACGTTCAGCAGCGTTGGCTGTTGATTCGTCACGTCGCGGAGGAACTGCTTGTAGGATGCATGTCCAAAGCCCCGCAAGCGTACTTGGCAGGATGCCAATGGAACGCTGTGCAATGGCGCCTTGATTCGTCGCGACGCTGAGGGGATACTTTTGCTGGGAACATCTGGCTCGGCAGACACCTCAGGCGGATATGGTGCCGTTGGATTCTTGTCAGTTGGATTCTTGTCAGATGAGGGAGTTGATGGAGTTGAAGTGGTGTCGTGGGTTCCAGATCACGTGCATAGTTTTCCACCGGGACATCACCTCCAACGTCAAAATACCAACTTTTGGATGTCGCATATCATCACATTCAATTGCAGTCTTGTGAAAACTCTCGGCAATCCTCTGATATCTCATCGCATGTCTTTGCCGCACTCTTTGTCGCACTCTTGGTCGCGTGCACATAGTAGCGCCGCTCGAAGCCCGAGGCTCCAAGGCCATCAACACCTCTCATGCAGCCCTATCACTTCACCCCTTACGTCGCAAACACCATGCAATCGCGCATCGTACCGGGAAGCAGGGATGGATCAAGATCTAGATCTGAAACACCGATCTGGCACGTCGTCGATTGGTGCTGCACACGTTCTGCCCATCATGGTGTGGCTCTAGCACGCTACAGTGGTTCCGCCGACGTCACCACTCTGGATGCATTGGGGTAGAACTTCGTCTCATCTTTCATGTACAAAGAGTAGTACAGCCACTTTGCTACTAGCACACGTCTTGATGCTTGTTGTTAGACGATTCTGTCAATCTCAAGTCTGCTCAGCCAAGTTTGCGCAAAGGCCTGTCCATCAGAGGCCTGCGATTCCCCAGCGCACAACCACCGCGTTCACGCACGCGACACGCGCCAAAGCAACAATGCCTGCCTCGAAGCGCTCTGCCAAAGCCGCAAATCTTGCAGATAGAGACTCACACAAACATGTCCCTTCGAAGCGGCTATCGTACTCGCGCTCAGAACTCGGCCACACAACCACCAAGCGCGCAAAGCAAGTGGACGAGAACTCGCCATACAACCAGCTCCAGGAAGCCCTTGGTGCGCAGGACGAGTGCAAACAAGTGGAAAAGGTTGCACACTGGTTTCATCCCAAAGACCTCCGCATTCAAGACAACACCGCTTTGCACCATGCGTCGCAGCTCGCGCAAAAGAACAAGAAACACCTCGTATGCGTGTACGTCCACTGCGCCGCTGATGAAAGCTGGCATGGCACAAGCCCTGCAAGAGTGGACTTTATGTTTGAAGGCCTGAAGATGATGCAAAAGGAGCTCAAAGACCTCAACATTCCACTTGTTTTCCTCGAATGCGAAAATCGCAAAGACATTGTCTCCACGGTGGTCGCTTGGTTCAAAGAGCAAGACGTCAGCCATGTCTTTGGTAATATCGAGTATGAAGTCGACGAGCTACGGCGGGACATTAAACTTGTAAAGACGGTAGGAAACGACATCCAGGTTTCGCTCCACCACGACCAAACGGTGGTAGAGCCAGGCACCATGCTCACTGGCAGCGGCTCGCCCATGAAGATCTTCACACCCTACTTCAAAGCCTGGCTGGACCTACTGAAATCCCAGCCCTCACTCCTCGACACCAAGCCGCCACCCGCCGCAAATCCCTCCACTGCAAAGAAGGAACTAAAGGCTCTCTTCGACACGCCCGCCCCGAAGCCCGCAAAAGACAAGCAATTCGAAAAGGACGAAGACAAGAAACGGATCCGCAAACTTTGGCCCCCCGGCTACACTGCAGCCTCCACCCGCATGGACGCCTTTCTAAAACGCATCCCCACCTACGCCGCCACGCGCTCTGATCCCTCCAAAGACTCGACCTCCCGCCTGTCCCCCTACTTCTCCGCGGGTATGTACAGCATGCGGTCTGCCCTCCGCAAAGTGACCGACTACAACAAAGGCAGCACCGATTTCCACGACACCGCCGCTTCACCCGGCGTCTGGGCCTGGGTCCGCGAAATCGTCTTCCGCGAACTCTACCGCCAAACCACAATGTGCACACCCCACATTTCCATGAACCTGCCGCAAAACCTGAAGTTCGCGTCGGTGAACTGGAACGACGATGAACCACTCTGGGAAAAGTGGATCGCAGGGACAACCGGCGAACCGCTCATCGACGCGGGGATGCGCCAACTCGCCGCAGAAGCCTGGATGCACAACCGGCTCCGCATGAATGTCTCTTCCTACCTCTACTGCAACCTGCTCCTCGACTATCGCCGCGGCGAACGCTATTTCGCCGAAACACTCGTCGATTGGGATCTCAGCAACAACACGCAAGGCTGGCAGCCCAGCTACACCGTGTTCAATCCCGTGTCGCAGGCGGAGAAGAACGATCCCAATGGCGACTACATTCGCAAATGGGTGCCCGAGTTGAGAGGCGTCGAGGGCAAAGCCGTGTTTGCGCCGCATGCGAGGCTGGCCAAGGCAGAGTTTGAGGCGCTGGGTTATCCGGCGCCGTGTGTGGACTGGAAGGCGACCAAGGCGAGGTGTTTGGAGACGTTTAAGAGGGATATGCAGGATGTTGAGGTTTGAAGCGATTTGGCTTGTTGTTGGAAGTTGGTGGACTGATTGAAGTGGGAATGTATATATAGATTGCTTCATGATAACAGAGAGGTTCGACGCCTCGAAGTTTTGTGTTTCCATTCTTTCATCGTGTGCAGGTGGAGAAGGGAGCTCTGACTAAAGGCATCACGGGCGACCAGCCTTGGCAATCGCCTTGCGCACAGACACCCGTGGACGTCAAGTCTCCATATTTCGTCCCATCTCATCTTCCAGGCTGTGCGTCGTTGGATTGGCGTGCTGTCAAGGATTAACAGTGCCTACATCAGTTGTTCCCACTCTCGAGCTGCAACATGCGGGAAAACAGCAACGTCCATTGGGAAGATGGCAGGTGACTGGGACGCGTTTCTCTGCAAAGGCCTTTATCACCACCTACATTCATCACAACTGCTTCTCTGCTTCATTTAATTTCTTCCCTATCGGCACCGAGATTTACTTCCAGGAGATTCCACTGCCACGAAACCCTTTTCTCATATGCACATCTTCTTTCATGCGTCGCAGCTAAACCTCCCACGCCTCTCAAAGCATCCCCACTCTTTCTCAGACCAGCCCTTTCTCTGTCCGCTCTTCTATCATGACATTTCTTGCAGAACGATTCACGCCGTCGCGAACAGTGCCGTATTTCTCTCGTCGCACTCGCCAAGTTCTGCGCCCCAATGACTTTGACCGCCGCTCACATTAGACGTCTTGCGCCAGCGTCACGGATACAGTATCCAGCTTCTGCTCCATTAGGCGTCTCTTTGTGTATCGTGTGGACGCGCAGGCCCGTCTTGGTCCGCATCTCGATGAAGACGGGCGATCGTGACCGAGCTCGATGTATTGGAAGGCGGTGGACTGGTGCGCCTGAGTGTGGTTCATCTAGAGTGATGAGTAGCTGTGGTCACAAACTACTGTATGGTTGCTGAACGGGGGACTAGGAGAATGGCTGCTGAAGGAGGAGAATGGTCAGCGCGCAAGAAGGGCGGTTCAGTACAGCAAATGACGTCTTCAAGATAACCAACAAGTCCTCAAAGATGTAGGGCGAATACAGCAAGGCGAAGTAAAGACTCGGATGAATAGACCGTCTGGCCATGGCCCCTGGTGCGATTCCCAGAGGGCTCCAGAGCTCTCAATGCCACCTGAGGGTCTGCAACGCCAAGACCACATCTGTCCTCCAGTCAGTGGAAGTCCCCAGCCTATGCAGCGCCCACAGCCAACCTATCAGAGCGCTTCATTCTTCTTCCCGAGTCACGCATGGCCCGGATTTCGCCGCTCAAATCATCGTTCCGACACCGCAGAACTCACGACTTGTCTCCGAGTACGAGCAGCGCCCTTCACAGCAGGAGAAAACGCCCGATAAAGCTATCCACCAGGCGTCAGACGAAGCGCAATTCGAGCACCATGACCTCTCAAGCACGAAAGTGGATCGCCTCCAAGAAACATGAAGTACCAGAGATGTGGCGGGCAAGACGGTCGATACGAGCGCACATTTCGATGAACTATTCGGTCCCGAACTCAGGAACCTGGAGTCTGATTCTCTGGCATGAACAAGAGATGGCATGGGCATGATGGGCCTGCCAGACAGCACTATCATTCGCATACTACGCTTTCAAGTCACCAAATTCGCACTCACAAAAGCAATCGCTGAATCACAGGACACGATGCCTTTGCACACACGTCAGAGCAGCTGCATGTTTTACTGGAGCGCCAACACGAGCCGCATCAACATGCATCGACACATCAGAACCAACCTTCCCTCGTAGTAATCTTCACTCTTCGACACCTGAAGTACCCTGGACAACACAAGAGCACAAATTCTGAAAATCACTAGGTATATACGCGGAATCTAGTCCTTTCACATACGGCATATATGCAACGATGTTTGCAAGCACAGGCTCGCGTTTGTGCTCGTATCGAGACGTTTGATGGAGATGAGGACGCTGTCTCTGCCATCTACACAAAGACTGCTCACACCATGATTGGCGCAGTATAGTGCTGAGTGGCTTTATTTCCTGCTCTGATTCGCCGCACGCTGGGCGTGAATGTGCTTTCGTTGGTTACTGGTTGACTCGATGCCCAGTACTGTCTTCCAACGCAAAACGATTATCCAGTCTGTCAGAAAATGAGTTGAGGCGACACTCACAAGTAGCGCGCTCACGCCGCGTTTGATGCGACTCAGCCCTGATTCCATCCGACTAATTCGCTAGTCGTTCTGTTGGTCGCGATCAGTCATCCAGCGGTCGATCTGATCAAAGTCGGCGTGTGCCAGTTGGAAGACCATGTCGTCCCCCCTCCGGCCGCTACGAGACGGTGTCAGGTTCGAGTGGAACCCAAAGGGGACGACAGGGTCGCCGTCGGTGTCCTGACTCTCCCCACTACGGGCGGCTTGCGCACGAGCATAACGCGTTGCCGACAGAGACGCGACCGCCATCATCACCACGCCCACGCTGACTCCCACATTCTCGAACGCGGCGACTACAGAACTCACTCCGGCAAGCCTACGAAGGGGCATCGTCATCAGTTCGTGCCTGAGTTCCATAGGTTGCGCCTTCGCTTCGATTGGGGCCTGGCAAGAGCTTGGGTGTCGGAATCGCCGGACGATAGGCATCTCTGGCTGTCTATGGAGTAGCACACGGTCTTCTGGATATAGGTATGGGCGACCCTGCTGTACCTCAGTGCCCGAAATATCACGCCTTGGGGAGTCTCGCGGTGTCCGAGGGCACGTCAAGCTCAAGATGGTTGGACAGCATACTGGAAAGACTCGGCTGGGGGTAATGTGTGGATTTGAACGAGGCGGTTGTGGAGTGGAGTGGGGAATTGTCTCGTATTATTTTAGGATTCAGGTCGACTGCTGTGGCTTGGGACGGTATAACAGTCGCTGGTTGGGAAGACGGTGTCTCCATGGGCTTCTCGGTGTCATCATCGTCGTCGTCATTGCCATTGTCATCATCATTGCCATTATCATCATCATTGCCATCGTCGTCATCGATTCCTTGCATGCATGACCCGAGAGCCAGTTCTTGATGTAGAGTAGATGTCTTGGATAAGTGCCGGAGCTCGCGCTGATGCTGAGATTGACGAATTGTTCCATTGAGAACTTCATCTATACGCACCTTTATTCACTTCAGTCTCATGTTCATTGTTAGCAAAGCGTGATTGAACGAGCTGGGTACTATTTATTTAGCAACTTGATGAGCTTTCGCGATATCTACTACTAGTGTCCCAGCTCCTCCTGCCCCCACTCCGCTTCTCCTCACCATGAAAGCAAACAAACACAGTGGTTGTCGGCTGTCTTCCAGTAGTTCATGGTCGCGTTCTTCACGAGTTCGAGGTCCGAATTCGAAGATTTTGTATATGGCACTGATGAGACAGTCGTACATGTTGCACGTTCCCTTGTTTTTGTTGTACCAGAACATTCTCATCTCGTTTGACTTGTCGAGCTCGCGTTGCTTTTCGCCTAGTGTTTCGGCGTGCTTGTTGGCAGCAGCTTGGAGAGCGAGTCTGTTCGCAGTCATCTGCTCATGGACCGCTTCCTAGTTCGTGGCCCGTTTAGTTATCCTCTGAAGCTCCGTCTGGGTCCTGCCATGAAGCTGGACCGCATCATCGAGCTTCAGCTTCGTGCTTTCATACTGAGCAAGGATTTGGATGGAGTTTTGGACTGCAGCCTTGCGCCTAGCATTGATCGTCGTCTCTTGGGACTCAAGACGCTCAATGTGCACGCGTAACGTGTCCTTCTCCGTTTCGGCTCGTTGCTGATGTGACTCCAGCTCGTTCACCCGCGCCAGGGCAGCATCACGTACCACCACGTGTCTCTGCGCTTCCTCTTTCTCATGCTGGGTTTCTGCTTGAGCCTGGGATACTCGATGCTCGATCTGTCGCTTCTCATCTTCGTATGTGCGCACCAGATCTGTTGTAAAGGTGACGAAACCGTCGATTTGGCTCTTTTGCTGCATGATCTGGTTGTTGCGGTCCTCAAGCAAGCGTTCGTTTTCCAAGATGTGGTCGTTCTGGTCATGAAGCAGGCGTTTGTTGTCCCGGATGCGGGCATTGAGCTGTTCGATGTTCTGTTGCAGGGACTGTGAGGACCGAAGTGCATTACTGAGATCGTCTTCACGAGATGCCAGTGACCTTTCGAGATCTTGGACTTGGTCCTGGAGTCGGAATCGAACATCGGCAGCTTCTTGCTCGCTCTGTTCATATACATCGACCTCCTTCTTCAAAGCAACGATCTGTGTTTCAAGTTGGATAACCTTCGCTGCTTGCGCGTTGTGAGCTTCGACAAAGGCTGACTATTATTAGCATCATGATCGCAGTGAGAGATGGCTTGTTCAACTCTTCATGTTTTCGTTGTCCGCAATCTCTTCTATTGCTCGTCTGTAGGTAGCATCGCGAGACTGTTCTATTCGCTTCTTTCTCCTAAGATCAGCTTCCAGTTCTTGGACGCGTTGTTCTTTCTGTTGCAGTTGTTCTGTTTGGTCTTGTGTTGCTCCGGCCGCCAAGTTGTGTGCGCGTCGAGCGCTGAATGGATTGGGCTGATTGTGCAACGCCATTCGCACTTGGTTCTCCCGGTTTCTGGATTGTGTCATCCAATTCGAATATGCTATATTATTTGCAGACATTTTGTTGGTAGGAAAAGGAATGGAACTTCGCAATATCGTGAGGTTGAGTCAGGCATCGTGCCCGATGACTCAGCAATCATAGGGAAGGCACGACCTCCACCACCACTCATAGATGCAAGATAGCAATAATGAGGTGACAAGTTAGATCATTTGATACATAAGTTGCCCGTTCGGGGCATCAGGCCTTGATTCAAGCGCTCTACGGTCTCTTCTTCCTGCGCGGTCATCCTGATCATTGACATTGTGAGCGTCACCCATCAAATCTCACAGCAGTTCTGGCCGCCCTGCAGTACCCCACTTGCATCCCTTGGCGCTCCATTCTACTCCCCGCGGTTTATGGTATCGCTGACCACCTCTTGTACGACGTCGTCTAGATGGAGCCAGTCTACATGGGGTGGTCTGGGACTCTCACCAATCGACCTACTTTCCACTGCCAAGCTACCTCTCGCCCAGATTGAGCCAATCTTCATGGTGTGCTCTCGGACTCTCAGCAGTCGACCCACTTTCCACTATCAGGCTCCTACCTCACCTGCTACCTCCCCCGCACCCTCATTCGGCAGACGCGCAGGTACAGCTACCCTACCAATGCAGACCAGGTGTCGATGTGGGCACACAGGGCTGGTCACACGCTGCAAGCATCTCCTGCCAAAGTCGCTAATCATCAACAGGAACATCATCCCACAAGTTCACGTCACGTACAAAACACCGTCATGCATAATACCCTTCCCATTCGCTACTCGAGCTACGCCCACCACGCTGGCCAAGCACTGACGATCGCCTCGTCGTCTACGACTCCAAGCACTAGCAAGCAGGCTGCGCGAATGCTTCAGGAATGCTGAAGCCATGGCGCTGGACAGAAGCTGGGGCAGAGGAAGCCAGTGTTGACCCACAACTCTGGAGGGGAGGAAGCCACTGCTGTACCCACAACTCTGGACTGGATGTTGGGTGTGAGCAGACCACCGCGACACCATTGCGAGACTGTTCCTTGTGGAGACGAGCAGACTTGCAGACGTATGACATGAAGGCAATAATGTGGTTTGAAGTGACTAGATGAAGGACTTGGGACCAAGATTCGGTTTGCTATGAGTCCAGAACGAGCGAATGCTCGTCCTTGAGCATCGTGGTTCGTGTTGATGACACTTATTAAACCCAAGCGTAAAGATCATGAAGCTTGGACTATACTGTCCAAAACTGATTCAAAGCTACTTTCCGAATTCTGTCCTTGAAAGTAGCCAATGTGTCGCAGATGTGACTATATAGGCCTTTGCGGGGCTTTTTGACCGTGGGAGAGCAGACATGGAAGGAAAGCGCATACGAGCCACACGGTGCAGTATACCCACCAGATGCTCCTTCCTCATCGCTAAGCATCCCCCACTACAGGGGATAATACTTGAATTTCGGCAATTTTTGAGCATCTCACCTACATCAACATGCCTCGTACAATCAGACCAAAGGACTCCGTCAATGCTCGCCAAAGGGCGGGCATTGCGACCCAAACCAACCCACAAACAGCACGATCGAACAGAAGGTGAGCTGATCTATACATCTCAACGCCCCGCCAAGGCACTGAAATGTTGCAGTAACCGCACAGCTCAGCGGCGCGAAAGTGGAGAGTCCCACCGCACAACTTCGCCCCTACGCTCCAGTAGCTACCAGGACACAGAAGCAACATCAAGTCGGCCTCAGGTGCGCCAAAGCGAGGTGGACGAACTCCAGGAATATGAAATCGAACACGGCGAGCGGATCCAGCCCGTGCAGCTGCCGCTCACGCATGACGAACTGCAAGCCGCTCACAATGTCATCAAACATACTCCACACGACTACCTCCAGATATTCAACGACCTTGGATATAATGCTATCATCGACGCGGCTTACGATGAAGCCGAAGCAGCAGGCCACTACCTCGCCCGAACTCCCGGCGACCATGAGGCGACTCCAAGGCACGAATACGCATCAAATGAGATATGGCGAGACAGCTGTGTCGAGATGCTGGCCAGTTGCCCACGCAACCTCCTGGAAAGCATCCTCGATGGCAGCCTCCCTCGGAAAATTGCGGCCGAAACGGACACAGAACTGACCAGACTATACGACAAGCACTGCGATATAACCCAACAGTCCCTCTGGGCCCAGAGAGACTCCACGCTCGAATCATTCGCTCCCAGTATCTACATGCGAGCCTTCGTCAACGATCGTGGCTTGCCTCCTCCTCGGGAGCACATTCTAAAAATTATCGAATTCATGCGTCAGTACATCTCAGGAGACGAGGAATTCGAACAGCAGAATGCTGCTATTGACAGCCAATCCCCCGGCCAACATAACAGAGCAGAGATTCGTGCAGGCTACCGTCGCTATCTCGGCTCGCGAGTGCATGCAGCTCGCATAGAGGCATTTTGTGCAGCGGCTGAAGCGAACATCCGTGACTACGAGAGCGACTCAGACTCTAGTCTGTCCATTGCGAACAACCCATTGAAATACTTTGGCTTCACCAGGAGTCCTAACGCTCGCGCGATACGGCAAGCTTCGCCATCCGCCACAAACGTTCTCAGCGCCCTCGTCATGGCCATCGGCAGGTATGCCTTTCGTAAGCTGGCAGGTGGACCTGTATATGGCATGAAAAGCTTTACCGTCTGCCACCTAGCTTGCCCAGAAGAATGCCGCATTGGCGAGGAACTCTTCTGTCGCATAGGAGGTGGCTACTACTACACTGGTCGTGGCTTCAACGTCGCACCAGCTGGCGACGCTGCACTCGGCGACATTGGAGACATGTCATACCGCGCTGCCACCGAAATGTGGTTTGACTGTCTGCTTTTCAGGTCTCGGCTTCCCTTCTACTTGTCACAGATGGACCACGAAGCCCTGGTCTCCGTGCCCAAGTATATTTCGTACACTGCCAATCAGAGCTTCGACGATAACTCAGACGATCGCAGCTCAGCAGCCGCAGTTGATAGCCGCATCGAAGAACTTCATAGCCGCATCAAAGAACTTGAGGTCGAGCACGAGGCCATTGACCAGAGAACAATATCCATAGCAACCCTACAACAACTCCTCGGCGCCGTCCAAGACGGACATCGAGAGACAGAGGTCATGGCGCGTGAGTACCCCTCACTTCTGATGCAGTCAGCGCACAGCAGCACACAAGCCGAGATCGCCAACGCCATACGAAACCATGTGCGCGATGAGAGTGATGGGAACGCCCTGTCACACCCCTCATCGGAGCTGTGAACACTGGACTTTCGCGTTGTTTTATAAAATCGATTGCTTGTTCCTTGCAAGTATTTAAGACGTCTATCCCTTGTATTTTGCAAGTGTTTCAAAATCTCAAAAGAAAATGGCGGTGTCGTGTTTCGGTTTGATAGTTAGATCATTCGAAACACAATGCATACACATAATTCTGATCAGTGCACATGGCAAAGTCTCCACTTCCAAACAATTACTCTTGTTTTAGCGTAACTAAACTACAGGAACACGAGATAATTGCAAGGGAAAACACAGACAACCTTCAGAAGAACTGACGGCAAACGCCTGCTAGGTACAATTGACGGCATTTTGTAACCGCCAACAGGAACAAGAGCTACATGGCGAACAATCCAAGGCGTCCATACAGTCTCCTCTCCGAAAGGTTACGAGTCGCCAGTCTCGATATCGCTGAAGAGAATATGGTTGGTGAGCCGTAATCGTGTCCAAAGCTCGAGCTCGCACTCCACCTCCTTCCGCTGTATATCAGCCCCGATCCTCTTGGCCTCTGCCAGTAGTCTGGCGGCTTGGTTATTCTCTTGGACGGCCTCCATCTCGTGTTCACTCGCTCTCACTAGATGCTCCGCCGCATCTGCCTCGAGTTCAGCAATGCGGTAACGATTACGTTGGTTTTGGATGTGTGGTGGCAGTAAGTCGTTTGGGGCACTGTCGATCAGGTTGTGCGGCAGGCCAAGCCCAGAGGCTACGGGAATTTAGTCGGTGGGTGATGCAATACCAATTTCCTCACGAGTAGAGTCTTCTGAGTGGCAGTGTCTGTGGACCTGGCGGGCTGCTTGCTGGTTACCGCGTGGGGGCTCGCCGCTCTGGGATTGTACAGGAAATGCTCTGAACGACGTGTCACGGCTCAGAGCTGTGACACGTCGGCTGCTTGGAGGCAATGTAATTGCGATGTGGACCGCAGGTAGTAGTCTTCTTTTTGGCATGCGTGGTGGTGACACGTTCTGTTGTGCGTCGTGAATGCTGATGTGTGATGCAGATAGGGATCGCTTCAATCCACTTCTGGTTACTGGTGGGAAGTGAATTTGCGCCATTTTTGTGGTATGTTCCAAGGGTATAGCTCAATTGCCCATCGTAAGTGGGCGGTTTGTTGTGGGTCATGTGAGTGCGCGACGCCAAGACGCGTTTGCCATATTGCAACTTTTCCGCTCAGCCTTTACGACTCCACTCCCACACAACATGGATTACACAAGACATGGGGCAGGACCCCAAACTCCAGACTCAGCCAGAGCACCGATGTCTCAGGAGCAAAATGCTTCCCACGGACAAAACCAACACCAAGTCCGAGACCCAAATCAACACCACATCAATAACTACAACAACAACTCAACAAACCTATATCGCAGCAACCAGCCAATCAACCAGTACCCGCAGCCTCCATATGCGGCGGGGAGGAATCAGAATCAGGGCATGCCTTACGTGCCCCAACAAGGCCATAGAGTCGTCAGTGTGGCACCAGCAATTGTCAAGTCAGCTCTGCTAACATCTCGCAGCAACTCAGAGCTGCGGCAAATAGCACAGATAGCGGTGATGCCATTCCAGCCGATGTAAGAGGCCCCTAAATTCCTTCTGACTTGAGAAATGTTAACCAGTGCAGGGACGAGCCAAGTATCCACCAGGATTGACCTTCTGTGACGGCATTCTGAAGTACCCCGTGGTGTGCTTCATAAAGCCCCACGGGATGTCCACAGTGACGCTTGCAGAAGGTCCCCTGGTTGTTGCTGGCCCAGCTGGTGAGGAAACGTTCAGCATGAGGACACACTGCACTTACTGCTTGCAGCGCTGGACGGAACATGCTCATCTACCAGGCCACCTCTCGGAGGCCAGTAAGCTCCTCGCATGCACTCATTCACAATGCGGACTCTGTAAAGGTCACCACTCCGCATTGACCAAGGTAAGACAGTCCCTTAACATGCCATGTAAACGTAATCACTCACTGTTCACCAGCTGTGCCCAAATCTGTACAACACCGAGTCCAAAATCAAGAACGTCTATCCATGGCCATCCAAGATGCACTTGCCGGCTTGCATTTTCATCAAGCCTACATCTCCACAGCAAGAACTGCTTCGGAAAGCGGGCTTTCTAGGCCCAGCGCAGCCGGACGGGGAGCTTCAATGGACAGCCATGGCCTTGGCGCTGTCGCAGCGCGAGAGACCACTGCTTGACAGCGCCTTCTGCGCCGGAACCGAGTATATCTACAACTGCTTCCACGAGTATGGAGCAAACGCAGACCGGTTGCACAAGGCACGTGACGCTGTGCCTGGGCGGGGGCCTCGATCATTCCGTGCGAATTCATCGGCTCATCCCATGGCACAGCAGGCATATGCTCCTCAACCGGCTGCTTCCCAACCGCCGACATACGCCGCGCCAGCAAATGCTGCTTCACCATATGCCCAGGGCTATCAACCCACGGTCGCACCTCCTCCACAACAATGGGCTCAACCGCCGACATGGGCCGCGCCAGCAAATGCTGTTTCGCCTTATGTGCAGGATTACCAACCTGCGGTCGCGCCACCAGCGCAACAACAATGGGCTCAGCCACCACAGAACTGGGCACCCACGAATCAGCAAGCGCCCTACGCACAGGGCTATCAGCCCGCGGTCACGCCTCCACAACAACAATGGGCTCAAATACCACGTGACTGGGCACCTACGTATCAGCCATCACCTTACACACATGGCTACCACCCCGCAGTCGCACCGCCAGAGAACCCGTGGTGGCCCCAACAAGCTCAAAGCCTTGCCCCAGCACCGCTCGGTCAGAACCAAGCGCTACCAGTTCAAAACTTGGGGCAGGCGCCACCCTTTTACAACCCACCACTGTGTATTCAGAACCTGGGTCAAGCGCCACCAGGTGGACAGGCACAACCGTCTCCACCTCATAGTCTTTCCCTCTCAAATGCGCCAGGTCTTCAACCACCTGCGACAGATAACCCTAGCAACAATGTGCAACCCCCAGCGGTACCTACGGTACCTCCTCAACAAGACCAAGCGGCAGCGCAACCTGAATCGCTTCAGATAGGGGAGTGCAATCGCAGTCGGGGTTGGCTATCGCGATCACAGGCAGAACAACATCGAAAGATCAACAACGCTGGTCTGGAGCCGCCCCAGGAAGGGGAGCGCAATCTCAGTCGGACTTGGCTGTCGCGATCACAAGCAATTCAACAGCGAAAGAGCCACAACGCTGGTCTGGAGCCCCCACCTCCTCTTACAAAGACTAGAAAAAGGTCGTCCTCAGCAACCTCGACTGAGCCAAAACCAGAACCGAGTGAGGAGGTGAACGCACCTAAGCGGGCTAAGCGGAATCCAACTTTCCAAAGGATGATCGACGAAATGGCCCCGAAAAGCTCACCTGAACCAAAGACGGAGCCGAAGTCTGAACCGAGTGAAGAGGTGAACGCACCTAAGCGAGCTAAGCATTAGGACAAACCCTAGTCCTTTCGTTCATACATTTAAAGCTCTCTCCACAGGTCCTTACTATTGATTTCTTAGATATTTCTAAGGCTGTCATCACTTGTAATGTCTTATGTCTTCCTGTCTTAGATCCTTCTAAGGCGTTTCATTTTTGTAATTTCCCTCCTTGTCTTAGATCCTTCTAAGGCGTTGCATGTTTGCACAATACGCATTCTAATTGCTGTCCATGTCTTAGACCATATAAGACGTTTGTATGGTCCTTTCTATCCATACTTTAGTCTATTCCAATGTCTGAGATTGTGTAGAAACTCTCGGAGATACGTTTTCGATCAATGCCATTGTCCGAATCGGATCAGGGATGGAAGTGGCTGGGATAATCAAGCCGAAGAGTAGACGGAATACAATTATCCTCGTGACTCACTATGTTCCAATGTGATCTTGTGCCAGAACTCGAATATGTTGAGGGTGTGGTACTCTGCCTGAAGAAAGGAGCCTTTCTGCAGAGCCTTTCGTCTCTGGCAATGAACTGAATGTAAGACCCCCAGGCAGGGGTCTTTGTGCAAATTGGGGTATCTGGCCGGGTGTTGTGTCGCTGGAAATGCCGGTCGTGGTCCAGAAAGTCCTCCAGGAAATGATAATACATCTCGTAGAATGGAACATAATCGTAATCCTACCTCCATAGCCCTGTCTCCAGAGTACGCTTGCAACGTTGAACACTGCAGCCCTAATGGCGGTGTAGCATTGCTAACTACTGTGGCTCACCAAGATAGTCTCACCGTCACCGAATCACGGTTATCAGACTCTCACTTCTGGTAGACGTCGTGGACTTGTCCCGAAATGGCTCCTGCCGTATGCGTGACCACGCTAGCGCGTGAGGACTTGGCGCCACAAATACCATATAAGAAAACTTTCTGCCGCTGCAGTTCTGTTCCTCAACACGACAGAATGGTAAAGCTATACCCCCACCCTCACCCCCTCCCCCTTCTCACCCCCTCCACTTGTGAATGTGCAGCAGCTAACAGTTGGTTCAAAGGATTACAACTACTCCCGAAATCGTGTCCGTCCTAGTGCTCCCCCCACCTACGGGGGGACGCGCAACCAACTTCAAACGACTGGCATGAATGCCTACAACGCGCCTCAGGGCAACCTCCAGACCCCCAGATTCACTCAGAACAGTATGTCTACCCGAAATTACAGAGCTTCACTTCACTGACCAACACAGCGATGCCATTGCGGCGTCAACAACCGCGACAACCACAACGACCACAAGAGCAACAACAACAACCACAACAACAACAACACCCGACGATGCTTCACAGTGCGGACGACGGCGGAGATCTAGCTCCCATGCCCATGACGTACCGCCGCATCCTTGCTACTCCAGCAGCGAGATTCCGTAAGCTACATCCTTTCATGTGACTTCCTTCTCAGATGTAACCTCTCACAGACGACGCGGCCCTGGACATCCTGGAGGATGTCGAGATTCGGTACTGTCGATATGCTGTCACGGGCGAAGAGTTCGAAATCGGCGACAAGCTCCAATACTGGATTGAACACTCTTGCCCGGACAACATGTACCTCGAGATTACCCGGGTTCTTCAAGCTTATGAAGATCTCAAATGGGAATGCAACGCATCCGACAACGCGAACTTTCACGCCGATGGCGGACAACTTGACGTTGTCCAATCCGGCTTTGAGCAAATCGCATTGTCTAGTCGTCAGAACTTCTCACAGGCACCCCGACAGCAGACCTTTGCACAGGCACCACCACAACAGACCTTTGCACAGGTAACTCGACAACAGACCTTTGCACGGGCACCACCACAACAGACTGCCACACAGGCACCGCCACAACAGACCGCCTCGCAGGCACCACTACAGCCGGTGCAGCCTACTGGCCTCGCACTGAGGCCGGCGAAAATTGGCCTTGCGGAGAGCAGATAGTCGACTGTGGCGGGCACCAAGGGCAAAGAGAGGGCCGAACCAAAGGCTCAAGCCCACGCCACAGGACCCACCCGATCCCAGAACATTGCTTCTACATCCGACAATGGACAGAAGCCACCAGAAGGCCTAAGCCACGCCGCCTACCTGCAGTGGCATTTCGATCGCGATATGGAGCCGCCGGAGAAGCCCAAACAACAGAGTTCAAAGGCGGCACCAAAACATCGCGGGCCAACCAAGCCACGGCCCTACACCGACAAGCTACCCTTCAAGGCTTTTGTGCCCACTGGCAATCTTGAAGACAGGAAGCGATATCCTCTTGATGTCCGCAACGGCGAGACCAAGAAGAACGAACAAGGACAGGAGCTCCGGAAAGACCCTTCTCTCGGCAGGAAATTCATACCATTTGCCGATGACGAGGATCAACACCTCTGCTCCTATGTATACAACACCAGAGGCCCATGCAAATACCCATCCGGGTTCAGGTGCTACGCGAACCACAATGTGCCCCAAGAGGTATTCGAGGCCATGGTGCTCATGGGCCGCATCAAGATGGTTCAGGCCAACTACTTCATCAAGAATGCTTTATCGAATACCCCCGACGACATGGCTGTCAAGCTGCACATCATCACCGAAGACAACCTTCCGAAGACGATGCCGCAAGGCAACATGACTCAGAGGGAAGTCAACGACTTCATGTCCCGATTCCACCACAAGCCTGCCCTGGCTAGCCAACCACGGCCAGCCCGCGACGACCATGACATGGTCCGGCAGGTGGCGGCGCAAGACGCCATCGACAACAGGGCCCGCTTGGAGGCTGCTTCTATGCCCCCCTCGCAGGTCCAACTCACCACCCATTACCGCCCTTCGGGTTCCGCCCGTAAGGATGCTACCACAGAGAGCCATGTCTTGGCACCAAAGACTGGCTCAGCTCCTAGGCCGACACCGCCTGCCCAGGCGGAGTCATCGAGGTCAGGGGCAACTGTGCGTGGCAGACTAAACTTCCTCGATTCTGCACCCCCAGAGATCGATTCAATGGATCCAGCGGAAAAGAGGAAGTTGGTCGCGGTCCAACGTGGAAGGCAATCCCCTGTCTCTGACATGGGTGATTCTTCCACTATGGGGACTGGGTGGTGAGTCAGTCGCCTCTTCACTTTTGTTTGCCACTCCGGTGGTCTAGTCTTCTTACCTTGTCAAAAGGTTCACATTGCCTCGATATAGGTCCACGGTAACAGGATAGATAGTAATCAATGCTGTTGCCCACAACCACGTCCTTGCCGTTCTCCCTGATTGTGACTGATGCGTGACACCGTGAGCTTTGTGAATGCTTGATGTCTGCTGGGCTTGTTGCAGACTTCGCTGTGCGTGGTGTCACTTCGTATGGTGGGTTCATCGTGCCTTCCGTCTGCTGTTCTGAGTCACGTGCCCGCGAAATATTCCCTACCTGTCACCCCGCGATGGGCATACCCCGTCCCTCCAACCATCCCAACATGAATGCAGGAATGAACGCATGGATGGATCAAATCTCTTCCCTGGACGAAAGAGCCAGGGTGGAAACCCGCAAACTACCGAAAACCGGCACGGCTCAAGCCAATGCTGAAGCAACCGAACGAGAAGAGCGACGAAAAGCACGCAAGGCCCGACTCCTACGAGCCATTGATGAAGCGACTGCCAAAAGGGACTCGCTAGTCCACAGTACACGCGCTTTGGCGGAGTTGAATCCGCGTACACGAGACTTTTTCGAAGAATATATACCACACCTCACTGCTGTTGTGCAGGCACGAGGTCCGCAGCCTCATGTAACACGTTGCAATTTCCCAGCTAACTGTTTGCAGAACTGGGGACAAAGTCGATTGACAACGCAGCCCAAATCAATACCCTGCGCCAGGACTTGACGACCAGTGCACAGCAGATCACTGAACTGCAACTAGACTTGCAACAAAAGGAACTTGTCGAACAACATTTGGCAGACGAGTGCACAGCGCTGAGGACTGCCAACAAGGACCTCAGAGAACAGCTACTGCTCAACACCACCGAGCTTGCAACGCACAAACACACCAAGACAACCCTCACGGCCGCTCTGGCGAGACGAGAACAGCACATCAAAGAGTTCAATGGCAAGGCCAGAGCTGTGGTAGATCAGAACAAGGAGCTCGATGAGCAGGCAAAAGCCGCGACAGATCGAAACAAGGAGCTCGAGGAGCAAGCCAGAGCCGCAGCAGATCGGATCAAGGAGTTCGAGGAGCAGTCCAGAGCTGTGGCACGTCGGAACAAGGACAGAGAACACCTCTTCCAACAACGGCTGCAGAACGAAATCACGGCACGCCGCACTGCAGACAACGAGCGCTCAGTGGCAATGGCTAGGGCCAAAGACGATGCCGAAGCCACTCTCGAGCTGCGTGCGGCAAAGATGCAGCTCGACAAAGACGTGGCCCAAGCCCATCGCGACTTTCTCGACCAGGTCAAACGCTCAGCACAGGAGCAGGCTGAGCACCACAAGATACAAGACGAACTGATTGCAGCACGTCAGGAACTTGCGCGGCTCCCGCAGCTGGAGGAAGATCTCATGGCCTCTAGTGCCAGTCTCCAGCAGATGACCGACCAAGCTGATAAATTCCAGTCGGATCGCGACATGGCCACACACCAACTGGCCGAAATGGAGCAACGCGCCGAAAAGGCTGAATCTGCCCACGCGAGTGTCCAGATGCAACTCGACGAGACGAAGGAGCGCGCCACCGAGCTCGCGGCTCGTTGCGACAAAGCCCAGAGCAAAGTGCAAGAGTTGAGCGAACAAGCCAACAGCTCCAGGGTCCAAGAGGAAGAAACTGCGAGGAATCTCCAAGAGGCTCTAGATCAAGCCAAGGCCTCGGAGACGCAGCATGAAGAGCTGGTCCAGAAGCTCAGAGATACAACGGATCGAGCCGTGAGCTCCGAGTTGAATCATGAGCTGATGACAGTGAAATTTGAAGAGATGGCTGCACAAGCCGACACATTCGAGTCTCAGTACATCGACGCCAAGAACAAGCTTGAACACGAAGCCCAGCTCCACAGCAGAACCAAGATGGAGCTTGAAGAAACGACTATGCGGGCGACGAGCTCGGTGGCAGCCCACGGGCAAACGACTACGCAACTTGCGAAGATGGAACAGCATGCGAATGCACTTGAGAGCCTTCACCAAGAGACACAAGCGAAGCTCCAAGATGCCACTCGCCGCGCCGACATGTTTGAGTCTCAACATGCTGAGGCAAAGAAGAAGCTCGGCGAGACAAGTGAACAAGCCAGCACATTGCATTTGCAACTCGCCGACACGACGCGCAAGCTCGATGAGATGACCACCCGCGCCACCAGGGTGGACTCTGAGCTTACCGACACCAATGTGCAACTCGACAAGATGACCCATCGTGCAGCAAAGGCCGAGAGTGTCATCGCAGAACTTGCCATTGAGAACGATAGGCTCCAAACGACGCATCGCGAGGCAAGCACGGCTTTTGAAGACCAGATATGCAATCTGAATGAGACCAATAGCCGCATAGCTCCTCTCACTGCGCAACTCGATGACGCCCTGCAGCAGTTGGCGTTTTCCCAATGCGAGGGAGCGAAATCAAGAGAATCGCTCGAGATCCAGCGCCGGCGCTTTGCTCGCGTGGTAGACAACCACAACCGAAAACACAATGACATGGCAAGCCTACGGCATAAAGAGGCCGTGTTCCATGCTGCACTGCGATCACTGTACCAGTCGCAACTCCACCGGTCACGTGCGGTTGCGGCGGTCAAGCAGTTCCAGTGCGAACGGCTACAAGAAGACCTCGACACTGCGAATCAAGAGCGAGACAGGATGTCACTCGATTTGACAGAAGCCCGGTCTGAGGCTCAAAGCGGGGCTTCAGTGAACAATAGCCTCGTCTTGACGATGGCCCACACGAGTCACATGAACGATCGTATGCGCGAGCTGCGGAGGCGAGCCCGTACATTTGAAAATGACGTCTATGCTAGCTTGCGAAACAAGTCGACAGCCAAACAACTAGACTTGGACAGACTTGCAGCGGAGCACACGGCGTTGCAGGCAAGATACAACAGCTTGGAAGCCAAATATGATGCCGTGAAAGCTAAACACGATGCCGTGAAAGCAAAACACGATGCCATGGAAACGAAATACACCACTGTGGTAGCGAGATACAAGAGCTTGGAAGCGAAGCACATCGCCGTAGAAGCAAATTACAAGACCTTGCAAGCGAAGGACAACGACACAGAAGCAAGATACAAGACCTTGCAAGCGAAGGACAACGACACAGAAGCAAGATACAAGACCTTGCAAGCGGACAAACAACGTGCCGAAGACGAACACGACCAGCTCCAGCGTACCAAGCAGGAAGAGCTGGAGCACGCCAAAGCGATGGAGAATCATTGGTACCAGGAAGACAATGCTACATGCCATATGTATGAGGCGCTCCTGGGGAGCATTTACCACACATTTGAGTTTGGACCTCAGACACGAGAAGAGCGCATGGCAGAGCTCCTCGAGGACAGCAAACTCCCAGCGCTCAACCACGCTCGCGTGACTGGTATCGTCCGCGTCTTGACAGTGATCAAAGCCCAGGCCAAGATAGATCGAACCGCAGCGATTCAATTTTCAAAGGCTGCAAGCAAACTTGCCGACGGCGTACACGTCCTCTTCGCCCAGACCAACGGCCACAAAGACGAGACTGCGGCCCTCGAAGGGCGCATCGACGAACTGGAATTTGATCTCGATCGTGCGACGAAAGCCTTGAGAAAAAGCTTAGATCACATCGATGTCATCGAGGCATCAATGCTACAAGCTCGACAGCGTACGGATGCCTACGTCGAAGAGCTCACTACCGGCATCTCACGGCTAGTGGGTTGTCCGGTGGAAGAGTTATTGTGAGATTATGTCAGCCTAGTTCTTTGTGCCATTTCGATGGTCCAACACTGCCATTTCTATGGTCCCTCTTTGCCCTTTCGAGGGTCCAACTCTGCCAATTTGATGGTCCATTCTTGCCGTTTCAATGGTCCAACCCTGCCGTTTCAATGGTGTATTATCTGCCATTTCTATGGTCCAACACTGCCATTTCGATGGTGTATTATCTGCCATTTCTATGGTCCCTCTTTGCCCTTTCAAGGGTCCAACTCTGCCAATTTGATGGTCCATTCTTGCCGTTTCGATGGTCCAACACTGCCATTCTAATGGTGTATCATCTGCCATAATCATGGTACAGGGTTGGCATTTGAAGGTCAAATCTTTGCATCGGGTATACATAGTTCAACGGTACATACTTTCTGTCTATGGATTATAATAGATGCACCGCGCATTCCTCTTGTACAGTTTGCATTTACCAGTTTGTGCGAAACATTAACAATTGCCCAATTCTACCACGTCTTCTGTGAGCGTAGCATATGGTGACTGTGAACGCGCCTTCCCATCGAAGAAGCGACGACGCTGACCCACTGACTATTTTTGATCTGGAATCCCTCACCAGAAGTTCAGCATCACAATGATCTACGAATTCAACAACGATGAAACAAATGCTACGCTCAGCGCCCCCCACAGCGCCGTGCGACCCCTCTTTGACTTGATGATCGACCTGCCCAGCAGCACGCGAGTGCCTGCACTTCGCATCCACCCAGAGCCTGAGCTCAACCGCCTATTGGAGCTCATTACCTATCGACTGCGCCGAGAGCCATGGACAAGCGCCACTCTAGGTGATTTGGGCCGCAATGACAAGGCTCCGAGATTAACTCGTGTCTGCAGCTCTCTTGCAAGCGTTCCACCAGGACGTTGAAGCCGCTCTCCGCTCCTCACAGGAGATTGAAACATCGTCAGATATACGGCGAGCTGAAATACACTATTTCGATGCCGCCAGATCTGCTGCAGAGTCGAGAGAGAGCCCTCGGCTGCCCCCAGGTAAGTCCCACACATGCACGAGATTTGACACTGGCTAATGGCTGCTGAGACTACGACGACCCTGCCAGCGAGCTGTGTCCGGCAGACAACGCGGCACATGTTGCTTCTGATGATACCTGGCTCTTTGCGAGTCGGACAACACGAACGCCGTCGGGCTGGCCCTTTACGAGCGATGACTCCTTGTCTCTCGTACCGAACCCCATCGAACCCCATGCGCGATTGCCGCTCGTTTCTAACACACGGCCACCGAGAGCTGCGCAATACGCTGGCCCTTTAGAGCTGAGCGATGGAACACAAGACGAAGACGTTGCGGAGGGTCAGCACAAGATCTGCTATGGTCGTATTTCACTGAAGCATACCAGAGCCCGATCGGCCCATGTCTCTTGGCACGAATGTAGACATCAGCCTAGCCGCGACAGACTACCTCTTACGTAGAGCACAACAGAGAGAAGCCCAGATAAGACGCGAGACCTCCCGGCTGCTAGCCTTGCAAGCGGAGCTTGATAACGCACAGATTGACCAACTGCAGCAGCGGCAGCAACTCTGGCGAGAGATGAGTGAGCTCCGCCGCCGGGGTAGCGACAATAGCCCTACCGTCGCTCACTACTCGATTGACGAGTGGTCTGCCATTCTTGCAGTCGCTCCGTGGGAGGAGTAAAGGAGAGCTCTCCCCCGCCAGTCAGTAGGACCGGTCCACACTGCCTCGCTTTCTACAGGTCCATTCAGCCAATCCACACTTCGGGTACACGGCGCCCTAGTATAATAACAACTGCTATTTATAATTGATGTTCTCCTCTGTGAATAATGTTACTAAGAGTAGTGAATGCTGAAGTGCTACGGTTGGCTCAGACCAAGTCCGTAGGCTACAGTCAGCCACTGTCATCAGTACATCCGTACAATCACCAGTAATTCACCCTGCCTCCACAATCACCAGTGATTCAGCTACCTCCGCAATCCGTACAATACAGGTGATTCGCCTGCCCCTGCAATCACTGGTAATAGTGGGTATCGAAAGGTATCCTCTCATTGGCCGTCGACCCGCCCCACCCCACCAAGAGAGTGAAATTGACAGAATCGAGCTCGAGCTCACCTATCAACTACACATTATGGAACCCACAAATGAGAATCCATACCGTCCACACCAGCTTGATGCAAAATATGCTCGAGCAATACAACTAAATCAACTACAAGACAATCCGACTGACCAAAAGGTCATCAATCTACGACAAGAACACTTGCCCATTGAGGCTGACTTGGGAAAAATAAAGACCGAAATCCTAAACTCACTCGATGAACTCGTTGTGGCCGCTCAGGCCAGGACACTCACTGGTGTACCCAAAGACCCCAAACATCGAGAGATTCCAACTGCTGATCTCAACAATCTCTGCGCCAGAACCAACACTCTCGGGCTATTTGCAGAGCCATCGCACCTGCCTGACCCGAGCTCGATGCTCGAAAAGATTCAACAGAGACTCAAGCAGAACACCCAGAAGCATTGCATGCCACCTCCGCGAACGGCAGCTGGGAATGCACACACGCACATAGACAGTGAGCGGCATCGTGCTCAAGTCTCTGTTCCAGACCAGGGGCAGAATGACGAGCATCATCTAACCGTATTTCCAACACGACGACGTGTTGTCCGATCCGATCATGGAGTCCTCCGTGGCCACAGGCCCTACGAAACCGCTTTTCCAGGCCCAAGACTGCCCATACAACACGAGCATGGGCCTGACAAGCGAGCCACACTGCCGACTCCTGCACAATTACAGCAGAGCTTCACACACAACAGTACTATTCCGACGAAGAGACCATTTGAACATGAGACCTCGATCAACCACGATGGTCGGTCTCGCGAGGTTACGGAGGACGTGACGCCCAATCGTCAACGCACCAGGATGACACGTTTCTTTGACAACATCCTGCGTCAACCACCTCCCACGAGCAATGCTCAGGAACTCTGTTCTCGACACGATCCCCCGGCTCCAAACGAGAGCTTGATCGAACAAAACTCTCACGAAGCCTCCCCTCACGAAGCCAACGCCGAATTCAATGAGCCATACCAGACCCCGGCTCCCCCGGCAAGAGACGAACAAGAGCGTCATGGGGCTGGGCGAGATTTACGAGCTCATCTGAACATCCATGGACCAGAGCAGCCCTCGTTCCACGATATGTTGCAGCACGTTACGACATCCACTCGTCAGTCTCAATACCTCACTGCGAGTCCAGGTGACGACCTAAGCAACACTCCGGCCGTGCAACCTCTTGGGCGTACTCCTCTATCTGAGACACCCTTTTGGTACCGAGGGCAATCCGAGATCGAGAATGCAAGCCGTCATCCCCCAGATGACTTGACGCTTTCGCGATCGAGACAGCGCCTTGGTGCGTCTGAAGAGTCAGAGCTCATGCTACTCACAGACTCCAGAGCCAATATTCACAGAAGGGACTCAAACGAACGCCCTGTGAGGCAAGGCAATGCCCTCTGCCAGGATGTACTGATTCCGACTATCGAAAGGCCTCCGCCTCCAACGATCCGCCCTCCGGAACCAAAGAGTGGGGCCAACGAGGTCAAGAAAAGAGGTGGTCGTCCTTTGCTACCTCGCACTGCACGCGCCGTGACAATGGTGCTTCGCGTCGACACCGACGTGTACAAAGACATATCAGATCTTCCCGAAGCCACGGCGGCGCGTCTCAAAGACAGCCTGATTCCGGATTCCAACAGCCCAGACGAGAGACAAAGGCTACATGCCAAGTTCCTGCTCCCGACCTTGGAGGCAAAGCACATCAAAGAGAAAAAGTGCTTGATGAGCTTCCAACTGAAAACCCAATCCAAGCCATCGTTTCGACACGGCGAGCACCACGCCTGCGATACCTGTCACCACAGCACGTACCGCATCTGCGCTCGGCTCGAGAAACTGGTTCCTGCGACAGATGCAGTCCTCGTCATACATCCAAAGGCACGCGTTAGTGGTGTCACTTGGATGGACGAGAGGCTCTGGATTTGACTGTGATGGCTCCGAATCGTCCCGTCAAGGGACGCATTGCATATTCATGGTCCACATGCCTCGTAGAGGTTCACGCTGCCTCGCGGAGGTTCACGCTGCCTCGTAGAGGTTCACGCTGCCTCGTAGAGGTTCACACTGCCTCGCGGAGGTTCACGTTGCCTCGTAGAGGTTCTCAGCCCCCGGTTGATCACATGTCTCGTCATCTTTGTCCATCCTTTCGGGATGATGTTGCCATGTATAGTTGTTGAAATAGGCTAATTTATATACTCGCCAATTTATTGCAAAGATTTCTTGTATCATAAAGACGGTTTTGCGCAGCTCTGGAGGAAGTGGTTGGCGGCGTGAAAACCCCTCCATACCTAGCACCTGAGTCTCGACTGTCGTCGTCGATATAAGCTCAAGGCTGGATGTGCCGCCAGTGCCGCCGTCGCCCTATCAAACTGGTCCTCGGCTCCAAACGCCGGGTCATGCAAAGTCTTCTTGGCCCCCTGACTAGTAACACCAAAGTTCACGGCCCCCTTTGCCAAAAACTCCTGCCCTTGCCAAAACCCCTATCATTGCCTGAATTTCTCTCACAACACTGCTTTCGCTACCATGCACATAGTGCGTAGTCTGTGACTCCTGCATGTGGACTGGAGCCGCGCCCATAAAAGGCCAAGGTCATTCAATGAACAACCGGCGTGCGCAATGCGGTACAGGATTACCGACACGACGACGAGATCGATGCCGGCGCCCAGGCTGTTCCTGTGGTCCATCGACCGCCGATGGCGTCGAAAAAAAGAGTCAGGGGTGACGGATGAAGGCTGGGCGACATTGTGTCGAAGCTGATGTATCCGAGTGGATTGGGTAGACAGCAAGATGCACGTACACTGTGAGTGGCAGACTCGCATGGCAAGAGCATCTGGCACCCACGCGACGCAACTGCAACTGGTGGTGACTTCCTCGCCCACGAAGCACAGGAGAATTTGCACCAGCTATTCCCACACTCATCATCCACAACATGTTGACACAGACAAATCATACCAACCCATCAATCCATGATATCCCCCAGCAGGGGGACGTCAACCAAAGACAGACCACACGTCATAGACGACCACGACCACTACCACGCTCCAGGTAAGAAAAGGCCCCCTTTCACAAGAGCATGGTGTTAATCAGGAGGCCACAGAGACCCTTCCACGAAGAGACGAGAGCAAAGCGAGGCCATTCCTTATCCATCGTCCTCGTCATCCAACAGCAGTTATGCAGGACACAATGAGACACCCACTGGTTCTCGAGGCCGCCCTATCAGACAGAGCGAGCTAGACGAACTGATACAAACAGCCCGCCGACATGGCGATGGCCACGACCCTGTCAAACTACCATTGACGGAGGATGAGATCACCAAAGCTGAGGGCATGATCACACCAAGCGAGCTCGATTACTTCGACCATTTCCAAAAATACGGATACACTGCAATTGTCGACGCAGCCTTCGAAGAGGCCACAGAGGCCAAGCATCCCTACACGAGCCAAGGGCACAAATATGGCGACATCGACGTCTGGCGTCGTATTGGCGTCAAGATCCTCGCCAGTTGCCCTCGCGTCGTACTAGAAGGCGTGCTGGACGGCAGACTCCCATTAAGAGTCAAAGCGAACACCAACCCTGACCTAAGCGAGCTGTTCGACATGAGCAAAGACCTAGACAAGCAGTCTCTCTGGGCTCAACGAGAATCTCCCAACCAGCCTTTTGCTCCCAGCATCTACATGCGTGCCTACGTCAATGATCGAGGCCTGCCCCCAAGCAGAGCCGATCTTCTCCGGATCGTCAATCTCATGCGCGAGTACATTTCAGGAGATCGCAAATTCGACAAGCAGAACGCTAGCATTGACAGCCAGACCCGAGGACATCCTAATACCTCCGACATTGCAATCGGCGCGCACCGTCACTTGGGCAGTAGAACGCGTGCCTGTCGCATCGAGGCATTTAGCACCGCCATCGAAGATAACATCTACTACTGGGACCAGAAAGACCCCGAATCGAACTTGACGGTACTCCGGAACCCACTCAAGTACTTTGGCATTACGACTCACCCAAACGCTCGCGCCGCACAACACTCATCCGGTGCTGTGACGAACCGCATCATGGCGCTGGTTGTCGATATCGGCAAATTTGCATTCCGCAAGTCCGATAACACACCCGTCTACAACATGACTGGCTTTACCATCTGCCATTTGACCAACACCGACGAATGCCGACTCGGCGAAGAATTGTTCTGCCGCATAGGCGGCGGCTACTACTACACTGGACGAGGCTTTAACGTCCAGCCTGCTGGCGTTGCATCTACGGGCGATCTAGGCCAACTGACCGCCAACACCGCCGAAGCTCTATGGGCCACATGTGTCGCCTTCCGCGCCCAGCTCGACTTCTTTCCACGACAGTACAAGCATGAAATTGACGTTTCTCTGGTTGCCTACAGAAACCACCTGGAACAAGCCCAGCGCGATGAGGATGCTGCGAATGACGAGCTAGACTCGAAGCTCTTGCAGCTACTTGAGAGCGTAGACCGACTCTCAAATGAGCAACGTAAGCTACAGTCGGAACAGACCCCCTGCGCCACACTACGGAATCTTCTCATGAAATTGTCCGACGAGCAAGCCAAGCTTGAAGAGCAATACAAAACCGACCATCCACTACGGGCCATCTTACATTCGAGTCACGTCGCCATGCAGGCTACCGCCTGGGACAAGATTGACCAACTCGCCGCCGAAGAAGAGAATGTCAGCCGCCCACCTGGGGCCTCTTCACCAATCCTATGAGAGTTCGGACATTCTACTCCTCGTTCATTGCCTTCTACTTTGAGGTCCACACTGCCTCTAAACGGAGGTCCACACTGCCTCTACTTTGAGGTCCACACTGCCTCTACTTTGAGGTCTACATTGCCTCTACTTTGAGGTCCACACTGCCTCTAGACGGAGGTCCATTCACTCTGATATGGCTGATATACAACACAAGATTCCAATCAGTAGGAAAATCTTTCGTCTATTTTTATAGCATGATTTCATGTATATCATGTGTGATGTTTTCTTGCAGTGACGGTGTGTAGATTACTGCCTCTCCTTAATTTCAAGCCAACAGCTATTACTAGTACTTCCCATCTGCTTTGCACTTGTCTGACCCTCCTCCCGATGCATTTCTTTTCCTCTTTGCGTTCATACTGCCTTCTCTATCTGGTGCGTTCTCGTCTATATGCCCTCTCCTTTCCATTTCCTCTCCTTTCCATTTCCTCTCCTTTCCATTCCCTCTTTGCTCCGTGTCTTGCCCATTCCCTCACCCTCAATTCACTTCTTAATTTCTGCTTCGTCCGCCAAGTCCAACCCTATGTTCACACCATCATTCCCATCTTTCCTACACATTCTCCTTCTCCACCATACCTACTCCTATCCTGTCTAATCGCAGGCTCTGGGCCCAGCCATCTTGATCTACATGCATCTGAGATGGCGTGGAGTCTTCACTAGAACTTCTCATTGTGCACACGCTGCCCTCGTCTTCCCTCAAATCTCCCATTGCCTTGTCTGCCTGGATCTCCTGCCGTGCCCCTCCCCTCTCTCTTCTGCGATGTTGTTTGTGCGGCGGCTCGAATAGCACATAGAGTGAGGGCGGTCGTGTACGCATACAAGGCTGCGGACAGTCTCACAGTTGGAACTGGAATACTGCCGGCTGAACGGTCAATCATCTGCTAATCTTCTGGAAAGTCTCTGCAGTCTTCCTCATGTTTACGATGACGAGACACTGGGTTCACAAGTCAGTGAATGCACAGAAAACACAGCATATCCTGCAGTGGATAGGAAACTGGAGGGCGTATGACGTTACCAAGCTAGTGTGTGTATGTCCAGTCAGTGTCTTGGGGAACAGGTAGTGTGCCTTCCCTCTTTGTCTCTCACGTGCCATCGCACCCATGACAGGGCACATGCATGTGGGCAAGCTGGTGCGGGATGTCACATGATAGCGCCCGCCAAGCGCTGGCTATAGAAACAAAGCTTGCCCACCAACACACTCTCTTCTGCAACACAAACATGATGAATTCTCAGACAGACCGTGTTCACACTCTAGCAGACCACACTCTCGACAGTGGCCTGCAACCTCTCTTCAATCCGGTCAGTGACGCACCCTCTGTGTGAGTCGCATGCAGAATCTAACAAAACGTAGAACTTTGCTCAGCCATTTGGCAATCCGGCATACAACGACCAAGGCCAAGATGTAAGTCTTCCTTATGTCTGTGATGCTGGAAATTCAACTGCTAATGCATACAGGGCGCACGACTATACCCTAACATGACTTTCTGCCCTCGCCTGGGCATGTATCCCATCGTCCGATTCGTGCCTCACGACCCCCACATCGAGCTCACCGGTCCGACCATAATAAACACCGGCAACAACCAACCCACCAGATTGAATCTCGGTCAACAGTGTGCCCACTGTCACACCCTTTGGCGCAACCACGACGCCGAGACCCAAGGCCAGCCTCACACCCTGCGCCTTGCAGCTTGCCCGTATCCTTGCGGACACTGCGAAGTCCACCATCTTGAGAAGGTATGCTGTCCCTGCTGAGACATGTTGTTCTGTCTGTTAACATTGTGCAGCTATGCCCACAGGTATATGCCTCGAGAAAGAAACTATGCGACTTGTACCCATGGCCACACCTCGTGCATCCACCTGCGCATATCCGCATCCGACCAAGCCCAGACGAGCAAGCGATTCTTCGCGAGGAGGGCTACCTTGAGCCAGAAGTCCATCCTGCTGTCCTGGAATGGACTGACCGTGCGCGGCAGCTCGCCGACTCCGAAGAGTCACTGCTCGACCGCACAATCTTTGCACAACCCGATTACGAACTGACGCGTCTGGAGATGTACGCTGAAGTGAAGCTGGCCCGCGAAGAGAACAAGCGCCTTGCTGGAAGGAGCGATGGTCGTTCCGCACCGCGGCCATACTCCAGGCCAACACCATACTCTAGGCCAGCACCATACTCCAGGCCAGCACCATACTCCAGACCAACACCATACTCCATGCCGACACCATACTCCAGGCCAGCGCCGTACACCAGGCCAGCGCCATACAATCGGCCCACACCATACACGCGACGCATGCAGCAACCTAGACATCCGAACACCATGGCATCACGATACACCCGCTCCCCACCTCCAGACACGGTGGCACCACCATACACCCGGCCTACACAGCCAAACAACGAGGCGCTTAACCAATTTTTCATCGAAATGGGGCAACCAAGTCGCACAACCACATCCACTAGTGACTTGAATTCACCCCGTGCATTCACGGCGGACCTGTACGCCAATGCTCAGATACAACCACCTACTCCTGCGATGAGCACACGAGCTCCAGTCCTGGCATCCCAGCCAGATGACGACGCTCCTGTCATCACCCGCAGCATGAGGCAAAAGCACAATAAGAGGATCCGAGAACAAAATGAGATGAAAGCCGCAGAGGCTGCTCGGGTCAAACAAAAGGACAACACGACTGATCACGATGATCGCGATCATTACGTCCCCCGACGACACAACGACGATGTCGGGTACGTCCCCCGGCCTCATAAGGACGATGTTGGGTACGTCCCCCGACAGCACAACGACATTGTTGGGTACGTGCCCCGACAGCACAACGACATTGTTGGGTACGTGCCCCGACGAGACGAAGATGATGGGTACGTCCCCCGGCCTCACAAGGACGATGTTGGGTACATCTCCCGACCTCATAAGGACGATGTTGGGTACGTCCCCCGACAGCACAACGACATTGTTGGGTACGTCCCCCGGCCTCACAAGGACGATGTTGGGTACGTCCCCCGACGAGACGAAGATGATGGGTACGTCCCCCGGCCTCACAAGGACGATGTTGGGTACATCTCCCGACCTCATAAGGACGATGTTGGGTACGTCCCCCGACAGCACAACGACATTGTTGGGTACGTCCCCCGGCCTCACAAGGACGATGTTGGGTACGTCCCCCGACGAGACGAAGATGTTGGGTACGTCCCCCGGCCTCACAAGGACGATGTTGGGTACGTCCCCCAGCCTCATAAGGACGATGTTGGGTACGTCCCCCGACAGCACAACGATGGGTACGTCCCCCGACGAGACAACGAGGACGTTGGGTACGTCCCACGGCCTCACGATAGACTGCACTCCGCCCTCCCATCGACAAGGGCGCATCGCCATGCAGAAGATAGAGCCCGATATACTGCCAATCGATCCAGACAAGTTCAAAACCCCTCCATGGGTGCGAGACGCGATCGAACCACCGACAGGCAGGCGCGCAATGAGTTCCGGGCTCGCAATGCCCGGGATCACGGTGATACCGCTCAGCGACCTCTTCCGTTGACCGCGCGCATGACCCGAGGCGATAACGACAAGCCGCTGCACCCGGACAGCGCCCACAGGCATCGCAAAGACGATGTCTCTCATGGTAGATAGTCGGCTCTGCTGGGCCGAGATCTCTGGCCCTGTCACCAACTCGTCTACCTTTTCAAAGGTCCTCATTACCTTCTCGAAGGTTCTCATTGCCTTCTTGAAGGTCCACCTTAGATAGAAAAAAAGATCAAAAAAATTCACTCTCTCCACGTTCACTCTCTCCACGTTCATGCATGTTGATCGTGATTGTGTGCCTGTAAACATTGAGTCGTGTCATGTGTAATCAAGATATGACCTCCACCTGTATTAAACCCACTAACTTGTGCCATGCTTGATCAAGACAGGATCTCCACGTGTGTTGTAAATGTTGTCTTGTGCCCTGTATACCCAAGATAGATCCTCTACATATATTACACCTATCAACTCATTCTATGCATAATCAAGACCAGACTGGGGAACAATCAAATCAGTTGCAACTGATTTGGTTGATTCATTTGCCAAGACCAAATCAAATCAAATACAAATATAGACCTTAGGCTATCAAATCAACTGCAAATAAATAATGCTAATTTTATTCAAATCACTTAATTCATTTGATTCGTTTGAGTTAAGGCCAAGCCAGGCTTAGTAAGTGGGGTGAATGCCCAGCCTCCCCCCCCCCCCCACCCCCCCTATCCCCAGCCCCCTCCTTCCACTATCTCCAGCCTCCTCCCCCGCAATTAGTAATCAAACGAATTAAACGAATCAAACAAATACAAATATCGACCCCTAAAAGTCAAATTAAATCAAATCAACTACAAATAAGAGGCCTGACCTATCAAATCAACTACAAATACGACCTCATATTTGATTTGATTTGATTGTTCCCAAGTCTGATCAAGACAGGCCCTCTGCGTGTGTTGTGCCCATGCACGTATGACTAGTCTCCGACATCACGCGTTCTGCGCTCGGGTGAGTCGTCTGTTGACAGTGGGGCAAACATGCACAGCCGCCGGATTGCTATCGAGGCTACTGTACAGTTTGCAAGTTGTTTCCTAACATACAGCGTTATAAAGTGCTTCGCTATGCCATTAGACCTAGCGTCGTTGTCTAGAATATCGAACCAAATAGCATAGCCGTCGATCAGAACGTCGTCCACACGGTCAAGTAAAGGCCCGAGACAAATGTAACGAGGCGCAGGACCCACCCAACTATTCTTAACCAGCGCTTCCTGCTTCCATTGTATGTCGGGATTAGCGATTTCCCCGTTCGAATTAGACTAGATGGCTCTCATAACGGCCGCAACGCCCTAAAGGTCTTGACTGTTCCACTGATAGCCTAGCGGCTAGGTCTGTTTATAAAGCCATGGTTCTTGTTAAGATCAAGTCTTGCGAGGCTGAAAGGTTTGAGATCGCTAGGCTCGACACCACCCTGATATACCTTCACTTACGGGACGACCTTGCTTGTGGTGTCGAGCATTGCATTCGGTCTCGTTGGCCTCTGGAACGATATGGCCCAGATCGACACTATCAATCCCGGCGATGGTTACAAGAGAGGAGCTGGGGAACAGCAGAGTCACATCTCTGAGCCAGCCTTCGAGCGTGGCGGTGTTCAGAGTGCAGCTTGTGACCAGATGGATGACTTCTGAATGGGCCACAGAGACTGCGCCGGCTTTCACACTGATTCGGCCTCCCTAAGAGTCGGACCGCGTTTGAACCACTTCCCCGCCTATCACACGCTACGAGGAGACCGATTGGATTGAACCTGGATGAAACAAACGCGATTTGGAGAACCAGCCAACGTACGTCAGAGCCGAGATCGAAGCCTTCCATCTCTTGCTCGATTTAGTATCTAGGAATGCTCGAACGAAAATCGTTCGATCCACCGCAGCCGAGGAAATTCAGATAAGCCAGCGAATGAGGTATCCTAAGTCTAATTTGGTAATCGCGGTGGTGTATGGCTTGACTATATCCACTTCCGATGGTGTGATTTAGCAGGAGTTGGCGTCGTACTGCGGTGTGGCAGCCGGATTAGATAGATTATGGGATCCTCGTGTTCTATGTATCTACGTGATGGTGATTGCATACCAAGTCGTGACAAAGACAATTGTTCAGGTCTAGATTCTCATGGTATACTACGAACTAAGGCATCTTATTTCGCTCAACAGCTCCCCGAGCCCAATCTTAGCTCCCGCGACGACGTCAACCTTACCTAACGTGCTCATCAGCATCGACCCAAATATACCTGCACCAGAAACGATAGGTGCCCACCAAAACCTTTTCACCTACACTAAAATCTTTCCGCTAACACCTCTATTCACACTAAAACCTTTTGGTGCCCACCAAAATACCGAAACCCTTTTACTTACACCTACACCGAAACCCTTCTACTTACACCTACACTAAAATCCTTCTACTTACACCTACACCAAAACCCCTTTTATATACACTAAACCCTGTCTAATTACACTAAAACCTCCCCGTGCCTACTAAACTCTCTTTGTGCCTACTAAAACCTATCTACTTACACTAAAACCTTCTATTTACACTCAAACCCTTCTATTTACACTAAAACCTTCTATTTATACTAAAACGTATCTACTTACACTAAAACCTTATCGTGCCCACTAAAACCTCATTATGCCCACTGAAATGCGAAAGCTTTCTACTTACGCTAAAACCTCCTCGTGCGCACTAAAACCTCGTAATAGGCACTAAAACCTCCTTAACCCTACTTAAACCCTTCTACTTACACTAAAACCTCTACGTGCCCTCGACGACCTTTCTGTGCCCACCGATTGATGAGGCTGGGCCACTGGACCAGTGCTCCGGGGTCCCCATAGTACCTCGTGGTCTGCGTTACATCCATTTTGAAGGATTGACCTTGCGGCTGGCATGACAGCAGGAGGTGGAGAGGTCACTCGTGCCAGGAGACACGAAGATACCAAGGTATCAGAGATGAAGATTTCACTCTGACATGTACGGCGATACAGAGTAGCTATTCACTACTTGGTTGCATCACACGAGAGATTTGAGTTAGCACGTCTAGCGGCACATGGACATGGAGGATTGACTTTATTGACATATATCTACAAATACAAAAGCCCAACCGCAACGTGGACTGTGGTCCATGGGGCTGGACAGGACCGATTGAACGGCAAGATGCAGGCCGAAAAGCCATCAGAGTGGACCGATTGAACGACAAGATAGGATAAAGGTCAAGTCACCATGAAGGTGACTCGCGACAAGAGGTCATCAGAAATTGGCATCGCCGCGGGTGTGACGCCGCGGCTTTCCCAGCACATCCTCCTCATCAGCCTCTTTGTCAAGCTGATCTGGTCCGACGTGAGGAGGGGCGGCATCAGTAGGTGGCTTGACTGTGCTCGTTGTAGAGCCTGATGCTGCCTTGGTGACAGGTCGTCGTCGTTGGAAGGCATTGCTTGGCCCGAGGAAGGTAGACTTTGTGTAAAAGAAGCTGCCCATCTTCGCGGGCCGTTCGATTGGAAGCGGTTCGGTTCGGGGCGGCGTGGCTGCGCTCCCTTCAAGCGCAATCCCGCCATCAGAGTCAGAGTCAAGTTCACTGTGACCAGAAGTGGGATTAGTGGCGACCGAGGTCTCAGGACGTCCGATAACGTTTGCAGACGTTGTGGGTGGTTCCTCAGAAACCTTGGCTGGAGTCTGTTTGGATTTGTCGGAAGAAGCCTTAGTTGATGCCTTGGCTCGAGGCTCAGTGGGATTCTGGTCAGAGAGGTTGATGGTGGCTGTATCGTCAATCGCCACAGGAGATCGAAGCTTGTATTTTGGCTCGGATGCAGATGGTCGCGGCATCTCGGCCAAGCGTGCATTCTTGGACATCGAAGGGGAGGCTGCCTCTGATACGCTAGGGGCAGGAAGCTTGCGCAATTGATACAGAGGCTTCTGTTTGGCAGGGGCAGCAGTAGGAGCCGCCGCAGCTGCTGTGGTCGGTGGTGCGGTCCGTGGGGCAATTTCGATGCGAGAAACGTACCTCTCCTGAGCTTCTGGCTCGGACTGAGGTATAGATTCTGTGGTTGTTCGCATGTGCTCCTCATCGGAAGCTAGCTCAATCTGGGATTGTGCTGGCGAGTACTCGAGCGGTCGTTGGGTCGTCCGTGGCGGACTCCAAGGCTGCTGAATGTACTCCTCCTTGGTCTCTGGCTCAGCCTGGGGATGTGCAGCTTGTGCAGGCGTATACTCGAGCGGTTGTTGGATTGCTCGTGGCTGACTCCAAGGCGTATTCATGTGTGTCGGGGACTGTGGTTGCGAAGGCTGATGCCCCTCCAATGGCTGCTGCTGCAGCGACATGGCTTGTGATCGAATCGTGGACTCTCGTACTCGTCCACTGCGTTCTTGGTATGGGGCCGTTGGCCCATATGGCTCATATGGAGCCTCTGACTGCCTCATGGACTCTCGTACTCGTCCACTGCGTTCCTGGTATGGAGCCGTTGGCCCATATGGCTCATATGGAGCCTCTGACTGCCTCATGGACTCTCGTACTCGTCCACTGCGTTCCTGGTACGGAGCCATTGGCTCATATCGAGGTTGAGTCTGCCTCCGCGGCTGCGGATACTGGCTGACAGGTCGTTCATATTGGCCAAGTGAGGGCCCGTCGAAGACTTCGGTTACCGATTTGATTGTGCCGCCAGGCATATAAGTCTGCGTAGTGCGCTCGGTTTGTGTCCTGGTTCTGCCATCAGGCAATCGGAGCGTGTTTTGGATGGTTCGGATGCCCATAGTTCCCACTGGAACGGGAGCTCTGGGCTGGTTATGTTGTTGATTTGTGTCTGTGGCGGCATGGTGAGTTGGCAGTCATTTCCAGATGGGTTTGGTTGATACTTACCATGTCCTTGGACGCGACCACTAGTTAGGTGAGCAGTGGTTGAAATATTACGATTCATTTCAATTGTGACTACTGGAGAAAGTCATGGTGGGGTGCAGAGTTCGAAAATAGAGGTGCTGGCGCGCCAAGCAATGTTCACGTGATTCTGCCAGCTCACCGCACTGAGCTCGCATCAGGAAGGAAGGCTCACTTCACAGAAGAATGTGAAGTATTCAAGTATTCATGGCATCTAAGAGTGAATTCAGGTAGCAAATACATTGAATGCAGAGGCAAATACAAACCGCTAGAGCGTGCAAGCTGCACGTGGAGTTTGCATGCCAAACGACCAAGCGTGCATCAACACTGACATGTATATGCACCACAACGGGGTATAAAGACGTGTAGGTGAGTCTCAGCATTCTAGACGGCATCAAATATCACTAGGTCTCATTGCAACCCATGCATATAGTGGGTTCAACGGGCCTCACTCATGACAAGCTTCACCCACACCTTCACGTAAATCGCCAGTGTTTCTTCCGCCATCTTCGCTGCCCACTGCTAGAGAAGCGAGCGGCCCGTGCAGCCTCTAGCGTCCCCCAGGTCTATATGTGAATAATGCCCCTCGCACAGAACTTACTCACCAGACACACAATGGCACCCACAAATGTTCACCACGTCTCACACCTTCCATTGGATCGTCGCCTAGGTGGCGATCCAAGCAACCCTTATTCAAATCAATTCGACGCTCTTGCCAGTGCAGCTGGCGCCGAAGAGCCAAACACAGAAAGCATGCAAGATTTCCCTAACATTGGGGAGAATCCTCCGATGACCGCGGCCAGTCCGCGAGCCGGTGAGGTTCAAATCGAACATGAGAATGAGCAACAGGCACCGGATCAACAGCAGGCACAAAGTCAGCCTATACAGGCTCCTCCATCAACCTATGCCTCGCTGTTGCACGACGCTCCAAAGGACACACATGCCAATGCCCCAGGCGATGGCGGCGCGACTCAAACGGCAATCAACAAGACGATTGCCAGATACGGACCATCCCAGATGGGTTGGAGCGAAGTGCTATCCGACAACTCCAAATACATGACCAAGAGGGGATCACAATTCCAACGCGATGACCACGTACAACTGGTCCCCAACGGAAACCTCTACTTGCCTGACGGATCCAAGGTCAGCGGCAACACTATGATGATGATGCCCAGACCCGAAAAGACACCGATAGTTGCGCCCAGCAACTACGCCAAACACCAGCAAACCGCTGGTTCCGCAGCGTTTCAGCGGAAATTCGAAACATGGTTGAACCTGCCCAGCGACGAGCGAGGCTCAGATGCCGTGAGCAATAGTCTGTTCAAGATGGGCATCGAACACGACAAGTCGATGAACAATAAAATAAACAAGCTCCAGTACGAAGTCAAGGCCCATCAGGCCCGTGCCGAACAAATGTTTCTTGTGGAACACAAACACGAGCAAGAGCTGAACTCCCTGCGCCATGCTCTGCGCCGTGCAGAAGATCAACTCCACAGGCGACAGACGACCGAGCAGACTCTTAGGCCATTTCACGAAAAGTTGCACGAGCAACAGAAAGAAGCCACGTCATCTCTAGAGCAGATGGCAGGCGATCTGCGAGCGATTAAAAATTCAATCTATGATCATCTGCAACCCACACCGGAGCTCCAGGCTCTCACCGAATGCCTAGACAATGGGCTTGAGACCATTTCTGTCTCCATGGACAAGTACAAATCGTATGTACCTCCACTGTCCGACATTATCGGCCAAGTCACACGAGCGGTCGACGACGCCAGAACCGAAGTCATGAAAAACTACAGCTTCATGCTACAGAAGAGGGCCGAATCAATTGGCAACGCACGACTGGGCATCCGAATGTACCGCATCGGCTTGATCGACGGCACTGCGCTTGGTCGTCGTGATACTCCCGACACCATGCGATACCACGAGATGCATGTCATGTGCACGCAAGACATGAACGCGAGGTGGTCCGCTCGCTACAAAAAGGACATCAACGAAGCCAAAGAAGCGGCTTATTGGTCGGGCTTTGCCACGGGACGGGTGTACTCAACCATGTCCCCTGATGACAGCCCGCCAATGGATTCGGGAAAACACATCAACTCCGTAGGCTTTGCGTTTGGGCAACACCTTGTCGACCACTGCCAGGAGTTCCGCGACCCGCTTCGAGGCCACGAACTCGAATGTCTGAATGACGTACTGAACGAGACCGCTCCGGATACAATCACCTACTGGACAATAAAAGGAGCGACCGAACAACGCGACCATTCGTCACCACCACCCTTTACGCTACCACTGCAAATGGTAGACACACCACGAATGGAAACCGACATGAAGATTACCGCTCACTTGGAGCAAGTGGAGAAGATCATCAACGAACGAAATAAACTTGCGGCCAAGCTTGCCGCTGCCGCTGCCGCTGCCGCTGGCCCTTCGACAAACCAACCGCAGCAGGTTTGGCCGGCAGAAACGAAACAAATCAACAAGTCTGCGGCTGGCCCCAGCACCGCCTCCCCAACTCCAACGGAAGCCAACAACACTGCCAATGCAGACACGGTTAACAACGACGCTGCTGACACGGCGAACAGCGACGCTGCCGTCGACAGCAATGGTGCCGAGACTGACCCTGTCAACGATGGCAGCAGCGACACCAAAGACGAGACTCCGAGTGAGTCAAACGCTACTCCCGCAGTGACCAATTCAGCAGACGATGCACCGTCTGCGGATGATGTCTCTGCGGATGGGGTTAGTGTTCCTACGCTATAGCTCTCTCTCCCAGCTGGCCAACTTGGTCAGCCACATATACGACTCTGTCTGCCACCCCAGTGGTTCATCTTGCCGCTCATGCGGTCCATCAGGTGGAACTGTCTACGTGTACATCATGCGCATCTTGAATGCGGCGCCAACTGATGATTGGCAGGAGGAAACGTAGTAAATATCAATAAACTCCTTCCATTCATCTACTACACATGCTCTGTGATATCCAGCTTCGTCTCCCAGGTTTTGGAGCCTGTCTGCCTCTATTGATCACGACCCAATCTGCTCAACAACAGAAACGTGATGTTGCGTAACGTTGCTGATTACCTGCGCTGAAAAGGATGTATAGCGCATAAATTACAATATTATATAGAAATTAATAGATCCTACATGATACGTGTCCACGCGATTAATACTTATACACGTAAACTATGCCTACGTATGCGCGTGAATTTGTGTGCTGAAAAGACAAAGTGGGCTATACGAGGGCAGACCTTGTAACTTCAGCGTATGGAATGGTCAAGACACGTCCTAAAGGCGATCCTCGGCCCTGGGCTGTTAATCCAAAACTCAGTGTAAGAAATACGGGTGCTCCTGTAATATAGGAGGTGGCTTGGCGGAATCGGGCCGACATCTTGCCCACCCTCGATCCAAAAGGTACTCCACGGGGTACTCTGCGGTCTTGGGTCGCAGCTCGCTTCGTGAAAAGGCCGTCCATCGGGAGCAGGGCATTAGCACAACTCGCCCACATGCAGAGTGAAGAGATCACGCAGTAGTATGCCGTCAGCTTGAGGCAGGAAGGGAGGAGAGCTACCATCCAGAGACAGAAGAGGGCGATAGACGTAATCTTGCGCCGACACAATAGCAGTCTTTACACAAACGCCTGCTATGACTGGCCTCTCTGGACCGACTCCCACCCAACATTCTGATCTGACAGCTCGTAGTCCGCACTTGTTCGGTCCGGAAAAACACCATGCCCAGTACCTGGGAACGGCAGATGAAAATACATGGTGAGCGGTGAGCATCACTAGATTCCAGTTCGTGTTTGGCAGCATCACAATGTACTACTTTGCCCTATTGTTAGCCTACTAATAAATGGATGGACTACGGTGTTCCCAGTAGTACCTTCCAAGCACCATTTCTCGCGCATTTACATATGACAAAGGAGAACAAAACTAATTATAGGAGTCAGGCCGGTGCTTACTTCGGCATGCTTCAAATGAGGCACGGCTAGACAATCGGGCATCGATCGATCATTTCGTGTCGTGTATAAAGGCGAGACTACTGCCCACGTTGACGTCGGTACTCAAGAAGCCGTCACCCTACAATCTCCATTCCATTCACCATGCCTTCCTATCTTTCCATCCTCCTAGCTGTAGGAGCGCTTAGCAGCTTTGCGGCGGCCGACAACATCTACACCTACACCCAGTCGGGCTGCAAAGGGGCCGCCTTTTTCTTCAAAGACATCGACCACAACGTTTGCGCTCTGAGCATCACCGGCAACTCTACTTCAACCAAAGACGCGATCGCGAGGGGTCTGACTTCGGTGCGATCTGGCATGCTGGAGGTTCAAGAAACCGGAAAGAAGCGATTTATTGGTTGGGACGAAGGCCCAGACTCCAACGCCGATGGTCTACTTCAGTGCGGCAACATCATGGTCAACAAGCCCGTGACGAAGCGCGAGACCTGCATCGAGCCGACCAAGGGTGGTGGGTTGCACGGACTCAGCTGGACCGAGCCCGGTGACAATAGGAAGAGGGAAAGCGTCTACACTTGCCACGGGTCAATCGACCCGGACGCCGTCTATATAGACGGAAATCACTACAAGACAAAGGGGATTTCTGGCACCGACAGTGCGAAACTGCGGGAGTTGGCTCTTAAGAATGGCAAAGTTACGGAGGATTTGAAAAAGTATCAGTTCGATCCATATGCGTAGTTGAAGCTGGAAGTTGGCAAATAGGTAATCAGGCTGGAAAGGAAGACGGGACATGTCGCTTGTAGATACGACGATTCGTCGGTATTGATACTACCAGAATTGAACAATTACCTCATTACTTTGCTGTCACTTTGCCATCAGTTTGAAAGACCAATCTGGTGTAGATGAATAGCATAGCAACGTCTGCCCTTGTAGTTTAAGATCACTGGCCTTGTTGATTGTCGGTATCTTAATCTGTCGCATTGATGGGAAGTGTTCAATGCATATTACGTGAGGCGCAATCGAACACACAATCTGACCAGTGATCTCTAAACGGACGAGGAAGATGGGGTATTTTCTACACCCCAGAGCCCATTTTCGAGCATTCCGCATTTACAAAGCGGTCTTAGGGCACTCAGCGAGACAGCGGCGCATGAGTGATGGATGTACAATGTACATTAACTCGCTACACCGATTGATCACGATTAAGACCGAACTCTTCGGTTACCAAAAACGATTCTCATCACGGGAAAGTATGCGGATAGTGTATTCTCCGCTCTAAAAGGCAAAGCGAATTGTTGATGGGGCAGACTAGTGCGCAAGCAGCCTCTCGTGGCATTGAGCAGCGTCCGTTTCACTCTCCGAGCGCATACAAGGCTCACCCCATCCGTTGCAACGCTTGTAGCCCAGCTAGGTCATTGTCTCAAACCGAAGAATGCCCTTGTCCTTGTGACTATGGTGCCCAAGGGAGGATGCTGTCCACGTGGGTGTTCCCGGAGACAATGCGTGATCGGAATGCATCTCCATCTAGTAGCAGGGCCTATCAACGGATCTGATTCTGTAGTTGTGCCTGCATTCCAAAAGGACGTTTTTCCATGCACGTTGCCATGCCACAATGACGTGAGCGAGGCTCTAACCCTGACGCCGTACAGTATTTATGGCCAGCCGCCATGTTCTCCCAAAGACGCAGTAAAGGCCCGCCGCCTAATCTCCATCGTTTCGAGTCAAAGTAAAAGTTGACTTCAACCTCAAACTTTCATCATGCATTTCCCTACATTGCTCTGCGCTCTGGCCAGCAGCGCGACTGTGGTTTTCGCTCAGTCAAGCTCCGTTCCTCCATCGATGTGGCCAGCATTTGCAAATGAGACCTTATTCCGCCAGTCAGTAATGACGTGGACCAACGCGTACCGCGCTCATCACAACGCACCATACGTGGTATGGGACGAAACACTCGCCAACTACGCGCAGGCCTGGACAAATCAATGTATATGGGCTCACAGCGTAAGTCGAGTCTCGCAACTTGGCCATCAATGGATTTGGATACCGATGCTGATACGCTTAGAATCCAACTGCAAGCGGGAAGTACGGTGAGAACCTCGCTACTAACACTCAAAACCCGGCTGCGGCGGTCCAATACTGGGCTGGGGAGGCAGCGCTTTACGACTACAACGCAGGCGGTTTCAGGTACGGCCAAAGCTCAGCATTTACTTGGCACCAATGCTGATAGAACTCTAGTCCACAAACCGGCCACTTCACTCAGCTTGTATGGAACGCCACACAGATTGTCGGCTGCTCACGTACATACTGCGGCGGCAATAGGCCAGATGGTACTGGGAGAGCGTATGGGTGGTTCATGGCGTGCGAGTACTGGCCTCGGGGTAATGTCCGGGGGCGCTTTCTCACCAATGTATTTCCACCGTCTTCCTAGTTCCCCGTACGCACTGTTACGTAATGCAAACGACAATACCATTTGATTTATTCTTCTAGACAGGGTGAGAGCTTCCTCGTCATTCATTTTGAAGATCAAAGTCCAAATCTAAACATTACATTTGATCGATCTAAAAGAATGTATACCTCTTAAACAGCAAAGTTGCACAAACTGGCCCTCACTCCCAAACCCCGTAAAGAATGTCCCAATATATATCAAGAATCGTCTCGCCGAACCAAGCCCATGTCATCATCTATGCCTGAGAGCACTGGAACGTGAAGCCTCCAAGCCAAACCGGCACCGGCTTAGTCACATCACCGTCAAGATCCACAAAATTCTTTGCGCGGCCATCCAGGTCGATGATCCAGCCGGGCACATTGACATTGACGAGCTTGCACTTTGTGGAATCGGTAAAGGCAGTCAGCTGCGCAGAGGTGCCGAAGATGTTGCCTGCGCTGTCGATGGCGCTGCCGCGGAAGAGGTCGACAATGTTACGGGGGGTGTTGTCGGCGGGGACAGTGGCATCGGCGTTGGCCCCGGTCTGGTCGTTGTAGATGCGGATGGTGATTTGGGGGATGGGGCTGGGGAGTGCCTGGATGCCCGTGCTGAAGGCTAGGATTGTGGATGCGAGGGCGACTGTGAACTTCATGTTGAACGTTTGTATTAATGATGTCTCAAGATGGATTGTGATCGATGTTCTTAGGATGCGATGAGGTGTAAGTGAGCAGCGTTCAGGAGGGTGAATATTGTCTTTTTGAATGAAGATAGGATTTGGGCAACAGCACACTTCATTTTATACCTACCTATGCAGGACTCTCTCATCGCATCTGCCCATCCCATACGACAATGTCTCTTAGCACTGCCTCAATGAGCTATGCGCAGGACTGGTGGTGAGCAGCCACGTCCGCTGTTGCTGATGGCTCAGCTCCGCCATGACCTGTTCAGAAAATGGTCCATCCCGCCAAGGATATTGTCATCACGAGGGAGACCGGTCAAGTAGCCGTACCCATGGGCGGAGCAATACCTCCACCTGGGAGACTCGCACTTGACACGGTCAATCGCATCTCCTTGCAAGCCAGTCGGACAAGTACGATGCTGATGAGGGTGCTAAAAATAGATAATGAGTGGGGCGTAGGGCTACCCCACAAAGTAACGGTGAGACGAGGTGTTGCTTCGAACATGCGGTGCGGCTGGCATGGGCTGAGTTTGGCTTTAGTAATGGATATCAGCTCTCGAGGCTCTATACCGCGAGAAAGCTGATGAAGAAGCGTCAAGAACGATATTTGCAATGACATAAGCTTCGTAATCAACAGCTGATGGTCGTCGTCTGATGATCTCACCAGCGACATTACGACGTCGAGAGGCTCACCAACGCTCGTATCTGCCGCAAGACGAGCAACTGCGATCCATAATATGCTCTCAGATATGCCCAAAATAGCCCATGAGCTCGTTGAATGCGAGATACGGTACGGCCGAGTCAAAGGCGATGTCTTCTTTGATGAACGCCTACCGAGGATGCTTTGAGATGGTGACGATTGACTTAAAGATACCTGTAAGCCGGTCAGGCCGAAAACCAGACTCTGAATCAGACCGGCGTGTAGAAGAGAACATGTCGAGAATTTACGATGTGTTGGATAAACGATGAGTTCGAAGCCACAGTGTTCTGTTCAGCCAACGGGTGGTGGGGTGAACACTCAGCCGCGACATCTTCCCCGCCCCCGCATCTCGGTGCGCTACTATGAAAGAAGACATAACAGGCCCATCTGTCGCGAAATGCAGGCGGCGCGAAGCCTCCACGCCTTTGGCTGATTGTGGCTCGGCTGTACATCTGTGGCCCGCATCAAGGCCATAATGAGGTCACGCGTCATGACTGCGCTCCAGCGTTCTGGCCACCTTCCACGTTAATGCGGGCGCGTAGACGATCACTTCAACATGTCGCACCAACATCACCTCGATATATTGATCGTTGGCGCTGGGCTATCCGGACTCTCTGCGTCGATACAATGTGCGCTTTCGGGACACTCCATCACGGTGCTTGAAGGCGCGAAGGCGCTCATTGAGGTTCGTCATTTTGCTCCGAGACACAAAGGCCCGGGACTAAACGAGCTGGACAGATTGGCGCTGGTCTTCAACTGACACCAAATGCGACGCGGCTCCTCCAGCAATGGGGCGTGTACGATGCACTTCGAGATCGAGTCTGCGAACCCACCACACTGACTGTATACAACTATCAAGGGAAGACGCTGGCTGAGGAGAAGGAGTTCGATAAGAATATTCGGCGGAAGTACGGCGCTCCATTTTCAGACTGCCATCGAGTTGATCTCCAGCAAGCGCTCGTCAAGCGTGCAAAGGAACTAAGCGTGAAGATTCAACTAAACGCAAAAGTGTCACACATCGACCATGGCCACACTCTCGGAAGCAGGCCTCATGTTACGACTACAGAAGGAATGACATACACTGCGGATCTCGTGGTCGGTGCAGACGGCCTCTGGTCAACATGTCGTTCTGCACTTCTAGGACGAAACGATCCTCCTTTGCCGACGGGTGATCTAGCATACCGCATTGTGCTCGACATCAACCAGATCGAGGACGACAAGCTGCGAGAAATGGTTCAAACGCCAGCATGCCGATTCTGGGCGGGTCCAGACGCGCATGTAGTAGCATACAGCATGCGAGGCGGAAACATGTACAACGTTGTCCTGCTCGTGCCAGATGATCTCGCGGACGGCGTGGCGAGAACACAAGGGGATATCGAGGAGATGAAGAAGCTGTTCGAGGGGTGGGATCCAGTGTGAGGCTCTCCACTTCGCCTAGCCATGCATGACTCGTCCACTTACTACATCTAGGCTAACGCAGTTCTTGGGCTGCGTCGACAGGGTAGACAAGTGGAAACTGATGCACCGGGAGGAAATGGAGTCGTGGATCAATCCACAAAACAACCTCGTGCTGATCGGCGACTCATGCCATCCGATGCTGCCGTACCTGGCGCAGGGCGCAAACTCGTCAATCGAAGACGGTGCAGTGCTAGGCCTGCTGCTTGCGCCCGAGATTCTGCATTCGAAAGCACAGTTGCCCGAGATTCTGCAGCTCTTTCAGCAACTGCGCAAGGCGCGCGGCGAGGGCATCGTGCGGGAGACGTTCAAGCAAAGAAAAGACTTCCATATGCGCAATGGGCCCGATCAGGAAAAGCGGGATGCGTTGATGCTGCGGCAGTTGGGCCAAGAGCTGCAGGGCGCTTTTCCAAGCCGATGGACATGTCCTCAAGTGCAACCATGGCTGTATGGATACGATGCGAACAAGGAGGTGGAGGCAGCTGTCAAGACACGGCAGACGTCGCTGTGATGGTGTGGAAAGATTGCGGAAAGTTGAGAAACCAGTATGCTAGCCTCGGTTTTTGACAGTTAGCAATGGAAGCCATTGGTTGAGTTGGGATGCCGAAAGTTTATTTGCCCTTTGTGGTTCAACGATGATGTTGCACCAAGCTATTGTGAAACGGCCCACTTGACAGCAGCCGAGGCCGTCACATCTTGGACTGGGGCTCTTACCGCCGCCTTATGCCGCGTAGCTGCGATCAATGGCATTCCAAGCAATCGTCACCATGTGCAGATCGTTCCACCTTGCCCATTGAAGGAATTCCAAGGGGATCTTGACTCGTGAGAGCAATGCATCCAATGGAGAAGTGGCTCCTAGCAAGCATTATGTTGAGCCGACAAGCGGAAAAGCAACCCCAAATCGTACCATCATGCCGTGGAGATCAAGCCTCGCTCCAATGTGGAGTAGCAACACCTTGTAGTTTGGTTTCGAAAAGTCTGGTTTCAAAACTAGTCAATTGATACCTGGGCGTTGATCCAGTCTTCGCACAAGTCTTTTGGAGGAGCATATAAGGATTGGTGCCTGTGGCAGAGTGAAAGTATCGCCATCGCTTCAGTCGACCTCGTCTCTCGTTCGTTTCTTCCTGCTGTTACTCTGGAAATTCCTTATTGTGCAGCGCACCTACATTCGCTTTTACTTCTTCTGCTTTCCGTTGAATACCTTCCTCATCATCAGTCATCATGAAGTATACCGCTGTCCCCGTTCTCGCTCTCATCAGCTTCTCCAGCGCAATCCCCCATCCTCAATTCAGCTTCCCGGGCTTCGGCTCAGGTGGCAGTCTTCCAGGCAACACTGGGACACCCAGCTTTGGCTCTGGCTCTGGCTCTGGCTCTGGCTCTGGCTCTGGCTCCTCATGGAGTGACTTCTTCGGGGGAGGCTTCGGGTCTGGTACCAGGACGCCTGCCGTTCCAGCCATCCCGACTGCAACGGGCACACAGCCTGGCGGTGCAGCTCCCCAGCCCACGGGTGGAGCTGGCACTATTGGTTCCAACTGCACGCCTCAGGGCGCCGGGGGGAGGTCGTCAGAGAATGGCGTCAAGAACAACAACTGCTGCACTGACATGACCATCATATTTGCTCGTGGAACAGGGGAGACTGGCAATGTTGGTAGCGTGGCCGGACCGCCAATGTTCAGGGCCATCAGGGCTTCGCTAGGTGCCGATCGCGTGACGGTTCAGGGTGTCGACTATCCTGCTTCTGCCGGTGTAAGCATAGTCACTCGGACGAGTCACTTCACTGTGCTAATGAGTCTCCAGGGCAACGTCAACCAAGGCGCAGATGGTGGCAAGATTATGGCAGGTCTCGTCGCAACGGCTCTTAGCCAGTGCCCCAACACCAAGATCATCGTCTCCGGGTACAGTCAGGGCGGCATGGTCGTGCACAACGCCTTCAGAAACGGTCTCTCATCGTCCAAGGTTGCTGGTGCGGTTCTCTTTGGTGACCCATTGAAGCGCCAGGCAGTTGGCGATATGCCAGCAAACAAAGTGAAGCAGTTCTGCGGTGTTTCTGACACGATCTGTGGCGGTGGAGGCGATGGCGGTGCGACTGGTGGTCACATCAGCTATGGCAGCTCTGCAAACGCTGCAGCAAGCTTTGCGATCCAAGCTGCTGGGCTTGCCTGAGCTCTTGTTGATCGATGTGGTCGCGTGAAAAAAGGGCGACATTCGTCGAGTCGATGGATTTCGAGTTTATCTGATGTACATACTTGACCAATATTTCAGTCCTTACCTATGATACCAAAAGAGTCTATCTATCAACCCCGTACCTTCCCAACAGCTTCTTCATAATGCTGACTGATCCACTGCGATAACTGCCTCCAAACATGGCGTAATGGTTCAGATGATGGTACAGCTCGTATAACATGACACGATCGTCATATTCCTCCACTGGCTCAGCCTTGGGGCACAGTTCATGGTACTCTCTCATGAAACTGGCGTTGAACCCACCAAACATATTCATGGCTCCAAGCTCGTATTCGCTGTGCGCATAGCATGCTGATGAGTCGAACGTGACGTCTTCTGGCTCGCCTTTGTCGTTTCCAAGCACCCCAACACCGGCGTTGCCACTCCAGAGGTCGCCATGAACAACGGCTGGAGTAACACCCTTGCCATTGTTGAGGTGCTCGTCGCCAATGAGCCGCGGAACTACCTTGTATGCCGTATCCTCAACCAGCTTGCGGAACTCGTCGTCCTTGCCATTCTTCTTTTCTGCTCGTCCCAGTATGAAGATGAGTCGGTTTTCGGCATAGAAGTCTGCCCAGCTCTTTTTGTATCTATTGACCTGCGGTGTGTTTCCGCAGCATGTCGTCGTGGGAAAGCCGAACATGGGCTTTTCGTAGCCCTCAGGCACAGGTGCAGGCGTCGTGTGCAGCTTCGCAAGCTTGGCTGCTAGTGACGGCGCCTTGTTCGACTTGGGAGCCGAGCGCGACGTGAGGTGTAGGAAGTCGGTGACGAGGAAATAGGTGTTAGGCTGCGACTCCAACTGCCCGTGACCGAAAGACTGTGGACATATCGATGGTACGACGTTGTGAAGGGCCTGGAGCGACGCGTGCTCGCCTTGCAATTATACTATCAGCTTGTCAGGCACTTTCAAAGGTGGAGGAATATGATCAAACCTTGAAACATGACGTCTGCTTCCCTCCCAATGCCTGTCTTCATGAAGAAGGACTTCTCCGTGCCATCTTCGCCGTGTGACACAATTTTGGACGTTGTTGCCGAGCTGCAGCCACCTCCACCGGCTGGAGTAATGCTGGTCTTGGATGCATCTACGCCCAGGAGCTTTGCGATTGCAGGATCGAGCTTCATAGTGGACTGCAAGTACATGGACACAATGTGATCGTGGTGTTGGTGTTGCCATGACGTCAGATCCACGTTCCCCCACGTTCCCCACGTTTTTCTTATCGATAACAGCCCTACGACCATCTCATGTCGGCTCGCACGAACAGGATGGACACATGTATTTGTCTCCACGTCGCTATCTTTTGAAACATCGCAGATATTCAGCCTCGGGAGAGCAACAGTTGTGGCAAAAAGGAGCTTCCTAGGAGCGATTGGGAGATAGATCACTATATTACTACCTAACTACTAAGTTCCTAATTTATCTACTAGATAGAAATAAGTTACTCTATTGTCTGTACGAGCTTGGCTAAGTATGCTAGGATCCCTAGGAAGATCCTAATTAACCCTATTGTTGTCACAACAGTTATATACGTGGATGCGTCTCAGCATGATGATTTCGAACTAGTGCTTTCCCACACGTGCAGTAGATGTCCATGGAAACCCCTTTACTCGGAACAAAAGGGCAATACGGATAAAAACCCAATGGTATCAATTGTTGGGCCAGAGTAATGGCTAACAGAAAGAAGATATCATGATGAAAATCGAGCCTTGCATTCTGCATCATATGCTTTTAGCTGGTCCATCTTCAAATCCGCCAATCTCTCCACTTCCTCTCTCATCTCGTCATCAAGCGTATCATCCCCATCCTCATAAAGCGCCGCCCAATAGACTGAATCTATGTCGAAGCTTTTCCTGATTCCATAGTCGAACCAGAACCTTTTGGTCGTCCAAAAGTCACGCATCTGGGCGGAAAGAGGTGGCTTGTTGGCGCTGGAATCCAAGCTCTTCCTCGCCTCCACCCGTTCCAAAGCTTGCAAGAATTGTTTCATTCTGGGCAAGTAGCGGATCACGAATTCTTCCATGGAGTGGTGTTCAAGCCACATGTCTGGCCCAAGTAAAAGCAACCACCACGGTGGGTCGGACGCAAACTGCGCTGGCATGGCGTCTGTGAATTCAAAATCCACGACCGCTGTGATCTGGAGTGTCTGGATTTACGAGCATATTTGTGGGTTGCAGGTCGTCGCAATAAGGCTTAAAAGGACCTTTATCGTCGATACAGTAGCGGGAGATCAACTGCTTCATTCGGTGCCGTGCGATAAAGCGCTTCTTGGCGTCGTCTCGGTTAACAGCAAGGTTTTGCTGGATCAGAAGATGGGTAAGGTGCTCGTCAGCAAGGGAATGGAGATACGCCTTAGCAGAGGTGAATGGGCTGGTTGGATATCCGCTCGTAGGATAGTCGGAAACTACAGTAGCCAACTCATTCATGTTGTAAGTCAAAGGTCTTTCGCCAGCCGTCCATTCTCCTGACGACGGATCCTTTGACAATGCTCTAATTGTAGTAAATTCCAGTTGGGAAAGCTGTAGCATGTAGTCGGCAAGTTGCTCAAACATATAATCCAGTGTCGTGTCATCCACGTTGGTCGCGAGAACCACTTCATCTTGTTCAGTCTCTGTTGGCTGCTTCAAGATGGATGCTAGCGAGATTCCTTCAACATACTCCATGATCATGAATGGGCCAAGCTTCTGGGGACTATCTTCAATTGTACCCCAGCTCAGCACCCGAGGTACAGGAATAGTAGTCTTCTCGGCAAGACATTTGAGAAATTCGACCTCATTTCTGACCTTTTCACAGTCCAGAGCTATAGATGTGTGGCCGGGTTTGGGGAAGCGAATCAGAACCTTTGGCCTTCCGTCGCTAAACTTCACGACAAGACTGAGGTTGAATAAGCCTTTAAGGTAGCCGATGAATTCTGCAGCGGGGCTACCTGGCTGTTGAGAAGCGACAAAGGCGATAATCTCTTGTTTTGCATCAATAAGATTCGATAGCCATGCCTTGAACTCATTGTCCCCGTCCGTTTCGGCTAGCTCATCGAAAACGGTCAACATTGCAAGCTTCTGCTGATTAGTAAAGCAAGCAGGCCAGAGTAGGCAAGAAAAAAACAGAAGCAGTGAAAAATATTCGGGCGGCAAAGGCCAAAGGCGGGACAGAGAAGAATCTTTGGATAAGCGTCCCAAGGTTAAGAGAGTTTGGTACTTGAGACCAAGCCGAGGGGTGACATGATAACCTCTCCAAGTAGTCAACACATGCCAGTGACAAACATCTCATCGACTATATTGTCAGGAATGTCGGTGGTGGAATTGCAGATGACGCAGTTGAAGCTACGTACGCCACAGGAACAACGACAAGATATGTTACGCCCCTCAACACAAACTTCGTCGAATCATTACCAGGCCGTCACGGGGACGAAGCCACGTTTTACCTCAACACGGACGCACTTCAAGGAGCATTTCAATTCACTCTAGATGCTGCAGGAGCCATTTCTGGATACGCCAATTCTGGAGCAATCCATGTGGGAGGCTTGGTTGCGGCAAAAGTAGTGCGTATATTTAATGGCGCAAACAAGGTTATGGTTTCTATACCAGTGTAGCCCCAAGGTATAAAAGCGTGTGCTAGAAACACAGACAAGATAGTTATTTATCTTAGTTGTTGCAAGAGGGGGTCTAGTAGTATTTGTCATTTGTATTCTTTTGGTTCTTTGTTTTGCTATTTTCTACTCTAACGAGTAATTCACTTGTTTACGCAACAACCTTTGCGTCTATACTTCTAAGGGACCTACTTTATACTAGGAATCTTATAGATAGGTAACTTAGTTATATAGTATAAATTTATAACTAAGTATATTAGGATATAACCTTTTACTATCTTAAAATATTTTATCTATATAAATATAAGGATTTAATACTAATAGAATATACAATTCCTAGTAAGAGTTGTCTTAATTATAGCCTAAGGGCTAGGCGTCTAGGTGTGGTTACTAGCTTGCTATTATAACAACACATATAAGCAGGAGGATCTAAAAGGGTTCTAATACGGCGTAGAGGCATATAGGAGTACGCGCTAGTATTTAAGGTTGAATAGATTCATTCCTACACCTATAGGTCTAGTATAAAAGGATAAGAAGAACTTTTTATAAGGCTTCTTTATAGGTAGAGGTAGAAAGGTATTAGATTAAGGTTAGAGCTAGGTTAGTAAGGACGCTTCTTAGCTCTAATAGCTTGAGATCTAACAAGGGCTCGTTACATACGATAAATAGGTACGTGCATAGCTTGGCGATACCATAATGAGCTTGCCAACATTAAGACTATGAGATAGTGATAGACAGACACTGTCCAGTGGCGTTTGCGGAGGAGCAGAATGTTTATATTATACAAAGTAGCAGAATACACTTATAGCGACTGTGCCAAATACCATCTCAACACAATCACAACCCTCAACGTTTTTCCACCAATTCACAAATTCCCGTAAATTCACATCAACGACCTTCTCCGGTCCTTGATCCAATACTAAACGCTCTGCAGCTCGTCCAGTTTAGCTATCGCCTCATTCGTGAGCGGCCTATGTACAAGTTAGCCGCCCTGCATTGTAGAAACTGCTACCTCTTGCAACAGTTCTGACATGCTAAACTTACAGGTTTCTCTGAGCCAGGATTTCTTTCGCACCTCTCTGCTGCTGTACACCCTCTCGTTGGCGGGTTTGCCTGTTGCTCGTGGTGGCATGCGAGATTTGGGTTCTTCTTTGAGCAGGGTATCGAGTCTCCCCCCTTAACTGCGCCGTAGCCGATCACCTTGCGAGATTCAAGGGCTTCGGCATGACCAGGCAGAACGGCTGCAGAGGTCAGAGCCACCGAGGCAAGGATAGTAAGGATGGTAGCTGTAAACTTCATTTTTAGGATAGAGTAGAAGGGCAACAGATTGCTGGAGAGAGTAAATAGGAAGTATATTGTCGACTGTATAGTTTGATGGTGAGAGTGATGTTGTATTACTTTCCCGGCAAAGGGAGGAGGTTTATATACCGTGGGAAAGCATCCTAGTGAGGGCATTAGGGCGATGAGAAAGGGGGAAAGTAGTTGCGTCGGTGCATGTAGAAAGGCCGATGTCGCAAAGAGTGTAGGATCCTTGGCTGGTCTCTCGTATGATGACACGAGGGGCTCGGCCTCAACTTCCTGGTGGTACTTTGGGCTATGGGAACAAAGCGCCTTGACTGCCCAAATCTTGGCTTGTTCACAGCTCCCATCTCCCATACCTCCTAACTTCTTTGCCCTATGAATGAGTGAATATGAAGCACACACCATTATAGCCCATTCAATCCTTTGTATAAGATATGCTCTCTGTTAATTACTGTTTACCTGGTCCCGTATTTAGACCGATTTCTTTGATCCATGGTCTGAATTTTCAGGCAGAACAACATAAGCACCTAAAGACGGAAGATCGTTTTGTCAAGGCCTGCCACCGATGTCAAAGCACGGCAAACTGGACGTTGTCTAGGCTCATTAGTATCCTTGAACCCACTTGAAGTCCGACCGATTAGCCACACGATATATATCAAAAGTTACAAGAGGGAACCAACAACAGTATGGCATGTTGCCAATGGCAGTAGAGTGTCTCTCCCACAGGTATACGAGTTGAACCTACCCTCGCTTATCTCGATAGGATTAAAATCCAAAGAATGTCCCTAAAAGAAGGTTTCAACGGGCTGCAGCGGAATGTAAACCCAAATGTTCTTTCAATAAGATCGTATCCGCATCAGCATATATAATGGTACGCCGTGTCCTCGTAATACTAGCCGCAGCATCCTGTTGTATAATACATCATTTGTGCACAGAAGTCCATGTAATGTATCGCGACGATTTTCTTGGCAGACTTCTCCCACCACACTACCGTATTAGCCGGCAGATAGTGCAACGTTAAAGCATTATGCCCGATAACCTTAAAGAATGGGTAGACTCCCAGCTTAGTAGAGCGGAACGTGATTGGCAGGGGCACAACCACGGCCCGAGGCTTTAGCTGCACGTGATTTGTTGCTAAGCCGTGATACGAGATGGCCGTGCCCCATCATCAAACATTCTACTGCATCTTACGATGAAATAGAGCCGTGAGTTTGTCAAGAAGACCTATGATGGTGTTGAGTATGGTAGTGGCAAAGCGTTTTGATTGCGTGACAGATATGCACAACCGCTCAGCCAGAATTGCTATCAATTAAATTGAAGTACCCAATGACCCATTTCGGAATTCAACAGCAATATTGTATTTGAAGTTGCACTCTGGGAAACCATCACACCAGGCCCGACTTAATTACAAACCGTTGTTGGCTTTGCAGCAACCTCATCTCCGGAAAATTGGTACTAGTAACGATCCTCCCAGCATTTGCACAGAATACGCCGTGAGGGACATATGCGCTGTAACGCCAACTCGTAGGCGGTTAGTCGATCCAGAAAGTGGCACGACTATGACATCGCGTCTCGCCCATCGCATTATCCTCCCTCGTCAGCCCGGCCCATGAAATTCATCTGGCTCGGATTGAGTTGAGCCGTTGTATGCTATGTTATATTAACAACGCCCTTTCAGAGATCTAGACCACCATACCATCAAAGAAACTGAGCCAGAATCGGTCGATCCACCGTGTGCTGTAATAGATATAGGGCACCAGGCGTCTTGTCGGCACAACACCACGTCAGCCCACGGCTGCTGGCAGGAAAGCGTGGCTCTGGGCCGGCATATTAGATGCACCTCCTACTCCTGCGGTCTATCACTGTACCCTTCACTCTTTTCCACAACACCGACAGCACTTGCTTGAGTGGCAGGGGCCGCCCCGCTCTGCTTGGACTTTTTATAGTGGCCAAAAACCATGTAAGACGATATCAAGGTTGCCAACACAGCCCACGCAATGGCGCCGTAATACGCAGCCTGGTATCCGCGCAAACGAGCTTGATACAAGCCCTGGCCACCGTTGTTGTCCGTGACGCTGTTGGCGATGACGGTCAAGACTGCCATACCAAACACAGCACCGCCGACATTGAGTGACATCTGCACAAGAAAGTCAGGCCTGAATGATGGTGTGCTCTTGAAAGAGAAAACGTACATTGAATACGCCGGCAACCGAGCCCTGATCAGCCGGAGGGGACGATGTGACCACCATTACCATCGAGACATAGTATACGGTTCCTACACCGATAATGTATAAAATCATTCCGGGAAAACACAGGCGCCAGTAGTCATCAGTCGAGCCAACAAATGCGAGTAAAGCAACGCCTGCAATAGCAGGCAACCAGCTAAAAAGCAAGAGGAATGGTGCCCCGACTGGAGCCAGCAGGTGCGGGATTACCATGTTGACTGCGAAGGCGGCTATTCCGAGAGGTAAGAAGCGGATTGACGTTTGAAACGCGGTGAAGCCAAGATCTGTAGTACGCGTTAGACAATGCTTGATCGATACCGGAGGAAGGCATTGTGACACGATGGATTACCTTGGAGCTGAATAGTAAGGAAGTAATTTGCGCCCTGCCAAACCGCGTATGTAATGGCTGCCAGTGCGCATCCCATGCCAAGGTTGCCTGACGCCCATAGATGTGGTGGGACAAAGGGGTACTGGGCCACTTTCTTTTCAACGACGACAAAGGCAGCCAGCAGGACGACAGCAGCCACCAATGTCCCAATCACACTTGCATCAGACCAGCCAATCACATTGCCGGCCGTGAGCGCGTAGACAAGGAATATCAGACCTGGAATCGAGAGCCCAGTTCCCATAGGGTTCGATCGTCTCAAGATCTCTCCGAAGCTAATGGTTTGCCCGCGACTTGGTGTAACGGTACCGCGGAAGAACAAAATTGCTAGCAAGACTAGCACGCCCTCAAGAATCAAAGGGAACCAAAATATCTGCGGAGAACATCAGCGCTCTGCGGTCATGGAAGGAGAGAAGACATACCCAGCGCCATGAGACGAGAGATGTGAATAGGCCGCCGATAATAGGTCCCAGACTACAGTCGTATTAGCTCCATGACACCAAGCGACGGGCCAAATGCAATGAAAACATACACGAAGCCCATGGAGCCTGTAGCGCCCCACCAGCTGAGGGCAAGTGCGTGGGCCTTGGGCTCGGGGAAAAGGTGTCCGATCATGGCCTGAGCCGATGGAACGGTGAAAGCAGCGGCAAGACCTAAGTTGTGTCAGACCAGTGTCGACGAGCGGGAGAGCGGGAGAGAATGCACACCTTGCATGGCGCGGCTAACAAGGAAGCCAATTTTGTTCGTAACCAAGGCGCAGATCAGGGTGAAGATGAGGAAGACAATCATGGAAAGCTTGAACACGGGTTCCTGACCAAAGATATCCCCGAGACGGCCACCGACCATGAGGAAGCCACCGTACTGTAACGTTGCCGTCAGTGTCAGCAGATGAACGTGGTTTTGGAGGAGTACCTACCGTCAGCGCGTACGCTGTCATGACCCACTGCAAGGAGCCTTCATCGAAGCTCAACTCATGTTTGATGGTGGGCAGCGCAATGGTACACATGCCCAAGTTGGCAATGTCGACGAAAAAGGCAGTACATCTGCTCTGAGGCATGAGAGAGAGTCTTTTGCAGCTTCAGGGGACATTTTATACTTACATGATGGAAAGTCTGATGAACTGAAATATGGTATGCTTGTGCTTCGGTTCTGTCGACAACCCTGACATGTCTGGGGAATTTGACATCGACGAGGGCTCTGACTCCGGCTTGGTGGTGGACATCTTAGGTAGTGAATTGGGGAAGCAACAAAAGACAAAGGTGGTGACTGATTGAATAGGACTTGCGGAAGATTTTTCGGCAAGACAGCGACTTAGATAGCCATCCCCCGTCGTCGTCGTCGTCGTCACGTTGCTGCCTTTGAGCATACCACGAGGTCCGTGCCCTTAAGCGACATTGACGGCGTACCCGTCAAGCGGGTAGATTGCCGTTGCTCGGGTGCTCACTACATGCTGGATCCGCTATGCTAAAACCCCGGACCATTGGACCGATGCAATAATGTGCTGCATAGTATGATCAAGGGCAACATAATGCACTAAAGCGCACGAGTAGTGCAAGAATCACGCCACTTGCCACTTGGCATCAAGCAACTCGATCGCAACATCGGTTTTGAAGGGTTGAGGGTAGGTAAAGGCAACTTATCCATAGCAGCATCGCCCTCAGACTTTAGTTGAAGAGGGGGAACCTGGTACTCCCCGTAAATCATTGTGATGTCGCATTACGGAGTGTCCTCAGTGCTGTCTCTGAAGTTATTAGATGCTGCCCGTATGTCTAGAAAGTGCTAGAATCACAGCCAAAATACAGATATCCTGCTGGAGAAGTGTGTTACTCTACAATTTCTTCATCGATCGATGAGCTAGAGTAGTCGGGGGTAGTCATTTTCATCACTAGCTGGCTGTGCAGTGCGTGCATGAGCGGTTTGACTCAGGTACCCGTCGACGCAAGATACATGATAGGTCGGGACAGGCGGACCGATTTCTCTAGCTTACCTGTCGTTCACAAACACATATAGTAGATCTGAACTTCATCTGTACATATATTTGAATCAGAAAAGTGTTAGAATCGCTCCTGAAGTGACCATGGAATCACGCGATTGCCAATCGTTCGGCGCAACTTTCGGCGAATCTCATGCTCAACGAATGCAAAGTCCATTAGCATCGCTCTTGGGCTTCAGTTGAAGTGAGCGAGACGCATACTGCATGCTGGAACATGTGGCGATGAAAAAATCGGGGTGCTATAGAAATTGTATTGTGTCCAGCTGGCTGATTCTCAATCCTACACGCGATATCTAAATTTGACCCGTCCTCTCGATTTGCCTGCGAGTACGAATTCTCAGTATCCAAAACCATCTTGTCCATTGTTTAGAGTTAGGAGGCTTATTGAGCTACTGAAAATATGTGGACGCGACTCGGTCTTGAAACGATCGGAAACATTGGTGATGAGGTAATTTTGGCTCTGACTGTAGCACGGAATGCACAGTCAGTTACTGTTTACAAATCGTTTGGGAATCAATACTAGGCGTGCTAAATGTACTGAAGAATACGCCTCTGTTCGAGTCCCTGTCGTTTTCTCCTCTACGAACTTATGTGCCATCATGTGGTATGGCGGGGATGTAGGTATCGAATGAAGAGCGTGCAGTAGTGCCCCGTTCCTTTGATTCCGATCCGTGCACCGGAGTCTTTATGAATCAGACCCATGTAGTGCAACCGTTGGCGATCGGATCGATTTGCTGCAGTCATCAGGGAAGTTAATTTGCGCGGTTCTCTGTGCCAAAACTCTCTAGGCAGTGACGAAAGGGCCGCTGTCACTACGATACTGTGCTATATTATGTTGTTAACCATCTTAGTATAAGGGCTTAAAGTGGTCACGCCTTTCACTACCACATCTTTAAGATGATGGCACCAGTCGTAATACATACACTCTAAACGTATGCCTGCATCGACTATGCCCAAGGTAAAGCATTCCATTATAGTTCGTGTAGACGAGGCTAGTATCCTTTGCTCGCGGAGATCTAACAGCACTCTATTCAATAGAGTTATATATAAATTATAACCGCCTCAGGTTTCTGAATGCTTCTACCACCTAAATCTCCTCAAATTTGACCCCCTAAAGCTCCTTAACATTGATATTGACTAGCCTTAATAGTATTCGAAACGAAATAGGTGGAGACCTATAATAAAGCGGCTCATCTCCATAGTAGTAGCCTGCAGATGTAGCTCTATTTCCGAAAGGTCCCTTCATCAGGCGACAAAAGATGCTCCAGAACGTGGTTCAAAACTGCTGTCGTGACCTACAGTCCCCACAGGAATCCCGTATCGGTGACTGGGATAATATTTCGGCTAGAGTTACAACGCTTCGGCTTCATTGACTACGTATACCGCAGGTCGCGCGAGAACAAGGCATGAAAATGGGATAAATGGTAGGGCCGATATAACGCTTCAGGATGGGGATGAAGAGCGTTGGTTGGAAACCAATCAGCTATGAGTATTTCATTTGAACTTGAGGCAATTTGGACTTGTGTAGAATCTGACAAGGACGGCAAGAGGACGCTCTCCTGTATATAACCACCAGAGATTTCTCTGCTATTTTGCATTTCAATACACATGTCAAGTACGCATCATTGCAACATGACGATTTCTACTTCAATCTCTATGACCCTTATTTCAGGACCAAACAATCTTTCCAAGGAAGGCAATAATCAGCGGGCTGGTGAGACTGCCGCGACTTACCCTTTGACCCGTAGCCAAGAGGGTATATGGGTAGATTATCTAGCCAACCGAAGGAGCGCCCAGTACAACCTCACCTTGGAATGGAACCTGGCCGACAAAGACGAGCCACATGCAGACGTTCATCAAATTGTGGCTGGTAGGCAGCTCATACCCATCAACTTTACATGAACAAGGCTAATCTCACCGTTTCTGAAGCAATATATGAGTTAACCAAGAGACACGCTGCTCTACGTTCTACCATTGCTATACTCAAAGGGAAACCTCACGTCCGAGAACACAGTCCATCTGCCGCAGTGCCAGTAATCCGCCTGTTGATCACCTCGGACGAGGCTGCCCCGAAGCAACCGCACCAAGCTCTATACGAGGGTTTCGATCTTGAGAATGAGCTATCAGTCCGTTGGTACATTGTTCAGCAAAAGACGGGCAAACTCATTTATCTAGTTTCCCATCACATTGCCATTGATGGCGGTAGCTTGGCCCAACTTTCCACAGAACTCTTCGATGTCCTGGACGGTAAAGCTCATTCACCGAGTCAAACTTCTGAAAAGTTCAGTCAAGCTCATGTAGTCGAGGTAATTAGCTGTCAATACTGCTTCGAGGAGAGAAGCCTAATAAATAATCTAGCAAGCATGGGACCCGACTGAAGAGTCCAAGAACGCCGAGGCAATATGTATCAGCCAGCTCATGGATACGCATCCTTTCCAATGGTCAAAATCGCCACAGCGAGGCCCTCGGAACTTTCGCCATCTCCACACGTGGATAACGCATTCCAAAGATGTATGCTGCGATTCTCTATTCATCCTTATATGCGTTTTGCCGCTGATATATCTCAGGAACTACAAGCTTTGAGCTCCCGCTTCTCCACCTCCTGGTTCAGAGTTTCAGTCTCGCTCGTGGGTCTACTGCTACATATCCACAGTGGGGCCACGCTAGACAGCAACCACGTACTATCTGTGTCGTTTGGAGGCCGCCCTAAAGGCTTTGAGAACACGATCGGGCAGTTCGCCAACCCTCTGCCGGTCAAGACCCCTACTCGGGAACACTTCCTATCAGAGCCGGGAAGTTTAAACAACACGTTGGCTTCTCTAATCAAGTCCGTATCGCGTAACATAAGCCAAGTCAAAAAGGCCGAGAGGCTCTCTATGCTGGATCTTGCGCGGCGCTGGCGTACCAAGGACGGACTTGGGCAATTTCACACGCCGCAAGTCGCCATCTCCTTGGCACCAGCTCTTCCAGAGAAACGCTGCCGGTTGTTTCCCGTGGAAGGACGCTGGGATCTCTTCTTTGTCTTCCAAGATGATCCATGCGGCGTTGAACTCGGGGTAGGTCTTTTTTACAACTACATTCTTCCGTAGAGTGTATGTGATCTGAGACTTGGATTAACGGCGCACAGGTTATCTATGATCCCGAGGTATTCAATGAAAAGACCATGGAAAAGATGCAAAGCACTTACAGGGCCCTGCTCGAGCTTTGCAGTCGCGATGGCCCGGTTCTCTTGAATGAACTGCCAACCATGCCCAAGTATCTTTCCCTTCCTCCTGTGCAGACTCCTGAAGATTTCCCTTCCTCCTGTGCAGACTCCTGAAGAGTTTGTCCCTGTGCATGAGATGTTCCGCATGCATGCAATCAATAACCCAGACCGGATTGCACTCAGCTGTGCAGAAAGAAAGCAGGACATGACCTATGGCCAGTTGGACGACATCTCGACGCTTAGGGCCTGTGGTACGTATGGTGTAAAAAAGGAAGATGGAAACCGACCATATGGCTGACCATGAGTGTATAGTTCTCGAATCTTACGGTGTTGGGGCAGAGTCGGTGGTCATACTGCATTTGCAACGAGGCTTCCAGCTGCTCGAGTGGATACTCGCAACACTGAAGGCCGGCGGCGCATATGTATATCTGGACCCGAAGTTACCCGATGATCGCAAGAAGCTTGTGATAAGCATTGCTTCCGGATCAAAGACTATCCTGGTGACCGATGACGTGCTCGTTCGGGATGCTGAATGGGCGAAAGCCTTCACTGGTACCGTTGTGCCTCATGTTCCAGCCTCGGAACTCAGCAACCCATGTAGCGGGCCTATCGCCAAAAAGATTGAAGCAGGAAATTTAGCGTACATTATATTCACCTCTGGAAGCACAGGTATGCCTGCTCAGTGTACAGTGCTCGCTCGAGTTATTGACAGCCCCCAGGCGAGCCAAAAGGCGTCATGATTGAGCATGGAAGCTTTGCGCATTTTGTGCGCTCTAGTATCCCTGTCTATCGCACAGGGCATAGAAGCCGTGTCCTCCAGCTGGCATCATTCAACTTTGATGCCTCGATCCTTGAGTGGTCCAGCGCATTAGCTGCCGGCGGCACCTTGTGCTTTGCGGATGTCCCACAAGCCTTGGTTGGCGACTACCTCGCCGATGTCATCGAGCAAAACGCCATCACATTCATGCAAATTACTCCATCAGCCTTGGCTACCATTCCGCTCGGGCGCCAGGTGAGCTCGCTGAGGTGTGTGTCCATCGGCGGAGAAGCGGTGCCTGCGAAGCTCGTAGACACGTGGCGGACAAGAATCCCTATCGTCAACTCTTATGGGCCAACTGAGGCCAGGTATGTGACATCTATTGCTTGCCACATCTACATTACTCGATTTTGCGCCTGACCCGCACATATTAGTATCGCTGTAGCGTTCCAGACCTATACCAAGGGTGGTATGCCCATCGAACAAGTCTCTGCCGGAAAGCCACCGCAAGGCACCGAGATATATATATGCGACCCTTCCTTTGCCCATGTGCTACCGTATGATACTGAGGGCGAGGTTTGCATTGGAGGCAAAAGCTTGGGTAGAGGGTATGTTGCACACCCGTTGATCCATGTAGGCCTGAGACTTAGTATGCGCTCCAGATATTGCCAAAGAAGTGATTTGACCGAAGCCAAGTTTGCCATTCATCCGACTTTAGGTAAGCGACTGTACCGATCAGGGGACAGAGGAAAACTGCTTTCTGATGGTAGCTTGGTTATTCATGGGCGGATGGACCGAGAGGTCAAGATACGAGGTGCGTATAACATGGCCGTGCAAAGAATGATGGACTGATAAACTCCAAGGCTACCGTATCGCTCCAGAAGAGATTGAGAAGGCCATCATGGCAGCTGACAATACTGTGCACGGGGCTTCAGTCCAGGTCTCGCTCGACGGTCTGTCCTTAATAGCGATCGTGACACCAGGTACATGCCAGGTGGAGAAAGTCCGGGAAGGGATCAGCAAGATACTGCCTTCGCACATGAATCCCTCCGAGGTGGTGGCAGTGCCGTCCCTTCCACTGAATGTTAGTGGAAAGATCGACCACAATAAGATCAGGGACAATCTGAGCTGCTACGTACGTTCTAGTAGGAAGGCAGTACAGAAGAGGCCTCTGAAGTCAACGGAAGTTCCTCCAGGCAGCCAACATCAGGCTAAACAAGACTCGGAAGTGGAAAAGTTCATATCCAAGGTCTGGCAAGAGGAGATTGGACTCTCCGAGACACCCAGCACGCATGTCAACTTTTTCGACATAGGCGGTCACAGGTATGCAACTGATATTAGATCGATTTAACCAGGTGACTGACATAGGTAGCCATCTGGTGCCTCGCTTGCACAAGCGGGTCGCTTCCATGTACCCATCATGCAACGTCACCACGTTGGACCTGTTCCACCACTCGACGATTAAGAGCCAAACAAGACTCATATGCGAGAGGCTTCCTTCTACTACGGAGGTAACCCTTATCGAAAATGGTCCAGAGGAGCCGACCCTCATCAAAAACGGTCCAGAGGAGTCGAACCACATTGAAGACCGCCCAGAGGCTACCTGCTATGAGGCGGCTAAGAACGGAGTCAGTGTGGAGTCAGGTGATTATGAACACAGCTTAGCGATAATTGGTATCGCCGGAAAGTTTCCTGGCGCAGAAAATCCGGACGAACTGCTCACCAACCTACGGCAGGGTGTCTCGGGTATACGGGATTCTTCCGCAGAAGCTCCCCGTGTCCCCAAGGGCTGCGTCTGGGTGTCGCGAGCGGGGACACTTTCGGGCATCGAAGAGTTCGACGCCAAATTCTGGAAGCTGACACGGGAGGAGGGAGCTGATATGGACCCTCAGCAGCGCCTCTTCCTGAATGTGACGCTACAGGCGCTTGAGGACGCTGGCTTGGACACCTTCTCCGACACTAACAACAACATTGGCGTCTTTGTCGGTGCGGCTACTAACCAGTATCATACCATCACTGACCCCGTCCATGGTGATGCCTTCCAGCGGGCAAACAGGGGTTTCGTGGCTCCTTGCATTTCAGCACGAACAGCCTATCATTTGAACCTGCACGGCCCAAATGTGACCATCAACACGAATTGCGCTAGCAGTACTGTCGCGTTGTCGCTGGCCGTAGATGCACTCAGAAGCCGCCGCTGTGATGTGGCCGTGGCGGGAGGAGTATCGGTCCAGTTATTCGAGTAAGCAAGCAGACTAAACGAACCTTACCATGTAGCCCAACACTGACATTACCTCAGCGGTGGCTACGTCACGCAACCCAACAATATATTCTCCATGAAGGGACGCTGCAGGCCGTTTGAAGAAGAAGCCGACGGCACCGTCCCCTCGGATGCCGTTGTCGCCGTGATCTTGAAGCGTGCCATTGACGCCGTCAGGAATGGGGATGGTGTCTATGCCCTGGTCGTTGGTGCCGCCTACAATTCAGACGGCGCAACTGACAAAGCAGGCTACCAAGTACCGTCGCCCAATGGCCAGTCCGATGCCATTGCTGCCGCCTGGAAATACTCGCAGATGTCCCCTGATCAGCTCCAATACATTGAACTTCACGGAAGTGGCACACAGATCGGAGATGCGCTGGAACTAGAAGCCATCAACAAATCTCTGCAGAAGATAGGGTATCCGCGCAGAGAGTGTCTCGTGGGTTCGAACAAAGGGCTTCTTGGGAATACCCAGCACGCGTCTGGGCTCACCTCTCTTGTCAAAATCTGCAAGTCAATCCAAACTGGCACCATCCCCGCTATGATTAGAACCGGCAAGCTGAATTCATTCATAACGGACGCAAACCTGCCCCTGAAATTTGCCTACGAGCCCACAAAGCTGCAGGCAAATGCAATGATCGGTGTTTGCGCCGCAGGCTGGGGAGGAGTCAACTCTCATGTCGTTGTCCAGGTGCCACCTGCTGACATCATCAAGAAGGTCAATAACAGGCAGTCCAAGTATACTTTGTGCAACGAGACACTCGCTGCTCCTCGCAGGTCAGTCAGGAAAGAGCTCAACAGCGACGATGCTTCGATGGTTCAAGTGAAAAGAGCATCCACCAACGGATCTATCCATCCAGACCCTGCCCCAGACAATGTAGGGATTGATACCACCATCCCTCTTGCCAGGGGCAATGGATTCGCCTTGAATCTCGTCGTTCGAGAGGTAAACAAGCTTCTTGCCGACGGACATGCTGTTGAGGCCGAGACGGATCTTCGCGCAGCTGGTTTCGATAGCGCCAGATTCGTGAAATTATCTCACGCCGTCAAAAAGTTCTCGAAAGGCTTTCACTTACCGTAAGCTATTAGCCTTTCCAATCCTACGCTACCGAGGCTGAGCTAACCGTCGCAGCGTTTCATCGTTTTTACAGCCCTCTCTCACGCCCGCAACACTAGCAGCAAGGCTTGAAAAATTACGTAGTGATTCGATGACCCACGATTCCACAGACTGCGACCCAATATGGATCCAACTCCAAGAAGGTACCCAAACTTCCGGTCGAGAGTACATCCTGCTGCCACCATCTGGTGGCACCTGCGTTGCTCTCGCCAACCTTGTTTCAGCCATCCCGGACCACATTCCCGTCTATGGCCTCGAGCACCCCGCGCATTATGCCAGCTTGGGACAGCAGAGCTTTCACTCGGTGCCACATCTTGCTAAACATTACACTGATGGTGTCCTCAGCCACCTGAGCACGACAAAGGCAAAGCAAGTAGTTATCGTCGGCGTCTCATTTGGTGGAATTATTGCCACTGAGATTGTTCTCAGCTTGTCATTCTCGCCAGACATACTGAAGACTGTGGAGTTGGTGCTCCTAGATTCACCAGTCGCCGGGCAGCAGATCCAATGTCAGAGTGACACTTCTGTCGTAAACGGTAATGGGAATCACTCGCATGAAGCTTCCGATGATGCCCCGACCGAGGCCGTACACCGCGCAAGCATCAACGCTCTTCGGATGTATACCGGACCGGCAATGGCAGCATCAACTGGAGTTCCAGTCCTCTATGTGTCTGCTCTAGCCGAAAGATCAGGCGAACCAGACGTGAGGGAGAAGAAGACATGGTGGTCACAGATATTCCCGTCCCTGCGGTGGGAGGAAATTCACAGTACGCATGATGAGCTTTGGAGCACGCAGGCCTCTAATGTGGTCAGTTTAATTCAAGGGTAACGGTAGAAAATTGGACTAGATGCTTTACTATTCTATGTAAACGGTAAAAAGAGCGTAAGGCTTAAGAATACAAAATATATTATGTTTAGCCTGTCCTATAGCATATTTAAGTTTAAGAGTATATATAGTTAATCGTTTATATATAGTATATAGATCTTAAGTACCATAGCTCTAAACTGTACTACGTATATAGGGTAAGGTTACCTCAAGGGTAAGGACTAGAACACCCTACTAGACAAGGAAAGGTATTTAAAACATGTCGTCTTTGGATTCTATACACACATCTTGTGATTTGCAATACTTTGGCTAGCAGATGGAGAACGCCTATAGCGTACCTCCGCCAACCAGTAGACAGAGTGCACACAGGCTAATTTCTAGGCACTTCGCTAGGGAAAGCCAAGATGCTCATAGACTTGGAAATTCACACGTATATTTTTTGAGGAAATTTGAAAAGGAGTGTATAGTATTAGCTATGCCTATAACTTAGCTAAGTGTAGTTATAACTACGTGACGCGTATAAAATACTTAATCTTAGGTTGTTGAAACCCAGAGACCTTCGAAGGTGAACTTTAAGCCAAAACTAAGTACAGTCCTTACATTCCACCTTGACTGTACAATTAATCGCGCTAGAAATATTTTTAGCACGTGAAGATTTTATTGATGTTGTCATAAGGGCAGCCACTGGTGCCAACCTTTAAACAAATTAGTACTCAAGTCTAGTATTAATATTAGAACAACATACGTTCACGTATCCTCCCTCTCCCAGGTACCTCACCGTGCCCTTAGTGACCTCATAACAGTCGTAACTATTAAAGGACTGTTAGAAGAGGTTTGTGCAGTTATAAGAAAGGACTAGGGCCTTACTCGGTGAAATAGCCGCCGCCCCAATGGAAATCGATATCAATAGGCTCTGAATGGACAGAACCGGCGTCAATTGCATAGTGCTGGTTCATGCAGATCACGCCTTTAACACCGGCCGGGGCTTTTCCCAGGAGATCGGCCGGCAGGTGTCTCATAGTGAATTCGCGAGCCTAGAGCGACTTGTTAACAGACATCAACTCAAAAAGGATATCGACATACCTCGTCGAAATTTTTGAAATCAGGACGTCCGTCATTTTTCCTTGCATCTATCTCTTTCTGGAACTGCTCCTTCATGAGTTCCATCCCTATCGAGACTCCACTTCCAACAGCATGACTGATAAGAGCCTTGCCCAGCAGGAATGAGAAAGGAGCGAAAAAGATGGCTCGGTCCTCAATCACCTGCACCTCCTTTCTGCAGGTTAGCGTATGCATCCCCATTGTCTTTAACAGACTGTTTTTAACAGGCCTTCTGAACTTTGCGTACCTCAGTTGATCCCTCAACGATGTCGTATGGCGTAGGGGCAGCGACAGTCAAGCTCGAAAGAGCGAGAAGGTTCAAAAGGCTACTCTTAGAAAATTGCATGGTGGAAGTAGATAAGGAGTCTTTGGAAGATTTGAGGATAGTGGAATGTTGGCTGTAGATGTTGATGTGATGAGTGATAATGAGAAAATACGCGGCTTCGACTGTTATACTTATACTGCCGCGAGTTGTAAAGGGTCGAGTCTATTGGCTACTGGCGACGACACAAGAGAATCAGCACTACGGCCTACACGGCATGAGATGTCCCTGTTTAATTCAGAATCTCTATCGAACTAAACCCTTCACAAACATGGGCAGGGCAATGCCTGCTCAACCGTGACCAATCGCATCGGATTTGTGAGGAGGTCGTGACCTTTGTGACTGGTTCTGAGGAGAAGCTTAGGGTCCCTAGTACAGAAGAGCTGATTTCAAAGTGCTGATCTCGTAACGCTGAATTCAAGGCGCGCCTGGTAGAGGGAAAGGTGCCGAAGCAATTAGCTTAGCCAGGTCTGTATCAAGCACAATGGGCGCCGTTGATTCCGTGCTAGTTCCTGTACGAAGAAGTGCAAGCAATCTTAAGGAGCACCTCCAATCACACATTGTACGACACGGCAGGACTGATTGGGAATAAGCTTGAGAGTGCTGTCCAACACGAGGCGCTGTAGTATGGCGGATCGAGGGGACCAGTCCTAGTAAAACGAAGATTATTCATCTCACTGCGTTTCATCCCGGGCCGACACACTGGGTTTACAGAGTTCTGAAAGATACTAGAGTCCGGCGATATCTTTGACATGGGAAGTTGAGATCCTATCTTAGTGCGAGCGGCGTTGGTAGTTGTGTAATAGTCCCAATTCGAGCTGGTGCATATGGTATGCCCTACGATTCTCCCCTTTGCAGAATCTTCAATCAATATCTCGGCCGTAATCATTTCAACGATTATCCGGACAGGTGCATTAGAGGCTGATGTGAATGTAGCTCTCAATTCATCTCTAACGGCCCAGGCAAGACAACGGGTTCGAAGCTAGTGTAATCTTAGTTACAGGCACATGGGGGCGTAGGAGGCTCGTAACCTAAGATACTTGACACCTATAGGCCTCGTACGAAAGGGTTGCAGAAAGGCGCTTTAGATACTACAGATATGGGTAGGCTTAGTTAGAACGAAGGGCGACTCTGAGCTTTTGCCAACCCAGTACAGGTCTAAGTAGCGGACCCTGGAACGATCCAAATTGGGTACAAATTGAATGAGAGTAGGCGTGCACGTGTGTCTTTTGATCTACAACGTAGCTACCACCAGTTCTACAGCCCTTGCTAATTAAGCTGAAAGCGGCGATTAGTGGTAGTTTATCACCTGGTGTTCTAACTTATACGAGCTGCCCACTAGTGCGGAGTAGGCTGTGGTTGATTTCAAGAGGTATGTCCGGCGAACTCACCGGCCTAATTATAAGGTTCAGACTTCGGCTATATGTGTGTAGCTACATGTTGTTCGTCGAGTCGTATGAACTATCTAATAGTACAGAGCAGGCAGGGAGGATTCAAGAGGTATGTCTCGCGAACTAACAGTGCTTATCAGTCCTTGGCGATCGCAATGTAGATCTATAGCCTTGGCCTTTTCGACTTTCTTCCGGCGTCTACTAATCGCAAGAATCTATTGGCAGCCGAGTGCTTTCGCGAAGAGCATGTCGAAATGGCCTAGGCCTTCCAGTCTTACTACCATATGTCACCCTCTTCCCCTTGGTCCTGCACTATTTTAATTAAGCGGCGAAGATACTGTGATACCGCCATACATCCTACTCATGCGCTCCGGTAGTGTATCATCCTAGAACATGGTATGAGGAAGCAGAGTTCGCTATGCCAAGCAAAGTATCGTGATTATCACACGTTCCGAAATAACGAGTAGATGCAGCATCCTCTAATCGTAAATTAGCAGGGATCTCAATGTTGAAATGGACCGGCACACGAACATGATTGGCATAGCTGCCCATACTGATACTCTAGCTACAATCGGGAAACGTTCCATTGTAGGTGCCCACCATCTTCCTGAGCTACTGTTCTATGTCAGCACTAGTTACAGGGTATTGACACATTGGGTTGCATGCCTGCTACGTTCCGTATTATACCGAATTAGACCGAACCTATCCTGCAGTCATCGTCTCCCATCTAGAACCACCAATAGCTCAGTTTTTTTTCAACATAATACAGGCGCTAGCAGGGCATGCAACCCCACATAGCAATACCCTGTATATTCTTCTCAATCAAGCTTTATGCAGGAAGTCTTGTTCCCTAACTCTAATCCTATCACTCAATGTCCGGCTCCTTACTTCGTCTCCAACGCGTACGACATAGCCAGTATTTTTGTACATGGATTAGATGGTTCGTCGCGCCCCAGCCAGATTGTAGCGTGTGGTTGTCGCTGTCGTAGATACCATAGTGAGAGGACCTTGATGTCGACGTTCATGTCGTTGAAATGCTTAGGCGTTAAAAAGTGATTAGTTGATTCATGTTTTCGTCTTTACGCCCTATTAAGGCTAAGTCGACGTTAGCGTTGACCTGCTATCTATGGTACATCTGCATCCATTTTTCTTCCTCGGCGGGCTTGCGATTAGCCGAATGTTAGCGCATCTGTTGCACGGTTAGGTGCGTGTCGCTCCCTTTCCTAGCCTGTTTTCTTGTGCTCGTTTCTGTTACGATCCCTGAGGAAGGACACCCTGACCCACCTGTAAGAGGAAGGATCAGGCACGTAGCCCAGGAACGATGACTGTTGTGACCGCCAGAGTCAGGTAACCAATAGTTCGTGCACGACTATTGAAGCGATCGCGCATACGTAAGCAATAACTACTGTGGTAGTGCAACTAGTGTTTCTAAAGGACAGGTAACGTAGTTGGTGTTGAGGCGCTGTTACGATCCAGCTTCTAAACCCTACGGGTGAGATCCTAATTAGACCCACCGTGAGTACAGACTAACATACGCAGCAACAATCACGTAACATGCTAAGTATATCGGGATGCTATCTTTCGCTGCGAAAGTGCGAAAAAACTAGCCTGTGCGCAGCGAGGAAAATTAAAATCTTAAAAAAGGAGGAACTATAAGGCTTCTAGTTATAGGTAATAGTATTTGCTTTACACTAGATAAAATAGTATAGAGATAGCTATAGGTGTTGTATTCCTACAAGAATAATACTTGTCCTCCCTAAGCCTTACGTAAAACGTAGGTTTTGCGTAGCTTAGTTGCTAAGACACTAGACCTAGCTAGGGATACCCCCTAATTAACTAGAATACTATAAGGTATCTTTATAATAGGGTTATTATAGAATCTCCCCCTCTAGCTATAGTCCCTAGTAGTGTAGTAGAGAAATATAGGGTAGTAGTAGCTAAAGGACGCTTAGACTTATAAGAATAGCTAAGGATATATATATAGAGGGAAGCCTAAAGGGCTTTTAATAATAACTAATAATATATACTTATTTATATATTAAGTATACCCTACCTTAGATATAATAAACGCTCTACTATATATAGTAACTAAATAATAACTTAAACCTTTATAGCTATAGCCTTAGGAAAGCTAAAAGCTCCTTAAGAAAGTATAAAAATAACCCCCTAATAGTTTTTATAAGGACTAGTTAGAACTAGACCTTTAGGGAACCTAAAGTAGAAGGATTATAAACCTAATAATAGCTTAGGCTAGGTCTAGAGATAAACTCCTATTAAAGTACTAAGATTACCTAGAAGATTAACCCTAATTAGGGTAAGAGAGTCCTAAAAGGTAAAGTAGAACCTAAAAGACTAACCCTAATTAGGATAAGAGAGTCCTATAGATATTAGGACGTTAGATATTAATTTAATATCTACGAAAAATAGGTACGTGCACTACTTAGCGATACGCGCTATCCTTCTTAGTAGTACGCGCTATCCTACTTAGTAATACGCGCTATCTACGCTATCCTTCTTAGTAGTACGCGCTATCCCGCTTAGCAATACGCGCTATCGCTTAGCGTAAGGGCTATAATAGCATTTTAGATTAAATTTTTAGTTAAAATATATAAAGTTCTCTATCTTATAGGGTTTATATAGGGTTATAGGTAGGGTAGCAAATAGGTATAGGTTAGGTAAGGGTTAGGTTAGATTACGTAATAACCTATACCTAACCTATACCTAACCTAGATTTTTTATATAGGCTATAGGTATAGGTATAGGTTAGGTTATATAGGCCATAGGTATAGGTTAGGTCTTAAATAATAGGGTATAGGTTAGGTTATAGGTCTTATATAATAGGGTATAGGTTTAGTTATAGGTCTTATATAATAGGGTTAGGTAAGGGTTAGGTCTAGGGTTTAGGGTTCGCGAAGGTTTACTATTATAGATATTTTCTAGGGTATATATATAGCTAGTATATATCCTCTCCTTTAACTAGGTACCCCTTTTTAAATGCGTATATTATATAATTATTAGATAGATTATAACTATAAGATACTATATAACGTGTTTTATAAGCGAGCGCCTATCCTAAGTAAGCGCCTAACGCTAGACTAGCGCACTACCTACGCGTAACTATTACGCACGCATAACACTATTAATTAAGAATTATAGTAAGCTAATCTATTCTTTAGACTTATTACTATCCTTATTATTATCTATTTCTACCTTATAGGTATAGGAGTTATATCCTTTCTTACTACAACGTCTATAGTGCACTACGCCGCGCACCTTACGCGTAGGCCCTTTACCTATATTACGCTCCCTACCCTCTCTCTTAGTAATTACGTCCTATACTTCTCCTACTATTAGGGTCTCCTCTATCTAAATATACTTGCGTTTTCTTAAATAACGCTTTATAAGCTTATTAATTACGCTTTATATACGCGCCTATCCCTCTTATAATAATACTATATTATATACAATCTACTACGCGCCTTTACTTAGCTACCTAATCTTTTTATCTAATAAGCTTATAGAGGACCCCTAATAGTTTTAGATCCTCTATTAAATAAGTGTAGACTATGCCTTAATCTTACGTGTATTATATAGTGTCTACGCCTCCTATACGCTCTACATTAGTAATAATAGTGCTAGGGTCTATAACCTTATATTAAGCTTTAATAGAATAGCGTCTAGGTTATGTAGGACTAGCCTAGCACCTCTAAAGCCTGCCTTAATATTCTCTACTATTAAAGACTGCTTAAAAGCTAGCTTAAATACTTAGAGGAAGGTTTCTTTGCTAACAAAGTGTATGCGGTTACGTGCTAAGGCTAAGATCTAGTTGCCGTACCTGCGCTTTAACAGCGCGAAGCAACCTATATTAAGAGGCTGTAGTAGGTATAATAAATGCAGAGGTATATAGCAAAGGATAATTTTCTTCTCCTTATAAAGATCCTAGAATTTAAGCGAGCTATAGCTCTTATGCCTATTAATTATAAGCAGCTAGTGCGCACCTACAGCGCTTAACTTAGTATACTTATTAAAGTGCTCTAACTAGGTAAGAGTAAGCTAATTATTTATCTAGCTATTAGGGCTAACTTCGAGGATCTAATCGCGTAGTAAGTCCTTAAACTAGACGTTAATAAGCACGCTACCTATAAAGATAACAAAGGGTAGGAGTAGGTAGCCTATAGCTCCTACGCCTTAGATAATAGTAACCTATTTATAGGTGCTAGGCTAGATAACCTTTTTTCTTCTAGCTACTTCTAAACTAGTAATAACTATCTACGCTAAAATCTTACCTATTATAAACCTAGTCTTATTAAAGTTATAGATATTATTATCTATAATCCCCTATTTCTATTTTATCTCCTATATTAAGTTAAACTAGCGCTAGATAGCTATAGAATCCTTATAGGCAGCTTGCTAATAGTTATATAGTTAGCTCTAGCGCTTATAGAGCTTAGGAGTCCACTTAATAAAGTTATTAACCTAGTTTTTGCTAATAGGGTTGCTGCCTTGTAATCTAAGAAGTTTATCTACTATTTCTTGTACGTAGGACCTTAGAGGCGTAAGCCCTTGTTTAGATAGCTTAAGAACCCTTTAGACTATAGCCTCCTCTTCTAGTTTTATTAGGCGCTTTAAGTTCGCTTTATAATCGCGTTATATACGCTTTCTAGCGCGTTGCCTATTAATAGTTCTTTAGGGTACGTTATATATATCTACAGCCTAATTTACGCTTTAAACGTATTACGCTTTAATATTAGAGATAGTAAGCTATATATTAGCTTTAGTATAAGTTATTTAGCTTTATTGTAGTTAAGACGTTACGTAATAGTTACGCGTAGGTAGTGCGCTAGTCTAGCGTTAGGCGCTTACTTAGGATAGGCGCTTGCTTATAAAACACGTTATACTATATTATAGGAGTAAAGATAGTATATTTATTATAGATATTTATTATAGTATAGTATAGATTCTATTAAGAGATTAACCCTATAACTATTAATAGCCCTTACTTAAAATCTCTACTAAATTTCCTATAGTAGCGCTTAGCTAGCTAAGAATTCTTCTACTAGATAGTAACCCTCTTTACGTGGATTATATTTAAATTATAGTCTATTTTGTTAGTATAGCTCTAATAAAGTAGATTTTATTAATATACCCTTAAGATAACTAATAATAAAGGCCTTAGTTAACTCCTATAGGGCTATAATTACTAATCTCTAAAAGTAGAAATATTGCTAGCTAGTCTAGTCTATAACGATCTTGCGTACTAGTTAAGAGAATAGTAGCTTCTAGAGGAGTAGCTTAGTACTCTTTTAATATTGCCTAATTTCTTAGAGTATAATAGCTAGAGGATATTAGTATAGTAGAGCGTTTATTACGTCTAAGGTAGGGTGTGCTTAATATATAAAAGAGTGTGTATTATTAGTTATTATTAAAAACCCTTTAGGCTTCCTTCTATATAGGTGTCCTTAGCTATTCCTATAAGTCTAAGCGTTCTTTAGCTACTACTACCCTATATTCCTCTACTATATTCCTCCCTTACTTAAGAACTTAGCCTCCTTAAGTTCTCTACTCCCTAATGTATACTTAGACTTATAATCTTATAGATAAATAAAGAAAACTATAACTAATAACTCTTTAAACTATACTCTTATATTAGGATAATATTCTTAATTTATTTCCTCCTCTCTCTATCTTCCCTAATCTACCCTAGTTTATTCTATTAGTAATGCTTTAATATTTTCTCCTTTAAGCCCTAATTCCTAAAGCCTTCCTAGAAGACATACTTAATATCGCTAGGTTAGGTCCTAAGTGCTTTTCTACTACTAGTAGCTCTTATCCTATTCTTCTTAATATCTTTATAGTCTAGTTTTTAAGACTCCCTCTATATTTTAACTAGCTATAGTGCACCTTATACCTCTATATTCTATAATATTTTAATATATCCTAAGGGTACTTTATACTATTTCTAAGGTGTATAATATTAACTTTATATAATAACGTTATAGTATTATAATACGCTAAAAACCCCTTAGTTATATAAACGCGCGTGTTTACCGCCTATTACCTATATAATAGCCTTTTAGTCTTTTCTACTTTATCCCTATATCTAGATCCTCTTCTTTCTTTCTTTATACTTGCTACTTACTGCGTATCTCTCGCTCTTATTCTAAGTTACTCTTACCTTTGCCTTCTCCTATACCTTCTCTTACTACTACCTTACTAACTACCTCTTAGGATAGCGCTAAAGAAGCTAATTCTAGGCCCTATACTTTTAGGTAAACGTATTTACTCTTATCCCTTATCTATAAGTACGCGCCTAGTTATAATTAAGTAGCGTAAGTATTCCTAGTTCTTTCCTAACTATTTCTCTACTAATATTATATATACTATAGTTTAAGAATATACTAATAATACTATTACCTATACACTCTTAAAGGAGCTTTAGAATATACTCGCTACCTACTAATCTAAAGGCTAATTTATACCTAGTACTTAGCTCCTCCTTAGTAAAGCTACGCTTAGTAGTAAATTAGACAACCTACTACTTATTAATACCTAGGATAGCTTTCCTCCCTTAACTAAGAGGTTTTTAATATTTAGTAGTTTCTTTTAGCTTAGTAGTAGTTAGGCGCGTTAACTCTATAACACTAATATTAATAGCCTACTCTTCTCCTTTATCTCTAGCTTCTACTTTTACTCTACTTAGTCCCTAGCTATTAATAAGAAGTCTAACCTAATCTATAGTTGCTGCGTAAATACGTATTCTTAGAAACCCTTTCCACGCTATATTTAAGCTGTCTTTAAGAAGGGTAGCTTTAGGGATTAACTACTTTATAGCAGCGTTTACTTAAATTATCTTTATAGTAGTTAGGCTACCTACTACTTATTTTATTATAAGTTCTAAACTCCCTTTAGTTCTCTTAGCTTCCTTCCTAAATATTTTACTAACTTCTATATTTCCTTTTAGGCTTAGTTCCTATCCCTTATTTAGTTAAGAAGTTAACCTCTTACTCTTCCTTATTTAAGGAAATTTTAGCTATTAATCCTACCGCTATCCTTAATAACGTTTACTACACTCCTACTAAGTTAACTCGCTCTTAGCTTTACGCTACTCCTTCTTCTCCTAGCTCTCCTACACCTCTTGCTCCTCGCTCGCTTTACCCTTATACTTATTCTTACCTTATTATTATAGAATCTAGCTCTAAGAGTAATTTAGGAAAGGAAAATATTTCTAAAGAAGATACTAATACTATCTTAGGTGCTAGCTTAGAAGATAATAATAGCTATAATAAATCCCTTAGTATTATTAGGCGCTTAGATATTATTAAATAATTCTTAAGTGCTACTAAGGAACTAGCTAAGGGATCTATAGCTACTACTTCTTCTAGAACTATTTTAAGTACTACTCTAAATACTACTTAGGAATATAGGAAGTATACTAATATTAATAAGGAGATAGAAGAGGTTACTACTAGTTTCTAGGGTAATAATAATAATAGTAATTAGGGCTTTAATAATACGTTAATAGCTAGCTCTAGTGCTAATCTTCCTAAGTTACCTTCGCCTCCTTTACGCTAGACTTAGAGCGACTAGGATACTAATTATTTTAAGGAGTGTTTAGATACTAAGATATATAATACTAGGGCCTATATAGAAGATTTCTTTAGTAGGTTCTTTAATAATATTAATACTAGCACTATTATTAACTTAGGTAGGCTTACGTAGTCTAGTAAGCTTTCTAAAGGGAATTTATAAGTTAGTTCTATCTATTAATCTTCTATTAAAGGGAGTTCTAGTTAGGGTAAGAACGCTAATCCTAATATACCTACGCCTAAGGCTTCTTCCCCTAGGGGTTATATAGAGGATGCTAGTAGTATTAGAGGACTTCTTAAGAAGTAGCTTTATCGCTTCTAGGAGCGGTAGGACATCTTAGGTTCTTATTTTAGGCTATTATATAGGAATTTATTTATAGTTAGTCTAATAGCTTATCTACCTCTATAATTTAGAAATAATTCTCTTCTACTTCCTCCCTTACTTAAGAAGTTTAGTCCCTTTAAACTAACTAGCTAGTAATATATCCTTAGACTTCCTAATATCTATAATACCTATATCTAACACTTCCTTAGGAATACCTAGGTAACGCTTAGCTTCCTCTAATATATTCCTAGTATTAGTTAATATTTAGGCTATATAGATATATCTTAAGGCCTTCTTATCTTAGCCTACTTATTTTTCTACTAGTATATAGCTAAGTTCTTAGTCTACACCTATATTTACACTAATTTCTTTTTAGATATCCTTAAGCCTTATATCTATAGGTTACCCTAGTTCTTAGTTTACTAGCTAGCCTTTATACTAAATTCTTTAAGCTTCCTAGATATTACTCCTAATCTTCCTACTAACTTTCCTAATAGTATATTAGTATACTACTATACGTATTCTTAAATATCCTACTATATCTACCTTAACCTTTCTAAATATTTCTTAGTATAGTTCTACTAGCTTCTTCTATCTTTACCTAGCTTACTGCCTATGCCCTTTACTAATACGTTATTACGCTCCTACCTTACGCGTGTAGTAGGCCCTACTTTTTTCTAGTAAACGCCTATATTAATATTAGTAGCGCTTTAAATTTTTCTACACCCTTTATCCTAATCGCTCCTTAGCTATTATCCTCTACTACTTACTTCTTTACTTAGTTACTTCTTAGGTTATTCTACGCTCTACTACTACTACTCTTACTATAGCTTCTACTCTACCTATACCTTTAATACTATTAAGACTAAAGGGCTTTATTACTAGCGTAACTAGAGATTAGAAGATAAAGCTTTTTATCCTACCTATATAAAAGAGCCTTAAGAAATTAGTAACCTAGTAGTATAAGTGTTCTTAAGTCTTTTACTAAGCTTTTATTACTAATATTCTTTATATTATAGTATAGGAGCGCTATAATAAGCTAATTACTATTACTCTACTAAGGGAGCTTTAGATATATCTCTATTATTTAATTACTTAAGAGAATATTAAGGTTAGCCTAATCCTATAGTAGGGTATTATAGGTCTAGATGCTCCTAATAACTAGAACGCTATTAATCTTAACTTTAAGCTAGATTATACTCTAACTACCTTTATAGAATTCTTTAGGCTTAATTATAATTAAGAGCGAGTTTTCTATAATCCCTTACTTATAGCTCTTCTTTACTATTATTACTAGGCTACTTTAGTGTACTCTACTCTTCTTAGAGGTTAGTTAGATAATTAGCCTTCTTATAGAAGATGTTAGAAGTTATTCGCGCTAGTAGACTAATTAGGACTTAAGCTTCCTTACCCTATTTTTTAGTCTTGTCGCGTTGCCTATACTAGAGATTAACGCCTTCTTTATAGTACTTATACTAATTACTATAGTAGTAATAGCTTTAGCGTCTACTCTTTTTCTAGTAAGTTCTAAATTCCTTTTAGGTTCCTTAAGTTCCTTAGGAGGATATCCTACTAACTCTCTACTTTCTAGTACCTCTAAAAAAGAAACCTACTCCTAACGCTATATTAACTTCTAATATTATTATTATTAATTCTAATTCTAATTCTCCTTTAGCTTCGCGTGCTACTAGCCCCTCTACTCCTACTACTCCTCTTCGCTCTTTACGCGCTTGCCCTATAACTCCTACTAAGCTTAGGAAAGATCTTTTTAGGGAGCCTATAGTTACTACGCCTTAGACTATTAATAATAATTTAGAAGATACTAAATACGTTAATAATAAGGCTAAGAAGGATAAGAAGAGGAAGCGTGCTACTAAGAAAAGAGCTAGTAAGATAAAGGCTCTAGATGTTATAAGGGAACCTAAGAATAATCCTACTAAATCTTTTAGTTAAGTTAGAACTACTTATTCTTGCCCTACTTATAGTTCTACTCCTAATAATACTTTAGTAGAAGAGAGAAAGGAAATAGTAGCTATCTAGTATAAGGTAAGAAAGATACTAAATAATATAATAGCTATAATAAAGGTAAAGAAGTATACCTCTAGTAGAGTATAGGATACTTAGGCACTTAATAAGAATATTGCTAGTTCCTCTACTACTCTAATCCCTTCTTAAGACGTTACTAGTTAAGGTTAAGATAGTCTTCCTAATACACCCTCTAGTATACCTAATAACTTAGAGATAGCTATAAATTAAATATTAGTAGATAAGATTAATAAGCTCTTAGATAACCTTTAGGATAGTGGTATAGACTTTAAATATACTAGATAGGGTTTATACTAGTTAGTAAGTAGTATAGTCTAAGCTTACCTTATCTATAGTAATTCTAGAGTTTAAGTGTAATTTAGTATACTAAAATATTCCTTCTCCTTACTATACTTCTTAATACGTGCCTTATACTATTCCTAAGTACTAATTAAATTATAAATACTATAATTTATTAAACCCTAAAGGTGCTATTAGTCTTACTTCCTAAACCTTTCTTATCTATATCTTCCTAGGGTACCTATCCTTATATCTAGACTTATTAGTAGATTCTTCTTCTATCCTTTATTATATTACTTAATGGGTTATCCTTCTTATTAGAATATCTTAACTATAGTTCTTTACTTCTTCTAAAGGTTCCTTAGTAATAGTTTTAAGTTTACTTATTATATCCTATAATATTCTTTCCTTAATCTCTTTAAGGTCTATTTATATACGCTACACGAATTTCTTAAGCCTATATCCTAGCGTATAATTTCTAAATAGTGTTCTATTAAGTTTATATAAGTTATACTATCCTTTTTCTCCCTTTTTAAGGATTTTAAATAGTCCTTACTATTTAGGTAGGAATTTTATAAGAATTATTTAGTCATTTTTATAATAGGAGTCTCTTAAGAGTACTAAATCCCCTTCCTAAAGTATATTTAGTTATAACACTTTACTATTATTAAAGTATTCTTTATTATAGTTACGTATATAGATAGTATAGCTAATTAATTCTTAGAGGCGCTTATCGCGTTTCTTAAATTATCTAGTTCTTAACTCTAGTAATAAAGCTATATTAGTAACTATATCCTATAGTAGTATCTACTAAGTTAGTATAGAGAGTTTAATAGGGAGTATATACTCTTTTCTATAGACTAGGAATACTAGTATTTCCCTAGTTACTTACTTAATAGTTACTTAGTTAGCCTATAAGGCATAATAGAGGTTATCTACCTAGTTACTAGACATCTTTTTAAGAGCTAATACTAAAGGTCTATAACCTCTTTTAATAAGTCCTTAGGCTTAAGGGTTATAGGCACTTATAATTACTTAGTTTATACCCTACTAATATTATAAATCCTATAGTAAGCCTTTATTTTCTAGGCTACTATTAGCTATTATTTTAAGTAGTAGCCCCTATCTTAAGAAGACTTTATGCTCTAAGAACTTAATAACTAAGGCTAAATTATTCCTAGCTATTGCTTTTACTTTAACTTATTAACTAAGGTAGTCCTAAGTAACTATTAAGAACCTTTTTCTATTCTTTCCTAGAGGTATATATACTATATTAATTATAAGCTAGCTAAATAGTAGTCCTAGTAGAGTAGTTAGCTATAATTCTTCCTAAATACCTACTTTAGCGTACGCTTAGCACTTAGGATAAGAAAGTACGTAAGTCTTAACTTATTTATACTATCCTTTCTAGTAGTAGTAAGTCTAGACTTTTTACTATATCCCTTCTTTTCCTTAATAACTACTCTTATTATGTAGGGCCTAAATAATCTTCTATTATTCTAAGGGTTTATTAACTACTTAGCAAAGCGGCTACCCTCCTAAAGGGAGCGTAAATAGCTACTTATTACAAACTGTGTACTAGAGTACTTTCTTCTTAAATTTTACTAACTTACCTTATAATAGGCACTTAGGCCTCTTTTAATAAAGTATTTATACTATAATTTCTTAGGACTTGTTAGAATAGGCTCTATCTAGTAGGCTCTTACTAAAAGATAGGTTAACTAAAGTAGTACTATAAAGAAGTGCTACTAGGAGTAGTGCCTCTAGTCTAAAGTCTAGCTAAATAGCGTTTAGGTATAAGTTAATAAAGTCTTCTATATCGTTCTTAGGTTCGTCTAGTAGCTCCTATCTATCCTCCTCTAGCCTTCTTAAAAGCGCGTTAGCTATAATATTTTTCTTCCCTACTATATAGACTATATTAAAGTCCTATATATTTAGAAGTACTAGCTATTAGGTTACTAACGCTCCTAGAAGATTAGTTACGCTCCTTTAAAGCTAAGTAATAAGTATCTTTATATTAGTCTTAATAGTAAATTGTACTCTATAAAGGTAAGACTAAAACTTCTTTAATCTAAGTAATAATACCTTGTATTTATGTTTCCTAGAGTCCTAATTACGCTTAGACTTAGACTAAACCCTACTTTTATACCTAATTAGGTAGCGTTACTTATCCTTATCTAGTTATATAAGGACTACTCCCTATCCTTTCTTACTCCTATTAACTACTATTATAATTACTTTAAGTAGTTTAGAATAGTTAATAGAGATTAGCATAGGTAGTAAGTATAAGGCTACTTTAAGTGCATTTATAGCGAGCTTCTAGTCTAACCCCTACTTAAAGGGGGCATTTTTCTAGAGTAATTTAAAGAGTAGGTCTACTAGTATTATAAACTCCCTAATCTATATTTAGTAGTATATATAAATCCTAAGGAAGCTTTAGATTTCTTTCTAATCTTAGTAGTTAGGCTAAGAAACTATTTTATTAACTTTCTTTTTATTAGGATACCTTCTATTCTTATCTACGTAGTAGCCTACTACTATTATAGAGGGGTAGTAGAAGTCTAACTTATATCCTATCTACTATAACGCAAGGTGTAAGGCCTAATATCTACCTAACATGGTTTAGCGTTAAGGTTTCTTACTTTTAGCAAGGAAAATTAGAGGCCTAATACCTACTCCATCTACCCCTAAACACCTAGCTATCGCTTACGTATAGGCTTTAATATTATATATAAAAGTTATGTAGATTTATTAACTCTATTAGCTCCCCTAGTTATACTATATACTACGACGATCTAGTTATATTATAACGTAGTAGTATTATAGCTATAGAGATACCTATCTAGGACAGCTAAGCACCTATTATTATATAAGACGAACCGCTCTATAGCACTAGTATAGGCGGCGTAGGCTATATTAATAGCTAACACTAGCCTAAGAAGATATTAAGGGATAATTGTAACACTATATTCTATTTTTGTAACAACGTAGGTAAGTAGGAGGATCTAAAAGGGTTCTAATATAGCTTAAAGGCATATAGGAGTGCGCGCCTATATTAAAGGTTAAACGAATTAATTCCTACACCTATAGGTCTTGTATAAAAGGACAAGAAGAACTTATCTATCTATCTAAGAGTATAAGGCTCCTTTTATATATAGAGATAGAGGGGTATTAGATATAGATTAGAGCTAAGTTAGTAAGGACGTAACTCTAGCTCTAAATAGCTTAGGATATAACAAACCTTCGTTACATTACCCCCCTCCTTAAGAAAGATAGTCCCTATCTTTAGTAGGTGTTAATTTAGAGTTAAATTAGTTTAACCTTTATTTTTCTACTTTCTTCTATAGAATCCTCCTTTACCTATCTTATTACTATCTAGAACGCTTCTAAATCCTATCTAAACTAAATCTCCTATTAAAGTAGAGGTAAAGGTAGCTTTTATATTTACTATTTATTTAATATTACTATAGTAACGCTTAATTTAGTAGGCGCGCTTATAGCTAGGTATATATTAACGTAAAACCTCGCTTTTCCTCCTACTCTCTACGCACCCTATCTCTATTAGTAAGTCCTCTATTATTACTCTAATAGTAGTCCTTTTTTAAGCCTAATTGCTAACGATTTTATAGCTATACCTATAATGCCTATTCCTATACCCCCTAGGGCTTTACCTAAGGCCTATTATAGTATTTATTTATAGGTAGTATAGGCGCTAGCCTAGGGCTAATTTATTAAGTTCTAGTTTAAGTTAGTAGGCTTAAAGAAGTGTGTATATTACACACTTTAAGCTAGAAAGTATAAGCTAGTAAGTATCCTAATAGGCTCTATATTAACTATTACTAATAAACCTAGGTGCCCTAGTATATAGGACTAGAATTTACAAGGTTAAACACTAGCCTAGAGAGGATAAAGGTAGTAGAGAGGGAGGAGAGGAAGGCTTCTATAGTAGAGGAGGAGTAGGTAGCCTAGGAGGCTAATAAGGACACCCTCTAGAAGGAGGTTAAGGAGGTAGCAATAGTTCTATTAGTCTATGTGTAGGTAGTAACTACCTAGACTTAGGGCACTAAGTCTGCTAAGCTCCTCCTAGTAAACTACTACGCTGTATTAGAGGCTAATTAGGTCCTAAGGGAGGAGGTCTAGCTCCTTAAGGATAAGGTTTAGGCGTTATAAGGGGAGATAGAGGCGTAGCAAACTGCTATATCCTTAAGCGCGTCTAAACCTAGTCTAAAGGGACTAGATAAGGGCACGGCTAGGGGTAGAGGTAAAGCTAATACCCCCCCTTATAGGCCTTACAGTAGGTTCTTAAGGAAGATAGAGCTAGCACTATTATTACTAGATAGTAGTCTTTCTAGTATAGTTCTAGATCCCTCTAATTTAGAGGTAAATCTAGAGGATGCTATAGAGGAGTAGGTCTAAAAGGGCTTTAATACTCCTATAGTATTCTAACTAGTAGTTCTACTAGGCCTTAGAGAGGGTCTTAATAGTAGATATTAGTTCTATATAAGTCTTATATATTAGGTTAGCGTAATAAATAGGTCTATAACTACACCTTATTATCCTATAGTAATATTAAGTCCTCTATGCCTTTTTCCTATACTATAAGCTACTTAGCTAAAGATTATAGGGGTCCTAGCTAATTTAGATATTTATTATAGTACGCTTTTAACTTATAGGGGGCTCCTATAAAGTTAGAGGTAGGGTACTAGGTAAGATCTAGATCGTGTCCTAGCTACTTAACTCTATACTTAAGAGTAGAGCTGTAACAAAGGTTTGTTACATCCTAAGCTATTTAGAGCTAGAGTTACGTCCTTACTAACTTAGCTCTAATCTATATCTAATACCCCTCTGCCTCTACATATAAAAGGAGCCTTATGCTCTTAGATAGATAGATAAGTTCTTCTTATCCTTTCGTACAAGACCTATAGGTGTAGGAATTAATTTGTTTAACCTTTAATATAGGCGCGCACTCCTATATACCTTTAAGCCGTATTAGAACCCTTTTAGATCCTCCTACTTACCTATATTATTATATTATAAGAAGAACTTCGTCCCTACTAGTAATAGCTTCTTAAGAATATTATATTATTATATTATATTTATATTATAACTAATTTACTTTAGGTTATAATCTAATTATACATCTATAGTTAGAACTCTATTAGAACTTCTAATAACTAAAGCCTATAGGTTTAGAACTTCTATATAACTAGGTTGTGATTTAGATTACCTTTAGAAAAGTCGCGTTAGATTACGCTAGGGTAGAAACTTAGAGACTACTAATAACCTAGGAGAATTAGAGGTAAAGCTAATATCTTTATCTAAAACCCCCCTAGTTAGGAGCGTAACCACCCGCTTAACTACTAAAGCAACGGTCTTAAAGGACTAGACAAAAGCTCCCTCTCCTAAACTTGTTAAAGAATTAGAAGAGGAGGAAGTATTTAACCTAGTAGGAGATTAGAGTAAAACTAGAGCTACCCTAGATATAAGAACGCTTATATAAGAAATATTATTTCTATATAAATAGCTTACATAGGTATAAGTAGGCTTAGTAGCCCCTAATTAGCCCCTACTATCTACTAAAAAGACGCCAATTAGACCTTTTAGAGAGCCCTTAGTTACTCCCTTCCTATACGCCTAACTAGCTAGATAATTAGAAAGGACCCCTAATATTAAGGTTCTATCTAATAGGGTTAATCCTACCTTTAAATAATAGTAAGCTTCTATTTAGGATTAACTTAAAATTAACTTAGATTATTATTAGAATAAACGAGCTCGTATAGCTTTAGTATAGGGATATAGTACTAGTTTAGTAAAGGAATACTTAGAACCCTAATACCTATCTAATAACCTTATAGATTAATTCGCTAACGCTAAGGAAATAATTAACCTTCTTAAATCCTATTTTATTACTAGAAATAAGAAGGTAGAAAGTAGAGTAGTGTTTAATTAATTATAGATAGATAGGAACGAAACCTTCCTAGCCTTTAAAGCTTAGTTCTTAAGCTTAGCTATAAAGGGACAAGTACCCTATTTAGAGTAGTTTTACTACCTCTAGTTAAAAGTAACGCCTACTATTTAAGTTCCTAACTTAGGTTTTAGACACCTCTAGGGGAACTTATTTAAAAGGATAGTTAAGCACCTTACTACCTTTAATATAGAGCGGAGAAACTATCTAAATTAGTCTAGTGTACCTACTAAGGGACTAACTAGTAACTATAGAAAAGGCCTAAACCCTATAGTATAATACTAATTAGAACTAAATTAGAAAATATATAGTATAGTAAACACCTTAACACGACCCTATACGTCTTAAGGCTACTAACGTAGTACTACTCTATAACCCTACTAATAGCCTTCCTTAACACCTACTCCTAATAGATCTAAGACCCTAGGTAGTTACTATAATTGTAGTAAAGTAGGACACCTCGCTAATAACTACCCTAAGCTAAGGATCTAGGCTATAGAATTAGTTAAAGATGTAGAGGAGTACTAAGACGCGTTAGAGACTTTTAATTTAGAACTATATTAGATAGGAAAAGACCCTGCCTAGGAGGACTCTCCTTCCTAGGCTTAACCTATTACAATCTTTCTAACCTTTCCTTATCTAAATTATTTATAGGTTCTTATTTCCTTATATATACTACCCTATGCTGTAATAGCTCTAGGGTTTAATTAAACTCCTTAGTTAATACTAGTGTACAGGGCTTTCTTTTCTTAAATTCTAAAATTACTTATTCTATTTCTTCTTTACTTTAGGTACCTATCTAAAAGCTACCCTATAAGCTTACTGTTAAAGGATTTTAAAATTAAATTACTTCCCCTATAGTATATTACATTCGCCTCTATATAATAGTTAGTAGACGTAAGGTCTATAACTATCCTTTTGTTATTATAGACCTAGGATCCTAGGATTATATTATTAGACTATATTAGTTAAAACGTTTCTAGATCCTAGTTAATATAGATTAATCTTAGTTAGTGTAGCCTACTAAATATCCCCTAACCTATAATCTATTACCTCCCCTACTTATAAGGCTATATTAATAAGTACCCTCTTCCTTAGTAGAACGTAATATCTAGTAATAAGACGCCTTATAGGATTAGGAAGAGATCTAAAACGCTAATAGTCCTAGTGCAATTAATAGGATATAAGGAATCCTTAAGGTGCTAGTAGCACGTCGAGTAGTTATATTCGCCGTGCTAGCTCCTATCTAAACTACCTCTATTCCCGCCTTAACTCCTATTACTAGGATAGCCCTTATTTTAGTAAATGCTTTCCACTTTAATCTAAAGAAACCTATAAATAAATTCTTTACTATAAGCTTATATAAAATAGAGCGCCGCCTAGAAGATCTAGAGGAGGATAACTACGATAACTTAAAGCTAATATAGAGCTAACTCCCTACTAAGTATAGGGCCTACTATAATATATTTAGTAAAGTAGCTACTAACTACCTACTAGAGCACTAACCCTATAATCATAAGATTATCCTAGAAGAACCCTTACTAAACTCCTATAGCCCTCTATATAAGCAAAACTTAGAGGAACTATAAGCTACTAAGGAGTATATATAGGAGCACCTATAGAAGGGATTTATTAAGTTAAGTTAGAGCCCTTTTATATTACCTATCCTCTACGTTTAAAAACTAAATAGTACTATTAGGATTTATGTAGATTATTATAAGCTTAATAACCTAACCTAAAAGGACGCCTACCTAATACCCTATATTAACAAGTTGCTGTCGCGCCCTATAAAGGCTAAGATATTTACTAAGCTTAATATTTAATTAGCTTTTAATAAGATCTAGATAGACCCCACCTCTAAGGAGTATACTATATTTTAGACCTGTTACAGAACCTATAAGTGTAAGGTATTACCCTTTAGACTATATAATAGACCTGCTACCTACTAGTAATATATAAATAATATATTAATTAATTACTTAGATAATTTCTATGTCGCCTATTTAGATAATATCCTAATCTACTCTAATAGTAAGGCGACCTATTAAGAATACGTACGTAAGGTTCTTAAACGCCTTTAATTAGCTAGCCTATAGGCTAATATTAAGAAAAGCGAATTCTATATAAAGCGTACTAGGTATTTAGGCTATATCCTAACTAACTACAGCTTAGAGGTAGATCCTAAGAAAGTAGCCGTACTCTAGAACTAGTCTAAACCTAAGATAATTATAGGTGTAAAGTTATTTCTTAGTTTTACAGGATTCTATTATTAATTTGTTCCTAAATTTTCCTAGGTAGTAAAGCCCCTTGCTACGTTATAGAGCCCTACTACCCCTTTTATATAGACTTTAGATTACTAACTAGCATTTAATAAGCTAAGATCTACCTTACTATAGATACCCTCCTTATCCTACTTCTACTCTAAATACCCTATAAAGCTAGAGATAGACGCCTCTAATAGAGTTATTACTAAAGTCCTATTATAAGAGCACCCTAATAGAAAGTAGTACCCTATTACCTTCTATAGTTAGGCCCTATCTAGATCTAAACTTAATTAGGAGATATATAATAAGGAACTATATGCTATTATTAGAGCCTTTAAGAAGTAGTAAGCTAATCTAACCTTAACTCCCTACTAAATTAAGGTATACACTAATTACTATTCCTTAGAGTACTTTATATCTACTAAGGTGCTTAATGTAAGGTAAGCACGCTAGGTAGAGACTATAGCTTAGTTTAACTTCTAAATTAAGTACACCCTAGGCCTAAGCAACGCTAGGGCTAATATCCTTAGCCGTAGGGAATAGGACGTTAAGAATTTAAAGAATCTCTAAACTAATAACAGGTTATAGGTGTTAATTAGTCCTAAGAACCTCTATAACTAAATTAACTCTAAACTAGCTATAAACTACATCTACTAGTAAGTATTAACTTATATATCTATTCTTCTACCTAACTAGGACGTTATAAATCTTAGATCCTTAGAGCTAGTTAAAGCGCTATTAAAAGAAAATAGGAATTCCTTTAATAAGGAACAACAGCACTTACCCTAGCACTATTAGATTAATAATAGACTCCTCCTATACTAGGATTATCTATATGTACCTAAAGGCTCTACCTTATACACGTAACTTATCTAAGAAGCCTATAACTAGGTCTCCTCTATACACCCCTCTATAACTAAGACGTATTAGCTCCTTACCTACTAATACTATTAGAAAGGTATAGAGGCTACTTATAAACGTTATATATAGAACTATATCCCCTACTATAGAGGCTATCTAAGATAGCACTAACTCCCTAGTATATTATATCCCCTACTAATTCTAGACTAACCTATATAATATCTATGTATTAACTTTAAGGATTTTCCCTAGGACTGTTTTAGATATAATTAGGTAATAGTTGTTATTAATAGATTATCTAAGCAAGCTGTAACAATCCCTTATTATAAAACTATTAACGCCTAAGGTATAGCTACCCTATTTATCTAATAGATATACTATTTTAGCTATACTCCTAATAGTATAGTTTCTAATTATAGCCCTTAGTTTGTATCTAGTTTCTAGTCTAAATTCTATTAGATTATAAGTAGTAAGGTTAAGCTTTCTACTACCTACTATAAACAAACTAATAGCTAAATAGAAATTATAAACAAGTATATTAACTAGAGGCTAAGGCCTTTTATAATGTACTATTAGGACAACTAGAGCGAACTATTACCTATAATTAATTAAGCCTAGGCTACCCTTCCTTATACCGCTATTAAAATAGCCCTATACTAGCTCCTATTTAGTTCTAAACCTAGGTAGAGTTAGAACTAGAAACCTACTAAACCTTCTTCTACTAACCTTAAAAAGATTAACTATAAGGACGCCCTTACCCTTACTACCTACATGCACGACACGTAGAAACAAGCTAAGGAGAATATAGAAAAGGCTTAGGACTAGATATAATCTACTATTAATCGCTACTGTCGCTCTATAGACTAGACTATTAGTAACTAAGTTTACTTATCTACTATAAATCTTACTAGCCTAAGACTAAGCCAAAAGCTATCTAAACTCTAGGAAGGTCCCTATAAGGTATTAGAATAAGTAGGACACGCCTACTACCTTAAGCTAACCCTAGGATCCTAGATATATAATGTCTTCTTACTAGATATCCTTTATAAGGATCCTAGGGATCCCCTACTAGGATAAGAGGCTCTAAAACCACCTAGTATCCCTATCTAAGGCGTAGAAGAGTAGGAGGTTAAGGAAATCCTAGCTAGTAAACTATATCGCTCTACTCTTAAGTATAGAGTTAAGTAGCTAGGACATAATCTAGATCCTACCTAGTACCCTACCTCTAACTTTATAGGAGCCCTCTATAAGTTAAAAGCGTACTATAATAAGTATCTAAATTAGCTAGGACCCCTATAATCTTTAGCTAAGTAGCTTATAGTATAGGAAAAAGGCGTAGAGGACTTAATATTACTATAGGATAATAAGGCGTAGTTATAGACCTATTTATTACGCTAACCTAATATATAAGACTTATATAGAACTAATATCTACTATTAAGACCCTCCCTAAGGCCTAGTAGAACTACTAGTTAGAATACTATAGGAGTATTAAAGCCCTTTTAGACCTACTCCTCTATAGCATCCTCTAGATTTACCTCTAAATTAGAGGAATCTAGAACTGCACTAGAAAGACCACTATCTAGCAATAATAGTGCTAGCTCTATCTTCCTTAAGAACCTACTATAAGGCCTATAAGGGGGGGTATTAGCTTTACCTCTACCCCTAGCTATACCCTTATCTAGTCCCTTTAGACTAGGTTTAAACGCACTTAAGGATATAGTAGTTTACTACGCCTCTATCTCCCCCTACAACACCTAAACCTCGTCCTTAAGGAGCTAGACCTTCTCCCTTAGGGCCTAATTAGCCTCTAACACAGCGTAGTAGTTCGCTAGGAGGAGCTTAGTAGACTTAGTGCCCTAGGTCTAGGTAGTTACTACCTACACACAGACTAATAGAACTGTTACTACCTCCTTAACCTCCTTCTAGAGGGTATCCTTATTAGCCTCCTAGGCTACCTACTCCTCCTCTACTATAGGAGCCTCCTTCTCCTCCCTCTCTACTACCTTTATCCTCTCTAGGCTAGTATTTAACCTTGCAAATTCTAGTCCTATATACTAGGGCACCTAAGTTTATTAGTAATAGTTAATATAGAGCCTATTAGGATACTTACTAGCTTATACTTTCTAGCTTAAAGTGTGTAATATATATACTTCTTTAAGCCTACTAACTTAAACTAGAACTTAATAAATTAGCCCTAGGCTAGTACCTATACTGCCTATAAACAAATACTATAATAGGCCTTAGGTAAAGCCCTAGGGGGCACAGGAATAGGCATTATAGGTATAGCTATAAAATCGTTAGTAATTAGGCTTAAAAAAGGACTACTATTAGAGTAATAACAGAGGACTTACTAATAGAGATAGGGTGCGTAGAGAGTAGGAGGAAAAGCGAGGTTTTACGTTAATATATACCTAGCCGTAAGCGCGCCTACTAAATTAAGCGTTACTATAGCAATATTAAATAAATAGTAAACGTAAAAGCTACCTTTACCTCTACTTTAATAGGAGATTTAGTTTAGATAGGATTTAAAAGCGTTCTAGATAGCGATAAGATAGGTAAAGGAGGATTCTATAGAAGAAAGTAGAAAAATAAAAGTTAAACTAATTTAACTCTAAATTAACACCTACTAAAGATAGGGACTATCTTTCTTAAGGAGGGGGGTAATGTAACGAAGGTTCGTTACATCCTAAGCTATTTAGAGCTAGAGTTACGTCCTTACTAACTTAGCTCTAATCTATATCTAATACCCCTCTACCTCTACATATAAAAGGAGCCTTATACTCTTAGATAGATAGATAAGTTCTTCTTATCCTTTTGTATAAGACCTATAGGTATAGAAATTAATTTGTTTAACCTTTAATACAGGCGCGCACTCCTATATACCTTTAAGCTATATTAGAACCCTTTTAGATCCTCCTACTTACCTACGTCGTTACAAGAGCGATATAGTTTACTAGCTAGGATTTCCTTAACCTCCTACTCTTCTACGCCTTAGATAGGGATACTAGGTAGTTTTAGAGCCTCTTATCCTAGTAGGGGATCCCTAGGATCCTTATAAAGGATATCTAGTAAGAAGATATTATGTATCTAGGATCCTAGGGGTAGCTTAAGGTAGTAGGCGTGTCCTACTTATTCTAATACCTCGTAGGGACCTTCCTAGAGTTTAGATAGCTTTTAGCTTAGTCTTAGGCTAGTAAGATTTATAGTAGATAAGTAAACTTAGTTACTAATAGTCTAGTCTATAGAGCGATAGTAGCAATTAATAGTAGATTATATCTAGTCCTAAGCCTTCTCTATATTCTCCTTAGCTTGTTTCTACGCGTCGTGTATATAGGTAGCAAGGGTAAGGGCGTCCTTATAGTTAATCTTTTTAAGGTTAGTAGAAGGAGGTTTAGTAGGTTTCTAGTTCTAACTCTACCTAGGTTTAGAACTAAATAGGAGCTAGTATAGGGCTATTCTAATAGTAGTATAAGGAAGGGTAGCCTACGCTTAATTAATTATAGGTAATAGTTCGCTCTAATTATCCTAATAGTATATTATAAAAGGCCTTAGCCTCTAGTTAATATACTTATTTATAATTTCTATTTAGCTATTAGTTTATTTATAGTAGGTAGTAGAAAGCTTAACCTTACTACCTATAATCTAATAGAATTTAGACTAGAAACTAGACATAAACTAAGGGCTATAATTAGAAACTATGCTATTAGGAGTATAGCTAAAACGGTATATCTATTAGATAAATAGGGTAGCTATACCTTAGGCGTTAATAGTTTTATAATAAGGGATTGTTATAGCTTACTTAGATAATCTATTAATAATAACTATTACCTAATTATATCTAAAATAGTCCTAGGGAAAATCCTTAAAGTTAATATATAGATGTTATATAGGTTAGTCTAGAATTAGTAAGGGATATAATATACTAGGTAGTTAGTACTATCTTAGATAGCCTCTATAGTAGGGGATATAGTTCTATATATAACGTTTATAAGTAGCCTCTATACCTTTCTAATAGTATTATTAGGTAAGGAGCTAATACGTCTTAGTTATAGAGGGGTATATAGAGGAGACCTAGTTATAGGCTTCTTAGATAAGTTATATATATAAGGTAGAGCCTTTAGGTATATATAGATAATTATAGTATAGGAGGAGTCTATTATTAATCTAATAGTGCTAGGGTAAGTACTATTGTTCCTTATTAAAGGAATTCCTATTTTCTTTTAATAGCGCTTTAACTAGCTCTAAGGATCTAAGATTTATAACGTCCTAGTTAGGTAGAAGAATAGATATATAGGTTAATACTTACTAGTAGATATAGTTTATAGCTAGTTTAGAGTTAATTTAGTTATAGAGGTTCTTAGGACTAATTAACACCTATAACCTGTTATTAGTTTAGAGATTCTTTAAATTCTTAACGTCCTATTCCCTACGGCTAAGGATATTAGCCCTAGCGTTGCTTAGGCCTAGGGTGTACTTAATTTAGAAGTTAAACTAAGCTATAGTTTCTACCTAACGTGCTTACCTTATATTAAGCACCTTAGTAGATATAAAGTACTCTAAGGAATAGTAATTAGTGTATACCTTAATTTAGTAGGGAGTTAAGGTTAGGTTAGCTTACTACTTCTTAAAGGCTCTAATAATAGTATATAGTTCCTTATTATATATCTCCTAATTAAGCTTAGATCTAGATAGAGCCTAACTATAAAAGGCGACAGGATACTACTTTCTATTAGGGTGCTCTTATAATAGGACTCTAGTAATAACTCTATTAGAGGCGTCTATCTCTAGCTTTATAGGGTATTTAGAGTAGAAGTAGGATAAGGAGGGTATCTATAGTAAGGTAGATCTTAGCTTATTAAACGCTAGTTAGTAATCTAAAGTCTATATAAAAGGGGTAGTAGGGCTCTATAACGCGGCGAGGGGCTTTACTACCTAGGAAAATTTAGGAACAAATTAATAATAGAATCCTATAAAACTAAGAAATAACTTTACACCTATAATTATCTTAGGTTTAGACTAGTTCTAGAGTACAGCTACTTTCTTAGGATCTACCTCTAAGCTATAGTTAGTTAGGATATAGCCTAAATACCTAGTACACTTTATATAGAATTCGCTTTTCTTAATATTAGCCTATAGGCTAGCTAATTAAAGGCGTTTAAGAACCTTACGTACGTATTCTTAATAGGTTGCGTTACTATTAGAGTAGATTAGGATATTATCTAAATAGGTAATATAGAAATTATCTAAGTAATTAATTAATACGTTGTTTATATATTACTAGTAGGTAGCAGGTCTATTATATAGTCTAAAGGGTAACACCTTACACTTATAGGTTCTATAACAGGTCTAAAACGTAGTATACTCCTTAGAGGCAGGGTCTATCTAGATCTTGTTAAAAGCTAATTAAATATTAAGCTTAGTAAATATCTTAGCCTTTATAGGGCGCGATAGCAACTTATTAATATAAGGTATTAGGTAGGCGTCCTTTTAGGTTAGGTTATTAAGCTTATAATAATCTATATAAATCCTAATAGTACTATTTAGTTTTTAAACGTAGAGGATAGGCAATATAAAAGGGCTCTAACTTAACTTAATAAATCCCTTCTATAGGTGCTCCTATATATACTCCTTAGTAGCTTATAGTTTCTCTAAGGTTTACTTATATAGAGGGCTATAGGAGTTTAGTAGAGGTTCTTCTAGGATAATCTTATAATTATAGGGTTAGTACTCTAGTAGGTAGTTAGTAGCTACTTTACTAAATATATTACAGTAGGCCCTATACTTAGTAGGGAGTTAGCTCTATATTAGCTCTAAGTTATTATAGTTATCCTCCTCTAGATCTTCTAGGTAGCGCTCTATTTTATATAAGCTTATAGTAAAGAATTTATTTATAGGTTTCTTTAGATTAAAGTAGAAAGTATTTGCTAAAATAAGGGCTATCCTAGTAATAGGAGTTAAGGCAGGAATAGAGGTAGTTTAGATAGGAGCTAGTACAGCGAATATAACTACTTAACGTGCTACTAGCACCTTAAGGATTCCTTATATCCTATTAATTACACTAGGACTATTAGCGTTTTAGATCTCTTCCTAATCCTATAAGGCGTCTTATCGCTAGATATTATATTCTACTAGGGAAGAGGGTACTTATTAATATAGCCTTATAAGTAGGGGAGGTAATAGATTATAGGTTAGGGGATATTTAGTAGGCTATACTAACTAAGATTAATCTATATTAACTAGGATCTAGAAACGTTTTAACTAATATAGTCTAATAATATAATCCTAGGATCCTAGGTCTATAATAATAAAAGGACAGTTATAGACCTTACGTCCGCTAACTATTATATAGAGGCGAATATAATATACTATAGGGGAAGTAATTTAATCTTAAAATCCTTTAATAGTAAGCTTATAGGGTAGCTTTTAGATAGGTACCTAAAGTAAAGAAGAAATAGAATAAGTAATTTTAGAATTTAAGAAAAGAAAGCCCTATACACTAGTATTAACTAAGGAGTTTAATTAAACCCTAGAGCTATTATAGCATAGGGTAGTATATATAAGGAAATAAGAACCTATAAATAATTTAGATAAGGAAAGGTTAGAAAGATTGTAATAGGTTAAGCCTAGGAAGGAGAGTCCTCCTAGGTAGGGTCTTTTCCTATCTAATACAGTTCTAAATTAAAAGTCTCTAACGCGTCTTAGTACTCCTCTACATCTTTAACTAATTCTATAGCCTAGATCCTTAGCTTAGGGTAGTTATTAGCGAGGTGTCCTACTTTACTATAATTATAGCAACTACCTAGGGTCTTAGATCTATTAGGAGTAGGTATTAAGGAAGGCTATTAGTAGGGTTATAGAGTAGTACTACGTTAGTAGCCTTAAGACGTATAGGGTTATATTAAGGTGTTTACTACACTATATATTTTCTAATTTAGTTCTAATTAGTATTATACTATAGGGTTTAGGCCTAACAGGTTATACAGGTGAAAATCTAGGCACTTGGTTTAACCAAGCAGATTTGGCCTGGTTAAACTAGGCATTTTTTGCTTGGTTAAACCAGGCATTTTTTGCTTAGTTAAACTAGGCATTTTTTTACTTTTCTTAAAAATACCCCTCTTTCTCTAGCTATACTACCTATAATCTAGTATAAATATAAGGTAATAAAATACGTATTTTTTAGCCTAATTAGGCTAGTCTAGACTAGCTTACTACCTAGGCAAGGAAGGTATAGTAGCTAAGAAGCTCTTTTCTTTCTTTACTTTTCTTTCTTATTATAGCTTTTCTATACCTTACTATACTATATAAATTACGTAATATTACGTAATATATTATATAAGTAATATATTATATATATAAAGATCTTAGTACGTAGTTAAACTTAGTATTTTTTTTTTCTTAAAATACACCTCTATTCTAGTTATTATACCTACTATTTAGTAGAGATATTAGGTAATAAAATATATATAATTTAGCCTAATTAGGCTAGTCTAAATTAGCTTACTAGCTAGGCTAACAGGTTATACAGGTGAAAATCTAGGCACTTGGTTTAACCAAGCAGATTTGGCCTGGTTAAACCAGGCATTTTTTGCTTGGTTAAACCAGGCATTTTTTGCTTAGTTAAACTAGGCATTTTTTTACTTTTCTTAAAAATACCCCTCTTTCTCTAGCTATACTACCTATAATCTAGTATAAATATAAGGTAATAAAATACGTATTTTTTAGCCTAATTAGGCTAGTCTAGACTAGCTTACTACCTAGGCAAGGAAGGTATAGTAGCTAAGAAGCTCTTTTCTTTCTTTACTTTTCTTTCTTATTATAGCTTTTCTATACCTTACTATACTATATAAATTACGTAATATTACGTAATAGATTATATAAGTAATATATTATATAAGTAATATATTATATATATAAAGATCTTAGTACTTAGTTAAACTTAGTATTTTTTTTTTCTTAAAATACACCTCTATTCTAGTTATTATACCTACTATTTAGTAGAGATATTAGGTAATAAAATATATATAATTTAGCCTAATTAGGCTAGTCTAAATTAGCTTACTAGCTAGGCTAGGAAGGTATAGTAGCTAAAAAACTATTTTATTTTCTTTTTTTCTAGGGCCTTTTTCTACTTAATAATACTATATAAATTACGTAATATTACGTAAAATATTATATAAGTAAAGATCTTAGTCCTTAGTTAAACTAACTTATCTTAGTTTAGTAAGAAAAAGTACTTCTAGCTTATTTAAACTAAGTTTCTTTACTTTATATTTCTTACCCCTCTTATATAAGCTATTCTAGCTACTTTCTAGGCTATAAATAAGGTAATATTATTTATCTTTTCTACTTTACTAAGCTAAGGTATTAGTAGTATACTTACTACTTTATATAAGTATATTATTCTTTACTTCTTTTTTCTTTTTCTTTATATTTCCTACTTAAGCTATTTTATTATACTATATAGTATATATACTATATACTTTATATATTTTCTTATTCCTCTTAAAAGAAAGACTAGATACTAGTAAGTTATTCTTTACTTTATTTACCTAACTAGTATTTTAAAAAGTAAAAATATTTATCTCTTTTTAAAGTATTTTAACTTACTAGCTACTATAGTATATATATACTATAGTTAATCTATATAATAAAAGAAGCTTCTTTATAAAATAAGTTATTTACTATAAAGAAGCTTATAGCTATAAAATTCTTTTACTTTAAGTATAAATACTTATAGTAATAAAACTAAATACTACTAATACTAACCTAGTATAATAATAACTAATAGTACTAGTAAACTATAAAATTATAAACTAGTTACTATAAATATATATATATAAATAAAGTTATATAGTGTATAATACTAGTATTAAGCTAAAAAAAAAGAAAAGGAGAGAAAAAGAAGTAGATTACTACCTAGAGATTCTTATAAAAATAAGAATCTTTTTAGCTATCTAGAGTAGTATCTAGGGGAAAAGAAAAAGACTCTTCTAGAATAGAAGGGTCTAGGGTAGAGAAATCTAAAAGAATATTAGCTAAAATATAAATAAATATATTAATATACTTACCTTCCTCTAGAGGATTTTCTAGAGGGAGAAAAGAAGAGAAAGCTAAAAAAGTTAGTAAAAAGTAAAAAAAGATATAAGAAAATACTTACTAGGATTAGATCCTACAATAGGTAGAGAGAAAGAGGCCTCTTCTCTTCTTCTTCTCTCCTCCTCTCTTTCTCTCTTCTCCTCCTTTAGAGCTTCTTTTAGCTCTTTAATCTCTATAAAAAGTTAGTAAAAATATATATATATAAAAGAAATACTTACCTTTTTCTAAAGAAGTTATACTCTTTAGAGATTCCTTTAGTACTTCTAAAGTAGAGAGAAAGCTTTCTTTAAACTCCTCTACTTTAAACCTAATACTATATTAGTATATAAGCTTATAGCTAAAAGAAAAGAAGTAAAAAAGAAAAAAAAGAAAAGAAAGATAGTATAAAAAAGATAAAGGAGAGAAAAAGAGAAAAAAAAAGAAAGAAAAAAAAAGAAAGAAAAAGAAGTAATAAAGTATACTTACTTATTCTTAGCTCCTTTAGGGCGTCCCTTGCGAATAGGAGAGGAAGGGATAACTACCTTAGGACTACGTTACCTAAGGCATGCGTGTCGTGTAGTAGGAGACATTTTTCTTATTTTTTAGAAAGAAGGGGGGAGGAGAGGTTAATATATTTATCCTCTTACGCTAGTATATACGCTAGTAGGGGGGTAGGAATATAAAAATTTTAACTATTAAAATACTAAAAAAAACTATAACACGCTATTCTACTAACTAAATAGGCTATTATAAGCTAAAAAAGTATATTAATATATATAGTAGTTATAGAATTATTAATTTATTTAGTATACCTAATTAAGTACCCCCCTAGCTATTAAACTAGTATAATAAATAAACCCTTGTAATTCTTATATATTTTTATCTATTAAGTATCTATTATAAGCTAGTATATTAATACTATATATAGTATATACTATAGCTAAGAAATTAAGAAAGTTTAAAAATTAATATTTTATTCTACCTCTTACCTTTAAGGTTATACTAGGAAAGAAGTAATAAGCTATATAATATTTATATATAAAAAACTATATTATAGTATATTATAACTATTATAACTCTATAATTAGTATAAAGTAGTAGTTATATAATAGTTAAGCCTAGTTTTCTAGGACTTCCTCTTACTTTTTAAGGTATCTTAATAAATATACTAGAAGCTATAGAATATTTATATATAAAAAAGTATATTATAGTATATTATAACTATTATACTAGTATAAGTAGTATAAAGTAGTAGTTATATAACCCTTACACTTATATTTCTAAGACTTCTTTTTACTTCTAGGGGTATTCTAGTAAAAAAGCTATAAGCTATATAATATCTATATATAAAAAGAAATAGTAGAGGATATTATTACTATTATAATCTTATAGTTAGTATAAAGTAGTTATTATATAGAAGTAAAGCTAAGATTTCTAATACTACCTCTTAGTTTCTAGCTATCTACTCTATACTTTAAGGTTATTAGGGCTACTATTCTACTAAATACTATTCTATAATAGTTTTAATAACTATTTTTTAACTATATATAAAGTATAAAATACTATATAGTTAGCTATACTTTTTATATAGTTATACTAAGAGTAGCTTTACTTTTTACTATTTACTTTATATACTACTATAATAGCTCTATACTATAAGCTATATTTAAAGGCTAAGGATACTATAATCTAGTTACTATTATCTATAAAGTCTTCCTTAGCTAGATTATTATCTAGTTCTAGCTTAGAACTAGTAGTTATTTCTACTAGCTCCTTAATATTTAGATTCTTAATCCCTAAAAACCCTTCTTTAGCTATATCCTCCTCTTTAGAATAGCTATATATATAATATATTTGCTTATTAATCTCTTATATTACTATAATACCTATTATATATTAGTAGATAGTAAGCTTTTTCTTTTCTTTAATAACTTACTAATAGCTTCTTTACTATTATTAGTACTAATAAAGTAGTTTAAATAGTTTACTACTTTTTTAATATTTTCTCTTTTAGTAGTACTAGTAACTAAGACTTTAGTAATACTAGTAGTTTTAGGATTAAATAGCTTTTGCCTAGTATATTCTAGGCAATTAGGAAAGCTTCTAACTAAGCTATAATCTAGCTTAGAAGGATCTTCTATAGTAGTAGAAATATAGGTAGTAAAAGGCATAGTAATATCCTATTATAAAGAGATTAGTATAATAATTATAGTTATAAAGTAATACTATACCTTTAGTATATAGTTAAGAAAGACTTTTAGTTATATAAAGGTAGAAGTAGTATAGTCCTAGTATAGTTATAGAAAGTAAGAGGAGAAGACTTCTATTTATATTCTTTTTTTATATTAACTAAGATTAAAATAAGAAAAATAAATACGCTAGTATATTACTACTAGTACTAAAGTAGTAATTTATTTCTATTATAATAGAACATCTAGATAGTATATAGTATTAAAATAATACTATCTCTATAATAAGCTATATTTTAATATAAAAGTTAGTAAAAATATAGATTTATATAGTATTATATAGCTAACTAGAATATATTATTATATTTTAAAGGAAGTATAGTATTTCTTAACCTTTATTTTAGTATACTAATAGTACTATAGAACTATAAAAGTTAAAGCTATATAAAGAACCTTTATTACTATTAAAAGAAAACTATATAGTTATATATTTTATTTATTTATAGTAAGAATAACCTAGGCTAACAGGTTATACAGGTGAAAATCTAGGCACTTGGTTTAACCAAGCAGATTTGGCCTGGTTAAACCAGGCATTTTTTGCTTGGTTAAACCAGGCATTTTTTGCTTAGTTAAACTAGGCATTTTTTTACTTTTCTTAAAAATACCCCTCTTTCTCTAGCTATACTACCTATAATCTAGTATAAATATAAGGTAATAAAATACGTATTTTTTAGCCTAATTAGGCTAGTCTAGACTAGCTTACTACCTAGGCAAGGAAGGTATAGTAGCTAAGAAGCTCTTTTCTTTCTTTACTTTTCTTTCTTATTATAGCTTTTCTATACCTTACTATACTATATAAATTACGTAATATTACGTAATATATTATATAAGTAATATATTATAGATATAAAGATCTTAGTACTTAGTTAAACTTAGTATTTTTTTTTTCTTAAAATACACCTCTATTCTAGTTATTATACCTACTATTTAGTAGAGATATTAGGTAATAAAATATATATAATTTAGCCTAATTAGGCTAGTCTAAATTAGCTTACTAGCTAGGCTAGGAAGGTATAGTAGCTAAAAAACTATTTTATTTTCTTTTTTTCTAGGGCCTTTTTCTACTTAATAATACTATATAAATTACGTAATATTAAGTAAAATATTATATAAGTAAAGATCTTAGTCCTTAGTTAAACTAACTTATCTTAGTTTAGTAAGAAAAAGTACTTCTAGCTTATTTAAACTAAGTTTCTTTACTTTATATTTCTTACCCCTCTTATATAAGCTATTCTAGCTACTTTCTAGGCTATAAATAAGGTAATATTATTTATCTTTTCTACTTTACTAAGCTAAGGTATTAGTAGTATACTTACTACTTTATATAAGTATAGTATTCTTTACTTCTTTTTTCTTTTTCTTTATATTTCCTACTTAAGCTATTTTATTATACTATATAGTATATATACTATATACTTTATATATTTTCTTATTCCTCATAAAAGAAAGACTAGATACTAGTAAGTTATTCTTTACTTTATTTACCTAACTAGTATTTTAAAAAGTAAAAATATTTATCTCTTTTTAAAGTATTTTAACTTACTAGCTACTATAGTATATATATACTATAGTTAATCTATATAATAAAAGAAGCTTCTTTATAAAATAAGTTATTTACTATAAAGAAGCTTATAGATATAAAATTCTTTTACTTTAAGTATAAATACTTATAGTAATAAAACTAAATACTACTAATACTAACCTAGTATAATAATAACTAATAGTACTAGTAAACTATAAAATTATAAACTAGTTACTATAAATATATATATATAAATAAAGTTACATAGTGTATAATACTAGTATTAAGCTAAAAAAAAAGAAAAGGAGAGAAAAAGAAGTAGATTACTACCTAGAGATTCTTATAAAAATAAGAATCTTTTTAGCTATCTAGAGTAGTATCTAGGGGAAAAGAAAAAGACTCTTCTAGAATAGAAGGGTCTAGGGTAGAGAAATCTAAAAGAATATTAGCTAAAATATAAATAAATATATTAATATACTTACCTTCCTCTAGAGGATTTTCTAGAGGGAGAAAAGAAGAGAAAGCTAAAAAAGTTAGTAAAAAGTAAAAAAAGATATAAGAAAATACTTACTAGGATTAGATCCTACAATAGGTAGAGAGAAAGAGGCCTCGTCTCTTCTTCTTCTCTCCTCCTCTCTTTCTCTCTTCTCCTCCTTTAGAGCTTCTTTTAGCTCTTTAATCTCTATAAAAAGTTAGTAAAAATATATATATATAAAAGAAATACTTACCTTTTTCTAAAGAAGTTATACTCTTTAGAGATTCCTTTAGTACTTCTAAAGTAGAGAGAAAGCTTTCTTTAAACTCCTCTACTTTAAACCTAATACTATATTAGTATATAAGCTTATAGCTAAAAGAAAAGAAGTAAAAAAGAAAAAAAAGAAAAGAAAGATAGTATAAAAAAGATAAAGGAGAGAAAAAGAGAAAAAAAAAGAAAGAAAAAAAAAGAAAGAAAAAGAAGTAATAAAGTATACTTACTTATTCTTAGCTCCTTTAGGGCGTCCCTTGCGAATAGGAGAGGAAGGGATAACTACCTTAGGACTACGTTGCTTAAGGCATGCGTGTCGTGTAGTAGGAGACATTTTTCTTATTTTTTAGAAAGAAGGGGGGAGGAGAGGTTAATATATTTATCCTCTTACGCTAGTATATACACTAGTAGGGGGGTAGGAATATAAAAATTTTAACTATTAAAATACTAAAAAAAAACTATAACACGCTATTCTACTAACTAAATAGGCTATTATAAGCTAAAAAAGTATATTAATATATATAGTAGTTATAGAATTATTAATTTATTTAGTATACCTAATTAAGTACCCCCCTAGCTATTAAACTAGTATAATAAATAAACCCTTGTAATTCTTATATATTTTTATCTATTAAGTATCTATTATAAGCTAGTATATTAATACTATATATAGTATATACTATAGCTAAGAAATTAAGAAAGTTTAAAAATTAATATTTTATTCTACCTCTTACCTTTAAGGTTATACTAGGAAAGAAGTAATAAGCTATATAATATTTATATATAAAAAACTATATTATAGTATATTATAACTATTATAACTCTATAATTAGTATAAAGTAGTAGTTATATAATAGTTAAGCCTAGTTTTCTAGGACTTCCTCTTACTTTTTAAGGTATCTTAATAAATATACTAGAAGCTATAGAATATTTATATATAAAAAAGTATATTATAGTATATTATAACTATTATACTAGTATAAGTAGTATAAAGTAGTAGTTATATAACCCTTACACTTATATTTCTAAGACTTCTTTTTACTTCTAGGGGTATTCTAGTAAAAAAGCTATAAGCTATATAATATCTATATATAAAAAGAAATAGTAGAGGATATTATTACTATTATAATCTTATAGTTAGTATAAAGTAGTTATTATATAGAAGTAAAGCTAAGATTTCTAATACTACCTCTTAGTTTCTAGATATCTACTCTATACTTTAAGGTTATTAGGGCTACTATTCTACTAAATACTATTCTATAATAGTTTTAATAACTATTTTTTAACTATATATAAAGTATAAAATACTATATAGTTAGCTATACTTTTTATATAGTTATACTAAGAGTAGCTTTACTTTTTACTATTTACTTTATATACTACTATAATAGCTCTATACTATAAGCTATATTTAAAGGCTAAGGATACTATAATCTAGTTACTATTATCTATAAAGTCTTCCTTAGCTAGATTATTATCTAGTTCTAGCTTAGAACTAGTAGTTATTTCTACTAGCTCCTTAATATTTAGATTCTTAATCCCTAAAAACCCTTCTTTAGCTATATCCTCCTCTTTAGAATAGCTATATATATAATATATTTGCTTATTAATCTCTTGTATTACTATAATACCTATTGTATATTAGTAGATAGTAAGCTTTTTCTTTTCTTTAATAACTTACTAATAGCTTCTTTAATATTATTAGTACTAATAAAGTAGTTTAAATAGTTTACTACTTTTTTAATATTTTCTCTTTTAGTAGTACTAGTAACTAAGACTTTAGTAATACTAGTAGTTTTAGGATTAAATAGCTTTTGCCTAGTATATTCTAGGTAATTAGGAAAGCTTCTAACTAAGCTATAATCTAGCTTAGAAGGATCTTCTATAGTAGTAGAAATATAGGTAGTAAAAGGCATAGTAATATCCTATTATAAAGAAATTAGTATAATAATTATAGTTATAAAGTAATACTATACCTTTAGTATATAGTTAAGAAAGACTTTTAGTTATATAAAGGTAGAAGTAGTATAGTCCTAGTATAGTTATAGAAAGTAAGAGGAGAAGACTTCTATTTATATTCTTTTTTTATATTAACTAAGATTAAAATAAGAAAAATAAATACGCTAGTATATTACTACTAGTACTAAAGTAGTAATTTATTTCTATTATAATAGAATATCTAGATAGTATATAGTATTAAAATAATACTATCTCTATAATAAGCTATATTTTAATATAAAAGTTAGTAAAAATATAGATTTATATAGTATCATATAGCTAACTAGAATATATTATTATATTTTAAAGGAAGTATAGTATTTCTTAACCTTTATTTTAGTATACTAATAGTACTATAGAACTATAAAAGTTAAAGCTATATAAAGAACCTTTATTACTATTAAAAGAAAACTATATAGTTATATATTTTATTTATTTATAGTAAGAATAACCTAGGCTACTAGCTTAATAGAAAAAATTAACTCTTATTATTAAAGAAAAGAAGTATTATAATAATCTTCCTTAGTAGTAGAATCTATCTCTATATCCTTTATAGTATAATTATCCTCCTCTTTTTTAGAATTTTCTTCTTCTTTTTCTAAAATAGTACTAGTACTATAGAAGTCTACTAGAATATTTCTTATTTCCCTATAGTTTATTAGTAAGTTAGATTTTAATAAACTATATTTTACTTACCTATTTCTTTTAATAGTAATTCTTTTAAAATAATTAAACTCTCTTTTAAAATCCCTAAGATCTATAATATATCCTTCTTTTCTAACTTTTTTATTATAAATAAGATAGTAAATACTATTATCTTTAGCGTAATAAATAAAGATAATAAAGCTTAGTTTATTAGCACTAAGAGCTTTATTAAGTATAAAGCCTATAAGACTTTTAAGCTTATCTTTAGATACTAGGTATCCTAGATAGCCTATAGCTTTATTACTAGCTTTATCTCTAATATTATAAACTTCTTTACCTATAATATAAGTAGATATAAGACTATTATCTTTAATTATAGTACTAAGAAATTTATTAGGTTTTTCTAGTACTTTTTCTAAATCCTTAGTAGTACTAGTATTAGGAGAATAAGTAAGCTTAGTACTAAGTACGTTAAACATTTTCTACTAATTATTAGCTTCTTATCTTCTTTTTTTAATAGTTTACTTATAGCTATATTTTACTTTTTAAAAAATAAGTATAGTAGTAATCTTATTATAGTATAATAAATTAGTTACTCTTTTTTTACTATACTACCCTTTACTTATACTTTTTTTTCTTTTCTAGAATATCCTTTTAAAATAAACACTTTTACTATTATATTATTTTTAAAACTACTTTATTTTATTAAAATAATATAAATTTCCTAATAAGTACTAGGTTATTAGGACCCTAATATACTATAAACTTTATTTTCTTATTTTAATTAAGCTTAGTCTTCCTATTTTATTCTATAACTACTACTATAGGTTAGCTTTTTCTAGATTATATTAAAATAGTATATTATAATTACTACTTCTTTACTATTTTAATATTTATTACTTATTTAGTAATTACTATTAGTAATATTTCTATTATTATAATTATTATACTATTTTATTATTACTATTATAGGCTAGCTTCTCCTAGTTATTATTATTATAATAGATTTATATAGGTAATTATTAACTATTTTACTACTTATTACTTCTTTTATTAGACCTATTAGTAATATTCTTATTATAATAATAGATATATCTATTTTATATACTATTTTATTAAAAAATACTACTACTACTCTTCTATTTTATAGTATAATTAGTAATAGTTTAAGAATAAACTAGTCTTTAAAGCTAGATTAAGCTTAGTAGAGGAATAGTCTAAATAAATATAAATAGTATAGCTTCTTCTCTTTTTTCTTACTTTATCTATAACTCTACTTATATTATTTATCTTTATACTTTACTCTTATAGATACTACCCTTTTACTTTTATAACTATCTATATTTATAGTAAAGGTATTTATTATTTTACTTTTATTCTTATTATACTAGTACTAATTTATAGTAAGCTAACTCTTTATTAACTCTTTATCTAGCTCTACTATTTTCTTAGCTAAGTATTTATTTATCTTTATTAAAACTTATAAAAAATCTTAAAAAGACTTTAAAAAATAGTAGTATACTATGTCTTCTTATTCTAAAGTAAAAGAGTTAGGGTATAACCTTAGTTATTCTAAGGATTTAAAGATTATAATTTGTAGTAATAAGGAGTGTTTAACTACGTTAAATACTTCTAATACTATAAGTAATATAAAAAAGCACTTAGTAAAGTATAAATATTCCTTAAAAGATTATAAAGTTAGTAAGCTATTAGACTTAATAACTAAGCTATCTAAAGATAACCTATTAGTAGATTCTTCTACTATAAAAGTAGAAAACTATAAATATTTATTTAAAGATCTAGCTATACCTAAGGAGGGATTTAAATGCCTACTATCTAGGTGTAGCTTTATAAGTATTAGTAAGCGTTATATTAAAAAGCACTTAAAAGATATACATAAAATAGATATAGATACTATAGATTATAATACTTATATAGATTCTAGTATTTTAGTACAAAGCTTATATACTAAGAAGGATAACCTAAGCTATTTTATTACTAGTAATAGCCCTTCTAAGCCTACTATAGCTAATACTAGTACTTCTACTAGTACTATTCTATCTACTTATAAAAAAGAGCTTAGTACTAGAGAAGAAGAACTAAAGCTAGATTATAGTAGCTTAGAATTAAAGGAAATACCTACTATATATAAAAAGACCTACTTTTATAAGTTTTTAAATAATAAAGATATAAATAAACTATTAGAGCTAGTTTCTAGCCCTAATAAAAAACCTTTAACTAGGGAAGAAGAAGAAGAACTAGTTTTATATACTACTATAGAAAAGATTTGCTATAATTTAGAGCCTTTAGTATCTAATCTTAGTAGAAGGCTAAAGCAGCAATTAAAAGTAGAGTATATTAATACAAATACTACTAAAAATATGCTAGATTTTACTATACTAGAGAAGTCTAGTAAAAGGCATTATTATAGCTATATTAGCTTAGTATTTTTATATTTAAGAAGGCTTTTTTACTTAAAGTCTACTAGTATAGAAGAAAGGAATATACAGCCTTATTTATCTAAGGACCTAGAAAGTACTATTAAAGCTATTAATAATATTATAATAAGCTATTTAAATAAAGTAAAGGAATTTACTACCTACTATAATAATCCTATAAATAAAGATAAAGAAGAGGAAAGAGAAGAATCTAAAGTAAAGCTAGAGGGTATATTAGTAGAAAAGGTTAAAGACTATAGTTTATTAATAATAAAGCTTCTTTTACAGCAACCTTTAGAGGCTATAAATCTAGAAGATTATCCTAGCTTTAATAGTCCTATATTAAGCTTTTTAGCTATTAAAAGTATTAATCCTATAACTAAATTAGCTAAAGAAGCTATCTATATAGAGCAAGAAGCTAACTACTTAATTTATATATTACGCTTATTTTCTATAGGTATAATAGTACAAGAATATAAAGAAAAAAGAATAGAAGATACTAGTATAACATTAGATACTATATTCTTTAGTTTTTATACTAGAAATCTAACCTATAATAGTAATAATTGCTTTGAAGAACTAACGCAAATTAGAGCGTATACTAGAAAAATAGCTACTTCTACTCTTAGTAAGCCTAGAATAAGAGATATTAGTAAAAATAAAATTAGTATAGATAATAAGGAAATAGATATTAAGCTATTAAGAAAGTTCTATTACTCTATAGAAGATACCTTAGAAGAACTCTTATTTTCTAAGCTATTATATCTTAATCCTAAAGATTTAAACTTTAGTCCTTTTAGCTTAAAGGATAATATACACAATAAAGACTATTTATATTACTTTTTAAAAGAACCTTCTAATATTAGTAATTATAATCTAGAAGATAAAAGTAATCTATTAATTAAAAGGCTAGAGGATAGATCTTCTTCCTTCTCTAAGCTATTTATAAGCTCGTGGAATAATAATATACCTACTTATAATAAATCTAGTATTTTAAGCTACTTAAAAGATAGAGAAGAGTTTATTAAGCTATTAGGAGTAGCTCTTTATAGCTTAGTAGCTTGCCCTATTAGAGGTACAGAAGTAGAAGTTATTAAATATATTAATACTATAGAATATGGCCCTAGAAATATATATATAGATAATACTACTAGTCTTATTAGAATAGAAACTAGCTATAGTAAATCTAATAATATTAGAGGTATAGATAATAGTATAGTAAGATTTTGCTCTCCTAAGCTTAGTATTTTACTTAAAGTATATCTAGTACTAGCTATTCCTTTTTATAACTTTATAAACTTTACTATCTTTAATAAAAAAGATATTAATCCTTATATATTAGAGTATAATAATAGAATACTTAGTAGTACGCAAATTTCTAAAGAATTAGGAGTTAAAACGTTAGAAATCTTAAAATCTAAGATTACTATTAGTACTTATAGGCAAAGCTATAAGTATATATTAAAAAGTAGACTAAACTATAATATAGATACTAAGCTAGAGGAGGAGGAGGAGCTAGAAGAGAATAATATAGAAGATATATTATTTAATCACTCTACTAAAGAAGCCTTAAGAGGCTACGCTAAAAGCTATAGCTTATTTTTAAATAGACACTCGCATTTAGAGCAAAAATCTATAGATTTTACTAAAGATATATTTTCTTACTTTAAATTAAGTAAAAGACTATTAAATTATAATAAAATATTTTATAATACTAAAAAAGTATCTAATTCTACCTTTAGATATTTAGAAAATATAAATAATCCTACTAGTAGTCTAGAAGAAGAAGAGTCTACTATAACTAAAGAAAAGAAAAAATTTATAGCTAGTTATTCTAGTAATATAAAAGAAAAAGAAGCTAATTCTTTAAAAAATCCTAATTTAAGAGAAAGTAATAGTAGTAGCTCTAGTAGGTCTAGTAGTAGTAAAAAGGATAATTTACCTTTAGATTTTAATAGTCTAAAAGAAAAAGAAATATTTATAGCTAGTAGTTCTAGTAATAAAGAAGAAGAGGAAGCTACTTCTTTATTAAATTATAATTTAAAAGAAATAACTACTAGTAGCTCTAGTAGTTCTAGTAGCTTAGAAGAGGATAATTTACCTTTAAATTTTAATAATCTAGAAGAAAAAGAAAAGTCTATTACTAGTAGTTCTAGTAATAGAGAAGAAGAGGAAGCTACTTCTTTATTAAATTATAATTTAAAAGAAATAACTACTAGTAGCTCTAGTAGTTCTAGTAGCTTAGAAGAGGATAATTTACCTTTAAATTTAAATAATCTAGAAGAAAGAAAAAAGTCTATTACTAGTAGTTCTAGTAATAAAAAAGAAAAGGAAGCTACTTCTTTAATAAATTCTAATTTAAAAGAAATTAATAGTAGTAGCTCTAGTAGTCTAGAAGAAACTAGTAGTATTAAATCTAAAGTACTTTCTAGTACTAAAAAGAATAGCCCTTTTACTAAAGAAGATAGTAGCTTTATACCTACTACTAAAAGTAAAAACCTTACTAAACTTTCTAGCTCTAGTAAAGCTACTAGTATAGAAAGTAGAAAAAGTAATAGCCTTATAGTAATTAGCTCTAGCTCTAGCTCTAGCTCTAGTACTACTTCTACTAAGATTAGAAAAGAAATAAACCTAAGATTACCTAAAAGATTTAAAGAGACTAAGAATATAAGATCTAAACCTATTATAGAGTCTTCTTCTATAAAATCTAGTTCTAGTAATTCTAGTAAAAGTAAAAAATTAAATAAAACTACTTTACTTAAAAAAAGACTAAGTCCTAAAGTACTTATAAAAAGAAAACTAAAACCTAGTTCTAGTTTAAATTCTATAGCTAGTAAAAGTAGTAGCTCTAGTAGCTCTATTAGTAGTACTAAGGATAAGCCTTTTATAAAAAGATTTAAAGGTAAAAAGAGTGTAGCTATAGTATATCCTACTAAGACTAATCCTACTTTATATCCTAAGGTATATCCTTTTAAAGATAAAGAATTATTTTCTAGCTCTATAGAAGATACTACTTCTATAGCTAGTATAGATAAATCTAGTACTAAAAAAGAGTATAGTACTAAACTAGCTCCTTCTTCTAGTCTTTCTTTAGAGGAATTAAGAGAGCTTAATAAAAATAAAGATAGTAACCTATCTTTAAAAGATAAAGAAGAGCTAGATAGTATTAAAAAGCTATTTAATTTTACTACGCCTTCTATACCTAGTAGCTTATTTATAGATAATACTATATTAGAAAAAGAAATAAATAAAGAAGAAGAAAACTCTATACTAGCTAATAAACTACCTAGAAAGGAGGAGGAGGTTATAGTTAAAAATAAAGGAAAGGAAAAAGCTAAAGAATCTATTATAATCCCCTCTAGTTCTATAAGCTTTTCTAGCTTACCTTTTAGATCTAGTTTAAGTCCTACTATAAGTACTACTAAAGTTACTAGCCCTTTAAAAGAGTTAGATCTTAATCCTAGTAGTAGTAAATCTTCTTCTTTAACTATAAAAGACTTTTTTAATAAAGCTAGTAGTTCTAGGACTATAGAGCCTAGTACTAAAGAAGATAAAATAACTAGTAGTTCTCTTCCTAAATTAAGAAAAAGAAGAAGTACGTTAGTATTAGCTAGTCCTAGTAAAGCTAGAGTAAGAGAAGAAGGAATTACTAAATTAGAAGATAGTATCTCTTCTAGTAATATAGATCCTAACTCTATATTAGTTAATAAAAAAGCTATTTATAGTCCTTTAACATTAGAAGAAAGAAGTAAAATAGTAAAAGAGAATATTAAGCTTAGAGCGTTAGAAACTAGTAGAATTACTATAGTAAAACCTTTAGTAAACTATTTAATAGATCTTTATAAAACTATAGATCCTAGTATTACTAGCTTTAAAACCCTTAAGCAAGAGGAAGTAATAAATTTAATTTTAAATTTATATCCTTTTATAACCTATATAACTAGAACTAGCGCAGGAAAAAGTAACTTATTCTTTTTACCTAGCTATATCTATCCTTTACGTAAATATATAGTAGTTGTACCTAGAGTAAGCTTACTAGAGGATCTTTATACTAGATCTAAAGAATTAAAGCTTAATAGCTCTATTTTTAATAAAGATTTTAATATTAATACTACTAGTAATCTTATCTTTATAAGTATAGAGCTAGTAAGTACTAAGGCTTTTATAAACTATTTATATCTATTAAAAGAAAAGAAAATTACTACT